>OY728150.1:984083239-987047565 GCA_963277665.1 Viscum album
TAAATAATAAATAATAAATAATAAATTGTAAATTATAAATAATAAATAAATATAAATAATAAATAATAAATAATAAATAATAAATAATAAATAATAAATAATAAATAATAAATAATAAATAATAAATAATAAATAATAAATAATAAATAATAAATAATAAATAATAAATAATAAATAATAAATAATAAATAATAAATAATTATAAATAATAAATAATAAATAATAAATAATTATAAATAATAAATGAATAGAAATAATAAATAATAAATAATAAATAAATATAAATAATAAATAAATATAAATATAAATATAAATAATAAATAATAAATAATAAATAATAAATAATAAATAATAAATAATAAATAATAAATAATAAATAATTATAAATAATAAATAATAAATAATAAATAATTATAAATAATAAATAAATAGAAATAATAAATAATAAATAATATATAAATATAAATAATAAATAAATATAAATATAAATATAAATAATAAATAATAAATAATAAATAATAAATAATAAATAATAAATAATAAATAATAAATAATAAATAATAAATAATAAATAAATATAAATAACAAATAATAGATAAATATAAATAATAAATAATAAATAAATATAAATAATAAATAAGAAATAAATATAAATAATAAATATAAATAACAAATAATAAATAAATATAAATAATAAATAATAAATAATAAATAATAAATAATAAATAAATATAAATGATAAATAAATATAAATAATAAATAATAAATAATAAATAAATAAATATAAATGATAAATAAATATAAATAATAAATAATAAATAATAAATAACCAGTTACAAATAATATATAATAAATAAATTAAAGTATATTATAAATAATAAATAATAAATAATAAAGGAAACACATGAAAAAGTATGAAAAGACGTGATAAGGGATGAAAAATCATGAAAATGCATGAAAAAGGATGGAGAAGCATTTGAAGAATGAGGTATTAGAAAGAATGAGAACGCATGAAAACTCGTGACAACTCTGGAAAACTCCTTAATAATTCAACATAATCATCATAATAACCCACAAAAAACCATTGATAAAGATAACAAGTCATGGAAACCCAAATAAACAGTAATAAATGGAGCTACCGTTAAAACTCGTCAAAACGGTCATAAAGAGACAAAAACATTGGACTCACATTAACGGAGATAACTTAAGATCCGAGAGTCCGTTTTAGATTCGCGACCTGTCAAATCAAAGATCCCGAAACGATCTTCAACCTGAAAGGTGAAAGAGTCCGAATGGACAGGCGGATCGGAAGTTACGACCATTTAAAAAAAAGCTGACGGGGAACGGGTGCTAGAAACGAGGCATTGAAAAACATAACAAACCCGATACCCACTAAAAAGGTCATAACATATGATCTATGAGTGCATGTGGGCACCGCAACTAGTCAAACTGAAGCTCATGGAACGATTTATGATCTGGCAGGTGGAGGAGGCCGAATTGACACGCGGATCGAAAGTCAGGCCCGTTTGAAGACAAGTTCGACAGGACACCGGTGACAGAAACGGAGTTTTTGAGGCCTTCGGAGGGGTTTTTGGGGTCGAAAAACCCGACAGAAGCTAGCTTGTGTTGAACCAGTGCATAGCTCTCTTCGCTGGCTTCGATTTGATATGTGGTAGAGCCCAAACGGACACCCGGAGCGAAAGTTATGGCCATTTGAAGTTGGAGAACTTTTTTCAACTTTTTTATAACTCTAATATCGTCCACACCTTAGAAAGTCTCACGGTTTTGATTATATGTGCCTCTATATCTCTTCATGAGCTTTGATTTGACTGGTCGTGGCGCTTCAACGGACGCCCGGATCAAAAGTTATGACTGTTTTAGTTTTTTTGGGGTTTCTCACGTTTTTTTATTTTTTTCATTTTATTTCCCGGCGGTTTTACCGAAACCGCCGCTATTTCGCGGCGGTTTTTTAAAAAACTGCCGCTAATCCTTGAATAAAATTAAAAAAATAATAATAATAATTTTAAAAAAATAATTTTTTTTGCCGTTTAGCGGCGGTTTTTTCGCGGCGGTTTTAAAAACCGCCGCGAAATGCCAGCCCGAAACGCATTTCGCGGCGGTTTTCTCGTAGTGCTAAGGTTACAGTGTCCTAACTTTCAATGTCATAACCAAGATTGATTTTTCATTACACTAAGGCAAGGTAGGACTTGGCTCCTATGGTCTTCTAAGTTTAGTGTGTATACATTCTCTTGCCTATGGGCGGAAAGAATAAACTCTTCCTTGGAATTGTGTACTAATCACTTTTCATTTCTAAAATTCACAAGGTAACCTTCATCACATAATTGACTTATATTAATAAGGTTTTGCCTATGACCTTTAACAAATAGAACATTTTAAATCAAAGTTTTTTCAAGAAGAACAATGTTACCTATACCAATAATTTCTCCCTTAGCATTATCTCTGAAAGTTATTTTTCCTCCTTTTATCTTGATAATCTTTTCACAAAAAATTGTTACCAGTCATGTGCTGGGAACATCCACTATCCATGTACCATGTATTATTATTGGTACTATCTTTATTTTCCTAAAAATAAGAGTGTTATACTTTCGAAACCCAAACTTTCTTGGATCTAGAAACTTCAGAAAGAAAAATTTTAGGAATCCACATTTTCTTAGAAAAATAAGCTTTATGAAAACCTAAAGACTGGGTTTTTTTTAAAGAACAATTTTTTGCCCAATTCCCACCACACAGACATTTAGTGCAGAATGGATCACTTTGAGGAATAAAATAATTATTACTAAAAAATGGTTTAGAATGAGTATAACTAAATCTAGAATTATTCCTTAGAGGTTGAATTTGGGAATACATCTTATCAAATTATTCCTTACATAAGGTAAAGTTTGACAAATACTTCCTCAAGGAAAATATTTCTAACTTTAGTCTAATAACTAAGTTTTTTATCCTCAAAAACATTAGTTTTAGCACTAGAGTTAGTCTCTAAAATATTTTTCTAAGAAATTACTTTTTTTATATCCTTAAAAAGTTTATACTTCTCGAAATTAACTTTCTCAAGGTTTTTTGAAATACTTTAAAAATCATAAATTATCTTATCAAGATCTTTAAAAAGATCTTATACTTATTTAGTAAGAATAAAAATTCTAGAATTTTCCATATCAAGATTTTTCTTGACTTTAGAATTTTAATTCTCAAGAAGTTTAGAAAACCTAGATACTTCTTCATAAGTAGGTAAAGTATTATCTTCATCAGAAGAAGATTATTCATCTGAATATTCATAATATTTATTATCACTGTAATTTTCATTTAAGGAAACATTGGTTATAGATTTAGCATTGTGTACCTTAGCCATTAGGTAATTATTTTCAATGGGTAATCTAGCCAATAAACCAAGATTCTTCGGATCTGAAGATTCATACTCTGAGGATTCATCAGAAGAATTTCCACCACTGGAACTCCAGGTTTCATTAGCTTTCAAAACTTTCTTAGCTTTATATTTGTAGTAATTCTTTCTATTCTTCTCAGAATTCTTTTTATTTCTATCATTTCTCTTAAGCATAAGACAATCTAGCCTTATATGCCCTGCTCTTTTGCATTCATAATAAGTAACTTTAGAGACTTTCTTGTCCTTTATTTCTTTATTGTTATATCTATACTGAAAGTCTTTCTTCCCAACTATCATGTTCATTCTTTTAGAAAGATTAGCTATCACATTCTCAGAATGTTCACTTTCTCTTGATTCAAATAAAATGCTGACTTTCTTTTACTTGGATCTTGTAACCCTTTCAGGAGTCTAGACTTTAGTAGTAGTAAAGGTTGCACTTCCATTTCCATTATTATTCCTATTCAAATCATCATCTCTTTTTCTTCTTGTCTCATGTTTAATAAGAGTTCCAAAAATATCATCAAGAGTAATCTGAGATTCTTTTCTATTCTTATCAATAATTGTTCTCTTATATTTCCACTCATTAGGCATGATATCTATAATATTGTTCACAAGTGCCTCATCATATAAACCTTTCTCACCCATGTATTGTAAGATGTTAACAATAGTCATAAATATTTTTTATACCTTGTATACTGGTTCTCCATAAGGAAATAGAATTACATAATATTCTTCTCTAAGCATAGCTCTTATAGTTTCTATAACCTTAGATGTACCAAAATAAGTAACCTCCAATTTCTTCCAAATACAATTTGCAACTTCACAAGAAGAAATCTGACTATATATATTCCAGGTCATGGAAAACAACAAAGCATTGCGTACCTTGTAGTTTAGTTGATATTCTGACTTTTCTTGATTAGTAAAAGTTCTGAATTCCTTATCAGGAATCTTGTAATGTTCAGTAAGAATAAAGAAGTTGTACACTCCAATATTAATAAAAAAAGTCTTCATATGATCTCTCCAATATTCATAATAATTCCCATAAAATATAGGTGGTCTAGTAGGATATATATTTTCAATCGAACAAACATTCATTCTTGCCATCGAAAAGAAAATATCGTTCCACAAAAACTTTTTAATAGAAAAAGTTTGTTAACAAGGATAAAAAATCCTAAGAAAGAAGAATATTTAGAACAATGAAAACTTGAGCAAGAAAACTTATATGTGAATAAGTATTTTAGAGACCTCCTATGATACCAATTGTAGGATCAAAATATGAATATAGATGGTCAATTACAAGAGGGGGTGAATTGTAAGTTTAAAAACTTTCATTTTTAACCTTAAGGAAAAACTATGTTTAACAAAGTTAAACAATGTAAATTCACAAGACCTCTTAGTTCTAAAAACTTTCTAGGTTTCAGAAATATGGTTCCGGAAATGAAACTTAATAAAAGTTTACAAGGAAAATATTCTACCTTAAAGCATATATAATTTTACTTATTAGAGTATACAAAAGAAAAACAAAGTATAAGAAGGTTATACTTTATTTATTTATCAAAATATATTGGAAAATAAACTTCAAACAAAACAAGTAACAAGTATGAAATATTTTAACCCAAAGAGAAGGGTATCCAAAAACCTTGGATAAAGGTCCCTTGATTTATACTTTCAAGAAAGTCTATCTTACCCACACCAGGGTAAACCCTAGATAGGAATATCAAAATCTTTCTTGATATCCCCGCAAGTCCTCAAACTTTAAGGTAGTCATCACCTTTGTCTTCCTATCCCCAGAAGTCCTTGAACTTTAAGGTAGTCGATATCTCTGTCTTTCTATCCCTGTAAGTCCTCGATTGTACACAACAACAATTAGAGTTGCATGAAGCAAGATGAACAAGTTGTTCAATACGCACAAGGAATGAGAGTCTCTCTCTCTAGAAATCACTACAATAGTTTGTAATCTCTAGATTGATGGATTGGTTCTAAGTTAGGGTGAGCTCATTCAAATGAGGTCCTATTTATAGGCACTTCTCCAATGGTTGGCTCCCTCCTCCAACGGTCATATTTTTCCTTAAATCTTGGAGGGACCTATACATGTGTCACTCAAATAATAGTTAATTAGAAATAGAATATATGACATTTTTTCATAATTATAATAGGGATAAGAAAAATATGGTTGCTTAACCAAATCCAATTTTCCAAAATCTAAGGAAAAATAAAGTTCGGATTCTAAGTAAATAAACACTTGGAGACTATAAATCATAAATATCCATATTTTATTTTTCGAGGAATTCGGAACCTGAATTATATAGATTTTGGAGTCTGAATTCCAATGAATTTAGAGTCCCAATTCTATGGAATTCAGAGTCTAAATTCTGAATAATTTGGAATCTGAATTCTGATGAATTTAGAACCTGAATTCTGAGGGATTCGGAACCTGAATTCTGAGGAATTCGGAACCAGAATTTTGAGGAATTCAGAATCTGAATTCTGAGGAATTCAGAATCTGAATTCTGCAGAATTCAGAACCGAAATTCTGAGAAATTTAGAATCCAAATTTTGAGGAATTTGGAGTCTGAATTTTCGAGAAATCAGAGTCTCAATTTCAGATAATTCGGATTCCAAATTTTAGAGAATTCAGAATTTGAATTTCAGAGAATTCAGAATCTGAAAATAGAATACTCTATATCTATGAATTTATAGGATTTTGAGGTTTTAGATATGAAACTGATTTTTAGACTTTAGAAATAAAAAGGATTAGGATAAGATAAACTATAAAAAGAACAATTAAAATAAAGGTAAGGAGAAAATTTCCTTGGGGAAGGAAAAAATTCCTTATTAAGATAAATCTTAGGGGAAATAAAATTTGCCTTAAGATAGGCTGTTTGTGATTTTCAAAACATAAAGGAATGGAAATTTCATAAGTAAATCTTATTTAAAAAACAAGAATAAATGTATAAATCTTATAAGGATTAAATGAAATAAATGGTTGAAATATATATCTCCCTCAATGAAAAATTTAGGAAAGCTAAAAGGAAGAAAAATGATTTATAACTTAAAGTTAAAAGTTTTAAAAATTTTGATAATAAAATTTTTATTCTTGGAAAGTAAAATAATAAACTAAAATATAATAATGAAGCATAGAAAAGAAAATTTACTTAGTTAGTGGATTATATGTTCAAAGTTGAAAATGAATATAAAAAATATTAATAAATAAAATGAAAATTTTAAAAATATTTATTCTAGCTCTAATAGTAATTTTTTATGATTTTGAGTTTTTTCAAAAAAAAAATCCAAAGATTAAATATGTGATTAAAAGTTTAAAGAAAAATTTAGATAAAGTGATACATAAAAGGGATAAAATTTATTATAATTAATCCTCTAAGAATCATATTATGAAAGAAAAATCAGCTAAAATTTATTCTATTTATTGTTATAAATGTGATGATTATAGTCATTATGTATCTAATTTTCCTTTAAATTTTAATCAATTCATTGTACATAAAATAGATTTCTTATCAAAAACTTATCTTAGGAATAAATTTTCAAAACCTTCAACAGCTTGGATTCCTAATAAATTTTATTATAATATGATTGGACCAAAACTAGTCTAGATTCCAAAGTAAAATGGGTCATTGGTTTTATGGATAGCATTCATGATTTCTTTATTATATTCTTGGAATATAGGCATGAGCTTTAGAAATTATGTTTAGTATTTCATTATGACTATCTTGTATAGATTTTTTCATTTGGGATGGTAACATTTGTTTTTTGGTTGGTAAACATGAGTAAAACTGTGTTTATTTTTTGTTTTACTAACATGAACTTAAATGTATCTTAATATGGATAGTGATCACATTATTCATATTTTACATATCAATTTACTAGCATAGAATTAACAGTTATCTATTTTTAAATTCATTAAAAATATTTGAAAATCATATAAAATTTTTCATGGATCCCTGTACTTTTAAAGTGTGTATTTTAGAGGATTCTTCACTACTTTATACATACTGGAATTTAAATTTTATACAAGATAATGTGTTTATTTAAAAATAAGAAAAGTAAAATTAAGAGGAAACTTTATAATTTTAATTTATACTATTTCAGATTATAAATTTTTAGAATTCATCAATTGTGGAGGATCCAACCTTATTTTCATTCTGAATTTTTTCTTAGATATAAAGGAATTGATTTAATTAAGGATGATATTTTTTGAAAGAATTATATGCTCACTACCTTGTATCTTTAAATTATAAATTTTTTAATCAGGGAAGTATTTTATAATTTTTATTTTATCCCATTTTAACCATCAATCATTAAATTTTATTAAATTTATAAATTTAAATCAAGGTATGTTGAAAAATTTTATTTATCATGAGGTGTTACTTTTTCCTGGTTATTATTGTTGTTTTTTGAGGGAGATATATTTTTAAGACTCTTGAATAATTCTATTTATAGTTTCAATCTTGAAAAAAATTCTTGGACCTTAATATTTTTCTTTCAATCATGCTGAGATATTTTAAATATTATTGTATTTTCTATACTGATTTGGTATTTTTAAATCTATTTAAAATAGATTAAAAATATTTAAATATACTTATTCATATAAATTTAAGTGTGTGGTTTTTGATTTTATATACCCTAGGAATGAATTTTTTAAATATTTATCTAAGAGAGGATTTATACATGAATTTTTTTAAATCTTCTTTAAATATTCCTTTGAAGAGAAAATATTTTTAAACTTATTAATTCATTTTTGAATAATTAGTTTAAGGATAAATTTTTAAATATTTTATTTTTTCTAAAATACAAGATATATTCTTTAATGGGGTAGATATTGTTTTTAATATTTCTTTTTGAGTTTGAATTTCATATCTTATTTCAAAATTTCATTATTAAATAATAAATTTACATTTATTTTTTTATAAACACATAATTATATATTATTTTTAAAATAGAAATTTTATAAATTATTTTAAAAGGAGGTGAATGTTTTCTGAAGGAATTGTGTTTTTAAATATTCATATTTTTTATTAATTCTAAAATGGGAGAGAATTTTTTGTAATTTACATTTGGTTTTGTTGTTATCAAAAAGGGTGAGATTATTTAGTAGATCATTGATCCACTATATTTTTTATGTTTTGATAATTAAAAATACCTTATTATTTTTATAATTATAATTTCTCACAATATTGTTAAGATGTTTATTTTATTTATTCCCTATAACATGAGTTTTATTAAATGTTGTTTCATTCATGTACTACTAATATAAGAAATTAATAATTTCAAATTAATTGATTTATTAATTGTTTCATTCTTTAATTTTTATTTAATTAATTATTTTATAATATAGATTTTATTTTTTATAAGTATTTTAACTTTATTTAAAAATGGATTCACCCTTTGGTAGCTTGAAAATTCATAATTTTACCTTTATGGGAGCACTATTATACCCTTATAGAGATCAAAATATTTTTATATTACCCTTATGTTGATTGAAAATCTTTATTTTACCCTTACATAAGTAAATATTTACCTTTAAGAGAGTTTGATTTTTTATCTTACCATTAAGTATGACTTACCTTTAAAATAGCATTACCTTTATATTGATCATATAATTTAGCATCTACCTTTGTACATAATCATGAAATACCTTTATATACTTATCTTTATGTAGTAATATGGTTTTTTTATTTTACCTTTACATAGATTTAAAGTACCTTTACATATCCATGTAAATTTTCCTTATATCATACCTTTATGAAACCTATGGAAATTCTACTCTACCTTTATATAGTGTATAAAACTCCTATGAGGGGACTGCTATAATGTAATGAACGTTTTGGTGGTGATTTTATTGGTGAGGTATAAAAGCTACAGGAAATAGCTTAGTTAAATTGGGTGTAATAGAAAATTAAATGGATTTTGAATATTATTTTGAGTTTTGTAAATCACATAGAAAAATAGATTGTGGTTGAACACTATATTGTAGTCATGACTTTGGTTTGTTCAAGGTTTTCAAATCATCTTGAGGGAAAAATTTATGCCTTATTAGAAGTCATGTTCATAATTTTTACTATGAGTTTATAATTTTTATTTGGTTACTACTTTTGATCAGTTTTATGGTTTTCAAATATTTAAATTCAAAATATTTGTAAGATCATAGGCCTTCATTTTTTAGGGAGTATTTATTATTTTTTAAAGTTTAAAACATACTTTATTTTTCTTATTGTTTTATGTTTCTATTTACTACATGTACATGTTGATTGTTATATTGATTTGTTTATTATTTAAATACTCTTTAATTATATAGATATTATGGGAACATGTTTTGAATTATTTTATAGAGAATTAAATGAAGATCAAATAGGGTTCATGCATGTTTAATATTCATGTTTTATATTTACTACAAGAGATTTATAATTTGAATTGGTTAGAAATATAAATAGTTTTGTCTCATATGATCTTAGGGAGTATTCTACGGAATTTATTATCAATTATTATGGAGAATATCTTATGTTATTTTGGTTATTTAATATTCTAATGAATGTTATACCAGTTATTATTTTTATAGAATATCAAGAGTCCTATAATCTCTCATTATATGAATATGTGTACAACATTGATTCATTTTAATGAAATCACCATGTGAATATCATTTCTCATAAAAACTTTGGAATTTAAGTAAGAATATATTAGTTTCTAATTTTTATAAAAGGTTAAACCATGTAATTAGAGAGATTATTTGAGTAATTCATTCATGTGAGATGTGATATGCAAGTATTTTTCTTTGTATACCACACTACAATGTATTACACTAATCCTTGAAACTTTTAATTATTTTTCTATATATAAATATAGTTCACCTTATAGATTCTCTATAATCATCAAGAAAGGACTTATACCACTTTTATATCACTGGTAATTTTAATATATTACTTATAGTACGTTTTTGTAACACTTTTTATGTTTTTTGGGTTGACTTATTATATTTTTATAGGTTATGATTTTTTCTTGAAAGTATAGTTCTAGTTCTAAACCTATAACAGATCATTTTATCTTCACCCTTAATATACCAGCTTCCTCTTAACCTAGAAAATAATAGAGGGTATGACTTGTCCTTTAATAATCTAGGTTGGGTCTTCTCCTATAAAAGGCTGTGTTTTTTCTGAGCCTGAAAAGGATAATGGGTTTTGGTTTGTGACTCTAGGTGTGAAAAAATCAGGTTGTAAGGGGTTGTAAATCCCCTTTAAAAGTTGTTATTTTTATGGTGGTTATCATTCCTATATGTTTTTTAGAGTATTAAAGAGTAATTATAGGATCACATTTAACTAAACTACTATAAAAATAATTGTGTTCACCGTTTACTTCATTACATTTAATTCCCATATATTTATCATATTTATTTTGTTTGAATTTTTTGTGTATTATACTGGTCACTTTCTATATTATAAGTGAAAAATATGATTATTTTTTAAGAAATAAAATTCCCCCCCCCCCTGTTTTCCATTTTCATCGCCTTTTTTGGACTTAATGGGTATAGGGATGTCCACACCAATTTAGGTGGGAAAAAAGATAGGAAAGGACTATGAAAGAAAAACTATCAATAAGAAGAAGTTCAGAAGTTTGGTTGGAATTCTTATATACTTGACAACATCAAGGACTTACATTTGGTATGGTGTCACCCTTTTTTATCGATATCAATCTAATCCAAGGTAAATGCATCTTTTGTTTGTAAATAGGGTATTAATATACATTTCAAATAATTTCAATTATAGACTGATGTATAAGAATATAAGTAAGTGATATATGAGTGGATTTACTAATATTAATTGGGTAGGGGTTATTGGTAAAAGGAAATCCACATCTAGTGGAGTATCTTTAATTGGAAAATTTTGTTTTTCATAGAATTCAAAGAATAAAAAAATCAATGACACTCAAATATATTGATTTTGAATATGTGGATTCATTATAACTAGTTACATATATGATATGGATAAAGACACATTTGAAAGAATTGAATGTTCAGGCTACATATCATCTGATTATATGTTGTGATAATCAAAGTTTTATAATCCTATCCAAAAATATAGTATAACACTCCAAGTCAAAACACATTGAAATAAAATACCACTTTCATAGGGATAATCTTGAAGAAGGTGTTCTGAGGTTGTAATTTATTCTCTCAAAGGAACAAGTTGTTGATATTCCTACCAAATTTCTCATGGATGAATAGTTTGAGAAACTAAGGTTTCATATGGTAGTGCATCACACTACCTATCATTGAGGTATGTAATTGTTTGAGTTCCCTCCTCTATAAATTCTTTTTTAAATACTTGAGGGTATAGTGTATGTAGAGGGAGAAACTTTTTCTCCTTTTTCATGAGATATTTTAATTTTTGTATTAATTTTTTCAAGAAAGAATCTGTAAAATATTTTATTAATTTTTTTTTGTGTATGCATAAAGATATGATAGATTTGAGATGATTTATTTTATGGAAATCATTGATGGTTTATCTAATCACTCTTATTTTCTATATTTATCTAGCTCACATAAACTTAGAGATTATTATTTCATAAATCTTTGTCTAAAGTTAGTTGAAGTTTTCACCAATATTTTGTATTCAATGGTTTTATTATTAATAAGGAGTAGATAGAAATGAGTAAGTATTGACACAAATCTAAAGGGGGATATTGATGAACCCTAAAGATTGATATTTTATTTTTTTATTAATACCTATTTAAGTGAGATGATTGTTTGAGGTGGTTTTTAATGTCAATAGATAAGTTTTGATCTAGAATTAATTCTATACAACATGTTTAAAGTGTGTTCGTTGTGATAAAATGTTTTGGGATGATTTTTGAGTGGTTTAGATTACTTAGAGATGATTTGGAAATATTATGGTACGAGTGGAGTAAATTTTGGAATTGTATATCATATGATGAATTCTGGAAAAGGAAATCATCATACGTGTAATATATTTTTGTTGTAATTAAGTAAATTTAGTTATGCATGGGAGATTTCATTGGCATATAAGAAATTTAATCTAAGAAGGTGGACTTTAAAAAATACCAAAGAAAATTGATCTGTATGAAAGATAATAAATCTATGTGAGCCTCCTATAAGACACGTTATATGTGTGGAAGTGGTTTGGGTTTTCCAAAATTTTAAAAGAGAAAATTTCAAATGTAATATGTCCTTTTAATAACCCATAAGATATTTTTTATACACATAATTCATTTAATCATCTCATATGATATTTAAGATTGTTGTATTTTAGAAAAGTTTGAGACCATGTGACTTTTTAAAGATTTAACAATGTTTGTGGATGTTGTAAAATATTTGAGCTACAATTAGTTGTTAAAACTATTGAGAATAAATAGTAGATAAATAATATGAATAAGTAATTGGGTTAAATAGAAAATAATGATACTTAGGATCTTGTTCTAAGACCAAAATGAAATAATATCATTATAACCAAGTGGGTTTTCATAAAAAAGATCAATGTAAAAGGTGATATTTCAAGAAACAAAACCAGATTGGTGTGTAAAATATATTCTTAATTTGAAGGACTTTATTTTTAAGAAACATTTACCTATGTTTCATAACTTGAGTAAATAATTATGTTCTTGGATGTTACAATGCACAAGTAATATAAAGTTTATCAAATGGATGTTAAATATGCTTTCTTGAATAGAGATCTTGAGGAAGAAGTATTTATTAAGAAACCTAAATGGTTTATCCTTGATAATAATAATAAAAAGGTTTTCAGGTTATAGAATGATCTTTATGGTTTAAAATAGTCCATTTTATCTTGGTATTATAATTTGGATATATGTTTGAAAGAGATGAACTTTATCAAAGGAAAGGATGATATCAACCTATATGTAAAGGAAATGAGCATAGGTTCTCTCATTATTATTTTATATATTAATGGTATAATTTTTGTAGGTGATAAGAATTATGGTTGTGAGGAATTTTCAAAAAAAATGAATATATATTTTTGAAATGTGTATTATTAGAGATATGAAATTCTTTTTGGGGTTGTAGGTTATAGAAAAAGAAAATTTTATTTTCCTATCTCAATGGAAATATTTCAAAGAGTTGTTGAAGAAGTTTGGCATGGAATACTCTAAAATAGTTTCTAAACCTAAAATAATTGGTGAAATTATGAGTAAGGATTCTCAAGGGAAAATTGTAAATAAAAATGAGTTAAAATTTCTGATTGGAATTCTTATATATCTCATAGCATCTAAACATGATATCGTCAACACAGTGGCCTTGTGTGAAAAGTTTCAAAGTGAGATAAAAGAATCATACATAAATTAATCAAGGATAAAACTAAGATACACCAAAGGAGATATGAATCATGGTTTGTTGTATAGAATATATGAGGTTATGAATCTATTTAGTTTCATATATTCTGATTAGGAAAGAAGTATTAATGACATAATATCAACATTAAGTGGTGTGTTCTTTTTTATAAATATTTGTGTGAATTATAAATACAAGAAACAAAATTTTATTACAATTAGTTCTATTAAATATAATTATATTTATATCATAAAATAATACACATAAATTATATGGATGATATAGAATCTAGAATATTTGAAAGTGAAGGTTTAAAAATCATTGAGAATAATTTTTTATAATCAAAGTGCCATTAATCTATCAAATAAATAAGTGAAACACTCTATATCTAAGAATATTCATATTAAATATCATTTATCAAGGATAAATTTTAAAATATAGATTTAAGGATAAAATATATTTTCATTCTTGATCAAACTATAGACATTTTTATAAAGGCAATGACAATGGTTGGATTTTAAGAGTTAAAGATAAAAATATATGTTTAACATTTTCCTATTAATTAATGATTTTTTAGCATAGCCATGCAATTATTTAAATTATGTTGTCAACGGGTAGGAATACATAATTCATGTGATATATATATATATGTATATATTAAACAATAAAAAGTTTTTTTATTGTTCAAATGCAGATAAAATTTTGATAAAATTAAAGGGGGAAGTTCATGTTCACTGAACACAAATTTCTTATCACTGAGAGAAAGAAATATCACTCAAAAACATTATTTTATCCTTTAATTAGTTGTAAGGACATTTATCTTTCATTAAATTATATATAATTGTGTTAGTTACTGTATTTGACCAAAAATACAAAGAGGGGTATTGAAGAACTCATCGAATTATTGAATAATTGTTGTATTTTTTTAATGATGTATGATAAGTATTGGAAATGATTTATGAATTTTTTAGTAGAATTTATGTGGCTGAACTTTTTTCAATATGATTTGAAAGTTTTGTATTTCTAAGTCGAGAATTTTATTTTGAAAAATTATCGAGATATATAATATTAACCATCTTATACATAAGAATAACTCTTGTTTCAGTCTTAGTGTGTGATGTCCAGGATTTGTCGAAGTTCTACGATATATAAGAATAAATATTTATTACAAAAGGATGTTTAATATCTTATAGAATATATTTAAGAGTAACTTAGAGAATATTTAATATTAACTTAATGATATGCAATAATAAATTTAAAGTTTCATAGCATAAATAATATTAAATTTGAGGTTATATAAGAGTAACTTAATGTTTCTAAGTATATATAAGATCCTTCAAGAGGTCACATAAGATTAAATGTATTTTCTTAGGCTAAGTGAGATTTAAATAAGATGAATCTATATTATTACTCATTAAAAAAATATCACAATACTATTTGATAATTTTTTGATTCAAGATTTTGAAGGTTTTTGTGATGATAGGGATAATATTACACCATGAGTTGGAAATTTGCACCACACTGATATTTTCATGTGAGTATAAATACATAAATAGGTGTTGTAGGATTTGTGGAAGGCTAAATAAATAAATATTATTATTTTTTAGGATATTTAAATGAGTAATACTAAGGATATTTGTCTGAAATTTCTAGTGATTCAAAAATAAATTCTTTGACTCTATTTATAGAGATCAAAGATGGGATATTTTTACATGATGAATATTTGAATGGTTTCAAATTTGAGGATCTCTTTGCTGATTTACATGGAAGTTTACGAAATTGAATATTATAATTTATACCCATGATCAATGTTATAATTTAAAATACCAAATGTGTTGAATATGATGATATATAGGAGAAAATATGAGTGAGAAAGGTTAATGATCTACTTCTATTTTCTAAACCATCTAGACGTTAATGTTCTTAAAGCAGGAAGAAGCTTAAATTTAGTTTTGATATTCAGAAGGCTCGAGAGAAGATATTTTATTGGAATTAAACTATCTTAAACTATACTATAGATCTTTTTATTTGTGGTTTGAACACTATTGTAGACTAGAAACCTTGGTATAAAGAAAATTTGGGATATTTTTATATTGGGAAACAAATTTGGGTTAAGGATGATAACTTTATACTATATATTCACTTTATTGAATTAGTGGAGCACCTATGTATTGAATTTAACCTAAAAATAGCAAGGATATTGTCCTCCAGATTTAGGTAAAACCTTGTAAAAATATTTTATTCCTTGTGTTAATTTTTTTTTCTACATACGGATTAGTGAGAGTATTAATTATTAAGGGGATATTTACTTTAACCAGACAAAAATATTTATATCAAAAGGAAATTATAAAAAAGTTGGTCATGTCGATTTACCCCCCCCCCCTCCAATATTATTAATCTGGTCATATGGTCACTTCACTATCATTTTTGTTTAGATCATCATGCAATGATAATTAGAGGAGTTCAGACATCCAAAATGGTTATTTAAATGATAAATAATCAATTAGAGGAATTGAACTAATATTAATAAAGTAAATGTAATGTTTGATAAAAATTTCATCAATTTGAAAAATATTTGGAATTATAAGGTATATCTTTAGTGGCTAGAAAATAGGTTCAATAATTGTGTAAGTGGTTGTATGCAATTTCAATTGGATGATTTGTAGAAATACTCAAAGTTGAAACTCTCTCTTCCTCTTTAATTAAAAGGTTATTATAAACTATGAGGAAGAGTGAATTTTTTCCAATAATATGGAGGTTCACATAGCTCATGGATACCTTATGAGAAAGGATTCTAATAGGTGATTCTTAGTGACCCCCATTAATCTTGTTTTTGGATCTGTGATCTAGTAATTCCTTTGTTTTGATAAGTATGATAATCCAAGTTTATATTTCTTGTTAAGTTTTTTTTTGTCAGTGTATTTTTCAAAAAAAATTGTGTGAAGTTAAGGTCATTAATAATATTGGGGGTTAAGAAAATTATGGGTTAAATGGATATTTTATTACAAATATACACTACATCATATCCAACATATCTTGCATTAGAGTATAGTACTAAAAACTCAAGATGTAATGATTGTTGTGATCCCCAGTTTCAATAATTCATTAATTTTACCATCACTTTTTTATTTAATTTTTTATACCTAAATAAAATTCATAATATCCTATTAATTATAGATTTATTATTTGTTTTTATTTTTCATAAAGGTTGAAACTTTTTTGAGATATGGTAAATCATGTTTCGAGTGAGGAAGATAAAGATTTGCGAGTAAGTGGATATGTTAGAATAAAATTCTTTACCAAGTGTTATCCTACCATGGAGTCAACTCAACACATCCAAAATTAATGAATTTCATTTTAAGATAATACAATTTGGATATTTCAATGGATCCTTAAGTGTTATCATAGAGAGAGATAGCATGGATGTATTTCTAATAAGTTAATGTGTATTGTGTAGGATTTCAATGTTATTCTAAGAGGTTATGTGATACATCATCACTGCACTAATTCAACATAGATAAATTATTTGGGATAGTGAATTTGATCCAACATTATGCCAATTATAGCAACATGGTAAGCATTGGAGCACCAATTACTTATCAAGAATCATCGCATAAGGTAATAATATTTGGCGCAAACTCACTAATTAATTGTTGAGTATCTTCACAAGATAGTTTCAATGAATAAATATATTATAAAACATAAATACAAGAAGAAAACTTCAATAAATGTGCCAATAGTTATTTCATTATTCTGAAACCAATAGGATGGATCCATCGATTCAATAACTTAGAAACATTATAAATTGGAAGGAAGGACATTTCTAGGTGATTTTATAAAAAGAGAAGGAAGGTAACTAGATGTATTTATGAATAAATATTGGAAAAATGTCAATATCCACAGACCATGACCATAGATACTAACCTTTTGACCATGGATATAGGTTATATCCATAGTTAAGTAACCCCCTGAGGCTCTTTCCCTGGAAATAGACCTCAGGGCTATAACCATGGTCCTGCCTGTGACTATAGACACTTCTACATGTCAATAGATCCAAGTCTCACCTATATCCATGGTCCCTTGCCTATGGTAATAATATTTTCTAGAAAAAATAATATCGTCAGGGTGTTTTGATCCCAAGTCTCATGGATTATGTAAATTGGCCTTTACCACTTTACTATAACACTCATTAGGTGTATGTATATAATAATTTAAAATTTTACTTTATTCTTATTATTATTTACTTAATTTCAATGTCTCTCCGATATATTGGACTATATCCATACCTATAGTCATGGTTAGGGACAATTGTGGTCATACCCCCCCCCCAATAGCCTCAGTTAGCTACAAATATGGCTATATCCCTGCCCCTAAAACTTATATCCATGGTAATGGTTACCACCATGGCCATAGCCTACAACCTCCAAAACCTATAACCATGGTTGTCATTTTCCATGGTTATATACCCAACCCATGCACTCTATAGACATGGTTAGATGTCAACCATGTTTATAGGCTCTTTCTCATATCGTTCCCATGTAAAAAAATACCCATGTTTTCAAAGGTAAATACATAGCTATGTTCAATCCCAACCATGGATATAGGTCTATGGTAATATCCATTTTTTGTAATAGTAAATTTTGATCACTATTTTTACCATGCTTACATCCATTTACATTATGATGAAACTATATGCAAGTTTGATCGAGAAGAAACATCTTTTCAAGCTATATCATTTCATTTAAGGATCTTATTATTTTTAGTTTTAGTTTTCATTTTTATATCTATTATGATTATAATTGTTTAATGTTTTCCCCGATAAAATCGATAATAATGTTAGTTATTCCCCCATAAAATTTACATATATTTGTATTCGATTCTAATACCTGACTAAAAATCAAGAATTTTATTGGTTGTGATTTTATTAGAAATGGAAGTTTTATTTGTGTTGTGACTCCCCTAATAAAAGTCACGATATGTGATCCTTTATTCTCTAGGAGTAGAGATGTTGTGACAAATAGATTACGGATTTACTCTAACCACTATAAAAAATTCATATGTTCTTCATTTACTACTTTTAGAATTTAATTTATTTAATTACATAAATTTACCCCCCCCCCCTCTTGACCTCTAGACATAAATTCATATGGGAAAACATTCATGTTAAGAATATTGAATAGATAATATTCAATAGAAAAAATTTATTTTTTATTCATTTATTTTATTCAAACCAATATGAATTGAATAATTATGTTGTGTAATATATCTTGGTTAATTTTTTCATTGTGTTTGGATAAGGGTTTTCCCCTCTAAAACCCTTCGTTTTCTTCTTGTTTATTTTATAATTTCATTATATTATCCCACCTACTTTGAAATATTTGCTCAAATTTATGAATTTTATTCCTTTTTCTCAACCAAATTCAAAACAATAAAAATAGATAAAATATTATTTCACTTTCCATGATTGAGGATACAACTGGAATCCCAAAATTAATCGTAATTTCTTAAATTCATTCACTGATAGTGATTGTGAAAATATTACTTTATTACTTCTTGGTGAAAACATACTCTAGTCACATCTCATATTGTTCCATTTTTGTTTTGATGAAGTGATATTCTATATCAATATACTTTAATAAATAAATTTAAACCAATTTTTTTGATTAATTTATGATACTTTGATTATCAAACTTGATTTTTAAAGAAAACTATCCTTTTACTCTCATTTCCTCCACTTGGAACTACATCCATGTCATTTTTTTTGTTTTTTGAGTTACCACTATATATTGGGTTTCAATTGTGATCAAGTTAACTTCTATTGTATTGTTTGGATTATATGAGACACTTCTTTAATAGAGAGCTACATATATGCCCACAAGAGTAAAGATTATTAATTTATTTAATGGATAAATATTTAAACTATTAAACTGAAATAATATGAACCCTCTATATACAACCAATATATTCTATTAAAAATCATTTAGTTGTCACCATACTCTTATATTTTTTAACATTATTGAGATAATAAAAACACATTATAAGATACTAATTAACTCCTCCTTCAAAAAATGAAAACCTCCTCCAAAAATGTGATCAACCTAAAGAAAATTCATTGGATTGTCAACTAAAAAACAAAGGTCATTCTTGATGCTAACAAACTTTGAAAAAATTTAATATCATTCAAAAAATTAAACATTTTCATTTGAATGACATAAAATAACTATTAAACCATTTAAAATAGATACATCTAAAACATCAGCATCAATATTCTCAACCATGAAAAATATATTATCAAAATCATTATCACCATCTAACATCAATGAAGAAAGTATAGCAATGTAATAAAAGAAATCCAAATTTTCTTTTGAAAACTATCATGTCATTCAAGTATAATTTTTCCTAAATACACGTACTTACGAAAACTTCTCAACTTAAAAAACACTTATTTGATGATACTTGAAAACAATTTCCAACAATATATCATTCATTTCACCTGCACATAAAAAATATATAAATTTCATCACATTCCACTCAATATGTAAACTTAATCAATAATTAAAAAAACACTAAAATGAAAAACCACATTAAAAAAACTACTTTTTCACAAATTACCAATTCAATATTTGAAAATAAAAATTAAATATGTCATGTTATTTTTCAACAAAAAAACATTTTCTATCATCAAAAAATTTATTAGTCATGAGAAATGGAAAAAAATAATGTAATTAAAACAAATACAGAACTACTTCAATTTAAAAAACAAAATCAACACAAATTATTTTTTATGAAACTGGAAAAAAAACTTCATCATTTCATAATAAAACATATGTTTTGTGGCTATAATATCTATACACACTTAACAATATTCATTAAAATAACACAATAAATCATAAAAACAGAACAAAAAAATTAATCATTCAAAAAATACAGAGTAACAAACTATAATAACTATAAAAATATCTTTTTCAATGGAATACATTTTTTGTCATAATAAATAAAAAATAAAACTATGAAATTTTATTCTTTTACAATATAACACGGGTGTTATGACCCTAAAATTCACATAAACATAAAAATTAGAAAAAAAATGCATAGAAAAGAGATCAATTAAATCAATTAATTAATACAAAAGACTTGTTCTATATATGAATAGTAAAATTCAAATATAAGTACATTATTACACAAAAAAAATATGATTTGGAATTAAAAATAATAATATACACATAATGGTAATCATTAAAAATCACATATAAAATAATAAAAACACACAAAATAAACTTGAAACAATAATTATTTAAAAATTAAAAAAAAAACTACAATAAATCTAAAAAACTATACTCATCCATAAAGCATGTGTTGTGTATCTAAATATAAAAAATAAACCTTATAATTCAATCCTCCATAACCAAACACATGTTTCATGAATAAAAAATTCAACTAAATGTAGGGATAAAATAAGAACAAATATAACAAATAAATAATTGAGAACAAACACAAAACAATTTAAATTTAAAAAAAAATAAAAAATATCATTTGTTTTGTATATGTGAAAACACACACATGAATATGTTCTATAATTCCAAACATTTATGAATATTAATAAAAAATATTAAAATCAAAATTAAAAGAAAAAACAACTAAAAAATGAAAACATTAAACAAAAATCATTCTAAATAAACATAAAACCCTTATCACAGCTCTGCAAAAATAGAAAAAAAAATAAAAATTCATTATTCTAAAATAGTATTTATGTTCTTACATAAAAAACTATGTAAATTAATAAAAAATATTAAAAAACAAATAAAAAGGCATAGAAATTGCATAAAATAAACTTGTGAGGTTAATTATTTAAAAACAACATATAATATTTATTTTCTTAATAAAAAATAATAAAAATGTAAATTTTTTATTCTATAATAAAATATATATTCTATAATTATAAAACAATAATAGCTACAAGTCGCAAATAAATTCTAAAAAATATACAAAATATATATATATAATGAATTATTGTCAAAACATTTAAAAATAAATATATACAAAAATAAAAGAATAATATTTAAAATTATTTACATGAATTTTATTTAACTAAAATATTTTATTCAGAAAAGTTATTTTAAATAAATAAAGTACATCAAAGCATAATATGTTTTATTTTTGTGTTCTATAACCAAATATTTGAATTTTGAATTACAAGTATATTAAAATAATTGAATATTAATAAAACATATTATTATTATATATTTTTTATTGTTCAGAATGACTTTAATAATGTACTAGAGTATCTGTCACATTAATAAGGTCATATTAGTTCCCCACTGTGATGGGAACCTTGAAATTCCATGAAAATATTCTTAAATATACTTCTATGTTTGGATAAAATTCAATGATGGGACACATGGGTGTTGAATTTCATGTGTAAGTACTCATAAGTAAATGATACTTCTCATGAAGTTCATATTTGGTAATTTCCAAGATAAGTGATTATGAGAACATACCTACCTAAATAAATTTTTCATGTTTATGTGTCATTGGATATTATTATCTATGAGAACGTGTAATAGTCTTTAGACTTTAAGATTATTATTAATTCATGTCCTTACTTATTCCCTTTGATGCATTTTTTAAACCATGATGGTATGTTTCATGGATAAGTTGGATAAGTTGGTTGTGTCATGAGTGATATGTTATTAATTAATAATTTAAGGAAGGGTTTGTCTCTTCTATCCTTATGGATTTTTATATCTTGGTCCTTTGATTGAAATGAAACTATTGCATTAAATTTCATTATCATGGTGTAATGGTGAGTTTATTTCAAATAGTCAAAGAAAGACGTATCAAGCATGTAGGTTGGTGACACGTGTATACAGCCTACTTGATGATATATTATGATAAAGGGATTGCATTGCATAGTAAGTGTTCATGTGTAGTTGTTGGAATTTTGATATTAACTTCTTTATCTTGGGTGTCTTGAACCATTGATATATAGTAATCTTGGAATTTAGATAGACCCACTTAATGATAATGAGAAAAAATCATAGAGGGTCACACACTTATTGTTTCCATAAATCTCAATTAAATTATATTTTAATTTAATTATTATAATAAATATTATTCTCAATACCGAGGGATAATTTTTTTTAGGATTTATTGATCACAAATACTAAATAAATATTTTTTTGCAGGGTAATTGTTTAATTAAATGAATATATAATATTTATTTATTTCTTTTTATTCTCAAGGTAATAAATAATTATTTATTAATTAATAAAAAAATTATTTAATTTTGTGAATATTTAATAAATATTTATTTTTTTGATTGGGAATAGAATATTTATTTTATTTATTGAATGTTTATTTATGAATACATATTTAATTACATATTTATTCAGGTATTTGATAAATGTTGAGGAGGAGTGGAACAAGATTGTGTCTGGTGATAAATATTAATTTTCAAGCTAGTAAAATAATATTTATCATCATTCCAGTTAGTGCATAGCATAAAATAATATTATTATTATTATTTTATAGCATGGGGTCAGATAAGGTTTATTATTTTATTTAATGGTTATTGTGAAATTAAATAATATTTTAACCTTAACTCTAACTCTATAAATAGATGTTTATTTCTGTTATATAGGGTTAATTGAGAATTGAGAATCGTTTTTCATAATGGATTTCTCTCTAGATTCATCCTTCTCTCATCCTCTCAAGAACAAGAAGAACAAGAGAGGCTCATTAAATCTTGAAGGAACGTGGAGTGGTCAAAACAAGAAACATGGGATGATCGGTCTTCTACACTAAAACCCATAAATTCATGAGTTTTATTCAAAGATCAAAGGAACACATGTGGATCACTACTAAAGGGGATCTATTTTGTGTCCTTCCTATGCAATGATGATAATTTGAAATTGGGTGTTCGAATGATCACCATCTTCATCAAATAAAGATCCTAAGATGAGGTAATATTTCTTCTAATCTATTTAAATTAATTTTAATTAAACATGAAAAATATCATCTTTTGGTTTTGGTCTTTATTTGTAAATATTCAATGGAAAATTTTTATTGGTCATGGCGTTTACATCTTGCAAAATTTACAAATGATTCATCGATTTTGACAAAAGGTGCTTTCGCTGCATCTGGAACCTTCAAGTGGTATTAGAGTAGTCACGTTTAAATTTAAAATTATTTATTTTATTGGTGATCGTATATACACAATTGTCGTTAGTTTTCATTTCCATGTCATTTGTTCTTTAATCTTAAGTTTAATTAACATGATTTTAAAATTTTAGTATTCTTAATTTAAGATTCATGTATTCATAAGTACTAAGAATGGTTAAAGAATGATTGGAGATGCTATCAGGAGGTCCCAAATATTCTGGCCAGTTGATTAGGTTACACAATGTGCAGTCATGTACCCAAGTTCACTAAATTTGTACATGTCATGGTATACATGAAATGTTGACCAGTTAATACATGTGGTGCATTTATTTTACATAGTGTGTTGACCGAGCCAACCTGGCACATGGATTTTCAGACTATAAGGTGTGTAGTTGGAATACACATTGTGTAGTCTACATGGTTTAATGTAAAAATTAATGCTCACTATGTGGCCAAATACATGTCTCATACCATGTGAGACTAACATCCCAGAACATTAATGAAACATATGGTGTATGGTCAGTGTTCACATTGTGTGTATAATTAATCTCTGGATCTGAAGAATACATCGAGTCAATCGATGGGTTACCAGAACACACAAAAAGTGGACCTCGTGACGTGTGGCTCATTAGTACACTCCATGTAATCTAGATGAGATACACGTTGAGGCTCTAAGTGTTTATTATTGATACACGTTCATTGAGGAACATGGCATGTATCTCATTAGTACACACGATGGAGTCTCCCAATAAATAATAGAATTAAATTAAATTAAAAAATAATTAATTTTAGCATTAAAAACATAATTACACTGTTGGAACCATATGTGTAGACTATGTAATAAATGTTTGAATAATTATTAAAAGGATCAATTAATTCCATGTAATTATATGTAATTATTATTCATACCACTTATTTATCCTAAATGCATTAATTATGGGTATATCCATGAGACTTTGAATGGTCATTAAGATAAATATAATTAATTTATTGATTGATCGATTTATTGATACATGTGTGTTTATCTTAATAATAAAGAATGAATTGAAGTGAATGCTAGCCAGTGTACTTTTGTATATTCATTTCATATGTATGATCAATCATGTTCTTTAATCATACCTATGTATAAGTTGGTTTTATTTATTTAATTTTATTTCATGGGTTCTCCATTATTTTTATTAAATTAAATTTGATAGCCTATGTCTCATCCCTCCCTCTTTTATTATGTAGAAATTGCATTTATAAATTTTTTTATGTAATTCACCATAACCAATCTTTTAGTTCCCATCACCTATGTGTGAATTATAAGAATATGTAATAAACTAAGTATCCTAAGGAACATGGAAGTGATTCAGGATGGAACTGAGATTAAACCAACCCAAATGATACATAGATGGATAGGTGGAATATTGTAGCTTGTGCTAGGACTAGCACAAGGATATTTACTCTGGGGTCATGGGTTGATTTTAAAGGAATAATTTCCTAAATCCATTTTCATGTGATGTTTAGTTGTGTATGGGATTGTGAGTGGTAGAATGTAAATATGATTTCCATGATACTACCCCCTCTCAATAGGTATTCATTCATGCATGAAACCACAAGTTGAGTCAGTACTCTCCCATGTGAGATATCATCAAGGATCTGTTACATAATATGTAATGGATCATAAGTTCTTTATTCATGCATGATATGCATGAGATGGACGAAGTAGAATTTAATCATGTGTTATAAACATATGAGTAAATGCAATATCCCTAGGATTATCCTTATGGATTATTTAACATTATCATGTGATGTAAGTGGTGTGGTATACTTTCAAGATTCTTGGTCAAAACTCCATGGTACTCATATAATCTCTCCATTTCTATCCTTTGTGTTTGAGGTACTAGAATTTTGTGGAGGTATAAAAAATATCAACCAAACATTGAATGATTGCTCTACCCATGGATACACCTCAGAGGTGGGATTCTTTTTTTTCCTCTTATGTGATATTCATAAAACTCATATGAAGATGAAGATGTAGAAAAAAAAAATTGGTGTGTAGTACACCATATTTATGATGTTTATTTATTTTAGTATTTTTCATGGTTTTATGTTTTTTATACATGGGAGATCCTCAAACAAGGGTTTAATCACTTATTATATATTAAAAATGTGTTATTTAATCACCATCAAAATCCAATAGTGGTATCAGAGAAACCCATGTGTTTAGATCCATGAAAACTCACATGAAATGAAGAAGATATTTAAAATAAATTGATGTTTTTAATTCAATAAATTCTACATAAAATTCATTACCTTTACACAAAATAGTTTTTCATAAGGGTCATGGAAATCTACCCTTACATAGAAACCTAGCTCATATAAAGGTCGTTGAATATTACCTTTATATTGAAGGGTTTTGTGTTTAGGTCATTGAAAAATACCTTTACACATATGGTTCTATATAAGGGTTAGGGTTGCTTACCCTTATGTGAAAGGGTTCTTTGTAAGGGTCACTAGGTATTTCCCTTATGCAGAAGAGTTTTCCAGTGTAAGGGTTATCCAAGGTTACCCTTATGCAAAAGGGTTTTGTATAAGGGTCACTTGATAAAATGCTTATAAATCATTATAAAAGGAATTTTTGGAATATATAACTTATAAAGTGTTTATAAATTAATTAATTCATTATTAATGGTTTATAATTAATTAATTAAATTTTTATGAAACTTCTAATTTTTTAAAATATTAAAATGTTAATATTTGAAATACCTTTTAATTAAATTATATAGAAATTATTATGATATAGTGTAACATCTTGGATTTTTTGGGTAATTTTTTTTATATGGAATTATTTTGAGACCGCAAAATCTGACAGCATGTGATTCAAATGCTCGGAGTGCCCAGAATGATCCGTCGAAAAAAATGTTAAGCTTTAAATAGCACGGGTGAGAAGTTTTCCTAAAAAAGTTAAATAACTCTTAAACAGGTGCCCAGATCAGAATTCTGAGGGAACCGTTGCATTCATAATGGCGGGTTTACCCTAGGAATGACTTAAATTTAGTCGGCGCATGCCACCAGTGAGAAAACCCAAAAATGGAATAACCGTAAATAAAATTATTAAATAAAATTATTTTATTATTCAAATTCTTAAACCTCAAAATGGTGACTCAGATTAAAAATCTGAGACCACCGCTGAACTCGTGAGTGTATGCTTTTTTTAAGCATATACTAATATTGTCCAGCACAAGTCGCCAGTGGAAGTTAGTTTTAGACCGTAAATAAAATAATTAAGTAACAATTTATTTATTTTAAAAGCCTTAACTTCTAAATGGAAACTCAGATTGAAAATCTGAGAGTACCTTTGAGCTCGTGTGGTTGTGTTCCCCTTAGGCGAAGCCTAACCTCGACTGGCGCGGGTTGAGGGTGGCTGTTAATAATTTTTGAACTTTTTTTAAGGTACTTTTAGTAAACGTGTGGGTGGAGAATTCTATCTTTTGAACCGGTGCTCAGATTAAAAATCTAAGGGCATCGCTAAATCCACAGCACCGAGATTTGCTTAAGGGAAGCTTAACTTTGACTAATAAGGGTCTGAAGAAAAAGTTAATTTTTGGACTTTACAAAAAAATAATAAAATAACTTTTTGTTATTTTATTTTTTCTTTGTAAAACCGTTGGACAAACGGTGGTGGAACCACAGTGCAATGTCAAACCATTTAATGTCTTGACTCATGATTTCTGTGACCACACCTTTGGAAGATTTAAATGAACATGTAACCACACCATCGAGATAATTAAAAAGGTTCATTAATTATACTCATTAATGAACCTCATTAATTGTGTGTTGCGTTGATCCTCTCCTCCCCTCTATTTAAAAGAATCTCAGGAATGGGTTTTCAGCATGCAAGAGGGGAACCCCTGACGAAGTGTAGTGATGACTTCCACTAACCTAGAATGAAGCTTCGAGCAATGGACATTGGAGAAATCGACGGGAGATGGCAAGCGCCAATGAACACCTTTGGAGGTGGACACTTCTTCCTCATCCACAGCACCTTCCAATGATTATAAGGTAGGGGTTATATGTTTGATTCCTCTCCTTTTTACCCCATTCTTGAATATTATAAAGAACATGGGTCGACAGTCTAATAGGTTGACCCATGTTTCTCTCTTTAACATGTGAGGATAATTGCTGGGTTTCATTATGGGAGTTTTTATAATCTAATTATCTTTCACATGTTATAATGCTAACGCGGAGGGCGCGGGCCGAACGAACAAGGCCTGGACCCTGTGTTGAACCTGTTATGGTTGCATTCTTCATGGAAAACTGAAAGATGCAGTGGTATGACGGAATCATGCAGTGGGACCGGCAATCGAGGGAGGTGATGACCAGCACCCGCGGACCACAAAGGAATGGCGACGCCTGAAGGCGACATAGAAGACAAGGGCGGCCGGACAACGTCGTCCACATTGAAGCAGGGCGGTGTGTCGTGGTGGAAGGATGAATCATCGAGCCACAGGGGAGGGTGGACCCACGCCCGCGGGTCCGTTGTGGGCCGGTCCACACAGACATTCAAGGAAGTATGGTGCCATCCAGCGCCACTGTCGAGCCTAGCGGCGTGTCACAACAGAGAGCAGAACTGCGCCCGTGGGTCCGTAGCGGGCCGGTCCACATAGACTAGCCAAGAGATGTGATGCCACAGCTTTGAATACACGAACGTATTTGACCATTCGGGAGGGGAGCGATCCCCTGCGCCCAGCCAGCGGGCCGAGTGATTCTACATCACGGTGGGCCATGCCCGTCCGGGTGGGCTGGGCTGAACCCGCAGCCCAGCGGGCCTAGTCTGCAGCCCACCAGGTCGATACCACGGTCCAAGCCCGTAGCCTAGCACGTTCGACCAAGACCAGCCAAATCGGGTCGAGCCCAGCCCATTTGGGTCAGGGCCAGTGGGCTGGGTCGGGTCGGTCCGACTGTGTCGGGCCAGACCCGGACCCACTTACAGCCCAGTTTGCTTAAACGAGTGTTTCTCCTAAACAGGATGTCTGTTTGATGAACCGTCTATGGAGCTAGAACCCTTAAAATGAGATGGTCCTTTTGAGATACTACATGTAACTTTAAAAGAAATTTGGAGTTTGGCTGGGTTGGATTGTACCCGAATCCAATTGGGCCCTCGACACTAAAATGCCTATAACTTTCAGACTGGGTGTCCGGTTGACGCGCCGTCTATTGCGTTTGAACCCTTATGACATGAAGTATCATCGGTTTACTTCCTTGTGGAAATTATTTGTGGTTGAGGTATGACCGATCACCTAAGGAGAAGAACTAGGGTGTTTCTTGTAGTGAGAGTTAGGATGGCTACTCCCTTGATGACTCATGGCGCGGGTATTCCTTACTCCTCGGATTCGGTAGAGACGGGACTCCCCACGTCATGAGTGTAGGTTCACTTTCCTCTTAGATGGTTTTTTTATCTTTGGATTTGTTACTCCCCTATTGGACTAGGGCGTGGGTCCTCCATACTTAACTCACATAGAGTCAGGTACTCCCCTACCAGGTGGGGTGCGGGTCCTCTATGTTAGGATTAGGTACTCCCCTATCAACCTAGGGTGTGAGTCCTCCTTATGAAGTGCTACAGTAGAGTCAGTACTCCCCCTCCATACCAGGGTGAGGGTCTTCTAGCCTAGGGATGGTACTCCCCTAACGTACTAGGGCGCGGGTCCTCCACAGTGACCAAACTACCAGAGTTTCACTCCCCTACCGGGTAGGGTGCGGGTCCTCACATATGGAGTATTACTCCCCCGTATTCAAGTAGAAATGGGGAGTAGTTTCTTCATGGGATTTGGATTTCCCTCGACTGTAATACATAGTTACGAGGATCAGGCCCCTCCACTTGATGTAATCGATACCCATGGAAGAAGTTAGTACTCCCTCGACGGACTGATGTGTGGGCCACTTCTTACTGGAGCGACTGAGATATCTTGGGTTAGACTAGAGCAGTGATCTCCCAACTAAACACTATGTCGAGGAGTGGGCCTCTTCACTTGGTTTACCATGTTCTTGCCTCGGGCACAAGACTGTGACTGCGAGACCTCTAGTGTCGGGCACTAGAGGCAGTTCTAGTAGAAAGTTCCTGATGGAGCACGTCCTTTCAAAAGTTCCATTAGGAATGGTTGAGTTGTACCTGATGGAGTACATCTTTCAGACAGGTTCCATCAGGGATGGCCAATTCATGGAGCGTGTACTTCTGATCCTTGAGTTACGCTTTGATCCTTCTATAGAAATCCTGGAAATGGATTGAGGTCGAGGCCTTATGTTTCTTTGTGGGTGGGACGAGTATATATGGATGATCTGGGTATATGCAATGGAATATACCTGAGTAGAGCTCATTATGCCTAATATTTGTGTTTTAATTCATGGTTTTTTGTGGTATTTTTCTTTTGTGGATTTATGAGAGACCATCAAGGGTATCAGGGTCCCCTACTGAGTGTTGAGTTACTCACCCATGTATGGGCTTCGTCCGCACGTGTTGTGTCTAGTGCAGATGTTCAACGTTTCGATAGGTTCGCTCAGGAAGACGGGGCTGACAGATTTTACGATGGTGGACTTGGTGTCCTAGGACCAAGAGGGGTCCAGTAGGACCAGGAAGACAAGAAATTCTACTTTGGATTCCAGTAGATTCACTACTCCAGCGATCTGGTGGGACCTTCTGCAGATGGTCACCGGTGCTCCCTTTGTGCCTTACTATTTTAAGTTATTTTTTTGGGCTTGTATATTGGCTCATTTACACCACTCAATGCTTTACTTGTTGTTGTACTCTGGTTTTGGATTACTTAGTGTTCACCTTTCAACTTTGTGGTTTTTGTTTGTGAGTGAATGTGTGAACAGATATCCAATAAAATTCCTCCCACTTTCAGGTTGACACCTTTGGCACTTGTCGCCAACACATAGCCTTCGAGAGGTGGGCTTGGGGTATGTCACAGCATCGGCCATGAGGGATGAGTTGTGAAAAAGTGGTATCAGAGGTGGTCAGTTATACATCAATGACCAAGGGTCTGTAGTTTTTGTTGTGAGCAATATTGGTAAGTGTTTTGAGTTCGTATTTCAGTCCAGAGACTCCAATGTTGGTGTGGCGGCCGATGTATTCATACACCAGGACTCTGGACACCTGTTACCCGACTCGGTACATGGAAACACTAGTTACATGTAAAAGAAGGGAATATGAATCTTTTATTGATGGTTGTGATTTCTATATTCCTTCTCGAGTCATCTCTCCAGATATAGTGTCACGACCCGACCCAACGGGGCTAGATTCGTGACTCCCTAAGCCCGCCTCCAATAGGCTAGGGGCTAGTGACTAGCACCGAGTAGGCTATCACACACATGGGAGGCATTAGCCTAAGGTACCTGTACACACTCACCTACAAAAACCTCCATGAAACGATGCAAAGATATATATAAAAAACTGAAAATAAATAAATTCCTACATCTAACCCACAACCAAAGTACAACAAAAATTAAAAAGGGAAAATACAAGGCCCACAAAAATTAGACTAAAAAAGCATCCAACCTACTCTGAATAAGGGTATCACTATCAAAAGTACCCATTGGTAAGCTCCTCAGCACAACTCTGGTAAACACCCTGGTCAGTATCGCTCACAAAGCTCCGCCTGCTCCGGGTACTCCTGGGACTCCGTCGAAAGGCCTATGGTCTGCACAAGACACAAACATGTGCGGGCAAAGCTTGTGCAGGGGTGAGTATAAAAATAATCATTAGGAACCCCAAAAACCCCAAAAAAATAAAAGGGAGCAACTGAAAGGCAACGGTCAGATCATCCCAGCCATAGGGAACCCAAACGGGAGAGAAACTCCATCTCGAGACCATCCTCGGCTAAACATGACTTGTTAGCTCAGCTCAGATGTATGCCCATACATACATCATAAACATCCACTCAGGTATATTCTCATACATATACCATGAACATCCAGATATACTCATTCACGCACCAAGCCTCATGAGGTTTTGTCCCATCTCCTGCAACTGGTACATAACTAGGAGAACACACTCCACGAGCTCTATCATCGTAGATGACACTTGTCCGAGAGATACACTCCATCAGGTCTCACACCAACATCCCAGACGCCAATCTGAGAGATCACGCTCGTCGGATATCATCACTGAGAACATCACACTAAAACAGTAGAAACACTAAAATTCTTAGATAGGGGATCACTCCTAGGGTCTGCTATGGGATACAAGAACCCACTCTGATATCTCGAAGATCTCACAGATAGGGGATCGCTCCCAGGATCCGATGTGGGATACCAAAACCCGATCCAACGTTCTATAGTTCACATCACTCAGATAGAGGACCGTCACCCGTGTGAAGATGGTCACGACGATGTCGGAAACCCCATCTGGTATAACTCATGATATAGGGGATCGAACCGACGATGCACCAACCCTACGGAAAACCACACGCTGAGTAGGGGTTCGTATAAAAAATGATTCCGTAACCCTACTGAAACCATGCGCTGAGTAGGGGATTGCATACCCGACGATACCACAACCCTACTGTAAACCGCATGCTGGGTAGGGGATCGTATACCTGATGATGCCACAACCCCACTATGCATGGACCACTACATAAGGGGTCATATTCCTGATGATGTCTCAAACCCTATGGGATTAACCTGCTAGATAGGGGATCACCATATGTGGATAAGCAGTAACAGCGATACCAAGAACCTGATCCAGGGAAGGGAAGCTAGAGGATCCCACTCCGGACCCACTGGAGGGATTCCACAACTCTATCAGGAAAAACATCCTATTGAGGGGATCACAAACCTATACTAAGGTTGTAAGGAGACATGAACTTTCATAGGAAGAAATCAAGGGAGTACACTCAACCATTGTTGGTCCAAACATCACTAACTCGAGTGACCTGCAACATCACCACACCACGCACCTCTTAGTCCTATACCGAGGCCACCACCACGATCTACATGGAAAAACACGCAGGATATGCTATTTACTCACCCTAAAAGGACAACCAGTGAAAAATGTACTATTCACCATAGCAAGCCTGGATGGGGCCCACAGATCTATCCCTAAACTCATCAAAAATATCACACCATCATGATACCTTCAAAAAAATGTACGAGATCGACTGCTCGTTTGTCCAAAATAGACACCAGACGAAAAAGTTGCATTTCTCCGTTAACACCCAAAACCAGCCTCGTGGGGCCCATACCCTAATCTCCATCACAGCACCTAGAAACTATCTTGAAAATTCCACCTTACTATTAGGATCACAACTTCACTAACGACATGTCAGTCGGACGCTCCGTGTAAAATTCACGGCGGGTCAAAGTTGAAAATAATAAAATATTATTATTATTTTCAACGTTTCATGGCCCCGGGCCAAAAACCCGACTCATAAAATTCATGAAAAATCCTAAAGGGGTCAGTCTCATTATGAGGATTTTTTCTCCGCAAACTTCTAGCAAATTGGACTTATGGTTTTCAAGTTACGGGGGTTTAAAGAACCCCCAGAAAAATCTGGATGGACCACAGCTGGGATGCCGGAAACTGATGTCGTCGCCTGACCAGACAACGCCGCCTGCTGGAATCCACCACCGCCTGCTAGAATCTACCACACCGCTGCCAAACCTCCACCACCCTTGCTATAAACTGCCATTTCCACTGCCGGTAACTGGGTTTTCTGCCGGAAAACTTTCGGGGGCCACCGGAAGCACCCTGGTGCTCGAAATTCAGATCTGAAACATGTTTCAGAAAGCTCGGGACCCAAACTATATAACCCTTATGAAAATTTGAAGAAAAACAAATAATAAAAGGGATATGAGATTTTAAAACTCAAACCTACTACCTCATGGGTGAAACGTTGACACTTCTAGTCCAGATCCTCGCTCCGAAGCTGCTGTTGCACCATCCGGGAACGATCGTCGTCAATATCTGAGTCCAACAGCACCTTATTTCTTCGATCAGGTGGTTTGTCGCTAGAATGGGGAAAGATCCACTATGAAAAGAACATTATAGGATGTTATAGAGAACATTTATTGATATTTATTAATTTTTATTTAATTAATTAATCAATTAAACCAACAACCATGCCCCTGATGAAACCTCCCGATGCATAAAATCTTAGGTTGCCCCTAGGGTAAACGCAGCATTCTGAACGCAGTGGAGAACTCAGAATTTCAATATGAGACTCTATTTAGGAGTTATTCGAGTCAACGCCCATAAATAAACTTTTCCATTTATTTACGAAAATTCCCCTGGTGGATTTTTCCACAGTAGGTCTGCACCTGCAAAGTTTACACCCCACCTAGGGTAAATGGCATGCTCCGGACGCAACCGTGCCCTCTGATTTTTGATCTGAGCTCCTATTTAGGAGAAAACACAACCCTACCATGTGTATAGTATAAAAATACTTAATATTTTTATAAAATTAATTACGGGCACACCGGGCCTCGAAATCTCACGCTGTCTTCGCACCTAGCTCTGGAAATATTCATAGAAATATTCCAAATTCTGACAGGGCCAAAACCAAAGTTGATACATCCTCCCCACCTTAGAACTTTTCGTCCTCGAAAATATATAAGCACAAGGAAATCAATTTAACTCTCAACTAGGTCTCCCACGCCAGCGATTTTGCCAACACACACCCCTGCCCAAACGCATCAGTTAGAGGGACTCATCCACCACACCTCGACACTATCTTCTTTGGGAAGCGCTGACTCGCTCACACGGTTTTAACAGCGTCACAAAAATGCATCTTGGTTGGGGAAAGATCCCTCTTCCTTGTGCATTTGTAGCACGTCGAATAACACCCACACAGGGTATTACCAATGCCCTGAACAAACCTCGAGCAAGCAATAGAAATGAAAGAGTACTTCTAAACAGTGTCTATCAAAACTACTAAAAAAGTAGAAAGAGCATAGAGCATACCTCCATCCACCTAAAGATCTTCTAGTTAAACAACATCTAAGGCCTAAAGCTATCCTCGCCCTCTCCCTCTAGCTTCCAGAGCTCGACGTGGACCACCTGGGGGTGGTGGTGGTGGCATCTGATACCGCCTACCACCTCCCGCTACAACACCAGCTTCATCACCACGTTCGCTGCCCTACAGGCCTCCATACTCAAGATTTTGCCACTGCTAAGGTGGCCTGTCAATCGTCTCCCTCTTAGTTACATGGTGGGACAGATACTCCCTAGCAAGATGTCCCCGACCATCGCTAGCGTAACACCACCTCTCCTACAGCTGTCCAAAACTAGCCTGAGAGCAGTGAGAGCCCTGAGCCTCAGATCATCCATCCTCAGGTTGCCTCCTGAAACATCAGGCACATCCAGACCCCTGCACCTACCGTCGACTATAAGCTATCGAGGTCTCAGCTGCCACATGCCCAGAAGTGATGGGTTGAATCTGCTCAGCCAGAAAGCTCTCCACCACCAAGGCTCGCTCCAACACTCCAGCATAGGTGGGCAGACACAAAAAAACCACACCTGCCCGGATGCCTCTGCATAGGCCCTGTTAGAAGGTCTGATCCCTAAAGAACGGGTCTCGAACCATATCTATGGAGTAGCGTGATAGATCTGTAAACCTCACTGAGTACTCCGAAACAGTCATTCCCTCCTACCGAAGCTAACGAAGATCCTAGATCTATACTAACCTCAGTCTCACCGGATAGAAATCTTCCTTAAAGATCCACTCAAACTTTTCCCATGTGAGCCTCTCCTAATCGTGGGACCGTGTCACCAAACTCCACCATTGTCTGGCCGAACCATACTAAAGGCTCGCTGCTAGGACCAACATCTGATTTGAAGGTGTCCTCACTAGGCAGAAATGTCAGGTGACTGCTTAGAGCCTATCATCAACTACCTGAGGGTTTGGATTACACCAGAACCTAAGAGGTCACTGCCTCTAGAACTCATGCAGCGCAATTGGCCTGCGCGCATCCTCATCCTGCACTGCCAGCACAACCAGCTGCTCGACAGGTGGTGGCTCAACTGGCGGACCACCTAAAGTTCCAGCCTCATAACCTATGCCCTGGTCCACAACCTCTACATGGGGCAGATCATCACCATAATACCACTGCAAAACCCTCACTGGTTGTCGTCGTGGAGGCATCCTAAAATAAAATCAAGACACACCATGGTCAAAGATTATATCTAGGGAGATGACTCACGAAGAACAAGGGAAACCAAAAACCCAGTCCTATATGATGCATGTAACATTATGTTCCTATGACTCATGTTTTAATGTCCTGAGTTGAAAGGTGGGTTATCAGAGTCCTGGTGAATGGATACGTCGGCCTCTGCACCAACACTGGAGTACCTAGCCTGAAATTCAAACTCAAAACATCCTAACACTGCCACGAGGAAACTCAAACCAAACTCACAGCTAGAACACCTACACTCAGAGATCCCAAAGTTGGAACCTCCTCTGATACCACTCTGTCACAACCCAGCCCAATGGGGCACGAGCCACGACTCCCCAAGCCCGCCTCCAATAGGCCAGGGGCTGGTGACTAGCGCTGAGTAGGCTATCACACATATGGGAGGCATTAGCCTAAGGTACCTGTACACATGCACCCACAAACAGCTTCATGAAACAGTGCAGAGATATATATAAAAATTGAAAATAAATTCATGCATACATCTAACCAACAACCAGAGTACAACAAAAGTAAAAAAGGGAAAATACACGGCCCACCAAAAGTAAACTGCAAAATCATCCAACCTGCTCTGAAGGAGGGGATCACTGTCAAAAGTACCCACCGGTAAGCTCCTAAGAATAGCTCCAGTAAACACCCTAGTCAGTCTTGCTCACAAAGCTTTGCCTACTCCAGGTCCTCCTAGGACTCCATCGAAAGGCATGTGGTCTGCACAAGACACAAACACGTGTGGGAAAAGCTCGTGCATGGGTGAGTATAAAAATACTCATTAGGCACTCCAAAAACCCCAAAAAAATAAAAGGAAGAAACTAAAAGGCAACAGTCAGCTCATCCCATCCAGAGGGAAACCAAACGAGAGAGAAACTCCATCTCGAGACCATCTTTGGCTAAACACGACTAGTCAGCTCAACTCAGATGTATGCCCATACATACATCATGAACATCCGCTCGGGTATATGCCCATACATATACCATGAACATCCAAATATACTCATTCACGCACTAAGCCTCATGTGGTTACGTCCTATCTCCTGCAACTGGTACATAACTAGAAGAACACACTTCACAAGCTCTGTCATCCTAGATGACACTCGTCCGAGAGATACACTCCATCAGGTCTCACACCAACATCCCAGACACCCATCCAGGAGATCACGCTTGTCAGATATCATCACTGAGAACATCACACTGAAACAGTGGAAACACTAAAATTCTCGGATAGGGGGTCACACCTAGGGTCCGCTAGGGGACACAAGAACCCACTCTGGTATCTCGAAGATCTCACAGATAGGGGACCACTCCCAGGATCTGCTGCAGGATACCAAAACCCGATCTAACGTTCTAAAGTTTACATCACTCAGATAGAGGATCGTCGCCCATGTGAAGATGGTCACGACAATTCTGGAAACCCCATCTGTTATAACTCACTATGTAGAGGATTGAACCAATGATGCACCAACCCTACCGAAAACTGCGTGCTGAGTAGGGGATCGTATAACCAATGATTCTACAACCCTAATGAAACCATGCACTGAGTAGGGGATCATATACCCGACGATACCACAACCCTACTATAAACCACATACTGAGTAGGGGATCGTATACCCAACGATGACACAACCCTATTATGCACAGCCCACTATGTAGGGGATCATATTACTGATGATGCCTCAAACCCTACGAGATTGACCTACTAGATAGGGGATCACCGCCCGTGGATAAGCGGTAACAGCGATACCAAGAACCCGATCCAGGGAAGCGAAGCTAGAGGATCTCACTTCGGACCCACTAGAGGGATTCCACAACTCTATTAGGAAAAACATCCAATTGAGGGGATCACAAACCTATACTAAGGTTTTCATGCCACATGAACCCTCATAGGAACGAATCGAGGGAGTACACTCAACCACTACTGGTCCAAACATCACTAACCTGAGATACTTGGAACATCACCCCACTGCACACCTCCTAGGCCTATGCCGAGGCTACCACTGTGATCTATGCGGAAAAACACGCAGGATGGGCTATTTACTCGCCCGAAACGGACAACCAATGAAAAAGGTACTATTCACCATAGCAAGCTTGGGTGGGCCCCACAACTCAATCCTTAAACTCATCAATCAGACCACACCATCACGATCCCCTCAAAAAAAACATGAGATCGAATACTCGTTTGTCCAAAACAGACACCAGATGATAAAGTCGCGTTTCTCATTAAACGCCCAAAACTAGCCTCATGGGGCCCACACCCTGATATCTATACCAGCACCTGGAAACTATCCTAAAAATTTCACCTTACTATCAGGATCACAGTGTCACTGACGGCACATCAATCGGACTCTCCATGTAAAAGTTACGGCAAGTCAAAGTAGAAAATAATAAAATATTATTATCATTTTCAATGTTTCATGCTCCTGGTCCAAAAACCCAACTCATAAAATTCCTAAAACATCTTCAAGGGGTTCGTCTCATCACGAGGATTGTGTCTCCATAAACAGATCACAAATCAGACTTACGGTTTGTGAGTTACGAGGGTTTAAAGAACCCCCAGAAAAATATGTTCGGACCACCGCTGGGTCACCGGAAACCGCCGCCACCACATGACCAGACCGCCGCCGCCTGCCGAAATCCTCCGTTCCATCGCTTCCCTCACCGAAAACTGCCATTACTACCTCTAGTAACTGGTTTTTCCACTAGAAAACTTCCAGGATCCACCGAAATCACCCCGGTGCTCCAAATTCAAATCTGAAACATGTTTCGGAAAGCTCAGGACCCGAACTACACAACCCTTATGAAAATTTGAAGAAAAAGTGAATAAATGGGATCTGGGATTTTAAAACTCAAACAACCTACCTCATGGGTGAAATGTTGACGCTTCTAGGCTAGATCTGTGCTCTGAAGCTGCTGTTTCACCATCTGGGAGCGATCGCCGTCAAGATTTGAGTCCGACAGCACCTTGTTTCTTTGATCTGGTGGTTCGTCGCTTGAAGGGGGAGAGACGCTATGTAATGAACATGAGGGGAGTGGATAGAGAACATTTATTGATTTTTATTGATTTTTATTTAATTAATTAATCAATTAAACCAACGACAACGCCCCCGATGAAACTTCTCAACGCAGAAAATATTAGGTTTCCCCTAGGGTAAACACGACATTCTGAATGCAATGGCGCACTCAGAATTGCGTTTTGAGACTTCATTAAGGATTTATTCAATCTGACACCCATAAATAAACTTTTCTATTTATTTATGAAAACGCCCCTGGTGTCTTTTTCCACGGCAGGGCCGCGCCCGCAAAGTTTACACCCAAACTAGGGTAAACGGCTCGCTCTGGAAGCAATCATGCCCTCGGATTTCTGATCTGAGCTACCATTTAGGAGAAAACACAACCCCTCCATGTGCATAGTATAAAAATACTTAATATTTTTATAAAATTAATTCCAGACACACCGGGCCTTGGAATCACGTGCCTAACTCTATAAATATTCGTATAAATATTCCAAAGTCTGAAAGGGCCAAAACCTGAGTCGCTACCTATAACCTTCTAACTGTGGTACATCTTGATCTATCTCAGGATGCCTCTACATGGATGACTAGCCAGGATCCCGATACGAGGTCGTGAGTATAGCCCTCCTAGCGACGAGGCGTCTGTTCAAGGATCAGTGATTGAGATGGACCCACCGAGTGGTGCACCAGTGCTACCACCACCTGATCGTCAGCATCTACTACCGGAAATTCCAGAAGAGGACATTTGTAGGCTCAGTTTCCTACATTATTTCTAGAGGTATTGACCTCCCAGTTTTCATGGAGATAGAGATCCTCAGGTAGCTGAGGATTGGATTGAGGTTTTTACGCGTGTTTTCCGCCTAGTGTGGACACCACTCGACCAGATGGTAGTCCTGGATGCAAGCCTTCTTCGGGGATCAGTGGGAAGATGGTGGATTCTGACGATTCAGACTCACGACGAGGCAACCATCACTTGGATAGACTTTGAGCGCCTCTTCATAGAGGATTTATTTCCGGCAAATTTGCTCTCTGTATACATACAAGAACTAATGCACCTGCAGCAGGGTAGCATGACGGTAGTAGAGTACTCAGTGAAATTCACATATCTTTATCGCTACTCCACAAATATGGTGTGGGGCCCTTACTTCAGGACCTAGACCTTTGATCAGGGACTATACCGAGAAATTAGGGCATCGATGATACCTCTCAACATTCCAATGCATGTTGGGGTACTAGAACAAGCCCTTGTGGTTGAGAGCTTCCTGGAAGAGGAGCAGGTGGATGTGACCTACAGTAGATGTCACAAATTAGAGGTGTCTAATAGAGCTAGCAGATGGATGGTGATGGGATCGCGGCATAGGAGGCATACCCATGCCCGGACACAGACACATGGGTCTGTGGAACAGCAGTAGCACCAAGGATCATATCAACCATAGGATAGGAAATGTTATGCTTGTAATGGCTAGGGTAATCTCACTAGAGATTTTCCAACCTGTCGTACTATTGAGAGGGAGCTGACAGATGAACCTCCTTGGCAGAGACAACTCTTGGAGAATGGAGTTCCACAAGTTGGCAGGCGGGGTAGAGGAGCTAGATGGGAAGCCGGGGGTGGTCCCCTCTAGGCTCAGGGAGCTGGAGGACATGGGCAAGGATAGCTACATGCAGTCATGGCTCGTGACTAAGAAAATCCAAGAGAAATTTGAGTTACAAATTGTGTCTTCTCTTTTGCTGCCTTCCTAAATCGACATAGGTTCTAGACATTCTTTTTTTGTGAGTACTGTTTGAGACTTTGAGGTTCTAGTTAGACTATGGACTTGACCCTCATGATTAGAGACTCCTGATGGAGGAGACCCGTTGATAGTGTGACCTGGCTCTTGGAGGAAAGAGTTTCGGTTAGGATCTCTTAGTCATGGCGTCGAGATCTTATGACTTCAATCTAGGTATGTACTACTACCATTCATGCCCGAAAAGAAAATATTAGGAAATAAATGCGATATATCCTCATGGTGTATATGGTATTTCCTTTTCAAAAAAAGGGGGATCCCAGGCGGCACGGTCTAAACTCTCGTAAAGAGTCCTTCTTGAGTCGTTCTGTGGTGGCGGAGTTAGACCACAAGATGTTTTCGTAGTGTGGAATGGTTCCTAACCATCCATACTCAATGGAGATGCCACAAGTGGGAGTGGACATGTCTTTTTTCGGCTTTTTGTGAGGCTGCCGAAGGTTCTAGGCAGTGGGCTCTTGGACCCCACGATTTTAGATGTATTGTGATGCTTAGTGATTTCTCTACTTATTTCAGCTAAAGAAACATGTTTCTGTTTTAGCATGATGTTTACATATCAAGATCTGGACATAAGAGTGGTTGATCTCAGTATTACCTCATGGTGCATGCTTGGAAGCAGTACAGGAACCTTTGTTTGACCCAGTTTCTTCTCATGAGTTTGGGCCTTGGATTTTCAAGGATGAAAAGTCTAAAGGTGGGGAGAATGTAATTTCTCAGAATTTCTATGTAATTATTTTTATATGGAATTATTTCAAGACCAAAAATTCTAACGGCACGTGATTCTGATGCCCAGAGTGCCTGGAATGATCCGTCTAAAAAAATGTTAAGCTTTAAATAGCACGCGTGAGTAGTTTTCACAAAAAAAGTTAAATGACTCTTAAATGGGTTACCGAATTAGAAATATGAGGGCACCGTTACATTCAAGATGGCGGGTTTACCCTAGTCACAACTTAAATTTAGTCGGGGCATGCCCCTAGTAAGAAAATCCAAAAATGGTATAACCGTAAATAAAATTATTAAATAAAATTATTTTATTTTTCAAATGCTTATAACTCGCAAACGGTTATTCAGATTAAAAATATGAGACCACCGTTGAACTCGTGAGTGTATTCTTTCCTTATTTAGATACTAACATTGGTTGGCACGGGATTCTAGTGGAAGTTAGTTTTTGGCCATAAATAAAATAATTAAGTAACAATTATTTTATTGTAAAATCCTTAACTTCTAAATGGAAACTAAGATTAAAAATATGAGAGTATCGTTGATCTCTTGAGGTTGTTTTACCCTTAGTCAGAGCCTAACCTTGACCGGTGTGGGTGGAGGGTGATTGTTAATAATTTTTGAAAATTTTTTTATGGTACGTTCAGTAAACATGCAGACATCGAATTCTATCTTTTGAACCGGTGCTCGGATTAAAAATCTGAGGGAACTGTTGAATCCACGTCGCCCATATTCGCTTAAGGTAATATTAACTTTGACCATATAGGGTTGGAAAAAAATTAATTTTTGGAATTTACAAAAAAATAATAAAATAAATTTTGGTTATTTTATTTTTTCTTTGTGCTACCATTGGACAAACGGTGGTGAGACCGCAGTGCAACATCAAACCATTTAATGGCTTGACTCATGATTTATGTAACCACACCGTTGGGAGATTTAAATGAACTTGTAACCACATGGTTGAGATAATTAAAAAGGTTCATTAATTATACTCATTAATGAACCTCATTAATTGTGCGGTGTGTTGATCCTCTCCTCCCCTCTATTTAAATGAAGCTTGGGAGCATGCAAGAGGGGAACCTCTAATGAAGTGCAGTGATGGCTTCCACCAACCTAGAACGAAGCTTCAAGCAATGGACATTGGAGAAATCGACGGGTGACGGCAAGTGCTGACGAACACCTTCAGATGTGGACACTTCTTCCTCATCTGCAGCGCCTTCAAAAAATTACAAGGTAGGGGTTTATATATTTGATTCCTCCCCTTTTTACCCTATTCTTGAATATTATGAAGAACATGGGTCAACCATCCAATGGGTTGACCTGTATTTCTCTCTTTAACATGGGAGGATAATTTTGGGGTTTCATTATGGGAGTTTTTATAATCTAATAATCCTTACCATGTTATAATGCTAACGCAGAGGGAGCGGGCTAAACGAACAAGTATCGAACTCTCCGCTAAACCTGTTATGGTTGCATTCTTCGTGGATAACCGAAAGATGCAGTTGCGTGACAGCGGCATGCAGTGGGACTTATGACTGAGGGTGGTGGAGACCGGCACCCGCCGGCCACAAAGGAACGACGGCGCCCGAAGGCATCACGGCAGACAAGGGGTGGCCATCCAACACTGATCGCATTAAAGCAGGGCAGTGCGCTGCAGCGGCGCGCTGCAGTGGAAGGCTGTGGCATCGATCTGCAATGGAGGGATGACCCACACCCGTAGGTCCATAGAGGTCTAGTCCATGTATACTGAACAGGAGGTGTGGCACCATCTGGTGCCGCTTTTGAGCCCGGTGGTTCGTCACGGAGGAAGGTCGCGGCATCGAGTCGTGGCGGAGAGCGGACCTGCACTCGCGGGTCCGTAGCGGGCCAGTCCACACAAACCGGCCAAGAGATGTGGTTCCACCTGGAACCATGGATTTGAAGACTTGAACAGCTTCATCCATTCATAAGGGGATCGGTCCCCCATGCTTGGCCAACGGGTCGTGCGATTCTGCAGCCCGGCAGGCCATGCCCAGCCGGGTGGGCCGGTCCGAGCCCGCGGCCCAGCGAGCCGAGCCCACAGCCCATCATATCAGACCAGGCCCAGACAAACTAGGCTAAGGCTAACCCCTTTGGTTCAGGCCCAGTGGGCTAGGTCCGGTCGGTCCGACTGTTTCAGACCGGACCCGGACCCACTTACGGCTCAGTTCGCTTAAACGAGCGTATCTCCTAAACCGGATGTTCGTTTGACAAACCGTCTGTGGCACTGAAACCCTTAAGACAAGGAGGTCCTTTTGAAATACTCCATTTGAATTTCTAAGAAATTTTGAGTTTGTCTAAGTTGGATTGTACTCGAATCTAACAGGGCCATTGACACTAAAATGCCTATAACTTTCAGATCGGGTGTCCAGTTGACACTTCGTCTGTTGCGTTGGAACCCTTATGATAGGAAAGATCATTGATTTACTTCCTTGTGGAACTTAATGTTGATTGAGGTATGACCGATAACCTGAGGATCAGAACCAAGTTGTTTATTGTAGTGAGAGTTAGGATGGTTATTCCCTTGAAGACTCAAGGCGCGGGTATTCCTTACTCCTCTGCTCTAGTAGAGATGGGACTCCCTGCATCATGAGTGTGGGTTCTTTTTCCTCTGAGATAGTTTTTATATCTTTGGAGTTGGTAATACCCTACTGGACTAGGGCACAGGTCCTCCATACTTAACTCACATAGAGTCAGGTACTCCCCTACCGGGTAGGGTGTGGGTCATCTATGTTAGGAGTAGGTACTCTCCTATCAACCCAGGGTGTGGGTCCTCCTTATGAAGTGCTACAGTAGATTCGGTAATCCCATGCCATTCCAAGGTGTGGTTCCTCTATCCTGGGGTTGGTACTCCCCTAATGTACTAGGGTGCAGGTCCCCCATAGTGAACAAACTACCAGAGTTGTACTCCCCTACCAGGTAGGGTGTGGATCCTCACATATGGAGTAGTACTCCACCATATCTAAGTAGCGATGGAGAGTGAGTCCTTCAGGGTATTTGGATCTCCCTAAACTATAGGACACAGTTATGAGGAGTGGGCTGCTCCACTTGATGTAATCGATACCCAGGGTAGAATTTAGTACTCCCACGATAGACTGAGGTGCGGGCCACTTCTTACTAAAGCGGCTGAGATATCATGGTTTAGACTAGAGCAGTGCTCTCACAACTGAATTCATTGTCGAGGAGTGGGCCTCTCCACTTAGTTTCCCTTATTCTTGTCTCGGGCGCAAGACTATGATTGTGATACCTCTAGTGTCGGGCACTAAAGGCAGTTCTAGCAGAAAGTTCTCAATGGAGTACGTCCTTTCAGAAGTTCCATTAGGAATGGTTGAGTTGTACTTGATGGAGTACATCTCGCAGAAGGTTTCCATTAGGTATGGCCAATTCATGGATTGTGTACTCCTGATCCTTGAGTTACGCTTTGATCCTTCTTTGGAAATCCTGGAAATGGCTTGAGATTGGGGCCTTATGTTTCTTTGTGGCTAAGACGAGTATATATGGATGACCTAGGTGTATGAAATGGCATATACCTGAGTAGATTTGACTATGCATAATATTTTTGTTTTACTTCATGGTTATTTTGTGGTATTTTTCCTTTGTGGATTTTTGAGAGACTGTCGAGGGTCTCGAGGTCCCCCACTAAGTACTGAGTTACTCACCCCTACACGGGATTTTCCCCCACATGTTGTGTATGGTGAAGACGTTCGATGTTTCGATAGGGGAACTTAGGAAGATAGGACTGACAGATGTTACAACGGAAGACTTGGTGGCCTAGGACCAGGAGGGGTCCAATAAGACCAGGCAGACATGACATACTACTTCGGTTTCTAGTAGCTTTACTACTCCAGTGATCAGGTGGGATCTTCCGCAGAAGGTTGTTGGTGCTCCCTTTGTGCCTTTCTGTTTTCAGTTCTTTTTTTGGGATTGTATACTATCCTAGTTACACCACTCAGTGATTTACTTTCTATTGTACTCTAGTTTCCGATTACTTAGTGTTCACCTTTTAGCTTTGTGGTTTTTGTTTGTGAGTGCGTGTCTGTACAGGTATCTAGGAAAATGCCTCCCACTTGCAGGTTGACACCTTCGGTGCTTGTCGCCAACCCTTGGCCTTCATAAGGTGGGCTTGGGGTATGTCACGGCATGGGCCTCAGGGGACGAGTCGTGACATATAGAAATAAAAAAAATTATTTAGAAATTACAAGAAAATAATTTATAAAGGGTTATAAATTATAAATTATAGCCAAAATATAAAATGTTTACATTTAAATTATGAATTGCTCATAATTATCTATTTTGAATTGTTCAAAATAAAATGGGGTTGTATTTGGATATTATTTAAACTACGTCAAAAAAATTATGATTGATATGATCAAGGTTTGAATGGTGACTAAATATGTGATATTAGATTATTTAAAATTTTTACATAATATAAATTGAATTTTAAATTTTTTATAATTCATATAATATCATATATTTAAAAAGTAAATGTCATACAGTGATAAATATAGATTAGTTCATATTTTAATGAATATAAAATGTTTATATCCAAAATCATGGAATGTCTACGATATTAAATCTCTAATTATAAAACGTTTATAATTAGCTTTTATTTATGAAATGTTTATAAATGGTTATCTCATGTTTAAATATTTTAATTATTAATTTATTTAAAGGTTATTCAATTATATATTCATGTTTTTTAAATTGTTTAAGAAATGTGAATATTGTGTAGTTTTAGTTTAAAATTTTAAACTGCTTCTAGGATAGAACCTTACATTACATGTTAGGATTGACTCTATAATGAATTTAGTTTTTCATCTACCTTGACCTTGGTTTGTAATTGAATTTATTATCTTGGATTTAGTTCTCAAATATAGTTTGTACATATTATGTGTTAAATTCATGATGAATATGATTCTCTCTTTACTAAAGTATCCCTGGGTGGAGGGACTTAGGGTTGGACTACCTACCTACCTATAGGCTTATGCCTTGTCTAGGATGGTAAATGGGGTTGGCTATCTATCGTTCTAGGATTAATCATGTGGATAGAACAATGTATTTACATGAAGTGTTCATGTACCTTATGAATATTATGTATTTAGATATGTATTAATATAATTTACTTCTAATTTTGGGAGAGTAACACAAAATTTTGGGTTATGTAATTGGTTATACCTAAATATGGTTTGAACATATTTATTTTGTAGAGGGAATAAGATTCCAAACTAAATTACCAGAATCATGCATACAAAAAAGGGAATAACATGCGATAAGATAGTGAGATTAAAATACCCTTCAAATAATAAGTGTGATATTACTTCTAAAGAAACACTTTTCAAGAACTTGGTTATATAACTGGGTAGTTTCATGCCAAATTCTGGTGCCCCTGGATTATCTTGTGTAATTCAAGAAAGTAATAAGTGACTTTGGGTTTCTATGTTAGGTAGTTTTTTGCTAAAGTTGGGTGCCCCTAGATTATCCTTGGTTATATTTTTTTGGGTGTTTTATTTGTGTAACACTTATCAAGTAATCTTTAATAGCTAGGATACTAAAGCAATATATTTGATTTTATCCATGTGATGGATTGGACAAAGGTTTGTTCACTTAGCTATCCAAGAATCATATATGATATGATTGGGATGATGCCCTACCTAAATAATTAAGTGGTGAGATGAATGCTAAATCATGATCATTTCTTAGTGAAATATAGATCTTATCCCACTAATGGTTATGATGAGTTTTCAAAAAGTGTCATCATTTTAGTGGGATCCCATTTAATAGAAATCCTTATTAAATTGTTAATAACATGTGATACTCGTCTGATGAAAATATTTTTTTGTAGAAAATATCATTATCATCATCAAGATAAAATTTTTAATTAATTCTTGTAAGGATAAGTGTAATGTAATTTACTCCTAAGACTAAAACATAAGAAAAGTTCTTAATCAAGATTGGTAATTTAAGAAAAGTTATTAAGGAAAATTCTATGTGTCTAAACAATTCCTTCCTCAATAACCACGTGTTTAATTTGTTCAAAAAATGAATATAGATTCTTATCTAATCATAGAGTGAATCATTTAATGTTTCAAAGGAATTAGATGTAAAATTTATAAATGAATCATATTATCTACTCATGTACTCAATATGACTAGGTCCGTCAATGATTTTAGTCTCATATACTCAATATTATTGGGTATATTAAATGATTTCAATATGATTTAATATGATAAATGACTTGGTGAGACTAAATATTTCCTTAAATATTTAATGGTTATTTAAATAAATTATATTATTTTGATATATGTATTATATCAATTGAATGGTTTAAAAGTGTTGTGAATATATATAAGTTTAGAAAGAAAAAATAATTGAAGCTTGAAGTTTGTAAAGTAATGGGGAAAGAAGTTTCTTCATTAATAACGTGGATACTTCAAGATTGGATAAACTTATCATAATATGTGTATTTTATCTCATTTAGATCTTGAGAAGAGAATGAAAACAATTATTGTTTAATAAAATGAGATAATGTGTTTTTTGATACACATAGTTATGATTTGTTCAGTTCTATAAAATACTTTAAGGGGAGAATAAAAATGGATTGTTTAGGTTAGTCAATTATTTCTATTGTCGTTTATGGAAATGTTCCAAAAAATTAATGAATTTAAGAAAATTTTACCTGATATTCTCAAAGTGTTGAGAATGGATGAACTTGGTATTTGATGTCAATATTTTGGTAGTGTATGGATAGTACAACTGGGTAAAAGTTCAAACCATAAGAAGAAAAGTTATTTGAAAAGTGAAAAAAACTTATTGAAGAAGCTAATCAAGGTCATTGAAACATATGTTTTTCAGCAAGGAAGATTAATAATTCAATATGATTGAATTATCCAAGATATACCTGTAGGAGTTCGTGAAACTCCATGGAATGTTCATATCAGGTGTGTTATAGAAATTAATTCTTCTATTTTGAAGTTTATGTGATACTAAATGTATATTTTACAAATTTTTTCAAATATATGGGAGTTCAAAGTTAAAGGAATAATTTATTGAGCTTGTATTTTAAATTCCTAAGATGAACTAAATAGTTAATACATCAAGGATTTGAATTTAAAGGATTTTATGAAGCTCAAATTCATCTAAGTAAAAGTTTTGCATCTTTATATCATTTCCCTTATATGATAAGGTAATTCTTTTCAATTATAGAGATTTATTACGAACAAGTATGAGATTATTAATTGTATACACATGTTTTATGATTCATCAATTACTATAACATGTTTTTGAGAATAAGATCTGGATAAAATTGTTTTATCGAGGATAAAATGTTTATCCAAGTATTTCTTAAAATATATGGGAATGTGTTCCCAGCACCCTTTTGTGGTATATTTTAATAAAGTCTTATTTTAAATGAAAAATGTTCCAAACACATAGAATACCATATATGTTAAGTAAAAAATAGATTATTTTTTAAATATTCATACTAAAAGGAATTAGATTTTATTTCCTAACAAAAAAGGATTTGTGTATCTTAGTAAGATATTCTGAAAATAATATAGTGCTTAATAGGCTAGTGAGAGTATGTTTTAACTTAGAGAAGTTTAAAATTAACAAATAAAGGATAAAACTAATCTTATGTTTACGTTTTTTCCACTTAATATCCTAAAATGTTTAGGATATGTGATGGTAAAGAAAAATGTAAAGTGTTGCATTTAGTTACCATTTAGAAAGTGGATATCACTATTATACCAGTTTAAGATAAAGTTTTTTCACTCAATATCCAAATATAATTTAGGATATGTGACGATAAAGAAAAAATATAAATAGTTTCATTTAGTTATCATGAAAAATGAAATGCACTATTTCTTAAAGGATTGTACCAGTAAAAATGAAAATTGAATTATAGTTAATATCCTAAAAGAGTTTAGGGTATGGAGAGAAAGAAAAATGTAAATAGTTGCATTATTTACCATAATAAAGTGTTATCACTTTATCTAAAAGGTTTTAGGGTGTGGAGGTAAAGAGAAATGTAACGTTTACATTTAGTTACCATATTAAAGTGATTGTTACTTTATCTTAAAAGAGTTTAGGAGGGCCAATAAACAATAATGTAAGTAGTTACATTATTTCAAGGAATTTTTTTTATGGAATAGGGTTCCAAGGATGATGATGATGAACTTATAAATCATTCTAATTAGACAAAATAAGTTGACATCATAACATTTTATGTTTTGAATTTAAGAAGTTTGAATATGTTCAAGAATAAGAATAGTTAGGAATATGATTCCTAAATCTCACCATTATTCAAACTAACTCACTAAATATTTTAATGGGAGGTTTTTATCATATGGTCACATAGAGATGTGAAATTGATTACATATGATGTAATGTGTTAACAAAACCTAGAAAGTGTAGCAATTATAAGGATGATTTGGTATTTTATCATGTATGATATGATAAACTGATGATTATGTTGGTTTTGTTAAATATTTTTAAAGATTTTAAGAATATTAAAATGTATCATATTTAAGGCAACCTCTATTTTACCATTCTTTCATGTTGGCTATATAAATGTATATATGGATATACATTTCATGTAGTGAAATAATAATTTACTTCTCAAAGTATTACTTTGAGTTTTTCTCTAAATAATTTTATTTATATAGTATTATAGGATATTATGAGATATTAAGGTTAGAATGAGTGTGATTCTTGTATAGAGATACTGAATATTCTCATGAGGCATAAGACAAATAATAGGATTCTTTTTGTGTTCTAGATAACCTAATAGGTATACCATATGGAATGTCATGTATATATTTATTTTTTATACTAGGGGTGCATGGATCATATTTGAATCCAAAATACCTGAGGTTGGTGAGATACCTAGTATGAGAAAATTCATACTTTGATACCCTACTTACTCAAGTATATATATTAACTTAGCTAATACAGGGGTGTTTGGGCATGTTGTTGATTATGATATTGGTTAGAGCTTAACCAAGATGATATTTTTCCTCTCATATGACTAGTATGATATTATGTCCCTCAATTGGGATAGAATATGGAAGTGTGTGTCCACACTTAGATTTTATATATCTATCTGTATAAGTCACATGTGATCTGATTATCTAAAAGGATGGATGACATGTGATGTATTCATCAATTAAATCATTTTACATTCATAAAATCAAGAAATAATGAGTTTTCTATATGGGTTTAACATGTTTCATATCCCATAGTCACTTTATGTCTTAGAAAAAGGTAAAATATGATAATGCATGTTTGCATATGATGTATACAGGGGGATAAAAGTCTAAAGATACATTTGTTTGATAGATATCATGATAAATCTCTTTATGGATTAAGTATTATTGACTCTTTTATTGAGGATTCTCTTTACTTACATATATATATCCAAAGATTAATACTTGTTTTCAATACTATAAAGTCCTATGGGTCATACTTTTTGGTTGACTAAATGGGGATTGAGTTTGACTTAGAGAGATACTCTAAAAAAATTAATCCAAAAATGTTTTGGATGGGTATTCACAAGGTATTGCATATGATATGATACAAGGTGAAGTTAATTATATCTTTCCAAAAGTGTTTTGTAAGATATCCAAAATGGGTTTTGGATATGGTTTCACATGTTATTCTATATGATACAATATAAGGGTGAAATGAAAAATATTTTATTATGCTTTAGTATAAGTTGGAGATGAGAGATTATACCCTAAAGCCATTTGTGTGTGATACTTAGTTGGTTATGGTACTATAAGTGGTATCATGGAAATATGATTTCCATGATACTCCCACCTATAGATAGGAAAGAATTCATGCATGCGGTCACAAGTCAATCCACTCTACCATGTGAGCTATCATTAAGGATTTGTTACATAAAATGTTATATAACAAGAGTTATTTATCCATGAATGAGATGCATTAAATGGATGAAGCGTCATTTACTCATGTGTTATAAATGCATGATATGGATGAAGCATCATTTACTCTTGTGTTATAAATGCATGAGTAAATAAAAAACCCAAGGATCATCCGTGTGGATTATTTAACACTATAATGTGATGGAAGTGGTGTGGTGTGCTTCCAAGATACTTGGACGAAACTGCCCAGTACCCATATACTCTCATTATTCTTATCCTTTTCATTTGAAAAATGATAATCACTACTGGAAGATTAGGATATACCAATGGTTTTAAACCATTGGTATAGGCTGGAAAACCATTGGTATACCCTATAACAATTGTTTTCCAAAAAATTGGTTGTTGAGGTGTGGGGATATCCCTATACCAATGGTTATTAATCAACCATTATTATAGGACACTGAAAATTATACTATCCTAATAGTTTTTTAATAACCATTGGAATATATGTTTACCAATGGTTTTCTACCATTGATATATATTGATCCTTAAAACTATACCAATGGTTTTCTAATAATTGTTGGTATACTTACAGTTTTCAAATCTATACCTATAGGTTATAAACCATAGTTATAGTTTTTTACCAATAGTTCTTATTAAACCGTTGGTATAGATACAGTTTTTAGATCTATACCAATGGTTTCTAAACTATTGGTATATAGTACTCCAATTCCAAAAAACAGTGTATGGTAGTCTCCCCTCTATAATTACCTACAATTATAGACAATACAATGTACAGAATTCAAAATAACACTAATGTAGACAATATACAGAATACCACACTAGAAATCACAACACCTGAAAATATCCTACAAACATCTGTAAAAACACTATAGAATAATAATGAATACAAAACTTGAAAAACAACTAATACAACACCTGAAAAAACATTTCACTGGAAAAAACACCACACTATAAATACACTTGAAAATACAGACAATATACAATACAATGATAGAGAAAATGACAACACTGTAAATAACAACATGCCACTTGAATACATTTTAAAAGAAGGATGGTATCTACACCAAAAGAAGGATGATATCCACACCAAAGTGATCACTAGGTAAAAATAACACTGGATATATTGAGAAGGGGAAATCCATCCTTATTGTGTTGTTATTATTGATTGATGAGTTTAGTATTTAAAACACTTGAATGATGTTTTATAATAGGTTCTTGATGGTAGGTACTTATTTTTATAGATGTATTTAAATGAAGGGTTTTAATGAAATTGAGTATAATGCTTACTCAAAGAGAGATTGAAGAAACCATCCATGGATTTATGGATTAATATTTAAAAGAGATGAGACTATAGATAAAACCATCAAAAGGTTTTTTTGGTTAAAGGAACATGAAATATAAGTTTAAAAACACTTGGATAAAGTTTTTCAAAGAGTTATAGTGATGTTTATGTGAATAAGAAGTGCATGTTTATGAAAATACTCAACTTTGAGTATATAAGTTATAAGTGTTATTGAGAATTGATCTGAAGAGATTTATAAGATCTATAAAATTCCCAAATGTGTTTTTAAGTGTATTTGAATATGTTTTATTATGGGGATATCCTCTGGTGTAAGGATATTATAACTAAGATCAACTTCTTATTCAGGAAAATTTTAAATCATGTTGTGCCAACTGACAATGTGATCAGACATAAAGGAGTTCACTTCGCCTCAAAGTGCCAATGTAATCAACATTCAAAAGATGAGAAGATGAAGCATATTTTTTAATGGGGAGTGGGATAAAGGTGTGGAGTGGTTTGGGTTGGCTCATTGTCCATGTAATTATGGCCAGTAAGGTATCTAATTTTATTTACAATTGGTTCCATGGGGTGGGGAGAAATGGACAAAAAATGAAGTTGAGGGTTATGTTTTTGGAATTGGGATGATGAAGTATCTAGAGAACTAGGAACAATATCTTTGTGGAAGTTATTACATGATCATGTCTATATTTTCATCTTTGTTTCAATTGTATGAAAATAATTCAATGAAGCAACTATATAAATATGGATTTAAAGGTTTTTTAGTAAACCTATTGATACATCAAAGTCAAATTTGAGAATATTTATAAATAATAATTACCAAAAATAAGCTTAGAATCATGGTGAAGCAAACCAACCTAAAATTAAAAAGGATAACATCTCTATAGGGGACATAATCCCCAATGAGGTAAGGGACTCGTTCGAGTGAAAATACCAAGGGATTCTAGAGACATTTTTTATAATCTATATAAACTTTATAAATTAATTCACCATGAAAAATGTGGTTGGGTGAAATTTCTTACCTAATGTTTTAAAATTAAAATTTCATAATACCCTAAGTGATAAAGAACTACCTACAATGCAGTGAACCTCATCACCTAAAATTCACCTCAAAATGACCTACAATCAGAACATAAATTGATACCTGCAAAGCAGAACTACCAGCAATGCAATGCACCAAATAGAAACATCAAAACATAATTCACCTGCAATCAGAACTACTATAAATCACAATATAACATGGTAAATAATGAAACTAACTACTCACTACAATCAAAATAGCAATAGAAAATCCTCAACCTACAATGAAACCAACAAAACATCCTCAACAAACTAAACCTGCAATGCAATCAATAGAGCATCCTCAAATACCAATAAACCAATACAGAAATAATGATAACAAAACAGTCCAATTGATGAATTTAATATATGATAACAAACATACAAAATATCACACATGTATTCAGACACAGAAAATCATCAAACATCAAATTAAAGTAATATCATTCAAAAATATAACGGATCAATCCATCCCTCATCACCATCACTATCATCACTATCATCATCAGCCCCATCCTCGTCCTCATCCATATCCCCATATTCTTACCCTCCCCATCCTCATTCCCATCCTCAACCTCAGCCTCATCCTCACCCTCATCCTTTTCCTCGGCCTCTGCCTCAGCCTCGGCCTCGGGATCATCCTCATCCTCGGCCTCGGTCTCAGCATTATCCTCATCCTAGGACTCTTCCTCGCCATCATCATCACCAGGAATGACATCATATTGAACACCCCTAGAACTACCACCTATTTAAATATATAATGAACACATCGATGAAATATATTCATCACAAGCTCTGTTGGTCTCTAGTGGAAGTGATGGACATAAAACTTTCATCAGTTTCATAAATTCAATATTTCCCTTTCAACCTGTTATTCCACCTGTGTGACCCTTTTTTTAGCCAATTATGCTTGTGACTTAACCTTTTCCAACTATGTGGTACTAAAACTGGTACCTAAATAAATATAATACATTTTCAAGATTATACTCTTCCCAGGTCAGTAGTGTACTCTACCATGGTTCTCATCTCCCAACACCTGGTGTAAGTGAACATTTGGCCCAAAATTGCTAGGTTCATGGGAATCAAGGGCCTAAAAAGAAACCTATTAAAAATATAAATAGATTATTAAGTTAAAAAATAGATATTAAAATTTTAAATCAATAGAGTAAAACTTACAATTTGTTGTTGTGTCGGTTCATTAACCTCACTTCCATATTTTTTCTTTCTACTTGAACAAAATAGTTTTGCTTGAGGCACATGTCCTTCAATATTAAATACCTGCCTATGAAATGACATTTAATGTAGGAAATACTAATTGAAAATAGGTTACCAATAATGAATTTCATAGCTAAAATTATATCAAAACTTTAGAGATTTAATAAATTATAGAGGAAACAATAGAAAGTGCAAGACCTAAAGAAAAATTATAAACAACTATCATACCTACTTCCTCTCATGATCTTACATCATAGTGCGCCCCAAAGTGTGGAGGTATTTTTTAGAATCAATGTTTTTTTGGATGATTCCTAAATAAAATTCAATGATACAAATGATAGTATTAATGAAAAACATGAAAATTTTCATTTAAAACCCTTAAATGTGATTAATACCTTAAACTGGATAGTCATCCAATGAATAATCATTTGTCAATACTATTATATCATACAATAATCCATGATACATACTGCCTCTAACTTCCTGAAAACTCTATCATTTCATCCAATATACAACTCATGATTATAGGCTCTCCAAATCTCACCTAATTCCATTAGACATGCGGTTCGTGCACCCTCACCATCGGGAAAATTAAAATGAAGCTGAAACCAAAATATTAATTCATATAAATAAAAAAATATTACTATATTAAATCCAATAGATTTTTTTACCCATATTTGTGTCAAAGAATTATCCTTAACTTCATTTGGAAACTATCTCCATGAGAGTGGGCTAACGGGAATGATGTCAGAGTATTTGGAAAGCATCACCAAAAAACTCTGACATTGTTTCCCTATTTTTTCAATAATTTGTTTGTCTTCGTTGTAGTCCACCATCAACTATTTGTAGTAGTTCCACATTGTACACATGCATGTATGCCCTCTCCACCTATCAGTATATGTAGATATTATAAAATAAAAACAAGTATTATATCAATATATGTTATAATGAAAATAAATTATGGTAAAAAAATTATTAGGGTTCTAAAATATACCTGTAGAAGTCTGATCAATGGGTACCACTGGATCTACAGGCACTGAAGGAACATCACCCTGTATAGGTGGAGTGGGTCCCAATATGTGCTCTGTAGGTACAAAATATTTCATAGTAGAAGTCAAATAAGGAATGTAGAAGCTCAAAGAGAAATAAGTAAATGGTAAAGAATATGGAATGGATAGTTGGTCAAATACATGATATGGATGAGGAGTGGGGATCATCATCAGATATGGTAAAGATGGGTGATGAGGCTCAGATGTAAAAGCTGGTGAAAACATGGGAGCCCTAAATATCTCATATTTCCCTAACGACACAGCAGGATCAGAATGTGTGGAAGATGGTACATCATTGGGAGGGGTAGGGTCTAATCGGGTATGATGACTAGAGAACCTAGCTCTCGTACCCCCCCCCCCTCATACCACTGGCCTGAGTACTGGGACCACTACTAGGATTCTTGTCGAATAACTGGAACCTAAGTGGTGGATCCTATATAAAATTTTAAAACAAAATTAATCACATGACATTATATGTTATTGATATATATATATATATATATATATATATATATATTTGAAATAAAATACTCACAGCAGACACTAATGTAGGAATTCCCATATTAGTCATTTGGTGATTATTGTATGTCATCATTTTTCTTCAATGCTCCTCAATAGGTTTCATTTCCTTCATTTGAAAAAAAATATGGAAGTAATTAAAAAATTATAACTAATGTGTAACCCAAAAAACAAAAAATATGAGACATGAATTATTTTTCTTAGGTCATTTGGTTCATATTTTCGGTTAGTTAATTCAACTATTTTTTGGTTAGGTCATTATTTTCATTTGTTTTGACTCTCATATCAATAAGTTTAATATGTCTAATTCAATTCCTCTTGTTTTTTATTCTAATTTAATTGTTTTATATGTGTTTGGTTTTATAGGTTTGAATAAAATTAAATTCAATATTAGAAAATTCAACTCAAATAAAACTACAACCAATAAATATTGAAAATTAACATTAAGGTCAAGTTGGATAAAAAATATTTGTAATAAATATTAAATCATTTTGAATAGTACCAACCTTAACAAGACAAGTCAAGCTAAAACAAAATAACTAAGAACATGGATGGATGATTCTATATATTTCCCACCATAACTTTGGGTTCACAATAAACTCTGAAAATTGAGCTATTAGAGTCATCATAAGTAATAAATGGATTAGGGATAATGGAAGTAGGGATGGTTTCAATTCCATAATCACTATCATCAAAAAAAATTCTTTTAATTACTTCAATAATGACACAAAATTTAGGTTTAAGATGATATTTGACATAAAAAACATGTTTTGTCATTGATGCTGATATATATGGTTCATTAGTAACAAGAGTATGAGTCATTTCAATAATTCAAAATTCACAATTGCCAATAAAGGTTACATGCCTCTTCATATAATAAAATCACTATAATTTCATCATAGTGACTCAACCATGAGAGTAATAATCCAATATTATTATTTTTAAATGACTCTATAATAAGATATATTTTCAAAATGAGGTCTATTATCTGATACTTTAGCAGAATAATCTGTTGTGGCAGTTAGAATAATGCCATCATGTTGCATTCTCATGTTCTTTGCTCATTTAGTGATAATAAATATGTACCCATTGATCATAATTGATTTACATTCACGAACCATGGTATTAGGACCAAAATACAAAGCACTTATTTCCTCAGAGATATAGTCAGTAGGGAAAATTGATACCTTAGATATAAATTAATATTAAACTTAATTAAATATTTATTTTATTTATTTATTATAGAAATATTTATACCTTTAATTTCAACCAAGCATAAAACTCTTTTCTATGAAAATTCTCTATCCTTATAAAATATAAATAATGATGCTTTCTATTTATCATTTATTTATGTTCCCTATAGATAAAAATAGAAATAGTTTAACAGATATATAAAATTACAAGATATGAGATAAGATATACATGTTCAATTTACTTACTTGATGTAGTCATTGAACAAATCATAGTTGAAAAACACTCCACGATGTTCCATCTCCCGATCTTCAAGGATTAATGTCGCCAATGTATATGATTTATTAATTCCTCCTATTTGAGGAAGTGATGAAAAACTGGGTTCAATTTTCTCATAATTTTATTCTTCATTTCTCATTATTATGTTCATTCTCATAGTAATATCAGACAAATACATTGAGCATAAATCCATACATCCTTGAACCAAGTAACCATTCACGATAGAACCTTCAGGATGATTCCTGTTCCATATATAATATTTCAATTTGTACATATTTATTTCATTTGGATACATCCAATAAAAATCAACAAGTCCTCCAAGAAGTATTTTGATTGCAGGATGGACAGTCAGATGCATCATGCATGTGAAAAATAATAGAGTAAATATTTTCTTTAACTCACACAAAATTAATGGGCTACATGCCCACTGGAGCTTCGGGATATGTAATGGGTCTCCCTCTACCCAGTTAAAAGAGGTATTTTCTTTGCTTTAATAATAAAATGAGGCTTCGGCCCCAACCTTTTAAAAAATATGGTGTCTCTACCAACATTTTTTACAAGAAAGACTTAGAAAAATACTTAGCACAAAGATCTCTAAACAAGTGACACAACTGAATAACTGACACTCTTACATTATTGGACAAAAGATAATATATTACTATTGGAATCAACTCATGTCGAAGAATGTGATAATCATGAGTCTTCAAATATTTTATCTTCAACTCTCTTCAGTTGACCTATTTTGATATATTTCTTTAATATCCATTAGGAACTTTAATATTCTCTAGTACTTCTAGAAATTGATTTTTTTTCTACAGGTTTCATCACATAAGAAGCACATGAAACTTTCTATTTATTTTCACTGATACACACATGATGCAATTCTAGTATGATCTCTCAATCCACCAATTCACACTAAGAATTTAAATAATCGTTTTTCTTTCCCTTGAAATTTAGAATAATCAAAAGAAAAATTTCACATATATTATTTTCAATGTGAATTATGTCTAATTAATGATGTAACAAATTGGTTGAGCAATAAGGAAACTCAAATAATATACTCCTCTTATTCCAATTATAACAGATATCATTGGAAACATTCTTCCTCTTTATAGATTTCATTTGACCCTTCTCAAATGAAAAACTAAAATCTTGCAATTCATTAAGCACATCAGTTACAGACATACACTGAGGTGGATTGTCGATCTCCATGGTATTTTCAAATATTAGATGATTATTTATATATGAATGGTCTATTGGAAAGAGTCATCGATGTCCTATAAAACTAAAACTATGGTTATATTTCAGTCTTTTAGATCAATTATTCTTCACAAAAATAGGACATGAAAGTTTTGCCTTCGCAATCCATCCAAAAATCATTGCATAAGAAGGAAAATCATTGATCGTCCACATAAGCATAGAAATCATCTGAAATATGTCTTTCGAACATGCATTCTATGTGTGCACACCCACATCCCAAAGAAGTTTAAACTCTTTTATCAAAGGTTTCATGTATACATCTACATCATTACTAGGATCAGAAGGGTCATATATGAGTATACTCATGAAAGTGAAAGGTTTTTTGATACACAACCATGGGTGAAGGTTATAAATGTGTATGAAAACCATCCATGTGTTTTGAGAAGTAAGAATCTACCCAAATGGATTAAAATCGTCCCATGAAAGACCCAGCCTCACATTATGCACATCAACTACAAAATCAGGATATCAATCATCAAATATCTGCTATGTAAATCCATTTATAGGGTGAACCAACTCTTCATTATTTTTCTTTCTCTCGATATCATGCCATCACATTTTTATTTATATTTCATCAAACATTAAAATATTATGGATTTTGGGGATCAATATAAAGTTTCACATTACTTTTTATGGAATATGGGATGGTGTTCCATAAGCTTTTGTCTTATATCAGGATATTTCACATTTTATAAAATCATTTTGTTTAGCAATTTCCTCCCAGAATAAGCTAAAATCCTTCAGTCAAGCATGAATTTTGTTTTTTGAAAATCCAAGTTCTTAAACTAACTTCCATTCCATATAGTGGTTTGAGGGAATATATGCATCATCTAGAATTAAGTCCTTCAATAAGATAAGAATGTAATCAATGGCATTATTAGAAATCCCATACATGGTTTTCCCATGAAATAATCAAAATAAAAATTCTAAATTTTTCGTTTTACCACATTACTAATATACTGGAGTCATGGAAGCATAATTCAATGTTTTTACCCTATCAACACCATCATTTTCATTGGATGAATCATGTGTGACTGTATCTAAGTCTTATTGAGTCAATATCCTTTCCTTTTCATGATGACTAATAAACGGAAACCAGTCATATAACAAATTCTCCAATCTAGTTCTCTCATTTGGATCATCATCATTTTGAGATTCTATTTTCTCCCCATTGTGATACCATACATAGTAGTTTATTTGAAAATCATATTTAGTTATATGGTATCTAACTTTTTCATGGCTCAACCAAGGTCTTCCAACACAATTATAACATGGGTAGTGTATGTGACCAATATCTGAAGCATTTTCAAATGAAAAATCTAAAAATCTCTCCAAATTGTTTTGAAAATCACTTGAGATCCGATCTATTTCATACATCCAACTTATATCTATTCTGTAAAAAAAATTAATAAGTCATTTCTTGAAAGCAATTCAATAATATTGAAATTTAATCAAAAATATATTTAAGTAAATGAGAAATTTTCACTTTATATAAAACCATAAATGACACACTACTCTATATGAGAATCATAATATGAAAGAAAACAAAATAATATATCTATAAAAAAATACTATAAATATAAAACCATGATATTAAATTGAAACATGGTGGATGTGATGGAAAATCATTGTATAAAGAATGATCTCTCTAGGATAATTATTAGAAAATAGTTGTCATTAAGTCAAAATTTATAGAAATCATTTTATTTCATAATTATTGATATATTTCTAATCAATGGTTCTATTTTAGTATTGGTGATCAATGGTAGTTTTTATAGGTTGTGTTATTTAAAAGGTATCCATATTAGTGTCATGAACTAGAAACATGTAGGTGCTCAACTAAAATTATATAAATACAGAAAGATGAGTTATTGAAGGGTTGATGGACTTCATGGTATACCCCAATGTGTTATATTTACCTTACTCCAATATTTTTAAGGGACTCCTCACTTTAGTATGAGAACTTAATTCTAAATTTGTGGTCATGTAATATTAATTGTTCTCCATTAGGATAAAAAAATTGTACTTCTTTAAATGCTTTACAAGGTTCAGAAGTGTGGGGTCATATAATAGGAAATATCATGATACAAAAATGTCCAATATCTCATATATGCTTGCATAAACTTCTTCATCAAAAATATAAATAGTTTTCTAATACATTTGAAATATAGAAGTAGGCATAAAATATTTTATTATTACCAATGTAATTATTTTAATGTATCATTGAGTAAAAGATATTGTGGGTAAAAGTTTGGTTAATTCCATATCAAGTGGGTTGTGTAGCCTTGGACATGAATTTTTAAAATTCATGAATTATTACCAAGTGCCTCACACTTTTCACTTATCCCAAGTGCATCCCATAGGTCACTTCATCAACAGGCCTCACACAGGTCACTTATCCCATGTGACTTACACATATCACTTAACCCTAATTCCTTTTGGAACTCACTTACCATTATGTAATAAATCATTTGAATTCATATATAAATGATTCATTTAAGAGTTATGAGAATAGTGTATTTAATTTACCCAAAATAGTTCAACTATTGGTGGAGACATTGGGTAGAAATCATAATTTATAAACATGCTAGTGACCCACATGTCAAACATACATGGATAAACTTAAAAATAAAAAAGTGAAAGATATACAGGAGAGGGAGTGTTGGAAATATTAAACCAAATCAAGGGAACTAATGATATTTTTTAATGTGTGTTTACAAATGAAAATGAAAATGATAAATGTGTGGGGGCTTGACCTTTGACTTTGTTGAATATTCTCCACTACTTTTGTTTATCTTATGTGTTTCTATATATATGATCGACCTCTCCCAATGTTTTCTTCTGACTATGGGTGTATGAAATTGAATGATATTTTTTTTCGTGGTGATATTATATTTATAATGTTTAATTTATGTTTTTATTTCATAATGTATATTTTTGTATGTTTTATGGTTAATTTTTCATTTTTGATATTAAATTTCTATAATATCATGGACAAGGTTATCCCATTATATAGATTAGATCCTCACTATTAGTTTGTAGACTCTGATATATAGGGATTCATGCTTGAGGTCACTTTGGGTTCCCATGTTTGGATTATATGTATGGTCTTTGAGTTGGGGACATTATATAAATTAGCTGTGGGTGGGAAGCAATGATGAGGGTTTCATAGGGGGGTTATGTGGGGGGATATTTCTTTCATTCAATTTTTTTTTTTAAAACCTAGAGACTTTCAAATGATGGCTGGTCACTTTTTAATCCATGGATACCCAAATATCTAGCAATTTTTTTATATACATCACATAATAAACCTCTCCCAACAAATATTGGTTTGATTTTTATTATTTTTTCTACTGTGTTTAAACATATTATATGTCCTCAAAACCATTTATGTTGTTATGATTCTTATCAAAATCAAAGTGGATGGGCCACAAAAATTTTATATTTAATTTTTTTCAGGAATTATGCACCATAAAATGAAATCATTCCCATTATATTTTATTTATAAGTCAAATTCACTCACAAAAAACCCACACAACCACTACCAAATCAACTATTTCATTTTAATCAATGGAACAACATAATATATTAAGATCATTAAAAAACATGAAAATGTTTAATGGTGCAAGTGATAACTAATTATAGTATCTTTTAAATTTATATATAACTAGTACTATGCATGTTCACTCTCGCAACTCTTTGCATACACTCATTGGAGATTACTATTACATTGTGTACTGAAAAACAGATTACCGTTTCACAATATATGTTGTATGTTGAAATATATAAAAAACAAATAGTATACCGATGCATATTGTAATAAATTACTGTTACATGATGAATGATACTTTATGTATATATTACTATTGAAAAATGTATAATTCATATTACAACATATTACTATTAGATATTGTAATGGAAAAACAAATTATTTATTTCATGAATAGTGTAATAGAATAACAAATTAATTATTGAAATAGATTACTATTAAATATTTTAAAATCATAATAGATTACATATTTCATAATGTGTGATTCATATTAAAACAAATTACATATGCATGGTGAAATATAAAAACATACTACATATTACACAGTTTGCATAAATTACTTATTTCCTAGGGTATAATTTATATTGAAACAAATTACTATTTGATGATATAATAGAAAAAAATATGACATATTTCATAGTGTATTAATTGATTACATACTAAATTTTATGATTCATATTAAAACATATTACATATACAAAATATAATATATAAAAATATTACATATTGCATGATGTATACACATATTACATATTGCACAGTGTATGGTTCATATTGAAATAGATTTCTATATAACATTGTAATAGTAAAACAAATTTAGTATATATATAAAAAGTATAATGAACTTATATATATGCAATATATTTATACAAAATATATTTAGTGTATGTATACAGATGCAGTATATACAATATAATCAACATCTATGTGTATAAAGATGCAGTGTATCTATACATATGTAATATAATGGATTTATACAAAATTAGTGTATCTATGAGTATACAGATGTAGTATATGAAACAAAATCAGTGAATCTATGTGTATAAAGATATAGTATATGCCACATAATCAATACATCTAAATGATGATAGATTGCAGACTAATGGGGAAATAAACTAAGCGTAGTGTATGAAAATACAAAATAAATGTAGGCATAAGATATAACTTGAAATCACCAATTTTAAGTGGAATAAAATGATTTAAAACTATGATGGATAACCTATTAGAATAGTGGTCTTTGGTTGGGAAGAAATCAGCGCTTCTGTGGGGAAAAATGAATCGCATCTGGAATGGGTAGGGGATCAGTGCTGTATTTGAGGGAAAAGTATCCCAATAGTTTTTAAAAACCGTTGGGATATATGATATATACCAATGGTTGTTTAAAAATATTGTAATATACTGATTTTTATAATCCTATGAAAATGGTAATTCTAAACCATTGGCATATACATCCTTGTCCCACCATTTTTTGAAAACTATTGGGAAAACATAGTATATTATACACTTTTCCAACGGTTTTGAGAAAATCGTTGGTATAAGGGGCCTATACCAATAGTTTTCTAAAACCATTGGGATAGGGGAATTGGTATAACACGTAATTCTATTAGTTAATACCTTGGAGGTAGAATAAATTCCATTAAAATTTCATATGATTCACTCAACCCATGGATGCACTTAAAAGGTGGGATGATTTTTTTTGTCATTTATATGATCTTCATCAAACACATATGAATATAAAGTTATACTGGATGATTTTTTATGTATATTACACCATATTTATAGTTAATATTTATTTCAATATTTTTCATAGTTTTATATTTTATATGGTGTATTCTCGGACAAGGGTTTAATCACTTACACTTGATTAAACAAGTGTTGTTTAATCTCCATCGAAACACAATAGATTTATTGTCCACTCAATAAGTTGACCATTATATAATCTCATGATCAGTTCATTTTTTTATTTTTTTATTTTTTTCTTATGCATGATTTATTTTATGATAGCATAAATAAATCGATTAATATGAAAAGATAGAATTTAAATAAATGTATTATGCATGAATTTTTTATCAAAACATGGTTAATCACCCCTTGAAAGGTGGATTATCAAAAATAATAATAAAATGAAGGCCTTCGGTCCATTCTGACCACTTAAGTAAAATACACTTAATATTATCAAGACATGTAAATTATAAAGTAAGAAAACTTTCACGCATAATAAAACAAAATACCTCAAGTTAATATTAAGTAGTTACATATTCTATTTTCTAAATTAAGATAAAACCATAGTTAAATTGTTAATTCATGTCATGGTATCAGGGGTTTTAATTATTGAGGAGTCTTAACTAAGATGATGGGTTAACTTAACCAAAATTGTATTTAATTTAATGGTCATGGTTTTTTCAATGAAAATTTGGAGGTAAGTGTTGTGAAAATACCAGTTAGGATTTTTGGATTGGGTAGTCCACTTAATGGTTTAAGGAGATACCAATTTGTAGTTGGAAAGACTACCTACCTAAATACACCCTTATGGTTTTCATGTCCATAATCTGGATTATAAAGAATGGGAATATTGATCATTTCCACTAGAATTTATTAAGTGATGGTACATTTTGAGTTCAATGGTGACGGTTGTTGAGACTTGATAAAATAGTGGGAGACTTAATAAAATTAAAATTATTATTATTTCTCACATAATTTTTAATCAAGAAAAATACTAATAATATATTCTTTTAATATTTTAGAATAATTAAAATTTCTTTAACTGCATTATCCATGCAATCAATTATAGAGAAATGCCATCACCTAACTATAATTAACTTCTAAGAATGGTTCAGACACCTACAAGGTGTGTTTCTCCATGAACAGAAATCTTACATTCCAGAATCCTTACTGGCTGATATGATTGAAAAAGAGAAAAGTGATGAGGATTTATCTTTCTATGATAAAAATTTGATTGACGTGGTCAAAATTCAATGTTTAATTCTTTCATCCATGTCTAATGAACCCATGAAGTCGCATAAATACATTGATACATATAGAATTATCTAACATCTATATGTTCTTTATCAATAGAGATCTAGATAGGAACAGTTTGAGATATCCAAGGCACTATTTCAAAGTAAACTTAGAGAATGTGTGGCAAATTTTCCTCTCGTAGTTAAACTCATTGGCTGCATTGAGCACTTAGGGGTTCTAGGGTTTAAGTTTCATGAATAAATGCACACTGATATCATTATTTCATCACTCCCTTAGAGATTATTTAGTTTTGTTTTCAATTATAATATAAACAACATAGATAAGTCTCTTCCATATCTTCTTACACTACTTCATTAAGTCGATAAGGAGATGAAGCATGAAAAGACTTTTATCCTTATGGTGAACAAAAGTAAATTCTAGGAGAAGAGATCTAAATCTAAATATTATTCACAATTCCATTCCAGGAAGACCAAGATAAAGGTACAATCAAGGGAATTGTATGTTGTAGGTTTTTCATGTGGTAAGAAGTTCCATTGGAAGAAAAACTACACCTAGGAAAAGAATCAAGGGGAAGCTTCAGGTGTGTTTGTTATTGAGTGAAATTTATCTGTTTCTACAAATTGGGTATTAGATGTAGTTTTTGGTTCTCACATATGTATTCAAATACAAGAAACAAGTATATTATAGAAGATTTATTAAGGTGAGGTAGAATTATGAGTAGTCAATAGAGCCAGACTTATTATTGTATCTATTGGGTATTACCACCTCATATTGTTGATGGGAATGATCATGGTTTTAAAAGAATTTTATTATGTATAATTTGTTACCAAAAACATTATTTTTATATACATACATGATACATATGGATTTATTTCAAATTTTGGAATAAATGATTCTTATTTTATAAATATATAATTTTTTATGATAAGGAATATTTAAATATTGGTCATTTTGTGTTGGATTATATGAACCAAGTAATGGTAATCGATAACAAAAATAGTTCACATGGCTCATACCACACCCAACTATGAAATCACCAGATAGGTCATGTAAATGAAAAGTTTTTGACTAAATTATACCAAGATGTATATTTTGATTCCTTTGAACTAAAACCACTTGGTATATTTCACACATGTTTACAAGGAAAAATGACCAAAACCCCATTTAGTGGAAAGGGTGAAAGGGATAATGATATTCTTGAATTAGTGCATACCGATGTGTGTGAACCATTTTTAGTTGAAGCAAGGGATGTGTGATCATACTGCATAACTATTACTTATGATTTAAGTAGATATGATTATGTCTACTTAATGTGTTATAATTCATATTCCCTTGACATATTCAAGGAATATAAGAATGAATTTGAGAACTATTTTGGTAAGAAGATTAAGAAAATCTACTCAGGACATGGTCGATAATATCTTAATCTATACTTCATTGATCATTTATGAGATTTGGGATTATATCCCAACTCACTCATTATATGTCTTAGTGTAATTGTGTAAGCGAAAGAAGGAAACACACTTTGTTAGACATGGAGAGATTAATAATGTGGCATACGATTCTTCCATTATCCTTTTGGGGATATGCGTTACAAAAATAACCATACATACTAAACCAAGTGACAACTAAAGTATCAAATAAAATTCCATATCAGTTTTGGTATGGAAATAACCCCATGTTATAGCATATAAGAGTGTGGGGTTGCAAAGTGTTTGTTAAGGCCATTTATGGTAACAAACTTACAACCTAGGGAACTAATTTTATATTTATAGGGTATCCTAAGGAAACTAAAGAATATTATCTATATGAACCTATATAAAATAAATTTGTGATTAAAATACCTCCCACCTTTATTAAAGGGGATCACATATCTAAAAGTGATAGTGGGAGAAAGATGGACTTCGATGAAGTCTGAGATCAAGATACACAAGAGTTGGAATAGGAATAGATTCTACAAATCCTCATGGAATAATAAGTTCTAGAGTCATAAGTACTGTATAGAAGTACAAGAAAGGTTTGAGAAATTGAAAGATATGGTTTTCTATTCATCAATGGTGGTGACTCGTTATTGGTTGATAATAATGATCATGTAACCCACAAGGAAGTAATAAGTGGCATAGATGTTTCCAAGTGGAAAGAACATATGAATTTTAAAATGGATTCCATGTATCAAAACCAAGTATGTATTTTGGTTGATCCTCTATTGGATTTAAATACCATTGGTTGTAAATGGGTATTCAATAAGAAACTAGACATGGATGTACAATTCAATTCTTATCAGGCATGACTGGTTGCAAAAGGGTTCAAACAATGTCAAGGAATAGACTATGATGAAACCTTTTCACCAGTTTCTATACTGAAATCCATCCAAATTATACTTTCCATAGTGGTTTACCATGACTATGAAATTTGAAAAATAGATGTCTATATGACACAATCCAAAGGGTTTGTGACTCCAAAGGGGATCCAAAAAGGTATACAAGTTGAAAAGATCCATTTATGGATTAAATAAATCATTCATATCATGGAACATTCAATTTTATAAATCCATAATGGAATTTGGTTTCATGAATAATGAATGTGATCCTCATGTCTATAAATGGTTTAGTGGGAGTATTAGAGTTTGTGCCCTATAACCAACTGCTTTATACTTTAGATTACATGAATATTCAAAGGAGTGAGTATTAATATAAATATCTAATCATGTATTTATTTTTATTCTATATAATATTGATGTGATAATTTCCTAGAGTATTTTCCACATTGATAAGGTCATAGCAGTTTCCCACTATAATGAGAACCATGAAATGTCATGAAGATATTCTTAAAAATAGTTCTACAGTAGGATAATGTACTATGATAGGGCACATAGTATATAGATCATCAGGTTTGAGTACTCATAAGTAGATGAGGCTTCTTCTCATGAATTTGGAACTTTGTAATATTTAGAAAATTAGATTATAAGAATAGTCCCAGCAGTAAAAATTATGCATGTTTTGGTGTCATTGAAAATTCCTATCAATGAGTATGTGTAATGGTCCTTAGACTTTAAGATTATCATTAATGTATGTCCTGACTCATGCACTTATATTTAATTACAAAAAAACTATCATGCCATATGTTGGCAGGAGGTAGGTTATATTGGGTACATCACGAATGACATGTTATTAATGGATAAGTTAGGGAAGAATTTATTCCTTCAATCTTTATGTAATTTTATATCTCAGCCCTCTAATTGAAATATAATTGTCGTGTTAAATACATGTCCATGGTGAAACAATGTTTATTTCAGATATTTAAAGAAATGTGTATCAAGTATATAGGTTTATGACACAAATGTGCAACCTTCTTGATGAGATATTGATACAAAGGGATTATATTACATAGTGAGAGTTTGTGTGTGGTTGTTAACATTTTGAAATTAAGTTCTTTCTCTTGGGTGTCTTGTCATATTGCTAGACAATAATATTGGAATTTAGGCATACCCACCTCATGCCAACGAGAAACAATACTAGAGGGTGACATGGTAAGTGTTCCATTGATCTCGATTAAATTTTATTTGAATTTCATCAATGGAATAAATATTATTCTCAAGGAAAAAAGAATACTTCTATTCAATTTTTATTGATCTAATAAATTAAACAAATATTTATTCACTGAATTGTGAATAAAATATATTTATTTATTTTATTGAATATTTAATAAATATTTATTTGATGGTTTGTGGATAAAAAATATTTATTTAGGAATAAAATTTATATCCAGATATTCAATAAATTTCAAGGAGTTTGAGAGGACCAAGACTATGTATGGTGGTAAATATTAATTTACAAGTTGGTAAAATAATATTTTCTATTGCAAAACTTAGCTCATACACCATAAAATAATAATAATAATAATATTATTATTATTATTATGTGTCATAAGGTTTAATAAATATTATAATATTATTTAAGGGTCGGTATACAATTAAATAATATTTTAACCTAAACCCTGGATCTATAAGTAGATGGTTATGTCTATTTTTTAGGGTTAATTGATAATTGAGAATAGAGAATTGTTATGCACAATGTACTTCTCTCACTCTCTCAAATTCCTCATTTCTACCTCTCAAGAACAAGAATTACTCCTTCAAGACCGAAGGATCTTGGAGAGATCAAGACAAACAATGCAAGAAAATTGATTCACCACACTATCACCTGAAAACTAATTGGTTTTTCTTAAATATCAAAGAAGCACATGTGGATCACTACTAGAAGGATTCTACACATGAATACTTACAATACAATGAAGTTAATTCGAAAGGGTTTTTTAATGATCAACAAATTCATTGAATAAAGGATCCTAAGACAAGGTAATAAAATTCTTTCAATCATAAATAAATTAATTATAAATTTAACATGAAAGATCCTATATTGGGGTTTGGATCAACTCTAAACTAAAATAAATCTCTAATTTCATGCCCATCAAAGGTGCTTCCACTGTGCCCAAAACCTACAAGTGGTATCAGAACGATCACATTTTAAATTTATAATTATTTATTTTATTATTGATCAATATGCACAATCATGGTTGAATTTTTCATTTCATATTATTAATTATTTAATATTATTTTAATTAATATGTTTTTGAAATTTTAATTTATTAGTTCAAGATTAAAAATTTATTATGTTCAATAACATATAAATAATGATTGGAGATTCCATCAGGAAGTGTCTAGGAATCTAGCCAGATAGCATGGGATTACACGGCATGTAGTAAAAGCATATACCATGTACCCAAGTGCACTGCACCTAGACATGTCATGGGATACATGACACACCAATAAGTAATTACACGTGGTGCATTTATTACAAACCATGTGTAGACTAGGCCAACCTAGCACACAACATGTCGGATTACACAACGTGTAGCTGGCGTGCATGTTGTGTAGTATACATGGGTTAGAAACAAAATTCACACAATCAATGTGGTCATTATATACGGTCAAACCACGTGAAGCTGATGGCCTAGAGTATTAATGATATACATGGCACGTATGCAGTGTACGTGGTGTTTAGATCATCATTTCCTGCACCCAAAAATACACATTGATATATTCAGTGAGTTATAAGGATGCACGGTATGAGTGATACATGGAATATAGTTGGTTTGTAAACATTGTGTAGTTGTGACTGATGAATACACCAACTTCTTCAGTGGGTAGTACAGACACATGGAAATCATGATACACAATGGGTAACTAGATTATACACACCGTGTAGTCTAGTCAAGGTACAGGACCAAAGCACCAGGTGTGTAACCCGAGTACATGGAAACTGAGGTCCACGAAGTTTATCTTGTAAGGACACTTTATGTAATCTCCCAATAAAATAAATAATTATATTACATTAAATTGAACATTATAGTATTAAAATCTTATTTTATTGATTGGCATGCCTAGTGTGTTTGACAATTTAATAATATTTTTTTAAGTAATTTCAAATAATCAATTAATTTATTAAAATAAATCTATGATTATTGGTTCTGCTATTTATTTTCCATGAATGTAATTAATTATGGGTATCTCCAAATGAATTATAATGATCAATAAGATGAAAAATAATTAATTGATTAATTAATTAATTAATTAATGAAAGCGCATTTATCTTAATAATAAATAATTAATATGAATGAATTTTAATCGGTTTAATTTTTCATATACATTGAAATTATGACCATTCATGAGCTTGACCAAGAACTTTTTATGTGTTGGATATTTTAATTTAATTTATTTCATGGGTTTTAAATTATTTAATATTAAATTAAATTTTATGGTTTGTGTGTCATCTCTCCCTTCATTATTATGTAGGACCTTCTTGTCTATGGTTAGTTATGTAATCCCTATTAACAAATCCTTTGGTTCCTCTCACTTACATGTGAGTTATAAATACTTCTAATTAATAGATTATCCCAAGGCATGTGGGGATGATTCCAGACGGAACCATAATGATGCCAAATCAAGTGATACATGGGTGGATAGGTTTAATAGTGTAACTCATTCCAATGCTGGCATAAGGAGTTATTACCCTAGGTCATAGGTTGATATATTATGTGATAAATAAATAAACTATTAGATAAACTCATGATCAGGTCATTTATTTATTTATTTATTTTTATCTATGCATTATTTAATTTATGGATGTAAGAATGTGATCACATAAATAAATGAATTAATATGCAAATACTGAATTTAAATAAATGTATTATGCAGAAATTTTTTACCCAAAGTGGATAATTAATTATGTAAAATCCAATTAATATTAACAAATCATGTAAAGGATAAAACAAGATGAAATTTATGCATAATAAATTAAAATACCTTGAATAAATATTAAGTCATACTTTGTCTTTCATTACTTGATTAGAAATGAAACCAACATAACTAAGTGTTTGACCAACCCTTATTGGGAACTTACTTTTATAAGGCGAGTTATTATGAAATTTTTGGGTTAAACTAACCATTTTACATCATTAGAAGTATCACTTTCTAGAATTGGTGTAATTTAGAGGCAAGTGTTGATGAAATTTAAGCTAGGATTTCTGGATTAGGGAATCCACTCAACGAATCAAGGAGATTCAAGCCCATAGTTTTTAAATACATGTCTATATAAATACCTTTAAATAGCTTGAACAACCCTTATTGGGGTTATTTTAAGTAGCATATGGATCCTTACCATTAGAATTTCTAACCAACTAGACATTATGAATTCAATGGTGAGGGCTATTAGGAATTGATAAAATAGTGGGATATTTAATAAAATTAATTATTATTATTTCTCACATAATTTTTTAATCAAGAAAAGAATTAATTGCCTTTTTTAATTATTGTAGAAAATGGAAAGTAAAACCATGAAACCATAGTGACCATTCCTTACCTTAGGGTATGTCCTTAAAAATATAAATTTCTAGATATGGTAAAATCATTTATGTGATGCATTATTATTAGAAGGTTTGTATTATGTGTGGGAATTTACTATTCTTGTTTTCCACCCCAGTAGGTGATTGAAGGTGAAAAAGATGTCTACCAGAGTTATGTTAAGGATTTTCCTATGTATTTTGTATTATATTATCGACTATGTTCAGAGATTTGATGATATAACATAAATACATGGATACATACACCATAATATCACATCTCCATTATCTTGAGAAAGGGAAGTAAAGGCTTGAAATAAATAAGATTATCAGTGCACTATATTGGTGTAAACTGGAAGAAGGGAATTAAGCTACCAATCATGATTTCAAAAATGCTAAGGTATATTGATAAATTGGAAAAATTATGCTTCCACTTGGATAAGGAATTATCAATTAATCTTATCTTATTATCCTTACCACCAAGATTATCCTTATTTTTTCAAGACTAGATAAATGAAATGGATAAATAGATTAGGATACTTTTGTCCATACTTCACCAAGTAGATAAGGATTGGTTGAAGACTATTTCTACACCCCTTTTGATGAAAATTTTGAAATAAAATGCTAAATATACCATGTATAATCTAAATCCAAAATATCATTTACGGTGTCTTTTAATGAGACAAAAGATTCAAAGGAATAATAATAAACATGAAGTTATTTTCTTCTTATGTTTAAAGAATGGACACTGGAAAAGAAATTGCAATGAATTGAAGAGGCAAGTAGTTTCATCCACTTTAGGTATATTCATCATGTTTATATTCACTTATTGTGTATTAAATACAATATTATTATAACATACAAGTATTTAAATATAAGAAATAAGTAAGAATAGAAAGGTTATATAGTGAACTAAAATGGATCTGGGAAAGGGTTATTCTTATATCAGCTAAGGTGATATCACTATTTCTCATTTCTAGATTGGATTGATTTAATTTTGTAATAAGTATTACCAAAAAAATAATATCGGTGTTTGTCTAGACACAATGAGACATTATTTCATTTTTGAAATAAATGTTGTTATGGTACTTTAATAATAAACTAATTGTTCGGTAACTCTTGAATCACATATATCTATTACAATTAATGATGAATATAAAATATAATACTCTTACCTGATCATGGAAAGATAATTATTTATCAAATAAAACTAAAATTATTTGATTCGTTTATACCTATAAAAGTTTTTTAGTCTCAATTTAGCTAATATACTAGATATACAAACAAACTACTTATCTTGTTTTAGATAAGAAACCTTTTTAAATAAATGTATGTTACAATTATTTTTATAATTGGTTCAATATGCCCACATGAACCATTATAAAATAAAGGTAAATTCATATACTTCATGAGATTCCTTTAAGAAATTTTAGAAATGCTCGGTGAAGTGAATGAGTGCACTTGGTAAATATTGAGGAATCTCTAAGCTGGATTGTTGGAGAATATCTTATCCAAGTAATAATTTATCATATATGTGGATTAAAGTTTATCCCTAACTTAAATTTCCTTCTATACATCAATGTCATGATGTTAGTAAAAGGAAGATCAATGATGAGTCTTATATATATTAAAAATATTCCATTATTCCTTCCAAGACATATTTTATAAATAGAAGTGAAATAACTAACCATATGTAAATTATATTGTATAATGGATATCATATAAATTTTGATATGATAATAATATATTATGATACTATCTTAAGTTTTTTTTTGAAAATCATTTGTTAAAATGTGGCCTTAGCTACAAATAAACATTAAAACACTAAGTTTCATCTGAGTTAATGATCCTATAGCCACTAAGGATATTAATGCCTAGTCAAGATTGAATATATTTTCATAATGGAAGATTATCTATTTAAATATAGTGGGTGTAGACTTAACTTCTTAGAGTTAAATATATGGATGCACAATGGTTGTCATAGGAATATTGGACTCCACTAATTCTAGTGGGAGGAGTAGTTCAAGAGACACATACTGTGTGGGAATTTATAACCAAAGTGGTGGTTTTTTTTTTCACCACATTGGGTGATACATGTATTATTATTTTAGAATAAATATTCATATAATATAATAGTAAATTTTAATATGATAAGGTTGAAAAGTATATATATATTCATGTAATGTAATCCATGTATCAAAATTTAGGGACTCTATATTTTGTATGTTTCTAAGACTTAATACCATTGGTGAGTAATCAAGAGAAACTAGAAATAGATGGTACAAGATGGTACTAATAAAGCATGATTGATTTTTGAAAGGTATAGTCTATGAAAAAACCAATACACAAATCATCATGAATAAAATAATTCTTGAATTTAACTTTTCAAAATCATATTTCTATGATCATAATATTGGGATATTTATTGTCACAAACACCTCACATAGATAAAACCTTTTGTATATATTTATATGATGCGACCAAAAGGTAAACCTATGGTATATGTATACTAGTAATAATTTAAAAGTGTCAGTGACATAAATAAATTCTAATAAGATATTCATATAATATAAATTCATTTATGAATAAATCATGCATAATTATCATAGAATATTTGTTTGGAAACTAATGAGTGACATGTTTTTCTACCTAGTTAGTGGGAGCACTATAATTTTTCAAGATATATATGTTGATATCATATGGAAAGAAATATTATGTATTAATAGTGTTTTAAGACTAAGGAATAAAATTTCTCCTAGTATGACTTAAAGTATAAATTTTATTCTAGTGAAAAATATCTACATAATAGATTTATGAGTTTTCTAAATATGTTCATAGTATATATATTAACATAGTATTGAAAAATACAAGTTGAAACAATTCAAGACTAAATTTTTTTTACATATAATCCTTCCAATATAACATGCATGTGCATAGGAATAGATTATAGAGATTAAAATAATTTCACAAGATTAGGTTCTAGAAATTAATCTCATGTTCTATGATATATATCAACATTTGATATTACTAATTCATAAATAATAATATGTGAATATCAAACAGATTCAACATAATTGTATAGACTTGCAGTTAGAACTATCCGATGGTACTTGGAAAAGTAAAACTAGATGATCTCCTGGTGTCTTGATATGTGAGAATGCTAGTAATCAAGGGAATTGAACACTTGTATACACTTAGTTAAATTTGATCTTGTATCACAAAAAAGTATAAAGTAATATGAAATAAAAAACTTATTATAGCTAGTGGTTTTCATATCTACAAAATTCGAGTATGTTGTGTCTTTTGATGCATCTTAAGAATCATTTTTAACAACGTCCTGTTTTGATTTTAAGATATACCAAAAGAAAGATATTTTCTATTTTATAATAATATTTAACTATGTATTTAGTCAGGATGTAAAGATTCTAACATGGGAACAAGATGTGGATACTCATTTATATCACTACTTGAGGGGTTTTTTCAAGATAGAAATGTTACAGTAAATAGATTCTCCATACAGACGCATGGCATTACCAACCCTAGCCAGGGAAACTTGGTAGGCTTGGCAGCTATAGCCATACTCAATAGAAGCATGTTTTTCATGTAAGGACTAACATGTTGTTAGTAGTTGGATATAGTTTAAGTGGTAATTTGTTGGAGTTGGTACCCTAGAAATAATTACTTTGTAATTTAGATTGCATGAATATTAAAATGAGTGAATATTAATATAAATATATTATCACATATTGATTTATCTTCTCTGTAACATTGATTTGATAATGTCTTAGAGTATCTGTCACATTGATAAGGACATAGAAGTTCCCCGCTAAGATGAGAATCTTGAAATCTCATGATGATATTCTTAAAAATAGTTCTATGGTTGAATAAAATACTATAATAGGGCACATATTATATAGATCATTAAGTGTGAGAAGTAGATGAGGCTTCTTCTCATGAAGTTGGCACTTGATAATCTTCAAGATGGGAGATTATGAGAACAGACCCACCAGTAGAAATTCCTCATGTTTTGGTGTTATTGGAAATTCCTATCTACAAGTGTGTGTAATGGTCCTTAGAATTTAATATTATCATTAATGTAAGTCATGACTCACAAACTTATATTTACTAACAAAAACTATCATTTCATATGTTGGCAGGAAGTAAGGTGTGTTGGGTGTGTCAAGAATGGCATGTTATTAATAGATAAGTTGAGGAAGGATTTGTTCCTTCCATATTTATGGAAGTTGATATCTAGACCCTTTGATTGAAATATAATTGTCGCATTAAATCCATGGTCATGGTGTAACAATGTTTATTTCAAATAGTCAAAGAAATACATGTTAAGCATATAGGTTGATTATGTAGATGTGAAACCTGCTTGATGATATATTGAGACAAAGGGTTTATATTACAGAACAAGTGTTCATATATTTTTTTGATGTTGTGACATTAATTTATTTATCTTGGGTGCCTTGACCCATTGCTAAATAGTTTTCTTGGAATTTAGGCATACCCACCTAATTCCAATGAGAAACAATTATAAAGGGTCACACACTAATTATTTTCATTAATCTTAATTAAATATTATTTTAATTTAATTAATGGAAAAAATATTATTCTCAATAATGAGGAATAATTTTATTCAATTTTTATTGATCGGGTAAATTAAATAAATATTTATTCACTAGATTGTGAATAAAATAAATTTATTTATTTTATTGAATATTTAATAAATATTTATTCACTAGTTTGGGGATAAAAAAATATTTATTTTGAAATAAATTTTTATTCGGGTATTTAATAAATGTCGAGGAGTTTGAGCAGACCAAGATGGCGTCCAGTGATAAATGTTAATTTACAAGCTGGTAAAATAACATTTTCTATTGTGCAAGTTAGCACGTGTGCCATAAAATAATATTATTATTATTATTATGTGTAATGGGGTTTAATAAAGATTATGATATTATTTAAGGGTCAATACACAATTAAATAATATTTTAACCTAAACCCTAGCTCTATAAATACATGGTTATGTCTATTGTATAGGGTTTATCGATAATTCAGAATAGAGAATCGTTGTACACACCGGAATTCTATCTCTCTCTCGCTCTCTCTAATTCCTCCTCTATTCCTCTAAAGAATGATAATAACTTATTCAATACTAAAGTATCTTGGAGCAATCAAGACAAAAAATGATAGAAAATTTATTTTCCACGCTAGTACCAAGAAATAAACTATTGTTTCTCAGAGATCAAAGGAGCATATGTGGATCGTCGCTATAGAGAATCTATACTTGAATCCTTATAGTGAAACAAATGTATTCTGAAAGGGTTTTTAGATTATCATCCACATCATATAAGAAAGTATCCTAATATGAGATAATAATTTATTCTAATCATAAATAAATTAATTATAATTTTAATGTGAAAGATCTTATCTCAGGGTTTCGAGCAACTATAAATTAAAATAAATCTCTAATTTCACACCCACCAAAGGCACTTCTATAATGCCCAGAACCTATAATAATTGTATTTATTTTCTTAATAATTTATTTCGATTAAATATAACTTATTAAAAATTAAATACCAATCTTAGATTATGTTAAAGCCTGATTAAACACATGCTTCTCCATAAAGAACTTAGGTGGAGTGGTGTATATTCTTAGATTGTTTCTAGTGTCACTAGAAATCATATTTATAAGAAAATGTGTCCTCGTACGTATTGGGAAATATATAGGATGTAAAGGACTCCATACATGTTAGTGATAGGTTCATTCATGTATGATATGATATGTACTAGCCTAGATGTCACCTACGCCTTAAGTGTGGTGGGAAGATATCAAAACGACTTAGGTGTCACCATTGGATGGAAGTCAAGAGTATATTTAAGTATCTAAGGTGTACTAAGGATATGTTCTTGTTCTATAGAGGAGAAAGGGAACTAGTCATTAGATGATATGAAGATTATATTTCCAAAAAAATCAAGATGGTCTGAAATCGTATTCAGGATACATCTTCACTCTTAATGGAGGTGTTGTGAGATGTAAGAGATCAAAGAAAGCTGTGATCGCATATTTTATAGCTGAGTCTGAGTATATTACAGCTTATAAGACATCTAAAGAATTAATTTTGGATATACATCTTCATCTAAGAGATTGAAGTGGTGTCTTGTAGTAATAACCCTATCACAATTTATTGTGATAATATTACAGTGGTGACTCTTGTAAAAGAGACAAGGCCACATCAGCAGACGAAGCACATATTTTAGAAGTATCATCTCTTGAGGTATTTTTCTCAAGGAGGTGACATCGCAGTGAGTATAGTATCTATGGAAGATATCATGATGGACCCCTTAACTAAATCCTTAACTTTGAAGAATCGTGATCATCATGTGAGGTCTAGCGGATTGAAAGTCATAGGCAGTTGTCTTTAGTAAAAGTGGGAGTCTGTTGTAGTTGGTATTCTAGAACCAACTATTTATTCTTTGAATTACATTTATATTTAAATATTTGAATATTAATAAAACATATTATTACATATTTATCATTATTATGCATGAATTTAATGTAATAATGTCCTAGGGTATCTGTCGCATTGATAAGGTTATAGTAGTTCCCCACTATGATGAGAACCTTAAAATGTTATGATGATATACTTAGATATAGTTCTATGGTTTGATAAAATTTTATTATGGGATGCATAGAATTTTTAATATTAGGTATGAGTACTCATAAGTAGATGATACTTATTTTTAGGAAGTTTGTATTTGGAAATTTCCAAGATGGGGGATTATGAGAACAAATCCGCTTTTAGGAATTATACATGTTAATGTGTCATCAGATATTCTTATCTGCAAGCATGTGTAGTAGTCCTTATACTTTAAGATTATTATTAATGCATTTCATGACTCGCGCACTTTGATGTATTTCGTAAACTATGATGATACAATTCATGGTGAAGTTGGATACATCGAGTGCGTCATGATTGATGTGTTATTAATTAATTGGTCGAGGAAGGATTTGTCCCTTCCATCTTTATGGAAGCAAATATCTTATCCCTTTTATTTAAATGGAACCATCATATTAAATTTCATGGTCATGGTGTAATAATGATTTTATTTTAGATAGTCAAATAAATAAATATCAAGCACATAGGTTGGTGAAACGTGTGTGCAGCCTGCTTGATGAGATATTGTCACTATAGGAAAAACCAAAGCGGTGGTTTTTAAAACCACCGCTAAATGTATTTTTAATTTATTTTAAAAAAATTATTTAATTTTAGAGGAGGTTTTTAAAAAACCATCGCTAAATAATATTTTTTAATATTTTTTAAAAAAAATAATATATTTTTAGGGGCGATTTTGAAAAATGATCATTAGATTAATGGAAAAATATTAAATATTTCATATTTAATTATGATTTATTATTAATAATTATCATTTATTATTTATAATCATTTATTATTTATTATTTAAAATTTTAATTAATTATAATTTTTTAATTATTAATTATTTATAATTATTAGTTAGTAATTATTTAAAACTTAAATTAATTCATGGATATGTTGAAAATTAGTTTTCAGCATAAAATGAATATAACTTTTGATCCGGGTGTCCGTTTTAACCACAAAACCAGTAAAATTGAAGCTTATGAAATGAAATACAGTGAAATTAGATAATAAATTGTTAATAATTAGTAGAATAGAAAATATTTTAGTTTTAAGATAATTTGAAAATTGAACTTGAACTTCAAACGACCATAACTTTTGATTCAGATGTCCATTTAGTCTCTACCACATATAAAATCGAAGCTTACAACAAGATCTATTCCATGTTGATTAAGGGGACTAAGTCACTATTTTTTTCAAGGTCCAAAAGGGCCTAGAAGGCCTCCAAAAATAAATTTTTGGTTTAGATACCATGTTTTTTGAACATTCGATGATATTTTAACTTCGTTTAAGAGCATATTCATATTCTTGTTAAGTATTATATGGTTTTATTTCATGCATTTACATTACTATCAATTTGATGGTGTTGCGGTATTTGTGGATTTCCCTCTTTTAGTGATTTATTATAATATATATATATATATATATATATATATATTTCTATACATCTATGTATATTTATTTATAATATATATATATCAATATTTATTTAAAATTATATATAATTTTATCCATACATGTATATTTATATATATTTATGAATATTTATCTATATTTACATACATTTATAAATATTTATACATATTTATGTTTACATATTTTTATATCTTATATGGGTATATATATTGATATTTATATTTACTTGTGTTTATATATATATTTATTTATTTATTTATTTATATTTATATTAATATAAAATTATATACATGTCTACATTGATATATATTTATGTAACATAAACTTATGTTGATATATATTTATGTAAATTTCATTATATTTAGATATATTTATAGATATTTATATCCATTTATTATTTATTACTTATTATTTATTATTTGTTCATTTCTTATTTATTATATCTTATTTATTATTTCTTATATCTTATATATTATATGTTTTTTATTTTCTATTTTTATTTTTTATTATTTAATATTATTTAATATTTATTATATATTTTTACATAATATTTTTCATTTATTATTATTTATTTATATATTACTTATTAATTATTTATTAATGATTATTTATTATTTATTCATATATTATTTATTACATATTATTTATTTATTTATTATTTATTTATTATAAATTATTTTTTATTTATTATTAAATTTTCGTTTAATTATTTTTTAATGTTTATTTAATATTTATTATAAATTATTTATAAATTATTATTATTTTACTATTAATTTATTATTTATTATTTATTAATTTATTATTTATTATTTATTTATTAATTTATTATTTATTATTTATTTATTATTTGTTATTTGTTATTTATTTTCATTTATTGTTCATTTGTTTATTATTAATTTATTTTTAATTTATTATTAATTTACTATTAATTTATTATTTATTATTTATGTATTACTTAATTATTATCGATTATTTATTAATTTATTATTTATTAATTTATTGCTTATTTATCATATATTAATTTATTCTTTTTGAAGTTTTAAAGGATCGAAGAACAACTAAGAATGGGGGGTTGAATCAGTGGTTACCTTTTTTCAAATTTCAACGTAACCCCTATAACTTGTTAGAGTTTTTCCTTGTCAACTTTTAATAAACTCAAATGTATGCAAAAATAGAGAAGTAAACATGGCACACATGATTTCCAAGGTTCGGCCTCAATGTGAGAACTTACATCTTTGCCATAGTCACTTTCATGGGTCTATGGAAATTCACTATAATGAATAAGTGAATACAACTTATGTCAACTCCCGTTAGACACCTTCTATCTACTGATAGGAATGATTATACTAACTTCCATCGGTTTACAAAAATTTGCTTAAAAAAATTGAGCCATAAAAGAAAATGAACAACAAATCTTTTTTATCCAAAAAAGATTTGTCCTGATACTCAGTCTATTATGCCTAGGTCTGATTGCCTCTATCCAATAAACTCAGTCTGATAGACTTAGTCTAATTCACCTTTTCTCAATCTGCACTTGATACCAACTTTTGTTCTATCTAATTAACAAACCTGTGTTTTTTCAAACTTCTTCTCAAGACTCAAATCGATTATTTCGGTCTAATAAACTATGTCTAGTAATCTGAACTTTCCTCAATTTGAACTTTTGATCATAACCCACTATCTAGAAATATTTCTTCAACAAAAGACTTTGGTTGGAAAACTCACTTATGGCACCAATTTTGCAGAGTAACGGCTCCTTTTTACATTGGTGAATAGTGTTGAAGTATGATGTACTATCCACTATTATTTATAGGTGCTCCAGAAATAGTAATGGTGAGAAAATGAAATGTTTTTCTCACTTTCCCAAGTTCCAAAATCCCAAATTTCATGTCTATTTGAACTTCATATTTGACTACTTCAAACCTTATCATCTCTTCTGGTGTCTTCTTGAAAGTTTTTTAATTAATTAGAAGATATTCTCAAATTCTCAATAATAGATTAGAAAATATAGTCTAGAAAACTCAGTCTATTGGAACTTCTCGGTTTGATGGAACTTCTAAGTTTGTTAGAACTTCTCAGTCTATTAGAACTTCTCAGTATGTTAGAACTTATAGAACTTCTCAGCCCTGTTGGATCGTAATATAGATGTAAATGTATATGAGATGGCACAATACAAGAGGGGGTGAATTGTAGGTTAAAAACCTTGTATTTAAACTATTAATAAGGTAATTAGTTTAAGAGGTCTTAAACTAATACAATTCTCAACCAGTACAAATGATCGAACTGGTCTTGGATCTGATGGATATGATATGATATGATACTAGAAGTAATCAAAAATAGTTGTATTTGAATTGAAAATAATGATCAGAGTATAACAACTGTAAATGATTCTATCATACAACGTATAAATATTTTAATACAATATGTAATGAAAGTGTCATAATTAAAACAATTACAATAGAAAAGAATATGAATAGAAAGAGGAAACAAATTTATTCCCTTCCTATTATAAAAGGCAGCAAAAAAGTAAAGGTATTACAATTCTTTTATCCCAAAGATTATGGTATCCTTTCACCTAGGATAAAAGGTCTGTCTTACCACCACCCGGGTAAGCCCTCAATACAATGATCAGAACGTCTATCTTCCTATCCATGAAATCCCTCGATTAAGAAGGCAATCGACACCTTTGTCTTTCAAATACTTGAAATCCCTCGATTCAACAATCGACAACACTATCTTCCTATCCCCAGAATCCCTCGATCATTATCACAAAGATCAGTCGCACAAAGAAAAAAAAAAGCACTTATTGAAATACAAGAACTAGGAACAAGTCATTCATGTCTTGTATCTTTAAGGATTTTCACACAAATCAAGAGAGATATCACACAGTCTCTCTCTAGAACTTGGACGCTTGAAAATTTAATTTCTCTAGTTTGAATGACCTCCTATTTATAGGCCTTGGGTTCCAATAGTCACATTTCCTCCAATAGTCATATTTATCTAGAAAATTAGGATAGACTTAGACACCTAGCATTATAACGGTGAAAATAAACATAATACATGACATCATTTTGATTAGTATATAACTAACTCAATGACATCGTTTTTGTTAGAAAATAATAAGTACAAAATTATGAAAGAATGAGTAAGATGAAATATAATGAAAAACATGTATGTGGTATTAGAGTAAGTTATGAGTACAATTCATTACATGAGTATGATACATAACTTGTTTATGATGTATATCATGATTACAATGCATATCGTGGTTATGATACATAACACAGTTACGGTGCTTAACATGGATAATATGAATATCGTGGTTATGATTCATATCATGGTTACAATTCATATCATGGTTATGATACATAACATGGTTATGATGCATAAAGTGATTATGTTGTATAACCTGGTTACGATGCATGGTTACGATGCATGGTTATGATGCATGGTTATGATGCATAGTATGAATACGATACATAACCTGGTTACGATGCATATGGTTATGAAAACATCATATGTGGTTATGATTATAAAACAATTTATGCGGTTATGATGAGAAACAATATATGTGATTACGATTGTAAAACAACACTATATGATTATGATAATAAAACAACATACATGATTATGATATATGTGATTATTATGAGAATACAACATATAAAAAACACAAGAAGTAATTTGTGATTTCTAAAACAAAAAGATCAATGGGAAAGTTGAAACACATTTTGACTCAACAATATCCCCCTTTTTGGAAAGAAAAAAACAAGATAAACAAAAAAGACTTATCTCCCCCCAAGTTTAGTAACTCTTATAAAAGTAATAGTAAATACAACTAATTCCACCTTAGGATAAATATTATCTCTAAGGATTGTATTCTCTTTAATTTTACTTGTGAGTTCTCCCCCTTAATATAGTATTCACCCTTTTTATTTTTATGAAATCAATTTCTTCTTTTCCAAACTATTCTCCCCCTTTGTGATTTTCAAAAAGGATAATGGAAAACATTCATTTCCTACAAAGATTTAGAGAAACATAGTATGAAACAATAGACATTACTTGGAACGAAATAAGTTTTTATTATAACAAGAGTTCAAAAATTCATTCTTTCGCCTTTTTTTCAAAGATGTTGAATACATAGATTTTTATCTTCTTGAACTCTTTTCTATCCTCCATCAATTTTTCAAGAGCCTTTTGTTGAGCCTTAAACTTCACATCCTATTCTACAATAATCCTTTCTTACTTATTGTGTCTATATTCCTAAAGCCAATTAATTACTTCTTGTTCTTTGATTCTTGCTTCATGTGAATTTAAATCCTCCATCTGAACTCTATAGGCCTTCTCAAAAATTACAACTCTATTTTAAATAAAAACAATCTAATTATGTCCATTATCTAAATTTTCTTTAAGATGTTTAAGCTCTTTAAAGGATATTCCTTTTGAGGTACCCGACCCTTGAAAGAATTCTATTTTTTAATTCAAGTCAAAGACTAACTTTTGGTATACTGAATTGAGATCATTTACTTGCTTCACCAATTCATCAAGCTTGTCCACATGGTTCTTGAGATTATCATCAATGTTGTATGACCACTTAAAACCCTTGTTACAAGCCTTACTGTGCTCAGCAGCATGTTCTTTGAAAATTTTTAAATAGAATTAAAGATTCAGAAACTTATCCATCAGAGTCTTGATAGAGTCTGTTCTTTCATTATGACTATTTGAAATGATTTCTATCCTGGCTTCAATTTTTGGAATGAACGGTATAATCTTTTATAATCTGTTAAAATCTTGTCTGGTGTATTGAATTCCCTTCAATGTAATTGTTCTTTTTGAATCTGTATCTTCATTATATTATGGGAGATCACCAAAATGAGTTCCAGTGCCGATAAATCCATATGGATGATTCTGATTCTTATCAGATTATTCTTCTTTTTATTTATCTAAAATTTTAATTACTTTCTTGGAAGAAACCCTTTGAGAAAATTTTTTGGATGACTGAGGATTAGGAGATGAAAACTTAAAATATGGAACTTATAATGATTCTACTGAATTATTTATCTTGTTTTCATCTTCATTCTCGTCCACTTCTTCTTCTTTTCCTTGTTCTTTTTACCCTTGTTCTTCTTCCTCTTCTTCATATTCTTGAAAGAGACTTTGTGTAGCCGATTGTTCAGATGCCTGTTTCTCCTTTCCTTTATTTGCTGGATCCGATTGAGTTTGAAAAGGTGGTTATCTTATGAAAATTTTGGTTTTTTATTCCTCATCTATCTTGAGAAGACTATCAATGTCAATATCTTGAGCCTTTCTCTTCTTCATTCTATTCTTCTTTTCTTCTTATTTCAAAATTTCTTCAGTTCTTATTTTTTCGGCTAGGGATTCATCTGGATCCAAACCAAATTGAGGATCCCTTTCTTTCCTTTCTTCCTTATTTTCCTCTAGTCTGACACAACCTCATCCGATACTAATTTTTATTTCTTTTATTTTTTGTAATTTGTAGTCATAACTACCTTTATTTTTCTTGAAGATGATTTGGATGGCTTTGAAAGTCTTTCACTCCCTTAAGATACTTCCTTTCCTTTATCAACTTCCAGATCTTTCTCAAATTTTATGGATTCATGATTGTATCATAATTTGAGTCTCCTTATCGTATTCTTACTAATGAGAGGCTCTTTGAAGGATTTCGGATCTGACTTAATTGAAACATTTCATAAATTCAGTAACTCTTTCAAAAACTTACTAATAATAGTGGTAAACATGATCAGATGAGACTTTATGGCACCAGATTTAAGTTTCTTAATTGTCCAGAAAATAAATCCCATAAGATTTAACTTCCTCGTATTCATTAAATAATCAAGCACATAAATATCCAAAACTTTCAAAGTTTCCTTATCACTCATTCTCAGTACTAGAAAGCCTTGCATACAGAGGGAAATGAGATGGTTGTCGGCTGATAGATGATTAACCTTCCTTTTATCATCATTAATCTCAAAAATATATTTATCTACTTTCCTCTTATCAAAAGTCCCATCTAGTTTTGGTAATTTGTGGGAAGGACAAAGGGAATCTCTCTCAGACAGAACTCTCAGGAAAGTAGCTTCTTGTTTTATAGAGGTTTTGTATTTCTTATCATACATCATAATGGAAATTTTGATACCATTATCTATCTCTATTGTTTTATAGAATTGTAACACTTTCTCATAATACAAAAATTCTTGATCTAAATCTGGTATTTCAACATAAATGGATTCTCATCCTTGGAAATTTATTATCCTTTTCAACGATGAATCAAAAGTCTCATAAAAGTATCGAGAGACTAACCTTTCACCTTGAAAGGTTATATAAGAGAAATATTTTGGAGACATTTACTTTAGAGATGAAGCAGTTGACTCCGACAAGAAAGACTATATAAAACCCTGAAGTTTTTCTTGGTTATGAAAGTTGAGGTCTTCTCTGATTATGAAAACTGAGGTAAAAACTGATTATGAACCATGCTGGGTATTTATAGAATATCAGGACTTCAGAGAAATTTAGAGGAATTTGATGTGGGGTGGGTAGGGAGGGGTTCTTTTAAAAATAAATTTGACGGTTAAGATTAGATCTAAAATATCTAATGATTGAGAATGACTTCAAACTCTTGAGGTTTACCTTAAAAGAAAATTGTATTTAGAATGAATCTGATTAGTAGTTAAAATAAATAATTGAAAAAAAAACTATTTAAACAACCAAAATAAGGTTTTAGAAATTGAAACTATTGGAGTATTAGGATAGATATATTGGTTTTAGTATATTGTTCTTATGATAATAATATAAACAATACCGAAAATCATATGAGAGCGATAAGAATTCTAAAACTGATAGAATAAAAATAATCTGGTACTGATAAAATATTCTAATACCAATAATCTAGTACTGATAGAATAATCCAATACCAATAATCTAGTACCGATATAATAATCTAATACTAATAATATAGTACCGATAGATTAATCTAATATCGATAATCTAGTACCTATAAAATAATATAATATTGATAATCTAGCACTGATAGAATAATCTAATATCGATAATCTAGTACCGATAGAAAGTAAAACTAATAAAAGGTAAAACTAATAAAAAGTAAAACCATTAAAAAGTGAAATCGATAAAAAGTGAAACTAATAAAAAGTAAAACCGATAAAAATTAAAACCAATAAAAGGTAAAAATAATAAAAATTAAAACTGTTAAAAAGTGAAACCGATAAAAAGTGAAACTGATAAAAAGTAAAACTGATAAAAAGTAAAACCAATAAAAGGTAAAACTAATAAAAAGTAAAATATTTAAAAAGTGAAACTGATAAAAAGTGAAACTGATAAAAAGTAAAACTGATAAAAAATAAAAGTAAACTAATAAAAAGTAAAACCGTTAAAAATTGTAACTGGTAAAAAGTGAAACTGATAAAAATTATGCATACTCCCCCTTTGAGAAAGAGTAACTTGATGTAAAGAGATAGTTTAAACAATAAATAGATGTGAATGATTACTTTACAGTGATCATTACTAGTTTCTATTTAATGTATTCTAATCTATCGGAAGATAATGGTTTTGTGAAAATATCATCAAGTTGTTCTTATGTTCTAATGAATTTTAAAATAATATATCCTTTTAGTGTATGATCTCTAAGAAATTTATGCCTAATATCTATGTGTTTTTCACGTGATTGATGTGAAGGGTTTTTACTAAGAGAAATGGCACTATTATTATCACATAGTATTTGAGTTTTGGAAAAATCATGCCATAGTCAGTGAGTGTGTGTTGCATCCACAACACTTGAGCACAACAACTTCCAACTGCTACATATTCAGCTTCAGCAGTGGAAAGTGCTATTGAGTGATGTTTTTTGTATGACCAAGAAACTAAATAATCACTTAAAAATGACATGTTACAGATGTACTTTTTCTATCTATTATACAACCACTAAAGTTAGCATCTGAAGAACTTTTTAAAACAAAATCATTTCTAGAAGAATAAAATATACCTAAATCCATAGTTCCCTTTAAGTAGAAAAAAAATATTTTTACTGATTTTAAATGAGATTCATTTAGATTCGATTGATATCTTGCACATAAGAATACTGAAAACATTAAGTCTAGATGACTAGATGTTAAGTATAGAAAAATTCCTATCATACCTCTAAAAGATGTTTGATTTACTGGTTTCTCATCTTCATCAAGATCAAGTGTATTTGAGGTAACGATTGGAGTGCTTATACTTTTAGTGTTTTCATATCCATACTTTTTAATTAAATCATTGATATACTTATGTTGGGATATATAAGTTCCTTCTAGTTTTTGAGAAATTTTAAAATCTAACAAGAATGTTAACTCACCCATCATACTCATTTCAAACTCGTATTTCATGAGATTCTCAAAAGAATTGGTTAGGGATTCCTAAGTTGATCCAAATATAATGTCATAAACATAGATTTTAACTATCAAAATGTTATTGTTTTCCATTTTTATAAAAAGAGTTGGATCTGTAGTACCTTTTTCATAATTTTTTTGTAAAAAAATCTTATAAGTCTATCATACCAATATCTAGGGGATTTTTTAAGGCTATACAAATATTTGGTAAACTTTAAAACATAATAAATATGTTTTGAGTCTACAAAACTAGAAGGTTGTTATACAAAAACTTCTTCTTGTATATATCCATTTAGAAAAGCACATTTAACATCCATTTGAAAAAGTTTGAAATTAAAAAATACTGCAAAGGCTAATAGAATACAAATAGATTCAAGTCTAGCTACCGGAGAATAGTTTTCTTCAAAGTCTATTCCATCTTGTTGATTATAGACTTTATCAAAAAGTCTTGATTTATTTCTTATAATGACTCCATTTTCATCACATTTGTTTTTGAAAATCCATTTTACTCCAATTACAATTGTTTCTTTAGGTCTTTCAACCAAGGTCCAGGCTTTATTCCATTCAAATTCATTTATTTCATATTGCGTTGATTTAATCCAATCCTCATAACCTAAGGCCTCATTATAAGTTTTAGGTTCAAATTGGGATAGAAAAGCAAGATGATCTTCATTTTTCAAGTAATTTCTAGTCCTTATAGGTTGATTTACATCACCAATTATATTATCATTGGGATGATTCCTATGAAACAATTGATTTGGGTTTTATAAAACATGTTCATTAACATAATGTATAAAGTCTTCTATGGTAAATATTTCAGAAATATTTTCTTGAGTATTTCCCTTTTCCGTAGAGTTTTCAATCAAATTTTGATAATAAATTTGTGAAAACACATTTTTTGATGTTGGTAGGGATTGTTTAAAAAAAAAAGAATCAATTTTATCAAATTTAACATTCATCGTTTCCTCAATAGTACAAGAGTTTTTGTTAAAGACTCTATAATAATTAGAAGTAGTGGAATAACCTAGAAAGATTCCTTCATCGGATTTGGGTGCAAATTTATGTAGGTTATCTTTAGTATTAAATATGAACACTTTGCATCCAAATACTCTGAAATAATAAACTTTAGGTTTTTGGCCATTCCACAATTCATAAGGTGTTTTATTAAGAAATGGCCTAGTTAAAACTTGATTTATAGTATAAAAAGCAGTGCTTATAGCTTCATCCCATAAATGATTAGAAATTGAGTATTCACTCGACATGGTTTTTGTCATTTCCTGAAGAATCTGATTTCCTCTTTAAACAATACCATTTTTCTGAGGGTTTCTTAGAGTTGAAAAGTTGTGAGTAATACCTTTCTTACCACAAAAAGTTTCAAAATACAAATTTTGAAATTCTCCACCATGATCACTTAGAATAGTTATCATGTAGGTTCTGGGCGCAGCAGAAGCGCATTGGTGGGTTAGCCCAACTTTAATTTTAATGTTAAACAACGTTCAATCTGAGATCCGTCACGATATAAAACACCGAATCTTCGGAATAGAACGAAGAATGAAAAAGAAATGAAGAGTCCCGGAACCCTTGAGATAGAATCATCATATGTTTATTATAATTAATTTAATTAATTCATAAGAATTACCTTGATGGAATTATTTCTTCGTTGGAGTCTCTAGTCACGATCATGTGATCCATCGTTGCGTTGTAGAATCCAAGTACAGGATTCCTCTAGCGGTGATCCACACGTGCTCCACATATCTCTGGACGTCGCCGAAGGGATCTTCGGGTGCTAGCGTAGAAGAGCCTTCGCTTGCGATGTCCGCCTTCAACCGCCTTGATCCGGTGGAGGATCTTGCTTTCATAACTTGAAAGTGTTCTTGGTGGAAAGGGAATTCTCTCTTAGCTTGAGAGTATTTCTAGATCCGTTGTGCACAACAAAATGTCTCTCCTCAATGAGCATAATGTAATTTTGGGATTATAATACTTAGAATAATAAAATGAATTAATTGTCCAAAAGCATTTAATCATTTCATTTAATTCTTAGTAATACCCCATGTCTTAATAATGACAGTTGACCATAATTATTACTTGACATGCACCCAACATATTACATTTAATATCATTTAATTAAATAAACAATATTTTTCTCACGAATCCCGGAAAAAACAAACTACACGGCGTGTATATAAATATATACAACGTGTACTTTTATTTTTACATTTTATTTATTTCCTCCACCATATGTATTAGACCTTAAGTAATGGCTATTTATTTCTTAAATAAATGTAACTGCATTACTCGCTAATAAATATATATTATTTTGGCACCAAAATATATTCTCTCGAATAACTAGTGTCGAAATAAATGTGATCAGGCATCCTTAAATAATTATTAAACCACAGTCGGGAATAATATTTATTTAACTTGTTAAATTAATATTTAACTGAGATACATGGACACACTTAGTATGTGACCCTCTAGGCCTCTTTCTCAGTGGCATTAGGCGGAGCCTGCCTAAAGTCCAAGGTTAGCATCTAGCAACACGCCAAGGCACCCATAGAGAAAGAAGTTAATGCCGTAATGACGTGTCACCTCCTATGAACGCTTACCGTGTAATATAATCTTTTGTCTCGATATCTCCAATCAAGAGGGTTGCATGCTGGTGCCATCAACCCATGTGCTCGATTATTCTTTCTTTGACTTCCCAGAATTGAACTCGCCCATACCTTACCATGGACATGGATTTATTTAGGATATATCAATTCCATCAAAGGGCCTAAGATATCTACTTCTGTTATGGAACAGAAGGGACAAATCCTTTCTCACATTATCTATTAATGCAGTATTACTCGTGACGTACCCAACGTATCCTACCTCGCTACGAACAGTGTGTCGTCACAGTTTTCGTCAATACATCTAAGTGTGCGAGTTGTAATACCCATTAATAATAATCTTAAAGTCTAAGTACCAATACAAATGTCTGCAGATAGGAACATCCAATGACACTATGAAATGTGGATTTCCTAATGGCGGGTCTCATTCTCATAATATCCTCCCGGATATTACCAAGGGCGCACACCATGAGAAGGTGTCTCAAAGTTTTATGAGTCCTCACCCCTAATGACCTGTATTATTTGTGTCCCTCAAATAATATCATCCAGCCATAGAACATATATTCAAGAATAGTGTTATGGAACTTCCGGGTTCTCATCATAGCAGGGATCTGCTATGACCCATTAATGCAACAGTTGTTCTTAGGACATTATCACATGCATTGTCACGCAGAAGAACAATCAAGATGTGATAAGGAATTTATTAATGAATAAAGTAAAAAGTAGTTGGTTCTAGGCCACCAACTCCAACAGACTCCCACTTAGACTAGAGTCAACTGCTAACAACCTTTAACCCACTATCTCTCACATGATATTCATGGTTCTGCTAAGATAGGACTTTAGTCATGGGGTCTGCCATGTTCTCTTCCATAGACACTCTACTCACTGCAACTTCACCCCTTTGATAGAAATCCCTCAAGAGATGATACTTCCAGAGTATGTGCTTTGTCCATTGATGTGACCTTGGTTCTTTTGCAAGATCCACCACTACAGTATTATCACAATACAATGTAATGGGATCTTTACTGCTAGGAACCACATCAAGCTCCTGGAAAAAGTTCCAAATCCATACGGCTTCCTTGGATGCATCAGAAGCCAGTTTATACTCGGACTCCGCTGTAGAATCGGCGACAACTGGCTGCTTTGAACTCTTCCAGCTCATAGCTCCTCCATTGAGATAGAAAAAATATCCAAATTGCGACTTCAGATCATTCTGATCTATCTAAAAACCAGCATCAGCATACCCTATGATGACAAGCTCCTCGTCTCCTCCATACACCAGGAATATATCCTTAGTTCTTCTCATATACTTAAGGATAGTCTTAACAGCAGTCCAATGTTGTTCTCCTGGATCTTCTTGATATCTTCCTACCATGCTCAGTGCATAGGCAACATCAAGCCTGGTACATAACATAACATACATGATGGATCCTATAGCCGAAGCGTATGTGATCTTACTCATCCTATCTTTCTCCTGTTGTGTCTGGGGACACATTTTCTTAGAAATATGTAAGCCATGTGACACTAGAACCAATCCCCTCTTGGATATTTCCATACTAAATCTCTTTAGTATCTGGTCAATGTATGTACCCTGACTTAGTCCAAGAAGCCTCTTGGATCTATCATGAATGATCTTGATCCCTAGAATGTAGGCTGCTTCTCCTAAGTCCTTCATGGAGAAACACTTGTTCAACCAGTCCTTAACTGACTGTAAGGCTGGTACGTCGTTTCCAATAAGCAATATGTCATCAACATATACCACTAGAATGATGACCGTATTCCCATTAAACTTCTTATAAACATATGGCTCACATTCGTTCTTAATGAAACCAAATTCCTTTATGGATTCATCAAATCGAATGTTCCATGACCTGGATGCTTGCTTCAATCCATAAATGGATTTCTGCAACTTGCAAACCTGTCTGGCTTCACCTGGTGTCACAAACCCTTATGGTTGTGTCATATAGACATCTTCCTGAAGGTTCCCTTTAAGAAATACTATTTTGACATCCATCTGCCAAATCTCGTAGTCATGGTAAGCTGCTATGGAAAGTATGATTCTTATGGATTTAAACATGGAAACTGGCGAAAAGGTTTCATCATAGTCAATTCCTTGATGTTATCTGAATCCTTTAGACACTAGCCTTGCTTTATAGGTGCTAACTTGACCTTCCATGTCCATCTTTCTTTTGAATACCCATTTGCATCCAACAGGCTTTACATCAACTGGATCATCGACCAGAACCCAAACTTGGTTCTGATACATGGAATCCATCTCAAAATTCATAGCTTCTAGCCATCTTGCAGCTTCTGAGCTTTCTACTGCTTCCTTGTATGAGAGAGGTTCATCATTGTCCAACAATAATGATTCACCATCCTCAGTGACTAGGAAACCAAATCTCTCTGGTTCCCTTACCTCTCTTGAGCTCCTACGCAGTACTTGTGTTTCTGTAACCTCTTCCACGGGGACCTGTGGAACTTGTTCTTGTACCAACTCCTGTTTATCTTGAGCATCAATTTCGTCGAAGTCAATATTGCTCCCACTATCCTTCTTGAGGATGTGCTCCCTCTCAAGAAAGACGGCTTGTCTGGAGATAGTCACTTTCTTGTCTTGAGGGTTATATAGGTAATATCCTTTCGTTTCTTTGGGATATCCTATAAAGATACACTTCGTTCCCGGGGGTTCTAGTTTGTTTCCTGATAAGGCCTTAACAAACGCCTCACATCCCCATACATGTGTGTGCGACAAAGTGGGTTTACTTCCATTCCATAACTCGGATGAAATTCCATTTGCCACCTTAGTTGGTACTTGGTTTAATGTGTATGTTACAGTTTGTAATGCATATCCCCAAAAGGATAATGGAAGATCCACATGACTCATCATCAACCTCACCATTTCCAAAAAGGTGTGGTTTCTCCTTTGACTAAGACCATTCCACTATGGTTTATAAGGAGGAGTGAGCTGAGATAGAATCCCAGACTCCCGTAGAAGATCGATGAACTCTTGGTTAAAATATTCTCCACCTCGATTCGATCGAAGCTTCTTTATCTTCTTACCAAGCTAATTCTCTAATTCATTATTGAATTCCTTAAATTTCTCTAAGGATTCTGACTTATACCTCATTAAGTAAACATAGCCATATCTACTAAAATCATCAGTAAAAGTAATGAAGTAAGAATATCCACCTCTAGCTTCTACTGGAAATGGTCCACATACATCTGTGTGTACCAATCCTAGAAGCTCTGTGGCCCTTTCACCTTGTCCACCAAAAGGCGGCTTGGTCATTTTTCCTTGTAAATAAGTGTGACATCTATCAAGTGATTTTAGCTCAGTAGAGTCTAAATAGCCATCTTGGCAGAGCTTTTTAAAGTGCTTCTCGTTCACATGACCAAGGTGGTGATGCCATAATTGGGTGATGTATGAGTCATGTGAGTTTGTTTCATTATTGATTGCCAACACTTGGTTTTCATAATTTAATACATATAAACCATTATTCAAATGTGCCATACCATAACATATGTTGTTCTTATAAAAGAGACAACCCTTATTTCCAAACTTGAAAATAAATCCATCCATATCCAAACAAGATACAGAAATTATGTTCTTGGTAACACTAGGCACAAAATAACAGTTTTGTAAAACCAAAATCATGCCAGTTGGCAATGAGAGGTGATAGTCACCAATAGCCAACATAGCCAGCCTTGCGCCATTGGCAGCTCGAAGATCCACCTCTCTTATGGCGATCTTTCTAAATATACTTGGTTCCTGCATTTGAATACAGATGTGAGCCCCACAAGCTGTATCTAATACCCAATGTGTAGAAATAGAAAGATTGCACTTGATAACGAACGCACCTTTAGCATCCCCATGCTTCTGGGTGCAGTTCCTCTTCCAGTGGCTCTGCTTTCCACATGCAAAACACACTGCCTCCCATTCCTTGACCTGCCTCTAGATCTTCCCCTTCTTGGAGGGACGGTGCTCGGGGGCTTCAGACCGTTTATAAGTCTTTGGCCCTTTTTCCTTGTCCTTCGTTTTCTTGTTCACTATAAGGATCGTGGGTTTGTCACGCCCCATGTCCTTATCTACCTGGCGAATCAAGGTCAGAAGTTTCGATAGAATCTTCTCATTGTCGCTCATATTATAGTTGACAATGAAGCTAGAGAAGGTCTTGGGAAGTGATGATAGGATGAGATCTGTACGCAACTCATTCGGGAATTTAACCCCTAATATGTCCAGGTATTCAATGTATCCAATAAGCTTGACTACATGAGGCACACCTGGCACAGACTCTCTAAGATTTGTGGTAAACAAAGAATTGGAGATCTCATACCTCTCATGTCTCACCTTCTCTTGGTAGAGATCTTTAAGGTGAGACATCATGCTATATGCGTCCATGTTTTCATGTTGCTTCAAGAGATCATTAGACATGGTTGATAGCATGAAACACTGGACATCTGTGGCATCATCCATGTGTTTCATGTAGAGAGATAATTCCTTATCACTAGCCTCTTTTCCAGGCGCAACTAGAATATTCTCTTCCATCACATACAATTTCCTTTCGTGGCAAAGGACGACGCGTAAACGCCTCTACCACTCTTGGAAATTGGTTCCGGTGAGAAGGTTTTATTTTTCGAGTATTGTGCGCAATGATATGTTTGAAGTCATTTTCTTTCCATTTCTACAATTAATATGAGCAAAGGTTTATTACTTTATTACAAAAATTGAGACAAATAAATTAATTAATACTTATTAGTCTCCCACTATTTTATCGAAATCCAATAGCCCTCACCATTGACTTTGGAATATTCTATTGCATGAATATTCTAGTGGAAAAGATCCATATTTCCCTTTGCATTACCCCAACTAGGGTTGGTCAAGCAACTTGAAGGGTTTTAGGTAGGCATTCCAAATGCCTAACTCACAGCTCCTTGATCCGTTGAGTGGACTCCCCAATCCTGAAATCCTTTTTTTTGGATTTCCTCAACCTTTGCCTCTTGGTCACACCAAGTCCTGCTATGGCAGTCAACCCTTGATGCGAACCAAATTAAGTCAACCCAAAACCTTGAATTAGAATTCCCAAATAATTGAAATCACCCCAACTAGGGTTGGTCAAGCACTTTGAACTATGGTTCGATTCTAACCAAGATTATGGAAGGCTATGCTGACTTAATATTTATTTTGAGGAATTTTATCCTTATACATAAATTGCCATTTTATTATCTTTGATTACATGCTTGTTAATATTAAGTGAGATATACTTAAGTGATTAACAATGTCTAAGATAATATTTACATATAAGCCGGTTTTATTTTAGTTCCATCTTGCATGCTCGTTTAATTCATTAATTGTGTGATCGTGACAACACACCCACAATAAATAAACCATGTAACTGACAGAAATAAAATAAATGGTATGATCATGAGATTTTCTATTGGTTAGTTTATCTAGCGGTTGATAAACTAACCCAAGACCTAGGGGAGAAACACCTTGAACCTTTCGGGTTCGTGTTTACAGCTTTCCACCTGTCCACCTTTGTATCTCCTTGGATTGGTTTCACCTTGGCTCCTAACTTGAGCCACCTCCACTAGCTTGGGAGCTCCATCCATTACATATGCATTTATCTCACACGCAGGTGAGGGGTAAAAGGGGTTTTTACATAAAAGAATCCTTGGGCGCGCAGGCCCTACATATTAATAAGGAGATGGCTCGCAGGCCAACAAATTTAATTTAAATAAATATATTAAAAGAAACCATTCACATACAAAGGTCTCGGTCTAGCTCATGATCATCCATACATGCAACGATATTTACGCATAAATAAAATTAGCATTCAATTATTTAATAGTTCTTGTTTAAGATAAATCACACTTGAATCAATTAATTATCTTTAATTAATCAATCCTTTTATCTTAAATCCTTTTTCTGAATTTCCTTGAGATTCTCATCCATCATAATTTTAAACAAATAAATTCATTTAAAATTGTCCTTGTACGTAACTTGTACCTTGGAGGAAACTCGGTGAATTCCCATTTATTACGTAGATGTTAAATTAAACACATATATATAAAACACCTATCAAGTGTTGTGCCTCAGCTTTACGCCTACACCATGGTACACATCTCAAGGGTTTGTATAATATAATAATAAATTTTAATAAATCTGCGTAATTTGGGTGAGTACACGTCATGTAGTTATGACTACATGGCGTGTACTTTTCTTCACCATCCATCTGAAGTACATGCCCAGGGATAGGGCATGTTAATGTACTTCAAAAAATTTCTGAGTACATGGCATGTATAGTGGGACACACACCGTGTAGTTTCCGCATTATACGGTTTCCAGCCGGGCAGGCCGTGTATGGAGTACATAGCCGAACCCTAACCCGAAAGGACTACACTCCGTGTTCATTGGACCACACGGCGTGTATTCCGGAAACCGTGTGCCACATGTTTTTGGTCAACACACGGTGTCTTAAATTCTTAGAAAGAATCCAATACACGGCCTGATTTGGCGGATCAGTCAATGCATTTAATCTAGACTACACGGCGTGTACTTCCGAATACACGTCGTGTATTCTGGTGTTATATGGCCAGAAACGTTTGGCTCATCCGGATGAGTTCCTCTATTTTATTTTAATCAAAATAAAAATAAAAATTCATTTCTGTGAGGTGAACGAGAAACGAGAGAGGAGGAACTGATCTCGATATTCAGATTTCTAGAACGATTAAACTTGAATTGAAATAACTAAATTATTAAATGCGTAAATTACCAACGAAAAACTAAATAATTATAATCAACGATATACTCCCTCTGATACCACTTGTAGGTTTCGGGCGCAGTGGAAGCGCGTTGGTGGGTTAGCCCAACTTTAATTTTAATGTTAAACAACGTTCAATCTGAGATCCGTCATGATATAAAACGCCGAATCTTCAGAATAGAACAAAGAATGAAAAAGAAAAGAAGAGTCCCAGAACCCTTGAGATGGGATCATCATATGTTGATTATAATTAATTTAATTAATTCATAATAATTATCTCGATGGAATTCTTTCTTTGTTGGAGTCTCCGGTCATGATCATGTGATCCTTCGTTGCGTTGTAGAATCCAAGTACAGGATTCCTCTAGCAGTAATCCACACGTGCTCCACATATCTCTGGACATCCCCGAAGGTATCTCCGGGTGCTAACGCGGAAGAGACTTCGCTTGCGATGTCCGCCTTCAACCGCCTTGATCCGGTGGAGGATCTTGCTTTTGTAACTTAAAAGCATTCTTGGTGGAAAGGGAATTCTCTCTTGGCTTGAGAGTATTTCCAGATCCATTGTGCATAAAAAAATGGCTCTCCTCAATGAGCATAATGTAATTTGGGATTATAATACTTAGAATAATAAAATTAATTAATTGCCCAAAAGCATTTAATCATTTCATTTAATTCTTAGTAATACCCAATGTCTTAATAATGAAAGTTGACCATCATTATTACTTGACATGCACCCAACATATTACATTTAATATAATTTAATTAAATAAAAAATATTTTTCTCACGAATCCAGAAAAAAACAAACTACATGGCGTGTTTATAAATATACACAGCGTGTACTTTTAGTTTTCCATTTTATTTATTTCCTCCACCATATTTATTAGACCTTGAGTAATGGCTATTTATTTCTTAAATAAATGTAACTGCATTACTCGCTAATAAATATATATATTATTTCGCCCACAATATATTCTCTCGAATAACTAGTGTCGAAATAAATGCGATCAGGCATCCTTAAATAATTATTAAACCACGGTCGGGAATAATATTTATTTAACTTTCTAAATTAATATTTAACTGCGATACATGGACACACTTAGTGTGTGACCCTCTAAGACTCTTTCTCAGTGGCATTAGGCAGAGCCTGCCTAAAGTCCAAGGTTAGCGTCTAGCAACACGCCAAGGCACCCATAGAGAAAGAAGTTAATGCCGCAATGACGTGTCACCTCCTACGAACGCTTTCCGTGTAATATAATCCCTTTGTCTCGATATCTCCAATCAAGCGGGTTTCATGCTAGTGCCATCAACCCATGTGCTCGATTATTCTTTCTTTGACTTCCCGGAATTGAAATCGCCCATACCTTACCATGGACATGGATTTATTTAGGCTATATCAATTCCATCAAAGGGCCTGAGATATCTACTTCCGTTATGGAACAGAAGGGACAAATCTTTTCTCGCATTATCTATTAATGCAGTATTACTCGTGACGTACCCAACGTATCCTACCTCGCTGCAAATAGTGTGTCGTCACAGTTTTCATCGATACATCTAAGTGCACGAGTTATAATACCCATTAATAATAATCTTAAAGTCTAAGGACCAATACACATGTCCGCAGATAGGAACATCCAATGACACTATGAAATGTGGATTTCCTACTGGCGGGTCTCGTTCTCATAATATCCTCCTGGATATTACTAAGGGCGCACACCATGAGAAGGTGCCTCAAAGTTTTATGAGTTCTCACCCCTAATGACATGTATTATTTGTGTCCCTCAAATAATATCATCCATCTATAGAACATATATTCAAGAATAGTGTTATGGCACTTCCGGGTTCTCATCATAGTAGGGATCCGCTATGACCCATTAATGCAACAGTTGTTCTTAGGACATTATCACATGCATTTTCACGCAGAAGAACAATCAAGATGTGATAAGGAATTTATTAATGAATAAAGTACAAAGTAGTTAGTTCTAGGCCACCAACTCCAACATATCAGTGGTAGGTTTTTCTCATTTTTAACTTGGGATCTAAAAGTTTTGAAAAAGAAAAATTCTTCATATTTCTTTGCTAGAAAATAGACCCATGTAAATCTAGTGTAGTCATCAACTAAAAAAAATACATAGTATTTTCCTCCAATGCTTCCAGTTTTTGTAGGACCGAAAAGATCCATGTGCACCAATTGTAATGTATTAGTAGTTGAAACTTAATTAATTTATTTAAAGTTAGTTTTGTGTTTCTTTCCATATTTAAAAGGGTCAAAAACTTTTAAATTATCATAAATAAGATCCGATATATCCTTAACAAGTATTTTATTTGAGAGTTTGCAAAGGTTCCTAAGGTTATAGTGTCCTAACCTTCTATTCCATAACCAAGATTGGTCTTCCATTGCACTTAATAAAGGTAAATCTTAGATCCTAAGGTCTTCTAAGTTAAGTGTGTAAACATTCTCATGCCTATGGGAAGAGAGAATGAATTCATACTTGGAATTGTGAAATAAACATTTATCATTCCTAAAATTCACAAGGTAACCTTCATCTCATAATTGAATTATGCTTATAAGTTTGTGCTTAAGACCTTTAACAAACAAAACATTTGAAATTAAAACTTTTCCTAAAATAAAAATCTTACTTATACCAATGATATTTCTTTGATAATTATCTCTAAAGTTCACTCTTCCACCTTTCATTTCAATAATATTTTCAAATAAATCTGTGTTTCCAGTCATATGTCAAGAACATCCACTATCCATGTACCAAATATTATTCATGCTGGTACAGTTTTTTTTTCTGAAAATGAAACAATTAGATTTTCGGAACCCAAACTTGTTTATATATGGAAATATTTGATAAAAGAACTTTAGGAATCCACATTTGTTTTGAAAAGTGATATTTATGAAATCTTAAAGATTGGGTTTTATTAAGGGAACAATTTCTTTCCCAATTTCCACCATTCTGACATTTAGTACAAAATGGGGCACTTTTAGGAACAAAATAATTATGTCTAAAAATAGGTTTGGGGAAAAAATAACCTATTCCAGAATTATTTCTTAGAGGAAAAATTTGAGAATACATCTTTTCAAAATTTTATTTACCAGAAGTAAAGTTTGATAAAAGTTTCTTAAGAGGAAAAATTTAGGATTTTAGTCTAATGACTAAATTTTCATTCTCACAAGAAATTGTTTTGAAATTGTTTTTTCTTTTAGAATCATTTTTCTTTAAAAAAAGTTTTTCAAAATCCTTAGAAAGTTTATCCTTCTTAGATTATACTTCCATAAGGTTTTTTAAAATATTTTCAAAATCAAGATTTTTCTTATCAAGATCTTTTGAAAGATCTGATACTTCTTTTATAAGGATAGTTATTCTAGAATTTTTCTTATCAGTATTTTTCTTGAGTTTGAAATTATCATTCTCAATTAAATTTGGAAAATCGAGAAACTTATTCAAAAGAAGGTAAATTATCCTATACTGAGGAAGATTCTTCATCTGTAGTGTAAGAATATTTCTCATCAGGGTAATTGGAATTTAAAGAAACATTTATAAGAGATTATGAATTGTATACCTTAGCCATGAGAAAATGATTTTCAATCGATAGTCTGGTTATAAGTCCTATATTCTTCTGACCAAAAGATTAATATTACAAAGATTCATCTAAAGAGTCAACACCACTTTCACTCCAAGTATCATTTTCTTTCAAGAATTTCTTTGTCTTTGACTTATAATACTTTTTCTTATTTCTTCTAGAATGTTTATCCTTCCTATAATTTCTATTTTCTTGAATGGCCTGAAGGCCTTCTTTTTTTTATTAATTTTTTATAACCCCCATTTCAAGGTATGAGGGGGGACCCTTACAAGGCCTATAGGCTCAGAGATTATAAGGCTCGTAGGCTTAGAAGATTACATGACCCAAAGGTCTTAGGGAATTCAACCAGAATATCTATAAGAAACTGCCCCTCCCCAGAGTCTGCATCGTGATAGTAGCTCTCCACCTTCGCATGGCTGTCTGTCTAGGCTTCCCGTGCAAGCACAGTCTGGTCCCGATGGAATATATATACCATTTCATTCTGATAATCCATTTGGCTCTACTCTGGTGAGTGCACCTACTCTGAATCCTCTTTTGGGGCTGCTCCTTTTTTATAGAGTTTATCTGGGGAAATGCATGTGGCCCGAAGGTCTTGACGTAGCCTGAAGGCCTTAAAGGTGGCCCAAAATCCCTACTGACCCAAAGGACTGGGTAGCCCGAAAGCCTTAAGGACTCCAATCCCAAACTGATGGCCAAAGGTTAATAGTTCCAACTGCTACAGTGGCTACTACAATACTCGTAAAGTGTATAGTTCTGCTACAGTACCTACACAGTGTACATTATGTTACAGTACCTGCTACAGTACTTATGAGTCTTTCTTTTCCTTTCTATATTTCTTCTTGAATCTATACAGAAAATCTTTCTTTCCCATAATCTTGTTCATTTTTCAAGCAAGATTGGCTTGTTCATTTTCTGAATGATCACTTTCACTATATTCTGTTATAAAAATAGTTTTCTTAGTTTTGGATCTTATTACCCTTTCTAGTGTCTTGGCTTTAGATGTAGTAGTAAAAGATACACTTCCATTGTCATTCTTCTTATTATTAAAATCTTCATCTCTTTTCATTCTTGTCTCATGATGTAAGAGAGTACCAAATAATTCATCAAGAGTGATTTGAGTAACTTTCTTATTCTCATCAATAGTTGTCCTTTTTTATTCCCAATAATTTGGAATTATATTGATTATCTTGTCCACAAGCACTTCATCATAAAGACATTTTTCTCCCATGGATTGAATACTGTTGAAAATTATCATAAATATTTGTTGAATCTTGCATACTGATTCTCTATAGGGAAAAACAAAACCATGATATTCTACTCAGAGCATGGATCTTCTTATTTCTATAACTTTAGATGTACCAAAATGTGTGACTTCCAGTTTCTTACAGATACAATTGGCTACTTCACATGATGATATCTAACTATATATATTTCTGGTTATATAATATAACAAAGTATTGTTTACCTTGTAATTTAGATGATATTATAGTTTCTCTTGGTTGGTGAAGGTTCTTAATTCCATGTCTAGAATTTTGTAATCTTCAGTGAGTATCACAAAATTATCTACTCCAGTATTAATAACAAAAGTCTTCATTTGATCTCTCTAGTACTCATAATCATTCCCATAAAAAATAGGTGGTCTTGTTGGGTTCAGGTTGTCAATTGATCCAATATTCATTCCTACCATCTTATAAAACAATACTTTTCCACTCCACACATTAGTGTAGTAAGTAATTATAAACAAAGGGTTTATAATAAAAATACAATTGTCTTACAGAAAGAAATAAATCAAGTAAAACAAATTAGTGGAAACCTCCTCTGATACTAATTATTGGATCGTAATATAGATTTAAATGTATATGAGATGGCACAATACAAGAGGGGGTGAATTTTAGGTTAAAAAACTTTATATTTAAACTCTTAAGAAGGAACTTAGTTTAAGAGTTCTTAAACTAATACAATTCTCAACCAATACAAATGATCAACTGGTCTTGGATCAGATAAATATGATATGATATGATACTAAAAGTAATCAAAAACAATTGTATTTGAATTAAATACAATGATCAGAGTATAAAAAATGTAAATGATTCTACCATACAGCATATAGAATCTTTTAATACAATATGTAATGAATGTATCGTAATTAAAAAAATTACAATAGAAAAGAACATGAATAGAAAGAGGGAACAAATTTATTCCCTTCCTATTACAAAGGGAAATGGAAAAGTAAAGGTATTACAATTATTTTATCCCAAAGAGTAGGGTATCCTTTCACCTAGGATACAAGTTATGTCTTACCACCACTCAGGTAATCCCTTGATACGATTATCGGCATGTCTGTCTTCCTACCCACGGAATCCCTTGATTAAGAAGTTAATTGGTACCTTTGTCTTTAAAATACTTGAAATCCCTCAATTCAACAATCGGCATCACCGTCTTCCTATCCCCAGAAGCCCTCGATTGTTATCACAAAGATCAATTTCACAAATAAAAACAAAGCACTTATTGAAATAAAAGAACTAGAAACAATCCATTCACGTCTTTTATCTTCAAGGATTTTTGCACGAAGTAAGAGAGATGTCACAAAGTCTCTCTCTAGAACTTGGATGATTGAAAAGTTAATTTATATGGTTCGAATGACCTCTTATTTATATTCCTCAGGTTCCAACAGTCACATTTCCTCCAATAGTAATATTTCTCCAGAAAAATCAGAGGGACTTGGACACCTAGCATTATAACGGTCAAAATAAACAGAATATACGACATTGTTTTGATTAGTATATAATTAACTCAATAACATCATTTTAGTTAGAAAACAATAAGTACAAAAGTATGAAAGAATGGGTAAGATGAAATATAATTAAAAACATGTATGCGGTATTGGAGTAAGATATGAGTACAATGAATTACATGTGTATGATACATAACTTGGTTATGATAAATATCATGATTACGATGCATATCGTAGTTACGATACATAACACAGTTATAATGATTAACATAGATAAGATGCATATTGTGGTTACAATTCATATTGTGGTTATGATACATAACATGGTTACGATTCATAAAGTGATTATGATGTATAACCTGGTTATGATGCATAGTATGAATACAATACACAACCTAGCTACGATGCATATGGTTATGAAAACATCATATGTGGTTATGGTTGTAAAACAATTTATGTGGTTACAATGAGAAAAAATATATGTGATTGTGATTGTAAAACAATAGTATATGATTACGATAAGAAAATAACATACATAATTATGATAATAGTGATTACGATGAGAATACAACATATACAAAAAACAAGAAGTAATTTGTGATTTCCAAAACAAAAATATCAATGGGAAATTCGAAACACATTTTGACTCAACAAGTCTGTTAGAAATTCTCAGTCCATTAGAAATTCTCAGTCTATTAGAACTTCTCTATTTGTTAGAACTTCTCAGTCTGTTAGAAATTCTCAGTCTGATGGAACTTATGAGTCTGTTAGAACTTCTCATTCCATTAGAAATTCTCGATATGTTAGAACTTCTTAGTCTATTATAACTTCTTATCATGTTCGAACTTCTAATTTTTTTGGAACTTCTGAGTCTGTTATAACTTCTCATCCTATTAGAACTTCTCAGTCCATTATAACTTCCCAGTCCATTAGAACTTCTTAGTTTGTTAGAACTTATCAATCCATTAAAACTTTTCATTTTGATGAAACTTATGAGTCTGTTAGAACTTCTAAATCCATTAGAACTTCTCAACCCTTTAAAACTTCTTAGTCCATTATAACTTCTCATTACATTAGAACTTCTCATCCTATTAGAACTTCTCGGTGCGTTAGAATTGTTTAGTATATTAGAACTCCTCAGTCTGTTAAAACTCCTCAGTCCGTTAGAACTTCTCAGTCTCTTAGAACTCCCCAGTCTGTTAGAACTCCTTAGCTTGTTAGAAATTCTCAGGCAATTAAAACTTCTTGGTATGTTAGAAATTCTTAGTCTATTATAACTTATCAGTCTATTATAAATTTTTGTCCTGATGGAACTTCTCAGTCTAATGGAACTTCTAAGGTGAAGAACGTCAAATTTTGAAACACCAAAAATTTTCACATCTCTTCCCTTATAAAAACTTCATATTGTATTATAACTTATTCATGATGTTTTTAGGAACTTAAAATAACTGAAAATCATCATATGAATTACTTTGGAAGGTTATTATATTTACAAATTTCAAAAATTTCTAACATAACAAATTTTCTTCAGCAAACGAGTTTTATTTAGCAAATAACTTTTCTTTAGAAAACAAGTTTTCTTTGGTAAACAAGTTTTCTTCATCAAAAAACTTTTCTTTATCTCTATAAACAACTTCATTTCAATAAATTCTGACTTTATTTATTTTAAAAAAATTCTGATTCAAAAACTTCTTTTTCTGATGATCAGATTCTCATCCAGTGCATCTGATCACTAGATTTGTAAAAACAATTTCTTCATTCAGATTCATAAATACTTCTCAAAAAACAAGTTATAAACTTTCAAAAACATATCTTTCACATGATTTATAAAAAAAATATTTTACAAAAAAAAATTTGTTGTCAACAAAAACAAAAAAAAATTAAAACGTCATAAAAGATCTTCAATCTCCCCATTTAGATTTGTTGACAACTCTCATTAAAAACTTTTTAATTCATAATTTTTTTTCACACTCATGTTTTTTTAACTCATTTTGATCATTTATAAAAACAAATTATTTCTTAAAAGAGAGTGTTATAACACCACGCTACTGGATAAAGTGATTTTTTTTTAAGGAATTACATCCCTTGATGACAAGTAATTTGTGGCCATGTTAATATAAACTCCCCCTTAATTTTATTTTTTCCTCTCAATTTTCTTTTTATCCCCTATTTTATGATAACCATAGCTTCAGATTTATTTAAGTAACAACAGTACTTCCTTTCCCTTATAGGATAAATTTGTATAAATCCCCCCCCCCCGTAACATAATCCAAATCATAGTGGGGACTTTCTTAAGATGTTTATGGAGTCAATGGTGGAGGTTGAACATGAAGTTGTAGCCTCAATTCCACAAATATTTCTTTGGGCATTTCTTTTGTGAAAATATCAGCAATTTGATATTTTATTAAAACATATTCTATCACAACATCTCCACCAACAACCTTTTCTTTTATATAAATTGAAACTTTGTATCAATATGTTTTGATATTTAATGTTGGAAATGATTTTTAGAAAGATAAAATGCACTATTATTATCAAAAAATATCGTCAATGATTTGAAAACTTCAAATTTCAAATCTTCCAAATAAACCATTATCCACAAATTTGAGTGTACACTGGTATAGAAGCAACATATTCTGATTTCACTATACTCAAAGTTACTGAACTCTGTTTCTTATTATACTATCTCATACAACATTCTCCCAAGTAAAATGTTCCTCCTAAATTTGTTTTTTTTTCATTGTAATCTTCAGCCCAATCAGCATCAGTATAACCATGCAATTTCATTTCATAACTTATTTAGTATAAAATACCATGTGAAGTTTTTCCTTTAACATATATCAGAATTATCTTTGCTTACAACATATGAGACTCTTTTATATTACTCTAATATATTGCACACAAATTTACAGCATAAACAATATCAGGTCTTGAGGTTGTGAGATAAAGAAAAATTCCTATCAGTTTCCAAAAATATTTCTGATTCGTATTTTTTCTAGTTTCATCTTTACTCAACTTTCTGATCACTAAAATAGGAGTTGAAAATTATTTGTATTATTTCATCCCAAACTTCATTAACAATTCCCTATCATACTTTTTTTGAGATAGGAAAATGTATTTTTCCTTTTATTGAACTTGTAATCCAACGAAGAAATCTAATTCTCCCAACATTCACATTTCAAAATTATTCTTTATTTCCTTAGTAAATTCTTTACAAACTTTTTCTTCAACCCCATAAAAAATTATACCATTCATATAAACATTTGATATTAGGGTTCCAAAGTTAACATCTATCACATATAAGTTGTTATCAACTTTTCCTTTAGCAAAATTTTACATTCTCAAAAAAAATCAAGTTTTGAATACCAATCACTTGGGGCTTGTTTTAACCCATACAAAGCTTTCTTAAATTTATAAACTTTGATTCCATATTCATCAAGTAAAAACCCACAAGGTTGTTCAATGTAAACTTCTTCTTAAATCTCTCGATTTAGAAAAGTTAACTTTACATTCATCTGATAAACTTTGTAATTTTGATGTGCAGCCGCTACTAGAAACATTATAATTGTTTCTAATCTTGTAACTAGGGAAAAGGTTTATTCAAAATCCATACATCCCACCTATGCATAGACTTTGAAAACAAGTCTCGTTTTCTTTCTTGAAGCTTCTCCGTGATCATTTAACTTGTTTTATACACCCATTTTGTTCCAATAAAATTTTTATTTGTTAGTCATGGAACAAGATACCGAGTATTTTTTTTTCAATCTAATCCAACTCTTAATTCATCACATCAACCCATTCTTTATGTTCAACTACTTCTAAAATGATTCTGGTTCGATTTGTGAAATTAGTGATGCCTGATTTTCTAATCTCAGCCTTCTTCTTGTCCAAACTGGTGACTTCTGATTCCCGTGAATATTTTCAGTATCAACATGTTTTTTTAAGTAGTAAATTTCAAAATTTCTCTTCCATATTCACTTTATTCATCACACGGTTCTTCTCAATCATAATAATTCTTTTTTGACTCACTTTCATTTTTGTTGGGAATCTTCAATTTTTCTTCCTCAATATTCTCCATAACTTTTGTTAAGGAATTTCGATTTTTAATAACATTCACATCATATGAATATAACAACTTTTGTAAATGTTTATTCCAAAATTTATAACTTATTCTATTGGGTGAATATCCTAGGAAAAATCACTCTTTATATTTCTCGTCAAATTTTTCAAGATCTAGATTTTTTATTTTTAACAAACAGGGACTTCCAAAAACCTTGAAGTATTTAAATGAAGGTTTTTTATTATACCACATTTCATAGGAAGTCATGTTGGGTTTCGGCCTTAGAAAATATCTATTTTGAACATGTAAAACAATATTAACACCTTCTATCTGGTATAACTTTAAAATTTTGTATTCTGCTAATATGTTTCTTCCCATTTTCCCTAAAATTATGTATTTACCTTCTACAACTCCATTTTATTTAGGGGTGTATAGAGCATTGTATTGATTTTTAATCCCATGTTTATTTAAATACTATTCAAATACATTATATGTGAATTCATTTCCATTATCAGTTCTCAACTTCATTGTGTAAACACTCATTTATCTCTCAAATTCTCTTCTGAAAACTCTGAACAAATCTACTACCTCTTACTTATGCTTCATAAAAATAATTTTGGTTATTTGGGTGAAATCATCAATAAAATTGATAAAGTAAAAAATCTCCTTTTATTGATTGATGTCTCATCGGGCCACATAAATCGAAATGAATAATTTCAAGAGGCCTGGTAGACTAAATCTCAACTTTATTATGATTTTTATTAGTCATTTTTCCTTTATCACAAGTTATGGAAACATATTCTTATCTTCTTTTCAATTTTTGGAAAATTTCATACAGCATCAACTTTAGAAATTTTGTTCATATTTTTCTGTCCAACATGCCCAAGTCTTTGGTAGCATGACTTATTTTCATCTTCAACACTCAAGTAACAGGATTTGAAAATTTCTTCTATTTGAAAGATATTTTCACTAGTTACTTCTCATCTTGTAAAAACTTTTCCATATTCCACACTTCTGATGATATAAGAATATTTTTTGAAAATCAATTCTTTTTTGTCATCGCAAATTTTACTTACACTAAGTAAGTTATGTTTTAGTCTATCAACAAATAGAACTTACTTAAATTTCAACATTTTTATTCAATATCAGTCATTCCAATTCCTATGATTTTTAAGGAACTATAATTCCTAAAGGTAATAGCTCCTCTATCATGATTTTCAACATCTTTCAATATTTTTAAATTACCTATCATGTGTGGTGAATAACCATTATTTAGTATTTGTGGTTTGTTCTTTTTACTTGCTTTCAAAGTTATCTCAATAACAAAATATCTTTCCTCAAAATTCTTCTTTCCAGCTTCCTTTTCTTTTCTATTATAAGAAACTTATTCTAGAAGGAGCATCATTTATTTTTCAGCATGATGACCAACCTAGTCACATCTTCTACATACTTCTTCATTACGTTCAAAAAAAATTCTTTGGAAGTTTTCTAATATCTTGAGTTTTTTCTTTTCCAACTTGCTGATTTTTAGGAAGATTACTCATTCTTCTTACACCATTTCTTCCACTATATTCAAAACTTATTCTGGGAGTGAAAATTTATGATAAAAATTATATGCCCTATGCCTATAGATTCTATAGCACCAGAAAAAACCATCAAATCTTGATTTTTTATTGAAGTAATATCTTTCTCTGTAGAAACTTTTTTAATGTTAATAACTTCTTTATTCTATAACATACTTTAGGCATGGACTATCTTTCCTACTAAGGAAGTTTTAAACTTTTGTATATGTGATAGGTTCTCACATCCCCTCTCAACCCATGATTTCCCAACACTTTTATTTCACCTAAAATTTTATAAAAATCATATGAAACATTGTTTTTGGTGGGTGAGGATTTCACATGATTCTTGATTTGAGATTTCTCAGCAACTTTAAAAGTCTTGGATTTTACTTCCAAAGCATTGTTGAAGTTTTCATTAAACTTTCTTAAAGTAACTTCGGCCTCAAAAAGTTTTGATTGAGACTTATTAACTTAATATTCCATAGTTTCTAACTTATTACTAAGATATTCAACCATATTTTCCTATTCATAAATTATAAGTTTGTAGCTTAAGATCTCTGGGATGTATTCTTCTTCTTTCTTGACAATATCTTTTCCAACTTCAACAACTTTTTCACTATATTTCTTCATCATTCTGATTTCTTTCTTGAGGGTTATTTTTTTCTCAATACATGCAACAAGTTTTGATCTGATTCGATACTCTTTGTAAGATTTTTCATCTCCTTCTTCTTCTTCACAATCTGAGGAATATTTTGTTTTCTCAACTTTTACAATGAATGTTCTAAACTTTCATATTATAAAGATTTGTTTTCAGTTGAGTCTGATTAAAATTTATTACTCAACATACTTTTCTTGTTTTCAATAAACTTCTTCTTATATTTTTTGGATAATTTTTTTCTTTAGAACTTTTGTTCCACTTCTTCCATCGAGGTTTTTTATCGGAATCATATTGATATTCTCCAACTTTTTTCTTGGAAAAATTTATAGCAAAGTGCTCAATTTCACTACACCCAAAACATTTGAGAGGAAATTTTCCTCCATACTTTCCTCTTCCTCTTCTATAATTCTTGGAAATAAGAGACATGATGTTATCATTCAACTCACCATACTCTATCTTTGGAATCATAAGGATCTATATCTTCAACATCTTGAATTTTTATCTTTCTTATAGCTTTAAAATCCATTTCATCTTTCATTTTTTTTAACACTTGATCTTTTCTCATTTCATAAGCAACAAGAAATTTATACAATTCATCAAAAGATAGATCATATTTATCTTATAAAATAGAAATTAGAATAAAACCTGTTTGAAAAATTTCTCATGAGTTTCTTCACAATAGTAGAGTCTTCCATAACATCTCCAAAAGCTCAGATGTTGCAAATAATTTCATTTACTCTGGTGAAGTACTCATAAATAGTTTCTTTATCTCTAATTGTTATATCTTCAAACTTGCTATGCTAAATTTGTAGTTTTTCTCCCTTCACTTTAGCACTCCCTTCAAAAATACTTTCAAGCTTGTCCCATATACTCTTTGATGTTTCGGGACCCATCACCTTCATATAAATATTTTCTGGCAGATACATAAGAATAGAATTTTTAACTTTTTTATCAACTTCAGTATTTCTCTTTTCAGAAAAAAGCCATTGGGAATCTTTCTCAATAGGTGGAAACCCAATTGTAGAAGCATCAATAACTTTCAGGACAAGAGATAGGAGATATAGGTTCATCCTATTTTTCTAACCATAATAATTGTTTCCATCAAATGTAGGAATTCCTATACTATTGGAAAAATTGATATTTTACATGATAAGGATTCAATAGGGGAACCCCTATCTGATACCAATTGAAGTTCTAAAGGATCAAAGAACAAATGAGAAGGGAGAGTTGAATCGGTCGTTGCCTTTTTACAAATTTCAACTTTATGAAACTTAACCCCTACAACTTGTTAGAGTTTTTTCCTTATCAACTTTCAGTAAACTCAAATGAATGCATAAATAGAAAAGTAAACATGGAACACACGATTTACAAGGTTCTGCCTCAATGTGAGAACCTACATCCTTGCCATAGTCACTCTCATGGGCCTATGGAAATTCATTATAATCAATAAGTGAATACAATTTTTGTCAACTCTCATTACAAACCTTCTATCTCTCGATAGGAATGGTTATATTGACTCCTATTAGTTTGAGTCACCTTTTCTCAATATGCACTTAATACCAACTTCTGTTATGTTTGATTAACAAAACTGCATTTTTTAAACTTCTTCTCAAGACTCAAATCAATTCTCTCAGTCTGATAAACTCTGTCTAGTAATCTGAACTTGGCTCAGTCAGATCATTTGATTAAAATCCTCTTTCCAAAAACATTTCTTCAATAAAAAACAACTTCAGATGGAAACTCACTACTAACACCAATTCTACATAGTAGAAAATCCTTTTCGCACGAGTTAACGGTGTCTAGGTATGATGTACTTTCCACCACTATTTATAGGTGCTTCAGAAATAGTAAATGTGGAAAACTGAAATGTTTTTCCCACTCACCCAAATTCCAAAATCTCGAATTTCACATCCATTTGAACTTCATCTTTGACTGCTTTAGACCTTCTCATCTCTTCTGGTGTCTTCTTGAAACTTCTTGAATTCTTCATAACATCTTCTTGAATTCTCAACAATAGATCGGAAACTATAGTCTGAAAAACTCATCCCATTAAAACTTATCAATCTGATGAAACTTCTAAGTCCTTTAGAACTTCTCAGTCTCTTAGAACCTTCTCGGTCCATTAGAACTTCTCAGTCTGATGGAACTTCTGAGTCCATTAGAACTTCTCATTCTGTTAGAACTTCTCAGTCCATTTGAATTTCTGAGTTCATTGGAAATTTTCAGTCTGTTAGAACTTCTCAGCCCGTTAAAACTTCTCAGTCCGTTATAACTTCTCAGTCCATTAGAACTTCTCAGTCTAAAAGAAATTCTAAGTTTGTTGGAACTTCTAAGTTCGTTAGAACTTCTCAGACCAGTAGAACTTCTAAGTCTGTGAGAAATTCTCAATCTGTTAGAACTTCTCAATATGATGGAACTTCTGAGGTGAAGAACTTCAAATTTTGGAAACACTAGAAATTTGCACATCTCTTCCCTTCTACAAACTTTAACTTGTATCGTGACTTATTCATGATGTTTTTAAGAACTTAAAAGAGAAAAACACCGTTTGACTTACTTTGAAAGGTTCTTATCTTTCCAAATTTCCAAACTTTATGACAACTTTTCTTCAGCAAACAATTTTTCTTCGACAAACAAGATTTCTTCAGCAAACAACTTTTCTTCATCCCATCAAACAACTTCATTTCAACAACTTCTAGATTTCTTTATTTTAAACAACATCAAACTCAACAACTATTGTATTTGATGATCTGAGTCTGATCTGGTTCATCTGATCGCCAGCTTTGTAAAAACTCTTTCACAACTACTTCTCAGCAAAACAAGTTATAAACTTTCAACAACAAATCTTTTACCTGATTTACAAAAACATTCTTTTACAGAAAAGGCTAGTTGTCAACAAAAACAAAATTTTGTTAAAACAACACAAAGGATCTTCACTTTTTTATTAATTTATTATTTATTCATTATTTATTCTTTACTTATTTATTATCTATTATTTATTTATTAATAATTATTATTTATTTATTTATTTATTTATTTATTTATTACTTATTAATTATTAATTATTATTTATTATTTATTAACGTATTGCTTATTTATTTATTTATTTATTAATAATTTGTTTGGTTATTTATTAATCATTTGTTTGTTAATTATTAATTATTAATTATTAATTATTTAGTTCGTATTAATTTGTTATTTGTTATTTTTTTAGTTTTATTACTTATTATTATTCTTTTATGTTATTATTTGTTTTTTTATCTATCTATCTATATGTATGTATATACAAATATATTAAATTGTGTTTTACTCACGGCATGAAGAGTTTGTTGGAGTGGTAAAATATTTGCAGAATAGCCAAGTGGTAAGGGAACTCTCACCCAACACATATATACGCAGAATTTACGCATGGTGGATACATGCATGCATGACATGTGCATATGCAAGCAATAATAAATAAATAAATATTGCTGGTCAGAGTGGGACACTCAAGAGGGGTGAATTGATTTCCTATAAAAAAATTGTTAAAAAGGTTATTTAAAAGATTCCCCCAATTGAAAATAAATCTGGCTAGTTAACCAAGGTAGTCTAATTATAATAGCTTGACTGTTCAAATAGTTTCTCAAAATATTGATTAATTCTCAGTTATAACAATATGATATATTGATACAACTTTTGAAACTACTCTAATAAGGAAAAATAGTTATAACTACTATCCAAGACTAACTATCAAAGTAAAATTTAGTTTTCTGAAATATGAGTTAAAACAGAGAAAGACTAAATTGAAAAACACAGCAGATAAAACAAGTGGTTCAGTCTCAAGCCGAGACCTAATCCACTTCACTTTGTGATCACCTGCCACCAAGCAATATATAAAAATCTTTGATCCACACCCTGGATTGGGGTTAACAACAGCACACAGGACTGTCCAGATCACAATACCTCTACCAATGTTTTTCGTGGGAAAACCAACAGTCAGGTCACACAGGACCTCTTCCACAGTTATACGTGGGTGAAACAAGATGTAAAAAGATATTTGAGTGAGGATATCTTGTATCCTCCAATTCAATGCAGGAGACAATGTGTGCTTTGAATACAGATACACACACTGCTCAAAGAGTAATAAAATAGTACACAATAGAGCGAAATGTAATGAGATAAGAGTTTAGAATGTTCTATGTGTCGTGAAATGCAGTTATGGACTCTTTGGATGCAACAGATGCAATGTTCCAATCCTCTTCTGAAAACAGAGTGTCGTGAGTCGAGTCTTCTGGTTTTCAGTGCAATGAGATGTTCTGCTTCTTCCTTGAGTTACTGCAAGGATGCTTTCATGATGGTTCACAGCGGGTTCTTCTTTATTTACAGCCGGCTCCCTTCGGTGTATTCTTGCATGTATGAGTGTTCTTCTCTTTTTTGCATGCATTCCACTACTACATTTTACGCTCGAATGCCACACTTTTTTTTCAGGAGCTTGAGTTGGAGCCGATAAAATGCACGATCTCCGCACCTTGTACCTCGTACTGTCTGCTGACAGGACTGCAAAAGATCATTAATTATATCAGTGTCATTAAATGACACAAATATGACCGTTAGAAACAACTTTTAAATTAAATTAGAAAAGACAGAAAAATGGTTAAGTATGGAATGGTGTCACAATTGCAGTGAGACAGTCACGGTGAGACAGTCATATTAGACAGTTGCAGTGAGATCTGGAACCGGTAGCAAAGTTACGGTGTTTGGTCCTTTGCAAATTATGGAACTGGTAGCACAGTTACGGTGTCAGGGAAACGGTGTCTCGGGTAACGGTTTCTAGTCCTTTGTCAAAATTCCGAACGGTGTCTTGTTGCGGTGTCTTGGAAATGGTAGCACGGAAACGGTGTCAGGTCCTTTGTGAAAATCTGGAACCGGTAGCAAGCTTATGGTTTCACAGACTTAGTCAAATATCTGTAAACTGTCTTAAGAAGCAATCTCCACATAATGGATTAAGATTAAACATAATCATACTGAAACATAATAGAATAAGATTAAACATAGTTTACAAGATATAATTTGAGAGATTTTGAACATGATCTTGTGAGAGTTTAAAACATGAGTTATAAGAGTGTAAAACATGATTCGTAAGCATTAAAACATGAGGTGTCCAATAATCTCCAAACAAGATTTGTGAGCATTAAAACATAAAGAGTCCAACAATCTTCAAACGTGATTTGTTAGTATTAAAACATGAGGAGTCCAACAAATATTATTAATAATTAATAAATACGTAAAGTAAATAAAAAAAAAAGTGATGTTAAATTCTTCTCCTAGTTTTTAAAAAACCCATCCTTAAATCGTTCTGCATCGGTTTTGAAAAATATCCCCTAAATGATTGTCGACACGTGATTTAGCGGTGGTTTTTCAAAACCGTTGCGAAACGATTTCACGACGGTTTAAACTGCCGCAAAAAGCTTATTTTGGCGTAGTGTGTGTGAGAAAGATATTATATTACACAATAAGTGTTCATGTATGGTTGTTGACGTTGCGAGTTAACTTCTTTCTCTTGGATGTTTTGACCCGTCGCTGGATATTAATCTTGGACTTTAGGTAAGTTGCCTTGATACCAATGAGAAAGAAGCCTGAAGGGTCGCACATTGAGTGTTTCAGTTGATCTCAATTAAATTTTATTTGAATGGATATTATTCTCAGGATCGATGAATACTTTTGTTCGGGGTTTATTGATTGCAGATATTAAATAAATATTTATTTGCAAGATAATTGTTTAATTACGCGAATATATAATATTTATTTATTTCTTGTTAATCGCATGGTAATAACTAAATATTTATTAATTAATTAATAATTTATTTAATTACATAAATATTTAATAAATACTTTATTCATCGAACTGTGAATAAAATATTTATTTTATTTATTGAATATTTATTCAGGTATTCGATAAATAAATAATAATAATTAATAATTAATAAATAATAAATAAGTAAAATAAATAAAAAAAATAAAAATTAAAAATAAACCGTTGTTAAATTGTCTTGCATCGGTTTTGGAAAATCGCCGCTAAATGATTGTCGACACAATGATTTAGTGGCGGTTTTTCAAAACCATTGCAAAACGGTTTCGCGGTGGTTTAAACCGCCACAAGAAGCTTATTTTGGTGTAGTGTGTGTAACAAAGAGATTATATTACACCATAATTGTTCGTGTATGGCTGTCGACATTGCGACATTAACTTCTTTATTTTGGGTGTTTTGACCCATTGCGGGATATCAATCTGACTTTATGCAAGTTGTCCTAATACCAACGAGAAAGAGGCTTGGAGGGTCACACATTGGGTATTTCCGTTGATCTCAATTAAATTTTATTTGAATTTAATTATTTGAATAAATATTATTCTCAAGATCGATGAATACTTTTGTTCACGGTATATTGATTGCATATATTAAATAGATATTTATTTGCAAGTTAATTGTTTAATTACGCAAATATACAATATTTATTTATTTCTTTTTAATCGCAAGGTAATAAATAATTATTTATTAATTAAAAAATAATTTATTTAATTACATAAATATTTATTAAATATTTTATTCGTTGGACTGTGAATAAAATATTTATTTTCTTTGTTGAATATTTATTTATAAATAAATATTTAATTAAATATTTATTTGGGTATTTGATAAATGGTGAGGATGATTGGTGGGGTAAGATTGTGTTCGGTGATAAATATCAATTTGTAAGCCAGTAAAATAATATTTATCGGTGCAGTTAACATACGACATAAAATAATAATAATAATAATATTATTATATGACATTTGGTCGGTTAAAGTTTATTATATTATTTAAGAATCGTCGTGAAATTAAATAATAAGTTAACATTAACCATAACTCTATAAATAGATGGTTGCGTCAATTGTGTAGGGTTAATCGAAAATTAAAAATCGTTATGCACAACAAATTTCACTACACATTCATCACTCTCTCATCCTCTTGAGAACAAAAAGAATAAGAGAGGTTCCTTTAAGCATGAAGGAACTTGAAGCGTTCAAGACAAGCAATGCAGAACGATTGATCCAAAAAAGAGTTTTCAGATTAATCAACATCTTCATCAAAGAAAGATCCAAAGACCAGGAAGTATATTTTTTTCCGATATGTTTAAATTAATTATAGGTTTAACATGAAAAATGCCGTCTCATGGTTTCAGGCTTTCTTTGTCAGTATTCAATGAACAAAATTTGTTACTAAGCATTTACGTCTTACACAATTTGCGAATGATTCATCTAATCCGACAAAAACCGTAATGACTTTACGCCCAAAAGGCGCTTCAGTTGCATTCAGAACCTTCATAACACTCATAATAGAACATGATCAAAATCAAATACAAAATATAGCGAAACAAATATTTAGAAATTAATAGAAAAGAAGCCACAACAAACAAATCATCAAACAATTTCGAAAAAAAAATCAAAATAAAAAATGTTTAAAATTGTGAAAACCTAAAAATGCTATTTTTGTAAAACTAAAAATTCACAACAAATAGCAAATGTTTGATAAAATAGAGACTTGAGCCTCTAGATAAAATGAAAAAAATGAACTTCTTCATAGATACTCACCAAATTTAATCTTAAATAATTACGGAACAAGTTGTAACCGTAAGTTAACGAAGGGTAAATATAAAATATATTTAAAAAAGGACAAACATAAAATGATTTAGAAATTAATTATAAATTTATTTGAATTTGAACTAATTCAAATGGGCTTGAATAAAATTCATTTATAACCAACTCACCAGTTCCATTCATATTAATAAAAAGTTGCTTAACTAAAAGCATACATTAAATGGTTAGATGCATGTCTACTTTAAACATATTAAGTCTGAGTTTTATGGTTAATTTATTTATTTATTATTATTTATTTATTTATTTATGGTTGGGAGTGAATCTTTCATCTTTTAAGATCATATAATCCGCATCCCAGTCGGCAATAATGCTATCGTTGGTTTTGTTTTTTAGACCCATGGTACCTGCTGTGCCTATTCAATGACACAGCGATCCCTGGCAGCAGTTCCATTCAAAAAAGCTAAAGCTATATTTTTTTCGTTTTGTTTCTCCCACTCCTTCGTTCATGGTTTCCTCAACGCATTATATAATCCCGAAGCCCAGCAAATCTGCCGACCAAAAGGGGTCCTACGATCCTACCCTTTTTCGGTTTCTGCCCTGCTTTCGCAATTCTGTTTCTCACAACTCGTCCGCCTCCGAGTGAACGAAAGGCATGGCGCGAGATTGGGCGCACGGTGGAATCTTTAAACTCGGGTTCCTGTAGAAATTTGAAGCTGCAGCTCCTTAGGGTTCATCGAGACCCAAAAACGGAGAGGTATGCTCGATACTTCTTCTTTTTTCTGTTCTATTTCTCCCTGTATCACTGGTTTTGATTTACTCGCGAATAGTTATTGTTATTTTGGCTTGGGGTTGGGATGAAATGGATTGGGACTCAGTTCTTTCTTCTTCTTCTTTATTATCGCATTTGTTTTCCGGGATCGGCCTGGAAAATTGTTTCGTATTAGCCGCTGCTGCAACTCCACGGATGATTCAGTTCCACGATATCTTGATGCTTGTCGATCGGCTATATTTTTTCAGAATAACCAGTCACATTTTCGGAAGGTCAGGTTCTTGTCTTAATTAATGGCGACGAATTTGAAATTGGGTTTGGTTGGTTGGCGATAAGGCATGTGATTGGAAATGGATAAATATTTAAGTTTTCGGTTGTTTTTAGATTGGGCTCTTTTGGAAATAATTTGAAAAAACAAACACAGTAAGCTTTTTGCTTCTGAACTCTCACGTATTGGAAACTGAGAACAGAATTATAGGTAAAGGTTCTAGCTCTAAAGTAGTATTCCATTTGTCATTTATTGATTCGAGAAAACCGAGTTTGCAACATCCCATTTCTCGTTGGTTTATCTGTACCAGAGAAACAGGGCATCTGAGTATTAGGGTACACGAATAGCTCAACTGCTGAATGCTTTGGTTTATTCCTAACAATTTGTTTGAAGATTCTGGTTGAGATTCAGTTAAAGGGTGTCTGACGAAAATGAAAATTCACTTTTGTTCAGTGGTTTCTTGGTGATTCATGTTATCACAATTCTATCACTTTTAAATAACTGATGCTTTTTTATGCATTCAATCGAAACAGTATTGGCTCTGTGAACAGGGGTTGTTTGTTTCACTGTTTTAGTTTTCTTGAAAATTTGACAATCATGTCAAACTATCTGCAGTTTCTTGTGTTTGTGTTCATGAGGGAAAATTATGTATGTATGCGTGCATATAATACATTGGCTAGTTTTTCTTCATTTCTTGAATCTACTTGATTTGCAGACTGATCTGAAAGATGGGAAATTGTTTACCACCATTAGTTATCACCTACTGACTTTTGATTGTTTATATCACCAGCACACTTTCATGGTAAACCGCTTGATAGTATTGCTGTCTTTTGTGAAGTATTTTGTCCACTCATTTCAGATGGAGGCCAAATCTGTGGGATGTCTCATAAACAGCATGTCTCGATACATTCATTTGGTTTCTTGCCAGACGTTGAAATCCTTTCCTACGCAGAACGATTGTCTAAAAATTGTGGGTTCATTGAAGCTCTTGAAACCACTGCTCGATGAAGTTGCAGTCCACAAAATATCTTCAGATGAAACCCTGTATAAAAAGTGTGAAGAACTGGAGGTGAATATTAACGAGGCGATGGAATTGTTAGAGGGATGGTGGTCAAGGATTTGCAGGATTAGCTTTGTGAGTAATCTTTTTTAATTTCATCTGTTTTATGATCATTTATTTTTCTGTTTTATGTTATTATGAGTTTGGTCTGCCTTGGTGTTCCTCCTCCCCACCTCCCGGCGCTTACAAAACAGGGTACCATGGTAGCTGGGGTCTTATCTCCTAACCGATCGGGACTATGGCTTAATCCATTTTATATTTTAGCTCAACCAAACAAGCCCCTTTATTAATAATACACAGTTTAATTCTTTCTTAATCAGCTCCATCAAATGAGTCATCTTAGCAACCGTGCCCTAGGTCCTGCTCTTATGTCACATTTGATACAAAACAAGTCTTTCTAATGAAAACATAAAAGGCATGAGAGAGAAAATTAGTGAGATTGGTGAGTCCATAGTTTGTTTGATATACTGGAAAATGTGCGATGAGCTATTTTGAGTAGTATATTTATATGATAACAAAAAAAATATGATATAGTTTTTTCCCAATGTTGGGGTATTCTTGTTCATAATGCATAAAATCAGAGAACAGTACTGTCACATTTTTTCTTTACAATAAAGGAATGAACATTGCGCCCAAATTGGGAGGAGTCCAACCTTCCCTCAACAGTGAAACTGACATTCCCCCAATTAGAGGAGAGAATTTTGAACCGACACGATAGCTCGACCCAATACGGCACGAGTCAAATGAGTTAGGGTCGGACATAAATGGGTTTGGGATGTAATCAGGTTGAGTAATCCGACATGAATAATATTTGGATCTGTTTCGGGTTGACCATTCCTAACCCGGGTATCCCGATTAAAAATATAATGATGATATAAAATGTTAAAATCACCATAGTAATTAATTTTATAATATATTTTATTCTTATAATCTACTTAATTTGAAATAATTCAACATTTTATAACACGTTATTTATTTTAAATGGTTTAAGAGGGTCGAGTTGCAACATGGGTAACATATGTTTGATGTTATTAGGTTATTTTTAGTCTAAATGAGATAATTCAATTTAGTTGGATCCTTGAGTTTATGTGATATTAATTAGTTGGCATGTCATGATGTAGCTTATGTTATATATTTAAAGTTAAACGACTTGGTGGGTCGGGTTAGGCTGGGTCAACCCGTTTATTAAAGTGGATGGGTTAGGTTTGAGTCTAAATGGGTTCACTGGACGGCCAACCTGACATGAACCCGGCCCGTGAGCCCGAATTGCCACCTTTACCCTTAACCTTGTACCAAACATTACTTTCTCATGGTTCCCCCACTCATTACTTTTCTTAGGGCATTGTTCTTTCATACCAAACACAGTCTTACTATATTCTTTCTTTTTTTTGGAACCAGCTTTTCCAAAGTGAGCAACTGCTGCTCAATATTCAGAAATATTCACTTGAGATTTGCTGTATATTAGAAAGATCGTTACTTTCATTATCACCAGCTTCAAATTTATCTGCCGTCCAGGTGTGTTAGAGCTTGAAAATTACTGATTTCCCCCTTCAGAATCAATCGGTATGCAATGTTTACTGCATGATTGATTTTTCAGTTTAACCATTTCAGCACTGTTTGCAAGAACTGAAGTGTTTGGAGTTGGAAAGAACCACAGCACTCATAGTGGAGACTGCAAGGCGGCAAGGGGGAGGTTATGTCGAACCCAGTCACCGTCTTATAAAAATATTGGAACTGCTCGGTTTGACATCGAGCCAGGAGCTATTGAAGGAGCATGTGGCCTTGGAGAAGGAGAGAATGAACGAGGAATCGGATCGTGTAGACAAGATCTTGGATGTTTTTTCCCAAGTCCGAGGTTGGGTACTCGAGATCGATCATTTGAAGGCCATGAATGGTGTCTTGATTCCTCCATATTTTCGCTGCCCCTTGTCCATGGAACTCATGATGGATCCCGTGATCATTGCATCGGGCCAAACGTATGAGAAGGGCTCCATTCAGAGATGGCTCGATCACGGGTTTACTGTTTGTCCAAAAACCCGTCAAGAGCTTCCTCACAAAAGCCTCATTCCTAATTACACTGTGAAAGCTCTGATCGCTAACTGGTGCGATGAACACAATGTCAGACTCCCCAGTAACGTAATCGATATTGATGATCCTCCTTCGTTGCCTGCTAGAGAAGCTGGACCTGGGATTGTGAAGGAAGGTCTGAAGGTTGATTCATCCATGAGCAAACCCAAACCCACTGAAAAGTGTGATCAATCTTCTCAAGATTTGGCCATTTCAGATTATTTTCACCCGAGTCTCAGTAATTCATCATCGAGATCATCTACAGATGCTGGTGGGGATGATGACGGACATATCAGCGGAGGCGCAACCGGGTCAGGAGTTTCTTCTGATAATATGAATAAAAGAGAGAAGCTTTCTCACTGTGTGTCAGAAAAACAAGATCGAAGCAGCAGACCCAGTGCTGAAATGGCCACTAGTAGAAGCCTGGATCTTCCAGCTTCCCGTTTGATGCCTGATGATTCAATTTCAGCTTCTCATGCTAAGAAATTAGTTGAAGATCTAACGAGCGATTCAAAGGAGGCACGGACCTGTGCTGCAGCGGAATTAAGGTATCTTGCGAAGTTCAACAAGGGGAATCGGACCACCATTGGCCGGTGCGGAGCCATCCCACCATTGATGTCTTTGCTGTACGCCGGTGAAAGGGAGATCCAAGAGCATGCAGTCACGGCTCTTCTAAACCTGTCGATCGATGAAGAAAACAAGGCTGTTATAGCCAGGGCTGGAGCCTTGGAAGCTCTGATTCATGTCCTGAAGACAGGAAATCCCGAAGCGAAGGAAAACTCAGCTGCAGCACTGTTCAGCCTGTCTACTTTGGAAGAGTACAAGGCCAAGATCGGCTCCTCTGGTGCTGTTAAAGGGCTGGTGGATCTGTTGAGGAGTGGGAGTTTGAGAGGTAAAAAAGATGCAGCGACTGCTCTCTTCAACCTGTCAATCCTCCACGAAAACAAGGCTCGCATTGTTCAAGCTGGAGCTGTGAAGCATCTTGTTGCCATGATGGGGCCTGGAACTGGGATGGTGGACAAGGCTGTGGCTCTTTTGATGTCTTTGTCGGCAATCTCAGAGGGGCAGGCTGCGATTTCTCAGGAAGAGGGCATTCCTTTGTTGGTGGAGATTGTGGAGGCAGGTTCTCAGACGGGGAAGGAGAATGCCACATCAATACTTTTGCAGATGTGCCTCAATAATACGAAGCACTGTGCCCTGGTTCTGCGAGAAGGAGCTATTCCACCGCTTGTTGCCCTTACCAAGTCCGGCACGACGAGAGGGAAGGAGAAGGTCAGTACCCCCTCTCCACCCACCCATAAACATAGTTGGGTATTTTTTTTTTTTTTGCATTTGGTATGTAAGGAATGAAAGAGATAAATTTTTCCCTTATTAAACCAAATTTGAGTGGTGATGTTTTTTTTTTGTTTTATTGTGGCAATTTATTTCTCAAATATTAAAATTCACTTCCTGAAGTCTCCTTAGCAAGCATCTGCAGCACTAAGGGGATTTGGTGTTGGCTACATGTTCCTTGATAATGGGTTCTGGTCTCAGCGCATGGGCTAGCCTTCAAAGTGGGGCCTTCCATGTATCGGAAACAGATGGCGGGCCTTAGGCTATAATCAAACAGTGCCTAACTTACTGGGAACTGGCCCATGCCCTCGGCTGAGAGGAGTTAAAGGCTGCACTGTCATACGACCTTAAACTATTAAATCAAACTACGTGGGATTTAATCCCTATCTCTTAACCAGGTACGTAGGACGCCTTTCTGTGGTCCAATCCTGACATCCTAGTATCCCAATCTCCTGACCCTATGTGAGGAGCATGGGATGCCCTGTGTGACGAGCGCCGGATTCTTCAAGCGACGAGCACGAGATGCCTTATGTGATGAGCATGAGATGATAACCTTTGAAAGAAGAAACAAATAGTCATTATAACCCCCCTATGATATTCACATTTGGTATTTTAACATACCGGATGTCAAATATTGTTGGAATCACCATTTCCTCATACCAGATTCTTTGAACCAAAGGGGACCGAACCGTGATATTTCATTGATGGTGGTTTGTTTTATTTATCTTAGGGAAAATGAAAACCGGGGACCAAAACTATAGATTTATCCCAATGAAGGACTCAGTCAGCTGTAAACACATCCATAAAAACAACTGACTGAGTTTTTCATTAGAATAAACTTACAGTTTTGATCCCCGATTGTTTTTTTCCCTTTATCTTGTTCAGGTTCATTTGACATAACTTATTGAAAACTATGGAATGGAGTTTGAAAAAATAAGTGGTTCTGTGTCGGGGAAAACACTTGCACCTAAATTTTATAAGAAAACCACTTAAAAAAGCGGAAACAAGCTGGAAACACCTGTCCAGAATCACTTATCACAAACAATTTGACAACACCTGAACAGAAACACTGATGTTTGTTCATGTCTAATGCAGGCAAGGCAGCTTCTTGATTATTTTCGGACCCAAAGGGAAGGTGGCAATGGGAAGAAAACTTGATTTCCCTTTCTTGTTTTGTCAGGTGGCAGTTCTTCGGCGCCCCTCTAAAATCCGCTGGACCATCATCGATGTCCGATGCATTTGTCCCATGAGATTCCCTGTTGCAGCTAAGCCCGTTCTGTGCTGGTTCCAGGCGGTTTAATGGTGGTGATTATTATCAGTGCGGTGGCCGTTGCTTTAGGTGGCACTCCTTGTGCTGCAAAATCTCCTTTCCTCTCACAGTTCAATGGGCTGCTGCAGGTTTGCTGTAAATATGAGACACAGACTGCCTTTGAATTCCCTGTGCAAATATCCTGTCATGCTGTGGAATATCGCTGGATAGTTTGCCCTCCCTCTATTTTCAATTCAATTCAATTCAATTCCAACCTCGAACAATTTTCATTTCAATTCAATTCAATTCCAACCTCGAAACTATGAGCTGCATTTTTTGATTCTTCCTTTGGATTATTCTGCGCTTGAAGTGCTGTCAGAAAAATGATAATGAAAGATTTATATAATTATGGTTGATTACATTCGTCAATGTGGAACACAATGTAAGGAAAAAAAAAAAAAACTGTAGTAAACATACATGATGGATCTAAACGGGTTTGGTTTGTCCATTTTGCCCGTTTTAAGTTAGGTGGGAAACTCAATGTTCATCCATTCCCAATTAAACGAAGTTTATGTATGAGTATTTGCATGCAATTGTTCTCATATAAGGATATGAAAAAAAGAAATTTCCAAAATAGGCAACTTGGGAAACTATATGTACCCAAGTTTGCCTATGATTGGGGAAACTATTTCTGTAGAAAATTTGGGGTATCTTGAGAAATAGTTTCAAAGGTTTTCTATTTAGGGAATTTCTTTTTTTACTGTCCTTATGAGGACAATTGCCGTATTTGCGCATTGATTATTGAGATTTTATTTTATGTTAATTATTTAAGGTATGGTAAATGGTTTGGTGAAAGATATAAATTAAAAACCATAAAACAAATTAAGATTAAATAAATAATAAATGCATTCACTAAATAAAAAATGTCACCACTTCAAAATTGCTTCTAAGATTTGTGAAATAGTGTATTCACAAAGTAATGTATAATTTTAATGTCTTATCAAATTACATTCTTCATTGTTTATTGGTTTCAAGATAAAATGGTTCTGATAAACATGAATCTAATGCCTCATACATTACTAGAGATTTCACTTTTAATGAATGGGGAACAAGACTAACTGTCACAAAGAGATCACTGATTATGCTATTAGTGATTGATTTTGGCCGTTGTTATCATTATAAATCATTTCTAACACTACACTAATATGATATAGTAAAATGGTAGTTTGAAATTGACCCCACAAAGAATATGGATCTCAAAGCACCCCTTCAATTTTAATAGTCAAAACAATTGATTCTGAGTGATTCATTTAATGAAATTAACTAAATTAACTAAAATAGTGAACAAAAACAAAGATTCTTAAAAAAATGGGTGTGTCAAGGGTGTAATATTAAGGATCAAGATGGAGTAGATTTAAAAATAGATGAATGAATATTGATTGTAGTAAAAAATAAGTCTAAATAAGTTCTTGTTTCGACATTTGTTCTCTAAATATCAATATGATTCATTCCTTACCTAAAATAAAAATCAATTCAACAATCAGGTGAATTAAAACCAAATAAAGAATAGATAACCCAATCAATTTAATGGTTATGAATAAATTGAAAGCATTTAATTTGTATGTTGAATTGTAATTTTTATCATAATTCACAATGATCGTGGAAACTGGAACAAGAATTTTGGAATAAAGGGTGAGCATCCAAACACAAATCAAATAGTCAAAAAATAAGATATAATTTATATCAATCAATCACCCTTTATATTACAATCCCAACACAAAAGATTAACCACTCATGTATTTCTAGTGTTTAAATAAAAGAAATGAGAAAATCTCATTAAAGAAGAACACAAATAAGACAAATCCTTTTTCACTTTACAATCTCTTATAGAAGGGTTCAAAACACCAAAACTGTTCCTAAAAGAACTATTTAGTCACGAGAAATCAAAATTTCCAGCTCCAAGCCCTAAGGTTTTCTTCTTTCTCTTCTTCATCATTCTAATCTTGAAAATTTTGGGCCATGGCGAGGGAGGCAAGGGATTGAGCAATGACGAAGCTAATCGTCACATGAAGGTGTCGCATGATAACATCCAAGGCATCACAACGTCTGTAATTTGGTGCTTGACCAAGAGAGGGGGTCAAGAGGATCAACGATCTCATCCACGAAGAGACTCGGGGCGTGCTCAAGGTCTTCCTCAAAAACATCATTCGGGATTCAACAACATACACTGAGCACGCCATGCAGAAGAAGATAATCACCATGGACATTGTGTATGGCCTCAAGAGGCAAGGCAAGACCTTGTATGGGTTCAACGACTGATTTTGCGAGTGGTAGGCGCAGTTTCCCTAGCGATGATCCTATGTTTCTTCTAGATTTGGTGTATTTGTTGTAATGTTTCTAAGGTGTGATCAACATTTAATCAAAGCAACAAAAATGTTTAGAAACCATAAAACCCAAGAACACCATGTCTTTGAAACTGAAATCGTGTAAACTGTAAATGAAGAAACCGGTGAATGTGCACCTTACACCGCAACACTGCTACTATGATCTTTGACTGAATGGGCTTGATGATGACCACTGAAGGGTAGCCATCAAACTCTCCTCTCTATGACACATCTAAAGGTTGCGCTGAATCACTCATCGTACAAGCGAGATTCTTCCACACTCCACGACATGCTAGTGCATCATGGTGTGAAGGAGGTAGGAGAAGAGAGTTATGAGAAGGAGAGTTTCGTCCAAGGCTTGGGAAATCTTGCATGATCACCATCTCATAGTGAATGCCCCTTTATAAATCTCTTAAGGACGCTCCTCAAGTGAACATGCATTAACTCATACACTATGAGTTAACACATGCATCAGTTGTGACCCTCGACTATGCCAACTCCCACCGTCATATGTAACGACTAATTAATGATAGCCTACACATAGGAGATTCAAGTGTTAACTCTTTAACACTCCATTGCCTCACATGAATCATAACAGTGCCAAATGAATCGTACCATATGATTCATGGTACTAGGATTTCTCCATGTTATAACATACGACTAGCCAAGGCAGCCTATACGATATCACTCATATCATAAAATGGGATATACCCTAAAGGCTTAAATATTAGCCTTTTTTCCATATGTATGTCATGCTCTACAAAACACTATATCATACTATACGATATCACATGGATTTAGGGCATATTCTTTTCAATATCTCACTTACATTACAGCCTAAAAGACTTTCATGTCATTTCACCTTATATCGTATTATATACGTTAACTTGGGAAACTGTATCCAAAACTCCTATTTGGATATCTTTTAAAACACTTTTGGAAAGCTATCATCAACTTCACCACACATCACATCATATGAAATACCTTATGAATACCCTTCCAAAAATATTTTGGATTAACTCTAAAACACTTCTAGAGCTTCACTTTGAGTCAAACTCAACCCCCATTCAGTCTGCCACAAAGTGTGACTCCATCATCCTTTGTATCATTGAAAAAAATATGAATCACTGGATCCATAAATGTAAGAAAAGAGTGGTCTCTAGCAAAGCATCAATGCTACTCAAGTTATAAAGGGATCTGACATGATCTCCATCAAACACATGTATCTCTATATTTGTATCCACCAACTGCATCATATGCATACATGCATTCTCATATGATCCCTTTGTCCAATACATCGAGTGACCATGATGTTGAGTAAGTTTTTTTTCAACAACACTCTATTTTATTAAGGGAAGATCTTTGAGAACAATACCCTATCTCTTTATGATGATTTTGATGTTCACAAATACCCTTATTTGTTATTCTAATGATTTTACTGTGAGTATATTTCATGAAATTAATATTATTTATTTATCTATTTTGGAATAATATTTAAGCGTTTTAATCCGCGTGGAATATTTGATAAAGTATTCAAAAATTGTTTTAGCGTATTAGCGTGTTCTGGAAACACTATTCATGCTCTACGTGTTCGGAAATCACTTTAGCGTGTTCTGGAAACACTATTCATACCCTACATTGAGGAATGTAGCATAAGGATGAAATCCGCCGCTTAAGGGTTATCAGAAAAGTATGGTTAAGAAACCATACGTTTTAGACAAAAGTATGGAAGAAGAACCCTATGTTTGGAAGGAACCTTACGTTTGGGATATCAGAAAAGTATGGAAGAAGAACCCTATGTCAGTATGGAATGTCATGTTTGTTTCTCAAAAGTATGGTTCACCAACCTTAATTTTGTAAACAACCTTACGTTGAATCATGTACCTTACGTTTAAAAGCTGATAAAAGTATGTATTATATACCGTATGTTTGAAAGTTGAAGAGAAAAGTATGGATGATCAACCTTATGTTTTAGATCAACCTTACGTTTGAAGAATGGATCATCAAATCTTACTTTCCTGATCAACCTTACTTTATGAACCTTATGTTTAGAGAATGTATGTTATGCAGTTTAACCCTATGTTTTGCGTCGGAGATTCAAACACGTCTTTATTGAGTAACTGTCTTTATGCAGATTATTAGGCTGGTTTCAAGCTAGATTAAAATCCCGATTTTAAAGAACGTCTTTGACTAATTCAAATTCGTTTATTTATGATTCAAAGGATCATTTTAAGAGGATCTTTTTATACCAAATATTAAGGAGAGTTACGACTGCTTTGTTATTCAAACTTTTGAATATCGTGATTCTAAAGGAAACTTTTGTGGAACTAAATTTGAAAGGAAAACGATTGTATTTATTATATATATCTGTGTTATTTTGAATTACAGAATGCGTGATGGATCATTGTGAAAATATTAGAAGAACAATTCATTGAATTTTTCACTACTACAGTTTTACAGAGATATACGAGTCACACAGATCTGCTGCTACCATGATCCATCGAACTCTATTTTTCTGAAGAAGAATAAACACATTGAAGATTCATCATTTCTACATCAAAGATCTATTGTGAATCCATTGTTGTTAGAGTTGATAAATTTAATTTTATATCTATTGCAACCGAATCAGCTCAGAACTACTTCTACCTGAAGATCATTCTTTCTGAAGACGACGATCTATTGACTGTCAGTTGCATGCTATTTCAATTGTGAAGAACAATTGGAAAGTATTTTAAGACAAATACTCTTTTTATTTTGAGTAACCGACTTCTCGTTCTAAGCTGTGTATTTAGTTCTGTGTATGAACTAAAAGGCTCTATTTTTAGCCTTATCTTGTAAAGGTATCAACTGCCTGTACTCAGTTGTGGACGGTCTGTTTATAAGAGGACCAGATAGTGAAAATCACCAAGCTCGTGGAGTAGAGCGTTGGTGGAGTGGACCAGGGGCCTTCTGTTCCCCAAACCACTATACATCTTTGAGTTCTTTAACTATTCATTTTCTTCTGCATAAACAACCTGATAAAAATAAAAGGACAGACTCTGTCATCATCACAATTCATGAAGAATTTGTAAAAGACACAATTCACCCCCCTCTTATGTGTATTTGGTATAACCCGATCCAACAATTGGTATCAGAGGTGGTTCTTTTGGTAAAGATGTACCAAGCTAAAAGTTTTTGGATTATACAGAGCACAATGGCTGATACACAAGAGGGTATGTCAATGGTTCGAGCTCCCTACTTCAACAGTGAAAATTATGGATGCTAGAAATCAAGGATGATCATCTACTTAAAGAACCTTGGATACAGAGTCTACTCGAGAATTCTAACTCCCTATGTGATTCCAGAGAAACCCAAAACATGGAGTGCTGATATAGAAGCAGAGTAGGACATAAACTCGAAAGCTATGAATGCCATCATCTGTGGTCTTTGACCAGATGAATTCAACAGAGTATCTCAGTGCCCGATGAATTATGAAATGTGACAGACGATTGCAGTTGCCTATGAAGGAACTAACAATGTCAGAAAAATGAGGTATGCCACTACAAAATTGAAATTTGACACATTCAGAATGTTTTAAGGAGAAAACATCAACCAGACGAATGGAAGGCTTACAAAAATTGTTAATAATATCACTGCCTTGGGTGATCCTGTCAAACAAGCAGATCAGGCCCTGAAAGTTCTAAGAGTACTACCACCAAGATGGAATGGAATTTCGGCTGCCATTAGGAAATCATCACCAATAAAAAATCTTAAAATGAGAGAGTTAAATTGGAACTTTTATGATGTATGAGGCTGAGATGGAAGATGAAGAAAATGGGCATAAAGTATTGATCAGAAGAGAAAATACTGCTTTGAAAGTAACACCCCAAAGGAAGAGCATAAAAATGAAGAATAAAATTGAAGTGAAATCAGAGAATTATAATTCATCAAATTTAGATTTAGAACTGGATCTACTAGCTAGAAAGTTCAGTAAATTATACAGAAAGAAGAAGGGATTCATAAAATCCTTCAAAAAGGATGAAAAAGAACCAAGGGAAGTCAAATGCTATGAATGAAAAAAGATGGGTCACATTAGACATGTCTGTCCTCAATTAAAAGGAGAAAAGAGAAAGAAATTTTTCAAAAACAATGATTATGAGCAGAAATACAAAAGAGAAATGAAATCTACTTGGAGTGTTTCTGAAGACTCCAGTAGTTCATCAAAGTCTGACTCAGAAAAGGAATAATCAAATCTGAAAGCAAATATGTGCTTTATGGCAGAAGCTGATGAGGTACAATCCTATTACTCATTTGATTAGAATTCTAGTTATAGTTGTTCAAATGATAAACTTGCAGCCTACTACAATATGCTAGAAAATAAATATGATTCCTTATTTAAGAAACATAAATCACTGAAAAATATTCATACTGCTGTTTTAAGAGAAAGAGACACTCTGCTAAAACAACACCAAGAGTTAATTGAAAAGTATAATTCATCAAACACAAACCGCACAGATAATGAAATTAAAATAAAAACTCTTCAAACAAAAGTAGAAACATACAAAAGTGCAAATCTTGTTTTTTAAAAAGGGGAAAATACTCTAAATGGAATTCTTAAAAAATGTGATTAAAAAGGAAAGATATGGAATATGAAGTAAAGGTGAGAAACCCAAACTATATAAGAACCATTTTGTACCAAGTATAAAAGGAAAAATTTGCAATTACTGTGGAAAAAATGGTCACATATCTAAAAATTGTTATTTAATGAAACCACAAATAAGTGGGATTAAGAAAGATTTTGTTGCAAGCAATTTATATGATTCTATTGATTATAGAAAAACTAAGCAAGTCTGGATTCCCGAATCTTTTCTAACTAACACTACTAGAACCAACAGAATATGGGTACCAAAACAAACCTTTGTTTAAATGCCTTTGAAGGAAGCATGTCACAGAAGCAGAAAAGCTATATGGTATATGGATAATGGCTACTCCATACACATGAGTGGAAACTCATCAAATTCCAGAACACTAACTCAAAAGGATGGAGGATTAGTCACATTTGGTGACAATTCCAAAGGTAAAATTATTGGCATCAGAACTATTGGAGATCCAGAAGCTGTCTCAATTAATAAAGTACTCTATGTATAAGGATTGAAACAAAACTTGATAAGTATATATCAACTCTGTGATGATGGATATTTTGTTGATTTTTCTAACAACTACTGTTCTATTTTTAAAGATAAATTACTTAAATTTATAGCACTCAAAACTGATAATGTTTATACCATGGACTTAAATTACTTGTGTAAACAAAAAGTAAACTACTTAATTGCTAAGATAAATGAATCGTGGATCTAACATATAAGACTTGGACATTGCAATATATATGATTTACATAAGTTATCTAAGAAACAATTAGTTTTTGATTTTCCTAGTCTCAAATTTTAAAGTGATAGATTCTGTGATGCATGTCAACTTGGAAAACAACAAAAATCAACATTCAAATCCATTAACAAAATTTCTATATCTAAACCTCTAGAACTTATCCATATGAATTTGTTTGGACCTTCAAGAATAGCAAGTTTGGCTGGTAAATTTTATGTATATGTTTTAGTTCATCACTATTCTAGATTTACTTGAATTTATTTTCTAAAATATAAAAATGAAGCTTTTACTATATTTGAAAGTTTTTGAAAGGCTGTTAAAAATGAAAAAAGTTTTAAAATAATTTCATTAAGAATTGATCATGGTGGAGAATTTGAGAATATGGAATTTAATTCCTTTTGCTCAAATATGGGTATTAAACACACCTTCTCTATACCAAGAACACCTCAACAAAATGGAATTGTTGAAAGAATAAATAGGACTATTCAAGAAATGGCTAGGACTATGCTAAGTGAATACAGTCTTCCTACCTATTTCTGGGTAGAAGCTGTAAGAAAAACCTGTTATATAATGAATAGAGTTTTAATTAGATCAATTTTTAAAAAGACACCCTATGAACTTGGAATAACAGAAAACCTAAATTAAATTACTTTAAAGTTTTTGGATGAAAGATTTACACCTTAAACACCAAGGACAATCTTGGTAAGTTTGATCCAAAATCTGATGAAGGTATTTTATTAGGGTATTCTGCTACTTTCAAATCTTATAGAGTTTTTAATAAAAAGTCAAGGATTGTTGAAGAATCAGTTCATGTAAAATTTGATGAATCTGATCCCTTTGAGAAAAGGAAACACCAAATTGATGAATCTGACTCTAATGATAACATGAGACTTGAGAACTTGAAAGATTATTTTTAAAAAGATATAAATAAAATTCAGTCCAGTTCAGAAGAACATGACATTGAAGAACCTAACAGTGTACTACCTATATAGTCTAAAACCCTAAAAAATCACCCTTTAGAAACTGTTATAGGAGACCTAGACACTAGAATAAAAACTAGAAGAAATGTAGGAAATCTTGTTTAATTATCCGCCTTTCTATCCCAATTATAACCCAAGACATTAGAATAAACCTTAGTTGATGAAAGTTGGATGATAACAATGCAAGAAGAACTAAAACAGTTCAATAGAAATGAATTTTTGAATTTAGTTGAAAGACATCAGAACTATCCAGTTATAGGAACTAAATGAGTCTTTAGAAATAAACAAGATGACCAAGGAATAATAACTAGAAATAAAGCAAGACTATTAGCTAAAGGATATAATCAGGAAGAAGGTATAGATTATGATGAGAACTTTGCACATATAGCTAGATTAGAAGCTATTAGGACCCTTTTAGCCTATACATCTCATATGAAATTTAAATTATTTTAGATGGATGTTAAGTTTTCCTTTTTAAATAGTTATTTATTGGAGGAAGTTTATGTTGAGCAACCTCCTGGTTTTGAAAATTCACAAAAACCAGATTCTTTTTTCAAACTTACTAAAGCTCTTTATGGCCTTAAACAAGCACCTAGAGCTTGGTATGAAAGATTAAGTTCTTTTATTTTGAAAAATGATTTTATAGTTGGGATGAAATATCAAAAATTATTTAATAAAACTGTTAACTCTAATATTTTATTGGTTTAAATTTATGTTGATGATTTAATTTTTGATTCAAAAAATAAAAATCTTTGTCACGGGTTTTCAAATTTAATGAAAAAATAATTTTAAATGAGTATGATGGGAGAATTAAATTTCTTTTTAGGACTTTGAATTTATCAAAAATATTTTGGAACTATTTTAAATCAAAGCAAATACATTACTGATTTAATAAAGAAAATTTTACTTGAAAACAATAAGACATATACAACTCCTATGAGTACTAATATAAAACTTGATCTGGATGAAACTAGAAAATCAGTTGACAACAAGTTATATAGAGGTATGATTGGTAGTTTATTATATCTTACTGCTAGAAGGCCAGATATAATGTATTCGATATGTCTTTATTCTAGATTTCAATCTGATCCCAAAGAATCTCACTTAAGTGTTGTCAAAAGAATTTTTAGATATTTAAAAGGAACTGTTTTTCAATCTCTTCTCTATCCAAAAACTTCTAATTTTAATTTAATTTCATATTCAGATGCTGAATTTAGAATCTATATATTAGATATAAAAATCACCTCAGGGACTTGTCACTTTTTAGGAAAATCTTTAGTGTCATGGTCTAGTAAGAAAAAACACTCAGTTGCCCTGTCAACAGTTGAGGCAGAATATGTATCTACAGGAAGTTGTTGTGCACAAGTTTTGTGGATGAAAAACACTCTTATGGACTTTTGACTAAATTTTAATAATACACATATTTTATGTGATAATAAAAGTTTTATAAATATTTCAAAAAACCCTATCAATTATTCTAGAACCAAGCATATTGATATCAGACATCATTTTCTAAGAGATCATGTTCTTAAAAAGGATATATTCTTAGAATTTTTAAGTACTGAAATTCAATTAGCTGATATTTTTACTAAACCACTTCCCACTGCAAGGTTTTATTTTATTAAGGGGGAGCTAGGTTTATTTATTTTTAAATGAAATTTTAATTTTAAATTAATCATTTTAATTCTTATTTTATTTGTTTCTATTATTACTTGTTTTTAGAATAATTTAAAAACTTCGTCAGTTCTGCTTTAAACTTTTGTCGTGTAAGTTTTTACTTTTAAATAATGTAATAATTACTATATGCGTAATGACATGGGAATCAAGGATGTCAGAAACCATTTCAAATTCCAAACCCATTCATTTTTCTCAAAACCTTTCAAATCAGCAAATAACCCTTACCGCCTTCGTCTACCTTCGACTAAACCTTCGAAACCCTAAACCTTCGAGCCTTCAGGACTTTGAAAAAGAAATGGACAAGACAAAGAAAATCGAGGAAGGAGAAGTTAGTAATGCCAAGCGTCAGCGCACGGTAGGAAGAAATATTCTATAGGGAAAAGTAATCGACCTGGAATGGATGTATCAAACAGATCTAATACTGCGACAATCCATCACATTTCAAAATCTAGAGCAAACTTTCAATGGATAAAATATAGAGTTTCTATATGAGGTAGAGCTTAGTCACTTTTTCAAATCTATTCAGTTCAGTCTTGGGGATATTGAGGACACCATATGTGTAAAAATTGAAGATCAGTATTTTTCAATTTCATATGTAGAAATAGCTAGAATCTTAAACTGCCCTCATGAGGGAGTTTATCATTTAGATTTAAATAATATTGGAGATAATGAACTACGTTATAGGACATTATTTCATTTTTATTTGGTTCTAAAATCATAAGAAAATTGTTAGTGAAGGATCTGGAACCTGATAAGAAGATTCTTGTTAAATTTGTGCAAACAGGGATTTTACCTAGGTTGTTAGAGATAGAGAAGATTTTGTTTCCTGACATGTGTTTAATGTTTTTTCTTATGAGTGAAATCAAGTTGAATTTTCTGAGATATATGGTAAGATATCTCAATTACTACTACCATCCAGAGGCTAGAATGAACTTCTATCCCTATGGAAGATTCATTTCCAAATTACTATTTAAATCTAATATGGTGAGATTAATAGATGCCATAGTAAGATGTCATCACTAAAATATTTTCAATGCTGGAACTCTAAGGAAGATTGACTTCTTCTGGAGTACTGTGAAAGGAAATCTTATGCCTGTTGGAGCTGAGAAAGACCAGGAATCGGATCAGGGGGAGCAACCTACTAAATCTAAGGAAGGCATGGAAGAATCTAGAGTAAGTGGAACCTCAAGAAGACTGAGATTTGAGACAGTTGATACACCTGTTGATGAGGAAGGTCAAGGACTTCAGATAAGAAGACATAGAGTGGCTCAAGATGATGAGGAACCTGTTCAAGAAAATTTTGGAGCAACTGAACCTCTTCTAAACTAAAAATTTATTAAAGAATCTACAGTACAATAAATTACACAACCAATAGTTTCTCATATTGAGGTGACCCCTCAAGAAGAAAAAGAAATTGTGCATCCAACTGTTGAAAATATTGGAGAATTTGAAGTGGCTAGATCTAAAACTGTACAACCTACTGAAATTGTTCAAGACGAATTAGCTCAAGAGGAACCTATATTAGAGGAGCCTATCTTGGAGGAAATCAATGAAGAAGATAATCAAGAAAAGAAAGAACCTGTGAATATGAATCAAGCAGAGAAACTTTCTGAAATTCAAACTGAAATTATTAGTGAGGATTTTTCTGTGGATGAGTCAGGAAAGGACTCAAAGGAAAAATCAGTGGAGAAGCCAATACAGAGGAACGATAAAGAGAAGTTAGATTCTGAATCCCTTCCTCTAGCTATGATATATCTAGTGGAAGCTCAAATTGAGAATCATGTACAAGGTGCCTCTGATTTTGATAATGATCATGTGGAGGAGTTAATATGAAAATTTAATAAAGTTCAAACTGAAAATGCATCTTTGAGAAGAGCATTAGAAAAGGAGAGACAAAAGTTTCATAACTTGAAAGATAGTTCAGTTTCAAAAATTGAAGTGGAATTTTTTAAGAAGTAAATGTTAGATGATGTTAGAAAACTGAAATCTGAAATGGTAATGAAGTCAGACTTGGTATATTTTAGAATTTTCATGGAGCAACAATTTTCAACTATCAGGGACAGTCAAGAAGGTACCTTAGGTACTTCTCCTGATCTGATAAGGAGATTTCAGGCCATTACAACAACAATGAGCAATATGAATGATAGACTACAGGACTTACAGTGTAACAATGCTCCATTATCTGTTCTCCTGGATAATCAAAAGTATCTAGTTGACCAGTTTACCTCAGATGAACCAGGGATTAGATTTTTTTTGAACGGATTCATAGAGAAACTCAATCGGTTTATAGAAAATGAATAACAGTTACATGAGTTTTTCAGAGTCAATTTGATTTAATACATCCATCTGACTCAGGAAGGAAGGGATCTCATAGTCTAGTTAGGTAATGGATTGATGAAAAGGTTGAGACTGCAGATGTCAGAGCTCAAGGAAATCATTCATAGGCACTGAAACCCGTTTATCAAACCTTTTTAGCCCAAACTTGATTCTCATTTTCCTTACTGTACATGTAATTATATTTTTAATAAAATATATTTTCATCCCATGTTTATGTATTAATTTATTTTACTGTACTATCTATGTTAGAATGCCAGTAATCCAAATTTCAGATATTGATAAATAGTTTATCATAGCATTTACCTGAGTTCAAGTGCAACATTAAAATGTGTTATATTCCTTCTTTTATCATTCTTTTTGATATCACAAAAGGGGGAGAAATATGGATAAACAAAACATATTTTTTTGGTGGAGAAATATGGATAAACACGTCATATTTTTTTTTGGAAAAAATATGGATAAACACGACTCATAAAATTCTTTATTTATAAAGGAGGAGATATATATTTTTACTTTATAAAGGGGGAGAAAATGTAAACATTAAGAAATGATTTTGTTAAAATAAAATATTATTTTTATCTTTTCAAATTCCTGAATTATATTCAATTAATTTTGTAAGATAATTTCATTGGTTATTTCATGGGTTTCGTGATCATAAAAAAGGGGGAGATTGTTAAGAAAGTGTTGTTTTCAACAACACTCTATTTTATTAAGGGGAGATCGTTGAGAAAAATACTCTATCTCATTATGATGATTTTGATGTTCACAAATACCCTTATTTTTTATTCTAATGATTTTACTTTGAGTATATTTTAGGAAATTAATATTATTTATTTCTCTATTTTGGAATAATATTTAAGCATTTTAATCCACGTGGAATATTTGATAAAGCATTCAGAAATCATTTTAGCGTATTAGCATGTTCTGGAAACACTGTTCATGATCTACGTGTTCGGAAATCACTTTAGCGTGTTTTGGAAACACTGTTCATACCATACATTGAGGAGCGTAGCGTAAGAATGAAATTCGTCACTTACGGGTTATCAAAAAAGTATGGTTAAGCAACCATACGTTTTGGATAAAAGTATGGAAAAAGAACCCTACATTTGGAAGGAACCTTACATTTGGGATATCAGAAAAGTATGGAAGAAGAACCCTATGTTAGTATAGAATGTCATGTTTGTTTCTCAAAAGTATGGTTCACCAACCTTACTTTTGTAAACAATCTTATGTTGAATCATGTACCTTACGTTTAGAAGCTAATACAAGTATGGATTATATACCGTATGTTTGAAATTTGAAGAGAAAAGTATGGATGGTCAACCTTATGTTTGAGATCAAACTTACATTTGAAGAATGGATCATCAAATCTTACATTCCTGACCAACCTTACATTGTGAACCTTACATTCAGAGAATGTATGACATGTAGTTCATCCCTACATTTTGCGTCAGAGATTCAAACACATCTTTATTGAGTAACGGTCTTTATAAAGATTATCAAGCTGATTTCAAACCAGACTAAAAGACCAATTTTAAAGCACATCTTTGACTAATTAAAATCCGTTTATTTATGATTCAAAGGATCAATTTAAGAGGATATTTTTATGCTGAATATTGAGGAGAGTTACAACTGCTCTGTTATTCAAATTTTTGAATATCGCGATTCTAAAGGCAACTTTTGTGGATCTAAATTTAAAAGGAAAATGATTGTATTTATTATATATATCTATTTTATTTTGAATTACAGGATGTGTGATGGATCATTGTGAAAATATTATAAGAACAATTCCTTGAGTTTTTCACTGCTACAGTTTTACAGAGATATACGAGTCACATAGATCTGCTGCTACCATGATCTATCAAACTCTGTTTTTCTGAATAATAAAAAACCCATTGAAGATTCATCATTTCTACATCGAAGATCTATTGTGAATCCATTGTTGTTAGAGTTACCGAATTTAATTTTATATCTATTGCAACCGGATCGGCTCAGAACTACTTCTACCTGAAGATCATTATTTCTGAAGATGACTATCTATTGACTGTTAGTTGCGTACTGTTGCAACTATGAAGAACAATTGAAAAGTATTTCAAGACAAAAACTCTTTTTATTTTGAGCAACTGGATTCTCATTCTAAGTTGTGTATTTAGTTCTGTGTATGAACCAGAAGGCTCTGTTTTAGCCTTATCTTGTAAAGGTATCAACTGTCTATACTCAGTTGTGGACGGTCTATTGATAAGAGGACCAGATAGTGAAAATCACTAAGCTCGTGGAGTAGAGCGTTGGTGGAGTGGACTAGGGGCATTATGTTCCCTGAACCACTATACATCTTTGAGTTCTTTAACTATTCATTTTTTGTTGCATAAACAACCTGATAAAAGATAAAAGGACAGACTCTATCATCATCACGATTCGTGAAGAATTTGTAAAAGACACAATTCATCCCCCTCTTGTGCATATTTAGTGTAACCCGATCCAACACATGAGACACAAATTATGTCAATCCCAGATCAATGAATACATCACATGTCATTCACCTTTATGGATGAGCATATCACTTTCTCCTCACCTGAATAGACAAGCACATCATATATACTATCTAGGTATGACTGTACACTTTCAAATTCTATCTCAATTGAGGGCCCATATGTCATACTCATCATACAAGAGGAAAAATCCCATTTTGGTTGATCTCTAACCAATGACATGATAAAAAACATACCCAAAAACCCCCTGATTAATTAAGCCTCAAGTCTTGTGTAAAAAGGGTATCAAAGTATGAAGGTTCTCATGCTACGTATCTCACTAACCTCAGGTAGTGGAGACTCTAAAAATGATCCATGCACCCCTTTTATACCAAAGATATAGTGTATGACATTCCATGTAGTATACTTCATGTTTCATCTAATGTAAAAATCCCATTTTGTGCCTCATGAGCACACTCTGTATCCTGATATAAGAATTATACTCATGCTAACCTTAACATTTCATCATAACCTATAATACTTATAGAGAACATCAGTTGGGGATAAAACAAACTCATACTTTGAGAGGTCAATTATCATTTCACTTCATGATACATATATATCTGTATATATGTAGACACAAACAACATGAAAGAATGACAAAGTGGATATTTCCTTTTGTGTGATATGATATATTTCATATTCTTAAACTTCTTAAAGAGTACCTAACAAAACCATACATAAGAACCTGTATAACATATCACATATGATATACCGCCTGATTTGCCTTATATTTCCTACACTTTCAAGGGTATTGTTAACTCATTACATTTATATATAATTCCCGCCACATCTCTGTGTGACCATATTATAAAAAACACTCCCACTAAACTCTTCAGTGAGTAACATTTATAAAGAAGGCTAGTTTGAATAATGGTGAGACTTAGGAATCATATCCCGAACATTCAATTCCTTAAACATATTCAGAATATTTAACTCCTCAACATCTAATGTTTTGATGTTAACTTTTGTTGTCTACTTAGAAATTTTTCTAAGAACATCATTATGATTCTCTAGAACCTTTTATATAAATTTTTTCCTTGAAATACTTTTGGTAACTGATGAAACTATTTACATTATCACTTACTAACACGTCCAAAACTACTTTAGGATAAAGTGAAATTCAATTTGTTAAGGTAACTAAATTTAACTATTTATATTTCTCTTTACCACTACACCCTACACTCTTAGGATATTACATAAAATTCACTTTTACTTTTGACTGTCATAATATTTTATTTGTTAAATTTGAACCTATCTAACTTCAAACATACTCCCACTAGCCTCTTAGACACTATATTCTTCTCATAATATCATGCTAAAATACAAAAACTTCATTGTGTTAGGAAAGAACATTTATTTCCTTTTAGTATGAATATTTCAAAAATAAACTATTGTTTCCATATATTATATGACATTCTATGTGTTTGGATCATTTTATTAAAAAAAAACAATTCTTTAAAATACTCCATTGATGGTGGTACAATCTCAATTCCTTATATTTTAACAAACATATGGATAAACCCTTTTATCCTTGATAAAACATATTTATCCTTGATAAAACATTTTTATCCTTATCTTATTCTAAAAAATGTATAAAATCTGATGAATCATAAATTATGGGTATTAAATTAATTATCTCATATTGTTCATAACAAATCTTTGTTAACAAATAACACCTCTTATCATATAAGAGAAATGAGATAATTATACACATCCTTTTACTTAGTTCAACATGAGCTTGATAAAATCATTTACACTCAAATCTTTGATGAATCAACTCATTGATTAATCACTTAAACACAAACTACAACATCTATTGACTATTTCCTTGATTTTGAACCCTGATATATTTAAAAAACTTGTAAAACATATAGTTGGTATCACATACCCTCCAAAATTAAAGAATTGATCTCCATAACAAAGATAGATGGAATGGACATTCCATGGAGTTTCACAAACCCCTTTAAGTATCTCAAACAATTCCATAATATCGATTCATCACCCCTTATTGATTTTAACTTTAGGTTTCAATGACCTTGAATGGGTTCTTGAAGAAACATTGTTGGACTTTCCAACTAACATTTTTTCTTCTGATTTGAACATTTACCTACTCATATTATCAACATTGTAACGACTGAAGATTTTAGTATATATTTTTATTTATTTAAATACTACATTGAATATATTACTTCAAATGCAACACTAAAATAAAATTAATCGTGACACACCTTATCTAAAGAAGGTAATATGATGTGAAACATCAATAAAAAAAGTTACAATAATAATAAAGTCTCAGGTAAATAAAAAGATAAAAAATTCTTCATTATAAAAACATATATTTTAATTCCTTACATATAGTTATTATTTTTAAAGGATGAATTATATATTGATTAAATATAAGGGTTCAATGATAAATAATTAATGAAATGTGATTAAAACTATTAAACATTAAAAATGGATATTTCTCAAAGAATTTTTTTTAAAGTGACATGTATTTTACTTAATAAATTAAATTGTAAAATTTTTAAAGATAGTCATGATATTAATTAATATTTTAAACTAATATATTAACACTAATTTAATTAAAAATTTATATATAATATGATTAAGAATATTTAAAATTTTAAAGTTTATTTTTCTATAAAAACATTTTTTCTTTATATTATGTATTTTAATTTAAAAGAAAAATTTATAATATTTAGAATTTGAATTTGATTAAACTAACTTAATTTTTATATTCATCATGTCAAAATTAACCTAAAATAATTTTTTTATATTTTTTCTAAAGTAATTTATTTTTAGGTGAATAGTGAAAAATACCGTTTTTACTAAAACCACAACGTTTATGATTATATCAAAATGAAAATATAACTTAAAAACTCATATTTTTTTATGATCAAACATGTATTTATGGAGTGAAATGATTCATTTAAAAATACTATGATAAATTTAGAAAACCCATGTTTAATATTTTAAAACTTAACCAATCTTTTATTATAATCAAAAAATCATTTTTCATCTTTTTCATTAATTATGATATCAAAATGTATAATTTTATTTGGATTTAATTTAAATATATATAACTATTATTTTTTAATAATAAAATTAATAAAAAACATTGATAATTTTATCCTAAACATTATTTTTACACTTAAAAATACACTTGTTCTAAAAACGGGTTTTTATGCGTTACACGTGCTAATGATAAAATTAATTTTTATTACACATAGAAATTTTATTTTATAAAATTTATTTCATATTTTGAATAATTATTTAAAAATTATGTAATAATTAACATTTTATTTTTATATATTAAAATTAAATTACTTAGGTAAAAATTAATTACCCTAATAAAAACAAAAAAATGTAAAAATAAAAAATATAAGAGTAAAAGATTAAAAATATGTTTCAGACATATATTAAAATGATTTTTTGAGGTATTATTTATCTTAACACATTATCTACTCTATTATTGTTCATTTTGGATGCACAATACATATGAAATATGTTCTCTCATTATATTAAGAAGTTACATTTATAAAAATGCCACCCCCTTCACCTATAAAAGGACCTCACCTCCACCCCATTTATCCACTCATTATAAAGATTACATCTACCAAAACTCTAACCTATTATCCCCTTAACTCACTCTCCATGTTCTAGAATCCCCTTTCTTTCCAAAAGACCAAGATAAGGAACCTTAAATTGTTACCTAAGGGAGAACATCCAAAGGGAGAGACAATGTTCTCAACCAAGCTCTTTTAATTATTTTATTCTTCCACACTCTCAAAAATATTATATCAATTAAATTATGATAAAATAAGTATTAATAATATTATAAAACTTTATTAAACTAATTTATTAACATTTTTCTACCTTCCTCCAAAACCATTCGAAAAATGAAGATGTTGTCATGCGTACGTGCAGACTACCGTCTCCATAAACGACATGATTGATTTTTCATCACCACATTTCATTAATGATTATAAAAGTATATTTAAATTATTAATATTATATTTATAACATTAATAATATTATAAAGTTATTAACCATTCTCTATCTTCCTCCCGATCCATGAAAAAAAACACATCGTCCGTGCATACGTATGGACTACCCCCCCCATGAAGGTGACATATTTAGTTTTTCACTCTAGTTTTTTATTATTTATAAAACTATATTATAAACTGATTAAACAAATTAAAAACATCTAAATAGTATAATTATTCTCATGCAATAATGATATTATTCTAAAAGAACCACTTACCTAACTATACTCACCCATATATTATAACTTGTTATTGTTTGGGTCGGTTTAACCACCCGCTTAAACAGTGCTATAAATTTCTATCATGGGTAAGTAAGGAAAACAAAATACAGAATATAGTGTACAATAATAAGTAAAAACTATTTTTTTGGTGTTCTATAATGGTTCTGGTAATATCTTACCCATTATTAAGATACCACCCTCATTCATGAAAATTACCAAAACAAGCTCGTCACAAACTTTATCATCAAAAATCACAACCAAAATAATTATGAAATGAAATTAGAGCCTTATAAATCATTAAAAAACAAATATTATAGTACCTATAATAATATTTTAATGATGAAATTTGAATATTTAAACAATAATCGACACCGCCATTATAAAACTAGTACAAAATAAAACAATCAAAACTAATAATATCCAATAATGAAAATAAAATATAACTAACTAATATATTTGTAATAAATGAATATGAATGAATTTTATAAAAAATTATAGATATGAATAAGGTTTTTAAATGGGTTATTAGGATAGTTATTTTTTTATACAGGAGGTTAGAACACATTCGACTAAGTAGGATTAAAGGTTAGGGTGTTTCGTATCAATTTAATTTTCTAAGACATGTTTTGTTTTATGAACATAATTTCATTTAAGTAGTGTGTATACTAACTATTAAATATATTATATCTTTTATTATATTTTATTAATGATAATTAAAGTTCCTTTTCAAACTCTTTCTTTCAAAGGGTCTTTATTAAAATGTTTCTTAAAGTTGTAAGGGGTTTTCTTAACTCAACTTATTTACTTGAGTCATAATAATTTCTCTTTGAAAATGGTTCTATAATATTTTATTATTTTATTATATGACTATATTATAATTAATTTCCTCCTTATTTTTTTTAGAATTAAATTGATACATTTATTTCTTTATAAAATTTATTGATGTTAAGAATAATTACCATCCTCTCGTCACATGATCTTTCTCTTCTATATCCATATTAACTCTTACCTTACAATATACTCCTATATTATTTTGAAATATAAATATGTTTTATTTCTGGTAATATTAAAAATTCTATTTACCACTTTTCAAAAGGATGATTTATCACTCTTTTCACGATGTGGGTTTTAATAAAGGAATTTTCAGAATATTAAAAAGGATTTCCTTTTCAAGTTCTTATTTTTATCTTCCACTCCAAATTTACTATAAAAAATCATTTTGTATTTTAAAGGCTCTATTATTTATTTAAAGTGGTGGTTTATAATTTTTTTCATATTATCTTTTTAAAAATTATTTTTGAAAGTGATTCATAATTTTGTTTCTAGACGACAATGTTAAAAAATATTTTCTAAAACCTCATTTCATGGTTTCACTTCCATTTTCCTATTTAAAAGATTTTAATCCTATGAATTTATGTTTTAGGAAAAACCCTATAAATTAATATTTGAAATAATCCTTTTAAGTGATTGAATTTTGGTACTAATTGATCTAATCCTTGAAGTTAGTTTATGAGATACCATCTGGAAATGATATAAAACCCATTTTCTTTCTATGGGTTTTCTTGATATGATGAAATATTAATATCTTATGGAACAAACATGTTTGAATGATGATGGGTGGGTTTCTATATCACTATCCAATGCATTGGTTAAGGTTATACATCTCATGAGATAATTATATATCATAGGTTTGCGAAACCTAAGTCACATATGGACCTTATGGTTATGAAACCTAAGTCACTAATGGACCATAGGTTTTTGAAATCTAAGTCACTTACGGAATGTATGTTTTTGAAACCTAATTTACTCATGATTCATAGGTTTGTGATACCTAATCTACCATGTAATGATTACCTATGCTTATAGTTGTGCCATAGTTTATTATTTTTCTATATTTACACATAATTCCATATCTTTATGCCTATTATTATGCTCCATGACTCATGTTTATTATATCATATTTACACACTCTTAAGCCATGGTATATGTTTGTTTATTTGAGATTACATGTCTATCTATCTTGGATTATGAATAACTCTTATTATTCCATGTTTTTTAATAATATATTTTGTAATGGCCTGGACCTCTCCAGCCCATTCCTTTGTCAAAAAGAAGGCCACAAAGTGTTCTAGAGGGTAAGATGGACTTTTCCCACACTTTCCAGAATTTCAAAACTACACACCGTGTAGTTTGAGTACACGCCGTGTACCCCCTTGCCGGGTATACCCTGTGTTGAAGGCTGTGTCTTTGCCGTGTGAAATAAATGTGTACACGCCGTGTGTCCAGTACTACATGCCGTGTAGTCCTTCCCCGCGTACGCATTACCAGTCAACGAACATATGCCATGTTGGAGCCGTGTCCTTGCCGTGTGCAATAAATGGGTACATGCTGTGTGTCTAAACCACATACCGTGTAGTCCCTCCCCACGTATGCGTTACCCTAAAACTGTGTGTTGACCAGTCAACGGCCGCAGAGCCGTGTTGGAAGCCGCGTGGAGACCGTGTGAATTAACCGAATACACACCGTGTACCATAAAGTACACGCCGTGTACTTTTTCTTTTATCACCTATAAAAGGAGGGGTCCCCTCCTTCTTTTCAACTCACCCCTCTCCTCCCCTTTCCTTTGAGCATAGTTCTCCCAAGAGACTCGAATGCTCTTTCTTCCATAACTTCATCGTCCGAGCTCCGATTTACGATCCGTCAGTGGCCACAGGATCGTAACGACGAGGCGGAACTTCCGAGCTTGGATCCGTTGTCTTTCCTTCGACCTTCCTTTTCCGACTTCCACCCGAGGAGGTTTTTTTGGGACCCGAAAGAAGTGACGGATGCCGACAGACGTCTTCTAAAGTTGATATGGGGAGGAGCGTTGCGATCAGAACCTGTTGAGGTAGGGATTTTACCTTCGCCTCTCTATTTTGTGCATCATGCGGGGTGGGTTTCCTCTTGTTTCATGAAACACAGTCGAAACGGTTTAATAAAGATAATAACTGGATTATATAACGGGTATGGGAAGTTGTGAATGCAATTACTTTATTGTATATCCTGTGATATTATGTTGTGAATTGAATAGGCTTATGCGTACTAAAAATTACGGTCGTTGGGGGCCTTTTCTTGCGCAATTAAATGTTACCGTATCTTTCTAGACCGTTTTTTGTGAATGAAACTTTTTTGAATGTGAAATTTGGTTAATCACATAAATTTGGATGATTAAATGAAAATATGTAACCTTTGTGTGATCACACTGGTTGAACAAAATGGAATAATGAACATGTGGGTGTTGGCTTGGTTACGTTGCATGTGATGGGGGTTTTTTATGGGTTTTTGTGGATCGGGTGAGCAACGGGGCTGCGGTTGACTTGGTTGTGGGTTGGTGTGAATGCTATGATGGTGATGGGAAACAGGGCTGCGATAAGTGGTATTAAAGGGATAATGATGTACGGTGGAGTTGTGGTTATGGTGGTTGGCAGTGGGGCTGCAGGGATGGGTTTGAATGTGAACGAACTATGGGTTGTGAATAATAAATAAAAAGTGGAAGAGTTAATAAATGGTGGGGAATGGTAATAGAATGGGAATGTTAATCAATGGGTTGGTTGGTTAATAAGAAGGACTTGGTTGTGTTGCTTGTGTTTTCCTAACTTGATTTGTGGATGGCAGGGATATGTTTTACGAATGATCGATGTGGTTGGTTGTGGATAGTTGCCTAGTAGTTAAGGAACAAAATAAACTAATTCTACTGAAATGTGAAAACCTAAATGGGGTTGGGGTTGTTTTTTGTATGCATGCTTCGTAGTAGCAGTGCCGATGCACGTGCTCAGTTTCTATGTTTAGAACCCATAGGTTGGGCTGTGATTTTTGTATACATATATATATATATGTATCTTTTGTGTTTTATCACACCCCACCCATGTTAAGCACTTAGTGCCAAACACTCCCATTTCATGAGAGAGGGTGTTTTCCCCATAGTTACTAGCTCCTTCCTGCTCCTTCTCCCCTAGGCTGTGATGGATTGAGGCGACCTTACACCTAAGACTCTTCGGGTAGGTTTCAATTGGGGTGGTTTTAGCCCAAGACTCTTCGGGCAGGTTCTACTGTTTCCCAAGAATCTTCGGGATGAGTCCCAGGTGTGTGCGGGCATGATATGTGGTGGTGAGGCCCAAGTGTGTGTGGGCAGGATACGTGGTGGTGAGGCCCAGGTGTGTGCAGGCGGGATACGTGGTGGTGAGGCCTAGGTGTGTGCGGGCAGGATACATGGTTGTGAGGCCCAGGTGTGTGCGGGCGGGGAGAGTGTGGCAACATCAGGACGTTCGCCGTTAGGAAGAGCATCTAACTAAATGGAAATGGTGCGGGGTACCCAATACTCTTATTCTTATATACTACTACCTGTTGTGATTGTGTTTTGGTGAGTGTGGATGGTGAGGTTGGGTGGATATAATTCCTTGCTAGGTTTCTTCTGTTGTTCTCACGGGACATTAGGAAGTCTCCCCACTTGTGCACGAGATCTTTAGGTTTCCATATTGAGTATACTTGTATGCTCACCCTACGTTTACTTTCAGGTTTCCAGGAGGACTACCAGGGCTGTGCGGGACCCTACTAGTCGGACAGTTGGAGTTGCTGCAGTTTGCTGTACTTGTTTCTTTTTTGGTTTTGTACTTTGATATTTCTTGTACTTTCACCTTGTTATAAAATTGTTTAAACATGCATGTGGGCTTGGTTTGGGTTTATTTCTATACACTTATTCTTTTCCTTTTTAGTGGTTAACTTGTCCTATTTCCCGATCTTAAAATAATAAAAGGGTAATGCCTCCCATATTTGTGAAAACTCATACCCTTGGTGCTAGTCGCCAACCCGGGGCCTACTGGAGGCAGGACTCGGGGGTCATTATCTCCCTTTCACCATTGCCAGCTCAGGAGGGGCATCTTTGGTGGGAGGGGGTCATGATAGAATTGTATCAGAGCCTGATGGTTGAGAGATAGGATGGAGTCTGGAGTTAGGCACAGTGAGGATTGCATGGGATGGTAGGGCAACAATGTTGGTTAATCTTGGTGCGTGACATAGGCCAGGGAAGACTGGCTAGGACACGAGATTTTAGGGGCCCCCATGATCCGATGCAAGGAATCTGAGCCTACCGAATGACCAAGTGAGACTACATTGATTGCAGGGTAGAGACCCTAGGGAAGGTACATGCATCATCATGATTGTGTTTTACTTGATTTGGGTGTTCTGGGAAAGAAATTGAAATAAAATGATAAAATAAAACCTTGAGTTTTTCCTTACTACTTGGGCTTATGAGATCCTTGTTTACCGTACATATATGGCACCTGGACGTCATCCCCGGGTGGCTCATACGGACGAGGCCCAACAGATCCAGGCGGTCGATCAGTTGAGGATTGACCGAGAGGAGGAAGATAGCCAGTGTCAGAAGACTCTCCGTTCTTTCCAACGACAGAACCTCAAGAAGTACGAGGGTAGTACTTCAGATACGGAGACAGAAGGGTGGATTGAGGATCTAGGGATCTCTTTTACCTTGATTCGTGCTTCAAGGGAGTACTGGGTTCCCCTAGCAGTTAGTCAGCTGAGAGGTGCGGCGCGACAGTGGTGGACGCTCTACCTCGGAGAGAGGATAGAGGCAGAGGTTCCATGGGATGACTTTGAGAAGGAATTCCGAGAGGAATTTCTTTCTTCTATGATCAAGGTAGAGAAGCGACAGGAGTTACTCTCCCTTCAGTAGGGGAGTATGTTAGTACGAGAGCTGGGGATCAAGTTCAAGGATCTCCTGCACTTTGCTTCAGATCTCTTTTTGGATGAGGAGTATCGGGCGAGACATTTGGAGGAAGCGCTTCGTCCTTCGCTCCAATATGATGTCACCCCATTCACCCTTCCGATATACTTGGCAGTACATAAGAAGACAGAGGTTGTAGAGAGGATGCACTCGCTGGGAGGTGCACCATGAGAGGGGATCCATCCAGGTTCGTCGAAGGGGAAGGTAGTCAGCAGAAGGTCTCCTGTGACGGGACCTTCCAGGTTCAGGCCAGTGGGGAGCAGGCCCCAGCAGTTCCAGTTCAGATCTTCGGGTCCTCGTCCCTTTTTCACGAGCCCAGGACCAAAGTATTTTTCTTGTGGAGGTTTCGGGCATGTTCAGAGTCGGTGCCCGACCCGAGCTCAGTATGGTGGAGGTGGCCAGGTTCGGCACCCACCTCAGCAGCACCAGTTGCCTGCGAGGCCCTTTTTAGCAGCATCAGGAGGAGGCCGACCTCAGGGTGCTCCTTAGGGACCTCGACCAGGGCGTGGTCGGGGAAGTGGATGACATCAGAGAGGCAGAGGAGCTGGGCGTGGACAGTTGCACGCAGCAGAGTTGGTAGCTCCAGCGGGACTAGAGGTGGTACGAGGTACGATTTGTTTGTTCAGCACTCTCATTTATGCTTTGTTCGATTCAGGAGCTTCGCACTCCTTTGTTGCACCTGGTCTAGCCCATGCTTTGGGACTAGACATAGAAAGACTTTCCGTACCATTGGTACTGAGTACACAAGTTGGAGGCCAGACCAACGTATCTTGTGTTTGCCGGGGATGTGGGATGACGTTGGGACCACATCAATCTAGTGGGGACCTTCTTCTGTTACAGATGTAGCCATACGATGTCATCCTAGGCATCGACCAGTTGTTTTCTATTAGTGCCGTTATCGACTGCTTCCGGAGAAGAGTCGTGTTCTCCGATGTGGACGGGCAGCGTGTAGCTTTTGTTGGTGAGAGGAGCTATCAGGTGGGAAGCCAGTGTGTGGAGCCTCTCCTTTCCTTGTTAGGCGGGTTATCAGTGGTTCCAGCTGATACAGAGATGATGGATGTCCCGAAGGTTGTTGGGGAGTTCCTCGATGTTTATCCTGAGGAGGTTGTGAATCTACCCCCCCGACGTGACGTTGAGTTCGGGATAGACTTATAGCCTGGTGCCCGTCCGATTTCGATGGCCCTTTATCGGATGGCACCTTCAGGGTTGCGGGAGTTGCAGATTCAGATTGACGATCTGATGGAGAAGGGTTTTGTTTGACCTAGTGTGTCACCATGGGGTGCTCTAGTTTTGTTCATGAAGAAGGCAGATGGTGGTCTCAGGCTATGCATAGACTATCGAAGGTTGAACCAGGTAACGGTCAAGAACCGTTACCCCCTCCCAAGGATAAATGATCTCTTCAACCAGCTGAGGGGAGCAGGTTGGTTTTCCAAGATTGATCTACGATCTGGATATCATCAGCTGAGGGTGAAGGACAGTGACATCTCGAAGACGGCTTTCAGGTGCAGGTATGGGCACTTCGAGTTTGTAGTTATGCCGTTTGGAGTTACGAATGCACCAGTTGTGTTCATGGGACTTATGAACCTTGTCTTCCGAGAGTTTCTGGACCAGTTCATCGTTGTGTTTATCGATGAAATCCTGATCTACTCAAGATCAGAGGAGGATCACGTTGAGCATCTCAAGGCAGTCTTGGAAGTCCTTCAACACCACTAGCTTTACAGGAAATTGTCGAAGTGTAAGTTCTTGATGCAAGAAGTACACTTACTTGGGAACGTGGTGTCTCAGCATGGAGTGTCGGTGGACCCATCAAAGGTGGAGGCAGTTGTTTCTTGGGTGGCACCCAAGAGCATGGCGTAAGTTTGTAGTTTCCTGGGGTTGGCAAGTTACTATTGAAGGTTCGTTTCAGACTTCTCTCGAGTTGCTGCTCCATTGACAGCTTTGACTAGGAAGAACCAGGTCTTTCTATGGAGCGAGCAGTGCCAGAAGGCTTTTAACTACCTGAAGGAGAAGTTGCTCAGTGCTCCCGTACTCAGGTTTCCAGAGGAAGGGTTGTTGTATGAGGTGTTTTGTGATGCTTCTGGCCTTGGTCTGGGGTGCATGCTGATGCAAAAGAAGGGTGTGATTTGTTATGGGTCTAGGCAGTTGCACCCTCACGAGCGTAACTATGCCACCCATGACCCGGAGCTTGCAGCAGTAGTGTTCGCATTGAAGTTGTGGCGACATTACCTCTTTGGGGAGCGCTTTGTGGTCTTCTCAGATCACAAGAGATTAGGTTATATATTCTCCCAGCATGACCTGAACTTACGGAAGTAGAGATGGGTCGAGTTTATCTAAGACTATGACTTCGAGATCTCTTACACTTAAGGTAAGGGAAACGTTGTGGCTGATGCCCTGAGCAGGAAGTCACATAAGGAAGTGGTTCGAGAATTTGCTGATGCTTGGAAAGCGATGAGAGAGTTGGCTGCCTTGCACTTGGATGCCAGGGTAGAAGGTGTTAGAGGCTGTTTTTTTCAGATGAAGGTGCATTCCTCCTTGTTGTAGTAGGTGGAAGAGTCTCAGTGGGGGGACTCCGAGGTGGAAGTGATGCGGGATCGTGTCGATCAGGGGAATGCTCCAGAAGGATGGTCAAAGGACATCCGACATTGGATGCTTTTCCATGGAAGGTTGTTTGTTCCAGAGGCGATGTATGAGGGAGTTCTCCGTGAGTTCCATAGCTCAGCCTTGGCGGTACATCCAGGAGTTTCAAAAATGTACCGAGGCCTGAGGGAACAGTTTTGGTGGCCCGGGGTGAAATAGGCAGTGGCAGAATTTGTGGCTAAATTCCTAGTGTGTCAGCAAGTGAAGGCTGAACACCGTGTTCCTAGTGGTTTGTTGCGTCCTTTAGATGTCCCCAAGTGGAAGTGGGATGAAATATCAATGGACTTCGTCACAGGGCTACCCAAAGCTCAGGGTGGTTATGATGCTATCTGGGTAGTGGTGGATCGTCTGACAAAATCAGCTCACTTCTTAGCAGTTAAGAAGTCAGGTCCAATGAGTACCTTAGCACAGAGGTACGTAGACGAGGTGGTGCGTTTTCATGGAGTCCCGAAGACTATCGTCTCAGATCGGGATACTCGGTTTACCTCATGAGTCTGGAGGGGGTTACAACATGCTTTTGGCACCCAGCTACACCTTAGCACTACTTTCCACCCCCAGACCGATGGGCAGACAGAGCAGACTATCCAGACGTTGGAGGACATGCTGCGAGCATGCGTTCTGGATTTCGGAGGATCATGGGTACGACACTTGCCTTTAGTAGAGTTTTCCTACAACAAAAGCTTCCACTCTACTATTAGCATGGCAACGTTTGAGTCTTTATATGTAAGACCATGTCATTCACCCATTTGCTGGGCAGAGGTTGGTGAGACAGGTGCTCTTGGGCCAAAGGTAGTGTAGAGCACCACAGAGAAAGTCCAGCTAGTACATGATAGGATGAAAGTGGCTCAGGACCGACAAAAGTCTTATGCTGATCATCAGATGAGGCCCTTGGAGTTCAAGGTGGGAGATCATGTGTTCTTGAAGGTTTCCCCTCGACGGGGGCAGAGGAGGTTTGGGAAAGGGATCAATCTCTCACCTAGGTTCATCGGACCTTTTGAGGTGCTAAGGCGAGTCAGCGAGGTGGCATATCAGCTGGCCCTGCCACCTCAGTTGGAGAAAGTTCATGACGTCTTCCACGTCTTCTAGATTTTCCGGTACTTACACGACAACTCTCATGTTATCGACTGGGGAGAGTTAGATATGGGAGACGACGCGAACTTTGAGGAAAGACCAGTCAGAATCGAAGATCGTAAAGAGAAGGTGCTCCGTGGACGAACCATTCCCTTGGTTCACGTGTTGTGGAGGCATGGTGGCCTCGAAGAGAGCACTTGGGAGCAGGAGACCCAGATGCATGATCAGTACCCGTAGTTGTTTTGAATTTTGTTTTCCCTTGTTATTCTAAGCTTTGTGTTTATGTTGTACTCTGTACCTTTGATATATGGAATTCTTGGCTTGTCGGTTGTGAGACCTTTTGTTTCCTTGTTCTATGGAAGTGTGTAGCATGTTCGGATGTGTGGGGAAAGGAAAAAACCTGACTCTTAATCGAGACACATTAATGAGGATGCGATTGAACCCGTGCAGGCGAGTCAGTGCCACCTAAAGCGGATAATATCTCGACATAGAAGAAGGAATTTTACCCAACCCACGTGTTCAGGAAATGTGTGGGTTGTACGATGTTGGGGGCAATGTAAGTTGGAAAATACTAATATATGGACGTAGGAAGGCCCAATCCTTAATCAAGATGCATTAATGCGGATGCGATTAAACCCGTGCAGGCAAGTCAGTGCCGCCTAAAGCGGATAATATCTTGACACAGGAGAGGGAATTCCTAAAACCTATGATTAGGATTGTTGGTTGAGTTCCTAATATAATGAGAACCCTAAGAGGTATCTTATCGGGTTCCTCTAAGTTGGTTTTTGAATTCTCAGGGATGAGAATGTTTTAAGAGGTATCTGATGTAATGGCCCGGACCTCTCCGGCCCATTCCTTTGTCAAAAAGAAGGCCACAAAGTGTTCTAGAGGTTAAGATGGAATTTTCCCACACTTTCCAGAATTTTGAAACTACACGTCGTGTAGTTTGAGTACACGCCGTGTACCCCCTTGCCGGGTATACCTCGTGTTGAAGGCCGTGTCTTTGCCGTGTGAAATAAATGGGTACACGCCGTGTGTTCAGTACTACACGCCGTGTAGTCCTTCCCCACGTACACGTTACCAGTCAATGGCCGTGTGCTGTGTTGGAGCCGTGTCCTTGCCATGTGCAATAAATGGGTACACGCCGTGTGTCTAAACCACATGCCGTGTAGTCCCTCCCCGCGTATGTGTTACCCTCAAACCGTGTGTTGACCAGTCAACGGCCGCAGAGCCGTGTTGGAAGCCACGTGGAGACTTTGTGAATTAACCAAGTACACACTGTGTACTTTTGATTTTCTCACCTATAAAAGGAGGGGTCTCCTACTCCTTTTCAACTCACCCCTCTCCTCCCCTTTCCTCTGAGCATAGTTCTCCCAAGAGACTCGAAGGCTCTTTCTTCCATAACTTCTTCATCCGAGCTCCGATTTACGATCCGTCAGTGGCCACGGGATCGTAACGACGAGGAGGAACTTCTGAGATTGGATCCGTTGTCTTTCCTTCAGCCTTCCCTTTCCGACTTCCACCCGAGGAGGTTTTTTCGGGACCCGACAGAAGTGACGGACGCTGACGGACGTCTTCTAAAGTTGATCTGGGGAGGAGCGTTGTGATCAGAACCTATTAAGGTAGGTATTTTACCTTCATATCTCTATTTTTTGCATCATGCGGGGTGGGTTTCCTCTTGTTTCATGAAACACAGTCGAATCGGTTTAATGAAGATAATAACTGGCTTATATAACGGGGATGGGAAGTTGTGAATGCAGTTACTTTATTTTATATCCTGTGATATTATGTTGTGAATTGAATAGGCTTATGGCTGCTAAAAATAAAGGTCGTTGGGGGCCTTTTCTTGCGCAATTAAATGTTAGCCTATCTTTCTAGACCGTTTTTTGTGAATGAAACTCTGTTGAATGTGGAATTTGGTTAATCACGTAAAGTTGGATGATTAAATGAAAATCTGGAACCCTTGTGTGATCACCCCGATTGAACAAAATGGAATAATGAACATGTGGGTATTGTATTGGTTACGTGGCATGTGATGGGGGTGTTTTATGGGTTGTTGTGGATCAGGTGATCAATGGGGCTGCAGTTGACTTGGTTGTGTTTTGGTGTGAATTCTATGATGGTGATGGGCAGCGGGGCTGCGATAAGTGGTATTAAAGGGATAATGATGTACGGTGCAGTTGTGGTTATGGTGGTTGGCAGCGGGGCTGCAGGGATGGGTTTGAATGTGAACAAACTATGGGTTGTGAATAATAAATAAAAAGTGGAAGAGTTAATAAATGGTGAGGAATGGTAATAGAACGGGAATGTTAATCAATGGGTTGGTTGGTTAATAAGAAGGACCTGGTTGTGTTTCTTGTGTTTTCCTAACTTAATTTGTGGATGGCAGGGATATGTTTTACGAACGATCGATGTGGTTGGTTGTGGATAGTTTCCCAATAGTTAAGGAACTAAATAAACTAATTCTTCTGAAACGTGAAAACCTAAATGGGGTTGGGGTTGTTTGTTGTATGCATGCTTCGTAGTAGCAGTGCCGATGCACGTGATCGGTTTCTCTATTTAGAAGCCATAGGTTGGGCTGTGAGTTTGGTATACATATATATATCTATATCTTTTGTGTTTTATCGCACCCCACCCATGTTGAGAACTTAGTGCCAAACACGCCCATTTAATGAGAGAGGGTGCTTTCCCCATAGTTACTAGCTCCTTACTGCTCCTTCTCCCCTAGGCTGTGATGGATTGAGGCGACCTTACACCTAAGACTCTTCAGGTAGGTTTTGATTGGGGTGGTTTTAGCCCAAGACTCTTCGGAAAGGTTCTACTGTTTCCCAAGAATCTTCGGGATGAGGCCCAGGTGTGTGCGGGCAGGATACGTGGTGGTGAGGCCCAGGTGTGTGCGGGCGGGATACGTGGTGGTGAGGCCCAAGTGTGTGCGGGCGGGATACGTGGTGGTGAGGCCCAGGTGTGTGCGGGCGGGATACGTGGTTGTGAGGCCCAGGTGTGTGCGGGTGGGAAGAGTGTGGCAACGTCAGGATGTTTGCTGTTAGGAATAGAAGCTAACTAAAGGGAAATGGTGCGGGGAACCCAATACTCTTGTTCTTATATACTAATACCTGTTGTGATTGTGTTTTGGTGAGTGTGGATGGTGAGGTTGGGTGGATAGAATTCCTTGCTAGGTTTCTTCTGTTGTTCTCACGGGACATTAGGAAGTCTCCCCACTTGTGCACGAGAGCTTTAGGTTTCCCTAATGAGTATACTTGTATGCTCACCCTACGTTTACTTTCAGGTTTCCAGGAGTACTACCAGGGCCGTGTGGGACCCTACTAGTCGGACAGTTGGAATTGATGCAGTTTTCTGTACTTGTTTCCTTTTTGGTATTGTACTTTGAGCTTTCTTGTACTTGAAACTTGTTATAAAATTGTTTAAACATGCATGTGGGCTTGGTTTGGGTTTATTTCTATACACTTGTTCTTTTCCTTTTTGGTGGTTGACTTTTACTATTTCCTGATATTAAAATAATAAAAGGGTAATGCCTCCCATATTTGTGAAAACTCATACCCTTGGTGCTAGTCACCAACCTGGGGCCTACTGGAGGCGGGACTTGGGGGTCATTATCTCCCTTTCACCATTGCCAGCTCAGGAGGGGCATCTTTGGTGGGAGGGGGTCGTGACATATTTCCCCTACTAATGTTTTATCATATTCCAATGATGACATGTTGATTATTTTTCCCTTACAAATCGTTTGATATCACCCCTTTATTATGTATCCATTCCCTAGGTTTAACTATGGCAAAAATTTTCTGGAAACTTTGGGATGCTAGGAATAAGGCAAGAGAAGGTGTTCTTCCCTCCCCCATTCTCCTCCAAGTTCGAACGTGATCATTGGTGTCAGAGCTGGGCCACCTCATTAGTGGCGGAGAAGGTTCGTTCTCTCTTCACTCGATCATGACAAGAGCACAACCAACTACTGGTCCAAGTCGCAGTAATCAGGGAATATGGGTGAAGTGGAAAACCCCATGTAGGGGTATGAAACTCAATGTATAAGTCTTATATATTGATGAGGGAGATGAGGGGTGGAAGCCTGGTTAGAAATTCATATGGGTCATACATTCTCAGCTTTAGTGATTTCTACGACAGGGGCACATCTTTGGGTGTGGAGATTCGATCCATACACACAGTCCTATCTTTGTACGATATTTTCAACATCAAGGTGGAGGAAATCAAGTCTGACACTATCTTTGTTCATTTTATACAAGGAAGGGATGCTCTGCCTTTGTATCTTACCTACTTGGTAATACAATGTAGAAGTAAAATCAATCAGGGCATATCTATCAAGCACACTTGGCGTGAATGGAATCATATAGAAGACATTCTGGCATGGGAAGGAAGATAAAATTAAGAGATTATTGTTTATATTTGTATTGGATCTATTCCATAGAGCTACAATCAGATTATTCTCAGCGATGCGCTTGGTCTCCATCACTTTAGGCCCCCCATGATCCTTTGTGGGTTTTCCTTTGACCTTCCGATTCTTGTATTTTTTATTTATAATTTTATAATAAAAAAGTAATTTTCAGTCATTCCCTAGGTTATGAATATGAGTATAAATTATGATAAGTCTATAAGGGAGTCTAATGTGGCTCAATTATGGAGAAATGTTCACAAGTGTTATAAAATAAATTTCTTATGTAGCTAGTTCTCAATGACACTAAACCTTTGGTTCTTGGGATTGTGAGATTATTATGAGATGTAATATTTAAGTTATGAATATGATGTAAAATATATGTATGTTTATCTTGGGTCATCTCACTTAGTGTCAAATACTATGTGAAAAGTATGCGTTTTTAGCACTGGATCTGAGAGTGTGGGTTTGGGTGCCTTATTTGGCATCATAGCAAGGTTTAGTTATTTGTGAGGACCAATTTAGTTATTTTCTAGATTAGTATTAGATAAATTTAGTAAAAAACCTATGGATTAATACTGTAATTTGATGCTATACCCATGCCTCTATACCAATAGTTTTCTAGAACCATTGGTATAGATTCAAATCCAGTATCCTATACCAACAGTTTATAAAAAACCATTAGTATAGGGATGATACATAAGCTTCATGGCCTCTCCTCCTCCACTACCCACCCATGATCCATAATCCCCCTACCCTGAGTGATTTCCTCCCCTAGAGATATCCCCCCATTCATTGATTTTTTTGATTATGTTCTTCTTCAACATCAAATGAGTGAGTTCTAAATCCATAATCTCCTCTATCAAGCATAGTTTTCATTTTTATTAATGTATAAAAACCTATCTAAGATCCTGTTAGGTCATGATTCTTCCAGATTCATTGAAAAAAGATTCATTCAGATTATTTTTGTTATAGTGTTGAATGATAAATGTAATTGTAGTGTATATATATATGTGTGTGTTTTTCTAATTTATTTATTCACTAATTTTACATAAATGTAATATAAAGTTTTTTTGTGTAATATATATTAATTTATTATGTAATTAATTATTATAGTAAATTTTTTTTTCAATTAATATATTACGGGGTTATGAAATTATTCATTTAATTTTTTTATTTTTATAATTGAATGATAAAAATTTCTTCATAATTAATTTCAATCTAATAGTTTGTATTAGTTTTTGCATATTACTTGTCTTATACTTTGTTTGGGTCATTACTAGTATGCATTGATTATAACATATTCCATCTATTATTCTTTTTTTGGATACTTATCAGTATGGTTTGAGTAATTTCATATTAAAATTGGTATTTGGAATATCTTATTGGAAATGATATACAGACATATGATACTAATTCATGTCTTGATGCTATTATGAATGTTTCCCTGATAAAAACATATATATTAAAGATAAGAGTTTTGATATTGGGTGAGACATTGTTTTTATTCTTGAGTAAATGTTTTCCATGATAAATACATATTTATTTAATTGGATTTATGTTATATTCAAAACAACAAAGTTGTTTTCAAAATATTTATTTCATAAATACATATGTATTTAATTGGATTATGTAATAATTATTTCCCATTCCATGTCTTATACTTTGTTTGGTTTGTTACTTGTATGCATTAGTTATAACATATGTCATTTCTCTTATTCATTATTTGGATGGCTACTAGTATGCTTTGATGTCTTTCATATTAAAACTGGTATTTGGATTAGCTTACTGGAAATATTATGCATACATGTGATAGTAAATTATGTCTTGATGGTATTATGAACATTTCCTTGATAAAATAATATGTATCAAAGATAATAGTTTTCATGTTGGGTAAGACATTATTATGTGATTACATAAGTGAGGATAAAATGGATAAGTTGGAAAAGTGGGGAGAAATGATTTAGGTATTAAAAATTCTTGGATTTAATATAAACCTATTATTTTGTGTTACATATATTAGGTAATTAATTAATTAATTATTCAGGTACTTTGTTTTTTTGTGAATGTATTAAAAGGTTATGGAATTATTGTAAAGACCCAGAAATTTCAAGGAAATTTTTTTCTTAATTTCTTTGGAATTTTACAAGTCCGCAGTTTCTGACGGCGCCTGATTTTGAGGCCCGGTGTGCCCAGAATCAATTTCTGAAGTTTTTTTCGGGTACGTTCAGTAAACGTACGTGCGGGTTTTTCTATCTTTTGAACCGGTGCTCGGAATTGAAATATGAGGACACTGTTGAACTCCTAGCATCGATAATCGCTTAAGGGGACCTTTTCCTCGATCACAATCGAGTTGGGGTGAATGTTGGTTTTTCGAGGTTTCATGGGATAAAAATAAAATAAACATTGTATTTTATTTTTAATTGAAATTTTGAAACTTCTCATTTAATGAGGGGCATTAAATGTGTGGTAACCCAAGAGGTGTAACCAACCATTTAATGAATTTTATTTATGTTAATAAGAGGGGTTGGGGGGAAGGTTGGAAAAGGTTTTGGTAGACGAGGAATGGTTCTCCAACGACGTTCTCCCTAGCGAAGAACGATCCTTCGACGGAGATCAGATCCCGACGAATCTATGACGCACGAACTCTGATCCGAAGTGCGAGGCAGACACAACGATCTTTGTCAACTTAACCTTCTTCCCGTGATGTCTTCAACAAGAAATGATCGAGGTAGGGGTCATTATTGTTTAATTTGAATACTCGTAATTCATCTTTATTTGTGGTTCTTTGTTAGACAAATTGTTATTATCTAACACGGATGGCGTGGGCCAAACAAACATGGACCGACGTCCCTCCGATAGATCTTGATGGATTGATGACGACGGTGGCACAATGGCACCACCGGTAGAGAGAACCGAAGAATAAACCAGCAACACAATTGACACTGGTCGCCGGAGCTCTATGAAGAATGGGGCCGCGACCACCACGGGTCGCGACAATGCCAGAGGGGAACGATGCCATCTCACCGAACCAGAGGTAGAGGGGCCGTGGCCATGCGGGCTGCGAAAGACGGAGATGACGTGGCGCCGTCGCGTCGTGCCGGAAGGGAAGCCGTGGCTGGGCTGCGACGGAAGAGCTGGAGGGATACCGGCTGAGCCGGCCGCCGGTGAGGGTGTGCCAGGGCAGAACCCAGTGGGTTCCGCGGAGAGGAACCGACGCTTTCCGGTTCCGTTATGGGAGACAGGGGGGGCATAAAACCGCCCCCCCTTAATTGTTTAGGGCGGGCCCCGTAGGGCACCGCCACCGCCGGGTCACGTTGACCAGGCAGGTTTCACCTCCCCAGCCACGTGGCTAGGCCACCGCGTTACGCGGATTGGGGCACCGCGCCACACAGGCCGGGCCGGACCCGGACCCGGGTTGGACCGGGCCCAGACCCCCCTTTTGGGACCTTTTTTGGTCAATCACCCATAACATGAGCTACAGACCTCCAATCAATTCACCATAAGTTGAGTAGGAATCTTTGGATCAAGACGGTCATTTTGGTATATTACACTCAAGGTTTCAGCGAAGTTTGGGTATGGCCGGGTTGGTTCGAACCCGAAACCAACCGGGCCCACGGAGCGGAAACACTTATAACTTAAGGAACGGACGTCCGATTGACGTGCTATCAAATAAGTTGGATTAATTTTGATGAGACGATTCTTTTGGAATACCCCACTTGAGGATTGGATGCAATTGGAGTACGGTCGGTTTGGTTTTAGGTTAAAAACCAACCGGGCCCCTAGAACGGAAAAACCAATAACTCTCAGACCGGACGTCCGTTTGACGAACTGTCAGCGACGTTGGTAATCTCGTTGAGAAACGGTTCCTTTGAGTATACCCCATGGGAGTTTTGGGTACAATTGAGATATGGTTGGGTTGGTTCGTACACGAAACCAACCGGGCCCCCGGGACAAAAAAGCTAATTACTCACAGACTGAGCGTTCGATTGACGCACCGTCTATTGCGTTGAGACCCCTTTGAAGTGGCAGTCCTTTGTGATACTTCTATGTGAGACTTTGTGACACTTGAAGTATCAAATAGTAGCTCGTGGAACAGATCCTCCCGGAGACGAGCATACAGAGTACAGAGACCTAGTAGCTGTAGACCTGACGACTGCTTAACCGATTCGACTCGGAGTGATTCGACTATCCTAGTGGACAGAGCGCCCAGTTTGGCAGTAGAATCATGGAGGACGGAGCGACTAGTTTGGCAGTAGACCCATGGTACTCGACATGAGGAGTACCTCTGACAGCTATTAGGGGGAGCACTGGGTTTGGCGGCAGACCCACAACGGAGGAGCACCCGGTTTGGTAGCAGACCCGCGATACTCGATAGGAGGAGTACCTCAGCAGTCTAAGGTTAGTGAGTAGTGCCTCAGAGTCGCAAAAGGGCCACTGTACTCGATAGAGGAGGAGTTCTCAAGCAGCTGTGGTTTTGATAATGAAAATCCTGGTTTGAGCTGAGTCATTAACCTTTGTGTTTTCCTCATGATTAAGATGGGTTACTTGATAACTTAGGTATATGTATGAGAATATACCTAATTAAAGGTTATCTGTTGAGATCTTTCTTTGTGGTTTATCTTTGTTGTATTTTTGTGATACCTTGAGGGTCTCGGGGTCCCTACTGAGTATCGTTATACTCACCCCTACACAGGCTATACTCGCACCTCATTGTGTTTGATGCAGATGACGGACAACGCTGACCGAGGCAGATTGTATAAGGACTGGATGGTACCTGGAGGTGGACACTCGAAATTACGTCACATGGAGCAGACTGATAGATGCTGAGTGCCGAGGAGGACATCTGTACCTACCCTTCAGTTAGGATCCCAGAGGACGATCTCGGAGGATGATCCAGGAGCAGCTTCCATCTTCCAGCTGTTTTTCATTTCAGTTGTACTTTATTTCAGTTGTAGCTATACCTTTCTATTGGGATTGTATTTCTGGACCCTTTGTACTTTCAGCAGACTTGTTATACTACTTTACTTAGTGTTTTCTTCCGCTTGTTCTCTGGTTGTGTGTGTTTATGTTTTATAAAGACAATGACTTCCCAGTTCTAGGTAATTACGACTTTGGTACTAGTCGCCAGCCCCTGGCCTATGGGAGGAGGGCTTGGGGTAGTCACGATGCGGGCCCCGGGGGACGGGTCGTGACAAATTGGTATCAGAGGAGTCAGTTCTACCGCATAACTTAAGACTTTGATCTCTCTTTTATGTGAAGCAATAGTTTTAAGGGTACTGGGTGTGGTTCTCAGTTCAAGGAGTCCAGTGTTGGTGTGGCGGCCGACATATCCATATACCAGGACCCTAACTACTGATTTCTGACTTAGTGCATGAAAACACTTGTTGCGTGTCTATTTTCAAAAGTTTTCTTTAAGTCAGCTCACCAGGTTTTAATCATTTGATCATGTAGCATCTGTTCAGGATGCCTCCACGTAGACAGTCAGTAGGAGTTCCGGGAGAGTACATGATGATGGCCCACCGAGCGATGAGGCGCCGGTGTAGGGCCCTCTTTCTATGATGGCACATTTAGGTGGTGTACCAACAGCACTACCACCCATTGGGCAGCAGATGCCACCAGCCATACTAGCGGACAGTGCACGCTGACAGAGCACGTTGCACAAGTTCTAGCAGAAGAGGCCTATGAGGTTACGAGGCGAGGAAGATTCCCAGGCAGTAGTGGACTAGCTAGATGCGATTGCTAGAGTTCTACACCTAGTTTAGACACTATTAGAGTATATGATGATCTTAGCTACTAGTGTTTCCCAGTGATTGACCATGAGGTTGGTCCACATAGTGATGAGGCTTCGGTACGTGGACCGATTCCTGAGATAGTACCTTCGGGTAGTGTAACAGCTATATCACTACCTATTGGTCAACAGTTTCAACCAGCGGTACCGGTAGATGACCCATGTAGGTTTAGTGCCTTACACGTGTTTCAACATCAGATACCCCTCAGGTTTCGAGGCGAGCCCGACTCACAGGCGGCTAAGGACTGGCTTTAGGAGGTGGCTGAGAGTTTTCTAGAGCTTATATAGCTTCGACAAGATGACATGTCGGTAGCTGAGTATTCATCGAGGCGTACCGATCATTCTTGGCACTTGATGACTATGATACGATCAGTTCTTTAGAGCTCAGACCTCATAGCAAGGTGTGTTTAAAGGACATCTGGGCCAACATTTTTCCTATATGCATTTCTACTTATGCTAGGGTGCTAGAGAGAACCTTTGTGGTTGAATGTTCTTTGGATGAATGGATAAAGCTAAAGAATGTTAGCAGTGGGAAATCAGAGAAATGGCACTAGTATCAAAGACTTGGGCATGTAAAATGTTTCAAGAATAGGAAGTGTTAAGGATAGATGAATCTGCAGAGCAGCAAACGTGGAAGCAGAGCTAGGAGGGCAACATGTGGTGATGTACATTTCGACCTGTTACAACCACCCACTTTTGTAGTCCCCGCCAGGCTCAGGGCGCAGGAGGGCAGGGTATGAGAGTGGCTGCATGTGGTCAAGGAGTGTGACCCAAGGGCTCTAGGAATGATTCGAGGTACGATCTGTGTCTACTACTAGCTGCCGTAACAACAGACATTGATATGAACCATTCCTTCCTTCCACGAATCTTGTCCCCGACCTAGAGTTTTCGGTTAAGCCATTGACTTGACCCTCATGTCTGGAGATACATTTGGGAGGAGACTCGATAATAACTCTTACACCGATGGTGTGATTTGACCCTTGAGGCGAGAGTTTTGGTTGGAACCTCTTGGTGGTAGCGTCGAGGCCTTATGACGTTAGTTTGGGTATGGACTGGGAAACCACAGTTCATACACAGATTGACTGTATTAGGCAAAAAGGTTATGGTTTACCTACAACACTGGGATGAGTTTTCCTTGGTTGGAGAAAAGGAAACCCTAGGTAGCATAGGATGGAATCATGCATAAGTGGGTGCAGTCGATCACTCATGAGTCGACCAGACTTATATTTGTGCCAGACTTCTCTAGAGTTGCTGCACCGCTTTTAGCATTGACGAAGAAGGGGAAACCCTTCATGTGGTCAGAGAGATACCAGTAGAGATTTTCAGAAGCTGAGGCAACGGTTAACCAGTGCGCCCATCTTGAGGCTACTAGAGAAGGTGCAAATCATCCAGAAGCGGATGAAGACTGCACAGAGCAGACAAAATTCCTATGCTGATAAGAGACGGATACCACAAGAGTTCTAGGATGGAAACCAAATCTTCTTACGGGTCTCACCTCGATGGGGTCTACGGAGATTTGGTCGGGGCGGCAAGTTATCTACGCGTTTCATCGGACTATTCTAGGTCCTCAGCAGAGTAGGCGAGGTGGCTTACCGCCTGACCCTTCCACCTCAGTTGCACCGGGTGCATGATGTCTTCCACGAATCTCAGTTGAGGAGATACATGCACAATCCGTTCCACATCATCGATCACGGGGAGCTGGACATCGATGACAGGGCGACTTTTATGGAGGTCCCGGTGGAGATCGAGGATCTATAGGAGCAGTTCCTATGTGTATGGTTGATTCCTCTGGTGCACATTCGCTGACAGCACAGGAACCTCCAGGAGAGCACTTGGGAGCGGGAAGCTTAGATGCGAGCTCAGTACCCCCATTTGTTTTCCTAGCGTGTGTTATAGCTTTACGAGGACATAAATCCCTGAGGTGGGAGTGATGTAAAGATCTGGAAATTTCAAGGAATTTTTTTCTTAATTTCTTTGGAATTTTACGAGTTTGCAGTTTCTGACGGCTCCTGATTCCGAGGCCCGATGTGCCCGAAATCAATTTCTGAAGTTTTGTTTGGGTACGTTCAGTAAACGTACATGCGGGTTTTTCTATCTTTTGAACCGGTGCTCGGAATTGAAATTTGAGGACACCATTGAACTCCTAGCATCGGTAATCGCTTAAGGGGACCTTCTCCTCGATTGCAATCGAGTTGGGGGTGAATGTTGGTTTTTTGAGGTTTCATGGGATAAAAATAAAACAAACATTGTATTTTATTTTTAATTGAAATTTTGAAACTTCTCATTTAATGAGGGGCATTAAATGTGTGGTAACCCAAGAGGTGTAACCACCCATTTAATGAACTTTATTTATGTTAAATAGAAGGGGTTGGGGGGAAGGTTGGAAAAGGTTTTGGTAGACGAGGAACGGTTCTCCAACGACGTTCTCCCCAGCGAAGAACGATCCTTCGACGGAGATCGGATCCCGAAGAATCTCCGACGCACAAACTCGGATATGAAGTGCGAGGCAGACGCAACAATAGTCATCAACTTCACCTTCTTCCCGTGATGTCGTCAACAAGCAACGATCGAGGTAGGGGTCATTATTGTTTAATTTGAATCCTCGTACTTCATCTTTATTTGTGGTTATTTGTTAGCCAAATTGTTATTATCTAACGTGGAGGGAGCGGGCTGAACAAACACGTCCCGACGTCCCTCCGATGGATCTTGATGGATTGATGACGACGGTGGTTCAACGGTGCCACCGGTAGAGAGAACCGTAGAATAAATCGTCAACACAATTGACACTGGTCGCCGGAGCTGTAAGAAGAATGGGGCCGCAGCCACCATGAGCTGCGACAATGCCAGAGGGGCACGGTGCCGTCACACCGCGCCAGAGGTAGAGGGGCCATGGACACGTGGGCCGCAATAGATGGATATGGCGCGACACCGTCACGCCGCGCCGGAAGGGAAGTCGCGGCTGGGCCGCGGCGGAAGAGCTGGAGGGCGGCCGACTGAGCCGGCTGCCGGTGAGGGTGCACCAGGGCGGAACCCAACGGGTTCTGCGGAGAGGAACCAGTGCTTTCCGGTTCCATTATGGGAGATAGGGGGCGTAAAACCACCCCCCTTAATTGTTTAGGGCAGGCCCCACAGGGCACCGCCACCGCCTGTTCACGTTGACCAGGCGGGTTTCACCGCCCCAGCCACGCGACTGGGCCACCGCGTCACGCGGAATGGGGCACTGCGCCACGCGGGCTGGGCTGTGCCCTAATGGGCCAGACCCAGACCCAAGTCGGGTCGACCCGGTTCGGGCCGACCCAGGGTGGGTTGGGCCGGGTCGGACTGAACCCAGACTCCCCTTTTGGGACCTTTTTTGGTTAATCGCCCATAACTTGAGCTATGGATCTCCGATAGACGTACCGTCAGTTGTGTAGGAATCCTTGGATCAAGATGGTCGTTTCAGTATATTAAAATCAAGGTTTAGGTGAAGTTTGGGTATGGACAGGTTGGTTCGAACCCGAAACTAACCGGGCCCATGGAACAGAAACGCTTATAACTTAAGGACCGGACGTCCGATTGATGTGCCGTCAACTACGTTGGATTCATTTTGATGAGATGGTTATTTTGAAATAATTCAATTGTAGTTTGGATGCATTTGGAGTATGGTCGGGTTGGTTTTTACTTAAAAATAAACTGGACCCCTGGAACGGAAAATCCAATAACTCTCAGACCGGACGTCCGTTTGACGAACCATCAACGAAGTTGGTAATCTCATTGAGAAATGGTTCCTTTGAGTATATATCATGGGAGTTCAGGGTAAAATTCAGATATGGTTGGATTGGTTCGTACACGAAACCAACCGGGCCCTCAGGACAAAAAGGCTAATAACTGACAAACCGGACGTCTGATTGACACGCCGTCTGTTGCATTGAGACCCCTTTGACATGGTGGTCCTTTGTGATTCTTATATGTGAGACTTCGTGACACTAGGAGTATCGACCAGTAGCTCGTGGAGCGGATCCTCCCAAAGACGAGCATACAGAGTACGAAGACCTAGTAGCTGTAGACCTGACGACTGCTTGACCAATTCAACTCGGAGTGATTCGACTAGCCCAGTGGACGAAGCGCCCAGTTTGGCGATAGACCCACGGCGGACGAAGCGCCTGGTTTGGAAAAAGACCCACGGTACTTGACAGGAGGACTACCTCTGACGACTATTAGGGGGGGCACCCGGTTTGGCGGCAGACCTTCAACGGAGGAGCGCCCGGTTTGGCAGTAGACCCGCGATACTCGACAGGAGGAGTACCTCAGCAGTTTAAGGTTAGTGAGTAGCGCCTCAAATTTGGGATAGGGACACTGTACTCGACAGAGGATGAGTTCTCTAGTAGTTGTGGTTTCAATAATGAAAATCCTAGTTTGAGCTGATTCATTGTCCTTTGTGTTTTCCTCATGATTGAGATGTGTTACTTGATAACTTAGGTATATGTATGGGCATATACCTAAGTAAAGTTCATATGTTGAGATCTTTCTTTGCGGTTTATCCTTGTTGGATTTTTGTGAGACCTTGAGGGTCTCGGGATCCCTACTGAGTATCGTTATACTCACCCCTACACGGGCTACGACCGCACCTCATTGTATTTGATGCAGACGATGGACAACACTGACCAAGGCATATTGTACGGGGACTGGATGGTACCCGAAGGTGGAAAATCGGCATGACGGCACACAGAGTAGACCGATAGACGCGAAGTGCCGAGGAGGACATCTCTACCTACCCTTCAGATAAAAACCCAGAGGATGATCTAGGAGCTGCTTCCATCTTCCAGCTGTTTGTCTTTTCAGTTGTACTTTCTTTCAGTTGTAGCTGTACCTTTCTGTTGGGCTTGTATTTCTGGCCCCTTTGTACTTTCAGAACACTTTTTATACTACTTTACTTAGTGTTTGATTCCACTTGTTCTCTGGTTGTGTGTGTTTACGTTTTATAAAGGCAATGCCTTCCCAATTCTAGGTAATTATGCCTTTGGTGCTAGTCTCCATCCCCTGGCCTATGGAAGGTGGGCTTGGGGTAGTCACGATGCGGGCCCCAGGGGATGGGTCATGACAATTATTCATTTGAATGTTTTATTTTAATATGTGAATGATAAAAAATTTCATATAATTAATTTCAATTTAATATGATGTTAAATGTTTAAATGTTCATTTTTAATGAATAAAAGTTCATTAAATATCCACTCACTACCTGTGACTAATCTAATAGTATGCACCATTTCAAAATCCTTTGATATTGTACATGTTAGGAAACTTGGTTAGAAGATATCTGTGCTCCGACAGTAGAACCAGGTTAGTAAGTCATCCAGTTTCTCCTCAAATATGTGTGGAAGTGGACGTGTCTAGAAGGACAACTAATTTTGGGCGGGTTACAGTTGGGGAAGAATTCCGTTGGAGGAAACCTGTTTTTTTTGAATCATGGTATGATTATGACTCTATGTAAAAAAATCTGGGTCATGTTATAATGGTTTTTAGGCATGGAAGTTAGTTAAATATTGGTTCTAGAGGCAGTGATAACAGTTTGGTTGCTGAATCTGGAGAAGGGCTGATAGAGCCATAATTACTAGGTGCCTCTAGGGACCAACCTAAGGTGGAGAAGTTACAGGATAAGAGAACAGAGGAAAACCCGAAGGTGGAGGATATTTTCAAACGCTTGAGGAAGGATCTGGGAGCTCCTCAGGTTGCTGGGCAAGACCCTTCGGGCCTAGTGGGAAGTGGTGTGGTTAGCGTTCACTAGTATAAAAACCTTTTTTAACGTCTCCCTTTTTCACGTTGGTTTTTTAGAACCGATGTGAAAGTATATGAAAATCGATTTTTCACATCGGTTATTATATAACCGACGTAAAAATACCTTTTCGCTGATTTTTCACATTGGTTATATAATAACCGACATGAAAAATCCATTTTATCTAATTTTTCATGTCAGTTATTATATAAACGATGTGAAAAATTAATGTACATCACTTTTCCATGTCAGTTATTAAATAACCGACGTGAAAAATCCATTTCCATGAAAATATATTAAAAACTTCACTTATTTTTCACATCGGTTATTATAAAACTGAAGTGAAAAATTGACCATCATGAATTTTTTACATCAGTTATTTAATAACCGACGTGAAAAAAGTTTTAAAAAATGTATTTAATTTCCCAAGCTTTAATTTGACAGGTTACAGAGCTCAAACAGAGTTACGGATTAAAAGTTATGGCCTTTAGAAGTTGATCAACTCTAAACGATGTCTTAGGGAAGGACAACTTCTGAAGGCCATAACTTTTAATCCATATCTCTGTTTGAGCTTCGTGACCTGTAAAATTAAATATTGGGAAATGAAATACATTTTTGTAAACTTTTTTCACATCGGTTATTAAATAAATGACATGAAAAATACCTTTTAAAGTCGGTTATTTAATAACCGATGTGAAAAAGTGATGAAGATTGATTTTTCATGTCAATTTTATAATAACTGATGTGAAAAACAAGTGAAAATTTTAATATCTTTTCACGTTGGTTATCATAAAACCGACGTGAAAGATAATTTTAATATCCCACGAACGCGAAATTTAAAATTTTTTACATCACGACATTGAAATTTTGAATCACCGCTTAAAATTTTTAATACCGCATTTTCTCTTAGCATCTCAATTATATGTTTCCATTATACATGTATCCTAATTTTACGATCATTTATTTCAACCATTATCGTTCCCCCAAATTGACTCTTTTGATCTTCAACGTGAATCAATTATTTCTTCTTTCCGCGATCTCGTCAAGGTATATTTAATCATATATCCATGATTTAGGGTTTTTATGATTTTTTTTCTTAATTTATATACCATTTTACGATCATTTCATTCAACCATCATCATTACAATGACTCAACTTGTTTGATCTTCCATGTGAATCAACGATTTTTTATTTCCGCAACCTCATCAAGGTATTTGTAATTATTTTCCCATGATTTATAGTTTCTGTGAGTAATTTTCTTAATTGATATACCATTTAACGATTATTAATTTATTATAATTATTGATGATTATTTATATCATGGTAAAACTAAAAATCCCCCTACAGATTCAAAAATTCCTTCTAAGATGAAGCTACGGTTGGCTCATTCAATCTTTCCTCGAAAAAAATATCAAACTTCTGATGGTCATAACTTTTGATCCGTAACTCCATTTGAGCTATATAACCTGTCAAATGAAATATTAGGAAATTTTCTACAAGTTGGTAAACATTTTTTACATCAGTTATTTAATAACCGATGTTAAAAATAACTTTTAACGTCGGTTTTTTCAAAAACTGACGTAAAAAATGGCTTCGTAACCCCATTTCCAGAATGTATTTCACGTCGGTTTTTTAAAAACCTACGTTAAAAACCATAAAACCCCATTTTTTATGTCGGTTATTAAATAAAAAATGTAAAAAACCATATTTTTAACATCTCTTGCAATAACGTCGCCTAAAAACCGACGTTAAAAAGCAAAAAAAAAAAAACCGACGTAAAAAAAGGTTTTTGTACTAGTGGTGGATGATACTTTGACCAGCCATGGAACTTATGCACTGGCTGTGTGAGCAGGTAGTGGTATATAAATTCCGAAGGAGTGTCACAACTGAATGGGGAGGGAAATTCTAATGATCATCAGGACTGGGTAGAACCAAGACATGGCTTTGATAGATTTTTGAACGATAAACAGGGACACCAACCGTGAAAGACCTTGTCCTGTCTTAACTTGAATAATTTCTTTGATCGCCTTGGTGATGACAGTTATATAGATGGCATCAGTAGTGTCCTCTCTAGAGCAGAGTTAGGAAAGGAAACCTCAAATGAAAATTCAATGGGAGATTATGGTAAGGGTCTTCACAACCCAAGGAGGAATAGAGGGAATACAGAAAATAGGGATTTGGGGAATTGCATTACCAAAAAGAAGAAGAAAACTAAGGGGCATAAATACTACTCAGGAATTCATAAAACAATAGAGACATGATCGACTAAAAAATGTGGTAACACCAAGAAGCATGAGCTCCAAGTAGTGGAGGGAAGCAAGAAGAATCCTGGGCTAATTAGTGAAGTCAAAGAGGTTACAAAAGGGAATGATATTTTGGAAACCTTGGTGGTTTCTCAAGGGGAGGTAGAAGATTAGCAGAATGAGGACCTTCCTGGGGGGAATCTTTAGCAGTCTGAGGATGTTTGGTTGGAGGAGGAGGTTGCAGACACTACGGTCAAGTCTAATGGAAAATAGTGGGAGGCTGCTATAGAACTTGAACAAGTTCTAGAAATGATTATGAATTAAGTATAAGAATTAATAGAGAAAGTTATTATGATTAAGTCCAAAAAATAGGAAGCAACGAGGATTATGATAAGATTGATACACATGGTCACTAGTAGTGAGCAAGGTGAATGGATTGATAAGCATGATCTTATCCTGATTAGAGGCTTCAATGAAGGGAAGATCAATATAGACGAGTACTTGAAGGATTGGGATTACCTATAAACACACTTTGAAGATCTAATAATAGAGGACCCAGACTTAAAGGTACCATCCCTTTCTTAGAAATTATGTAGGGATAATGCCTCAAGTAGGCTCAAGTTAGTTTTTAACAAGTATGTGGTTTAATTTAGTGTTGTACCTCGGTGAACTTGGGGTTTCTCACTTTTCCTTAAAAGTGTTTTGATAATAAAAATTTAACTTTCAGGACAAATTATTGTTTAATATGTTGATATTAATATATTTTTTTATTATAATTGAATTAATAGAAGCTGGATGTATCATACTGATCAAATCTTAACCAAGTTTCAAAAGAATTTGTATTTTTTTATATTTTTAATTTAACAATGATTTAGATAGAGGTATTATAAATTTTATTTATTATAATTGTGTTGGAAAACCTTGGTTATGTTGAGAAGAAGTTAGGCACTATACAAAAAAATTTGATTTCAAACAATCTATTATGTTTGGTATCATAATGGAGATATAATGCAATATTTTATTGTTTGTGAATGAAATGAAAGGAGTGGTATGTAGAATTTCATATTTGGTCGGTTTCTATTTATGCATCACCATGAGAAAGATAATATTCCAATGAAAGAAGATAATGATATCAATACCCATGAAGAAAATAATGGAAATGATGATGTTGAGAGAGTACAAAAATTAATGGATGATACTAGGGATCCAATATATCAGAAATGTACTAAAATGACAAAATTAGAATTTTTAATGTGACTATAGCATGGAAAAACCATGAATGGAATTTATAATAACACCATTGATTATATTCTTACCTTTTTAAAGTACTTACTTCCTAATAATGCATATATTCCCTCAAATCATTATATGGCATGCAAGTTAATTAACCGTCTTGGATTTTCTACTAATAAAATTTGTGCTTTCCTAAAATATTACTACTTATTTAGGGAGGAAAAAATAGTTCTAAATGAATATAATTAATGTGGTATATCTTGATGGAAGCCAAATGTATATGGAACACCATCTCTTATTCCAAATAAATTCATGTGTAACTTCCCATTGATCCATAGGCTTCAAAATATATTCATGTATGCTGAAATCTCAACAAATACGCAATCACATTATATTGAGATAATTAAAGATAATAATGAGTTGTTTAATCCTTTATATGGATTAACATAGAATAAATTTAATGCGTGACATCCCGATTTTTTAGAGGAGGTGCATAATGTTAGGTTGGGTCTGTCCTGTGATGGTTTTAATCAATTTGGTCAGATTCTTACTTCTCATAGCACTTTGGAAGTTTTTATTCAAATTTATAATATTTACCCATGTATGTGTATGAAAAAAATTCAATTTCTTGAGTATAATAATTTAAATATAAACCGATCCTAACAATGATATATATGCCTACTTGCAACCTTTAATTAAATATTTGAAGCAACTTTGGGATGTGGGTTTCACACATTCGATGATTCTTCAAAAAAATATATCTCATATTCATACTGTGATTCTGTGGATTATAAATGATTTCCCTTCTTATGAAATAATGTATGGTTTGATAAAAAATGGAAAACTATCCTTTCCTATTTTTATAAACAATACACAATCTATAAGACTTAAATATCATCATATTTTTGGTTTCATAGGGCATCGAAATTTTTTTCCAATGGATCATCCATACAGGAAGAATTGTTAGAGGTTTGATAATATTATTGACATTGAAAAGGAACCTCAATTTATTTTAGGAAATGACATGATTAATTAATTTCAATATTTCACTTTTTAATTAGGGAAATTTCAAATGGAATCTAAAAATAGGAAGAATATTGGCACTGAATCCACTTAAAATTGGAAAAATAAAAGTATCTTTTTTGAGCTGACATATTAGTCAACCAATTTTTTACTTAATTATTTATATGTAATGAAAATTGAGAAAAATATATGTGAAATTATGATTTTAATTATTTTAAATATCAATGGGAATACAAAATATAACTTAATATCTTGTAACGACTTGTTGTATTGGGGTATTAGACCATAAATACATCCTATGTGTATCAATGAAAATAAATGGAAAGTTCCCTATGCTTCTATGAGATGACACCTCCAGAAAAAAAACAATTTCTGTAAGTATTAGAGAATATCAAGGTTTCTAATTTCTATTCAAGAAATATATCTAAATGATTCAATATAAGAGAGTTTAAACTAAAATATCTAAAAACTCATGATTATCACATCCTTCTTCTTAAATTTATTCTAATAGAAATCCTTTATTTACTATACAATAATGCAAGGTTGAAAGTTATTCAATTATGAAATTTTTATAGATACATTTATTCTAAAATTTTACCCAAGTATTTCCTAATAAAAGTTTCGGAAGTGACTCTATTAATTTTGTGTGAGTTATAGAAAATTTTTCCTCCATCATTTTTCACTTGCATGATGCATCTAACAGTCCATCTTCCAACTAAAATATTTCTTGGTGGACGAGTTACTTTTCAGTGGATGTATTGTGCTAAAATAAATATATGCATAATGAATCCTTATGTATGGATCAAGAATCATCTTGAAGGTTCCATTTTGATAGGTTATCTATCTCAATAATGCATGAATTTTTGTTTAATGTATTTTTTTGATGTGAGCACAAGATGTAACCGACCAAAGAGAAATGAAGACGAAAAGTATGGGGAAATCGATCTCTTATTTCCATCTCTTCCTCAAACTAGATGAATTCATAAGTCATATACATTAGAATCATTGATCCTTGAAGAGAGGGATATGACACATCATATAGTCTTGTTTAACTGTTGTTTGTTTGATTAATATTTCAAGTAAGTAATTTGAATATGTATATGTTATCTCATACTAAATAACTTCACTTATAAATTAAAATTTTATTATCATTTTGTATAGGGAACATAAATAAGTTATAAGTATAATTCATCTTTCTTTTCCTTTGAGAAGGAGGGATACTTTTCATGGAAAAGGGCTTCTTGCTTGGTTGAAATCAAAGGTATTAGAATTAATTTAATAAAATTAAAATATAAATATTCATTTAATTGTATTATTCATATATATTTCAGGTATTGAGTTTACCTATTGAATTTTTCTCTCAAGATTTAAGAGCATTGGATTTTGTTCTCAATTCTTTGGTTCGTGAATGAATATATTTAATAATCAATGGGTATAATTTTTTTACAATTGATCGAGCAGTGAACATGAGAACATAACATGATGATGTTATGTTAACTACAATAATTGACTATTATTCAAGTTCATAATACAGTAGGACTCAATATGAAAATGTGTATTATTATGAAGTTATTAAGAAAATACTATTATTATATTACCACTCTCATGGTTTATTCATTATGATGAAATGAAAATGGTTCTATTTAATGACGTGACATGGTGCATTTTTTGATGATCATAGATTTAGAGTTATTTACATGACTCTCTTATTCATTTCCCAAAGATAGGAAATACCTAATTGAAGGAAAACCTAGCTATAACACTATTCATACTATATACTTTGGAAGAGTACAAGACTAAGATTGGATCCTTTGGTGCTATTAAAGGGATGGAAGATCTGTTAGGGAGTGGGAGTTTTAGAGGTAAAAAATATGTAGCAACTACTATCTTCTATTGGAGTTAGTGACCTAGAAACCAACTTCTTTTTACTTTATGATAAACCTTTATCCATTGGATGAATATTAAATAAACTACTTATCATATCATGATTTTTCTTATATGTAAAATAGTATGTTATAATGTCCTAATAATAGATGTCACACTAAAAGGTCATAGCAGATACCTTCCATGATGAGAACTCAGAAGTGCCATTACACTATTCTTGAATATATGTTCTATAGCCTGATGATATCATTTTAAGGGACACAAATGATACAAGCTATTAGGGGTGTGGAATCATGAAACTTTGAGGCACCTTTTCATGTTGTGATCCCTTGGTAATATCTAGGAGAATATTATGAGAACAAGACCCGCCAAAAGAAAATCCACATTCATAAGTGTCATTGGATGTTCCTATATTCGGATGTGTGTATTGGTCCTTAAACTTTAAGATTATTATTAATGGGTATTATGAATCACACACTAAGATGTATTGATGAAAACCATGATGACATATGTTCGTGGTGAGGTAGGATATGTTGGGTGCATCACGAGTAATACTACATTAATGAATAATGAGATAAAGTATTTTTCACTTATACGGAAGTAGATATCTTAGTCCCTTTAATGGAAATGATATATCTTAACTAAATCCATGTCCATGGTGTTCTCTAGGAAATTTCAATTCTAGGAAGTCAAAGAATGAGAAATCGAGCTCATGGTTTGATGAAACTTGCATGCAACCCTCTTGATTGGAGATATTAGGAAAAATGGATTATATTAGATGGTAATCATTTGTATGAGGTGACATGTTTTTGTGACATCAACTTCTTTCTCTTGGGCTCCTTGACCTGTTACTAGATAGTAATCTTGGACTTTAGTCAAGCTCACCTAATGCCAACAAGAAAGAGGCCTAGAGGGTCACACACTAAGTGTATCCAGTATCTCAGTTAAATAATTTATTTATTTAACAAGTTGAATAAATATTATTCCTGGTTGTGGTTTAATAATTATTCAAGTATGTCTGATCGCATTTATTTTGTCACTAATTATTCTAGAGAATATATTGCCGATGGAATATTTATTTATCGGTGAATAATGAAGTTATATTTATTTAATAAATATTCATTATTCAAGGGCTAGTAAATATTGAAGTGGATTGGTAGACCAAGTTATGAGTATGGTGATAAATAATATTAAATATTATTTGGTTAAATATTATTTAAATATAACATGCAAGTTAAGAACATGTCATGGAACTAATAGCATTTCTATTATTATTTGATACGAGGTTTTCACATGGAATAATAAATTAAGTAATAACACCTATATTAATTATTTATTATTACCTGGTGAATTAAATTCATTAAGAACATTTCATGGAAATAATAGAATTTTTATTATTATTTGACATGGGTTTTTTCACATGGAATAATAAATTAAGCAATGACACATGTGATAATTATTTATTATTATCTAGTGAATTAAATTCCCCGTTATGTTATTATTATATATATAAGCCAAGGGGTCATTCCACTAGCTAACCAATCGTTGTGTGCACAAAATCCTTTTAGAAAAGATCTTGAGCCTAGATAACTCTTACCTCTCTAAGAACGCTCTCAAGAACGAGAGATTTTCTCCTCCATTGGATCAAGGAGAAAGCTTTGGAAGCGATTCTCAAGGTGATTGAAGACGGACATCGCAAGCACAATGATCTTCTATGCTAACACCCGAAGACTCCTTAGGTGACGTCTAGAGATATGTGGAGCATGTGTGGATCACCGCTAGAGGATTCCTATCCTTGGATTATACATCACGACAAAGGTTCAACTTGGACCCATGGTTAGACACATAAAAAAAGAATCACCTTGGAGGTAATTATATAATTTAATTAAATTAATTATAAACAAAATATGTCAATCCTCTATTCTCAGTTCTGGGTTCTCTCCTTTGTATTTTATGTTTGATTTAATTCCGTGGATACTAGCATTAATCGTCATATTGATCTTGAATTAATCATCGATTATGATAATTTTCAAAGTTGGGTACATGCTCATCCTACGCTTCCACTGCACCCAGAACCTACATCTTCAACTTGTCAATTCTCCATGAAAACAAGGCTCACATTATTCAAGCTAGAGCTGTGAAGCATCTTTTTTTCCATGATGGTTACTGGAACTGGGATGGTGGGAATGGCTGTGACTCTTTTGGTGTATTTTTTTGAAATATTAGAGGGGAAGGCCATGATTTCTTAGGATGAGGGCATTCCTTTATTGGTGGATATTGTGGAGGCAATTTCTCATATGGGGAAGGAGAAAACCACATCAATACTTTTATAGATGTGCCTCAATAATACTAAGCACTATGCCCCAATTCTGTGAGAAAGAGTTATTCCACCATTTGTTTCTCCTACTAAGTATGGCATGATGATAGGGAAGGATAAGGTCAGTACCCCCTATCCACCAACCCATAAACATTGGTGGGTATTTTTTTTTATTTTTTTTCATTTGGTATGTAAGGAATAAAAGATGATAATTTTTTCCCTTATTAAACAAAATTTGAGTGGTGATTTTTATTTTATTTTATTGAGGTTAATTTATTTCTCAAATATTAAAATTCACTCCCTGAAGTCTCCTTAGTAAGCATCTAAAAAACTATGGGGATTTGGTGTTGGCGACATGTTCCTTGATTATGGTTTCTTGACTCAACCTGGGCTAGACTCCAAAGTGGGACCATCCATGTATTGAAAATAGATATGGGCCTTAGGATATAATCAAACAATGCCTAACTTATTGGGAACTGGCCCATGCCCTCAGCTGAGAAGAGATAAAGGCTGCACCATCATACAACCTTAAAATATGAAATAAAACTACATGGGTTATAATACCTATCTTCTAACTAGGTACATATGACACCACTTAAAGGTCAAATCCTAATATTCTAGTATCATAATCTCCTTACCCCATGTGAAGAGAATGAGATTCCCTATGTAATGAGTACAAAATTCTTCATATAATGAGCACAATATGACTCATGTGATGATAATGTGATGAAAACCTTTGAAAGAAGAAACAAATAAGTCATTATAACCCCACTATGATATTCAAATTTTTTATTTAACATATCATATGTCAAATATTGTTGGAATCACCATTTTCTCATACCAGATTCTTTGAACCAAAGGGGACCCAAGTGTGATATTTCATTGATGGAGGTTTTTTTCATTTATCTTAGGGAAAATGAAAACTAGGGACTAAAAATATAGATTTATTCCAATTAAGTATTCATTCAGTTTTAAATGAATCCATAAAAAAATGACTGAGTTTTTCTTTAGAATGGACTTATAGTTTTGATCCCTGATTATTTTTCCCTTTATCTTATTTAGGTTCATTTTACATCACTTATTAAAATCTATTTATGGAATTAATTCTGAGAAAATAAGTGAATCTGTGTCAAGGAAAACACTTTCACATAAATTATAGAATAAAAACACTTAAAAAAGTGGAAAAAAGCAGTAAAAACCTACCCAAAATCACTTATCATAAAAAATTTAAAAACACCTGAATATAAACACTAATGTTTTTTCATTTTTAGCAGATGAAATGAAACTTATTGATTATTTTTAGACCCAAATGGGAGGTGTAAATGGTAATAAAATAGATGGTAAGAAAAATTGATGTCCCATTCTTGTTTTGTTAGGTGGAAGTTCTTTGGTGCCCCTATAAAATCTACCAGAACATCATTAATGTATGATGTATTTGTCCCATGATATCCCCTGTTGTAGCTAATCCCATTCTGTTATGGTTCTAGGTGGTTTAATTGTGGTGATTATTATTAGTGTGACAACTGTTTCTTTAGGTGGCACTCCTTATGCTGCAAAATCTTCTATCCTCTCACTATTCAATGGGATAATGCAGGTTTTCTATAAATATGGTACATATAATACCTTTTAAATACTTTTACAAACATCTTGTCATGTTGTGGAATATTTCTGGATATTTTTCCCTCCCTTTATTTTCAATTTAATTCAATTCCACAACCTCTAAACCATGAGCTGAATTTTTTAGATTTTTATTTTGGATTATTTTATGTTTGAAGGATTGTCAAAAAAAAATAGTAATAGAAGATCAAAACTAGAAATTATTTCAATGAAATATTTAAGTAATTATGATCTATTATATTTTTCATTGAGAAACACAATTTAAGTAAATAAAACTTTAGTAAACCCACACGATGGATCTAAATGGGTTTGATTTATCCATTTCGCTCATTTTAGGTTAGGTGGAAAACTCAATGTTCCTCCATTCCCAATTAAAAGAAGTTTATGTATGAGTATTTGGACATTGATTATTGAGATTTTATTTTATGTTAATTATTTTGGGTATCCTAAATGGTTTAGTGAAATATATAAATTAACAATCATAAAACATATATAAGATTAAATAAATAATAAATACATTCACTAAATAAAAAATAACACCACTTCAAAATTACTTATAATATTTACATTCTTCATTGTTTATTAGTTTCAAGATAAAATGGTTATGATAAACATGAATCTAATGACTCAAACATTACTAGAGATTTCACTTTTAATGTAGGGGGAAGTGGACAACTACCACAACACGATCACCAATTCTTCTATTAGTGACTGATTTTGGATATTGTTATCATTATAAATCATTTCTAACACTACACTAATAATATATAGTAAGATAATAGTTTTAAAAAAACCCCCAAAAGAATATGGATATAAAATAACCCCTTCAATTTTAATAGTAAAAATAATCAATTCTAAGTGATTAATTTAATGAAATTAACTAAATTAACTAAAATAGTGAATGAAAACAAAGATTCTTCAAAAAATGGTTGTGTCAAGGGTGTAATATTAATGATTGTGATGGATTATATTTAAAAATAGATGAATGAATATTTATTGTAGCAAAAAATAAGTCTAAATAAGTTCTTGTTTCAACATTTATTTTCTAAATATCAAACTAATTATTTCCTTACCTAAAAGAAAAATCAATTCAATAATAAAGTGAATTAAAACCACATAAAGAATAAATAACCCAATATATTTAATTTTGTTTAATAAATTTTAATCATTTAATTTTTATGTTGAATTGTAATTTTTATCATAATTCACAATGATCGTGGAAGCTGGAATTAGAATTTTAGAATAAAGAGTGATCATCCAAACATAAATAAAATAGTCACAAAATAAGATATAATTTATATCAATCAATCACCCGTTATATTACGATACCAACAAAAAATATTAGCCACTCATGTCTTTCTAGTGTTAAAATAAAATAAACAAGAAAATATCATTAAATAAGAACATAGAGAAGACAAATCCTTTTCACTTTAAAATCTCTTATATAAGGGTTAAAAACACCAAAAATAATCCTAAAATAATTATTCACTCATGAGAAATCGAAATTCTTAGCTCTAAGATCTATTTTTTTTTTCAACAACCCAAAATATTATAAATAAAATTCCCATTTTGATTTAATTAAATGTGATATTATGTAATATGGTTATAGAAAACACATGATATTATTTTGTTTTATTATATAAAATTGGATTTAAAATACCATTAATTAAAATTACCATTGATAATATAGCTATTTAACAGTGATCACATGATTAGTATAAATATAAGGTTTTAACAAATCCAATTGAAAAAGACAAAGAAAGTGATGTCCTAAACCAGTAGGATCATACATTATGAAGTCCATTTATATAATATTTTGAGGGAGATAACACCAATGGGATTTCTCTTGACCAATCCTAAACTGATATCCAATAACTTAATCATGATAGAAACTGTTTATGGTATAAGTTCAAGCTCATCAAGATCACGACCCAAACCATGTACGCCGAACCACCCTTTGAAAGTCTCATAATCACACACCTTACTCTTAGGGATTTTTTTGGTGTATTAAAGGGATATGTATAAATACCCTAGAAATATGAGTATGTAAATTATTTTTTAGATAATAATTAATATATTTTCATCTTATTATTTTTACTTTATAAATGTTTTTTATTTTGATACAATAAAACACAAATAATATTTTTGGGTAATATTCAAATTCAATTAAGAAACTTATTTTGACGAATTAATGTATTTTTGAAATAAATAATATTATAATAAAATATTATGTTTATTAAATATAAATTATTATATAATTTTTATGAATTCAAATGCAATTTTTATAAGGTTTCGAAAACTGTTATTATAAAAAAACCAACATTTCTTAATAAATGTCAATTTTATTTTAAAAGTGAAATTCAAATATTTATAAAATTATTTAGATAAAATGAATATTTTTTTTGGAATTATAACATTGAAATTATCCAATGATTATTTTTTCATAATTTTCCGAGACAGTCAAATTTTTGGGTAAAAATTAAATATTGTATAAATATACTTTGTGTATTATGAAATCACAATGACTCAAAAGTGATGAAATAAATACTATAAATGGAATCCACAAAAAAACATATGTTTTACCTTTAAAATAATGTGATTTTATGTTTATTTAATTAATTTTAAAAATCCATTATGAATCCTCCAAAACCATTAATATTTTTAAAGTTTTAAAACCATATCCATAAGAGTTTGACTCACATCCACATAATCAAGGGTATTAATTTATTAATTTTAGACCTTTTAATTATAAAATAATGATGAAAACCACCATTTTTCATAAACCATGGGAAAAAACCATGGGATGGTTTGTGGTTTTGGTTATTTTATTATGTAGAGTCCAAAACCTAAATAATAAATAAATCACCCTATTTTTCTATATAAACCCACAAAATATCCCATTTATCTTCACTAAAAATACTTTTATCACATAATTACTCTCCCCTAAACTCTCTAGAGTCCTCCCAAAGTTCCCCCAAGATCTCAAGAATCTCCTCTCAAGCATTTGGAGTCACACACTCAAGTAAGGGATCTTTTTCTTTCTCCTCTTTATTCAAGTATCTTCTTTACCTTATGTCTTTTATCTTAATTTAATTATGATGGGATATTTTATTACATATACCCTTACTATAAAATTTATTTAAAAAATATTAGTCCCCTTTATATCTCATCAAACCATTTTATTAATTTTTATGTGACGCCGTTATGCTGTCGAAATTTCATTGTGCTTTTCCGTGATAAAAAAATTGTATAGTGAATACCATACCCATTTTTTATCAAGGGTATTCAACTTTATACAATTATAACTATTTTACTTGGGACTTAAATTTATTTAATACACACTCCTTGATTTTGGAATAAAATATGACGATGAATGAATCCATGTTGTATGATATATGTGTCACACTTAAGTATGAGAATGAAATAAAAGTGACGGGTGCACCCAAAATTATATAGTGCTTCAATACATTGGGTAATGTTTAGTATTACGAGAAATCATGATAGGAAATTTATTATACATGATTCCTTTATAGTAATCATCACCATGTATTTATAGTTATCCTTGACCTATGTTTATGATGCAGTGTTTTAAGTAGTTTCCACATTTTCCATATTATGATTATCATGATATATCATGCCTTATTATTTATGTTCCTTTTATTACCCATAACATGTTTTACCTTATTCCATGATTATCCCCTTACTAGGATTTATAGATCACCCCTTTTCTAATGTATGTCCCCAGGTTATCCCATGCAGTTTTAAAAGCTCTAGAAAATTATGATCATGTTAAGGAAGTTTTCAATAAAGATGATGTATTTCCTTTTTTAAGTTGTTATGTAATGTACCTAATTCCAAAATACACTAGAATTATCAATCTTATAGGTTTTATTAAGTGTAATATTATGTAATAAATCATGTATTAATGCAAAATAAAGAGTAGGGTTGTTATAGTTGGTATCAAAGGAAAAGTTTAGTTATTTTTGGGATTATAATTATAAAGCTCTAGAGAAAGACTTAGGGATAATACTAAGTATAAAAAAACATCCCTAAATTTTGGTAAGTATAGAGTAAGTGGTTTATCAAGTAAATACATCCCTATCTGGATACTAAAAGTATATGTGGTTCTTGTCCAGATGTACCTAGGGGTAACAACTCTGATAAGGTGTGCCAGACCTGACTTGATGTAACCTGGTACATGACAATGAGCCTTAATGCACACCTAGTTTGACACTACCAGGGGATATGATTTCTTAAATTCATAATCTCATTACAAAGAATTATTAAGGGAATAAAAAAAATCCCCATAAGAATATATGTTAGGAAATAGGTCATGGATAACATAGATTGAAGCCTAGAAATTCAAAAGTTAAAGAAATAAATGTAACTTATAAGTTATCCCTTTAATTTCATTAAATTTCCATTTATGTGTTTAATACTTTAAAAATAATCATCCCTAATTTTCCTTTTATTCTATAAAATTTCTAGAAATAGGAGGAACCAGGTAAACAATCAATGTGAAGGGCAATGTGATTATTGCCCTAATGAGATGCCCAACCCAATAAGAACAAGAATTGTAAAATTTACAATGATACTCTCTCAAATGACTCAAGTTATAAATAAAAACCTAGATCAGTAGGAGCATCCAAATCCCTCTAAGAGAGAACAAGCTTACATTGATTCCTTTATGTGACAAAGGCCTCTAAATTTAAATGGATCATCTGATCCCTTAATCATGGAACAATAGATCTACTCCATTGATAAGATATTATACATCCTTCAATGTTATGAAAAAGAGAAGATTCTACTGTATGTTTATTGTATGGAGGAAGAAGTTAATAAGTGGTGGACATTGATCAAGAATATAAAGTCTGAGGAAGATATCAAAGCAATGGGGTGGAAGGAATTCCAGATTCTTTTTGATAAATATTTTCCTCATACTCTATAACTAAAAATGGAAAGGGACTTACTTTACCTTAAGAAAAAATATGATGAATCTATTAGGGTGTACGAGGTAAACTTCACAAGACTTGCAAGATGCGCCTCTAGCTTTGTCATTACCCCCGAATGCAAGGTTGACCGCTTCTTTTGTGGGATAAAACCTAGTCTATGAAAATAATTAGTAATATGAGAATTTAATAACTATGATAAAATTTTCTGATGTTCCCTTAAATTTGAAATGGAGATTTATGAATCTCAAGGGTATCACAATGATAATAAGAGGAAATTGGAGTTTGATTCTAACAGTCCAATGGAGAAATCTAATGGTGCCAATAAATTTCAACATCCCACTTAAAAAGTTTTAGAAAGAAGCACCTAGAAAATTGCATAATGGGGATGAGAAAATTCTTTAGTTGTGGGAAGTAAGGTTACCAAGCTAGAAATTAATGATAGGAGAAACCCACTAATGTGATGTAGGAAAGTAATGCTATAGTCAACCCTCTATGCATTGTTCATTACTACAACTGCAAGGAACTGGGGTACTGATTATCCACTGAATGAGGATAATATTAATTGTTAATATATATAATATTCATGTGATTTATTATTCATAAACACAATTTAGTGAATTTTACACTTTGAACATTATTTCATATTATAATTGTAATTCCTTCTTAAAATGCACTATTACATAGTACATTTTTGAACATCATTTAAAGTACCCAATGATATTGATTTTATTTTCATATTTAATTTTAATGTTTCTCATTACATTGGTAATAATTTATACTTTTGGAGTAATTGAAGATTCATATTGGAAGACCCCCAAAGTTGGCCTTGAACAAACAACATTTTGGGTGAAGTAAACTGGACAACAGCCCAATAAAACTACTATAGAGGATAATATCCAAGCCCAATAATTATAAAAATTGAACTTAAGATATATAAAATAATGGGTAACATTTAAATAAACATTTTACAAAGCTAATTCTGATTTTTAATGGATTTATAGGTGGACCAAGTTGGAGATAAAATTCCGGGCCAGATTCTACGGCCTAGAAAAACAGACCACCATTTCAATAATATATCGCAAAAAAACATTCCATTTGGGATAAAATTTTACATGAGGTTAGGAGACATCCATATATACATTTTATTATTCTATGGACCACTCTAATTTGTCCATATAGAATGTCATTTAGATTCGTCTGTTCGGTGGATGAAAGCTGGCTGCCACTTTGGGTCAAGGATACAGAAATCCACTCTCCCTTACTTTCCACCACCCTAGGCCTACCATAATCAAGTGGGATCATTTGTACTATTGGGAGATCTACCCAAGCCTCTTTAAATTCATATTTAAGTCAGTAGTGGCGGAGGAGTTTATCATCTTTGGTGATTTTTTTAATTGTAATTCTATGCTACGAATTTGTTGCCTTAAGTTTGTCTTTCTCATGTAAGTTGTTCAATTCACCTTAGTTTCTTAATACAATTTCTTCTTATACTATTATTTTGTTCTTCTTCATATCACGTTGATACCATTGGTTAAATTTCTGAATTTATTCACACCAAACCTTGTGAAATTATCACACAATGATGGAGTGATCGTTATTTTATTGTCTTTTTTTTCTTCTCTAATTCCCCCCTCATGAGTCTAATTTCTGCTTCCATTGAAACCATAGAATCAATGGAGGGAAACCCACTTATGGGTTGATCCAATGGAGCAGAAAGGGGCTGTATCTAATGTTATTTATCAATCCATTAATTTCTAATCACTTCTTTTAATTGAGAATTTTGTTTAAAGATATTCAAACTTCTTCATCCTTGTTAAATTTAAGGCCACACACTTCAAGTGATAATACGAAAATTTACCTTGAAGTGCTCAAAACTTTGACACTTAAAGTGTATAGGTGATTAGTATTAAAGTGTGTAGGTATTAAAACAGTAAGTTATGATGTTGTTTGATCTTCTTAAATGAACCCATCTCAAATATAAGTAATTGAAATAGTTGAAAAAGGAATGCATCTAATCCACCCCAAGTGATAACCTAAGATAAACTCATTCTTTTAAATTTAATTCACTTAAGTCTCTTAGAGTTCACTTAAACCCATCTAAAATCAACCCAAGTTGGCCAATTCATATAAAAAAACAATCCATAGAATGTACATGTCTGTAGGTTACTTCTTAGGTCTCTGAGGATTCGACAACCCAAGCTAAACTACAAGCGACCACTTAACCCTAAAAACTTGGGTAAATTTGGGCGAGACTAGGCACTTTGGAAAACAATTAATAAAGATAAGGGTTTTTGGAGACAACTAAAAACCACCAAGGCATCAAGGGAGATCATTTTCCATTGCAACCACCAAGGTGGATCCCAACAATGAAGTGGCGATAGGTACATTAGTTACTCATTCAAGAATAATGAAAATACTTTTTGATTATGGTTCTACGCATTCATTCATATCAAAAACTTTTAGTAGAACTATTAAAACACCATCATAAATAATGGAAGTATAGATACTAGTGAAAATGAAAAATGAGTAAATTATTGCATCCCAAGTATATAACTCCTCCCATGTCAAAATTTGTGGTATGAACTTACTAGAAAACCTTTTCATACTCTCTTTGGTGGAATTTGATATAATTTTGGGCATGGATTGTATTTACTTATATAAAGACAACCTAAAATTCCATGATAAGGAAATCAATCTCCATATTTAGAATCATCCTTAGATTCTATACAATTTCAAAGAGGAGGATGAATATTATTTAGAACCAACATCTTAAGCATGGATATTATTTTCCTATGAGAAAGAATATCTATCTCAAATGATTTAGTCTAAGGAAATAACCATCCTAGAAGACATGAATATTATGAGGTAATATGATGACGTATTTCCAAAATAATTTCTTGGTCTTCCTCCTAGCTGAGAGGTTGAATTTTTAATTGAGATTATACCTGGGACGTAGCCATTATCCAAGAATCTATATAGAATGGATGTTGTAGAACTTGTGTGGTTGAAGAAGCAACTACAGGAGAATCTGGATAAAGGGTTCATATGCCCAAGTGGTTCACCACGAGGTGAACCAATCCTCTTTTTCAAGAAGAAGGGTGTGTCAATGCACCTTTTCATTGATTATCGTGAGTTCAAAAAGATCACAATAAAGAACAAGTATCCTCTTCCATGGATTGATGACTTGTTCGATCAACTACATGGAGAAAAATACTTATCCAAGGTGGATATGTGGTAGATATATTATCAATTTAGAGTAAAGAAAGAGGATATATCCAACACTGATTTTTGTACAAGGTACAAGAACTATGAGTTCATAGTAATTCCATTCAAACTCACTAATGATCCAAAAATATTCATAGACTTGATGAATAGAGTCTTTAGATATTAACTCAAAAAATTTTTAGTAGTCTTTATAGATGATATTATAATATTATTCAAAACCAAGTAGAAGCATGAAGATTATATGAGTATCATGCTAAAGACCTTGTGAAAGGAGAATCTATATGTAAAGTATAGAAAATGTGAGTTCTAGTTAAAGGAAGTTTCATTATTGGGTAATATCATCACAAGAAATGGGATATATATGGACCCTTAAAAAATAGAAGCAATTGAAGGATGGACGAGGAAAACACCTATGATAGATATCTATAGTTTTCTTGGTTTAGTGGCGTACCATCATTGATTTCTGAGAAATTTATCACAATTTTCAAACCCTATAAATAAACTAACTTGGAAGGGAGTCAAGTTTTCTTGGAATGATGAATGTGGAGATGGATTCAAGGATATGAAAAAGAGGATTACCACTGCACCTGTGCTCACACTACCCATAAGTGGAGATATTTTCTTGGTGTTTAGAAATACTTCAAATAAGGGATTGGGCTATGTGTTAATTCATAATGACAAAGTCATAGACTATGCTTCAAGGCAGTTGAAAGTTCATGAACAGAACTGCCCAATGCATGATTTGGAGTTGGCAGCGGTGATCTTTACTTTGAAAACATAGAGGTATTATCTCTTTGGGAAGAAGTGTGAAATATATACTAATAAAAAAGCCTCAATTATATATTCACATATAAAGATATAAATATGCGCCAATGAAGATGGTTAGATATGATAAATGACTATGAATTCTCAATCCACTACTATAATGGGAAAGCGAATAAAGTGAAAGACACTCTAAGTATAAAGGATCCAACAATTCTATCATTGATGAGAATTTAAAGGGATTAGATCTTATTATATTTAAAAAGGATGGACACAAGATTTATAAAGTAAGGAACATCATCAATCCTTTCACAAATTATTACTCAATTGTCCCTTATTGAGAGGTTAAAAGATGCTCAAAGGGATGATGTGGGAATTCATAATAAATTGGAAACTATAATAAAAGGAAAATCATCAAAGTTCAATGTTAATGAAGAAGGAGTTGTGATATTTGGGTCATGACTATGTGTACCATCAAATCCTGAGTTAAATAAGGAATTGTTGGATGATGCACATAGTTATACTTTATCCATTCATCCATGAATCATAAAGATGTATCGATATCTTTGAGAGCACTATTGGTGGGACAATATGAAGAAGGAGATAGCTGAATATATATCAAAGTTCCTGGTATGTTAGTAGGTAAAGGTCAAAATGAATAAATCTAAGGGGAGGATATAACATTTACCCATACCAATATGAAAATAGGAAAACATCACCATGGGATTCTTCACCAGACTTCCAAAGACATCTAGGGGAAACAATGCTATATATGTTTTTGTGGATCATCTTATAAATACAGCTCACTTTATCACAATTCAAGAGGAATTATCACTAGATCAACTTGGATGGATATACATCATATAAGTGGTAAGGTTTCATGGAGTACCACTATTGATTATATCCGGTTGAGATCTGAGATTTACCTCCATGTTTTGGAAAAGTCTTCAAACTATTCTAAACAATTAGTTGAACTTTAGTATGACCTATCATCCTGAAACTAATGACTAGTTTGATCAAACTATTTAGACACTATAAGACTTGTTGTGAGCATGTTCTATGGACTTCAAAGGAGGATGATACCAACATCTTCCTCTAGTCGAGTTCTCATATAACAATAGTTTACACTCAAGAATCCAAATGAACACTTATGAATCCCTATATAGGAATAGGTTTAAAACACTTGCATGTTGGGATGAAGTTGGGTAATGAAAAATTCTAGGTCCTAAAATGGTTGAGGAAATAGAGGAAAATGTTATTTCCATTCAGCAACACATCAAGGCTACCTGGAGTCGACAAAATATCAATAATTACAATCATCAATGAGACCTAGAGTTTGATATTGGAGACATAGTATTACTCCAAATATCTTCATGGAAGAAATTTATGATATTTGAGAAGAAGGGAAATCTTATTCTAAGATTCGTCGGCCCCTTTGAGATCCTTGATTACACCAGAGCGGTGGCCTACCGACTTTCACTCCCACCTAACCCATGTCAAGTACATGATTTATTCCATGTATCTATATTGAGAAAGTACATACCAGACCCCACACATGTACTCAATCTATATATGGTACCATTGGAGAATTTCCTTTCCTATGAGGAGAATACTATAATTACCCATACTTTACATACATTGTTATTACTTCAGAATTCAAGCACACTTATTACAACATATAACAAAACTAGGAAAGGAACATATAGGTATAGTGTCTTTAGAAACTGGGAAACATAAACAACTGGTTCATAAAGCGTCTACACTGTCTCCCATTTATTTCATCATAGTTATAGTCCCTTTTGTCATATCTTACTTAATAACCTTCTTCCTGACCTGGGGAAAGAAAACATAAAAAAGGGTGAGCTCAAATGCTCAGTAAGGGTAAACAAAAGAAATATCAATCACATCATATACATAAGAACATAACTTTTGGAAATCTTAACCTGCAAAAGAAATCATAATTTCATAACATGGGATAAATCATAGTAGTGAAATGTAATCCCAATAATCATAACTTAAAACATGAAACTTTGTGTCATACACACATAATCATAGAGAATCATTTATTATTAGTCAAGTCTCATTTCCAAGACTATCTTAGTGGACAAAATCCATTTCTGAACCGAGTTCACTCCTCGTTTCAGTCCTGTTTCACTGAACCGGTTTAACCTGCCGTTCCAGCCATGTATATCTCATGAGATATAAAATCTTTACCCAATTAATTGGAGGGAGATATAGGTCCCACCCATCTCATAATGATACCGTTCTTATGTGTGCCACAAAACCATAAACCATACATCATAGCATAACCCATGTAATAAAAATGGGAATCTTAAACATCGTGACATCATAAAACAATTCATATAAGATAAAGGAATTCATAAAAATAATTCCATCACAACATAATCAAATCAATGTAATAATAGGGATAGAAACAGAATCCTTTATTATCTTATATGGAAAATAATTTTGATAAAACACTTGAACTCCATTCTTGAAGAAAATATCCTTTCTACTTCAAAAACATTTTTCTTTATTAACATGTCATACAATTTTAAAATAAAAGAAGTTGATTAAAAATAAACTTGAAAACTTGTAAAGGAATCTTCTTGGAAATAATGTTTTAAAAATCCATTCATGTCGTATAAGTTAAAAAAAAACATTCTTCTCATACTTTTGTCGGAAAAGTCAAAAAGTACCTCGTACGAAAAATGACAAAAGATTCCTTTCATATCTTTTACTAAAAAATCACCGAAGGGTAAAATTGGATTTAAAAAATTGTAGGTGGATGTAAATAATATTAAATATTGAGGAAACATGGATGTGGATGATAAAATATACCCCAGTAAATTTCAAAGTATAGACAATCTCGGATAAAAATGAGATTTGCAAAATTATCCCTTACCTTAGGTCCGATTTGCTTCGTAAGTGTCCAAACCTCCTGTATAATGATTTAAATAATGTTATTGACTTATTCTAGAATCATAATTATTGTTATGATATCATATATGGTCATATTATTAGCTTCTTATTAGTAAAATTTCATTACAACTTGTTATTCGGGTGTTTATTACTTTTTGTTCTTCTGCGTGTTTTGTCGAATAAATTCTTATTCTTCTCTTTAGGTTATAGATACCTCATTTACAGAATGTTATTAGTGTAATATATATCATATTAATTCATTCAATTCATTTATATAATCATTATGCAATGAAGATCATGTAGAACGAGTCGCATCACATCATGGAGACGGTATTCCGTACGTACGCACGAGCGATGATATCGTTCCCATGATCATGGAATTGTATTGGAGTGTATGTATACTATTTCAGAATCAATATAACTTTACAATAATAATATATAGTCATTATTTACACCATTATACCCATCCAAGTAATGTGGTGGTGGAAAATAGATTACACCACGGCGTGGAGACGGTATTCTGAACGTACGCACGCGCGGTGATTTCATTTTCCGTAGGATGGATAGATGGTGAAATAGGGTTGTTTCATACTTATAATAACATATCAGTATATTAGTGATACTGATGTTATTACTTCATAATGAAACAACTAAATAAGAATAAGTGTAAGAAGAAATAAAGATGAAAGAATCGGTAACAGACATTACCTCTTCTTTGAAGTGCTTCTTTGAGACCTCCTTTTAGGGCACTAAAATTGGTCTTTGAAGAAAACCAGGACCTCTAGGATGTCTCTAGGGAAGTGTAGAGGAGAAATTGGCAGGGTTTGGCCGAGCATGAAGGCTCAAAGTGGTGTGAGGAAGAGGGGGAGGAGGTTCCCTTTTATAAGGGAGGAGAGGGGATCCTTTGGAAAAACTAAAAATATTATTTTATTATAAAGTCAAGTTCGGTTTTAAATAGCTCCAAATTGATTTATTTAGAAGATAAGGTGGGTATGGGTCTAAATCCTCTCATAAAATATAATTTAGACAAGTTTAAGTTCCTATTTTAACCTTATCATTTAGATTTAACATTAAGTTAAATAATTTTACTTTTACCGTGTCTTCTTGTGTTCTTATACTATAAGGTTAATAAACTTACTATAACAAGTCAAACGAACCCCAAGTTGTTTATTATTAATATATATAACCTTATATAAGTCATTTGTCTTAACCTTATATTTTTAGGAATAAAATAATAATTAATAATATAATATTTTTTTTAAAAACTATTTTATGTCAATTTTGACACTATTTAGTAATTGTTTTTTGTAAAACTCATAACAGAATGATTAGTTAGAAAAAAGTTAATTAAATCAATACTAACATGTCATATTAACCTATAAAATTAGTTTAATTCATAAAAAGTATCAAATTACATTTATTTTGGTATTTATAACATCAATTATGTTAATATTTTATTAATAAGATAATTACTGCATCATATTTGTGTCATAAATAAATTAAATTAGTTAATGTCTAAAAATTTAAATAAAATAACATTATGTAGGAAATATTTTTAGATTTATAATGAATATTTATAGTCTAATTTATCTTATGTATAACCTTATATTAAAAATTATTTACTTATTAAACTTTGATTTTAACTATTTTAACCCTTCTTTAAATAAATTAATAATAAATGTCCTAATCCAATCCAAGTGGGCCTAAATGGTCATATTTTATTTCTAAGGTTGTTTTTGGTCGAATTAAACTTATCCAATAGAATTAGGACATGTGTTAGGGTAATAATAATATCATTTTTACCCTTAATTACCCTATTTACTTTTAACCGTGGTAAATAAAAGTAAAAAGTTACTATTCACCAACAATTATTTTCATCTCATTGAACCACATTTTACTTACTGACCTCAACCGTGTCTCTCAGATTTTTGAAATTCCACTCACAGAAGCGGTAAAATTAAGTTTTATGAAAAATTCAGTTTTTTTAACTACCACTTAGTGGTTTCACTATTCATCAAAAATTGAAAGTTTTCAGAAAAATACCAAAATTTCACCCTAGCCTAATTTCAATATTCAGAATCCAAAAATGAAGTCCATTTTGAAAAATAAAATTTATAAAATTTAAAAAAGTGGTTATTACTATTCATAACGGCTAGTTTTAATAATATTTTAATAGCATATCATTGTTTTGTGAAACTCGGTATTGCGTATGACGCAAGCTATCGAGGAAGGTCGCGATTACATGTAAAGAAAGACAATCTAGTGTTTTGTGTAGTGAAAGATTCCTTTTATGATTTATAAAAACAAAAATATTTCTCATAAAAGTCTCGGGTGTTACATTCTACCCCCCTTAAAATGAATTTCGCCCTCGAAATTCGTCACTTTGTAACAAACAGATGAGGATACCTCTCCCTCATCATATCCTCAAGATCCCATGTTGCTTCTTCTAATTGGTGGTTCTTCCATAAAACTTTCACCAATAGAGTGGTCTTGTTTCGTAGGAATTTTTCGCTATGATCCAGAATCTCTATCGGCTGTTCTTCATAAGAAAGATCTTGCTCTAGCGGTACAACTTCTGAGCTAAGTACATGTGAAGGATCAAGTATGTACTTTCTCAGGAGAGATACATGAAACACATAGTGAACTTGAGAGAGATTCGGTGGAAGCGCCAATCAGTAAGCTACCTTCCCAACACGATCCAGTATTTCGAAAGGACCGATATATCTAGGGCTCAACTTCCCCTTCTTTCCAAATCTCATGACCCTCTTCCAGGGAGATATTCGTAAGAACACTTTATCACCCACTTAAAACTCTAGGTCTTTTCTTCGGTTGTCGGCATAACTTTTCTGTCGACTCTGAGCTGATCTTATGTGTTGTTGAATAGATCTGACCTTTTTAGCCATTTCATCAATGAGATCGGGTCCTAATAGCTTTCTTTTCCCAACTTCATCCCAGCAAGTTGGAGTCCTGCATTTCTTTCCATAGAGAGCTTCATAAGGAGCCATCTGAATACTGGAGTGAAAGCTATTATTATAAGAAAATTCCACTAAAGGTAGGTGTTGATCCCAACCACCTTTGAAATCTATAGAGCAAGCTCTCAACATATCTTCTAGAGTTTTAATTGTTCTCTCAGACTGACCGTCTGTCTGAGGATGATAAGCCGTGCTGAAACTCAAATTTGTATCCAGAGTATGCTGAATACTTCTCCAGAACTTTGAGGTAAACCTCGGATCCCGATCAGATATAATAGAAAGTGGTACTCCATGCAATATTACCACTTCTTTCACATATATCCTGACAAGCTGATCCAGAGAGAAATCCTCTCTAATAGAAATGAAGTGTGCAGAATTTATAAGACGATCAACTATGACCCAGATAGCATTATTGCCTTTGGATGTTTTAGGAAGTCCGGTGAAAAAGTCCATAGTGATGTTTTCCCATTTCCATTCGGGTATGGGTAATGGTTGTAACATCCCCTTAGACTTTTGTCTCTCAACTTTAACTTGCTGACAAACCAAGCATCGAGAGACATATTCAGCAACATCTCTTTTCATGCCATCCCACCAGAAGTACTCTTTCAGGTCCCTATACATCTTCGTGCTTCCAGGATGAATAGAGAATGAAGAACTATGAGCCTCATCCAGTAGCTCCTTGTTTAATTCGGGGATGAAAGGAACACAAACCCGATTCCTGAACTTTATTATCCCATCACAATCAAGGTTGAATTCAGGAACATTTCTCACCTTCTTTTGTAACTCGACATCTTCTTTCTGTGCCTCTTTAATCTTCACATGTATAGATGGTTCAACATTCATTTGAGAAAGATAAATTTTTTCCCATTTCATTATAATTCCAATATCCATCCTTTGTAAATCCATAAATATTGGATCTTTTGTGATCCTCATCATGGATAAACTGGCATGGTCTTGTCAACTTAATGCATCTGCCACCTTGTTTGATTTCCCAGGATGGTAATGGATTGATCAGTCGTAATCCTTAATCAGCTCCAACCATCTTCTTTGGTGCATATTCAGATCCTTTTGTGTGAAAATATACTTTAAACTTTTATGATCAGTATAAATTTCACACCTTTCTCCATAAAGATAATGCCTCCAAATCTTTAATGCAAAGATTACCGTAGCTAACTCCAAATCATGAGTTGGGTAATTTTGCTCATGTATTTTCAATTATCGTGAGGCATAAGCTATCACCATATCATTTTGCATAAGAACACACCCCAATCCCTTCTTGGATGCATCACTGTAGATCACAAACCTTTCTCCACTACAAGGCAGTGTGAGCACAGGTGCACTGGATAACCTTCTTTTCAACTCCTTGAAATTCTATTCACATTCCTCCATCCAAACAAACTTAACTCCTTTCCGAGTCAACTTGGTGAGTGGATTAGATAATCGTGAAAAATATTTCACAAAACGTCGATAATATCCAGCCAAACCAAGAAAACTTCGGATCTTAGTTACTGTTTTTGGTCTCGACCATATTTCGATAACCTCTGTTTTTGCTGGATCCACAGATATCCCCTCTTTTGAGATTATGTGACCCAAAAATGAAACTTTTTGAAGCCAAAATTAACACTTGGTAAATTTGGCATAAAGCTTCTCCTTTCTCAGGGTCTTCAATATAATTCTCAAGTGATCTTCATGTTACTCCTTGCTCTTTGAATAGACAAGAATATTTTCTATAAAGACTACCACAAACTAATCAAGATAGTCTCTAAAGACTCTATTCATCAGATCCATGAAGATAGTAGGGGCATTAGTAAGATCAAATGGCATCACTATAAATTCATAGTGTCCATACCTTGTACAAAAAGCCGTATTTGGTATATCCTCCCTTTTGACCCTTAATTGATGATACCCTGAACGAAGATCAATCTTGGAAAAGTATTGAGCTCCACGTAGTTGGTCAAATAAGTCATCAATGCGTGGGACAAGATATTTTTTCTTGATAGTGATCTTGTTAAGTTCTAGATAATCAATGCAGAGTCTCATTGATCCATCTTTCTTTTTAACAAACAGAATAGGTTCTCCCCAAGGTGACGCACTAGGGCGTATGAACCCCTTATCAAGATTCTCTTGGAGTTGCTTCTTTAATTCCTGCAACTCAATTGGGGCCATTCTATAAGGTGTCTTTGAAATAGGCAAAGCACCCGGTATGAGTTCTATTGAAAACTCAACTTCACGATTTGGTGGAAGACCCGGTAATTCCTCCAGAAAAACATCATCAAACTCCCGTACAATGGGTATATTCTTAATCGTGAGTTTCTCACCAACCATTTGAGATAAATAACCTTAATTTAGTGGAATCAAGACCCATAAGATGGAAGAAATTTCCACTGGAAGGTTATGTTCATCCTTGCATTGATAGACGATCATAGATTGATCTGGAATATGAAATGTGACTTCCCTTATTTGTCAATTTATATGAGCTCCATATAAAGAAATCCAATCCATGCCAAGAATCACATCAAATTCCACTATAGGAAGGATCACAAGATTTGCAGGAAGCACTTTCCCACAAACTTCGATCGGAGAAGAATTATAAACTTTTGATGAGACTGTTGTTCCATTAGGGGTTGTCACAGCTAACTCAACATCTAATTGTTGAGGTAATACAGTGATATCCTTAGAAAATTCTTCAGAAATAAAAGAGTGGGTGGATCCAGAATCAAATAAAACATTTGCTACTTTAGAGTGGATGGTAAGTGTACCTTTCACCACATCGTTATCATACTCCACATCGCTGATAGAAATTGCATGTGACTTTCCTTTGTCTTTAGCCTTAAGAGTTTTTTGACGTCGACCATCATCATCAACCCTTGGATTTGGGCATTGATTGGCATAATGCCCCATCTCCTTGTACTTGAAACATTGAAGTGTAGTAGGTTCATTCTATGTATCCCTTACTTTGTTTGCATCATTAGACATCTTCTTCCCATCATTGCGGCATTCAAATGCCCTATGACCTTCCTTTCCACATTTGAAACATTTACTTGTCCCTTTAAGACAACTCCCTCCATGTTTCTTTCCACACTTTGAGCATAAGGGAAAGATCATATTCTTTTCAGTGTGCTCTTTAGATTTTCCTTTGAATTCCATTTTCCTCTTCTTATCAAACCCATATGACTGATGGGTTACTCCAATCTCCATCTCGACTTTGAGAGCACATCGAACGATTTCCTCGTAGCTATTGAAGTCCCTTATGGCTAACACCCTTTGAAGACTTGGTTTTAAGCCACTAAAGAATCGATCGATCTTACTCTCAGGTTGGATAATAATACCAGAAGCGTACCTTTGAAGTCTTGTAAAATTTGCTTCATAGGTACCAACAGATTCATCATCCTTTTTCTTTAGTTCAAGAAACTCCTTATCCATCTTTGTTCGGATAATACGAGGGAAGTACTTATTGAAAAATAAGTTCTTGAACTTGTACCATTCCATGGAATCAATTTCATCCCTTTGCCTCATATTATTAATAATATTCCACCATTGATCAACATCACCTTCCAAACGATACACTGCTAAGATGACTTTATCATGTTCAGAACATTGAAGAACTGAAAATATCTTTTCAGTAGTACTAATCCATTGTTCAGAAACTAATAGATCAGTAGACCCGCTGAATGAAGGTGGATGCTGTCTCATGAAGGATTCAACAGAATGTTTCTCCTTCCTTTGCTCGTTTGGAAGTCCTGCATGATTCATAGCTTGAGAAAGTTGTGTGAGCATGGCTACAAGATTTTGCATTCCAGCTCCCATAACGTTTGGTTGCTCAGGGGGACAATCATTGCATTTCCCGTCACATTCCTCATTAACACGGTTCCTTCGGGTTCCAGCCATTGAATAAAACCAAGAAGAATAGTGTGAGAAACACTAATTATAATAGGAAAACCACATAATCAAGAATAAAATTTCACACTTAAGGTCTTATCCTAGGTTATTCATGGCCATTTCTAAAACACTAAGATTGTTTTCTATGCTTAGACTTATCCTTAGGATTCTTACTAAGGCTTTCACATCCTAGTTTCCAAAGGTTGACTATACCTTTCCTCTGATACCAACTATAATGAACCATACTTTACATAAATTGTTATTAATTCAGAATTTAAGCACACTTATTACAACATATAACAAAACCAGGAAAGGACCGTATAGGTATAGTGTCTTTAGAAACTGGGAAACATAAACAACTGGTTCATAAAGCGTCTACACTGTCTCCCATTTATTTCATCATATATATAGTCCCTTTTGGCATATCTTACTTAATAACCTTCTTCCTGACCTGGGGAAAGAAAACATACAAAAGGGTGATCTCAAATGCTCAGTAAGGGTAAACAAAAGAAATATCAATCACATCATATACATAAGAACATAACTTTTGGAAATCTTAACCTGCAAAAGAAATCATAATTTCATAACATGGGATAAATCATAGTAGTGAAATGTAATCCCAATAATCATAAATTAAAACATGAAACTTTGTGGCATACACACATAATCATAGAGAATCATTTCTTATTAGTCAAGGTTCATTGCCAAGACTATCATAGTGGACAAATTCCATTTCTGAACCGAGTTCACTCCTCGTTTCAGTCCTGTTTCACTGAACCGGTTTAACCTGTCGTTCCAGCTATGTCTATCTCATGAGATATAAAATATTTACCCAATGCATTGGAGGGAGATATAGGTCCCACCCATCTCATAATGATACCATTCTTATGTGTTCCACAAAATCATAAACCATACATCATAGCATAACCCATGTAATAAAAATGGGAATCTTAAACATCGTGACATCATAAAACAATTCATATAAGATAAAGGAATTCATAAAAATAATTCCATCACAACATAATAAAATCAATGTAATAATAGGGATAGAAACATAATCCTTTATTATCTTAGATATAAAATAATTTTGATAAAACACTTGAACTCCATTCTTGAGGAAAATATCCTTTCTACTTCAAAAACATTTTCCTTTCTTAACATGTCATACAATTTTAAACTAAAAGAAGTTGATTAAAAATAAACTTGAAAACTTGTAAAGGAAGCTTCTTGGAAATAATGTTTTAAAAATTCATTCATGCCGTATAAGTTAAAAAAAACATTCTTCTCGTACTTTTTTCGGAAAAGTCAAAAAGTACCTCGTACGAAAAATGCAAAAGATTCCTTTCATATATTTTACTAAAAACTCACCGAAGGGTAAAATTGGATTTAAAAAATTGTATGTGGATGGAAATAATATTACATATTGAGGAAAGATGGATGTGGATGATAAAATACACCCCAGTAAATTTCAAAGTATAGACAATCTTGGATAAAAATGAGATTTGCGAAATTATCCCTTACCTTAGGTCCGATTTGCTTCGTAAGTGTACGAACCTCCTGTATAATGATTTAAATAATGTTATTGACTTATTCTAGAATCATACTTATTGTTATTATATCATATATGGTCATATTCTTAGCTTCTTATTAGTAATATTTCATTACAACTTGTTATTCGGGTGTTTATTACTTTTTGTTCCTATGCGTGTTTTGTCGAATAAATTCTTATTCTTCTCTTTAGGTTATAGATACCTCATTTACATAATGTTATTAGTTTAATATATATCATATTAATTCATTCAATTCATTTATATAATCATTATGCAATGAATATCATGTAGAACGAGTCGCATCACATCATGGAGACGGTATTCCGTACGTACGCACGAGCGATGATATCGTTCCCATGATCATGGAATTGTATTGGAGTGTATGTATACTATTTAAGAATCAATATCACTTTAAAATAATCATATATAGTCATTATTTACACCATTATACCCATCCAAGTAAGGTGGTGGTGGAAAATAGATTACACCACGGTGTGGAGACGGTATTCCGTACGTACGCACGCGTGGTGATTTCATTTTCCGTAGGATGGATAGATGGTGAAATAGGATTGTTTCATACTTATAATAACATATCAGTATATGAGTGATACTGATGTTATTACTTCATAATGAAACAACTAAATAAGAATAAGTGGAAGAAGAAATAAAGATGAAAGAATCGGTAACGGACATTACCTCTTCTTTGAAGTGCTTCTTTGAGACCTCCTTTTAGGGCACTAAAATTGGTCTTTGAAGAATACCAGGACCTCTAGGATGTCTCTAGGGAAGTGGAGAGGAGAAAGTGGTTGGGTTTGGCCGAGCTTGAAGGCTCAAAGTGGTGTGAGGAAGAGGGGGAGGAGGTGCCCTTTTATAAGGGAGGAGAGGGGCTCGTTTGAAAAAACTAAAAATATTATTTTATTATAAAGTCAAGTTCGGTTTTAAATAGATCCAAATTGATTTATTTCAAAGATAAGGTGGGGATGGGTCGAAATAATCTCATCCAATAGAGTTTAGACAAGTTTAGGCTCCTATTTTAACCTTATAATTTATATTTAACATTAAGTTAAATAATTTTACTTTTACCGTGTCTTCTTGTGTTCTTATACTATAAGGTTAATAAACTTACTATAACAAGAAAAACGAACCCCAAGTTTTTTATTATTAATATATATAACCTTATCTAAGTCATTTGGCCGAAACTTAGATTTTTAGGAATAAAATAACAATTAATAATATAATATTTGTTTTAAAAACTATTTTATGTCAATTTTGACACTATTTAGTAATTGATTTTTGTGAAAATCATAATAGAATTATTAGTTAGAAAAAAGTTAATTAAATCAATAATAACATGTCATATTAACCTATAAAATTAGTTTAATTCATAAAAAGTCTCAAATTAATTTTATTTTGGTATTTATAACATCAATTATGTCAATATTTTATTAATAAGATAATTACTGCATCATCTTTGTGTCATAAATAAATTAAATTATTTAATGTCTAAAAATTACAAATAAAATACCATTATGTAGGAAATATTTTTATATTTCTAATTAATATTTATAGTCGAATTTATCTTATGTATAACCTTATATTAAAAATTATTTACTTATTAAACTTTGATTTTAACTATTTTAGCCCTTCTTTAAATAAATTAATAATAAATGTCCTAATCTAATCCAAGTGGGCCTAAATGGTCATATTTTTTTTCTAAGGTTGTTTTTGGTCTAATTACACTTATACAATAGAATTAGGACATGTGTTAGGGTAATAATAATATCATTTTTACCCTTAATTACTCTATTTACTTTTAACCGTGGTAAATAAAAGTAAAAAGTTACTATTCACCAAAAATTATTTTCATCTCATTGAACCACATTTTACTTACTGACCTCAACCGTGTCTCTCGGATTTTTGAAATTCCACTCACAGAAGCGGTAAAATTAAGTTTTATGAAAAAATCAGTTTTTTTAACTACCACTTAGTGGTTTCACTATTCATCAAAAATTGAAAGTTTTCAGAAAAATACCAAAATTTCACCCTAGGATAATTTCGATATTCCGAATCCAAAAATGAAGTCCATTTTGAAAAATAAAATTTATAAAATTTCAAAAAGTGTATATTACTATTCATAACGGCTAGTTTTAATAATATTTTAATAGCATATCATTGTTTAGTGAAACTCGGTATTGCGTACAACGCAAGATATCGAGGAAGTTCACGATTGTATGTAAAGAAAGCCAAGATAGTGTTGTGTGTAGTGAAAGATTCATTTTATGATTTATAAAAACAAGAATATTTCTCATAAAAGTCTCGGGTGTTACAAATACGGTGATGGTATTAGACCATAGAGACAAAGTTATAAGAAATAAGACAATGCACCTGGTCAAAGTGCTGTGGAAAAAGAAAAAATTTGAAGAATCGATGTGGGAACTATAGGAAGTAATGAAACGGAGTTAAAATCATCTATTTTAGTGTGGGAAATAAAAATTTAGATGGTGAACTTTCTTAAGGGGGAAGATTATAACAACCTGAGTCATTATAAATAAAATTTCCCTTTTGGTTTAATTAAACGTCTTATTATGTAATATGGTTATAGAAAACACATGAACTTATTTTCTTTTATCATATACAATTATATTTAAAAGACCGTTAAGTAATATCAACATTGATAATATATAAGTTGAACATTGATCACATGATTACTATTAACATAGGGTTTTAACAAATCTAATTAACACAAAAAGGAAGCGATGACCTCAACCAATAAGATTGTACCATATAAATCCCATTTATTAGAGATTATGAGGGAGATAAAATCACTAAGATTTTACCTTGACCAAGATAAAGCTGACATCCAACAACTTAATCATGAATGAAACCATTTATGGGATAAGTTCAAGCTCAACAAGATCATGACCCAAACCATGTACGCCAAACCACCCCATGAAAGTCTCATAGTCACACACCTTAATCTTAAGAAATTTTTGGTGTATTAAAGGGATATGTTTCAATAGGCTAGAAATATTAGTATGTATGTTATTTTTTAGTGAATAATGAATATATTTTCATCCTATTTTTTTAGTTTATAAAAGATTTTTATTTTGATACAATAAAACCAAAATAGTATTTTTGAGTAATATTCAAATTAAATCAAGGAAATAATTTTGATGAATTAATGTATTTTTGAAATAAATAATATTTTAATAAAATATTAAATAATTTTTTTAAATATAAATGATCATATAATTTTTATAAAGTCAAATTTAATTTTTATAAGGGTTCAAAAACTGTTATTGTCAAAAAACCCAACATTTCTTAATAAATGTCAATTTTATTTTAAAAATGAGAATTAAAATATTTAGAAAATTATTTAGATAAAATGAATATTATTTTTGGAATCAGAACATTAAAATTATCCAATGGTGAATTTTTCATAATTTTCTGATACAATCAAATTTTCAGATAAAAAATAGATACCGTATAAATATACTTTGTATATTATGAAATAATAATGACCAAAAATTGATTTAATAAATAATATAAATGGTATAAATGACCAAATATATGTTTTATATTTAAAATAATATGTTTATATTTATTTGATTAATTTTATAAAGCCCCTATGAATCCTCCAAAACCATTATTATATTTTAAGGTTGTAAAACCATTTCTTTAAGAGTATGACTCACCTCCACATAAGAAAGGGTATTATTTTATTAATTTAGGACCTTGAACTTATAAAATAATGATAACCAGTCCCATTTGGTAGAAACCATGGTGAAAAACCATAATATGGTTTTTGGTTTTGGTTATTTTATAATGTAGAGTCCAAAACCTAAATAATAAAGAAATCCACCTCTTTTCCTATATAAACCCACCCAAGTTCCCATTTATATTCACTAAAAATAATTGTAGAAATTTATTACTCTTCCCTCAAATCTCTATATTCCTCCCAAGGTTCCCTCAAGCTCTCAATAAGCTCATCCTAATCATTTGGAGTCACACACTCAAGTAAGGGATCTTTTCCTTTCTTCTCTTTATCCAATTATCTTATTTACCTTATTTATTTTATATTCATTTCCTTATTATGGGATATGTTATTAAAAATACACATTAATATCCAATTTATGTACAAATTATGATATATCCCTTTCTCTCTCATCAACCCATTTTATGAATTTTTATGTGATGCCGTTATGCTGTTGAAATTTCACCGCGATTTTCCATGCCAAAACAATTATGTAGTGAATACCATACCCATTTTATATAAATGGTATTAAAATTTATAAAATTATAACTTTTTTAATTGGGAATTAAATTTATTTAATTTACACTCATTGATTATGTAATAAAATATGACGATGAATTAATCCATGTTGTATGATCTATGTGGAACACTAAAACATGAGAATGAAATGAAAGTGATAGGTGCACCCAGACTTATATAGTGATCTAATGAATTGGGTAATGTTTAGTATCATGAGATGTCATGTTAGGATATAGAGTGAACCTGATTCATTTATGGTACTTTTTTCTATCATTATGTCTTGGCAGTTATCCTTGAACTATGTTTATGACGTAGTGTTTTAAATTGTTTCTACATTTCCCATGTTATAATGCTATATCATTCATTATTATTCATATTCCTTTTATTCCCCATTTATATGACTATTTTATAAAATTTTTTACCTTATAAAGTTATTATTCCATTACTGGAATTTATATCTCACCCCTTTCTTATGTATGTCCCCAGGTTATCCTTTGTAATTTTAAAATCCATGGAATATTATGATCATGTTAAGGAAGTTTTCAATAAAGATGATGTATTTCCTGTTTTAAGTTGTTATGTAATGTACCTAATTCCTAAGGATACTATAATTATTAATCTTCTAGGTTGTATTAATTGTAATACTATGTAATAAATCATGTATTAATTTAAAATAAATACCAGGGTTGTTATATTTCATCTTCCTCTTCATCATTCTAATCTCGAAAATTTTAGGCCATGTCAAGGTAGGAAAGGGATTAGGAAAGGGATAAGATAATCATCACATCAAGTCATCAAATGATAACATACAAGGAATCAAAAAGCCTATAATTTAGTTACTGAATAATAGAGGGGGTTTTAATAGGATCAATGATCTCATCTATGAAGAGAATCGGGGCGTGATCAAGGTATTCTCAAAAACATCATTCAGAATTCAACAACGTACATTGATCATGCCATGAAGGAGAAGATAATATCCATGTAAATTGTGTACACCCTCAATAGGAAAGGAAATAACTTGCATGGATTTGATGGTTGATTTTGTGAGTGGTAGGCATAGTTCATTTAGGTATGATCCTATGTTTCTTCTATATTTGGTGTATTTATTGAAAGGTTTCTAAGGTGTGATCAACATTAAATTAAAGCATAAGAAATGTTTAGAAACCATAAAATCCAAGAACTTCATGTATTTTAAATTTAAATAATGTAAAATATAAATGAAGAAACATTTGAATGTGTACCTTACACCGTAACACTACTGCTATGATCTTCAAATGAATGGGTTTGATGATGATCACTGAAGGGAATCCATCGAAATCTCATCTCTATGATCTATCTACAGGTTTCACTAAATCACTCATCATATGAGATAGATTCTTCCACCCTACATGAAATTATAGTGCCTCATGGTGTAAAGGAGGTAGGATAAGAGACTTATGGGAATGGGAGTTTATACCAAGGTTTGGGAAAGATTGCATGATCACCATCTCATGATGAGCGCCCCTTTATAAAGCTCTCAAGGATGCTCCTCAAGTGAACATGCATTAAATCATAAATTATGAGTTAATGCATGAATATTTTGTAACCCTAGACTATGAAAACTCCCAACATTTAATCATATGTAATGACTAATCAATGTTAACCTATGTGGATGAGATTCAAGTGTTAAATCTTTAACAATCCATTGCCTCACATGGATCATAACAATTCCAAATGAATTATACCATATGATTCATGGTACTATGATTTATTCATATCATAAGTATGGCTAGACAAGGCAGACTATACGATATCAATCATATCATAAAATTTCATATACCCTAAAAGCTTAAATATAAGTCTTTTTTCAATATATATGTCATGATCTACTACACACTATATCTTACTATACGACACCACATAGATTTAGGGAATATTCTTTTTAATCTCCCACTTTAATTACATCCTAAAAAAATTTCATGTCATTTCACCTTATATCATATCATATATGTTAACTTAAGAAATTGTGTCAAAAAACTTCTATTTTGATATCTTTTAAAACACTTTTAGAAAGCTATCATCAACTTCACATCATATCACATCATATGTAATACCTTATGAATACCCTTCCAAACATATTTTGGATTAACTCTAAAACACGTCAAGAGCTTCATTTTGATTCAAACTCAATCCCCATTTATTATAAAAAAAGTGTGACTCTAGAGGACTTTGTAGCATTGACAACAAATATGAGTCACTGGATCCATAAATGTAAGAAAAGAGCAGTCTCTATCAAAGCATCAGTGCTACTCAAGCTATAAATGGATCTGACGTGATATCCATCAAACAAATTTATCTCTATACTTGTGTCCATCACCTACATCATATGTGTACATGCATTCTCATATGATCCCTTTGTCTAAGACATCGAGTGACTATAAGATACAAATTATATCAATCCCAAATTAATGAATACATCACATGTCATTCACCTTTATGGGAGAGCTTATCAGATTCCCCTCACCCAAATAGACAAGAATAACATATATACTATCTAGGTACAACCATAAACTTTCAAATTTTATCTAAATAGAGGTACCATATGTCATACTCATCATATAAGAGAAAAAATACCATTTTGGTTGATCTCAAACTAATGACATGATCAGAAACATACCCAAATACCCCATGATTAACTAAGCCTCAAGTCTTGTGTAAAAAAATTTATCAAAGTATGAAGGTTATCATGATATGTATATCACTGATAGAGATAATATTTTCCACATTTTTTATATGATTTTTAATTTTTTAACCCTCTCAAATTATCAATTTTAGCTTATATGGATCAATTTTGGATTTATGATGTGTTTTGAGAAAAATGGTGAAAAGTGATTAATTATGGATTTTTGACAGATTTTTACATCAAGGGTATTTTAGTCTTTTCTTGAAAAATATAATTCCAAATTGAGTGAATCATTTTTTATAATCCTTATTTTATTTCATTCAAATTTATATTCTAGACTAGGGGCTGATTCAAGCATCTAGAGGTCCGAAAAATTCAATGAAGTTGGGAAATTTTATGTGCGCATAACATGGACCCCACCACCGTAATAGAATCCCATCTCGGACTATACACCTCCAATTTACTTAATTCCATCTTTAATAGAACTAAGACACATATGTTCATCTTTAAAATTAATTTTATGGAGTTTTGAAGTCATTAAGGTTACCATTGGATGTTATTCTTTTAGAAGAAGCTTCTTAGAACCTTCATCCATAAAATGTAACACTCAATACAAAATTCATAACTCCTGAATAAAGTGTTCAAATGAGATAAACTTTTGAGAGGAGATAAGTAAGACAATTAGTAATAAATTTTATGAAGGAGACCACACGTTAATTTCCCATTTAATGGGTCCAAAATGTGTCAACTTTTGGCGTACAAAAATCTGCCTATAAAAGGAGAGGAGATCCTAACTCTCAAATCATCCCATTTTCCATCCCATTCCTTCTAGGTAACAAGGGGGAGATCTCCACCAAGGGAGTCCAGCTGAAAATCTTCCCCCTTTCTTTTTAATTTTTTTATTTTATTTATTTTTGTTTTATTTTTCAATTATAATCTAGATTTCTAATAAATTCATGCATTATTTTTATTTCTGTGTCCCTCCATCCACCCTATTTTCTTATTCTCATCTTACCATCATGAAATATAATACTCATGATCATGAGTAACTAAAGAAAGGAATTTATCCCAAGAGAAATTTCAGAAAGAACCTTCATTGACCAGCTTCAAATATTCTTAGTGAACACACTCCATTGTATGTGTGAACACCTTTATGGATGAGTTTATCATATTCCCATCACCCAAATAGACAAGAACATCATATATACTATCTAGGTACAACTGTACACTTTAAAATTTTATCTAAATAGAGGGACTAGATGTCATACTCATCATATAAGAGGAAAAATCCCATTCTAGTTGATCTCCAACCAATGACATGACCAGAAACCTACCCAAATACCCCATGATTAACTAAGCCTCAAGGATTATGTAAAAAAATATATCAAAGTATGAAGGTTATCATTATATGTATCTCACTAACATCAGGTAGTGGGGACTCCAAAAATGATCCATGAACCCCTAATATACCAATTATATAGTCTATGAAACTCTATGTAGTATACTTCATGAGTCATCCAATGTATATAGCCCATTTTGCATCTCATGAGCACATTATGTATCCCAGTATAAGAATTATACTCATGATAACCTTAAAATTTCATCATAACCTATAATAATACATGGAAAAAATAATCTGGGGATAAATCAAAGTCATACTTTGAGAGGTCAATTATCATTTCACTTCCTGATACATATATCGGTATATATATAAATGAAACCAACATGAAAGAATGATAAAGTGAAGATTGACTTTTGTGTAATATGATAAATTTAATATTCTTAAAATTATTTAAGAGTGATTAAAAAAGCCACACATAAGAACCTATATAACATATCATATATGATAACATACCAGATCATCCTTATATTTACTGTAATTTTAGGGGTATTGTTAACTAATTGCACATATATATAATTCCTACCACATATATATGTGACCATATTATAAAAAACTCATACTAAAATCTTTAGTAGGTAAAATTTATAAAGTATGGTAGTTTGAATAATGATGAGACTTAGGAATCATATCCTCATCATTCAATTCCTTGAACATATTCCAACTCTTTAACTCCACAACATCCAATGTTTTGTTGTTAACTTCTGTTGTCTACTTATAACTCTTTATAAGAACATCATTATCATTATATAGAACCTTTTCTATCAAAATTTTCCTTGAAATAAATTTTTTAACTAGTGAAACTATTTATATTATCACTTACCAACACATCCCAAACTACTTTAGGATAAAGTGACATTCACTTTATTAAGGTAACTAAATGTAACTATTTACTTTTCTCTTTACCACTACACCCTACACTATTTTAGGATATTATATGAAATTAACCTTTACTTTTGATTAAAATAATATTTTATTTTTTAAATTTTAACTTCTCTAAGTTCAAACATACTCCCACTAGCCTCTTAGACACTATATTCTTCTTAGAAAATCATGCTAAAATACACAAACTCCACTGTGTTAGGAAATAAAACTTATTTCCTTTCAGTATGATTATTTTAAAAATAAACTATTATTTCCATATATTATATGACATTATATGTTTTTGGAGCATTTTCTTGAAAAATACTATTCTTCAAAATATTCCACTAATGGCGGTGCAATCTCAATTCCTCATATTTTAACAATCATATGGATAAACCCTTTTATCCTTGATGATTTTTTATCCATATATTATTCTCAAAACATGTATATAATCTGATGAATCATAAAATATGGATATTGAATTCATTATCTCATATTTTTCATAACAAATCTTTGTTAACAAATAACACCTCTTATTATATAAGAGATATGAGATAATTATACACATACTTTACTTAGATCAATACAAGATTGATAAAACCCTTTACATTAAAATATTTGATGTATCTACTCTTTTATTAATCACTTGAACACAAACTAAAAGTTATATCAATTATTTCCTTGATCTTTAATCCCTCTATATTTAAAAATCTTGTAAAATATATAGTTGGTGTCACATACCCTTCAAAATCAAATAATTGATCTCCATAACATTGATAGTTGACATGGAAATTACATGGAGTTTCACAAACCCCTTAAAGTATATCAAAAAATTCCATCATATTAATTCATTACTCCTTCCTGATTTCACCTTTAGGTTTCAATGACCATGAATGGGTACTCGAAGAAACATTTTTGGACTTTCCAATTAACTTTTCTTCTTCTAATTTTAACCTTTACCCACTCATACCATCAATATTTTAATGCCCCAAGACTTTAATATATATTTTTATTTAATTAAATAATATATTGGATATCTTCCTTTACATAAAATTCCAAACTAAAATGAATCAGGACACACCTTATTAAAATAATGGAATATGGTGTGAAACATCAATAAAAAAGTTACAGTAACAATAAAGCCTTAGGTAAATAAAAAGATAAGAAATGATTCATTATAAAAAAATATATTTAAATTCCTTAAATATAGTTATTATTTTAAATAATGATTTATTTATTGATTAAATATAAGTTTTAGATGATAAATAATTAATGAAATGTGATTAAAACTATTAAACATTAAAAATGGATATTTTTTCAAAGAACTATTTTTTTAAAGTGACATGTATTTTACTTAATAAATTAAATTGAAAAATTTTAAAATATTTTTATGATAATAATTAATATTATAACTAATATATTAACACAATTTTAATTAAAAATTTATATAAAATAATACTAATAATATTTAAAGTTTAAACGTTTATTTTTCTATAATTTTTTTATATTATGTATTTTCATTTAAAAGATAAATTTAAATTTTTTATAATTTTAATTTTATTAAATTAAATTCATTTTTTTATTCATAATTTCAAATTTATTCTAATAAAAACTTTTTTCTAAAATAATTGATTTTTAGGTGAATAGTGAAAAATACCATTTTTACTAAAACCATAGTGTTTATGATTATATAAAAAAATTAAGTATAAATTAATAAAATATATTTTTTATGATAAAAAATGTATTAATTTAGTGAAATTATTATTTTAAAAATACCATGTTAAATGTATAAAATCTATTTTTAACCTTTTGATACTTAATTAATCTTTTATTCTAATAAAAATACAGTTTTTTATCTTTTTATTTAATTATGATATCACAATTTAGAATTCTATTTGGATTTATTTTTAAGACATATAAATCTTATTTTTTAATAATAAACTTAGTAATTTCATGTAAATCAATAACATTGATAATTCTATCATAAACATTATTTGTATACTTAAAAATACATATTGTCTAAAAACAGGTTTTGAAGCGTTGTATGCGCTAATGATAAAATTAATTTTTATTACATGTAGAAATTTTATTTTATAAAATTTATTTCATATTTTAAATAATTATTTACAAATTATTTAATAAGGTCCATTTTATTTTTATACATTAAAAGTAAATTTCTTAGGTAAAAATTAATTACCTCGATAAAAACCAAAAATTGTAAAAATGAAAAATCTACGAGTAAAAGACTTAAAAACATGTTTAAAACATGTATTCAAATGATTTTTTGAGTGTTTATTGATATTACCACATCAACCACACTATTATTGTCCATTTTTTCTCCACATGACATATGAAACATGTGCTCTCATTATATTAAGAAGTTATATTTACAATAACACCACCCCCTTCACCTATAAAATGAGATCAACTCCACCCCATTAATCCACTAATTATAAATAATTATATCTAAAAAACTCTACCCTATTATTTCCTTAACTCATTACCCATGTTCTATAATCCCTTTTCTTTCCAAAATACCAAGCTAAGGAGCCTTAAGGTGTTACCCAAGGGAGAACATCCAAAGGGAGAGGTAATGTTCTCAACCAAGCTCTTTTAATTATTTTATTCTTATACCCTATAAAAACTATTATATCCATTAAATTATTATAAAATAATTATTAATAATATGCTAAAAATTTATTACACTAATTTATTATCACTTTTCTACCTTCCTCCAAAACCATTCAAAAAAATTAAAACATTGCTATGCATACGGTTAAATTACTATCTCTATGAACTTCATGATTGAATTTTCACCACCACCATACATCAATGGTTATAAAAGTATATTTAAAGTATTAATATTATATTTATTACTATAAATAATTCTCTATATTCCTCCTGATCCATGTAAAACAAATGCTTCACCCATGTATACGTGCGAACTACCACCTCCACGAGAGTGATGTATTTCATTTTTCTCTCTAGTTTTTTATTATTTATAAAAATATATTATAACTTTATTAAACACCTTAAAAACATATAAATAATATCATCATGCTTATGTAATAATTATATTATTCCAGAATAATCAGTTACCTAACTATACTCACCCATAAATTATAGCTTGTTCTTGTTTGGGTCAGTTTAACCATCTACTTAAACATTGATATAAATTTATTTCATGGGTAAATAAGGAAAAAAATACCAATGATATTTGAAAATAATAAGTAAACAATTATTTTATTTTTTTTATATAATGGTAATGGTAATATCTAACCTGTTATTAAGATACCACCCCTCATTCGTGAAAATTAAAAAAACAAGCTCGTCACAAACTTTGTCACCAAAAATCATAACCAAAATATTTATTAAATGAAATTATATGCTTATAAATCATTAAAAAACATCTATTATAGTACCTATAATGATATTCTAAATATGAAATTTGAATATTTAAATAAGAATAGACACCTACATTATGAAACTCGTATGAAACAAAACAATCAAAACTCATAACACCCAATAATGAAAATAAAATATAAATAACTAATATATTTGAAATAAATGAATATTAATGAAGTTTAGAAAAATTTATATATATTAATAATGTTTTTAAATGGGTATTAATATAGTTATTTTTTTTATACAGGAGGTTAGAACATGTTCATCTAAGCAGGATTAAAGGTAAGGGTGTTTCATCTCAATTTCCTTTCTCTAAGACATATTTTGTTTTATGCAGCTAATTTTATTTAATTAGTGTTTATATTTAATATTGGATATATAATATAATGTATCATCTTTTATTAATGGTAATTAAAGTTTTATTTCAAACTCTTTCTTTCAAATGGTCTATATTAAAATGTTTCTTAAATATCTAAGGTGTTTTCTTGACTCAACTTATTTTCTAGAGTCATAATGACTTCCCTTTGAAAATGGTTTTATAATATTTTATTATTTTATTAGATGATTGTATTGTTATAAATTTCCTCCTTTTATAGGGAATTAAATTTGTTCATTGTTTTCTTTATAAAATTTAATGTTGTTAAGAATAATTACCATCCTCTTCTAATAATCTCTTTCTCTTCCATATCCATATTCACTCTTCCCACTAATGTTATCATCTATAATTTTTGAAATATAAATATTTTTTATTTATGGTAGTATTAAAAATTATTTTTACCTATTTTCAAAAGGATGATTTATCACTCTTTTTACGATGTGGGGTTCAATAAAGTCATTTTATAAAAATTAAAAAGGATTTCCTTTTCAAGTTCATATTTGTATCTTCCACTCTAAATTTACTATGAAAAACCTTTTTATATTTTTTTAAACACCATTATTTATTTAAATTGGTATTTTAAAAAATGTTTCCATGTTATCTTTTTTAAAATGATTTTTGAAAGTGGTTCATAATTTTGTCTCCAAACAAAAATATTAAGAAATATTTTCTAAAAGCTCATTTCATGGTTTCAATTCCATTTTCCTATTTAAAATATTTTAATCCTATGAGTTTATGTTTTATAAATCACCCTATAAATTTCTATTTGAAATAATTCTTCAAGGTGATTTAATGTTGGTACCCATCGATCTAATCCCTTATTTAAATTTATGCGATACCATTTAGAAATGATATAAAACCCATTTTATTTCTATGGGTTTTATTGATATGATGAAAGATTTATATCTTATAGAAAAAAATGTATGGATGATGAAGGTTAGGGTCCTATATCACCATACAGTTAATTTTTTAAGGTTCTACATCTCATCAGATACATATGTATCATAGGTTTGTGAAACCTAAGTCACTTATATACTGTGCATTTTAAAACCTAATTCACCAATGGATTGTAGGTTTATGAAATATAAGTCACTTATGGACTATAGGTTTTCAAAACCAAAGTATGTAGCACCCCCAGTTTTAGGTACTTGACCCTTTATTTATTTATTTTAAGTATATAAATTGATTGGGTTAAGTTTCAGAAGGTTCAGAGCAGTTTTGACATGTTTTTGGAGATTTTCTATAGGTTTATGGTTTGACAATAGTTAGTATAAACTCTTTAGTACCTTCTAGAAAACCATGCAACAAAAAAAGCGGGCACTGGGTAGGCGCACAATTTGGCCAAACCATACAGAAACCTATGAGAAATCATGAATTGTTGGAAAAAAGGGTTTAAAATGGTTGTTACATGGTTTTTATAACCATGTGATCCAACCATGAGAATGGTTTTTGGAGGTAGTGTCTAGTGCATGGCTAGTGCACATGTTTCCTAACCATGCACCCTAACCATGAACCATTATATTTTAGATTTTAAATTTGTAGATCACACTCGTTTTAACCCCTAATACTCTCATTTTTACCCTAATTAGGTCATTTCACAAATTCCTCTCTTTCCCAAGGATTTCAATACTCTTCATCTTGATCCAAGAGTGATTCATAGGTGAATCTAGATGAGTTGAATGCTATATTTGTTGGCAAGTGATTGTTCTTCATCATTTTCCTTACTTTTCTTCTTCTTTTCTCTCATGGAATCATGGATTTAGTATATTGAGGATAAATATTTGATGGGTTATGTTAATCATGATTAGTCATGGTTATTGTTTTAAGGGAACAAGATATAAGGATGTTTTTAATAATTTCAAGGAGGGTTTTTTGGAGTTTTGTTTCATTCCTTGGTTTTGAAAACGTTTGCAAGGTAGATGACTTCACTCTAGACTCATATTAGTTATAAATTGAAGGAATGATTTTAAATGATTGAATTTCTTGAATTTAATTGTGAAATTGATGTGTTATTCTTGATGGAAAACCTCTTTAGTGACGGTTTTGTGAAATGATGGAAATTGGTTTATTTTGTGGAAAATGTATTTGGTTCATGATTTTAAAATGATGGTTTTAAAATTTTAGTTTGATTTTTATGCATGGAATTTTTTCATGGAATTATTTCCAATAAAATAAATGTTTTATTTAAATATATTGGAATTATTTTTATGGTTTTTTTCATACATGGTTGGCGTTTGATCATGTGCATTTGGGATAAATAAGGGTGTGAAGTTTCCCTCATAAAAAAATTGGGATGGACATGGGCATGAAGTTTCCCCCATCAAAATGGTTCACCAAGTGATGACTTTATAAAAGGATGACTCACCACTCATGATTATAGGGAGTTCCATGGTTAAAATTCATTTTTGAATGTGTGTGGTTGTGTGGATATGTGGAAATTAATGGGTATTCAAAAATATAATTTGATAAATGGTTTTAAAGGATTGTTTGGTTACTTTCTTTGGAAAATTGGTTGGTTTGGATTTTTTTTGAATTTTATATAAACTATTTTAAATTGTTTTATATAATTTTTTATATAAATTGTGATAACATAATATATATTAGTAGTTTGAATTGGGAATTATTTATGGGAAAACCTATAAAGTTTTATACTCAACCCCTACTTGGGAAGTTTTGTGTGTTTATAGATGTTATTTATTAGGACATAGAAAATGGTAAGGTATATAATTTCTTTAGTGATGCATCATAATACCATGGGAATGGAATGTGTATTTGGAGCTTGGAGTAGGTTTAGAGTTGCTGAGTTGATTTCTTCTATGTCTGAGTTTTTTTGGTCTTGGTTTCTATTTTGTAATTTGATATAGTTGTCTTGGTTTGGTTTTCTTTGAGTTGTATTTTAAAATCATGCATCATATAGAGGTTGTTTATTTATGGTTATTTTGGTTTGGTTGTTTAATTTCAAATGGATAATCATTTTCAAATTTCTTATTATGCCATTGGAATTTATTTCCATCCTTTGGTGTCTTGGAGATGTCACCTAAGGCTTAGTAGCACACCCACCTCTTCCCAATCCAATGGGTAAGGGGAAGAGTATTACAAATGGTGTCACCTTTTTCGGTCCTGTATTTGAAAATAATTCTAGTTTATTCCTTGAGTTTTATTGGTAGCAAGGAGTAGAATTATTGGAACTTGAAATGCATTGTATAAAGAGTCATAACTAACCTATTTATGATGAACATCAAGTTACTAGGGAGTTTGGGTATATGAGTGTTTTGATACACTCCTTGTAGTTATTACCTCATCTTCATGGGTTTGGCCAATGAGAAGTGAATGACATGCATTGATAGTAATGACTTCCTACTAAGAGTATATAATTCAATTTGAGTAATGATTTATGATTTGGTGAAAAAGTTTTGATTTTTGAAAATGGTTCAAAATGGTTTTATTTTCAAAAGGAATGGTGGAATTTTCAAAAATGGATTAAAAGAGGAATTTGTTGAATTTTGGGAAGCCTTGTTGTGATATTTTTGATATGCTAAAATTTTAATTGATAAGACTTATGTTTTTTGAGAGTGAGACTAAATGGAGTTTTCTTTTGGTTATAGAAAATGGAACCCAATAGGCATTATGGAAACCAACTGGAAGAGGATGCTAAGAATTCGGTTTCACATAATCCATAGGTGAACCAATAGTTAGTTTAGAGAATTGTTTAGGATTTTAAGACAATGGATAGGGGGAACAAAAGGGATGAACCAAGTCAAGTGGTGTAGGACCCCATAGCACTCTGAGAGGGGAGGGATTAATCAAGGTGTCAATGTTTTCTTTTAAAACAACACTTATTGTTCCCACATTGGTAGGAACTTATTAAACCTATCTGAAGGAATTGTACAACAATTACACATCCATTTATAGAGAGATAACACAACAGTTTTACTTGGTTCACCACTAAGGGATATTCTAATGAGAAATACACCGACAGTGTGTTGGTCATACTATAATAAACTAATCATCACTAGTTGTAGAAAATAGAAGTTCAGACATAGTCACTCTATTCCAGGAACTTTGCCTTAACAATATTTTAGGGATATCACACTGTCACCCTAAAAAAACTTCCATCAACTCCCCCTAGATCACTAATTTGGGTGAAGTCTTACTCAATTTAACGAATTGAAGTTCACTTCATTATATTTTCATTTAAGTCTTTGTCCCTGATTAGCATGAGACTATACTTGCATCAACATCCCAAGTTAATGTGCTTGAAATCACTATTCACTCAAACAACATGTTCAAAACTACTATTTGAGAAGCTCTCAGCCTTTGCAAAACCTGTTTTATATTTCAATGAAATACCAACCTTCATGAACCCACACACTTTCATGAAGCTCCCAACCTTCATGAAGGTTACAACCTTCATGGAACAAACTGCCTTCGGAAAGCTCACTACCTTTATAGAATAAACTGCCTTCATGAATCTCATTGCCTTCATGGAACACTAAGTCTTCATAAAACTCCTAATCTTAGTGAAACTCCCATAACTCAAAATCATTAGCATCAGTTAATACTTAATTAGTATTTTTATGATCCTCAAGCTTTCATAGAATTCAGATTCTCAAATCTATCAGCCTTCACAAAATCCGAGTGATTCATCCATTTCTCAAATTATTTTCATGTCAAATAAAGTGGGGTTTTCCACCTATTTATAAGAACAACCCTTTGAGAAGATCCCACACCTCTAGTGGGATTTTACTAAACCTCCAAATTTTTTTTCACAAATATCCTCTATTCATGAAGCACTAGATAAATTTAAACCATTTGAAAATATTTTCATAATCACATAAAATCACTGTCATGCCATCACACATTAGAAAATCTTATCATAGTTGGGTAAAATCACCATCACACTATCGCACATTTGTATAGCTCGTTCATGATGCTCCATATCTTCATGAATCTCAACCTTCTCTAAATCTAGTCTTTGAGAAACTAATGAATTTACCATATTTGATATGTGACAATATAGAAAAAACCACGTTTTGCGAATCTTGATCACAATTCTCTATACCTTCATGAAAATTTCTTCTTCCTCCTAATTTTGAGCCCAAAAAACTGGAAAATTTGGGAAATGATTCTATCTTGAACACTTTAGTCAACTTGTACTATAATATCACTTTCCTTACAGACTCCCTGATCAACCCGGTGTGTATTTACAACAAACACAAACTAGAATCCATTTCCTACTATGATAGGCCTTGGTTCCAACAATTGGATCATTCTATTTAGTTCCAAAATTAGAATCCACTTATATTTTTAGGTGATTAAGAACCATAAAAAGCATAAGTTTGGATGAATAAAATGAATCGAATCTTTGATTTTCGAGGCACACAAGATTATTTCTAAGTGAAGTGGGAAACATATATGCTGTAGGATCTAGCATTCCATTGGAGGGATTTAAAAATTCATGCTAAATTGGAATAAGGAATTGCATGGGAGGAATTTTAAGAGTTATTAAACAAAAAATTATATCCTCACACATTCAAAATTTATATAACAATGGAATTTTTTAACTTTAAGTAGGAGAAACTCATAGTGATAGAGTATATGGATAAATTTATAAATTTAGTCCACTTTACACCTAAAGTTGCTTCAAGTTCATCCTTGAAGGAACACATTTTTGAATTAGGGTTGAGGATAGATATTCTCTTAAATATTATCATGCTTTGTATAATGGATTATGAAGAGATTTTTAATAGAGAGAAAATGGAAGAAAGAGATATATCAGGTAATATGAGTGGAGGAATCATATTGATTCCTATGTGAAATGGTGAGAACTCTAATATAGGAAATAAGAGGAAGAGGGACACCTATTTCCAAGGTGGTGGTATAACTCAGTTTTAGATAGTTGTATTAGTGATTCTTCCTCCTAAATCCAAGAATAATCTAGGATGTTTTAAGTGCAGATATTTTGAACATATGAAGTGAGATTGTATGACACCACCTAGATCATGCCACAATTGCAATCAGATAGGACATATTCAGTGCTATTTTCATAGTGCTCCAAGGTTGGGTGCTCATGACACATCTCATGTTTTGCAGACATCATACTGTTTAATGGGAAGAGGAAAATAGAATAATTATAGTTATAAAAACTAAAGAATCTGTGGTGATTATAGGAATAACATGAATCATCAACCAGTGCACTCTCAATAGGGTAACAAAGACCAACGTGTAATGAGTAATAAATTGTATGGATCTAAGAAAATAATTGTGGATGACCAATCTAGAACTTTGATGGTGAGGGGTATGATTCTTTTGAACTATAACATTATACAAGTTTTTTTTTGATATAGGTGAATCCCATTCATTTATTACCTCTCATGATATTGATCTTCTAGCTTTTCATGTTGCGATACTTCCTTTTATTTTGAAATTTCAAACTCTTATTATCCAAAGAGAATGTTGAGCCTTTATGTAAAAATAATGTTCTATAAAAATTTATGGGGCTAAATTGATTTAGGATTTCTCTATATAGAAGATAGATGTCTTTGAATTAATCCTAGGTATGGATTGTTTGAAAATATTCAAAGATCACATCGATTTTTATACCCAAATGGTTAGTTTTACAACTGATGATGGGATCAAGCATCTCTTTAGAGGATATCATAATGTGAAAGAAAGTCTCACAAGATTTTTGGAACAAATAGTTGGAACTATATCATACCAGTTAGAATCTTTGATGTTTGGATATATGGATGAAATCGATAATAGTGGTTTTCCAACAATTTTTGATCAGTTTCTTGATGTTTTTCCTTAAAATTTATCAAGGTTTCTATCCACAAGAGAAGTAGAGTTTATGATTGATCTCTTACAAGGGACCAGTCCTATCTCACTTCTATATTATAGGATTTCACCAACATAATTAAGGTAATTGAAAGTATAGTTGGAAGAGTTGGAAAGAAAAGGGTTCATTTGGGATAGTATGTCTCCATGGGTAGCACTAGTTTTGTTTATAAAAAATGTAGATGAGACTCTAAGGATTTTTTTGTGAATTATTGTAAGTTTAACCAAGTTAAAATAAAGAATTGGTATCCTCTTCCACACATTTATTATATTTTTGATAAATTAAGTGGAGATCAATGGTTCTCTAAAATTGACTTGTACTTGGGATATCACAAATTGTGGGTTTGTAAGGAGGATATTTTGAAGACAACTTTCAAGAGTTGATATGTCCATTATGAGTACGTGGTTATGCCTTTTGGTCTTACTAATTCACCAATAGTATTTATATAATTAATGAATCAGATATTTCAAAGTTATCTATATTCTTTTATGGTGGTATTTTTGGACAGAATACTGGTGTATTCTAGTAAAAAGGCGGAGCATGAGAAATACTTGGACATAGTGTTGGGTATATTTTGGGATCATAATTTGTATGAATAAAATTCTAAGTGTTATTTTTGGATACAATAGGTACATTTTATTTTCTATTTAATCTCTCAAAGAGGTGTTTATGTGAATCCAAAAAAATAGAGGCTGTGATCTCTAGGAAACTGCCAAAGAATTTCTGTGAGATACGTAGTTTACTTAGCCTAGATATTTATTACCAACATTTTATTCATGAATTTTCATGAATAGCTTCAACAATGAAAACTTTGATAGTGAAATATGTTCTATTCCAATGGAATAATGAATGATAGAATTATTTTCAAGAGATTAATGTTTTCCTTACATCAACACTGATCTTGATATTGCCATAATTAGAAAAAGTTTATTTGGTGTATTATGATGCTTGAGGATCTAGGTTGGGGTGTGTTCTCATACAGGGAGATCATGTTGTTTCTTATGGCTCATGGTAGTTATAGTTTCATGATAAGAACTACCCAATACATGATTTGGAATTAGTTACTGTGGTCCATACTTTGAAGAATTGGTGTTATTACCTATTTGATAAGAAATATATGAAATTTATGGATCATAAGATCTTGAAACACATTTTATCACAAAGTTACTTGAATATGAGACAATTAATATGGATGGAATATCTCTAAATTTTTAACATTTACTTAATGTATACACTGGGTAATGGAAATTCAGTAGTAGATGTATTAGGAAGAAAGTTGTATAGTCAGTTGGAAAAAGAGGCTTCATATCAATGGCAGTTGATGTTAGTGATAGATCACATGCACTTGGATTATGAATACTGAGGTACTTTTGTAGTTTTATTTCTAGTTACTTTTATTCTAGATTTGGTTGAAAAATTTAAACAGGTACAAACATTCGATTCTAAATGTGTTTCCATGAGATAAAAACCCAATGGTAGAGATACCACTAAGGGATATAATCATTATGGGAATTCAATATTATGGTTTCAATATCAGATAGTCATACCTTTGTATTTTTAAGAACAACTACTTCATGTGCACCACCATTCGAGATGGGTTTTTCATCTTAAAATACAAAATATGTATAAGGCACTAAAATGAATTTTTTTTGGGTTTACATGAAAAGAAAAGTGTTTGATTTTCTTAAAATATGTATCACCTATCTATCGGTTAAGGTAGGGCACCAACAAAAAATGGGTATTCTATTGTATTTACCAATTCTCGTGTGGAAATGGGAATAGATATATATGGATTTTATAACAGGTCTACCAAGGATACTTTAGAAACATGATTCCATATGGGTTATAGTGGATTAGCTTACAAAGTTGTCCCATTTCATCCCTATTCAAAAATCTCATATGGTGGAGGAATTTTCAAAAATCTATATCCAATAGGTGGTAAATAGGAATAGAGTACCAGTTTAAATAGTATCATATCGAGATACAAATCTTACATATAATTTTTGGAAATACTTACAATAATCCCTTAGGACTCAATTGACGATGAGTATGGTGTATCATCTTCAAAAATATGGACAATTTGAAAGGATGATACAAATGTTGGAAGAAATTCTTAGGGATTGTGTAATGGATTTTGGTGGCTCATGGGAGGAGAACATACCATCAGTGGAGTTCTCATATAATAAAAATTATTAGGCCTCAATACATATGGATCCTTTTGAAGCATTTTATGGGTGTCCTTATCATTATATACATTTTTGGGTGGAAACAGGTGATACTTCACTTTTTATACTAAGACTTGTGAAAGAGTTAATAGAAAAGATTCAATTTATTAGGAAGAGGATGGGAAAATATCAGATTCATTAGAAATCATATGAGGATCATCGTCGATGGCCGTTGTCATTCAAGGTGAGTGATCATGTGTTCTTGAGAATCTCTCTAAGTCTTGGGCATCATCATTTTTTGGAAGAGGGGAAAGTTATCTTATTGATACATATGCCCTTTTTATATACTTAAATGGGTTGGTGAGGTGGAATATTGATTTGTTTTTTCACCAAGGTTCAATTAAATGCATAATGTGTTTCATGTATCTCAATTGAAGAAGTATCAACCTGATCTTAACCATGTGATTTAATGGGATCACAACAACCTAGATTTAGATTCTATATTGATTCATGTGCCAGTATAGATTTTAGATAGGCAAGATAAAGACTTGCATGGGAAAATCATCATTATAATGTGGGTTTTATATATACATGGGTAAATTCAGGAAGAAACATACAAGCATGAGAAAGAAATGGTCAAGAAATGACCCAAAATATTTTAGGCCAATGGTGTTTTTTAACTTTTTGAGGATGGAAAGGCTAATGGTGGAGAGAATGTAGAACCCACAATTTTAAGAACTTGACCCATTATTTATGTAATTAATCATATAAAGTGATTGGGTAAGTTTTGGGAGGTTAGTAGAAGTTTTGGAATGTTTTTGGGGATTTTGTGGAGTTGTAAGATTTGAGAATGGTTAGTAGAAGTTATGAAGCACCTTCTAGGAAAACGTGTAACTAAAATAGTGGGCACTGGGTTGGCACATGGTTAGGTGCACAGTTTGGCCAAACCATGTGGCCACCCAAGAGAAATCATGAAATGTGGGAAAACACTGTCTATTATGGTTGGCGCATGGTTGGCTAACTATGATATCCAAACATGCGAGGGATGTTTGGAGGTAGTGGATAATGCATAGTTAGTGCACAATTTTCCTAACCATGCACCCTAACTATGCACCGTTATATTTTGGATCTGAAATTTGAATATCTCACTCGATTTATCCCCCTAAGAATATTTTTCCCCCCATAATCAGGTCATTTCATGAATTTCTATCCATCCCAAGGCTATGAAGACCATTCATCTTGATCCAGGAGATACTTCTAGGTGAATCTAGGTGCATTGGAGGTTGTATTTTTTGGTAAGTGAGCATTCTTCATCATTTTCCTTAGTTTTCTTCTTCTTCCCTCTCATAGAATCATGGATCCAGTACTTTAGTGATTAATCCATGATGTATGATTTCAATCATGATGCGATATGTCTTTTTTACTAAAGGGAATAATATCTAAGTCTATTTTTAAGAGTTTCAAGGTGGGTTTTTGGAGTTTTGTGCCATTCTTTGGTTTCACCAACATTTATGAGGTATGTGGATTCCCTCTCAACTCATCTTAGTTTGAACTTTAAGACTTAGTTTCAAATTTATTTAATTTATTGAATTGAATTATGAAATTGAATTGTGATTATTGATGGAAAACCTCTTTAGTGGTGGTTTTGTGAAATGATGGAAATTATTTTGTTTTTTTAGAAAATTTATTTGGTTCATGATTTTAAAATGATGGATTTAAAATTATGGTTTTTTTTATTCATAGAAAATGTTTTTGGAATTTTTTTCAATAAAATAATTGTTTTATTGAAATTTATTAGAATGAAATGGAATGTATTTTGGTATACATGGTTGGTGTGTATTCATGTTCATTCGGGAAGGATAAGGGCGTGAAGTTTCCCCCATAAAAAAAGTAGGATAGATATGGGTCTGAAGTTTCCCACATCAAAGTGGTTCACCTAGTGATGACTTGGTGAAAGGATGACTCACCACTCCCAAGTATATTGTGGTCCACAACTGACATGAATTCATGGATGTGTGTGATTTTGTGTAATTGTGTAAATTAATGGGTATTCCAAAATAGAGTTTTAGAAATTATTTTTAAGGCTTGTTTGGTTTCTTTATTTGGAAAATTGGTTGGTTTGGAAAAGTGTTTCGCTTTAATATAAACCATTTTAATTTTTTTATATAAATCGTGTTGACATGTTCTATCCTAGTGGAATGAGTTGAGAAGTCATTAGAGAAAACCTAATGAGTTTTATACTCACCCCCTGCTTGGGAACTTTGGTGCATTTGCAGATGTTATCTATCGAGACACATGTAAAGGAAAGGTATCTTATTTATTTAATGATTCATTGTGATACCATGGGCTTGTAATTTGGAGTTGGATCTTGGATTAGGTTGGAATTTTCTGAGTTAATGTCTTTTGTGTCTTTGAGTTTTGTTGGTCTTGGTTTATTCATTGTACTCTGATATAGTTGGATTGGTTTGGTTTTCTTTGAGTTTTATTTTGTACTCATGAATCATATAGAGGTTTTTTGGATATGGTTATTTTTGTTTTGTTGTTTTGTTTTCAAAGGGAAAATCATTCCCTAATTTCTTATGATTCCCTTGTTATTTATTTCCAGTCTTTGGTGTCTTTAGGATGTAACCTAAGTCTTAATAACACACCCGCCTCATCCCAATCCAATGGGTGATGGGAGGGATATTAAAAATTCACTCATGGGTCATAGGTTTTTGATTTATAAGCTACTATGTAATGATTCCATGTGCTTATAGTTGTGCTATAGTTTATTGTTATGTAATATTTCCACATCATGACATATCTTTATTCCTATGATCACGATTCATGGATCATGTTTATTATCTCATATTTCCACACTTTTATTCCATGGTATATGTTTTTTAATTTGAGATGACAAATATTTATATCATGCCTTATGAATAACTATTATTATTACATATTTTTTTAATAAGATATTTCTCCCCTGCTCATGTTTTCTCATATTCCAATGATCTAATACTTGATGACATGTTGATGAGTTTTTCCCTTATGAATCATTTGATCTCAACCCTTCATTATGTCTCCATTCCCTAGGTTTTGAAGATGAGTATAACTTATGAGAAGTTTATAAGGGTTTCTATTTTGGCTTAATTATGGATAAATGTTCACAATTGTTGTAAAATAAATTTCTTATGTAGTTATTTCTCAAATAAACTAAACCTTTGGTAATTGGGATTGTGATATTGTTGTGAGATGTAATATTTAGGTTATGAATATGATTTGAAATATATGAATGTTTATCTTGGGTCATCTCACTTGGTGTCAAATAATATTCATAAATTATGTGTTTTTAGAACTATATCTAAGAGTGTGGGTTTGGGGTGAATCCGTTGGTATCATAGCAAGGTTTAGTTATTTTTTGAGGATCATTTATTTTTAGGAATTAGGATTAGATAAAATTAGTAAAATCCCAAGGGATAACTACTGGAACTTGAGGCTATACCCAATCCTCTATACCAATGGTTTTCTAGAACCATTAATACAGATTCATAACTAGTATCCCATACGAATGGTTTGTAAAAACCATTGGTATAGAGCAGCCTTTACCAATAGTTTTTAAAAAATAATTAGTATAAGGATGATACATAAGTTTCATGGACTCCCCTAATCCTCTCCCTACCCACAATCCTTAATCCATACTACCATGAGGGAATAAATCCCCCATCTTCTCCCATGGATATCTCCCCCCATTCAATTATTTTTTAATTATGTTCTTCTTCAAAATCAAATGAGTGAGTTCCAAATTCCTCATGTCTTATATCAAGCATCTTTTTCATTTTTATCTATTTATCAAAAACTAATCAGGATACTGTTAGGTCATTATTCTTCCTGATTCATTAAAAAAGGATTTTTTTAGATTTTTTTTGTTATATTGTTTTATAATAAATGTGATTATAGTATATATATACATTTATTTTAATTTATTTATTTACTACTTTTACATAAATCCAATATAAAGTTTTTTTGTGTAATATATACTAACTGATTATATAATTAATTATTTTATTAATTTGTTTGCCTTTTTAATTTATTAAGGGGTTATGAAAATATTCATTTAATTATTTTATTTTCATAATTGAATGATCAAAATTTATATATAATTAATTTCAATATAATAGTATGTATTAGTTGTTTCCTATTCCAAGTCTTATACTTTATTTAGTTCATTACTAGTATGCATCATTTAACACCCAAAAATGATAAATGGTTAAATGAATAAAATTATATGACTCATGTAAACAAGTTACGCCTTTATTTTCTAGATCCTTCCTAATTATAACTCCATAGTTAAGTGTGCTTGACATGGAGTAGTGATCAAGATGGGTGAAATTATATGAAGTTTCTCAGGGTGTGTGTGAGAGAGGAAAAAGCACACTGGAAATAATATATGTTGGTCTTTAGGTACAATCATTAGTCAAATGACTCATTCAGGCATGTGGGTGGGCCCCAGGTAGGGGACCATGTGTTTGTGGAGAAACTGGTGGTACCTAGCAGACCATGACCCAACAACTATATTAGGGTAGGGTGTCTATGCTCTTAGTGAGGCATAGTTTTTACTTTGGTATCAGAGCATGTACCCAACCGAAAGTGCAGTGGAACTACCTGGATTGAGATATAGGGTCCACAATAAAGATGTTGTTCTCTAAAGGAGGTGGGGGTGAATGTAACACCCTAGAATGATAAAGGGTTAAATGACTAAAATGATATGATTTATGTAAACAAGGTGTAACTTTATTTTTAGGAGCCTACCTGATTAGAACTCCACAGTTAAGTGTTCTTGGATTTGAGTAGTTACTAAGATGGGTGACCTTCTGGGAAGTTTCCCAAGGTGCGTGCAAGTGAGGAAAAAGTACACTAGAAAGAACATGTGTTGTATGTGGGGACAATCATTAGTTAGATGACCTGTTCAGGCATGTGGGTGGCCCCCATGTAGGGGACTATGTGTCTGCGGGGCAACTGGTGGTACCTGATAGGCTAGGACCTGACGACCATTTTAAGGTAGGGTGTCTATACAGTCAGTGGGGCTTAGTTTTTACACATCAATTATTGCATATGTTATCTCTTATTCGTTGTTTGGATAAATACTAGTATAGTTTGAGGAATTTCATATTAAAATTGGTATTTGGATTATCTTATTAGAAATGATATGAAGACATGTGATACTAATTCATGAGTTTATGATATTATGAATGTTTCCCTAATAAAAAAATATATATCAAAGCCAATATTTTTGATGTTGGGTGATAATTTTTTTTATTCTTGAGAAAATGTTTCCATGATAAAGAAATATGTATTTAATTGGATTTATGTCATATTCAAAACAAGGAATTCATTCTAAAAATAATTGTTTCATAAATACATATATATTTAATTGGATTATGAAATAATTATTTCCTCTTCCATGCCTTATAATTTGTTTGGTTTGTTACTTGTATGCATCAGTTATAACATATTTAATTTATCTTATTCATTTTTTAGATATATACTAGTATGATTTGATGAATTTCATATAAAAATTGGTATTTGGATTATCTTACTATAGTTATTCTGTAAAAATGTGATATTAAATTATGTCTTGATGGTATTATGAATGTTTTCTTGATAAAAAGTATATGTATCAAAGACAAGAGTTTTAATATTGTATGGGACATTGTTATGTGATTACAAAGTGAGGAGAAAATGGGTAGGTTGGACAAGTGGGGTGAAATTATTTATGTCTTAAACATGCTTGGATTTAATATAAACCTATTATTTTGTGTCACATATATTATGTAATTATTTAATTAATTATTCTAGTAATTTTTTTTGTGAATACATTAAAATTTTATGGAATTATTAATTTAAATGTTTTATTTTAATATTTGAATGATAATTTTTTTAATATAATTAATTTCAATTTAATATGAAGTGTGATATTTAAATGTTCATTTTTTTAATGAATTAAAGTTCATTAAATAGTAAATTACTCCCTATCTTTTCCTAATATAATAATATGTACTAGTTGTTTCTTATTCCATGTATTTAAAATAATATTGGTTGTAATGAATTTTGTAATTATTGGTTATTATGTTGATATTAATATGACTTTTTTTCCTATAATATAATGAATAAAATTTGGATGTATCATACTAATCGGATCTCAAGAGAGTTTAAAAATAATTTGTATTTTTTTTAGATTTTAAATTTAACAATTCTTTATATGGAGGTATTATAAATTTTCTATGTTATAATTATATTAGAAGACATTGGTTATGTTGGGAAGAAGTTAGATAATATATTAAAATTTTTTTATTTGAAATAATCTATTATGTTTGGTATCACAGTAGAGAGATGAGAAAATCATATATTATTCATGAATAAAATGAAAGGAGTGGTAATGATAATTTGATATTTGATTGGTTTCCATTTTTACATCATCATGAGAAAGAGAGTATTACAATGTAAGAATATGATGATATCAATTTCCATGAGGAAAATACTTAAAATGATGATGTTGATAGAGTATAAAAATTAATGGATGATTCTTGGTCTCCTGTATATCAGGAATATATTAAAATGAAAAAATTAGAATTTTTAATGTGACTATATCTTGAAAAAACCAATAATGTAATTTTTAATACCACCATTGATTATATTCTTAAATATAAATGCAGATGTAGCACCATCTCATGTGAAACAGAAAGTCATGTGTAACTTTACATTGATTTCTTGGATTCAAAATATATTAATATATGTTGAAATATCAAAAAATACATGATTACATGATATTGAGATAATTAAAGATAATTATGAGTTGGTTTATCCTGTATATGGATTAACATGAAAGAAATTTTATGCACGACATCCTGATTTTACAGTGGAGGTGCATAATGTTAGGTTGGGTCTGTCCTGTGATGATTTTAATCTCTTTGGTTAGATGCTTATTTCTCACAACATGTGGAAAATTTTTATTCACATTTATAATATTCCTTTATGGATGTGTATGAAAAAACCATTTACTTTATTGATTATATTAATATCTATGCCATATGATCATAAATAATGATATATATCTCCACTTATAACCTTTAATAAAAGAGTTGAAGTAGCTTTGGGATGTGGGTGTGCACACATTCGATATTTCTTTAAAAAATATATTTTAGATGCATGCTGTGATTTTGTGGACTATAAATTATTTCCTTGTTTACACAATGATGTATGGTTGGAGAACAAATGAAAAAATATCTTATCATATTTTTATAAACAATAAATAATCTATAATATTTAAATATCATTGTAGTTTTAGTTTCATGTGGTGTAATGGACCAGACCTCTCCAGTCTATTCCTTTGCTAAAATCTGGTGTTGGAGCTGTTTTAGGAGGTCAAGGTGACTTATTCCCAACACTTTTATAAATTTCCAGTTCTGCGAACAATGTTTCCAAAATGGTGTCATTTCCTTTTCCAAATTTCCAAAATGGTGTCATGAAGAGTGTTTCCAAAATAGTGTCATTTCCTTTACCAAATTTCCAAAATGTTTTCATGAACAATGTTTCTAGAATAGTGTCATTTCCTTTTCCAAATTTAAAAAATAGTGTCATGAACAATGTTTCTAGAATGACATCATTTCCTTTTCCAAATTTCTAAAACGGTGTCATGAATAGTGTTTGGGAATAGTGTCATTTCCTTTGTCAAATTTCGACTTTTTCCTGGATTCCTATAGTTTCACCCCTTTTAAGTTTCCTTTGACGTAAAATGCATTCAAATCCTTGTTTTAAGGGATTTAAGGACAATTCAAATCCCATAAATCTTATCCTAATTTTTCTAATGGTGGGGAAGCCTTTACTTGGTCAAAACATGTGATCTTTGAAAAATCTGATCTTAATGGAAAATCCAGCGTATCTTAAAACACTGCTCTTTTAAATCTTCTAAAGGGATGAGATATCTTACTCCCTTGTTCTTCCTTCTTGTTCCCTGGTGTGAGATGCTCGAACCTTCACTTCCTTCCCATATTATTTGTGTGATCAAACTTCCATACTTGGATCATTTCTCGTTGGATTTTTTCTTACTACTTGTGCACCCCCTGTTTTAGTGCAACTAGGAGGTGTCAATCAGTCTTTGATGTAAGGTATGTTCTACTTATGTTCTTATTGGTTTTATACCTTTACTTCAAATTCTCATTTTCCTTGTTATGGAATGTGTTCTCTATATTCCTAATGGATATTCTTGAGATGTTGGTTGTTGTGGTGGTGTCTCTGCGTCCTCGGGTGGATGCGGTCTTCTAGGAGAGGTGATCGTGATCCACTATGTTGGACTATTCTCATGAAAATAACATTGGAAACCTTTTGAGGTTGGGGATTCATAGATTATCTATTCTATTTACATGCAGTAGTAGAGTTAGCATGTTTTATCCCACTGGATCACAATAGAATTGACATAATTAACATCTTAATCAAATTAAATAATTGGTATCGATCATATGTTGTTACCTTTTTATTTTCTAGATAGTGTGGAATCTATGATTTTCTTGTTTATCATTTCATTCTTGATTGAAATTGGTAAAGAATGTAAATCTGGAATTAATTATAAATTATTTGTCGAAAGATAAAGAGGTAGGTTAATGAATTTTTTTGATGTAGATGTGCATGTTTAATTAAATTTATTGATAAACCAGAGACATGTTTATGCTTTTTTCTAAGGGATTAAAGGCATGTCAATTAATTGTTTAATTAATTTTTGATAGCTATGATATCTTGCAATTTAGGTTTCCCATAGTTGAAACCTACTAATAATGAATCAGTTAATTCAAGATGAATTAAAGAATTAGTTGTTTGATAAAAGATAATTCATGATAGGGTTCTGAGTTACCCTCTTACTTGTAAATGCCAAGGGACTTATGTTTTGGATCCATGAAGGCTCGTTGTGTGTGAAGGAATAATTCTTTATCTAGGGCCAAGAGTCTAGTTTCTTTGTTGTTTCATACTGCTTGTGATGTGGTGTGAGACTAGATAGATATTGTGAGATGTGGGGGCAGAGAGGACCAATGTTTGTGGCAATATTTGATGCCTATAGTGGAAATATGCATCGGTATATGCATGTGGATTTCGGGGAGGACACTGGGGATGATGGAATGGGTTAAAGCTGGGCTTACCCATTGATGTGAATGTTGGATGCCTATTTAATATATTGTGTGTTTATGTAATTTAATTTCCCAACTACTTAAGGAATATGGTCCTTCTTACCCTCCTTCCAAAAGAGGTGAATATGTGTGGGGTATTCCAAGTACTTTTCGTGATTAGTTTCTAGAGGATGGATGGGTCTATGCTCTGGATATAGGTGGAAAAGACTCGATGGGATGTTCGTCCACTCACCGTGTTGTGCCCCTTGTGTTTTGTAGCTTAGAATATTTACTCAGAATACCTGAAATTATGTAAAATTTAAAATTATATTAATAAGTGATTTAATAAAGTATGTTGAACCCATGGGGTTAGAGCATGCTGGGATGCAATGCTGAGGTTGTGCTTCTGGGGAACCGTGGACTCGGTTTTGTTATACCTGGAGGGGATGAAACTTTATTGTGATGCTAATGAAATGTAAAGTTGAATTAAAATGGTTAGTTAATGGTTAAATAATTAATTAACATAAATTCAAACATATAAAAAGGGAATGAGGTAGTTTAATCAAGCTCCTTAAATGTTTGTGTGCTTATAAGATACTTAGTCTTAGTAGTGGTAGCTGGGTGTCTGAGAGACGTTAGCTGTAGTCAAGTATAAAACTAGGTTATTCCTATAGTGTGGTTGTGAACTGTATTATATCATGTAATTTTTGTGTTTCTATATGCTACCCCACCCTATTGGTTAGGGAAACTAACACCCTAAGGATTCTTAGCGCTGGGGGGGGGGGTGTTTTCCCCAACTTCCTGATGAGAGGAAGAGTGGATAACTACCCCCTTTGGCCCTAATCTTTTCTCTTGGTAGTTACTTGTGCTGGTAGGCATGATGGTTATCTTTCCCTATATATGTGTGTAGAGGGCTTAAATAGATTGTGGTTATTCACAGGCATATATTTTAGATATAGTTTCCTATGGACTACTATAGGTGTAACGTGTATAGTCTATGATGGCTTAAGGACCCTTACTTAGTGTATGGGATGTAATGGATTGAGGTATAATACTCAATGTATGATACACATTATGTGAGTTGTGGTGGATCCCAAAAACTACCTAGTTACTTTGGTTACATGGATGTGGTGGTTGTGTTGCATGAGGTGCATGTTGTGGTGCTATGCCTAGGTGTCTGCGGGCAATATTTTTTGGAGAGATATGCTTAGGACATGTGATATTGGGGAAAAGTGGAAAACCAGCACGGAAGTGGTAGTGGGGTGCCCTTGATATTATTTATTATATTACATACTTTTTTATGGGATACTTGGTGAGAGTATCCATGGTGAGGCTGGGAACCTAGTATACCTATTTAGGTGATGGGTTAGTTTCACTTGTTTTTCACTGTGCTTTAGCATGATTTATTTAATTTTACACGAGAGGGTTTGGGAAGGATCTTACTGAGTATAATTTTATACTCAACCTATGTTATATAAACTATTTTTTAGGTTACTTAGAGCCGATTGGAGATCAGGCTGGTTACTACTAGCTTGAGGGTTTTGTAGGAGTTGTTCGAGCTTCATGGTCACCACCGTTTTACTTTATGTTTTTACTTGAAGTTTTCACTTTCAGTTGTAGTAGTTCTTACATGAAATTACATATGTGTAATTGGGTTTCTTTTTATATTTCAGCCTGATATAGAGTTGGTTGTATATATATTATCTCTCTCTTTCACATGTGTTCTCTTAGAGGGTAATGTCTCCCATCTGTGTGTTTGCTATACCCTCGGTGCTAGTCGGAAACCCGGGGCCTACTGGATGTGGGACTCAGGTGTAACTATCTCTCTCCTCTCATTTCCATCCCAGGAGGGGTAACCTCTGTGGTGAGGGGGTCATGACAAAGTGGTATCAAAGATCTGGTTGATGGATAGGATGGAGTTGGGCTTAAGCATAGGTGAGGTTGCATGGGTTGGTAGGGAAACAGTGTCTGCTAAGTTTAGTGAGCACTGTAAACATTAGAGACTGGCTAAGACATGGATATTTTGGGCCCCCTATGATATGAGATACAAACCTTTAAGTTTACAGTGTCTACTAAAGAAAGTGATACTAGTTGAAGGGTAGAGACCTTGAAAAGGATCATGCGTAATTATTCTTTTCACCTGTGTTTGAATGGGTAGACCTTGGGATAGGTTAACCTAAAATGAATAAAAGAAAACAATTAATTAATGTTAAATTCTTCCACATTTTAGGTTTAGGAGTTCTAACTATTTTTCCTTTTTGTATTTATGGATCCAGGTCAACATCCTCACCAGGTTCTCATAGAAGATGTCTAGCAGGCTGGGCCAGCATATCACTACAAAGTAGAGGTTAACAAAGATGAAACTTGGAGGAGGACATTCTGAGAGTTTCAAAGCCAGATTATGAAAAAGTAAGAGGGATCTGTTTTAGATTCAATCATAGAGGAATGGTTGGAAAAGTTTGAGATAGATTTCAATTCGATCCATGCTCAAAAGGAGAACTGGGTATTAATGGTTGTGATGATGCTTCATGGGGCAGTGAGGTAGTGGTGGTTATTGTTCCTTGGGGATCGTGATGAGTCAGTGATCTCATGGGAGAAGTTTTGAGAGGAGTTCATAGCTGAGTTTCTTTCTTTAATCGCGAAGGTGGATAGTAACCAAGAGCTACTTACCCTTTGGAAGGGAATCTATAATGTGTGAGAGTTCATGATCCATTTGAGGAACCTTTTACAATATGAATCAGACCTAATTCTTGATGAGGAGACACAAGCGAGGCATTTCAAGGAGTCTTTGTGTCCAGAGATCCAGCTCCAGGTCACCCCATTTATGTTGAAGACATATCTTGAGGTGTTGGCATGTGCAGAGGTCATCAAGAAGATTTTATCCAGAACTGGATCATCACAAGAGGGGAGTCGTCAGGATTCCTCCTGAAGCAAAGTTGTAGTTTGGGGTTCCCGGTTTTCCGGGCAATAGAGTTTCTGTTTAGTCGGGGGAAGGTCCTCTCCCTCAGTATCTCATTTCTCTAGGGTTAGTGGATCTCAGGCCTATTCTAAGGGATTAGGAACTTGTTTTTCTTTTGGATGAAGAGGTCATTAGCATTGAGAGTTCCTGAACTTTCAGAGCAATCAACATGCATTGGGTGTTCCACTTTAGGTTCCTCCGTTAAGGTATTTTCAGCTGAGTCAACAACAGTAGGTTGCATCAGCTTTGGATCAGTAGATAATAGATGGGGAAGGCAGAGGATAACCCCATGACACTCCCTATCCTCAAAGAGTAGAGTGAGACCATGGTGGTGGTGGTCATTATTAGGGTCATAGAGGCCGTGTAGCTGGTCATGGTCTTCTTTATGCTTTAGTATTGCCAACTCTAGGAAATCATGACGTCGTTCAAGGTACCCTTTGTTTGTTTTCTACTTGGGTGTATGCCTTGTTTGATTTAGGAGAAACACACTCCTTTATATCACCTACCCTTATCCATGATTTGGGACTTAAGGTAGAGAGGCTTCCAGTTCACTTAGAATTTACTACGCTAGTTGGAGGTCAAGCTGACTTGTTTGAAGTATGTAGAGACTGTGAACTAGTGCTGGGGAAGCACAACTCTTGGGGAGATTTCCTATGTTTACGGATACAACCATATGGTGTCATCCTTGGTATATATTGGTTGTATTCTATGTAAGATATTTTGGATTTCTTTTATATATAGGTGGTGTTATTCAATGCTTATGGAGAGACGATAGTGTGTGTTGGAAATTGGGGACCACAGATGGGTTAAAGGCATGTTCCCTATTTGTCATCCTTAATGGATGAACTGATTTTGAGTTTGTTAGAGGTTCAATAGTTGGCATATCCTAGTGTCATTGAAGAGTACCCAGATGTCTTTCTAGAAGAGGTTATAGTGTTACCCCCTCAACAGGAGATCATGTTCGGGATCAAGCTGTAGTCTGGTGTGTATCTTATCTCTATGTCTCCATATAGAATGAAAAATTATGAGTTTTAGGAACTACGTATACATATCGATGTTCTATTATAGTGTGGTTTTTTTGGACAAGTTTTTCACCATGGGGTGCACCAGTTTTTTTCGTGAAGAAGGCTGATGACAGTTTGCGGTTGTGTGTCAATTATCATCACTTGAACAAAGTGACAGTGAATAATCGCTATCCTATTTCATGGATTAATGACTTGTTCTATCAACTTAAGGGTACAAGTTGGTTCTCAAAGATTTATTTGTGGTTTGGGTATCATCATATGTGTGTGAAGGATGAGGACATCCCAAATATTTCTTTCCGTTGTCATCATGGACATTAAGAGTTCTTGGTGATGCCGTTTGGTGTGACGAATGCTCCAGCTGTGTTCACCGGGTTGATGAAAATTGTGTTCCATGAGTTCCTGGATAAGTTCATGGTGTTTTTCATCAATGAAATACTTATTTACTTCACGTATAATGAGGATCATGCAGAGGGTCTATGTGATGTTTTGGGAGTCCTTCATCTACAAAAACTATTTGGGAAGTTATTGAAGTGTGAGTTTTAGGCTCAAGAAGTCTGCTTCTTGGGGAATGTTGTATCCTAGTAGGGATTAGATATGGATATATTAAAGATAGAAGTATTTGTGTCTTGGGTATCCCCCAAGATAGTGGTAGAGGTGCAAAGCTTCCTTGGTCTCACAGACTATTATAGGAGGTTTGTGGATGATTTCTCTCAGGTTGTGACTCTTCTGACAGCATTGACCAAGAAGGATCATACATTCATGTGGACTGATTAGTGTCAGGTATCTTTTGAGTATCTAAAATAGAAGTTGTTCAGTGATTTGGTTATTTTTCTTCCAGCAAAGGGAGTTCAATTTGATGTTTTCTACGATGCTTCACATCTGGGGTTGGGATGCGTTCTGATGCAGCAGAGGTCGATCATTTCTTATGGGTCTCAGTAGTTGCATCCCTATGAATTTAACTATGCCACCCATTATCTTGAGTTAAAAAAATGGTGTTTTCTCTAAAATTGTGGAGAAATTACCTCATATAGACTTGGTAAAGGGAATGTTGTAGCCGATGCATTGAGAAGGAAGTCATGTAGTAATGCAGTGCGTGAATCAGGTGATTCTTGGAGGGTGATGGAAGAACTCTTAGTATTACATCTAGATATGGGAGAAGTTGGGGACAGAGGTTATCTTTTCCAGATGATAGTGAAGTCATCTCTAGTGTAGCAGGTGGAAGATTCTCAATTGGGGGATCTTGAGGTGGAGGTATGGAGAGACCAAGTTATTTGTGGTGAGGCCCCTGAAGGTTGGTATGAGGATAAAAAACACTGAGTGTTTTTTTAGGGAAGGATTTTAATTCCTTTGGTTATGTGATAGATGGTTCTTAGGTAGTTACATAGTTCAACTTTATCAGTACATCCTGGTGTAAAGAAGATGTAATGATCTTTGAGGAGTCAGTTTTGGTGTCCTGGGTTGAAGCGTACAGTTGCAGAGTTAGTGTCTCGATGTTTGGCCTTCCAGAAGGTGAAGGCCGAGCACTGTGTTCCTAATGGATTGCTCCAGCCATTAGGTGTTCCTTATTGGAAGTGGGAGGACACCTCGATAGACTTTGTTATTGGTTTAACTCAAGCTCAAGGAGTCTATGACGTTATATGGGTGGTAGTGGATCATTTGACAAAATCATACCACTTTATAGTAATCAAGGAGTCGATCTCAGTGGAGGTTTTGTCGAGGCACTATCTGGAGGAGGTACTGAGACTCCACAGATTCCCGAGGATGATCATTTCTGATCAAGATCCTAATTTTACCTCCAGGGTGTGGAGAGGTCTCCAGCATGCTTTTGGACCTCTTTTGTATCTTATTGTGGTATGTTCTCTTTTAAGAGGTATCTCCCCTGAGAGAGTTTTTAGGAGCTGGTTGTGGTTTTTTTGGTTTCACGTGCTTCATTTTGAAGCGGTTGAGATCCTTTTGTGGAAAGAGTTTTGAGAGGTATCTCAAAGGGTGGTTTCTCAGACCCCATTTTCTCTCTAGGTTGGTGTTGAATTCTCAAGGATGAGAATGTTTTGAGAGGTATCTAATGTAATAGATCAGACCTCTCTAGTCCATTCCTTTACTGAAATATAGTGTTGGAGGTGTTCTAGGAGGTCAAGGTGACTTATTCCCAACACTTTTCCAAATTTCCAGTTCCATGAATAGTGTTTCTAGAATGGTGTTATGAATAGTGTTTCCAAAACGGTGTCATTTCTTTGCCATATTTCCAAAATGGTGTCATTAACAGTGTTTCCAGAATGGTGTCATTTCTTTTTCCAAATTTCTAGAACGACATCATGAACGATGTTTCCAAAACGATGTCATTTTTCCAAATTTCTAGAATGGTGTTTCCAGAATGGTGTCATTTCCTTTTTCAAATTTCTAGTTTTTCCCAGATTCTTACAAATTTTCCCCTTTGATGTTTCCTTTGATGTAAAATGCATTCAAATCCTTGTTTTAAGGGATTTAAGTCCGATTCAAAGCCCATACATCCAATTTTAATTATTCTAATGGTGGGGAAGCCTTTAATTGGTCAAAATGGGTGATCTTTGATAGATCTGATCTTAATGGTAAATCCAACGTATCTTAAACCACTACTCCATTAAATCTTATAAAGGGATAAGATATATTCATCCATTGTTCTTCCTTTTTGTTCCCTGATGTGATATGTTTTAACCTTTCCTTCCTTTCCATAGGATTCATATGATCGAACTTCCATTCTTGGATTGTTTCTCATTGGAGTTTTCCCACTGCTTGTGCACCCCCTATTTTGGTGCAACTAGGAGGTGTCAATCAGTCTTTAATGTAAGGTATATTCTACCTTTGTTCTTCTGTGTTTTAGACCTTTACTCCCAATTATCCTTTTACTTTTTATGGAATGTGTTCTTTATGTTCCTAATGGATCTTATTGGGTTGTTGGTTGTTGTGGTGGTGTCTCTTCATCCTCAGGTGGATGCAGTCTTCTAAGAGAGGTGATCATGATCCACCATGTTGGCCTGTTCTCATGAAAAGAATGTTGGAAACCTTTTAAGGTAGGGGATTCATGGCTTATCTATTCTATTTACATGAAGTAATATAGTTATCATGTTTTATCCCACTGGGTCACAATGGGATTGAAATAATAAATATCTTAACCAGATTAAAGAATTAGTATCGATCGTATGTTGTTGCCTCTTGATTTTATAGATAGTGTGGTATCTATGCTTTACTTGTTTATCATGTCGTTCCTGACGGAAATTGGTAAATAATTTAAAGATGGGATTAATTATAAATTATTTTTCTAAAGATAAAGAGGTAGGTTAATGAATCTGGTTAATTTAGATGTGCATGTTTAATTAAATTGATTGATAAACTAGAGGCATGTTGACGCTTATTACTAAGAGATTAAAGGCATTTTAATTAATTGTTTAATTAATTTTTGATAGCTATGATAGATTTCTATTTAGGTTGACCATAGTTGGAACCTACTAATAATGAATTAGTTAATTCAATATAGATTAAAGATTTGGTTATTTGATAAAATTTACTTCTTGGTAGGATTATGAGTTACCCTCTTTCTTGTAAAGTCCAAGATTCTTATGTTTTAGAGCCACAAGGGCTCGTTGTGTGTGAAGGAATAATGCATTGTCTAGGGCCAAGATCCCAGTTGTTTGTTGTTTCCTACTTCTTGTGATGTTGTGTGAGACTGGATGACTGTTGTGAGATGTGGGGGTAGGTAGGCCCAATGGTTGTGGCAGAGGTTGATGGCTAGAGTGGTGAGATGCATCGGTCTATGCATGTGGGTGTTAGGGAGGACACTGAGGATGATAAAACATGGTGAATCTAGGCTTACCCATTGATATGAATGTTGGATACCTGTTTAATCTATTGTGTGCTTATCTTCTTTACTTTCCACACCTCTTAAGGTAGCTGGTCTTGCTTACCCTCCTTCCAAAAAAGGTGAAGATGCGCGGGGCATGCCACGTGCTTTCTATTTTTAGATTCTTTAGGATTTATGGGTCAAATATCTTTCTATAGCTGGAAAAGACTCGATGGGTAGTTTTTCTACTCACCATATTGAGTCTCTTGTGTTTGGTAGCTTAGAATGTTTAGTTAGAATGCCTGGAATAATAGAAAAGTGATATTGCTATTAATAAGTGATTGAATAAAGGATGTTGAACCCATGGGGTTAGAGCTTGTTGGGATGCAATGATGAGGTCATTAATGAAAATATGGACTTCATCATCATTAGAAAAGGGCATTAAAAATTCTAGAAAAGTGATGTTAATCAAGGCAAAGATAAAGGGGGTCCCTTTTATCAGTGCTCAGAAAAGCACTGATAAAGGCCCCTTTTATCAGTGCTAAAAAAAGAACTAATAAAAGGGGCCTTTAATCAGCGCTAAAAAAAGCGCTAATAAATGGGTCCTTTATCAGTGCTTTTTTTTAGCGCTGTTAAAGGACCCCTTTTATCAGTGCTTTTAAAAAGTACTGATAAAAGTTAAAAAATAGAAAAAATAAAAAAATATATTCTGCATATCAGGGGAGGGGCTTCAACAATGCTTGAAGACCCCTTCCAACAGTGCCCACCCCTCACCACATCCTGCACTCCCCATCCACCCCACCAGCCTTTAATAGCGCCCCAAGCCCCTTTAACAGTGCAAGGCATTATTCCCCACCTGCGCACGTGACCTGCCTCCCCTAGGATTCGAACTCGGGACGTGTTGCCTGCGCGCCTAAGCCTTTACCACTCCACCATATTGCTTTTCTCTTCATTTATTAATATATCTATTTATTTATTTATATATATATTTAGGTATATTTACTCATATATTAATATATATATATATTAACATATATATATATATATATTAATATATATAAATATATTGAGTTATATTAATATATATATCCATATATTAATATATATATATATATATATCAGTATATTAATATATATATAGTTATATTTATATATTAATATATTTATTTGTATATTAATATATATTTATAAGATCAGTTTTGAATGAATTTATAAAATATGATTTTTATGTGTGTTTATAAATAAATAAATACATATATACAACACACACACACACACACATATATTATATGTATATCTGTATGTATAATTATACATATTTATATATATTTACAAATATTATATATTAATATGTATATACATATGTTTAGAATATATAGATAATATATATCAGTTTGTTAATACAAACACACACAAATATAAATAAATATATATATATATGTTTATATATATATACGTACACATTATATAGGTATATAAATATTAATATATCTGTATTTTAAATAAAATGGATATTAGTTTCTTATTTAGATAAGGCTTATATATTGAGAAATATATTTTATATGTAAATATTTTTAATTAGTTATTAATAAAATTAAAATTTTATGTGAGAATATATAAAAAATATGTATATATTGTTATATATTTAATTATAAATAATAGTACATTATGAAAAATGATAAAATTTCAAATCCATAATATGAATATGAATTTAATCCATCGAAATAAATTCATTCCCTACTGAAAAAGGGCAAAAATACCTCCTTAATTGAGGATGAAATTCCATCAAATGTTAAAAAATTTGGGTATATGGACTAAAAAATCATCTTTGGAGGCCTTCTGGGCCTTTTTTGGCCTAAAAAAAATGTGACATAAGGTTCCCTTGGGTCACAACACGTAGAGCTCATTGCAGGATTTGATTTGACATACTGTAGAGCCCAAATGGACACCCGAATCAAAAGTTATGGCCATTTGAAGTTCGAGTTACGTTTTCAACTTATTTTAGATATATTATTATTATTATTTGATTTTTTGTGTCTTTAATTTGTTGTTAAATGATTATTAGTCGATGATAATTATCAAATTATTAATTAATAATTTTTTAAGATATTTTATATGCCATTTTCACTACATATCTTACATATTAAGTGAAAATGTTTATTTATACTTATCTAAAACATATTTAATAAATATATATTATATTTATATCAATATAAATTTACTTATATATGAATATATTATTTTTTATGATTTTTTTAAATATATACTTTATCAATGCTAGGAAAAAGCGCTAATAAAGCCCCCCTTTATTAGTGCTACTAAAAAAAGCACTGATAAAGGAGGCCCCATTAATAATGCTAAAAAAAGCCCTGATAAAGGGGGTGCCTTTATCCAAGATAAAAAAAGAACTGATAAAGGCACCCCCTTTATGAGCTCTTTTTTCGCACCGTCAAAGGGTGGAACTATGAAAACCCAGTTTTATGGTAGTGGGTTGTGCTTATGAGGAACTGTGGACTTAGTTTGGTTATGCCTGGAGGGCATGGAACTTTGTTTTTATACCAATGAAATGTAAAGTGGAATTGAAATAGTTAATTAATGGTTAAATAATTAATTAAAATAAAGTGAAACTCATAAAAATGGAACAAATTAGTTTAATCAATCTCCTTAAATGGTTGTGTTCTTATAGTATACATAGTCTTAGTAGTGGTAGCTATGAGTCTAAGAGATGTTAGCTGTAGTTGAGTCTAAAACTAGGTTATTCTCATAGCGTGGTTGTGAACTATATGATATCATGTACTTTTTGTGTTTCTATAGGCTACCCCACCCTGTCGGTTAGGGAAACTGACACCTTGAGGATTCTAAGCCCTGGGGGGGGGGGGTGTTTTCCCCAACACCTTGATAGGAGTATGGATGATTGACTACCCATTTGGAACCACTCTCTTCTCTTGGTAGTTACTTGTGCTAGTAGGCACGACAGTTAGTTTTCCTCATATATGTGTGTAGAGGTCTATAATGGTTTGTGGTTATTCACATGCATATATTCTAGATGCAGTTTCTTAAGAACTAATGTAGGTGTAACATGTATATGATGTGATGTCTTGAGTAACCTTACTCGGTTTATGGGCTATAATGGCTTGAGGTATAATACCTGACATTTGATACACATTATGTGAGCTATGGTGGCTCCCAAAAACTACCTAGTTACTTTGGTTACATGGACGTGGTGGTTGTGTGGAATGAGGTGCATGTTGTGGTGCTATGCCCAAATGTCTATGTGAAACCCTTTTTGGAGAGAGATGCTTAGGATGTGAAACATTGGGGAAAAGCAGAAAAATAGTGGGGAAGTGGTAGGGGGTTCCCTTGATATTATTTATTATATTATGTACTCTTGTATGCAATACTTGGTGAGAGTAGCCATGGTTTGGATGAGTAACTAGTATACCTATTTAGGTGATGGGTTAGTTTCACTTGTTTTTCATTGTGATTTAGCATGCTTTCTTTACTTTTCCATGAGAGGATCTGGGGAGGATCCTACTAAGTATAATGTTATACTCACCCTATGTTATATAAACTATTTTCAGGTCACTTGGATCAAGTTGAAGATCAGACTTATTACTACTAGCTTGTGAGTTTTGCAGGAGTTGTTCGGGCTTCATGGTTGCTACGTTTTACTTTATTTTGGTAATTGTAGTTTTACCTTTCAGTTTTAGTAGTTATTTCATTAAATTACATATGTTCACTTGGGGTTTATTTTTATATTTCATTATGAGTTGGAGTTTGTTGGTGTCTATCTTATCTCTCTCTTTCACATGTGTTCTCTTAGAGGGTAATGCATCTTATCTGTGTGTTTGCTATACCCTTGGTTATAGTCACCAATCCAGGGCCTACTGGAGCCAGGACTCAGGTGTCACTATCTCTCTCCTATAATTTATAGCCCAAGAGGGTTACCCTTTGTGGGGAGGGGGTCGTGACATGTGGAATCAAAGATTATTTCCAATAAATCATCTATATAGGAAGAATTACTATAGGTTTGACAATTATGTTGGAACTAAAAATCCACCTTAACATATTTTAGGAAATGACGTGATTAATGAATTTCAAGATGTGAGTTTTTCATTAGGGAAAGGTTAGATAAAATATAAAAAGAGGAAGAATATTGGAACTGAATCCACTTAAAATTGGGTAAATAAAAGTATCTTTTTTGAGTTGATATATTGGTCAACCAATTTATTACGTCATTATTTATACAAAATGAACATTGGAAAAAATATATGTGAAATCATTATTTCAATTCTTATAAATATCAATGGGAATACAAAATATGAATTAATATCTTGTCATGATTTATTGGATTGGGGTATTAGACCAGAACTATATCCTGTATGTATTGGTGAAAGTAAATGGAAAGTTCCTCATGATTCTTATGTGATGAAACCTTAAAAGAAAAATCAATTTATGGAAGTATTGTATAATATAAAGGTTCCTAATGGATATCCAAGAAACATATCTAAACAATTCAATGGGTGATATTTTAAACTAAAATCCCTAAAAACTCATGATTATCACTTCCTTCTTCTTGAATTGATTCTAATAGTAATCAATCATTTACTATCCAATTATGTAAGGGTAAAAATGATTCAATTATTCCATTTTTATAGAGTCATTTATTCTAAAATTTTATCCAATTATTTCTTGATAAAAATAAAGTAAGTGGCTCCATTAATTTTCTATGAGTTGGGGAAAATTTATGCTCCATTATTTTTCAATTGTATGCTACATCTAATAGTCTATATTCCAATTGAAACAATTATTGGGCTGTCCATTAATTTTTGGTGGATTTATTATACTAAAATAAATATATGCACAATTAATCCTTATGTATGGATTAAGAATCATCCCGAAGGTTCCATTGTGAGAGGTTATCTGGCTAAAAAATGTATAAATATTTGTTTAATGTGTTTGTATGATGCGATCAAAATATGTAACCAGCCAATGATAAATAGATATTATTATTATGGGTAAATTAATTCCTTATTTACATATCTTCCCCAAAAAATATGAATTCATATGTCATATACAGTGGAAACATTGATCCTTGAAGAGAGGGATATAATGCATCACACAGTCTTGTTTAACTATGGTTTGTTCAATTACTATATCAAGTAAGTAATTTGAATATGTATATGTTATCTCATACTACATAATTTCACTTATACATTAAACCTTTATTATCATTTTATATAGGGAAAATAAATAAATTATAAGTATAGTTCATCGTTCTTTTCCTTTGAGAAGGAGGGATACTTTTCATAGTAAAGAGTTTCCTGCTTGTTTGAAATCAAAGGTATGAAAATTAAATTAATAAATTTATAATATAAATATTAATTTAATTGTATTATTCATATATATATTTCAGGTATTGAGTTTACCTATTTAATTTTTCTCTAAATAATTAAGATCATTGGCTTTTGGTCTCGATTCTTTGGTCCGTGAATACAAATATTTAATAATAAATGGGTACAATTTTTTTACAAATAAATGAGTGGTGAACATGATAACACAACATGATGATGTTATGTTAACTATAATAATTGACTGTTATTCTAGTGCATCAGATAATAGGCCTCAATATGAAATTGTGTCTTATTATAGAGTTGTTGAGAAAATACTGTTATTGGATTACTACTCTCATGGTTGAGTAACTATGATGAATTGAAAATGGTTTGATTTAATGACATTACATGTTACATTTATTAATGATAATGGATTTAGAGTTATTGACATGAGTCTCTTCCTAGATATTGATGGACCATATATTTTTACATTAATGGAAAACAAGTGTTTTATATGAAATATCATCTGAGACCTAATTACCGTGTCATTATTGAACTAATCCCAAGGCATATTTTTAATTATAGTGGTGATTAAGTTGACACCATTGATTCCCCCATTATTTTTTAACAAAATATTTGTATTTGATGACTCAAATTATCTAAATTTTAGAATTGATGTTGAAACTAAATTAGTGGTGGTTAATATATAGAAGTGACCATATATGTTTTTAGTTCATTCATTTTAGCTTGGCATGGGTTTCTCAGGTTAGTTCTACTATAATTACTTTAATTTGGTTTTATTTTGGAATGGTGAGTTTTTTTAGTTTTTTTATTTTCATTTCATTTAATTAAATTTATTTCAATTTAGAAAACCGGGTTTAAAAATATTTTTAAAAACATGTATAATTTGGTTTTAAATTATAGTTTCTAAAACATGCTCTTAAATAATCATCTTTAAAATAATATTTTTAAACTTGTTTAAAATACTTTTTCAAAAAACTTTTAAACTAGGTTCTTAAAATTATTTTAAATTGGTTGTATACAATAGGATATAATGATATTATTTTTTTCTTGTTTTGAATTCTAATTTTTATGCATAATATTTAAAAACCATTTCAAAAAATGTACATTTCATTATCATACAAATTATGAAAGATATTAAAGAAATTCTAAGGAAGATATTGTTTGATAATGATCGATGACTATGAGACTTAGGGATTCCTCCTATGGTTCCCTTTGTGAGTATAATAATTGTAATATTTTTCTTCTGCATTAAATTTAATTCCATGTTATTATTATTTATCAAATTTATCTTAGATATATTCATCTAAACCAAAATTTACCTATACTAATCCTACTACTAGGGGTCAATAGCATGTCCAATCGAGTATGGGTGCTATTAGAGCTACACAAAGCACTCATCGTACTCGTTCACACCTAGATCCGCCAACAGAAATCCCATCTTCCACACTTTTTCCTCCTCCACTTGATCCTCTAGATATTTTTCACCAATTCCTTTATCATCATGTTTTTAGGCTATAATTATCATATACCATTTCCATATCCTATGATGTATCCTCAACCATTTTATCCTTATCCTATAATTTCTACACCACCTCCATTTACTACTCTTATACATCCATGATTTGATGATTTCACTCCTTCAAAGTCTACTCCACAACATGTAGATGACCCAAAGAATGCATTGAAACAAGAAAATCATTAATAGGATTCTAATCTAGAATAACTAACAAGTCTATCAAAGCCTAATGATCAGCCTAGACCAGGTTTATATTTACATGTGTGATAAATTACATCATATATATTTTTTTATTTATAATGTGTATTAATTTTAATTTTATTTATTTTATCGTATTTAGTGGGATATTATAATAGGAAATGTTGGTGCACCCCTATGCATGAAGCTTGGTACCTTAAAATACAAATCATGGTAGATTATAATGAATAAAGCCAAATTATAGGTAAAAATTCTAGACAATGTAGAATTTTCTTGGATATGTTAACCAAGTATAGTGATATCATTCCAATTAAACCAATATATTAGAGCCATATCAGTAATGAAATTAAGGATAATTCATGGGATGTGATATGAGTAATAAATTTTATTAAATTGAAATCTATACTATTATTTTATCTATATGAATTAACTTGTTCATCATAACAACAATTTAACTTTCCTAATGATCAATCTATGAAGGTGACACAATTGATGGAATTTGGGGGGAATTATGGAGATCATATAAACATGATCAATATGTTGGTTGTAAGAGTAGATTTGACCCTGAGATAGAGGGTGCACCAATATTCAATGATTTCCCAACTACAAAATACCAAGAAATGATCACTTATTAAAAAAGTAACGAGTTTAAGGTATTATTTAACTTTAATGGTTTTTAGTTAAAGATTAGTTCTTATTATTTATATTGACTTTTTTGGGATTCATTAGAAAGAAACAAAAAGTGAAAGGGTGCTATGAAGTACATGCACACTTTGGGGTGCACTACAATGAAGGAGCATGAGAGATGCTAGGTACTTTTTATAACCAATTGAGTTTTACTAGGAACTAACAAAAATGAATGAAACTAAATATTTATTGAACTAAAATAAGTATAAGTTAATTTAATTAAATAGAATAGAATCAAAACTTACACAACCAAATAAACCATCCTACTCCTAATAGAACAATACCTACTAAAACCAAATAGAATCAATCCTAATGAAACCAAATAAACCTTATATAATCAAAATTGAACCAATACTACCTAATGAAACCCACCCTAAAATTAATCAAACCAAACCAAAAAAAATATACCAAAACAATATTGAACCATAATAAATATATTTTAATCAATTTAAAAGGAATAAAACCAAAACAGAGATAAAAAACTCCCTGATCCTTTACTAATAGAACAATACCCACTTAAACAAAATTGAAAAAATTGACATGAAACATACATAACTAAACTATGTAAAACTAATATCACACAAACTAGCCTACTAAAAATAGAATAAAAATGACTAAAACTGTATTTATTTGAATTAAATAAAAGTTAAATAATGTAAACTATATCAAACTAATACAAAATTAATTGAATTAAATCACCATAAAATGAAATAAAGGTAAATGAATTGAATCATACTGATTATAATGCATGTAAAGAAAATTGAATAGATTTGAAAAATACCAAACAAGATGAAACTAGATGAAATATAATTGACTCAAACCACAAAAATATACAAATCCAACTCAATTAGGATTAAAATAAATGAAATTGATTCAAATAAAATCAAATTGAATTTAATGAAAGTGAACTCAAAATACAAAACCAAACCAAATAAAACCAACAAAATTGAATTGAGATGATAAATAAAACCCTAAAATGAAAATTATTAAAACTAAAATAAAGATCAAATCCAACCCAACTCAATAATTTTTTTATTAGAACTTATCTGAATACACTTAAACCAAAGTAATAAAATTTCATTTAAATTTAATAAAATTTGGATTGGTTTTGATCAGTCCAATATTGTTTATAATGATTTAATTTTGTTTATTAATTTCATATTATTGAATAATGTAGTCTTATAGTAATCAATGTAATTTGTTTCAAGAAAAACTAGGAATTGAAGGTTGTGTTCCTTGAGAAAATTGTTTTTCTTGAGTAGGAGAAAAAAATTTGGAAGTGCGGTAATTGAAAAAACACCAGAAAATATTATAAGTATTATTATTGTTATTTCAAATTACATACCTAATTCATAATTAAAAATCTTACCTATATTTTAAATTACGTTCCATGGAGGCCCTTAAAGATAAATAATATGTCAACTTTATTCCAAATGATCATTTAAGATAGTTATTAAGTGAGGGGCACTAGGGGTGAGTCCAATGTAAACTCAACAATAGAATCATCCACACTAGGTATTGACACTCATCAAGTGCCTCTAAAATCTCTAATAGAACTGTGGTACAAAACGATTGTGAAAAATTAGTTGAGGGAAAAAAATCTATACATGAGCATGAAAGAGGTAAAATGGTCACTGGGAATTTCTTGAAATCTAGGATAGCATTATGTAAATCACTTACATCATAGGATACTATAATTTTTGATTCATGTATGTCAACAATGAACTCTTTATATCTTGCATTGGGTGATGGAAACAATAGTCCTAGTGGCAGTTGAGGTGATAACACTCCGGTTATGACGATGATGATGATGATGCTAAAGCTGATGATGTTAGTGATGATGTCCATGAAAAAAGTTATGATTATGATGGAAATGGTGGTTATGAGGGATAAATTTATCCCTTCTATTTTTGAGTTGACTATAAACATACAATTATATGGATGGGGTTTAATTACTAAAAATGATCAATTATATAGATTTTATATGTATGTTATAGTATTGTGAATGGTATGAAAATTATTGATATGGTTATCAGTTAGTTAAATTCTAAATATAAAATATATGTTCTGTAATGAATGTGTACTATGATTTGTATTTTTTACAGGTTGTGGTATTGATTGTTTGGAGCTACTGGATGGGATTGTGGTGATGACTATGGAGAAAAAACTATACTAACGATTTACATGAAATAGCTGGTATTCAAAATACATCATGATATATACCAATGATTTCAATGAAAACCATTGTTATATCCTTATACAGATGTCTAATGATCCCATGGTTCATAGAAATATTGGTATACCATATACCAATGGTTCTATATACTATACTAATAGTTTTAAATCATTGATATATGGTACTTTTCTAGTAGTGGATAAGTTTAAGTGTAGGTTAACATCCTGTAATTTTGGTAAATTTTTGAGTATGTGGTTTTCCTAGAAATTACATCCCTATATGGATACTAGAAAGTGGATGAGGTGGTAAAATAGATTCACCTAAGGGTAATACCATTGAAAAAGGATGGTTGAGTATCAACTTGATCATTACTTGGTTCATGATGAGTGGGTCTAAGACTACAAAACTGACTAGACATTACCATGGGATATGTTTTAGTCAATCACATTCTATTTATATAGAATTATGAAGGATTTATTATATTAAGGAATTAGGCCAAAGAGTATCAGAGAACCCAACCTAATGAAACCTCGATTAAGCTGAGAGTGATTTAGGTTGAACTAAAATCTAATGTGATGGTTTCAAGGAGTAAGAAATTTTTAGGTTGAGATTTTCATGAGATCATTTATGATAATTATATTATGATGTTAATTATTCATCACTCACATTAACCCCTTTTGATTCTAGTAATGGATAAAGCCTAAAATAATTGAGTTAATGAATGGTTTCATGGATAATGTGGAGATTTCCCCAATGATAAACCTAATAGGATATGACATGGAGTGAGAAATATTATTATTATTCTAAACCAATTATCATGAATTATGATCCACAATGTGAACATAGTTGGATTATGAAATATACAAAAGTAGAGAAGGATATAGTCTCATGGATGTTTAGGTGATAAAGATAATAAAGGAAAGAATATTCAATTTCCTATGGGTTAAAATTGTGGGAAGAATCACCTGAGGGAATGTATCAAAGAAATAAGAAAATATTTCAAGTGTAGAAGGATTGTCCATCGAGAACATGATTGTAAAAGAGAGAAAAAGAGGTTGGACAATAAAATAGAAGGTATAAAATTCTTATCTATAACACCATCCACACTTCAATGCTTCAAATACAATGAGTTTTTTCATTATTACAATTGATAACCTATCCCCATACTACCAAGGATAATAAGCATCAGTGACCTCCTAATCTAAGGGAACAAAAAAAACCTATGAAATGAATATCAATGAAGTGGATTATGATAATTAAGGTACACTTATCCTCTAATCCATAGTTATGTATCTCTTGTTAGAGTTTGATTCTAGTCACTTTAGTATATCGATGAAGTTTTATAAGAGCATTAAGTTTCTACCCCAATGATTTTATTATTGAAGAAAACTTATATTTGTATAATTATTGTATCCCAAGTTTATATTTATGGGAAAGTGCTTTATGTGAATCATATTATTCTTCCATTAGATAAATTTAATGTGATTTTTTAAATGGAATGGTTCTCTCTACTTATAGGAAAAACTATTTGGAATAAGGAAATCATATTTCATATCAACATATGGTAGTATATAAATACAAATATGATTATGAATACCCTTTATAATTAAATTATATAATGTGGGTCTTTACACCGAATCACGATAGAATTTTGGATCAAATATTTTGAGAAAAATTCAATGTTATGTATAATCCTATTCCGAGGAAAAATATATGTCTCCTAAGTCTGTAAGGTTGATATCTCTCTAAAAATTCTATCTTGAGTCACATATACATTTTAGACACCCTTTTATATTTTCATTATTAGATGATAATTAAAATTGCGAGGACACAATTTATTTAGGGGGGATGCAATACCCTAAGATTTTAATATATCCTTTAATTTAATACTATATTGAATAACTTTCTTCATATGAAACACGAAACTAAAATAAATTGAGACACAAATTATTAAAATAATTCAATATGATTTTAAACTTCAAAAAAAAGTTATAATAATAATAAATCCTCAAGTAAATAACAAGATATTAAAATTATTTATTATAAAAAATATATTCAAATCCCTTATATATAGTTATTATTTTTAAATAATTATTTATGTATTAATTAAATTAAGGGTTAGATGATAAATAATTAATAAAATGTGATTAAAAATATTAAAATAATATATTAACACCCATTTATGGAGTGAAATTATTCATTTTAAAATACTATATTGAATTTAGAAAACTCTGGTTTAATATTTTAAAATATAAGTAATATTTTATTCTAATAAAAAAATTGTTCTGTGTCTTTTTCTTTAATTATAATATCACAAGGTATAATTATATTTTAGATTGATTTATAAGACATATAACTCTTATTTTTTAATAATAAACTTATTCATTTCATTTAAATGAAAAACATTGATAATTTTATCCTAAACATTATTTTTACACTTAAAGATACACTTTATCTAAAAATGGGGGTTTACTCATTACATGCACTAATGATAAAATTATTATTTTTATTAAAAATATAAATTTTATTTTATAAAACTAATTTAATATTTTGAATCATCTAGTCCAAATTATTTAATAAAGACCATTTTATTTTTAGACATTAAAATTAAATTACTTAGGTAAAAATTAATTACCACGGTAAGAACGAAAAATAGTAAAAGTGAAATATATAAGATTAAAAGACTTAAAAACATCTTTTAAAATGAGTGTTTTAGGGATTATCCATATTAACTCATACCTCACTCCATTATTTTACATTTTTTTCTGTACATTCCATGTGAAACATGTTCTCTCATTATATTAAGAAGTTGTATTTACTAAAATTCCATCCCATTCACCTATAAAAGGATCCCACCTACACCCCATTTATACACTCATTATAAAGCCTAATATCTATAAAAAATCCACCCCAGTATCCTCTAAACTCTCTCCCCATTTCCTATAAGACATTAACTTTCCAAAATACCAATACAAGGAGCCTTAAGGTGTTACCCAAGGGAGAATATCCAAAGGGGGAGGTAATGTTCTCAACCAAGATCTTTTAATTATTTTATTATTCTACCCCCTAAAAACTATTAAATAAATTAAATTATAAAAAATAATTATTTATAATATAATTAAACTTTATTATACTAATTTAATATCACTTTTATACCTTCCTCCAAAACCATTCGAAAAATGAATATGTCATTATGCATACATGTGGGCTACCACCTCCATGAACGACATGATTGATTTTTCATATCCATATAAAAATAATTGTTTTATAATTATATTTAAATGATTAGTATGATATGTATGAAATTATTAATATTATAAAATTATAAGCCATTATATATATTCTTCATGATTCATACCAAACAAATGTGTCATTCCTGCATACATGCAGATTATCACCTACATGAATGTAACGTATTTTGTTTTTCAATGTAGTTTTTTTTATTTAACCAAATATATTATAAAATGATTAAGAACATTAAAAACATCTAAATAATAATATTATGTTTGTTTAATAATTATATTATGCTAAAATAATCACTCTCCTAACTATACTCACCCATAGATTATAACTTGTTCTTGTTTGGGTTGATTTAACCACCTACTTTAACAATGATATACATTTATGTCATGGGTAAATAAGGAAATAAAAATACTGGTGATATTGTAAAATAATAACTAAATAATGATTTTTTGTTTCTATATTGGTATTGGTAATATCTAACCTGTTATTAAGATACCACCCCTTGTTCGTGAAAATTACCAAAATAAGCTCATCACCGAATTCTTCGTCAGGAATCAGAACTAAAATACTTATAAAATAAAAGCATAATTTTATAAATCATTATAAAACATATATTAAATTACCTATAATTTTTTTAATGATGAACTTTGAATCTTTAGATAGAAATTGACACCGCCATTATGAAACTAGTACTAAACAAAACAATCGAAACTAATAACATATGATGCTGAACATAGAATATAACTGACTAACATATTTATAATAAATGATTATAAATAAATTTTATAAAAGGTTATTGGTATAAATAATGTTTTTAAATAGGTTATTAAGATAGTTATTTTTTTATACATGAGGTTACATCCCATTCAGTTAAGTGGAATTAAATATAATGTTTTTTCATCTCAATTTTCTTTCTTCGAGTAACATTTTGTTTTATAGACATAATTTCATTTAAGTGGTGTGTATAATAACTATTGGATATATAATATCATGAATTATATTTTATTCATGGAAATTTAAATTCAATTTCAAACTCTTTATTTTAAGTTTTTTCTATTAAAATGTTTCTTAAAGTTGTGAGGGGTTTTCTTGACTCAACTTATTTTCTTGATTCATAATGATTCCTCTTTGAAAATGGTTTTACAAGATTGTTTGCTTCTATTTTATGATTATATTATAATGAAATTATATATATTCCTATTATAAATAATACTTTTAGGTGATTTAATGTTGTTACCAATCAATATAATCCTCAAAGTCATTTTATATGATACTATTTGGAAATTATATAAAACCCATATTTTTTTAATTGGTTTTCATTATATGATGAAATATTGATATCTTATAGAACATAAATGTGTGGATAATGATGGGTGGGGTCATATATCATCCTATAATTCATTTTTTAAGGTTCTACATCTCATTATATACTTATAGACCATAGGGTTGAGAAACCTAATTAACTTATGGACCGTAGGTTTGCAAACCCAAGTCACTAATGGTCCATAGGTTTGTGATGCCTAAGCCACCATTCAATGATCCCACATGATTATAGTTGTACCATATTTTATTGTTGTTCTATATTTCCATGTCATGAAATATATTTATACCTATGATTATTATACATGGATCATGCTTATTATCTCATGTTTCCATACTCTTATTCTATGATATATGTTTTCTCATTTTAGATTATACATCTTGCTATAATGACTTATGGATAAATATTATTATTCAAAATTATTTTTAATAAGGTATTTCGCCCTTAATAATGTTTTATCATATGACTATGATATAACCTTTGATGACATGTTGATGAGTTTTTACCTTATTGAGTGTTTAAGATCACCCCTTTCTTATATATCCATTCCCCAAGTTATAAAGGTAAGTATAACTTATGATAATTATATAAGGGAATTAAGTATGACTCAATTATGGAGAATATTTCACAAGTTTTGGAAAATAAATTGATTATGTATATAGTTCTCAAAGACACTAAACCTTTAGTTCTTGGGATTGCGTGTCACTACCTAACCCATTGGGGCCCTGACTGGACCAGTTGTAATCTGAGTGAGACACCCAAAGACCACTTACAATTGGACATGGGATGGAGACTATCATTGAGTAAGAATATCTCAAAAATGGGAGGCCTTATCCCAATGAACCTATACTCATGCACACCTCCAAGTACAACACAATCATGCATGATAAAAGACTATAATAACGAACAAGGAAACACATTTATGTAATAACCTCTAGAACAAATAGAGTGAAATAATGTAAATAAATCTAAATTATTAAAAGGGAAAAAATATATACTCAACTAGAAATAATGGGAGTCCCAACCTAACTACTGAAGAGGAGGAAGGTCCTGATCATGATCTCTAATACTGGACACCAACTTGTGACTACTGTCACTGAGTGTTGCTAAGTTAAAACTATACCAAGCCCTCTAAAGTCCCTAATATAGCCTCCTTTAATCTTTATAAGATATGAAATGTGTGGGAAAATTACAACAACTGGGCCCCGATGATAGCACAGAACCCCGCCTTAACATGGTCGTCCGGTCCTAGCCCGCCAGGTGCCACCAGTTTCCCTGCAGACATGTGGTCCCCACCCTGGGGCCCACCCACATGCCCGAGAAGGTCATATGACTAATAAAAATTTCTATAGGCCAAAACATGTCATTTCCAGTGTGCTTTGTCCTCACTCACACAGACCCTAGGAAACTTCCCAGAAGGTTACTCATCCTGATTACTACTCCAAACCAAGCATGCTCAACTATGAAGTTTTAATCAGATAGGATCCTAAAAAGGAAGGTACACCTTTTTGACATGAGTCATATCATTTAGTAATTTAAACCTTTATCATTCAGGGGTGTTACATTCACCCCCATTTAGAGTACAACTTTCTTGTTGTGAGACCTAAATCTGACTAATGAAAATCCCCACAGGCCAACACATGTCATTTCCAATGTGCTTTGTCCTCACTCACACAGACCCTAGGAAATTTCTCATAAGTTTACCCATCCTGATTACTACTCCAAACCAAGTACACTTAAATATGAGGTTCTAATCAGATAGACTCCTAAAAAGGAAGGTACACCTTGTTGACATGATTCATATCATTTAGTCATTTAACCCTTTATCATTAAGGGGTGTTACATTCACCCCCTTTAGAGAACAACGTCCTTGTTGTGGGCCCTAAATCTCAACCACCACTAGTTGCCCTGTAGAAACGTGGTCCCCACCCTAGGGCCCACCCACATGCCCAAATGGGGCATCTGACTAATGAAAGTCCCCACAAGCCAAAAAATTTTATTTTCAGTGTGCTTTGTCCTCACTCACACAAACCATGGGAAACTTCCTAGAAGGCCACCCATCCTAATTACTACTCCAATCCAAGCACACTTAACTGTGAAGTTCTAATTAGATATGCTCTTGAAAAGGAAGGTAAACCTTGTTGACATGAGTCATATCATTTATTCATTTAACCCTTTATCATTCGAGGGTGTTACATTCACCCCCTTTAGAGTACAACGTCCTTGTTGTGGGCCCTAAATATCAACCCAGGCAGTGTACTGCACTTAAGGCTGGGTACCACCTCTGATACCAAATGTAACAATTGGGCCCCGGTGACAACACACACACCCCGCCTTAACATGGTCATTGGGTCCTAGCCCACCAGGTGCCACCAGTTTCCCTACAGACATGTGGTCCCCACCCTAGGGCCCACCCATGTGCCCACACAGGTCATCTGACTAATGACAGTCCTCACAGGCCAACACATGTCATTTACGGTGTTCTTTTTCCTCACTCACACACACCCTGGGAAACTTTACATAAGGTCACCTATCCTGATTACTACTCCAAGCCAAACACGCTTAACTGTGAAGTTCTAATCAGATAGGCTCCCAAAAAAGAAGGTACACCTTGTTGACATGAGTCATATAATTTATTCATTTAACCCTTTATCATTCCGGGGTGTTACAAAAAGTCCATGTAGGGGGTGATTATATACATACCTAGTAGGAAACACCAAAAATCAAAGGGGAAATAATAAAAATAGACTATCAGCTCAACCCACAAGACAAGGAGTGGAAAAGGAACCCAACATAATATATGATCATTAGTAAACCCTAATAGAATAGAAATAAATATTGATATTTATATCCAACTAAGAATAATGAGTATATATGTATCTCTATTGATCCCATCTCTAAGACCAAGAACCATGTACAACCTCATGATAATCAGAATGGAGAACTCACACCTCACTGATGGGTACCATATCTGAGGGAGTATCGAATCTAGTGGAGTGCTCGATCCCCTCTAGAGATCAATGAAGTGGGAGTACCAAATAATTATATAGAGGACCCACACACCTATAGTGTGCTGGAGTATCAACTCTACTGGTATATATGATATGGGGACCCACAATATAGAAAATTCAACCATCAAGGGAGTACTAGCTCTAACATACCTCCTATGATCACAAAAAGGCCATTAATTGGATAAGAATTGTTGGAAGAAGAATATTCTCACATATCTTCACATAATTTATTAGATTTTGAAAAAAAGGACACCATTTCAACCTATGTAAAATTCTTCTTAGAATGGACCACTCATGAGCCTAAATCCAAGTCTTGAAGAAGGAGGTACTTACAGTAGAGAAGTGTAGGAAAAGTAAATGATGCGTACCATAGTGTACACATGATGTACTCCCAAGTCTATTCTTAGCTGTGTCCTTACACCCCACAAGGCTTTTAAAAACCCATGTACATGATGTGTTCTTGGATATACATAGTGCGTGGGACCACCTGAGGTCCTGGGCATGTTCTCCTTATACAAATCTTGATTACCCAGGTAGATTCACATGGAACATGGGCCCAACACATGAACATGTGATATTTAACTCAGTTAGAAACTATATCCACTATAAATAAATAGGATATGCTACATGTGTTCCTCATACTACATAATGTATAGTTATCTTTTTTGGTATAGACGTTACTTTTTCCTAGAATCTGATTGGCTCTGCCATTTCCGCCTCCAATCTCACCCACTCCATCTCCAAATGCCTCAATCATGGATATACCATCACAAGAAGTTGATTTCTAGTCTTAAAATCACTAGAATGAAAATAATATTTGATGAATATCATTCCCATATTCCCAATCTCAGGGAAACCAAACCAGATCCATCCATAGATCTCATTTAAATGAATGTTTCTTAAATATCTAGGCACTAAGATCATCACATTCATCCACACATACATTAATAAAAATCTGTGTGTTTGATCATGATTTGAACTAGACCGAAAATAGTTGAACCACCACCTAGAATTATACTAATGGAGAATGATACAAATAGTGATGGGATAAATACAAAGAAACATCAAAGTGAATATCATCACTAGTTGATACAGATCTATCAAATGATAATAATAGTGTAAATTAATTAATTAATAAGAATTCATCATCAATAATAAAAATCCAAATTTTAAATTGATTTTTCCATGTGAATACAGGGGGATATCAGGATCTATAGTAGAAATTAATCCATGTTAGAAATCATGAATGATAGGGTGAAAAAAATCCATAAATAAAAAATTCCTACTTGGAGGTTGGATCGATTTTTTATGAAGAATTATTATGAATCCTCATCATTATAAAGATAAAAAACACTATCATCAATGAAAAATACCATAGAAATTTGATCATTGATCCTTGATTCATGTTCATTAAATCGTCGAAGGTCCTTCCCTTATGGTGACATCTTCTCTAGCTCTCAATATCTCAGGGTTATGCAACTAACCCTGAAGATTGGATATAATGGAGTTTAAATAGTCATTAAATCTAGGATAAAAATTAAATAAAAAATATAAATTAATTATTTAATTTACTTAATGCATTTCCAGTGACTACACACCAACTTGAAACCTGAAGCGTACAAAATTTATATCACATCTCGGGTAAAACCTGTGTTCCTGATCCAACCATGATCTTAGATTTTCTATCAAAGAATCTGATTAATGGGAAACCATTGATTCCAAAAATATTAATGTGAATGGTTTAGTATATTTACTATTTTTAATATATCAATTTCGGGGTCTCACCACACCCATAACACCACACCAACTCTAAAGAAAAACCTAGATATATAAAAAGAAAATATATAAAGGGTATAAACATCAAAATAAGATTTTTCAAATTCTCCCCACCTTTAATGATTTTCAACCTTAAAAGTAAAAACCTACCCAAAAAGGGGATGTTACCGAGCCTACATATGGCCCTCACACTCTAATGTGATCTCATAGAGGTTCCCATGCTTCCAAATAACTCCCACTACCCAAAAAGGATCCACTCCGGACGATACTTGATGGAAAACATGTAATCTAAAAATGTGGATCCATCCTCAACATATATCTTTCCATAGTCAATAACATGTGATGGTATATAATATTTAATGCACCCAGTACAAATACAAGGGTAATTATAGGTGATAAGAAACCTCTCCAACCCTGTGTAGAACCTAGAATGAACTGATGAACTTGAGGGATGAAATGCTACCCCCACCAATGCTTCAAAAACCTCATCTCAGAGATACCTTAATGAACACATGATCTTCCTAATCAAACTACAAGAATATATGAAATTGGTATGCATAATATTTATATCAAATTTTAGAAATATTTATTCTCTTTTGGATACCTAAACTTTCTTTTTTGTTTCCCGCACTATCTCTGGTCCCATAAATGATGATTCACCTATCTCTTTTGAGCATAAGGGTGAATTTTAGGGTATCCTATACATATCTTTAAATGGTGTATTGATTATAATATAGTAATATCTACTATTATAAACAAAACTCCCAATGAAAAGTGATCCTTCCTACTATGAACAAAGTCTAAAACATAGACTCGTATCATATCCTCCAAAAAATGGATGGTTTAATATATCTGGCCATATGTTTGAGGTGGAACATCATGATAATTTGTAACTGGGTCCCAAAATCCTCTTACAAACCTCTCAAATACCTTTACATGAACCAAGAATCATAGTCAAATAAAATCATTCAGGGTACCCCATGGAGTTGGCTGATCTCTCATATATACAATCTCCTTAAAATCTCCACCAAAACCTACTCCTAGATGTAAAGGAATTGATCCAACTTGGTAAGTCAATCAAAAATCACTCAGATAACATCATGTCCTATCACTTTCTATGGAACCCTATCAAAAAATCAATTTATATGTCATCCCAATTCTATTTGGAGATCTCAATAAGTAGATTCAAACCTGCTAGAACCTGATGTTCTGACTTTATTTGCTGACATGTGAGGAATCATGAAATATACTTGAAAACACTTTGCATTATACCATCCCACAAAAAATTCCATTGAAGGTCATAATACATATTCACAACTCCAAGATATAATGTTAAGGGGGAGGTATGAAACTCCTTTAGTACCTCCTCATGAAACATTATTGAAACTACTACCCATACTTGGAAAACCATAACATTCTCCCCTAGTTTAGAAAATATATCTGGGGAATTTCTTAGGGATATCTAGTTATGTGGAACTTTTCAATCTATGTCTCCCAATTGTGATTCTATCACATGCTAAATGAGAAATGATTCACCACAATTGACTGAAGATAGGATACCCCTCCCTCCTCCACTAGGGTCATCTATAAAGAGGCTAACTGATCTGACACCTTCTCCACAAAGTGAGAATGAGATTTATTACTAAGGTAATATTCAGCTATATTTCCCTTTTCTATAGTATAGAATATCTCTAAGTTATAGTCCCATAGAAACTCTAGCCAATGTATCTATATCAAGTTGATTTATCTCTAGAAAAAGATGTCCCTGAGACTCTAGTGGTCTGAGTAGACCAAAAAACTCCCACCTAGAAGGTAATTCCTATAAATATTTAGGTTGAAGATAACTAATTCTAGTTCCAACTCATGAGTTTCATAGTTCTTCTCATGGTATATTAACTATCTTGACTCATAATAAATCATTTCCTACCTCTAAATCAACACACACCCTAGCCCAGCTTCTGTGGCATCACAAAACACCATGTATTCAACACCCTCATCTTCCAACCTCAATATAGGAGCACTAGTCAACCTCCATCTCAGCTTCTTGAAGTATTTCTATCATTTCTTAGTCTAAGTAAATGAATTCACATTTTTTTTCAAGATAGTCAAAGGGGATACAATCTTTTAAAGTTATGCCAAAAACCTATGATAGTATCCTACAAACCCAAGGAAAATATATACCTCCAACACACCCCTGGGTGGTTCCCATTATATAACTACCTCAATGTTTAATAGGTCTATAACTACAACATGCTTAAATATTATGTGCCCAAGAAATTAAAACTCTCCAATCTAGAAGTGACACTCTGAGAGCTTATTATATAACTGGTGCTCCTAAAGTATATTCAAGACTATCACCAAATTTTCTCTATGCTTATGATCTGATGAAGAGTAAATGAGAATTTCATTGATAAATAAAACCATGAAATATTACAATAAAGGTTGAAATATCCAATTCATAAGTACCTTGAAGATAACTGGGGAATTCATTACACCAAAGGGAATCACCGGGAACTTATAATGCCTATAGCGACATCAGAATTCTATCTTCAAAATATCCTCTATGTGAACCATCAATTAGAGGTAGTAGAACCTAAGATCAATATTTGAGAACCATATCCCACCCTTAAGTTGTACAAAGTAGTCATATATTCTCATCAAAGTGTAATTGTTCATAATCTTCAATTGATTCAATATATGATAATAAATGAATATCCTCAAGATTCCATATGAATTATTGATAAGAAAAACACTAGAGAATCCTAAGGGGACACACTAGGACTAATAAATCCCTTATCATAAAGGTCATCCAATTGTACCCTCATCTCGCAGAACTTACCATGGGAAATCTGATATGCCGTAGAAGATATTTCAAAGACCTGGGGTGAAGGTTAATGATAAATTTTATCTCCCACCTTAGAGGTTGTCCTAGAACATCCTTGAGAAAAATTTATATATATTAATACACTACTATTGGAAGAAAAATGTTTGAAGAGACCATTTATAAAAGGGGAAAACTCAAAAACTTATTGTAGATAGGTTGCAACTTGCTCATGATCCATACTCATTTCTACAGTAGGACCTTATCATTATTAAAGGAGAATATCATACCATCAAAATTGAAGGAATCTAACTCTGATATGGTGATAATAAATATGGGTACATATCATAGATAACTAATACATACCAAATATCATGTCATATAGTATCATTGTAATAATCAAGAGGTTCCACATGAAGCTCTCTCCACTATGTGTCAGCTCACACTATTGAAAAATGTTTTAAATGGTGGAGTGACTCCCCATAGAAATCTCCCACAACTAATGGGTTAAAGGCTCTATAGGTATCTTAATCTCTCTCAAAAGGGATAAAACGATTAAATAATGACTCACACCAATGTTTATAAGTATTGGTGATAAAGTAGATAAAAAAAATTATTCCTGAAATAATCTAATGTGCATCTTGATCATATCCCTACATAGCCTAAAATTGACCATTTCCTTATCCAAAATCCCTATAATCCTCAAGTAGCCCAAGTATTGGTGGTTGTGTAAGTAGGTCATAGCGATATTCTCCAATTACAACTCCACTTCCTAGGGATCTACCAACCACTATACTAGTACCACCTCCCCAGGGTCTGCTATTACCACCCCTAGGAGATCCATGATCAAGAAACTACCTCTACCGTAAAGGTCCATTCACTAAATCCCCACCATCTATAGCATGCCAAGTTAAAAAATCACACACCACATGATCCTAACTATCACAATCATAACACCACCCATATGTAGGTTGATTGGATACTCTATAAAATCCCTAAACTATAGACCCCTGTGTATGGGTATAATAATAAGTATACCTTTGACATTGAGATACCACATTTTAAAATCTTCTAGCAGTAGTATACAACTATGCTCTACAATGTCTACTGCTAGATCTAGCCTCTTGACACTCCTATTCAAAGAATATATCTATCACTATGGATCTATCTAACACCCCAACATAAGTGGGAATCTATATAAATGATACACTAGCTTGTATGTCCCCATAGAGGCCCTACTCAAACTTATATGCCCGGATGTATCCATATTGCACCATATCGAGAGAGTAGCACATGAGGTCAGTGAACCTTGACACATACCACACAATGGCTATCTCACCCTACTCTAAGTCTATAATAACCTAAATCAACCTAGATATCAAGGTATAAGGACAATACAATTCATGGAAAAAGTGATGAAACTCATATTATGAGTGTGACAAATCATTATGGTTCTAGGTGACCAGACTTATCTAGCACCCTACTGGTCCATGGATATGATTAGTAGCAAGCAAAAACCTATGATCGGTCAAAGTCCACCCAAGCCAGAAAACTTGAATGAATAAATCTATCTAATGTTCTATTACCTAAGGTTCTGTATAGATTAAAAAATTAATTAATATCTATCACTAAAACTCATATAATTCACTTATCCTACATGAATCATCATCCTGTACCACTAGAATAATCGAATGCTTAATATGCAGACAAACATCAGCCTAAAATGCAAGTGGAAAATAAACACGCCTCTCATTAGGTAGAAGCAATGCTCTCTACTCCCCTGGAGGGAACACCTCATGGATAGGTCCCTATACTGAGGCCTCATCACTCAACTAGTCATCATCATAACCCTATATTTGTATAATAGTTGGATATAATTATGGAGTAATCCTAAAAGTTAATAAGAAATTACACAGTTATATGAGAATATATAGGGAGATGAATTAAGAAGGTCTTGTAAGACTCATTATTATATGATGCATGTATCATTGTTTTCCTTTCAATTAGTGTCTTAGCACGACGAGACAAAAAGATGGTTATTAGAGTCCTAGTGTATATATATTTCCATCACCACACTATCACCAAGTTCCCTTCCTTAAGATCTGAACTCAAAACACCTTAATTCCATTTCCTATGTTTCCAAACCAATAACCAAAACACATACAAATTTAAACACCATCCCTTGGATAGAAATTCTCAGATACCAATCCTTCACAACATAACCCACTAGGGCCCTTCTAAAAATGGAAATAGGTTGAGTGTGACACCCTAATACCACCTCTAAGAAGTTGGAGGCTGGTGACTAGCACTGATTTGACATATTTAACAAATAAGAGGCCTCATCCTAATGAACCTGTACACATGTACACCTCTAAGTACATCAAATAATTTAGGATAAAATACCATACTAACCCATGAAGGAAAAAATTCATAAAATAACCTTTAGAACAAATAGATTGAAACAATGTAAATATATAAAAATTATAAAAGGGGAAAAAATACACACCTAACTAGAAGTAAATGGAGTCCCAACCTAATAGTTGATGAGGAGGAAGGTCCTGCTCATGATCTTCGATACTGACCACCAACCTATGACCATCATCACTAAGTGTTTCTAGGTTCCCCCTACACTAGGCCTGATAAAGTACCCTTATAACTACCTATCATTTACATTAGACACAAATCATGTGAGAAAATCCCATTAAAAAGTGAGTGTATACATACATAGTTGGATGACCCAAAAATTAAATGGGAAGAAATAGAAATAAATAGTCAACTTTACCCATAAGATAAGGAGGGGAAAAAAACCCAAAATTAGACATGCTCATAAGGAAACCCCAATATAAGAGAGATGAATATCGATCTTCATAGATATATAATAATGATGTGTTTACATTTAGCTACATAGATCCCATTGCCAAAGAGAAGCACCATGTAAAACCTCATGAGAATTATGATGGATAACCCAGACCTCACTGATGGGTACTGTAGCTGAGGGAGTACTAATCCTAGTAGAGAAATTGATCATTGTTGAAGCATGATGATGGGGAAGTACCAACTCCATAGATAAAGAAACCATACCCATTTAATATAAGGGAGTTCTGAATCTACCAGTATATATGATATGGGGAACCCAAACCATGGAAAACTCAACCGTTATGGGATTATCAACCCTAACGCCACTCTAATGATTATTCCCATGGCCAATCATTGGGAAAGCATAACTAAAAGAATAATCTCACTCACATCACCTCACATTATACTTCAAATTTCGAAACAAAGGCTACCATCACATCCTATGTAAAATTATTCTTAGGATATACCACTCATTAGCCTAAACATGATTATCAAAGAAGGATATATAGAAGTTAGAAAAGTATAGTAAAAGTACATGATGTGTCTATTAGTGCACATAGGGTTTACTCCCAAGTATCTTCCTAGAAATTTATTACTACCCAACATGGTTTGTAAATACCCATGTACACATCGTGTTATTGGAGATACATGATGTGTAGAAAAACTTGGGATTTTGGGGATGTTATCCCTGAAAACAACTTTGCTACCCATGTAGAGTCAGATGGTGTGTGAGCCCACCACACGACCATGTAATATTTAGCCTGGAAATAAACCCTAGTAGCTACAAATAAAGAAGATTCATGATGTGAATTTCATGGACTATATAGCATGAAATCATCATTTTTGAGCCAGGCACGACTTTATCCTGAAATCTCACTGGATCCACCATTTCCCCCAATCTCACCCATGTTATCTATATATGTATCAATCAAAAATCTACCACCATTAAAAGTCAAATTTCAACCTCCAAATAAATAAAAAAACATTGAAGATCATTATTTTTATATTCCCAATCTCAGGGAAACCGAATCCAATCCATCTGTAGATATTTTTTTCACCAATGTTTCTTGAATATCTAGGAACCAAGATCATCATGTTCATCCACACATACATCAATATGAATCTGAGTTTTCGATAATGATTTGAACTTGACTAATAATAGTCAAAATAAGACCTATAATGGGGATAATGGTGAAGGATGTAAAGAATGGTGGAAGAAAACCAAATAAACATAAAAGTGAATATAACCATTGGATGATATGGACCTGAAAAATAATCTTCATAACATAAATTGAATAATTAAGAATAATTAATTATAAAAAATAAAAATCCAAAGTGTAAATTGTTTGGTCTATAAAAATATTGGGAGATATTGAGATCTATAGTAGAAATTAATCCATGATATAAATCAAGAATGATAAGGTAGACAAAATATATAAATAATGAAGTAATACATAGAGATTAGATCAATCACCACTAAATAATGATTCTATTCCATCATCATTGGTGATATCAAAGAACTCTATCATCTATAATGAATCCCATATTTTTTTTTCAATCATCAATCCTTTTCCATTCAACCGCTGAAGGTTCTTCCCCCACAGTGATGCCTCATATAGCTCTCAATATCTCAAGGTTATCCAGCTAACCCTAGAGATCATATATAATAAGGTTTAAATGGATGGTATTCCTAGGTTAAACATTAAATAATTTAAATAATTTAAATAAATTAAATAAATTAAATAAATTAAATAAATTAAATAAATTAAATAAATTAAATAAATTAAATAAATTAAATAAATTAAATAAATTAAATAAATTAAATAAATTAAATAAATTAAATAAATTAAATAAATTAAATAAATTAAATAAATTAAATAAATTAAATAAATTAAATAAATTAAATAAATTAAATAAATTAAATAAATTAAATAAATTAAATAAATTAAATAAATTAAATAAATTAAATAAATTAAATAAATTAAATAAATTAAATAAATTAAATAAATTAAATAAATTAAATAAATTAAATAAATTAAATAAATTAAATAAATTAAATAAATTAAATAAATTAAATAAATTTCTTATTTAATTTACTTAATGAATCACCTGTGATTTCACATTAACTCAAAACCCAATGAAAACAAAACTTATATCATTCCTTGGGTAAACCCAACATTCTAGATCCAACTACATTTTTAGATTTTCTATTTGAGACTCTGGTAGATGGGGAAAACCATTATTTCAAAAAATATTCATGAGTGTATTTTAATATATTTAATATTTTTAACATATCAATTCCAGGGTCTCGTGACATCGGTAACACCACACAAACTTCAAAGAAAAACCCATATATATAAAAAGTAAATATCCAAAGGTTCCAAACATCAAAACCAAAGTCATTACATTGTGATATTATTATGATATGTAATTCTTAAGTTATGAATAAGATGTGAAATATATCTTGGGTCATGTCACTTGGTATCAAATCCTATGTGTAAAGTATGTTTTTTAGCACTGAACTAAGGAGTATGGGTCTAGGGTGCCTCAAACATAACACCATAACATAACAATCATATGCCGAGTTCATCCATCCTCAATATTTTTATAATAATAGAGTAAAAAATTATTTATTTCATTCATATTTTCAGAACATTTCCATAGATGAAAATAAAATGAATTAATTAACGAGGATAAGCCTTAAGAAAACCTATAGTATCTAAAATTAATTAACATACCCAATCATATTGAGTATATTAGTGGAGACTAAAATTCCTTAAGTCATTTTTCATCCAATTCCATTGAAACCTTAATTTAATTATTCAAATATTCTCATAAGAATCTATATTCTAAGTGTTGTACAACTTCAATAGTTGGTTACTCAAAAAGGTGTTTCTTCAACACATAGAATTTTTATTACTTAAGGTGCTTACATTAAGATTCTCCTTTCAAAACATTGATATAAAATTAATTTTTATTATGATGATTCCATTTATATGTAAAAAAATCTTCTATAAAATAAGTATCATTATTTACAATCTTTTAATAAAGAATTTTATTAAATGTTCTCCCACTAAAATGATGACCCCTTTTAAAATCCATTATATCCATTAATGGGAAAAATCTATATTTCACTAAGAAATGAGCCCACTATAGTGTTCCTATCACCACTTAGTTATTTAGGTATGGAATCATCCCAATCATATCATATATATATATATATATATTGGATAGTTGAGTATACAAATCTTTATCAAATCAAACATATGGATAAACACAAAATTTATTCCTCTGGTATCCTAACTCTTAGGGTTTTCTAAATAAGTGTGAACCAAATAAAATTCCAAGAACAAACATATAATTATATTAAGGTCACCCATTAATTTATGCCCTTACACAAGATAATCTAGAGGCACCCATCTTTATCATCAACAAACTTGGTTGGATGATCTTGGTCTTGATAAGTGATACTTTAGAAGGAATCTAACACTTAATATTTTTAAGGGGATTTAATATCATGATATTATATCATGTTATACCCTTTATATATGCATGCTTATAATAATTTATTTTGGAACCCTATTCCTTCAAACAAACTAATATGTTCAAATAATATTTATGTGTGACTCTTTACACAACTCACAACTTATGTTACTAACCCAAATTAAATGCCTACCATATTCATACATATCCAAATGTATCATATAAATAATGAATATAAAACCCTTTCATTTAAATTATTATAATTATTTTAAATAAAAAATCTCCACATGAGTAATCCTAGGGCCACATATAGTTATCCCCCACTTTTCTATACAATGCATAAGCCTCCAAACCAGTGAGAAATCTGACCTAAAGTCATTCTACCCAGTGATACTTTACATAATAGAGATCTAAATTCCATAATAATTCTAACATATAATATGTATAAATAATAATTAACTACTTAAATCATGCTCATATTATTGGGACCACATTGGATGGATAAGGAAGTAAGAAGAGTTTTCTATTATAGAGTGTTGTCTTTTGTTGTCAAAGAAGATAAATCATTTAACTTTGTAAAAGACTTGAAAATTAGACAATGCTTTGATGATTTGTATTTAAAAAATAATACAAGTTAATAGAAATTATGATTCAAGACTTATAAAATAATGAGAGAGTAAAGGTTTTTACATTCGTATACAGTTTTGATTGGAAGGAAAGAAGCTGGTGGAAGACAAGGAAGTTATAATACTTACCATGAAAAAACTGATGATGCTAAAGCTGTTCGATCAAAAGATACATATCATGATAGTGGAGTTCATGATTAAAGATTAAGAATTGTTATGGAATACAGTGAATAGAATCATCAAAATGGAATGGATGATCTAGAGACAACACAAAATAACGTTTTAAGGTGGAATTTTTTTCTAGTGTTTGCCAAATTTTTAGGCCTGAAAATCGAGAGATGGAGAAATGTGTTTTTGGAAAATAATATTGCGTGCAAGTTTTAAGATGGATTAAAATTTTGTGTGCAAGACATGATTCAAGGTCAAAACATCAAAAAATGGAAAAGGCATGAAGTGCGCTGAAAATTGGGCAAAGTGCGCAAAAAATGAGGTTGCATGAAAGATTGGTTTTGCGTGCAATATGAAACACGATTTAGAATTTTGCATGAAATTAGTGTTTTGAGATCAGAACAAAGTAAAATGGAAAAGTCATGAAGCGCGTGAAAAACTCAAGATAGTTCACGAAAAATGATGTTGTGTGAAAGAGTTTTTTATGCACATGAAGAGGGTTTTATGCACGGATTCGTGTTTTTTTGCGTAGTGTAAAAAATGCCTATAAATACAAGACGACCCCCTCTCATTTGAGTGGGATCAAAACTTAGAGAAATCCTGAGCTCTAAATCGCATAAAATTTTATGCTAAGAGAGTTTTTCGAAAAGAAAGAGGTCCGTGAGAAAAAGGGAAGTTGCGCAAAAAAGTGAAAAGTTGTGCAAAAAAAGAAGTTGTGTGAAATAGTTTTTCCGCGCCAAAAGTGGATTTTCCATGAAAGTCATTTGAATTGCATGAAAGATAACCTAAAAGTTGCGCGAAAAATTTGTGGTATTCTCACGTATTCAATTTTGCGCATGGGAGTTCTTACCAGCTTCTGGGTAAGAAAATGAAGATTTGTACTTTAGAGAATACACCTATTCAATTGCAAAGAAGCACTGAAATACTGTAATTCTCTATTTGTGCTAAGTGGGTGAACACAAACTTGAGGATTGTTTTCCAAGTGCTACACGAGTGTAAGGGTATATCCTACTCATTGTATTCCACTTAAAAGGATTGTTTTCCAGTGGATTGTGTGGTACCAGATTATTTCTGTACCATACCAAGGATGTAGCTACTCTTGTTGAGTAGTGAACCTTGTAAATCTTGTGTTCCTATGGTTGTGTGTTTTCAGTAGGGAAGAAACTCTTTAACAGGTGGATAAGGTTGTTTCAAAAAGAAGGAAACATAAAAATAAATAGATATCACTAATTCACCCCTCCCCCTCTTAGTGATACTTAGATCCTGATTGGGAACTTCAATTGGTATCAGAGGAAAGGTTCCCTTCATTTATTCTTTGCTAAAGTTTTGAAGAGAATTTGTGATGGAGAATCTGAATTTCGTGAACAGTAAAGGGATTATGATATTTGTTATAAATAATTGTCATATCTGGAAAGATAGAATGGAGCCTTATCTTATGTCTCTTGGATATGAAGTTCTTGAAACTACAACTATTGGATTTTCTCCTATTGATGACAAGGATCCTCTTACACCTACCAATAAGAAGAATCTTGAGAATAATGGAAGAGTTAAAAATTTATTACTCTCATCTCTTTCTGAGAGTGAGTTTTTAAGAGTGAAAGGTGTTTCTAAAGATAAAGGCAGCTGAGAAAAGTTGAAGAACATCTATGAAGGAAATAAAAAAGTGAAGAAGGAAAAAATACAAATATAGTGGCTGAAGTATGAAGACTTAAAAATGGGAGAAAATAAATCTGTTGGGGAATTATTTACCAGGGTAAATGACATTGTTAGTACAATCAGATATCTTGGTGAAATGTTGGAGGATTTTACAGTTGTTGAAAAGATCTTGAGAATTCTGCCTGAAAATTTTGATGCTAAAGTGTCGTTATTAGAAGACAGATACCCTGAAACATTATCTCTGGATGATTTTCATAGAACTCTCATTACTTATGAAATGAGAAGGGAGAAGAATATGAAGATCAAAACAAAATATGATAGAGAAATTTCATTCAGGGATTCAAAGAGAGATAAGTTAAAGAAGACTCTTATTGAAGATAATGCTGGTGAATCCGATTCTGAAGATGAGGTATGTAAAAATTTTGATGAAATTTTATCGTTTTTTTCTAAGAATGTGAAAAGAGGTATAGGTAAATACACGAGTAAACTTCCCGTGAAATGTTTTGAGTGTGGAGATGTTGGTCACTTTGAGGATAAAAATCCTCAAAAAAATAAATAATAAGACAATGATGATGATGACAGAAGGCCAAAAAGGTCGTGGAAGAAACAAGCTAACAAAGAAAAACATTTTTCAAAGGGGAAGGATAAAAAGTTCTTCAAATAAAAAAGAATAATCTTTTTATCTAAAGATGAATATGAAGAAAATAGTGAATTTGAATATGAGAAATCATTTATTGAGAAATATAGATAGAATACCTTTATTTCCGTAGTGAATAATGAAGATTATGGGAGCAACAGTTCTGAAGAAGAAGAAAATTAACTTGAATATCATCTGAAAGAAGAGTTGAAATAATGTTTGAGGAAGATCAGAAGGCTTGAGAAAGAAAACAAGAAGTTGATAAATGAAAATTCCACATTAAACAATCAAGAAGGTTTTCATGATGAGAAAATAAAGATGGAAAAGGAGATTGATGATATGAATAATTCTCTTAAGAATGAAAAGAATTGTAATGATCATCTTGAAGTAAAGCTGAAGGAAAAAGAAGAAGAGTTGGAACTTGTCAAACATAAACTTTATAAATCTAAAGAAATAAATATTAGTTTCAAACAATCTATCTCAGAAGTTGGTGAAAGTTATAGTAATAATGTACCAAAGAAGGATTCAAAAAAGTTACCTTCAAAGGTTGAGAGGAAAGATGAAACTGGTTATGATAAGAACAAAGATGGAAAGGCTATGTATGTGGACAAAGTCAGCAATGCTGAAAAATCAGAAGTACATAAACATCCCGAGTCCAGAAAGATTTCTAATACTTCTATTAATGATAAGTCTGAACATAAATATAAGCTGAAGAATAAAGTTATGACTGAAAAAAGTGAGGTTAATGGTCAGAAGAGTTCTATTAAGAAGGTTTTTGAGAAGCATGTTCACAACCCTGGTCAGTATAGAAGTTTTAGAGGGAAATATTCATTCTATATTTACTACCGGTATTGTGGTGGATTCAAACACACTGAAAACATGTTCTAGTTTAATAAACAACATTACTACTATTACAAAAGTTATGTAAGACAAGGTTTGAGGGGGAGTCAATCCTCTCAAAAAAGGAAGTACATGAAGGAAGTTCAGAAGAAATCTGAGATGGCTGGTGTGACAGTTGAAAATAGGTTTCAACTATTTGAAAATATTTATGAAAGATGTGAACTGCCTGGACATATTGCTAAGGGATGTCTTGTTTTATTTCCAGCACAACAAAAGGTTCTTAACAAATCTAAGAAGCTATAGGTGAAGAATAAAAAGGATGAAGAAAAAGATTTTGTTGTTGAAACTACCTTGAAAGCTACAAAAGTATAACATCCATGGATTCTTGATAGTGGTTGTTATTATCATATGAAAAGAGACTTAAAGTTGTTGAAGAATGTGAAATAATTCAAAGAAGGAACATTTACATTTAGAAATTATGAATCTCTAAGGATCAAAGGTTTTGGATCAGCCATCATCAGAAAAGAAAAAATGAAATCCAAGAAAACATTATATGTTGATGGGTTGAAACATAATCTAATGAGTGTTTCACAACTCTGTGATGAGGGAAACAAAGTTATATTTAGAAAAGATTGGTTTTTTGTGAAAAGTGAAAATGATGGAAAGGTAGTTAAAAGAGGCCAACGTACAAAAGGGAACTTGTTCTAATTTGGTGAAGTACATAACTCTTGTTAAATGGGCATGGTGTATGAAAATAAGTTATGGAATAAAATGATAGGACATATGTGTCAGAGAAACACGTGCAAGTTATCAATGCAAGATAGTGTCTGAGATATGCCTGATTTATCAAGAAGAAGAGATTGGTGTTGCACTATTTGTGAAAAAGGGAAGATTACGAACTATATGCATAAGAGAGTTGAAATTAATTCAAAACAACCATTGGAACTTATACATTATGATATTTTTGGACCAATGAGAAACAAATCAATTAATTGAGATAAGTACTTCATTACTTTCATTTATGAATTTACTCGCATTACTTGTGTTATGTACATGAGACATAATTTAGATGCTCTGAAAATGTTTAATACTTTCAGGAGGAAAGCATAGAAGAAATGTGAGTATTCAGTAAAGAATTTGAGAACTGATAATGGTGGAGAGTATAATGATGAAGAGTTTGAAAGTTACCTTGAGAATCATGTAATTTGGCATGAGTTCAGTTCACCATACACACCTCAACAAAATGGGGTTATTGAAAGGAAGAATAGAAGTATGGTTGAAATGGGACAAACTATGTTACTTGAACATGGTCTCTCTCATTATTATTGGAGGAAATCCATGAGTACTATAATGTATATTCAGAACTAATGTTTTTATAGGCCACATTTAGATATGACTTATATGAAATATTTTATGAAAAAAATACAAGTTTTAAACACTTAAGAGTTTTTCGGAGTCCATGCATCATAAATAAAAAGGGTGGAAACCTTGTAAAGTTTGAACAAATAGGAGATGATGAAATTTTTATTGGTTATGCTCTAGAAGGAAGAGGATACAAATGTTTCAATAAAGAAATAGGAATAATTTTTGATTCTGATGATGTGAAAGTTGTTGAAAATGTTGAGAAAGAAAAGAAAACTTTTTCCAATATAGAATTTGAGAAGGATAAGGAATATATTGTTAACGATTCTGATAATGATACCAATAGTGGTAATCCTACTCAAGAGGAAGAATCAGACTCAGAAATTTCAAGTGATGAGGTTGAAATTTGAATAGCTCATCCTAGGATAAGGAAGCAAGTGGAGGCTCAGAATATTATTGGTGATCAACATCAGAGAGTTCAAAAAAGAAGAACAACAAATGTTGTTACACATACTTCTTTGTATTCAGAAGTGAATCCAAATGATGTGAATGAAGATTTTGAGCATCCATAATGGATTTAGGATATGAATAAATATCTTGATAAAATAGAAAAGAATTATACTTAGGAACTCATACCCAATCCAGATGACAAAAATATTATTGGTACAAAATGGGTTTTCTAAAACAAGATGAATGAAGAAGGTGAAGTGATAAGGAATAAGTCAAGATTAGTGTACAAAGGATACTCACAAATTGAAGGTGTTGATTTTGATGAGACTTTTTCTCTAGTGGATAGATTAGAAAAAATAAGAGTCTTTCTTGATATTGCTGCACAACGAGGTTACAAAATCTTTCAAATGGATGTAAAATCTGCATTCTTGAATGGTGATCTTGACGAGGAAGTTTACATTGATCAACCATGTGTATTTGTCATTGGTAAGAATGAAAGTTATGTGTACAGGTTGAAGAAGGCTTTTTATGGGCTAAGAAAAGGCTCCAAGGGAATGGTATTCTAAATTAGATACTTGCTTGAGGAAGATGAATTTCAAGAAAGGTATATTTGACAACAATATTTACATCAAGAAATGTCATGAGTTTTCTCTCATTGAAATTTTTTATGTTGATGTCATTATCTTTGCTGGAAATGATGAAAGATCGTGTGAAAGATTTGATGAGGAGATGATCAAGTCATTTGAGATGTCCATGCTGGGAGAAATTAAATACTTTATTGGGTTGAAAATTTTACAAAAAAGGAAGCACATTTTTATTTCTCAAGAAAAGTATGCTAAGGAACTTCTGAAGAAGTTTGGCATGGAAAATTTGAAACCTTTTTCCACACCGATTTCAGTGGGGACCAAATTTTCTAAAGATGGAGAAGGCAAGGAAGTTGATCAGAAAGAGTTTCAAAAGTTGATTGGAAGTCTATTGTATTTGACTACCTCAAGACCCAACATCATCTATGCTATTACGTTATGTGCAAGATTTCAGAGCGCTCCTAAATAATCCCATTTGATTTCTAGAAAAATAATTCTAAGATATATCAAATGCATAACAAATTTTGGAATCAGATATGACAGCTCAGAAAACATTGATCTGTTTGAGTATTCCGATGCTGATTGGGCAGGAAACGTTGATGATAGAAGATCCAAATCTAGTGTTGTTTTATTTATGGGGAAAAATTTATGTTAGTTGGCATACAAATAAAAAAAATTAAGTAACCCTTAGCACAACTAAATATGAGTATGTTTCTTCCACTCAAGATGCTACCCAAATTATGTGGATGAAGAATCAGTTGAAAGATATACTTATTAAAGTAAAGCTACCCTTGCTCTTGGGTTGTAACGATCAAAGCACAATCAATATTACACAGAACCCGGTAAAACATTATCATTCAAAGAATATTGAAATCAAGTACCACTTCATCAAAGAACAGGTGGAGAAGAATGAAATGAGGCTGGAGTACATTCCTACATTGGAAAAAGTTACTGACAGATTCACAAAACCTTTACTAAAGGAACCATTTGCTAAATTGAGGTTGAATATGGGTGTCCAACCTACTTATCATCAAGGTTGAGGTATGTGTATCTATACCCTCTATCATCTTACCTTTGGGCAGTGTTTTTAAGGAGGAGAATTTTCATAAATCTATTCTTATGGAAGCATGCATAATGGGGGATTTGTGGGTAAGTTGCGAATCTAGCATGTATGTGTGTGAACTATTCTAACTGTTTGTTGGAGTGGTTGTAGGAAACAATTTTGTTGTATTCTAGGAAAGTTTAAGAAGTGATGAATATTGAAGAAGAATCTTGAAAGATGTTCTGAAGAAGGTTGAGGAGAAATGATCATGAAATTTCATAGTCACTGTTTTCAGACATCATGATTTTGGTTGTCAATCATTCTTGTTTCCTACAATGAGTTATCTCACGTAGGATTAGAATTGTTGATAATTAATCCATTTATTGAGGTTAAAAATTTTATTGATTTATGAATCTTGGTTGAAAAAAAAATCCAAAGGGGGAGATTGTAGGGACCACATTGGATGGAGAAGAAAGTAAGAAGAGTTTTCTATTATAGAGTGTTGTCTTTTGTTGTCAAAGAAGATAAATCAATTCAATTTGTAAAGGACTAGAAAATCAGACGATGATTGAATGATTTTTATTTCAAAAATATCAAAAGTTAAGATAACTTATGATTCAATCCTTATAAAGTAATGGGGGAGTAAAGGTGTTTCCATTCATATACAGTTTTTATTGGAAGGAAAGATGCTGGTGGAAGACATGGAAGTTATAATACTTTCCATGGAAAAAATGTTGATGCTAAAGCTATTCGATCAAAGGATACATATCATGATAGTGGAGTTTGTGATGAAAGATAAATAATGGTTATGGAATGTAGTGAAGAGAATAATCACAATGGAATGGATGATATGGAGGCAGTGCAAAAGAACATTTTAAGGTGGCACTATTTTCCAGTGTTTGCCAAATTTTTAGGCCTCAAAATCGGGAGATGGAGAAATGTGTTTTTGGAAAAGGATGTTGCACAAAAGTTTAAATATGGCTTATAATTTTGTGCGCAAGACATTATTCAAGGTAATAACATCAATAAATGGAAAAGACATGGAGTGCGTGGAAAATTGGAAAAAGTGCATGAAAAATGAGGCTGTGTGAATGATTGGTTTTTCATGAAATACGGAACACGATTTAGAATTTTTCATGCAATTGGTGTTTTGAGTTCAGAATAAAGAAAAATAGAAAAGGAATGATGTATGAAAAAAACTCAAGATAGTGCGCGAAATATGATTTTTCATGAAAGAGTTTTTTATGCGCATGAAGAGGGTTTTACGCATGGATTAGTGTTTTTCAAGTAGGGTCAAAAATGCCTATAAATACGAGGTGACCCCCTCTCATTTAAGTAGGCTCGACACTTGGAGAAATCCTGATCTCCAAAGCATGTAAAATTTTACGCTAAGAGAGTTGCGCGAAAAGAAATAGGTCCGTGCAAAAAAGGGAAGTTATGCAAAAAAGTGAAAAGTTGTATGAAAAAAGAAGTTGGGTGAAATAGTTTTTCTGCACCAAAAGTGGATTTTTCCGCACAAGTCATTTGAATTGCGGAAAGATAACCTAAAGGTTGCACAAAAAAGTTGTGGTATTAGCACGTATTCAGTTGTGTGCATGGGAGTTCTTACCAGTTTTTGGGTGGGAAAATGAATATTTGTACTTCAAAGAATACACCTGTTCAATTGTAAAGAATCACTGAAATACTGTAATTCCCTATTTGTGCTAAGAGGGTGCACACACATTTGTAGATTGTTTTCCAAGCGCTACACGAGTGTAAGGGTATATCCTAATCATTTTATTCCACATAAAATGATTTTTTTCTAGTGGATTATGTGGTACTAGGTTATTTCCGTACCATACCGAGGACATAACTGCTCTTGTTGAGTAGTGAGCCTTGTAAATCTTGTGTTCTTGTGGTTGTGTGTGTTCAACGAAGAAGAAACTATTTAACAGGAGGCAAAGGTTATTTAAAATATAAGGAAACATAAAAAAGAAAAATATATCACTGATTCACCCCCTCCCCCTCTCAATGATACTTAGATCCTGACTGGGAACTTTACATAATTTAATACAAGCTAAATTCATGGCATCAAAAAACTGAATCTACTATCATACATAGCATATAACTCCTTATATTAATGTATGAAAATCTATATATATAGTTTAAAATTTAAACTAAACCATAAACCATCCATAATATAATAATTATATTTATGAATAATAAACAATGGAATAAATAAAAAAAATAAACAACTCATTATTTAAAATGAGCTAAACATTTATAAAAAGTTCCTAAATAAATATAATTATAAAAATTTTATAAACAATCCAATATTATAGACATTATCTAATTTTGAATATAAACACTTCATATTCACTTCCTAATATTATATTTTCATATTATTTATTATAATAAATTTACCTAAATATATTATATTACATGAAATACAAACATTTTATATTTATATTATATTATGTAAACTATTTACATAATCTAAATATCACATACTTAACATTATTTAAACCATGATCAAATTAATAATCAAAACTTATTTTTATTTGTTTTAAATAATTTATTTATATAATTCTTTTAATTAAAAAAATTCAATTTAAAGATTATAAAAAATTCACAATTTGAAATATAAACTCATTTATATTTTTCCTTATTTTTATAATTTATAAAACATTTATAAATCACACCTATAATTTTCATATAAAAAATTTAATCTAAACTATAATTTATTCCATATATTTTAGAAATGTTATTTCAATATTAACATTTAATATTTATGAATATTTATTTAATTGATGTTTAAAAAAAAATTAACTAATTAATTATAAATATTTTTTTATTAATTAATTTATAAACACCTTTATAAATTAAATAAATATCCCAAAATACCTTTTACTATAATTTATAAACATTTTATAAACCATATAAATCAATTTATAATTTAAATTAAATAACTATTTTCTATTCAAATCATATTTAATGATATACATGGAATTGTACAATATGATTAATAGGATACACCACTTAAACTATTTAGGCACAATTAGTCATATTATATGAATGATAACCTTATTTCTTTTTACGATAAGCAGCTTACGTAAGGTTTTTAACTTTTTTAGAAAATGAAATAACCTTACATATCTAGAACCTTATGTATCATAGATATAACCCTTACAAATTAGTGGTGTAACCATTACATATCAAACAAAATTTATGATATAAATTGATATCTTTAAGGTGATACAATGATCATCTTTGAAACCAAAACACAATGCTATCATCAAATACAATATCCCAAGGTTGTATGATACAACTTATAAAAAACTTAGAGATTTATATTGAGTTAATGGCTATGATATATGATATCATAATCTACCAATCTATTAGACAGAAAAAAATTCTCAATCATATTTGATGATAGAGAATATGAAAGACATTATGATTTCAAAAACATCATTTTCAGTATGATTTTAGGAATAAAAAAATCGTGGTATGGATCAGATACCACTGAATGGTTTCTAAGGTATGATTAACATTAAATAAAAGAAGCAGAAATGTTTAAAAACCATAAAATCCAAGAACACCAAGCATTTGAAACAAAAATCATGTAAACTGTAAATGAATAAACTTGTGAATTGGTATCATACATTATAGAATTTCTTCTATGATCTTTGACCAAATGAGCTTGATGAAGATCACTGAAGTGAAACCATTAGACTCCCCTCTTTATACTATTTCCATGGGTTGTACTGAATCCCTAATCATACGAGTGATATTATTTCAACATCTATAGAATGGTAGTGCATTATGGTGTAAAGGTGGTAGGAGAAGTGAGCTACGAGAAGTACAGATTCGACTAAGTCTTGGAAAATCTTTCATGATCACTATCTCATGGTGAATGCACCTTTATTAATCCCTCAAAGATTCTCCTTGAGTGAACATGCATTAACTTGTATGTTATGAGTTAATTCATGCATTGAATATAACCCTCGACTATGACAAAATCCCACCATTTCATCATATGTAATATCTAATCAATGATATTCCACCACAGTGTGTTTCTTGAGTGGTAATGTCACCCCATAATTCTATATATGAACATAGTTCAATTCCTAACATCCTTCCATGGGGGGGGGGGTATTTTTGGTCCATTTATGGTTGATGATGAAAACAAGGGTGTAGAACCAGGTACATGTCAAAAAAGAACTGATATAGGTAGGGGTCCTTTGGGCCATAAAATGATGGACCTTTAGGATATAATAATTTGTAACGAGCTAGCTGTAGAGTAGGTCAACCCTTGGAGTGGGTGTGATCTATCCTTGCTGGACCTGGGGTGCATGTGTTTTTTCCTATACCACAACCTATAAGGCCTTAAACTATTATTATAATGATAGAATCTATTTAGGAGATTTTAATGTTAACTATTTAACACTCAACTATATAAAATAAATCATATTAGTGCTAAATGAATCTTATAATATGATTCAAGGCACTATGATTCCTTCATGTCATAAAATAAATCTATCCAAGGTATCCTATGTGATATCTCTTATACCATAAAATATGATATAAACTAAGGTCTTAAATACAAACCTTTTCCCATACACATGACATACTCTAAGATAAACATTATTTCACCATATAATATCACATGGATTTAGGTCATATTCTTTTCATTTTTTTCATTATTTTCTAGAAAGTATCATAGGGGGATATTAGAATCTTGATATACTCAACATTTATGTTGTTTTTCCATTGATTTATATGAAAGTTTTCATGAAAATATTTTTCCATGACATTGATATTTTTTGAGTAAGTAATGAATTAAATGTGCTTCATGATTTTAAAAAACCCTAAAATAACTCCCAATTTGAAGTTCCAATAATCATCATTTTCTATAATCTTTAAAGAATCTCTTTATAATTTCAAAAAGACCTTTAATTTTAAAACTTTTAATGCCTTCACATCACCACTATATGTCACCCACCAAAACATAAATACTTTATCACCCATTGATATCTCCATAAAACTACATATTCATCTTTTCATTATCTTTTATTTTGTGTGTGTTTTATATCTTAAAAATTCAAAAATATCAATACCAAAATAATCACAATGTAATATTTGACTCTTCATAATAGATCCTCCTCTCTTCCCCATAAAATAACTATAATTCCATGAATTTATCCTCAAAATTTCTTAAAAATAATGACATGGCCAAGAAGTTAAGATGTAAAATACTTCTCAAGAACTCAAGTATCTTAACCCCCTTATTCACAACCATGGGAAAGCGACAAAAACATGAATTTTAAATTGATTTTTAACATATGTTAAGAGAACTACATTTTCATTGCCTTCATATTTAATTTAAAATATTGGATCTTATAAATCATATAGTAAATCATCCTTCACTCTATGAAATTAAGAAAACTAAAACACCATTAATTTTCTATGAAATCATAATAAAAACCACAACATTGGTGTCTCTAATCTCTTAAAACTCTTTCAAACTCTTATAATTGTCCCAAAGCCACCAAAATCCACCCATTTTTTCAATTTAAATCATAAAAAACTACATTCAAGTAGACATTAAGTTTTAATTCATTTATAAAAAAAGTTAATATTGTATTAAAAACTGAAACATCATTTTACCTCCACACCCCAACACCCCCGACCTATTCTTCAACCACCACCTGAACTCAATGCCCACTATATTACATTTGATGCCAAGTTCTTTACTCAATCACTATTCACTATCTTTTATATTTACCACCCATTTCTTTTTATTATATTATATAATTTATTATGTTGTATTTTTTCCACTAAAACTAGATTTATCATGTATTTTGGATTTCCACATCATATATATAGATTTATATTTGTGTGTTTTATATTTATCACATATTGATATTTTTTATCTACCTGATTTATATAATAATATATTTAAAATATTTGTCTCATTAATAAGTTATAAAATTCATATATATAATGATAAAATGAAAATTCTATGGCTGTATTCTTAAATCTATGTCATCTGGTCTAGATACATCAGTTTTATGGGACATAGAAAATGTTTGACTACGAGGAGACTTATTCCCATGAGACTTATTCCCATTGATACCTCTTCCCATGAAGTCAAAACTTTTAAATATCTAATATGAGTATATCATGAGGACATACCCACCAAAATTAATTCCATATACTATGTGTGTCATTGAATATTCCTATATGTGAGAAAGTGTACTAGTCCTTAGACATGAGACCATTATTAATATATATAATGAATTGAGTACATAGATGCATGATGATTATATAAAATTTTATGTTGGTAAGTAAAATAATGATAGATCAATAATTAATGGATGATGAAACAATTATGTATCATTTGTGATGATATATTAGTTGATAAAGAAATTATATTACATAGTTAGAATTCATAAAAAGGTTGTCATTGATATGACTTTTATCTATCTATAGTGATCATTATATGTTGTTAGTTATTTATCTTACTTTATGAGTTGGATACAATACCAATAAGAAAAGGGACTAGAGTATCACACATTAAGTGCATCTATAAGCTCATTAGATTCACTAGAATAATAGTATTGGAATGAAATCGATCTCAGTATAAGGATCAATGTCTATTAAAGTTATGTAAATTGTAATTCAATCCAAGTTATACTCAATTATAACATGGTAAATGAGTTGGTATTTCTAGAATATTCACATGTTTTAATACTAATGATAAGTGAATATTTATTCGGCACCGATAAGACCTAGTTAATGGTTTAAGTCTATTAATTATTTAATTATTTAAATAATTAATTAAATGATATTTATTTTAATACACCACTTAAATAAATTATTATTTAAAAGGAAATATTAAATAAATATAATTAATATGAAATTATTTAATTATCACTAAAATAAATGTAATTATTTATTTAGTGATATATTAAATAAAAGGTTAATTACATGGGGTTTTAGTTTTAGTTCTAAAAACGAAAGATATCTATGCATAATTTCCTTAAAAATACCTAGAGATATAATATCATTTAATTGTGTCAATTATAATAGGCCTCCATCACTCTCATTAATGCTTGAAACAAAAAGAGACTTCTCACCCATTACTCCTGATATCTATAGAGAAATATATGAGAGATTCATGTAAAGTTGACACCAGACATCAAAATGATCTTGTTTATTCACATGAACACTCAATGAATCAAGACTAGAATTAAAATATCCATGGATCATGTATAAATATCACTAGATGAACTTCAGTTCAGGTTCTTAATGTAATGAAAATGTTAATTCAGTCAAAATTTAGACAGAATATGACACTGAAGAGTAGGAATTAGACCATAAATCAATTTATTGAGTTAATTTTTTTAAAATTAAAATTTAATTATAAATTATAAACATTAATATAGTTAAATAATTTGATTATTTAAATCCAATTCTTAATATATACATAAAAAAATTGATTATAATTTTATGTCATGACCTGAATCCACTAAAACCCCTCTTGGGCCTATAGTGAAATTGATAGTGACCCATGAAGCACACCTCCAATTAGCCACAAGTTTGAAACTAGAACTGAGGGTATATAGTATGTAAAACAGGATGCATTAAATTCTTTAATACTAAGAAAATAAAGGAAACCAACAATAAACACCAAACATCATAGATAAAGTAATCCCCAAAACCCTATAATAATATGAAAATATATGAAATTTTATACAACCAAAACAACTCCAAAGGCCAGTACTAATAAAATAGCTCATAATAAGAAAAAAAATCCTCCAATACTATCTAATAATCATTCCACAAGATAGTAAATTACAAACCACTCTTTAGATCCATCCTAAATTTTTTTAAAAACATTATATTTAAGTAGGGGTGAGAAAAAATGTATACTCAGTAGGTTCATCCTTAGAAACTATCATTTTTATATGGGATAATTATATTAATGATTCAGTGAATAAACCATAAAACCAACTCATATCCTATTGATATAGGCTTATCATTAGTCTATCAAAATAATATCTATAAACTCCAAAGGAGTGTGGTATATTGTAATCTATAGGCCATATCCCAATAAGGATAGTTACTCAACTCAAAAAAATTCTTTTTATTAGTATTGTTTTTCTGTTTTTGTTTTAAAATAATGGAAAACATATAATATAGGGGCCTGGTGTGATGACATGCATTGAAAATATTAAAATAAAGTCATTATTAAAAATAATGGTGATTAATCCTTGGGAATTTTCCTAGACACATGTTACTTTATTACATCTATTAAATATTTTCCCAAGTTAAATTATCACTCAATAAAAATGATCGATATCATTCACCTTACTACATTTCACTATTTTATTTTCAATTTTCATCTCAATAAAATGCTAAGTGTGAAGTCTACTTTTTATTTCTAATGGTATATTTAATCCCTCAATCATGTGAATGAATCTTAGTAACTTATCCCAACCATACATCTGGAATATGATTACCCTATTTTCCATGGAATTTTTTTCCAAACCATTACCCACTACTACATCTAACTCTATTGTATGATGGATGGAATAACAAGGTGAAAATAAATTAAATAGTAGTGGGAGAAGAAAAAGTGGTATAAATAAATATATAAAAAATGAAAAACAATAATTATAACCTCCTAATCAACTAACCGCCTTATCTCATCATAAAAAAAATATAAACAAAGATAAATTCAAAAATCTAGAAAATATAATCTGGTCTCTACCCCCTTAGATAAATTCAAGTAGTCAATACTCCATAAATGGAGTTTGATATTACAAGGGTAAAGTAGAATATACCCTTACATAATGAAAATAAAAAAAATAAAAAATAATAAGTAATATAATATTCTCAAGGATAACAACCTAAGAAGTTTTAGCCCTTATTCCCCAAACCCTTCTACATTATATAACCCCAAAAATAAATTGTTGGGATCACTTCCATGTGGAAATAGGTTCTTTTTTAGGATTCATCCTTGTGGATATTAAGGACTAGAGGTTCTTTCCCTAATCACTAAGCCTTAAGGAAGTGTGGGAATTAGTTTCCATGATCTTCCCATTTCCTTGATCAGAATATACATGGAAAATTTATTACCTCATTACCTAATTTGGTTAGGAAATGTGTGTGAAGATCCCTTGATACACCCATAGGGATCACATGAATTCCATGTGTGCCTTTTCTATTCACTAATGACCATGGATTCTCCCCCTTTGGTTATCTAAGAGTCTCCAAAATTGATCCTCACAAGTGTATGGATTCCATGGATCATCTGCTGGAATTATGGTTATGGATGATGATTTAATGATGAAATTATATGCATTATGACAAAGAGTATCATATTCAGTGATGTGTGTTATTTTAGTTCAACTATCCAACCCTCTTCTCAAATATATCCCAACTGGGATACAATTCCACTACTTGATGTACCAATGATGCCGATATAGCCTATAATCATCTATGACATGCCCTCATCCTTGTATTTTCCTCTCCACACCCATCATATATTATTGATGATTGAAAATCATATGACCCAAATTTTCTTCTTGCTTCAATAATTGGTGTTGACATAGCCATATTGTAAGAAATGATAGGTTTGCATGGAATTATTCATTACTAACCTAAAAAAGTACCATAAAACTGTAACAACATTTTAATATAATATGGGGTGATTGGATTGTAGGTGCTGACTTGGGAATATTATCAAATATGACTGAACTATACCTAGTTCATGAATTTAGTTTCATTAATTTAGTTGCAATAGTTGATATAATTAATTAATAGTGACTGATATGTATCACATCTAGTTACTCCTCCCATAATAGAGTGCAATTATAACATGGTTAATTATATATAATAGTAATTTATTATGATATCATTGTCATTCCTTTATTATTGAGTCATGATATATGATATATACATATCATAGAATATGACATGCTTGTCTTCTTCACACACCCTTGAATTTTATTATTTCCTTGGATAAACTTTACCAATTACTCATATTTATCATAAAAAATGAAATATAAAAGTTTATACTTCACTTTAAAATCATGAAAATGATGAATAATCAATAAATTAATAAATTAGGCTGTTTTCACATTAAATTCCAAGAATATAAATATAATGATAATTTTATTTTAACCATTTTATTGTAAAAATTTCAAGTCTATTTTTATTGAATTATAACATAATAATATTAAAAATATATGTTAACTTCTCACCACACTTATCTTTTTCTATTATAGGAAAAATATATACCTTGTCCAAATCAAAATCTCAAATTTCAAAGTAGAAGTGTATTTGTCACCATTAGTTATTCCATTATGACTCATATGTATGATTAATTATTCTTTCTCTTTTCTACTTATCAAAATCCTTTTCAAACTCTTATTTCCCCCATGAGTTTTTTAAACTTACATCCCCAAATCTACATCTCTCACACTTAAAGGAAATTATATTTGAAATGTTTTTATCTTTTTTGATAAAATATAATATATCTATAATCTTTCTACACTTCTCATTACTCCTATAAAATGAAACAATAATAACTGAAATGAAAATCTTTTTTATGGGTTGTTCAGGAGCTTAAGGTTTGTAGGTTAACATTTGAAAACAAAGGCTTGAAAAAGGAGGTTAGAATCTTAAATTAAAATGCATATTAAATTATTTAGGATCATAAGATATTATCCTCAATATTACTTCAAAAATCACTAACAACTTCCTTCTATATTGTATGGTACTTCACACACTAGACTTTGTATAATAGAAGTATTCTTCCTCAAGATTTTTTTTATTCTCATCATTTTCTTCATAATTAATTTTTAGAGATTTTGAGGGAAAAACATATTTCAAAAATTTGTGTATACTCCACTAACCCATTGTATAATATATTATATGATATTATTCCAAGAAATATTTTGTTTCCAAAGATCCATAAGAAAATATCTCCCCTCACTATTAACATTTACACTTTACATGTATTTTACAAAAGAGAAATGTGGCATGAGATTCAGTTTATAATGCATCTCCTAAAAAGGCCATTAATTGAATCTAAGACTAAAGAGTGATCAAATATAAAGGTATGATAAATTTTAAATTGTAGAAAGATATATATTATTACACATGTTCTAATATTCCCTTAAATATACAGAAAAATACAAGAAAATGAATAAAAGGTTTAGAAGCTTATCAAGTCAGTGAATAAAATATTTAACAATGATCTTAAACATGGGATTAATATTTGATTAAAATTAATTATATACTTAAATCAATAATAACATAAAAAATAATATGTATGTCATAATGAGAATAAAATAAACCACTATAAATGATCAAAAAAAATCTAAATCAACAATTATACTCAATTAAGATCAATTTCCATATATAAAGGAAAAAGAAAGAAATGAAAAAAAAACATACACTAGTACAAAAAACGTTATTTACGTCGGTTATTTTTCATTTTTTACGTCGGTTTTTAGCTGAATTTAATACGGACAACGTTATAAATAACGTTTTTTTACGTCAGTTATTTAAAAACTGACGTAAAAAACATAACATCACGGTGTTTATTACATCAGTTAATTAATAACCGACGTGAAAAAACCAGGGGGGGGTTATAACGTTAGTTATTATATAAATGCCATGATAAACTGGGGAAGGGGGGTTTATCACGTCAGTTATATAATAACCGATGTTATAAACCCGTGCGGGGGATGTTTATCACATCAGTTATTTAATAACCGACGTGATAAACCCCTGGGAAATGGTTTATCATGCCGGTTATATAATAACCGACGTGCTAAACCAGTCCGGGGGGGGGGGGGGGGGTTATCACATCGGTTATTAAATAATCGACGTGATAAAGGTTTGAGAAATGGTTTATCACATCGTTTATCTAATAACTGACGTGATAAACCATTTCCCAGGCCTTTTATCACGTCGGTTATTTAATAACCGACGTGATAAACCGTTTCCCAGGCCTTTTATCACGTCGGTTATTAAATAATCGACGTGATAAACCATTCCACAGGTGTTTATCATGTTGATTATTAAAAAAACCGACGTAATAAACCCTTCTTGATTTATTTATCACGTCGTTTATAAAATAACCGACATGGAAGAATTTTTTTTTTAAAAAAATCGAATCCAGTCCTCTACTCTCCCCCAGAAACAACTAGAAACCAAATCAAGAATTCATACCACAAAAACAGAAGTAGATCAAAACAATAACTAAAGAAAAATTAATCATTTACATTGATAACGTATAAAACATACCCCACTGGACAACCCTACCACCACCCACTGAACAGCACCCCCTCACCCCACTTGACAGCCCCCACCACACCCCTGGAATGCCCCCCGACCCCCTGGACAGCCCCAAACATCCCAAGACAACCCCCACCCTCCTGAACAGCACCCCCTCACCCCACTTGACAGCCCCCACCACACCCCTAGACCACCCCGACCCCCTGGACAGCCCCAAACACCACGGGACAACCCCCCCACCCTCATGTATACCCCCCACACCCTGGACATCCCTCCCCCACCCCACTGGACAACCCCCACCACACCCCTGGACTGCCCCTGACCCCCTGGACAGCCCCAAACACCCCTGGACAACCACCCCACCCTCATGTATACTCCCCAACCCCTGGAAAACACTTCCACACCCCTCGACAACCCTCCCACACCCCTGAAACAGACCTAAAAGTTACCGAAAACAAACCAGAACCCCCTCACCCCACTAGACTGCCCCCACCACACCCATGGACACTCCCCCCCACACCCTTAGACATCACCACCACACCCTGGACATCCCCCCACCCTCCTGTAGACCCCCACCCCCTAGACAGTACTCCCACATCCCTGTACAACCCTCCCACACCCTTGAAACAGACCAAAAAGTTACCAAAAACCGACTAGAACCCCCTCAACCCACTAGACATCCCCCACCACACCCCTGGACTTCCCCCCATCCCCATGGAAACCCTGGACCCCCCTGGATATCCCCCACCCCTAGAAACCCCCTCACCCAACAAGACACCCCCACACCCCTGTACACCCCCTGGACAACCTCCCACTCCCTTGGACAGCCCTTCCACCCTCCTGAAAACGCTCCCACCCCTGGACTGCCCCCCACTCTCATGGACACCCAGGACCCCCCACCCCACCAGACATCTCTCCCAGACCCCTGGAAACCCCCACCCCACTGAACACCCCCCACACCCTCCACACCCTTGGAACCCCTCCCCCTTAGACCAGAATTCATACCAGAAAAACCATCATAAGTAGACTAAAACAAGAAGTAGAGAAAAATTAAACATTCACATATATAACATTCAAAAATTGCACTATAAACTTCAAAAAAAAAAAACTAAATCTAACCTAAACTATTACAAAATACACAATTATAATGATAATATTCAAAATTACATTTTACATTACAAACAACTAAAATTAAATCAAACCTGTAAAATAATTTGACCACTTAACTTGTAAGTGTTTGATGTCTTCAACAGTATAGGGTTGAGGGTCATCAAAAATATACAAATGAAAATGATAGTAGTTAACATGTATAATGTATAAATCAAATTGAAATATTATGGAAAAGTTTAAGAGGAAATCTTACCAGGTCAAAATTCACAACTGTCCCAGTTGTTATTATTTCATACATAAATCTTAACATATAATATCCACATTCGATGACACCCTATTGTTCCTGAAAATTTTGTTTTAATGAGTGTAAATTCAATATATTATTTTTATGTAATAAATCAAAAAGTAAAAATTATAAATGGATATTTACCTTCGCATTTACATATTTGATCTTTGCACTCATTTTCTTTGTGTTTTTTCAAAAGTAGACCCATGACCTGTTTGAAAATAATACGAATGGGGTAAATTTAAAATTCATTATAATATATAAAAATATTGAGAAATTGAAACTTACTTTTCCAATATATTCTTAAAACTTTCCCGCACATCATCATGGAAAAAGCATATCCAATAAAGTGCTTTCTCCCTTGGGCAAAAAACCCCTAACATCCAATGATCACTGATAAAAGGAAATTTAAGGTTAGTGGTTTTTTATGTTAAAAGATAATGAACTATTTGAGAGAGATGTGTTTCATACCTCTCACAAAAAGGCATCATCCAACATTGTGTGACTATATTCTTTTCTAGTATTTTAGTAATATAAAGCATTCTTTGTTCCTCATCCAATGCACATGCTTTAGGGGAAATCAATTGCGGGTCCATGAATCCATATACATCTATCAGCTCATTCCTCTCACAAATTTTATAAAGATACCTAATACAAAACATACATAAGTATACATTTTTAATAAATATAATGTAGGGAAAAGGTGTTAAGACTTACATGGAAAAAATTTTCACCACGTTGATTCCCAACTTATCTCCAGTAACAAGCTCTGTGATATCAGTTTTCATAATCCCCAAACTTATTGCACGTCCACAAACATGAGCTTCCATTGGAAACTCATAATGACCCGCCAAAAAATTTGAATATCTTGACAATCTGTCAAGACTACTAGAATCTGTATCTGATGTCATAGCCATTTGTCTTTGTTGTTTTCTATATAATATTTATTTACCTTTAAAGTATTCCTGTAAAAATAAATAGAAAAATATATTATTTTTCAAATGATAAAACAACTTTAATAAAAAAATAAAATAAAAGATATAACATTCATACCTCTATGGTAATGAGTCGAAGAATTATGGATGGCCAAATTAAAAAATGGCTGATACTATGTCCAACTGTCATCACCTCATCTATAGGTAATGGTAATCGAGCTGATCTATCTATAATATCCTGTACAGTGACCCTCTGATTCTCTACCTCTAATTGTTGATGATGAACTGTATCTCCTATACAATATACTAACCCATATGAAACTATATGATTTTGAGGATCATAAACATACAACTCGCAATAAGTACGAAGCTGCGGCGGAGTATTAGGATAAAAAATGGGGTTCGTAGGCTGATGTGGGGGAGTGGGAGCTACTGGTGGAGGTGGAGGATAAATAATGGGGTCTGCAGGGGGAGGCGGAGGAGTGGGAGCTGCAGTCTAAAATTGTCTTTGCATGTCTGCAAACATAGACTGTACCGACGCTCTAATATTTTCCTCCATCTTTGCATTAATATTATGAACTTCAGCCTCCAAGGATTATATTTTTTTTATAAACCCCATCAACATTAGAATTTGAAGAACGTGACAACACTTTTATTATTGATACACCTGCCAGATATCCTCTTACACGACCAGGATGTTCGGGCTTTCCCAATGCTACAGATAAAATATCTTGCCTCCCAGTAGCTGTAAATGACCCCTATGAACTCTGATCCTCAAGAGAGTCCTATATTAATTAATTGAACATTTCAGTAATGAATGAAATTATATGAAGAAAATAGTTAACTTAAATAAATAAAATAGATATCTTACAATCCTCTCAGCTATGATTCTTGATTCTTTCGAAAGATATTTCCCTTTTTTTCCCATCCGAGCTGTCTTCCATTTTTCATGTCTAGATGGAGGTGATGGAGGGGAAACCTCTCCAGAGATTGAAGACTCAGCTCTTTTTTGTTGAAATTTTTCCGCCATCATTTGTTCTTCCAAAAATGCATACCCTACCCGAGATAAACTATCAGGGTATACATTTTTAGATTGGATCTCCTGATGAGATTTCCTTGTTTGCTGTAAATTAAGAATAAGAAATCATTAACAAAACATTAATAAGATCATTTATATAAGAAATATTATAAAATTTTACATTGCCCTTACCGAAAACGACTCTTTTCTTCTACTTTCAAAAAACTATCTCCATGTGTCTTCATCTATAAAAGCATATATACGACATGGATTGTCATGACTTCTATGACCATAAATGAAATCAGATGAGATGGTTGATTTGAAATCCCTCTATCTCCTAGAAGCCAACAATAAGCATTTCTTCCTGACTCCTCCAGTGTCAGGAATATCAAATTTCATCTGATAAAGAAGAGTTTAAACATATTATATATACTAGAAACATTTAAAGAGCAGTCAAACAATAGTAAAAGATCTTACCAAAATCGTCTCTCACAACTGAGAGATTATTGCTTTATCCACACTTCTCCAGTCATCATACATAATGCTTACTTTTCTCTTAGCCTGAGTTGATACAAAACTCTTCAAATCTTTTACATTTGGACCTATAGGAATATCATAATCATCAAACTCAATGAGTATACTCTGATCCTGTAAACGAGAAAGTGCTAATTTTGGTAAACATGTGCACCCACGTTTACCAACCTTAGAACTCTTTATCATGATAGGAGTACATGAGGAATATTGGGGAACATCAAGAGGAGAATGTGAATGTTCCTCCCCAAAGGTATGACCAATATGCTTATCTCCAGAATCATGTGGTTGATCAACTGAATGATCTGTCATTATCCTTCAAATCAAAAAAAAAATTAGTTCACAAATATACAAATTCAAATATTTTAATACTACTGTAATCAGAAAATTGAAAAGTGTACTAAGTTACGTAATAGTAAACATTGTTAATATGGTAATCATGTTGAACAATGGTAAAGATGGTAAATATGGTCAAGATGGTAAACATGGTAAACATGGTAAACATGGTAAACATGGTAAACCTGGTAAACATGGTAAAGTAATTGTCACTGAACAAAAATAATAGATATATAATTCATGTAATGGTAAACATGATAAAGTAAACTAAACAAACTTAAAAAAAACAAAAACTTATACTTATTTTGTTTTAATACATGTTTTAATAAAGAAAAAACTTACAATATCTAACATTTTATGAAAAAAATAAATTTAAACAAGAAATAAACATATGTTACCTGTAATTTTAGGAATGTACAAATGGATTGTTTTCCCAAATTCCTTCATCGTGATCGTTCCTTATGGTACAAACTATGTCTTCAACATGCTCATCATTATGTTCTATTAATATTTCCATGGAAGTAGGGATCTCACATAAATCAGAATCTTCATCAAGTTCATCCTCACCAAAATATTGTTTTTTCCCTTTTAAAACAATAACCCACTGCATATCTGATTGATCTAAGACATAGAAATTTTGTTTTGCATGTGTTTCCATTATAAAAGAATCAACTGTGTCTTCCAATCTATTCTGATTAACAAGTGTCATTCCAAATTCATCATGTCTAACACTGTTGTTACTGATAAACCATTTATAGTTAAAAACAAGAACTTTAATTTTAAAGTAATCAACCTCCCATATGTCTTCAATCACTCTATAATATGCACTTGATGCAGAAATTGGGTTTTTGTCCTTAGCACTCGAAAAATGCATTGCTTCTGCAAACAACAATACACCACTATTCTGAACTGCACTTCTGTTGTCCTGAGCTTTCGTATGAAATGTATAGCCATTAATGTCATAACCGGACCATGTTATCACACTTAAACATGGACCACCCACTATCAATTTTAATGTCTCTGATACTGTTTCCCTCGGAATTCAGGGATGACCGCCTTGATGGGAGGTTCAAACATTCCGATCGGTTTCTAACAGGTTTGTTTGTAGAACTGGAAAAATCCAATGATTCCACATCCATTTGGACCTACTTTCCAATGGTAGGCGCTCATTAGTTTGTGGACTTATGAGGCTTAGGAATTTTCATTGGTTGAGAGGATGGAAGGTAGGACTCATCACACCTTTTTGAGGGGAATTATTGTCTACTCCGGGACTCTCTTTATAGATTTAAGTTATGTTCGTGAATCCTTATTACATTACCAAGTATAAAATGATATTTCCTTCAGATCTAACAATCAATGATAAGATATGTAGGAAATTTAGAGAATCTTTTATATGTATTATAGGTTCTTCATCGATAGAGAATCATTTGTATTTATTAGAGATTCTTGGTCAATGGTATCCTTCGACACATTTATATATAATTCTCTTGGTCATTATGATGACCATGCTGGTTTTAAAGCCACTCAGTGTAACGACCCAAAGTTTCATTAATGGAAAATCCCTCTTGATCCAGTTAAATGTCTCTTTATGAAAAATGTTTTTTATAAGATGTCAACTTATTTGGTTTCATGTTAAGAATTTTGACCGTTGTTAATATATCCATTGAACAATGATCACATGATTAGTATAAATGTAAGGCTTTAACGAACCCAATTTTTACTCAGAAAAAGGAAGCGATGGCCTCATCCAGTAGAATTTCCCCATACAAAGCCCATTTGTCAGAGATCGGAAAAGAGGTGGCATCTTTGGGCTTCGCCCTTGACCAATCCCAAGCTGAGTGTCATTATTTCAAGCTTGAACGTGACCGTCTACGGGAAAAGTGGAAGTTGATTGAAATTACCACTCGAGCGATGTTATCCGAGCCGCCCCAAGAGTCTGTCACCATTGCACACCTTACCCTTAGGTCTTATGCGGCTGTTTTAAGGGGTTATGTAACAAATAAGTAGTACTATGTTCATGTACATTATTTTTGTATATAATAAAGAATATAATTTCTAGTCATTTTTGATACATTGTAAATAGTTTTTAAAGTACAAATGGTGTTTTTAATTATTATTTAATTAAGAAATCTATTTTATTAAGTTAAGGGATTTTTGAATTAAATAATATTTTAATAAAATATTATTATTAATATTAAATTAATTTTTATTAAATATAAAAGATCATATAAATTTATGAATGCAATTAAAATTTTTATTAAGGTTTGAAAGCCATTTCTGTCAAAACCCGTGAATTTTTGATAAATGTTGGTTTTTATTTTAAAAGTGAAAATTAACATATTTAGAATTTTTTTTAGATAAAATAAATTTCATTTCTGGAATCAGGACGTTGAAATTATCCAACGGTGAATTTTTCATAATTTTCTGAGACAGTCAAATTTTTGGGTAAAAATTAAATACCATTTAATTATATAATGTGTTTTATGACATCATAATGACCCAATGGTGATGTAATAAAATACCATAATCCTTATGTTCGGCCATTATATGTTTTATCATTAAAATAATGTGATTTTGGGTTTGTTTGACTTACTTTTCAAAGCATTAATGAACCCCTCAAGACTTATTCAACACTTTGCCTTTTTAAATTAATTTCCATGGGAGTGTGACTCACCTCCACATAAGCAACCCTAATTTTTTAATAAGTTCGGACCTTGGCCTTATAAAATATTGTTTTCCTCTTTCTTTTTCCATAAACCATGGGCAAATACCATGGGATGGTTTGTGGTTTGGATTATTTTAATATAAGGGGTCCCAAACCTAAATAATAAAGAATTCTCTCACCTTTCCTATATAAACCCACCCAAGCTCCCACTTCCTCCTCAGTAAAATACCTTGGAGTTCGTCCAACCTCTGCCCTATTCTCTCTATAATCCTACCAAGGTGCCCCAAGCTCCCAAGAATCCTCTCACAAGCCTCTCTCTAGCCTTTGGAAGCACACTTCCAAGTAAGGGTTTTTTCTTCCTTTCTTATTTTTGTCAATTTTATTTAAGTTGTATTGCCCATTTAATTTCAATTATGAATGTTGGGGTATGGTTTCACACCTCCCCCATACTTCCCTCTTATTGTTTTAATTATTGGAGACCCCTTTCTCTCTCATTAAATGTCTCCCATGTACACCCGTTACTATGCCGAAATTCCGAAAGGAACTTCTCCCTCCTCATTTACATTCAAGCAATACTTTTGTATCATGAACCTAAATTCCATTACAATTGTTGGGACATGTATCTATATAACCTCCTTAATTTCCATTACATGTAAATATGATGATGAACCCATTTCTCTCTCATCAACATTTTTTATGAATTCTTATGTCACGCCGTTACGCTGCCGAAATCACACTGATTTTCTAAGCCAATGTCATTGTGTAGTGAATACCATGCCCATTTCTCCATCAAGGGTATTCAAATTTATGCACATTTACTTATTGATTGTAAAGTTTCATGTATGAATTCCACATTCCTTTATCATTTAATAAATTATTATGTTTTATGAATCCATGTTTTATGATCCATGTGACACACTTATGCATGAAATGAAATGTTTAAGAAGGGTGCGCCCTTATAGCCCTCCAATGCATTGGGTAAAGTATAGTATCATGATACGTCAAGTGAAATGAGTGTTGACTCATGCTAATTCAAGTGCAATGAGGGTTTACTCATGCTTCATGTGCAATGAGGGTTTACTCATGCTCCATGTGCAATGAGCCAGAGCTCATGCTAATTCAATGTTAAGTATTGTTGCCACATTTCCATGTTATGATTATCATGATTTATCATGACTTTATGTTCATGTTTCTCTTATGCTCTATTGACATGAATATTGCCTAACATGTATTGTACTCCTCATGTTATTCCATGTGTACTCCCTTACTGGGCTTTATAGCTCACCCTTTTCTTATGCATGTCCTCAGGTTATCCCATGCAATACTAAGTACGAGGGAATGTAGTGGTCATGTAAATGAAGTTTTCAATAAAGATGTTGTATTTCATCTTTTAAGTTTTTATGTAATGATCCTAATCCCCAAAGACACTAAACCTATCGATCTTCTTTGTTGTATCAAGTGAAGTTTTATCTAATAAAACATGTTTAAGTTGTAATAAAAAGAAGGGTTGTCATATTTGGTATTAGAGGATAGGTTTAATTATTTTTGGGATTAGGAAACCCTATTAAAGCCTTGGATATAAGAATAAGTATAATAAAAACATCCCTAAGTTATGGTAAATACTATGTAAGTGGTTTATTAAAAAAATACATCCCTGTCTGGATACGAGCAGGTAGAGGCGGCTTTGGCACAGATGTATCCTAGGGGTAAAACCTGAAAATACCGCTTTGAGCTAGACTCGAACGGGAACTGGTGCATGAAAACAGGCCTTGCTACACTCTTGGTTACGACACTCCCGGGGGATATGTTTTGATAAATTCACAATCTTGGTATGAACCCTTATTAAGGGAAAAATGCCCCTAAGAATATATGTTAGAAAGTAGATCACAAAAAGCCTAGATTGAATCCTATAGACTCATGAGTTAAGGAAATAAAAGTTTATTTATAAGTCATCAACTTTTGTCTTTGGATTACCCTTTATGTGTTACCCCTAACTTTCCTTTTATTCCAGCCAATGGCCGGTAATAGGAGGACTCGGGCTAACAACTGTTGTAAAGATCAGTGTGATGATTGTACTAATGAGATGCCCAATCCAATGGGAGCGGGAATCACGAACTTTGTCACGATTCTCTCTTAGCTAACTCAAGTTTTGAATAGAAACATGGGTCAAGAGGAACGTACAAACCCCCCTAATAAGGAACAAGTCGCTATCGAGAGCTTCATGAGGCAAAGGACTCCAACTTTTAGTGGATCATCCGATCCCACGATCACTGAACAATTGATAAACTCCATTGAAAAGATATTCTCCATCCTCCAATGTTCTGAACAAGATAAGGTTCTCCTGGCTGCTTATCGTATGGAGGGTGAAGATGATCAATAGTGGACATTGATCAAAAATACGAAGCCTGAGGAGGAGATCGAGGCTTTGAAATGGAAGGAATTCTAGAAGATGTTTTTCGATAAATATTTTCCGCGCACCCTCCGTATTAAGATGTAAAGGGACTTCCTTTCCCTCAAGAAAAAAGATGAAGAATCTGTGGGAGCGTATGAGGAAAACTTCACAAGGCTTGCACGATATGCTTCTGGCTTTGTCATTACCCCCGAATGCAAGGTTGACCGCTTCTTTGGTGGGCTGAAGCCTAGCTTGCGGAAAGCATTAGCGATCCGTGACTTCGACAGTAATGGGGAAATTGTCCGATGTGCCCTCAAGGTTGAAATGGAGATCGGAGAATCACAAGGGTATCATGGGGACAAGAAGCGTAAGGTGGACTTCAATTATAGTGGTCCGATGGATAAATCCATCGGCGCTAAGAAGTTCTAGCACCCTACTTGCCAAAAGTGCGGAAAGAAGCACCCTGGAAATTGCCCTAAGGGGACGAGAAAATGCTTCAGGTGTGGAAGAGAAGGGCACCTAGCTATTAACTGTTGGAAAGAAGGACCCGCAGCTGCGAAAAAGAAGAGGAATGCTCCTTTTGAACCTCAACGCGTTTTTCAATGCTATAAATGCAAAGAACCGGGTCATTTTGCAAATCAGTGCCCTAATCCAAGGGTTATCAGAGGCAACCAACAACCTCCAAGACAGCAAGGAAGAGCTTTTACCATCACTTCTGCCGAAGTGAACCCCGACAACGAAGTGGTGACAGGTACGCTAGTTATTCATTCAAGAATATAGAACATACTTTTTGATTCAGGTTATACGCATTCTTTTATATCTTGAAATTTTAGTAGAACAATCCCAGCACCACCACAAATCATGGAAGTAAAGATGTCGGTGAGTATGGAAAATGGGGAAATCATTGCATCCCATGAATATAAGTCCTCCCTTGTTATAATCTGTGGATAGAATTTCCCAGAAAACCTCGTCATACTCCCTTTGGTGGAATTTGATGCAATTCTTGGCATGGATTGGCTTTCCTTATATAGAGCCAATATAAATTGTCGGGAGAGGGAAATCACACTCCATATGGAGAATCGACCCCCGATTCTTTACAAGTGTCAGGAGGAAGATGAATCTCCTTTAGCTCCATCATCTCAAGCATAGATATTACTGCCCTATGAGCATGCGTATCTGGATCAGATGATTGATTCCAAAGAAGAAACCATCCTTGAAGAAATGCCTATTGTGAGGGAATTCGCGGAAGTGTTTCCTGAGGAACTGCCTGATCTTCCTCCTAGAAGATATGTTGAGTTCTCAATTGAACTTATACCTGGGGCATTACCAATATCCAAGAATCCATATAGAATGGCTGTTTTTGATCTTGAAGAGCTGAATAAACAACTACAGGAGAATCTAGATAAAGGGTTTATATGCCCAAGTGCTTCACCATGGGGTGCACCAGTCCTCTTCGTCAAGAAGAAGGATGGGTCAATGTGGATTTGCATCGATTATCATGAACTTAACAGAATCACGATAAAGAACAAGTATCCACTCCCACGAATTGATGACTTGTTCGATCAGTTGCGTGGAGCACAATACTTCTCCAAGGTGGACTTGCGGTCAGGGTATTATCAAGTAAGGGTGAAGAAGGAAGATATCCCCAAGACTGCTTTTCGTACAAGATATGGGCACTATGAATTCATAGTAATGCCTTTCGGACTCACCAATTCTCCAGAAATATTCATGGACTTGATGAATAGAGTCTTTAGAGATTACCTTGACAAATTTGTGGTAGTCTTTATAGATGATATTCTAATATACTCCAAAACCAAGGAGGACCATGAGGATCATTTAAGAACTGTACTAGAGACTTTGCGCAAGGAGAAGCTCTATGAAAATTATAGCAAGTGTGAGTTCTGGTTGAAGGAAGTCTCATTCTTGGGACATATCATCACAAGCAATGGGATATCTATGGACCCCTCCAAAATAGATGCAATTGAGGGATGGCCGAGGCCAACATCGGTAACGGATATCCGTAGCTTCTTGGGGTTAGCTGGATATTATCGATGATTTGTGAGAAATTTCTCACGATTGTCCAACCCTCTTACCAAGATAACTCGAAAGGGAGTAAAGTTTTATTGGAGTGATGAATGCGAAGAAAGCTTCAAGGAGTTGAAAAGGAGGCTTATCACTGCGCCCATGCTCACTTTACCCACAAGTGGGGAAATTTTTGTGGTATTCAGTGATGCCTCAAAGAAGGGCTTAGGTTGTGTGCTGATGCAGAACGATAAAGTGATATCCTATGCCTCAAGGTAGTTGAAAATCCATGAGAGAAACTATCCAACGCATGATCTGGAGTTGGTGGCGGTGATCTTTACCTTGAAAATCTGGCGGCATTATCTCTATGGAGAGAAATGTGATATATATACTGACCACAAGAGTCTTAAATATATATTCACACATAAAGAGCTTAATATGCGCCATAGAAGATGGATAGAGCTCATCCAGGATTATGACTGTTCAATACATTACCACCCTGGGAAAGCGAACAAGGTGGTGGATGCCTTAAGTAGAAAGGATTCGGTGATTCTATCAATGATGAGAATTGAGAAGGATCCAATCTTCTTAGAATTGATGAATATGGATGTGGGAATCATAAAGAAGGGAACATCATCAATCCTTTCACAAATTATTACTCAACCATATCTTTTGGAAAGGTTAAAGGATGCTCAAAAGGATGATGTGGGAATTCAAGAAAAAGTGGAAGCTATCAAAAAGGGGAAATCCTCGAAGTTTAATGTTAATGAAGAAGGAATTGTGCGGTTTGGGAAAAGACTATGTGTTCCATCAAGTCTGGAGCTGAAGAAGGAACTTTTGGATGATGCACATAGTTCAAATTTCTCTATTCACCCAGGGAGCACAAAGATGTATCGAGATCTCCGAGAAAACTTTTGGTGGGATAATATGAAGATGGAGATTGCTGAATATACATCAAAGTGCCTGGTGTGTCAGCAAGTGAAGGCAGAGAGGAAGAAGTCTAAGGGTATGATGCAACCATTGCCCATACCATAATGGAAATGGGAGAACATCACCATGGACTTTGTCACCGGACTTCCGAGTACATCCAAAGGCAACAATGCAATCTGGGTTGTTGTGGATCGTCTTACAAAGACTTCACACTTCATTGCTATTCGGGAGGATTTCTCATTGGATCAACTGGCACAAATATATATTAGGGAAGTGGTAAGATTTCATGGAGTACCACTATCTATTGTGTCTGACCTTGATCCAAGATTCACCTCTAAGTTTTGGAAGAGTCTTCAACATGATCTGAATAATGAACAGAACTTCAGTACGGCCTATCATCCTCAAACTGATGGCCAATCCGAGCGGACTATCCAAACACTTGAGGATATGTTGAGAGCATGCTCAATGGACTTTAAAGGAGGATGAGATCAACATCTTCCTCTGGTTGAGTTCTCTTATAATAATAGTTTCCACTTGAGCATCCAAAAGGCACCATATGATGCCCTTTATGGGAAAAGGTGCAGAACACCGGCATGTTGGGATGAGGTCGGTGAACGTAAGCTGCTTGGACTAGAAATGGTCGAAGAAATGGTAGAGAAGGTGAAAACCATTCAGCAGCATATCAAGGCAGCCCAGAGTCGACAACAGAGTTATGTAGATAATCGTTGACGAGTCCTTGAGTTTAAAGTTGGAGACATGGTGTTTTTACGCATATCTCCGTGGAATAAGGTCATGAGGTTTGGAAATAAAGGGAAGTTAAGTCCAAGGTACATCAGCCCCTTCAATATTCTTGATCCTGTTGGGGCTGTGGCTTATCGACTAGAACTTCCACCTACTATGGACAGGGTGCATGATGTATTTCATGTATCCCTATTAAGGAAGTACATACCGGACCCTTCACTTGTACTCTCTTCCAAGGTGGTACAATTGGAAGATGATCTTTCTTATGAGGAGCAACCAGTGAAGATCTTAGATCATAGAGAAAAAGTTCTACGAAATAAGACAATGCCCCTCGTCAAGGTGTTGTGAAGAAACCCCAAGTTTGAAGAAGCGACTTGGGAGTCGGAGGATATGATGAAGCTGAGTTACCCACATTTTTTTTAGTGTGGGAAAAAGGAAAATTTTGAGGGCGAAATTTCTTAAGGGGGGAATATTGTAACGACCCAAAGTTTCATTAATGGAAAATCCCTCTTGATCCAGTTAAATGTCTCTTTATGAAAAATGTTTTTTATAAGATTTAAACTTCTTTGGTTTCATGTTAAGAATATTGACCGTTTTTAATATAGCCGTTGAACAGTGATCACATGATTAGTATAAATGTAAGGCTTTAACGAACCCAATTTTTACTCAGACAAAGGAAGCGATGGCCTCATCCAGTAGAATTTCCCCATACGAAGCCCATTTGTCGGAGCTCGGAAAAGAGGTGGCGTCTTTGGGATTCTCCCTTGACCAAGCCCAAGCTGAGCTTCATTATGTCAAGCTCGAACGTGACTGTCTACAGGAAAAGTGGAAGTTCATTGAAATTACCACTCGAGCGATGTTATCCGAGCTGCCCCAAGAGTCTGTCACCATTGCACACCTTACCCTTAGGTCTTATGCGGCTATTTTAAGGGGTTATGTAACAAATAAGTAGTACTATGTTCATGTACATTATTTTTGTATATAATAATGAATATAATTTTTAGTCATTTTTGATACATTGTAAATAGTTTTTAAAGTACAAATGGTGTTTTTAATTATTAATTAATTAAGAAATATATTTTATTAAATTAAGGGATTTTTGAATTAAATAATATTTTAATAAAATATTATTATTAATATTAAATTAATTTTTATTAAATATAAATGATCATATAAATTTATGAATGCAATTAAATTTTTTATTAAGGTTTGAAAGCCATTTCTGTCAAAACCGGTGAATTTTCGATAAATGTTGGTTTTTATTTTAAAAGTAAAAATTAACATATTTAGAATTTTTTTATATAAAATAAATGTCATTTCTGGAATCAATACGTTGAAATTATCCAACGATGAATTTTTCATAATTTTCTGAGACAGTCAAATTTTTGGGTAAAAATTAAATACCATTTAATTATATAATGTGTTTTATGACATCATAATGACCCAATGGTGATGTAATAAAATACCATAATCCTTATTTTCGGCCAATATATGTTTTATAATTAAAATAATGTGATTTTGGGTTTGTTTTACTTACTTTTCAAAGCATTAATGAACCCCTCAATACTTATTCAACACTTTGCCTTTTTAAATTAATTTCCATGGAAGTGTGACTCACCTCCACATAAGCAACCCTAATTTTTTAATAATTTCGGACCTTGGCCTTGTAAAATATTGTTTTCCTCTTTCCTTTTCTAGAAACCATGGGCAAATACCATGAGATGGTTTGTGGTTTGGATTATTTTAATATAAGGGGTCCCAAACCTAAATCATAAATAATTCTCTCACCTTTCCTATATAAACCCACCCAAGCTCCCAATTCCTCCTCACTAAAATCCCTTGGAGTTCGTCCAACCTCTGCCCTACTCTCTCTAGAATCCTCTCAAGGTGCCCTAAGCTCCCAAGAATCCTCTCTCTAGCCTTTGGAAGCACACTTCCAAGTAAGGGTTTTTTCTTCCTTTCTCATTTTTGTCAATTTTTTTTAGGTTGTATTGCCCATTTAATTTCAATTATGAATGTTGGGGTATGGTTTTGCACCTCCCCCATACTGCCCTATTATTTTTTTAATGATTGGAGACCCCTTTCTCTCTCATTAAATGTCTCTCATGTACACCTGTTACTATGCCGAAATTCCGAAAGGAACTTCTCCCTCCTCATTTACATTCAAGCAATACTTTTGTATCATGAACCTAAATTCCTTTACAATTATTGGGAAATGTATCTATATAACCTCCTTACTTTCCATTACATGTAAATATTATTAGGAACCCATTTCTCTCTCATCAACATTTTTTATGAATTCTTATGTCACGCCGTTACGCTGCCGAAATTGCACCGATTTTCTAAGCCAATGTTCTTGTGTAGTGAATACCATGCCCATTTCTCCATCAAGGGTATTCAACTTTATGCACATTTACTTATTGATTATAAAGTTTCATTTATGAATTCCACATTCCTTTATCGTGGAATAAATGATTATGTTTTATGAATCCATGTTTTATGATCCATGTGGCACACTTATGCATGAAATGAAATGTTTAAGAAGGGTGCACCCTTATAGCGCTCCAATGCATTGGGTAAAGTATAGTATCATGATACGTCAAGTTAAATGAGTGTTGACTCATGCTAATTCAAGTGAAATTAGGGTTTACTCATGCTTCATGTGCAATGAGGGTTTACTCATGCTCCATGTGCAATGAGCCACGACTCATGCTAATTCAATGTTAAGTGTTGTTGCCACATTTCCATGTTATGATTATCATGCTTTATCATGAATTTATGTTCATGTTTCTCTTATTCTCTATTGAAATGCCTATTGCCTAAAATTTATTGTACTCCTCTTGTTATTCCATGTGTACTCCCTTACTGGGCTTTATAGCTCACCCTTTTCTTATGCATGTCCTCAGGTTATCCCACGCAATGCTAAGTACGAGGGAATGTAGTGGTCATGTAAAAGAAGTTTTCAATAAAGATGTTGTATTTAATGTTTTAAGCTTTTATGTAATGATCCTAAGCCCCAAAGACACTAATCCTCTCGATCTTCTTTGTTGTATCAGGTGAATTTTTATGTAATAAAGCATGTTTAAGTTGTAATAAAAAGCAGGGTTGTCATACTTAGTGGGGCACTTGAAGTTTATTTTCATTCATAAGGACATGGATTATTTTAGAGTTGGGATCGAACCCGCAAATAGGCTACCTACATATCCTTTGTTTAGAAAAGGAATCATAACCCACGTAGTTCGAGTAAGGGAGTATGATGTTTATGATTGATGGCTCAAAGAAGGATGTCATAATTACTTTTACACTCTAAGCTCACGTGAGTCATGCTCGGTGTGAGAAACAAGAGGTATTGGTAAAAAATTAGACAATTGTTCCATGAAAGATGCAATCATAAGAAATAATGTGGGACTTATGTATGTATGACTGCCCAGATAAATGAAGATTAGGATTTACTTCAGGGAAGAAATCCAGGAACAGGGTCCATAAAGGTATATGTGATTCATGGAGATTTGAATACTCTAACTTGGGGCTTACTCCTAAAATCAAGGCCCAAATTAGGAGAGGATTTATGATTGGGTTTTTACTCCTGAGAAGGAATCCTAGATCAAAGTTAAATTGGGACTGGTTAAGAGAAATTAAGATTGGGGCTTACTCTTGAAAAAGAGGCCCAGGTTAAAGGAATTGAAAAATTAAGGGACTTGGGGATTACTTCTGAAGAGTATGGCCATATTAATGAGGACTTGGACTGGGGTTACTCCTGAAAAAGAGGCCCAGGTTAAATGAATTAAGGTTTGGGGCTTACTCCTGAGGAGGATGCCCATAATTTGGGGAATTATGACTGGGGATTACTCCTGAAAAGGAGGCCCAGGTTAGGGGATCTAGGGATTACTCCTAAGGAGGATTCCTAGATTAGAAAACTTGGGGCTTACTCCTAAAGAGAATGCCCATATTTGAGAATTATGACTGGGGATTATTCCTGAAAAGGAGACCCAGATGAAGGATTCTCTCATCTTAAAGGATGAGGTTGAATGAATGAAATCTCAATCTTTAGTGACATAAAGATGTGTAAATAACTAGGTTTTGAGAGATATTCCACAGAATTACTTTCAGATAAGGAATTCAAATCAAGAAATCATGCCACAAATGACTTTGAAGAGTGTCTTGAAGACTGAATCTCGAATAGGATAGGTGGAATGGCTTAAGAGGGGTGAAATGGGAAAGAAGGGTACCCAAAAAGGCAGGGGTGCGCAAGTCCTAGCAGGCGCGTAGGTACTGCGTGGGCGCGTAAGTCCTGGTCACGCAGGTATACCTACGCGACCTATAGGTACTTGCACGTTTGTAAACCAGTACGATAAGACTTGAGCGATCCTTGACCAATGCCTTTATAATTATCCTAAGGTACTTCCATAAGAGAGGCGCACAAGTTTTGGTGAGGAAGTAGGGTGGCGCGCAAGTATGTTCATTCCTCTTAAGGGTAAAACACCTTAAGTGGGTAAGTGTTAGTGAATTCTAAAACTTAGACCTTACTCCTCTTTTTTAGAGATTATATTCTAGGTAAAGAATTACCTTAGAAGTGTTTGGAAGACCTGGAGAAGAGACTTGGGCATTCAGAGCTCTAAATCTGAATTCTAGAAAAATTCCTCTCTGAAATGGGGGGACCACATGGTCTATTTATAGGCTGGATAAGACCCGGGTGGTTATCACTTAGGTCGCGCAAGTCACTTGCACGACCATTAGGCATCGCGCAAGTCCACTTGCGCGACGGTGATGAAACTTGCACAACACATGTTCTTTTGATCCCTTGTTCATGCCTTTGTCAATTTTTGATGTTTTCTTCAAAGGATGAATCAATTTGCGCTAATTCATTTCCCTTACCAATCTTATAGACAATGTGATGAAAAAGAGCTTCAACAAAAGTCCCCCCTCAGAGTTGGATCCAAAAGAAATGCGGATTTGATTCTGAGGAAAATAAGAAAACCAATGGAAAGGCGGTGCACAAGTTTGGGCGTGAAAATGATCTTTGGGCACGCAGGGTTTGGCGCGCCGGGGTACGAACTTTAGTCACCCAGGGTACGGCGCGTAGGGTTCTAGCCACGTCTATAAATAGAGGGCTTCACTTCCATACAAAACATCCGGATTTCCGGACTTCAAACCTTCGATCTCTTGCCGCGCAGGTCACCTTAACCGTGCATGTTGCTCTTTTTTTCGGTGTTTCCTTGATGGCGTGCTGCTGTCAAGGTATCTGGACTTGCGCAGTGATACTTGCATGCCAAATACTTGCGCAACACATCCATACTTGCGCTCCAAGTTTTAGACTTGCGTGCCTTAATGCCTTAGACATTTTTTCGAATTCTTTCACAAATTTTATGAAAAATCAACTTTCTTAAAAGTTAATTTATTAAAATTTTGTGCAGAATCAATGTCTATTAGACCTGGAATAGTCGATGAAATGGCTAGCAAGTGGATTGATGATATGATGAACATCATTGGCCACAATTACTATGATATCTGTGAAAACACTCTCCCGGATTTGGCTAAGTACTTGAATAAATATCATCTTAATTTCCCACAGAGCATATATCTTCCTCTGTGTGGTCATGGTCATCTACAAGGAATCAATGTTCCAGATGAAAATAAATATACGCCTAAAATACAGCTGTACTGCTACTCCTCTATTTCAGTTATGATGTGCATTAAGAGCAACCACAATGGTGTGAACTTTCAAATTCTCCTTCCATGCCATTTCCTTGCAGATATGAAAATGGAAAACCCATGGGCTGAAATGTTTTCCACTGCTGGTTGGTGGAGAGAAGACAAACATGGAATTAGAGCAATATCTGAAAAGAGTACTCTCTTCAAATGGCTCTTTACTTCCAATGCTTCATTCTCAAATCCATGTATCCATCTTCCAAGTCTCTTGGATAGAAACATAGTCACTGTTTGATCAGCAGAAAATTTTCTCAAACCACACTCAAGAACATCCTTTTATAATTGTTCCAAGAAGAGCTGGTATCACTGCATCTCTTATTGTATCCAGTTGAATGAATGAATTACAGGTGGTTTCTGATGAATCTCGGGATGCCGTAAATCAAAGGAAGAGTTATGTTGAAAGCCTCTTGTAATTCTTAAAAAAGATAAGAGACTCCAGTCTGTGGATGTCCTTCTATCTCCTATGTATCAATGAAAAACACTTTCACCTTCACTCATTTGTACCTGCATTCTCTTTTGCTACATGATTTATATTTTACCTAAGCCAATGGGACTAGTAATCATAGTTTGATTTTTACTAGGATTAATGTAAATAACCCTACAAACTTCTAACCTTTTAATTGCTCAATATTACCTAAATCATACAAAACATATATTTAGTGAGCTTGGAACTTGACTTTTATTCAGAGTTCCTTTGTATTTTTTGGGTAGTTTAAAGTCATGCACGTCGGAAATAAAAAAGGCTAATGTTTAAGGTCGAAATAGCTTTGACCGAATGAATTATAATTAACTCAATTCATTGAAAATTCATCTGAAAACATAGTACCATACTCAAGTATGAGGGAAAAATATGTAAACTATGACTTAAGAATATTTGAATATGAGGAATGATATGAAAAAGATCTAAAAGGCATTATAAGAAGTAGTTCCCAAGAATGAAGTTACCATTATTTAACAAACCCGTTAGGGGGTTGAATTATGCAGGGCCACCTAAGGGCATTGGCTGCATAGTTAAATAAAATAGTATCTTTTGGCTAACAAGTCTTTTATGTAGACTGTTTATGAAAGGCCACCTATGGGCACGTGCTGCATAGTCAGGAAAAAGAACTCTCAGAAATTTACTTTCCTAGTGCTAAAAGCCAGTGAAAGTTTATGGAGATTCAAATTTTCCAAAGTATAGAGTTTTCTATATGGAAAGAGGTACTTGAACATGGAGAAGATATTTTCAAACAAGATTATCGAAGAACTGAATAGATATCACTCCTACGAAGGTCTGACCCAAACGTAGGGAATGAAAATATAAACCACAGACTTGAATACTTTTCAGATCATGAAAAAGGATATGGGACAAATATGTTAAGGATGACTATTTTTGCGGATCCCTACATACTATCATTTAAGAAAAATAAGGACAAAAGAGGCATTCTTCCCAAGAATGAAGTTACCACTATCCGAAAAACCTGTTAGGGGGTTGAATTATACAGGGCCACCTAAGGGAATTGGATTCATAGTCAAATAATAGTATCTTTTGGCTAACAAATCTGTTATGTAGACTATTTATGCAAGGCTGCCTATGGGCACGTGCTGCATAGTCCGACAAAAGAACTCTCATAAGTTTGACATTTTTGTGACTAGAAGTCATGAAAAGGGTTATAAAGATCTGAAAATATTTAAGGTTAGGATTATGACACATAAATATGGGTATTGTCCAATGTATACAGAGATACACAGATCAATGCTAACCATAATCATGTTGTGGCTGGGTCCTGAATTGAAATGTTGGACTTCACTACGTATCCCATAAGGATGAGAATCAAGCCATACGTAGTTCTTAAACAACAGTTTAACGTCGTGTGGGACGAAAGGATTATAGATCTTAGTTTAGGGTCATATAGCTTGGACCATTATAAGAAATAAACGGTGTCTGTTTTCATGGGGACTTTTCAGCCAAGGGACTGAAAGTGGAATTTGGGGTTAGGCCCAAAGACTTGGGGATGGATTCGAGGGACACCCGAACGTTCCTACGTATCCCATAAGGATGATAATCAAGCCCACATAGTTCTAGAAATACCCTCTGTACAAATTTAGTTCGTACATGTGAAGGGTGAAAGGGGACTTTAGTACAGTGATGGTTTAACCCAAGATAAAAGGTTTGGGCATTGCCATGTATGCACGTAGTCTTTGAAATGAAACATGATTGAAAATCAATTTAAATAATGATTCCCTCTCAAGTGAGGGTATCAGAAAATATTGTAGTTTATTGTCATACTGGACAAAAGTGTTGTATAGTTTAACGTCGTATAAAAAGGATGAAAGTGAACCAATGTAAAGATATTGATTCTAGGGGCGGTTTCATGAATCAACATCATATGAGATGAAGGTGAACCAATGTGAAGAGATTGGTTTTGGTCTTGAACCTTGGGAATTTGCCTACGTACCCAGCCTGGAAGGCAAGGATCAAAGTCCGCGTAGTTCAATTAAAGAATGAATTAATGATCAAGTTGTTCTTGGGGACAACGACCTAAAAAATGATGTTGGGAATTACACATGGTTAGTGTCCCAGAGAGAGTGTTATGGTTGAGGTTTTCTCTAAGCTCACGTGATTCATACTCGGTGTGAGAAACAAGAGGTAACAACAACCTTAACGATACACCGTTTAACTTCATGTAGAACGTATGAAGGGACTATGCAGTTTAAAGTCTTGCAGTTAGGACTATTGGTGCTGCACAGTTTAATGTCATATAGCAGGGACAAATTACAGTTTAATTTCATGTAAGATGTATCAAGGAAATTCTGTACAGTTTAGCATCATGTATTTAGGACGATGGAGACAATATAGTTTAATGTCATGTTGGACGAAAGGGGGACTGTGCAATTTAATGTCATGCAGTGAGGACAAAATCGTACACCATTTAACGTCATGTTGGACGCATTGGGGATTTTTTCCCATAGTTTAACGTCATGTTGGATGAAAAAAAGGATGATACAGTTTAGCATCATTTTGGAAGAAAGTGAGAATAGTTTAAGGTCATATGCATGGACCGTGGATGGTGCAATTTAATGTCATGCTGGACGGTGGTGTAATTTAAGGTCATACATGACCTTTGATGATTATATAGTTTAACGTATTTCCGGACGTAAGGGAATTTTATACAGTTTAGCGTCATGTAGTTAGGATGTCACAATTTAACGTCTTGTTGGACGTAAGGGACTTGAAAATAGTTTAGGGTCATATGCATGGACCGTTGATGATGCAGTCTAAAGTCATACAGGACCTAGTTCCAATTTCAGGTCATACCAGACCATTTAAAGAACTTTTTCATAGTTTAACATTGTGTGGGATGAAAGTAAAAATAGTTTAAGGTCATATGTATGGACCGTTGATAATGTAGTTTAACATCTTGCTGGACAGTGGTGCAGTTTAAGGTCATACCGAACCAAGTTGGGGACACAGTTTAATGTCATGTTGGACGTATGTGAAAAATAGTTTAGGGTCATATGCATGGACTGTTGATGATGTAGTTTAACATCTTGCTGGACAGCGGTGCATTTTAAGGTCATACCAGACCATGGTGCAGTTTAACGTCTTGCTGGAAAGTCGTGCAGTTTAAGGTCATACCGGACCATGGTGCAGTTTAACGTCTTGCTGGATAGTGGTGTAGTTTAATGTCATACTGGACCATGGTGCAGTTTAACGTCTTGCTGGACAGTGGTGCAGTTTAAGGTCATACCGGACCATGGTGTAGTTTAACATCTTGCTGGACAGTGGTGCAGTTTAAGGTCATACCGGACCATGGTGCAGTTTAACGTCTTGCTGGATAGTGGTGCAGTTTAAGGTCATACCGGACCATGGTGCAGTTTAACGTCTTGCTAGATAGTGGTGCAATTTAAGGTCATACCGGACCATGGTGTAGTTTAACATCTTGCTGGACAGTGGTGCAGTTTAAGGTCATACCGGACCAATTTGGGGATGTATTTTGTGTTTATACAAAATACTTCTTCAAACATCTGGCATTGGTTGGAGTAGTGATGAGTTCTCCATCCATCAAGATTAATGAATAAGCTCCATTGGAGTAGACCCTATGTATTGAGTAAGGTCCTTCCCATTTTGGATCAAGCTTGGGAGGTTTCTTTCCTGGTATCATTGGAGTTCTGAGAACTAATACCAATTCTCCCTGAGTGAATGAACAAAGATGAAATTTTTTGTTAAAAGCTCGTGCTATTCGATTATGATAGACTTCCAAGTGGTGCAAAGTGCACAATATTTTCTCATCTAACCATTCCAATTCATTCAATAACTTTTGAGATTGTTCATCTGTAGATGACTGATCACAAATGGCTACTCTGAGCGAAGGAAATTGAACTTCAGTGGGAAAGATGGCTTCCGTTCCATATACCAGTGAATATGGAGTAGACCGAGTTGCAATGTGGGTGGTAGTCCGATAATCCCATAAAGCATGAAAGAGTTTATCAGACCATAACTTCTTATCTTTATCCACCATCTTTTGTAGTATATTTGAAAGAGTCTTGTTGAAGGCCTATATCTGGCCATTGGCCGCTGCATGATACCAAGATGAATAGTTGGATTTGATGTTGTATTCTTGATATAACTTCTTTACCTCGGATGAACAGAAATTGGTGCCATTGTCCATTAATATGGTATGAGGGACACCAAATCTGGTAATGATGTTAGAATTGATGAAGCTAACAACGCATTTATAACTGACTTCCTTGAGAGGTATTTCCTCTACCCATTTGGAAAAGAAGTCAGTAGCAGTAAGAATGTACTTAAACTGCTTGGCCGTAGCCGAAGGGTAAGGTCCCACCACATCCATTCCCCATGTGGCAAATGGCCATGAGTATTTAGCTATATGAAGCAACTCCAGAGGTTGATGAATGAAGTTGGAATGTACTTGTCATGAATGACACTTCTTTGTGAAATCAACACAATCTCGTATCATTGAAGGCCAAAAGTATCCAAGCCTTCGAATCTGATCAGACAGTCTATGTCCAGACTGGTGGGCACCACAGACTCCTACATGCACTTCTTTCATGACAACCATTGTCTCTTCACTATCAATGAATCTGAAGAGAACTCCATCAAAACCACGTTTGTAGAGAGTTTTCTCTAGGTGATCTGGGCTATCATAAAGATTAAAATTGACCACACGTCACCGGATTTGTTCTTTCTCGGCTCTATCAGGTGGAAGTGTTCCATTTTGAAGGTATTCCCTGATAGGTGACATCCATCCTGTAGTATGACCATACGGTTCAAGAATGGGACTAATTTCATTAATTTCCTCTGTTCTGATTCAAACATAAGGTGAAATTGCATGACGGTGGGCAATACTGATGGTTGTCTCGTCCCGATTTGGATCTTCCAGAGCTGTGGCTATATTAGCCAATGCATCAACTTGAGTGTTTTGTGATCTTGGGACGTAAGAAAATGTTGGTTCCAAAGGGAATTACTCCATTAAATCTCTGAAGTAATCATACAAAGGGATTAGTTCTTCTTTTCTGATGGCATAATCCCCATTGACTTGTTTGATTACCAAGTATGAATCACCTTTCACCTTTAAGTGATTCACTTGTGCTTGAAGTGCTAATTCCAAGTCTCTAATGAGAGCTTGGTATTCTTCTTCATTATTGGCACCACCTTCCCACAATAAGAAGGAATTAGGTAACACTGCCTTTTCTGGAGAAATGAGTACAATTCCTAATCCAACTTTGTTGAATTTAGGATTTTCCATTTTCCTCCCTGTTGGACTTCTGGAAGCACCATCAAAATACATTTCCCATGCTTGAGGAATTTCTTGAACAGAGAAGACTTCCTCATTAGGGAGTTCAATATCTGAAGATGTGTCTCCCACTGAAGGGTGTTCATCCAAGAAATCAGCCAGAGCTTGGCCCTTTATCGCCTTTTGAGACACATACTGAATATCGAATTGCTGCAAAATAAGTTCCCACCTTGCCAGGCATCCTATAAGCATCGGACGACTAAGTATGAATTTGAGCGGGTTATTGCGAGATACCAATTGGACCTCATGATGTTGTAGGTAGTGTCTCAACTTCTGAAATGCAAAGATTAATTCCAGGCAGCATTTCTCGATACTTGAATACTGGGTTTTTGCTTCAAGCATAGTTCGACTGAGATAGTAGAGGCTGTTTTCATTCCCAGCATCATTCTTTTGAGCAAGGAAGGAACCCAATGATCGCTCTAGAGATTTCACATAAAGGATAAGTGGTCTTCCTTAAATAGGTTTCATGAGTACCGATGGACTCAAGAGGTATTTCTTGAGAATATCAAATGATTCTTGACATTCTTCAGTCCACTGGTAAGTGACTCCCTTCTTCATCAATTTGGTGAAGGGTAAACTTTTGCCTGCCAAATTGGAGATGAAACGCCGAATATAGGATAAGTGTCCTTTGAGTCTTCTTAATTCTTTCAAATTTAGAGGATGTAAAATACCAAGGATTGACTTGGTCTTCTCAGGATCGACTTCAATACCATGATGGCGTACAATAAAGCCAAGAAATTTTCCTGAGGTTACCCCAAAAGCACATTTTAAGGGGTTCATCTTCAAATTATGTTGTCGAAGCTTGCAGAATATGACTTCCAAATCAGCCAAGTGATTAGAATGTTGTTTGGATTTAACCACCAAATCATCTACATAGCATTCAACAAACTTCCCTAATAAGGGTTTGAAGATACGATGCATGGAACGTTGATACGTTGAACCTGCATTCTTTAAGCCAAAAAGCATTACCCAGTAGCAAAACACACCCTGAGGGGCTTTGAAGGCTATGGATTCCTCATCTTCTAGAGCCATTCAGATCTGATTATATCCAGAATATCCATCCATGAAGGAAAGTTCTTCATAGCCAGCTATTGCATCAATTAAAAGTTCTATAATCGGAACTGGGAAATCATCCTTAGGACAATGCCGATTAAGATCTCTAAAATCGATGCAAACTCTAATTTGTCCGTTATTATTCTTTACAGGGACAATATTAGCCAACCACTTGGGATATTAATCTTCTCTGACAAAGTTATCTTTGATAAGATTATCCACTTCAACCTCAATTTTGGGAGCATAAGTTGGGTGTGTTCTTCTCGCGGCTTGCTTAAATCCTTGATGATCTTCTGGTAAACCCAATTGATGAGTAGCAACATCAGGATCAAGCCCGGGAATTTATGTATAGTTCCAAGAAAATATATCTCTATTTTTCTTTTGAAAAGAAATATACATCTCTTGCTCTTCAAGAGTCATGGACAAACTGATTAAATTGGGGCATGGATCTTTTTTTGTACCCAGATTTATTTCTCTGAGTTCATCCACAGTGGTAGAGATACCCTCTTCAAATGTTGGAGGAGAATCTCTGAGATCTTCCTCTTCTTCTTCATCATGTGTTATTTCTTTCGTTTCTACTTGCATAGTAGATGATAAAGCATAATTTTCATGATCAGAAGAGATGTCACAATTTGCACATCTTGAAGAAGAAGCTTCCATTTCTGACCCAATTGATGATGAAGGGTCTTCTTTGGGTATTAAAGAGGAGATGATGGATTGAAAATCGATATAATTGTTCACCTTCGATGTTGCTATAACTTCTTCTAGCCTAATTGGTGAAGTATAGACTTGTTGGATTTCAGCAGATGAAATGAAGACGTCACCATTTGTGCTTTTATCACTGCTTGGTGGGTTAGCAATTTCTCCCATGTTGCCTAGATTGATTGCTGTAATTGACATTATGGATCTTTCCATAAGAGTATTTTGATTTGGGTCTATCTTGTCAATTTGACTGATAGACAACACATAATCTGTACTCACATGTGTAAATGGATTTACTGGAATCTTCTCCAAACCATATGGAGCATTAACTTTGGTAATCTCCTTTGTTATGGATTTCTCCCTTCCCTTCATGTGATAGAATTCCACCTCAATGTATTGAGACTCACATGTCTTGAACGGGGCCTTATACCCATACAATATCCCAACTTGACCATCAAAGCAATATTTGAGACATTGATGGTATGATGAAGGGATAGCCGCATGCTGATGTATCCAGAGTCTTCCAAGCAAGATGTTGAAGGCTGAGTCTTGATCAAAAACCATGAAATCTGAATTGGACACAAGATCTCCAAACTGAGTTCTGAGTGTAACTTCGCCCAGTGGTTCTTGTTCATTTTTATCATATCCTTGTAACATCATGGTAGAAGGAGATAAATCAGATTCCTTGAGGCCCAATCGACGAAGTGTACGAATGGGCATGAGGTTGACTCCTGAACCATTGTCAATGAAAGCCCTTCGAACATCTACAACATTGACCTTTCCAGATAAGTACAAATGTCTAATATTTCCATGCACAACATCATCTTCTTCTTTATCAGTAAAAGATATTACTGCATGGCATTCTGCAGGATTATTCTCTATGTGATAGACTTCAGCTGCAACAATTTCAGTTTCAAACTCCTGAGGACTTGACAAAGCCTCGATGAGTGCTTCTCGAAGATCTTTTGACAGATTTAGAGCATTTAGAATTGATAAATTGGCTGGTACTTGGGCCAAGTGTTTCAATACATCATAATTTTGATCCAGAGGTTTGCATTTCCCAACAGAAATATGTGGTTTAGCAGGTACCTTGAAAGCAGATGTTTCGGAAGTTGATGCATCTTGTATCGGGATAGGAGTTGGAAATATCCCTGGTTTTGGAAGATTAGACCGATTAGATCCATTTAATTGCTAAGAGGAAGAGTATGGAACCTTTAAATGGTCTTCCAAAATAACTATGCCAGGACTGAATTTGCTATTGGAAGAAGAACTTGCTCGTTCTTGCTGAGCTCGCTGAAGGGATCTACCACGAGTTTTTGCTACGTACACAGTTCTAGAAGGGGTAGAATTGGAGTAGTGGATTCTGAAAGATCCACGTCTTCCCCTGTATCCTGAGCCTCTGGAACTCCCTCTGATTCCCTTGTTTGATATAGGGAATTCAGTCTCATCGAAATTGAAACTGCGACTGGCATATGGATCTGTTAATTGAATCATATTAACAGAACTGAAGATTAACTCTTCATCTGATGAAGACTCTGCCTGATTAGCCTGTTTAGGTTGTGACATTTGGTGGGGCGGTGCCCGTGGCTTTGAAGTATATGGCATGAAGTCTTCCATAGTCAAAGAAAACTTAGGCTTTGAAACATACTCATTTTCTTCTGATTCTTTTTCTTTCTTTGAATCATGCCGTTTCTTTGAGGACTTTACCTCTGATGAAGAGGGTTTTTCCGCAACATTCATGGTAGAAGACACAATCGGTTTCTTTAATTGTGTTTGCAAAATAGCATGAGTTCGGTTTATTGTATTTATGACCATCCAATCATCATACTTCTATGCATTTTTACTTTTGAATTCTTGCCATTCGCCTTCCTATTCTGGAACTGTAGCAGTGTCACATGCTACCTGGGATGAAGAGCCTTTCAGTTTAACTTGTCCCAAGTCGACCATATTTTACAGGAGGTCTTTGAAGACAAAACACTCCTGGATGGGATGCCCCAACATTTGATGAAAGTGGAAATAATTGGGATGGTCTTCAACTCCTTCCTTGTTTGGCCTCTTGGGCTTTGGAAGCTGAACCAAATTATTCTATAGGACCAAAATGAAGTAACCAGGAACTTTTTCATTTCGGAAAGAGCATGTTTTGATCTTCAAATCCTAAAATTGTTTTCATCTTTGATCTCTTTGATCATATGGACGAAACAGTCTTTGTTGTTGGCGCTTAGGAGGTGGAGCCCTTCGAGAAGATGAAGGTTTTGAAGTAAAAACAGGTAAAGGTTCTTGTTTAAGCATAACTGTAGCAGTTTCTGCTTTACCCATTCTCCTTCCTGGAGCTGATGGAATTACACAAGATTTAGCCTTAGCCTATATAAGGGAATCTTCAATCTGCTGAGTGATTGAAGTAAGGTCTCAAAACCCTCCTGTGTACTTCACAGGGATCAACGGCGTGCATAATTCGTCACGCAGATTTTCCACACAGATTGGAAACAATTCCTCTTGAGGGAGTGCTAAGCTTAGGGAATATGTTAATCCCTTCCAGTGAGCAATGAAATATGAGACCCTTTAATTCTCTCTTTGCTTACAGTTTGTAAGATAAAAAACTATTGTCTTTGGAAAAGTTGAGCTGAACTGAAGAAGGAATTTTTCGCGAAGATCCTCCCATCTGGTAATTGATCAGGATTGCAAGCTTGTATACCAGACAAAGGCTGGTCCTTTCAAGGTCCGTACGAAGCATCTGAGTTTTACTGCTTCTTGCTGCTCTGAAGTTCCCATCATAGGATCACAACAAGACATGTAATGCATCAAATGCTGTTCAGGGTCACCTGATCCATTGAAAATAGGGAATACAGGGTTTCCAAAACTGGATGGAGGAGAGATTGAATCTACCCATTCAGGGTAAACTTTATTTTTTGGTTGAACCTGCGCACATTTCCCTTCCATAGTTTCTAATCGAGCTGTTAATGACTCAATATTAGTTATTAAATTTTTAGAAACATCAGGTTGAACTTGGACTTGGGTAGGTGCAATGACTGGAGCTTGGACAGATGTGGTGACTGGTGCTGCAACTGATGGTAGCACTACCAACTGTTGTTGCACTTGACCCGTAGGATTAGGCCTATGAGGGTGTACTGATAGAGGAACATATTCTTGATCCATCTCAGTAGCTACAACAAATTCCCTTGGCTGACTGACTCCATCACGCTCACGAAGAAGACTACCCTAAAGTAGTTCTGCATTCAACCTCCTTAATTCCTTCATTTCTTCCTCCTGTTGTGCAAACCTTTTCTCTAGTGAGAGCGATTGGACTTCTCCAAAGGAAGGATATGTAACCTGATTCTTTCCCCTCCATTTTTTGGATCCTTTTCGAATAGGGGGAAGTGGGTTACTCGAAGGATTACCTAGGTTCTGAGTAATCCTTTGATTTCGTGTACGCACACCTTCTTCATTTGTGTCAGTGCATATATCTTCTTGAGTAGGACCCTCTTCATCTGAGTCCCCTGAGTGAACCTCATTTGGTAGATCATCAACAATGGCATTGATGACATTGATTGATGCATAATGCATCACATCCCTTCTATTAGAATTTCTGTGATGTTTTCTTCTTCCATGTCTTTGATGAGACATTTCCTTTTGTTGATTCGATCCCTCAGGAACTTCTTGACGAACTATAATTTGGAGGGAATCTTTTGATAATTTGGCTCTTCGTTCCTCTTGAGGTTTCTTACCCAATCGAGAAAAGACCAACTTTCTCTGAGGAGGGGATTGATGATTTGAAAAAGTCCCCAATCACGTGGACTGGGGCTATTCCTGCTATTCTCTCTCAACTCTTTGAATCCTATTTGTTGATTCCAAGGGTTGGTTTAAAAGAGTCCCCAGTCTGGAAAGCTAGGGTGGCTCTTGACATGCTATGTCTGAATCAATTTTTGCTAAGTCATTTCCCTTTCCAATCTTTTAGACAATGTGATGAAAAGGAGCGTCAACAGATACATCTGATCTAACAAGAAATGTCTTTTTAAACCATGACAAAAAAGTTTTGTTGTGCTAATTCAAAATCCACATTTCTTTCTTCTTTGGATGACATTGTTTCAACTCATTAATATACAATGTGATATATGGTTGAGCATCAGCTATGTTATTCAAGATGTATGATTATAACTTCTTCATCTATTCAGCTGATAATGATTTGACTTTAAAGCCACAAATCCCCTTTCCCTCATTATTAACTCATTCATGGCGAGATGGAGGAAAACCTATGTGTTTTGCCGCAACCAAGTAGATTGTAAAAACTCTACTACCTAGTCAGAAATATACTTTTCAATAATGGAGGCTTCAGGTTGATATGGATTTTTAACATACCCCTTTAATATTTTCATATAACTTTTAAAAGGATACATCCAATGAAGATATACAGGTCCACAAAACTTTATTTCTCAAACCAGATGAATCATTAAATGCACCATTATATCAAAAAAAGTTGGAGGAAAATACATTTCCAATTGAAAAAGTATAAAAATTGCATCCTTTTCCAAAATGTTCAAAGAATTCACATCAATCGACTTGTTAAAAATTTAATTGAAAAAATAACACAACTTCATTATAGTCTTTCTGACACAGATGGGCAATATTCCATGCAATGCAACTGGTAAAATTTGTTGCATTATGACATGACAATCATGTGATTTCATACCTATCAACTTCAAGTCCTTTAATGAGACAAAATTTTTTCCATTTGAAGAATAACCTTGAGGCACTTTGATATCATGAAGACATTGACAAAATCTAATTTTCTCCCTCTTCGATAATGTATGAAAAGCCGAGGGAATAAATGTTCGTCTTCCTTTTGAAGTGGGAGCTAACTCCAAACGTATTCCCATTGATAGTAAGTCTAATATTGCATTCAAACCATCTTTTGTATTTCCTTTAATATCTAACAATGTTCCAATCAAACAATCACATATATCCTTCTCCACATGCATGAAATCAATATTATGTTTAACTTCATGATACCTCCAATATGGTAGCTCAAAAAATATTTACATTTTCTTCCAAATATGTCTATCATTACCAGATTTCTATGTCTTTACCAATGTCACATCAAGGTTTTTCACCCTCTCAAAATATAGATCAGAGGATAAAGGTTTTGAAGAAGTATAAAATTATTGTGATCCATTGAATTCCTTTTTTAGTCTTCTATAAGGGTGATCCATAGGCAAAAACTTTTGATAAACCATGTACACTGTTTTTCTCCCTTGATGAAATTGACAATATGATGTCTCTTGTTCACAAATTGGACATGCTTTATGCCCTTTAACACTGTATCCAGACAAATTTACATACGCTGGGAAGTCATTTATAGTGAACAGAAGCACTGCATGCAGTTGAAAATATTCCATTTTATAAGATTCATACACCCTAATACCATCAACCCATAATAGTTTCAAATCATCAATCAACGGTGAAAAGTAAACATCAATATCACTGCCGGGTTGTTTTGGACCAAAGATCATTATACTCAACATGACATATTTTTTCTTCATACAAACTTCAGGAGAGAGGTTTTAAATTACCAATAAAACAAGCCATGAACTATGTGTGCTACTGAGGGTTCGGTATAGATTCATTCCATCTGTGCACAACCCTAGTCTGAGATTTCTAATTTCATTTCCAAATATAGAATACTGCGCATCAATGTTCTTCCATTGTGGAAAATTAGTTGGATGACATATTTTTCCATCACATACCCACTCATCAACATTCCATCTTAACCTTTTTGCATCATGTGAATTAGCAAATAAATCTTTGAAACGATGAATTATAGGAGGATACCAAAATACCTTTTAAGGGATCTTTGTAATCTCTACATCATCCTGTGATTTTTCTTTCACCTTATACCGTGATGTCCCACATTTAGGACACTCTGACAGAAATTCATATTCCTTCCTATATATAATGCATTCATTTGGACAGGCATGTATTTTCTTGTATCCGAATCCCACCAGGCATAATATTTTCTTGGCCTTATAATGTGAATCTGGAAGATCATTATCTTTTAGAAGAATGTCTTTTATCAATTGTAGCAGCTCTGTAAAACCTCTGTCACTCCATCCATGTTTCTCCTTCAGGTTAATCAATATTAACACCACCGACAAAACCGTAAAATATGTACAACTAGGATATAATGTTTTTTTAGCATCATCATATAGACACGCAACTGTTGGTTCTATCTCAATTTGTTCTACTACAATATCGCGAATCATTTATTCAATTCCATCAGAGTTACCATCTTGTGAATCATCATCATCAGTGACATTCCATACAATTTCACCATGCCAAATACAAGGGCTATAACTCGGATTAAAACCATGACAAATCATATGATATTTTATCTCTCTACTTTTCAACTTCTTCATATTCAAACATTTTAGGCATGGATAGAAAAAAATGTCATTACTTGGAACATTTCATTTAGAAAATTCCAAAAAGGCATCAACACCTTTCTCATTCTCATTGCTCATTCGATGTACCGTAATCCAACTTCGACTCATTATTACCTATAACAAATATCAAAAATATATATATTTTTAAGATAAGACAAATATATGTTTATATGAAAAAAATCATAATTTGAATGTAAAACAATTTTGAAATATAAAACAAATCTATGCGTATTTAAAAAAATATGCTTGAATATTATTTTAAAAACAAAATATAGTTAGATATAACAGTTTTAAATTCCATTGAATCAAAGAAAACCATGGGGCCTACAATGGTTGATAGAAAATTAGAGAAAATGGAGTAAAACTGAGAATCAAATCAAATTTAAAATAAAAATTCAGATAGAGAAAATCACAATGTAAAGCCAATCATCACGGCACAATAATCATGTCATAATATCAGAAACCACAATGAAATAGTCAATCCCAACTGACACTTATCCCCCACCCCCTTGGACAACCCCTGGACACCACCACCCCCTTGTACAACCCCCCCAACCCCTGGACACCACCCCCACCCCCTTAGACACTCCATGGACACCACCACACCCTTGGATAGCCCCCCACCCCTCCTGGACCCCCCACCTCTGGACATCTCCCACCCCTCTAGACAGCACCCCCACCCCTCCTGGACACCACCCCCACCCCCTACCCCCTTAGAAACCCCCCTGGATAGCTCCCCACCCCTCTAGACAGCACCCCACCCCTCCTGAACACCACCCCACCCTACCCCCTTGGACACCCCCCCTGGACACCCTCAACCCTATGGACAACCCCCACCCCCTGGTAAGGCCCCCACCCCTCTAGACAGCACCCCCACCCCTCCTGGACACCACCCCCACCCCCTACCCCCTTGGACACCCCCTGGACACCACCAACCCTCTGGACAGCCCCACCCCTGGACAACCCCCCAAACCCTCTGGACAGGCCCCCTCCCCCTTGGACTGCCCCCACCCACCCACCCCCTTGGACACCCCCCTGGACACCCCCAACCCTCTAGACAACCTCCACCCCCCGAACAACCCCCCAAACACTCTGGATAGTCCCCCACCCCCTTGGATAGCCCCCCACCCACTCACCCCCTTGGACACCCCCCTGAACACCCCCTAACCCTCTAGACATCCCCCACCCCCTGGACAACCCCCTCCCCTCTAGACATCACCCCACCCCTCCTGGACACCACCCCCACCCCTACCCCCTTGGACACCCCAACCCTCTGGACATCCCCCACCCCTGGACAACCCCCACCCCTCTAGACAGCACCCCCACCCCTCCTGGACACCACCCCCACCCCTACCCCATTGGACACCCCCCTGGACACCCCCAACCCTCTCGACATCCCCCACCCCCAAAAAACCCCCCAAACCCTCTGGACAGGCCCCCACCCCCTTGGATAGCCCCCCACCCACCCACCCCTGGACACCCCCCTAGACACCCCCAGACACCCCCAACCCTCTAGACAGCCCCCCACCCCCTGGACAGCCCCCCACCCCTCTAGAAAGCACCCCACCCCTCCTGGACACCACCCCCACCCCCACCCCCTTGGACACCCCCTGGACACCCTCCAACCCTCTGGACAGCCCCCACCCCCCTGGATAACCCCCACCCCTCTAGACAGCACACACACCCCTCTTGGACACCATCTCCACCCTCTACTCCCTTGGACACCCCCTAGACACCCCAACCCTCTGGACAACCCACCACCCCCGGACAACCCCCCAAACCCTCTGGATAGGCCCCCACCCCCTTGGACAGCCCACCCACCCCCTTCGACACCCCCACCCCCTTGGAACCCCCCCCACACCCCTGGACTTCCCCCACCTCCATGGATAGCCTGGACAACCCCCAACCCCCTGGACAACCACCAACCCTCTTGACAGCCCCCCAGAACCATGGGATTTTAACCTCAAGCTACTAGTTTTGTCATATCTAGAGATTTTAACCTCAAGCTACTAGTTTTGGTATCATGCCATTATTCAAAATGAGAACCATGAATTGTATCTCCTAATAGTCTAAAATTATCTATTGTGCAATGAATCAGATTTTAATAGCATATGAAGACTTATAATAGTCCACGAAAATAAGCAACGTAAATAGATTATGGAACAACAAAAAGTGATACCCAAAATAGAAACAACCAAGGATCCAAAACAAACATTCCACCATGAAAAACCATATATATACTTATAAAATTAATCACACTGGTACACGGAATGGGTGTATCCGAATGGTTTCCATATAAATTACAGTAATATAGGTGAATGAGATCATTAGTTGTCAATGACCACAAAAATCACCATCAATGTCAGGCATTCACGAAACAAAAAACAAACGAAATAGAAGTAGGTGAGGCTTACGTGAATATTGCGAGTCTATCTAATAGATATGGGGATAATAAATAAGATGATGATGAAAAAACGAGGTAATAGGGTTCGAAATCGAAGAATCTTACCAAGTTTAAATAAAAAAATCGCAAAACGTAAATATAGACCATCCAAAAAAAACAGACGAAATAAAGTCATGGGAGGATTACCGGAGTGTTTCGAGTTGAGATGATAGATCCGAGGAGAGTAAATATGATAAACGATGATGGAAAAACGAGTTTAACGCAACGAGATCGACGAATCGATTAGGGTTTACCACGCGATAGAGACGAGTCGCCAGACTATCGATCTAAAAATCATAAATGACAATCCACGGGGCGTGTTAATTTTTTAAATGTTTTATAACATCGGTTATTTAATAACCGACGTTATAAACTGTTTTTATTACATTTATAACATCAGTTATTTTATAACTAATGTAAAAAAATACTGCGTGTTGGTTTTTTATGTCGGTTATAGAATAACCGAAGTACAAAATACATCAGAAATCACAGTTTTTTACGTCGGTTATAATATAACCGACGTAAAAAATTCTACAGGTTGGTTTTTTACGTCGGTTATCAAATAACCTATGTCAAAAAGGCCTCAAAAGATGTATTTTTATGTCGGTTATTTTATAACCGATGTAAAAAATTCATAGATACCTCATTTTTTACGTCAGTTATTTGATAACTGACGTAAAAAACACCGCGCTTTGGTTTTTTACGTCGGTTAATTTATAACCGACGTAAAAAATGAACGTGCGCAATTTTTAACATTGTTTATTAAAATAACCGACATTTAAAATTTATTCTCTACATTTTTTACATCAGTTATAAAATAACTGACGTAAAAAACCACGTTTCATAGATTATCACGTCGGTTATATATAACCGACGTAAAAAATGGTAATGTTAAAAACGTTTTCTGCACTAGTGATAATGTAAAAAACATGATACACTCTCCACTACACTTGTATTATACATTGTATTCAGTTCAATTAAATCATTATTTTTCATATTCTAATATGATTATGATATAAATCACATAAGGGAAAGCATAAAGAGATTTAACCTAGATTATTTGGATGAACAACATAAGAAGCACTTCAATCGAACCTCCATTTATTTATAAGCTATTGTACTCCTTAAAAAACTTCAATTAAAAATAGATTATTATTCAAAAAAATGAAATAAAAAAAGAACATGAATATTTAAAGTAATGATAAAATTGGGTCATATACCAAGAGGTGATGTGTTTTTTCTACCTATAGAGAGATTGTTCTAGTAATCCATCCATAATATAAATGGGGATAAGGATTCCTCAATATAAAAAACCAAATTGTATTTATTTTTGTGTTTATCCAAGCACACTACCCCCTTATATTATATTTTATATAACCCTACTTCAACCCAAGGTTCTTATGTACCATGTAACTCTCAGTCTCCAACTCATTTTTTGTTCAACTACACATTTATGGTCTAATTTATGGTAGGAAAATTTGTTAGGGACCTCAACCGTCACTTCTTCACACGATACTTAAACTATATCTTTATAAAACTCTAAGAGACCCTCAATTGGTTTCTTAATATTTTCTATGATTACTTCCTCAATGATCATTACCTTTTCCTTGGTGAATTCTTCACCACAAATTTATTCCTCCAATATCATGAATCTATCACATTACTTTACTTAATATTCATTAGGATAACTGGTGTATAATTAAATTTCAATATAATTAAATGAAAATAAACTCAAAATTAAACAATCTTCATGGGAGTTCTTAACTTCCATATTTTTCCTTTGAATTGCACTTGGGAGTTAGACTGTCATAGGATATATCTAGTCAATCTCCTATATTCTCTCTTCAAAGTATACAACATTGGGTTTATCATCCTCAATTAAAATAGAAAGGAACATAGGTATTGATTTGGATTCTTCATTATCCATAACATCATATAGATTTTTAGTTTGAATAAAATCTATCCCACAACCATCCAGAGCTTGTTGATCACCCTCAGTAATTCTAATTGGAATTTATTTTTCAATGTACTCTTATGAAAATGAAAAGGAATGGTTCAATGGTAAGTGTGTCATTAGATAATTATCAATACCCTTAGTGTTTTCTATATGGAATGTGAGTGAGGTATCTTATTCTCCCTCCACTTATTTAGGGAAATGTTACTATATCTATTTGGATTTTTATTCTTAGATAATGGAATTGAGTTGTTTCATTTGAATATATATATATATATATATATTTCATTTTAGTTCTAAGTTATTTCAATTAATAATTATATAGACCATAGACCTATTCTTGCACTAATGATTAGTTATTCCATTAATATAATTGATTCACTTGAAAATTAATCATTGTTAGATTTAATGAAATTATAAAAATTAAAACAAAGACAAAGTAAAATAGAAACAAGGAAAACACTAAAAATAACATATAAGTCCTTGAAAATGACCCAAAATTATGATATAGTATTGTCATTATCCTATTAAAATAAAATTTATAAAATCTATAGGAGTGAAGTATAATGAAACCTTTGGGTTTTTTCCCAACAAGGCTAGTTACTCAACTTAGTGCATTATCTTTTTATTAATTTTTGGTAACCAAAAGTTTCATCCCATGCACTTCTCCATAATGAATTTAATACAATCCACACTTGGATGACATGATTTGTGTTGAAGATGAATTAGAGACACAATAGATGAATAATACAAAAATGTGATCTCCATCTAACATATATTTCTAACCAAGGGACAAGAGTTATCACATGTCATAACCATTTCATATCCTCCATCTAAAGCTATCAAACAATTAGATTAACACAATTAAATGATATTTATGATATTTTTAACACATCACAATGAATATTTAATTATTAATTATTTATAATAATTTTTTTTTGTGTAGAAATATATACATAAAAAAAGTTTTAACATTTAGAGATTTTTGTGAAACACCATATTCACTTGACCCTTGGAGCGTCTAAGGACTTATTATATAAACAAGTCCAAAATAAAGGTGATTGTCTTTAATTATTAGTATCAAATTATCCTAAATAAAAAACTCTCTTCTCTTACTTACTTATTTTTTTGAGAGGATTCATTAACATATCATGGGAGAAAGGAATACCTTATGAATGATTTTAAAAAATTCAGACAATTTGGGAGAACCTACAGTGATATAATTCTATTGGATGCTATCGAGGGATCTTAATCAAACACATTGAAGAGTAATATTTCAAAATAAAAAAGGTTTGTTCTTTATTTTATGTTATTATTATAAACCTCTCATTTATTATATAAAAAAATAATAGGGTTTTGTTAATTATTTTACTACTTATGGGCATTATGTCTTTCAAAATCCAATAGTATAGTCTTGACCCCCAAAGTTGGGGGGTTTTACTTTAAAAATATTAAGTTGTGTCATAATTCCTTCCCTATTAAATCCAACACTATATATTATGCAATTACCATGATAAGTTTTCTTAACATCATGGGTTGATATGTGCTTACATGGGTGGGGTATTTTTTAACTCACCTTTGAAACGTGACTTATAATTTCATCATAGTGAAATATATCTATAATAAAAACAATATTGTTAAAAATTAAACAACCAAAACTCTATCCACTCATAAAAAAATACCCAACAATAACTCACTCTTAAACCAATTACCCTTTTAAACATTATAAAAGGGTGGTAACATTATTATTTCATTTAATAACTTTTCCTCCTAAAGATAATCTTAAAAAATTGACCAACCCATTTTATCATTTATGTAATCCATAATAATTACTAGGAAGTAACTGCCTCTAATGGGCATATAGTGAAATATACTAGGTACTTGGTGGTCCGCTTGGGTGATTTTACAACCACTAGTTTTCTCATTGGTTGCCCAAAGACCCCAACACCGATCCCATGGTAGTAGAGTGTGCCCAATGGATCTCTAATGTCTACTTAGTGCCTTCTAGGTTCACCATTTTTAAAAATTATATTGTAAATTCTTACAAGGACTCCCAATACCTTGTAAAACTTAATTTACCAATGAAATATCAGTAAAAGATAATAGTATATCAATTCATTAAAATGATAAATAAATATATTTGATTTCAATTTATATAAGTACCATGACACCATAAATAAAAACACATCAATATATCATATCTTAATTCCCAATGACCTTGATCATATATTATTTCACTATAAACTATTTAATTTATCATTAAATACTAGTTATTTAAATTTAATTTATTCAGAATCAATCTTTTTTCAAGATTATATTTTTAGATTATAGCCAAAATCATAAAATTCAATAACATAGCCACATAAATTTCGTCCACATTCAAACATAAAAATTTAAAAAATAAAAACATGTCTATATGTGGTGAATGAGACACACAAATACCATCTCAAACTCAGAGTTGGGAATAAATTAAAAAAATAAATTTTGAGCAACCAAATAAATAAATAACAATTTGATAAATTATTTTTATTATTATATATATAACAATAATTTAAATAAATAAAAAACAATTACTTAAATGAAAGACACCATGGACCATTTCACTATCCAATAATTCCTTGGTAAATTTATCCTCCTATATAATTATAATTAACATATATATTTATAAACCATAAATAAAATTACAACATACTTTATATTCAAAAGTAAATAAAAAGCCCATAAAAATCCTAAATGACTTATATATCATTTGTAATGAACGAACCTAGAAGACCCCATTGAGTCAAACCACCACTAACCCCATGAATACTCCCCTGATCACAAGAGGATATAAAGTGTTGAAAATTGTCAATATATGATCATTTAGGATTTATGTACTTAAAAACTCAATTAAACACTAGTTAAATAAAAAATAAAAAATTTAAGATAATTATCAAAGTCTTCCATAACATGGAAAAAACCAATATAAAAATATAGGAAGATAAAACACCCATATACATAGAGATAAAATAATTAAACATATATATTATATATACATTTAAATCCATATAAAATATTAATATTTCCCTCATATTATTTATATAAAAAAATAGAATAATAAAAATAAATGAAACAAGGAAATTCAAGTTATAAAAAATGGAAGCCGACATCACCTATAGCTCTATGTCCATTTTCTATACCATAAAACTACCATCATAAAGTAGTTATTATAAATAAATTTCCATTTTCTCCATCTCAATGAATATAATTTACACATATACACATAATTTGTTTGTACAAGATGTGATTTATGAATGAATCAATAGGATATCATCACATGATCTTGAACATCTATCATGGTGCGATTGTGTATGCATGTGCTAATGTTGTGATTGTAATGGAATCACATAACCCAATTAAAATCAATAAGAAACATAGAAAAATGAATATATTTTTAATAATGAATTAAAACCCAGAATAAAGTATAAACACTGATATTAAACACCCAAACCCATGTACTAACTAATCCACCAAGAGGAAAAAATTTCCTTCTCTGATCCCTACATAGAATAATCATGTTGAGGGGATTTTCTTCATGAGATGATCTCAAAGGGAAATGTTTCATGGGATCATCCTCATCAAATATTCATGGTGGAAAAAGATCATATATTACATAACTAGGGGATCATCCTCAAGGGTCATTCTAAGAGGGAAAATATCCAATGTGATCATCATTATGAGTTGATCCTGAAGGAGAAATAGTTAGTGGAAACATCATTATCATATTTTATTATATGATGAATTTATATTACTAATCCATTTCTCTAAAAGAATTTATAATACCATTATTTAAATTATCAAAGGAATAACCCATTTTATTAAAATCATATGAAATAATAAAATTTTAAGATATATATATCAAAAAATATAGAATATATATATAGATATGTATTTATTACTTAATATATATATATATAAATATATATGTTTATGTGTGTATGTAAATAAATAGATATATAGATCCATATCCATATCCATATCAAAGGCCTTTAGATATTACAATCATTAGTGAAACCCATAAAACAATATATAGCCGAATCATGAACACATAAATATAGAACATGATTTATTTTAGAGTAAAGAGATAAAAAATTATATATATCCTAAATAATATCACCCAATAAAAAGTGATAATTACAAAAAATCATTGTAAAATCATTCCACATCATGCATACTATCAAATACACTAGCCTGATTGTAGTCATAAGTTTCCATATCAATTAGGGCGTCCTGTTATCCTCTTAAGTAAAATTGTAATAGGTTACCACACTTGTGGTAAATAATTGAAAAAATAAAATATATTTGAAGAAATATACCAACAATGATGGCCTAAGACTTCTAAATGATATCATTTTTTATCATATTGAATTAATAGATCTCTCTAAAAGTTATAAAAAGGGTTTGAAACCAGTTATTTATAGATTTCAGGACCAAAACATATTTTGATTTTAAAATAAACCGGGGGATTAAATTTTCCTTACCTATATGTTCACAACATAATAGATAAATAATGAATCAAGTGGTATAATTAAAATATTCATAGGTATAGAATATAGGAATAACAGAGATAATAAGGGGAGGGGGCCATCAATTAGGGTAAGAAGAAAGGGGTGGGTGAATTAGTTAGAAGGATATACCCTTCAATAACTAACCCCAACCCATTTAAAAATTAGACAAGAGGATCCCTTATTACTTGATATACTCCCACCATATAACTTGTGGACACAATTTAAGGTAGGGTTTCAACCAAGTCAACTAGGTACCCAATGTCCCTAGAGTAGATACATGATGGTATTAGGTTAGGAATAGGCTTTTACCATATACACAGGGTACTTAGGGTCATTTTAGTGGATAACCAATGTACCTAATTTATTTTTAGTTAATTATTCAATTATTTATTTATTTTTAAATCAAAATACACTTCTTATGAATTTTATTTAACTTTAAACTTGTTTTTTATTAATATTTGGTATATTAAACTAAATTTATGATAAATTAAATTATATATAACTCAATATGAAAATTCAGTGATATGAAGTTTCATGTCAGAATATACTCATCAGATATAGATCACAGTAGTGGTGATGAAATAAATCCATGAGAAGATGAAGAGCTAATCTAAGTTCATAAAAAAATGATGATAAGACTTCTGATGTAGATACAAAAGATCTTGAAGATATAATAATTCAAACATTAGAGTAAGTTACGAAAAATTATATAAAAAGAGATGTAAATTCATGGATAAGGAGTGAATATTTTACATGATTCTTTGAAAGTTTCAGTTATGTTAAAACTATGAAATAGATTATTGTATTGAGATTTATTTTAATTAGTTTAAATTTTATTTATGAGCAATTAATATAAAAGATATCATTGTGTAAGGTTTTCATTTTAAAAGTTGTTAGTTTTTCTTTAGTAATTATTGAGTTTATGATAATTGAGATCAAGGGATTATGATAAGGAAGATAGAGCTTCTGATGTATGAAGCATGCAACCGACCTAATTGTTGAGGGATTATATGGATATAAATACAGATCATCCAATCATTTGGATTTATGGCTTCTGGGGATAGTAAGACAAATAACCTTTTGACATGTTTAAGTTAAGGGTTTCCACAGATATGAAGAAAAACCTTCTGATAGGTATAAAATCAATGATACCCAAGGTTAGGTTTATAGACTTCCTTAACACTTAAGGTTAAAGTGATTTTGTTTTATAATATCCTTTTTAGGAGTTTTCAAATTGTGATTCTATACTCTGCATATTCTTTTAATACTGCTCTTTCACTATGTATATTAACTTAATAAAAATTTATCAAACTTACAATAACATTATTTTATATTGATTTTACATATATATACTTTGATAGTTTGTATTTTTTTTAGATTATTTTATTTTCTATTAATGTTAACCTGAGGGTTTATAAATTTTTAATTTTAATTTTAACTATAATACAACCCCTCTTGTTGTATTTTTTCTTAAAAATTATAAAATAGCATTGGGATAATACTTGGTATCAGAGTATTTTATACTAGGTTTTAAGAATCAAATCATTTTTATTTGTACCCATATTTGATATCATTTTATATTTTCTATTAATTTACCAAAAAGTTATCTTAGTTTTCCTTTTAATTCCAATTTAATTCTAGAAGATATATATTGTTTTTGTTATTTTAGAGAATTTGATTGAATCTATTGAAAATTTAAATCAAAGAATACAACCTATATTTTATGTAGAAGATTATGAATATTTTCATGATAATATTAAATAATTAATAATTAATATTAATATTGAAAATTTTATCATGATGAATAGAAATTATAAAGTTTCATTTTTTGTTAATTTTTCTAGTGAGGAAAATCTTGAATACTATGAAAATAATAATGTAAAAAAAATACTCTATTAGTTTCAATGAACAAGAATATATATAGTCAAATATTATATTGTGAGATAGAAAAAATAATTTAGAATAAGTTAGAGGTTACAAATTTTGGAGATTATATGGTTTTAGAAACTTGAATAGCTATATTAAGGGAGGACTATCAAGATTTTGATTTCTTACCTGGTGAAATAGTAACTCAAATTCATCAACATTTTATGACTATCATTAATAGTTTATAATATTTGGGTGAGTAATAATTAATTAAAGATTAAATTATTGAAAAATTCAATGATATTATTCCAAATTAGTGGGAATAAAAGAGGAAGACTATTTATGATACTAAAAATTTGAAAATTCTAAGTCTTGATGAATTGATCAGTACTTTAATGAAGTATGAGAGTATATTAAAGAGAGATGCTAAAAATGAGTGAATAAAGAATGGAATATAATTTTTGTATACTTATGGTAATTCTACTTCTAGTGACTTTAATTATTAAGACAATGTTTCTAAATATTAGGTTTAAAAGAGGAAATGTAAGCATTCAAATCAAATTATTTTAGATGATATTGAGAATGAAATCACTCAAATTGATAGAAAAATATATAGGATTATTAGAAATAATATTTCTTGATATAGTCATATAAAATACAAAAAGGAGGAACATGATAAGAAGGATTCTTCAACTTTTATTTTCTATGAATATAAGAATATAGGTTATATTAGAATAGATTTTTCAAAATTAAGTAAAAAAGACCAAAAATCAAAGAATTATTCTAAGAATAGAGGTAAAAATAGTTTGAAATAATTAGACAACTAGAGTTCCAATGAAGGTGATACCACTTTTGATAGTTTATTAGAAGATAGTGAAAGTGATTCTCAAAAGATCATTGATTTTTATTCAAACATTTAGAATGGTAAATGTGTTTTCTGGTTAAGGTAACTAAATAATCTTCGATAAACTTAAATTTAGATTATAAAATTACATATAATTATGATGATGATTATTCTACCTCATCAGATGATGAAAAAGATAACCCATCAAATAGTGAAAAATAAAATTCATTGGATAATGAGAATTATATGACTACTTTTTTTGATTTTTTATACATGTAAACCATATATAAAGTGAAAATAAAAAGTTGAAAAATAACTATGTTTTTTCTAAAGTAAAGATTATTAAGGCTAACAAATTTTTTGAAATTAATTTATGAAGTTTCTAAAATTTCATGAGAATTATATTATAAATTTAATTCTAGTTAAAATTCATAAGATCATTTTTTTTGAGAATATTAAATCCAAATTCATTAGTTTAAAGAAACTCTTGTCTAATTTTACTTCTAGAAAAGAAAATTTTGAAAAATTGTATAAACAACTAAAAACTTCTAGAAATTCCAATAGAATAAGATTTAATTCTGATAAATCAAATTTATGATCAAATTATTTTATACTTAAGAGTGCACCATTTTTAACAAAATTTCAAAGGGGAGGTTACTAGAAAAAATATTTTTCTTTTTATTGAGTTCAATATTTTGGTTTTCATAGATATTTTTTCATAAAGAACTAAAAAATATTCAATATAAAATAGTTGGGCAGATGTGGGTTCCTAAAATATTATTTTCTAATTTAACTATACCCAAGAAAGTTTGGGTACCAAGAACTTATTTTTATTATTTTTAGGAAAAAAGGCTAAGTACCATCATCCAAAATTAATGGTCTATGGATAGTAGTTGTTCTCAAAATATGACTAGAGTCAAGTCTAAATTCTAAAATATAAAAAATTTGAATAGAGGATGAGTCACTTTTGGAGACAATTCATAGGGTAAAGTCATAAAAAAACATTCAATGAAAGAATAAAAATTTTAAAGAATTTTTCTTAGTACCATCCTTGAGGGTGGAAGATCATCAGTGCATTAGAAGATAACATATAATAGGTTTAATATATTAAACATGATATTTTTCTGATTTATTTTAAAGTTTTATTCTTATGATTTTATTGAAAAATTAAGGATGATATTAATTAATCTAACAAATAATTTCCAAAATCATGAAAAAAGTTGTTTTCCATTGATTCTTTTTTAAAATCACAAAGGGGGAGAAAATTAAGAAAATTTGTAAAAAATTATGAATGAAAATTGGAAATTGTAATTGTTAAAGTTGTATGGTTTTTAAAGGGTGAAGAAATTATAAAATTAAGTTTAATTTTAATGTAAAATTTCCTTAAGGGGATAAATTTTTTGAGGGTGATAAAATTTAATCTTTTTTATTTTATAAAGGGAGAAAATTTTAATTCTTTTAAAAAAGGGGTAAAAATGAAAAATTTTCTTAAAAGGAAGAGATAAAATATATATTTTTTTCTATTTACTTTTCTTGTTTATATATAATTAGTTCTTCTTGAATGATGTCTGTTGAAGATGAAGAAACTTATTACATGGAAATTTACAGGGAGTTTTCTTTTAGATTTAGTATATCTTATCAATTCTTCTAGTACATTTTATGTTTTCAAAAGGGGAGGGATTGTTAATTCAATGATTCACTTGCATATTTTTTTTTGAAAATCACAATACAATTCATTTGAATTTGATTAAATTGAAACTTTTTTTAGTTATATTTTATATGCAGAAGTAAATTTATGATAAATGAAGTTATTAAGAACTCAATATGAAATATGGGTGGTCACTCTACCTAGCCCACAAAGCTTTGGTCTAGATCTAGTGGTCTGAACATCCCATTCACCCTTGTTAAGATAACTACTTTCTTCTGATGATATAAATGATACCCTATGGTGATAGTAGTCCACATAGGCGTGATTAGGAACGAAAAAATACATCCTGAGAATGACATCGAAGCGCTCCATATCAAGGATGAAGAGATACCATAATATATTATATCTTTTTACCTCAAGGGGATATTACCTAAATTGCTGTATTCCCTCTGACCGTACACCTAATAGCATGTTCGGGGTCATCACCCCACATAATTAATAAATTTATAGCTTGAGAATTTTCATGATCAATAAGAAGATAAAGGAGTGATATGAACTTGTATCAAACAAAGTAGATACAATACTAGAGGATACTAGAATAGGACCTTGTATAGTCAATGGTCCCATTCTTTTCTCTTTGGCTATCAGCTGTAATGGACACAACTGGATCGATCCACAACCCTGTGCTACAGATAGACTACCTTAAGCAGGTCCTCCTGACTATTATTGATAATCATTAGTCTAGATACCATGAACATGACCTCCTCCTCATCCTGTTTGTCCGGTGCTACTCCAACTCTAAGCTTGAAATGGCATAACCGATCCTTCTCATGAAGGTGGAGCTGGTGAAGGTCCTCTTCCATTGGAAATAGGTGGAATGGTCTGATAGAATCTCTAAAGATGACCTATACATACACAAACATGACACTCAAGAGGGTCTCTATCACACTTAGGCTTCAAATTCACCACACTATCCACACTGATTCCATACTATAGAGATACTAGTATAAGAACTCTATCTGCCAGTACCCTGATGAGAAACCTCAATGCTATGATTCCTACTATTTGATGAACTACTGCCCTGCCTTAGCACTGAACCTCTATGCCCATTACTATTGGATTATATCAGGTTGTTCTTAGTGATAATAGCCTGATTAGTGATCTCAAAAAAGGTATATTGTAAAAATCTATTCACCTATGAGTGGATGGAATACTTGATCCCATCCTTGAAACATTGTGCCCGTGATATCTCACAATCGGCCAAAATAAGTGAAAGTCATTGCAACTCAGTAAAATGTGTTGAATAGTCCATAATGAACATATCACCCTACTATAAGTGCATAAAATCTCTGGCTCAGTCAACTCTAAGTGTATGAGGGAAAAAGTAATCATATAAAGTAGTCAAGAAGTCCTCCCAGACCATTCCCTAATAACGACCAACCTGTGTAATCACATCCCACTAGTGCTTGGTAGAATCATGCAACATATAGGTGGAAAGATTGACCCTTATCTCTATAGGCATCTCTAGATGCTCAAAGATATAAGTAATGGACTCTATCCAAGAATCAGAAGCCTGAGGAATTCTATCCCCTAAAAATATAGGAGGATACTGCTGCTGGAACTCAAAATTCAGATAAGACATAGTAGGTGAAGGTCATAGAGCACCCTATATAGACTGCATCAGGAATAGGAAACTCTCAAAAAGTTGAGCGTTAGTGCCAAGTTTGGGAATAACATGTGATGCCTCATGTGGTACTACTGGAGGGATCACTGGTGGCTCAGGTCCCACCACCTCTAGAGAATAATCGTTTCCACCCTCCTGGTGCATGACCAAAGGATTTCATGGTGTCATAGCTCTACAAATTTCAAGAAAACTACTCATAAGAGATTCAAAAGTAGATAAGAACACTAGTGGAATAACATCATAAGGAAAATAGATCACTACCCAAGGTATACTACCCCAATTACCTGCTTGGAAGTCCATTGTATTGGTAAGTGTTCAAATTTTAATTTTATAGAGGTTCTAGTTTATGGAGGGTAAATTACCAGTCGATGATGAAACACTATTTAAATTTCATTTAGCACCTCTATTCACTAGAAACAATTTCATTTGTAAGTCAGAATTTACATTTCAGGTTTGCAATTGTTTTTTATTCATAGCACAAGGCTCGATTAAATGGATTTTCATTCCCAACTAATAAAGGCCCATACAATTTATAGATGAAATTTATACCCATTTAATTCAAATTATCCCCCATACAATTCGGTCTCAGAATGTAACAAGTAATATATGATGGCTCAAATCATTTACCTAACCATTTCAATTCACAAGGGCCTACACACCTCATAAATTCAAACTGTTAGTCACTTAATCGTGACAAAATCACAGCTCATGTAACCAGGTATACATAGTTTATAAGGGTTTAAACTAGCTATTTAAGATGCCATAATCAATCTATACATTAAAATGATATTTATATTGATGTTGACATTTTAAATGACCAATTTACCTTTACTATAGAAGATGTTAGTAGAAAAGGAATATATAAAAACCATGGATCACTCAAAAACAATAGGCAACACCAGAAATGAAAGCAACATAATAAACCTATATGGTATGACATATATATTGAATGTGAATTCTAGGTGCCTATAATGATGCATGAAATAATGATCGTTTACATAGTAGTAAAATGTAAAATATCCATAAATCATATCAAATTCCACAATTCATGTGCATCACCCAATTGTGAAAGTATATAAACTATAATATGCAAAAAAAAAAAATTCTCATTACTAGACCACTTGGTATTTACTCCAAGTGTAGGTTAGCTATTCCCAGGAACGAATTATGACCATGTTACAACATGCTTATAATATCTTATATATATTCCTAAACAACAAGACAAAAGAAAATAAAACCCCTTTTATACCACTTTGTGATGTCTCAGACACATATCTCTCCTAAGTAGCCAAACCCAGTTGGCCACATAGATTCAAGTGCATCTCCCCATACATTAAGGCGTATAACTAGTAGCAAGGGCCTAAGGTGTGGTAGTGGGGATACTATGCCCTCCGGTCATAGTGGAGAACAACAGAGATTTAACAGATGAAATAACAGTGGAAGTAATAATAATAAATTAACCATTAAAAAAATAGTCATAATCAACTAGATAATGATAATTAACTCAAAAGATGAACAATGCCATATATAAAATATGATGATGTAATTTCGTGTCCCTACAAAATAGGATAATATAAATACATTGTAGTAAGAAGAAAATAAAATACATGATATAAAAAAGAATAAAAAAGTGACCCAAAACTAGCCAAGTATCCCAAGCTCCTACTCAGTCATCTGCCACCAAGATCCATCCTACGGAAAACAGGAAAGTTAACTATCCAAGGCAGGATGCTTCCCCTTATCAATACCTGAAATCATATAATATTCTCAAGTTCCAATGATAGCTTGGATAGGGTGTGATATAAATCTCAGTAGGCCACCACCAATGCTATATATACAATACAGTCTATGAATATAAGATGTATATTGTACATATATATAATAAAGTAAGGTAGTCAAAATAAATAACTCATACCCACTTCAGCCCTAGCTGGTGTCTGAACATGAAACAATTTAATTAATTATGTTTCAGTTATTATAGATAAAATATATAGAAGTATCAATAGAACATAAATAGATCATAATAATAATGAAGGAGGATCTAAGGTGAAACCAAGGTATCCTTGACCTCATGGGTCATCCAACTCATAGTAGTCACTCACAATCTAGAAATAGAGGGCCTGCGTGTAATCCAAGGGGCTCACCCAAGGCATTCTACGATAAATGAATCTAACTGAGTCCATGAAGCTCATCCATATTAATCTAAATCTAATCATGACTGGGTCCAATGGGGTGAATCCATGGCATCATATGTTCAAATACATCAAGATGAATCCAAGGAGTGTATCCAAGGAATTCTAATATCTAAAAAAGATATGAAGTGAATCATTGGTACTACACTAATACATTCACATATGATAATAACTAGATTCCATGGTGGGTATCTCCCACAAAAATCAGCTCAATGAATTAGAATGGTATTCACTGAGTGCTTAAGGCACTCCCTTGGGAATCCAAGGGCGGCTCAAGTTTTACCACTCCTATAAAGATGAATAATCTCTAAAGAAATAGGAACCTTATAATTAAACCATTTATATCATATGTAGTTAAGGTACATGTAATACTCATTCCATTTATTAATTTAATTGGTTTATTCTATTACCTTTCAATAATCATGACAAGGTGTATCAAGGAAATGAAACCATTTATCACTTTAATCAATAAAAATTTAATAGGTTCATTCCATACGTTTCATCAAATATGAAAAGGGGTTGACGAAATGAAAACAATATCAATTTATTCAGTTATAATTAATTAAGAAAAGTGATATCTATAAATATACTTTCCATTTAACAATTTAAAGACCTATTTAATTATTTAGTAACACTTACTTTATCAAGTCCAAGTGGAATTTATAACCAAACAACGTCAAAAGGGAAACAAGGCATAACATGGTGCACAAATTAATTGGGTGGATAATGGTGAGGTCTCAACCTATAATTACATGAATAAAAAGTGTAAATAAGTCTTTAGAACATGATTATAATAGTTATAATTAAGGAATATGAATTTTAGAATCATCACTCAGTGAAATCAGTGTACACACAATGATAAAAATTTATAAATGACCAGAATTTTAGGGAAAAGTCATAGACCACCTACCTCGAGCCTATAAAACTATCCTCATCTAGTATTAGGTCTTAGTTTTCCTAGATCATATGAAAATATAAGAATAAATCAATACAGTCTACATCAAAATAACATCATCGAGAGAAATACAAACGAAGAACTGAGCCAAATTATTGAATTAATTACTAAGAGGAATCCAAAAGGATGATTAGATCTTGAATCAAAGGTTGGATGATGAAGAAATCGACAAACCGTTATTAGAATATATCCTTAGGATAAAATGGGAGCCTGTTGTGAAGGTAGATGGAAGTAGGAAGAAAGGGTAAGCTTAAAGGAATTTTAAGGGTGAAAAGTAATTTTACCCAACTCTTAATGGAAACATAGTTTGGGTGTATGTTTGTTCAAACCTTGTACCAACCATTCTTGGCTCGCTTCCTAATATAGGTTATCACACGGTTCATACACACTGTTTTGGAAACTATGTGAAAACCATGATTTTAGCCTCTGCTAAAAATTGAATACGTTTAATATAGGCATGGACCCTAGATCTCATGGTTAGGGAAAACTGTATGAATGCTACTTCCCACTAAAATTCCCCACATAGTTAGGAGAAACCATGTGGACTGGGATTTATGGTTTATACTAACTGTGTTTCCTAGTTCTTTCTTCTACTGGATGAGGTTTTGAGCTCTGAAAAATCCCCATACACCATAGTTTTCTCTATAGCATCACTAGGAATTCATATTAGTCCTAATATAAATAATTATACCTAAATTTTAAGGATCCACACCTCATAGAAAAATCAGGTTCTTAAGGGAATTTACATTCCAAGTGTTTCAAGGTAGGTGGTTTCATGATTTGACTTTGTGCAATGAAACTTTCTTTTTCTCTCTTCTAAATTGATTTATAAAGTTGATTGAAGGCATGAAAATGGTTTTGATGAAATTTGATGGATTTGAATATTGTTTTGAAAATTGAATTTTCACTTGGTATTTTTAATGGAAATGGTTTTAAATCATGATATTAATGGTTTAGAAGATAAAATTTCCTTGAATGATATTATTGTGGTAAACCAAAATGTAATCAATGAAGAGGTAGGGAACCATCCTCTATGATAAAATTTCCCCCCTAGACCTATTCTGATAGGGTAATGTGTGAACCAGGTTTCATAAGTTGTGGTAACAAGTTTCTAAAAAGAGAATATTCTTACCTCCTAGACATATTCTTCCATGGTAATGTGAGTTTCCTTCTAATCATGATAATGGAACAATGATCCTCATTGAACTGGAATTTTTTATACTCATGGGACTATTTACCTATTTTTTATCTTTGAAATACATTATTGGTGTGTGTATTGAAATGATTTGGAAACCTATTTATTAGGATTATTTTCTAAATGGTGAAAGGGGTGTTTTATCCATGATTTTTGTTAAGATATATCTCATGAATTTTTAAAATTATATGAGTATAATTAGTTTGTATTATAAATTCTACTTATAAAATACTAGGTGGGACTGTACTGGTCTCTTTTTCTCACATACTACACACACCTTTAGGTATATGTATATCTTTTTTTATTTGATGTAGGTAATGGTAAGGCATCACAGTGAGGTAATGGTTTTGTTCATTAGTAGTGTGTGGGATTTTGGTGGTGACATCATGTCACATGGAGTTTGGTTTTGCTGTTTTTGAGTACTTTGGTTATTTTGATGTATCTTGGAATTTTTTTCTTGATGATTGTATCTATAAACTATTGTATTGTTTTTGGAATATCAACATATTCAATATTTTTATCTCCATATTTTTGGTTCTTTGTGAAAAAATCATTCCCAAAGGTAGTTCTTGATGCCTAGAAACTTATCACCAACTCATGGGGATTAGGAATGCTCTTCAGGCCATGTTAGGACTGATGCTGTTTACATATGGTTTGGAAAATCTGGGTCAGTTCATGATAATTCACATAACCATGCGAGTTAAAAAAATAGGACAATAAGTTTTACACAATTAGTGATAGTTTACTAAGTATGATCACTAACCATGTTTATATGAATTTTTCTATAAATTTATAATTTTTAACACTGATATTATTAGTTTTTTTAAAATCTTGGGGCAAAGCCTTATTTTTATTATTAAAGAAAAGATTTATTTTGTGTGTGGGTAGAGGGAGACCCATTACATATCCTGAAGGCCCAAGGAAAAGTGGCCTGAATACAAGGCTTGCAAGCCCATTTTTTAGCCCAAATGGCCCCTCGACAAATAGTACTTCTATAGTACTCGGACTGCTATAGTACTGCCACTGCTATAGTGTCAATGCTATTATAGTTCGCCTCTTCTACAATACTGCTACACATCTTGAAAATTTTTCCCCACCCAGATTTGATCCTCGGTCTTTTGGATGCCAAGTAGGAGCCAATACCACTTGGGTACAAGCTCGTTGGCACTGATATTTTTAGGTTTTATTTATATTATTAAATATATTATATTAGGATATTATGAAGAATTATATTTAATCAATTTATTATAGTCATGTATTAGAGGGTTTTAATAGTTGTTTTTTTATTAAAAAACATTTTTTTATCAGTATGTAATTATTATTAATATTATTAAAGTTGGTTTTGTAAAATAAGAGTGAATACCCCCATCTTCTCCTTTGTTTAATGCATCCAAAAATCCCAAGGGAGAATTTTATCCCTTTTTTCCTCCTTTTACTTCCATGGGAATAGATATAAGGATCCAAGGTAGTGTTCCCTCTATTTATTCTTCCCTATCTCCCCATTCTCCTTTTTCATCTTTTCATGTAAGTATAATTTTTATCATTCATTGATTTGATGTTTCATTGTAGTATTAATAAAACCTTGTTAATGATAGTGATTTATTAAGTGATGGTTTTAGGGTGCTAATATGGCATGAAATCACATTTTATGTGATTTATCATCATTTTATGACATTATGGCGAGTGTTCTTTAATAATTAATGAAATCATAGTCAAGAGGCCTGATGAATAATTTTATTTTCACACCTAAAGGTAAGTTTCACCTTAATATTATTATCCTTTAGTAAAATCTCATTTGGTTATAAAATAATTGGTTTAAATGGTTTCTTTTAATTATAATTAAGGTATTGGTGATTTTATATAGTTCTTTACATAGAACATTTGGATATTATTGAAGAGTTTTACTTAAAATATATTTAATATTATTATCTAGTAGGTTTTTATCTTGGTTAAAATATATTATTATTTTATAAATTATTTTATAGTATTTTTTAAAATTATATTATGTTGGGTTAATTTCATGAGTGTATTATACACTTTTTATTTAAATTTATCTATAATTTTTGAGATGATTATAATGTATTTGGTTGTGATGAATTGAAATATCCTTTTTATAGATTCTGATTATTGAAACACTATTTGTTTTTCTGGAATTGACAAGTCATGATAAATGACCATTCTATGTTAATGAACATAACCCACGATAAAGTAGTGTTAAAGGTTGTGGTATAGGTTCATGTTCTAAATTAGCACGCCAAACTGAGTACTACCTAGTAATGACTTGAGGCATGGTGGGTGCAGTGTGCCCTCTCAAGGTTATTAACCTATATTTTATCCTTAGCGACTCTCATTATTTCCTTTTTTCATTATTTGGTTTAGAAAATGGATCCTCCCTTGGTTATGACTTATTTTTCTTGGTTAGTTAGATATTCCCATTGGTTGAGACTTTTTTTATTGTAGAGTAAAAATGTAAAATTGTTTAATCTCTCATAAAATATTTATTTTTTTATCCCAAGTGATGGTATGTGTTAGTATTATTGATATTATAAAATACTCACCAAATTATTTCATGTGGTTTATTTTAAAGCTATTTTTTAGATTCTTTATTTAATTTTGCATATGAATTTTGGGTAGTCCTTTAGGTAAATCATACCTAGTATGAGGATATAATTACCACTTTCATGTGTACCTCAGTTCACATATAGTTGTATTTTAATTTTGAATTATATATTACATTGGTTGGATACATAGCTTCTCCCTTAGAGTTTGGATTTATGTATTATTGAATAACATACTTGGAGTTCATGTTGCTAATTTAGACCATTTTATGCTTCATTTTTAGTTATTATACTTAATGAATAGTTTTAAAGGATATATGGTTATATAAGGTTTATATATATATTTTTTATTTTATTATAAAACACATCCCATAAAGAGGGTTGATCCCAATTGATCGGGGTTCATAGTGGATTATTGAGTTCACCCAAGGGGATAGGTAGCCATAATTGGTATATATACTATATCTAACCTTATAGTCCCCTGATTGGGATTGAACCTCCAATATGTTTTCTAAAATTGATAGTGTTTATGCCTTCTATTTTCCAATCACACATGTATAATGGACGTGTAATCCCTAACAGTGGAACTACTAATGGTGACTACCTTGTATATTTCTATCCTCTATTACTAAGTAGGAAAAGGGAATCGCTTATGAAGTAATCCCCTATAATTTCTTATAGGATTTCATATCCATATTTCCTTTTATATCCCTTCCCTTATCTATTAGAAGACATGGAGTAGATTCCATATATGGGACTCCCTTTTAGGTGTAAGACCCATTAGAATCTGATTATGAAATGCACTCAATCTTCTACCATCTATTATTTCTTTCACTGCACATGAATCATGTGGGATTATATATCTATGATGATTATTCTATCAACATGTTGAAAATGACTCTATTTTTAGCCTCCTTCTTATTTGTAATCCCTAACCATATTTTCTTTTTATTAAAGAGGCATATTTCCCAATAATCATTCCTTTAAAGGTCTACATTCCCAATAAATCTCCTCAAGAAGCCTCATATGTATAAACCCTACTCAATCCTATATTTTTCAGCTTTAATGACAAAGATCTACTCTGAATTGAAACTATGTGGACTTTGATTCCTATCTTCATAGGATACGTTGGATGCCTCTCTAAGGCCTAGGCCCCATATCCAATTTTCAAATTTCACCATATACATCCCCATAGAATGATGTTAAATTTTAGGGCCAATTCCTTAGTTTCATGATTCTAAATAGATCAACAACCTCCTTACTACATGATGTTAAATTACATGGTACAGTCCTATCACATGACTATAAACTGTGTTACATTGAACTACATGGGATTTGATTCATGTTTTAATGGGATACATATAACATCTCCCTGAGGTTCAAATCAAACATCATCAATATTATATCTACCACCATAAAGGCCATATTCTCTATGGATCATCCATCTATTTGGACACATTCTTTATAGAATTATACCCCTACCTAGAGGGCCATATTCCCTCTAGGTCTCATCAAATTTTTCTCGTTGATCCATACTCTATGGAAAACCTACCTCCACAGGGCCATATTCCTTGTGAGATTAACCAGTCCTCATTGGTCCATATTCCCTTCAAGATAAGACAGAAATGGCCTCTCATGAATAAGTCCCATGCCAACCATTTCTAAGAACCTTTCACCCAGTCATCCTTACCATATGACATTAAACTGCATGGATCCATCCTTGTCACACTACCTTAAAAGGTATGATGTGTCCCATTAAGTGGTAGAAAACTACATTGATTCTGATTTCTTTTAAAATTGTATATAGGAATCCCCTTTATGGGATTGATACCAACACTACAAACATCTAATACATTCCTTGATGATGATTAACTGTAAAGTGCCTAGCAGTGTGGCTTTAAAATACAGTGACCTATAGACCAACATCACTAAGTAATAATAAGTAAAAAGCTAAAGAACCTATGATATATAAATCTAGTTTCATGAATAGAGAACCTATAATACATATATATGTTCACATAAATAGGATACCCCTGATATGTATATACTTTCACATTGGTATATTCTTGTAACCAAATACTAGCATTAGGGTTACCAGTCCCATATTAGGATTTGTGAAATGTTCAAGAACATGACTTAAATATATAAAAGAGTCATCAAGTAGGAAATAATTCCCCCTAATAAGGTATGATGAGACTGACCTCCCATACACTCAATCAATGTGAGTTCTTAAGCATTATTGGTAAGAAACCCCAATGAACACTAGGATTTGGAAAGCATGCATGTAGTTTTTCACATACATGAGAGCTATTAAGTGTTTGAGGATCCATGAATAAACCCCATTAGAAACCTTATAAGATATTAGTAGTGACCTAATGTGAAGATTGTGCATCCATACTCAACCCATCACAAACTAGGCACTGAGCCACCTTCTCCTAGGCAAAAAAACATAGTGAACCCGACACGAATATTTAAACAAAAAAAAATAAACAAAACAAATGAGTTTCCCAGACATATTTATTTAAGAATTTTTTACTTATGATGTTGTAATGATAAATATTATTTATTTTTTCTTTATAACCACAATTACCCTTATCAAGATATGTCTTTGATCAAAATATATTCCATCATTATCAAGAAAGAATTCCTATTATTCAGCTACCATGAGAGCTGTGACCCCTAAAAGTTGAAGGAAAACATCACCTAATCAAAATATCCATCACTAGGTTGAAATAATGATGGTAAGGGAGTACCATTTACATGGTACTATTTTGACCTTAGTGGTTGAACACAAGGTTCTCCAAGTGTTTACATTTATAATCCCATACCATCCGAGGAGATCCACAATGAAGTTAGTGAAACCAATCACCAAAACTAACTAATTCAAGATTCTATGCATAGAGTTTGAAAAATAATACCTTACTTATCTTAGTAAGGTGGATTTGGAATTCAAATAAAACTTCACCCTAGTTTAAGAGTCTCCTATAAGGGATCCTATCAACTACCACCATCAGAGTTGTATGACATCTACCCCTCATTTTCCTATTGAATGAATCATACAGGGAATCCCTACTTAGATCATTCAGACCTAGGAATATACAAAATATCACTAGGAAAAGTTAGCTTTGGACCACATGGATCGGGATCAAATTCTCAATTTTGGTGAAAAAACATGTTGAATTTCTATAATGGAAACCACTAAGCAGGATCATATCCATGTTCGCACACAATAGCCTACCAATATATTCCAATAGTAATTAAAGGGAAAGCACATATTCCCATGCTTGTGAACAAGGCCCATTGGTATATCCCAATGGACTAAGGGGAATATGAGTGGGAATATATTCCCACTTTAATTGAAGATGAATTCCAATATATTTTGGAAACAACAAATTATAATACTCATATTCTACTTCAAACCCTTCTGAACTACCAATATATTTTAGAATAAATAGAGAAGTTTTACCAACATATTTCAATAATCACATAAGAGCATGAACATATTCCTATTCCAACTACTAGAGTAGTGTATGAGCATATCCAAAATGACCAGATAGCTACTCAGGAGAAAATAAATATTCTTTTTCCCATTCAAGAGGATTATCAACATATTATAATAAAGTACAATGCACAAGATCATACTCATATCCCCATTTTGACTAGGGTTTATCAATGTGACTTGATAGTCACTTCAGGATAGGTGCATATACCTATCATAGAAATCTAGTGAAATATTCCATAGTAAAACTTTGATCAATAACATATTTTCATACCAACTAAGGTTTATCAAAATATTTAGTTAGTCACCGTAGGGTAGGCTAATATCCCTTACAATAATTAAGAATAGTTCTGGAATATCTTGACTACTAATAGGATTAAGGTGCATATTATTTCTATCACCAATAAAAAACTATATAAACACCCCTTAGAGGTCATATAAAAGAATGAAAATAACCCTTCTCCCATTCTGGAGGTCCTTTGGAATATCTCAATAGTGAATGAACTTCAAAATTGGGTTCATACCTCTATTTCTACTATGGTTGGTCAATATATTCTATAATCCACCCAAAGAGGGATTATATTCCCAATAACAGTTCAAAATCTTGTATAAATATCCTAGTGGATTCCTAGTATCAGTCCTATATCCCCACAATAGATAAAGGTATTTGTTATCATATTTCGATGACCACAACATGATAGGCTTATATCTTTGCTCAACCCAAAATGGAAGGCCGACATATTTTGATGACAATGTAGGACAACACTCATATTTCTACCCTAATAAATTAAAACATCATTAAGGACATATGAAATATATCTAAAGTATACCAAGGGCTCTCAAAATCATCATATAAAGCATATGGATATACCTATCATGAAATTACTCCTCGTGGTAGAATAAAGATAGATTATAGAGATCCTACCCCTATAATCCTCTATAGAGAACCTCCCCATGGTGATATATCACTTAGAAAAAGATATACTACCATTTTTAGAGAACCTTATTATAGAGATTGATCTAAAAACTAGGGTTAAATGCACATGGTTCTCCATTAATTTCTAATTACACCTCACCTTAGTTAGAAAATAACCAGAGGCGATGGCCACCATCATTTCCTCCCACAGACTAAGAGTTACCATCTTTAGAAAAGATACATTTATGGTTTGAAAAATTAGAGGGATATTACTTCAATGATGAAGTGGAATGTATAGATATGTAGAAATAATTGGCTAGGTAAAATCTTCAAACTATGTTATGGACCATGTTTACCCCATATTATAGAATCCCAAATGTGTTAAAGAAGGAATGCATACCTTACTTACCCCAAAACTTATAGGAGACTCTTTATAAATTAAAGGATAAGAACCACCATTATCAAGGATATTATGAAAATATATAGGGTGTGAACAATATTTTCTATCAGTTAGTCATTGCTACTTTGTTTGTGGCCTAGAACCCAAGGTCAGAAAAGCATTATGAAAGCTTGCAACTTGCTTACCTCCACATTCTAGCGGCACTCCAACAAATAATCACTGATAACTCATTAAACATATGTATCTAGGGATGGGATTAGTATAGAGTTTTTTACTTCAATTTATCCTCAAGTTAGTATATTCCACTGAATATGACATCATGTAATGTCATTTCTATAGGATAGGTCACCATTCCAAGCAACATGCATTCTAATTTTTTAATCCAAAAAAATAATCCTATCTCTAAGGTACAAATAAACAATAACTAGATAGATTAATCTATTAGTAGGATCCTAATTCATACCTCCAAAAGGTTTATAAATTATCTTACATGAGAAAATAGATCCATATGTCATAGGGAATCTTCTTGTGGAAGGTAGATCACACTCCGAGCAGGCATTAAACCTAAACCATGCTTGAGTAAAGATATGCCAAATTAAGAATATTGCACTGGTGGATGTCATGAAAAATATTTTTGAGCAACCCAATCCTATAGGGATGAGGATATTTTTACTATTTCCTCCACCACTAGGGTTATTAATTCCTTAGTGGGACTAGAGGATATCGAAGATGGATCTAAGACAACCCCATCCCACAGGGATGGGGTATTTTTTACCATGACCTCCACCTTTGGAATCATCAAATCCTTAGAAGGTTTAAGAAACATTTTGGGAATCCCCACATCAGCCCCATCCCTTAGGTATTGGGGTATTATTATAATGTCCTCTAAGGAAATCTATCTTCTCCAGTTTGGTAAATGATTTCCAGTAACTTGAACCCCGATCATTTATAACACCACATGACACAACCTTATCATTTTGGGCATGTTTGGTGAGTTTGGTTAGAGATTAACTTAAGGTAACTATCCATAGATCAAATCCATAGGAACACCTAATAAAGAAGATAAAATCCAATAGGGTTTATTGGAAAAAATTTCCCACTAGTATCTCCTTTAGGAATAAGTGAATACTTATCCTCATTCTCCTTAGGAGGGGGTTCATCCACTCATAGGAATAGAATACAGGAAACATGTGGGTTCTGGATCCAAAAAATTGGTCAATTTGAATATGATAATTGAGGAAGATCAATATTTTCCTCCATTTTGGAAACCACTTACCTTATATAGGGATAATCAACTAATTGTAGAATGAACCGGTAGTTAACAACCTACAAATGTAGGATGACTGAATCAAGATTTTACTATTACTTTCACTTAGTGTAAGACTCAAATAGTGATTCCCCAATAAATCCCCAGCACTGTCGAGTATCCTACTGCTCAAATGGATTCCATGAAAGGGTGGTACACTCTAGTGTATCTGGAAAGGAAGACATATCCCAAATGCGTGGATTCTACTCCTCCTTCACCCAACTTTAGGAATCATTTTTCCAATATTTTATGGAATGGGAGATATAGAGCAGTATATCTAACATTTTTTGTCCCTATGAAAACCCATGATGACCTCCTAGGACCAGATAGAGGCATAAAAATTAAGGTACTTTATATAAACCCTAGTGGATCTGTCTTTTGTCTAGTATAGTAGCTTACCAGTGAGGTCTACCACAACCTGAGAAAATATTTTCTATTAGTTCATTTAATAATTTATCTCGATGATAAATAAAATAATGGTCACTGATCTTATGAACTATAAATATTTGGAAAATGATAGGGTCTCTAACTTTATTACCAGATAAAAATTCCTGACATACTCGCTCAAAATCCAGCTCTCACAAGAGTTTCTATTGAAACATTTTATGAGCTGAAATTCAAACACCATAAATCACACTAAAATATATGGAGGGATTCTAGGAGGTTTTAGATATAGGACAAAATCTAGAGGATGATATTCAGTAAACTAGGGGAAAATCCTGACCCACACCCACATCATAAGGGACAATATCTGGTAATGTAGAAACTACTGATATTATACTCAAACCAACACTAGTGACTACTAAATCAACCATTCCAGCCCCACATAATTCAAAACCTCCTACCAAATAAAAATAACAATAAAAATACCCCCATCCATAGGTAAGAAGAAATAAATGTGACCCATGACATAAGGAATGGTAAAAAACCTTTTCCTTCCATAAATAATATGTTATTGGTTATTTTTTTATATACATGGAAAATAATATTATCAAGATTCCTGAGACTAAGAGACCCAATTAATCTATCCTCAGTGATCATCATGACTACTTTTCTTTCTATTAAAGGTTAGGCCATTCCATTAAATATTTATTTGTATTTAAATATGTACTAAAAAACATGGTTGATTCCGGATAAGTGATCCTAGTAAAATACCTAGCATAAGTGTCCCATGTTGCAATAACTTTGTTTATTCCTTTTAAAACTTTAGAATATTTTAATGAATATTTTCAGAGCTAGAAAACGAGTCATATTGAGATTATGAGGCCTAAGGAGGCTCGATATTGATATCATAAAAATAGTGGATATATTATAACACACACATGTAGTTTTTTAGAAATAATGGAATAACACTCAAATAAAGGCTCAAATGGGAAATATGAGACCACCATTAAATTTGGAGTGTGAATTTTACCCTAGAAGTGACATAACTTTTGTGCGCGTCGGGCATTTGGTTTAAGTGTAGTCATATGCGGATTAATAAATTAGTAAATTAATTTATTATTTATTAAATTCCTAGACCAAACTTCCTACTTTATATAATACAGTTATGTGAAAATCCTAGGGTTAGACACAAAATCCTAGGGATTTTATAGGATCTATTAGAGGATATCCTTGATGAATGATGAGATCATGGTTTGGTGATCAGTGTTCCAAGGAGTTTATATTCCAAGAAGAAGTTCATTGATATCTCTAATGATAATGATGTAGAACTATTCTTCATCAGAGATCAATCCAAAATCAAGGTAATTTTTTTTCATTGGATTTAAACCCCATTTTTTTATCCCTTTATGAACATGAATTGATATTTCTAGAAAATTTATTCGCAGGTTGATTATTTATTTATGGGTGTTGTTTTATCTTTTTTGAATTAGGAATGGATAATGTTTTGATAATACTTTATTATACTCCTTCATTTGAAATTTTCCCCATTAATAGATTGAGTTTAACTTGAGCAATTGATGAGATTTTTCCTCACATTTGTTCCTTGTGTTTTTCTCACCTCTTTCTTTGTACATTCATTATCAGTATTTCATTTAGTAGGTGGTTTGAAAAATAACTAGAAACCAATCATTACGTAATCTATATTTGTAACAAAAAACCATTTACGTAGGTTTAGATATGAGATCAAAAGCATGATTGAGGATTTATGTGGTGTGATGTGAGGTTGGACATGGATTGGATACCAAATCAATGGGTTTTGTTTATGGATTGGTGATGAGGATGTGCAGTGTGATGGGGATTGAGTACCAAGAAAATGGGTGGCTGAAATCCAGCCATCAATGATGTCCCAAGAATGTTCAGCCATAAATCTGGGAACTACCAACATGATTATCAGTAGAATCAATGATGATGGTGGTGAAGGTGAGACACATAGAAAATATGGGAGTTTCTAGAAAATCCTGACATACATGATGTGCACTTCAGAGGAACACACACAATGTAATTCCTTTTTTATGGTGTCTAGGGTTCAGAAAAGAGGTAAATATCACATGGATTTTATACCCTATACATGAAGTGTGACCTAATTCTAGAGGCTTAGTGTACAACCTGGGTTACATGGTCACAAGAACAACCAGATTCCCGAGCATGGATAGAGTACACAAGCATGACCTGGTACACAGGCACAAACATGGCCATATACATGGGAACATCCAGAGTACATGGGAATATGCTTGTAGTATAAGGGAACAAACAGAGTACATGTGCATGGGTCCATGGTGAATGATCATGGTCTAGAGAGTACAAGTAGGCCCAGAAAAGCTAAGATACTCCATATAATCTTAGTACACAACATGTAATTTTAACATCCCCAAATGATAAAGGGTTAAATAACTAAATGATATGACTCATGTCAACAAGGTGCACCTTCCTTTTCGGGAGCCTGCCTGATTAGAACTCCACAGTTAAGCGTTCTTGGCCTGGAGTAGTGATCAGGATGGGTGACCTTCTGGGAAGTTTCTCAGGGTGTGTGTGAGTGAGGACAAAGCACACTGGAAAGGACATGTGTTGGCCTGTGGGGACTATCATTAGTCAGATGACCCATTTAGACACGTGGGTGGACCCTGGGGTGGGCCCCATATGTCTGCGGGGCAACTGGTGGTACCTGGTGGGCCAGGACCCGACGACCATGTTAAGGCGGGGTGGTTGTGCTGTCACCGGGACCCAGTTGTCACATTTGGTATCAGAGGAGGAACCTAGCCTTAAGTGTGGTGCACTGCCTGGGTTGATATGTAGGGCCCACAATGAGGGCGTTGTGCTCTAAGGGGGGGGGGGGGGTGATTGTAACATCCCCAAATGATAAAGGGTTAAATGACTAAATGATATGACTCATGTCAACAAGGTGCACCTTCCTTTTCGGAAGCCTGCCTGATTAGAACTCCACAGTTAAGCGTGCTTGCCCTGGAGTAGTGATCAGGATGGGTGACCTTCTGGAAAGTTTCTCAGGGTGTGTGTGAGTGAGGACAAAGCACACTGGAAAGGACATGTGTTGGCCTGTGGGGACTATCATTAGTCAGATGACCAATTCAGGCACGTGGGTGGACCCTGGGTGGGGACTATCATTAGTCAGATGACCCGTTCAGGCATGTGGGTGGACCCTGGGGTGGGCCCCACGTGTCTGCGGGGAAACTGGTGGTACCTGGTGGGCCAGGACCCGACGACCATGTTAAGGCGGGGTGGTTGTGCTGTCACCGAGACCCAGTTGTCACATAATTCTCTCAGAGTAGGTTGAGGCCCCCATTCTATTCAATTTAGACTAGTATTTATAGGGTGTGTTCCCTTGGTCCATACCTATGAGGGTACAATGAGTAATCCCATCATGAGTATATAATAAGTGATCCCCTCAACATGTTAGTCTTAGAATCAGGTATCCCTCTCTGTAGCCTTGGGTGTGATCCTCTATCATTCTTTCTTAGGTTGGTTCAGGAATCTCATTACCGACTTCCAGGATGTATGATCCCCATCATAGTGGGTTTACTTCGAGTAGGGTTAGTCATATCCCATAGCTACTAGGTGAGATACCCTATATTTTTATTAAAATATTCTAAGTTACAACATGTATTTATTCTTGGTGAGTCATGGTGATCTTGAACTTTTAGATGAGCACCATCAGTGTTTTGAGACTCAAGGAGTGAGTTCTCCCAGATTATCATTACCTTGAAGCCTTGAGCAGAATCCTAGGATGACAGTATGGTTGTGAAATTACTTTGAGACTTGGTGTATATATTGAGTATATCTGGGTCATTATTTAAATTGTATCATATTTTGATTGACATACCTTCATGATGATGATTTGACCTCTCTTTGATTATTTATGTTTGCTAGTTTTAGGGTGTCCTACTAGGTATGTTTATAATCACCCTACATGTGTTTTTCCCACACATATCATGTCTTAAAAAGGTGGTAGAACTTATGAAGGAGTCCTAGTTGGACCAATAGTAGGTGTAACATAGTTGAGCTAGATAGACTGGGGTTGGTTTTATGTGTTGTATTTAATAGTAGTCCCATCCTTAATAGCTGATCAATCTATTTAATTTTTTTTGGTAGGATTGTATTTGGCCCCCTATTATTTTTCATTCTTTTGTCATACTCTAATGTGGGATATAGTGTATGCATGATTTTTTTATTAATATTATTTTACATTTCAGTATTATACTGGTGGTTGGATATGTGTGTGTGTGTGTGTGTGTATAGGTACCTTTATTAGGGCCTCCCATGTGGGTGATATTCCTACTCAGTGATAGCCACTAGCCCTTGGCCTATCAAAGTAAGGATTGGGGTGTCACAATCATCTTACTTCTAGCTAGAAGGGCCTCAATTGGTTGGGTCATGACACATGTGTCTACCACCCAATCATATGAAGAATGTGACTAGCATGACGTCCCAACTTAGTGTGAGTATTATTTTGATGACCCGATGACCCAAAATACAATTGATCAGAATCATGCCATTCTTAGAGAACAAATCTATCAACCAATTGTGTTCCCATACCCTCTTGTAATATCCAAAGGTATACCATCAAACCCATCCTCTAGAGGTATATGAAACCTATAGAAATAGAATAGGGTGTAGGGAGAAGAGTCTCATCTGATCCCTAACCTAGTTGGAAATCATTCAAATTTATATCCCTCATCATTCAGAGTATGGGAACCACCCTTCCAAATAGAATACTCATTGGATAAAAAGATACTCTTTGGTTCAGTTAACATCATTCACTTAACATACCCCTTCTCTAATGAATAATGTTCATATGAACTTATGTTCCTCATACCTGATTAGAGAGTCATTGGTAGATGTTATAGAATCTAAGGGAACAAGGGAAGATATAATCATGGTTGAGAATAGTGTTCTGACCACATCCTTATCAAAGCCATATGCACAATTGATACCCATGGGAATGAACTCTAGAAAGACCAAAAAGAGCATGTAGACACCCATGAATCCATCTTGTGTCATATAAACCAAATTTTTTTAGAGGACTAGTTGGTGGGTGTGAAACTATTTAGTCATACTAGATGAGTGGGCAGACCAGCTCAACTCAATACATCAGTGACAAGTATGATTCCAACTCCTATATAAGCACAGGATCTATATAATTTTATCAATTTAAACTCTAATACACATATAAATAAGAAACCCAACATTGGTAAGAACAAACCTATAGTATATAAGTATGGTGTCTTGAAATAGTTAGTGGATTTCTCAACCAAACTCACAGTTCTGGATTCCTTAACATTTTAAAAGAGCTAAGGGTGTTAGTTTCGGGTGTAGTGGAATAATAAAATGGTGGGTGATATATTAAAATTTCTTTTAATATTAGAGTTTCCTAAAACCATGAATGATGATATTGTACATAAAATTCATAATTAATTTATTTAATATCAGAAGAAATGAATACCTAATCTTAGGATTTTTCTTTTTTGATGATGTTGATCATCCAAAAATACCCTTTCATATTTCCTTTTTTCACTATGAGGATCCAAGGATAGAATCCATATAACAGTGATCCACATATGCTTCTTTTATCTCTAAGAAACACCAATCAATCTCTGAGTCCTCGAATGGTGAATCTATTGTCTTTCATTGTTTGTATTGATCACTCTTCCTTTTATCTTGAATGAATCTCTCTTGAGTTTCTTGTTCTTGAGAGGGAGAGAGAAGGATGAGTTAAGAAAGAATTCATTATGTGAAAAAATTATCAGTTTTGATTGCACCAATTTATTATTTCACACCCTACATAATATAAATAACCATATATTTATAGAGTTAGGGTTTAGTTTAAAATATTTACTCAATTGAATGAAACCCCTTAAATAATATAATACAATTTAATAGAATCCATGAAACATAATAATAATATTTTTATTTTTTGGTGTGCAAAAACTTGCACAATAAAAAGTATTATTTAACTGGTTTTTATTTATTATTTGTCGCCAAACATGGTATTGGTCCATTCAAACTCCTATATCATTTATTGAACACCTGCAAAAATATTTAATTTAAATATTTGATTCATAAATAAATATTTTTGATCAAATAAAACGTTAATAAAATTATTCCCTAGTCACGAGAATAATATTTATTCAATTAATTAAATTCAAATAGAATTTAATTTAGATCATTTGAAACAATTAATGTGTGCCCTTTTAGGATTATTTTTCATTGGTATTAGGTGGTCTTGCCTAAAGTCCAAGACTACCATCTAGCAATGGGTTAAGACACCCAAGAGAAATAACTTAATGTCATAAAAACAAAATCACTTACGAAATATCACAATGTAATATAATCCATTTTTCGCAATATCTCATCAAGCAAGTTGCACATCTGTGTCACCAACCTTTATGATCAACACACATTTCTTTAACTATCTAAAATAAAAATTTTATTATAGCATGACCATGGAATTTAGGGTAACAGTTATATTCCAATCAAACTGCTGATATATCATATTCCATAAAGATGTAAGGAAAAAATCCTTCCTTGACTAATCCATTAATGACATGTCAATCATAACACACCCAATTACCCTACCTCACCACAGACATATTTCATCACAATTTTTGTCAGAAAATATAAGTGTGTGAGTAATGACATGTATTAATGATAATATTAATTTCTAAGGACCATTACACATACTTGTATATAGAAATATCTAATGATATAAAAACATGCAGAATTACTATTGGTGGGTCTATTCACATAATCTCCCATCTTGAATATTACAATGTATGAACTTTATAAGAAGAAGAATCATCCTCTTATGAGTACCCACACCTAACATTATATGTACTATGTGTCCCATTATAGTATGTTATACAACCATAGAACATTATTTAATTATATCATCATATCACTTCAAGGTTATCATCATAGTAGCGAACTGCTATGAATTTATCAGTGTGATGTATACTATAGGAAATTATTACATTAGAGTCATGAATAATAATGAACAATATATAATAATAATTTTAATTAATATTAAATACATATAATATACATGTAATAAAAGTAAAAATATTTGGTCCTTGGACACCAACTCCATCAAACTCCCACTTATACTAGAGCAAACTGCCTATGACTTTTAGTCTGCTAGACCTCACATGATAATCAAATTTCTACTGAGTTAAGGATTTAGTCAAGGGGTCTGACATGTTGTCTTCTATGGAAATACTTCTCACTTCAACCTCACCTATCTTAGAAAAATCCTTCAAGATATGATACTTCTGAATTACGTTCTTCATCCACTGATGTGACCTTTCTCTTTTGCAAGAGCCACCATTGTAGTATTATCACAATAGAGTGTGATAGTATATTTAATGATAAGTACCACATTAAGCTCTTAGATGAAGTTTTGCATCCATACCACTTCTTTAGTTTCCTCATAAGTCCCAATATACTCAGTCTATACTATAGAATCTCTGACCACAACCTTATTTGAGCTCTTTTAGCTCACAAAACCTCCATTTAAAGTGAATATGTTTCCCGTTTATGACTTCATGTCATCTTAATCAGTTTGGAAACTAGAATATTCGTATCCTATGATGACTAGTTCCTTATCTCCAATATAAAATAGGAACACATCCTTAGAATGCCTCAGATACTTAAGGATTGTCTTGATTTCCATCCAATGGTGGTCACCTGGATTAGATTGATATCTTCATACCATACTTAATGTATAGGTGAAACCTAGACTAGTACATAGAATAACATACATGACCGACTCAATCAATGATGCATATTATATCCTTTCTATTATATTTATTTCATCATGTGTCTCAGGACACATTCTCCTAGAAAGATAAATTCTATGTGATGTTGGCAACAATCCCCTCTTGTATTGTTCCATACCAAATCTCTCCAGTATATTATAAATGTATGTACTGTGAATTAGGCCGAGAAACCTATTGAATCTATCACAAGGAATATTAATCCCACTTATATATGATTCCTTACCCAAGTAATTTATAGAGAATAATTTTTTCAAAAACACCTTAATAGATTGTAAGGTTGGTATTTTGTTTACAATGAGTATCATCAACATATACTATTAGGAAAATGATTGAACTCACACTAAAAAATTTTTAGACACAAGGATCACATTCATTATTTATGAAACAAAATTCCATTATAACTTCATCAAAATGAATGTTCCATAACCTAGATTCTTTATTTAATCAATAAATGGAATTTTTTAACTTGTATATATTTTTGGCATCCTTTAGAGTCACAAAACCTTTAGGCTATGTTATATAGACATATTATTCAAGGTTCTCATTAAGGAAGTGTATTTAGATATCCATTTTCCAAATATCATAGTCCTGGTAAGCTATAATGGAAAGTATAATTATAATGGATTTCAACATTGTAATTGGTAAAAAGTTTCATCATAGACAATTCCTTGACACTGTTTAAACCCTTTTGAAACCAGTAAAGCCTTATAGGTTCTAATTTTTCCTTCCATTTCTAGTTTCTTATTGAATACCCATTTGTAACCAATGATATTTATATGCACTAGAGGATCTACCAAAATAAATAATTGGTTTGGGTACATAGAATCCATATTATAATTCATGGATTATTTCCACTTGGAAACATTTGTGCCACTTAATGATTCCTTATAGGTTATAGTATCATTATTGTAAACTAATAATGAGTCACCATCCTTAGTAACTAAAAATCTACACTATCCTAGTTCTCTAACCTCTCTGGTAATCCAATATAGTACTTGTGTCTTTGGAAAAATTTATTCTCCCATGGGGATTTGTGGAATATGTTACTATTCCATCTCTTGTATACCTTGAGACTCAACTTCATCAAAGTCTATCTCTCTCCCACCATATATTTTAGAGATGTTATCCATTTCAAGGAATATGAAACATCTTTACACTATTACATTTTTGTCTAAGGGTCCATATAGGTAATATACCCTTTTTTCTTTAGGGTATCCTATAAAGATACACTTTTTTCCTTAGGGAAAATGTTTTTTACTTGAAGAGGCCTTAAAAATTTCTTCATAACCCCACACATGTAAGTATGACAACACAAGTTTCTTTACATTCCATAAATGGTATGGTATACTATATTCCACTTTATTTGGCACTTGGTTTAGTATTTTTGATACTATTTGTAGTGTGTATCACCAAAAGGATAATATAAGACTTTCATGAATTATCATTGATCTCACCATGTCTAACAAGGTATAGTTCCTCCTTTCAATTATACCGTTACACTAAAGAGTATAACGAGGAGTGAGTTGACATAGAATCCCAAACCCCTACAGGTAATCAATGAAGTCTTGATTAAGATATTATCCACCATGGTCTAAGTGGAGTTTCTTAATCTTCTTACCAATACAGTTCTTAATCTCATTATTTTATTTCTTGAATTTATTAAAATAATCTGACTTATACCTCATTAAGTATACATATCCATATATAATAAAATCGTCAATAAAAGCTATGAAGTATGTGTACCTACCCCTTGCTTCAATTAGAAATGGTCCATACACATATTTATGAACCGACTCAAAGATATATTTGTCCCTTTCACCCTTTACACTAAATATGGATCTGGTCATTTTTTCTAGTAAACATGTGTGACATAGACTAAGCGATTTTAGTTCAAAAGAATCTATATATCCATATTGTTATAATTTAGTCAATTGATTTTCATTTACATCAGTGATACTATAGTTGGGTGTGGTATGAGTTATGTGAAATAGTTTCGTTATCGATTTCCATTACTTGGTTAGTGTAATCGAATACATGAAGACCATTATTGAAATGTACCTTACCATAAAATAATGATATATTTATAAAAGAATCAATATTAATTTATGAATTTGAAAATAAATACATCTATATAAAGTATATATATAGATATAATGTTTTTAGTAACCAAATGAACACAATAAAAACTATTTAAAACAAACATCATCCAGGTTGGCAATGTGAGGTGGTAGTCCCCGATAGCTACAACAACAAGTTTATCTATTTTGGATGATCATAAATTTATCTCCCCTTGGTAAATATTTTTGAATCTATTTGGTTCCTATATTTGAATAAATATGTGATCACCAAAATCTATATCTAATAACCAATTTTTAGAAATAGATAAATTGCACTCGATAAAAAACACATCTGAAGCTTTACCATTGCATCTTTGGATGGGTGTAGTTTTTCGTCCAGTAGCCCTTCTTGCCACATGTGAAATAGACAACATCATATTCCCTTTACTTCTCCTTGATCTTCATATTCTTTGAAGTTCATGGAGAAGCTTTTGGAATAAATATATTTTCTTTCTCTTTCTGTTTGTTCACCATAAGGAAAAAAGTATTTTCACACATCATATCTTTATCTACTTGGTGAAGGACAGTGAAAAGATCTAGAAGAAAATTATTAATTTTGTTCATATTAAAATTCAAAATAAATCTAGAGAATCTCTAAGGGAGTGATTCTAGAATGAGATCAGTGCCCAGTTTTTTAGGGAGTTTTAACCCTTAGAACCCCTGGTGCTCAATATAGCCAATAAGCTTGAATATGTGAGGCCCAAATAAGGAACCATTACTAAGATTTTTATGAAAGAGTGACTTGGGGATCTCAAATCATTACTATCTCTCTATATCCTGGTAATGACCATATAGGTGATAAAACATTCTATACTCATCCTTGTTTTTGTGACACTTCATGAGTTCACTAGACATAGATGAAAGCATCAAAAATTAAACATCGACCGCATCACTCAAATTATTTTCATAGACAAGGGACTTTTCATTACTCACCTATTTAGTAGGAAGACCATGCATTTGGGATTCTAACATGTAAGATTTCTATTCACAGTGTACCACAACCCAAAGGCATATAAATCACTCCTGGAAGTTATTTCTAGTTAGGAATTTTTCTTTCTCTAATATTGATCGTTGGGATAGTGTGGATGATGATATTTTTATTTTATTATAGAATTAAAAGAGAATATTATTAGTATTTTTTCTTGATTAAAAATTATGTAATAAATAAAAAATTAATTAATTTTATTAAATATCCCAATATTTTATCAATTCCCAATGGCCATCACCATAAAACTCAGAATGTATAGTTTTTAGGACATTCTAGTGTAAAGGATCCATATTCCTCTTCAAATAACCCCAAAAGGGTTGATCAAGCTACTTGATGGTAATTAGGCAAGTAGGTTATTTTCAATTGTGGGATTTCAACTCTTTGATCCATTTATTGGACTCCCCTATCCCAAAATCCCAACATGGATTTTCTCAACACTTGCCTCTAAGTTACATCAAGTATAGAAAGGGCTACTTCTCTTGATGTAATGTGGATAATTCATCCCATAATAATCATATGAACACCATGCTAAAAGTAAATGTCCCAATGAGGGTTTTTTAAAAACTTAGTTATCAAGATTTAAATCCTAATCAAGTTATAGAAGTCCAAGTCTGAATTAATATTTAATTGAGGGATTTTAATTTATTATGCATAAATTTTAGCTCGTTTTATCATTTACATGTCTTGTTAATATTAAGTGGATGTTAATTAATTAACCATTTTGGATAAAACATTTAATCATAATTCATTTATTTAATTTCCATATTTTTACATTTATTCATTTATATATATGATCACAAAATTTCATCTATAAAATAAATGACTACATAGACAAAAATAAATAAATAATTAAATAACATGTTCATGTACTTAATCTAACAGTTTATTTAATGATTAGACATTAAATGACATTTTAACTAGGGGAAATAACTCATGTTTCCAGTAAAGGTATGAGTTAAAATATTCCACCTATCTACCTATGTAACACATGGGTTGGAATCATTATGTTTCAGTTTTGAAATATCTCTACAAAACTCGAGAAACTCCATTAATTATAAAAATTTATAACTCAAATGTAGGTGAGGGGAACCAAAGTATTGGTTAAATGAGAATTACATAAATATCCTTGGATGAACATATCCTATATAATAATGGAGGGAGGTATGAATCATGGATAATAAAATTTAATTTAATAATAAATAATTGAAAACCCATGTAATAAATTAAATTAAATAAATTCAAACACATAAAATGGTCTTGGTCAAGCTCATGAACTATCATACATGCAACATACACACAAAAGTAAATGGATAAAATTCATTTATTAATAATTTATTTATTATAAAGATAAACAAGATTTTATTAATTAATTAATTAATTATATTTTATCTTAATGACCATATGAATCCTCTTGAAGATAACCACTATAAAGGATGGATATAAAATAAATAGAAGAACCAATAGTTTTAGATTTATTATAATAAATAAATTGAGAATTTGAAATTATTTAGAACCCTTATTAAATTTTCAAACACATAAAGTACTAATAAATGGTTTTGATGCTCCAATTTTCAATTTAATTTAATTTAATTATACCATTAATTGGGATAATGCACGACATAAAATATCAACCTACACACCGCGTACCTATATTTCTGTATATTTGGGTCACACACCTGATGCTTTGGTGTGTTGAATCAGATGGACTACACGATGTGCACATCCTAGCTACACATCATGTAATATTTTTATGTGTGCCCGAGATACTAACCTAGGTCTTCAACATGAATCTCAGATGATTACATAGTGTGTAAAAGATAACTATATTCCATGTGATCCAAATGCCGCATGCCCGTGAGACCTGCTAAAAGACTCTACATGTTCTCGGGTAGGAGACTTCATGAAATGTTCACTCCAGCTACACGCCGTGTATCATTTTTGATATTCTTACAAATAACATAGAGCGTATCTCAGATATAGGAATTGATATACTACACATTGTGTACACCACATACACACCATGTATATCATAAATTCTCCAAGTTACCAGTCTCACATAGTTTAAACGTGTATAATCTCCACAAAAATTGTACGATTTACACTGCTAACCTATGTAGACTACTTGGAAGGTACTCCAATACACACTGTGTAATCCAACAACTATGTACTAGGTTTTCTAGTCAACATGTGGAATACACCACAAGTAATAACTACATGGAATGTTCTGTATCACGTGGAATGTACAAGTGCAATATATTAGGGTACATAGTGTGTACTTCTGAGTACACTCCATTTAAATTTGTCTTATTAGACAAAAAATTAGTAGTTCCCAATAGCATCTCCAATTTTTCTTTATCTGTTCTTAGACCTTTAAGAAAATGAAACACTAAAAGATCTTGATTAATATGTCGATAAACTGTTAATTCAAATAAAATTAAAGAATAAATAATAGGAAATTAAAATTCAACCACAATTTCATATGAATAAATGATCAAATAAAAAATTTTAGATTTAAACATGACTACTATGGTACCACTTATTGGTTCTAGGCATAGAAAAAATGTACAGTGGTGGGAAATATTTTAAAATTTCTTTTAATATTTGATTTTCCTAAAACCATGAGCGAGGTTCTTGCACATCAAATTTATCATTAATTTATTTAATATCATAAGAAATAAATACTTGGGTTTATGATATTTCTTCATTGATGATTTTGATTGTCCAGAAAGACCATTTTGGATTGCCTTCACTACATGGTGAGGATCCAAGTATAGAATCCCTCTAGTGGTAATCCATACATGCTCTTTTTATCTCCAAGCAATGCCAATAGATCTTTGAGTGTTATAATGATGAATAAATTGTCTTGAATTATTTGTTTTGATCTCTCTTCCTTTAATCTTGAAGGAATATCTCTTGAATTTCTCATTCTCATGGGGGAGAGAGAAATAGGAGTTAAGATAAAATTCATCACGTGCAACATTTCTCAATTTCTATTGCACTGATTGATCATTTCACACACTACACAATAGATATAAATGCCTAGTTATAATGATAAGGTTTAGGTTAAAATAATTATTTAATTTCATGTCATCCATTAAATAATATAATAACCTTTAATAAACCCCATACCACATAATAATAATAATATTATTATTTTATGGTGCTTGCCAACTTGTTTAATAATAAATATTATTTAACCCTCTTGTTATTTAATATTTTTCATCATACATGGTCTTGGTCCGTTCAAACTCCTCTAGAATTTATTAAACACCTAAATAAATATTTAATTTAAATATTTCATTCATCAATATATATTTTTGATCAAATAAAATGTGAATAAAATTATCCCTTGATCTTGAGAATAATATTTATTCAATTAATTAAATTAAAATATAATTTAATCAAGATCATTGGAAACACTTAGTGTGTGACCCTCTATGATTATTTATCATTGGAATTAGGAGGGATTTCATAAATTCAATGATTACTATATAGAAATTGGTGAATGAACTAAATATAAAGAACTTAATGTTTCAATAATGACAACTACATACGATAACTCACTATGTAATATAATTTCTTTGTCACAATATCTCATCAAGTAGGTTTCAAATCCATATCACCAACCTTTATACTCAATAAGTCTTTATTTGAATATATGAAATAACCATTTCATTATTCCATGGACATATAATTTAGTGTGAAAGTTCTATTCTAATCAAAGTGTCGATATATCATCTTCTATAACGATAGAAGGGAAAAATACCTTCTCAACTTATCTACTAATGACATGTGAATTATGACACAACCAACATACCCTACCTCAACATGAATATATTTCATCATAGTTTTTTTTTCAGAAGATATAAGTTTACAAGTCATGACATGAATTAATGATAATATTAGAGTCTAAGTATCATTACAAATGCTCGCATACAGGAATATCTGATGGCACCAAAACTTGCAGAATTCCTACTAGCGGGTCTGTTCTTATAATCTTCCTTCTTGGAGATTAACAAATGTGGAATTTATGAGAAGAAGCCTCATCCTCTTATGAGTGCTCACACATGTTATTCTATGTACTATGTGTCCAATCATAGTACATTATCCAATCCCAAAACATTATTTAAGAATATCTTTATAGCACTTAGAGGTTTTCATCATAATAGGGAACTACTATGAACTTATCAATGTGACACATACTATAGAAAATTATTACATCAGATTAATGTATAATAATAAACAATATGTAATAAATAGTTTTATTAATATTCAATACATCTAATATACTTGCAATCAGAGTACAAATAGTTAGTCATACGATAACAACTCTAATAAAGGGAAGTTCTTATTGAGGCCCTCTAGAGTACTCAAAATTTAAGATAGAAGTAACCATTACCAAGGTGTATTGAGTAGAATTTACTTTAGTATAATTATATACCACTACCTCATTCATAAATCAAGACCAAGAAGACTCCATTTAGGGGTATAAAGACCCCTATATATTTCAGGTAATCCTAAAAATGTTGAAATTTGATGGTATTTGATCAAAAACAGATATAGGATTAATCTTAAAGTAGTAAAAACCCATCAAAATTTTGGATATAGTGAGTATGATTTGTCCCCCTTAAAGCTGAACATTCCAAGTAATGAAAAGAGTGACAAAAATCCCCTTATAAATATCAAACTCAAGGAGCTATTTGGGGATTTGGTATCTAATTCCAAGATCATGGTTATCTTTCTGGATGAAAAATATAAGGTTATAGTCAAAAGATAATGGATTCATTACTATATAATATTTCTATTATCATACCATCAATGCCTAAAATAATCCATCAGCAGAAAGGTTGGAGTGTTATATGGTGATCGGTCCAAATTTGAATCTTATAAATATCAATACACCGAGGAATGCTTCTATAAGAGAGAAGGAGAAAATTGATGATAGAGGGAAATGTATGAATTTATACTTACAAAAGTTTCAAAACTGCTCCTACAAACCCATGGAGCTTACTTAGTAATGATAATGTATTTAATATCAACTTGATAGAGGCATCGGGTATAGATCTAGAAAGTATTCACATTTACCAATATTCATAGGCCCATGTCTATATAATAGAATCCATGATAGCTAAAGAAAAACCATCTAGGGATATCAACTCTATAGGTAAAAATGATCTAAATAAGGTTTATACCTTTCCATCACCATATAAATAGGAAAAATTCCCCACACTATCCATGGACATAAAAAATGTTCTTATGATGTCTCAAGATATCGATGCTTCCTTTCCCCCAATGACAACAGAGAATAGAGTGAGCATCTTCAGAGTGACCCCGGTTATGATACCCATGAATCAACATTCCTAGGGATCACGAGTGATTATTTATCCTTCAAAACGGATTGATATATCCTCATACTATCCACTAGTCTTGAGAAAAATCTCGACAATGTTGAGATGGAAGAGGAGGATGACCTTAAGGATGCCCCTCCAGCATTCAAGGAAGAAATCTCTACCAACATAGATAAACTCAAACACATAAATATGGGTACAAAAGAGGACCCATAACCCACACTGATTAGTGCCTATATACACATGGCAGAGAAGAAGATGTATATCTCCTTCTTAAAACAACATCATTATATGTTTTCCTAGAATTACACATAAATACTAGGGTTAGATTCCAATGTGTCCATCCATCATCAAGAAATTCTATATGATATTAAAGGTTTGACATAGGTAGCATAGAGAAAGAATCCTTGAAATTCTACTAAGGTATATTTTTAATATGATAAACCTATTAAAGACAACTTTATTCATGTGGTGAAATAATCAAAATGGATCACCAACATTGTCACCATTAAGAAAAATAATAGGAGGACTAGAGTTTTCATAAATTTCATGGATCTCAATCGACACTATCTATAGGATTATTTACCAGTTATGATTATAGAACTCCTGATCGATGTGACCATAGGATTCCATTCTATTTCCTTTATAGATGAGTACTCAGGGTAAAATAAAATCAAGATGGTGTAGTTAGACAAGGGATATTTTTCTACCAAGTCATGAACTTTGGTTTAAAGAATGATGGAAACACCTATCAAAATTCCATGCATCTCATATTCAAACCCTTTCCATTAAACATAATGGAATTCTATGTCAATGATTTGGTAGTTAAATCGAGATAGAACTGTGATCATCTCTCCAACCTATGAATAACCTATGGAAAATTTAAGTAGTATGTCTTAAAAATTAACAATATGAAGTATGATTTTGGGGAAACATTAGGTAAATTACTTAGTTTTTTCATATATAATTGTAACATTGAGGTTAACCCTAAGAAGAATAGTAAAATACTTATAATGATTCCTCATCAAAACCATAAAGAGTTAAGAAGGATTTAGGGATGTCTCTCCCATATCAAGCACTTCATAACTAATTTGGCCCAAAAATTCCTACCCTTTATGAAGTTGATGAAGAAGGGAGTAACTTATCAATGGGATGTAGATTTCTAAGAAGCCTTATAAAATCTCAAGAAATATATATTGAAACCACCAGTTTTAATGACACTGATAGAAGGGAAACCACTCATATTATACACGACTTCTATGAATCAATTGATCGATTCCCTTCTTGCATAGAAGAATGAAACAGAGAAAGAAAATATTCTTTAGTATCTCATAAGGACAATTATAGATACAGAGACATGATATTCCACTATTTATAAGGACTTACTCACACTCATGTTTTAATTACTAAAGATGAGGCACTACTTGAAACACCGTGAGTTCTTCCGGATCTCTTGTATCAACCTGTACAAGTACATTATTAACCTCCTTATGCTAATTGGGTGTCTGTATTGATGGGAAGTCATACTTTAATAATATGAAATCCAATTAATTCACAAAAGGAAATCAAAGAGTATGTGCTAACTAATTTTCTCATAGAAAATCCCACCTCAGAGAGCATAATAATAAATACTAATATACCAAATGAATAGGTTTTTTATGCCCATAATTCTCTAAAAATTTTAGAGATATATTTTTATATATCTTATAAAAATATTGATTGGGAAAAGGATAAAAATACTAAATCTCAATTGGGTTTGTCTAGGGATTATCTTTGTCTCCTTATCCAATTTAATTATACCTTACTCTTTCTTACTATCCAAAGCATACACCAAGAGTGAAGAAGAATACCAAGATCTTATCATAGTCTTAGAATTAAAATTGAAGTTGTAGATATCCCATATAAATATTAAAGGTGATTTAGAGCTGGTTATTAAGCAGATCAATGGGGAATATTCCATTAATAAGGAAGAGTTATCCCCTCTCCTCAACTATGTAAGGGTACTTATGAAAATATTCCCTTTTGAGTTGATGCTAAATCATGTCCCCTACTCATAGAATGATCATGATAATTCACTAGATAATCCATACACAACCCCATCCAGCACTGAATAGGATGAGGAAACCTTCCATATTACACACCATAAGGTAGTATCCCCGATTATTGTTTGTGACATGGAGGAGATCAATCAGATTAGCACAACTATGAGGTGTGAAAATAAAATATCCTCATTAAAAAATACCATCACTGGATGGATGATCCTTACAATGGATTACCTCTAAAATGGGATCCTTTTTACAAACTGAGACAAAAAATAATAAATACAATTCTAATAAGAAAAATTTCTCTTTTTGATAGGAATAATGAATAGAAATTCCTTTAAAAATGAGATTTTTATATAGTCTCCCTTAGATGTATTGAATAAGGAGAGTCCCTTACTATCATGTAGGAAGTCCATATAGGCTCTTGTAGCACTCATCAGTCATGAACTAGGATCTCACACCAAATTAGGAATCTTAGCTATTTATTCCCAATGATGATACAAGACCATGTAGAATTTACTAGGAAGTTTCATGCCTTTTATATACATTCCAATTTCAGCCATCTACTTTAGTAGTTGTTTAATAATTACAAATACTCCTGGCCATTTACCATAAGAGTAATGTATGTCATGGGGCCATATCCCCCATAAAAATATAAGAAATCAAAGTATATCCTTACTACCATTGACTTATTTTCTCAATGGGTTAAGTATACAACCATTAAGAATGTCAGGATAAATAACATCATTAATCTTGTGAAGTCTAATATCATCACCATATTTGGTATCCCTTATATAATATTGAAAAACAATGTTAGAAAAGTTTTTTATTCTAAGTTGAAAAGGATATATTAGGAGTATAAAATTGAGTCAAACCATTCACCCCACTATCACACAGAGAAGAATGGAAAAATAGAGGCTTTAAATAATACCTTGTCAAACATACTCCAAAAAATGGTGGTTAAAGAAAAGAAATATTGTCCATAAAAACTTCTTCATTCCTTATGGGCCTATCACAATACAACCTTCACTACCACACAAGTGATTCCATACTCTCTTGCTTATGGAATAATGACAATGTTACCTATTGAAGTTCAATTTCCCTCACTTTGAATATCTATTTGTGTCCAGTTCTTAGAAGATAAAAAATCAAATAAGAGAATTGATGAGCTTGAATAACTCTATCAGAGGAGGTTTCATACCTACAAAATTTATAAATCCATCAGAATTGGATTATGTGAGTCTTTAATAAGAAGGTCTTCCTCTACTCATTTCTTCAGGGGGAGTTGGTATTAGTTCTTGAAACCCTGATGATACCAGGGAAGAAGCCTCCAGAACTAGAAGTAAATTGGGAAGGACCTAACATTATACCCAAGGTATATTATAACAGAGATTACTCATTACAAATAATGAAAGGAGAATGAATTACAACCCTTAACAATGAGAGGTTTCTCAAAATTTTCATAATTCTACCACTAGACACAATTCCTAAAAACAAGAATTTAAACTGCATATCTTCTAAGTCCTCACCGCATTAAATTAAACTATAAAAAATCCATGTCCTAGCACTAAGAAATTATAGTACATAATACCCATTTCATTACCATATAATATTCAACTACATGTATATTTTCCTAGTTTTATGACATAAAACTGAACAACATCATCCCTGAAATATGTAATTAAACCATGAGGTGGTATTCCTCCCTGCATGACTCTAAACCACTTAGAGAGACCAATTCCTTGTGGCCTATTCCTTACCTAAATGAGAGATTAGTCCCTATAGAAGGACTTGGTATATAACATGTACACGCCTTAGATTATCAATTCCCCCCATTCCCTTCATATGATCCAAATATATGTAATGAAACTCCCCCAAGATCTATGCATGGATTAATTTATATATCTATAGGATACATAGTGATGCCCAAACCCCTTTTCTCAAGTTCAAATGAAAATTAAAATAATAATAATAATAATAATAATAATAATAATAATAATAATAATAATAATAATAATATACCCCATTTCCCCTGCACATGAGTCAGATATATACAATGAACATTATGTACAAGTATTACATAAGGATTGATTCCTATACCTATAAGATACTTAGTGAATCCAGAATCTCCTGCCCTAAGATAAACTATAAAATTCATCAATAATAATTTCCCTCAACCCCATGTAAGAGCTTGATCTATAAATGGTATTGATTTACAATAACTATATGCGTCTTGATTCCAATATTGATATGATATGTAGTGACACCCAAAACCCTTGAACTAGGTATAGCCACAAAAATCTAAAATGTACCCACCTGATATTGGTTTTAGACCAAATAACTCTTCATTCATAATGTCTCCATCAACTATTCAGAACTAAGATGAGTTAATATTATTTCATGTGTGAATCAGACCCATGAAAATCTTGAAACTCAAAACCCCGCTATTTTATATGAGCCAAATCTACACAGGAGTATTTAGAATGAGTTCCCTCATTCACAGAACTATTCTTATAAAATCAACCATTTTCCTTGTATATGAGTAAAATTTATGTAGGTAATATTTTATTCAAGAACTACTTGTGGATTAATTCCTATTAAAACATGATATTTAGCAATGGATAAACATCATATCCTAGGCCTGACGATAATTTTCAAGTAGAAAATTCCCCCTATGAGTACAAGTTTGATCTACATAGGGGATTTCTTTGCAAGAACTACATGTGGATTAATTCATATATTTATAGGATATGTAGTGATTCCATGACTATTAACCCTAGGACCAGGTATAATTTGAAAAAAAATACACCCTTTCACCTATGTATTATAGATCTATCGATGACAATTCTATTTTTAGGGGAATGATATAATGAGTTTAAACCTAGTTTTAATCCCATGAACAAGAACCCAATATGTAAAAATAGAGTTAAATAAAATGTACCCTCTCATATGTATGAACTTGATTTACATAGGGGTATTCACCGTTAAGTTATTTGTTTTTGAAATCATATTGAAAATTCCTTTCCTATACAAGAGATTGATCTGCATAGAGAATAACATAGGAACTATGTGTGGATTGATTCCAACTTCTTTAGGATATATAGTGATTCCTAGATCCTATATTCAAGCCCCAACAATAGATTTTATGAATCAGAACACCCTCCTCTCCCATACATAGGATATTTTAGAGGATATTCTTTCAAAAACTTACACCAAGGAAGGAGAGAGTATATAAATACCCCATCTTATCATTGGTCAGATACCCATGGACTTATGTTATGATAAAATGTCCCATATATTCTCTATATATCAGTTTTCTATGCATCCTTAGGATACACAAGTAGTATCCTAACCACCTATTATTTATCGAACTGATAATAACTTGAATGAACTTAGAGGTTTTGGTAGATCTTCTTAGAAAGCATTATTATAATTCACCATGTTATAAAGGTAGGGAATATGATGTATTTTTCACATGATGATAAACTTAATGACATCTAAGTCCTTATTGCATAATGTTAAACTTCATGACACCTAAGTCATTATCACGTGACATTAAAGTGCATGATGATTGTTTCATTAATGCATGGAATTAAACTACACATATCGTCATGCATTACTACTCCTTTTAAAAGAAACATAATAGGCTACCCATGGTCAATCAAGGTTTGGGATTCCACCATCAACTTTTATAAATATGTTAGTCCATAAATCACACTTTTTGTCTTAGGTACCTCTAGTTTCCAAAAATATTTCATGGACATAGACAATGAGAGTATCTAGATTTAAGGGAAACATCTATTAGGATATACATATATAACCTAATTTGGATGTAGTATATATTCCCCCAATCCGGCCTACTAACTAGAGGAGTATTCATCTTGATAAAAAGGTTCCTTTAATCTCCATCTGCCCTGAAAACATCACAATGGAGTTCATGCTTCAAATATGGTAATCATTCATCCCTTTAATTTCTTTACCATACCATTTATAATGATCCAATAACCTTGAGCCATTAATTATAGTATCTTTATCCTCTATTCAAAATGGTATGAGATTATTATTTACATGGGTAGTCCTAATTAGGTTATTATGTCACACTACCCCTTTTCCTAGGTTCACTCATCATGACCTTAAATTATGTAAACTTTGGTCCATGCATCATAAACTTAAACTATGAATTTTCTAGTCCACACATTATATCCTTAAGTTGTGTATACCATGGTAAAAGTTTGACAACCTTAAACTCTATCCCTAGATGGTCCATATCGCCTGAAAGTAAACTTCTAGTGAAAGAGACACAAAACTTATCAGACTAAAAACCCATAAAGGGTAGGTTGGGATAAATTCAATTAAAGTATTTATATGATTTAATCTTAAAAATCCTGAATGAAAGTTAAATTATAAATAAAAGAGGCACGAAGCTCATAGTTCCCAATATATAACCCTACAAAGAGTTGAGTTAAGCTTATTGGATCCACTAGTCCTGGAAAAAGTTATAGAAATGATTTATCATAAATCTTTGCCTTGATAATATGTTTAGTATATGATGATGAAAATTTTAGGGTGTCAGAACCCTCCTTAAATAGAAATCTCTCCATAAACCACTTTATTTACTAGGTTTTTGATTCTTTACAAACCTTTTACAACTATCAGTAATGGGTATATCCAGCCTCAAGAGACACATCTGTTTGGATAACATGATTTTATTTGGTCTTATATATGAACCCCAATATACCCTACTAACCAGAGGCGTCATTCAATTGAGGGGAGTGAAATATAATCTCTATATTCCATAACAATGTGACAAAAAAACCTATCATTTAAATTTGGTCAGTGATAATCCTTTATGCAAATTAAACACCTAATCATCCTTGGTAAAAACTACATAAGACGTTATTTACACAAACCATAAACTAACTATTAATGTATATTTTATATCCTTGATGTTATGACACCATATACAATACCCGTTCTAGGGGAAAGGGTGTAGTATCTTATTCTTGAACCTTTTGATTATCTTAGTCATGTGACGCTAAACCACATGATGAATTTGTCTAACATAAATGAACTTAAAATACTTGAGAATAAAAAATAGTACTCATCAAGATAAAAACCTACAAAGGGAGGTCTGGGAAAAAGTCGATCCACTGGTCACTATACATCCATCTTGCATGATCTAGGATAAATTGAACACTCAAAAAGAAAAAAGAAAAAAAACTTTCCAGGTTTAAAACTCATAAAAGTCATTTTGAAAAAAATATAAGTCCCCACCTACTAGGATTTTCTTATATAAGAACCAATTAAAATTGAGGATCATAAAAGGGAAAAACACAAAGCTTATGGTACCCACCATACAATCCAAAAAATAATCAAGATATTCTTTATAGGCTGATGAATTAGTAAAAAGTTATAGTGTCCCATTTCCATAGCATGTTAACCCAAATCATCCCTTTGTTCTAAAAAATTCATCATTAATTTATGAATGGAATAGTTATAGTGCATCAACGATGGTGTTTATACCCATATATGTCTATAATCCATGCTTAAGATGAATTAATCATCAATTTATAAATGGACCAACTCTAGTGAATTGGTGATAGTGTTTATACCGACATCCATCCATGAGCCTTGCCCAAGAGGAATTCATCATCAATTTTGAAATGGACTAGATCTAGTGAATCGATGATGGTATTTATACCTATATCCATCTATGAACCATGCTCATGAGAAATTAATCATCAATTTCTAAAAGGACCATCTCTAGTACATTGATGATGGTGTTTCTACCTATATCCATATATGAGCCACACCCATAAGTAATTCATCTTTAATTTCTAAATAGATAATCTTTAGTGCATTGATGATGGTGTTTATACCTATATCTATCCATGAGCCACACGTAAGAGGAATCCATCATCAATTTTTTAATGGACCATCTTTAGTGAATAAGCAATGGTGTTGATACCTATATCTATTCATGAGCCACACCTAGGAGGAATTCATCATCAATTTTCAAATTGACTAGCTCTAGTGCATCAATGATGGTGTTTATACCTATATTTTCCTACGATCCATGCCCAAAAGGAATTCATCATCGATTTTCAAATAGATCATCTTTAGTGCATCAATGATGGCGTTTATACCGATATTATTTCACGATATATGCCTAGGAGGAATTCATCATCAATTTTAGAATGGACCAACTCTAGTGCATCAAAAATAGTTTTTATACTAATATCCATCCATGATCCATGATCAATAGGAATTCATTATGGTTAAAGTATTTGAAATATTATTTGGGTTTGTTTAAAATTTTGGAGAGATTAACTTATATTAGAGATTTTAAAGATATCAGTTCACTAACATGGCATGAGAAATAATAGATCAACACTAATATAAATAATTCAAGTAGCTTCATTCATTGGTATATTAAAAAGGAGGGAGAAAAATTTACATTCTATAGTCTCTCACATGTTTCACAAAAAATGGAGAGCCTAAAGTTACAATGTTATGAAAACATGTGATCTAAAGACTCCTCGATATCATCCATATTCTACCCCACTTGGTTATGGTTTTTCCACAACCAATTCACCATTCTATTTTTCGCCTCCACAATAGACTATAGTGAAGCCTCTCTTGGAACATCATCCATTTTGACCCTCCAAGATACCTAAAAAATCCATTATTCTTCCCCCATTATATTTTTATCTATGATGATCTTATAACAGAGGTAGGAAAATTATTAGTATAACTTATCAATATCAGCTCACCCTCCTGTAACTATGACCTTATGTTTTTCTTCCACCACTATAATATGAGTGGTGTCATTGAGGTCCTCCTTATAATGATTTTTGGAAAAGATATAGGTATTTTCTAATGCTCGCTATAGTTTGAATGAACTTATCTATTCCCAGATCATGATCACCTCCTTCACCCTAGCATAAAGGATAATCATAACCATCATATTTGAGACTAGTTAACATATACTGAAGGTTTTCCAATCTATCCTTGAGATCATTGAAAGTGATATTGGTGATTAGGGTCTAAATGTATTTCCACATTGTTTATCTAAATTGTAGTCAGAATGCTGCATGTTCTAGGTCTCAACTCAAGATTAGTCTAGGAATAGGGATTTACTCTATATTATGTACGTTTGAGGCCTCTAATAGTGAACATGCATACTCTAGGTCAAATTGAATGAGAGCTATCACATTAGACCCAGGGACCTGGTCCAACTCCACTGAAAATTTAGAAGCTTCTACTTCCATGATAACTTCTTTTTGTAATTGAGGATGATTTAAGTGGCTGGGGAGTTAGATCCCTCACATCCCTTTGTTATAGGTCTATAGGATTAATTTTTATATCCTTTATTAATTCCACTCTAACCTTAGGTTTTCATTTATAGTGGTTGATATGCTCAAGAGATGAGTCACCTATGATTGTTCCCAACCCCCACCATCACTATATCCACTAAGGATCCCACCGAAAATATAGAAACCATATATCATTTGAACATGGGTACCTCTAGTCATGGGAGGTATTTATGAACACCTTTATAGTCAATGTAATTTGATAAAAGTTATTAAGGTTATCAAAGTGATATAAATGAAAATTCAATACTCCCTCATTGACATAGAATGAAATCGAATGGTTAGTGGCCTTAATTACTTTATCTTTTAGACATATTTAAGAGGGGACCCCTAAAATGAAACAAATGCTTGAGGAATTGAAGGTATAATTGGTGATAGTACAAGAAAAATTACTTTAGGATCAATAAAAACCATATCTATATTCTACATCTGACTAAGATATCATTTTTCACAGGTCCCCTCATCACTATGTTCTCCAAAAATGACTTCCATCCCTCCAAGAGAATACATCGAAAAAGTGAGAGGGGGTCTAATCTCTCCATATTCCTATAATATTTGAAAGGAATATTAATAGAGTGTAAATATTATGGAATAAACTAGTAATAGTGAGATTTATCTCACCTCTTCTTTAGAAGTGTGCTAGCCTCCCTCTTTATAAATAGATTCCCCTAGCTGGGTGACTATAATTTTTAGTGACCAGGTTGTAGAATGAACTTTTTCACATGGATAATAAATTGTAGAATTGATATATCTGAGTTAGGTCTCAACCTTAACAATATGTTCCTCATATGAGATACCTTTAGGGATTTTCACATATCAAAATCTATCTAATTCGACCGCTTCCTAGAAGAGGAACTTCCAAATGTATGTAACATATGTATATTTCATCCAATCACACCATTATTGATATACCAACAGAAAAATTACTTTTACTAGAGTGGGAAATTAGGAAGGTTTTTCACTTTTGGTATCTCCACTTTAGGGGGAGTTGATCCAAGTTATTTAATTGTTCCGTAGGAAACTATAGTACCAATGATCCGCTTGAGGCAAGCTATTTACTAGTCCCCTTACCCACATTTACTGTCATATTCTCTTTAGCTTCATCCCCCATAGATGGTGTCCCTTTGATATTTTTCAACATCACAACTAACTGATCATCCTGGTAGGATCAAATCTAGTCATCAGCATAATATTTCAATAGGACACCACTAGTTTTGGTATGGGGAAAGGTCACCTAGATACATGTATATTCCCTTTTTATCATAATAAATATTTAGTTGGAAAACATAGGATGTTTCTCTATTTTAATGTTATAAATAAGATCTAGTAATTCCATTCAAACACATTAAAACTACCATCTAAATTGGTATTGTGTATATCCTTCCTAGACAATATTTTCACCTATTTGAGAAGATAAGGAACCCTCATGGATGGACACCAAACAATAACACTCTTTAGGATCATAATGAATTTTATTGATGAAAGTTCCAGCTAGAAATTAATATATAATATATAAAAATAGTTCATATAGATTCAATTTTTTCATTATCTCCCAAATTTTCAAGGAACTAGGCCTGACCTCACTGATGCTTTATAGAAATGTCCTTAATCAGGCACCAAGAATTCTATGAGTGTTTGAATTCATATCCACCCATATGAGCTCCCATCCAACCCCATAATACTTGAAAGGGGACTAAAATATTATATTAGGATTTACCCTTATAGACGTGGTAGAGTTGGAAATAAAAATTGTCCAACATAGCTACAACTAATCTAATTTCCTTCCACTAACTAGTTTTTCCTCCATCGTGAAGGTAGTCACCCCCACCTTTCTCTTGGATTGAATCAGCCTTCTTAAAACATAGAACAATATGAACCATCCTCCCTAAAATATTCACATGAGATACAAGTTTTAAGATTCATCACCAATGGAACATATACAATTTTCTTGATGAATAATGATTCCATCTCGTTAAATGAAATATCAACTCATGGGAATGGAACTCATTCAAGTATGCCGTTCACCAAATCAAGAAGATACTTTTGAAATAGGGGGATTCTACTCAGAATATTTCTAGATAGAAGGAGGGAGGAATTAATTTTATATATCCCCCATAATTAGTGCACTTTTAATCTTATCTATGCCCTAGTGACTTATGACCACTTCTCTATGTATCAGGTAGAACATGATTGTATATGGACTCCACCAGATGACCAGGACTAACATACAAATTTCATTACAATAGGAAAGAGTCTATGAAACTAATACAACCTCATAAAAACCTACCCTCTTTAGCCCCACTAAAAACTCCTTAAAATTTTGTTTCAATCATAAGGGCCATACCCAATCCATGTTAAAAGCTCCACTAAACCAAATATCCTAATAAGATAACCACCCAAACTTCTGGTTTGTTATGGATTTTCACATTATCGATTTATCAACATGAGTATTGGGTTTAGATTTATGATACTTTCCCTTGATATCCATTAGTTATTCCTTTAACAAATATCCATAAAATTGGTCATCCTCAAATACAAAATGGTCTGCAGGGGATATGTTTTTTAGATATGTATGGTGGGTATTGATAATCTAAGAAGTCGACTGATTCCCAACCTAAGGGGGTAAAATTGGTGTATATTTTCAAAAACTAAAACTATACAGAGGTATATACTTAGAAAAATAGTACTCCATCAGGTTCCTCTAAATTAAGATCATAATAAAGTTATGAAAAAAATGGATAATCTCACACTGGTCAGCCTCAACACTGTTGACCTTAGCATTCTGATAGGTCACAATCTCCTCAACTTCCTTTATTAAAGCTATCTAAATTAAAGATATAATAGTATATTTATAGGTAAAATTAAATTAAATTTACTGAAATTTCAAAATTTATATAGGGTCATGTGATCCCATAATAACTATAAAGACATGTGATTGCATGAGTGCTTCGAGGTCATGTGATCACATGATCATAATAAATTCAGGTGATTATATGGTTTCCTCAACATTATGAGAGAGTTACTAAACCAACTAAATCTGAATATGACCCATGATATCTAGATATTATTAATAGAATGATAAATTACCATTGAGCATTGAGCATTAGAGTTATGTGACACTGGTCACTTGAAGCAGTTATGTGATGATGAGTACGTGAAGAAATCGTGTGAAAGAGTTACCCAATGTTGTACTACAAGAGAGTTATTCACTAGATTCAGAGAATTTTAGCACTCTCGAAAGGTTTCATAGGTATGAAAAATTTCCTTTAACCACATATATATAAGGAAATATTCATAGAATACCAATGGTCATATGGAATAGTAATGTATTTAGGTAGGATTCTACTTCTTTAGAAAAGAGTCCTCCCTTTCCCTTACAGACTTCATTTTCAAGGGGGAGCATTTGTTAGTGCCCACTAAATAAAAATAGATACAAATAAAGAAAGTTAGAGTTATAAAAGAGGAATTTATGAGAATTTAGTAATACCCTATGGATCAAGGGACCAATTAGTGTGCTCACATGACAACTTTCAGGTCATGTGACACCCCTCAACTCATGCACTAGAGGCCAAATATGTTGTTGATGACAGAATGATCTGCACTCACTGTTAGTTATGATATGATACATGGTCAAGTTCATGAGGTTAGGATAATATGTGATAGATTATAGTCCCATGATTTAGCTAAAAACAATCTCAATAATGGGCCATTCTATGCTCACTATTGGTTATGCAACATACCAAATACACATGATTAATGATGGTGGGGTTGCACGAGCATGTTCTTATCTAAAGTCATGTGATGAACTCAAATCCACCACCTTTATACAATAAATTTAAACCCTAAATATGGTATCCTCTCATTATAGAGTTTCATAAATATTGAATAACCTTAATTATAAACCCCCTAATTTTTATCTTTTGATGGATAAAAACATTAAATAAAGAGACACCTGAGCGGAACACACATGGAGACTCATAGATTCATAGGATCCTATTTGGAGAATCGATAGGAAAATATTAGGTTAATGGTGAATAGTTTGGAATAAATACTTTCCAATCACATGAGTAGGGGTTTGAGAGTTGAATGCGTGTCTTTTGGTGTGAATGTCGATAGTGTGACCCTTATTTAGTCATGCGATTGCCTGACCATGTCTAAATCACATGAATGTAGAGTCATTATTCAGACATGTGACCACTTGATCTCTTTTAGGTCATGTTATTGTAGGACCCATCATCCTTAACATGACCACCTTCTGTGACCACTTGACCATAGGCCATTCATGTGATCACAGAAACCCCATTTATCCATACAACCACCTGAACTCTTGAAACCTCCATCGAAACCACAAGAATTGTACAATCATAGAATGAAAACCAACATTCACCACTTTTGATCTTGAATTACCCAGATAAAATGTGTTTATAATATGTCTCCCTCAATAGATATGGTTTACAAGGGGTTTGAAAAATTATATACCCTTAATAAGGGGGTCTAAATCCTAAGGAAATCCGCGAGAACCCCCTGAATCATAAAACAAAACTTAACTGTCCTAGGTTTGTGCCTGATTAGCTGGGGTTCCTAGTGGACATTTGAGTTTACCTAAGGGAAAAAATGACAATAATTCTAAAAATCCTTATATCTATGCTTTAATCCCCCTGACAAATTATAGGCCTCTTGCATGCTACATGAAACAAGTGACATCCATGCCTTCTATTTTCCAATCATGACTGTACAATGGATGTGTATCCATGATGGTGGCACTACTAATGGTGATCATTCAGTATCCTTATCTCCTCCAATCCTAAGTAGTAAAATGAAATCCCTCATGAAGTAATCCACCAGTATTTATTACAACATTACATATGCTTCTTACATTTCATATCCCCTCCCTCATCCATCAGTGGTAATGGAATAGATTTTATCTATGAGATTCTTTTTTTGGTTAATTCCCATTCAAATCTGATTTTATAATGAATTTAATTTTCTACCTTCTCTTGTTTCTCACATCAGGAATGAATCATGTTGGATTAGCGATCTATGATTATTCTGATATCATTATGTTGAAAATGCCTCTATTTTGGAACTCTTTATTAGGTGTAATAGCTGACCATATTTTTTCCTTCTCAAAGGTTCATATTATCCATGATACATTCCCTCAAAGGGATATATTTATAATAAATAGCCTCAGGTAAGCCTTATATACATAATCCCCCCTCAACCCTCCATTTTAACACCTTTTACAACGTAGATTTTCTCAAAATTGAAACCATGTAGACTCTGATTCCTATCTCCATAGGATACATAGGATGCCTCTCTCAATCCTGAGCCCCATATCCAATATTCATATGTCCCCATATACACCCTCCAATATGAAGTTAAAATTCATGGAAAAAATCCTAGTCACATGATGTTACACTACATGACATCATCCTTACCACATGACATTAATCTTTGTGGTATAGTCTTATCACATGACCATAAAATATTTTATATCAAACTATGTGGGATTTAATTACTATTTCAATGTGAGACATAGGATGCCTCCTTGAGGTTCAAACCCATTATTGTAAGTCTCCTATCCACCTACACCAGGGAAATATTTTCTATGGATCATCCCTTTATCAAGGTATTTTCTAGATAGAATTATTCCCCTACCTGGTAGTCCACATTACCTCTCAGTCTCATCACATTATTCTCACCAACCCATATTTTTGGTGAAACCTACTTTAGAGGGACATATTCTTTGTGAGACCAACCCATACTCATTGGGCCATATTCCCTTTGAGGTCAACCAGAAATGCATTCTCATGCATAAGTCCATCACCAAACATTACTCGGAATCTTTCACCTAGTAATTCTTAATACATGACATTAAACTACATGTATTTATACTTATCACATGACCTTAAAAGGCATGAAGTGTCCCATTAAGTTACACCAAACTACATGGGTTTTGATTCCTTTCACAAGGATACATAAGAATCCCCTTTATGGGCCCAATCCCAACACCAAAAAAATCCACTGCCTTCCTAGATGACAATAAACTCTAGATTTCTCACCTATATGGATTTAAAACATAGTGTGCTATAGATAAACATTATTAAGTAATAATAAGTAACAATATGCATAACCACTAATACATATAGATGGTTTCATAAACATAGAGCCTCCTATACATAAAAATGTTCACATAAATGGGATACCCATGAAATATATAGAAATTCACATCAACATATACTAATAACTAATCAATAGAATTAGGGTTACCAGCCCCATACTGGAATTTGAAAAATATTCACAAATATGAATAAAATGAGAGTCCTAAAGTAGGAAATAATTCACCCTAACAAGGTGTGATGAGCCTGACATCCCATCATCTTGACCAATGTTATTTCCTAATAATCATTACTAAGAATCCCTAATGACCACATACCTATAGAAAGTAATTCTTTATCTTATCACAGATGTGGGAGGCATTGGGTGTTTATGGTTCCATGAATAAACCTTATTGGAAACCACTCAAGATAGTAGTGTTCCCTAACATGAAGAATGTGCACCCATGCTTATCCCCTTATAAACCAATTTTCAGGACACCCCATCCCAAGTTAAAATAGTAATGTAAGGAATACATTGAACTAGTGATTATTATTTTTTCTATATGAGGAGTCTTGTCTAATTAGGTCCATGACATGAAAAAATATGTTTGGGTTTCATGCATCTTTATAGACACTTAAAAATATTAACATACACATGACTATGTTTGATTTATTAGATTAATTCCATGTTCATTTTAAATAAACCAAGAAAATAGAAATAATTCAATATATAAATCTTCTCTAATGGAAATAAAGTGTGTTCATTTCATAAGGAAATTGACAAAAACTCAGATAACATTCCACCCTTTAGATATTTTGGGGATTTCGATGATAAAATCCATGGTAATGTTTTCCCATTTCCATTATGGTATGTGTAATGGTTGTAACACCCACTTAGACATCCATCTCTTAGCCTTAACTTGGTTACATACTAGGCATAAAGATACATAGTTTACAATATCCCTTTTTATGTTATCTAACTAGAAATAATATTTCAAATCTCTATAAATCTTTATACTTCTAGGATGAATAGAGAATGGTGAACTATGAGCTTCATCCAACAAATCCTTATTTAACTTATGAATTGAAAATACACATACTCTATTCATAAACCATATAATTTCCTCATGATCATGGTTAAAATCAAGAACATTACTCACCTTCTTCTATAATTCCACATCTACCTTCAACACCTTTTTAATCCTCTATTGGATGGATATTTTAACATTCATCTAAGAAAGATAAGATATTTCCCCTTTCCACCTTATTTCAAGATCCATCTTCTATAAATTCATAAATATTGGTTCTCATTCAATCCTCATTATAGAAAAATTATCATGGTCTTTTCAACTTAGAGAATTATCCACCTTGTTCATCTTCTCAGTGTAGTAATGTGTTGAAGAATCATAATCTTTGATAAAATACAACTATATTATCTGGTACATATTCAATTCTTTCTGTGTAAATATATATTTTGAACTTTTATGATCAATATATATATCATAAATTTCACCATATAGATAATGCCTCCATATATTCAATGAAAAAATTATCTCTACTAGTACCAAATCATGAGTTGGGTAATTTTAATTAAGAATTTTTAATTGGAGAGAGGCATATTCTATCACTATATCATTATAAATGAGAACCCATCCTATTATCTTCATTAATACATCACCATAGATCATAAAACCTTATCCAAAATAGGGTAGTTCAACCACATATGAACCAACCTAACTTCTCTTCAGTTCATTGAAATTATCTTCACATTCATCTATCAACAAGAACTTAACCTTCTTTCAAGTCAAATTTTTGAGTGGATTAAATAGACATGAGAAATATATCATGAAGCATTGGTAGTAACCTGAAAACCTAAGAAAAATATAGATATTGGTTACCATGTTTGGTATAGGCCATTTCTCAATAACATTCATATTTGAATGATCCACAAATATACCCTCACTTGATATTATATGACTGAAGAATGAAACTTTCTGAAGAAAAAATCACACTTGGTAAATTTAGCATAAAACTTATCCTTCCTCAGGGTCTTCAATAAAATTATAAAAGGTTCTTCATGATATTCCTTTATTTTTCAATATATAATAATATCATATATAAAGACTACCAAAAAATGATAAAGGTAATATCTAAAGACTACATTAATTAAATCCAATAAGATAAAAGGAGTATTGGTTATTATAAAAGGAATTAATATAAATTAATAATTAACATACCACATAAGGAAGTATATATTACGTATATTCGCATTCTCGACCCTTAAATGATTATATCCAGATCAAAGATCAATTTTGGAGAAATATAGATCTCCACATAATTGATCAAATAGACCATCAATATGGGTTAAAGGATATTTGTTCTTAATAGTGATATTGTTAAGTTACTTATAATAAATACAAATATTCATTGAACAATATTTCTTCTTAACAAAAATAATAGGTCCACCCTATGGAGAAGCACTATAATGAATTAACCCCCCATATAGATTATACTAGAGTTACTTCTTCAATTCCTAAAACATAATCATGGATATTCTATACGGTGTCTTTAAAATCATTATAATACTAGGTATGAATTCTATTGAAAAATCAACTTCATGATTCATGGGAAGACTAGGAAAGTGTTTAAAAAAATATCAACATATTTTAAAATAATAGGAAAATTCTCCATGTTGAGTTTCTTCTTAAGAATTCAAGATAAATATCCCTCATGAATAAGTAGAAAAAACCCATATTATGGAAGTAATTTCCATTGGGTGGTTAAGTTTATCCTCACACTAATATACTATCATAGGTTGATTCCAAATACAAAATGTAACTCCCCTTCCTTTACATTTGATATGTACTTGATAACTGAGAGAGCCAATCTATGCTCAAAATTCTATCAAATTCAACTTGTGGAAGAATGGGAATATTTATAGGAAGAACATTTCCACAAACTTATATTAAAGATTATATATAAACTTGATATAAATTCATCCAACCATTAGGGATTTTTCCACCAAATCAACATCTAATCATTAAGGTTGTGATTTGATACCCTTATAAAATTATTTAGATATAAAAGAGTTGGTATAACTTGAATCAAATAAAATAATTCTAGTACCATAGTGGATGATAAGTTTACCTTTCAACACATGAATAGGAACTTCTACTTTGGTTATAATAATTGTACAAGATTTAATATCTTCCCTTGGATTATTATTTGGTAAGTTTATGTAAAGTTTGGGGTATTGGTTGGAATAGTGTCCTATCTATTTACAGTTAGAGAACTATAATTTTATGGATTTTACTTTACCCTTTTATTCCTAAGAATGATGAAATTATTCTCCATACTTCTATCTAACTACTTTTACCTTTAAGAAAGTGACATGGTGTTTCCTACGACAAGTATCAGATGTTTTAAAATCCACCCCTTTTCTTTACCTTATCCATTTTTTTCTCGGTTTTCTACTTCTTCTCTTACTTTTCTTTGAAAAAAATACTTAGATAATTATTTATCCATCTTGATAGAACATGATACTATATCCTTATATGATGAGAATATTTGGGAGACTAGTTCCATTTGAAGGATTAAATTTTCCCCATAAAAGAAACACTAAATCTTATTATTTGAATTATGCATGTAGTTCAAAACATGGATATCTAAAAACATAAATTTAGATTTATACCTAGAAAAATTTCCTTTTTATTTTTTATTAGACTCAATAATTGTCTCTTCATATCCACTCATTATTCACAAGGAAAATATTTTTCCAGGAAAAGCAACTTAAAATCCTTCCACACCAAGCTCACTATTTCATCCAAATACTTAGTATTTTGAATCAATGAACACCATTGAACTGAATCCCACATTAGATTTTAAAATTCCATGAAAACCTTCTCCCTTTAATTACTTTTTGAAGTGAGAAATATTTTTTCTAAGAAACTAATCCATTTATTAGTTACAAATGGATTTATGGTTCTATTTAATGATGAAGGATGTTTTCACATGAAATAGTGTAAAATTATTACACCATGTTATGAATCAGTAGGATACTCTATATAGTAAAGGTTATTGGCCATAAATTGATTTATCTACTTGAAAATAGTTACAATTTTTCCAATTCCACCTCTATCTCCATCTTCACTATCTTTCCTAAGAAGAAAAATCCCTACATAGATTATGTGAATTGATATAGTTTCCATTAATTACACTAGGAACCATTTCTAAAAAATTAATTGGACTAGATTATATCATAACATTATGAAAGAAAATGTAAAATTTTTAAACTAGATAGAGACATGAAATAAATTGAAAATTTATGCATAACTAATCTCAGAATCATAAGCTTGGTTTATTTGGGAACATTCTCAAATCATTAAAAAATTATGAAATATTTCATAGTTGGTTGTAAAGAAAATGTTTATTAACCCAATAATATTCTGTATGTGTGTATTTAGGTCCCAGTAATCATGCACTAGAGTGATAACTAAGATATACTTGACCGACTCTTTTATGGGTTATTACCCCTAGATGCATCTGTGCTAAAACTACATCCACTTGTAGTATAAAGATAAATATTTATCACTTAGAAAACCATATAATCTCTACCTTTCGAAAAAATTTATGATATTATTCTAAAATTAGACATATCCTCAAATTAGGTCATAGATTTATGTTCCATAATCTATGTTTTCTTAAATTTAGTTTCTAAGGGTTCTACAAAACTTACTTTGATACTAAATGTAAATACCCTGAATCTAGTAGCCCAAAGTTAGTGGTTACTTTATTAAATTGTCTCTAGATACAATAAACCTCATCCAAAATGACCAAATAGTTTATTAGTATTGGTAAACTAGATTCATACTTGAATCTCACATTACATTGAAAACATAAAATGAAGTAGAATATTTTCATTGAGAAAATAATTATTCCCTTTATAATATCCATACATATAATTAATAGTTAACATATTTTTATCATGTGGAAAAGAAAACATAAGAAACGGGAGAGCACAGATTCCTAGTAATGGAATACATACAATAGAAGCTATCATAGAATAAATAAAGCATGAATAATATGGTAGGAATAAATGACAATAAAATAATTATATCAAAATAATCACATGATCATGAAAATTATCCATGTATTACATAACTATTAAAATAATCACATGGACATACTTCTATAATAATGTAATTCATAATGACAGACATTTTAAACTTACTATTGGGGCCTCGTGTAAAGATATATTACCAAAATGGGTAAGGCATCAGTAAAATACCCAATATGTTTTGTCTCAAGAGACCTACCAATGCATCAATGGAATTTTTTATTCTATACCACACCCATTTCTTAATAATTTTAATGAATTAATCACAAGAATAAATAATACAATTTTATCCACATGCCTTAAAATTCAATAACTATCCATATTGTAAGAATGAGAATAGAAAATGTTAGAACTTTCACAAGTCAAATTGATCATAAAACATATAGAGAAAAATGGTGTATTATACCATTAGAAAATATCTTTAGTAAATCATAATATTCAATAAAGTAATTTTACATAGATTAAAATACTTTAAAATGATCACTAAAAAATTTCTTGAGGAAAATACCCTTTTTATTTTGAAATCACATATTAAAAATATGAAATTTTATAAAATATTAGGGAAAAAATTTCTTTGGAATTAAATATTGAAAATTTTAAAGAAATATTCAAATCAAATATTATTCATGATAGTGGAAAACTCTATTCACGTGATGTACGTTAAAATAAATATTCCATTTACACCTTCATTAAAAAGTTATTCATTTAGAAAATGATAAGAAGATTGATTTTAAAACTTTTTATAAAAATTAAAATATGGGTAAAAATTAATTTCATAAATCATTTGATAACATTAAAAACATTATTTAAATCATTATAAATAAAATATGGACAAGGAATAAAAATATTCCCAACTGAAAGAAAAATATTTAGTTTTTTCTAAAAAACATTATTTCAAACTTTTGAGTAATTAAAGAGAATAAAATGAAAGGAAAACCTGTAATTTATAAAATAACCAATGGATAATAAAATACATTAGTTTTAATATAAAAAATTATATAATTACCCCAATGTAAACTTAAACATAAGAAAACCTGAATAATGATGAGATTGTGAAATAAACCCTTACCTATGGTCTGACTTGCATCATAAGTGATTTTAACCTCCTATATAAAAACTGTAATTTTATTAAAATTATATAATGGAATAATATAAATTTATATAATATCATATATTATCCACTTATAACATTTTAATACTTATTTATTAATAAATATTTATTAAAATCATTATTTTCATGTGTTAACTGTCTCATTTTTCATGTATGTTTCGGTTCGGTGGTTTTGGTACTTGCGTATTTATCAAAATTAAATCATATATAAGATTTTATTCATTATATAAGTATCATATATATTCAAAATATACATATTTTTAATCATCTATTAAAGGAAGATATATAAAAATTATTTCCACCATTCCTGGTGACGGTAGGTTGTACATATGCATGAACGCTGTTTTCTTTTTCTAAGAAAAATAAGGAAAGAATGTTAAATACAATTTCATCTTTATAGATACATAATTATATCATAAATAAAATATATATACATTAAATACACCCTTATTATAAAAAAATTAAAATATAAATGAAAAATGAACCACATCGCTTCGTGAAGGTGGTAGTCTACATATACACACGAGCGATGTCATAATCTTGCAACAGGAAAGAAGGTAAGAAGTTAGATATGATAATATAATTAAATATGAATAATTATATCCTAAATATCATATATTAAATTTAAATCCATCATATTTACCATACATGAAAGCTGGTTATGGAAAATGAATTGTATCGTTACGTGGAGGTGGTAGTCCACACATATGCACAAGCGATACTTTCACTCACAATTGATGAAAAAGAGGGTGGATAACGATGGTTAAATAATAATAATAACATTTAAATATGTTAATATTAATTAATTTTTAAATTTTTTGATTAATATAATATATTTAGAGGATGTAGAAGAAGAAATAAATTGATAGAGGCTGGGTATGATGATTATCTTTTCTTGAGTAGGCCTCCTTTAGATCCCTTCATAAGGTCCCATAGAATGGTCCTTTAATAATATAATCACTTCTAATTCATGGATATTTATGTTTATAATATAATAAGGTAGGTTTTGGGTGGTATATATTTCTCAAAGTGGTGTAATGTAGAGAGAATAAGGGTGTCCTTTTATAAGTGGGAGAGATGACACACTTGGAATTTCTTAATAAATTTAAATATAATAATGTCATACTCAAGAAAAATTATTCAAAATGTATAGGTATTAAAATGTGGGATATTATTAGGTATAAATATGTATATTAAATAGTATTTAGATAATTTTAATTGGAATAATTACCCTTATATCTTGGTTTGACTATAGGTAAATCTATTTTAAACTTAACCGTGATGACAATTTTTTAATGTTTTTTTACTATTCATTATTATAAAAAATGAAATTGGACTCACTAAAAAATTTGTAAAATATTATTAAAAATATTTAATCCATTTCATTGTATTCAATTAATAGAATTTTTAGAATTTAATTTAAAAATAAACCCAAAAAACATGATGAAAAGCTATTTTTTAGAAAAATGTTTTCTTAAGTATAAATAGTTTTATACAAAAAAATAAAAAAAAATAAAAATAAAAATTAAATTAATTGGATTAATAATAATATAAATGATCAAATTTTACTTTTAAAACCATTTTAAAACAAAATTTATCTTTGTAAATTCTTAAAACGAATAGACGGTTTTCAATAAAAATCAGTATTTTTCACTATTCATCGAAAAATCAAACATTTCAGATAATTCATAAAAATTAAATATAAGCTAAAATTTACATAATTATTTAAAAAATTAATTTATTTCTTTCAAATAAACTTTATAAAAGTGTTATAAATTGATTATATTATCTAATCCCTGAATGAAATAATACCATTTTTGAGAAAAAAATGTATTTTTTAACATATAATGACTCTACTGAAAATTAATAAATTTGAGTTATATATACCCTTTATATTTTTAATTATGTGGTAAATACTATTCATACCAAAAAATTAATAGATATTTAATAACATTCACATTTAAATAATAATATTTTTATAGTATAACATAGTTCGCTAAATGATCAGTGTTGTGTGTTAAGCTAGTTATTGAACACTTAAAATTTATTTAAAGAGAAAACTATTATAAAATATTGAGGTGTTATATACTATTCCCCCAAAACCATTATTTTATGGTTTTAATCCTATTATATCTTCATGAAAAAATATCGAACTAAATTGATAAGAACAAAGAATAATAAATAAGACGGTGAAAGTTAGTGGGAAACTCAACCATCCAATAACATGATCATATCCGAGTTCATTGAAGAATTTGAGTATGATAAAAAAATAAGGTGGATGTTCATATTGGAAAAAAATATACAAAATATTTAAAATATATGATTAATGTTTTTTCTCAAATAATTAATTTTATCAAAGATAAATATCAATTATATATTTAATCAGTACCATGATCAAATGTTATTCAAAAATATGCTAAGAATTATCCTTGAACTAATAATCTTAAAAAACATGGAGTCTCCATATCCTTATTTATTCCAAGATTCAAATTTAAAAATTTAATAATCAAATAACCCAGCTAGTATTATTAAATAATAAAATATTATTAATGTATAAAAAATATTCTATATTCTCATGATGAGTAAATAATCCATTAAAATTATTTTATCGATTATTATTTAATTAATTGTTAAATTAATATTAAAATAAAATTTTAAATAATCATAGTTGCACAATAAAAAATGTTGAAATAAGAAAAATATTTTTGTTTTGGGTATCATGAGATAAAAAGAATAATATATTCCCGTATAATTTACTTTTTAGTTTCCTATTATTTTTTATATAAACTTTTAATTATTTTTATCATCATAAAAATTATGATAAAATAATGAATTATATTTTTAGAAAGAAAAATAATATATTTGAATATTTTAAAATTATTATTGGAAAAATTCATAAATAATTTATCATGAAAAAATAAATAAAAAATTATTTAGGTAATCAAATTTCTTATGAAACAATGGTTCAAAAATCATTATAATTTATGTTTAACATGGAATGATTTTTTCACTAGGGTTATTATTAAAAAAAATATACATTTTATTTACCACAAAAGGATTTATAAAAGTCCAAGTTTTATATTTTCCAATGATTTAATCATTTATTTGAAAACTAAAATTTTAATTAATTCAGTCATAAGAAGAAGGGGAGAATTTTTTTTGAGACAAGTGGGGTGAGAGGATTAGAAAAATACTTCTACCTCATTAGAAATTTTCCAATATTTCAATAATTCTCTATTTTGTCCACATTCATTGATGTAACATTTCATGAATGTCTTCTCTATTATAATTCTTATTTTATTGATTTCACTTCCTCTATGAAGAATACAAATAATGTGACAGATATGAGGACCCGTTCTTCTTTATGTGGTGAGGTGGAGGGAGAGATTATCTATGAGAGGATTTCTTCAACCAATGATGAAATAAATAGAGAGGGGAGATTTATTTTCCAATGGGGAAATGAAAAAAATTACATATAATAAATAATTAATTTATTCCCAAAATCTCATCATTAATACACATTTAATTCCCCAATAATAAAAATACTAATAACTCCCTCTCATTATGATAATAATTGAAATCCTATCATAATGGATATGGCCTACCGAAAATATGATATTATCTAATCCTATAGGATACATTATTACCACCATGTAACACCAAATTTACATCACCATCTCAATAAAAACACTAAGATAGTTTCATTTTAATATGCTGACAATTTAAAATAAATAACATAAAATTCTCGGTTTATGGCTCATCGTGGGAGAAAATAATTTTTACCTCTCCTAGTCAAGAATCCCTATTTTTTAAATAATTGATGTTTCAATATTTTCATTCGAGATATCATTTAATATATATAAATATTCATTCTCATGAAATAAATATTTATTTTTTAATAAATTTTAATTCCACAAATTTTCATATAGATAAATTTTCTCCAAAAATAAATCAAATGGTAAGCACCATTTTTTGAAACTAGCATAATAATAAATTTTTTGAGGAATTAAAAAATGAGCTATGTCTCAATCAATAAAAAATATAGGTCACTACATCCACCACCTTTAAACTCTTTCATCCTCAAAATAAAAGTAACTTGATCTTCAAACCACGAAGCTCATAAAATAACCTCAGGTAGAAAATAAACTCATCCTAACACATACTTAATCTTCCTATAGTGGATCAAGATCTAATAAATCTCAGATAAAATAATATAGGGAAGGAATATATGCTCTAATCAGATATACTTGAAATCAGTTCATTGAGATAACAACACATTTGTTCCCTAATAAAGTAACGCTCGATGATTGATTATGGGTGACTGAGTATTATTACAAAATACTTTTCATATAGTTCAATATATCATCTTTAATGGAAACTCCCAACATATTCCATATCCATAACAAGCCACAATCCTATTTTCCAAAAAAATATGAAATCAGTATTTTATATCAATGATTCTTAGGAATTTCCATTGGTTAAGAAAATGAGAGGTTGAGCACATCTCACCCTATTAGGGGAAATTATTTCCAACTCTAGGAATCTATTATAGATTTAAGATATGTTCATGAATCATTCACATATATCGGTATGGGATTGGTTACCTTAAAAAATGATTAGGTGTTGATTTTTTCTGATATGAATCCTGATACACATAGGAGGGTATTATATCAATAACGTTATCTATATGTATTGGTATATATCAATCATGTGACCCATTATTACCCAGTGATAATGATTTGAAGGATGGATATATTTTAAATCCATGAGATGGGGAACTTTTGAGTTTATCACCATATAAGGAGGTGGTTGGTGTTTTGGAATTAGGATTAAAACTACAAGAGGAACCCTATGTATCTTGTGAGAAAAATAATCAAAACCCTTTTAATTTGTATTATCCTATACCATGTATTTTAAAATCATGTGGAAAATATGTATATAAGGGTATTTTGGAATTGAATATGGGGCCTAGACCTCTGAGATCCATCTTAAGTATCTTGAAAAAACAAGAATCAAAGTTTATGTAGTTCATATAAGTTACTATATCATAAAATAGAGAAATAATAGAAGTTTTCAGTGTGAATTATGCATATAATGCTTCCAAGAGATACTTAATTAATGATATAACCTTCTAAAGGAGGATAATATATAATCAAACTTACATCTGAAAGGAGAAACATATTGGGGGGATTTTTTTCATGCTGATGACACAATCTTCATCAGTATCTAAGCTCACATGATTCATGATCGGTGCAAGAAACAAGAGATAAAAAGATATTGGAAACATTCATGATAGCATAAGATTGAATTTTATGGGTCTTAAACACTAAGTCCTCCTTGATGTTTGAATGGGGATTACAAACTAAGGTTGGACTAATATTTGAGTGGGGCCTATACACTGAGGTTTACATGATGTTTGAACAAGGATTAAACATCGAGGTCTACCATTATAAGAGATTTTTATTTTCTAATGGAATGATAACTAAAAGAGTGTAATACTATGTGATTCATGTTTGGTGTGATAAATAAGAGATAATAAGGGACCAGAAACACTGCATATAGGTGCGGGACTGACGCACTAAGCCAACCATATGTGAACATAATTTCAAGCCCATGAAGGATGTAGATCTGTGAATTTTCATCAAATTCATAGTGATATTATGGCTGAAATGGGTGTATAAAAGTTCTTCATGTGAAGTATGGATGTTTGGGGAAATATTTTGAAAATATGTTTGATATGGAGGCTGATACTTAAAAATGAATCCTATATATCTCATTTGCAATAGGAATCAAAGTCTACGTAGTTCAAAAGTCCATTTACCACTGATTAGAAAGGTGTAATGGTTGATATTACAAAGATCTTGGACCCTAAATCTAGTGAGTGTTGGAGGAAATTAAAGTGAAATGTCCTTTATGGGAGGATAATGACTTAGTACAACATGAGAGACACCCTTAGGGGCTATATGGTCATACGTGTGTCATGGGATCTTGCACCTCACATGAAGGAAGGGTGATCATGCACTTCACATGAAGTCTATGGATTCATTCACTCAGAATGATGTATTTGGAGTCATGCATGTTTTCAAGAGAATGAGGGACAGGAAAATGAGAAATTCATGTGTAGGTAGGTACTCACATAGCTTTATCGCATATCTAAAAATCCATTTCGTGATCGTATTCCCTTCTACTGACCAATGGGTAGTCATGTGAAAATTTTCCATTCACGTGACCAAATGTTTTTCATTAATTCATATTACCATTGAATGAATAAGGTTTTTCACATGCAAATATTATGTGAAAGTCATTATTTTTCTAAATTACTCACCAATATTTGTTAGGTAAAAGACTATTGTGATTGTGTTATCACTCCACTCTGGAAATTTCTCTCTGGTTCTCCTCTCCACTTTGTTTGCAATGAGGATTTTATAGGTGTCAACTATATTATATACATATACCCATTTTAATGGTATAAATGACACATATCTCAGATTAAGTTAGTTGAAGAACCATCCGCATACATCGGTGACATCTCACACACTTCGCATAGCTAAGATGAACGTCATCAGTGATGCCTCACGTTTCACCATGTGATAAAAATAGTTCATGAGAAGAGTTTATCATGGATATCCTTTCTTACCTAAGTTTCTTGATCTTATTTTTATAGGTTTTTTTCATGTCCCAAGAGAGAATCACATGAATAATGTTGACCGCGTGATCAACCCATCATTACCAGCTTCCTCAAACCCATGTCATGGAAAGGATTGTATAATGTTTAATAAAGGAGTTTGTATGAAAGGAAACATATTTATTAAATATCATAGATAGGATACATGGATAGTGTTTCATAATTCCATTGCATGAACGCTTTACATTACTAGGGTTTCGTGTGATGAAGATCAACACACGATCAAGGATGAAAGGCCTTGTGGATTCAATCCATCACTTGAATGATTTGTGTAACCCAAACCGCATGATGATGTCATAAGACTGGGTTTAAATAAGTATTTCACATGATGTTCAAATCATCATGAAATCACATGATCTTAAGGGAGTTTCATGATGTATTATTACATGATGCATGGTTACCTAGATAATTATTCCAAAATCCTTGTCAAGGACAACTTTTCTTGGTCAAAATGAGTTGTAATCTTGTCTTGGAGTTTATAATATATCTCCAAGGACCATCAAATGAAGAACAATGACCACATGATCCTTTTATAATAAAGAAATTTCATCACATTTCTTGGTTATCATGGAATATCATGAGGTTTCGTGTGATCAAGTGAATTCGATAATGTGAAGCTGATCATATGATCAGTCATGGGTCTCATGATGACATGAAAACCCTATTCACATATTTTTATCTTCTTGTGTTTGATACACCACATGATGATTCTGAGGTCACATGATTTTATGTCTCATTAAGGGTTACATGATCACATAACCTAGGCACTTGATCCCCATGTGTTCATGATTTATTATCTTCCATTAAATTAAAATGATACATGGGTATTTCTTACACTTCAAAATTTTCAATGCTTCTTTAGTGGGAATCAACAAACCCCCCTAGAATAAAATTCTAAAAAAGAGAAATAACTTGGTTATAAAGAAGTCAATTCACACATGATTGTCTTATTCTAACATCCATTAGTCTTCTGAGTGCCTTATGGTCTTCCTAGAGACATTTTTGACTCCACAAGATGCACTATAAACAGGTGGGAAGGTAGATGAACTTTTCTTCTATAACTTTAAATCCTTATAAGATCTTGTATTTTCTACTTTCATGAGATTTCTTCATAAGATCCTATCACATGTCTGCTTCTCAAGATCTGATTGTAATATCCAATCACATAACAACCTTGTCTGGATAACTCAAACAACTAAACTAATGACTAACTAATGTTAATCCATTCAAACTATGAAGCACATCCTTAGTTTCATGATTTACGTGATGCTTTTGAATTCATATGATTCGTGTGAAATTTCAATGGTCACACAATTGTGTAAGGATTTTTAAGTGGTTGTACATGATTTACTTGGGAATCATGTGGTCTCACAATGCTTCTGAGGTTATGAAATTCACATGTCCATTCTATGGTCATGCGATCACATGAATTGGAATGGATTATGTGCTTTGTGTATGATATGAAATACATGCACATATTTTATTTAGGTGAAAATTATTCATACTAAAACCCAATTTATCTTATTCCCTAATTTAGATGTTTTTTAATAAAGGATGCTGCAATAGAAGTGGATTATTGGAATTCCATGGTTTTCCACATGGACATCGACCAATGCCTCTTTGTCCAATCATCTCAAAAGCAGTTAATGATCATTATGGGGACTAATATTCTACTGTATGTTGTGTAAAAATGGTTTCCTTTTTATGGATTTAGCATCTAGATTGATTCTCTAATTTTGGTATTGAAATCAGAGTTTATACCTCTATCCTGGATTCTAAAGAGTCACAATAATTTTAGAGATAATGTATCGCACATGGGCTCTTTCATTTTTGAGGATAAAAGCTTCAATGGGTGTATGATAAAGTTTATAGAAATAAAATTTGAAGGGTTTAATCATGAGTATGATCCTGGTATCTATATATGTCATTCATTAATATGGAAGTATATTTCTAATCAAATGTTTAGATGGTTGATCGGTTAGGAAATCTCATTAGATGGAAGTTTTAGAATATACTGGGGTCAATCCTTCTGGGTGTAGCATGGTACTACAAAACTTTATTCTCAGTTGAAATAGATTATCCTATATAAATATATCTGGATTTCTTAGAACATATCCCACTATAAAAAGGGTATGATGATAGACCTAGTCATCTGATAGAGTCTAGATATGAACACATTCCACCTAATTCATAGTGAGTTCAGAATCAGTCTCTTAGATGTAGAGAAGATCTGTGGAACACCCATCCTAGGAGATATGTATGAAACGTTTCTTCCCCCACAGTCTATCTAGGATAATGTAGAGTGGACCCCATATTTCTAGATAATTTATCAATTTATATAAAATTTATATTGTCAAGGATCTATTTCTGGGGGTGGTCATCCCTTTCAATAAATGGGTTGAGTTCATTATCAAGATGATGCACACCAAACCCTTTATTAAGAACACGAAGGCCTGTCCATCATAATAATCTTGATGTGTAGAGGGTGCCTTATAACTGATAGTTAAAGAGGGATTATTAAAAATTTGGGGATGGGAGGTTACTTCCAATTTTGATCGACCTGTTCAGCTAACAATATTTTTCTCAATGTACCTGAGAGGGTACCTTCTTTCAGATTAGAAGAAGGGTGGAGTTAGGGTCTCCACCTTTGTGATTGTGGAAGCTATAACACCCTGAGATTTTATAATTTTTTTAAATAAATTTAATCTTTTAAATATTTTTCATTATATGCAACACCAAGTTTATCTTGCATTACTTTCAACATTGAGTTTATCTTTCATCACACAAAACACTGAGTTTAAACAAAAATGACATACCATTAAAATATTATTATTTAATATGATTATTATTTTCTAGCCATTAGAATGGTGAGTATAAATAGGATTAAATAAATTATGAAATATATGGTTTACCCATGTATATAAAATAAATTATTTAATGATTAATTAATTATAAATGAAAATAAAAACTATTTGAAAATAATGGAAATATTTTTCTAAACAACCATTTTTATGAAAAAAATGCATTTCACCTCAATAAATTAAAAAACAATTTTGATGAATTATTTTAATGAAATTTATATATTATATATTCAATCAACTATTTAATATTCATCTTATATGTTTTCTGGGTAAGATATAAGAATAAATCTAATTTTATGCTTAAAAATGTATTTTTTATGAAAAGAAATTTTATAACCTTTTTGCACACTTATTTTAAAAATAATTTTTGAAAATTTTATAAAATTTATTTTAAAAATAAATTTCATTTTTAGAATCATTATGTAAAAATTACTTTAGTGTGATTTTTTGATAATTTTATGAAAGGATTAATTTTTTGATGAATAGTGAGAAATATTAAATTTTAATTGAAAACTGCATTTTTATTTAAATTATTATAAAGTTAAATAAATATCTATTAATATAATTTATTTCATTATAATAATTTTTATATTGAATTTTTATATAAAATCTTTGTAAACTTTTTAATATTTTCTCTTTAAAAACGAGTTTTCTAGTCACATTTATGAGATTAATTTTAAATTAAAATTTGACCCTTAAGTGAATTTAATTTGGAAAAATGGATTCCATATTTTTAATTATCATAATTTATATTATATAATTATTTCAATTATTTTTTTTAAAAAAAAATTAATAGTGAAAACAATAAAAATTAATGGCCACTGTTAAGGTAAAAATGGGTGTACTGGGGGTGTTAAATTAAATAGATAAGTGTTAAAATGACCTAAAATATTGTCTAAAATATATTTTATGCTCATATTTTGACCATATAATGTATAAATATAGATAATAATCCATTTTTTATCCTTATATCATCATAAAAATATAGGTACACATTTTTTATTTAAAACAATTACAAGTGTTCCACTGACCTCACTTATATAAGGCCACCCCTATCCTATCTTCTTCACACATTAAAATACTTTTAGGTTCAGAAAATAACTACCAAAATAAATTATAAAATTATATCATATCATCATATAATCCTTATTTTGTGTATAAGTCCCACTTATAAATAATTTCGGTGCAAACCTAAGGAGGTTACTCGAAGAAGATGTAACATTCTTCAACGAGCATTGTTATTTTCTTTCTTCCTCCACATCCTTAAATTCATGTTTAACCATGATGATATAAAAACCTTATTATATTAAATTTAATTAGATTTTTTATTTTAATGTAATTATCTACAAACATATATACTTCCATCAAATGAGTTATGGAATCAGCATTCATGTGTACGACGGATTACTACCTCATGAACCAATGTCATTTGTTTTTTCCATTACCTCCTCTAAAGGTTGGGTATGATGATGGATATAAAGATTATATAAGATATTTATAATATAATTATAAGTATTTATTCATTATATCATATACAATTTTTTTTTACTTTTCGTTTCACAGGGGATACGTTAACGTCGACCATGTGTAGGATGGACTACCGTCTTGCAAAGCGATGTGATTTATTTTCACTAACGCTTTACATGGAAGATAATATGGATACATTTAATTAATATATGTGATATAAATGACATAATATTATATTAATGACATATTTATTATTTAAAAAAAATAATATATCATTTTATTTCTTACCTTTTCACTCATTGAATGATGATAATGTTGTTTGTGTACGTGTGGACTGTCGCCTTCACGAAGCGATGCGACTCTCTATTTTCATCACCAAACCACATTGATGATATGTATAATTATATTAAGTGGTTTAATATTATATTTATCATATTATTATAATTATTTAGAGAAAATGTTTTACTTACCTTCTTTCCATAATGATTGTTGAAAAATGTAAACGTACTCATGCGTACATACGGCCCACCGTCTCTATGATCGTAACATACTTAATTTATCAAAACCATATTTCATTATTGTAATTAAAAGTATAAATGATGTATAAATATAATAATTATTTAATTATAATTATTCTTGATAAGATTTAACCATGATCAAAACAAAAGAACCTAAAATAAAAAATCAAAACTTATACGAAAAACAAGGTGATAATTACCAGAAACATGATTTTAACAAAGAATTTACAATAAATAGGTAATAAATGGTCATAAGTAAATTATATATGGTATAATATTTATAATTATATTTATAAAATATTTATAATAAAATTATATTTATTATACAGGATGTTTGTATGTTTATAATGGAATTAGATACTTTAGGTGAGGGAATTCTAGTCTCTTTTTTATTTTTGGGAGACATATGCAAAATCACCACTCATTTATTTTGTGTGGTGTATATACTTACCATTTGAAATTTTATATCATTAATATACTAATTTTCATGATATTTAAAGGTTCATTTTATGGTATTTTTTATTGGGTCTTATGATTCAAAAGATTACTAAAGTACTAAGGGTTTTTCTTCTCACTTTTATTTTCTATGAGACATAAGCCAAATAAACCATGTGATTAATTTATATAGTGTATATACTTCACATGAATTTATTTTATGATTATAATCCTTAAGTTTATGGTTATTTACATATCCATATGAGTATCTCTCTTTTATGGGGTTTACATTTCAAAAATTACCAAAGCGGTATGGGTTTTCTTCCTCAATTGTTTTTCTTTGAGACATGTTATATTATGAACCTATATTATTTTATGAGGTGAATATAAAACCTCATTGACATATAATATCATGAATCTATTTATTATCATGTTATTTTATGATTTGTTTAATGTTATTCTTTCATTTGGGCATACGATTAAAATTTACCGAAGTGTTGAGGGTTTTATAATAAAATCTCCCAGTTTATCGAGATTGTTTATATTTATCAATGTTAAAATATTATAAAATATCTCTAAATAAACTCATGAATTTTATCATCCTGTGTTTATTTCATGAGAATACATTTTTTCATTTATTTTACTCTCTTTATGTACTCAATAGTTCAAAACAAGGTTTTTTTTAAAATCAATTTTATTTCTCTCTTCGTTCGAAAACCCATTTTCTCCCAAAACCATGTTTTCTAAAAATGTTTTAAAAAATGATTTTAAAATTATTAAAATGATTTATTAAAGACATTTTTAACCATTTTTTAAATTTTACAAAGTTTTTTTAAATGAATCTTCATGTCATTTTACAAATAACGCCTATTTGGATTTTACTAAAAATGTTAAAGGATTCCCTGTTTTAATGTGTATTCCATAAATAAAAATGAACTTCTATTATGACCATTATTTTATTTAAGCTTAATATAAAAGTTTTCAAGGTTATTTTTAACTAAAAGGATTTTCAAATTTTTTTAAAAACTATTTTTCAAAGAGGAAACATTATTTTACTCAAGAAATGTTTGAAATGAATTTTAAATCTTCCTTTATAAGTTTAAATGTTTATTTTTAAATAAATGGTTTTATAATTTTTATTATTATGATTTTTTAGTTTTAAAAATTTTATTTTCAAAGAAAATATATTTTCCTCAAGAAATGTTTTAAATTATATTTCAAATTTATTTTCCATCTACGATGAATTTGGGTGATGTTACCATGCATTTACTGGGATATGATCATAGTATACCGTTATTATTAATTGTTAAAATGTTTTTTGTTTAAGATGTCATGATGTTTATGAAACCCATTTCTATTCTATGGGGTATACCATGATAAAATTATTATTAAACCCACTACTTTTCATGGTTTATGTTATAATTTAATGATGAAATGGTTATAAAACCTATCTGTTTTCCACAAGTTATAATAAGATGAAATGTTTGTGAAACCCATTGCATTACATGAGTTATGATATGAAGAAATTTTTTATTATCTTGTGGAACACATACGTATGATTTTAATTTTGTGATTTGTGGGACCTATATCTCCCTCAAATGAATAGAATAAATATTTATAAATAATGAGTAAATATGTTACGTGTAACCCTGATTACATGTTGAAAATAATATGAGTGAACCTAATTGCATTTTCAAAACGTAATGCATAAACCAGATTATGTGTTCAAAATGTTATGCATGAACCTAATTATTTGTTCAAAATGTTATTAATGTACATGATTACATGTTCAAAATTTTATGTGTTAACTTGATTAAATGTTCACAATGTTATGAATGAACCTTATTACATGTTCACAGTGTTATATGTGGACTTGAATTTTATATCCATAATGCTATACATGGACCTGGTTGCATGTACATAAGTTCATGTGAGGTCCTGATTTCATGTCCTTAAATTAATGAGTGAACTTGGCTATATTAATACATGTTAAAAATGTTATAATTTGACATATATGCCACAAATATATTTATTATGCCAATTTTATGTTCTCATGGATCATTTTATTTGATTCCATTATGATTAATGTCTTATGAACTGCTAAGATTTATGACATGACTCATGTTTATGATCTATGATATGCAAGGTATGGTTTTCCAATTTTATTCTCATGTTCTCATACCCACATGCTCATGTTATATAGATATATCCCTTGTTTACCATTACTTGGCATCTAACCTCATCCTTTCTTATGTTTCCTCTCCTTAGGTTATGAAGAAAGGTTTTAAGTTGGGTATTTCTATGAAGAGTTATAAATAAGAAGAACTTTTTTGGATATATTGAAGATATTTCACCAAATTAGAATATAGTGCACCTAGTTTCCAAATTCACTAAACTATTATGGTACTCAGGAATGTTTTTGGGTAACGTATTGAATAATAATATAAAAATATGTAATATCTATTCATGAGAATCCTGGGTCTCCATAGTTGGTATCAGAGGAAAGGTTTAGTTAAAATTTAGAAACTAGGATGAGAAAATATTAGTTAGATCCCTAAGTATATTTATAAGGACATGTTTAGGGATACGTCTAAGGATAATTATATGGATGATTCAAAGTATAGGAAAATGTATTTGAATTTTGGTAAAGGATAGAGATATTGGTTTCTAAGAAATCCCATTCCTTTTTGGACACTAGAAGTGGATGTGGATCTAGATCAGAGGTACCTAGGGGTAATAACTCTGAAAAGGGAACATTGATATGGACTCGATCATCACCTAGTGAACAATATCTTTCCTTGATGCAAACTTAGTTTGACACTCTCAGGGCATTTTCATTTTAAATTCAAAAAATATTTATGAACCATCATGAAGGATTTAACTATATGATGACTATGAATGAACTAGAATAAACCTGTGGAATCATATATTAAAAAGTAGGTTTCATGATTTATAAATCCTATAAATTATGTTTCTTGATTGTGTGGTTTTCCATTAGGATTAGTGTTCCTCAAACTATTATTTTTGGTTTTAGTCATTGGAGGGAATAATAAAGAACTGTGTTATCAATTAATGTGATGGAAAATTTAGTGACTATAAGAAACCAAATTGGATTATGACTAGAGAGAAATATATTGTGATTATTTCTAATCAACTATCATGATATATGGTTAAAAATGTGAATTCAGTGAGATTACTAACACATAAAATAATATGAAGATGTAATTTTATGAAATTTCATGTGGTAATAAATATAGAGGAAATAAGACTTAGCTTACTACATGTTAAGATGTTGGGAAGAAGAACCTAGAAGAAAAATCTAAAATGTATGGAAAGATGTTATCTATGCAGAAAAGAAGGTCATAAAGTGAAAAATTATCAAGGAGTTCAATGTCTTATGTGTGGGAAACATGGGAATTATCCTAAAAAAATCTCTAACCCAAGAATCAACTTATAGAACAAAAGAGGACCTATTCTATATCAATCATTGATATAGAAGGATTGATGTATTTATGTTTTGGGATTCAAAGATTATGTTGTAGAATTATTTTATAATGGTATTTTGGTTATAAGAATCCGGAAACATCTAAGGATTTCATTATCTTTGGAAGCATATATATCTCCATATAATATTAAAATAAGAGTTATGAATAACGTCATTGTCTTATGAGTTTAAGGTTTATCATAAGTTAAAAGACACTGAAAGCCCTCTTGAGGTTTTATATGATGGGAGTGTATCAAGAATAAGGATATTTTAAGAGACATTTATGGAAACTCAACCCACTAGTTATGTATATAGTGAAAATGTTATTTGAAGAGGAATGCCTTAACACTTTTTAGACATATGATCTTATCTATTATGTTAATGTAATTAAGAGTTATAGTTAATTACGTTACAAAGTCCACACACTTTTGTTCTATCAGAAAATATTTCCCTTTGGACCACATTATATAATATAAATTAAGGAATTATTAAGGTTTCATGGAATAACACATTCAATTATATCTGATATAGATCCAAATTTTACCTCAATGTTTTGATGAATTATTCAGTAAGTTCTTGATTTAGATTTGATTTTCAATACTATGTATCATCCTAAAAGATATAGTCAGTTTGAGAGAACAATTCAAACCATAGAAGATATTATATGACCTTATTCTATGGATTTAAAAGGTGGTTAGGATCAATACCTTACTCTTATTGAGTTTTCTTACAATAATAGTTTTCACTCGAGCATTCATTTTGATCCTTATGAAGTCCTTTATGGAAATAATTGTATAACTCAAACATACTAGAATGAAGTTATAAAAATAAAGCTGTTGGAACCTGAGCTAGATAATGAAATGGTAGAGAATTTTATAGCCATTAAACAGCAAAAACAGGTAGAAAATGTTAATATAAAGGTTACAATGATAATAATTGATATGATATATAAGTTTAAGTTGGTGAGAAAGTTTTTCTATGAATTTATCTATGAAATAATGAATGGAAAACTACACCCTAGGTAAATTGGTCCCTTTGAAATACTTGATCATATCAGTATAGTAGCTTATTATTTGTAACTTAAACCAAACCTTTATTAGGTTCATGATGTGTTCTATGTATATCTCCTAAGTATGTATATACCTGATCCCTCACATGTAATGAACTCAGAGGCTGTACTGCAGGAGCATGATATTTTTTATAAGGAATAATTGGTGGAGATTTTGGATAGTATAGGGAAAGTTTTATGAAATTAGACCTTTCACTTGGTAAATTTTTTATGGTGAAACCACTTAATTGAGGAAGCTATATTGGAACTTTAGGATGTAATGAGGTAAAAGTATCCCTAATTGTTGGTACCAAAGTGATGAATTTTGAGGGAGAAATTCATTTCAAGGGAGGTAGAATATAAAACCCTGAGATTTTTTAAATATATTTTTTCAAAAAAATTTAATATTTTCAATATTGTTCACTACAAACAATACAAATTTTATCTTTCATTACACACAACACTGAGTTTATCTTGAGTTATCTGAAATACTGAGTTTAAACGAAATATGACATACTATTAGAATATTAGTATTTAAAATGATAGTTATCCACTAGATATTGGAATAATGGATTTGAATAGTATTAAATAAATTATTAAAATATATGATTTAACCATGTATATAAAATTAATTATTTAGTGACTAACTAATTATAAATGAAAATAATTTTTTTTTCAAAATAAAGGAAATATTTTTCAAAAAAACCATTTTTTATGAAAACAAACAAGTTTCAACTTAATAAATTAAAAAAACCAATTTAATTGAATTATTTTAATGAAATTTATATGTTATTTATTTAATAAAATATTTAAAATTCATCTTATGTTTTTTCTAGATAATAGATAATAATAAATCCAATTTTACGCTAAAAAACTGCATTTTCCAAAAAAATAGTCTCTTCACCTTTTTAAGTACTTATTTTAAAAATATTTTTTTGAAACTTTTAGAAAATTTATTTTAAAAAATATTTTTTATTTTTAAAATCATAATTTCAAAATTATATTAGGGTAAATTTTTGAGTATTTTTTAAAAGGATTTACTTTTTGATAAATAGTGAAAAATACAGAATTTCAAGTGAAAATTTTCTTTTGGTTTAAATTATTTATAAAGTTAAATTATATTTTAAATTTGTGTGAAATTAAATTTAGTTTAATTATATATCTATTAATACAACTTATTTCATTGAAATTATTTTCTTATTGATTTTTGATATAAAAACTTTATAAACTTTTGAACGTTTTCTCTTTGAAAACCTGTTTTCTCACCACATCTATGGGATTAATTTTATTTTAAATTTTGCCAATTATGTGAATTATATTTGGAAAAATAGATTCCATATTTTTAATCAAAATAATTTATTTTTTCTAGTAATTTAATATTAATTTCTTACCAAAATTAATAGTTAAAAAGTAAAAATTAATTACCACAGTTAAGAGAAAATTGAGTTTACCAGTGGTTAAACTAAAAAGATAAGGGTTAAAATGAACAAAAACTTTTATAAAATCTATTTTATGGCTATATTTAGACCCTATAATATCTAATTTTATATAATAATCCATTTTAAAGCCTTTAGGTATGAGAAAAATGTGGGTACACCTTTTTATTTTAAAAAATTTACAAGTATGCCACTCAACTCACTTATAAATGACCACCCCTCCCCTCTCTTATCCAAAACTTAAAACCATTTTTGTTTCATACAGTACCAAAAAAAATAACATCCCAAATTCCCTCCTATCATACTAGAACACTTAATTTGTTCATAAATCCTAACTAGGATGGATTTTGGCACAAACCTAAAGAGGTTACCCAAAGAAGAGGTTATGTTCTTCAGCAAGTATTTTTATTTTATTTCTTCCTCCACCTACTTAAATTATTATTAAACCATGATTATATAATAAATGTAGTATATTACATATATTTATATATTTTTATGTAAATTTAATTACTTAAAATCATCTCCACTTCCATGAGATGGGTTATTAAATCATAATTCATGTGTATTATAGACTACCACCTCGCAAACTGATGTCATTCATTTTTTAATTACCACCTCTCAAAGTTGGGTATGATGATGAATATAAATTATATATATGATATTTATAACATAATTATACCTGTGGAGTCATTATATCATATATTAATTCTTAATTTCCATTTCATAGGGGATATGATAATGTCAATCGTGTGTACAGAGGACTACCACCTTGCGAAGTGATGTGATTCATTTTTCCCTAATGCTTTACATGGAAGATAATAAGGATTAATTTAATGAATATATATGATAAAAATTTAATAATTATTATATTAATTAAATATTTATCATTCTTAAAATATAATATATCATTTTATTTCTTACATTTTCACTCAGTGAAAGATGATAACGTCATTTGTGTATGTGTGGACTACCACCTTCACAAAGCAATGCAACTCTCTCTTTTAACCACCACACCACATGTATGACATTTATAAGTAAATTTAAAGGAATAATTTTTTATTTATGATATTTTTATCATTATGGAAAGATAAAATATTGCTTACCTATTTTCCATAATTATCATAAAAAAATGGAATGATACTCATGCGTACATACAACCTAGCATCTCTATGATTGTAATGCAATTAATTTCTCATAATAATATTTAATTTTTGGAATTAAATGTATAATTGATGTATAAATATCATAATTATTTTATAATTATTATTTTAGTGATGATGGAACCATGATCAAATTAAGAGGAACAAAAATTATAAATCAAAACATATACAAAAAATAAAATGGTTATTACCTGAAACATGATTTTAACAATGAATTAGTAATAAATGGGTAATAAATGGTCATAATTAAATAATATATGGTTTAATACATATAATTATTTTTATACATGAAGTTCCAATATGTACTAAGGAATTTAATACTTAATGTAAGATATTTCAAGTCTCTTTTATTTCTAAGAGAGATATGCAAACTCACCCTTCATTTCTTTTGTGTGGTGTATATACTACCACTTTTCCATGTAATATAATGAATATACTCATTTTAATTATATTTAAAGTTTCATTTTATCTTATTATTTATTGGGTCTTATGATTCAAAAGTTTACTAAAGTGGTAAGGTATTTCCATTTTGGCTTTATTTTCTATGAGACACAAGCCAAATTCACCACGTAATTTTTTTTATATGGTGTATATAATGACCATGAATGTATTTTATTATTATTACTTTTAAAATTATGGGTATTTATATATCCATTTGATTATATCTCTTTCAGGGGGTTTACGGTTCAAAATTTACCAAAGCGGTAAAGGATTTTTATCACGATTTATTTCCTTGATAGATATGTTATGTTATGAACATATCTTATTTTATGAGGCATATATACAACCTAATTGACATGTAATATACTGAATTTATTTTTTATCATTATATTTTAAGTTCCTTTTAATGTTATTCTTTAATTGAGGCATTAAATTCAAAGTTACCAAAGTGTTAAGGGTTTTATAATACAATCTCATCATTTATCACGATTGTTTATATTTTACAATGATGAAATATTATAAACTATCTATCAATAAACTCATGAATTGTATTCTCATATGGTTATGTTTTGAGAATACATATTTTCTTTTAATTTTTCTATCTTTATATACTCAATAGTTCCAAATAATGTTTTTATGAAATATAATCCTTATTTATCTCTTCAGTCAAAAACATTTTTTCCTAAAACAACTATTCCTTCAATTTTTTTTTCAAAAACGTTTTTAAAATTATTCAAATGATTCATTAAAACAAAATTTACCCATTTTTGAAATTTTAAAAAATGTTTTTAAAGGAATCTTCATGTCATTTTCCTAAAAATTTCCATTTGTATTTTACAAAAAATGTGAAAGTAATATTTGTTTTAACGAGTATTTCATGAACCAAATTTCCCGACATCATAACCATTATTTTATGGAATCTTCCATTATAAATTTTCAAGGTTAGTTTCAAAGAAAGGTATTTTTTAAAATTTTTATTCTATAAAAAGTATTTTTCAATGTGTAAATGATATTTTACTCAAGAAACTTTTTAAATTGTTTTTAAATATTCCTCTATATGTTGCAAATTTTAATTAAAAAAAATTTATTTCCAAAATATTTTATGAATTTTTAGTTTTAAAAAGTGATTTTTAAGGAAAATTTATTTTCCTCAAGAAATGTTTTAAATGATCTTTTAAAGATATTTTTCATCTAATATGACATCTGTTGATGTTACATATGAATTATTGATGATATGATCTAATGATACCATTCTTATTATTTTTATGAATGATTTTTGTTAATATGGAATGATGTTTATGAAAGCCGTTTCTCTTCCACAGGTTATACCATGATAAAATTATTTTGAATCCCACTTCCTTTCATAGGGTATACTATAATTAAATGTGTCACGACCCGTCCTCGGGGCCCGTGCCGTGACTACCCCAAGCCCGCCTTCCATAGGCCAGGGGCTGGCGACTAGCACCAAGGCGTAAATCCCGGTAAAAAGGGAAGGCATTTCCTTTGTAAAGTAATCACACCACAGAGTAAGCAAGCGGAAAGGTAAACACTAAGTAAAAAAAAAGTACAACTGTAAGTGCGGAAAGTAAAAGGGGCCGGAAATACAAGCCCAACTGTAAAGTACAACTCAAAAGGGAAAACAACAACTGTAAAGTAAAGCCGCTACGCCGAGATGTCCACTGGAAATCCCACCTGAAGGGTGGGTACATATATCTCCACTACTCCTCGGGTCCCGCCGTCCGCTCCTAGCACGTCCCACCCAGTGGTCCACCTCCAGGTACCGACCTGCTCTGCAAGCCTCAACCATGATCAACGCTGTCCGTTGTCTGCAACCAACACAACGTAGTGCGGGCATAGCCCGTGTAGGGGTGAGTATAAGCTACTCAGTAGGGACCCCGAGACCCCCGAAGGTCTCAAAAACTCCACAAAGGATAAACCACAAAGGAAAGATACAATCACGAAGTAACAACCGACACTGCTTAGGTATATGCCCATACATATACCTAAGTCATCAATTCCAATACGCTCCAACCTCTGAGCCCAAGTACAACTCAGTCCACACAGGAAAGTAAACGTATTCCACACAGGAAAGTAAAACGTAATCCACACAGGATATCACAACACAATCCACACAGGAAGCAAACAGGATTCATCTCACACAGGTATACTTCTTCGAAAGACGATAGAGATGATCACTGATCCATCTAAGTCGTCGGACCCACAAAGGATCGATAGGTACTAACCCCCGCAAATACCCACATAGGATCGGACCCACACAGGATCTGTAGGCGCTGGTTCACGCAGGACCGCTGAGCACTGACCCACACAGGATCGGACCCACACAGGATCGGTAGCACTGATCCACACAGGATCGCTGAGTTCTGTAGTTGTCGTCGTCGAATCCACTAAGGATCTCTGCACAGTCGTCGTCGCAGTCACAGTAGCAGTCGCAGCCAGCTCTAGGGTTCCCGCACATAGCAAGCTCGTTCGAGAGGGTCTGCTCCACGAGCCGAGAGGCTGATACATCAACTGTCACAAAGTCCAGAGTTGATGTATCCAAAAGTTCCGTATCGTCAACAGGAACTCAACGCAACAGACGGCGTGTCAATCGGACGCCCGGTCTGAGAGTTATTTGATTTTTCGTTCCAGGGGCCTGGTTGGTTTTTAAGGCAAAACCAACCCGACCGTACTCCACCTGCATCCAAAACTCATGAAGAGTATGCCAAAAGATCCGTCTCACTAAGAGAAACTCAACAAAGCTGACGGCACGTCAATCGGACGTCCGTAGCTAAAGATATGAGCGTTTCCGCTCTGAGGGCCCATTTGGTTTCGTGTACGAACCAACTCGGCTGAACTCAAAGTATTTCGAAACCTTGAGTGTGATATAGAAAAACGTCCGTCTCGATCCAAGGATCGCATCGCCGCTGACGGCGCGTCATTTGGAGGTCCGTAGCCCGAGTTATGGGCATTTGAACCTAAATAGTTCGGTAACGGGGGTTTCGGGCCCGGGCCGACCCGGCCCGAGACCCCCCGGTTGGTCCGAACCGGGTCGACCTGCCCCGGACAGGGTCGGCCCGGCCCGGCCCGGCGCGGCCCGACCCGGCGCGGCTTGGCGGACTAGCCAGGTGCCGGTCCGGCTGGACGCAGCGCGCGGGGCGCGCTGCCAGCTCGGACGAAGGCCGAGCTGATTGGAAAAACGGGGGGCGCTTGCCCCCCTTTGTGAAACCGCTGTCCCCCTCATAATGGGGGGCCGTTATTTTCTGGCCGGGGGAATTAAATTCCCCCGGTTTTCTCCATCCCGGCCGGCCCGACCTGGCTGGCCGACTCCCTCTCAACAGGACCGACAAAGGCCGTTCCTCTTCCGGCTTCCGACACCGGCGGCCCGGCTGGCCGCTGGTCACCTTGTTCCGCCGCGGCCCGGAACCGGCCGCGGCCTTTGCCATCCGGCGCGGTGCGACGGCACCGCGCCCCTCCGCTGCGGCCCCGCTCCTGCCGCGGCGTCCTCGGTTTCCTTCGACGCGGCGCGACGACATCGCGTTCTTGAATTCCTTTCCACGGCGCAGCGCGACGACGCCGCACATATGTTCCGCATGAACCACATGGTGCGACGACACCACTCTCCTTCGTACCAACCACAAAGAAAACAATTATGAAATAAGGAGGAGGGTCGGCCGAGTTTGTGCGGTCCGACCCCCTCACATTATTCATTAACAATTAGTCGATAACCACGAAAATTCGACATGCCAGAATCAAGAACGGAAATAATTAAATAAAATAACAAAATTACCCTACCTCGGTTTCAAGAGCGGAGTACGTCAATCAGCCACGGAAGACAAGCGTCGCGGAGGTCGGGCGTCGTGGTAATCGTACGTCGATTCCGTTGACGTCGAGGTGCGTCCGAAGAGGTACGTCGCTGGTGAAGCTTCGTAAGCTGACAAAGAAAGTCCGAGGAGGAATCAGCGTTTCCTTTCGTTGACAGATCGAAAGAAGCGATGTCGTCGATCTTCGGAAACACACCGGCGGTGAATAAGAGAAGAGATGACACGTCTTTCTCTTCTTATGGTGATTTCGTTCTTCGTCGGAGCCTAAGTGTTCTTCGTGTTCTTCGTCATGGTTGAAGAAGATGAAGAATGCTTCCCAAATTCTCTCAAGGTGGCAAGAGAAAACTAACCAAAATAAAATAAGCTTAACCCTTATTTTATTTACACAACTTCACCTCTTTGAATTTCAAAAGTTTGAAAAAAAATAACTCATCTCAATTAAAACACAAGTTGTCAAAATTAAATTGAGTGGAGTTATTGGGAGTTTAAAGGGGAGTTGAGGAGTTAGGGTTCGTGTGGGCCCCACCACACTTAATCCTCTCAAGGGAGGTTAAGTGGATGTGGGTCCCACCCCTAACTCCCTTTGGGAGGAAAAAAGAAACATGGATAAAAAATAAATTGTGTTTCCACAATTTATTTAACTTCATTTAAATTCCCCCAAAACTAACTCTTAACCTGCACAAAACAAAACTTCAGAAAAGGTCTCCTTAAGCAAATATCGGCACTACGAGTTTATCGGTGCCCTCGGAATTCGATTCCGGGAACCAGTTCAAAAGTTATAAATTCCCGCTCGTTCGTTCACTGAACGTACTCGAGCCAAACTTCGGAAAATGATTCCGGGCACACCGGGCCTCGGAATCAGGTGCCATCAGAAACCGCGCTCTTGTAAAATTCCAAAGAAAATTAAGAAAAAATTTCCCTTTAATTTTACGGGTCTTTACATTACTCCCACCTCAGGGATTTATGTCCCCGTAAAGATACATCCAAACTAGGGAAACAAATGAGGGTACTGAGCACGCATCTGAGACTCCCGCTCCCAAATGCTCTCCTGGAGATTCCCGTGCTGCCATCTGATGCGCACTAGAGGAATCGACCATCCACGTAGGACCTGCTCCTGTCGATCCTTGATCTCCACCGGAACCTCCGTAAAAGTCACCCCATCGTCAACGTCAAGCTCCCCATGGTCAATGATGTGCGTCGGGTCGTGCACGTATCTCCTCAGCTGAGATACGTGGAAGACGTCGTGCACCCGGTGCAACTAAGGTGTTAGAGCCAGACGATAAGCCACCTCACCTATCCTGCTGAGGACCTGGAAGGGTCCGATGAAGCGCGGAGATAACTTGCCGCCTCGGCCAAATCTCCGTAATCCACGTCGAGGTGAGACACTCAAGAAGACGTGGTCGCCATCCTCGAACTCTAGTGGCCTCCACCTCCTGTCAGCATATGACTTCTACCGGATCTGAGCTGTCCTCATCCGCTTCTGGATGACCTGGACCTTCTCTGTCGTGGCCCGGACCATCTCTGGTCCCACGAGTGCTGACTCCCCAGGGTCTGTACAGCACAAAGGAGATATACAAGTTCGGCCATACAACGCCTCGTATGGTGCCATCCCGATGGTGGAGTGGAAGCTGTTGTTGTACGCAAACTCCACCAAGGGTAGGTGGTCCTCCCAGCTACGACCAAAGTCGAGGACACATGCACGGAGCATGTCCTCGAGAGTCTGAATGGTCCCTCTCCATCTGACCATCTGTCTGAGGGTGAAAGGCTGTACTCAGATGTAGCTGCGTCTCGAACGCCTCCTGTAATCCCTTCCAAAGACGGGAAGTAAAGTGAGCATCTCGATCGGAGATGATAGATGATGGCACACCGTGAAGCCGTACAATCTCCTGAACGTAAAGACGTCCCAAGCTCTCCACTGAGCCCTGCTCTCAGATGGGTAAGAAGTGAGCCGACTTGGTGAGTCGGTCGACAATCACCCAGATGGAGTCGTGACCTCTGGAAGTGCGTGGAATTGCAGTCATGAAGTCCATAGATATCCCATCCCACTTCCACTCCGGGACCTCCAAGGGCTGAACCAAGCCTGCTGGTACCTGGTGCTCAGCCTTCACCTACTGGCAAGTGAGGCATCAAGAAACGAACTCTGCCACAGCCTTCTTCATGTCTGACCACCAGTGCTGTCGTCTGAGATCCTGGTACATCTTCGCCACTCCAGGATGTACCGCCATGGAAGAAGTGTGAAACTCTCCTAGCACCTCCTCCCGTAAAGCAACTGGTACCATGGTACATCCTCTGAAAAGGATTTCATGCTCTGCTCCAAAGGATAAACCATCAGGTTCCTGTCCTGAGGATATCTGTGCACGCCGCGTCTCACAGTCAGCGCCCCCACGCTGTGCCTCTCTGACCCGCTGTAGAAGTGGAGGAGTGACTGTGAGAGACTGAAGGAAGGCTGCTCCATCTCTATCAACAAAGGATATCTGCAAAGATGCTAGCTGCTCCGTCGCCTCCTCAAGTAGCTGAATTCCCGTCCTCCTGCTGAGGGCATCTGCTACTACGTTCCCCTTCCCAGGAGTATAGACTATCTCAATGTCATAGTCCTGGAGGAACTCGAGCCATCGATGCTGTCTCAGGTTCAGGTCCTTCTGTGAGAAGATGTACCTGAGACTCTGGTGGTCAGAAAAGACTGTAAAGCGCTCGCCCATCAGATAGTGTCGCCATGTCTTCAGAGCGAAGACCAATGCTGCTAACTCCAAGTCATGGGTAGCGTAGTTCTGCTCATGCAGCCTCAACTGACGTGATCCATAGTCAATCACTGACCGCTCCTGCATCAGGAAACATCCGAGTCCGGTCCCTGATGCATCACAGTAAACTACGTACCCTACTCCCTCCTCAGGCAACCTCAAGATAGGTGCGCTGGTCAATCTCTGTCTCAGCTCCTGGAAGCTCTGCTGACATCTGTCTGACCACACGAAGGGTTTACCCTTCTTCTTCAAAGCTGAGAGTGGTGCCGCAACTCTAGAGAAGTCTGGCACGAATCTCCGGTAGTATCCAGCTAGTCCCAAGAAACTCCGAACCTCCGTCACGCTCCTGGGTGGCTCCCAAGCTAACACTACCTCGATCTTCGCAGGATCCACTGCAACTCCTGCCTCAGAGATGACGTTCCCCAAGAAGTGGGACTCACGTATCCATAACTAGCACTTCGAGAGCTTACCATAAAGCTGGTTCTCTCGGAGTGTGTCTATTACAAACCGTAAGTGGTAGGCGTGCTCCTCCTCAGTCATCGAGTAAATCAAAATGTCGTCGATGAAGACCATGACAAATCGATCGAGGTATTACTGAAATATCCTGTTCATGAGGGCCATGAACACTGTTGGAGCATTGGTTATGCCGAAGGGCATAACCAAGAACTCATAGTGGCCATACCGACATCTGAAGGCCGTCTTATGCACGTTCTCGTCTCTAACTCTGAGCTGATGATAGACTGACCTGAGGTCTATCTTCGAGAACCACCGTGCTCCCTTGAGCTGATCAAAGAGGTCATCAATCCTTGGTAGCGGATACTTGTTCCTCATTTTCACCTGGTTCAGGCGGTGATAGTCGACACAAAGTCGCAAGCTCCCATCCGCCTTCTTAGCGAACAAAATCGGGAAAGCCCAGGGTGAAACACTGGGTCGGATGAACCCCTTGCCCTGCAAGTCCTCCAACTGTACCCGTAGCTCTCGAAGCTCGGTGGGGGTCATCCGATATGCTAGAGTCGATATCGGGGCTGTCTCGGGGTACAGGTCAATATAAAAGTCTACCTCTCTGTGAGGAGGTAGCCCTAGAACGTCGTCAGGGAAGACGTCTGCAAACTAATCCACCACTGCAGGAAAACCAGGACTCCGCACGTTAACTGCTACTAGGATGAGGCTAGCCAACTGATGAGTGATGGGCTGTCCTCTCCTCTGCGGAAATCCATCCTGTGCTGCAAAGGCTCCCTTCTCTCCGGTGAAGGTGAACCTACTCCCATCAGTGCGTACACATCGCACCTTGCGCCTAAAACAGTAAATCTGTGCATGGACCGTAGATAACCAATCCATGCCCAAGATGACGTTGTAAGGCCACGACGCTGCTACAAGAAGATCCCAGCCGAAGCTCTTGCCTCCTAGAGTAAGCTCACACTGCCAGCGCTAGTGTGTAATCATCGAGTCTGCTCCTGTAGGAGTCTCTAGCCGTAAGGATCGAGCCAACGGCTCTGTCGGAATCTCCGAGCTCCGAACAAGGGCAGCGGCTATGAAAGAGTGACTCACTCATGTGTCTATAAGTATTGCAGTAAGGGTGGAATAGACACAGATAGTACCTCGAATCATCTCGGGCGCACTGTGGTCGTAGGTCTCTGCTGCCTGGAGCTGTGCCTGTCTCTACCCGCCAGCTCCCTGTGGTCGGGGTGGACCTCCTGGTGGTGGTGGTGGTAGAGCCTCAAATCGTTGCCCACCACCTGCTGCTCGGCCAGCTTCCCTTCCTCGTCCGCCTCCTCCCTGCGGACCGCCACGGTCGACCCTCTGCCTCTGCCTCGGTGGTCCCTCAACCGTCTGCTACTCCTCGGAACGACGGGTTGGGCAGTCACGAGCCATGTGGCCCTGCCCGCCGCACGAGTAGCACTATCTGCCTCTCAAAAGACTGGCTCCTCGCTGTGTGCCCCGCACTGCTGAGCCAGTGTCCTGAGGTCGTCTGCCTGAGGGTCTGGTCTACCTGGACCCCTGAGTCATCCGTCGACTGCCTGCTGCAGAAGACTCTGCTACTTTCCGCCCTGCGTTGGGTCTCGGCGCTGGTGTAGACTCAGCAAGAAAACTCTCGATCAAAAGGGCCCACTCCAGTACTCCTGTCTGAGTCGGTATGCTGAGGGAGATCAGCGATGCCCTGATCTCGTGTCTCAAACCCTGATCAAAGGTCCGGGCCCGAAAGAATGGGTCCCGTACCATGTCGGTCGAGTAGCGCGAGAGATCGGTAAATCTCGCCGAGTACTGAGCGACCGTCATGCTGCCCTGCCGCAGCTGAAGAAGCTCCTGAATGAGCACCGCACAGAGGGTGGCTGGGACGAACTCCGAGCGGAAGAGTCTCTCAAAGTCCGTCCAAAGTAGAGATGCCTCATCATGCACCTGGAGCATCAAGCTCCACCATCGTCCCGCTGCTGCGTGTAGTAGGCTCGCAGCGAGGATCACCATGAGGTCTGCTGGTGTCCTCACTAGCCTGAAAACTTGTACGACTGCCTCCAGCCAGTACTCGGCTGCGTGGGGGTCCGTCTCCCCACGAAACCTGGGCAGTCGCTGGCGCTGAAACTCATGCAGTGCGCTGAGGCGACGTGCATCGTCAGCAGCTAGTGCTGGAAGTATCAGTGGCTCGGCGGGTAGAACTACCGCCGGTGCCACTACTGACAAAGGGCCCTGCACCGAGGCCTCTTCGCTCGGTGGGATGTCGTCACGCTCGACTCTCAGAACCCTAGCTGGCTACCCTCGTGGGGCCATCCTGAAAAGGAAACAGGAGCTCCACGGTCAGAAAAGTATACCTGGTGAGCTGATAAAAAGTAATCATGAAGAAAACTTGAAACACACACGTAATCAATGTTTTCGTGCATTAAGTCGGAAATCAGAAGTCAGGGTCCTGGTGTACGGATACGTCGGCCGCCGCACCAACACTGGACTCCTTAGACTGATAACCACACTCAATACACTAAACATTATTGCTTCACATAGAAAAGATCAGAGTTTGCGGTAGAACCGAACGTCTCTGATACCAATTTGTCACGACCCGTCCTGGGGGCCCGTGCAGTGACTACCCCAAGCCCACCTTCCATAGGCCAGGGGAGGGCGACTAGCACCAAGGCGTAAATCCCAGTAAAAAGGGAAGACATTGCCTTTTTAAAGTAATCACACCACAGAGTAAGCAAGCGGAAAGGTAAACACTAAGTAAAAATAGAGTACAACTGTAAGTGCGGAAAGTAAAAGGGGCCAGAAATACAAGCCCAACTGTAAAGTACAAATAGAAAGGGAAAACATCAACTGTAAAGTAAAGCCGCTACGCCGAGCTGTCCATTGGAAATCCCACCTAAAGGGTGGGTACAGATAGCTCCACTGCTCCTCGGGTCCCGCCGTCCGCTCCTAGCACGTCCCGCCCAGTGGTCCACCTCCAGGTACCGACCTGCTCTGCAAGCCTCAACCACGATCAACACTGTCTATCGTCTGCAGCCAACACAACGTAGTGTGGGCATAGCCCGTGCAGGGGTGAGTATAAGCTACTCAGTAGGGACCCCGAGACCCCCGAAGGTCTCACAAAATCCACAAAGGATAAACCACAAAGGAAAGATACAATCACGAAGTAACAACCGACACTGCTTAGGTATATGCCCATACATATACCTAAGTCATCAATTCCAATACGCTCCAACCTCCGAGCCCAAGTACAACTCAGTACACACAGGAAAGTAAACATATTCCACATAGGAAAGTAAAACGTAATCCACATAGGATAGCACAACACAATCCACACAGGAAGCAAACAAGATTCAGCTCACACAGGTATACTTTTTCGAAAGACGATAGAGATGATCACTGATCCATCTAAGTCGTCGGACCCACAAAGGATCGATAGGTACTAATCCCCGCAAAGACCCACACAGGATCGGACCCACACAGGATCTGTAGGCGCTGGTTCACACAGGACCGCTGAGCACTGACCCACACAGGATCGGACCCACACAGGATCGGTAGCACTGATCCACACAGGATCGCTGAGTGCTGTAGTCATCGTCATCGAATCCACTAAGGATCTCTGCACAGTCGTCGTCACAGTCACAGTAGCAGTCGCAGCCAGCTCTAGGGTTCCCGCACACAGCAAGCTCGTTCGAGAGGGTCCGGTCCACAAGCCGAGAGGCTGATACATCAACTATCACAAAGTCCAGAGTTGATGTATCCAAAAGTTCCGTATCGTCAACAGGAACTCAACGCAACAGACGGCGCGTCAATCGGACGCCCGGTCTGAGAGTTATTGGCTTTTCCGTTCCAGGGGCCCGGTTGGTTTTTAAGGCAAAACCAACCCGACCGTACTCCACCTACATCCAAACCTTGGGCAGAGTATGCCAAAAGATCTGTCTCACTAAGAGAAACTCAACAAAGATGACAGCACGTCAATCGGACGTCCGTAGCTCAAGATATGAGCGTTTCCGCTCCGAGGGCCTGGTTGGTTTCGTGTACGAACCAACCCGGCCGAACTAAAAGTATTCCAAAACCTTGAGTGCGATATACCGAAACGTCCGTCTCGATCCAAGGATCGTACCACCGCTGACGAAGCATCGTTTGGAGGTCCGTAGCCCGAGTTATGGGCATTTGAACCTAAACAGTTCGGTAATGGGGGTTTCGGGCCCGGGCCGACCCGGCCCGAGACCCCCCGGTTGGTCTGAACCGGGTCGACCCGCCCCGGACAGGGTCGGCCCGGCGTGGCCTGGCGGACCGGCCAGGCGCCGGTCCAGCTGGACGCAGCGTGCGGGGCGCGCTGCCAGTTCGGCCGAAGGCCGAGCTGATTGGGAAAACGGGGGGCGCTTGCCCCCCTTTGTGAAACCGCGACCCCCCCTCATAATGGGGGGCCGTTATTTTCTGGCCGGGGGAATTAAATTCCCCCGAGTTTCTCCATCCCGTCCGGCCCGACCTGGCCGGCCGGCTCCCTCTCAACAGGACCGGCAAAGGCCGGTCCTCTTCTGGCTTCCGACACCGGCGGCCCGGCTGGCCGCCGGTCACCTTGTTCCGCCGCGGCCCGGAACCGGCCGCGGCCTTTGTCGTCCAGCGCGGTGCGACGACACCACACCCCTCCGCCGCAGCCCCGCTCCGGCCGCGACATCCTCGGTTTCCTTCGACGCGGCGCGACGGCGCCGTGCATGTGTTCCGCATGAACCGCGTGGTGCGACAGCACCACGCTCCTTCGTACCAACCACAAAGAAAACAATTATGAAATAAGGAGGAGGGTCGGCCGAGTTTGTGCGGTCCGGCCCCCTCGCATTATTCATTAACAATTAGTCGATATCCACAAAAATTCAACATGCCAGAATCAAGAATGGAAATAATTAAATAAAATAATAAAATTCCCCTACCTCGGTTTCAAGAGCGGAGTACGTCAATATGCCGCGGAAGACAAGCGTCACGGAGGTCGGGCGTCGTGGTAATCGTACGTCGATTCCGTTGACGTCGAGGTGTGTCCGAAGAGGTACGTCGCTGGTGAAGCTTCGTAAGCTGATGAAGAAAGTCCGAGGAGGAAGCGGCGTCTCCTTTCGTTGACAGATCGAAAGAAGCGGCGTCGTCGATCTTCGGAAACACACCAGCTGCGAAGAAGAGAAGCGACGACACGTCTTTCTCTTCTTATGGTGATGACATTCTTCGTCGGAGCCTAAGTGTTCTTCGTGTTCTTCGTCGTGGTTGAAGAAGATGAAGAATGCTTCCCAAATTATCTCAAGGTGGCTAGAGAAAACTAACCAAAATAAAATAAGCTTAACCCTTATTTTATTTACACAACTTCACCTCTTTGAATTTCAAAAGTTTGAAAAACAATAACTCATCTCAATTAAAACTCAAGTTGTCAAAATTAAATTGAGTGGAGTTATTGGGAGTTTAAAGGGGAGTTGAGGAGTTAGGGTTCGTGTGGTCCCCACCACACTTAATCCTCTCAAGGGAGGTTAAGTGGATGTGGGTCCCACCCCTAACTCCCTTTGGGAGGAAAAAACCAACATGGATAAAAAATAAATTGTGTTTGCACAATTTATTTAACTTCATTTAAATTCCCCCAAAACTAACTCTCAACCCGCACAAAACGCAACTTCGAAAAAGGTCTCCTTAAGAGAATATCGGCGCTGCGAGTTCATCGGTGTCCTCAGAATTCGATTTCAGGCACCAGTTCAAAAGTTAGAAATTCCCGCTCGTTTGTTCACTGAACGTACCCGAGCCAAACTTCGGAAAATGATTCCGGGCACACCGGGCCTCGGAATCAGGTGCCGTCAGAAACCGCGCTCTTGTAAAATTCCAAAAAAAATTAAGAAAAAATTTCCCTTGAATTTTACAGGTCTTTACAAAATGATTATGAAAAATATCTATTTTCCATAGGTTATGATTTCATGAAATGTTTATTAAACCATTTCATTACAAGAGATGATATGATGAATCATTTATGATGTTGTGAAAAACACACGTATGATTTTAATTATGTGATGGGTGAGACCTATATCTCCCTCCAATATTTTGGGTAAAGATAGATAAATCATGAGTAAATATATTATTTTTGAACCCGATTACATATTTATAATGTTATGTGTAAACCTAATTACATATTCATAATATTATGCATGGAATTGATTACATGTTCACAATGTTATGTATGAACCTGTTTACATGTTCGCAATATTATGCATGAACCTGATTACATGTTTAAAATATTATGTGTGAACATGATTATATATTCAAAATGTTATGTGTGAACTTGATTAGACATTAAAAATATTATGTGTGAACCATAATACATGTTCACAGTGTTATGCATGGAACTATCTTTCATGTCTATAATGTTATGCATGGACCTGGTTACGTGCCAATAAGTTTATTCAAGGTCCTAATTTGATGTTCTTAACTTAATGAGTAAATGTGTCTCTTTTTATACATGTTCACAATGTTATAAGCTGATGTGCATGCCAAAAATATATGTCTTATGACAATGTTATGTTCTCATGGATCATGTTCTTTGATTCTATTATGATTCATGTCTTATGAATTGCTGAGATTTATTCCATGACTCATGTTTATGATCTATGATATGTAGGGTATGGGTTTCAAATGTTATTCTAATGTTCTCATACCCATATTCTCATATCATATAGATATAGCCCTTTTTTAACCTTATTGAGCATCTGATATCACCCTTTATTATGTTTCCTCTCCCCAGGCTATGAATACAGGTTTTAAGTTGGGTATGTCTATGAAGAGTACTAAATGGGAAGATATTTGTTGAAGGAATTTAAGATATTTCACCAAATGAAAAATATGGTGTACCTAGTAACTAATTAAACTAAACTATTATAGTCCTCACACATGTGTTTTTGTAATGTATTGAATATTTATCTAAAAAGATGTAATATCTATGTATGAGAAGCCTGGGTCGCTATAAATTCCATGGAATGGGGAAGGTATATTGGTTTTTTCCATTACCATACATACCAATTTATATTTATTGATATACCATATCTATAGGGGAAACCCACATATAGGATTTTTGGCCCCTTTCAAGTGCTATGTGGTTTTATGAGGCCCCACCTTTGTGAATATGAGTGATTTATCACCCATAACATTCTCAAATCCCATTTAAAACCATTTCGGAAAAGTATCAATGTGGTTAGGCCCACCATGCCAAAGAACTAAAAAAATATCAAGTAGCCATAATTGCCATGATAATTTCATTATTATGTTATATGAGGTTCCCATCGACAGTGTAACTAAAAATGGAAATGGTGATCCTGAGGCTCAAGCCTATTTAATTTTCATTTATGGGGGCGTTCTCACAACCTGAATTGACAAAAATACCTTTTATGACTGGTATACACCTTGTCTATTCAGGCATCAATTTTGGTGTGTTCAAATAAGATACCCTTCCCCTGCTCATATCCAATCAGAAAGGCATCTGATGTTGGACCACTAATTATTATTGATGTTTACTAGGGAGGAGACCCAAACCCAAGTAACCTTTCCTCTGATTGGAATAAGCATTAGTCTCTCTGAATCTTACTGGAAAAATACATTTTTCCATTTTTTAAAATCCACTTTAAGGATTAGTGGTAACCTTATATTTAAAAAGGATAGTAAAAAAAACTACACATCCACAAAATTCAAAATTAAAATTTAAAAGGTCATCATCACCTATCTCGGTTCATGTGTCATCTCAAGTCATGTACCTGCATTGAGTCTCACACCCATCAAATTGAATGCCCATGTCCTTTCACCTCCCCATCATTATAACGATGATGAGACCCATAAGAAGATTCACCTCCATCTCATAGGGTTCTGTGTTATTATCATCACTATCGTTATCACATATTTATTTTCAACGTCATTATCATCGTCCAAACACCAAACTATTTACTGAATAATGTCACAGTCCATCAAGACATCATTAAACATAGATTCTTATCTACATCCCTAATCATCAAACAATATAAAACTCCCTTGGTATCAGATGAAACCTACATTACTGAAAGGGAGAAAAGGACCAAGAATATAGAGTAGGGAGGATTGGCAGAGAAGGGGAAATGACAAACATAAAACACCATGGAACGATATAGATAAATACTGGGATGAAAACCATAACACTATGTTTGTTAATATATTAGTAAAATAAAATAAATGATTTCATAATTCATAAAATAAAAAAAAAGAAAATAAAATAAAAGAAAAGAAAAGAAAAGATAAGAAAAGAAAAGAAAAGAAAAGAAAAGAAAAGAAAAGAAAAGAAAAGAAAAGAAAAGAAAAGAAAAGAAAATAAAAGAAAAGATTTTGATTTCTGTTCATTTTGTTTGGATGTGAAATTTTGAAAAAGAAAATAAATTATTTCTATTTCTTTCTACCTTGTTTATTAAAAAATTTTAAAAGAAAAGAAAATAATTTTTTTGGTATAAATGATATAAATAGCCTTTTGTTAAAAAATAACACATACACAAAATATTAAAGGGTATAATTTCCCAATATAAAAAACAACTATAGAATAGATCCCCATGGATAGAACACCTACCACCATGTCTATCCAGAATCAACAATTTTTGTTAAATGACATAGATAACCCTTTTTAAAAAATGTATTTTTATTACCTTTTCTTCAAAAAATCAAAAAACAATAATTTTTATTTTAATAAATCATTATCTTTCATATCTTCAAAATTAGGTAAAAAATAAACTACAAACATATATTAATAAAAATTATAAAATTTTTAAAAAATAATTAAAGATAATGAAAATTATTAATTCAAGATAATAAAAAGTTATTTATAAATTATTTATATAATTTATTAATTCAAAATTATTAATTTAATATAATCAAAAATATAAATTACAAATTATTATTGATTAACAATAATTATTAATTTAAAATAACTAATTCAAAAAATTTATTAATTCAAAATTATTTATAAATTATTTATATAAATTATTCATTCAAGATAATAAAAATTATTTATAATCAAAATTATATATAATAAAAATTATTTATAAATTATTTATGATTATTTATATACACATAATTATTTATATACACATAATATAAATCATTTATATCTAATTGTTATTATTATTTATAAATTATGTTGAACTTAGAAATATCAGTATTTAAAAACTACCTAAATCAATTTTGAGATTTAAACATGAATAAATAAACAACTCAATAGGGCTGTATAACATTCAAACCACATACCTAAAATATTCATAATGTAACAAAAAATCAACATGGACATATAGAATACAAACAAACAACCTAAAATATTCATAATCCAACAAATTAAATGATGAAAAACATGATGGGGGATAACCTCGCAACTTGAAGGAATACCAACAGAGGACAGGTGTAATGACAAAGGAACTAGATAAAATAAAGTTGAAGGGTAACAACAAAAAAACATGAAGGAATGAAATATATGAAGAGATTATTTCTATAGACATATGGGGGTAATATGATAAATTTAAAAAAACAAACCAATGAGACACACAATTTTTGTCAGAATCGTCCCAATATTGTGATGATTTGAAACCGTGATTTGGGGAGAAATGTTTCTCCCAGTCTACACCCCTAAATATCTTACTCCGATGCTTTTCTCTCACCAAATAAGATAAATGTTTTTCATTCACTTAAAATCATTTCTTTTCCTCCCATATATCAGTTTCTAAATGAGCTCTAACGGAAAATAGAGATTAAAACCCATAACTGGAAGAAATAGGAAAGATGAAATGGGAACCAGGATTGAAACCCTAATAAGAAACTAGGATTGAAAACCTAATGAGAAACCCCAAAAATATCAAGGGAAATTGTGGGAAGAAACCATTGAAACAGAGAAAACTCCATTTCCCTTACTTCCACTACTATGTTCCCAAACCCATATGAAAAACCAACACAACTAACCAAGATGGGGTTGTGTGTGTTGGGCCATATCAACAGAGTAGATATAGAATTGGTAAAATAGGACAACTCCATAGAATCTAGATAGAAAGAACTTGAAAAGAGAAATCCTAGATATTATGGAGGAGGAGAGGTTCATCATCATGGGGATAACTCAAAACCCTAGGTGGAAGAGAATGAAGTCGAGATATGGAGCTGGAACTGAGAGCATGACCTAGGAGAGTGATGTGGGTTCTCTAAATCTTACCATAATGCATGGTTTTGTTCATAACTATATGGGAAATTGTTTTTATTGGTGAAAAATTCTTTGAAGATACCACCAATGGTTAGGGATGAAACAAATCCAAGGTTTGAAAATAAGCCTTTTTCTTATAGAATAATGGATCTAGAGGCACCTCATAAGCTGGTGAAACTTTTGGAGTTAGCTTCATCATTGAGTAGGGTTCCAATTGATGAAAAAATGAAGAGCGAATCACCTATGGATAAAACCCTATCCATGCCATTATTACTTATTTTATTTAATCAATGGGATGATTATAGAAAATATAATTTAGTCATTTAGTCTTTGAAGGTGATGCGTAAGGTGTAGTTTCTGCTAGATGGATTTTCAAATGTCACCGATCCACATGGAATTGACTTTAAAAAAAACACACTGAGGTTAAGTAATTATTCTAAGACATCTATATTTCAATTAATTGTGTGAAGGGAAAAATAAATTATCCACCATGGGTTCCAAAAATTATGGTTCTTGGTATGGTGGTGGTTTCCAAGAATGGGAGTGACCAGTATGACTCCTATGAAGAGGTAAAGCTAACTTTATTATCTTCCTCAAATTATTTAATTACCATAAAAACCATGATGAAATTTCTTTATTACCTTGGTTATTTTAAGAATATAAAGAGTTCAATCACCCTTTATATATCTAGTATATTCTCTTGAGGGTATGACAGTTGAAGTCATCTTGGATGATGAATGGGAGTCTGAGGATGAAGGCTCCCTTAACCAGGTGGAACAAATGGAGGCAGTGGTTGCTAAAACTAAAGTAACACTGTCCATTCCTTTTTAAATGAAATATTTGAGACCTTCAGTGTGACCCCTTGTAAGGATAATTCCATAGAGAAGATAAAGAAGACGAATCTGGACAATTCATCAAATTCATCTAACCAAATCAACAAGTAAGTGTTATGATTTGTGGTCACTTTTCCTTTTCATTATTTATGGGGTAATTCAATATCTTGTCATGGATATCCTGATTTTTTAGCCCCTCATTGATTCCGTTTAGATATGTAGGATTCCACTACTAAGGAGATAAACACACCTCCTATTTATTTAGTGAAACCTTATTCATTGGAGATAGTTCACATAGAGGTAGAGGTGGATGGGGTCTAGGTAGGATCAGACCTAGTGTCAACTACTAATGCGTTAGATTTCGTACCTTTAGAACCATCACAAGATAGTGATATCCTAGATTATTATGATTCTGATATAAATTATTCCATTGAATCAGATATATTGGAGGTATCATTAGATAAGGGTATGCACATATATAGAAACTTAAAGCATCATTAAATATGTATCATGTCGTTAATATTTTATTTGTACTTATAACCATTAAATGTTGTGAATATAATACATTTATAGAAGAAATTCCACTGGTACCACTAGGTCATCCAACATAAGAAGGCTTCATCACCACTCCTGAAGGTAGAGTTGTGATGATAATGGTTTCTAGTGATATAGCTACAGAATGTATGTTTTTAGTTGTTATCAAAATTGTTGATTTTTTAGAAGAATTGTATTACTTATATACTAATTATAAATCATTTATATAATTCATTGTAGTAGCCTCACCTCAGAGCTTAGAGGCCCTATATCCTCGTATGCTGGGACTCCCCCTGACTAGGGTGACTGGAACAAAAACTATCTCTACACTGAGCCTATCAAAGGATACAAGTATGCGATCTCTGCTTAGTGACTTAGTCCTAGAATATATCCCCATACTTGGATTAAGACTATGTAAAGGATTGGAACAAAAAACATTTAATTAGAAGTTACAATGAAAAGTATGGGGATATATCTGGAATCTGATCACAGAGGACCCCTTAAAAGAATTGAAGGACCAGTTGAGCCACCTCAAGTATATGTTCCCAAATCTTGGAAATGGGGGTTTGATTATCAATACCTTTTCTCCTAGGTAAAGGATATGATTTCCATGAGGGGTAATAGGAGGTCCCTAAACCTAAGGCTATTTATAAAATAGTCCTAATATTCATCCAAAAAACATAGAAACAAGGCTTTGAATAAGGCTCTCCAGTGCATAACAAAATTGATGACATAACAAAATTTTCTCAACACCAGGAAGGTTGATATCAACAGACTCCAATAGGAGCTATCCAATTTCTAGTACATGATAAAATCCCCAAAGATAATTATGGAAGAGTAATAAGGTATCATTAACATATTAGAGAAGGCCAGAATTAATGTAGTTTGTAGGGTGGAAGCATACGACTATATACAGAGGTGGAAAATGAGTCAGTAAGTCAATTATACCAATCCATAGCTTTCCTAGAGAATATTTTAGCAGATTTAAATAATTAATCCGAATATATGTTGTAATCATATAGTAATTTGGAGGTTTATAGGAGAGACATTAGGTTGTCGAGGTTCCTCCCTCCTTTTGTACTTTATCAATAAATGGGATTTTTTTAAGATCCTTATATTATTGTCAAGATTCATTTTATTTTTGATTTCTTGATGAATTAATTTTATATAGATATTTTAGTTCATCAAGTTATTTTATGACACTAAATGAACCCAAATATGAACTTAAATGATTGAGTCATAATTGATTTTTTTAAGAATGGATCACGAATGATCGTTGGCATAAACACCCTAATTAAAATACTAGGGTTAGTTTAGTCAAATTCATATGGTTCAAAAGAATGAATTGGGTAAATAAATAATATATAGGAAGTTATCTAATTTTTTACTAGGACACATAATGTATTAAACTAGCGGGAATAGACTCAACTTTTATCCATGATACCCTTCATGAGTTTTCAGCCTAACTACTACTCTATCTCTTTTAATGGGAAGTTTAGGGTCTAGAAAACTGGAACAATAAAACTGATATTTATGTTTAATTTTTTTTATCATAGAACACTAAAGTTTAGGTTTGGATAGATAGGACCTCCTTTTTCTATAGTTTAAAATCATATAGACCAGACCTTATTTTGATGTAGTTTATGGTCATATATATAGGATCGCAACATTTTTTGGAGATTTATCAAGCTTGTTTCAAGGTATTAGTTTTCCATGTTTTGAGTATAACATGTTTGGATCTTAAATTGGGTGAATTTGGGTGAAAATTGGAGAATTTTGAAAGGAGAGGGATTTCATGGTTTTCTCATGATCTACACATGGTAAAACAACAAGTGCATGGGGTTGCTTGTCTTTCACATGGTTAAACTAAGTGTGCATCCTGGTAGCATGGTTTGATAATGGTTAATCTAAGTGTGTAGCCTAAGTGTTCAATGTTGCATAATTTAGGTGTTTGATTAGTACTAACCGTGCAATTTCACCCAACAAACTGTGAATGTGAAAATAAATGTTACAAAAGATTGATTTTTAAAATCTCCCGAACACCCCATAACCCCAAATTGACCCTAGATCGACCCAAATAAAATTATCTCAATTTTTTAGGCTCCCGGAGGGTTTCATAAGGCTCTCAACCTCCATTCTAGGAAATTCATATCTCGGTTCTCAGATCCGCATCTCTCTGATTATGTGTTTTCTTCTCGACTGATCTCCAATCTTACTTCCGTTCTTCTCCCAATCCTCTCTCATCCATAAAGGGATTATTATACTACACTTTTTTTGGATATAGATCTAGTTTTTTTGGATTTAGATCTAGGATTTTTGGATCTAGATTTAGATATAGGTTTATTTGATCTTGATTCATTTTAATCTTGGATCAAGGAATTGAATCAAGATCTGATTCTTCATCATTATTCTGCAAAAATTGGGGATATTTTTTGGAGATCGTTTTTCACCGTTCTTGAGTTCGATGGTGTAAAATTAAGATCCAATAGTATTTATTACCATTATGTTTATGTAATTATAGAATTTCTATTAGATTTTTATCAATTGTTTTCTTGATTAAATTCACTAATTTGGTGAATTAATTAATCAAGGGAAATATGAACTTGGGATATTGAGATTTTAGATCATGAATAATTAATTGTTAAATTAATTATAAGATATTGAGATTTTTAATTTTATATAATTGATTGCAAAATTAATTATGATATATTGAAGTTATGAATATGGATAATTAATTGGGGAATTAATTATGGGATATTGATCTTATAAATAGAGATAATTAATTATAAAATTAATTATGAGATATTGATGTTATGAATTGAATAATTAATTGGTAAATTAATTATGAGATTATAAAATTGTGAGTTTGATAATTAAGTATTTAATTAACTATGGAGTTATTGAGATTTTTGAACTTGATTAATTAATTATAGAATTAATTAACATGAATGGTTGGGATTGTGATTTGGGATAATTAATTATTGAATTAATCATGATGAGAAAGATATTTTTAAGATTGAATAATTAATTGATGAATTAATTATTGTTATATTGAAGTTGTTGAAAATGGATAATTAATTACAGAATTAATTTTTGGAGTTTGTTGGGATTATTAAATTGATTAAGATGGAACAATTAATTGGGGAATTAATTGGGGAGATTGAATTACTGGAGATAGAAAAACTAATTGATCATATAATTGGGGTTATTGAACTAATTGGGACTGACCACCTAATTGATGATTTTATTAGGGATATTAAATCATTTGAGATGGAATTAATTAATTAATGAATTAATTAATGGTTGTATTGTGATTATTTAACTGTTGAATTAAATAAAGGAATTAATTAATGTAAATAATGTGATTATTTAATTGTTGAATTAAATAATTACATTAATTAATTGAAAAATTAATTAATATGAGCAATGTTATTATTTAATTATTGAATTAAATAATGGTATTAATTAATTAAAGAATTAATTAATGGATAAATGTGATTATTTAATTATTGAATTAAATAATGGGATTAATAAATTGATAAATTAATTAATGCGAGTAATGTGATTATTTAATTTTTGAATTAAATGAAGGGATTAATTAGTTGAGGAATTAATTAATATGAGTAATGAGATTATTTAATTGTTGAATTAAATAATGGGATTGACGAGATTAATTAATTGATGAATCAATTAATGGATGTAATGTGATTAATTAATTGTGGAATTAATTAATGCGATTGACATGACCAATTAATTGGTCAATTAATTTAAGGAGTTAAATGTGATTAATTAGATGTTGAATTAATGAATTTAATTAATGGGAACAATTAATTTGTGAATTAATTGATGGATGATACGTTTTTATTGTTGATTCAGATAATTAATTGTTGAATTATTTTTGAGATATTGAGATTGTTATTTTGGATAATTAATTGTTGAATGAATTATGAGATACTGTAATTATTGATTTATATAATTAACTTTTGAATTAATTATGAGATATTGAGATTATTGTCTTGAGATAGTTAATTTTTGAATTAATTATGGGATATTGAATTGGGATTTGGGGATAATTAATTGTTGAGTTTATTATTTTAATATTGAATTGCGAATTAAGAATAAATAATTATTGAATTAATTATTGGAATATCGATAATTTGAAATGGAATAAATGTGAATAATTTATTATAGAATTAATTAATGGAATTATTGTGATTAGTTAATTATTGGATTTATTAATGAGTGTTATAGATGAAAAAGTATTAATGTTGATTAATCTTGATTGTAGTAATATAGAGAAGAATGTGATATTGTGATACATGTGAATAGTTGATATGTGAGTATGGGACACAAACTGTTGCTCCAAATACCCATGTGAAATTGATTGATATATGAGTTTAGGACATGGACTAACCCTCCAAATACCCCTAGAGTGTAAAAATGCATGCATGAAAATTGTATGGGACAAGGATTGAGGCTACAAATACCCATGATGTGTGGGATAGGGACTGATTCTCTAAATATAAACAATGTTTAAGACAAGTATTGAAGCTCCAAATACTCACAGGGCGCTAGACATGATGATATATTCACAGAGATATTGACATTGGATTATTTATCCAATTAGTCATGATAGTGAATTGAAATGAAATGGATAATAAAAGGAATTTTTTTAAATGAACTTTGAATTGAAAATGTGAAATTGTTCATACTCCATCATGGGCCGAGGTAGGTGTTGAGGTTAGGGTGTCCTCAAGAACCTAGAGTTTTATGTAGTTAAATAAAGGATAATTGAATAATTGTAAAATGTTTACTTTATTACTTTAATTTAATTATTTATATAGCTACATACACTATTATTGACTGGATTTATTTTATATGCCATTGGTGGTTGCCTACTGAGTTGTACTCACACCCTACTTGGGCTGCCTAATCGGTACCCGAATAGATTACATATTTGCAGGAAAGGTTAAGGGAAAAGGCCATGTGTTAGATGGTTGATTTGGGTGGAGCATGGATAAAGGATACATAAGTGCTTTGGGACCCTCTTGAGAGTTTTCAGTGCATCTAATTTTGTGTTTTTATTTTGAAACTTGGAATTTACTTAGCATGGCATATCTACTATTTTGTTTTAATGTTGTGTTTCCTGTTTTATCATCCTGTGATCTTGGCACTGTTATTTTTCTAGTTATATGTTATTCCTCTATTGTTTATTATTACCACAAGTGTATTACTCTAATAAATAAAAAAGGGTATAATCTCTCCATGAATGATATTATACCCTCTCTGTTAGTCTCTAGCCTCTAGCATATGAGGAGGTGTGCCTATGGTTACTTGGTGAACTATCTCGGGGCACCAAGGTGTGACACCAAAGCCAGGATGTTACAAAGTGGTATCAGAGGGCAGTTTTCTGCTTCTTCTTCTTTTGTTTTACTATTTGGAAAATGTATACAGGTGACTAGAAATAGTCAGAGCTTGGTTATGAACTCATGAATGGGAGTAGATACCCCATGTATAGGGGAGAACCCAAGTTCCCAGGGTGGGATTGTTCTTATTTCTATTTTCTATTATAGTTGAATGTTATTTCACCTTGGGTGACACACTTGATGTGTTATGTGATTATTGTTGTTTAAATTTTATGAGACTTGACTCGTGGAACGATATGGAATAAGAGTTAAGTTTTCATGAATCATTATAGGCACATAAGGTTATTGTGTCATGCATTATTTTAGGAATGCATGGGAAAACATGTTATGGGTGAGTTTTTGAACTTAAATTGTTTTCCCTTACTTAAAAAATTTAAATGAAGATGGTGCCTAACATGAAATTGATAAATATTTTAAAATGATGCAAGATTATAATAAATGGGTGTGTAAATGAAAAAATTGAATAATGAGAATGTGTTTACCCTTTTTAACCAGGACCCATGTGTAGGATGTTTAAGGGTAGTGATAGTGCCTCAGTTTTGACCGTGTGGTTCGAAAATGGGGGAAAGACTTACATAGTTTTGTGTAAATCCCTCTTATTAACTGTTCTAATGTCGTGGAATGATAATAATTTGTTTTGTTTATTTATCCCTTGCTGTGGGTGTTTTGGGTAGTGATAATTCCCTAGTTTGAGAACTTGATTGTAGGATGCATGAGTGATCGTCTAGTTTTGGATCAATGTGGTGAGATGTTGGCGGACAGGGAAGCTCGAGACTTTTGATATGTTAAGGTGTTTCTATAATGGTAGGTAACATTGGTGATGGAGGATTTTTAGTGGTATTCATTGATTCATTCTTAGTGTATTTTTAATTATTGGAAATCATGTCCCCTACATTGACATCGTCCCAGGTATGCTGATAAAGCTCTATATTTACGCCTAGCTAAATGAATGTGTTTTGGTTGGATATGGGGCATCTTGGAGGTTGCGTTTATGAAGTGGTATATGCGGATCTAGATGGTGAAAGGTACACCATTGACAGTTTACAGATGAGGTTCTCAAGATGTACTAGAGGTCAATGAATACTGTGGTGGATGATTTTCTTGAAAATCGATGTTAACAATACTCCAAAGGTGGAGAGTGATGTGTTAGTAGTAGAGACATTGTGCAAGACCATGGGTTGGAAGTAGTGGAATCAGAGTGATAATGAGGATCCTGTAAGTTGGATGTTTAAATTAATCAGGGGAAAGGCCAGGTAGGCCTTGGAGGTGGTGGATGTATATCTTATCCAAGTAGTTTTTAATGACAAGGATGAGTGACATTGATGGACGATGTTCTTGTGGTTTTTGGGCATGATGAGTTGGTAAACATGTCAGGTATGTTGTAAAAGTTAATCTTGATATTGATGTGATCTTTGAGGAGCATCCGATAAGTGTGTAAGATTAGAGTAAGAAAGTGTTATGTGGAAATACCATGGTGATAGTTCATGTATTATGGAAACATGTATGGATTTAGGATGAAACTTGTTAGAGATAAGTAGATAAGAGGAAAAAGTGTCAGGATCTTTTGGACTTAGAATAATAGGGATTCTTGGGAGTACATCTCGAGGAAGTGCTGTTATAAGGTGGGGAGACTGTATGATCTTGACCTTTTTTAGAGATTTCTCATGCTCATTTAAAGGTATTCTATTGCCTTGTTTTGAGTATAACATGTTTGGGTCTTAACTTGGGTGACTTTGGGGTTAAAATTAGATAATTTTGGAAGGAGGGAATTTTCATGGTTTGTACATGGTTTTAACATGGTTAAAAAAGTGTGAAAGGGGTTGCATGGTTTGTACATGGTTAAACTGTGCATCCTGATCGCATGGTTTATGCATGGATAAACTAAGTGTGCAGCCTATGTGTGAAACATTGCACAGTTTTAGTTCCTGGTTAGTACTAACCATGTGAATTCTCCCAGTAAACTGTGAACGTGAAAATAAATATTATGAAAATTGATTTTAAAATCTCCCGAACCCTCATATTAACCCCAAATCGACCTAGATGTACCCAAATAAAATTCTATCATCTTTAGAGCCTCCTAGAGGGTTTCCTAAGGCTTTCGACTTCCATTCTTGGCAATTCAAAGCCCAGTTCTTAGATCTGTATCTCTTCGAGTATGTGGTTTCTTACAGACTGATATCCCGTGTCACTTCAATTATTCTTTCAATCTTCTATCATCCTTAAAGGTATTATTATCCTCTATTTTTTGGATATAGATCTAGTTTTATTGAATATAGATAAATGATTTTTGGATAAATATTTAGATCTATGTTTATTAGATCTCAATCTGTTTTAATCTAGGATCTAGGAATTGAATCAATATCCCATTCTTCATCATTATTATGCAAAAATTGGGGATATTCATTGGTGACTGTTCTTCATCGTTCCTGAGGTAGGTGGTCTTAAATTATAATATCATATTATTGATTACAATTATGTGTATGTAATTGTAGAATTTATATTAGACGTTTTCCAATTATGTTCCTGATTAAATTCATTAATTTGGTAAATTAATTAATCAAGGGAAATGTAAAATTTGGATATTGGGATTTTTGGATCATGAATAATTAATTGTTAAATTAATTATGAGATATCAATATTATTGATTTTAGAAAATTGATTTTAGAATTAACTATGTGATATTGAAGGTATGAATAGAGATAATTAGTTGTGGAATTAATTATGGTACATTGACATTATGGATAGAGATAATTAATTGTGGAATTAATTATGGGATATTAACATTATGAATTGAATACTCAATGGTTGAATTAATTATGATATTATGAAATTGTGATTTGGATAATTAATTTTGGAATTAATTTTGCAGTAATTGGGATTGTTGAACTTGATTAATAAATAATATAATTAATTAATGGGAATGGATGGGATTGTGAAATTATGATTTGGGATAATTAATTATTGAATTAATTATGACGAGATATATTTTTTTGAAATTGAGTAATTAATTGATGAAATAATTATTATTATATTGAATTTGTTGAATATAGATAATTAATTGTAGAATTAATTATTTGAGTTTTTTTGTGATTATTAAATTTATTGATATGGGAAAATTCATTGAGGAATTAATTTAGGTGATTGAATTAATGGAGATTGAATAATTAATTGATGAACTAATTGGAGTTATTTAATTAATTGAGATAGAATAATTAATCTATGATTTAATTAGGGATATTGAATTTTTTAAGATGGAATTAATTAATTGATGAATTAATTAATGGTTGTATTGTGATTATTTAATTATTGAATTAAATAAATAAATTAATAAATTAATGAATTAATTAATGTGAATAATTTGATTATTTAATTTTTTGAATTCATTAATGAGATTAATTAATCAAATAATAAATTAATGTGAGCAATGTGATTATTTAAGTATTGATTTAAATAATGAGATTAATTAATTAAAGAATTAATTAATGCGAGCAATGTGATTATTTAATTGTTGAATTAAATAATGGGATTAAATAATTAATGAATTAATTAAAATGAGTAATGTAATTATTTAATTTTTTAATTAAATAAAGGTATTAATTAATTGACTAATTAATTAATGTGAGTAATGTGATTATTTAATTGTTGAATTAAAAAATGAGATTGATGAGATTAATTAATTGATGAATTAATTAATGTAAGTAATGTGAGTAATTAATTTTGGAATTGATTAATGGTATTGAATTGAACAATTATTTGGTGAATTAATTATTTAAATAATTAATAAAATTAACGTGAAAAATTAATTGGTGAATTAATTGATGGATGATATGTTTTGATTGTTAATTCAGATAATTATTTTTTGAATTATTTATGAGATGTTGAGATTGTTATTTAAGATAACTAAATATATAATTAATTTTGAGATACTGAGATTATTGATTTACATAATTAATTATTGAATTAATTATGAGATATTGAGATTATTATTTTGAGATAATTAATTTTTGAATTAATTATGGGATATTGAATTAGGATTTGGGGACAATTAATTATTGAGTTAATTATTAGAATATTTAATTGTGAATTAAGAATAATTAATTGTTTAATTAATTGTTTTAATATTTAGATTTTTAATGAAATAAATGTGATTGATTAATTTTAGAATTAATTAATGGAATTATTATGATTATTTAATTACTGGATTAATTAATGGGTGTTATAGGGAAAAGAGGATCAATTTTGAGGAATTTTTATTGATGTAATATAGAGAATCACATGACATTGTGATACATGTGAATGATAGATATGTGAGTATGGGAAACAAACTGATACTCTAAATACCCTTGTGAAATTGATTGATATCTGAGTGTGGGACATGGACTGATCCTCCAAATACCCATAGAGTGTAAAACTGAATGCATGAAAATTGTATAAGACAGGGAATGAGGCTCAAAATACCCATGATGCGTGGTACATGGACTAATTCTACAAATACCCATGATGTTTGAGATAGGGACAAAATCCCAAAATACTCACAAGGCGCTAGACATGAACATCTACACCCAGAGATATTAGTATTGGATTACTGATCATATTTTCCGTGATACTTAATTGAAATGAAATAGATAATGAAAGTTTATTTTTTTAATGAATTATAAATTAAAAATGTGAAATGGTTCAAACTCTAGCACGTGATGAGGTAGGTTTTCAGGTTCGGGTGTCCTTAGGAACCCAGAGGTTTATGCGGTTAAATAAAGGAAAATTTAATAAATGTAAACTATTTACTTTATTAATTGAATTTAATTCTTTATATAACTTCATATATTATTATTGAATGGATTTTTTTAGACTATATTGGTAGTGGCCTACTGAATTTTACTCACACCCTACTCTGGCTTCCTTTTTGGTACTTGAATAGATTGCGTGTTTGCAGGATAGGTTAATAGAAAAGGCCCTATGTTAGATGGATGATTTGGGATGAAGCATGGATGAGGAAACCATGCATGGTTCCGGACCCTCTTGGGAGTTGTAAGTTTCCTTATTTTTGGGGTTGCATTTTGATACTTGGAATGTACTTAGCATGTCATAACTACTGTTTATTTTTTATATTATATTTCCTGTTTGGTCATCTTGTGATCTTATCACTATTTAATTTCTGGTTATATGTTATTCTGATATTTTTTATTATTTACACTAGTGCATTACTCTGATAAATAAAAAAGAGGGTATAATCTCCCCATGAATGTTATTAGACGCTCACTGCTAGTCAAAAACCTCTGGAGTATGGAGAGGCACACCGAAGGTCATGTGGTGAACCAGATTAGGAAACTGGGGCATTACACCCAGGCCGAGACATTACAATACATCTTGGAACTTGTTTTTTTGTAGTTAGGGTCATATATATTGAACCTAATTTTTCTGTAGTTTAGGGTTGCATAGATCATAACTTCATTTTCTTTAGTTTAGGTTTATGTAACACAAAACTTATTTTGTTATAGTTTAGGGCCATATATCTTGGAACTTATTTTATTATAGTTTAGATTCCTATAGACTGGACCTTCTATGAGTTCAAATACTCAAGAAATTAAGTATATTATGAAGGATAAATATTCATGAATGGTTTTAATACCCTGCATCCTTAGTGAGGTAACAAAGGATGATTATAGATTAAGGGATCTAACCCCTACATACTTACTTTGATTATGAGTATGGTAAATGATGATGTAATATTAGGGATGTGAGGACCACTTGGAAAATTGGATTATGGGATGTGTAAATCACGTCTCAAGGGGTTTGAACTGAGGATACTGAAATGGGCAAGCACACTAGGGATGATTAGAAAATACATTGAGGTGTCTAGTTACACTATGATGTTTCTAGGGATCACAGAGATTAGATGTCCCTTCTTATAAAGAGAATATGCCTATGGTTGATGAGTTGATGGCCATTATGCATGATCCAATTGTGGGATTACATGTATGTTCAAGTAGAGGGGTCCCCACTCCATTCCAAGGGATGTGGAAGATTTGTGAATATTCAAACACTTGGATAATGAAGTAGGTCACAAAGATTGAATTATTTAATGAGGATTATGGAACCTTGAGGATAGTTCATAGAATACCCCAAAAAATTTGGAATTCAGTTACCAAGGAGGTTTTTGGCACCCTGAGGATAGTTCATAGACTACCCAAGAAAAGGTGGAATTCAATTTATGGTTGTGAATCTTGGGGATTTTATCACATGGTTTAAGATCATGTGATAAGGACCAAAAAAAGGTTCAAGAATGAGGTATCAAACTCCTAATTTTATAATGTGTATAATACATAGTGATGCAATGTTGAGGATTTTGAATCCACTTGAATAATTTGGTTATGGGACTAGTAAATCATTACCTGAGAATATCGGAGTGGATGGAAGTTGAGACTGGTCGGTATAGGTTGGCCATTAGTAATTGTAGAAACCAATATCACACACATATAGGATAGTAGATCATGGTTTTATGGGGGACCTTTCCTCAAGAACCAAAAAACCCCTAGAAATATGCTTTGTTGCACTATGTTATTCAATAGAGAATCCTACTAGATTCCCTTCATAGCAGTCGATCCCTGTTACCAATACACTATATGGGAAATTGAGTGTAATGATTTAAGTGCATGGAATTCAAGGAGAATTATATAAACTCAATGAATTGTAGGGTATCAAATCATAATTCAAATACATGAAGTTGGTTTATGGAATATGTAATATTCAGGCAGGGTTTGAGAACTCTAAAAGTTGTTTCAGTACGTAATGAACATGCTACTTCGGTGAAGGGATATGAAAAATAAATGCTATGATTTTTTCCTAGACCTAAAGGTTCTAGAGAGTATGGATCAGTTTTTACTAGGGTCATAATATAGAAACTAGAAGCCTTTTTACTTTTTCATTTATGCTTGAACTTTTTCCTAAACTCTGGATATAAAGAGATTAGTGACTAGAGAAATGAATTTTTCTAAGACCTCCCTTTGAGGGTATTCATCCTGATATGTTTTGTTCCTATTTCACTAGTATTTTAAGGTATTATGATCAAGAACATCATAGGATAGATTTTTAGGTCAGACAGATTTCCCAAAGTGCACACAATTCTAGTTCATGATATGTGGACTTAGTATCAAGAGAGTGTTACACCATATCCTAATTAGGTTTCCCATGGTTAGGAGTACACAAACACCTTTTTTCACGAAGGATGAAGGTAAATTAAGTCATGGTTCAAGGTTCTTTAATCATGAGTGATGGTGGAGATATCCATGATGAGGATGATCACAAATCACACAGTGGTGAAAAGTTACACTATGACAATTTTAGGGATAACAAGGATTAGATGGATCATATTTCAAGGATAATATGATTATTCTTGATGGTTCTAAGTCCCTTATGTAGATATATCTCTTTAATACTCATATAGAGGGGTCTTTTCTCCTTTCCTAGGGTTCAGGGAGGTTTTTAGTAACCGAATATGCTCAAGAAATGAAGTGTGATTTATGGATCAAGGTCATTAGAAAGACGGAAGAAGCACCCCAATATTTGGTTGTCCATAGTCAAGGTCTTTCCTTAATTTGATAATAAGTGATGATGGGTAATAGTATGCATATTTTAACATCGTGTAGTGGAGATGCACCGAACTTGTATTTTAACATCGTGAAACTAGGATGTGGTAGTCATGTAGTTTAATTCCATGTGGTAAGAAAGTCTTATGTTTAGTTCAAAATCATGTGGAAAAGAAATATTACATGAAGTTTAATTTCATATGGAAAGGGCGTAATTGTCGTGTAGTTTATCATCACACAACTAGAACATTGTGAACCAAAATGAAATTATAAAATATATCATTTGAGACACTCTGTATTGGTTTGGGTTATTCAATAAAGAGATGAATTTATATCCTTTCATATGATGAAAAGTAAATATCCATTGTTTCGTAGTTCCTTGAAATGTGTATTATAGTTTTAAGAATAACTACTTCTAGGTGGTTTCTATTGGATTTATTTATGAAACCATAAACTTCCAATAGTACTTTATCTAAAAAGGACCTAATTTCCAAAGGAAGGCATTCATTATGTTTAAGCTTTATGAAAATTAAGAACATACATTGGTTGAGAGGATGGGAGGTCGGACTCATCACAACATTTTGAGAGGAATTATTGTATACTCTAAGACTCTCTTTATAAATTTAAGATATTTTCATGAATAATTATTAATTCACCAAGTATGGAATAAGTTTCCCTTAGAATTTTCAATCACTTATTAACATGTGTAAAATTTATAATCATCAGTATGTATTCAAGGTTATTCATCAATAGAGATATCTGTACGTATTCTAGGTTATCCATAAATATAATCCTCTAATATATAATTTCAATATTCTTTTAATCATCATTATGATGATACTGATTTTTAATCCACTCAGTGGGGCACTCTGGAATTTATTGTCATCCAGGGAGATGAAGGTTTAGTTTGATCTTGAGATCGTGCCCATAAAATGGGCTACCTATGTATCCTTGTAAAAGGAATAAGAACCCTCATAGTTCATTCTAGTGAGTGTTTCTATACATGTTATAATAATCAATAATTTCTAATCCCATGTGAGTCATGCTTGGTTTAAGAAACAAGAGGATGTAAAAGATTCAACAATGACACTTTCACTTTTAAATTTTTCCTCCTCCACTGGTGGAAGAGGGTGAGCCTACAATGGCGACGGTGGATGAGGGAAATGAGACATGGGAAGAGGGAAAGGTGACAAGACTTCCCTCTATTCTCTTCACATTGGACAAGGTTCCAATGGAAGGAAGAAGGGATGAAGGTTAGGGGATTACACCAAGATGGATTTCCATGGTGTCAGAGCCCAACGGGAGAGGGAAAGGGTAACAAAAGTCCATGTTCCCATCTCTCATCTAGCCTTTGGCACTGAAGAAGAGAGTAGGAGAAATGATGATACCTCCCACAAGAAAAGCTAGGGGCTTATTCCAGGATTGTTTCCCTAAAAATTATCTTGGTAAGAAAGGGAGACTTCTCCTTTTTTTCAAAAGGGAGAAAAGAATATGTGAACTTTACGTTCCCTACGAGAGACCCGAGATTCTGGGACATCTCTTTGAGAAGGGAGATGCTAGGATCCAACCCTCCTCCAAACCAGGAACGTCCCAACACTGTTTCTAGGAGAAAGGACCATGTGACTGTGGATATACAAACCCACAAACTCTCCATGAATCCTAACACCATTGTGAAACAAACGTGGGAAACCTCTGACTGTGGAAATACAAACCCAAATAAGAGACACATTGATGTGCCTTTCTCAAAGGTTTGATAAGTCAGGAGGTTTTGGTGGAGGTCTAAATATAATCCCTTATAGACAAGGGAGCCAAGGAAGAAGAGTCCTTGCCATGAACAACTTTGAGTAAGACTTGATGGATTATAGACTGAAGTGAGTTAGTGAATAAAAGAGGGGAACCCAAGTAGGTAAGGGCATGAAAGTATGGGCACACAAGTACACTTGGAAAACCTGTTGTTCACTTAAGAAACAGACAAACTACATGTTAATACTTGGGAGAGACCTTGATCAAGCCTTCAAGATTATTCACAAGTGATCCTAGAAGTGGGGAACTCAAGTTCCTGTGAGAGGAATGGGTGGTGCACAAGTATTTCTGACTTGGGGAGGTTGAGCACTTTTGGCGTGCAAGTGTTATGGTTTTAAAACACTAAAAGGACTGAAGTCCAAGGATCCTCCCTTAAATCTTCCACTCAAGGTGTTTAAGAACTACCTTGAATGTTTTGGAAGACTGGGGTGAAGTATTGGGGTGACCGGAGCATCAATTAGGCTTCAATAAAATTCATACGTTCAAATGAGGCCCCCAAGGGTCTATTTACAGGAAAATATTGGACCCTGGGAAAAAGGAAATGGGCGCAAAAAGTAGGCTGCATGACATATAGGGGCGCGCAAGTGGGCTACGCGACATATAGGGGGCACGCAAGTAGGCTGTGCACCGACAAGGTTTTGGCCAGATAAGGTGACCAAAAACTCATGACTTTGAAAATCATGATTTTTCTTCATATATTTTCCCCTTTTTCTTTATAATGGATTTCATTTGTCAAATTTTTAGACTCTTTGATGGAATAGGGTGTCAACAAAAGGCCCCCCTCAGAATTGGATCTGAAATGAAAAGAGGATTCTATACTGAGGTAAAGTAATGAAGGGGAAAGAAAAGAGCATTGGGGCGCGCAAGTTTTGGAACTCAAGTAGACTTGGGCACAAAAGTATGCTATGTGTAAGACTTCTGGTGCATAGGGTAAAATATTTCACCTGCCTCACTTCCGCAAAAAGTCTCGTAACTTTTGAATTTTCATCTCTCGGCGCGCACGTCTTCTTCTATTCAGGCACTTCTGTTTTTTCGCACTTCTTCTATACATTTTTTTGCTGTTCTCTATAAGTGGGGCACCATACTTGTGCAATGACTTATACTTGCACACCAAGTATAAACTTGGATGCCTTAATACCTTTTCCATTTTTTTGTAAAACACCAAAAAATGAACTTACTTTAAAAAGACGATTTATATCTTTTTGCAGGTTCAATGGTTCCCAAAAGAATTGGGACTGCTGATGATCTCTCCAGCAAGAGAATTGATGACATGATGAATGTTGTTTTTCATTATTACATTGATGTTTTTTAAACCACTCTTCCAGACATAGAAAAATATTTGAAGAAGTATCATTTTAATTTTCCCCAAAGCACCTATCTGCCTTTGTATAGCTATAGCCATTTGCAGGATGCTAATATTCCTAATCCAAAGAACTATGTCCCACATTCTTGTTTTCAAGATTATACGAAATTATTATCATCCAATGTTTCTATTGGGGGATCATCAAATAATTTTGGGACAGTAGAGAAAGCTCATATTATGAATCATAGCCCGTGTGCTCCAGATTTGAAGGAACACACACTCGAGTTGCAGCCACACTGCTATTCATCCATATTTAGAGATTCTTAGACAGATCTGTCCAAGGTTTGGAAGAAAATTTGGGACTTCCTCCCAAGAGGAGGTGTAAAACCCACATGGATGTGAGCATACTGGGTGAAAAATACATGTGCAGAATTTGTAGATGATTTGAGAGTCGTAAAGATTTATGAGGCTGTCTAGGTTGGGAAAACCTATGTGTATAGGAATGAAGATTTTGTGCCATAATTATTAAGTTGATGGAGCCCAGTGACTAATTCCTTTCATTTAACACATGGATATGTTGGTATCATCTTGTGGGAAGTTTATAAGATTTCTATAGCTCCAATCCTTAGAGACATGTATGATGATTTTATTCCTCCCAAGGTGACATGGAATGACTCGGATAAGACACCATCTTTGGTTCATGAGTTGATGAAAATATTTAACAAACTCAAGAATTTAATCACCAAGAAAACTCACAGAAGGAGGGATATTCATCCGGAGGAATAGATGTAAATATTTTTAATAAAGAAGAAGAAGAAGAGTCCCACTTACACCCGTCTGACTAGATGTCCAAGGGAAGAGAATAGAGGCACTCCTGATACTTTTTGGCCAACATTGGAGAAAGGAGAATTCAATAAATGGGGATATGAAATCAATCCAAAAATTATTACAAAGATAAGTTTAGAATTGTTCTTGTCCATGTGGCTCAGCGTGTATTTATTACCAGTCCGAGACTCCAAAAGAGGCATGAGGCTGAGAACCTTTGTTATCGCAGCTAAGCTGGTGGAGAAAAGGATGATAGGGTTAGCTAATCCATTTTTGGCCAAGATTCATAGGATTTTACTACATATTTACAAAGGGAAGTCTCCCTTTTGAATAGAGGTACCATTCCAAGTGTTGTGGGGATGGATTGCAACTCAATTTAGAACTTATGCTGTACAAAGTGGAGTATAAGTTTTTGAAAGTTCTTTCCGACCATCTGTTTAGGCCTTTTCTGGTATTTTACCCTCATCTTTGAATGTTTATGACATCAAGGCTAGATTGAGCATGCATAAGGAGTTCAATTTCTTTCCTTATGGGAATTCTCCTATAGAGAGATTCATTAATGATGGTACGACCAGTTTGGAATTGAGGGAATATATGCTATCTTTCAGAGATGGCGCGTTAGCCACCAGAATCAACGAAGAAATCTTATCTGAGGACGATTATCCTTATAGATTTTCACATCAATTCAAATATTTTCAACCGAATACTGTATTCCCTCTTGTGCATGTCAAATTAGAGAAACACCCAATGGTTGCTCGACAACTATGGTTGTTGACATTTGTAGAGAAGACTGGGGAAAAATTTAGCTTACCCATTGCTGATGTAGTAAGCAAATTGACTATCTGGTATGCCAAAAATTGGGTTGCATATTACCTTGAAGGGGTATTAAATCATGTCATCCCTCAAGTTGGGATAAATAGAAGTATCAAAAAGGAACCCCATTGTTTTGAAGATAATTTTTCATCATCAGGGGCTGACTTGCAAGAATCAGAGGGTGGAGGTTACGATGATCCAAATTCACTGAAGAGTACTTATGCCAGATATAACCCTCCTGTTAGAATTAAGAGAGCCACTCTGTCAATTCTTACCAAAGTCGTATCAAGGAGATATGGTCTCTATAATTCTGAATAGCGGAGAGTTCCATTTTCTATTCCTTCATCCGTGACTTTGGGTGCTGGGAAGAAACTCAGGTCCAAGGTTATAGCATCCTCATCACAACCCTCAGACATACATTTTGAATATATACAACAAGAGGTTGATCGAACATGGAAGAATCTGTACCGTGATGCTGAAAACATGTGGATGGATATGTGTGAAGGACTGCATATTCCAGGAGTAGGGGATTTGCAGGCGTCTTCTGACATTATTTTTAAGGATAATCCCAATGAGGTGAGGACCTACATTCGAGAGCTGGAAATTCTCATATATGCCACTGATGAATAAATTCCTACCATAAAGCGGGTAAAGGAAATTATAGATCATGGTACCACCAAAGAGATTAATCCTTCATTAGATGAAGAGTGGCGTGACTTTGTATATCATGAGGAGGTAAGTTTCCTTTCTCTTGCATTCTCTTCCATTTTGAAACTTGAAATTTAATCAAAGAATTGATACTTAGGAGAAATATCATCTTAACTTACAATTGGGTAAAGGAAAGACAATTGAAGTTCCTTCACCACAATATAGCCCTAGAGGGACTACTCTTGTAACTACTGGATCACCCCATGAATCAGGAGAAATATCTCCGGGCCAACATACCATGGAGGAGGAAATAGAGAGAGTATTGGAATATCCGATACCTATCTTTATAGATGATGATGCAATCACTCCTAAAAAGGTGAAGAAGAAAAAGCATATAATAAATAAGGCCATGGTTAAGTGATTTCTTAGTAGTGGTAAGTCACCCTGATAATCATGAATTTTAGTCTTTATTCATGAAAAAGTGTTTAAAATTTTTAAGATTATAGGGGATTATTCTATTTATTCTTTGAAAGAAACTATTGATAAGATTCAAGGAACCGTAGAAGGTGTTGCTGAATAGACACAAATCCTGTAAATCTAGTCGTTCCTGAAGATGCATTGAAGCCAAATTAACTAGCATCTGTTCCTAGCACTGCTCCGATTCCTGCTATGAGAGGAGATGAAGCTTTTGGTAAATCAATAATACTTCATAAGGAATCAAATGAAACAATAGCTAAATTACATTATGTGATACTTTTAGGTTCATCACATGCACCAGAACATCTGAAAAAACTGATGTTGACCCCACAATTGTTTTTGAAGAAGCTACTCGGGTTCAAAGGTTGCCGAAGGAAGGTTTCGAAGTAAACATGCCAAGTGCTCCCACGGGTGAGACTAACCTGGGATCTGAGATATAACTGGATGAAATGATGAACATTGGCATGTATTTTGAAGAACTATTAGAACATGTTAATATATAAAATGCTTTAGAATATTTTGAGATTCCTTGTATAGAATCAACTGGACCCGAGTTCTCATTATTCGTCCGGTTAATCTTCTTACAATTAACCTGCTAACCATGGTTGATTGAAATATGCAGTTCCATATAAAGAAACTATAGAGACCCGAAGCTTAACGTACATGGACATTACATTACTTTTGTGGAATACTTAGTACATAACAAAAACACACACACAAGGATCATAATAGTTTAGTGTCTTTGGAAACTCGGAATATAATCTTCTAATTGTGGAGAAATATCTTCAACATCTCCCATAAAGATCTTCATTTTTTTTACCTAAAACCTTTCTTTATATCATGGGGAAAAGGAAACATAAAAGGGTGAGCTCAAATGCTCAGTAAGGGTAAACAAAAGAAATATCAATCACATCATATTCATAAGAACATAATATTTTGGAAATCTTAACCTGCAAAAGAGAGCATAATTTCATAACATGGGATAAATCATAGTAGTGAAATGAAATCCCAATAATCATAACTTAAAACATGAAACTTTGTGGCATACACACATAATCATAGAGAATCATTTCTTATTAGTCAAGACTCATTGCCAAGACTATCTTAGTGGACAAAGTCCATTTCTGAACCGAGTTCACTCCTCGTTTCAGTCTTGTTTCACTGAACCGGTATAACCTACCGTTCCAGTCATGTCTATCTCATGAGATATAAAATCTTTACCCAATGCATTAGAGGTAGATATAGGTCTCACCCATCTTATAGTGATACCATTCTTATGTGTGCCATAAAATCATAAATCATACATCATTGCATAACCCATGTAGTAAAAATGGGATTCTTAAACAACATGACATCATAAAACAATTCATATAAGATAAAGGAATTCATAAAAATATTTCCAACAAAACATAATCAAATCCATGTAATAATAGGGATAGAAACAGAACCCTATATTATCTTAGATGGAAAATAATTTTGATAAAACACTTGAACTCCATTCTTGACGAAAATATCCTTTCTACTTCAAAAAACATTTTCCTTTCTTAACATGTCATACAATTTTAAACTAAAAGAAGTTGATTAAAAATAAACTTGAAAACTTGTAAAGGAAGATTCTTGGAAATAATGTTTTAAAAATCATTTCATGTTGTATAAGTTAAAATAACATTCTTCTCGTACTTTTGTCGGAAAAGTCAAAAAAGTACCTCGTACGAAAAACGACAAAAGATTCCTTTCATATCTTTTACTAAAAACTCACCGAAGGGTAAAATTGGATATAAACTATTGTAGAAGGATATAAATATTACATATTGAGGAAACATGGATTTGGATGATAAAATACACCCCAGTAAATTCCAAAGTATAAACAATATCGGATAAAAATGAGATTGTGATATTTCCCTTACCTTATGTCCGATATGATTTGTACGTATCCGAACCTCCTGTATAATGATTTAAATAATGTCATTAACTTATTATAGAATCATATTCATTGTTATGATATCATATATGGTTTACTTATGACTTTATATTACCCGTTCTTTTGTAAATTCCATGTTAAAGAAGTGTTTTGGGTAGAATCGTTTTATTTATCGTAGGTGTTTGGACTTATTGTTCTTGACATTATTATTACTTATATCATGATTTAATTACTTCCATAATATAAAACATGATTTATATATCATATATATTTAGTATATATATATATATATAATATATAGATAAATGAAATGAAACACACCGTTCATGGAGACGGTAGTCCCTACGTAAGCATGAATGCTGTTTTCCTTTCCTTATTGTCTTGAATGGAAGTAAGTAGATGACATACACATATATATATACATAAATCCAGTAGATTTGACATGTCATATATTTCATTATTATTCATTATATATACTTTATAATAATTCATGAATGGTTAATGTGGAGAATGGATCTCATCGCGTCGTGGAGACGGTAGTCCGTACGTACGTACGAGCGATGATATCGTTCCCATGGTCGTGGAATTGTGTTGAAGTGTATGTATACTATTTCAGTATCAATATCACTTTATAATAATCATATATAGTTACTCATTACATCATTATACCCATCCAATTAAGGTGGTTGCGGAAAATAGATTACACCACGGCGTGGAGACGGTATTCCGTACGTACGCACGCGCGGTGATTTACTTTTTCCGTAGGATGGATAGAAGGTTAATTAGAGTTGTTTAATATTTATAATAACATATCAGTATATAAGAAATACTGATGTTATTACTTTATCATGAAACAACTAAAGAAGAAGAAGTTGAAGAAGAAAGAAATTGAAAAAGATCGGTAATGGATATTACCTCTTTTTGACGCGCCTTCACTTAACCTCCACTTAAATAACTAAGGATGGTCTTTAAAGAAGACCAGGACCTCTAGGATGATACTAGAGAAGTGGAGAAGAGATTTTGGCAGGGTTTTTCCGAGCTTTAATTCTCAAATTGGTGTGAGTAGGAGAGGGAGGAGGTGCCCTTTTATAAGGGAGGAGATGGGCACCTTAGGAAAATCTCAAAATATTATTTTATATTAAGGTAAAATTCGGTTTATAATGGTTCCAAAGGGTCTTATTTCGAAGCTAAAGTGGGGATGGGTCTAAATACTCTCATCCAGGATTTATACAAGTTTAGGTTATTATTTTAACCTTATCAATTAGATTTAACTCTAAGTTAAATAATTAAACTTTTACTGTGTCTTTTTGTTTTCTTACACTATATGGTTAATAAACTTACTATATCAATCCCAAAGAACCCCAAGTTGTTTATTATTAATATATATAACCTTATCTAAGTAATTTTGACTAAGCTTAGATTTTTAGGAATAAAATAACAATTAATAATATAATATTTGTTTTAAAAACTAATTTATGTCAATTTTGACACTATTTGGTACATGATTTTTATGAAATTCATAACAGAATGATAAGTTCGAAAAAAGTTACTTAAATCAACAATAACATGTCATATTAACCTATAAAATTATTTTAAGTCATAAAAAGTCTCAAATTACATTTATTTGGGCATTTATAACATCAATTATGTCAATATTTCATTAATAAGACAATTACTGCATCATCGTTGTGTCATAATAAATGATAATTATTTAATCCCTAAAAATTCTAAATAAATTTCTATGATGTAGATAATTGTATTATATTTCTGGAGAATATTCATGTTCGAAGTTTCATGAAGTGTTTCTCTAAATTAAAAACTTATAAGATTTAAGAAAGTGACATGTTGTCGCATTCTATGGTTTTAATAATAATTAAATTATTTTCATGGCAAAAAGTCCATTAAATGAATCTAATCCGACCCTTAGGTGATATGGGTCGACTTTTAGTCATCCAATATGATTTTTACATGTGTTAGTGTAATTTTATAATATTATATTTACCCTTAATTACCCGATTTACCTTTAACTATGGTAAATAAAATTTACCGTAGTTACTATTCATAATTCCCAAAAATAAAAAGTAGCTTATTAACATAATTTGGATCCACTGATTCCAAATATGGAATCCATTTTTCCAAATTCAATACACAAAAGTTGCAGAAATTAAATTAAAATTAATCCCGTTGTCGACAGAAAACTGGTTTTTCTTTAAAACATTGCAAAAGATTGAATTGATTTAATCTATGAATTCAAGGTAAAATCAATGCTAATGAAATAAATTATATTAAATAGTAAAAATATATTCTATTTATACTTTAAAACCATTCAATATTATAATTTAACCACATAATATATTACGATGAGAAAAGTTGTTTTTAATTAAAATATAGCGTGTTTTTACTATTCATTAAAATATGAAAGTCATCAGAATAAAATGAAAAATTTATCCGAAGTAAATTTTTATTTTTTGATTCCAAATAATAATTTTATTTTGTAAAATTGAACTTATAAACATGTCAAAAACTATATTTAAAGTGGGTGCGCCATCAAAAGGTGGCAAACCTGCATTTTTTTGAACAATACATATTTTACTCGAAAAATTTATTTTGTTCTTATACCATGTTCTAGAAAATGTGTAAGATGAATATTAATGTTATAAAATTCAAAATTTAGTTAACACTATTCATAACGGCTAGTTCATAACAATATTATAATATATCGTTGCTTAGTAAATCCCGGTATTGCGTACAACACACGCTATCGAGGAAGGTCGCGATTGCGTGTAATGCAAGCCAAGTCAGGGTTGCGTGTAGTGCACGACTCCTTTTTTGTTGAGTATAATAGAATCCAACCATATTTTATTTATACATTTAATATTTATATATATATACACTCAATGTTTCTTAGAATAACTTCTATCAAACGAACTTGAAATTGTGTGTAACAAGAGCCAAGAAAAGTGTTGAGTATACTCCAAGCTAATACGGTGTTGCGTATAACGCAAGATAATCTTGGTGTGTCGTAGAATAGAAGATATGAATGAAATTAAAAAGAATGTATCTTATAAAATCTCGGGTTGTTACATTCTACCCCCCTTAAAATGAATTTCACCCTCGAAATTCGTCGGGGTTATAAATGGTTTACTATTCGAAAGTTTCTTTAATAGAAACCCACATAGTAAAAAAGAATACCAAAACCAATCTTTAAAAACAAAAGTATGAAACGTAACGGTTTCCCAAAGAAACTAATCACTGGGTTTCCACATAGGTGAAAATATGGATATGTAAGAGAAATCTAACCATCATGTTTTGATGGAGAGTGGTAGAGAACATGGCTATGAAAAAGACAACAATCACAAAGCCATAGATTTGTGATTATCAGAGGTACAATTTGATTCATCGGATATAAGGGCAGTAGGACAACATTTTTAGTTTTTCAAGATCATTTCCCTAAAGTTGATGAAATTGGAATTAGAAGAAATACTTTCGTGATTTTGGTATAGTCTCACCGTTGGTCGTTCTTTGGACAATTTCCACTTCATCTCTTAAAGAAAGGAAGTTGAATTTGTCATTCGTGATGTGTTAGCAGATCATGTGATAGAATGATGGGTCATTCCTTCTGTCTCAGACAAAAGGTTAGAAAAGTTATCAAAAAATACACAAGTCCATCTATAGTGAGATTAATGATATATGGTTCCTAAAATGGACTTATACTTCATATATCATACTTCTTAATATAATAAAACTAGTTTCTACTAAACATGGACTTCCTGTAGGCCAGTGGTAGGCGATAAAGGCCAGTCGCACTTCGGTTGTGGGTTCGATTCCCACGGCCTTGTCCGACGCGATGGGATGTCGCCCATCCTGCGGGTTGTCCTTTTTCTATATAATATCAAAAGTTCTATCCTTAAATAATACTAACTTATGTCCAACATAATCCATTCCAATATTTAGGCTTATCTAAAATACTTCGGTCCAAGCTCATAATATAAAGAAAACAATTACTTGAAATGTCATCAACCAATCATGTGAATACCATCATTTATCCCCCATATATATATATTGTTGGTCACATTAAAATCATGTGAATACCTTAATCATGTATTCTCTTGAAAAAATGAATACCCATTGAACCATAGTGAAAACTTGAATGCAGTTAAAAGTTAACACTTTCCACATACCAAAATCCTCAAAATTCTATATACTCAAACCATGATATCACTTAGTCCTTATATCAATCATGAGCTCATGAATACTGTTAAACATTTCATTTTATTGTTTTCCCTTCATTATGTGCATATCGTCTTATTTCAAAAAATATCTCAATCACTTTGAATACCACATTAGACCAATACATAAATATTCCAATACTCCATGATACAACATTATTTTGGAATCCCATTACGTAAACACTTAATCATTCCACCACATCGTTGTCATATTCAACATCGCCAATAGTGATCACATGTGACTTCCCTTTGTCCTTTGCCTTAAGCGGTTTCTCATTTAGATCATCACTAACCCTTGGATTAGGGCATTTATTAGCATAATGCCCCATTTCCTTGCACTTGAAGCATTGAAGTGTTGGTGGTGCGTTCTCTGCAGTGTTTGCATTATTCACATCATTAGAAACCCTTTTTCCATTACTTTGACACTCAGATGCTCGATGACCTTCTTTTCCACACTTAAAACATTTTCTAGTCCCTTTAAGACAATCTCCACCATGCTTCTTTCCACAATTTGTGCATAAGGAAACATTCATCTTCTTTTCACCATTATTCTGAGATTTCTCCTTGAACTCCATCTTTTGTTTCTTGTCAAAACCATGAGATGGATATGTAACACCAACTTCCATTTCTACCTTGACAGCACAACACACAATTTCTTCATAGCTACTGAAGTCTCTTATAGCTAATTCCCTTAGAAGACTTGGTTTTAAGCCACTGAGAAATCGATAAACTTTACTTTCAGGTTGGATGATAATGCCAGATGCATACCTTGCAAGTCTTGTAAAATTCGCTTCGTATATACCAACAGATTCACCATCCTTCTGTTTCAGCTCAAGAAACTCCTTTTCCATATTTTTTCGAAGAATACGAGGGAAGTACTTACTGAAAAACAAGTTCTTGAACTCGTCCCATTCCATGGACTCAATTTCATCTCTTGGCCTCGTATTCTTGATAAGATTACACCATTGATCAGCTTCACCTTCCAAACGATATACTGCTAAGATGACTTTATCATGTTCAGAACATTGAAGAACTGAAAATATCTTTTCAGTGGTACTGATCCATTGTTCAGCAACAAGTGGATCGGAAGACCCACTGAAAGAAGGTGGACGTTGCCTCATGAAGGACTTAATAGAATATTGTTCCCTTCTCTGCTCATTTGGAAGTCCAGAATGATTCATAGCTTGTGTAAGTATAGCAATAAGATTTTGCACTCCATCTCCCATAACACTTGTTTGTTCAGGAGGACAATCATTAAATTGTCCATTACAGTGATCAACACGGTTCGTTCGGGTTCCAGCCATCGTCTAAAACCTAAAAAGAATACTGTGAGAGGCAAAAATAATGCTAGGGAAAACAACATAGTAAAGGGGGAGTACCCTTAATATCTAACATCTTAGGTTAAATTCTAAGATCGTTACTGTAGTTCTAGGACTATATCCTATATGTATACTTATCCTTAGGGACATCCCTTGACATACCTTAGTAATATCTCTAGGGATCTCACTAACGTTTTCGCATCCTAGTTTCCAAAGGTTGACTAAAACTTTCCTCTGATACCAACTGTAGAGACCCGAAGCTTAACGTACATGGACATTACATTACTTTTACGGAATACTTAGTACATAAAAAAAACACACACACAAGGATCATAATAGTTTAGTGTCTTTGGAAACTCAGAATATAATCTTCTAATCGTGGAGAAAGATCTTCAACATCTCCCATAAAGATCTTCCTTTTTTTACCTAAAACATTTATTTATATCCTGGGGAAAAGAAAACATAAAAGGGTGAGCTCAAATGCTTAGTAAGGGTAAACAAAAGAAATATAAATCACATCATATTCATAAGAACATAATATTTTGAAAATCTTAACCTGCAAAAGAGAGCATAATTTCATAACATGGGATAAATCATAGTAGTGAAATGAAATCCCAATAATCATAACTTAAAACATGAAACTTTATGGAATACACACATAATCATAGAGAATCATTTCTTATTAGTCAAGACTCATTGCCAAGACTATCTTAGTGGACAAAGTCCATTTCTGAACCGAGTTCACTCCTCGTTTTAGTCCTGTTTCACTGAACCGATATAACCTACAGTTCCATCCATGTCTATCTCATGAGATATAAAATCTTTACCCAATGAATTGGAGAGAGATATAGGTCCCGCCCATCTCATAGTGATACCATTCTTATGTGTGCCACAAAATCATAAATCCTACATCATTGCATAACCCATGTAGTAAAACTGGGAATCTTAAACAACATGATATCATAAAACAATTCATATAAGATAAAGAAATTAATAAAAATATTTCCATCACAACATAATCAAATCCATGTAATAATATGGATAGAAACAGAACCCTATATTATCTTAGATGGAAAATAATTTTGATAAAACACTTGAACTCCATTCTTGAGGAAAATATCCTTTCTACTTCAAAAAACATTTTCCTTTCTTAACATGTCATACAATTTTAAACTAAAAGAAGTTGATTAAAAATAAAATTGAAAACTTGTAAAGGAAGCTTCTTGTAAATAATTTTTTAAAATTCCTTTCATTTCGTATAAGTTAAAAAGAACATTCTTGTCGTACTTTTGTCAGAAAAGTCAAAAAAGTACCTCGTACGAAAAACGAAAAAAGAGTCCTTTCATATCTTTTACTAAAAACTCACCGAAGGGTAAAATTGGATATAAAATATTTTAGAAGGATATAAATATTACATATTGAGGAAACATGGATGTGGATGATAAAATACACCACAGTAAATTCCAAAGTATAAACAATCTCAGATAAAAATGAGATTGTGATATTTCCCTTACCTTATGTCCGATATGCTTTGTACATATCCGAACCTCATGTATAATGATTTAAATAATGTAATTAACTTATTAAAGAATCATATTCATTGTTATGATATCATATATGGTTCACTTATGACTTTATATTACCCGTTCTTTTGTAAATTCCATGTTAAAGAAGTGTTTTGTGTAAAATCGTTTTATTTATCGTAGGTGTTTGGACTTGTTGTTCTTGACATTATTATTACTTATATCATGATTTACTTACTTCCAGAATATAAAACATGATTTATATATCATATATATTCAGTATATATATATATATAATAGATAGACAAATTAAATGAAACACACCGTTCATGGAGACGGTAGTCCATACGTACGCATGAATGCTGTTTTCATTTCCTTATTGTCTTGAATGGAAGTAAGTAGATGACATAAATATATATATATATATATAAATAAATCCATTAGATTTAACATGTCATATATTTAATTATTATTCATTATATATACTTTATAATCATTCATGAATGGTTAATGTGGAGAATGAATCTCATCGCGTCGTGGAGACGGTAGTCCGTACGTACGCACGAGCGATGATATCATTCCCATGGTCGTTGAATTGTATTGAAGTGTATGTATACTATTTAAGTATCAATATCACTTTATAATAATCATATATGGTTACTCATTACACCATTATACCCATCCAATTAAGGTGGTGATGGAAAATAGATTACACCACGGCGTGGAGACGGTATTCCGTACGTACGCACGCGCGGTGATTTACTTTTCCGTAGGATGGATAGAAGGTTAATTAGAGTTGTTTCATATTTATAATAACATATCAGTATATAAGAAATACTTATGTTATTAATTTATCATGAAACAACTAAAGAAGAAGAATTTGAAGAAGAAAGAAATTGAAAAAGATCGGTAATGGATATTACCTCTTTTTTACGCGCCTTCACTTAACCTCCACTTAAAGAACTAAGGATGGTCTTTGAAGAAGACCAGGACCTATAGGATGATACTAGGGAAGTGGAGAAGAGATTTTGGCAGGGGTTTTCCGAGCTTTAATGCTCAAATTGGTGTGAGGAGGAGAGGGAGGAGGTTCCCTTTTATAACGGAGGAGAGGGGCACCTTAGGAAAATCTCAAAATATTATTTTATATTAAGGTCAAATTCGGTTTATAATGGTTCGAAAGGGTATTATTTTTAAGCTAAAGTGGGTATGGGTCTAAATCCTCTCACCCAATATGATTTAGACAAGTTTAGGTTATTATGTTAACCTTATCAATTAGATTTAACTCTAAGTTAAATAATTTAACTTTTACAGTGTCTTTTTGTTTTCTTACACTATATGGTTAATAAACTTACTATATTAATCCAAAAGAACCCCAAGTTGTTTATTATTAATATATATAACCTTATCTAAGTCATTTGTCCTAACCTTAGATTTTTAGGAATAAAATAACAATTAATAATATAATATTTGTTTTAAAAACTAATTTATGTCAATTTTGACACTATTTGGTACATGATTTTTATGAAATTCATAACAGAATTATAAGTTAGAACCAAGTTACTTATATCAACAATAACATGTCATATTAACCTATAAAATTAGTGTAAGTCATAAAATGTCTCAAATTACATTTATTTGGGCATTTATAACATCAATTATGTCAATATTTCATTAATAAGACAATTACTGCATCATCTTTGTGTCATAATAAATGATAATTATTTAATCCCTAAAAATTCTAAATACATTCCTATGATGTAGATAATTGTATTATATTTCCGGAGACTATTCATGTTTTAAGTTTCATGAAGTTTTTCACTAAATTAAAATTATTATACTTATAAGATTTAAGAAAGTGACATGTTGTCGCATTCTTTGGTTTTAATAATAATTAAATTATTTTCATGGAAAAAAGTCCATTAATTGAATATAATCCAACCCTTAGGTGATATGGGCCGACTTTTAGTCATCCAATAGGATTTTTACATGTTTTAGGGTAATTGTATAATATTATATTTACCCTTAATTACCCGATTTACCTTTAACTATGGTAAATAAAATTTACCGTAGTTACTATTCATAATTCCCAAAAATAAAAAGTAGATTATTAACATAATTTGGATCCACTGATTCTAAATATGGAATCCATTTTTCCAAATTCAATACACAAAAGTTGTATAAATTAAATTAAAATTAATCCCATTGTCGAAAGAAAACGGGTTTTTCTTTAAAACATTGCAAAAGATTGAATTGATTTAACCTACGAATTCAAGGTAAAATCAATGATAATGACATAAATTATATTAAATGGTAAAAATATATTCTATTTATACTTTAAAACCATTAAATATTATAATTTAACCACATAAGATATTATGATGAAAAAAGTTGTTTTTAATTAAAATATAGCGTGTTTTTACTATTCATTAAAATATGAAAGTCATCAGAATAAAATGAAAAATTTATCCAAAGTAAATTTTTATTTCTTGATTCCAAAGAATAATTTTATTTTGTCAAATGGAACTGATAAACATGTCAAAAACTATATTTAATGTGGATGCGCCATCAAAAGGTGGCAAAACTGCATTTTTTTGAACAATACTTATTTTACCCGAAAAATTTATTTTGTTCTTATACCATGTTCTAGAAAATCTGTAAGATGAATAATAATGTTATAAAATTCAAAATTTAGTTAACACTATTCATAACGGCTAGTTCATAACAATATTATAATATATCGTTGTTTAGTAAATCCCGGTATTGCGTACAACACACGCTATCGAGGAAGGTCGCGATTGCGTGTAATGCAAGCCAAGTCAGGGTTGCGTGTAGTGAACGACTCCTTTGTTGTGGCATATAATAGAATCCAACCATATTTTATTTATACATTGAATATATATATATATATACACTCAATGTTTCTTAGAATAACTTCTATCAAACGAACTTGAAATTGTGTGTAACAAGAGCCAAGAAAAGTGTTGCGTATACTGCAAGCTAATACGGTGTTGCATATAGCGCAAGATAATCTTGGTGTGTCGTACAATAGAATATATGAATGAAATTAAAAATAATGTATCTTATAAAATCTCAGGTTGTTACAGAAACTACTGCCACAACAGTACTCGAAGGAAGTGTTGATATTAACGTTAACCCCACCAATGCGAATACATTGGCTCATGTGGATCTTGAGATAACAGGTCTTCTTAAGATTAACTCTGAAAATCCTGAGCATATTAAAGATAACACTCCTCATCCATAGGCATCAAATTTTTTTTTTCTGAAACTAAGAACATTGGGGTGGATTCTTCTCAAGCTTCTGACCTACTGTTAGGTAAGAGATATTGATATTGTGATTGCATTCCCATTTTTTATCTCTTGAATTTAATCATAACCATAATTCTTGATTTACCATATAAGGCTATCAACTTCAATGGCTAGGTCTAGAGGTAAATCCTCTGCATTAGCCCAAACAACATTCAAAGGTGGAGCAACCATTGTTCAAGAAGGAATAAAACATGGAACTTCTTTAAATGAATCAGTACCAGAATATACCACTCCTTATGATAGTGATTCTAAATCAGACCCATAACTACAGAAGGATCTTCATATTTCTCATCGGAAAGCATGGAAAAACATCTGGAAGATAATATCTAAGATTTTCCTTGAGGAATTGCCTTCAATAATTCCATGACTCTCATCTCTTTTTATCATGCTTGGATTTGACAGTTTTGAATACCATGAAATTCATACCGCGGTGAAAGAGATTATTTAGAGGAGGGAGTAAGATAAAAATATTCGACAAGACTTGATAAAATACAAACTATCAATCAATATTGAAGAGTCCCAAGTAGCACTGTCCCATGATAAAACCAATCATACTACAAAGTTGAAGGAACTGAAGCATACAATTAAAGAAAAGACTATTCAGTAGCTATGACTCCCAAAGGAGTTGGATATCATTACAGGGGAGCTTAACCATCTTTATAGCTCATTAAGATAAGTCTATATGGATGGTGTAAAATCCATTACAGATGATGGAGAAGCACTTCATCATGCTGAAGAGGGAAAGGCTTGTCCAATAAAAGAGCTTCAACAGGAAGCTGATGGGGCTCAAGAGGCTGTCAAACAAATGTGGAATTATGTAGAAATCCTTTTATAATTTCTTATTTTTTTCTAAGAGAGAGACTCCAATTTTTTGGATGCTCCTCTATGAAAATTTTCATGAATGAAAAGTATTTTTTCTTCAATCACATGTGTGTTTTTTTACTTTCCCTAACTGCTTTTGTTTTACCTAGGACATTGGACCCAATAAGCATAATTTGGTTTTTTCTAGGGTTATATGGACAACCACACAAACTTTTTATCTCTTGAATTTTTATATCTCAATATTAACTAAACCATACAAAAAAGTATGTTTAGTGAGCTGGGACTCAACTTTTGTTTAGAGTTCCCTTCACGGGTTCTCAATCCGGTGAGTACCACATCTCTTAGCAGTTTAGAGTCATGAATGTTAAACTATAAAGGGATAGTATTTAGGGTCTAATAGATTTGACCATAAATTTTGAAATTAGATCCCAAATAAGACTCTGTGGCTAGGAATTGATTTAATTATTCTTTAGATATTTCCAAGGGGAATATTGAGTCATGATTTTTATGGTCACAAAATCTAAAAATTATATCAACATAAGGGGAGTCCCCTCCAAGAACGAAGTTACCATTATTTTGAAAAACCCGTTATGGGGGTTGTATTATGCAAGTCCAACTGGGGAATATGCTGCATAGCCAAATAGTGGCATCTTTTGGCTGATAGGCCCATTATGTAGGAAACTTATTCAAGGCCACCTAAGGGCTCACACTGCATAGTCAAGAAAAATAGATCTTTAGGAATTTAACATTTTTATATTTATAGACATGGGAAAATAAGATTTGGGTGACTCAAGAACATAGTGGGTGGTTTTTCCAAGTAAATGAATTTTAAGAATAAAAGGTCTATTTTACACCAACATATGTCATGGATAAAAAACAATTTCTATAAAAAATTGGTGTATAAGGAATGGTTAAGATTTATCAAAAAGGGGAATTTCTAATATCATACTGTGTAGTTTAAAGTCATGTTGTGAGGACATTGGTACTGTGCTGTTTTAAGTCATGCTGTGAGAACATCGAGTGGCTTTAATTTAAGGTCTTTATCTCAGACCAAAGGTACGAAACTCTACCAATTTCTTGATAATTTGTTTGGAAACTTACTTTCATATTTAGGTATATAAGGGAAAATTGTAAACTATTATTTGGGAATTTCTGGAATCGAGAAATGATACATGAAAAGGGTTAAAAGCATTAGAGGAAGTCTTTTTCAAGAATGAAGTTACCATTACTTGACTAACCCATTACAGGGGCTGTATTATGTAGGGCCAACTGGGGAATATGATGCATATCCAAATAGTGGCATCTCTTTACTGACAGAACTCTTATATAGGTAACTTATGTAAGGCCACCTAAGGGCACGTGCTGTATAATCAGGAAAAAGAGATCTCAAAAATTTGACATTCTACTACTAAAAGCCGTATAAAGTTTATGGGGATACATATTTTATGAAGCATAGAGTTTGGTTTATGGAAAAAGTACCTGAATATATAAAGGGTATTTCTAACCAACATTTCCAAAGAATCATAGGAATAATACTTTTACGAAGGTCTGACCAAAACATAAAAGTTATGATGTCTATAGTTTTAGGTCATACAACTAGGAACGAAAATGGAAACAGTAAATGATATGTGGGAAAGTGATTAAAAAGTTATTTCATATTGGATTGAATACATGGTAAGGGAAATATGTAATCCATGGTCTTGAGACTTTCAAATCAAGAGAAAAACAATGGTACATGTATACTTGAATGATTGCTTTAAAATATAGATTCTTGCATATTGTCATCAAATTTTGAAGGGAACAAATATACTATAACTAAGAACGAAGTTACCATTATTTGAAAAACCCATTATGGGGGTTGTATTATGTAGGGCCAACTGTGGAATATGCTACATATCCAAATAGTGGCATCTTTTGGCTGACAAGCCTGTTATGTAGGTAACTTATGCAAGGCAACCTAAGGGAACTTACTGCATAGTCAAGAAAAAGAGTTCTTAAATATTAGAAACTCTCTCACCAGAAACCGTAATAAAGATTATGAGGATTTGGAAATATTCAAGATTAAGAGTGTGAAATATGGAAGGGGATTTTGTTCAATGCACATGATAAATATTTTAATCAATATTGGCTGTGAGTTTGATGTCATTTACATAAATCTGACTCATATGTAAAATGGAGGCTTTCTTTGTTTCATCTGAATTAATGTTGTGATGTAAAATTTTAAGTCATGCAATGAAGAAATTATAATATGGAGTTTTAAGTCATGAAGTGAGAACATTAATAACCCCATAAGAAATTGAAATACCTTATTTATAAAAAGAATCATTTTTACCCAATTCCTAAGCCCACGTGAGCTATGCTCGGTGTGAGAAACAAGAAGTAGTAAGTGTTTGTTTTACAGTGGAAAGGTGACACAAATGAAGAATAGGGGTGTTATATTTCCATGAAGTTTAACGCCATGTGGTAAAGACGAAGATAAACTGATGTGAAAAAGAAAGACATATTGTAACTCTACTAGGGATAAGACCCAAGTTCCACTATGTGTCTTTCTAAAGGAAAGAATCATGTCATACATAGTTCTTACAACATTACCTATGTAGGTTTGATTCATATACAAGGAATAAAGGGTTTTTGTTTCATGGTTGATCCCAAGATTTGATATCTAGGAGTCTCTACGTATCTTAAATATATAATAATCAAGCCATATGTAGTTCCTTAAATAGTCATTCCTCACGCCAATTGAGTTTGACATGAAGAATGGGGGCTTTTGACACATTCTGAGAGAACGGTAAATCTTAAGACCTAAAATGGTATAAGGACCAAATCATATATCTTAAGTTAACACTCTGTATAGATATGATTCATATATATGAGGAGAAAAGAAAATAAGAAGATTTTGGGATTATGGATGGGCCCAAAATTAAAGATTTAGGCATTTTGACGTATCTCATTGGAAAATGAGAATCAAGCCATACATAGTTCTTAAAATAAGGTCTCTATGCAGATCTAACTCAGACATAGAAAAGAGAGGGACTCATGTGCTACTAAAGAGTAGCGATGATTTCAATGAAGTTTTCTTATGAAAGATTCTAACATCAAATAGAGAAAACGTTAGTTTTACAAATGATGTTATGCAATTTAACGTCATGCAATAAGGATGAAGATGATACACATTTTAATGTCATGCAGTATGGATGCTTATGGTTATTATACAATTTAATGTATTGCAACTAGGACATGGGGGCTGTACAGTTTTAAGTCTTTCACCAAGGACATGATACTGTGCTATTTTAAGTCTTGCAGTCAGGACATTGTACTATGTAGTTTTAAGTCTTGCAGTGAGGATGTTGTACTGTGTAGTTTTAAGTATTTATTTGCGGACGAATGTGTTTAACTACACAAAGTATTTCTTTAAGAATATCGCATTGGTTAGAGTTGTAATAAACTCTCTATCCATTGATATTAAGGCATAAGCTCCTTTTTAATATACCTTATGTATGGAATAAATTCCTTACCAGATTGGCTCAAGATTTAGTGGTTTCTTCCCTAGTATCATTGGAGTTCTAAGGACCAACACCAATTATCCTTGAAGAAATGAATGGAGGTGATATTTCTTGTTAAAAAGCTTATGCTATTCTATTTTGATAGACTTCTAAATGATGCAAAGTATGAAATATTTTCTTGTCTAATCATTCCATTTCATTGAACCATTTCTGAGACCTCTCATCTGTATAAAACTGATCACAAATTGTGACTCCGAGTGAAGGAAATTTCATTTCAATTGGAAAAACCTATTCGGTTCCATATACCAATGAATAAAGAGTTTTTTGGGTGAAAGTACGGGTAATGGTCTGATAAGTCCATAAATCATTCAAAAGTTTATCAGGCCATGATTTTTTATATTTATCCGCCATCTTATGGCGTATATTTGATAAGGTCTTGTTGAAGGCCTCTATCTGTCCATTGGCCGCCACATGATAGTGAGATGAATGGTTGGATTTAATATTATGTTCCTGATACAAATTTTTTACCTCAGCAGAACAAAAATTGGTGCCATTGTCCATCAAAATAATATGAGGGACACCAAATCTGGTGATGATATTAGTTTTGACAAAACTAACAATGCTTTTGGATCTGACTTCTTTGAGAGGTATTGCCTCATCCCATTTAGAGAAGAAGTCAGTAGCAATAAGGATATATTTGAATAGACCTTATGTATGGAATAAGGTCTTTCCCACATTGGATCAATATTTTGAGGTTTCTTCCCTAGTATCATTGGAGTCCTAAGGACCAACAATAATTCTCCTTGATAAAATGAACTGAGGAGAACTTTCTTTTTAAAATATCACTCTATTATGTTCTGATAGACTTCAAAATGATGCAAAGTATGCAATCTTTTCTCATCTAATTATTCCAGTTCATTGAACCGTTTCTAAGACCTCTCATCTATAAACAATTGATCACTGATTTCAACTCTGAGTGAAGACAATTTCATTTAAATTGGAAAAACTACTTCGATTCCATATACCAATGAATAAGGAGTTGTTTGGGTGGCAGTACGGGTAGTGGTCAGATAAACCCATAAAGCATTCAAAAGTTTATCAGGACATGATTTTTTATCTTTATCCACCATCTTATGGATTGTATTTGATTGGGTCTTGTTTAAGTACTCTATCTGTCCATTGGCCGCCGCATGATAGTGAGATGAATGGTTGTATTTAATATTATGTTCCTGATACAAATTTTTTACCTCAGCAAAACAAAAATTGGTGCCATTGTTCGTTAAAATGGTATGAGGGACAACGAATCTTGTGATGATATTAGTTTTGATAAAACTAACAATGCTTTTGGATCTGACTTCTTTGAGAGGTATTTCCTCATCCCATTTAGAGAAGAAGTTAGTAGAAGTGGATATATTTGAATTGATTAGCTGTGGCTAGAGGATAAGGTTCTACTACATCCATTACCCATGTGGAAAATATCCAAGAGTATTTAGATGTATGTTGAAACTCTAGGGGTTGATGAATGAAGTTGGAATGCACTTTGTAGGGATGAATTTTTTTATTGAAATATATACAATCTTGCGTCATTGAAGTCTAAAAGTATCCAAGCCTTCAGATCTGGTCAGAGAGTCTGTGCCCAGACTGGTGAGCACCACAAGATCTTGAATGTACTTCTTTCATGAAAGCTGCGGTCTCTTCTCCATCAATACATCTAAAGAGGATTCCATCAAAGCCTCACTTTTATATGATCTTTTGGTGGTATGAACTATCATAAAGATTAATATTGGCTGCTTATCATCAGAGTTTTTCTTTTTTTCATCCCTATTCGGTGGAAGTATCCCATTTTGAAGATATTCTATAATGGATGTTTTAAATCCCATGGTATGACCATATGGTTATGAAATAGGTCTAATTTCATTAATTTCCTCCATTATGGTTTGAAAAAAAGGTGAGACCACATAGTGATGGGCTATGATAATGACTGTCTCATCCCGATTTGGATCTTCCAAGGCTGTAGCTGCATTATCCAGTGATTCTGTTTGGGAATTTTGTGATCGCGGGACATAATAAAATGTTGTCTCTGAGGGAAATTCAGCCATTAAACCTCTAATGTATTCACACAAAGGGATTAAATCTTATTTTCTGATAGAATATTCCCCATTTATTTTCTTGATTACCAATTCTGAATCACCTTTTACCTTTAAGTTATTCATTTGAACCTGAAGGGCTAATTCCAAACCTACGATGAGAGCCTGATATTCTGCCTCATTATTGGTAACATCTTCTGACAATAGGAAGGAATACATAAACAATACATTTTCTGGGGAAATAAGGACAATTACTAACCCAAAATTGTTGAGTTTAGGGTTTTCCATTCTCTTCCCTATTGGACTTCTGTATGAACCATCAAAGTACATTTCCCATGTTTGAGAATTATCCTGAATAGAGAAAACTTCTTCATCAGGAAGTTCAGTATTTAATGATGTATCTTCTTCTTAGCAAGGAAGTTGGATATATCTTAGCCTTTTATTTCCTTTTGAGGCACAAAATGGATATCAAAGTATTTTAAAATAACCATCCACCATGCTAGATGCCCTATAAAAATAGGATGACTGAGGATAAATTTGAGTGGGTTATTGCGAGATATAAATTCGACCTCATGATGGTTCAGGTAATGCATCAATTTTTGAACTGCAAATATTAATGCTAGGTAGCACTTTTCAATACTTGAATACCGAGTTTCTGCATCAAGCATAGTTTGGCTAAGATAGTAACGACTATTTTCATTCCCAACATCGTTCTTTTGGGCAAGGAAGGAACCTAATGATCGCTCTAAAGCTGTCACATAGAGAATAAGTGGTCTTCCTTAAACATGAGACATTAATACCAGTTGAATAAATAGATATTTCTTGAGAGTATCAAATGATTCTTGCCAGTCTTCAGTCCACTGATAAGAGACTCCCTTCTTCATTAATTTGGTGAAGGGTAAACATTTTCCTACCAAATTGGTGATAAAGCACCGAATATAGGCCTTGTGTCCTTGGAGTCCCCTTAATTATTTAAAATTTCTAGGAGGTGACATACCAAGGATTGATTTTGTTTTCTCAGGATCAACTTCGATACCATGATGGTGTAAAACGAAGCCAAGGAACTTTCTTAAGGTTACCCCAAAATCACATTTTAGGGGGTTCATCTTCAAACTGTGTTGCCAAAGTTTATGAAATATGGTCTCCAAATAAGCCATGCTATTGGAACATTGTTTGTATTTGACCACCAAATCATCCACATAACATTAAAAAAACTTCCCTAGGAAAGGTTTGAAGATATGATGCATGGCACATTGATATGTTTCACCTGCATTCTTTAATCCAAAGGGAATTACCCGATAGAAAAACACACCTTGTGGAGATTTTAAGGATGTAGATTCTTCATCCTTTAGGGCCATACATATTTTATTATACCCATAGTATCCATCCATGAAGGAAAGAGCTTCATAGCCAGCTGTTTCATCAATTAAAATATTTGTAATCGGAATTAGAAAATTGTCTTTAGGACAATGTTAGTTTAGATCTCTGAAATCAATGAAAACTCTTATTTTCCCATTGTTCTTTTTCACTGGGACAATATTGGCTAACCATTTGGGATATTTAACTTACCTTATAGAGTTATTCTTTATAATCTTATCAAATTCAGCTTCAATTTTAGAGGCATGAGTTGGGTGTGTTTTTCTTACTGCCTGCTTGAATCCATGATGTTCTTCTGGAAAACCTAAATAATGGGTGGCTACATAAGGATTAATACCTAATTTTTTTGTATAATTCCAAGAAAATATATCTCGATGTTGATTTAGAAATAAATTATACACCTCTTTATCTTTAGAGGTCATGGACACACTAATTAGAGTGGGGCGTGTATCTTCTTCTGTACCCAGATTTATTTCTCTGAGCGCATCCACAGTGGTAGAGACACCTTCCTCAAATGCTAGAGGATCATCAATGAGATCTTAATCATCTTCTTATTTAAGAATTACCTCTTATGTTTCAACTTTCATAGTATATGACAATGTAAAACTACCATATTTAGAGGAGGAGTTAGTATTTGAACATCCTAAAGAAGAGGACCCCAAATCTGACCCTATTAATGATGAAGGGTCTTCGTGGGGTAATAAATTAGAGATGATGGATTGAGAATCAACATATTTATCTTTCTCTTGAATTGCCACAATTTCTTCTACATTGATTAACGAAGTAGAGGCTTGCTATAGTTCAGTGGATGAAATGAAGACATCTCCATTTAAGCTTCCATAATTTCTTGGTGGATCAACAGTTTCTCCCATGCAATCAAGCTCAATTTCCACAATTGAAATTATGAAAGTTATTGAAAAAATGCTTCGATTTGGTTTTACCATTTTAATTTGATTTATGGGTAGCACATAATCTATACTCAAATGTATGAATTAATTTTCTGGTACCTTTTCCAATCCATTGTGAGCATTAACTCGGGTTATTTCCTTTTCCATGGACTTCGTTCCTTTTGTGTAATAAAACTCTGCCTCAATTTATTGATATTCACATGTTTAGAATGGAGACTTGTCACCATACAATGTCTTGATTTTACCATTGAAATAGTTCTTAAGACACTGGTGGTATGATGAAGCTATGACCACATGTTGATGCATCCAAGGCCTTCCAAGCAGAATATTGAAGGTTGTTTCCTGATGAACAACCATGAAATCTGAATTAGACATAAGATTTCCAAATTTAGTTTTGAGTGTAATCTCAACTAGAGGTTCTTGATAATTCTTGTCATATCCTTACAACATTAAAGTGGAAGGAGATAAAGAAGATTCAGTCAGGACCAATCGATGAAGTGTACGAATAAGAACGAGGTTGACTCCAAAGCCATTATCAATGAAGACCCGTCAGATGTCTATGTCATTGATCTTTCCAGACAAATACAAGGGTCTGATATGTCCATGTATAACATCAACTTCTTCTTCATCTATAAAAGATATGACTACATGACATTTTGTAGGATCATTATCTATAAGGTAAACCTCAGCAGTAGAAACTTCGGTTTCAAACTCTTAAGGACTTGACAAAGCCTCAATGAGTGCCTCTTGAAGATATTTTAACAGATTCGAAGAATCAAGAATTGATAACTTGGTTGGTACTTGGGCCAATTGTTTCAGGACATCATACTTTTGGTCTAAAGGTTAGTGTTTCCCGGCATAGAGATGCGGTTTTGTAGGTGCTTTGGAAATTGATTCTTCTAATGTAGATATATTCTATGTCAGAGTAGAAGTTTTAAATACTCTTGGATTTGGTAGATTAGACTGACTAGGTCTATTCACTTGCTGAGAAGAAGACAATGTATATTATAATAAGTCTTCCAAAATAATTATTTCAGAACTGAACTTGTCTTGCTTGGAAGAAACTCCTTGTTCTTGTACAAAATCTCTCTTCCATGAGTTTCTGCCACATATATGGTTCAAGCAGGGGTAGAGTTAAAATGGTGATTTCTATAATTCCCATGTATTCCCCTGTATCCTCTACCTTGGACTCTTCCTCTAGTTCCCCAATTAGGTACAAGGAATTCTGGCTCATTATAATCAGAATCACCATTGGCATGAGGATCTGTTAAATGGATAACATTAACTGAACCAAAGATCAATTCTTCATCTGATGAAGATTCTTCTTGAAAAGTTAATTTTGTTTATGGTGTTTTGTGGGGCAGTGCCCATGTTTTTGAAATAGATGGGATAAAATCTTCTAGGGTCAAGCACAACTTTGTCCTTAATATGAGCTCATCTTCTTCAGACTGCTCTTTTTCCTTATAATCACTTCTATTCTTTGAGGAACAACCTTTTGAAGAAGATGGTTTCTTTTGTGTTAGGAGCGGTATAATACACAATCGGTTGTTTCAACTATATTCATAGAATGGCATGAGTCCAGTTGATCGTTTTACTAATCATCTGATCATCATATTTATGCAAATTTTTATTTTTGACTTCCTGCCATTCACCTTCTTCCTCTGGATCGGTAGCAGTAACAGATGATACTTGAGCTGATGAATTTTTTAGTTTCACTTGTCCATAATCTACCATCTTTTGCAGGAGGTCCTTGAAAAAAATATATTCTTGGATAGAATTCCCTAACATCTGGTGAAAGGGAAAATAATTCGGAAGATCTTCATCTCCAAATTTATATGGTTTCTTCGGCCTTGACAACTGAACCAAATTGTTTTCTAGGGCTGAGATGATGTAACCAATAAATTGTTCATTCTAGAATGAATAAAATTTATTCTTTAATTCATCAAACTGTTTCTGCCTTTGATCTCTTTGATCATCTTGATGAGATGGTAATTGCTGCTAATGCTCAAGAGGTGAAGCCCTTCAGTATGATGAAGGTCTTAAAGTAGAAGCAGGTACAGATGCCTACTTGAGTGTAATTGTAGCATCTTCTACCTTTCCTATCCTCCTCCCCAAAGCTGATTAAATTACAAGAGTTTTCACCTTATTTTCTATAATAGAGTATTATATCTATTGAGTGATTAAAGTATGGTCTCAAAACCCTCCTGTGTATTTCATAGGGATCAATGGTGTGTGTAACTAATCACGCAGATTTTCCACACAGATTAGCAGCAACTCTTCTTGAGGGAGTTCTAGACATAAATAATATGTTAATCCTTTCCATCGCGTAATGAAATATGAAACTCTTTCATTCTCTATTTGTTTAAAATTGGTAGAATAAAAACTGTCGTCTTTGGTAGCATTGAGCTAAATAGAAGAAGGAATTTTTGACAGAGATCTTCCCATCCATTAATTGATTGAGATTTTAAACTTGTATACTAGAAAAAAGTCAGTCCTTGTAATGAATGCACAAAACACATAATATTTTCTGCTTATATTTGTTGTGAACTTCCCATAATGGGATCACAAAAAGAAACAAAATATGTTATGTGCTGTTCTGGATCTCTTGAACCATTAAAGATTGGGAATGTGGTATTCACAAAATTTGGTGGGGGAGGAATTGCATCCACCCATTCAGGGTAAGCTCTATTTTCTGGATGAATTGGTGCACGCCATTCCTCTATAGCTTCCAACGAGTCGTTAATGCCTCAATTGTGTTCATAAGTATTTGGGGAACATCCGAATGAGCTGGAACCTGTGTAGGTATAGCAACTAGAGCTTGTGCTGGTGCAAAGAACAGAAAAACCACCGATGGTGATGTTGATATTTTCCTTGGATAACCCACTGGAACAGGCCTATCAGGATGTATCTGATCCTACCTTGATTGTGCACCCAATGGAGGGATTTCATTATCTGCATATTTAGTTACTACAAATCCTATTTTCTGAGGAGAACCTATAGGATTTTCAAGTTTGGGACCTTCTTGGGGAGTACATCTAGTACAAATGCTACTTCGAAATAATTCTATATTGAGTCTTTTCAACTCCTTCATTTCCGCCTCTTGCTGTGAAAATATCTCTTCAAGCTAAAGAGATCGACCTTCTCCAGTAGAAAAGTGAGATCCAATATGACTTTTTCCTTTCCCCTTGTTAGATTCCTTTTTGAGGGGTGGGAGTTAGTTATTTTAAGGCATACCTAGAATCTGGGTAAGCCTTTAATTTCTGGTACTTACACATTCTTCCTTTGCCTTAGTGTGTACCATATTATGGACAAGAAATTCATCTTCTGATTCCCCGGAACTAGACTCATTTTTTGGAGGATCTTATGAAGTGGTGTTAATAACATTCACTAACGTATAATTCATCGATGGCATTCTGTCAGTATTTTTGTAAGATCATCTCCCTTTGTATCTTCCATGAGAATCTGTTCTCTTATATGATAAATTATTGGGATTTTTTTGGAGGACAGTAACTGGAAGGGAATCCTTGGATAGTTTTCTTGCACACTTTCCTTGTGTCTTCTTCCCCAATAGAGAGAAAAATGACTTATATTGAAGAGGGGATTTCAGATGTGAAAATGCCCCCAGTCTTGCAGGCTAGGGTTGTTCTTGTTCTTCTTCTTCAAATCATTGAACTTTGTTTAATGAATTTGAAGGTTGAGTTAAATGATCCCCCAGCCTTGCAAGCTGGGGTGATTCTTGAACTACTATGGCTAAAATTCGTGCAACTGATCTTCTGATTTAGCGAATTTGGGTTCTGAAATTAACTAGGTGCATTATCCAACAACCACTCAAATCACCTGTTTTGGAAGTTCGCTTTTCTGTTTCATACATTTTCATTATCTGACGCCTGACATCCTCTAAGTGGGATTCCTGCTCAGGATTCTCAGAGGCTTAATGTAAAAGTAACTAAAAAACTTCTTTTCTTTGGTCCTGACTCTAATGAGAGCCAGTTGAGGCCTGTTCTTGAGCGTACATTTTATTACATACAAAATATATTGATTTTAGCTGACCGTGGGCAATAACATTGCATGAGACCACTTTTGGAAGGCTTTGCTGATTTTGGAGTGTAGTGAAATGTAATGATCCATGTGTACCCCATCCTATGATAAAAACACTAGATGGGGAATCATAAATTAACTAGCATAGCCTCTTTAGAGCATTTAGGCATGCACGCTGAAGGGTGATCTGCTATTTTTCAGCCTTTGGATGTTGGGAAACTGAGAGAGACTCCAAGTCAATTTGGCATTAAAACCCTTCTATTACCTTTACATGATTTTGATATTCATCATATGGTAATATTTTAGTTTTCAAATGATGAAGAGTCTTCCATAAATTGAGGCGGATATTAGGAATAAAATCCTCTATAATCAATTTTGGAATGTTATAATGAGTATTTTCCAATGGACAGAACATGACTGGTACTTCTCCCTTAGATAATTGTTTCTTCATGTTTAACACATCTTCATCATCTTTCACTAGAGGTTTCTGCACTTGGTATGACCAAAGTGTATTCTCTATATTAGAAGAAAAATGACTCAAGTGAGGATCAAAGAATGACCGTTCCCTTAAGATGTCTTCTGGTTGAGAAAGTGTTTCACCTGTCAATGAAAAGGCATCAGACCTGACTGGTCTTATGTTTGCAATTGCCTCGAGATAGGAGGGATTTCTTATCACTACATTTTCAATTATAGAATTGTTTTGAAAATGAAAAATAATACTGTAGATATTACTTTCATAGAGAATGACATCATGGGGAGGATCACCAGGATGGATTATAGTAAGGGATAAATCCTCTTGCTCCTTGGTCTTCTGGCCACATGGAGGGTTGTCGTGGATCTCATCCAGAGATAGGCATTCTAAATTGACCTAATTTTAATGAATCAAGTGTTCATGATGAAGTTTCCGATGAGGAACTTCGGAATTATTACTACCACTCCCATAATTTGGTAATGAGAGGGTAAGATCTTGTGCTATAAAAGATAAATATCTGAGGGCTTCAAGAACTCCAGCATTAAGAAGAGACAAATCCTGGCTTGACTCTTTATTTTCCAACTGTGCTTGGTGAGACTTCTTCTTAGATGTTCTCTGGTACTTATTTAGGGCCACTTGCTGGGAAAAGTGGTTATCATGGGCAGGTGTATATGCATTCCTTGGAGTGGTTACCAGAATAGACCAATTATCTCCAATTAGGAAGGGTGTATGTTCCCGATCTTGATGTCCATATAATATCGGGGAGTATGCCCCCTGACCCTTCTGGACTAGAACAGAGTTATGTATCTGCTCCGGGATGACATGTTGATGTGTCATCCCATGTGTGGGGACATATTTATGTGTTTGTTTCTCCAGTACTGCTGAAGTGGTTGTTATAATATCCTGGCACACTTCCAGAATATGGGCAGGGATATGGGTCTACCCTTTCACCATTGATAATATATTTTTGATGAATTCAGCAACCAGAATGGGAATATAGGTCCATTCCATATCTAGAGTAGGTGTATGTGCCTGCTCCTTTCCTCCTTTTCCTGTCAATGGATATTGACAGTAATCATGTATGGGGGCAGAGAGTTGGGTCTACCCTAGATTTGTTATCAGGGATTTCTAACTGACTTCTCCGGGTGCTTATAAACAAGACTATTGGAGGACTTGATGAACATTAATAGGTGTATGTGCCTGCTGACTGTTTCCCATCTAGTATGGTTGAAGAACTTCTTTAAATGAAGTTAGATGAGCCTGTTGACTGGCTGATAACTTGTAAGTAGGTGCATATGCCTATTCACAGTACTACACTAGGTTTATCTAGTGGTATTGGTGGGTTTCTGTCAGACGAGTCTCCTGGGAAAAATGAATTAGGACAAATGGGTGTATGTGACCGTTCATTGTTTTCCATCAAGTTTGGTTGATGGGCTTCTCTGAAAGGGGTAGAGATTAGAACCTTCTCCTTGTTGACCAGACATTGTCCTCAGCGGTTCGCCTTGCATGCCCTGGTCTAAGAGACTTGGCCCGAATGTCCAAAGGCAACACCCCCATCATGTTGGGGGTTCACTACCATGTGATTCTGGAAGCAATTTCTGGTGGGAGTCCTCAGGAAGGACTCCTGCATTCTTGAATTGAGGCCTTGAGTAACCTCTTGATCCACCTCCCTATAGTATGGGAGGGATTTATTGTTGTGTTATAGGGATAAAGACTCTAAATGGTTGAAGAAGGTGGTTGGAGCCATATGCTTCTTGATCATTGGTTGTCGTTGGCCATATGATCGAGGATTGTTATTGACCTGGAGGGCATGATGGGCAGCCTCCAAAGTCGGGATTGTAATGTGTCGATGATATTCTTTCACCAGAACATTAGAGACCCAGTGTTGAAGATGCTGGGTTGGTGATGACGTCCTTTCCATGGATGGGGATCCAGCTTTAGCAGCAGTCAGGAAGTTCACAGATGTTATTTTGAAGAAATCCATTTTGGAGTGAAGGGCATTTTGAGAAACACTTAAAACAACAAAAAAATCTATTAAAGAAACTTCTTTTTAGATGGATACACACGTGATTGATTCCTTTGTCTGGACTTCCTTTATCAATTAATAGGAGCCTAACAGGTGGGTACCATTATTAACTTGGTTAAGGATTCATGTCAGATTCACCATTTTTGTTTTGTATTTCATTGAAACGTGTATTCTAGTTTTAAGAATCACTACTTCTAGGCAGTTTCCATTGGATTTATTTATGGAACTAGAAACTTCCAAAAGTTCTATATCTAAAAAGGACCTTCTTTCTAAAGGTAGGATTTTGTTAAGTTTAAAATTTACAATACTTAAGAATGTACATTGGTCAAGAAGATGGGAGGTCAAACTCATCACATCCTTTTGAGGGGAATTATTGTCTACTCAAAGACTCCCTTTATAAATTTAAGATATTTTCATGAATCCTTATTAATTCTCTAAGTATGGAATATGTTTCCATTGTAATATTAAATCACTTATTAACATGGGTAAATTTTAGAATCATCAGTATTTATTCAAGGTTCTTCATCAATGAAGATATCCACATGTATTTGAGGTTCTCCATCAATGATATCCTCTAATATACTATTTCTAGACTCTTTTAATCATCATTATGATGATACAAGTTTTTAATCCACTCAACGGGGCACTTTGGAATTTATTTTCATCCAGGGAGATGAAGGTTTGGTTTGATCTTGGGATCATGCCCATAAAATGGGATACCTATGTATCTTTGTAAAAGGAATCAGAACCCACGTAGTTAATTCCAGTGAGTGTTTGTATACATGTTGTAATCATCACGAATCTCTAATACCACGTGATTCATGCTAGGTGTGAGAAACAACAAGATGTGAAAGATTCAAAAATGACACTTGCACTTTCAAATTTTTCCTCCTCCACTGGTGGAAGAGGACGAGCCTATGGTGGTGATGATGGATGAGGTAAAGGCAACCCGAGAAGAGGGTGAGGCGACAAGACTTCCCTCTTTTCTCTTCACATTGGACAAGGGTCCAATGGAAGGAATAAGGGATGAAGGCTAGGGTTTTACACCAGGATTTTTACCCATGGTGACAAATCCCAACGAGAGAGGTAAATGGAAACAAAAGTCCCTGTGCCCATATCTCCTCTAGTATTTGGCACCGAAGAAGAGAGGAGGAGCAATGATGCTACCTCCTGCAAGAAAAGCTAGGGAATTATGCTAGGATGGTTTCCAAAAAATTTATCCTAGTAAGGAAAGGAGACTTCTCATTTTTTTCAAAAGGGAGAAAGTCAAGTGTGAACTATACCTTCCCTACCAAATACCTGAGGTTTTGGGCCATCTCTTCAAGAATGGAGAGGTAAGGACCCAACCCTCCTCCAAAATAGGAACTTCCCAAAACTATTTCTAGGATAAATTTCCATGTGACTATGGGTATAAAAACCCACAGACAATCCATGAATCCTAACCCCATTGTGAAAAAAATGTGGGAAACCTCTGATTGTGGAAATATAAACCCAAATAGGAGACACGCTGATGTGTCTTTCCCAAAGGTTTGATAAGTCAAAAGGTTTTGGTGGAGGTCTCAACATAATCCCTTTCATATAAGGGATCCAAGGATGAAGAATACTTTCCATGAATAGCTTTGAGGAAGGCTTCATGGCTTATTGAATGAAGAGAGTAAGTGAATCAAAGAGGGGCACCCAAGTAGGTAAGGGCCCACAAGAATGGGCACACAAGTACAAGTGGGAGACCTGATGTTCACTTAAGTGATGATCAACCTGTATGTTAATATTTGGGTGAGACCTTGCTCAAGCCTTCAAGAGTATTCACAGGTGATCCCAGAAGTGGGGTTCTCAATATCCTATGATAGGAATGGGCGGCGCACAAGTATTTTTGACTTGGGGTGGTTGGGCACTTTAGGCATGCAAGTGTTATGGTTTTAAAACACTAAATGGACTTAAGTCCAATGATCCTTCCTTAAATCCTCTACTCAAGGTGTTGAAAAACTACCTTGAATGTTTCAGAAGACTGGTGCGAAGTACTAGGGCGACCAGAGCAGTAATTGGGATTCAAGGAAATTCGTCCATATAAATGAGGGCCCCAAGGGACTATTTATAGGCAAATATTGGAACCTAGGAGAAAAGGAAATGGACACACAAGTAGGCTATGCGACATATTGGGGCATGCAAGTGGACTACGTGACATATTGGGGGCACAAAAGTAGGCTACGCGCCGACAGAGTTTTGGCTAGACTAAGGCGACAAAAAACTCATGCCTTTGAAAATCATGATTTTTCTTCATGTATTTTTCCTTTTTTCTTTCTAATGGATTCCCTTTGTCATATTTTTAGACTCTTTGATGAAATGGGGTTTCAACATCCATATTTTGGGTCCTGTTTGAAAATATTTAAATCATGTGTGAGAAAAACATACATAGATTTGACTCATAAATAGGTGAAATAAGTATATATAACTCATCCATTTGTAAGTAGTTTAAGGTATTTATAGGTGGATTTTTTATAATAAATCCATATTTATACATTCACCTCTTACGCAAAATAGGAGAGGATATTTTCTCCTTGAATATTGTGTCTATGCCTAGGGTGGAGAATCCTAGCATCACTGTGTATACTATGAATATAGGAATCAAGACATACATAGTTCTTTTATGGGTCTCTACATATATAAAACTCATGTATAGGGAGAAGTATTTTTTTATCCATTCAGGCACAATACTTTCAAGTCCTCCACCATGTGGGATAATTCATGCATGGGGGAGAAGAAAATTTTGCCATACCTTAGTGCATTACCATTAGAGAGGTAAATAATCAACATCCGGGTTCAATCACTAAGCTAAGAAGGGAAATATTTATATTGAAATTTATGGCTGGGCCTAGGATAATATACCTAGGAATGAATAGGTATCCTAACACTTTAGGGATAAATCTATACACATTTATTAATTAGAAATGGTCCCCCACATAGATATGTCTCATATACGGGGGAGTAAGAATTTTATTTTCACTCTTGTCTATTGAAGTTGGTCCCATAATTAGGGTATCAAGGAATCACTACATATCCTATGATTGTAGGAGTCAATCCACACATAGTTCTTGTAGATAAAACTCCCAACACAAGTCTGACCTATATATAGGGAGAATGATTTTTTTATATTACAGTTGGGACTAGGATTAAGAAATATGGGCATCACTACATATTCTATGATAACAAGAAGAAATACACACATAGTTCTAGTTTTGAAAGTTCCCCACACAGATTAGGCTCCTGCGCAAGGACGAGGGGGGGGGGGGGTTGTCGTCGGTTTAGTGAACCTTGAAATCATAGCCGACTAAAGGGTCCTCTACATAGAACAATATCGTATATAGGGGAAGGGAATTTTCATATTATATTTTGTATGGAGATGAAACATTAAATCATATGATAGTATTATAGATATGGGACACATATACTTGCATGATTCTTGACCTGATATAGGTGATGGGTCCCATAGGATTTCCATCTTTAAGAAGTTATAGGTCTATAATATGGACCAAACATCATAGTTTAATGATATTTAACATATACTTTATGCGAGATGATGTTTTATGGAAATGCTTCATTGAGAAAAATGGGATTTCCTAAAGGAATGAATAACTCAGGAAATTTGGGTCTCCATAAGTGATGCATACCTCGAAATTAAAGGGTACAAGAATATGATGTTATAATATGGATTTGATAATGGGTACGGAACACAGATGCATAACATTGAGGGCATCTAAATCCACTTGAATAGTTGGGTTATGATAAGTGTAAATAAAAACACAAGAATATTTGAGTCGATGGGAGGTTGAGACCAGTGGGTACATGAAAACCATTGGTAATGGTAGAAGCATGTAACAAACATAGTCTGGATAATAGCTCATGGGTTTAAGGAGGACCCTTCCTCTAGGTCCAAAATATACCCTATTCACAAGCTTCAATGCATTATATTATTCACCAGTGAATCCTATCGAGGTCCCTTTAGACCAATTAATCCCTTTTACCAATTTTTTATAGGGGAGAACAAAGAGTTCATGGGCTCAAGTTGCATGAAATTCCAACGAAATATGTGATCAAGGCATCAATTGCTATTAACATACCTATTAGAGTTATTAAGGTGGTTCATGGAGAACATAATATTCAAGAAGGGTTGAATAACCCTAAAGGCTATTCCAACATGTGTTGAACAAATTTTCAGGGTGAAGGGTTAAAAATAGTGATTCTTGAGTACACAATCATTAGGGGATAATATATTTAACATGAAAACCTCATGTCGTTTAGTTTAATGTCATGAAACTTGGATGTGGTTTTTGGTCATTGAATAAAATTCATCTCAATAACACTAGTTAGAGAATATTTCTAGGTTCTCTAAGATCAAGTAAACCATGCTCGACATGAAAAATAAGATATGAATGGGAATTCGACTGAGATGCATGAGAGTTCATGATAGAGAATATGTGGGGGAACTTAAATTTCAATGTGAGTAGGAATCCCCAAATATATTTGGTTCTCATTGAGTAAAATAGTTAAAAGTATTGTAGATATATGGTTGGGAATAAGATAGATGATCCAAGAATTAATACATATCTTGTGAAGATATGAATCAAACCACACATAGTTCTTATGTTGTAGTCCCTATGTAGATCTCAATCTTATATAGGAACATGGTATTTTATTCTCTACACAGATCATGATATTTTATAGTATATTTTCATTAAAGAGATGTGATGGATTAAGAAATAAGAAAAAATAATATGAATCAGGCTTTGACTCCAGGATAATGATGAGACTACTTTTTTATTATGCAGGGTCATTATAGAAAACTCAGCATGCACTGATAAACCTAAACACTAGAACCTTCTATGTAGATCTATCTCATACATAGAAAAAAGAAGGTAGGTCTTTTAAGGAGACCACATGTTGTCTTGTATAAGGTCTTACGACAAGGACCACTATGCAGTTTGAAGTCATGTAATGAGGACTTAGGATATCGTATAGTTTCATATCTTGTTAACAAGACATGTTCTATGTAGTTTAACATTATGCAGTAAATATGCCTTCCATTCATTCTAATATAATGTGATAAATATGTATTCTGTGCAGTTTAAATTCATGTAGTATTGAAATAATTTTCATGTGGTTTAAGGTCATATGATGAAGAACTGGGAGCTATAAAGTTTAAATTATTTCCACCTTGAATTACTTGTATGAAAGAAATTATGAAAAATAATTTTTGAGAAAACATTCATTGGCATGGGGCATGATGTGTTCCCCATCTATCCTGGCTAATTCATAAGCTCTATTGGAATAGACCTTATGTATAGTTTAAGGTCATTCCCATTTGGGTTCTAGCTTTAGGGTTTTATTTACTAACAACACTAGGTTTCTGAGAACTAGTAACAATTCTCCTTAGTGGAATGAGAATAGGCATACTTTTTTGTTTTAAGGATTGCATAATCTAATTATAATTTATTTTTGAGGTTGTACAATGTACAAAAACTTTTCTCATCAAGTCATTCTAGCCCATCAATTCACTTATATGATTATTCATCTTCTGAGATTTATCTGCAGATAGTATTTTAGAGTGATGGAAACTATACTTCATGGGGGTAATACTACTTCTATTCTATAAACTATTGATTATGGGGTCACTTTCATGACTATATGGGTTGTGGAATGGTAGGCTCATAAAGTACGTCCTAGCTTGTTTGAAATAGTCTTCATATATTTGTACACTATTTTCTAGAATATAATTTATAGTGTATTATTTAAGGCTTCTATTTACCCATTTATTGTTGAATTATAATGAGATAAATGTTTGGAATCAATATTATATTTCTGATACAACATCTTCAAACTGGAATAAAAAAAGTTAGTGCATTTGTATATCTTTATTATGCGGGTGATACCAAACCTGGTGATTATGTTGGAATTCACAAAGTTAATGATACTATTTTTCCAAAATTACCTAAGGGGTATATCATCATCCCATTTAGAAAAGTAATCATATTTGTAAGGATATACTTAAATTTCCTAGCTATGACCAGGGGATATGGCCCCAAGAAATCCATTCCCCATACAGAAAATGACCTTGAGTATTTAGATGTATATAATAGCTCTAAGTACTAATAGAAGAAGTTTACATGTATTTTACAGTCAAGAAACTTCTTTAATAATTGCACACAATCTCATGTCATTATCATCTACAAGTAGCCAAACTTCTTGATTTGCTGACAAAGCCTGGTTCTCGACTAGTGATCACCATAGAAGCCTACATGGACTTTCATCATGACAGAAAGGGTATCTATTTATGTAATTAATTTAAGGATAACTCCATTAAATCATTTTTTGTATTGTTCTTTGTATTTTTTTGGTTCATCCTGAAGGGTGAAGTTCACTTGTCAATTTCAGATCTATTCCTTCTTATATTGATCTGGCAGGAGGGTTATATATTATAGATAATCTATTATGGTATCTATCCATTCAATAATGGCTATTAGATCATCATGCCTTGGGTAATAATTGACCTGATTGATTTCATCTATGTTACAAATGATTACTAGTGATATAACCCTTTGGGGTGTCATATAAAAGATCACCTCACCTTGGTCGAGATCAGTTAGGACTATGGCTATATTGGCCAGTGAATTGACATGATCATTCTATGATTGAGGGACATGATGTAATATTGTTTCAAAAGGGAACTCCACAATCATTCCCCTCATATAACTGATGAGAGGGGTCAATTATTCCTTGTTGATGGAATACTCATCTTTGATCTATTTTATCACTAGCTTAGAGTCACCTTTGACATTCAAATAGGCTATCTGAAATTGTAGGGTTGGCTCTATAATTTCAACACGGGTTTATTATTATACCTCATTATTAGTACATACCTATAACAATGAAATTATTAGGGAAAATTTTCATTATTAGGAGAAACAAAGACAATCCCAAGACCAACCTCGATGATCTTCGGGTTCTTCTTTTTATTTCCAGTCAGACTTTGGGAGGCCCCATCAAGATACATTTCCAATGTTAATGGAGTTTCATGGGCATAGAAAACCTCCTCCTATAGAAGTTTAGTGTCTATTGGAATGTTTTGAGAGGTAGTATGTGTCATACGGAATTCATCTAACACCTTCCCTTTGATTTCCATTTACAATAAGAATCGAATGTTGTACTATTTCAGAATAGCCACCCTGAAGTTGACCTGTATGGATCCAAGTATCACTGAGAGGGGGAGGGGGTGAATCAACGATATATTTTTTCTTTTATGTTTCCTTATTTTTGAAACAACCTTCACCACATATTAAAGAGTTCTTTCCCCACTAAACACAATCAAAATAAAAATCTACAGGAACATAATATTTACAAGGTTCACTACTCAACAAGAGTAGCTATGTCCTTTTTTTCGTACAGAAACAATACAGCACCACACAATACACTAGAAAAAAAAATTCTTTGATGTGGAATAAAATGAGTAGGATATACACTTATACTCATGTATCACTTGGAAAATAATCCTCAATTACGTTTTCACCCTCTTAGCACAAATAGGAAAAAAATTTCACTGCTTTAATCAACTTTCACAGTTTGATATTTCAAAAAAAATCTTTTATTTCCTACCAAGAAGCTGGTAAGAACTACCTTGCAAAAAACTTAATGTTTTTGATGAACTCAAATCTTTCACCCTCCCTTTTAGGTGTCTTGTGCACAACTTTCATGCCACACACGCAAGATTTTAATTTTGTCTTGAAACACCTCTTACACGAAACTTCAATATTGCATAAAAATATCTTCTTATGTGAAACTTCTATTTACTTAAAATTATTCCACACTTCAGATCTTAGGATTTATCTAAGCGTCGATATTTTTCAAATGAGAGTGGGTTACCTCTTATTTATAGGCATCAATAATCCCCATGTGAAAAAAACCTAACGCATCGTGCAAGAACCTGACACATTACAAAAAACCAAATTTGACATCTCATTGGGCATGTAAGTCTCTTTCACGCCAACCTCATACTTTGTGTACTTCTGGAATCTTTCACGCACTTCACGCCTTTTCAATTTTTTAATTTTTTGACCTTGAATCATGCCTTACATGAAATATTCCAATCTCCCTTCAATCTTGTGTGCAAAACCAATATTTTTCCCGAGTCTTTCCTTTGGCATATTTTAATGTTCAAATCTTGTAACTCCACTTGCGTATAACAAACCAATCCATATTCAAACACACGTGCAACATTTCTTTCCAAAATAACATTTCTCCATCTCTCGATTTTTTGCCCCAAAAATTTGGAAAACACTAGAAAATAACGCCACCTAAGAATTTTCTTCAGAAAAAACACCAATGTTGCTTCATTATCATCTAGATTAATCAAAAAAAAACTACTTTCATCAAAAATACTATCATATGTTATATATTTTATTTGATTGAACACCTTTAAAATCATTAGTTTTTTAATGGAAAGTACTGCAACTTCCCTATCTTACAACAACATCATTATTTCCAATCCAAAAATAATATGATTGGCATTACCTTTTCTTCCCCTTTTACATTATAAAGATTACATAAAAAGTTCTCAAAATTTATTATATTTGGAAAATATGAATAAAAAAAGCATCGTCTAGTTTAACATGGAAATTATTTTAACTTCCCTATCTTCCATAAACCACTTATACAAAGTGAAGTAATTTTTTTTCTACTCAAACATAATTGAAAACAAAATACAATACCTGAAAAGAGAACACTTCTTACTTAATTTTCCATCCAAATTAGCCCCAACACACCCATCTATCCAAATTCCTAGTTATCATAGGGTGACTAAGAATATACTTGAGCAAGTCAATACGAGAGACCAAATAAACATCATGATGCTGTATGTAATGTATAATTGTTTCACCATGCAGATGAGTGTGAGGAAGTATTTCTTGATATCAAAATATCTAGTATTAGTATATAGAATCAATAAAATGAGATAGTGGAGATTTATTTGTTCCCTATATCATTTTATATACTAGGAAGGCACTTAGTTATTACTCCATAGAATCATGAATAGAATGAGAAACTTACCATCCACTGATAACATTAAGGATGGTGGATACATAAGGTACTTCTTGAGGTTCTCAAAATATTCCTAGAAGTCCTCATCCCATTGGGAGGTGACTCCATTTTACATAATCTTAGTAAATGGGAGACATATACCAAATAATTTGTCTATAAAATTCCTAATATAAGAGAGGTTCTTCTAGATCCCTCTTAACTCTTTGAGATTATAAAGAGGTGGAATATCTATAATTTCCCTAGTCTTTTCCAGGAAAACTTTAATTCTAGATTGGCATACCAAAAAATTGTGGAATTTATCTGACATTAACCTGAAGGAACACTTTAAGGGATTTATCTTCCAACTCCACTGGAATAATTTATTGAATATTATTTTAATATTGGTGAGGTGATCATAAATCTATCAGGATTTAATAACTAGGACATTGAAATAACATTCTATAGTTCACCCTAATAAGGGTTAAAATATATGATGCATGACACATTTATAAGTGTTACTGACATTATTTAACCTATAGGACATGACCTGGTAATAGAATATCCCTTGATGTGATCTAAAGGTACCTACTTCATCATCTTCATGGACCATATTGATATAATTATACCCTGAATACCCATCAATAAAATAAAGGTCTTATAAGTCCAAAGTCTCATAAATTATGAGTTATGTGATTGTACTTGGGAAATAATCCTTTAGGTAGTGTTGTTTGAGATCCCTAAAATTGATATAGACCCCAATATTCATGTTTTTTTCTTTATGGAATGATGTTAATAAGAAGCCTTGGGTACTTAATCTCTTGGATAAAGCTATCTTTAATCAAATTTTCAACTTCATCTTCTAACTTGGTAGCATGAGAGGGGTTCATCCTCTTGGTTGTATACTTGAAACCTCAATGGTCATATGATAAGACAAGGTGATGAGTAACTACATTAGGGTCTATCTTGGGAATCTTTATATAATTCCAAGTGAGCATATATCAACACTTATTCAAAAAATAAATCTACATTTCCTTCTCCACAAGAGGCATAGTGTCCCTGATCAATATAGGCTATGATTCTTCTTATGTTACCAGATTTACCTTCATAAGACCATTTATGGTGGTGGATACACCTTCTTTAAATGCTGTAGGTGAATCCTAGTGGTTATACTATTCCCCGATCATTTTGAATTCATAAAAAATATCCTTATAAATGGTGGGTATTATAGGGGTATCTCTATAATTAATGAGGTATAAGAGGATAGGATAAGAAGAATTGACATATTGAACTACCAGGGGAATAATGGGAGTATTTTCAATTTATGATAATGGTGCAACAATGTCCCCTAATCCCAATAGATAGTTATTCTAGCAATACTTTTTTTAACACACTTCAGATGAAATAATAATTATTACATTGACATAATCTAGTTAATTTGGTAGTTTTTATTATCTCTCTAGGACTTAATATACTACCTTTATTAGGTTTATAGGAAACACATAGTCATTACTACACAAGCTCTAGGGGATTTTAAGAGTGGTTGACAAGACATTTGGAGTGGAAACCTACATGTAGCCCTCAACCATTAGTTTTTTTCCTTCCCTCTTACAGAAACCCTCCTCATCACATCAGGATTAAAAATATTCAAATGGGGAATTATCATCACATAGCATGTTGACCTCTCCACTGATGGGGTATTTAAAACATTGGTGGCATGTCGATGGCACCTCCACAGGTTCATGAAGACAAGGTCATCTGAGTAGGAAATTGTACTTCATGTCTTATTAGATAACCATGAACTCATCATTAGACATGATTTCATTGAATTTTTCCTTGATCCTGATATTTCTAAGGATATTTTTTTTTCACTCTTGTCATACCCTTGAATAGTTATCTTTATTGTAGACAAGTCATCATTTCTATATTGAAAATGTTAGAGGGTCTGGATCAGGATGTGATTGATCTTGAAATTATTATTGACCAAATCCCTTTGGATGTTGACATTTTTAATATTTCTTGAAACATATCAAGTTAAAATATGTCCCTAAATACTTTTCTATTGAATATTTATCTCTGAATGAGATGGTGGAATGGAATTTTGTTGGAGAAATACCTTATCCATAGAAACTTAAGTCTTGAACTTATGGGAACTCTAGTGGTACTTGATAAATGCCTCTATGATATATTTTGAAATATGGAGAGCATTCAGGATTGAGACATTGGATGGGATAACTACTAACTATTTAAAAATGTGAATTTTTTTCACTTGTGGTCTATGCATCCCAAGGTGGGGCCACTCCATGTTATGTTTCCTAAGAGATAAAGTGAATGTGGTATATAGGCTTGGGGATTTTTCATATGTATAAGTCACATATGCTAATAATGGAATATACTTTGATATTATACCTTTTCATTTGAGATAAATAAATAGTCATACACCTTCCAACCGGTCTTCAAAAATAATTTGGTTCAGACAAACACTAAAAGACTCTCAGGCATCACTATGCTACTATTGGGATCGCTGAAGTGCTTACCTGCATGTCTCATCCACATATATCGATTTGAAGAGGATGTGTCTAAGATATCAGTTTAACTATGACCGTACCATCCCCTGTGACCTCATCTTCTACAGTGTCAGCCTCTAGATCCTCGATAAAGTATACAGAACTTATATTAATGGGAACATTCATTATCATAGAAAGGTTTTGTTAAGTTAATAACATTAAAATATCAAAAAATAAACTCTTTATTTTATGAGGATTCCATTTAGTGTCATGGACCCATTATTTAGATGAAAAGGGATAGAAATACATGAGTGGTAGATCTATCTTTGGGGTTGGTTAAGACTATTCTCCTTTCACCCTTTTATGCTTCTGGAGATTGTGTTCACCCCCGAGAGGTGGGTTAGGGGTGAACCTTTAGATGATGGAATTATAATTTATCTACAAATATTTTCTCTGAGGGTGGTGTGATACCAGTCAAATATCTTCTAGGTCATAAAATTATCATAATTCTATCCATGCCTAGATGGATTGCTTTCTAGTCACCTTTTTTCCTTTAGTTGGGTGGTGGTCACATAGGTCCGTTGTTCCATGGATTTTCCTAGTATTTCCAATCTAGATTCAATCATACCCTAGGGGTTTTATTTGAAGAAAAATCACTCATGGATCATGTGACCTAGTCTCCAATAGAAGGGAAATAGTAGGATGATCACTGAGGTCAACCTCATTAAGTTTCCTCAGATTGAAGAGATTTTTCTCCAAGGATGTAAGGAAATAAATAAGAACTTGTTCATTTCATAAGTGATATAATTTGTTTTTTCTATTCCCCAAATTATGGGAGACCCTAATCTCTATTATCATATGGTTAAGAGTGATCTTGTTACCACTATTCCTTAGTGGGAGGTCTCAAGTGATGTGGTGCCTGCATGGGTGTTCTATTGGGAATTGTGGTAAGTTTACGCATGATATCAAAAAATTATTATTTTACAAGCCTTTTACCTTGGGTCATGGGTATAGTTTGAGGTTTATACCTAGTAATTTGAATATAATCTTCTAGTAATTATGATATTTTTTAAACCTATCTAAATCTTCTAGGGTTATTCATCTGGTTCAGAGGTGTGTGCATCTCATCATAGTGATTCATAGTCCAAACATATATTAGTAACTCTCAGGGGAGTGTAATGATAATTGAGTAAGTTATACATTTCCATCAAGTGATAAAGTTAGAAACTCTATCAGTTTATTGATGTTTCTATTTTTTTAGGATGAAGATTGTTACTTTTCTTAGTGTACGGAAAAATTGATAAAGGGATTGATTAAGTTCTTCTTAGACTATAATGGGTAATACTGGGAGGCTTCTATAATAAATGAAATGTTTCCCAACCTAGTATTGTACAAATAATCTCATTTTCATTACCTCTTATAGGTCTCAATGGTGTATCTTTGGGTTTCATCAGGGCATGAAGTGCATGAGAAGTTATTTCATATCCCCCATTCCTTCATAGGTGAGGCTTGACATAGTTTACCTTTATTTATCTCTTATTGATTTCCATATCATTTTGGGACTAGATGATCATCCTGATAAGGTTGGGGTTATCACTATAATGGGGTAAAATCACAATCTTCCCCAATTCCTGGGTTTATGTAATCCAATTTTTTATATCAAAATCCAACCTAATGCTCAGATTCCATCCTCTTAGGTGGGTTATCTCCCTCATAATGGGTGTGAGTATGGATATAAGTTTCTTCTTGAAGGAGGTACTCATTGGGAATATTTATTTTAAGTTATTCCTCATTGATACATCTGAGGTTGTATATCCCACTCTCTTGCTATACTATTTGTTCTTCCATAGAGGAGATTTTGGACTTTATAGGTGGTGAATATTATATAGAAACTCCTTTAACTTTATCTTTGGTGTAATGACATCAAGGAGGTGTAAAATCATCATTCAAAGGTGCCGGGTTTTGGTTTCTCCACTAATTTTGTATACGTGTGGCCTTAGTTTGTGTATCTACATCACCCACCTCTCAAGTTACCATTATACATTTCTCCCATTAAAATTTTCATCGTATTACCAATCATGTTCTATATTGATGGTGAAAATGTTCATTGAGGCATACCAGGTGACAATCGTCACCCTATCACTCTCCAGATAATATGGAATTTTTGTACTGCCTACTTCTTATTGGAGAGTTACATCAAGAGCTTCCCTCTAGCTCTTTTTATTATTTGGATATCTTTTTTGACGACCATTATAAGGTTTTATTAGATTTTCAAGATTCTCTCTTGGTTTCAATATTTAAATAGTGACTTTGAGGTGCTTTTAATTGAACTTTTTGAGTGAGCCCTGAATGTCAGGGGTATGTTTCACGGTTGGGGGAATGACTTAGGTACCGAATACTAGTAGCCACTACCTATCCCAGAAAATACTAGTCTCTTTGGGGGTGAGGATATAATTCCACCATCCCTATAGGATGGAGTTTATTAAAGGCTATCGTTAGTACTTTATAATCCTATTATTTAGGATTTATGAACCCTAGAATGGTAGTTGAGATAAAAATTCCTGAATCCCTATTGGATGGGGTTGATTTGGAGTCACTACCAATTTTTTTGGGGATCTCATGGGATTTGATGACCCTGGGGGTGGAGGTGGTGGTAAAAATTCCCCTAGACCTACGGGATTGGTGTGCTTCCAAAGGTCTTACATAGTGTCCACTATCAAGATCTTTCTGATTTGGTGTAGTTTTATGCATGGAAGAGTCAGGTGCAATGCCTGCTCATAATGGGATCCAATTTCTATATGGAGCTTTTGAGAAGTCAAAAGATTCAGTTATCTTAGAAGCCTATTGGAATCCATCTCCCTTTTCTCACAATTCTTTTTTAGATGGGGGAAATTAGTTGAATTAACCTACTTGCTCATACATTATTCATCCCCATGATCTGTCCTATCACTATAGAATTATAGGATTCTATGTTTGGGTAGTTTTTTTTCCTTGGGTATGGGGTGAATTGTAATGATCCATACTCACCCCATCCTTTAATATTTAGGTTTGATATAGAATTTGTGAAAATTTATTAGAGAGTCATTAGACTATAAAGGCAAGAACATTATAGGATTTTACTATGTAATTACATCTTTGGGTCTTGGTCTATGAAGAATGTGTCTAGGTATATCTAAAAAATATTGTGTTTATGTCCTAGAGATGATCTTGGTACCCCTGATATAGGAGGTGTTTACCCTTTAGTCATTGAAAGGACCCCATACATTCTGTCTTAAGTTAGGCAAGTACTCCTCCTTTATCTCAACTGGGAATTTATAATTGGAAGTGGAGATAATAAAAAACAATTATGTAAGGTGGTTTTTGTCTAGCTAGTTTCATATATCAATGAGAAACTTTTCTTCATTAAAGTCATGTTGCTACACTTGGTCAAACCACTAAGGTCTATTCTCTAGGTTGTCTACTGACCAAGGTGAGGTGTTGCTGGTAGTTGCTGGGAAACTATATATGGTTAACCCATGTGTTTTGAGAACCTCTCTATATAAAGGTGTCCTGAAAATGGGATTGTTTCCTTATATAAGTAAGATATCATCATTGTGAGGTCCCTCATGGTGGATGTCCAAGGTTGGATCCCTGAAATCCATCTCTATACTATTTAGAAGAAGACTATAGTGGTAATTTTTACCTTTTTCTTCAAATGAAGAGTCGATAGACCCTTGAGGTGCTGTATGCATGTGTTTCATGGCCTAAAGGACACTGGAATTGAGTTGGGTAGGAATATGATCCTCATCCTACATCATGATTTGAATATTCCAACTTTACTTTTTGGGTTGATTAGAAGTATGAGCAAACTATATAGAGATCAATGGAGTATGTGGATAACCATCTGTTACTATGAGAATATGCGCATGCTTCCAAGAAACCGCTGGAGTATTCCAATGAGAGTCTGTATTATTAGTGAGTATATGAGCCCGATTTTGGGTGGTTGTTGGAATATTCTGGCCAACCTTGGTTGAATTGGGGATATGGGACTGATTTAAATAGACATTCCTCATTAGAACATGTCAGCGAACGACCGAATTGGGGGAAGGAATATAAGACACCTCTTGCATATCCTTTGAATGATGTTGGGGGTAGTCTTTCGTTATAGGGATCATGAGTATGCAACTAACTACTATGAACTACTAGAATATGATGATAAACTTTATATATAGGGATATGATCTATCCCTGAGTTGGTTTCCAAATTGTGTTGACAAAACCTAGCCATAATGGGGCTATGATCCTAGTATTATGACTTTGTAATATGCTACTGACTTTGTTCAACATGAATATGGTCCTATACTGAGGTGATTTCTAAATTTTTCTGACAAACCCCAATAAGAAATAGGCCATGAGGCTAGTCCAATTCCTTTAGAATACACCGCTAGCTTTTTTTAACAGTAATATTCTCCTATCACGAGGTGATTTCCAAACTAGGTTGACAAAGCCCAGTCTAAATGGGATTATAATCCTGGTCTGGTGCCTCACCCTTTATCAAAGTATGCTGATAATACTCCCTAATGGGATAAATAATGTGTGATTTATCTGAAGTATCCATCTATTTAGGTTGTTCATTCAGATATTCTGGTTTGGCTATTGAGATATGGATATATTATTGTCCCTATATCATCAACTAAATATACCATCGAAGCTCCTTCATCTCTGCCAAAATATATTATCAATTCAGAAGTGTTTATGCAGAAATATAGGCACAAAATTTCTCCATTACCAAAATATACTGGAAGACATCTTTGATTTAATTGGGGATATATTCCAATTCCTATCCTCTTTGTTCCATCAGAATGTTCCAATGGGCTTCATGCATGGGGGTGGGAATATGTGCCTACCCCATGTGTGCTACTAGGATATACGTGAAAAAATTGTATGAGTGAGTAGGGATATGCGATTTCTCACCAGCTACTTCCAGGATATTCTAGTGGGATTCATTGGTATAAGTGAGAATATGGGCCCACTTTCCTTGGTCTATAGTTTGATGTGCCTGACGAGATATCCTTAGTACATGGATCTAATGGTTTAGGGAAGCAATCTTTCAAGAATTTCCCTCAATAGATGATTGAGGGTAACTGGTAGGATGATACTGGAGGCAATGGTTGATAGGAAACCTACTGAGAGGATTCATAATAGTGATAGATCCATGGTTGACTCCTTGATCCACCCTCTCATGGTAAGTAATATGTTTATTGTCATACTTTAGAGATATTTCCCTGAAGAGGTTAATGGTGGTGATATGTTTCACTTGTTACATCATTGAATTCATTGAGTGATGTGGGATTGTGGGATTCATAACCTGAAGACCCCATGTTCCACCTCGAGGGTCTAAATTATACCATTTTGGTGGGACTCCCTAACCATTTTATTTTCTACCCAATTATGAAGGCATTAAGTAGGTGACATTATTTTAGGATTTTCATAGTCCATTATTATAGATTTGGTTTTATAACTCTTATTTGATGATTCCATGGAATTGGATAAAATATAACATTGGGAGAATAATATCTATTGGAACAAGGACTATAATAAATAAGGCCACCGATCAGAAAAACATCACAAGTAAGAAAAATGCTAAATCAACTATGCATATTTAACAAAACCATTTGTTATTATTGTCATTTTGGATATTTTGTTTTCATATAATGTGCATAATGGAATTCTACATCCCATGGGAAACCCAATTAAAATTAACTATTTAAATATTTACAATGGTTTCACCATTTTTTGGCATGACAAAGAAACTCTTGATGCTTGATTATGGGTGATTGAGTGTGATTGAAAAATCATTCACACTCAGTTCACTATTTCATCTCAAGAAAAAACTACCAATGGTTTTCATATCCATAGCATTTTTCATTCGTACTTTCCAAATGAATAAATTCATTATGATTTTATTCCAATGTAACTTAGGAATTCCCATTGGTTAATAGGATGGGTGGTCAAGCTCATCACACCCTATTGGGAGGAATTATTTCCAACTCCAAGACTATATTACAGATTTAAGATATGTTCATGAATATTTCCCATTTCCCAGTATAGGAATGGTTACCCTAATAAAATGATTGAGTTTTTATTTTCACTTATATGAATCCCAGTATACATAAAAGGAAATTCTATCAATGACACCATCTGTATGTATCATAGGTTCTCTATCTTGTGACACATTATTACTTAGAAATAATGATTTGGAGTACGGATGTATTATAAATCTGTGTGATTGATAAATCTAAATTTTATTTCCATCCTAAGAGGTGATCCATGTTTTTTAATTGTGATTTAACCTATAAGATACATCTTACATATCAAGTGAGAATAGTAATAAAAACCCATGTAGTTTGTATAGAACTGTATAATGTTTTTTAAAATAAAAAAATAAGAACATATAAGGGAATTTGGGAATTTAATAAGGGGTTAAAACCATATATAGAAATCATACTTATCTTGTGAAAATAATAATTAGAGTTCACAAAGTTTTGATAAATATCTATACTATAAAAGGTATGAAAAAAGAGGTTTTTCATGGGACATATGCATATAAGGTTTCCCTGAGATTCTTCAATGGGGATATATCATTCTAAAAGAGGAGAATATGTAATCAAACTTACATATGAAAGGAGTCCCATATTGGGGGAATTTTCATCATGATGATGGCATAATCATCACGAGTCTCTAAGACTATGTTTTTCATGCTCAATGTGAGAAAAAAATATTTCTCTCCTTTCATCATGATGAAACCAAAAATCTTTATAAGGAGTATTTGACATAAGGTTTCAATCATTAGATAATATCTAGATAACATGGGTCTAGATAGGAAATCCATTGGAATCTATATCTCTAAAAAAATATCAATGTTTGAATATCTGATATATGTATCAATAATAACAAGGGTTTATAATGAGAGAATGTGAACAATTTCCCATAATACATCATATATCATTTGAATATATCAAACCAATGTGTGCATTAACCTAAAACACGAATTTTTAGAACTTTGTGTTTAAAAGGAATTATTTGATGGTGGTATTGGTAAGAGAGAATCGAAACATCATCCACTTATAACTACTCATGCTCCCAAAACTCCTCAATTGAAATGAATTTTCCCGATAGGTCACTATACATAAAATAATAGTATATCTGGTCTCATTTATTTTACTTACATGAATGTTTGTAGATGGAATTGTTCTAGATGATACCAGGGTGAATCTCTTTTTGTAAATTTTTAGCAACTAATGTTAGGTCAAAGACTCTACAATCACTGGGGATGCATAGGAGCAAAACCCCATCCCATGTTCCCTCTTTGAAAGTTATTCTATAACTATTAAAATAAAAAAACTTTTATAATTCATGTCCATGAAATACCTCTTGAGTTTTATAGCCCAATGTTTTACTCCAACTTGGATGTATTTCTTTTTTAGGGGTCTAATATCTCCTAGAATCTAATCCCCAACACATCACTGGATGAAACCATTTCTTGAACAAGGGATCACACTCTAACCATAGTAGAGTAGTATCATTGTGAATTTGAGAAATAGATCATCTACTAATGACTCATTGTGCTGGGTAAAGGATTCATGCATGAACCCGTATTTGGTCAAAGTGTGCATGAACCAGATAAAACATGTGAGTCACTAATACCAACCAAACCTCTTCTAATAGAGGATTAGGGATATAATAGAGTCTATGAACCCCATACTATTTGAAATAATATAGTGTTAACTTATTATGTGTTATCTCATTTTAAACATGAAGGTATTCACTATACATAAAATGGAAGAGATTTATCCTTTACTAGAAGATAATAATATCTCCCAACTGAAACTCTCGATCAACACCTCATCACTAAGATGATAGGTTGAGAGAGAGTGAAGCACTTTCATAGGCCCTCAAAACCTACCACTATATAAGATTTTTCTATATACTGAAGGCATCCTAAATTAGAAAAGATAAATCCATTATGATTAAATCATATCTGGGTGAGCGGAAAAAAGACATGAATAATAAAAACTAACTACAATATGATGCATGTAACTCGTTGAACATACCCCATATCTAATTCATTAGGGTTTTGAGTTGATAAAATGATTATCATTGTATTAGTTAATGGATATATCGATCTACAAAATATAACACCTAGAGTTTTAGGAAATATTTTATTTCCTTAAACCACAAGCCATTAATTATTAAAAATTTTCTATTATTTCACAAGAATTAAACTTGAGTATAAAATAACTTATAAAACATATGATTCAACCTAATAATTTTTTTAAATCATAATATAATATTAAAATAATTGTACATTAAAATAATTATAACATTACTAGGTTGATTACATACTATGGATGATTAAATCCATTAAAAGGACATAAATTAAAATGGGAAAATAAATAGAAAAGAATAATATCTTTAAAATTAGTAAATTACCTAGATCAACATCACCCTTGAGAATCACTATTAGTATAACTAAACATATAATGACAAATAATAAAGATTTAAAAGAAAAAATATTGTGAAATCTAAAAATAACATTAATGAAATGATAATTTTAATTTAAGGGTTAAGAATGGAATGACTTTAGTGAGAATATTGGTGGTAACATAGTCATTATAAAGGAAAATATGTTCATTTGAAATATCGACATTAGATATAAATGTATCTGATAGGTGTACCAAAGTCACATATTTTTAGTAACAAATTTAAAAGAATACAATTCACAAATAATGAACAATGGAACAAAGATATAATAATTTATTATAAACTTATTTTTATGCATTACATAAAATTATTATTGAAGTATGATATGATATATTTATAAAATTCAAAAAAATATTTTAATATTAATGGATTGATAAAATTAAATAGTTAGGACATAAATAATTAATTTTAATGGTATTTGTTAAGGATAATTTAAAAATGAAATTTTTCAAAGAATTTATTTTTAAGTGTTGAGTATCACTATCTTAATAAAATTAATAACTAATAAAGAATAATTTTGAATGAAATTCATTGATAATATATAAAAAAATAAATTAACCTTAATAAAATAGTTTTTACTAGGCATGTACTAAGGATAAATTCATTTTATTCTAAAAATTAATTCTTTCTAAAAAATTATTCATTCCGTGAACATATATTATAATAAATTTATCACATTATAAATTGAGTCTAATAAAATTGTTTTCATATTTTTAATCAAAATAGTTAACTTTTTCAATTATTTTATTGTCATTTTTAAAATAAAAATAAGTTATTAAGATAAATATTAGTTACCATGAAAAAATGATTATTTTTAAAAGAATTAAAATTTTCTTTGTACTATGTGTTTTCATTTTAATAAATTAAAATGATAAATTTTAAAGGATGAATCTAATAAAATATTTCAATTAATAAATAATGAAATTAAAAATAATTTAATTAGTAATTTATGAGAAATAAAAATAAGAAAAATTAATCTTTAAAAATAATTTTTTATTAAAAAAATAGTTTTTATATATCATATTTTTTAATTTAAAAGTAAATTTTATCATATTTTGAAATAGAATTAGATTAAATGGAGTCAAAATCGGGATTAATTATGTTGAAATTTAGTTAGTATTGTCATATTATATATTTAGTAAAAATATAATTACTATAGTAAATATTTCATAAAGATTTAAGGGAAAAAATAATATAATATAACATGACTCAAATTTTAGTAAATAAAATTAATACTTATACATTATAAAAGTATTTTGTTACGTAGGAAAGTGTGGTTCCCTAGACCCAATATCTTGGATCTAGTGCTAAAAACATATACTTTAAATACTATATTTGATACAAAGTGAGATAACTTAAGCTGACCTTGAATATATTTCACAATAACATTACATATCACATTAATCTTACTCAATTTCGAGAACTATAATGGTTTAGAATCTTTAGTGAATAGATAAAAAATTCATTTATTTATAAATAATCTTCATTATTTATATATAATTTCTTCTCACATAGTACCCTTCTAGACTTATCTTACTTAATAAATTTTCTTCATAACCTAGGTAATGAAAATATAATAATGGGATGAGATCAAATTCCTAGTAAGGGTAAAAATATGAGATAACAATTGATGATCATAACTCAATATAAGATAAGTATATGACTATGTGATCATAGTTAAGGTATATGAAAATAACTTTAAAAATTATACCCAACTAAAAATGTATCATCAATAATAAATCATGGAATAGGGATATATGAATAATATAAGACATGATTCATCATAACATGATAACATTGTGAAACAGAAGATTATAAAACAAACATAAAATCAAAAACCATTTCATTTACTAAGGATAACTACCAATACCATCATCATATAATGGACAACCTCCCATAATAGATTGGGATCACTTCCCAATACCTTAAATATAGTGTACAAAGTCCCCTAATGGATCAGGTTCACTCCCCTTTCTTATAAACATAGTGTAAAAATACCCATAGTTGATTGGGATCACTACCCAGTCCCTAACATATCATCTCATGAGATATAAGTCTTTACCTAATTCATTGGAGGGATATATAATTATGATATTACCCTTCACTTAATGGATATAGTTGTATAGGGATTTGGGTTCACTTCCTATTCACTTTTATTTTATCTCATGAGATATAAATATTTACCTAATTAATTTGAGGGATATATAATTTTGGTCCCACTATTATAATAATGAAAATCATATATATACACTCTTGGAGAACATGAAAACATTAATATTTTAAACATCACTTAATTAACTAGTGGAAAAGAGGAAGGCTTGATGAATACATTCATTTAAAATTTGATAAGACTTTATTAGAAAGAAGGTGGGTGGAATTATAAGAACATTTCCAAAGTTTAAAAAAAGTAACATTAAAGGATGATGACATAGATAAAAAATCATTTTATTAAAATTATCTAATAATTAACTTTGAAAAATAAGTAAATATATACCTTTTTGAAATTCTTGAAAACTCCTTAAAATAATTTTGTTTAAAAAAAACATAATTGTTTTAATATTACATTTTAAAACCAATTTTTTTGAAATTTTTGTATAAGATAAAGATTCTTTCAGAAAATTTCTGACATTGAAGACTCTTTCTTAAAACACAATCCTTTTAAAATCCCTTAAAAAATATGGAATTCATTTTTAAAATCGAACTTTTACTTTTTAAAGGTATAATAATATTTATTTTTTTGAAAATAATTAATAATCAAAATAATTTGGAAAAATAATTTAAAACATTTAAAGAAAATTTTGTAAATTAGAATGCTCATAATGGTGAAATAATTTATTCACTCAAAAAATGTTAAAATGAGGTTCTTTTAACACTTTTGAAATAAAGTGTTTCAAAAATATTAAAAAATTTATTTAAAACTTTTCTAAATAACATTATAATAGTATAAAAATAACTTAATAAATGAATTAATAATATTCCAGGAGAACTATAAAATCATTTAATGAATATGGACAGAGAGGAGGATGATTTTCGATTGAAAAGAAGAGGTAGGGTCTATTTCACTTAAAACCATCACATCGGGTAAATTTTTTAGAAATGAAAATTAAATTTAGAATGGTCATATAAAAACTAAATTTTATCCTAGATAAATAAAAAGGTTTGGTTATTAGAGTAAATTTTCACACAAAATTTTCCCATATGTAAATTCATTCATAACAATCCCAATTTGAAAATGAGATTGGAAAGGAACCCATACAACATCATTCCTTTTCAATTGAAATACCATAATATATACAACATAATATGGATATATAAATCCATTTAATTTCATGATATATATATATATATATTAATAATACATCCATGGGTAGTATATACACTACGAAATAAAATAAGTAGTGAATACAAATCACATCTCAATGAAGATAAATTGAGATGACAAAACCCATATCTTAATTCTCAAATTCTATGAAAGATATTTATACTCATTTATAATAAACATAAATATTTTAATATATCATTTTATAACCTTATTAATATATATAATTCTTTTTATTCTTTTTTTATAATCACTTATCATACATTAATTTGTTAATTATTACTTATTTTCATTATCAGATGGTGTAATTCAGATTTTTTCACACATGTTTTGTGAAGGTGACATCAAAACCCTATCAGTGATAATTTTTTTTTTATCATTTATAGATTATAAAATCTATTTAAATAATGTTTTCTCAATGATATATACATTCTTATGTTCATTTGATGATAACTATGGGCATGGTTAGAGAGAATGAGATCCATGATGAACTTATATCAGTTAATCTACCGATATTAACAAATTACTTCATAATGATCATAAATTTTTATTTAATACCTTAAAAAACATATTCATGATGTGAATACCTGATATAATATATATTTATCAAATATATTTTATTACCATACTTTTAAGGTAGTGATGAAATATAAAATATGTTGTTCTATGGAGGGAATAATCCGCTCGTACAAACAGATTCCATTTTTGTTTTCTATATAATGAGAGGAATGTATAAAATAGTTTATATATTTTTTTAAAATATTAAACATGTTATAAATATCATATTTATATATTAAATACACTTTTATAACTATCCATGTATGGTGGTGATGAAAAATAAAACACACTGTTCATGGATACTACAATCCGCACACACACATAGATGGTGTTTTATTTCTTCCAAGGAATGGAGGAAGGTAGATAATAATTATTCCATCACGTTAATAATATTTTAGTATGATAATAATACTAAATTTATTATTTAAATATTATGTAATATACTTTGAGGAAGAATAATAATACTTAATGAAATAGAATGAAAATGAGTGATTTGTAAATTTTTAACTTACAACTTAGATTAACACCTTCGTAACTTGGATTAAGCCTATGACGAATGGTCTTTTGATGATACCATAAAATCTAGTACTTGGAAATGGATTTTTTTGGAGGGTTTTGGTCAAATTTTCAAGTGTAATTTGAATTTTTAATGTGTATTAAAAGGGTTGACATAAGTCTCTTGTTATAAGTGAGGGGAGTTTCATTTTGGTAATAAGAGGTGTACTATTCAAGGAATGTAGGTCCAAAAGTGAGAAATAATGGATAGAGGAAGATTTTTTTTGATAAAAACCTTAAATACCAATTAGTATATAAGGTCTTAAAAATTTTAGGCATTTTATCCTTTGTTTCAACTTTTAAAATAATTTACTTTTACCGAAGTAACACTTTTTTTAGCCTTTGAAACTTATTTTTATAACTAAAAATAAAATTAACCTTATTAAATAATTTGGATAATTACAAGTATGAAAAAATCATAATATTACATTTATAAAAGTGTAAAAAATTAATTTTTAAATAATAAATCTATAACATATAAAATTCGTTTTATAAAAAATATCATGTAGGTTTTAAAAGATTAAATTTAGGGATTTAAATTATTCTTAATAATTTTGATTACATAATTTTTCTTATAAAATGAATATTTTGTCAAAAAATGCTTCATACATTTTATGTTACTCAAATATCATAATGATGTAATAACATGATATTTGTAAAAACGACATTTTATACTATTCACAAAAAATTAAATCTTTTCATAAAAATACCAAAAACATGTACTAATATAATATTTTTATTATGAATAAAAAATAAATTTAATTTTAGAAAATTAAATTCTTAAATTTTTTAATTTATCTTTCAAATGGAAACATAAAATATAATAAATTTTTCTTTTCTAGGAAAATAAATTTTTAAATATTAAAGGTTCTTATTATTAATTCCTATCAATTTACAATTAAATTAATATTAATATATTATTTCATTAGGTGTTTTTTTCATAATTCTTTACCCTTTTATTATTTTCTTTCTCATTGTAGGTTTAGTTCTACCAATGGGGATTCTCATGGGTGAAGAGGATCCAAAGGATCTCATAGTTTAAAAGATATTATCCATTTCAATTTATTTTACACTTTTAATTTATGAACTTTTAGTGGATATAATAAACCATGATTTGTAATACATGGTTTCATGTACTATTTTTTAAATTATTCATAGCAATAAAATGTATTATGGTTTGTCTTAGCTCAGTGTTTCATGTGAATAAATATTTTTCACAAAGAAATTATTTAAAGGCAAATTAATACAAATATCATGAGGAATTAAAAAAAGTAAATCCAACACATCTCACAAACATTTCCTCACCTATATCACCCAAATCACATGGGATTACATCTTTACCCTTCACCTTACATTAGTTTCCAATTAAATTTTCCTCTTTTTCATCTATAAAATGAGGTCACTTCTATCCACTTCAAGACACATTTCTATCCTCCTTTCCTCTTCCCATTTTAACTCTACTATATATTTATTCTATGTTAGGTTACCCATGATTATAATAAAGTTTCCCAATTACTCCATTTCAAATTGGTCTTTCAAGATAAGATTCAAGCCTTCAACATGAGTATTATACACTACCTAAACTTTGGTTCTATGGATTTATCATATACTAATCCTCTAAAACTATTTTCTCCATACTAATTTAATTCTATAAATATCATTAATGTACTGAATTGTTAATTTATTTACTGAAAAACCATTATTTATCTACCTACCATCTATTGGAAAATGTAAATGTCTCATGTGGTGCCCCTAGACCCACACTCCTGGATCCGTTGCTAAAAACACATAACATACAACAATCTCTTTTATACACACATATTATTACAATATATTTCACACATTTACAATCTATGGACCTTTTATTTTAGAGTTTTATATAATTAAGAAAAACCACTAACTAATAAATCTCAAGTATTCTTATTAAATGAGAAATTTTTTCCACTATATAAGAAGTTAATAAATCCATAATGAGTCTTCAATGTAACCCATAATTTCTACAGAAAAGATAATCTTCTAGTATTATCATTCTTAATACTTTCTTTAATAAAATGGGGAAATGGGATCATAATAAAGGGGTGAGATCAAATAATCAGTAAGGATAAACATAATAATGAAAAATACATGGGATATGTGAGGTGTAACATGATATCATAATGAGTATGATCTCATATTCTTGGAAGTATAGAATAAATAGATGATATAATATTTACATGGATTAAACAATAATCATAATATAATAGCATTACATAATAGGAATGTGGAAAAACATAATCATGACTTCATTAGCATAATTTAAGGCTCCCTAACTCGTTAAGATAACATAGTTAGCTGAGCTAACTGCCTACACACCATATTTGGATAGGCTCATCTCCCACACACCATGATATCTCATGAGATGAAAAAATTACCTAATTTATTATAGGGATATATAATTTTGGTCCCACACATCACATAGTGGAAATAATACATATGCGTATCACATAGTTTCACTCAACATATCATAAAAACCCAAGGAAATTAAATGGTATTTATATCCTTTTTAATTGTTTCCCTGATAAAGCCTCCATGATTTTATCATTAAACATGACATAATAAAACCATGGAAAATAAATGGGTATCCAATGATTTTAAGAATAATTCTTGGTAAATAACACTAAAAAAATACGATTACACATATGATATTTACAGCATATAAGAAATATATATATATATATATATATATATTAGACAAAAATTTCCCCAATCAATTAATATATTAGGAATCTAGGTGAACACCCATCAATCAAGTAATGTAACATAACACATTCACAGAGGAAAATCATTAGGAGTAAAACATACATATAAAACTTAATGATTTGGAAAGAAAAAAGAAGATACAACTCAGATCATAAATGTAAAATATAATTTCATAATATATCTATATAAAGATGGTGGATAATATCATTTGAATAATACCATTGATCAAGTATATGTCATATATAAAGAACAATCTTAGAAACATTAGGAAAATTTCTTTGAAAATAATAATTTCATTTTTTCCTTTGAAATTTTTTTAAATGATTATTTTATTAATCCATGAGAATAATAATCTAATTGTATTTAAAATAATTTAAATCATAGAGAGTAAGTCTCATATAAATGATAAAGACAGGGGAAGATACATTCACACAGAACATATAAAAAGGATTTATTTTTGTTGAAAAATAATTATACCTCAAATCCATTTTTTTTATTTTATCTAAAGTGCCACTTTAAGGAAAGGTGGGAACCAAACAAAAACCTTCACCACTGGATTTCAAATTTCAAATACAAGATTCAAACCAATTAAAAAAAAACTAGCATAGACCATTATCACCGCATCAGAAAACACCCACACACCTGCTAGAACCGTCCGACAGAATCCATCAATGCCACTAAAAATACCATAGCAGGAAAAAACATTGCAGAGTTCCACTAATACACTTTCCACAATCATCAACAGGTAACATCCTCGCATCACGAACCCTAACACCATACATTTCCATCATCCACAACAGGCTGCCGGAGAGACCATCCACTGGAATTCATCGTCGTCACCATTGAAACCCAAAAACAAACCACTACAAATCATAGAAGCAACAAAAGAGTTTAAGCCGCACCACAAACCATCATGAAAATCAAGCCTTCCGGTGACCCATGGTCAGCGTTGAAGACACCACAGGAAACAATTTGAAAATAATTCATTGTGTAACATTTTAAAACATTACTTTTAAAGAATTGTTTTTGAAAAATAATCATGTGGAAAACATTCCAAGTATATTAAAACCATTTAGTGAAACCAATATCATAAAAATGATGATAAAACATTTAATTTATAAGATTATAAGAGAATTATAAATGTCACTTGAAATTTAAAATACTTTTTATATGTAAAACATGGGAATGGAAGAAAAATATCCATTAGAATTTATAAGAGATATACTTATCAACATCATGCTTTTATTTGAGGAAATGTTTCATCAAATGGGAGGATATTAATTAAGATAAGTAATATCTCTATAAAAAAATGAAATATACTATTTGAAAATATAATTATAGGAAAAAAATACTTGGAATATAAAAATAAAAAATAGATTTCACAACTCTTATGAAAAAGGACTTGAGTTCAGAAAAAAATTACAACTTGAGTACCAATTAAATCAAAACCATTGAAGGATAATGATCTTGAAATGGAAGTTAAAATAAAATTAATAAAATATATTTCATTATAAAACAAAAATTTGGCATCATATACACCATATAAAAGAAAATTGGTGTATAAAGTAAAATGTGACTTAATAAAGTGAGTATGAGACAAAAATGACATCCCTTTTTTCCTCGCTTAGTTGATCAATGTCTAAATTTATTTAAAACAAAAATAAATATCATAAAAATATATTTAAGAAACTTAATTATATATATACACTTTTTATATACTTTATTTATAATTATTTACTATGACTATAGTTGTTCATTACAACTAATTTTTAACATCAGGTGTTAACACTTATAATTGTATTGAAAATGATTTTTAATGTTAATGTTTATCCTTGATCATTGATACCAAGTTCATTATTCCTATATTACCCAAGTTTATAAAATATATATCCCATTATTATTTATAATTTTCCACTTTCATCCCTTGAGAGTTTTAATTATGAATTTTTAAGACGATGTCGTAGACCAACTCATTTAAACAGTTTTTCATAAATGGATAAGATATATTATTAATATGTTTAGAAATTAATATTATAACCATAGAAAATTTAATAAAAATTTAATTCCTTATTATTAATTTTCAATAATAGTATATTATATTACTGAATAATTATCTATATAAACATTAAAACATCGCTCAATTTAGTGGTAAACTTACCAAAACAAAATCTTGTTGTGATGATCAAATAAGTAAGAAATTGATATTACATAGTGTTAATATAGAATTTACAGAAGGTTATACATGTAATATATAATATATATCTACATAAAATAAATTAATAGAAACATTATTGATGTTTTGTGTTTAAAAATTAAATTTATCATTCATTTTGTTGGTATTCCACACGTATGCATGATTAACCAACCCATTTCTCAATGAATGAATAGAGAGACGATATATGAAATACTATCATTATATAATTATAATAATTTTATAAAAATAATATTATATTACTAATTAAAATTCTATGTTCATCCATATTAGGTGGTTAAGATAAACGAGATAGGTTTTTGTGGAGGTGGTAGTCTACACTTACACATGATTAACGACCGCATTCCTGAACAAGTGGTTGAAATGTAGATAAATATAAAAGGTGATCATTTAATAATTTTATAACTTACATAAGAAACACAATTATTCATCAAAACCATCCTTTTATACTATAAATAAGATTCAATGATGAAAAATAAACCACATTGTGTCATGGAGGAAGTAGTCTGCACATATGCATGATCGATGTGTTTGTTTTTCTGAGAGGATGCTATGAATTGAATGAAAATTTTTTGTGAAATTAATATAATGAAGTTCAGTATATATATGATATTAAATTAGTTATATTAAAAAATTTATGGAATACTAGGAAGATAAAAATTAAAAATAAAGACTAATAGAAGTGTAACACTCACATTAGAGACTTTGATTTTTCATGGAATTATCCTTATAAATGAAGGGAATAAGATAATTAATGTTGGCCAAAAGATACGGGTTTTGGGAGAGAGTTATATAAAGAGTAAATTGAAATATTTTTTATTATAAAATCAAAGGAAAGTTTATAACATTAAGGGGTGGGAGTGATCCCTTTTATAAGTGATGGAAATGACACTTTCCATGGAAAATAATGTTAAGTAAGGTGTAAGAATGGAATGACATGAAATTTAGGCAATGTAGGTGAAGTAAGTTTGGTAATAAATATTGTTAAGAATTAAAAAAAAATACTTCTATAAGGTATATAGTTCATGTAAACTTAGAAATATACATGCCACATTATATTACTCTTCTAAACACTAATTAGACTTAATTAAATATTAATAAAGGTAATTAAATTATTACTAAAAGTATAAAGAGACTATTATTACCAAATAAAAATATTTTCATTCTTAATTCAGGATCCATTCAAAATATTTTCAATGGGTTTTTAAGTTCAAATAATATTTTAAAATGAATAAATTTATTCCTTTATTTAATATTTTATCACATAAATGGTTTTATGACCTTATAGATCATTCTTATATAACAATAATGTCATGAAAATTATATTTTTTTTTCTGTAAAACCACATTTTTGACTAAAAATAAATATTTTCCAAAAAATGCTAAAAAATTCATAATACATAAATTTTGATATTATAAATTAAAAAATAAATTTAATTTTATCTAATTATTTTTATAAAAATTATATATTTAATTTTTAATATAAAGTAAAAAATATAAAGATAATGTTTTTTATTTAATTATTAACTTCTTAAAAATTATGCATTTCTCATATTATTTCCCACCTATTTTAAGGTATTTTAAAATAATATATAGATATACTATATGTTATCACAATAATATTATAAATATTACTTATTTATCATGACATTCATTTTAGTGTGTTTAAAGAATATTATATAATTTAATATTGATTAAGGAAATATATGTACTAAAATTTCATGATGTTACATTCTCCCATAATTAAATAAATTGTTCCCTCACAATTTTAAAAAAATAGACTTATAAAAATATAGATGTTACTTAATAAACAATTTAAATGATAAATCTACATTAATATCTTAATTAAAATTAGAAGACAAATATTTTTACTCTATCCAGTTAAATGAATGATTTTTTTTCCATGAGAAAGTAAATAATTTATGTCCTCCTGTTCTACACATAAAAAATTTTATTGTTCCTTTTTGACATTATCTATTGTGTTTCTTCCCACATTTTTGACATGAAGAAAATTATATATTTTTTCTTCCATTGTCTCTGTAACCCAAATTTTTAGGTGATTCCATCATTTTTTATTTTATGTGATAGGGAATTCAATTATGTTCAACTTTTTAATCAAAATTTGTGATAGTATATTTAGAATAATAATAAAATTTTTAACACCAGTTCTTGTCCTTATAGATTATAAGATGGGACAATCACCACAGTATCTATTACTTCCATATTTATCTCTATTCATTCTTTCTCTATACATTATATTAAAATAATATTTAGGGATGAAAATACTTAATTTAGTAAATATATAAAGGGAAAACTATGAGAATGAATGAAATAATTTATAAATTATGTGTATAACCTAACTCATGAGTCTATCTTCAATCTAGCTTATCCATGTTCCTTTTACTATCAGGTTGTCTAATGTATTTAACTTTAGTAAAATCACATGTTTAAATAATTTATAATGGTTTGTAAAGAGAATGTGATTTAACCCAAGAATATCCCCCGAGATTGTCTATATAGGTGCATAGTTAAGGCCCCTTCATCATTCACTAGAATGATGACCATGATATACGCAACCAAATTTTTTTTGAGGTTGTTACCCATGGATGAATCTATTCTAAAATTAAGTCTACAGTCCAGTATCCAGACATGGATGTTATTTCCAAGAAAACTACAAAACATCTAATTTATCAAATTTTTCAGAGGTTCTTCTATACATAGTGTCATACTTAGGGTTTTAACTAAATTTCTCTTTTCATAATCCTCAAAGAACATAAGATATTCAATACTTCAAATCTAAAGGCTTATCTATACTATTGAAACCATGATCATCCTTAACTCATTAAACCTTGTTTTTATTTACAAATATTAAATTTTACTCAAACAATAACATCCTAACCTATAAATATATCTAAATAATATTCTGATTCCAATAATAGTACCCCTAAACCAATGATTCCTGATCCAGTGAAAAAAAAAAACATAACTTTCAACACTGTATTTAATAAATATTTTTTATTAAAAAATATTTCAGACATTTAAAATACAAATACCTTATAGTTTATAGTTTTATAGAATTAAAAAAAAAATCAATAACTAAAAAATATCATGTATTCTCATAAAATAGGCAATTTTTACACTATATAATAAGATAATAAATCCATAATGAGTGTCCAAATTCTCTCATAAATTATCCACAAAAGATAATATTATTGTTTTAGGATACTTAAGACTTTATTTAATAACCTTGGTAAATGGAAACATAATAAATGGGTGAGTTCAGAAACTCAGTAAGAGTAAACAAAATTATAAATCATATATGAGATATGTGATTCACAACATGATATCATAATGAGGATTATCATAAGCATGGAAGTATGGAATAAAGGGATGATATCATATGTACATGGATTGAACAATGATTATACTATAATAAAATGGAATAATAGGAATGTGGAAACAATATAAACAGGACTTCATAATCATAATTAAAGGCTCACTACCTTGTTAACATTATATGGTTTTCTAGGATAACTACCAATGAACAATATTTGTCTAGGCTCACAACCCACACAACATTATTCCTCATGAAATAGAAACAGTACCCAATACATTGTAGGGATATATAATTTTTATCTCACCCATCACATAATAAAAATCATAAATATGAGTTCCAAATGGTTTCAATCAATATATCATAAAAACCAAAGGAAATAAAATGGGTTTTATATCCTTTTAAAGTGGTTCCCTAAGGAATCATTCAATATTTCATCAATAAAAATTATATAATAAACCCATGTAAAATAAATGGGTATCTAATGAATTTAGGCATCATTATAGGTAAATATGACTTAATAAAGATGATTATTTATTTTATATTTACAACATATCGATAATGGATATGCGATTTAGATAATAATATCCCTAATCAAACGATGTATTGGGTATCTAGGTGAACACCCTTAAATCAAGTAAGGGAACATAAGGAATTCATAGATGAAAAATAAGCAAGTAAATCATTCCTATATAAGTGGATGATTAGGAAATACAAATGTATTGATGGATTATACTATATATGTAAATTATATTTTCATAATCCATCTAGATATATAAGTTGTACAATATAATTTGAATAATACCCTTAATCAAGCACATGACATAGATGAATAAATATCATAAAAATATTTAGGATAATTTATCTGAAAATAAGAAATTCCTTTATCCTTTAAAAAAGTTTAAAAGTCAGATTTTATTAAATCAATATAATAATAATTTATTTTTTTTGAAAACTTTAATGTGTAGAGAACTTTAATGTGTAGAGAGGATGTATTCTCAAAAACCATAAAGGTGGAAGAAAGATACATTCACACAGAAACATGTAAAAAATATTTATTTTCGTAAAAAATAACCCATATAGAAACATTTAAAATATTTTATTTAATATAATAACATAAATTCAATATTTTTAAAAAATTTTATTTTAAAATAATTTTTGAAGAATTGATTTTGGAACATTTTAAAACCTTACTTTAGAATAAATCATTTTTGATAATTAATCATGTGGGGAAATTTTAAAGTCTATTAAAACCATTTAGTGAAATCTCATAATAAATTTTAGGATAATGATTTTAATTTATTAGAGTCTAGTAGAAGTATTAATTTCACTTTCAATATTATATAAAATAAATTTGATAGATAAAACATAGATATGGAAGAAAAATATCCATTGGAATGGATAAAAGTTATTATTTACATTGATATTTTATTTGAGGAATTGTTTCATCAATGGGGTGGATATTAATTAATAGATGTAATATTCACATATAAAAAGAGAATATACCATTTGAAAATATACTGGTTGTAAAAAGAGACTTGGAAGATAAAAATCAAGAAGATATTTCACCTCTCATGGGAAAATGGACATGAGTTGAGAAAATAATTGTGAATTGAGTAACATTTTTAGTCAAAACCATTGAATGTGAAAAATATTTAAAATGAACGAAAAATATATTTAATAAAATATATTTCATGATAAAATAACAATTGGAAAACATATACACCATATAAAATAAAATTTGTGCATAAAATAAAACATGTCTCAACGACGGGAGTTTGAGACAAAAACCCCTTACCTTATTTTCCTGATTAGTTGATCACACTCTATCTTCCTATAAAAAACCATAAATATATTAATGATATATTTCAGACCCTTATTAATCTCTATAAAACTTTTATACACTTCATTTATAATTATTTACTATAAATATAGTGGGTCATTATAGCTTATTGTTAACATTGGGTATTAAAACTTTTAATTGTCTTGCACATGCTTTGTAATGATAATGTTGATCATTGGTATTTGATATCAAGTTAATTATTCATATATTACCTATAGTTATATAATTTACATCCCATTATTATTTATAATGTTCCAATTTCATCTCATGGTATTTTAAATTATGACTCTTAAAGATGATGATAAAGACAAACTTGTTTTGATAGTTTTTCACGAACTAAGATGATATATTATTAGCATGTTTATATATTAATATTATAACTCTATAAAATTTCAAAAATATTTAATAAATTATTATTACATTTAATTAATATTATATAACAGTACTTAACAATTCACTATATAAACATTACAACATCGCTCAAGTAGGCGATAAACTGATAGAAACAAAAGCTTGTTGTGATGATCAAATGAGTAAGAAAGTGCTATTTCATAGTGTTTATATAAAAATTATATAATCTCAATCATTAAATATATATAATATATCTCTATAAAATACATTATTATAACCATTAACGATGGGTTGGTTTGGAAACTAAAATTCATCATTCATGGAGGTAGTAGTTCACACTTATATATGATTAACAAACTCATTTCTCAATAAATAAATAGAGTTATAGTATATGAAAAATAAAAAATAGGAATTATAAAAATTTTATATACATTATATTAGATTTCTAATTACACTTTTATGTCCATCCATGTTATGTGGTTAAGATAAATGAGACAGATCGTTCATGGAGGTGTTAATATTCACATATGCATGATTAATGATCTCATTCCTTAACGAATTGTTGAAATTAATATAAAGGTAAAAGGTAAGAATTTAATAATTTTATAAGTGATATAAAAAGCTTAATTATTCACCAAAATAATACTTTATACTTTCCCTAAGATGTAGTGATGAAAAATGAACTACATCATGTCGTGGATGCATTAGTCAACACTTATTCACAATCGATGTGCTTTTTTCTTAGCAGATGACAAGGAATGAAGGAATAATTGTTGTGAAATTAATATAATTATATATATATATATATATATAATACTGAATTAATTATATTAACAATTTTAGGTAGTATTTGGAAGATAAAAATTAAAAATAAATTATAAAAGGAGAGTAAAACTCATGCCGAGAACATTGATTTTCCTTAGAACTATTCTTGGAAATGAAGGTCTTAGGCTTATTAAGATTGGAATATATATTTTTTATGAAACAGAGTTATAGTAGTGAATGTGTATATTTTTTCATGGAAATAGAATGAATATCTTGAAGGGATGGGGGTGCTCCCTTTTAAAAGTGAAATAAATCACCATTTCCATGGAAAAAATTTTACGTAAGGGGTAAGAATAAAATAAAATGAATGTTAAGTGAGGAAGGTAAGGTAAAGTTGGTAAAAGATGTATTTAATACTTTAAATCCTACCAAATTCCTTATATAAGTTCTATATGTCATTTAAACATAGAAAAATTCATACCACATTATATTACTCTCTTAAATACTAATTATTCCTAATTTAATATTAACCATGGTAGTTAGCTTATTAATTAAAATATTAGTATACCCATATTAAAAAATTTAAAATTTATGATTATAAATTTTGGATTAATTTAAAAAACTTAATTTAAAAAATGTGATAAAATATGATTTTAAATTAAACACACATAACATATAATTTTTTTAAATAAAATAGTGTGTTTAAACATGAAACATATGTATAAGATAGTTTTTTCATGGTTTATTATCATCATTATACTAATTGATTTAATATAAAACAAATTAATTTTATGTTACATTAAAATAAACCCATAACTTAATTTTATAAAAATATTAATTAATTAAAAGAAAAGAAATAAAATATTTTTCAATATTAATGTAACATTTTACTTTAGTTCTAAAAATGTTCGACATGGGTTTTATAAGTTAAAATAATATTTATAATGAATAATTTTATTCATTAATTTCAAATTTTACCACTTAAATGGTTTTTTAATTTCTAGATAATTCTTATATATTGATAAATTCAAGAAAATTATAATTTTCATAAAACTGTATTTTCATCTAAAAATTGACATTTAAAAAAAACTCTAAAATTAATACTAATTAAATTATGATATTTTAAATTTAAAAATAAATTTAATTTTATATAATTATGTTTCTAAAAATTATATATTTAACTTTTAAAATAAAACACAAAATATAATAACAAACTGATTTTATTTAATTACAACCTTCTAAAATATTAACTGTTTTTTATATTATTTCCTTGTAAATTTAAATAATTTATGTGTGTGTATATATATATCATTTTAATATAAGATATTTTAATGTAAAAATATGCTTTATAGATTTCTAAACACACAACCCCAATATAATATTGGAAAATTTTATGTCAACCATAATCATATATGATTCAAAATTATGTAAACCTAGATCCTTTTTCTTTAATAATGACATATATAATATTTTAAGTAAATAAAAATAAAAATGTCACTCCCCTGAATTTATATTTCTCTTATATGTTCACATAAGTATAAAATTAATTAGTGAGAAAATATAAATTGTTATTTTTATCTTAATGAAATATTCTTAATATGATAATTGATTTATAATTTTTAGTGATTATGTAATTACCTTAAACGGTTATACAACTCTAACATAATGCTTGTGCAATCAGTAGACAAATTAAAGTAGATGATATTAAAAACATCAAAAGTAATATTTTTTAGATGAGTTATGGAATCACATGAATTTTAAGATTAATAATAATTTATAAGAGATGGTTAAAGAGTTTATATTTTTTCCCATACTTTTATTGATATTTTTAAGGTCAAAATATTTGAGTAGATTTTAAAATGACATTAATGATAAATTATGTTATATAAAATTTTATGAAATGATATAATAATAATAATAATATTGAAAAGGAACAAGTGGAATTAGAAATAGTCAAAACTTTAATCTATTTACCATTTATAAACTAATATTTTCCTTAGAATTAAATTTTTAACCCTTAATGATTGAAAAACATATTACTATAATTAAGGATATCAGGGGTAACATTAAGGTTAAACTAAAGAGATAAGGGTTAAAATGACCTAAAAACGTGTCTAAATCCTATTGAATGAGGTTATTTAGATTTTATCTTATATTTAATTTAAAATTAATCCAATTTGGAATGAATTAGACTTGAATGAGACATTATAATATTTTAATGTTTTGAAAAATTATAATAGTGCCCCTCCCCTCACTTATAGAAAGGAACCTTCTCTCCTCTCTTCCTCACACATTTGGAGCCCTCTAGTTTGTCCAAGACCTACCCAAACCCCTTATTAATGTTGATCCCCATGTCATAGATGTATTATTTTTATCATAATTCTGATAATAGAGGGATTAAGTTATAATTAAAAGTAAGTTATCTGATTAAGAGGATATAAAGAACATAAGTGACAAGTTAGACCCAAGTTAAGAGACATTTTATCTTAAAAACCACATTTGAAATGTTTTGAATATTTTTTTATATAAATATTTTACTACTAGTATTATATTCTCAAAATTATTTTATGAATGTATATAAATGTAAATAAAAGTATTATAAAGGTAATTTTAGGTCTCCTTTTAATTTCTTTAAAAGATTTTCAAAATAAATCATTTTATGTATTTTATTTGAAATGTTTTGAATTTATTTACAAAAAAGGAAAAAATGTTATACTTTAAATATACAGAATATATGTATTCTATTTCCACCTCAACCATTATTTTATGTATGTATTCCTTTATAATATTCCATATTTTATTAAAAGAATAACCCTCCTTCCCTTTTTCTAGGCATTTTAGCATTGAAAATTGGGTTTTAAAAGAAACATATATACTAATATCTAAAAATGTTTTTTCTTATGGGATAAAAACTATATTTTATAGGTCTGAAAATGGAAATTATATATTTTATGTGTCTTATACATGTTATGGCCCTTGTACAATAGTTAGTATTAGGTGATATTGGTAGAACTCTCCAAGGAATTGGGTAGCAATTATGTTTTCTAGAGAATTATATTAGAAGTTGACCATATTGGTTATTCCAATTATAATGGATTAATGAATATGATATACCAAGGATCCTACATGACATTTCTATTGTTGTTAATGATTTTATATGGAAGTAATTTTATTTTAGATATCAATATAATGATCTTTTGTTTTGAATTAATGATTATATCTTTTTAAGGTAAAAAATTATGTTTTTTAAGAAAATGTTTCTCTAGGGTTATCTTTCTTTCTAAAAAACATAATTATTATGATTTTCCATTTTCTTTTATTAAAAAAAATGAAAAAATTTGTGTTGTAAAGATTATTTCATGTGTAAGTAAACAATTATTTGAACTCAAAGTTTATTATGTTAAAAAAAATATATCTTTTAAGATCTCATGGTTTTGAAATGGACTAACGAGATTCTTTTATTCTTTTATTATGTCCCTTATGAAGATTTATGATTTAATAACATGTTTTAAAATGTTTTCCATATAATATAAGGATGAATTATAATAATGATGAATACTTTATATAGAAAAATAAAATCTGGGTATAGTGTGAAAAAATTCTCACTAAAAAACATTGGTTTTATTTTGTAAGAGTTTTTCCTAATTCTATAAAACACTAAACCTAAAAGATACTAGGGTTTTTAAGTTATCCATGTTTTTACACTGGATTTTTAAGTTTTGGATTCTTGAAATTGGGTCAAATTTATTGGTATCAAATCCAGTAATATAAAGAATATGTTTTAAGAATCAGATTCTAGAAGTGTAGTTTCATGAATGTTATAGTTGGAATCAAAGGTGGGTTCAGATAACATTGTAGATTTGTATTTCTTCATGCGAGGTAACATAAGAGTTATGGATACTATCATGTGTTAATATGTTTTATGATTATAAAACATTAAATGGAGAAAATTCTCTTTTTAAATACATAAGTTATTATTCCTTGAGTTGACTTGAATGTTTTACTATGTTTTAGGAAGAATACTCTATTGATGTTAAAATAACCTTTTGGGTTAGTATATTATTTGATGCTAAAGTAATTTTGGTCTATTATATACTAATATATAGATAATATTAATGATCTAAAATTGATTCATTGACAAGGTTATATTTTTAGATATATTTATGATCAAGCTAAGGATTACAATCTAGGTTAGTATCTAAATTCTATTCATGATATTTTGGTGAAGTTAACTACATTATAAGAATTTATAGTGATTTTTCATAGTGATTATTGATATTTTTGGAGATGATTCATTGGTTGTAGGTATATGTAACCCCATGGTATAAGATATGTTTTAATATAAAAGTATATTTAAGAATAATTCTATTTAAATTTTTGGATGTAAGATGAAAGTATGAGATTACCTTTAAGGTTAATAATTTATTTGATATTAAATTAATTATGATTAATTGGGATAAAAAGTTTATTACATGTTTGACTCATATTATTTATCATATAGATAACTATGAAATTTAAAATTTATTTTGTTACTATGTGACTAATGTTATTTTTGAATATATTTCACCATTTTTAGGACATTATATGATTACGGTACATAGAAATAATTTTAAATAATATGAGGTATTATTTGAGGAATAAAGGTTAATTTATCTTCTAGAATAATATATGGTTTTATTTTGAATTTATTTTGTGAAATTATTATTATATATTTCCAAGGAATATAAATTTTTGGTATAAGACTTTAAGAGTACTTGATTTTATTTGGAGATAAATTTTAAGTTTATCTTGGAATAATATGTCATCAAATAATTTGAATCTTTGAATTTTAATCTTATTAAGTAATATTTTGAATAATTATAAGGATATTTATTTATTGAATTATTTAATTTCAAATTTGGGTATTATTTTTGTGGCTTTGGAGATTAATTTTGAATTTCTTTATATGAAGGTTTATTCATATTGGATATTATTTTACTTTTTAAAAATAATTTTCATTTTGGTTAATGTTAAAAACATTAGGAATAAATTAATATCCTTTTATAGATCTTATGATATGTTAGAATATTATTTTAGTGATTTTGGAATGAGAAAATATTTTTTGAATATTCATTTCATAGAGTAAAATATGAGATTTAAGTGGCATGTGATTGAAACATGCAACCAAAGGATGAAATTTTATTTATAGAATTGAAGAAAATAAAGTAAGTATATTTCTGTATGTTCTTAGTCAAGATGGAAAATGAATTATTAAACTTTAGGAAAACAATATTAAAATTAAAATTTTATCCTATTATATTTATTTTAGTTTAATTGATAGTCTTTTTCACAACTCATTGCTTTATGGTTTTATAGTCATTAACTTTCTCATGATCATTCACTTTCTTGTGATCAAGGTTCTCTGTAACTCTTTATAATTATTTTAACATCACTTTTCTCCTCCATGTCCATATTTTTAATCCCCATTAATGTCATACTATCTAGAAACCTATTTATGTGTTATTCCATATAAACTACTTATTTCCCTTTTTCTCTATTCAAAATGATGTTTTATTAACCTTGTTTTTTATATTGGTTTTTAACAAAAGGTATTTATGATTTTTAAAAAATTGATTACTGATATTAAGTTAAAATTACTATGATAGAGTTTATTTAACATGTATATAATATAATACCTTAATATTTTAGAATAAAACTACTCTTGAAAGCTTACCTAACACACAACACTGAGCTTTAAGTGGATTGTGATATACTATAAAAATAGTATTATGTGACCATTATTACATAGCCATAAAATTAGAAGATATGAATAAGAATAACAAAATTATGAAATATATGTTTAAATTTCACACTCAATATAAATTTATTGATTCATTATTAGGTAATAAGAATTTTATTTTTTGTAAATACATTTTTTGCTTCGAAAATCCATTTTTCCTGAAAAATGATTTTTATTATCTTTTGTGATTATAATTAATTTCTTACACATATAGATAATTTATTAGGAAAAAAATAATTTTTTTAAATAAACATGTAATAATTGTCTTAGAGTTAATTTTTGTGAATTATTTGAAGAGCTTGATTTTTCAATGAATAGTGAAAAATACTGATTCTTATTGAAAATTGTATTTTCGTTTCAATCATTTACAATTTTCTATTTTGTTTTAATTTTTTTAAAAGTAAAATTAGTTAATTTATATTATTAATTATCTAATTAAGGTAATTTTATTCAATTTTATGCTTTATTTTGGTAAACAAGCCTTTTATACTTAAGAAGAAATTTGTCTTGAAAATTGTTTTTCATCATATTTTTCGGGTTTAATTTTAATATAAATTATTCAAATTCTATGAATTGAGTTTGATAAAATAGATTAAATATTTTCAATAAGTATCCTTAATAGTAGTTAATAAAGTCAAATTAAATTTTGGTCATATGAATAGTAACTTATACAAATAATTATAACTATAGTAATGGGCAAAACATGTTAATTAAGGTTAAAAATAATGTGAAAAGGATTTAAAATATACCTAACACTTAAATTTACTATATTTTAAGAGTTAATGTCATCCATAATCATATATTTTTATTAATTATAGATAATGGGATCCTTTTACTTTGATGATGACCTAGATAATATTTTAAGTAAAGAAAAATACAAAATATTGCTCTAATGCTTTTAAATTTATCTCATATGTTCAAATTGGATAAAAATAAGTCTTGAATAAATATTAAAAGTTATTTTTATAATAATGAAAATATTTTAATATGGTAATTTATTTATAATTTTTAGTTAATATATAATTTCCATAAATTCTTATATAATGCTAACTCATTGCTTATAAAAACTGCATAAGAATAAAGGTAAATGATTTTTAAAACTTAAAAATTAATATTTTTTGGATTACATATGGTTTCACATTAATTTTATGGTTTATAATAATTTATAATTTATGGTTAAAGTTTTTATATTAAAATTACATACTTTTTTATATGATTTTAATGTCAAAATATGTGAATAGTCCTTTAAATGACATTAATGATAATTTATGTTATATAATAATTTATAAAATGATTTAAAAATCCTAAAAATATTTAAAGAGGAAAATTGGAATGGTAAATGGCATAAAATTACATCCATGGATCATTTATGAACCAATTTTTACTTTAATAAGTAAATTTATAATCCTCAATGATTGAAAAATGTGTTACTACGGTGAAAGATAAAAAGGGATAACAAGGGGTTAAACTTAAGACTTATTAAAACGACCTAAAAACTTGTCTAAATACTATTATTTGAGTTTATTTAGATTGTATATCATATAAAATTTGAAATTAATTCAATTTAGTACCAATTGGTTGGGAATGTGACTTTATAATATTTTTATATTTTAAAAAATTACAAGAGTTCCCCTCCCCTCACTTATAAAAGGGAACTTCCTCTCCTCTCTTCCTCACCCCATTTAAAAACACTAGTTTATCAAAGACATACCAAAATACATTAATATTATCCATTAAAATTTCATATAGGCATTAGTTTGGTCAAAATACTAAACTTATAGGGATTAAGGTATAAATAAAATGAGGTTTTTTGAAGAAGAGGAGATAAGAATGTACGTGAAAAGTTGGACTTAGGGTAAAAGAGACTTTTTCTTAAAAACCATGTTTTGAATATTTTAAAGATTTATTTTCTAAATAATTTCCTTTCATTTCTATATTATTAATATTATTCTATTAATGTATTTATATGGAGATAAATTAATTATATAGGTAATTTTATGTCCCTTTTGACTTTCATTCAATGGGTTTCAAAAATATTATTTTTACATATTTATATGAATATTTTGAATTTCATTACAAAATTAAAAATTAATTTTATATTTTAACATATAAAGAGTCAATTTTTTCTAACCTCCATAAATTTTATTTTAGGTTTGGATTCCTATAAAATATTCCATTTTTTCTTCAAATAAAAACCATCCTTCCCTTTATTGTGGGTATTTTTCTTTGAAAATTTGGTTTTAAAATAAAGGGACATACCAATATCTAAAAAATTAATTATTATTATTTCAAAAGTATATTTTTATGATTTTTATAATTTAAATGAAATATTATCTATGTTTTATACATGATATAGTCATTGTACATGGTTTACAACTGAAGGATCCCGATATTGCTCTCCAATTCATTGGGCAATGATTATGTTGTCCTAAGAATTATGTTGGTAGTTTACCATATAGGTTAATCCACATATAATGTTTTTATAAATATTATGTCTCAAGAAACCTATATGAATTTTAATTTTTCATGTATTTTCATGGAAATTTATTGATTTCATAATGTAATCTATTAATCTTTTATTTTAAAAAAAGATGACACCCTTTTAGAATAAAAAAACATGTTTTTTCAAAAAAATGTTTTTCTATGGTTTTCAAGTTTTCTCATAAACCCCAATGGTTATTAATTATCCTTTATTTTTAAATATAAAGTATTTTAATGAAAAAATTGGACTGTAAAGATGATTTTTTATGTGAGAAAATGGTTATTTGAGATCAACATTTATTATGTTACATAAAAACTCCCTTATATGATATCATGGTTTTAAAATAGAGTGAAAAGTTTCTTTTAATAATTATTTATGTTATTTATTGAGGTTTCTATTATCATATCTTGTTTTTAATTGTTTTTTAATTTGTTATATGGATGATTTATAACAATTATTAAGGATTAATATGGAAAAATAAAAGGTGGGTGTAGTGGAAAAAATGATCACTTAACAACATGGGAGTTTTTATGTAAGAGTTTTTTCTAAATTTCAAAAACTCTAAACCTAAATGGTATTTGGTTATGAAATTGATTTATTTTTTTATATTTTATGTCGTATTTCATGGATGGTTGAAATTGGGTCAAATTTATTGGTATTAAATCTTGAAATGTAAATATTATGTTTTAGGCATCAGATTTCAGGATTGCGGGTTTGGAGATGTTACACTTATATGCTATGATAATGTTATTTTAAGGATTAATAATGTATTATGACCTTAATTTTATCATGTTTAAATAAAGTTATATAATTTAATATTAATTATAGGAATATATATTCTAAAATCTCAAGATGTTACATCACCCATATTATGTGTGAACTACCACCTTGAAGAATGATGTAATTTATTTTTTATAATTACCTTACATGGATAGTTTTAACAATATATTTAATGAATTGAAATTATATTTATTACATGATTAAGATTATATAGATATATTTTTGTAATTATATTTATATCTATCCCATTATTATCATACCACCCATTTTTTCTTAAAATTCATGGAAATAAGATCATCATCGATTAAATATTCATAAATAATAAATAATAATACCATGGAGTTAAATTAGAAATTTAAAAATAATTATGGAAAATATATTTCAATCACTTAAATATTGCGACCCTAATTTTTCTTACATGACTATTACATCATTTTTAAAATAAAAAATATAATAGAGATACAAATCCTGGATGCAAAGGTTTAGTGTCTTGGGAAAATTTAGCTCATACATAAATTTTATACAATAAAACATAAAAATTTATTTAAATCCTTATTATTTGTCCTTATATATCTTGTATTCTCCTTAGTACATGAAATCTCCTAAGGATATACATCAAATAATGGGGTGAGCTAAAAGCCCAGTAATAGGATGAATAAGGAACATTAATCAATATAACTTGGGGGATAATAATAATCATATCATATCCATAAGATCATAATAAATATAATTATGGATAAAATTGATAGTCAGGGAATGTGTCAATACATAAAAATGAAACATTATATATTAGTGGTCATATAGTTTTGAATAAAGTTAGCATCGTTGTCAAACATAACATATGTGCATAATCATAACATTGTGATTTTGAAAAAAACTAACACCATTTTCTCAAATAATACACATTATCTCATGAGATAAATCACACTAACCAATTTATTGGAGGGATATATAATTCCGATCCCACCTACTACATCATAACATTTACATAATCATGCATGCCACATAGAACGTATATCAATCAAATTTATGATGTAATACTTGTAAAGTAATGGATTTTATAAGGATTTCATTAATAATTATTTTATGAATAAAAATATTATTTCTAAATATAAAAAGGAAAATAATTTATTTAGTATAATAATCGTCATTTTTGAGAAAAGAATAAATAACTCAAGAGGAGTCAAGATGTGTTTTGAAAAGAATAATTATTTTGGAAAATCTATGTATTTTTTATAGAATCAGATTGGAAAAATTTAGATCCCCAAAAAGAAAAGTAAATAATAATTAAATTATATTTAAGGAACATTAAAGTAATATCCACACTGAAATTTTGTATAAAGGAGGGATATACAAAATAAAGGGAGTTGGGTTCGAGAATCCCTTTACCCTAATTCCTGCTTTATTTCATCGCTTTTGTGCCTCTTGAATAATAACTTATATTTATTAAAAAATTGGAACAGTAGTAAATTATAGTCATTTATACAACTATTTATCAATTTTAATCATTTTATTATATTACTTAATTTTCCTTTATGAATTTGAAGCATTTTGACATCATGTTTTTTTTAATATTTCCCTGTTTCTCTTTGATTTCTTTATTTCTGTTCAACATAATTTATAATTTACTATTATTATTACTATAATTACTTAAATAATATTTTAATACATATAATTAAATTCTTATATGTTATATATATTTTATAATATCCATACACGATGATGATTATATGTGTTGACATGGAAATTTCTCCATAGGTGGTTAACTGACGTTTAACGAGACGTTGTCGAAACAGAAGGGAGGTATGGCATTTATATTTGTCAAAAATATAAAAATTAATATATATTAAAATCATTAATATAATTTTAAATTTAGATATAAATAATTTTATAGTATATTTTTAGGAAAGGAATTGGGAAAAGGAAGAAATAGGAGAAGAAAATGGAGAAGAGTCAATATTGATTTACTCTCTCCTTGGTGTAGCTTCTCTTGTACGACCCTATAAATACCTTGGTGATTGGAGTTAAATTCCTCTATAATGTCCCTAAGTATTATAAGGGGATTTACGGGGAAATTTTAGGCATTACATGGGACATGTAATCGATGGGAGGAGTGGTTTTCCCAGTGGAGGGTGAGGGGTTATTTATACTTGAGGAGAGAAGTATTTTTAGAGTAAAATATTAAATAAAATAATATATCATAGGTAAAACTTATAATAGTGAATTTAGGAAAACATAAATCATATAAAAATAAAATATAATGGGTTTAATACTTTAAACACCCTTTATAATTTTAATTCATTAGTTTATTAAAAAGGAATGTGGAAAAAATAGAAAATGTTATTTTAAGGAATCACTTTTGACTTTAGGTTTTGGAAAGTTATTTTAGGTTTGGAAATTAATTTTATTGTATTTTAATGACTCATTTATGAAATAAAATAGTTCATGGGCAAAAATAAATTTCTATAAAGGATTATGTCATTATTACATCATGAATTATGTAATTTAAGATACACCAATTATATGAAAAAACTGTATTTTTACTATTCAACTAAAAATTGATGTATTTTATAAATTTATGAAAAATTCAACCTTTGAAAATTTTGATTTAATTATTTCAAAAATTATATTCATTTTATGAAAATAAATTTATAAAATAAGTAATTTTAATTTTTAATATAAAAAAAATTATTTTTACAGAATACCTTAAAATGCAGTTTATTAAAATTGTGCTTATATTTCCTTTGAGTTTTTTAGTCATGATATTTATTTTTTGGAATTATAAATTTATATTTACATATATTAATCATGATAAATATTATTTATATCTCAGTTTAATATTTTTGGGTAAAATAACTCCTCCACTGGTCAGGTAACTATTCCCAATAGTCATGTTACTATTGGCAATAGTCAAATTACTATTCCAATAGTCACATTATCTCCTCTATACAACACTCCATTATTTCATTTGATATTCATCTCAATTTATCTCATGGTTCTATAATTCATTTTTCTATAATGTTCATTGGTTTACTAACATTTTGTTTCTTTTCTATATTTTTGGTAGTGGGGGTGATGATTTTAGTAGATTGGGGTGATCCATATTTTCAAATTTCAGTTTCTCAATTTTATATTTTTTTCTAGTTGTATTGTTTTTAATTTTAATTGGTTTCATTACTGATTAATGAAATAGTATTTCTTAATGAAATAAATTATTTTCAGTTTCTTTATATCTATAAAAATATATAGTATATTATAACACACATTTATTTCAAGAAAAAATATAATTTATAAACTCTAGGTTGTTACATTCTTCCTTATTTAGAAATTTCATCCCTAAAAATTCTATTTATATTATCAGTTGAGAATAGATGAGGGTACTTACTATTTCATCATTTCTTAAAGTTCCCATATCACCTCTTCATACTTATGGTTCCTCTACAACACTTTTAAAAGGTGAGTTTTCTTATTATATAGAACTTTATATTTATGGTCCATGGTTATCCTTAGATACAATTCATATGAGAGTTCATTCTACAGTTTTACCACCTCTAGATTCAGTACATGTGAGGGATAGGGTGTGTACTTTATTAGGAGTGATACGTGGAACACATCTTGGACATAAACCATACTTTGTAGAAGTTAAAGTCGATAGGCCACTACTTCTATGCGATCAAGGATATCAAAGGGGAAAATTTACCTTGAGATACGATTACATTTCCTTGAAAATAAAATGACTCTATTTTATGGTGATATTCAAAGGAAATTTTTTTCTCCAACATCAAACTCCAATTCCTTTTGAAATTTTCATCACAACTATTTTTCCTAATCTAAGTAGTTTTTATATGTTTTTGGATGTCTTGAAAATTATCTATCATCTCTTGCATAAGGTCAGGTCCAAGTATCTTTTGTTCACCAAATTCATCCCAACAAGTTAGTGTTTTACATTTCTTCCCATACAAATCTTTATATGGATCCATTTGAATACTCTAGTGGAAGTTATTTTTATATGAAGAATAAACCAATGGGAGACATTGATCCCATTATCCTTTGAATTATATTGATCATTCTCTTAACACATATTCAAGCATTTGAATAGTACTTTTAGATTTTACCTTAGTTTGAGGGTGATAAGCCATTCTAAAATTCAATTCAGTACTCAAATCATGTTGAAGACTTCTCCAAAATTTAGATGTGAACCTTAGATCATGATCAGGATGATCAAAATTGTAACCCCAAGAAACCTCACTTCTTCATTCACATATATCTTAGCAAATTTTCCAAGAAATATATCTTTTTGAATAGAAATTAAGTGGGAAGTATTGGTGAGTCTATCCACAAAAATCTATATCACATTGTTTCATTTGGATGCATTTGGGAGACCATTAAAAACTTCCATAGAGACATTATACAATTTCCATATGGATATAATCAATGGTTTTATAATCCCTTTTGAATTTTCTCTCTCTACTTTAACGTGCTGACATAATAAACACTGTGATATACAATCCATAATATCCATCTTCATGTTATCCCATAAGAAGTGTTCTCAAAGATCATGGTACATCTTGGTACTTCCATGATGGAAAGAGAAAGGTGAGCTATGTGAATTTTTAAATAAGTCATTATTTATCTTTGGTGATTAAGGAACTCAAATACCCATTCCAAAACCAAATCACACTATCATTATTGATGTGGAACTCATGTATCTACACTTATTTTACTGATTTCACATTATATTGTATCTCTATATCATCCCTTTATTCCTCCTTGATCTTATATTGGATAGATGGTTGGGAAATGATTTGGTTAAGGTAAGATGTACTCTCTGCCGTTATGATTTCAAAATTTTTCCTTTGCATATCCAAGAAGAAAGGGTTTCTCTCAATCCAAATCATAGATAGAGCATCATGTTATTTTTTCTAAGAGCATAAACTAACTTGTTCTCCTTTCCCAGATGGTAGTAAATATAGAAATATTAGTCCTTGATTATCTCTAACCATCTTCTTTCATGAATGTTGAGCTACTTCTATGTGAATATAAAATTTCTACTCTTATGATTGGTATATATGTCACAGTTTTCACCATAGAGTTATTTCTGCCAAATCATCAGAGAAAAGATCACAACTTCTAGCTCCAAATCATAATTTGGGTAGTTATACTTATGTATCTTCAACTTTCGTGACGTGTAGGCTATCAATTTATCAATTTTTATGAGTATACAACCCAATTATTTATTTGAAGAATTTATGTATATAAAACAAATTCTCCACTTGTTGGAAGTATGAGTATAGGTGTAACGATTAGACTCCTCTTGATCTCCATGAAGATTTCCTCACATTCTTCCATCTAGACATACTTTACCCCTTTTCAAGTTAACTTTTTCAGAGGGATAGATAGTCATGAGAAATTTATCACAAAACATTGGTAGTACCCAACTAGTCTAATAAAACTACAAATTTCCATGACACTAGTGGGTCTGATCTATTCCTCAATTGCCTTTGTTTTTGAAGGGTCCATATATATTCCCTCACTTATGATAACATTCCCTAAGATTTCCACTTTCTGTATAAAAAAGTCACACTTTCAAAACATAGAATACATTTTATTTTTCCTCAATATCACCAACACAATCCTTAGACACTATTTATGTTTCTACTTTACCTTTGATTAAATGAGAATAACTTCAATAAACACTACAATTTTTTTTCAAGGTAGTATCTAAAGACTCTATTCATCTCATCCATGAATATTATATGGGAATTATTAAGTCCAAAAGGGCATTAATATGAACTCATAGTGCCCATACCATGTACATAAATCATTATTATGAATATATTACTTATTCACCTTCATTTTATGATATCCATAATGAAGATCTTCATTTGAGAAGTACTAAACTCCTCATATTTGATCAAATAAGTCATCAATCCTTTTAAGAGGATACCTTTTCCTTATGGTTATCTTCTTGAGATCCCAATAATTGATATAGAGTTGCATTGATCTATCCTTATTCTTAAAAAAGAGTACAAGCGCACCCCAAGGTGATGCACAAGGTTATATGATCCATTTTTTCAAATACTCTTGCAACCAATTCTTTAACTCCTATAGTTCTATCAGGTCCATCCTGTCGGGGAATTTTGATATAGGAGTGGATTCGGGTATATGTTTTATTGAGAAATCTACCTCACGATATCAGGGAAGTATGAGTAACTCTTTAGGATATACAATAGTGTATTCCATAACAATGGTAATTTTCTCAATTTTGATACCTTTTTTTTGAATCAACCATTTGAGCAAGGTATGCTTCTTCATAGGGTATGAAAAACTACACCATTGAGGTATCTTCCAAAGGAGATTCATGATCTTCCTTACATTTTTATAAATTTTTTGTGTAGTTTAGAATATTAAAATAAATTTAATTTTACCTATAGTTTATGAGTTCTATATATAATGAGATCCAATCCATTCCCAATATAGCATATAATTCCCCTAAGGGAAGTATTATGAGATTCACTGGAAGAATCTTCCCACAAATTCTTATAGGAGAAGAGTCTAACACTTTGGTTGAAATTATTTCACCACTAGGTGTTTTTATAGATAAATATACTTCAAGGTATTTAGGATTCTATTAAAAAACTCCAAAAAACATTCCGGATATAAAGGAATGAGTAGAACTAGAATCAAATAAAAAATTTCCATTATCAAGTGAATAGGAAGTGTAACTTACACGACTTCATTCTCACTCCCCACTTCAGCTGTAGTGATGGAATAAGGTTTCCCTTGTTCCTTTTCCATTGGTGGTTTCTGAAGCTTATTACCCTAAAAGGCCGATAGTTTAGTTCAATATCTTTCATAGTGACCTTGCTACCTATAGTTAAAGCATTGAACCATAGGTGGTGAATTAGGATGTGACCTCATTTCCTCCATCATGTTGGCCAATTTCTTCATGTCTCTTTGATATTCATGATATTGGTGGCCTTATCTTCTGTACTTTAAGCATTTACCCATACCTTTGAGGCAATTTCCATTAGGCTTATTCCTATATTTTTGACATGTGGGTAGTTGGATCCTCTTTCCTCCTTTTTCATTTGACCCACCATCTTGAAACTCCATTCTTATCTTCTTATCTACATAACCATGGGAACATTTTCCAAATTACATCTCTACTTTGAGAGAACATAGAACCACTTACTCATAACTCCAAAAATCTATGATATCTCGATTCTTTAGAAGGTGTGGTTCTAAACCACTAATGAATATATCTTTTTTTATCTTTATTGAAAAAAATCTCGAGGCATATCTTGTAATACTTTTAAATTTTCCCTCATAATTCATGATAGATTAACCTTCCTTTTTATTTAGATATATTAATTATCTCTCTATCTTTGTTTGAGTATTTTGAGGTAAATACTTGGTAAGAGATATTTTCTTAAAATCTTCACACTCCATCTCTTCCATTATATCATTTGTCTTGGTGTTCTTTATCAATTCCCACCGTTGATCAGTTTCTCTATATAAATGATAAATGGATAGAGTCACCTTATCTTGATCATAATAATGGATCATAGAAAAAATATTATCCATTGAGTTTACCCACTGTTCAGTGAAAAGTGAATCTTAAGTTCAAATAAATGTTGGTGGTCATTTCCGAATAAAGGACTCAATGGATAGTGGAACCTTCTTGAGTTACAAATGTTTTAGGTTATTGTTTATATCCTAAGATAGCTAGGTAAGAATTTTGATGAAGTTTTGAGCTCCACATCCCATGGAATTTGGGATATAATTCGGACAATCATTGCATTATCCCTCACATGGGTTTCTCGGGTGGTTTCTCCTGGTTTTCACTATTTTCTATACTAGAAATGGTTTGAACAAAAATTAAGTAAAAAAATCACAAATAATTTATTCTTTTAAAAAAATAACACTAAAGGCATATCTTATGGGATCCATATGTTTATCCTTTTATTAAAAGACTATTCTAGGATGTTTTACCTATACAGAGGCTTATACTTATGATTTTCACTATTAATCAAACTTCCAAAATTAACTAAACCATGATTTGATACCAAATATAGTGACCCTAATTTCACTTACATGATTATTATATCAATTTTTATATAAACAACATAACAGAGATATAAATCCAAGATCCAATGGTTTAGTGTCTTGAAACAATTCGGCTCATACATATATTTTACTCAATAAATAATAAATATTTATTTAAATCCTTATTCTTTTTTAATAAAGATCTTATATTCTCTTTAGTACTATAATCACCTAGGATATACATCAAAGATAGGGGTGAGATAAAATCCAAGTAAGAGGATGAATAAGGAACATGAATCAATATAACATGGTTGATAATAACCATCATATCATAAGCATATGATCATTATAAATATCATGAGAGAAAAATGAGATAAATTAATGGGATGTGGAAATGCATAAAAATAAAATATCATGTATTAGAAGTCAAGTACCACACATTATTGTGAACAAAGATATAATCATGTTCATACATAACATATGTGCATAAACATAACATCATCATTGTGAAAAATGATAGCATTATGTTCACACATAATAATCCTTATCTCATGATACACATTTCATTACCCAATGAATTGGAGGGATATATATTTCTGGTCCCACCTATCATATCATAACATTTACATAATCATCCAAGCCACATAGAATATATATCAATCAAAGTCACGAAGTAACCTATGAAAATTAATGAGTTTCATAAGGTTTTAATTAAAAATGGTTTCATGAATAAACATTGTGTTCCAAAATGGAAAAGGTAAAATAACATAATTTTAATAATAATTGTGATTTTTGAGCAAAGAATAAATAACTCAAGTGGATTCAAGATGTGTTTTGGAAAGAAGAGTTCTTTTGGAAAATCTTTGTATTTGTCATAAAATTAGATAGGAAACATGTATATATCAAAAAACAAAAAGGAATAATAATGAAAATATATTTAGGTTAAAAGAATATAAAAACTAAATTTTTTCATGAATGAGGGATAACCCAAAGAAAGGAAGTTGGGTTCGATAATACCCTAACCTTAATTCCCACTATATTTCATCATTTTTCTACCTATTAAATAATAAAATTATATTTATTAAAATGTTAATAAATAAGTTAATTATATTCAATCATAAAAATATTTATCAATTATAACCATTGGATTATATTATTTAATTTCCCTTGAAGAATTTGAAGTGTTTTGACATCATTTTTTTCTTAAAAATTTCTCCGTTTCACTTTGATTTCTCTACTTTCATTAAAATTAATTTATAAATTACTATAATTAATTTTAGAATCATATAATACATAAAATTAAATGTTAATATATTATATATTTTTTATAATATCCATCCATGATTATGGTTATATGTGTTGACATGGAAATGTCTTTTTAGGTGGTTATCCGACCTTTGGTGGGTCGTTGTCGAAAGAGCAGGAAATGGAGGTATGAAATTTATATTTTTCATAAATATGAAAATTATAGTAGGTTAAAATCATTAATATAATGTTAAATTACCAAATAATTAATCTTATAGTATATTTTTTGAAATGAATTAGGAAAAATAAAAAAGATAAGAAGAAAAGAGGGAACAATTAATAGAGACTTACTCTCTCTCCTCGGTGTAGCTTATCTTATGTGAAACCATAACTCCCTTTGTGATTGGAGTTAGATTCCTCCATAATTTCCCTAAGTATTATAAGGGGTTTGAGAAGGATGATTTTGGGGGATATTTGGGATTTGGAATGGATGGGAGGAGTGGTTTTCCAAAAGGAGGGAGATGAGTTATTTATACGTGAGGGGAGATGTATTTTTAGAATAAAATTTTAAATAAAATAATATATCAAAGTTAAAACTTTTTATAGTAAAAATTTGACAATATAAAAATATAATATAATGGTTTTTAGACGTTAAAATCCTTATATAATTCTAAATAATTAGTTTATTAAAAAGGAAAGTGGAACAAAGTGAAATTGTTATTTTAAGGAATCATTTTTGAATTTAGGTTTTGGAAAGATCTTTTTAGTTTTGGAAGTTAAGTTTATTATATTTTAATGAATCATTTATGAAATATGATATTTCATTGCATAAAGTAAAGTTATATAAAATATTATTTCATTACTACATCATGAATGATGTAATTTAAGACACACTAGTCTTGCAAAAATTGTATTTTTTACTATTCACCTAAAAATTGATGTATTTTAGAAAACTACCGAGAAATTACCCTTATAAAATTATGAAATTGTGATTTAAAAAATGGTATTAATTTTATCAAAATAAATTTCTAAATTAGGTAATTTTAATTTTTAATATAAAAATAATGTTTTTTACAAAATACATTAAAATACAGTGTGGGAAAGGATTCTAATAGATTGGGGTTGATCCATATTTTCCCATTTTATCTTTTCTATTTTTTTAGTTGAAATGTTTGTAATTTTAATTAGTTTAATTACTAAATAATGTAACAATATTTCTTAATTAAATAAATTATTATCAGTTTCTTTATGTTTATAATACTATAAAGTATATTATAACACACATTTATTTCAAGAAACAAATATCATTTATAAACTCTTGGTTATTATATTAAATAATCCGAGAATTATGAACTTGTAACCAAAGAATGAGGGTCAACATAAACATTATACAGGATGTCATAAATAACTAAATTCACTAACATCAGATGATGAAAGAAAAACTAAATAATAAATTTATAATGAATGATTATAATTAAAGAGTATAAAAGATAATATATTTGAATAAGGTTATAAAATAATTAATAAAGATGGTTATGTATATCATACAGGATTATAGATCTCATCTAACTAATCAGGAATCCAAGGATAGATTTTCAACTTAATTTCCCTTCATTAAGGAATGTTTTAATATTATTCACATATTTTTATTTTATAAGGTGTACTTACCACACAATTTATTTATTATTATTAATATTGATTTTTGTTCATTTTATTTATAAGTGTTTTTATAAATCCCTTTATCATATTCTTTGTGTTCAATTGTTTATAAATTCATAAGGGTTTTCTCATCTTGATTTCTCTTCTTTGATTTATATACCATTTCCCCACTTGTTTTTGGGTGTGCGGTGAATATACTTCCATATGATGACTTTTTTTTAATTTTCCAAAAATTAAATCTTTTATAAATCCATTTCATGTTCTCTCATTCAATGTATTTTGATTCAAAGGTTATAAAAGGTGTCATTTTTTTTATCAATTCATCCTCATTTTGATTGATTTGTAGTTTTTCTCCCTTGACTAGGTTTATAATATTCTAACATTTTATTATTTAGTATTATAATTTCAATTTTTATACGTATAAAATTTCATTCATAATTTAATACATTTTATTTGAGGAATTTATTTCCTAAAAAACTGCAACATTATTAAGAATAATTCCCATTCTCTCTAGTAAGATGTTTCACTTCCATGTCCATATTATTTCTTTATATAAATTATTTCCTTTATTATTTTGAAAACCAAAAATTTATTACCACTTTGGTGTTAATATTTATCCTTACCCATATTAAAAATTATGTTTTATTATCATTTATAAGATATGAGTTTCAAAAAAGTTTTTTTAAAATATTTTAAGGGCCATTTTTTTCCTTTAAAGAGTGTATATTTAATATTCCCCTATAAATTTACTCTAGATAAACTTTATGATTTTATCTAGACCCATTTATAAGATTTATTTTTAAAATAATGTTTGAAAATTTATTATTTTTAACTGCTCAAAAATTATATTTTGAAAGTGAATTGTATATTTGTCTCTATATGAAAATTTTAGAGGATATTTTATAAAAATATTTTTATTACATTTATGCTTCTATTTTTTCATTCATTTATAAAATATCTATCTACTTTGGAGTGATTTTTCTTGAATCACACTATATAAATTCACTTATTAAATAATCCATTTGTGTGATTGTGTTTTGGTATCAATTGATCTATTTATTGAGGTTATTTTAGCAGATATTTTTGATTTTTTTTAATTTTTTTTATTTCCATGGGTTGTTCATGATATTTTATATAATTGATTTCATATAGAACACATGTATATTTATTATCATTATATAATAGGTTAGGTTTTATATATCCCTTGAATGCATTGGTTAATGATTTATATCACATGAGATAATGATATTATGTGTGTTCCAGTTATCATTTGGACATGCTCACAATTCTATGAGTGGACCTGATTTCACATCCATAACTTTATGCATGGACTTTTTTGTATTTAAATATGTTCACAATGTTATTATTTCCTATAATTGTTCCATATTTATTTTTAATATTTCTATGTTATCCTATATAAGTCATGACCATTGTCTCATGATTCCATACTTTTAGGACAAGGTATACATTTAATAATTTGATATTACATGTTATTATATCATGAAATTTATATAAAACTTATCATCCCATATATTTTAATAAATTATTCCTCCTATGATTATGTTTTCCCATATGCTTATTTTTAACCCTTTATTACCCATTGATAGGTTTTTTTTATTTCTTAGTGATTGTGCTCACCCCTTAATATGATTCTCATTTCACTAGGAAATTAGATATACAATTATATATAGAATAAATTATTATATGGATATTTTGTAAGATATATTGTAGAAATTATAATAAATAATATATTTTTTTAAAACTTATACCCAAAGAAACTAAACCTTTAGGTTCTAGGGATGTGTTAGTAATTTTCAGAGGTAATTTTTAAGTTATGGAATTATTAAAAAATATATTCAAATTTAGATTGGGTAATTTTATATCGTATCAAATATGGTATGTAAAGTATGTGGTTTTAGAACTTGAATTTGGAGTGTAGGTATAGGGAGTCGTAGTTGGTATCAAAGGTACTAATTAAAGTATATATTTTTAGCACTATATTTGAGAGTGTTTGTTTTGAGAATCCAAATTAGTATTAGAGCATGGTTTAGTTAGATTTTTTATTAGATTAGTTATTTTTTTATATTATGAAAATATAAAATTATGCATACTTATTGATATAGGAAAACATACTAAAATTTTTGTAAGGTGGATAGTTTGTGGATTATTATAAATGACATCCATTTATGGAGATAAAAAATTGATATAGGCTCTATCTAATATATGGGTTGTGTAACAAACCTGAAAAAGGTTGGATTAGTGTTAACAAGATATTCACTTATTGAAAAATTAATGTGCTTAATAACACACATAGTTTTAAACTCTTGGGAAATATTATTGGGTTGATTTAATTAGTCTTTATGAAATATTATAAATAATTTTAATATGTTGTTTTGGATACGATGTTGATGTAATTATATTTTATTGGGACAATAGTTTAATTTATGTTAGGAATATAAGTCAAATATTATAAATATTTTTGTGGGTTGAAATTTGTTTTGGTTTAAAAGAAATTGAGTTTATTTTAGGAAAATATAAATATATTTTTTATAGTATATATGGTTATGGTATATATTAATTGATTTTTAATTTTATTGATAAATGGTAAGTTAAATATTTAGATCATATAGTTTAATGTTTTTTGGGTTTAGAATATAGTAAGAAAATTCATGATAGTTTTGGAATAATTATTTTTGGATTTGGTTAAGAAATATTAAATTACCCAACTTTAAAAAACCAAAGTTAAACCTAAATTACCATAGGTTAAAGTAAATGTGTCATTGGATAAGATATTATATGATTAGTTTTTGATATTTTTATACTTTAATTATAATATTAAATGAATATATATATATATATATATATATATTATAATAATTTAAATCATTCCATATGACTTAGAAAATTATTAATTATTGTTGTAATATATAGTTTTTTACACACAAATTTTCTCTAATAGAGTCAAATTCATCCTTAATATAGATGGGTAAAAAGTTTCACAAACCCTCCTTTCACTCTTAGAATATTTAATTTTTAATAATATTTTTAAAATCTAGTTCATGTTATTTGAAATACCTTTTAACATTTAACTTACATAGAATACTTTTTACAACACATCCCAGTCCTCATATGTAGTTTGATATTATAAAGGCACCTCTGTTACAACTGACCATGTATAAAAAAACTATCCCATATTAGTAATTATTGAAAATATTATATATAACTTTATTAAGTTTTCATAATTTATGAATCATAAAAAGGACTTACAACATTCTATTCAACTGTAAAGGAGGGTGAAGTTTGAGTAGAATATTTTTTTATCTTGTTTTATATTTTTTTAATATAATAAATGATAACCCTTATTCAAATAACTAATGTGAAACATATCCAAATGTTTTATGGAAAACATGTTTGAAATGATTTTTTAAAACTATATATTTAAAACAAAGGGTTATTTAAATATTTCTATTTTTATCGACATCCTTGAGGATGTAACAATTATATGCTGATAAATGAAGTATAAAAATTTGGAAAAGTTTTAAATAATTCTATAAATGAAGGATCTTGATTAGGTGTATCATTAAATAAAATATATTATAAATTTTATTATAATAATTATTGATCTATTTCTCAAATATTTCTATAAAATATACCCTTCGCTAGGATGAAGAGAAGGAAATTAAAAGGGTGGAATTTATTTATGTGGGGGGGGGGATAAAACACGTTAGGATTAAAGAATTATTTTCTTTACTTAATCTATATGTATTTAATTATTAAATTTTACTTTTATATTATTATAAAAGAATTAGACTTGAATAGAAAATATTTTATACAAGATATTATTCAAACTAAAAAAACTATATTAAATCATAATAGAACATTATAATATGAGTACAAGAAAACAAGTTTAACATCCCACAAAAGTTTACATAACATGGATGATTATATCCATTATAAGTGTATAAATTAAAATTAGAAAATAAATATAAAATAATAATATCTTTAATACTATTATATACCATAGACTAATTTCACCCTTAAGGATGAACATCAGTTGAAATAAAACTATAATGAGAAATAAGAAAATCAAAGGAAAAATCATGATGTGAAATGTAAAATAAATATTAAGAGAATTAGAAGTGTAATTTAATAGTTGGGAATAGAATGAAACTGTTGAGAGTAATGGTGGTAATATATCAATTATAAAGGGAAATATGATTGTTAGAAATATGGTCATTAGAAATGTGGTTGCAGGATATACTTGTATTCAATAGGTAAACTGATGTTGTGTATCATTTGTAATAAATTTAAAATAATATAATTCATAAATAATAAATAATGAAACCAAAATATAATATTTAATTTAAATATGTATTTTTATGCATTACATAGTATTATTTTAATGTTTGATATGATGTATTTATAAAAATAATATAACTATTTTAATATCTGTGTATTTATAAAATTAAATACTTAGGATACAAGTATTTAATTTTAATTTTAATTGGTAAATATTATTTAAAAGTGACTTTTTTAAATAACCATTTTTATGTTTTGAGTATTTATATCTTAATAAAATTAATAACTAATAAAGAATTATTTTAAATGAAATTAATTTATAAGAAATAAAAGATAATAAATTAACATTCATCCAGTAGTTTTTACTCATCATATAATTAGGATAAATTCATTTTATTCCTAAAAATATATTCTTTCTAATTTTTTTATGGGTTATGAGAGCCTATATTAAAATTATTTTATCATATCTTGAATTTATGTCTAATAAATTGGGTTTTCATATTTTTATTTATCATATAAATTTTTTATAATATTATAATTTTCATTTTTTAATATAAAAATAAGTTACCAAGATAAATATTTGTTAACATGATAAAACAATTATTTTCAATGAATTATTTTTTCTAGGTATTATTTAATTTTATATTAATAAATTTAATTTTTAAATTTTAACTGATGAATATACTATAATATTTCAATGCATAAAAAGATATATCAATACTCATTTAATTAGTAATTTATAAGGATTAATAATAAGATAAGTTAATATTTAAAAAAACATTTTTCTATATAAACATTTTTTTATATCTTATTTTTTAATTTAGGTGTTAATTTTATCTTATTTAGAAATTGAATTAGATTAAATGGAGTCCAAATTAAGATTCATCACATTAACATTTCGTAAGTAGTTTCATCTTGTATTTTTCGTAAAAAAATAATTACCATAGAAAATATTTAATCAAGGTTAAAGGGTTAAAATAATGTAATCTACCATGGATTGTTTTTTAGTAAATTAAATTCACAATTATACAATATTGAAGACTTTTTTTTCATAGGAAATTAAATCCCACATCTCTTTCCAACATTTCCTCACCTAACTTGTAACATACTCATTTTCAAGGTATGCCTCATTCTATGTTTTTTAATCTTACATGGTCTAACTAAATGAGTTGAGGAATGTTAGGGGTGTTAAGGTAAGGGAATGACTTAAGTGATGGAAAATAGATAAAATATTTGATTCAAAACTTTAATGAATAACCATGATTTGAATAAAATCTAGGTATAATAAATGATTCTTCTTTCAAGAAATAAAAAATATTTCATGACACAAAATGATATTTATGATGTGAATAGTGTTTTCCATGATTTCATGCCAATGTGACATGTTTTTCGACGTATTGATATTCATGAGAATTAATGATGTGAATAAATAATTAATTCTCTGAACTATATTTTTTATAGATGATTAAATGACCAATCACTATTTATTTTCCTCATTTACCTTCTTCATAAAACATTGAAACCTAGTATCTTGGGGATTTTGTGATCTCTCCTTTAGTTCAATCTTCTCCGTTTGACACCCAGACACTGGTTTGATCTTTCACTTCATATCTGGTGAGATCTATCTTAACATAGATAAATTATCTTCTATTATACTTGAATAATCCTAATTATATTATTGACTTCATGGTCAGATCTAAGGGTTTCAAGCATAGTATAACATGAGGATTCTGATCATTGATAGAATCAACACCTGAATTATTGGATTTGGCATCCACACACCATTAAGACTGAGAATATTATTAGAATCAAATCTAATATAGTAAGTGTTATCTTGTCCTACCTATTGTGTGTGGTTTATACTCAATATTTTTCCTATAATGATAATCATGGTAGATAAAGAATCGTTTTAGGATTCAGTGGTGAAATTATATTCATACTTTGAACCTTATCATCAAACATCATTATACCTAAGTTAAGTGGTATTTATCATTAACAAATGTTTGTTCGAGTTGATAGAATGATTGTTTTATAGGTGTGTGTAGCATATGAGAACAATGTTTTATATTGATCACATAAAGTGTATGTGCACAACCCCATGAGATATATGTTTTATTATTGAACACATGTGGTTTTAGTATGGTTGACTCTTATTTGATTTGATGTGATATTTTATTTGTAATCCTTTATATAGGGTTTGACTATGTTTTTTCCTATATCTTTTATTATTTATCATGTATTTTGATCCATATGGACTATCTCCCTGAGAGGAATGTGTAAGATATTGATCGACATGTACATGGGATTCCCCTTCTAGTGGGACATGTCAAACATGTTTTGTGTACTATCATGTCTAGGGGGGATTTTTCAATCATGGTTGGTTGAAATTATTATGGCATGGTGCTAAAGAAATAAGAGCTAATGAATAAGGACCCGACACATATGTAATACTTGATTGATATATATGTTGTTTATCTGTGATTTATTGTTATCATGGTGTACACTAGTATATATTATCTGATGATGTTAAATATGGTTGAGTAAGTGGATGCGGATGTTACATGATGTACTTCAGAATGGATGTATACTATTGATTTTATTTAGATTCTTTTCTTCATACATTGATCCACTTCCTATGGGGACCAATTATTTTATTTTGGTTGTATAAATAACATGCTGTATAATTATTTACTGGGTTGGTACTATATTTTTATGTGAATACTCTGATGGATATTTATTTCTTCATTATTTTTTTGATTATGTTTTTACAAGTTCTATTATGTACTCTGATGTTTACCTAGTATTGAGGAAATAGTATCCCCATGACAATCTTCTTAGCCCTCACTGCAAGTCAAAAAACTTTCTCATATGGGAAGACACACATGAGGTTATTTAGCATCCTGAATTGAACCTAGTGGTCTAGGTTGGGGTGTTACAAAATTGTATCAGATCACTAGGTTAACTGAAATATTTATTATCTTTTCTATTTTTTAGGATATGGTAAATATGAGTTAGGATGTTTGGGAATTGGGAATGGGAACTATGTCCATTCCTGGATTGTACTATACAATAGACCTTTGAGTTTCTATAAAGTTGGATTTTATGTTTTTAGTGTTCTATATTACCTTGATTTAAAATCAATTTGGGTGATGCACATGATGTTGTTATAAAAACAGATGAAATTTAGTTTCTGTTATTGAATCATGTTTATGCATGTATGATCACATGAAATATGTCTATTTATAAAATTAGATAAAGCCTAAATAGTTAAATGTATTTTGAAATTATGATTTGTGCTTTTAGTGAATTATTTAATTCATTTTTTTTATTTGAGCATGAGTATTCTATACTTGAGTGTATATATATATATATATTCATGAATAACATGCAGGTATCAATGTATTGTCTTGGTCCATGTATAGTGCTTATGAATTTATGTCTTATTCTTATGGATATACTCTTAGGTTTAACCTCATTGTAAATCAATGTGTGTGCATGTTATCTATTAACTTGATTATTTTTAGTTATTTCCTTTCTCTATGATTTACCTAGAATTTTAGGAAATTACAACTCATTGGTGTATTAAACAGTCAGTTTCACCACCTATTGTGTAGGAGGATGAAATTGAGCATGTTACCTTGGTTGATATTACTAGTTAAGATATAAAACTGATATATATGATACTATTTTTGAAAGTACCTATTTTGGGTAGAATATCCCATAAGGTTAGGCTGATGATGATCAACTATGCTCACAATTTTAAGTTCCAACATCCCCTACCCTTTTAGAGAATTAAGGATCATAGGATGAAGAGGACTAGATATGTATCGTTGAGAGAATTATTGACCTAGTAGAGACCCAAGAGGATTAGAAGGTGAATCTTGTGAACTTTATACTTTAGGGAGATGATAAATGGTGGTGGGATTTTATGACTCAAACTGGTAAATGTGAAGGGATGACATGGGTGACATTTCAATGGACTATACTTTGTAGATGTATTCCCTAGTTTACTAAAGTTAGACCATGCTGAAAAGTTTATGGTGCTCTATCATGGTATGATAACAGTGTCTACCTATTTAGCATTCTTCAATGGGTTGATTTTATTTTCTCCTCTTATAGTTAGGAATAGGGAACATAAGGCCGTAATTTTCAAGATAAATTTTCATCCAGATCTAAAAAGATAGGTCATAAAATTTTACCTAATGACCAATTTTTCAATTATTCATAAGGATCTGATGATATAGTAGTGCATCAAAGAGGATAGATATATAGGTATTGTTCTATATTTTAATATAATGGTTGATTATTTCTCTTACACAATTCTAAATTCTTATTCAGGGAATGAGAATTGGAAGTTATAGGATGAACACCAAAGCAACGGTTGATAATTAGATCAAAGAATAGGTTCCTAAAATTCCTATGTAAGAAATGAATATAATATGTGCTAAAATTGTAGGAGTAAGGGACACTTTCTCAAGAAATTCCCAATTTCTCTCTAGACTTTTCACCTCTGTGGAAATAAAAAACATCCTAAGGTAGTTGTGCCCTAAATATTCACAGATTCATACAAAAAATTAAGGACATGGCATGGCTCAAAAACCTCACTAGAAGGTGTAGAAATCAAAAGGGTTGATGAATTAGGTGACTCATAAGCCACTCTAGCATCATGGTGTGGTTTCTAACAAGACTTATGAAGTTTATGATACATCATCGGATGGTATAGAGGGATCCTCAATAGTTCAAGATATGATCCTGATTTCTTATACACTATTGTTGCTTTGTTTGATACAGGTGAATACCATTAATTTATATATATTCTAATGGTTTTTGGGTTATATTTATTGGTTAACTTATATTTTGAGATTTTATCCATCGATACAACCCTGGGAAGGAAAATGGATCATATTCATATCATTACAGATTTTATTATGGTGCTTACCAGTGTTGAGACCATGTAAAGTATCACAATTTTGGAGATATCTGGCTTCAATTTGATCCTAAACCTGGAATGGTTGACCAAATTTTCTAAACACATATATTTTTATTATATATGAGTGACTTTTTAAGAAGATAAGGGGGAGATGTTTGTGTTGATTGAGGAATTGGATGTCGAGGTAGGTAGAGTGGGAACAAATCCTCATTAGAGATAATTCTTCATAGTTCAAGTGGTTGGAATGTTTCTTATAGTGGATTAGATGGTGACTCCCACCAAATTTCAACCTATGTTAGACCTATTCAGAGATGTGTTTACAAATTATTTCTCATGGAAACCTCCACACATGAGAGTTGAGTTTGAGATTGAGCTTGTGCCCAATGCATGACATATATTGATTCCACCATATCAAATGGAATTAGATGAGTTGAAAGTGATCAAGGTATAGCTTAATGATCTTAAGGAAAAAGTCTTCGTAAAACCCAACACATCCCCTTGGGGTGATCTAGTGTTGTTCTCTAAGAAGGAGGATGGTAGTCTTTGGCTCTTTGTGGACTACCAGAAGTGAAATTAGATCACTATGAAAAAAGGTACCTATTTCCATGAATTAGTGACTTTTTTGATAAATTAAGGAGAGATTAATGGTTTTTAAAGATTTTTATACATTCTAAATACCAGAAACCTCTATTCATAAAGAAAGATATACTAAAGAAAATATTTAGGAATAGGTACAAGATGTAAGAACATCTTGTTATGACTTTTGGATAGAAGAATGATCAATTAGTATTCATGGATCTCATGAACAATATATTTCTTATATATATACACTCTTTCAACATTATATTCATTGATGACATTCTAATATATTCCAAGACATCATAATCACATGCTACAAACCCAGATATAATATTGAGTACCCTTCACAAGCATTAGCTTTATTCTATGTATTTGAAGTGTCACTTTTGGATATAATAGGTTAACGTTCTTGGGCACATGGTTTATCAATCAAAAATATCTATTGATATGGAGAAGGTAGATATAGGTATGTCTTGGGAATTACCAATGAATGTGTTTGAGATCAATGGTTTCCTTGGTTTGGTTGGGTAATAAAGTAGGTCCATTCATGAATTTTATCACCTAGGGGAACCCATGATTGTGCTTACAAATAACAGATTCAAGTAATAATGGACATAATTATGTGAGGATTTATTTTTATATGTAATGAAATGTTTTAATTTGGATCTGATCGTAATTATTATTGAGCCCAGATTCAGTTATGCATTGTATTAAAATGAATATAGTATTGGTTAGGGATCTATTCTAATATAGGGTGATAAGGTGGTTTCTTATGGATTTCTTTATCTATGACCTCACTAGTAGACCTACCCTACCCATGATATGGAGTAGGAAATAGTAGTTCATGAATTGAAATGTTAGTGATACTAACTATTCGATGGTATTTTTTTCAAATATAATGACCATAATATTATACGGTGTAGTTTCTCCCAGTGCCTCCTAATAATTTTTTAGAGTTATTGGGTAGAATAATTATAAAATTTTTTACTTTAGGAAGGAGTATGCTCCTAGAAAAGACAATGTTGTTACTAAGTCCCTTATCTCAAAGGTGTAGTATGTTGGAGAGAAAACATCATAGGTAGGTGAGAAGATTATTAATTTAATAGAAGATTGAAAGGTGGGCATAACTGAGGATCGATGGGTAATGGATTATTCACCCTTAGCGATCACATCCCCATTGGTGGAATGAGTAAATGCTAGTCAAGAGCTTGATCTAGAGTGTGTTGTTTTTTGTAAGAGGTTTATAGTAAATGGTTACAGTCTAGGGTGAACCGTAGATAGACATGGTGTGTTTATGGTTCATGGAAGGGTGGTGGTTTTTTCTTCCATGAGAGAGGACCTGATGAAATCATTTGATGACTCATATTGAGAAGTGCACCCTAGATTAGCCAAGATGTATCACTATGGAAGAAAAAAAATTTAGTGGTCTAAAATAAAAAGTTACATTTTAGGATTTGTCTCCCATTGCATAAATGTTAGAGGTTCAAGTTTAGGCATCAGAGGCATGGATGGTTACTCCAACCACTTTCAGTTCCTATGTCGTTGTAGAATGAGGTAACCATGGACATCCTTATAGGTTTGGATAAGACCCAGAGAGGTTTAGACACTATCTAGGCTGTAGTGGATCAGTTTAATAGGGTGGCTTATTTCATACTGATATGTGAGTCTAAATAAATGGATGAGATAAGAAATATCTATCATTATGAAATTGTATGGCTGCATGAAATTCCTTAATGAATAGAATCTATCTAGAATGCCTCATTGACATCATGGTATTAATAGGGCTTGTAGTAGGTGATGGGGACTCAGTTAAATATGAGTACAACTTTTCATCCTCAAGATTATGGGAATTAAAAGGCAATTATCCTGAATTTATAGGATATTCTTCTAGTGTGTGTTATGAAATTCGAAGAAGCTTATGATGATCACTTAACTATGGTAGAGTTTTTATACAATAAAAACTTCGAGTCTTCAATTTTTATGGCTATGTTTGAGGCTATGTATGGGTGTCTAAGCTATTTACCACTATACTAAAATGAGGCTAGTGAATCTTTAGATGTTGGGATTAGAATGGTGTAGGATACCTTATAATTAATTTTTTTATTTGGAATAGGATTGTTATGGAACATAACATACACATATCATATACCGACCAAAGGAGATAACCCTTGTAGTTTTTCATGGGTGATAGAGTGTTCTTATGGGTGTCCCACCGATTAGTGAATAAGAATTTAAGGAGACTAGAAAATTAATCAATATATTACATTGGGACATTAAAAATCATTGAAATCATCAGGATAATGGTCTATCCTTTGGTTCTTCCTTCATGGTACCAATGTATTTATAATGCATTCCATGTGTATCATCTTTGTAGGTATGCTCCCAATCATATCCATGTGATCGATGAATTGGATATTGATTTGGAACTAGATGAATATTTTCTGGAGTGAACCATTAATATTTTGGGAAAATGTGGGAAGGTTCTATGAGGGATGAGAGTGTATCCTTTTCAGGTAAAATGTGTAAAGACCCGTAAAATTCAAGGGAAATTTTTTCTTAATTTTCTTTGGAATTTTACAAGAGCGCGGTTTCTGACGGCACCTGATTCCGAGGCCCGGAGTGCCCGGAATTAATTTCCAAAGTTTGGCTCGGGTACGTTCAGTGAACGAACGAGCGGGATTTCCTAACTTTTGATCCGGTGCTCGGAATTGAAATCCGAGGACACCGATGAACTCGTAGCGCCGATATTCGCTTAAGGAGACCTTTCCCGAAGTTGCGTTTGCCTAGGAGGAGATGTTTCATTTTCTGGATGAAATGAAGAGTAAAATAAATTTGTTATACAATATTTATTTTATTTATCTTCTTAAGTGGTTATATCCTAAGTGTGGAAGTTGGGGTGGAATCACAAGTTCCTAACTAACCATGTGAGGATTAAGGTGAGGTGGGGCCCACACGAGCCCCAACCCTTCACCTTCCCCTTAACTCTCTTCTACCCCCTTAAACTCCCTTGCACTTAATGTGCCAAAACCCCTCAATTTCCCTAACTCCCCTCTCTCCTTCTTAAAGGCTTGACAACTTAACTTTTAATTAATTATACAACTCATGTATAATTAATAAGTGAGTTTAATTTTGAGTTTTTGAAATTCAAACTCTTGAATTCCAAAGGTTGGGTTGTGTTAATAAATTAAGTGTAATCTTGATTTATTTTTGGGTTAGTTCCTTTGTTACTTGAGAGGATTGGGAGAATCGTTGAGAGACTTGAAGATCTTCTTCGTCTTCGACGAAGAACGTGAAGAACGGTTCTTCTCCGACAAAGAACATCGATCCCACGACCATCGAGACTCGGCGTCCCGGATTCTTCCGTCTTCATCTTCCTCTTCGACAAGGGAGAAGTCGCCGACCGTGGTAATCATCGCCAATGACAACGTACCTCTCTTCTTCGTCTTAAGCGACAAGTGAAGAGACGTCGTTCCCTCCTCGGACGCACCCCGACGTCCACGAAATCTACGTCCGATGCCGCGACGCCTTCCTCCGCGATAACCGACGTGTGACGTCAATTTTCAAGGTAGGGGGTTTGTCCTTTTTAAATTACGTGTTTTCATTCCCTCGAACATGAAAGAATAATCCGTTGGGCGTAGTTCCAAATTTTATTAAAAATTGTGAAACATTCATTGTTGTGTTTATACGATTGGCCAACTGATATCGTTATAACGGGAGGAGACCGGACCGCACGAACACGGCCGATTCTACTCCCCCTTCTATTCTTTCGTGTTAATTTAGCGGAGACAGCGCGGTGTCGTCGCAACCGCGCAGGAACAAAAGAATTAATGGCCGGAGCGAGCTGCGACGAAGAAACGCGGTGCCAACGCACCGCGTCGTTGTTTACGAAAGAGACCGCGGCCGGAGATGGGCCGCGGCGGAACAAGGAGGCGACCGACGGCCAGCCGGGCCGCCGGCGCCGGAGATCATGAAGGGCCGCGGCCCTACGGCCGCGGCGGAGCAGCCAGGGGAGCCGGCCTCGCCGGCGCCGGAGAACAGGAAGGCCGCGGCCCTACGGCCGCGGCGGAGCAGCCAGAAGGCGGCCGGCCTCGCCGGCCGCCGGAGATCGAGGAAGAGCCGCGGCTACGGCCGCAGCGGAGAAGAAGAAGGCGGCCGGCCGCGCCGACCGCCGGTTTGGTTAGGAGGCGGGACCCGCGGGTCCCGCGTGAGAAAGAAACGGCCGGCCTTAGGCCGGCCGAGATCCGAAAAAAGGGGGGGTTTACCCCCCCGCGTGCGGCACATGCGCGGCCCCCTGGCCGCGCCGCCGCTGGCCGGGCCGCGCCGCCACCGGCCGGGCCGGGTCCAGCGGTCCGGGTCGGGTCGACCCGGTTCGGGTCAGACCAGGGGGGGGGTCGGGCCGGGTCGGCCCGGACCCGGACCCCCCGTTTTCGAGACGACTTCGGTCTTTTGGCCATAACTTGAGCCACAGACCTCCGATCGATGAACCGTCTGCGGCAACGCGATCCTTGGATCGAGACGGTCGTTTCGGTATACTATACTCAAGGCGCACCTTCTTTTTCGGGAGCCTACGTGGTGAAAACTCCGTAGTTAAGCGTGATTGGCTTAGAGTAGTGATCAGGATGGGTGACCTCCTGGGAAGTTTCCCAGGGTGGGTCTCAGACGGAAAGGCTGATATCTTTCAGACTGGACGTCCGATTGACGAACCGTCAGCGGCGATGCGATCCTTGGATCGAGACGGTCGTTTCGGTTTATCGCACTCAAGGTTTCGGATTACTTTGAGTTCGGCCGGGTTGGTTCGTTCACGAAACCAACCGGGCCTTCGGAGCGGAAACACTCATATCTTGAGCTACGGACGTCCGATCGACGTGCCGTCAGCTTTGTTGTGTTCCTCTTAGTGAGACGGATCTTTTGGCATACTCCGCCCGAGGTTTGGACGCAGGTGGAGTACGGTCGGGTTGGTTTTGCCTTAAAAACCAACCGGGCCCCGGGGACGAAAATGCCAATAACTCTCAGACCGGGCATCCGATCGACGCGCCGTCTGTTGCGTTGAGTTCCTGTTGACGATACAGAACTTTTGGATACATCAACTCTGGACTTTGTGACAGTTGATGTATCAGCCTCTCGGCTCGTGGAGCGGACCCTCCGAACGAGCTTGCTGTGTGCGGGAACCCTAGTGCTGGCTGCGACTGTTACTGTGACTACTACTGCTACTACTGCTACTGTGACTGCGTCGACGACAGTACAGAGATCCTGTGTGGATTCGACGACGACGACTACAGCACTCAGCGATCCTACGTGGATCAGTGCTACAGGTCCTGTGTGGGCCCGATCCTGTGTGGATTCGACGATGACGACTTCAGCACTCAGCGATCCTACGTGGATCAGTGCTACAGGTCCTGTGTGGGCCCGATCCTGTGTGGGTCCGATCCTGTGTGGGTCTTTGCGCTCAGCGGTCCTGTGTGAACCAGCGCCTACAGGTCTTGTGTGGGCCCGATACTGTGTGGGTCTTTTGCTGGGGTTAGTTACCTATCGATCCTTCGTGGGTCCGACGACTTAGATGGATCAGAGATCATCTTTATCGTCCTTGAAGATGTATACCTGTGTGAGCTGAATCTTGTTGCTTTCCTATGTGGAATACGTTTCGCTTTCCTGTGTGGAATACGTTTACTTTCCTGTGTGGACTGAGTTGTACTTGGGCTCGGAGGTTGGAGCATATTTAAATTTGATGACTTAGGTATATGTATGGGCATATACCTAAGCAGTGTCGGTTGTTACTTCGTGATTGTACCTTTCTTCGTGGTTTATCCTTTGTGGATTTGAGAGACCTTCAGGGGTCTCAGGGTCCCTACTGAGTAGCTTATACTCACCCCTGCACGGGCTTTGCCCGCACTACGTTGTGTTGGTTGCAGACGACGGACAGCGTTGACCTTGGCTGAGGCTTGCAGAGCGGGACGGTACCCGGAGGTGGACCACTGGTCGGGACGTGCTCGGAGCGGACGGCGGGACCCGTGGAGCAGTGGAGCTATCTGTACCCACCCTTCAGGTGGGATTACCGGTGGACAGCTCGGCATAGCGGCTTTTACTTTTCAGTTGCTGTTTTCCCTTTCGAGTTGTACTTTACTTTCAGTTTGGGTTTGTATACTGGCCCATTTACTTTTCCGCACTTTCAGTTGTACTCTACTTTTGCTTAGTGTTTACTTTCCGCTTGCTTACTCTGTGGTGTTTGTTTACTTTACAAAGGCAATGCCTTCCCTTTTTACGGGGATTTACGCCTTGGTGCTAGTCGCCAGCCCCTGGCCTATGGAAGGCGGGTTTGGGGTAGTCACGGCACGGACCCCGAGGGCGGGTCGTGACAAATTGGTATCAGAGGAGTTCGGTTCTACCGCGAACTCTGATCTTTTCTCTATGAAGCAATAATGTTTAGCGTATTGAGTGTGGTTATCAGTCCAGGGAGTCCAGTGTTGGTGCGGCGGCCGACGTATCCGTACACTAGGACCCTGACTTCTGATTTCCGACTTAATGCACGAAAACATCGATTGCGTGTGTGTTTCAAAGTTTTCTTTGTGATTACTTATATCAGCTCACCAGGTATATTGTTTGACCGTGGCGCACCTGTTTCCTATTCATGATGGCCCCACGACGGCAGCCAGCTAGGGTTCCGAGAGTCGAGTGTGACGACAGCCACCGAGCGACGAGGCTTCGGTGCAGGGCCCTTTGTCAGCAGTGGCACCAGCGGTAGCACTACCCGCCGAGCCCCCGATGCTTCCAGCAGCAGCCGCTGACGATGCACGTCGCCTCAGCGCACTGCATGAGTTTCAGCGCCAGCGACCGCCCAGGTTTCGTGGGGAGACGGATCCCCAGGCAGCAGAGGACTGGCTGGAGGCAGTAGTACGAGTGTTTAGGCTAGTGAGGACACCAGCAGACCTCATGGTGATCCTCGCTGCGAGCCTACTACACGCAGCAGCAGGACGATGGTGGAGCTTGATGCTCCAGGTGCACGATGAGGCATCTCTACTTTGGACGGACTTTGAGAGCCTTTTTTTGCTCGGAGTTCATCCCAGCCACCCTTCGTGCGGTGCGTATCCAGGAGCTTCTTCAGCTGGGGCAGGGCAGCATGACGGTCGCTCAGTACTCGGCGAGATTTACCGATCTCTCGCGCTACTCGACAGACATGGTACGGGACCCCTTCTTCCGGGCCCGGACCTTCGAGCAGGGATTTTGACACGAGATCAGGGCATCACTGATCTCCCTCAGCATCACGACCCAGGCAGGAGTGCTAGAGCGGGCCCTTCTGATCGAGAGCTTCCTTGCTGAGTCTACACCAGCACAGCGACCCACTGCAGGGCGGCACGTGGCAGAGTCATCTGCAGCAGGCAGTCGACGGATGACTCAGGGGTCCAAGCAGACCAGATCTTCAGGCAGACGACCTCAGGGCACTGGCTCAGCAGTGCAGGGCACACAGCGCGGAGCCAGTCTTTCGAGTGGAAGACAGTGCTATGCATGCGGCGGGCAAGGCCACATGGCTCGTGACTGCCTGACCCGCCATGCAGAGGAGCAGCAGACGGTTGAGGAACCACCTAGGCAGAGGCAGAGGTTCGACCGTGGCGGTCCGCAGGGAGGAGGCGGACGAGGCAGAGGAGCTGGCCGAGCAGCAGGTGGTGGGTGATGTTTTGAGGCTCTACCACCACCACCACCAGGAGGTCCACCCCGACCACAGGGAGTAGGTGAACATGCGAGAGCTAAACTTCAGGCAGCCGAGGCCTTCGATCATGGAGATCTGGGAGCCTATGGACAGGAGCAGAACTAGTGGATACATCCTTTGTACTTCTGGTTCCTTGTTGCATTTGTGTAGCGTCTTGTATTATGAGCTGCAATAATAAAAGACGCATACCTTTGTGATATTTTCGTTCCTGTCCTCTTTCGTGATGTTACTAAGAGGTTCCAGTTTTGGCTGTTGACTTGACCCTCACTTGTGAGACATCTACTGGAGGAGACCCAGTTACCACACACTAATGCCGATAGTGTGACTCAACCCTTGGAGGCGAGAGTAACGGTTGGATCTCTTAGTAGTAGCGTCGAGGCCTTACGACGTCATCCTTGGTATGGATTAGTATCATCCATGTTAGGATTGACTGTATTAGGCGAAGAATGTGGTTCATCCAGGGGATGAGACCAGATTTCTCTTATCGGCAAAGAAGAAATCTTGCAGCTCTTGTGGGACCTGATATGGTCCAGGTCATCCAGGGGCGGATGAGTACAGCTCAGAGCCGGCAGAAGCCTTATGCTGACAGGAGGCGGAGGCCACTGGAGTTCGAGGGTGGTGACCACGTCTTCTTGCGGGTCTCACCTCGACGTGGTATTCGGAGATTTGGCCAAGGCGGCAAGTTATCTCCGCGCTTCATCGGACCCTTCCAGGTCCTCAGCAGGATTGGCGAGGTGGCTTATCGCCTGGCTCTACCACCTCAGTTGCACCGGGTGCACGACGTCTTCCACGTATCCCAGCTGAGGAGATACGTGCACGACCCGACGCACATCATTGACCATGGGGAGCTTGACGTTGACGATGGGGCGACTTTTACGGAGGTCCCGGTGGAGATAGAGGATCGACAGGAGCGGGTCCTGCGTGGGCGATCGATTCCTCTTGTGCGCATCAGATGTAAGCACGAGAATCTCCAGGAGAGCACATGGGAGCGGGAGGCTCAGATGCGTGCTCAGTACCCTCTTTTGTTTCCCTAGTTTTTGATGTATCTTTACGGGGACGTAAAGCCCTGAGGTGGGAGTAATGTAAAGACCCGTAAAATTCAAGGGAAATTTTTTCTTAATTTTCTTTGGAATTTTACAAGAGCGCGGTTTCTGACGGCACCTGATTCCGAGGCCCGGAGTGCCCGGAATTAATTTCCGAAGTTTGGCTCGGGTACGTTCAGTGAACGAACGAGCGGGATTTCCTAACTTTTGATCCGGTGCTCGGAATTGAAATCCGAGGACACCGATGAACTCGTAGCGCCGATATTCGCTTAAGGAGACCTTTCCCGAAGTTGTGTTTGCCTAGGAGGAGATGTTTCATTTTCTGGATGAAATGAAGAGTAAAATAAATTTGTTATACAATATTTATTTTATTTATCTTCTTAAGTGGTTATATCCTAAGTGTGGAAGTTGGGGTGGAATCACAAGTTCCTAACTAACCATGTGAGGATTAAGGTGAGGTGGGGCCCACACGAGCCCCAACCCTTCACCTTCCCCTTAACTCTCTTCTACCCCCTTAAACTCCCTTGCACTTAATGTGCCAAAACCCCTCAATTTCCCTAACTCCCCTCTCTCCCTCTTAAAGGCTTGACACTTTAACTTTTAATTAATTATACAACTCATGTATAATTAATAAGTGAGTTTAATTTTGAGTTTTTGAAATTCAAACTCTTGAATTCCAAAGGTTGGGTTGTGTTAATAAATTAAGTGTAATCTTGATTTATTTTTGGGTTAGTTCCTTTGTTACTTGAGAGGATTGGGAGAATCGTTGAGAGACTTGAAGATCTTCTTCGTCTTCGACGAAGAACGTGAAGAACGGTTCTTCTCCAACAAAGAACATCGATCCCACGACCATCGAGACTCGGCGTCCCGGATTCTTCCGTCTTCATCTTCCTCTTCGACAAGGGAGAAGTCTCCGACCGTGGTAATCATCGCCAACGACAACGTACCTCTCTTCTTCGTCTTAAGCGACAAGTGAAGAGACGTCGTTCCCTCCTCGGACGCACCCCGACGTCCACGAAATCTACGTCCGACGCCGCGACGCCTTCCTCCGCGATAACCGACGTGTGACGTCAATTTTCAAGGTAGGGGGTTTGTCCTTTTTAAATTACGTGTTTTCATTCCCTCGAACATGAAAGAATAATCCGTTGGGCGTAGTTCCAAATTTTATTAAAAATTGTGAAACATTCATTGTTGTGTTTATACGATTGGCCAACTGATATCGTTATAACGGGAGGAGACCGGACCGCACGAACACGGCCGATTCTCCCCCCCTTCTATTCTTTCGTGTTAATTTAGCGGATACAACGCGGTGTTGTCGCAACCGCGCAGGAACAAAAGAATTAATGGCCGGAGCGAGCTGCGACAAAGAAACGCGGTGCCGACGCACCGCGTCGTTGTTTACGAAAGAGACCGCGGCCGGAGACGGGCCGCGGCGGAACAAGGAGGCGACCGACGGCCAGCCGGGCCGCCGGCGCCGGAGATCATGAAGGGCCGCGGCCCTACGGCCGCGGCGGAGCAGCCAGGGGCGCCGGCCTCGCCGGCGCCGGAGAACAGGAAGGCCGCGGCCCTACGGCCGCGGCGGAGCAGCCAGAAGGCGGCCGGCCTCGCCGGCCGCCGGAGATCGAGGAAGAGCCGCAGCTACGGCCGCGGCGGAGAAGAAGAAGGCGGCCGGCCGCGCCGGCCGCCGGTTTGGTTAGGAGGCGGGACTCGCGGGTCCCGCGTGAGAAAGAAACGGCCGGCCTTAGGCTGGCCGAGATCCGAAAAAGGGGGGGTTTACCCCCCCCGCGTGCGGCACATGCGCGGCCCCCTGGCCGCGCCGCCGCTGGCCGGGCCGCGCCGCCGCGCCGCCACCGGCCGGGCCGGGTCCAGCGGACAGGGTCGGTCCGACCCGGTCCGGGTCGGATCCGGGTCGGGTCGACCCGGTTCGGGTCAGACCAGGGGGGGTCGGGCCGGGTCGGCCCGGACCCGGACCACCCGTTTTCGAGACGACTTCGGTCTTTTGGACATAACTTGAGCCACAGACCTCTGATCGTTGAACCGTCTGCGGCAACGCGATCCTTGGATCGAGACGGTCGTTTCGGTATACTATACTCAAGGCGCACCTTCTTTTTCGGGAGCCTACGTGGTTAAAACTCCGTAGTTAAGCGTGCTTGGCTTAGAGTAGTGATCAGGATAGGTGACCTCCTGGGAAGTTTCCCAGGGTGGGTCTCAGACGGAAAGGCTGATATCTTTCAGACTGGACGTCCAATTGACGAACCTTCAGCGGCGATGCGATCCTTGGATCGAGACGGTCGTTTCGGTTTATCGCACTCAAGGTTTCGGATTACTTTGAGTTCGGCCGGGTTGGTTCGTTCACGAAACCAACCGGGCCCTCGGAGCGGAAACACTCATATCTTGAGCTACGGACGTCCGATCGATGTTCCGTCAGCTTTGTTGTGTTCCTCTTAGTGAGACGGATCTTTTGGCATACTCCGCCCGAGGTTTGGACGCAGGTGGAGTACGGTCGGGTTGGTTTTTCCTTAAAAACCAACCGGGCCCCGGGGACGAAAATGCCAATAACTCTCAGACCGGGCATCCGATCGACGCGCCGTCTGTTGCGTTGAGTTCCTGTTGACGATACGGAACTTTTGGATACATCAACTCTGGACTTTGTGACAGTTGATGTATCAGCCTCTCGGCTCGTGGAGCGGACCCTCCGAACGAGCTTGCTGTGTGCGGGAACCCTAGTGCTGGCTGCAACTGTTACTGTGACTACTACTGCTACTACTGCTACTGTGACTGCGTCGACGACAGTACAGAGATCCTGTGTGGATTCGACGACGACGACTACAGCACTCAGCGATCCTACATGGATCAGTGCTACAGGTCCTGTGTGGGCCCGATCCTGTGTGGATTCGACGATGACGACTTCAGCACTCAGCGATCCTACGTGGATCAGTGCTACAGGTCCTGTGTGGGCCCGATCCTGTGTGGGTCCGATCCTGTGTGGGTCTTTGCGCTCAGCGGTCCTGTGTGAACCAGCGCCTACAGGTCCTGTGTGGGCCCGATCCTGTGTGGGTCTTTTGCGGGGGTTAGTTACCTATCGATCCTTCATGGGTCCTACGACTTAGATGGATCAGAGATCATCTTTATCGTCCTTGAAGATGTATACCTGTGTGAGATGAATCTTGTTGCTTTCCTGTGTGGAATACGTTTCGCTTTCCTGTGTGGAATACGTTTACTTTCCTATGTGGACTGAGTTGTACTTGGGCTCGGAGGTTGGAGCATATTTAAATTTGATGACTTAGGTATATGTATGGGCATATACCTAAGCACTGTCGGTTGTTACTTCGTGATTGTACCTTTCTTCGTGGTTTATCCTTTGTGGATTTGAGAGACCTTCAGGGGTCTCGGGGTCCCTACTGAGTAGCTTATACTCACCCCTGCACGGGCTTTGCCCGCACTACGTTGTGTTGGTTGCAGACGACGGACAGCGTTGACCTTGGCTGAGGCTTGCAGAGCGGGATGGTACCCGGAGGTGGACCACTGGTCGGGACGTGCTCGGAGCGGACGGCGGGACCCGTGGAGTAGTGGAGCTATCTGTACCCACCCTTCAGGTGGGATTACCGGTGGACAGCTCGGCGTAGCGGCTTTTACTTTTCAGTTGCTGTTTTCCCTTTCGAGTTGTACTTTACTTTCAGTTTGGGTTTGTATACTGGCCCATTTACTTTTCCGCACTTTCAGTTGTACTCTACTTTTGCTTAGTGTTTACTTTCCGCTTGCTTACTCTGTGGTGTTTGTTTACTTTACAAAGGCAATGCCTTCCCTTTTTACAGGGATTTACGCCTTGGTGCTAGTCGCCAGCCCCTGGCCTATGGAAGGCGGTCTTGGGGTAGTCACGGCACGGACCCCGAGGGTGGGTCGTGACAAAATGGTAGCATAAGATAATTCATGAAGATACATGTGGTTGGGAGGCAGAAATTCAGGCATAGTGACTTGAGTTGTTTGATAAGACCTCTATAGATTATTCTCATGAAAGATAATTCCATACAAGATGAGATTTGAAACATCCTTAATTTGAAGTTATACCTCATTTTAAGTTGTCCCTTCTTATAGGGTGACATTAAATGAGTCGGAACATGTTAAGGGTGTTCAAGAAAAGGAAATTACTTAAGATCTTGAAACTTTCTATAGGAGTTGGTTCACACCATGAATGAATATTCAAGATGTGAATAAATTATACATAGAGTCCATGATTTTTATTTATGGAATTTAAATGAGTTTCATGACATTAAATAATATGTATGATGTGAATGGGGTTTTTAAGGATTTCAATTTGAGGTGACATGTTTTTTGGCATATCAACCATCTAGAGAATTGACAACATGAATCCATAATTCATGCCATGAATTAAGTTTATTATAGTATATTTAATTACACATTAATAATTTTTTTCATCATTCCCCTTATTCCAACTACTCCAGACCCCAGGCCCTCTTTGTGTTATTTTGGTCTCTCTCCTCTCCTTTTGTCTTCTCCATTCAATGCCTGAACACCGTTTTGATCCTGTTCCTCCAACCAGATGAGTTCTATCTGAACATATATCAATTTTATTTAATTATCCTTGGTAAGAAACAATTAAATTATCAATGTATTAATTATATCAAAGTTTTTTTGTTATGTTTTTACAAAGGTATTTTTTTGTTTATAGAATCGGCCCTGATATTTTGGGATTTATCATATGAACATCATTTGGACCTAGATCATTTTTGATAGAAAATATTTTCAGGTAACTGAAATATTATCCTACCTTTTGGGTGTGTTTTCTCATCAATATTGATCCTATAATTCCAATAATTCTAAATCAATAATGGTTTTATTATTCAGTGGTTCAATTGGATCCATACATCGACTCTTGTTATAAAATGTCATTGCACTTAAGGTGTAATCCTTATCCTTAGAACATGATTATACATAGCCTTGATATGATTATTTTATACACATGTGCAGACCATGAGACCTATATTTGGTAATGATCACATGTGATGTGCATGTGTATCTCTATGCGTCCTATGTTTTATGGTTTCTCAAATATGGTTTTGTTATGTCTATGACTCTTATTTGATGTGATGTGATTTTTAATTTATCATCACGTATACATGTTTTTCGTGTACTATTTCCACTTTTTCTATATTTGAGAATTTTGGTTGATATCTATGAACTATTTACTCTAGAGGGATGTGTAATATATTGATCATAATTTACATGGGATACTCGTTCTAGTGGGATGTGTAAAACATATTTTGTGGAATATCCCATTGAAGGGGGTGTGTTAGAATTAGTTGGTTGACATTTTTCTGACATGGTGTTGAAGTAGGTAGAACTTGTCTATTAGGAGGGCCTGAAACATATGTTATTATTGTGTGATATATATTTTTATTTATCTCCACTTGTTTGTTATCAAGTCATACAAAATTATATATTATCTACCTATGTTGAGGACCATTAAAGGTATCCTATTGGGTCTTGTATTCAAACCCTACTCAAAAATTTTATTGTACTTATAGATTTCGTGACCATGGATCTGGTGAAGGGAAAGTTCCCTATGATGAAAAATTGAGAAGGTTGCGTAGGATGAGTGTGATTTATAAGATAGAATTTAGGATGGATGTCTATTATTGCTCTTTTATCTAATTTACTTTGTACATTGATACACCACATGGGGGGATCCTTTCTTTTATTTGGGTTGTGGGATTAGCATGCCATACTGTTATTGCATGGGTTGATACAATAGTAGTATATTACTACTTTCATGGCTATTTATTTATTCGTTATTTTTTTATTTTATTATTATCTATTTTATTATGTACTCAGATGTTTACCTGGTACCGATAGAATAGTCTTCCCATGATCTCCCTCTTGGTCTTATAGTTAAATAATAACCTATTTCATTTGGGAAAGCCCACATGAGTCCAGGTGACATCCCAGATTAGAACCATTGGTTAAATTTAGGGTGTGAAATTACCCACCTAGTAACCATGTGAATAAAGTTTTACCCCTCACCAAACTTTTTTTCTAATAAAATGTCCATTTCTTCACTTTTTAAAAGTAGCTCAATTCCACCCACCTCAATCCAAACTTATCCTTAGAAATTTTCTTTAAAAACTACTCATTTTACTCCCTTATATCAAACTTTTAAATTTATAATATCTTGGTTACAATAAATAATCCCAAGTATTCTATTTCTAATATGTATTTAAAAATAATATCGAATCCCTCAAAATTAGTACTATCCACTCCGTTGACTTTTTTGATTAGTCTTTCCCATCCACCCTAGTCCAAAACTATTCTCAAAATTATTATATAATGGATATAATATAATTATTTTACTAAAATTATATTATATTTATATAATAAAAATTATATATCTTCCAATCATCCATTGGAAAATAGAAATGTCACCCATGTTATGTGCATACTACCACATCCCTGAATGACCTATTTAATATTTCATCACCACCTTACATGGATGATTCTAAGAATATATTTAATGAATAAAAATTTTATATATGAAATTATTAACATTCTATAAAGGTTTTTTATGAATTCTATTAATATCTATCCTATTAGTAATATACAACCATTTTCAGTTAAAATTTAACAAAATGAGATCACCACTAATTTCATGTTCATAAATCATAAGTAAAAATATCATACAATGAAACCATAAATTTATAAATAATTATGCAACATATATTATATTACCTTAATATTTTTTTTGACTGGAGCTCCCACCACCTCCTAGGGGTTTCATCGCCTAACGAGTATGGTCTCATACCCCTTCCCTCTCCCTCTTGAGAGGGGAGTGGTTACTCGGGCTTGCATACAACCAATCCCTTTTCTCCTCTCACAGATCTTGTGAATCTACCAATGTTACCAATCATCGACCTCTCCCTCAAAGTCCCCTCATTGATTAATGGATTCTATAAGATTTTGGTAATGGGTATAGAGTTATCTGATGCAGTGGACCTCCATAAGAACTCTCTGGTGGCCTGCTTTGGTCGGAATCATCCTTCTATTGATGGCTTCAACTGCATCGTCTCCGAGTCATGGGGTTTTGATCACCACACTATTTTTGGGATTCTAGACCCTTGAAACCTTATTATTTTCTCCACAACTAAAGATAACCTTATCACTTCCTGGACCAACAACAAACCTTCCCACAGCATAACTCTCTTCTTCCTCTTCTAATGGTCCTACAATTGCTATTTTAGGCATGATCCTCCGATGAATCCAATATGGGTAATATTTCCCAATCTTCCACTTCCATTCCAAAACCCCTCCATACTTTCTATGCTTGGTAATATGGTGGGTAAGTTCTTATGTTTTGATGACCGATCTTGATCCATCTACTATCCAATTTCTCAATATATCTGTGTGGAGGTCGATGTTTCTAAACAACCGGTTGATTTTGTGTGGATTGAGATTGAAAATGAGTACTATATCAAACATAGGGTTATTTTTGATTATTCAATCGATTTATATTTTTTCTGTTGTCATCTGGGTCATATCCAATAGGATTGATTGTGTTGGAAAGGAGGTAATACGACAGGTATAGCCAAAGAAAGTGGGTAAATGGTTACTGGTTATATGAAATCATATACCGATGAATTATCTCCCCCATTGAGTTTCAGTATAGAAGCGGTTGGTGATAATGGTGGCCACGCCATCTTGTCCCCAGTGCATGAGAATGGACTCTTAGGGTCTTATCCAGAAATTCCTAGATCAGTTTCTCTAAGGCTGGGAGGTAGTTCTCTTCTGCATCTGACTCATGGTGTGGATGAGGCCATGGATAAATAGAAATGGATCCAGGTGACTCACAGGAAGGCCAATAATAGGATTCCATCTACTACTGATCATCCTTCAGGATCATACTTAGATGAGACCCCCTAGTCTCCCCTAGAGTCTGATGAAGATGATAAACTCAAGAGGATCTCACATGATAGGATGTCAAAAGGGAAGCTAAAGATCATTTATATTGGGGACTATACAGTTTATACTAGGAGGAAGACAAAGACTCAGATAGATTACTCGTACCTTCCATAACTGATGACTACCTGATCATCTAGAAAGGGTATTCTTTTTAGGGAGCCTATCCAACCTTCCTTCCGTGACAAGGTTGAGAAGTCTAATGGTGACAAGCTTGAAGATCTAAATTGGTCGATGGACATGGTCGCATTAGAGGATGTCCAGAAGATGGAGAGGAAGGAGGATGATAACCTGGATCTTATCCTACATTATAAGGAAGAAATAGTGGACAATCAATTTACTTTCAATGTTACAAAGGTGTAAGATGATATAATGTACGGTAGATCATTGTAAGTTGACCTTAATGAAGAGAAAGATGAGTGGATCAGAAGTAAGACCAGATCTTAGATCCTGGAATCAATGAGAAGAAAATAAACCTAGAGAAATACATTCAGACTTGGGATAGGATGGTCAATCAATTTGAGGATCTCATCAAAGTTGACCCAGATGAAAAGGTAAAATTTATCTACTAAAGCATACAAAGGGTGTTTAATACAAAACTTTTAAAGTTTTTTTTGGAACTGTTCAGTAACCTCTTATGAGGTTTGACATGTGTTTGGATTGTAATATTCTTGGTTTTATCACTTTCCCTAAAAGTGATCTATTTTATAATAATTTAAATTGTAAGTAAGGATATTATATTACCTTAAATAATCAAGTAATGATGAACTTGATATAAAATAATAGGGATTGGAATAGTCATTACAAAACATGTGTGAAACAATCAAAATCACTAACATATGACGATGAAAATAAAAAATAACTAACTAATTAATGCATAATGAATTATTATAATTAAAGATTATAAATTATAATTTATATGAATAATTTTATGAAAAATTTAATTACTATGGTTATGTTTATCATACATGTGTTTAATTCTCACCTGAAAAATCCATAATCCAAGGTAAGGGTTTCATCTCAATTTCCCTTCAGTGAGGAATGATTCCATATTATTCACCAATTATTATTTTATATGTTGTACTTACTAACGCATTATACTTTTTTTATTATAAAATTTTATTTCATGGGAGTCACAAGTCTATTTGGGAATCCATCTTTCCTATTATTTTGATTATATTGTTACCAAATTTGTACTATTTTCTCATCTAAATTTCCTTTCGTTGAGACATATTCCATTTTCACCTTTATTTTTTATTGCGTAGTGTATATAATACCATATTCCATTTAAATTTTTATCATTAAATGTATTTTGTTTAAAAGTTTACTAAATCCGTACGAGTTTCTTCTTCTTAACCTCTTTCTAGTTGATTTACAGTTTTTCTAACATGATAATGTTATTATAAGTTTCTTATATTCTTCCATATCATTATATATTATGGTAATTTCATTTTTTATCTTATTAATTTTAAATTCTTAATTTAATAATTCTTCTTTGAAGGGTTTCTTACCTAAAAAAATATGAAACATTGCGAAGAATAATTCTCAATCTGTCTAATAATATCTTTCTCTCACTTTTACACATTATTTCATTCCAAAAAGATTTTCCTTTATTATTTTGAAACAAAAAATTATATTATCTCATTTTATATTCATTTATATCCTTATTCCTTTCCAAAAATAACTTTTATTATCCTTTTTATGATGTAGGTTCAATAAAGGTTTTTTAAAATGTCTAAAAGGGATTCCCTTTCATGATCATATATTGTTTTCCACTCTCTATTTACTCTAGATAAAATTTATTTTCTTTTAAAGGAAAAAATTATTGTGATTTATTTCCATATAATAAATTTTGGAAAATGTTTTCTAAAATGATATATTTAGGCTTTCTCTTCAATTTTCCTCTTTATCCTGAAAAAATATATTTCATATGGTGTGATGTTTCATAAATCACCATATAAATTATATTATAAAATACTCATTTTGGGGTTATTTAATTTTAGTATGAATTGATCTATTTCTTGTTTTATTTTTATGTGATACCATTGAAAATGTTATAAAATAAATTTTTATAACATAAGTTATTCATAACAATATATATGATTTATTTAATGTGGAACACATGGGTATATATTATCATTATGTGATGGGTGGGGTCATATATATACCTCTAATGTGTTGGTTAAGGTATTATATCTTATGAGATTATAATATTACGTGTGGACATATTTTCATTTGAACATGTTCATAATTATATACATGTCTTTGATTTCATGTCCATAATTTTATGAAAGGGATTGTATATATTTATATATCTTTGCAATGTTGTTATTTTCTTTACTTATCCCACTTTATATGTTATATTCCCATGTTATGATTTATGGATCAAGATATGTATCTCATGATTCTACAATATTATTCTATAGTATATGTTTTTTCTTTTGAGATGACATGTTATTCTATCACAACTTATAGAAAAATATTATCATTCCATGTTATTTTAGTAAGATATTTCTCCCATACTCATGTTTTTTAATATGTTTAAATTTTAAAAAATTATGAATCATTTATAATTTTATTTATTACATTGATTTTTAACTCACCCTTTTTTATGTTTCCACTTTCCCAAGAGATTACAAGTAGGATAATGTGAATAAGTAATTCTTATGTGTATATGTTGTGGGATATGTTGATAAATTTTTTTGAAAAATGATTGTTATATGGATAATATATAAGGAAACTAAAACTTTATATTCTTTACATGTGTGAGTATTTTTGATATATAATGTTCAAATTATATATTTATAATAAAATATATACAAGTTTTTCTTGGTTCATCTCACTTGGTATCGAAATAGATAGGTAATGTATGTGTTTCTAGCACCAGACATTGGATTATAGGTCTGGGGTGTTTCAATTGATATAAAATCTAGTAATTAATGTATGTTTTCTAGAACTAGATATAGGAGTGTGTGTACAAGGAATCTTAGTTGGTATCATATTGAGGATTAGTTATTTTTGTGGATTTATTTAGTTATTTTTGTGATTTAAGACTAGAGAACACAAAGGATAAGTTTATATAGAATAAAACATCTATTTTTTTTTTATAAAATTAGAGAGTATGTGGTTTTTTATCAATGAGATACCATTATGAATACAAACAAGTAGATGTAAGATTTCACTATAATGAAATAAGAGATAAAAATCTTGAAAAAGGGTAGTTTTTATCTTCATTCAGTGTACAATAAATAGACCCAAATACAGACCTGGAATGCTACTGAAGGGAGATATTCTTTGGTTGATTCACTTACTATTTACAAGTAATTTTTAAGGATATGAATATGATATTATGGATTTTATATTGGAGTAATTATGGTAAATTTGGATAGTAGGTTAATCGATGTTAATAATATAAGTTTAACAATATAAATAACCCTAGGGGTTGAAAGGCCACTTAGTCAGAAGGAAATTAATGTTATTATAAGAAAACATTAAAATATTTTTAAGAGTATATACAGATGAGGTATATATTAATTGATATGTTATTTTATGGATAGCGGGTAAGTTAAATTTTGAGACCATATATTTCAATGATTTTTGGGTTTAGAATATAATAATAAAGTCTATGATATTTTTTTCTAGCTATTTTGGGATTAAGTTTATAATTATTATATAATAAATATTAATAAAACCTAGGTTAAACATAAAGTACTATAATGTTACATAAAGGTTCCATAGGATAGGATTTTACAAGATTAGTTTTCATATTTCTATCCATTTATAAAAATATTAAATAAAAAAATATTGTAATAATAAATTAAAACATTTAATAATAATTTTAAAATTATTACTTTTTGTTTTAATATATTTTTATTAACTCATAGATTTTCTCAAATAGAGTCAAATTCATCTTTCATATGGATGGGAATAATTCTCAAAAAACACTCCTTTCTCTCCCATGGGATATAATTATAATAATTATTTTAAAATATATCTCAAGTGATTTAGAAAAACTTTCTAACAATAAAGTTAAATGAAAAAAACATTAAAATATATCCAAATCCTCTTTTAAATTTTAATATTATGAAGGATATTGGGATACATCTGAATATGTTTTGAAAAACCGATTATCCCATATCAGTTGTTCTAGAAAGTACAATGTGGGAATTTATTATGTTTTTAAAATGGATGAATCAAAAAATGACTTCCAACCCTATATTCATCCACAAAAGAGGGTGAAGTTATATTCACATATATATTTATCTTATTTACTATTTTTTAATATCACATTTTTCCAATCATATCCAAACAACTCATGTCAAATTGTATCCTAATGTTTTATATAAAACAAGTCTGAAATGTTTTTTCAAAATTTAATATTCAAAACAAAGAGTTATTTATAACTTTCCATTTATACCAATATCCATAACCATATAAAAACTTTAAATAAATAAAGGAACTAGCTAAACTTGTAAAGGGTTTGAAGCATTAAATCAATTCATGGTCACAACCAGGTGTATCATGGGGCACCTAATATCGACAATGGGATTGGGATGGTTGATGATATATATTTAAAAGGTATGTATAAAATATCCCCCTATGAAGGATGAACTGGAAAAAATTATGAATTAAAAAATAATTATGGGGGGGGGGTGTAACCCCCCAAGTTTTAATAAATATTACCTTTCACTAAACCATATGCCTTAAATTCATATTTTTTTATTCTTTCATAGGAATTAAACTATAAGGCCCCAACCTTAAACCTTAATTAATCTTGAGTTATTAAAAGATTAAACATTCAGAATGTTTTCAGGTTTAGAGTTTTAGAGAATTAGATCATAAAACTTTCATTACATTCCACATTTAAACAAAGTGGTTACATAAAAGATAGTATTCATTTTTTCCCATCAATGGAAACATATTTAAAATAAAACATCGATTCTTTCTTGAAACTTCCTTGACACTGTCATCATATCATGTACCATTCCCTTGACTTGTGAAAAACATTTCAAAAACTTTGGATGAGCATAAAAATCTCAGTAAGGGATATAAAAGTACGACATGAAAATATTAGTCCATGTATGAAATCATACTTCACTCATAAAACATAATCACTTTAACATACCTCATCAAATCATGAATAAATAATAAAAATCATAAGACATAAAGGTAACTTGAGGCATTTATAACATTCTTACATAGGGAGTAACCCTCTTGGTTACTTTTGGAATACCCATCACAGTATATTCCCTAAATCTCTTCGAAGAAACCTTAACGTTTAACCCCTTCGCATTACCCAATGCATTGGAGAGCTATATCGGGCTCACCCGCCCTTAGTTTATCACGGAACCACCCATATTTATAAACAATTACCAAGAACCATAACATAATCATAGCACATAACTTAATCATAAATGAAAGATAACATTCCCACATTGAAATAAAAATATAACATTTTAAGATAATGAATCCATTCTAAAAACCATTTTCAAAACCATTTAGAACATTTAATAAAGTGATTTTTGAATCAAAGTGTCCCATAACACTTTGAAGTATTTAACATTTTAAACCAATAATATCCATATAAATAAATAATTAAAACAATTTTTATGACATGGATATTAATGATAAATATTTATAAGAATAAATCATTAAAACATTTAAAACGATATTTTAGTTAAAGGGTTTTTAACAAAATGAGAGACACTTGAATACCATAATTGAAGAATAACATTTAATAAAAACTTTATAATATCATGAGAATAAATGGATTCATGATATAATATTCCAAGGGATAGTATATACACCATATAAGAGTGAATTGGTGCATAACAACAATGAAGTCTCAATAGAAATGTAAAATGAGATGAAATCCCTTATAAAGAATGTATCCTAAATTAAAGATAAATCAATCTCATAATTATGTGTGAAAAATATAAATACACCCAATATAAGTGGTTATTAAGTGTAAAACAATCAAAGGCCATTCACACATATTCAAAGTATTACATATTTAATAACTACATGTTGAACCCAAAGAAATCAAAATCGGGTTAAGAAGTTCCCTTGGTAAAATTCGACAGCTTAACGACGTCACTTAAAAATTCATAAAATTAGTTGATGAGAGAGAAAATGGTATCTCATCACTTGGAAATAAAATTTACATATATAAGGATATATAAGAACATATCCCAACATAAAAATATGTAAATTAAAATACATAACAAAAGAAGTCTTTTAAAAAGAGAAGGGTGAAAGGTTCCCTTACCGATTTGGGCAACTTTCGAAACATACACCCCATGAAAGAAGGGTCATACAATGATGATGTAACTACCCATAAATGAGAGTATATTATACAAATAGTAAAATAATGGGCATTACATACACCACACAAAAGTAAATAGTGGCTAATGTAGCATGAATCTCATAGGAATAAAAAGTGAGATAAAAATCCCCTTATGAAAATTCGACAGCCTAACGACGCCACATAAAACTTCCAAAAATGGATTTATGAGATAAAATAGGGTCTCTAATCATATTAACATAAAATTTACAGTAAGAGGAATATAAATTAACTTCCCCTAACATAATAAATAAGAGCTTAAAGTAAGTTACATAAAAAGAGTACTTAAAAATAAAGAGAGAGGTAGGATCCCTTACATCGGGTCCGACTTGACTCGATCGTTCTTTAACCTCCTGAATAATAAACTTGAGTTAATTTATACTATCTTAAGAACTTTTTTCAAGTTAATTATTCCTTTTATATCTCTTATTACCATGTTATGAACACTATTTAATTATTTAAGTTAATAATGGTCGTTTTGTTCATCATTGCTACTTGAGTGAAAAATAAACTCTTTATAATTACAAGTTTGTTCATGGGGTAAAATATCCATTATATCCAGAATTATATTAATTATTTAGATATAATATATATCATATATATCCATTATATACATGAATCTATAATATTACATAACATTTAGAGGTAAGAAATGAAATGCACCGTTCATGGAGACGGTAAGTCGTACGTACGCATGAATGCTACTTCCATTTCTATTTCATATTTAATGGAATTAAAAAATAATTATACATAATAGTATTATAATTAAAGTATGTTATAATATATAATATCATTAAATATATCCTTTATACATACCACATATGGTATTAACGAATCAAATCACTTTGAGGGGGCGGTAGTCCACACTTCCTAAAATGAAGATATCGCGTTTACCCATAATTGAAGCCATAAAGATATGCCATAAATGAAAAATACAGAAGCTTAAGGAAAACATAAACATATTATATATCATATATAAATATAGTGACATCTTAATGTCCACCTTTTAAGGTGTTAAAATAATATTGAACAATCATCGTTTCGTGAGGCAGAAATTCACCATCCACAGAAACAGTATGTTCTTTAACCATTAGATGTTGGTGTCTGTAAGGGTAGCTTGAATAATTATTATAACAACATCATAGTATATTTAAGATACTGTATTTGTTTCAAAATAAATTAATAAAAAGAGTTTATGGGGTTGGATAAGAAAAATAAAAAAAGAACACAAGTGAAGACATTACCTTAAAATCGGGTAACTCCCTTTGGTTTGAACCAAAAGGGTTTCTTAAAGAGCTTCCTGCCTAAGGTAAGGCTTATAGGATGAGGAGAGGGATGTGGAGAGATTATATGGTCAGGTTTTGGCCAAGACAAAGGCTTGAGAGGTGTTGGTAAGGTGGTAGATGTGGGGGCCTTTTATAAGAGAAGAGGAGGGGCACTCTTGGAATGTTATAAAATGTTACTTTATTTTCAAATGTGTTTTGGATTTTAAAGGTCCCACATTGATTTATTTTTAGGATAAGGTGATAAGAGTTATAAATATACTCATCCAATAGGTTTTTGACATTTTTAGGTCTTAGATTTTACATTATCTTTTCATTTTATTTAAATCGTTAAATAATGAGGCAATCGATGCATCATCATGATGTCATAAATAATTTAATTTATTTAATGTCTAAAAATTATAAAAAAATAATATGATGTAGGAAATTTTTTTATCTTTCCAATTACTATTTATAGTAAAAAATATGACTTTTATAACCCCATGTAAATTTTAATTTAGTAAAATAATACGTGTTTGTGTCATTTTTACTTTTACTTAAAAAAAGGCATTAATGTCATTATCTTACCCAAGTGGCTCCATGGGGTCCCAAAAATCGACCCATGGGTTATCTTGGTCGGCCATAACACTTATAATAAGGGTAGGACATGTGTCAAGGTCATTTAATATTATTAAAACATTATTTTTACCTTAAACTACACTAATTATCTCTAATCGCGATTAAAAACTTAAAAGTTACTATTCACCAAAAAATTATTTTAATCCCATTGAACCACATTTTAGTTCTTAATGAAAACCATGTATGTCATATTTTTGAAATTCAAAACACAGAGGTGGTAAAATTTCATTTAAATGAAAAATTAGTTTTTTAAGTACCAGTTAGTGGTTTCACTATTCATCAAAAATTGTAGTTTTTCAGAAAAATACCAAAACTTCACCCTAAGATATATTTGATATTACGAATTGAAAAATGATTTCTATTTTAAAAAATTCAAAATATATAAGTTACAAAAATTAATTTAATAATTAATTCCCATTGTCAGAACAAATAGTGTGTTTTTAAGAAACAATATCTATCAAAAGATTGACACTCGTTTATGTCCAATATCAAAGTAATATTAATTCCAATGACCACCATTGGATTAAATGGTAAAAATAAATTCTAATTTAAATTTAAAACCAATTAAAAAGATAATCTGACTATATAAATAAATTATATTAAAAAGAGGTTTTGAATTAAAATACAACACTTTTCACTATTCATTAAAAAATGAACATTATCAGAAAAATACCAGAAATTTATCCAAAGTAAAATTAAATGTACCAATCATAAAGAATAAGTTTATTTTGACCAATATAGCTTATAAAATTTTCAAAATCTAGATTTAAAAATGGTTCTCCATCAAAAGGCGGTAAAACAATCTTTTAAAAATATGAGAGTATTTATTCTTAAAATTGGATTCATTTGGATTTTAAGACTCTAACATTTATTGGATAAATGTAAAAAATATTTAACAAAATTATGTAATCATTTTTTAGTTATTTCAATTCATTCCCTCCATTACAACGACTAGGCATTAACTATTATTATATTATTATATTATTAGTGTGCAACGTAAGATTTCAAAGAAACTCGTTGTTGCGTATTGGGTACTCCATCGAGCATAGAATTCCCTTTAAAGTAGTATTAACATTTTATTCACAAATTTTGATAAACATTAGAATGTAATATTATTTATTTACCTGGGATGTTACATCCTTCCCCCCTTTTGGGAATTGCGTCCTCACAATTTCAAAATTGGGCTTGGAAACTCCATTGAAAGTCCCACATCAGAACAAGAGTCAGTAAAACTATCACTAAAAAAGAATGGGAGAGAAGTACAAAGGTCACCCGAGTTAACCCATACTAGGATTCCAAGTATGAAAATATGGATATGGAGGAAAAAAAGGGTCATGTTCTAATGGATAGTGATAGTAAACATGTCTAGGAGAAAGTTAACCACAAGAAAATCACAAGCTTGTGATGGGTTAAACAGTATTCGATTCCCCAGTAGGAAAACTTAACAGACAACATTTTTGTTTTAAGTAACTCTTAATTGAGGAATTTATTTTTGAGCTTAACTAAATCATAATGAAACAAAATTACTTGTCACGTATACTTTTATCTTTTACTAGATTCCCTAATCAAACTCATATTTTCTCCAAAAGATGAGTATTTAGGAAGACTTGTTCGCATTAAGAGTACTATAATCAACAAAAACCAAACCAAAAATTTTAGTACGTGATCAGATAAAACCCAAAAAGGATAGTTTTTTTTACAAAAATAAAAACTACTCCTAATCTCCAAAATTTTTCAAACAAAACCCAAAGTTCAAAAAAGAACATTCGATAAACAATTTTTCCATAAAATTCTTCAAAGTAGACCCAACTAAGATTGAAACCCAAATATTTCAAGGATTTATTCACATAGTCTCCCAAGGTAAAAATTAACATTTATCTCCAAATAACATCAGTTTCTTCTAAAGTCTCATACTGAAAAGTAATTACCCTAATCACATATCCTCCATGACATGTTAATAATTTCCATAGATAACCCAAAATAAACTTACTCTTGATTCATAAAATCATCTAACTAATTTTTTTTGTCAAACTAACCAGGGACTTCATGTAGTCCAGTGGTAGGCGATAAACACCAGTCGCACTTTGGTTGTGGGTTCGATTCCCATAGCTTCGTCCGACATGATGGTTCGTCACACAGTCTTCGTGTTGTCCCTTTTCCAAAACTATATAATTATTAAAACATCCCCCCAAAATGAGATAAAATCTTCAAAAATAACCATAACATATTTTAACCTCAATTTTACCTCATGCCTTTCATCTCCCATCATAACATATAGTAACCCATAATTACCTCAAAAGTAAGGATCATATAATCCCTAATGGTTACCTTTATAATTATCACATGAACTTCCACATCGAGTTGGTTCTATCGTACAAGAGGCCTTAGAGAACTCACCAGGGTTCAAGTGGTTGATCATGACTCCTGATAGATGGTTTAAAATAACCACGAGATTTCTCATTGAATCCCCCATTTCATCCAGTCTCTTAATCAGAGAACCACCATAGTTTTCTTCAAACCCATTGTCACTTTGGTGCCTGCTAGATCCATCCATTTACTAAAACCAAAAAGGTCAGTGTGAGTATATCAACAAAATCATCATGTACTAAAGAGGAAGATAAACACTAAGATATAATTATCCAAGTTATCTCAAAATCATTCAAACCTTCAAAAATAACAATGAATCTATCCAATATAATAACCATTATGGTCATACACAACTTGTCACTTATTCTAAAACAACACTCTAACCTCTAAAGTTATCTAAAATGACCTCTGATACCAATTATAAGGCCCCAACCTTAAACCTTACTTAATCTTGAGTTATTACAAGATTCCACATTGAGGATCTTTTTAGCTTTAGAGTTTTAGAGAATTAGATCATAAAACTTTCATTACATTCCACATTTAAACAAAGTGGTTATATAAAAGACAATATTCATTCTTTCCCATCAACAGAAACATATTTAAAATAAAACATGGATTATTTCTTGACACTTCATTGACACTATCATCATATCATGTACCATTCCCTTGACCTTTGAAAAACATTTCAAAAACTTGGGATGAGCATAAAAAGCTCAGTAAGGGATATAAAAGTACGAAATGAAAACATTAGTCCATGTATGAAATCATACTTTACTCATAAAACATAATCACTTTAACATACCTCATCAAATCATGAATAAATCATAGAAATAATAATACATAAATGTAACTTGAGGCATTCATAACATTATTACGTAGGGAGTAACCCTCTTGGTTATGTTTGGAATACCCATCATAGTATATTCCCTAAATATATTCATAGAAACCTTAACGTTTAACCCCTTCGCGTTACCCAATGCATTGGAGAGCTATATCAGGATCACCCACCCTTAGTTTATCACGGAACGACCCGTCTTCATAAAAAATGCCCAAGAACCATAACATAATCATAGCACATAACTTAAGCATAAAGGAAATATAACATTCCCACATTGAAATAACAATATAACATTTTAAGATAATGAATCCATTCTAAAAACCATTTTCAAAACCATTTAAAACATTTAATAAAGTGATTTTTGAATCAAAGTGTGCCATAACACTTTGAAGTTTTTAAAATTTTAAACCATTAATATCCATATAATTAAATCCTTAAAACCATTTTGAAAACATGGATATTAATGAGAAATATTTATAAGAATAAATCATTAAATCATTTAAAATGATATTTTAGTTAAAGGGTTTTTAACAAAATGAGAGACACTTGAATACCATAATTGAGGAATAACATTTAATAAAAACTTTATAATATCATGAGAATAAATGGATTCATGATATAATATTCCAAGGGACAATATATACACCATATAAGAGTGAATTGGTGCATAACAACAATGAAGTCTCAATAGAAATGTAAAATGATATGAAATCCCTTATAAAGAATGTATCTTTAAATTAAAGATAAATCAATCTCATAATTATGTGTGACAAATATAAATACACCCATTATAAGTGGATATTAAGTGTAAAACAATAAAATTTCATTCACACATATTAAAAGGATGACATATTCAATAACTACATGTTGAACCCAAAGAAATCAAAATTGGGTTAAGAAGTTCCCTTGGTAAAATTCGATAGCCTAACGACGTCACTTTAAAATTCATAAAATTAGTTGATGAGAGATAAAATGGTATCTCATCACTTGGACATAAAATTTACATCTATAAGGATATAGAAGAACATATCCCAACATAAAAATATGTAAATTAAAAGACATAACAAAAGAAGTCTTTTAAAAAGAGGAGGGTGAAAGGTTCCCTTACCGATTTGGGCAACTTTCGAAACGTACACCCCATGAAAGAAGGGTCATAAAATGAAGATGTAACTACCCATAATGAGATTATATTATAAAAATAGTAAAATAATGGGCATTACATACACCACACAAAAGGAAATAGTGTCCAATGTAGCATGAATCTCACAGGAATAAAAAGTCAGATAAAAATCCCCTTATGAAAATTCGGCAGCCTAATGGCGCCACATAAAACTTCCAAAAATGGATTGATGAGATAAAATAGGGTATCTAATCATATTAACATAAATTTATAGCAAGATTAATATAAAATTACTTCTCCAATATAATAAAGAGGATCTTAGAGTAAGTTACATAAAAAGAGTACTTAAAAATAAGGAGAGAGGTAGGATCCCTTACCTCGGGTCCGACTTGACTCGATCATTCTTTAACCTCATGAATAATAAACTTGAGTTAATTTATACTTGATTAAGAACTTTTTTCAAGTTAATTATTCATTTTATATCACTTATTACCATGTTATTAACACTATGTAATTATTTAAGTTAATAATGGTTGTTTTGTTGATCATTGCTACTTGAGTCAAAAATAAACTCTTTAAAATTACAAGTTTGTTCATGGGGTAAAATATCCATTATAACCAGAATTATATTCATTATGTATATATCAAATATGTCATATATATCCATTATATACATGCATTTATAATATTACATAACATTTAGAGGTAAGAAATGAAATGCACCGTTCATGGAGACGGTAAGCCGTACGTACGCATGAACGCTACTTCCATTTCTATTTCATATTTAATGGAATTAAAACATAATGATACATAATAGTATTATAATTCAAGTTGGCTATCATATATAATATAATTAAATATATCCTTTATATGTACCACATATGGTATTAATGAATCAAATCACTTTGAGGGGGCGGTAGTCTGCACTTCCTAAAATGAAGATATCGCGTTTACCCATAATGGAAGCCATAAAGGTATGCCATAAATGAAAAATACATAATATTAAGGAAAAAATAAACATATTATATATAATATATAAATATAGTGACATATTAATGTCCACATTTGAAGGTGTTAAAAGAATATTGAACAATCATCATTTCATGAGGCAGAAATTTACCATCCATAGAAATAGTATGTTCTTTAACCATTAGATGTAGGTGTGTGTAAGTGTAGCTCGAATACTTCTTATAAAAACATACTAGTATATTGAAGATACTGGATTTTTTACAAAATAAATTAATAAAAAGAGTTTAGGGGGTTGGAGAAGCAAAATAAAACAAAAGAACACAAGTGAAGACATTACCTTAAAATCAGGTAACTCCCTTTGGTTTGAACCAAAAGGGTTTCTTGAAGAGCTTCCTTCCTAAGGTAAGGATTCTAGGATGAGTAGAGGTATTTGGAGAGATAATATAGGCAGGGTTTTGCCGAGACAAAGGCTTGATATGTGTGGGTAAGGTGGTAGAGGTGGGGGCCTTTTATAAGAGAAGAGGAGGGGCACTCTTGGAAAGTTATAAAATGTTACTTTATTTTCAAATGCGTTTCAGATTTTAAAGGCACCACATTGATGTATTTTGAGGATAAGGTGATAAGAGTTATAAATATTCTCATAAAATATGTTTTTGACATGTGTAGGGCTTATATATTACATTATCTTTTCATTTTATTTAAATTGTTAAATAATGAGGTAATCGACGCATCATCACGATGTCATAAATAATTTAATTTATTTAATGTATAAAAATTATAAAAAAAATACTATGATGTAGGAAATATTTTTAGATTTAAAATGACTATTTATAGTCAAAATTATGACTTGTATAACCCCATGTAATTTTTTTTAGTAAAACAATACATGTTTGTGTCATTTTTTAGTTTTACTTAAAAAAGGCATTAATGTCATTATCTTACCCAAGTGGCTCCATGGGGTCCCAAAAATCTACCCATGGGTGGTCTTGGTCGGCCATGACACATCCAATAAGGTTAGGACATATGTCAAGGTCATTTATTATTATTAAAACTTTATTTTTACCTTAAAATACACTAATTACCTCTAATCGCGATTAAAAACTTAAAAGTTACTATTCACCAAAAAATTATTTTAATCCCGTTGAACCATATTTTACTTCCTAATGAAAACCATTTATGTTTTATTTTTGAAATTCAAAACACAGTGGTGGTAAAATTTCATTTAAATGAAAAATCTGTTTTTAAGTACCACTTAGTGGTTTCACTATTCATCAAAAATTGAAGTTTTTCAGAAAAATACCAAAACTTCACCCTAAGATATATTTGATATTACAAATTCAAAAATGATGTCTATTTTACAAAATTGAAAACATAGAAGTTAAAAAAATTGATTTAATAATTAATTCCCGTTGTCAGAACAAATTGTGTGTTTTTAAGAAACAATATCTATCAAAAGATTGACACTCGTTTATGTCCAATCTCAAAGTGATATTAATTCCAATGACCACCATTGGATTAAATGGTAAAAATATATTCTAATTTCACTTTAAAACCAATTAAAAATATAATCTGACTATATAAATAAATTATATTAAAAAGAGGTTTTGAATTAAAATACATGACTTTTTACTATTCATTAAAAAATGAACATTATCAGAAAAATACCAGAAATTTATCCAAAGTAAAATTCAATGTCTCAATCATAAAGAATAAGTTTATTTTGACAAATATAGCTTATAAAATTTTCAAAAGATAGATTTAAAAATGGTTCACCATCAAAAGGTGGTAAAACAATCTTTTAAAAATATTAGAGTATTTATTCTTAAAATTGTATTCATTTGGATTTTAAGCCTCTAACATTTATTGGATAAATATAAAAAATATTTAACAAACATATTTAATAATTTTTTAGTTATTTCTATTCATTCCCTCCATTACAATGGCTAGGCGTTAACTATTATAATATTATTATATTATTAGTGTGCAACGTAAGATTTCAAAGAAACTCGTTATTGCGTATTGGGTATGCCATCGAGCCTAGAATTCTCTTTAAAGTAGTATTAAAATTTTATTCACAAATATTGATAAACATTAGAATGTAATATTGTTTATTTACCTGGGATGTTACATCAACAAGAGTAAAATATGAGTTATACAAGATATTATTAACACTAACAACACATTATTTAATCATAGTAGAACATTATTATAAGATTGTATGAAAATAATTATAAAATTACACTAATGATTAAATACCATGGATGATTGCCTTCAGTAAAAGTGCCTAAATTAAATGTTTCGAAATTTAAATGGTCCAATAATAGAAAATAATAAGATCTTTAAAACAAGGAGATCTTTTCAATCAACTTTTCCATCAAGGATCAAAATTAGTATAACTAAACCTATAATGGGAAAAAACAACATCATAAGAGAGAGATTGTTGTGAAAACTAAAATGAAAATTAAGGGAATGTGAATTGTAATTGAAGTGTTAAGAATGAAATGAATTTATAGACTGTTTGGTTGATAATATAGTTTTTATAAAAGTAAATATGGTTGTTGGAAATAAGGTAATTGTAAATATGATCATTGGATTTACATGTATCTAATAGGTATACTAATTTTTTTAGTAATAAATTTAAACAAATATAATTCTGAAGTGGTAAATAATGAATCAAAATATAATATTTAATTTATATAATTATTTCAATACATTAAGTAGAATTATTATTAAATTATTATATGATTTATTTATGAAATTAAAAGAAATATATTAATATTAATGGATTGAAAAAATTACTGGGTTATGATATAAATTTTTAATTTTAATTGTATTTGGTAAAGATGATTTAAAAGTTACATTTTTCAAAGAACTATTTTTAAGTGTTGAGTATCTTTATCTTAATAAAATTAAAAACTAATAAATAGTGATTTTAAATGAAATATACTTATAACATGAACTAAAAAATAAATTAATGATCATACAATTGTTTTTTCTAGTCATGTAATAAGTATAAATTCATTTATACTTAAAAATATATTCTTTCCTAAAATAGTTTTTATGTGTTATGCACACTTATATTAAAATTTAATTTCCACCAATATAAATAGAGTCTCATAAAATTGTTTTATATTTATAATTATCATATCAAAATTTGGTAATAATATCATTTTTTAACATAAAAATAATTTACTAAGATAAATATTAGTTACTATGGTTAAACAATTATTTTTAAAATAATTTTATTTTTTCTAAGTATTGTGTAATTTTTTATTAATAAATTAAATAGGTAATTCTAAACAATGAATATAATATTATATTTAATTAATAAAAAATATATTGACACCCATTTAATTATAAATAAAAAGGGAAATAAGAATAAAAACAATTAATATGTAAAAATACATTTTTATATATTACATTTTAATTTGAAATTTAATTTTTTAATAATTAGAAATATAATTATATTAAATAGAGTCCAAATTCAAATTCCAAAAATAAAATTTTATAAATTGGTTCTTATTTTTTTTCTAATAAAATTATAATTTCCATAGTTAATATTTAATCAGTGTTAAATGAAAACAGATTGTAATATATGATGGCCCAAATTTGACAAAATCAAATTAAAACATAGACATAATAGAAGTACCTTTTTAGGTATGAAATTCAGTCCAAATTATCTCAAAAAAATTTCCACACCTTATTCACCTATTTCTCATGTGATTTTATATTTATACTTCACCTAATATTACTTTCTAAGAAAATTCCCCTCTTTTCACCTATAAAAGGAGACCGCTTTCACCCACTTCAAGCCACTATTATCATCTGAAATTTACTTCAAAATATTCATATTTTACAAACTATAAACCCATATTCCAATTTTTTTATCCCCTATTTAAAATGATGTTTCCCAATTCCTCCATTTCCAAGAGGTCAGTAAAGAGAATATTCAAGCGGTCAACGTGAGTGTTATCCCCTCCCTAACATTTTCTTATATATATTTCTCATACACCCCTCATAAAAACATATTATAAACATAATAATATAATTAAATCAGTTTCACTAGTATGATTAAATGTTTTTATATTAATCTAACAACCATTATCAATCTCTATCCCATGCATTAGAAAATGGAAACGTCGCCCATGTTATATGAAAACTGCCACCACTATGAATGGATTATTTAATTTTATATCAACTCTCTACATGGATGGTTATAATAATGTGTTTAATGAATCAAAATGGTATTTATGACATGATTTATATTTTATATTTATAAATTAGGAATTCAATTAATATTTAACCTATTATTAATATACCATATTTTGTTTGTAAAAAATTACTGAAACAAGATTTTCCCTAATTATTCTTTGTAAATCATAAATAAAACCCCAATTGAATGAAATTAGAACTTTATAAACCTTTATCGAACATATATTTTATCACCATAAATAATATTTTAATTATTAACATTACATCAATGAATAAGGATTGATATCAATACTACAAAACCAATAGGAAATAATCAAAATCGCTAACATTCGATAATGAAAATAAATAATAACTAACTTATAAATGTATAATGAAAGATTATAATTAAATATTATAGATGAAAATATATTTTAATAATCACATGAAATAATTAATTTATATAGTTATTTTTATTATACTGAATTTTAGAGTGTTTCCGACTAAGTGGTAATATAAGGTGAGGGTTTTGTTATAATTCATTTTATTAAGGCATGTTTTTATATAATGAACATATTATTCTTATACATAGTTTAATTAATTCAAAAAATGGTTATATTATTATTATCAAAGTATTTTACCTAGTATTTATAAGTATTTTCATGATTCCATCCTTCATATCCCTTTAAATCAATTGTTACAAAATTCCTAGGGGTTTTCTCATCCAAATTCCTTTATTTTTGACATATGCTATTTTCATCACTTGTTTTATTTTTTGTGCTTTATATAATGACATATGGATGTATCTTATCATAATTTTTATGAAATTTATATGGTTTAAAAATTAATTTCAATTTTATCCTTCAATTAATTTTAATTCATAGGTTGCCAAACTCCCATTTTTTTGTCAAGTCAAACTCATTTTCATTGTTTCGTAGTTTTATCCATTGAAAATGTTTTTATAAGTTTTTTATATCCTAACATTTATTAATTTATTATACTATATTCCCTTTTTTCCCAATATAAAATAACATTATTTATTTTAAACTTCTTCTTTTATGGATTTAGTTTCTTTGGAGACTAGGAACACAATATTCGAATTTGGTGAAATGTATTCAATGTCTCCCATAAAGTCTTACCATTAAGTAATATTTATAGATATACCCTACTTAAAACCTTTATTTATAACATGGGGAATACAAACATAAGAAAGGGTGATCTTAGATGCTCAGAAAGGGTAAACAAGGGAGATACATAAGCATAGCATGAACATAAGTGTTTGAGAACCTGCCCATAGTAATTGAAATCCATACCCACCAGATTAAAGGTCATAACATTGAGTTATGGAAAAAATATAAGCAGTTCATAATAAATGAATCATACTAGTATCAAGGAACATGAGCCATGAGATCATACCATTGGTATAATACATAACATTGTGGCATAGACATAATAAAAGTAAATCATTTTCATATTAGTCAAGGATCACTTTCAAGGATATATTTGTGGGATGTGTTCACTTCCCAAACTATCATAGTAGTGAAGTTTAACTCCTAAGACTGTCATAGGAGACAAATTACCTTAAAAAACCAAGTTCACTCCCTATTTTTAATCTATATATCTCATGAGATTTAAATCTTTACCTATTGTATTGGATTGATATATAGGTCCCACCTATCTCATAATGAAAACCATATTTATGTGTTCCACAAGATCACAACCTATAAAATGAAATGGGTTTCATATGAATTTCATCATGTCGTAACCTATGTAAAAGAGATTGGTTTCATAATTATTATTTTATCATAGCATAACCCACGTGAAGAAGCGGGTTTCATAAGAATTTAATCATGGTATAACCCATGGAAGAGAAATGGGTTTCATATACATATTTCATCATAAAAATAACCATTTAGAGAAATAATAATAATGGTGTCCTTGTATTATATACTCATAAATCAAAAGTAACATCACATTATGTAATCTTATATGGAAAATGATTTTTAAAATTTACTTATAACATTTATAAAGGAAAATAACTTTTATTTGAAAATCACTTTAAATAAAAGTCATATTTTTTTGGAAATAATTTTCTTTGATAATAAACATAAAAAATTATAAATTAATATCAAAAATTTATTTAAAATATCTATCAAGGAAAATATTCTGTCCTCTTTGAAATCAACTTTTTAAGACATAAAACATTTTCAAAATCCTTTTCATTTTGAAATAATTTATTGAAAATATAATTTTTTTTAAGATATTAAAGAAAAAATTTCTTTGAAAATAAATTTTAAAAAATATTAGGGAATATTGAAATCATTTAGCAGTCATGATATCATAAAATACTATTTATTTAGTTCATGTTAAAAACAAAGATCATTTTCACATTTTCTGTAAAACAAAAACATGAATTTTTTGAGAAAAAAATAAAGATCCATTTTAGTTTTTTTTAAAATTAAAACATGGAGAAAAATTATTTAAAAAATTATTTTAATTATTTTAATTTTTTTGAAACATTTTCAGTAAACATGGTTTTGGAAGAAAAAGTAATTTCAACTAAAGAAAGAAATAAAGATAATTTTTCTTAAAAACATATTATCAATTATTCAGGGAACCAAATAATGGGAAAATGGTAATATTACTTGAACATATCATGAATTACTATAGTATAAGAAAAAATTATTTTATTTTGAAATATATCATAATATTTTATCATTGGAAGAAAACACACGAACAATCCTGATAAACGATGAGATTGTAACATAAAACCCTTACCACTTTGATAACTTTTAATCTTAAATCCCACAAAAGAATTATGTTACATGAAAATTATAATATCATGAGAATAAATGAATTCATTATATTACATATCAATGGGGATTTATATAATCCTCATAAAATAATATAGCTGAATAACATAACATATGTCCCAAAGATGGAAAATTGAGATGAAAATATCTTACTGCTTTAGTAACTGTTGAACCTTAAACCCCATAGAAGAGAGATCATAAAATGGATATGTAAATTAAAAAAATCAAGGTCAGTAATAATAAAATAAATTCATGGGATCTATATACACCATATAAAATAAATACATGGTGAATATGACATGTGTCTCATAAACAAATAAATGTGAGACATAAATCCCTTTCCATAAGTCTCGAATTCATTTATAATCATTAGAAAATATTTTATAATAAATATAAGTTTATTATAAATATATTATAGAACTAAAATTATATATTTCATAAAATTTATGTTTTACTTATTCCCTTTTATTACCATTTTATTACAATTCCACGTTAAAGTCACATTTCTGTTAATAACCGCTTTGTTTTCTGTATATGTTTTGATGTGTTATTTTCAATCCTCTTAAATTGATCATGGTTCCATAATATATAGAATTATAATTATAGATAAATTATAATTTTAATACCAATTATTAAATATGTTTTTGATAAATAAAGTACGTTACAATCATGGATATGGTAGACCATATGTACGCATGAGTAACATTTTCATTTTACCATGATCATTATATAAAGGAGTAAAGTAATAAATTATCTTTAGAGAATTATAATAATATAATAAATACCATATTATTTATTTAAATTTACTTATAAATATCATCCATGTGGTATGGTTATGGAAATAGATTCACATCACTTCTTGAAGGCGATAGTCCACACGTACATGAACGATATTATCATATTTCAGTGAGTAAAAAGGATAGAAATAAAATGATATATTATATTTTAATAATGAAAAATATATAATTAATATAATAATTATTTCATTTATATCACATATATTTATCCTTATTATCTTCTATTTAATCATTAGTGAAAACAAATTACATCGCTTCATGAGGTGGTTGTACACCGCACATAGGAGCGACGTTATCGTATTCCCTACTGAATGAAAATTAAAAATGTATATATGATAAAATGAATAAATATAAATAATTATTTATTAAATTTAATATATATACTTTATATACATCACAATACCCAACTTTTATAGGTTGCAATCAAAAAACGAATCACATCGATTTGTGAGGTGGTAGTCCACTTTACACACTAATGATTTCATAAACCATTTGATATAAGTGAATTAGGTTGTAGGTGATAAAATTAAGTAAAATATCAGTATATTTAAGACACTAATTTTTTATATAATCATTTTTTAATAATAATTTAAGAATGTGGAGTTATAAATAAAATAAAAATGTTCATTGAAGAATGTTACCTCATCTACGAGTAACCTCCTTAGGTTAGCACCAAAAGCCTTCCTAGGTTAGATTTATGCCAAAAATAAGGATTATATGATGGGATGAGGTAATTATGTAATTAATTTCGGTAGGTCTGGTTCAAAACAAAAGGGGTTTAATGTGTTAATAGGTGAAGAGAGGTGTGTCCTTTTTTAAGTGGGGTGAGTGGCACACTTGTAATTTTTTTTAAAAAAGGTGTACCCACATTTGTCTCATTTCATAAGGATAAAAAATATAGTATTAAAGAAATATAAATTATATTGTCTAAATATTTCCATAAATTAAATTTTGGATAAGTTTTTAGGTTATTTTAACCCCTATATTTTTAGTTTGACCTCCAATTGATCTAATATTTACCTTAACCATGATAATTTATTTTAACTATTTTAACTATTCATTTTGGTAAAAAAATAAATTAAACTTATTAGATAATATGAATTATTAATATTAAAAATATATAATCTATTTTATCAAATTAAATTCATAGAAATGGAAAATTTTAATTTAAAATTAATCCCGTAGACATGATGGGAAAGAGAGTTTTCAAAGAAAAAATATTCAAATGTTTATAAAGTTTTTATATAAAATTTCAATATGTAGTTGATTTTAATGACTTAAATTGGATTAATAGATATATAATTGATCTAATTTTACCATGAAATAAATTTAAAATATAATTTAACTATATAAATAATTTAAACAGAAAGGCAGTTTTCAATTAAAATTTAATATTTTTCACTGTAAATCAGAAAATTAATATTTTTAGAAAATTATCAAAAATTCACCCTAGGTTAATTTTGATATTATGATTTCAAAATTATATTTTATTTTTTAAAATAAATTTTCTACATTTTTTAAAAACTATTTTTTTAAAAAGTGCGTAAAAAAGGTGACAAAAATATTTTTTAGAAAAAATACTATTTTAAGCATAAATTGGATTTATTTTTATCTCTTTTGTAAAAAAAATAATATGAATGTTCAAAATACGATTTAATATAAATACTATATGCATTTAATTAACATATTTCCCCAATTTTTTTAAAATTTTTTGAGGTAAAATGTGTTTGTTTGTGTAATAATAGTTTTTCAGAAAAAGATTTTCTATATTTTCAAATGGTTTTTGTTTTTATTTTTAATTATTTGGCCATAAAAGAATTAATTTTATATAAATTTGTAAACCATATATTTTCACAATTTATTTAATTCTATTTATACCCAATATTTTGATGGCCTGGTGATAACTATCATATTAATAATAAAATTTTAATAATATGTCATGTTTCGTTTTAAATAATTGTTTCATGTAATGGAAGATAAACTTAGTGTTAAGTATAATTCAATTTTAACTCAGTTTTTCTTGTAAACAAATATAGCTTGCTATTCCAGGTAATGAAAAATATAGAAAATATTAAATTTATTTGAAAAAATATATTCCACAAAATCTTGGGGTGTTACATTCTACCCCTATTAAAATAAATTTTGCCCTCAAAATTCATCACTTTGTACCAAAAAACATGGTTAATTATTCCTCACAACATCCTTTGGTTCCCACATAGCTTCCTTTATATGGTGGTTTTACCAAAAAAACTGACTATGTGAGTAGTCTTGTTTCGTAGAGCTTTCTCTCTTTGATACAGATTTTCCACAGTTATTCCTCACAAGAAATATCATTCTACAGTGGTACAAACATTATGTTCAGTACATGTAATGGATCAGAAATATTTAATTCCTCAGGAGTAATACATGGAACACATCATGAACCTAAGAGAGGTTTGGTGGAAGAACCAAATGATAAGATAATGTCCCAATATGATCATGTATTTTAATGGGACTAATATACGTAGGGATTAGTTTTACATACATTCTCCCCACAAGAAATTTATAGGAAAACATTATTACTAGATCTAAATTATAAAGGACATCTACAATCATCAACATGACATTTCTATCAACTTTGTATAGTTGTTACATGTTTCTGAATCACTCTAACCTTATCTATCATCTCATCATCTTGTTCAGGTCCCAATAGATTTATTTTTGCAACTTTATTCTAGTATATTGTAGTTTTACACTTCTTTACATTAAGTGATTCATAAGGATCCATCTGAATACTTGAGTGAAATCTACTGTTAGAAGAAAACTCAAGTTTAGGAAGGGTTTGATCCCAACCACCTTTGAAATCCATAGATCTAAATCTTAGAATATCCTTTAGGGTTTGATTTATTCTCTCAAACTAACCATCTATCTAAGGATGATACGTATTACTAAAACATATCTTCATATTAATAGATTACTAAATAATTTTATATAACATCAAGTAAACTTTAAATCCCATGAAAATACAATTGAATGTTTCACTCCATAAAACCTTACCTCTTCCCCAATGTATATTCTAGAAAGAGGATCTAGATAGAAATATTCTTTGATAGTAATGAAGTGTGCTAACATTATAAAGTGATCGACTATAACCCATAATTATCTCAACATAAAAGATAAGATAAAACATAAAGGTTACCGGTACCTTTAATCTTATGTCTAGAAAGTGAAAATGCATTCCTCATAAAATAACATTGTCACTATATACAAAACTAAAGTGTTTTATTTCCATAAATGTCTCTTAAAATTTCCTTATTATTAATAAAATCAAATCACATAAAACCTCAAAAGGAATGTTAATGACTTTGAACTTATGATCAAGCTTAAATTCATAAACACATAATGTAACATCCCAGGTAAATAAAGAAATATGAAATTTTCATATTAATTAATATTTTTGCATTAAATATTAATTTTACTTTAAAGGGGATTCTATGTTTGATGGCATACCCGATACGCAACAATGGGTTTCTTTGAAGTCTAATGTTACACACAATGCCGATTCATACTAAAAAATAATAATATAATATTATTCCAAATGGTATTTAATACCTATATTTTGCAAAGATGATAATAAATATAACAAACTAAAATATTATTAAACATGTTTGTTAAATGTTATTATATTTATCCAATAAATGTTAGAGGCTTAAAATGTGAATGAATCTAATTTTAAGCATAATTTACATTAAAAGGTTGATTTACCGCCTTTTAATGGAGAACTATCTTTAAATCTAGTTATGGTCACTTTTATATGTTCTATTTGACAAAATAAAATTTTTCTTTAGAATCAGGACATCAAAATTTACTCTAGATATTTTTTTGGTATTTTTCTGATAAAATTCATTCTTTAAGGAATAGTGAAAATACTGTTTTTTAATTCAAAAATACCTTTTAATATAATTGATTTATATGGTTATATTATCTTTTTAATTAGTTTTAAAGAATAATTAGTTAACATTTTTACCATTTAATCCAACTATGGTCTTTGGAATTAATTTCACTTTGAAGATAAATATAAACAAGTGTCAATCTTTTGATAGATATTGTTTATTAAAAACACTCTATTTGTTTTGACAACGAGAATTAATTTTAAATTAATAATCCAAATTATGTGTTTTTAATTGGGTAAAATAGACATCATTTTTAAATTCAGAATATCAAATATAGCTTAGGCTAAATTTTTGGTATTTTTCTGAAAAACTTCATTTTTTGATGAATAGTGAAAACATTGAGTAGTAGTTAAAAAGCTGACTTTTTCATTTAAATGAAATTTTATCACTTCTGTGAATTGAATTTTGAAAATCCTACATAAATGTTTGTTATTAGTAAATAAAATTTTGTTCAATAAGATGAAAACATGCTTTTTTATGAATAGTAACTTTTTACTTTTACTTACCACAGTTAAAGGTAAATAGGGTAATTCAAGGTAAAAAGAATATCATAATAATATATAATTACCTTAAAACTTTTCCTAACCTTATTTAATGAGTCATGTATGACCATGGTCATACTTGGGTTTATTTGGGGACCCCATGGAGCCACTTAAGAGTGATAATGACACTCTATTTTAATTAATTTAAAGTAAAGACAAAAATGACATAAACAAATATCTTTTAGTAAGTTAATTTTTACATGGGGTAATATAAGTTAAATTTTATATTATAAATAATATTTTTAAAGATAAAACAATTTCCTATATCATGTTATTTTTTTTATAATTTCTAGACATAAATTATAAAAAATTATTTATGACAGAATAATGATATAGTGTTTACCTCATTAATAAATGATTTAAATAAATAAGATTATAAAGATTAAAATAATATCCAAAACCTATCCAATTATTATTGGATGATTTTATTTTGACCATGAGTCATCTTATATTCTACGTTAATTAGTTTCGGACCTTTAGAAACTGAAAATAATTACATAATAAAATAATATTTTCACACTTTCCTAAAGAGCCCCTCCTCCCCCTTATAAAAAGCTGTCACCTCTAACTCATTCCTCACACCTCTCAAGCCCCTTGGATCGTCCAAAATATGAAAAATTAAGCTCCATACATCCATATTCTCCTCCTAGAAGCCTTAACTTAGGCATAAGGGACTTCAATAAGTCCTTTTGGTTAAAACCAAAAGGAGTTACCTGAATTAAAGGTAACAGTTTCTCTGAAATTATTTTGTTTTATTTTTTTTATTTTACTTCTCCAACCACATAAACTCTTTTTATTCCTTTATTTTATAAAAAAACCTATATCCTCAATATACTTGGTTTTTTATGATAATAATTCAAACTACACTTACACACACCTCCATCTAATGGGTAAAGAACATACTGTTTCTGTGGACGGTGAACTACTACCTCACGAAATGATGATTGTTCAAATATCTAAAACGGACTCTCATGGTGGACATTATGATGGAACTATATTTATATATGATATATATTAAATTTATATTGTTTCTATTCTTCTTAATTTTCATTTATACAATAACTTTATGGTTTCCATAGTGGGTAAATATGATAATCTCATTTGAGGAAGTGCGGACTACCTCCCCCTCAAAATGATATGACTCATTCATGCCATATGTGGAACATATAAAGGGTAAAGTTAATGAAATTATATATTATGTTATATTTAAGTTATAATATACTTATGTATCATTATGTTTCCATTCCATTAAAATATTAAATAGAAATGGAAGTAGCGTTCATGTGTACATATGGCTTACCGTCTCCATGAACAATGCATTTCATTTATTATCTCAAAATTTTTTATACTATTATAAATACATGTGTATAATTGATATATATGATATATATGACATCTAAATCATGAATATCATTCTGGATATAATTAACTTTTGACCACATGAATAACTTGTAATTATAAGAAGTCCATTTTTGACTCAAGTACCAAATATCAACAAAATGAACATTATTAACATAAATGATTACATAATGTTTATAACATTGTAATAAGTGATTTAAAAGTAATGATAAAATTGAAAAATGTTCTTAATAAAGTAGAAATTAACTTTAGTTTATTATTCATGAGATTAAATAATGAACGGGTCAAGTCGTACATGAGGTAAGGGACTTCGTCTCAATCTCCTTTCATTGAGGCATATTTTGTTTTAATACACGACTTTCTTTTATATGTTGTATAAACAACTTTGAATTTTCATTTCATTCAAATGGAATATTTTTCTACGAAGCATTTTACTAAATGAAAAAAGGAATGTTTCTTTTAATGTAAGCGGTGACAATGACCTTTCTGTCACCGCGAGTATTATTTGATCTTTGGCTTCCTTAATAAGACATAATGTTTTTAAAAGGAAAATAAATACCACATACTCTTTTACATATTTTTTTTGAAAATGGTTTTTATAATGAATTTTTTTATGTCAATATATTTAAATGATATATTGTGATTGAAATGTGGGAATGTCATCTTTCCTTTGTATTTGTAATTTTTGAGATGTAATGTAATAGTTATGACCTAAGTCTCTAGAAATCCAAACCTAAAAAGATCCTCAATGTGAATTATTCATTTAATTCAAGATTATGTAATGTTTAAGGCCAGGTCCTTATAGTTGGTATCAAAGGTCAGTTTAAATAACTTTAAAAGTTAGGATATTGTTAAATTAATTTCCATAAGTTAATTTATGTTTAGATTGAAGTGATATAGCATTTATATATTACTATGTTGCTTCGCCTAAGATATTTCTGTGTTCAGAATCGTTTTCCAAAGAGGAAACAAGGAAGCTATGTTGGGACGACATCAGGAGGAAGACAACCTTCCAAATCAGCACCCTGAGATGGTTAGAATTGGAACTAAAAAGTTTGTTGTAGTGATGACACAGTTAGATCAGGCTATAAATGGTGGTGGTATCCATGCACAAGATCAGATAGATCTACTAGAGAGGAACATGTCAGTAGTGGAGCATTTCATGAGGCAACATCCCCTATCATTCAGAGGATCATCTGACCCTATGCTAACTGAAGGGTGGATTAAAGCACTGGAGAAAATTGTTGATGTCATGGGGTTTTCATAACATCAAAAGGTTAGTCTCACTGTTTACCGTTTTGAAGGTAAAGCTGATCAGTGGTGGTCGATGGGGGGAAAATAGAGTGAGGAGATTGATGATCTTGATTAGGATGAATTCAAAGGTATGTTTCTTGATAAATATTTTCCTAAGGTTTTTTGACTTAGGATGGAAAAACAATTCTTGGAATTAAGGCATGAGGGTGACTTAGTAGATGATTATGAAGGAAAGTTCACTCGACTAGCAAGGTATGCTCCAAATTTCACCCGAGATCTTGTTAGTAAGATAAATTGATTTTACTCAGGACTAAAGCTGTAATATCGAATAGCATTAGCCTCTCATGAGTTCAAAATTTATGAAAAACCTATTCATTGTGAAGAGAAGGTGGAAATAGAGTTTTCTAATGATCTGGTGTTCTTTGAAAAACAACAGAATAAGAGGTCCAATTGGCAAGTAAATGGAAAGAATTCATCAAAGAAGCCTAGAGGTAAGAAAACTAAATATCCATCTTGTGATAAGTTTGGTAAAAATCATCCTGGAGAATGTTTATCAATGTCTGGAAGGTGCTTCTGGTGTGGTAAGTATGGTCATATTTCTCGTATCTATAAGGAAGATGATCAAGCATGCAATAAAAATCTAGCGGTAAGATGTTGTAAGTGCAATGAAATGATTCATTTTGAAAATGAGTGTCTGGTGAAGAACTCAACTGAGGGAAAGTAACCAGACTACAAACAGAAAGGGTTGGTGAATTCCTTCGCAACTACTTCAGCAGATGTTAGGACATCAAATGAAGTAGTATTAGGTACACTGTTTATTTGTTCATATTATGCCAATGTGTTGTTTGATTTGGGGTCTACACATTCATTCATTTCTAAAACGTTTTCTAGTAAATTGGGAATTCCATCTCTAGATATGAATCATAAACTTATGGTAAAAACACCTGGAGGAAATTTTGAGATAAAAAAATTATAAGAAACTTCATGTCCTTGTGTGCAGAAAGAATCTACCCAAAAACCTTATTGTTTTGCCCCTAGTAGAGTTTGATGTTATTTTGGGAATGGATTAACTGTCTGTTTATCATGCTTATATTGACTGAATAGCTAAATAGGTTTATTTTTAGTAAGATTTTCAGTTTGTGTACAATAATGAACCCTTAATTTTGATAACATATTAGGAAGCAGAGAAACTAGTAAAATATGGAAATGAATGTTACCTTGCACATATTTTTGAAAACAAAGGAACTGTTTAGATTAATGATATTCTAGTGGTAAATGGGTATATTGATGTTTTTCCTGATGAGTTTCCGAGTATTATACATGATCAGAAAGTTGAATTTACTGTTGACTTAGTTCCTGATGCTAATCCAATTTCAAAACCCCCTTATCAAATTGCTTAAATTGAACTCTTATAGTTAAATAAGAAGTTGCAAGAGTTATTAGATAAAAGATTCATTCAACCTAACACATCACCATGGGGTGATCCTGTCTTATTTTTTTAAAAAATAAAGATAGTTCAATGAGACTTTTCATTGATTATAGAGCATTGAATAACATCACTATTAAGAACAAGTATCATTTGCCTCATATAGATGATTTGTTTGATCAGCTCTAGGGAGCTCAGTAGTTTTCGAAGATTGAATTGAGGTCAGGGTACCATCCGTTGAAAGTAAAGGAAGAATACATTCCAAAGACCATGTTTCATACTAGAGATGGCCATTATGAATTTGTAGTTATGCATTTTGGGTTAACCAATGCACCTGCTGTATTCATGGATTTTATGAACAGAATTTTCCATGAGTTCTTGGATAAGTTTGTGGTTGTGTTCATCGATGATATTTTAGTTTATTCTAAAATCAAAGAGGAACATGAAAGTTATTTAAGGGTTGTATTACAAACCTTAAAAGAAAAGAAACAGTTTGGGAAATTTAGAAAGTGTGAGTTTTGTTTACAACAAATTTCTTTCCTTGGTCACATTGTTTCAAAAAATGGCATAATTGTTGATCCAGCTAAAAAAAAGTTGTTGAAGAATGGACAATACCCACAAATATAACTGAGATCTGTATTTTTCTTGGTTTGGTAGGTTATTATTGGAGATTTTTTGAGAATATTTTATGGTTATCTAGTCCAATGAGTAAGTTAACTTCAAAAGGTGTTAAGTTCATTTGGAAAAAAGAATGTGATGATTGTTTTTAGGAATTGAAAAGAAGATTGGTGAATGCTCCAGTTTTGGAATTGACTTCCAGAAATGGTGAGTTTGTTATCTACAATGATGCTTTTTAAAAAGTACTTGGTTGTGTCCTTAGGCAGGATGATCAGGTAATTGCTTATGCTTCACTTTCATTGATACCTCATGAGTTAAATTACCCTACACATGATTTATAATTAGCTGCTGTTGTTTTTTATTTAAAAATTTTGAGGCATCATTTGTATGGAGTAAAGTGTGAAATATATTCTGATCACAAAAGTTTAAATTATATATTCACTCAGAAATAATTGAACATGATACTGAGGAGATGGTTGGAATTTATCAAGGATTATGATTGCATGATCCTTTACCATCCAGGAAATGAAAATATAGTGTATGATGCTTTGAGTTGAAAAAGTAATGCTTCATTAACCATGCTACGTTTGGAACAGGATCCTTTGGTTTTTGATTTGATGAACTTTGGCATAGAAGTTGTTAGTGTATGAAAATTTTCTATTTTTTTCAGGTGTTAGTGAAATCATCTCTATCATACAGAATTAATCAAGCACAAAAGAGAGACAATGAGTTGGATAAAAAGGTAGAGTTGATTCAGAAGGGTAAGTTGCTTGATTTTAACTTTGATAATGATTGTGTTTTGATGTTTGTGAAGAGATTCTGTGTGCCTTGTGATTCACAGTAGAAGAATGAATTGTTATGTGAATCTCATAGTTCCCCATTTTCAGTTCATCATGGTAGTACTAAGATGTACATAGATCTTTGGGAGAATTATTGGTGGGATGGGATGAAAAGAGATATTGTTGATTTTATTATGAAGTGTTTGAATTGTCAGTAGGTTAAAGCAGAGATGCAATTACCGAAAGATATGCTTCGGTCTTTACCAATGTAAGAGTGGAAATGAGAAAATATTTCCATGGACTTTGTTGTGGGATTATGGAAGACATCTCAAGGTAATAATATAATCTGGGTATTGTTGATTGATTGACTAAATCTTCTAATTTCTTTCCTATTCAAGATACTTTGTCTCTAGATCAACTTTCTCAGTTTTATATTAAAGAGATAGTTAGGTTACATGGTGTTACCCTCTCCATTGTATCTGATCATGATCTTAGGTTTACTTTTAACATTTGGAAAGGCCTTCAGAATTCGTTGGGTACTAAATTAAATTTTAGAATAGATTTTCACCCACAATCAAATGGGCCGTTAGAATGAAAAATCTAGACCTTGTATGATATGTTACATGTTTTCTTGATGAATTACCAGGGAAGTTGGGACCAACAAATTTCTTTGGTTGAATTTTCATATAATAATAGTTTTCATTCCAGTATATAGATGGCTCCATTTGAGGCATTATATGGGAAGCGCTATCGAACTCCATCTTTTTGGAATGAAGTAGGTGAAAGGAAACTGATGGGACTAGAATTGGTATAAGAGATGACATAAAAGGTTCAATTGATTCAGAAGCACATGAGAACATCTCAGAGTAGGTAGAAAAGTTATGCGGATAACCGGAGGAAGAATCCTTATTTTGAGGCAGGTGATCATGTCTTCCTCAAAGTTTCTCCATGGAAAAGTGTGATGCGTTTTGGTAAGAATGGAAAGTTGAGTCTGAGGTTCATTAGACCTTATAAAATCCTAGAGAAATTTGGATCAGTTGCATACATAGTGGATTTAAATCCATGTTTGTCCCAAGTACACAATTTTTTTAATGTTTCAATGTTGAGAAAGTATATGCAAGATCCATCTCATGTTTTAAGTCCAGAGATAGTTCAGTTGGAAGAGAATCTCTCTTATGAGGAACATCTAGTATATATTATTGACTGAAGAGAGAAAGTGTTGTGGAATAAGGTAATTCCCTAGGTAAAGGTTTTGTGAAAAAACCATATGGTTGAAGAGGTAATGTGAGAATCGGAAAATTCTATGATGGATAAATATCCTCATTTATTTGATAAGTGAATAAAATGGCGAGGATGCAATTTCTAAAAGGGTGGGTAGGATGTACCATCCCAGGTAAATAATGAAATATGAAATTTTTATATTTATTAATATTTGTGAAATAAATATTAATTTTACTTTAAAGGGGATTCTATGTTTGATGGTGTACCCGATATGCAACAATGAGTTTCTTTGAAGTCTAATGTTACACACAATGCTGAGTCATACTGAAAAATAATAATATAATATTATTTTAAATCATAGTTAATGACTAGAAATTTGAATGTTTGGAATAAATATAACTAACTACAATATGATTATACATGTTTGTTAATTTTTTTTACATTTATCCAAAAAAAATTAGAGGCTTAACATGTAAATGAATCTAATTTTAAGCATAATTTACATTAAAAGATTGATTTACAGCCTTTTAATGGATAACTCTATTTAAATATAGTTTTGGACACTTTTATATGTTCTATTTGAAAAAATAAAATTCTTCTTTAGAATCGGGACATCAATATTTACTTTGGGAATTTTTTTGATATTTTTCTGATAAAATTCATTTTTAATGAATAGTGAAAAATACTGTATTTTAATTCAAAACTGCCTTTTAATATAATTTTTTTATATTTTTATATTATCCTTATAATTGTGTTTAATGTGTAATTAGATTATATTTTTACCATTTAATCCAATGTGGGTCATTTTAATTAATTTCACTTTGAAATTGGACAGAAACAAGTGTCAATATTTTGATAGATATTGTTTCTTAAACAAATGCTTTTTGTTTTGACAACAATAATTAATTTTAAATTAATAATCCAACTTATATGTTTTGAATTTGGTAAAATTGAAATAATTTTTGAATTCAGAATATCAAATATAGCTTATGATAAATTTTTGGTATTTTTCCGAAAAACTTCAATTTCTGATGAATAGTGAACACTGAGTAGTAGTAAAAAGATGACTTTTTCATTTTAATTAAATTTTATGACTTTTGTGAATTTAATTTAAAAATTATGACATAAATGGTTGTTATTAGTAAGTAAAATTTGTTTTAATAAGATTTAAATATTTTTTTGGTGAATAGTAACTTTTGAGTTTTATTTACTGTAGTTAAAGGTGAATATGGTAATTCTAGTTAAAAATAATATCATAATAATACCAAATTACCTTAAAACTTGTATTAACCTTATTGGATGAGTCATGGAACACCATGGAAATCCTTAGGTGTATTTTGGTACCCCATGGAGCCACTTAAGAGTGATAATTCCACTCTATTTTAATTAATTTAAAGTTAAGACAAAAATGACATAAAAAATATCTTTTAGTAAGTTAATTTTTAAATAGCTTTATATAAGTTATATTTTAGAATATAAATATTATTTTTAAAGATAAAAATATTTCCTAAATCATGGTATTTTTTTATCATTTTTAGACATCAAGTAAATAAAATTATTTCTGACACAATAATGATGCAGTGTTTACCTCATTAATAAATGATTTAAATAAATAAGATTATAAAGATTAAAATAATATCCCAAACCCATCCAATTATTATTGGATGATTTTATTTCGACCATGATTCATCTTATCTTCAAATTTAATTTGTTTTGGACCTTTATAAACTGAAAATAAATATATAATAAAATAATATTTTCACACTTTCCTAAAGAGCCCCTCCTCCCCCTTATAAAAAACCCTCACCTCTAACCCATTCCTCGCACCTCTCAAGCCCATTGGATCATCCAAACTCTGACCAATTAATCTCTCTTATTCCATCTACTCCTCCAATAAGCCTTACCTTAGTCATAAGGAACTTCAGGAAGTCCTTTTGGTTAAAACCAAACGGAGTTTCTCGAATTAAAGATAATTGTTTCTCTTAAATTCTTTTGTTTTATTTTGTTTTATTTTACTTATCCAACCACCTAATTTTTTTATTAATTTATTTTATAAAAAAACAAATATCCCCAATATACTAGGTTGTTTTTTTGAGAATTATTAGAACAAAACTTACACACACCTCCGTCTAAGGGGTAAAGAACTTACTATTTCTATGGACAACGAACTACTGCCTCACGAAACGATGATTGTTCAAATATCTCCAACCACCTTTCATGGTGTCAATTATTATTGAAATATATTTATATATGATATATATTATATTTATATTATTTCTATGATTTTTTATTTTTCATTTATATAATACCTTTATGGTTTCCATAGTGGGTAAATATGATAATCTCATTTGAGGAAGTGCGGACTACCGCCCCCTCAAAGTGATATGAATCGTTCATGCCTTATGTGGAACATATAAAGGGTAGAATTAATGAAATTATATATTATATTATACTGTAATTATAATATACTTATGTATCATTAAGGTTTCATTCCATTACATTATGAAATAGAAATGGAAGTAGCATTCATGTGTACGTATGACTTACCGTCTCCATGAACGGTGCATTTCATTTCTTATCTTCAAATGTTATGTAATATTGTAAATACATGTATATAATGGATATATATGATATATATGACATATAAATCATGAATATAATTCTGGATATAATGAACCTTTGACCACATGAACAAATTGTAATTATAATAAGTCCATTTTTGACTCAAGTACCAAATATCGACAAAATGACCATTATTAACTAAAATGATTACATAATGTTTATAACATGGTAAAAATTAATTTAAAGGGAATGAAAAACTTGAAAAAGGTTTTTAATAAAGTAGAAATTAACTTTAGTTTATTATTCAGGTGATTAAAGAATGAATAGGTCATGTCAGACACGAGGTAAGGGACTTCATCTCAATCTCCTTTCATTGAGGCATATTTTGTTTTAATACTTGACTTTCTTTTATACACTTTATAAAAACCTTTGAAATTTAATTTAATTCAAATGGAATCTTTTCTACAAATCATTTTAGTAAAAAAAAAAGTAATGTTTTTTTAATGTAAGCAGTGACAATGACCTTTCCACTGCCGTGAGTGTTATTTGATCTTTGTCTTCCTTAACAAGTTGTGATGTTTTTAAAAGGAAAATAATTACCATATACTCTTTTATGTATTTTGGTATTAAAAATTGTTTTGATAATGGATTTTTTATGTTAATATATTTAAATGATATATTGTGATTTAAATGTTGAAATGTTATCTTTCCTTTATATTTTTTTATGTGTTATGATTTCATAATGGTACTTGGACATTTGACGGGTGGTTATGTGATAAACCAAATGAAAGGTGGTGCCATGGTAAACCAGGATGGGTGGTTACATTATAACATCCAATGCATTGGGTATGCAATTCAACTATATGGCTATTCTATTTTGTGATATGTGTGGAGGTCGACCGTATGATTATTCCGTTTAAGTATGTTTATGTCCCAAGTTACCTTTATATGTTATGTGTTATTTATATGTGTTTTTTGGTAATATTTTGGTTACAAAAGGGTAAGAAATGATGTTTTATTTATTTAAGAGTATTTAATACTTCATAAAGGTGAAAATTATTACTTATGATAATGTATTCATGGTTTACTTGTTGTTTTGAAAAACTAACAGTTTTTCTTTTTGTGTATCCCTTACTGAGAATTTTATGCTCATCCAATATTTTTGAAATGTTTTTCATAGGACATAAAGTGGAATAGGGTCAAGGATAGTATCAAGGAAAAGTCATGTTGTCTAAATCATGGAACTAGACATGACACTTTTTTTCAAAAAATTTTATTTTGTGGAAAATATGGGAACTGAGTAGAAGTGTCTACTTTGTAATTTTTGAGATGTAATGTAATAGTTATGACCTAATTTTATAAAACTCTAAACCTAAAAGGATTCTCAATGTGAATTATTAATTTAATTCAAGATTATGTAATGTTTAAGGCTGAGTCCTTATACATTATGGTATCCATAACTCTTAAGTTAATCATACCTAGTGAAATGTATACTCCCAAAAGATAATTCTATATTTATTCCTTAAATAAGATCTTATCTTATACAAAAACATTTACATTGGGAGAAGGGTTTCAACCTTGTATCGATATAATATCACATATTATTTTTTTATTCTATAATTTATATTGATGGAGATAATCAAATGAAATTTCACGAAGGGATGAAAAATAATATTTTCATAGGGTTCATTTATAAAAAGAAAGACATGAGATTCCCAACTAAGGAGGGGTGGATAAGTATTCCCTAATTATCATGATTCACTTCATCCATTGTGATTGAATAAGCTTTAACTTTTTCCATTTCCCTCAAAGGATTATTTTTCTTATTATCCTTATTATCCCTTATATTGGGGAATTAATCCACATAATTCCCAAACTACTTACACTTAAAACACTAGAGTGTTGGTGGTTCATTCTGTGGTGATTTATCTCTATTTGAATCAATAACTAACTTCTTCCCATTACATTGTCATTCAATTTCCTGATGACCTTCCCTTCCTCACTTAAAACATTTACTAGTTATCTTAATTAAATTTCTTTCATGTTTCTTCCCACACTTTTATCAAAAAAGAAATATCATATTTTTCTCTCAATGGTTTTTAGATTTTCTTTTGATTTACATTTTTCTCTTCTTATAAAAACCATGATATTAATATATAAATTGAACCTCCATTTCTACCATGATAGAACATCAAAAAATATCTATGTAGATACCAATGTCTCTTATGGATAACATCCTTCAAGGACTTGGTTTTAAGACAATGAATAATTAATAAAATTTGCATTAAAGTTGGAGGACAATACTATAGGAATACCTCAATAGTCTTGTAACATTTTCCTCATAGGTACTAATATATTCATCATCATTTTTATTTATCTCAAAAAAATCCTTATCCATATTTATACAAATAATATTAGGAAATTAATTGTTAAAAAATATGTTCTTGAACTCATCCCAATCCATGGATTTAATTTCATAATGTTGCATCATATTCCTGATAAGATTCCACCATTGATTTTCTTCACCTTCAAAATGTTAGAAATATAAAATGACTTTATCCTTCTCAAAAAACTAGAGGATGGAAAATATCATTTTAGTTTCACCGATATATTTCTCAACAAATAGTGGATTAGAAGACCCACTAGAAGAAGTTAGATATTGTTTCATAATAGACTCAACATAATGTTGTCACCTCCTTTTATCATTTGTAAGTCTAGAATGATTTATTTCTTAAGAAATTTGTGTGAGATTAGAAAGGATATATTTCATTCTATATCCTATATAATTTGGTTTCCCAAGAGGATAATCATTTAATTATTTAATAAATTCACCATTAACACGGTTCCTTCAGGTTCCATCTATTGATCAAAACTAAATTCATACTGTGACCAATAATAATCATAGTGGAAAACAAAATAATCATGAAAATCCAATTATAGGGTGTCTAAATCATGATAAATTATTTTCAATATATGAAACCTTAGGCTTAATATGGGGTTTACATGGTAATTACTTATTTAAATCCATAATGATGGTTTATAAAGAGTTTGTGAATTTCCAAAGCATATATCCAAGAAGTGTCAAACCTGGTGTGTAGCAAGGCCCATTTTTGTAGACCAAGTTATGATCAAGTCCAACTAAATTCTCCCTTTTTGATGTTATTACCCTAGATACATAAATTCCAGATACATAAACACTTTTAGTATCCAGATGGGGATATAATTTCTTAGAAACCACTTTCTCTATCCTTTACCAAAATTACAGTATATTTTCTTATACTTCGACTCATCCTTAGAATTATATTTAGATACTATAATGTCCTTGATTTAATCAAGGTATGGACCTTTTAAATTTTTACTAAAAAACCATAAAGATACCCATGTTGAGTGCCTGCGCACCCTGTTGAGGATTCAAGGTAGCTATTAAAATTAATTAAATAACTACTCAGGATTTTTGTTAATTTCTTATGGTGCACCTAGTGCTGCGTTCAGGAAAAAAATAATTAAAAAGGGTTAAAAGGGATTAGAAATAATTTTAAGTAATTTAAAAGAAATTAAAGGTGGATAAAAATAAATAATAAAATAAAAAACGATTTGAGAAATATTAAAAATAATTGAAATAGGGTAAAACCATTTTAATTAATTATTTCCAATTCTCCCACCATTTTTATTTTTTTTTTATTTTATTTTATTTATTTTCCTTCTTTATTTATTTTTATTTTTTTATACTTTCCTTTTCTTTCTTTATTTTATTTTTTTCTTCCTTTCTCCATTCCTCTCTCCCTCTATTGTGTGTGGCACCTCTTCCTGCTAGGTGGGGGACACCACCTCCCTTCTCCTTCAAAGGCCCATTGTAGTACTATTTCTCCTCCGATTTCGACGTTATCTAGTGAACTTTGAAGATCTAGGTAAGGATAAACTAAAGCACCAAGAATTGTTTGATCTCATTATAAATCTGTTGTAAAATCTATCATGAAATTGTTTTACCCAAAACTGAGGGTTTTCTAAAATCATCTGGTTTCTTATTATTTTTGGTCAAATAAAAGATCACAGTAATGCGTAGGATCATCTATGAGTACAAGGTAGGGAGTCTAATCCCTTTCCACTCATTTTTTTTTGTGTATTTTAAATCGTATGTTGTGTCTCTCATCAGTTCCTACTAGAGATGTTTAGTTTTACCTATGGTAATTTAGATAAACTACTTGCTTGATCATTTCACCCTTGTTTAAGATAATCTAACCTATTTAAATTGTTGAAACATCATTGGATTCCACTTTAGGTATGCTGGAATTCTTGGTATGTTTTCCCATTAGCCCTAAATTAATTAAATTAATGAATTACATATGTTTCATGAACCCTATTGTTGAGTTTTAATTAAGATAAATTATTTAGGATAATTGTGAACCCAGAATCTTGGGCCTTTTTGGTTAAATTATGCCTAATGATTTTCTTCCTTGTTAAGTTATTATCCGGTTGTGTCATTATAAAAGTGATATGTGCATTTTTTTTTCAATTCTGGATAAATTTCTTTGGCTATAACTGCTTGAATAGAATGATCAATAGTATGTGGTTTTGAGTTTCTCATATTATTTTGTTGAAATTATAAATGCATACCCTGTGATATCTACTTCCTTGAAAACTAATTAAATTCCTAGTGGTGAGACAACATGGGTTTCGTATTAAGGACTACACAAGGAATTTACATTCTTAATCGGTTACACATTACTCTAGGGAGACGATGTCTTAGTCTTGAAAAAACAGGGGTTTCCTTGGGTTTCTAAAATACTCATGAGTGATACTAGTTACCAAAGGGACATTCAAGGATGGACCAGTTAGAAAAGTGTCAACACCATGCCTCTGGTGATACCTAACCCCATCTTTGTGATACCTGTATGGACTCAGGCTAAAGAAATGCCTTGAGAGGTACTTGGTCTTTTGGAATATTATCTTGGATGATCTCGGTGGTATTGGATTAATTGGAGGATTTACCATTGAAATACCTTCGATATGAGATCAGACTCCAACTCTACAAATTGAACATAATAATAAAAATAATATGTGGAAAGTGTTTGTTTATGCAGCCTTTGTTTCATTTGTAAATTGTGATACCTTTATGGTACTTGAAGCACACTTTTTTGACACATAAAATAGACCCCAAGATAAATCAAAATATTTGGATATTGTTCCTTTTTTTATGATTTTTTATTTCTATCCTTTATATATATATATATATGCATCTTACTTATTACAGGTACCTTATTTAGATTCTCATCTTGAGCCAAAGAAGGTGATTTGGGATAGGTGCTGTTGAGGACTCAGAACAAGATCTATTTATTTTATTTATGTTTACTTAAGTGATTACCTTTATTATATGTTGGCACACTACTTTTTCTTACATCATGAAATAGAAAGGTTTAGACACCATTGGTGTTGTCCTACTGGGATTTTATCTCACTCCCTGATCAGGAACCATTCGATACCTGAGTAGAATTTATACTCATAGGTAGGGATAATAGGAAGCATGCTTCTTCTAGTTCTTGAGTGTGTCTTTCTACTTAAGATGGAGCTTGGGGGAAAAGGATATAGCTTCTGCTCATGATACATCTGTTTAACATCATGTTGTTTTAATTTGAGGTTTGATTTTATGATTGTATTCTTTTTTTATGTACTCTTATTTTAAAACATACATCATAGAATGACATCATTATGTATCTAGTTTATTTATCAGCTTCTTCTATTATTATATATTTAGTTGGGGTTATTTATTTTATTCTGCTACAGTTTGGTTATTTATATGATTCCACTATTTATTATAAACTAGATTTCTTATGCTATATATTACTTCATACCTATGAGGGAAAATTCTACCCCACAAACACATTAAAAAAGCCCTCATGGCTAGTCGAAAACCTTTGGCATTCAGGAAGATGCGCTTGAGGTTATGTGGCCAACCCAGCTCAGAGCACCATTCTAGTGGATTCTGGGATTGGGATGCTACAAAGTGGTATCATAGGGTGTTTTTCCTTTTGTCTTAATATTTGGTTTAGATAAGAGACTAGGATATAGAGATTTGGAACTTGCCCTGTTCTTGGAAGTAGCTAACCCATGTATAGGAGAAACCCATATTCCTAGGTTGGGATTACAATGATTAATTATGCTAATTAGTGTTGATATGATTTTACAATTGGGTAACAAGCTTTTTTCGCACTTTTTTGATATTTCTATTATTGAGATAATAATTTTTACCCTTGCAACCTAATGATTCAAGGGAAATGAATTTACATATATCATATTAGTCCCTATAGGATTATAATGACATGCATATTACCAAGCCATATCTACTTTCAGTGTGCATCTGCCTATTTTCATGTGAGTGTTGTTGCGCTTAGTTCTAAAATTTTTAAGTGCCTATTTGTTAAATATAATGTTGTGATAGTATGTTAGATTTTATCTTTACCCTACCAGGGTAATAGGTAGTAGGCCTCATTTTAGTTATCCTTTAATTTTACTCTTCATTATCTAGACCCATCTTCCAGAGTAAGCTACCTATTGTGTAGTGATAAGAGGTAGGCTATATACCAACCCTCTATATTTCACCTTTTCAAATTTTCTTCTTCTACTATGAATTTAGTCTAAAGGGGTGTGTTTGGATATTATATACCAATGCTACCATAACATCTTAATGTCGTGTCTCAAGACAGTGAAAATGATCACACCCCAGATATGGTGGGTCCTGAACCACCAGAGGTGCCTCTTTTAGTGCCTACTATAGTGTTACCTGTAGTACCACCCATGGTGCCTCCTATGGTATCAATTCCTACTAATATTTTGATGGGACTTGATGCTCAGTTTAGGGATAGTCTCCTTAGGTTTATGCAGTCAGTCTAGAATATTCCCAGACCTACCTTGTGTATGGTAGAGCTCACATGAGACTTCCTGTAGTAGCACCCACCCACCTTCTAGAAGAGTAGTGGTCCTCATGCTGTAGATTCAAAGATAGAATCCATAAAGTCTATCTTTGACCATCTTAAGATGATTCTAGAGAAGAGGGTAAAACTTGAAGTCTACATGATCCGTGAATCCACCAAGCATTGGTGGGATGTTATATATTTGGCAGAGCACACCAGGAACATGGTTTGGTTAGACTTCAAAATAAATTTCCATGATCACTTATTTTCATATCCTCTAAGGGATGATTGTGCCAGAGAATTATTACATCTTCGACAGCTATCTATGATAGTTTTAGAGTATTCTAATCATTTCACAAAGCTTTAGCATTTTTTTCCATCTCTAAATGGTGATGCATAAACAATTTCTAGATGATTTAAGGATGGAATCAGATATACCATTTTCTCAAAGGTAAACATCTTTCATTTGACTAATATTACATAGATCAGAAATTAGGACCTCATTTTGGAACTATATTTCAGGGAATATAAACCTATGAGCTAGGGAAGTTTAGATATGAGTTAGGGAGATAGTTCTTCAAGAAATAAGAAGCTCCATTTTGAAAGTTCAGATGAAGGAAATCCTATAAAAGTATCACATTTTGATATTTTTTTCACATGTCATCAGTGCGATAGAGTTTCCCATAAGAAGCCTTTGCGCACAAGATACCTAATAGTGTGACAATCTTGTGACAATATGGGTCACCTTTAGCATTTCTACCATTATTTCTCATTAGGATCTAGTGGTAGAGGATCTATACTAGAACTTGTATTAGGTATGGGATTTATGACTCCACAACAGGCTAGAAGTTCTTTTTCCATGGGATGATCAGTCTGAGGTAATGGTGGAGGCTTTTGTTTTAGAAGCCAAGTCCTAGACTATCAATGTTAGAAGAGTGGACCTGCTTAGGCCAGTCAGTCATCATCTCAGGGCTATGATTCAAGACTTATGTATGTGGTGAAACTAACACCATAACAGTATAGTGCACGACCATCTATTGTTATAGGTACTATTCTATAAGCCTCTACTTTAGATTATTCCATTTTGATACCAATGAATCACATTTCTTTTTGGTCTATTTTCATTGTTGAAAGCCTTGGTTTTACAATTGTGTACCTTTCCAGTGTCACATTTCCTTTGTAATTTTTATATCCTTGATATGTCTGCAATCGGCGTTATTCTTGGAATGAATTGTATTTCTACTTATCATGCCCAAGTGGATTGCTATCACTGTTAGGTTTCCTTCACATCCCCTAGGGAAGACACATATCTACAAAAAGGATAATGGTATATATAGGTAGATATAGATGGAATTAAATGTGTAGGACTGGGAAGAGTGACAACTCAATTATAAAGTCTTTTCATAGGTGATCAAGGAATGCATCTAGTAGAATTTTCTCCCATTTTGGATCATTTCAGGGATGTATTCCCTAAAGATTTATATGGCTTACCTTACATGAGGGATGTGTAGTTCACTATCGATCTAGTTCTAGGTGAGGCACCCGTGTCTATTTTTTACTTATAAGATGACACCTATAGAGCTAAATTAACTCAAAAATGAATGTTTAAGACCTCGAGGCTAAGGGTTTTATCAGACCTAGCACATCATCATGGGGTTCACCAGTTCTTTTCATTAATAAGGCGGATGGTACCCTCAGATTGTGCATGGATTACCATCTTCTCAACCATCTTAAGGTAAGGAATCAATATCCTTTGCCTTATATAGATGACTTATTTGACCTGCTCTGAGGAGAAACTGATTTCTCTAAGATTGATCTGAGGTCAAGATATCACCAGGTGCGTATGTGACCATCTGACATACCACGTATGACGTTCTCGAGAAGGTACGACAAGTACAAGTATCTGGTTATGCCATTCAGTGTCACTAAGGTACCAATAGTCTTCATGGATATGATGAATTGGGTTTTTTTACCTATGCCTTGATTCCTTTGTGTTTGTTTTTGTTGACAAAATTTTGGTGTATTCACGTTCCATACATGACAATGCAACCCATCTTGAGATCGTAGCTAGTACACTAAGAGACCACCATCTATATGAAAAGCTCAGAAAATTCCACTTCTGGATTAATAAGGTTCACTTCTTGGGTCATATAATATTTGAGACAGGCATGTTAGTCCACCCAGAAAAGGTGGGCGCCATAGTTTCATGGGAGTAGCCCAAAAATATTTTCGACATACACAATTTCTTAGGGCTTGTTTGTTATTACAAGAATTTAATCTAGGATTTATACCACTTAGAAGCACCGCTTATGGCCCTGACTAAAAAGGGTGTGAAGTTTATCTAGTCAAATGCTTGTGAAAAATCATTCCAGGTGTGAAAGGGAAGACTAACCTAAGTTCCGATTCTGATCCTTTTAGAGCTAAGAAGAAGCAATACTGTTTACTCCGATGCTTCAAGAATAAGATTAAGTGTAGTTTTTATGTAGTGAAATTGAGTTGTGGATTATGTATCCAATCAGTTGAGGCCTCATGAGTGAAACTATTCTACACACGACCTTGAGTTAGTAGCTATGGTTCATGCTTTACACTACTGGAGACACTACTTGTTAGGGGATAACTTGATTGTTTAAAAGGATAAAAAAACTTGAAATATATATCCACTCAACGATAATTGAATTTAAGGTAGTAATGGAAGGTAAAATACCTTAAGTTGTTCGATTTTGACCTTTCTTATACCCCTGGTAATAGAAATTCTATGTCTGATGCTTTAAGCCGCAATACATAGACACAAGCTGTCTAGACTACTAGTAGTGAGTAGAAGATGATGGATTTGTTTTCTGAGATACATCTGGTGGTTCAAGAACAACATGGGAAACTAGTTCTAATAGATCTTATAGTGACATAATTTATTCTAGAGTGATTCCAGATGTGATTGTTCTCTGATCTAGAGGGGCTTGTTTTGAGAGAAAGCATCACAGGAGAGAACCCTCCACTTGGTTGGGTTGTTGATGGTAGTGAAAATATGTTTTACCATGGCTATGTGTGAGTGAATTCTTATATTCAAGAAGAGATGATGAAGGAATATCCTACCTTAGTTTGGGTAGTTAATCCTAGAATTACCAAGATGTACATATACATGTTTCATAAATATTGGTGGCCAGGTTTTAAGAAGCAGATAATGGGTTTCATCATTCAGTGCTCCACCTATCAGCAGGTGAAGGCATAAAACTAATGAACTTCTATACTTCTACAACATCTATCTATTCATGAATGGAAATGTAAAGATATCACCATGGATTGTTTATAGAACTTCCAAGATCTCCTTATGTCAATGATGCAGTATGGGTGATTGATGATAGGTTGACAAAAGTTGGGCACTTCTTACCTATCCAGGATACCTTTTATATTGATAAGTTGGGAAGGATGTATATACATGAGATAGTGAGACTTCATGGAATAACTCATTCTATTGTCTTAGAGAGATATGCCTTCTTTACTTCACAGATCTGGATAGGGTTTCAAAAAGAACTGGGTTCGCAGGTAATCTTTAGTACTGCATATCACCCTCAGACCAATGGGTAGTTCGAGCGGACAATACAAGTGATAAAGGACTTGATATGAGCATATATACCTGATTTTGGAGGTTCGTATGAGAAAACTATTCCTCTTGTTAAGTTTTCCAATAATAACATCTTCCATGAGACAATTCAAATGGATCTATATTAGGATCTCTATAGTAGACCATTTTGTTCATCTTTATGCTAGATCAAAGCAGGTGAGGTAGCTCTGTTGGGTCCTTAGCTCATTCAGGAGACTTCTAAGAATGTTTAGCTAATTCAGAAGCATATGAATACCACTCAATCTAGAGATAAGTCCTATATTGATCATCGTAGTAGATGCCTCAAGTTTAAGGTGGGACATTGAGTCTTTTTGCGTGTTTCACCAAGGTTGGGTAACAGACTCATCATGAGATAGTGGAAGTAATCACTGAGATATGTTGGGCCATTAAAGACAATGGGAAGGGTTGGCCGATGAGCTATTAGTTTTTGCTACCTTAGAGGTACTACGCCATGAAAAATGTCTTCCTTATATCTTATCTTTGATAGGAACATCCAGAACCATCTCACTCTTTTGATCCTGAAGACATCCAGCTTGAAGCGGATGCATCCTTTAAGGAGTGTCTGATCTGTATCATTGACCATAGCATGAAGGTTCTCTGAGGTAGGTCAGTTCCTCTGGTCTAGGTGTTATGGCAACACAGATGCGTTCAAGATGAAACCTAGGAGTGGGAGATTGATGTACATGCTCAATGGTTGGGGATTTTCTTAAATGACGTTCCACTACCCTCGAAATGACAACTCAGGGACGAGTTTTATTAAGGAGGGGAGGTTGTAACTCCCCATCTTTAATCAAGGTATGAACCATTTAAATTTTTAGTCCAAAATCATAAAGCGAACTAGGGTGAGATCATGCGCACCCTATTGCGGTTCTTGGGTAGCTATTAAAATTAATTAAATAATTTCTCAGGTTTTTTAATAATTTCTTACATAATTCCTAGAGATTTTTTTAGGATAAAAATTATTAAAAATGGATAAAAGTATTAAAAATAATTTTAAGGAATTAAAAAAAATAATGGAGGATAAAAATAAATAATAAAATAAAAATATGTGGAGAAATATGAAAAAAATTAAAATGGGATAAATCCATTTTAGTTAATTTTTTCCAATTCTCCCACCATTTTTATTTTTTTTATTTTAATATATTTATTTTCCTTCTTTATTTATTTTACGTTCATTTTATTTCTTTATTTTCTTTTTTATTTCTTTCTCTCTTCCTCTCCCCCTCTCTTGTGCATGGAACCCCTCCCTACTAGGTGGTGCACACCACCTTCCATCACCTTCAGAAACCCACTGTAGTTTTGTTTCTCTTCCAATTTTGACATCATCTGGTGCACTATGAATCTCTAGGTAAGGCTAACCTCATGCAACAAGAATCATTCATTCTCATTATAAATCCCTCATGTAATCTATCTCGAAAAGATTTAACTCAAAATTGGGGTTTTCTAAAATTGTTCGATTTCTTCCGTTTTAGGTCAAATAAAATATCTCCACTGAGCGTAGGATCCTCTATGTGTACAAGGTAGGGAATCTATGCTCATTCCCCTCATTTCATTGCATATTTTAAATCTCACATTGTGCCTCTTGTCGGTGCCTACCAGTGATGTTTAATATTACCAGTTCTAATTTAAATAAACTACTGACATGATCATTGCCCCCTTAGTTGAGATAATATAACCTATTTAAATTATTGCAACATCATTGGATTCACCTTTGGGTATGCTGAAGTTTTTGTCCTATTTTGCAATTATCCTCTAATTAAATAAATAAATAAATTTCATATGTTTCATTAACCTTGTTGTTGAGTTTTAATTAAAATAAATTATTTAGGATAATTGTGAACCCTGAACCTTAGGTATTGTTGAATAAATTATGCCTAATGATATTCTTCTTTTTTAAGTTATTATCCTGCTATGCCATTATAAAATTGATATGTGCATTTTTTCTGCATTCACTAATAAATTTATTTGGCTATAACTACTTGAATAGAATGTTCATTAGTATGTGGCTTTGAGTTTCTCATATTATTTTTTTACAATTATAAATGCATACCCTGTGATATTTTCTTCCTTGAAAACTAATTAAATTTAGGGAAGTGAGCCAACGTGGGTTCCATATTAAGGACTACATAAAGACTCCATGTTCTTGAATGGTTACACATTATGTGGGGGAGACAATGTCTTAGGGTTTTCAAGATGAGGGTTTACTTGGGTTTGTAAAATACTCATGAGTGATACTGGTTTCCAAAGGGACATTCATGGATGAACCCATTAGAAAAGTGGCTATGCCATGCCTTAGGTGATACTTGACCCCTTATATGTGATACCGGTATATAATCATTATAAAGCCATGCCTCGAGCAATAATTGGTATTTAGGAATATTTCCTTGCATGGACTTGGTGTTATTGGATTAATTGAAGGATGTACCATAATGATAACTTCAGGACGAGCTTAGAATCCAACATTAAAACTCAAACATAATAATAATAATGATGTATGGAAAGTGTTTATTTTTGAATCCTTTATTTCCTTTGTAAATTGTGATACCTTTATGGTTCTTGAAGCACAGTGTATTGACAAATAAACTAGACCCCAAGATAATGAAAAATCTTGGGATATTATTCCTTTTTTTCTTAATTTTTATTTATAGACTTTATTTATATATCTATGCATCCTGCTTATTATAAGCACCTTATTCAGATTCTTGGCTTGAGATGAAGCAGGTGATATGGGATGAGTGTTTTTGAGGACCTGGAATGAGATCTATTTATTTTATTTATGTCTATTTAATCGCTTACCTTTATTATATGTTGGCACACTAATTTAGTTTACAACACAAAATGGAATGGTTTAGACACTATGGGTGTTGGACTACTGGTATTTTATCTCACTCCCTACTCGGGTGCTATTTGGTACCCGAGTAGACTTTATTATCATGATAGGGATAATGGGAAGCATGATTCTTCAGGTTCTTGAGTGTGTCTTGCTACTTTGGATGGAGCTTGGGGGAAGAGGACTAAGCTTGTACTCGTGATTCAGTTGTTGCACTTCAGGTATTTTTCATTACATCTTTGATTTCATGATTCTATTCCTATTTTTCGTACTCTTATTTTAGCTATACATCATAGCATGACATCATTGTGTATCTGGTTTATTTAATAGATTCCACACTTTTTATATATTTTGTTGGGGTTATTTATTTTCTTCTACTGTAGTTTGGTTATTTATATTCTTCCTCTGTTTGTTATAAACTAGTTTTCTTCTGATGTATATACCTTATTACATATGATGGATAGTATTCCCTATAGACACGTTAAAAGACCCTCACTTCTTGTTAACAGCCTCTCGTATTCAAGAAGATGTTGTTTTCGATGCTTTAGCCGGGGCGCGTGCATCTGTCATACAGAGGACACGCTGCTGTTACCCCGCATTCCCGCTTTCCAAAGGCGGGCGGCATCTGATCCTTATTCAGGGACGTCTGCTCTGTGATCGAAATGAGATAATGGGATGTCAGTTCTTCCTTCCGTGGATTCCTCCTCGGAACTCGTCACCTAGACCGGGTCTCCCTCATATATTTAATACGTAGTTCGTGAAACTCTTCCTGGCGCCATATCTTCATGGACACCAGTTATTTACACTACTTCTGTCAGGGAATTCCAAAACGTCCGGTCAGGGCAGAAACCTTTGGTTAGGTGAGTAGTCACGTTGGGCACCACTGGCATGTCTTGATGCTGGGGGATTGGCATGTCTGTCTTCTATCCCTTATTATAGGGCTTCTTGAGGGCGTGGAAGCCCGAGGAATCCCACATCGGAGGCTGGGAATCATATTCCATGGGAATGTATCTGAGTTTCTTTCTCAGCATCCCATGTTTAACACGGGGTATTTCGCGAGTTTAGCATCTAGCGGATATGGATCAGACTGATAAGAACACTGATTAGAGTGGATCAGATTGAGGAACCCCAGGAGGGAACACCGATATAGGGGCCAACACGTGGCTGGCTTCCCGAATGCTGTGGAGGGGAACGATGTGGCATGATCTCACCGGGATATGGAGGTCTGAGTAAGAATTAGTATGGATGATGGTTTTGGGCTTGAGCCTTGAAGAGACTTCCTACATTTCCCCGTGATGGGGAATCAAAGTTCGCATAGTTCGATGGGATGATGGGACACCTAAGGAGGAGAACCACGAGAATGGATGCATGGAGAGGACCCAAAGGAATTGGAACCTTAGGGTCAAAGCATGAGATTATCGAGACACATGGGCTCGAGGGAAAGTTCTGTATCAGACATGAGTGATGGGCTTGAACCTCGTGGAGGCTTCCTACGTATCCCCGTGGCAGGGAATCAAAGAACATGTAGTTCAGATGGTGAATATAGTTTAACGTCATGTGGGATGGGGGTGAACCGACGTTAAGGGGGTCAAAATGACTGGAAGGTGGGCTTGAACCTCATGGAGGCTTCCTACGTACCATTCCATGACATGGATCAAAGTCCCCATAGTTTGGGATAGATTGGGGATTATTCTCTGAGGCGGCCCAAGGTGTTTGGGGATTGAACCTCATGGAGGCTTCCTACGTACCATGCCCTGACATGGATCAAAGTCCACGTAGTTTGGGATGGATTGGGGATTACTCTTTGAGGCGGCCCAAGTTGGTGGGGCTTGAACCTCATGGAGGCTTCCTACGCACTATTCCTTGACATGGATCAAAGTACCCGTAGTTTAGCATGGATGGGGCTTATGCTTTGAGGCAGCCCAAGGTGGTGGGGCTTGAACCTCATGGAGGCTTCCTGCGTATCATTCCTTGACATGGATCAATGTCCCCATAGTCTGGGATGTATTAGGTATTACAATCTAAGGCGGCCCATGGTGTTGGGGCTTGAACCTCGTGGGGGCTTCCTATGCACCATGCCTTGACATGGATCAAAGTACCAGTAGTTTAGGACGGATGGGGATTACGCTCTGAGGCGGCCCAAGGTGGTGGGTCATGAACCTCGTGGAGGCTTCCTATGAACCATACCATGACCTGGATCAAAGTCCCTATAGTTCAGGATGGATAGGGCTTACGCTCTGAGGCGGCCCAAGGTGGTGGGGGTTGAACCTCGTAGAGGCTTCCTACGTACCATGCCTTGACATGGATCAAAGTCCTCATAGTTTGGGATGGAGGCATACAGTTTAACGTCATATGGGACGAGGGTGATGTCATGGTTGATGCTTACTCTAAACCCACGTGAGTCATTCCCAGTGTGAGAAACAAGAGGTAGCAAAGGCCTGAAGACAACGTCATGAAAGGTGCATCCGTGGGATGTGGGGAGGGGCTTACGCTCTGAGGTGGACCAAAGAGGAAACATGGGCTTACATGTGGTTAACAGCCCAAAAAGTTGAGGCTTACTCAAGGATGGAGGCCTGAGGCGAAAAATCACAATGGGAGAGGGATTTGGGACCAAAGAAAGGAGGATCCCTGTTCCCTATCATGCACTTCACTGGACTTAAGGACCGCAGATGAAAGGAGGAGAAAGGGTGTTGCATCCTGCAAGGAAGATTAGGTGATTTCACTAAGGTGGATTCCCTTACCCGCGGACAAACGACACTATGATAAGGAGGATATCATCCCCTGTGAGTGGTGATCCCATCTCCGTGGAGACGAGTGTGCATGGAGAATGTTTGAGGTGGGGGGACCCTGCGTCTGAGGCATAGGGTGAGGTCACAGTTTAACGTCATGTGCCAAGGACGATGATGCTTGTCAGTTTAATGTCCTGCAGCTTAGATGAGGTGGGTTTGCTCCGCACCCCTAAGACTTAGATAACTGGTACCCTCTGCTCCTTGTGGGAGGGAAGGAATCGACAACGCCGTAGAAAGGGGGTGTCATGGAGCGAACCATAGAGGGGTCCATGTTAGCATGGATATGTGAAGAAGCAATATATGTTAGCGTGCTTATACAAAAAAGCATGAGGTAAAGAAACGCAACGGACGGTATCATCCAAGGGACGTTGATTTTACTTCGTCTGCGCCTAGAAGGCTACATGGGAAAATGACACAAGATGTGGATGCCCGGGGGCGTGAGAGACACCCGCGAATGGCATCCATAAGGAGATCATCGGGCGCGGGCACAAGGGGGCACCCGGGGAGCACTGAGGTCAGGGGTACTGGGGGGATTTCACGCAACCTTTGAGGCTTTCACAAAATAATTAGGCTTACACCAAAAGCACTTGGGCTGGCGCGAAATCGGTGATGCTTGCGCGTAATTGGGGTCGCGGTTCTTCATATGACTAGAAGGATTTCACGCAAGGAGTATGAATTGCGCGCAAGTGGGAGTGACTGTGTGCAATGACAGGGGGTGCACGCAATTGGCCGACTTGTGTGAAATGGAAGAATTGCGCGCAAGGGGCAGACCCCGAAGGGATTGTAATTCAGTCTAATCCATGGGGATATCACGCGAAGGTAGACCCCGGTGTGACTTGGCATGAAAAGAATCGTACCTGAAGGCCATATTGCACGTGCGAAAGCCGAATTTTGTTCACGAGAGGTAGTTCAGTTTATTCAGCCCCAAAATGGAAGGGGGTCACCTTCTATTTACAGGTGCCTGGGGGAGAAAAAAACAGCTCGACACGAAATAATTGCGCGCTGAGGTCGGTTGCGTGAAATGTCAAACGCGCAGGGTAGGGCGTGAAATTATTTTGCGCCTGGGTCGAGGCCTCTTCGCGAAACCCGGAAAATTCCACACCAGCCACAATTTTTTCACGCACCTAGGAATTTATTTCGTACAGCCCCTCCGGGCCCCCCAGACGGGGTCCTCGGGTCTGAATATGACTTATCTTTGTCGTTTTGGAACCTTCTTCAGCACTTGAGCACTTTTCGGCGTCTACAAATTCCGCCCCTCGGAATTAGATCGGCGAGGAGTCTCAACGGTCAGATTCCGAGGGAAACGCCGAAATGCAGGGCTCTGTGAGGTTCATGCGCGGAAAAATTTGGAGTGGCATGCAAAACGTCAGAAGGTGTGGAATCTTCTTTTCGTGGGGGCATGGAACCCTGGCTTAGCCTATAAAATAAACCACGGGTCCCATGCTCCGTACGACTCTTCTCGCACGACAAGCTTCAAGCTCTCGTGCGCAAAACGTTCTTTGGCCCTACGTGAAAAACCGCAATGCCATCGTCTTCTCAATGTGATCTAGTGCATGTGTGGGGCAATTATAGGGGCATTGGAATTAGTCCGAACATATGGGAATGAAAATTTTTAATCACGTTACCCATATTTGGAACACTATAGGAGGGGTGTGGCAATAAAGGACAACTATTGACCATGTTCGAAACACAGCATCCATATTGCATTAGCCTGAAATGGGGATAATAAATGATGGTCAACTGCTGACCATGTTCGCAACACAGGACCTAACTCAAATATCATCCATTAGTATTCCGGAATGTTGGCCCAGGTTAGTAGGAAGACTATAGGTCGAGCATCCATACTGTTAGGGGGTCCCTTCAAACGTGATCAGTCTTCCGGAACATTGGCCCAGGATAGCAGGCGGCCCATAGGTCAAGCATCCATACTATTATGGGGTCCCTTCAAACGTGAAAGAGGATGAGGGTCTGAATAAAGGGGTATTCAAAGCATGGAACGTGAAGTGGTGGTTTGTTCAAATAGAATCGAACACTCCCAAAATTACGCCACCGTGATGGAAGCACATTAGGCAGGCGCATTAATCTGATCATGGATCATCTCTACTTTTAGATTGGACCCCTCTGGTCAGGGAACTGTCACTTACCAATGTCTTATGGGGAATCTTGAACTTGTTCAGGGGAAATTCTGTAGTTACGCAACTCCCTGAGGGGTCAGTCCAAGGGGCCGACGGTGGGGGAAAGGATGAGATTTGTGATTCTTGGGGCTAGACCCAAGATGAAATGTCTGGGAGTTCCTACCTATCCCATAAGTATGGGAATAAAGCCACACGTAGTTCTAGAAAGTGTCTTAGTTTATGGTCTTAAAACTCGGACCAAGGATCGACAAAGAATGCAGGATACACATGAAAAGAAGATTATGAAACCCGACATAAATGAGGACATAAGTCCAGCTTATCATGTGCTCCTTGGGGAATTATTTAGGTCATGGGACCGAACACGAATATTTGGCTAGGCCCATGGGGGAAGTGCCCAAGAATTCATACATATTCCATAAGGATGAGAATCAATCCACACATAGTTCTGAAAAGTGGCATGGTAAGGTAGTAGTGCAAAGGATTAAAGAGGCATGCAGGTCTGTCCCTCACACCAAAAGAAGCGGTATTTGATGTATCTTGTTTGTCCTTTAAGGTGAATGGTTTTTTTTTGTGAAGCGATAGGCCTGGGGTAGAAATTACGGGCATTGCCATAAGAATAAATCCATATACAGGTGTTGTAAAATGGTATGGTGGATGACCGATACCCAATGTGATGTCCCCTATGATGAAGTCATCACAATGCAGTGTCGTTTTTCGTCGTGCGGCCATGATGATATTATCACAGTTTGGGGTCATGTGATTGGACCCGACAACACAGTTTAAGGTCTTATAGCTTGGAACTAGAGGGAATGTGCATGACGTGAAAAAGCATACCCAACATGAATGAGGACATGAGTTCGAATCATTTCGACACATGATTTTAGGAGAGGAGCCTCAGGCCAAGAGGCCAGTGAGGGTCAGAGGGTAAGGGGCTAGAGGAGTTGGATTCTAGTTGAGCTGGACGCAAAAATGAAATTTCCGGGTGATCCAACATATCCCATGAGGATGAGGATCAAGCTGCATGTATCTCTTAGAGAAGATCCCAGTTTATGGACTTAGCGCTCGGATCACGAGATCCCCAAATGACATCGCATTGCAGCATTGTCCCCCTGACGTGAAGAGGTGCACTAAGGGATAGTGCTATGAGTGTAAAGATTCTACCTGGACATAATGGGGTAGAACATAATGTGAATCATGCAACCAACATTCAAGGCCTGAAGGGGCTGGCATGACGATAGAGGATTACTACTGACCATGTTCGCAACACAACATCCTATCGAGTTAGCCTAAAATGGGGACAAACAAATGGGCATCAACTGGTGACCATGTTCAGAACATGGGATTTTTATCAATTTTTTGTCTGAAACCCTCGAGGGTGTTGGACTGTAATGGTAGGAGATCCCTTAGGTGTGGTATCCATGCCGTTTTGGGGGTCCCTTCGGGTGTGAAAGATAACGAGGGACCAAATAAAGGGGAACATGAATCTTGAAAAGTGGATGGAAACTTGCCCCAATCGAATCTGAAACTCTAGGTCCTAGACCATAGTACTCTTGGACACATCGATGAACCACTGCAAAGGGTTAAGGGTCCCAACTTGAGAGCGGCCAAGAGATGGATAATTCCCAGGATAAGGGGGTCATGGTGCCAAAAACCCAATGCGAAGGAGGGAATAACCTTGTACCACACCTATATGTCCCCCTCGTGGAGAGGAATAGGCCAAGGGGCCTAGGTGGCCGAGAAATCAGAAGATATCTAAGGGATGGGGATAGACCCAAAATCTAAATGTTTAGAAGGTCCTACTTATCCTATAAGGATGGTAATCAAGCCACACATAGTTCATGAAGATACAGTTTAACGTCTTGCAGGACAAGCGTGTAGTTTAACGTCATGCGGGATGAGCGTGCAGTTGAACGTCATGCAGGATGGGCGTGCAGTTTAAGGTCATGCATGATTGTCGTGTAGTTTAAGGTCATGCATGACCATAATCTAGTTTAAGGTCATGGAGGACCCAGAAAATCCTAGGTCAGGCCAAGAATTGTTTAAGAAACATGTCATTGGTGGGAAGAGTTATACACTCACCATCCATGGTCACCAGGGAGTACGCACCATTGGGATAAACCTTATAAACAATGAAAGGTCCTTCCCATTTGGGCTCTAAATTGGGTGGTTTCCTACTGGGGATCATTGGCGCTCTAAAGGCTAGTACCAAATCACCTTGAAAGAAAGATCGGAGGTGAACCTTCTTGTTAAAATCTTGAGCCATCCTGCTCTGATGCCTTTCTAGGTTGTGCAGGGCACAAATCCTATTTTCGTCCTGTGCTTCCAATTCAGAAAAACAGATTTCAGTCACTCTATTCGGCGCTTGCTGGTCATAGACCACTGTGTGAAATGAGGGAAATAGAATCTCGATGGAAGGACGACCTCAGTTTCGTACACCAGGGAATACAGAGTCACCTGGTTGGAATTAAGAGTCATCGTCCGATAGGCCCAAAGGGCATTGGGGAGCTTATCCAGACAAATCTTCTTGTTTTGACCAACCATTTTCTATAGAATGTTATAGAGGGTTTTATTGAACGCCTCAATCTGTCCATTTTCTTGCACGTGATAGCGGGAGGTATGGTTAGAGTGGATGTAGTACTTGGTGTACAACTTCTTCAACTCGGATGCTCAAAAGTTGGTGACGTTATCGGTGAGGATAGTGTGAGGAACCCCAAACCGATGGATGATATTGGAACTCACGAAGTTGATGATAGAACATGCCTTGACTTCATTGATCATAATTGCCTCTGCCCACTTGGAAAAAAAATCCGTAGTAGTCAGAATGAATCAGCTTTGGTGAGCCATTGCCGGTGGGTATGGTCCTACGACATCTAATCCCCAGACTGTGAAGGGCCAAGAGTACTTGGTAGTGTGGAGAGGCTCTAGTGGCCGATGCACAAATTTAGCATGAACTTGGCATGTATGGCATCTCTTGGAGAACTTGATGTATTTTTGGATCATGGAGAGCCAAAAATACCCTGGTCTCCAGATCTGGTGAGATAGTTTTGGCCCAACCTGATGGGCACTCCAGGAACCAGTGTGAACCTCTTGCATGACCTGTGGAATCTTAACCCCATAAATGCAATGGAGGAGAACACCATCAAACCTATGCTTATAAAGGATCTACTCAAGACTGGGTAAACTTTAGAGGGTAAACTGTAGCGCACAACATCAGATTCGCTCGCGCTTGGCCTGGTCTGATGGGAGATTACCGTGTTGGAGGTATTCAACCGAAGGTGTCCTCCAATCCTCAACTATTCCGATTGATGCACCTGGATGACCCAGGGGTCCTGAAGTAGAGGTGCCTATGGTAAGATGGATTACTTGTGGGCCATCATCGCCATCTGGGGTAACCTGAGCTATAACTCTCCGATGCACCACATGGATGATCATATCATCCTGTTCGGGCTCTGCAAGTGATGTAGCAAAGCTGGACAAAGCATCTTCTTGACCATTCTGTGACTGAGGGACATGGATAACCTCTGGACGATAAGGGAACTGGGCCATTAGCTGGAGAGTGCGTTATAACAATGGTACGATCTCTGGATTCCTAACAACATATTCAACATTTACCTGCTTAATAACTAGCTCTGAGTCCCCTTTCACATGAAAGTGGGGCACGTCGATCTCAAGGTCCAGCTCGAGACCAGTAATGAGGGCCTAATACTCTTCCTCATTGTTAGTGCACCCTTCTGATAGTAGGAATGAGTATGGCAGAATGGTTTGCACCGGGGTGATAAAGATGATACCCAGGCCTACTCTTTTAAGCCTAGGATCATTGAGCCTCCTACCAGTGGGGCTCTGGGAGGCACCATCAAAGTGCATTTTCCAACATGGAACGACATGATCGACAGAGAGGATTGCCTCATCAGGAAAATCCAAGTCTAGGGACTGATTCACGGAGGTTGGATGGGCAGCTAGGAAGTCTGCCAACACCTTCCCCTTAATGGCCTTCTAAGGCATGAACCTGATGTCAAACTGTTTGAGGATCACCACCCACTGCGCTAGTTAGAAAGTCATCATGGGACGACCTAGGATGTACTTCAACGGGTCTACTCGAGACACGAGCTGTACCTCATGGTGCTCCAGGTAATGTCGTACTTTCTGTACGGTGAACACAAGCACAAGGCGACTCTTCTCGATAGGGGAGTATCTGGTATCCTTATTGAGGTGCATGCGGCTGAGGTAGTAGAGGCTGTTCTCTATCCCCTCATTGTTATTCTAAGCGAGAAGGGCGCCAAGGGACCGTTCCAGGGTGTTAATATAGAGGACTAGTGGCTTCCCGGAGATGGGTGGTATCAAGACCGGAGGCCAGAGAAAATATTTCTTGATTTCCTCAAAGGTGGTCTAGCAATCTTTGTCCCACTCATAAGCGGTGCCCTTCTTCATGATCCAAGAGAACGGATTAAACTTACCAACCAGATTAACAATGAATCGGAGTATGTAGTCCAAGTGGCTTTGAAAACCTCAACGCTCCCAAATATTTCTCGGGGGAGGCATCTGGAAGATTTCCTTGATCTTCACTAGGTCAATCTCGATGCCCTGATAACTAACAGCAAAGCCAAGGAACTTCCTGGAGGTGACCCTAAAGGCACACTTCAACGGGTTCATCTTCAGGTGGTGGGAACGGAGGAAGCCAAATAGTTCCTCAAGGTCCCTGAGATGCTCCTCGTGCTGGTGAGATTTGACCACCAGATCATCCCCATAGCATTCCACCAATGTGTCGAGGATTGGCTTGAATATATGGTCCATGGCCCACTGATAGGTGGCACCTGCATTCTTCAGGCCGAAGGGAATAACCTGGTAATAGAAATTACCTTGGGGTGCCCTGAAAGCAGTGGACTCTTAATCCTCTGGGGCCATCCAGATCTGATTATATCCAGAGTAACCATCCATTAAGGAGAGGTATTGGAAACCCGCCATAGCATCGATCAACAATTTTGTCACTAGAAGGTGGAAATCATCCTTCGGACAATGGCGATTGAGATCCCAGAAGCTGATAGAGACTCTGATATGTATGTTCTTCTTTTTGAATGGTGCAATGTTGGCCAGCCACTTGGGGTAGTAGACCTCCTTAATGAAGTTATCCTTGATGATCTTGTCACCTACGACCTTGACCATGGCACCGTGAGAATGGTGCATCTTTCTAGGAGGCTGCTTGAACCTGCAATGATTTGCCGGAAGACCACGGTGGTGGACGACTACCTGAGGATCTAGTCTCAGCATCTCGTCGTAACTCCAGGAGAATACATCACGGTGATGCTTAAGGAATCCTACATACTGCTGCTGCTCCTCAGGGGACATAGAGGCACTGATCATTGTGGGTCTCAGGTCTTCCTCGCTTCCGAGGCTCACCTCAACCATCTCATCGACCATGGCATAGACGCCTTCCTCAAAGGAAGGGGGGGGGGGTGGATCCTCTATATCCTCTTCTCCACTTATGGAGGGATCCTCTATGGGGGAAGCTACTTCTGAGCTACCAAAACCTAATGGGAGGCTGGTACCAGTATGTTCGGCAGTGGTTTTTGCATTGGGGAACTCTGGTGCTGCTGAGACCATGGCTATGAAGGCTGTCGACCTGATCCCATCTGGCCTCTGGCCCAAGGGGTCAGACTTGACAATATTAAAGTAGTAGTTGTGCATCAACTGGAGCCGGATTATTCCATCCCGGCGAAAATAGACAAGTATGATTTACTTCTGTTACCATCATCTGGACATCCCAATACCTGATGGGAGTGTGAGGATCTGGGATCACTGAAGCCGGGTTCATATAATAATACGAAGTGATCTTCTAACGCTGCCTGGATTTGGGAGCATGGTCCCCCCTTGTTCCGGAAATGACAAAAAACTGCCCCATATCGAGGGTCATGGCCTCCAACCGATGGATCGAGAAGACATAGGCATCATTCAGGACTTCCCAAGGGTCGATCGTAGCGGTGACGGGCTCAACTCCACTTGCCTGAACATGTTTATCCTTCCTCTTGTAATAGTCAGCGTCCAAGTAGCGGGCTTCGTAAGAGGCCAAAGAAGATGCATCACCTTGGAGTATGCCTAATTGACCATTAAGGGTGTACTTGAGGCATTGGTGATACGATGAGGGGACCACCGCATGCAGGTGAAGCCATGGCTTGCCCATCAATGCATTATACGTGGTGTCCTAGGAAACAACCATGAACTCGGTTCTGGCCACTAGGCCACCGAACTGGGTCTTCAGACGGACCTTTCCGAATGGGGTCTAATTTGTCCTATCATATCCCTAGATTCTTAAATCATAGGGAGTCAGGTCATCTTCCGATAAACCTAGCTTCTGTAGTGTCCGTTTCAGGATAAGGTTGATCCTGGAGCCAGTGTCAACGAGACAGCGGCGAAACTCCATGTCATTGAATTGGTCAGTGATATACAGCAGGTGGATGTTCCCCTATATGGGGGAGACTTCATCCTCTCTAGAGAATGAAATGCTAGCTTGGAATTAGGCATCCTCAACTGTTTCAGTATGTAAAGATTCTACAGCTGCTACCTCTGTCTCAAACTAAAGGGGGCTCCTTAAAGCCTCGGCAAGTGCTTCGTGCATATCTGGTGACAGGTGAAGGGATTCAAGGATGTAAATCCTCACTGGGATGCCGGAGAGGTGCTTGAGAACTTCGTACATCCATTCCAGGCGCAAACTTATACTTACGGGGAGCCGCTCTGTGATGGAAGGCATGGCGGGCCCTGCCGGCCGGACCAGCGGCTGACTGGTACTGGGAATATCCCGCTGCTCACTAGTCAATGCTCGGAGAGTAGCTATCGGATGAGAGCCAGATGAATGAAATCGGCTTGTAGCAGGTCGAATCTGGTCGCAGTACGGACGAAGTGGTTCTACCATATTCAGTAGCACAAACGGTGATGGAGGAGGGCCTGTTGACACCGGAGGAAGAGGCTGTGCATGCTGAGTTCTACGCTGGGCCTACTGTATGGTCTCAGCGGCATGCATGGACTGGCTGGAGGTGCCAACTGACATGCCCCAATGACCCTTTTGATTGTGGCCCCGCTGACGTTGGCATCAGCTAGGGAAATTGGGGAGGTTTTCCTGGCGCTCCCCCTCATCGGGAGTAATATATGGGTTTACCAACTCAACAGTGTTAACCGAAGCTTACCCTTGACTATCAATTGATGAATCATCCACCACTGGGTGGATTCTGGGGGAAATCCCCATCTCCAGGGGCATAAATTCACTGAGAGTGCAGGAAAATGGCGGCATTGGTGGGGAGAATTTTTTTTTTCTGGCACCGCCTAGACTTACTCTTCTGGGAAGAGGTCAGCTGATATGATGACACAGAAGTGGAGACCACAGCTTTTGAAGGCTCTGGCTGATTCAAACATGCACGGATAATTCCATGGGCATGGGAGACTGTCTTGTGAGCCATCCAGTAATTATACTTCTAGGACCCACAGTCAGAAACCTGCTGCCACTCACCTTTGCCGCCGCTACTTCTATTTGACCTCACAAAGACATATTCCACTTGTGTTAGGTCCGAACGCAACCTGACATTGTTGTTGTCAATCTGGTCTTGGAGACAGTCCTTGAACACATAGCATTGTCTGAGGGTGTGCCTCAGGATCTGGTGATAAGGGAAGTAGTTGGGGTGATCAGTGAGATGTGCCTCTTCTGGATTTCTGCACTCAGGCAGTCGTACAATCCTCTGCTCTAAATCACTACTGAAGTAACTGGGGACCTGAGCCTCATTAAACAAGTAGGTTCGATCTCTTCTGTCCAGAAAGGGGGCTCTAGGAGCCGGACCCTGATGGGGGGCCGAAGGAACCTTCCGGTGTGGCAGAACTTGATTATCTCACCTAGGTGGTGGCAACACATTACGTGGGGGCGCCTGCCGGTTCTGAGGTGGTTACTGCTAGGCTGGAAACTACACCTATGGAGGAGGACCTCTGCGGGGCTGTAGAGCTAGCTCCACTGGTAGAAATTCTAGCTTCCTGGGGTCCTCTACCTATGCCACCACGGTGGGCTCGGCTTTGGAAGCCCTCCTTGCTAGGACTACAGGGGTAAACAGACGTGTTTGGATGGCCTTTTGCAGAGCTTCTTCGAGGCACTGAGAATTATCTAAGAAGTATTGTAATCGTCCGGGATAGTTCTGAGTGATCAGGGAGGGAACCAGTTCTGTCTTGACATTCCCCACGCACATCGTCAGTAATTTATCCCAAGTCAGTGGCCTGTCAAGGGAGTATGTGAGCCCCTTCCACTAGGCGACAAATTCTGCGACTCTTTCTTCAGGCCTTTGCTTGCACTTGAAGAGGTCTGTGATGTTCGTTTTCCGGGTGGTAGAGCTGAGCTGGTAAAGGAACTGCCTACGAAGGTCCTCCTAGCTAGTCACGGATCGGACGAGGAGTTTTCTGTACCAAATGAATGTCAGCCCCTCCAGCATCTGAAAAAAACAGCAGAGCTTGGCAGCCTCCTGCTGCACTGGGTCCCCTAACATAGGCCCACACCTTGAGTTAAAGTGGTCCAGGTGCTGTGGCGGGTCCCCCATCCCATTAAAATGGGAGAAGGTGAGGTTTCTGAATCCCAGGGGGTGCTGTCATGTCATCCACCCATGCCAGATATGGCTTTCCATCAGGTGAGATGTCCACCTATCACATCTCCAAATCCTTTAGGTAGGAAATGAGTTCCACCATTGGATTATCTGTATGTGAGTCCCTGTCCTGACAGGGATCCCTAATCATCAGCGCATTGTCGGGCTCTTCAATGTGGTAGACAAGCTCAACGACTCGTGAAGTAGCTAATGGAGCGACCCTTGGGGCTGCCGGAAGAGCTCGAGCAGGGTTCCTCAGATTGTCACGCCATTCAGGAGGGTTCTGTGAGACATATCGTTCCCTCTTTCCATGAGCTCTAGCTTTCGCCCTGTCAGTGAATACTGTATGATCAGGGTTGCCTGGGGGAATCTCGCCGAGGGGTAGTTGTTCCTTCCCTTGCTGCCCCGACCTAGGATCACCGTAATCGGTTCATCGATCTACAATACATTTAGCCAGAATTTCATCGACAAACTTCTTCTTCTCAGTAAGTTTCTAGCACAACGTGGCCTTTTCAGGGTCCTCTTCCGTCTTTTTAATTGAGGCGGACAGGTCCGAGTGCTTGACAGCTCCGACATGCTCTTTGTCTTTACTAGCATTCCGGATGAGTACCAATGCCTCAGTGGGTGCAAGGAGACCTAGGAGGTTCCTCTGCTGATGAGTAATCCTCCCTGATGGGTCTAGTAGTGGTGGCACGTCCTCAGGGAGGACATTCCCATCAAGAAGTTCCAGCTCGTTTTCCCCTCTTGACAGAATGGTCATGTTGACCGCAACCCTTCTCGGGGGAATGTCCTCAATGTTTCCTAGCGAGTTGGGCTACTGGTGAATTGCACTAAAGAGGAGGGTATCATAATTCCCCAAGCCAAAAACTTTCATGTGGGGTGTAGCCTCCTTAATAACTTTGCAGAGTACTTGGAATCCCTAAACGCATTGCTGTTGGAGGGTCGTGCGGTGACCAGGTGACTCGGGGTATTGGATCACGGGGAGTGCGGCAAGGTCTACTAGACAGAATTGTTCGCCAATGTCTTCAAGGTGCTCTTGGATAATAGGATAAGACACTCTTCATTGGTGAAAACATAAGTGAGTCGCCCAGAGGGTCAGGCAGAAACATTCAAAGTCCTCCAGGGTGAGCGATTTCGGCGTACCAAAAGTTGGTCCTGTGACCGAACAAAACTTCTCAGGGAGGTGGCCTACTGCAAGTACGGTCCAGAAGCTCCTCAGATCAGATTCAGGGTCTGGCCTTTGATTTCCCCACTCATCAATTGAGGGTGGATGAAGAACTGGTAGCGGTGCTAAGGTTGGCCGCTGGGCCAGCGGGCTTGCCGGCAGAGAATACAATGAGCAACCTGATTGGCCGCTAAATCTTGGGCTGTCCCCTGAGGACTGTAGTGACCTAGCCGCTATATCATGAATGGATAGACCAGAGACCAAAGGTCCTGACACAACATTAGTGCCCACCGAGGGTGGGCTATGTCGCGACTCTTCTTCAATTGACCCCCAAAATAGCTCTCTATAGTCTATAGCCGAGACAGAGGGCACTTCCGGAGATGATGGTGGCGACTGTGCGGTCAGTCCCTAGGGACACACCAAGTTATCGTCCTTCGAAATATACCTTCGGAGGGAGGCAGGGATCACATGGATATCACATTCCGGGAGTATGAGGCTGATGTGCTTCATTCCTTCCCCATCCCTTGACTTGGCAGACTGAGGGAAGGGCTCCCGCGCTGAGTCTCACTCTGCTTCGGAGTCCGAGAAGCAGACCGGTCTGATCCATGTTTGGTCTTCCCCATAATTCCTCTTGTGGCAGTGACGACTCGCCTTCCTGCCCATGGGCCGATCCTTGGGAGAGGACTGATTTCTAACTTGGGGTCCTCTAGCCATACTGGTGCTGGGGTGGAGAGGGTTTCGAACCAAGAAAGCTGAGGTGCAAGGAGCACCAGGACAAATATCGAAAGGGACACGAGGAGGACCTCTGTGCTAGGCATTAGTGAAGTGAGGTTGGCCTCAACCTCTCAGACCACTGGGGCGAGTAGGACCTTCACCGATTAGCACGAGGACATGGGGAGGACCTCTATGCTGGCAGGTGACCAGACATGCAATGTCTCTATACCCACGGTCTGCGGCCGGGGGAGTGACCCCGTACCTAGTGTAGTGAGCGCGGGAGAGACCCCCACATAGAGTGTTCTTGTCATGGGGAAGACCCCTCACTATGGTTGAAGGTGGAATGGGAAAAACCTCCAAGATGAGGTAGGAAATAGGGAGGACACACACCTTCCATGGTGGCTGTATGGAGTAGGCCTCCACACTGGGAGGCATTTCCGTGGATTGGTCCTCAGTGGCCATCGCCTGTGCCGGCAACTGGGAGAGTCAACCAAACCTACCCATGGGGAGGTTGGTGCCTCGATCTAGGTCGGGCGTATAACCACCCCTGCTCAACGTATGCATGGAGTTGGTGATATGAGTCAGCAGTGGCTCGGGCCACAGTAGTCGCTGACGTTGACGCCCCATGGTGGGCACCCTCTTCCATTTGTGCATGACGCTAGCACTGGGTCAGAGAAATTGGAGCCAGTGTTGTAGAAGCATGTCTTACCTGCACTTTGACTCGGGGAACCAGACGACGGTGCTAACACTGGCTGGTGGGATCCCTCACCGGGAGCCCATGAAGTGAGACTCCAATTGGGCCAATCCGGACATCCCCTACCTCATTGGTGTTGGGGAGAGAGTTTTCAAGGCATTCCAGGGACAAGCTCCTAAAATGATTGAATGTTGGGGTGGGGAGTAGTGGCTCCCTGCGTGGCCCTTGGGGGCGGCGTTGATGGCGAGGCACAACTTCCTAGACATCCAAGAGGGCCACATACCTAGTGTGGATGATCCCCTCCTTCTCTTACCAGTGTATAAGGTCCTTAATTACCCTTCACTGGATAATTTTCGTAGGGAGAGGGGGCGTGGGCACCCAGCAGTCGTGGTGGTCGAAGCTGTCATGGAAGAGGCCGAACTGAATGGGGTAGCTATGTTGATATTTCCCCTGCCCCTACACTAGTGGGCAGGTGATCTGGCTTTGGATGCAACGGCTTGGTTCCTGAAACTAGGTATATGAACTAATTAACACTGATAGGAAATGAAATCGACAACCAGTGCCCCAGTGCCGTTCCGTCTTCCATGGACAGTAAGAGGGATCCAAACTGACAACGTTTCAGAATGGAATTTTCAACGTCCTGACTATCCCAACTTCTGGGGAGTTTCATGTCAGGCCCACTGATTGCTTTGGGGACCTAGTGCCAGGTGACCGGGTCTGATGACAAGCTAATCCACTAGTGCATCAAACCCTACTAGTATCCATGTTGAGGAGAATATCTTCACGTTAGGTTCACCATTTCTGTTTCTGATGCTTTTTCCGGGGTGCACACATCTGTCACGCTGAGGACGCGCTGTAGTTACCCTGCATTATTACTTTCTAAAGGCGGGCAACATCCTCTCCTTATTTAGGGACGTCTACTCCTTGATCGAAACAGGATGATGGGATGTCGGTTCTTCCTTCCATGGATTCTTCCTCAGAACTCGTCATATAGTCTGGGTCTCCCTCATATATTTAAGACGTAATTCGTGAAACTCTTCCTGATGCCATATCTTCATGGACACTAGTTAATTACACTACTTCTGTCAGTACGTTCCAAGGAGTCCGTTCAGGGAAGCAACCATCAGTTAGGGGAGTTGTAATGTTGGGCACCACTGGTGTGTCTTGATGCTGGGGGATTGGAATGTCTGTCTGCTGTCCCTTATTATAGGGATTCTCAAAGGCGCGAAAGATGGAGGCATCCCACATTGGACATGGGGAATCATATGCCATGGGCATGTATCTGAGGTTTTCCTCAGCTTCCCATGTTTAACAGGGGTATGCCATGATTTTAACGTCTAGCGGAGATAGATCAGACTGATTGGAACACTGATTAGAGTGGATCATATTGAGGAACCCCCAGGAGGGAACACCAATATTGGGGCCAGCATGTGGGCAGCTTCTCAAATGCTGTGGAGGGGAATGAGGTGGCATGATCTCACTAGGATGTGGCGGCCAGAGTAAGAATCAAGATGAATGATTTTTTTTGGGATTGAAACTTGAAGAGACTTTCTACGTATCCTAGTGGTGGGGAATCAAAGTCCATGTAGTTCGATTGGACGATGGGACACCTAAGGAGGCAACCCGTGAGAATGGATGCATGGATGGGACCTAGAGGAAGTGTAACCTCCTGGTTAGGGCTTGAGCTTCACGAGACACATGGGCTAAAGGGAAAGGTCATGATGAGACATGAGTGATGGGATTAAATATCGTGGAGGCTTCCTACGTATCCCCATGAAGAGTAATCAAAGAACACATAGTTCGTATGGAGAATACAGTTTAACGTCATGTGGGATGGGGGAGAACCGACATGAAGGGGGTTGGAACGACCGGCTGATGGGATTGAAACTCATGGAGGCTTCCTATGTACCATGCCTGGACATGGATCAAAGTCCTCGTATTTCAGGATGGATTGGGTCTTACGCTCTGAGGTGGCCTAAGGTGTTAGGGGCTTCAACCTCATGGAGGCTTCCTATGTACCATGCATTGACATGGATGAAATTCCCCATAGTTTGGGATGAATTGGGGCTTACGCTATGAGGCGGCCCAAGGTGGTGGGAATGAACCTTGTGGAGTATTCCTACGTACCATCCCTTGACATGGATCAAAGTCCCTATAGTTTGGGATGGATGGGGCTTACGCTCTAAGACAACCCATGGTGGTGGGCCTTGAACCTCGTGGAGGCTTCCTGCGTACCATGCCTTGACATGGATCAAAGTCCCTATAGTTTTGATGGATTGGGGATTACACTCTGAGCTGGTCCAAGGTGTTGGGGATTGAACCTCTTTGAGGATTCCTACGTACCATGCCTTGACATGGATCAAAGTCCCCGTAATTCAGGATGTATGGGGCTTACGCCCTGAGGTGGTCCAAGGTGGTGGGGCTTGAACCTCATAGAGGCTTCCTACGTACCATGCCTTGACATGGATCAAAGTCCTCATAGTTTGGGATGGATGGGGATTACACTCTAAGGCAGACCAAGGTGGTGGGTCTTGAACCTCATTTAGGATTTCTACATTCCATGTATCACCCCAAGCTTCCATGATACGCTTCTCTTTCAATAATGCAATAGCTTGCATTGCATGCAGGTTCGAGATTCTAACACACCACCACCAATCAAAATAGCCGTTATGAATAGTAATACCCACTTTTTGAAATTATATAAATTTTATATTTCAAAATGGACTTCATTTTTGGATTCGGAATATCAAAATTAGCCTATGTTGATTTTTTGGTATTTTTCTGAGAACTTCCAATTTTCGATGAATAGTGAAAAATACTTAAAAACAACTTTTTTAATCAAAATAATTTATAGTGATAAATTAAATTATTGAGTGGTTTTAAAGTATAATTAGAATATATTTTAACCGTTTTATCCAATGGTGGTTATTAGAATTAATTTCACTTTGAAATTGGACATAAACAATTGTCAATCTTTTGATATATATTGTTTCTTAAAACACGCTATTTGTTGTGACAACGAGAATTAATTATTAAATTAATTAATTCAACTTATATGTTTTGAATTTTGTAAAATAGAAATCATTTTTGAATTAGGAATATCAAATATAGCTTAGGGTTAATTTTTGGTATTTTTCTAAAAAACTTCAATTTTTGATGAATAGTGAAACCACTAAGTGGTAGTTAAAAAACTAATTTTTCGTTTAAATGAAACTTTACCACTTATGTGAATTGAATTTAAAAAATCCGACAGACATGGTTGTTATTATTAAGTAAAATTTGGTTCAATGGGATGTAAATAATTTATGGTGAATAGTAACTTTTAAGTTTTATTAATCACAATTAAAGGTAATTAGTGTAATTTAAGATAAATATAATGTTATAATAATATGAAATTACCTTTAAAATTGTCCTACCCTTATTGGATTAGTCATGGACGACCAATAAAATCCATGGGTCAACTTGGGGACCGCATGGAGCCACTTGGTTAAGAAAATGACATTAATAACTTTTTATTTAAAGTAAAAATAAAATTGTCACAAACATGTGTTGTTTTGATAAAACAATTTTTAGAAGTGGTTATAAAAGTCATATTTTTGACTATAAATATTAATTGGAAATATAAAAAGATTTCATACATAATGGTAATTTTTTTATAATTTTTAGGCATTAAATAAATAAATTTATTTCTCACACCATGATGATGCAGCGATTACCTCATTAATGAACGATTTAAATAAAATGGAAAGATAAGGTAAAATATAAGACTTAAACTTGTATAAAGCCTATTGGATGGGTGGATTTAGAAACATTATCACATTATCCCTTAAATATATCATTGTGGGACCTTTAAAATCTGAAAATAATTTCATAATAATGTAACATTTCATGACATTCCAAGAGTGCCCTTCCTATCCTCTTATAAAAGCCCCCACCTCTACCACCTTATTCACACCTTCAAATCCATTTGGCTCGGCCAAAATCTGTCCAAATACTATCTCAACTTCCCTCTATTACTCCTATAAGTCTCACATTGGGCAGAAGTCTTCCCGAGGAAGCCTTTGGCTCAAATCAAAAAGAGTTACCCGATTTTAAGGTAATGTCTTCTCTTATGTTCTTTTGTTTTATTTTGCTTCTCCAAACCCTTATGCTCTTTTTATTCCTTTATTTTGTAAAAAAACCAGTATATTCAATATACTAGGATGTTTTTATGAGAATTATCTCATTTACACTTACACACACCTTCGTCTAATGATTAAAGAAGATACTGTTTCTGTGGGTGGCGAATTACTGCCTCACAAAATGATGATTGTTCAATCTTCTTTTAACACATCTCATGGTGGCCATTATGAGGAAACTATTTATATATAGGATATATATTATATTTATGTTTTCCATATGCTTTTGTATTTTTTATTTATGGCATACCTTTATGGTTTCCATTATGGGTACACACGATAATTTCATTTTAGGAAGTGCGGACTACCGCCCCCCTCAAAGTGATTTGAATCGTTAATTCAATATGTGGGACTTATAAAGGATGGAGTTAATGATATTATATATGATATTATATTGGAATTATAATATACCTTTATATCATTATGATTTCATTCCATTAAATACGAAATAGAAATGAATGTAGCGTTCATGCGTATGTACAGCTTACCGTCTCCATGAATGGTGCATTTCATTTCTTACCTCTAAATGTTATGTAATATTATAAATGCATGTATATACTGGATATATAGCATATATATGATATCTAAATCATGAATATAATTCTAGATATAATGGATATTTTACCACATGAACCACTTGTAATTATAAGAAGTTTATTTTTGACTCAAGTACCAAAGATCGACAAAACAACCGTTATTAACTTAAATAATTACATAATGTTCATAACATGGAAATAAGTGATATAAAAGGAATAATAAACTTGAAAAAGGTTCTTAAGAAAGTATAAATTAACTCTAGTTTATTATTCATGACATTAAAGAATGATCGTGTCAAGTCGGACACGAGGTAAGGGACTTTGTCTCAATCTCCTTTCATTGAGGCATATATTGTTTTATACACAACTTTATTTTATATACTGTATAAACCCTTTTGAATTTTACATTTATTCAAAAGGAATCTTTTTTATACGAAGAGTTTTACTAAATGACAAATTGGAATGTTTTTTTCGTACGTTTGCAGTGACAATGACTTCTCCACCGCCGTGACCATTATTTGAGTTTTGGCATCCTATACAAGCCATAATTTTTTTTTAAATGAAAAATAAATACTAAGTTTTAATTTTCTTTTATTTTGGTATTGAAAATGGTTTTATTATATCAATGTTTTGTATTGATATCTTGTGATTGAAATGTGGAAATGTTATATTTCCCTTATGCATGTTTATGTGATATGATTATGTTGTGGTTTATGATATGTTTAAACCTTTTCATATAAGGAATGCATTGGACTTAGTATGTGATGGGTGGAGCCTGATATAGCTCCTGGATGTATCAGTAGGTCTCATGAGACAAACTAGTGTCTTGGCACAAGGCCTTGACAAAATCTTATTTATAGTCTTGGCACAAGTCTTTGACTACGGGGTTATGATATTATGGAATTATGCATTCCATCATTATAAAAGTGGTTATTGATATTGCATGTGATTATTCTACTAGTAGAATATCCATGTGGATAAGTAAATGGCATTATTTCATTTTATTTTTTTCCATATTATGCTGAAGTTCAAGTTTAAAAGGCTTTTGTTTTAGTTATACATTGCCTTAAATGCTTATGTTTATTTATGAAAGTTTCCGCTATATTGATATCCTTACTGAGCATCTGAGCTCACCCCTTTCTATGTTTTATTTTTCCCAGGATGTGAAGAAATATTTTATGACTGACCTGTAAGGATAGTCTGAAGGGGATATGAGTGTGGACTATGGAGACCATGTTATTGTAGTTTTTCACTTTATGATGTAATGTAACATTTATGAATTTATCTAGGGTTTACAAGGATACTAAACTAATCGGTCTTTCGAGACTTGATCTTTTGTGATCATTCCAATGTTATGTAATAATGCACTGACTCTGGGTAACTGGGGTTGGGGCGTTACGCTCCATGCCTTGACATGGATCAAAGTCCCCGTCTTTCGGGATGGAGGCATACAATTTATTATTTTGCAGGATAAGGGTGATTTCAAGGTTGATGCTTACTATAATCCCACATGAGTCATGCTTGGTGTGAGAAACAAGAGGCATCAAAGGCCTGATGACCACATCGCGAAAGGTGCATCCACAGGAAGTGGGGAGGGGCTTACGCTCTAAGGCGACCCATAGAGGAAACAAGGGCTTGCGTGTGGGTAGCAGCCCGAAAAGTCGGTGCTTACTCCAGGATAGAGGCCCAAGGTGACAAAGCGCAGTGGGAGAGGGATTTGGTACCGAAGAAAGGAGGATCCCCATTCCCTATCACGCCCTCCGTAGGCCTTGAGGACCGAAGATGAAAGGAGGAGCAAGGGTGTTGCCTCATGTAAGGAAGATTAGGGGATTACACCAAGGTGGCTGCCATTCCCTACGAAAAAACGTCACTCTATTAAGGAGGATATCATCCCCTATGAGGGGTGATCCCATCCCCATGGAGACGAGTGGGAGTGGAGAATGTCCGAGGTGGGGGGGAGGGGACCCTGCGTGCGAGGCACGAGGTCATGTCACAGTTTAACATCCTGTGCCGAGGATGATGGTTATGGGCAGTTTAACGTCCTGCAGCTCGGACGAGGTGGGTTTGCTCCACACCCCTAGGACTTACATAACTGGTACCCTCCGCTCCTTGTGGAAGGGAAGGCATTGGCAACGCCATAGCATGGGGGTGTTGTGGAGCGAACCATAAAGGGGTCCACATTAGCATGGCTATGCGAAAAAGCAATAGCCGTTAGCATGCCTATGCGAAGAAGCATGAGGAAAAGCAACGCAACGGGCAGTATCGTCCAATGTACATTAAGGTTACTTCATACGAGCCTAGAAGGACACACAGGAAAATGGCGCATGATGTGGATGCTCGAGGGATTGAGATACACCCAAAAATGGAATCCATAAGAAGATCATCGGGCGCGTGCACAAGGGGGAACCCGGGGAGCACCGAGGTGAGGGGTCCTGGGGGGGTTGCACGCAACCTTTGAGGCTTGCGCTAAATAAGTAGGTCGGCACAAAAAATACTGGGCTAGCGCAAAATCGGTGATGCTTGCACCTAATTGGAGCCGAGGTTTTGCGTGTGACTAGAAGGATTGCACATAAGGAGTATGAATTGTGTGCAAGTAGGAGTGACTGTGTGCAATGATATGGGTGCACTCAATGGAAGGAATTGTGTGCAATTGACCGACCTGCCCGCAATGGATGAATTGCGCACAAGGGGTGGACCCCAAAGGGATTGGAATTTAGTCTAAGCCATGGGGATCTCGAGGGAAGGAGGACCCCAGGGTGACTTGGCGTGAAAAGAACCATACCTGAAGGCCATATTGCGCACGCAGAAGCTGGATTTCATGCACGAGAGCCGGTTGAGATTCTTCAGCCCCAAAATGGAAGGGGTTCACCTTCTATTTATAGGCTCCCGGGGGAATGGAAAATAGCTCGGCAAGAAATAATTGCACACCGAGGTCGGCTGCATGAAATGTCAAACACATGGGGTGGGGAGCGAAATTATTTCGCGCCTGGGCTGAGGCCTCTTCGTGAAACCTGGAACCTTCCATGCCGACCACATTTTTTCACGTGCCTAGGAATTTATTTCGTGCATTCCCTCCATGCCCCCAAGGTCGGAATATGAATTTGCTTTGTCATTTTGGAACCTTATTTAGCACTTGAGCTCTATTCGACATGTATAGATGTGCTTGCGGTTATGGGGACAACCTGGCTCTGAGCACCCTTCCAATGGGCTCTGGGATGGGGAAGCTACAAATACATCCATATAAATATAATTAGAAATATTCCTAGGGATATAACTATTTTTCTCATCATAGTTTCCAAATATTAAATAAAATATTCCACTAATACCAACTATAGCGACCCAATATTATCATACATAGATATTAAATTTTTAGATGAATATTTTTTACATTACAAAAATAAGTGAATAAATACGATAATTGTTTAGTGTCTTCGGAGACTAGAAACACAATATTCTAATTTGGTGAAAGATATTAAATTTCTCCCATAAATATCTTCCCATTAAGAACTTTTCAAAGAAATACCCTACTTAACACCTTTCTTAATAACCTAGGGAATGGAAACATAAGAAAGGGTGATCTCATATTCTCATTAAGGGTAAACAAGGGATTCACGTAAGTACAACATGAACATAAGGGTATGAGAACATGAGCATAAAAATTGAAAGGAATACCATGGACATCAAAGATCATAATTGTGAGTTATGAAAAAATACTAGCATTTCATAAGACATAAATCATAAGATAATCAAAGAACATTGTCCATAAGGGAAAAAATTGGCATAAGACATAAAATTATGGCATACACAAAGGCATATAAAATCATTTCCATAGGAGTCAAGTCTTAATTCCAAGGATATCATAGTAGAATGGGTTCACTCCCCAAACCATCACAGTATTCAAGATTCACTCCCAAGAGCTTGATAGTGTACACAGTCCCTTACTAAACCAGGATTAATCCTCATTATAGTAATTTCTATCTCATTAGGTATAAATCTTTACCCAGAGTATTTTAGGGAGATATAGGTCACACCTATCTCATACTGAAAACCATATTTATTCATGCTACAAGCTCAAAAAAATTCATTATATCATAACCCATAAAATGAAATAGGTATGATCAACATTTTATCATGTCATAGCCTGTGGAATAGAGATAGGTTTCATAATAATTATTTCATCATAGCATAAATAATTAAAATAAACAGGTTTCATAAAAATATAATCATGGTATAACCTATCGAAGAGAGATAGGCATCATAAAAATATTTTCATCATAAAAATAAACCATTCAGAGAAACAATAAACATGGTAACCTTGGATAATATCCCTATTAAAGAAAAATTAACATCAAAGGATGTAATTTTAGATGGAAAATTATTTTGAAAAGGCACTTGGAATATTTATTTAGGAAAAAAACTTTTATTTGAGAATAAATTTAAAAAATAAAAATTCCTAAAACATTTTAGAAATTCTATTTATTAAAAATAAAATTTTAATTTTATAAAGTAAACATTAAAAATAATTTAAATCACTTATTGAAAAATATATCCTTTCCTCTTTTAAAATAACTTTAAAACATAAAATATTTGGAAAATATATTTCATTTTTAAATCATTTATTTAAAATATAAAAATTTCCCAAATATTAAAGAAACAATTTTCATTCAAAATAACTTTAAAAATATTTAAGGTAATATTTAAATCATTTAGTGGTCATGAAATCAAAAAATTCTATTCATGTCATTCATGTTAAAAAAATATTCTTTTCACATTTTCAGTAATAGCCAAATGAGAAATATTTGGATAAAAAAAAAAATTCATTTAAATTTTCTTTTAAAAAGTCAAAAAATGGGTAAAAAATCCTTTAATAAATCATTTTATGAATGTTGAAAACATTTGGGAAAACTTTTTTAGAAAACATGGTTTTAAAAGAAAAAGGGTTTTCTATTGTAGATAGAAATAAAAATGAATTTTCTTAAAAATATATTCTCAAATATTTTATGTAAAAAAGATTATAAAGTGGTAATATTACTTGAAAATATTGCGAATAAAAATATTATAATAAAATACATATGTTTCTTGATATATATATCATATTATTTTATCACTGGAATACTAATTATGAGCATTATCGATAAACGATGAGATTGTAACATTAAATCCTTACCACTTTGGTAACATTGAATTGTAAGATCCATAAAAGTATGAGGTAAAATTAAACTTATAATATCATGAGAATAAATGAATTCATGATATTACATGTAAAATGGTCTATATATATACCTTATAATATAAGATAGGTGCGTAACATAATATATGTCACATAGAAGGAAAATTGAGTCAAAATCCCTTACAGCATTGGTAAATTTTGAACTGAAAATCACATGAGATAGAGATCATAAAATGGATATTTAAATCTCTAAAAATTTAAGTACATGTACAATTAATGTAATTCATTGATAGTATATACACCACATAAAATAAACATGTGGTGAATATGGAATGTGTCACATAGAAAAATAAAAGTGAGACAGAAATCCATTACCATAATTATAGACTTCCTTCATACTCATTTAAACCTCATTTATTATAAATATAAGTTTATTATAAATCTATTATATAACTTCATGTATATATTTCATATAATATATGGTTTACACAATCCCTTTTATTACCTATTTATAAACAATCCCATGTTAAAGTCACGTTTTGGGAAATAATTGCATTGTTTTTCGTATATGTTTTGATTTTTATATTTTTTGTCCTATTAATCTGATAATTTTACCATCATATATATAATAATAATAAGGAAATAATTATATTAATTATTAATAAATTATACTTTTAACACCAATCATGAAAGATGTTTTTGTGAAATGAAGTATGTTACGATCATGAAGATAGTAGGACAAACGTACACATGAGTAACATTTTCATTTTTCATCGATCATTATGAAAAGGAGTTAAGTAATATATTATCATTATATAATTATAATAATATCATAAATACCATATTATTTATTTAAATATACTTATGCAGATCATCCATGTTGTCTAGTTATGTAAAGAGAGTCACATCACTTCCTGGAGGCGGTAGTCCACATGTACACGAATGACATTATAATATTTTAATGAGTTAAAAAGTAAGAAATAAAATGATATATTATATTTTTAGAATGATAAATATTTCATGGGTATCTTCACGAGTCGGTAGTTCATCGTACACACGAGTAACTTTATCATATCCCCTACTGAATGTAAATTTTAAATTAATATATTTGATATAAAGAATAAAAAAGGTATTATTTGGTTATAAATATCATATATATAGTTTATATACATCATCATACCCAACCGTGATAAGTGGAAATGAAAAAATGGATGACATCGGTTTGTGAGGAGGTAGTCTAATGTACCCCTGAATGGTGATTTTGCATCCCATTTAACGGAAGTTGAGATGGTCGTAGGTCATGAACTTAACATAAAAACATATAAGTTTGTTTAATATAATTATTATATTATTTCATCATAGATTAATAATAGTTTAAGTATGTAGAAGAAGAAGTAATATAAAAATGCACATTGAAGAATGTTATCTCTTTTTCAGGTAACCTCATTAGGTTTGCACCAAAATCCGTCATAGGTTGGATTTATAGAAAAAATAAGGCTTATAATATAATATTAAGGAATTTTGAAAGTTATTTAGGCAGGTATTGGACAATTGAAAATGGTTTGAATGTGTTAATAGGAGATGAGATGGGGTGACCTTTTATTTGTGAGGTGAGTGGCACATATGTAATTTTTTGAAAATGAAAAGGTGTACCCACGTTTTTATCATAAAAAAGGCTCTAAAATGGATTATTCTCAATAATTAGACATTATCGGTTTGAAATATGTCTAAAAAAGATATTTTATAAAAGTTTAAGTTCTTTTTAACCCTTAATTTTTAGTTTAACCCCTAAAAATCCCATTTTTACCTCAACTGTTATAATTAATTTTTACAATTTGTACTATTAATTTTAGTCAAAAATTAATTTTACCTTATTATATAATACAAATTATTATTATTAAAAATATTTAATTCGTTTTCCATATTCAATTAATACAATTATATAAATTTAATTGAAAATTAATCCTGTAGATGCGACGAGAAAACAGGTTTCCAAAGAGAAAATGTTCAAAAGTTTACAATGTTTTTATATTCAATTTCAATATTAAATTTATTTGAATGAAGAAAATTGGATTAATATATATATATATATATATAATTGAACTTATTTTACTTTAAAATAAATTTAAAATATAATTTAACTTTATAAATAATTTAAATGAAAATGCAGTTTTCAATTAAAATTCTGTATTTTCACTATTCATCAGAAATTAAACTTTTTATAAAATTATCAAAAAGCCACTATAAGATAATTTTGATATTCTAATTTCAAAAATAAAATTTATTTTTTGAAATTTTATTTATAAAAGTTTAAAAAAATTGTTTTAGAAATTAATTCCCAAAAAATGCAACAAAGACGCTTTTTAGAAAAAATATATTTTTAAGCATAAAATTGGATTTATTCTCATATCTTTCCTAAAAAACATATAAAATGACTCTTAAAAAATTTATTGAATATATATAGTATATAAATTTCATTAAAATAATTCACCAAGATTGGTTAATTAATTTATTTAGGTAAAACATGTTTATATAAATAAATTTAATAAAAATAGAAATATAACACCCTGCCTTATAGGAAACCTCGATAGGTTACAAAAAAACAATAAAACACCACACTATGAAATATATGTATATATAGGGATCACCATATCCTTATAGAAAGAACACTTAAGTTGTAATGAGCTAAACTTTTATTAATGAAAATTCCTCTTGATCTAATTAAATTTATTATTATGTAAGATGGTTATATAAAACATATATACTTCTTTGGTTTTATGTTTTTGGATTTTAAAATAACATTATAAATCTTTACCGATGATAATATAACCATTGAACAATGGTCACATGATTATTATAAATATAGTGCTTTAACAAATCCAATTTACTCTGACAAAGGAATCAATGACCTCATTTAGTAGAATTGCTCTGTATGAAGCCCATTTGTCAGAGCTCAGAAAGGAGGTGGTGTCACCAGGATTTGATCTTGACCAAGACCAAGCTAAGCTTCAACATATTAAACTTGAGTGAAACCGCCCATGGGAGAAGTGGAAGTTAATATAGATTACCACCAGAGAGAAGTTACCTGAGCCTCCCTAGGAGTCTATCACCATCACACACATTACCCTTAGGTCTTATGCGGGTGTTATAAGGGGTTACATAACAAGACCCTAGAACTATTGTTATGTGCTTTATTTTTTTATAGACAATATACATTTATTTTATTATTGTTACTTTGAAAATATTTTTGAAAGAAATAATATTATTTTTAGTTAATATTCAATTAAGAAATCTATTTTAACAAATTAATGGATTTTTTAATTAAATAATATTTTAATTAAATATTATTACTAAATTAATTTTTATTAAATATAAATGATCATATAGTTTTTATGAATATAATTGTAATTTTTATTAAGGTCTAAAAGCTATTTGTTCAAAACGCATAAATTTTCGATAAATGACAGTTTTTATTTTAAAATTAAAAATTAAAAAATTTGGAAAATTATATAGATAAAATGAATATTATTTTTGGAATCAGGACATCTAAATTAACCAATGATGATTTTTTCATAATATTCTAAGACAATCGAATTTTTTGGATAAAAATTAAATACCGTTTAGATATATAATGTGATTTATGATATCATAATAACCCAATAGTGATGTAATAAAATACTATAAAAAGTATTTTCTGATAATATATGTTTTACCTTTAAAATAATGTAATATTAGATTTGTTAGATTAATTTTATGGTGCTTTAGTGGACCCTCCAAGACTTATAATTCATTTTAACTTGTAAAAATGATTTCTTTGAGAGTGTGACTCGCCTCCACATACTCAAGCCTAATATTTTAAGAAGTTAAAACATTGGCCTTATAAAATAATGTTTTACACTCCCATTTTAAAAAAACCATGGGTTGGTTTATGGTTTTTATTAGTTTAATGTGTGGTTCCCAAAACCTAAATAATAAGGAATTCCCTCCCTTTTCCTATATAAACCCACCCAAGATCCCTCTTCTCTTCACTCAAAACCCTTATAGCATGTCCCTAACCTACCCTCATCATTATAAAATCATACCAAGGTGCCACAAGATCCCAAGAATCCTCTCTCAAGCCCCTCTCATGACTTTGGGATCACACTTCCAAGTAAGGGATTTATCCCTCTCTCATTTTGTCCAAGTTTCTTTAGGTTTCTATACCATTGTATTTTAAATTATAAATGTTGGGGTATGATTTTGAACCTCCCACATACTTTTATTCTTATGTTTTAATGATTAGAGACCTATTTCCTTCTCATTAATGCCTCCCATTCACACCTGTTACCATGCCAAAATTCCATAAGGAATTTCTCCTTCCTCATTTATATTCAAGAAATTATTTTATATTATGCATTTAAATTCCATTACATATGTTGGGACATGTATCTATATGACCCCATTACTTTTCATTTAATGTACATATGATTAGATACCACTTTCTCTCTCCCCAACCATTTTTATGGATTCTTATGTCACGCTATTATGCTGCTGAAATTAGACCACGATTTTCCCAGCCAAAGTCCCTATGTTGTGAATACCATGCCCATTTCTCTATCAAGGGTTTTCAATGTTATGAACATTTACTTATTTATTATGTATTATCATGTATTAATTCCGAATTACTCTATCATTTAATAAATTATGATGTTTAATTAATTGATGTTATATGATCCATGTTTTATACTTATGCATGAAATGAAATGATTAAGAAGGGTGCGCCCTGATAGAGCTCCAATGCATGGGGTAAAGATTAGTATCATGATAAATCAAGTGAAATGAGGTTTTACTCATGATAATTCAAGTAAATTGAAGTTTTAATCATGCTTAATATGAAATTAACCTTGGATCATGCTAATATCATGTTAAATGTTGATGCCACATTTTCATTTTATGATATTCATGTTATACCATGCCCTTATGTTCATGTTTCTCTTATGCTCCGTTGATATTACTATAGCCTAACATGTGATTTATTCTTCATGTTATTCTTTTCTACTCCCTTGATGGGTTTTATAACTCACCTTTTTCTTATGATTGTCCTCAGGTTATCTGATGAAATTCTAAGTATGAAAGAATGTGTGTGATCATGTAAAAGAATTTTTCAATCAATATGTGTACTTAATGTCTTAGGTTGTCATGTGATGTTATGAATTTTCCCAAGACACTAAACCTATTGATCCTAAGAGTTGTCTGAAGTTCATGTTTATGTAATAAATTATGTTTAATTTTGAAATAAAGAGTAGGGTTGTTATATAAGGGGAGCCACAAATTTCCACAAAGCACCAAGGAATCATGATGTGTATATGTTGGTGCAACTGCTGCCACCAAGTGTCACCATGCATCATCGATAATTCACTCCATATAAATCAATCTAGTTCCATGATCAAAAAAATCATATATGAACTATTAATATTCTTTATAGACACAACTTCTATGGATATAATTCTCATGTAGGAAGAGAGTCATGAGGTTTGGGAAGAAAGGGAAGCTCAACCCTAGGTACATTGGCCACTATGAAATCCTTGATCGTGTAGGATCAATGGCCTATCGTCTTGTACTTCCTCTAAATCTAGAAAAAGTTCATGATATCTTCCATGTATCCCTCTTGAGGAAGTACATACCTCACCTTTCACATGTACTAAATCCAGAGGTGGTACAACTTGAGCATGAACTCTCATATGAAGAGCAGCCGGTAGAGATCTTTGATCGTAGAGACAAGGATCTACGCAATAAGACTACCCACCTTATTAAGTTTTTGTAGAGAAACCACAAATGCGAAGAAGCCACGTGGGAACCAGAGGAGTCTATGAGGCAGAAGTACCCATTCCTTTTCTCTTCTGAGGGTACGAGTTATAATTTCATGGACGAAATTTCTTAAGTGGAGAAGAACGTAACGAACCAAACTCTTGAATAATATTTTCTTCCTATTTTTTTTATTTCATTTTATCCTCCACAATACTATATCCTTTAATTAATGAAGTGATACCATTTTTTTTTAATATTATATGGCCATTGGTTAATATCACCGTTGGAAATTATACTCTTAGCGTTACAAGTATTGTTTATAAATACAAGTGATCTTAGTTAATTAATACAGAAATAAGAGTCGATGGCCCCATCCAGTAGACTCAGGCCGTACAAATCCCATTTTTCAAAGCTTGATAAGGAGGTAGCATCTCTAGGCTTTGCTCTGGACCAAGCCCAAGATAAGCTTCAACATGTGAAGCTTGAATGAAATAGCCTAAGGGAGAAGTTCAAGCTGATAGAAATCACCACTTGGGAAATGTTGTCTGACCCGCCTCAAGATTCTATCACCATAGCACACCTTACACTTAGGTCCTATACAGGTGTTATAAAGGGCTATGTAATGAGGCCTTAGATACTTTTTGCAATCCCTCGGTATAAATAAAATTTTTATTTATTATTATGATAAAATTTGTGATTTTCAAATGTTTGGATAAATATATGATGAATATTATTATTGAATTTTGGAAAAAGTGTATTTTAAAATATTCATGTAAACATTAAGTAATTAATAATGTGAAATGATTTTCAAAAAATGGTCTTCTACAGTTGTGATCAGTAATAAATTTAGATTTTAATAAGATCAACATGATTTTTAGTAAATATTAAAGTATGAATAGTAACATAACATTATGAATAATAATGAATAGTAAATCTGCCAAAAAATTAGAAACTTCACCCATAATTTTATAAATAAAATTTAGACTTCTTAATAGAGAAAAAACAATCATTGTATAAGTTTTTGTATTTTTGTATGTCATAAATACATTATTTAATATTTTGAAATTAATTTAATAATTTAAAATGGAAATTTATTTTCATAAAATGAATCATAAATTGTTACTTTATTTTCTTATGGTTATATGATAATTTTATGTGACCTTGATTGCTTTTTCAAAGTATTACAAAATAAGTTATAGTTTTAGAGTTGTTTTTTGAATAAATAATGATTTTATTCAAAAATTAAATTAAAAAAATTTAGAAAATTATTATAATAAAATGGAGTTCATTTTTGAATTCAGAGCATCGATATTAAGTGAGGGTGAATTTATGATATTTTTAAAAAATGTTTTGTTTTTCGGTGAATAATGAAAATACAGTTTTAAGTTTCGGGTGTTTAATGACATCATTAATGATGTAATAATTATGTAATAATTAAGGTCTACTTGCGAATAGTAATATATTTTATGAGGTGTCTCAAGTGGCTAATACCATGGTCAAGCCCATGGTTTTCCAAATACCACCGATGAGGTGTCCCTTGGAAATTAATTAAATATTCCCTCAATTTTCCTATAAATACCATGACATTCCCTCATTAATTTAATCCCAAAATACTCCTACTTGAAGTTATAGTCTTTTTACCTCCAAAGGAGTCCTCCCAAGGTGCCTCAAGCCCCCCAAGGTCCCAACCTTCAAGCTTTCGATGTTATTCTTCAAGGTAAGGGAACTTTCCACGCTCCTCTATTAGTCATGATTTCTTTTAAGTTATGTCTTATAGTTTCCATATTATTATGTGAGGGTATGTTCTTATATATTCTTATTAATTTCCATTTCATGTCCAAATGATGAGAGACAATTTATTTTCTCATCAATTTATTTCCTTAATTTTTAAGTGATACCGTTAGGCTGCTGAATTTTCGTAAAAGAAATCACATTTTCTCTTTTCATTAAAGTTTTTTTCAAGTCGTGTTTCATTACACACCATGATATTATTTCTTTTTATTCTATAACTATTATGTAAATTATTCTTCTATTGATGGATGACCCTTGTCCCATCTCATTTTATTGTTTTCTAAAACCATGTTATATTGCCGTTATTCTGCAGAAATGTTTTCTCAAAATATATCTCTTTTTCTCAAGAAATTATATTGTTTTACTTATCTGAATACCCAAATATATTTTCATTTCCTGATGTATTCATCAAGACATAAAATTTATCTATTTGATTCTGTAATTTACATACATATAACCCTTACTCCCTTTCCATGGGTTATAAATGACATAACGATCAAGTTTTTAAGAACTTTTAAAACGTCACGATTTTGAAATGAAACCCATTTCTTTTATTGTATATGGGTTATTTATGAAATGTTTTATTATGATCTATGTGGATCACATGAAAATAAATACATATTAATGGTTTCCCTGATATCTCTCCAATGAATTGGGTAAAGAATTTAATCTCTAGAGATGCCATGTTTCACGATACCTTGGTGAATAACCTTGTTAATTTTTATGACACCTTGGGGATGAATCATGGTGATATGTTCATGAATGTATAAATTAAATATTTTTGACACATATTCATGTTATGGTTCAAGTTATTTTCCATATTAAATTCCTATACTTCTATTTCTCAGTTCTGTAGGTTTTTCATCAATTTCTTTTTGATATCACAAGTAAACTGATTCCCTTTCTTTCCTTACTAGGATTTCTGCTCACCGTTTCCTTTGATGTATGTCTCCAGGCTATGAGATGCAGTAGTTGTACATAAGATGAACTTTTCAAGAGGATTTTCAAGGTAATTTAAAAGAGTGTTTTATGTTTTCATATATTTTGTTTCTTATTTCTAAGACATTAGACTTTAAAGGTCCTCTATTTGAAAAATGTTTTGAAAAGTTAGGTTAAAAACGTGGGATTCCACAGTTGATATCAAAGGAATTTTTAGTTATTTATGGAAATTAGGCTTTTAAAACTTTAAGAAGAACCCTATAAAAAGTTTAAATATAGGAATACTTCCTGGTATTTTGGTGATTATTGAGTAGGTGGTTTATCAAGAAAATACATCCTTGTCTAGATACGATCAGGTAGAGGAAGATTTGGAACAAATGTACCTAGGAGTAAAAAATATAACAAGGAGTTTCGGGCTTGACCTGGGGTATCCCGGTACATGAAAATGGGATTTGCTTCACTTTTTGTTATGACACACTTGAGGGATATATTTGGTCAATCATAAGCTTTTTATGAATCATTATGAAGGATTTATTGAGAAATGTAATTGTTTAAAGCATGGAGTGTTAAGACATAAAATCCATTATAGTTAAAAGATTAATAAATGAAATAATATTCTCACCGAGTTTTTATTATTTTAGAAAACGACGGGAAATAGGAGGAACCATGCAAATAGTGACCTCAATGGACCATGTGCTGACGACCCTCCGATGGAATCCAAAATGGAAAATTTCATGCCAATGATGAACCAACAGACTCAAGTTATGGGAAATAACATGAATCAAGATGAGTGACCGATTTCACCATGAAGGGAACAACTTTCTGTTGAACCCTTTATGCGTCAACGACCACCAACCTTCAGTGGATCTACCGACCCTTTGATTACTGATGAATGGATCATATCTATCGCGAAGATCTTTTCTATTCTTCACTGTTCTGAAAAAGAGAAGGTTACCTTGGCTGTTTATCGCTTAGAGGGAGAAGCAGATCAGTTGTGAGAACTAATTAGAAACATAAGTCCAAGATTGGAAGTTGAAGCTATAGAGAAGGAGAACAAGAATGAAGAAGGAGTTTCTTGAGCTGAAGCAGAAGGAGAATGAATTTGTGGGAAGCTACGAGATGAACTTCACAAGGCTTTCATGTTACACCACTAGCTTTGTCATGGATCTAAATGGTTAGGTTGATAGATTATTCGGTGGTCTGAGACCCCATATGGGGAAGAATCTAGCCAACCGAGATTATGATAGCTATGAGGAGATCGTGAGAGGTGCAATGAAAGTCAAACTAGAGTTTGGTGAGACATAGTGGTCTCATAAATCCAATGACAAGAAAATATCGATGGAGTCAAGTTTAGGGAGGAGCTTCGATAAGGTAATAGGAGGGAAGCAATTACAACATCCCGCATGTAATAAATGCAGGAAGAAGTATTCGGGGAACTGCCTGCTTGGGAGTGGGAAGTGCTAACAGTGTGGTAGAGATGGCCACATTGCATGAAATTTTCATAGTGAGGTGAAGCCATAACTTCCCAACACTAATGATAAGGGGGAAGATAGTGCAGGCCCTACCTGATGTCCAATGCTGTAAGTGTGGAAAAATTGTGCAATTTTCCAATCACTTTCCAAATACGAGGGCAGTGAAGGGGAATCACCGTCAGCCTCATCAATGACCAGGGGAACATGGTTGTACTTTTTCAATCACTATTGCTGATGTTGAAGTGCCAAATGATGTGTTGGAAGGTACTTTTATTGTTCTCTCAAAGCTAGAAAGTAATTTTTCTGATTATGGTTCTACTCATTCATTTATTTCTTCCAATTTTGAAAATAATTTAGAATCAACCCCTGATTTTCTAAAAGTGGAGTTATCAGTCAAGACTCTTGGCGGGATTATCCAAGCACCATTAGTGTTTAGAAACTCCAGTATTTACTTTAGCGAGGAAAATATTATCAAAAATATAGTATTCATTCATATTCTATAATTTGAAATTATACTAGGGATGGTCTAGCTCTCAAAGTATAATTCTAAGATCAAATGTAAAAGCAAGGAAATATCAGTAGTATTGAATGGAAAAACTATAGTTATCTTATAAGGAGAGATATCTCAACATGATCTTTTTCTAGAAGAAGCTCTTATACCCTTCTTTATGGAGTTGATCAGTGAAGAAGAAGAAGGAAATTAGGGTTTGAGGATAGAAAATGTCCCCATCATCTTGGAATACGTTGACGTATTTATTGAGGAGTTACTTGGACCTCCCCCAGAAAGATAGGTAGAATTCTCCCTTGAACTCGTACCTAGATCCCATCTGATATCCAAGACCCCATATAAGATGGAAATTATGGAGCTGGAGGAGTTATAGAAACAACTCCAAGATCTTTTGTAGAAGGGTTTTATCTGACCGAGTGTGTCTCCTTGGGAGCACCAGTTCTCTTTGTGAAGAATAATTATGAATCGATGCGGCTATGCATTGATTATAGAGAACTGAACAAGATCATAGTTAAGAAAAAATACCGTCTTCCAAAAATTGATGACTTATTTGAACAAATTTTTGAGGCTCAGTTATTCTCTAATATTGATCTTCGATCTAATTATCATATGTTAGGACCAATAGGGGCCTATATATACCCTGAGGGGGGGGGGGGTGAATCAGGGTATGGATATTCTTTTTCAAAATTCTTCCTTCCCCACTGGATCATAACCTCTTTATTACAAGGGTAACATTGTACGCACTTGTGTGTTTATTATGACCACTTATTTTCATCTTTATCTAATGATGATGATTTATATGAAATGTAGGGAAGTAAGAAGACAGACACATAGATTTTTACTTGGTTCACCCTCACTGGGCTACATCCAAGGAGCATAAAATGGTGGTGTGCCGTTATACCAAATCCACTAAATCACACTACTATTTACAAGGTTCGGGCTAGATCACTTCTATGCCCAGGCTCACTGCCTTTACAAGGTTTAGGGTCAGTTCACTACTTTCCCAAGGGTCACTCCCTGTTTCTCTCTCTAGATCACTGACGGTGGAGAGGATCACCTTCTTCCACTTCCTTTGTTCACTGATCTAGAAAGGATCCACTCACAGTTTATAGACCTGCAGTTATCTTCATTATCACTAATGAATACACACTCTATTGTATGTGGATGCTCTGTTGAAGTCAAAATTTCACCCGTAGATGAATCTCACTTTGCACCAAAGGTATCAAGAAATCTTCCAGCTTTCACATAGCCCTGAATCACTGTCGCAAATAAACCTTACCTGGCGCCCTTCTCTAATCCAGCACACAATTTATAACTATCATGTAAGTCCACCCCAACCACTTGCACGACACAATCTTCTACAACTCCAAACTTGCGCGACTCACACCCTTTTATGCCTAAACTAATATTTGTGTGAAACCATAAACTATCAAGCTTCTTCAAAACATGGCATGCAAGTCCACCTCAACCACTTGTGCGACACCTCCTTCTCCAACTCTAAACTTGGGCGACTCACTTCCTTTCATTCCCAAACCACCTTGGACGTACAACTATCACCTGTCACACAACTTCTACTTCCATGACCCACCACCACTTGTGCAACCACCACACCTGCACGACAGGAGCTCTGATTTTCTCTAATTGTTGAACTCATATGGAATGATGAGGGGCTGACCTCTATTTATAGGTATTTAGACACCCTGTTCGATGACAGGCAAGTCTCCCCTCAGCACGCATGTATCAACGCGCAAGTCTCTGCCACGCAATTCACTTGCGTGACCAACTCTAAAAGTTGGGTGAATCTTATCCCTTTTCCATATTTTGATTCTCTGATCTTGAAAAACATAGAGCACACAAGTTTCCTATCCTTAAAGTCAACGATGCTCAAGACCCTTTTTCAAAAATCACTTTTCTCCATTTGTCGATTTTAGGCCCAAAAATTTGACAAACACTGGAAAATGGCGCTAACTTGTATCTGCTCTTTTTTTACCACCTCCAAATCATTCATTCCTTTTTCGACATTCTTTAATCAAACATGGATCGTTAATCATAGACCTTGAACTTGACATTCCAGTATGAAATACACTTTGTCAACAAATTTGTATGACATGGTTTTCTTTGTCAACAATCACAACACAAATGTCCACTTTGTCAATAAACACAATCACCTCAAAAATGCTTCCATGATACCTAGATGGATTTTTTCCCAACATCATCGATTGAGGGTGAAGAAATAAGATATTTTGAAAACTACCTTCCGATCAAGATATGGGCATTATGAGTTTGTTGTTATGCCCTTCGGTCTGACTAATGCACCTATAATTTTTATGGATTTGATGAATAGATATTTTAAGGACTACCTTGATAACATTGTGGTAGTTTTTATTGATGATATAATGATATTTTCCAAAATTCATGAGGAGAATGAGGATTATCTAAGGGTTATATTTCAAAATCCACGGAAGGAGAGGCTTTTTTGGAAGATCAACAAATGTGAATTCTGGATACAACAAGTTTCTTTCTTGGGGAACATTGTTACCAATGAAGGAATCAAAATTGACCCTGTAAATACGAAAGTTCTAGAGGATTGGCCTCAGCCAACAACAATAACTGATTTTCGTAGTTTCCTTTTATTAGCGGGATATTATAGGAAGTTTGTGAAAAACTTTTCATGACTTTCTAATCAATTAAACAAGTTAACTCGAAAAGGGATCAAGTTCATCTAGAAAAAGTAGTTTTAGGAATGTTTACAAGAGCTGAAGTAGAGATTGGTTACTTCACCCGTTTTAACTCTGTCCTCAAGTGTAGAAGGATTCATTATTTCTAGTGATGAATCTCTGAAAGGGCTTGGGTGTGTCCTCATGGAAAATGATAAATTCATTTCTTATACATCTCGACAGTTGAAGACTCATGAGAAGAACTATCCTACACATGATTTGGAGCTGGCTGCGGTCATTTTTTCTCTAAAGATATAGAGGGACTATCTTTATGGGGAGAAATGTGATATATACATAGACCATCAAAGTTTGAAAAATATTTTCACTCAAAAGGAATTGAACATGATACATAGGATATGGTTGTATCTTTTCAAAGACAATGATTGTTCAATTCATTATCATCTCGGATGAGAAAACAAAGTTACTGATGTATTAAGTAGGAAAGAGCCAGTTGTTCTTTCTATGATGAGGATTCAAAGGGATCCTTTGATCAATGACCTAGTAAAGATAGACATGGGAATTATAAGGGAAGGGACATCATCAAACCTAACCAAAATGATTTCTCAACCGTCATTACTAGTGAAGATAATGAAATCTCAGAAAGAATATCCTTTGTTACAGAATAAGTTTGAGGTTGTGAAGGATGGGAAGTTTCTTGAGATCAATATTAATCAAAATTTGTACTGAAATTTGGTACAAGACTATGTGTTCCATCTATTAGGGAAATAAAGAAGGAGCTGATGGATGAAGCTCATAGCTCTACTTTCTCTACACATCCTGGAAGCACAAAAATGTATAGAGACCTTTGTGATAATTATTGGTGGGATAATATGAAAAGGGAGATTTCAGACTACACTTCAAGGTTCCTGGTATGTCAAAATATGAAGGCATAGTGACAACTTCCTAAAGGGGTATTGAAACCACTACCCATACCAACATAGAAGTGGGACAATATCACTAGGGACTTCGTCATTGGTCTCTCAATAACTTCCAAATGAAACAATGTGATATGGGTTATTGTGGACCATCTCACCAAGACTGCCCATTTTATCTCTATTTGGGAAGATTTCTCTTTTTGATCAACTTTCCATGATTATGTGAAGGAAGTGGTAAGGCTGTATGGAGTTCCACTTTATATCATATCTGATTATGATCCAAGGTTCACATCAAAATTATAGAGAAGTCTTCAACATACTCTGAGAACTGAATTTAATTTCAGTACGACCTATCACTCCCAAACTAATGGACAATATGAAAGGACTATTCAAAAACTCGAGGATATTCTGAGAACATGCTCAATGGAATTTAAAGGTGGATGGGATAAACGTATTCCTTTATTTGAGTTCTCTTACAACAACATCATCCACTCAAGTATTCAAATGGAACCCTATGAAGCTCTATATGATAAGATAAGTAGTACTTCTACTTGTTGGAATGAAGCTAGTGAGAGAAAGCTTATTAGGTCTGATCTTGTGCAAGAGATGACAGAAAAAGTCTATGCCATGCAACAACACATTAAGGCTGCTTAGAGTCGGAAAAAAAGCTATGTTGAAAACCGTCGAAGGGACTTGGAGTTTGATGTTAGTGATAAAGTATTTCATCTAATTTCACCTTGGAACAGAGTCATGAGGATGGGGAAGAAAGGAAAGATTAGCCCTAGGTACATTGGCCCCTATGAAATCCTTGATCGTATAGGAGCAGTGCCCTATCGGCTTGCACTTTTTCCAAATTTAGCACAAGTTCATTATGTTTTCCACGTATCCCTCTTCGAGAAGTACATACCTGATCCTTCACATGTACTGAATCCATAGGTGGTACAAGTGGAACATGAACTCTCTTATAGAGAGTATCCGGTGGAGATATTGGATTGTAGAGACATCGTTCTATGAAACAAAACTACCCACCTTGTTCAGGTGTTGTGGAGGAACCACAAATGAGAAGAAGCCACATGGGAACCAGCGGAGTCTTTGAGGTATAGGTACCCACATATTTTCTCTTCTGAGGGTATGAGTTAAAATTTTGGGGATGAACTTTCTTAAGGGGGGAAGAATATAACTATGGCATCCCGCCTTTTTATAACATAATATTTCATTACATTACACATAACTGAGGATCTTTAAGGTTTATTGTCTTGGAAACCAGGAACATAAAACATGAAAACAACATAAAACATTCTTCTTAAACACTTGAAAGGCTTCTCCTTAAGTCCATCCTAGGTTCATTAATGCATATCATAACCTGGGGACATACATCAAAAGAAAGGGTGAGCAGAAGGCCCAGTAAAGGAAACAAGAGAAACATTTAACATGTGAACTTGAGATACATCAACTATGTCATGAAAAAGAACTCTAAGGCATGAGAAAGAAATCATGTGGCATATCATAATAAAAATAACATTTTTCATAACTTTAAGATGTGGCTACATCATTTAATGTAACATCCCAAGTAAGTAATGAATAATAGATATTTTTATCTATGTCTATTAATGAATTAGATAGTGTTTTAGAGGCTTAATATGAAAATAAATCTAATCTTAAGCATGGAATACACTAATATTTTTAAAAGATTGTTTTACTGCCTTTTGACGGAAACCCATTTTTGAATCTATATTTTGACAATTTTATAAACTATGTTTGTCAAAATAAACTTATTCTTTATGATTGGGACATCAAAATTTACTTTGTGTGAATTTTTGGTATTTTTCTGACAATGTTCATTTTTTAATGAATAGTGAAAAATACTGCATTTTACATCAAAACTGCTTTTTAATCTAATTTATTTATATGATTAGATTATGTTTTGAATTGGTTTTGAAGTGAAATTAGAATATATTTTTACCATTTAATCCAATGGTGGTCATTGGAATCAATTTCACTTTGAAATTGGACTTAAACTGGTGTCAATCTTTTGATACTTATTGTTTCATAAAAACACGCTATTTGCTCTGACAGCGGGAATTAATTATTAAATTAATTAATGTGACTTATATATTTTGAATTTTGTAAAATAGACTTCATTTTTTAATTCAGAATATCAAATATAGCTTAGGGTGAAGTTTTGGTATTTTTCTAAAAAACTTCAATTGTTGATGAATAGTGAAATCACTAAGTGGTAGTCAAAGAAACTGATTTTTCGTTTAAATGAAATTTTTCCACCTTTGTGTTTTGAATTTCAAAAATCCGACATACATGGTTGTCATTAAGAAGTAAAATGTGGTTCAATGAGATTAAAATAATTTTTTGGTGAATAGTAACTTATTAAGTTTTTAATCGCGATTAGTGGTAATTAGTGTAGTTTAAGGTAAAAATAATGCTTTAATAATATGAAATGACCTAGAAACATGTCCTAACCTTATTGGATGTGTCATGGCCGACCAAGACAAGACATGGGTCAACTTGGGGACCCCATGGAGCTACTATGGTTGGGAAATGACATAAATAACTTTTTATTTAATGTAAAAGTAAAAATGACACAAACATAATATGTTTTACAAAAACAATTTTTAAATGGGGTTATACAAGTCAGATATTTGATTATAAATATTCATTGGAAACATAAAAATATTTACTACATCATAGTATTTGTTTTATAATTTTTATACTTTAAATAAATTAAATTATTTATGACATCATGACGATGCAGCGATGACCTCATTATTTAACGATTTAAATAAAATGGAATGATAATGTAAACTCTATGACCTACACATGTACAAAACCTATTGGATGAGTGTATTTAGAACCCTTACCACCTTATCCTTGAATTATATCAATGTGGGACCATTTAAATCCGAATCCCATTTTCAAATAAAGTAATATTTCTTTACTTTCCAAGAGTGCCCCTCCTCTCCTCTTATAAAAGGCCCCCACCTCTACCTCCTGAACCACACTCCCAAAGCCTTTGGCTCGGCTAACCCCTGACCATTTTGTCTCTACACTTCCCTATCTTACTCCTTGAAGCCTCACTTTGGGCAGAAGTCTTCCCAAGTAAGCCTTTGAGCTCAAACCAAAGGGAGTTATCCCGATTTTAAGGTAATGTCTTCTTTTGAGTCCTTTTGTTTTATTTTGCTTCTCCAACCCCCTAAAATCTTTTTATTCTTTTATTTTATAAAACCTACAGTATCCTAAATATACTAGGATATTGTTATAATAAGGATTAGAGCTACACTTACACACACCTACATCTAATGGTTAATGAACATACTGTTTCCGTGGATGGTGAATTTATGCCTCCCGAAACGATGATTGTTCAATATTCTTTTAACACCTTCAAAGGTGGCCATTAAGATGTCACTATATTTATATATGATATATAATATGTTTATGTTTTCCTTAAGATTCTGTATTTTTCGTTTTGTTCATACCTTTATGGTTTCCATTATGGGTAAACGCGATATCTTCATTTAAGGAAGTGCGGACTACCGCCCCCTCAAAGTGATTTGATTTGTTAAATACCATATGTGGGACGTATAAAGGATGGAACTATGATATTATATATGATATTATACTGGAATTACAATATACCTTTATATCATTATGATTCCATTCTATAAATACGAAATAGAAATGAAAGTAGCGTTCATGCGTACGTACGGCTTACCGTCTCCATGAACGGTGCATTTCATTTCTTAACTCTAAATGATTATGTAATATTATAAATGCATGTATATACTAGATATATATGATATATAAATCATGATTATAATTCTGTATATAATGGATATATGAACAAATTGTAATTATAAAGGGTTTATTTTTGACTCAAGTACCAATGATCGTTAAAACGACCGTTATTAACTTAAATAATTACATAGTGTTCATGACATGGAAATAAGTGATATAAAAGTAATAATGAAGTTAAAAAAAGGTTCTAGAGAAAGTATAAATTAACTCAAGTTTATTATTCAGGACATTAAAGAACGATCGAGTCAAGTCAGACCCGAGGTATGGGACTTCGTTTTAATCTCCTTTCATTGAGTCATATTTTATTTTATACACAACTTTATTTTATACGGTGTATAAACCCCTTTGACTTTTACGTTTATTCAAAAGGAATCTTTTTTATACGAAGCATTTACTAAACAAAGAAAGGGAATGTTTTTGTCGTACGTATGCGGCGACAATGACTTCTCTGCCGTCGTGACCGTTATTTGAGTTTCGGCTTCCTCTAAAAGCCATACCTTCTTTTTAAAAGAAAAATAAATACCATGTTTTACTTTTCTTTTATTTTGGTATCGAAAATGGTTTTCATAATGTTTTTATATCAATGTGTTGTATTGATATCTTGTGATTGAAAGGTGGGAATGTTATGTTTCCTTTATGCATGTTTTATGTGATATGATTATGTTGAGGTTCTTGGGAATTATTATGAAAATGGGTGGTTCCGTGATAAACTAAGGGCGGGTGAGACCGATATTGCTCTCCAATGCATTGGGTAACACGAAGGAGTGTAACGTTAAGGTTTCTATGAAGATATTTAGGGAATATACTGTGATGGGTATTCCAAACGTAACCAAGAGGGTTACTCCCTACGTAAGAATGTTATGAATGCCTCAAGTTACCTTTATGTCTTATGATTTCTATGATTTATTCATGATTTGATGAGGTATGTTAACGTGCTTATGTTTTATGGGTAAAGTATTATCTCATTCTTATGTATATATGTACCCATGTTTCCTGTTCCATATTTTTATATCCCTTACTGAGCTTTTTATGCCCATCCCAAGTTTTTTGAAATGTTTTTCACAGGTCAAGGGAAAGGTACATGATATGATGATAGTGTCGAGGAAGTGTCAATAAAGAATCCATATTTATTTTAAATATGTTACCATTTATGGGAATGAAGAATACTATCTTTATGTAACCAATTTGTTTATATGTGGAATGTAATGTAAGTTTTATGATCTAATTCTCTAAAACTCTAAACCCGAAAAGATCCTCAATGTGTAATCTTTTAATAACTCAAGATTAAGTAAGGTTTAAGGCTGGGGCCTTATAGTTGGTATCAAAGGTCGGTTTAGATAACTTTAGGAGTTAGAATTTTATTAAATGATTATCCAAATATATTTTTTTTATGGTAAAATTGAAGTGATATAGTATTTGAATATTACCATGTTGCTTAATCTAAGACATGTTTGTTCAGAATGGTTTTCCGCAGAGGAAACAGGGAAGCAGTGCTAGGAAGGAATACAGAAGGAAATAACCTTCCGAATCAGCATCCTCAGATGGTCGGAATTTGAACTGAACAGTTTGTTGCAGTAATGGCGCAGTTGACTCAAGCGATAAATGGCGGTGGTATCCATGCACGAGATCAGCCAGATCAACCGCAGAGGAACATGTCAGTGGTGGAACATTTCATGAGGCAACATCCCCCATCATTCAGAGGATCATCTGACCCTGTGCTAGCTGAAGGGTGGATTAAAGCACTGGAGAAGATTTTTGATGTCATGGGGTGTTCAGACAATCAAAAGGTTAGTCATGCTATTTACCGTTTGGAGGGTGAGGCAGATCAGTGGTGGTCGATGGTTAAAAATATCGGGGACGCTGATGAGATTGATTCTCTCGACTGGTATGAATTCAAATGTGTGTTTCTTGAGAAGTATTTTCCTAAGGTTGTTTGACTTAGGATGGAAAAGCAATTCTTGGAATTGAGGCAAGAGGAAGACTCAGTGTCTACCTATGAAGAATGGTTCACTCGATTGGCAAGGTATTCTCCAAATTTTATCCGAGACCTTGATAGTAAAATCAATCGTTTTTACTCAGGATTAAAGCCAAAATATCGAAGGGAATTAGCTTCTCGTGAGTTTAAAAGTTATGAAAAGATTGTTCGATGTGATGAGAAGGTGGAAATGGAGTTTTCCGATGATCAATTGTTCTATAACAACCAACAGAAGAAGAGACCGAGGTGGCAGGAGAAAGGTAAGAATTCTTCAAAAAAGTTTGATGGTAAGAAAAATAAGTTTCCAGTTTTTGATAAATGTGGAAAAAGTCATGCTGGGTAATGTCTTCTGAATTCTGGAAAGTGCTACCGATGTGGTAAGATGGGACATAAGGCTCGTGATTACACTGAAAAGGATCAAGGTGAAGGTAAGACCAAATTTGATTTACAGTTAGTGAAATTTTATAAGTGCAATGAGATGGGTCACTATGCAAACGAGTGTCCGACAAAGAGCTTGAGTGATGGGAAGCAGTTAGACTACAAGAAGAAAGGGGTTGTGAAATCCTTTGCAACTACTTCAGCAGATGTCAGGCCATCAAATGAAGTTGTATCAGACACTTTGTTTTTTTTTTCAGATTATGCCAGTGTGTTGTTTGATTCGGGGTCTACACATTCTTTCATCTTTGAAACCTTTTCTAGTAAAATGGGAATACCATCTCAAGAAATGACTCCAGAACTTTTAGTAAAAACACCTGGGGGGAAATTTTGAGGAAAAAAGAATTTATAAGAATCTTCCTATCCTTATCTGTGGAAAGAACCTACTTGCAAACCTTATTGTTCTACCTCTAGTAGAGTTTGCTGTTATCCTGGGTATGGGTTGGCTCTCTATTTAGCATGCTAAGATTGACTGTAGAGCTAAAGAAGTTTCTTTTCAGAAATACTTTCAGTTTGTGTACAAGAATGAACCCTTACTGTTGATAACTTATCAAGAGGCCAAGAAACTTGTAAAAGATGGAAATGAATGTTACCTTGCACACATCGTTGAAAATAAAGGAACTGCTCAGATTAATGATGTGCCAGTGGTAAATGAGTATCCTGATGTTTTTCCTAATGAGTTTCCTGGAATAATACCAGATCGGGAAGTTGATTTTACTGTTGACTTAGTTCCTGATGCTAAGCCAATTTCAATACCCCCTTATCGAATGGCTCAAATTGAACTTTTAGAGTTAAAGGAGCAATTGCAATATTTATTAGAGAAAGGTTTCATTCGACCTAGCACATCACCTTGGGGTGCCCCTGTTTTATTTGTTAAAAAGAAAGATGGTTCTATGAGACTTTGCATTGATTATAGGGCCTTGAATAATATCACTGTTAAGAACAAATATCCTTTGCCTCATATCGATGATTTGTTTGATCAGCTCTAGGGAGCTTAGTTTTTTTCAAAGATTGAATTGAGATCGGGGTACCATCAGCTGAAGGTAAAGGTGGCAGATATTCCAAAGACCGCGTTCCGTACGAGATATGGCCATTATGAATTTGTATTAATGCCTTTTGGGCTAACCAATGCACCTGCTGTATTCATGGACTTAATGAATAGAATTTTCCGTGAGTTCTTGGATAAGTTTGTGGTGGTTTTCATTGATGATATTTTGGTGTTTTCTAAAAGTAAAGAGGAGCATGAAAGACATTTAAGGGTGATCTTGCAAACCTTAAAAGAAAAGAAACTGTATGGAATATTCAGCAAGTGTGAGTTTTGGTTAAAACAAATTTCTTTCCTTGGTCATATTGTTTCTAAAGATGGGATAACTGTTGATCCTGCAAAAACAAATGTTGTGGAAGACTGGCCAAGACCCACAAATGTAACTGAGATTCATAGCTTCCTTGGTTTGGCAGGCTATTACCGAAGGGTTGTTAGAAATTTTTCACGATTATCTAGTCAAATGACTAAGCTAACTCGGAAGGGTGTTAAGTTTATCTGGAAAAAAGAATGTGATGATTGTTTTCAGGAATTGAAAAGAAGATTGGTGAATGCTCCAGTTTTGGCACTACCTTCCAGGAATGGTGAGTTCGTTTTATACAGTGATACTTCATTGAAAGGACTTGGTTGAGTCCTAATGCAGAATGATCAGGTAATTGATTATGCTTCATGACAGTTGAAAACTCATGAGGTAAATTACCCTACACATGATTTGGAATTAGCTGCAGTTGTTTTCACTTTAAAAATTTGGAGGAATCATTTGTATGGAGTAAAGTGTGAAATATATACCGATCACAAGAGTTTAAAGTATATATTCACTCAGAAATAATTGAACATGAGACAAAGGAGATGGCTAGAATTAATCAAGTATTATGATTGTATAATTAATTACCATCCGGGAAAAGAAAATAAAGTGGCTGATGCTTTGAGTCGAAAAAGTAATGCTTCATTAGCAATGTTGCATTTGGAACGTGATCCTTTGGTTAAGGATTTGATGAAATTTGGCATAGAAGTTATTGGTGCAGGAAGTTCTTCTGTTTTGTTTTAGGTATCAGTGAGATCATCTCTATCAGATAGAATCAAGAAAGCACAGAAGCAAGACAGTGAGTTGCAGAAAAAGGTAGAGCTGGTTCATAAAGGTAAGTTTCCTGAATTCAACATTGATAATGATTGTGTTTTGAGATTTGGGAAGAGTTTGTTTGTGCCTTGTGATTCACAGTTGAAGAGAGAGTTGTTATGTGAAGCTCATAGTTCTTCTTTTTCAGTTCATCCAGGCAGTACTAAGATGTATAGAGATCTGCGAGAGTATTACTCGTGGGATGGAATGAAAAGAGATATTGCTGATTTTACTGTGAAGTGTTTGACTTGTCAACAGGTTAAAGCAGAGCGACAGTTAACGAAAGGGATGCTTCAGCCTTTACCAGTGCCAGAGTGGAAATGGGAGAATATATCCATGGACTTTTTTGTGGGATTACCGAAGACATATCGAGGTAATAATGCAATCTAGGTTGTCGTTGATCGCTTGACCAAGTCTACTCATTTCCTTGCTATACAAGATACTTTTCCCTGGATCAACTTTTCCGTTTGTATCTTAAAGAGATAGTCAGGTTACATGGAGTTCCTCTCTCCATTGTATCTGATCGTGATCCCAGGTTCACTTCTAACTTTTGGAAAGGTCTTCATAAGTCGTTGGGTACTAAATTAAATTTTAGTATAGCCTTTCATCCTCAATCAGATGGGCAGTCATAACGAACAATTCAGACCTTGGAGGATATTCTACGAGGTTGTTTGATGGATTATCAGGTAAGTTGGGACCAACATCTTTCTTTGGTTGAATTTTCATATAATAACAATTTTCATTCCAGTATACAGATGGCACCATTTGAGGCATTATATTGGAAGCGGTGTCGAACTCCAGCTTTCTGGGATGAAGTGGGTGAAAGGAAGTTGATGGGACCAGAATTGGTAGAAGAGATGGCAGAAAAAGTTCAGCTGATTCAGAAGCACATGAGAACAGCTCAGAGCAGGCAATAGAGTTATGCGGATAACTGGAGGAAGAATCTATCTTTCGAGGTAGGTGATCATGTTTTTCTCAAGGTTTCTCCTTTGAAAAGTGTGATGAGATTTGGTAAGAAAGGAAAGCTGAGTCCAAGGTTCATTGGACCATATGAAATTCTGGAGAGAGTTGGATCAGTTGCTTACCGAGTGGCTTTACCTCCGAGTTTAACTCAGGTACACAATGTTTTTCACGTTTCGATGTTGAGAAAGTACATGCCAGATCCATCTCGTGTTTTGAGTCCAGAGGTAGTTCAGCTAGAAGAGAACCTATCTTATGAGGAACAACCGGTCCAGATTATTGACCACAGGGAGCAAGTGTTATGAAATAAGGTGATTCACCAGGTAAAGGTTTTGTGGAAAAACCAAATGATTGAAGAGGCAACATGGGAATCTTAAAATGCAATGAGGGATAAGTACCCCCATTTATTTGATAAGTAAACAAATTGCGGGGAAAGAATTTTCTAAAGGGGGGAAGGATGTAACATCCCAAGTAAGTAATGAATAATAGATATTTTTATCTATGTCTATTAATGAATTAGATAGTGTTTTAGAGGCTTAATATGAAAATAAATCCAATCTTAAGCATGGAATACACTAATATTTTTAAAAGATTGTTTTACTACCTTTTGATGGAAAACCATTTTTGAATCTATCTTTTGACAATTTTATAAACTATGTTTGTCAAAATAAACTTATTCTTTATGGTTGGGACATCAAAATTTAGTTTGTGTGAATTTTTGGTATTTTTCTGACAATGTTCATTTTTAATGAATAGTGAGAAACACTACATTTTACATCAAAACTGCTTTTTAATCTAATTTATTTATATGATTAGATTATATTTTGAATTGGTTTGGAAGTGAAATTAGAATATATTTTTACCATTTAATCCAATGGTGGTCATTGGAATCAATTTCACTTTGAAATTAGACTTAAACTAGTGTCAATCTTTTGATACTTATTGTTTCATAAAAACACGCTATTTGCTCTTACAGTGGGAATTAATTATTAAATTAATTAATGTGACTTATATGTTTTGAATTTTGTAAAATAGACTTCATTTTTGAATTCAGAATATCAAATATAGCTTAGGGTGAAGTTTTGGTATTTTTCTGAAAAACTTCAATTATTGATGAATAGTGAAATCACTAAGTGGTAGTTAATGAAACTGATTTTTCGTTTAAATGAAATTTTGCCCCCTTTGTGTTTTGAATTTAAAAAATCCGACATACATGGTTGTCATTAATAAGTAAAATGTTGTTCAATGAGATTAAAATAATTTTTTGGTGAATAGTAACTTATTAAGTTTTTAATCGCGATTAGTGGTAATTAGTGTAGTTTAAGGTAAAAATAATGCTTTAATAATATGAAATGACCTAGACACATGTCCTAACCTTATTGGATGTTTCATGGCCGACCATGAAAAGACATGGGTCAACTTGGGGACCCCATGGAGCCACTTTGTTTGGGAAATGACATAAATAACTTTTTATTTAATGTAAAAGTAAAAATGACACAAACATAATATGTTTTACGAAAACAGTTTTTAAATGGGGTTATAAAAGTCATATTTTGGATTATAAATATTAATTGGAAAGATAAAAAGATTTCCTACATCATAGTATTTGTTTTATAATTTTTAGACTTTAAATAAATTAAATTATTTATGACATCATGATGATGCAGCGATGACCTCATTATTTAACGATTTAAATAAAATGGAATGATAATGTAAACTCTAGGACCTACACATGTCCAAAACCTATTGTATGGGTGGATTTCGAACCCTTATCACCTTAGCCTATAATTATATCAATGTGGGACCATTTAAATCCTAAAGTCATTTTCAAATAAAGTAATATTTCTTTACTTTCCAAGAGTGCCCCTCCTCTCCTCTTATAAAAGGCCCCCACCTCTACCTCCTTACCCACACTCCCATAGCCTTTGGCTCGTCCAACCCCTGCCAATTTTGTCTCTAAACTTCCCTCTATTACTCCTTGAAGCCTCACTTTGGGCATAAGTCTTCCCAAGGAATCATTTGAGCTCAAACCAAAGGGAGTTACCCGATTTTAAGGTAATGTATTCTTTTGAGTCCTTTTGTTTTATTTTGCTTCTCCAACCACCTAAACTCTTTTTATTCTTTTCTTTTGTAACAAATCCAGTATCCTCAATATACTAGGATGTTTTTATAATAAGGATTAGAGCTAAACTTACACACACCTACAACTAATGGTTAATGAACATACTGTTTTCGTGGATGGTGAATTTATGCCTCCCGAAATGATGATTATTCAACATTATTTTAACACCTTCAAAGTTGGCCATTAAGATGTCACTATATTTATATAAGATATATAATATGTTTATGTTTTCCTTAATCTTATGTATTTTTCTTTTTGGTCATACCTTTATGGTTTCCATTATGGGTAAACGCGATATCTTCATTTAAGGAAGTGCGGACTACGGCCCCTCAAAGTGATTTGATTCGTTAAATACCATATGTGGGACGTATAAAGGATGAAACTATGATATTATATATGATATTATACTGGAATTATAATATACCTTTATATCATTATGATTACATTCTATAAATATGAAATATAAATGAAAGTAGCGTTCATGCGTACGTACAGCTTACCGTCTCCATGAACGGTGCATTTCATTTCTTACCTCTAAATGATTATGTAATATTATAAATGAATGTATATACTGGATATATATGATATATAAATCATGATTATAATTCTGGATATAATGGATATATTAACAACTTGTAATTATAAAGGGTTTATTTTTGACTCAAGTACCAATGATCGTTAAAACGACCGTTATTAACTTAAATAATTACATAGTGTTCATGACATGGAAATAAGTGATATAAAAGCAATAATGAACTTAAAAAAAGGTTCTTAAGAAATTATAAATTAACTCAAGTTTATTATTCAGGACATTAAAGAACGATCGAGTCAAGTCGGACCCGAGGTATGGGACTTCGTCTCAATCTCCTTTCATTGAGGCATATTTTATTTTATACACAACTTTCTTTTATACGGTGTATAAACCCCTTTTACTTTTACGTTTATTCAAAAGGAATCTTTTTTATACGAAGCGTTTAATAAACAACAAAAGGGAATGTTTTTGTCGTACGTATGCGGCGACAATGACTTCTCCGCCGTCGTGACCGTTATTTGAGTTTCGGCTTCCTCTACAAGCCATACATTCTTTTTAAAAGAAAAATAAATGACATTTTTTACTTTTATTTTATTTTGGTATCGAAAATGGTTTTCATAATGTTTTTATATCAATTTGTTGTATTGATATCTTGTGATTGAAAGGTGGGAATGCTATGTTTCCTTTATGCATGTTTTATGTGATATGATTATGTTGATGTTCTTGGGCATTATTATGAAAACGGGTGGTTCCGTGATAAACTAAGGGCGGGTGAGCCCGATATAGCTCTCCAATGCATTGGGTAATGCAAAGGAGTGTAACGTTAAGGTTTCTCCAAAGAGATTTAGGGAATATACTGTGATGGGTATTCCAAACGTAACCAAGAGGGTTACTCCCTACGTAAGAATGTTATGAATGCCTCAAGTTACCTTTATGTCTTATGATTTCTTTGATTTATTCATGATTTTATGAGGTATGTTAAAGTGCTTATGTTTTATGGGTAAAGTATGATCTCATTCTTATGTATATATGTACCCATGTTTCCTTTCCATATTTTTATATCCCTTACTGAGCTTTTTATGCTCATCCCAAGTTTTTTGAAATGTTTTTCACAGGTCAAGGGAAAGGTACATGATATGATGATAGTGTCGAGGAAGTGTCAAGAAAGAATCCATGTTTATTTTAAATATGTTACCATTTATGGGAATGAAGAATTCTATCTTTATGTAACCACTTTGTTTATATGTGGAATGTAATGCATGTTTTATGATCTAATTCTCTAAAAGTCTAAACCCGAAAAGATCCTCAATGTGTAATCTTGTAATAAATCAAGATTAAGTAAGGTTTAAGGCTGGGGCCTTATATTTAACATAGAAAATCATGATCATATCACCAATGTCCATCCCCAAGGTGTCATTTGAAAATTACCAAGGTTATTCACCAAGAAATCGTGAAAATTGTAATCTCTACTGGTTACATCATTACCCAATGCATTGGAGCTCTATTAGGGCGCACCCTTAAATTTGACTTTATTATCATGTGAGCCACATATATAATCATAAAAAATTCCATAAATAACCCATATATGATAAAATAAATGGGTTTCATTTCATAATCATAACGTTTTAAAAACTGCTTTAAAGACATGATCTTAATGTCACTTAAAACCCACAGAAAGGGAAAGCGGGTCTCATGTATGTAAATCCCAGAATTTAAAATAGAAAATTTTGATATATATGAGAATAAACATGTATAAAGAAGATCTTTGAGTATTCAATTTATAACATAAAATAATTTTGAGAAAAGAGAGAGGCATTTTGAGACGAAAATTCTGCAGCATAACAGCTATGTTTCAGGGTTTTAGAAAACATTGAAAAGAGAGGGGACATGGGTCAAACATTCATAAATGACCCATAAAACAGTAGAGGGACAGAATAAGAAGGATATATGAACATGTTAATGAAATTTTAAGGACATACAATTTGAAATGAAAAACATTGAAGGAAGACAAAAATTAGATTTCTCTTATGAAAATTCGGCAGCCTAACGACGTCACATAAACTTCAACAAAATGATTTGAAAAGATAAAATAGGGTCTCTAATCATGTGAACATAAGAGTTCAGTATGATATATATAGATATCATACCCCAACATAATAAAAAAATAACTTGAAAGACTTGACATGAAAGTAGAATTTTGAAAATAATGAGAAGGGTGAAAGAATCCCCTTAAAAATTCGGCAGCCTAACTGCGTCACTTAAACATTATTAAAATGAATTTATGAGAGAAATATTGGGTCTTTAATCATATGAAAATGAAAAGGGAAGTAATATGAATATATAATAACATCCTCCAACATAAGAACATGGAGTATAAAAGAAATGACATAAAAGAGATTACTTGAAAAGAAAGAGAGAGGTCAGATCCCTTACTTTAAAACGTAACTCTTAAAACTCAAAGGTTTGGACCTTGAGGGCTTGGGGAACCTTGAGAGGACTCCTTGGGAGGTAATAATAACAGAGCTTCATTGTGGTAGAGTTGGGAGTGAAAACTAAAGGTGTAAAGGGTGGGTATTTATAGGGAAAGTGAGGGGACAAGGCATTAATGGCAAAGGGACACCTCACAAGTGATTTTCTCAAAACCATGAGCTCTCCCATGGAATTTCCCATGGAGTTAGGCCACATGGGGCCCCCAATACCATAATGCATTACCTTTGGTCGGCCAACCCTTAAAATATCTCATGACATCATCATGACACAGTTATGATGTCATTAGACATACCAAAACCCTAAAACTGTATCTTTACTATTCACTGAAAATTCAATTTACTCAGCAAAATCCCAAAATTTCACCTTAACCAAATATCGATGATCTAATTACAAATATGAACTCCATTTTATAAAAATAATTTTCTAAATATTTTTAATTTACTTTTTAAATAAATACACTATTCACCGAGAATTCATTTTTCTCAGAAAAATCCCCAAAAATTACTATAACATAATATCGATGCTCTGAGTTCAAAAATAAAGTCCATTTTATAAAAATAATTTTATAATTATTTTTTAATTAAATTTTTAATTAAAAAACACTATTCACCTGAAAAACTAATACTTGACTAATAATTTATGAAACCGTTATTTACCCATTTTATTGAATCTCATTACTTAATCAAGGCATCTAAATTATATTAAAACTTTCTTTGAGTGAAATTACTAATCCATTTGGTCACATTACTAATTTTAAGCGTTAAATCACTATTCATAATTTACTATTCATCAAAAATTAAGTTTATCTTATTAGACTCTAAATTCCCTACTGAACACTTTTGTAGAAGACCAATTTTTGAAAATCATTACACATCATTAATTATTTAAGGTTTACATAAATATTTTAAAATATCTTTTTTTCCAAAATTAATCAATAAAATACATCCTAAAATTATCCAGATATTTGAAATCTCACAAACATCACTAAAAGAAGAAATCTCAATTGATTCATCCCAAAGGATTACACAAAGAAGCTACAGTCTCGTCACATAGCCCCTTATAAATCCAGTATATGACCTAAGTGTAAGGTGTGCTACGGTGAGAGAATATGAGGGAGGCTCAAATAACATTGCCCTAGTAGTAATCTCTACTAACTTGAACATCTCCCACAGGTGTTTTCGTTAAAGCTTGATATGCTGGAGTTTGGCTTGGGCTTGGTCCAAAGCGTAGCCCAAAGATGCCACCTCCTTCCCAAGCTCTGGTAAGTGGGATTCATAAGGTTTGAGTCTACTTGATGAAGCCATCGACTCCTCTTTCTGCATTAACCATTAACATCTCTATTAAATCATTAAGAGTATGTTAATATAGTACTCAAAAAGTTTGGGTCGTTACATTCTTCCCCCCTTAAGAAATTTCGTCCCCGAAATTTATACTTGATGCCTAGTAAAAAAGGTGAGGGTACTTTTGCTTCATCGTTTCCTCATGCTCCCAAGTCGCTTCTTCATATTTATGATTCCTTCACAACACTTTCACAAGGTGGGTAGTCTTATTTCGTAGAACCTTGTCTCTATGGTCTAGGATCTCCACTGGCTGCTCCTCATAAGAGAGGTCTTGCTCCAGTTGCACCACCTATGGGTTCAGTACATGAGAAGGGTCGGGTATGTACTTCCTCAAGAGAGATACATGGAAGACATTGTGAACTTGAGCTAGGTTCGGTGGAAGTTCTAGGCGATAGGCCACAGCTCCTATGCGATCAAGGATTTCATAGGGGCCAATGTACCTAGGGCTGAGCTTCCCTTTCTTCTCAAACCGCATGACTCTCTTCCATGGAGAAATTTTAAGGAAGACTTTGTCACCAACTCCAAACTCCAAGTCCCTTTGACGGTTGTCAGCATAGCTCTTCTGCCGACTCTGAGCAGCATTTATGTGTTGTTGGATGGCATGAACCTGTTCTGTCATCTCTTGCACAAGATCAGGCCCAAGAAGCTTTCTCTCACCAGTTTCATCCCAACAGGTAGGAGTTCTATATCGTTTTCCATACAGAGCTTCATAGGGTGCCATCTAAATACTCGAATGGAAGCTGTTGTTATAGGAGAACTCAACTAATGGGAGGTGTTGATCCCATCCACCTTTAAATTCCATTGAGAATAATCTCAGCATGTCTTCGATTGTCTGAATAGTCCTTTCAGATTGGCCATCAGATTGAGGATGATAGGCCGTACTAAAATTCAATTCAGTATTCAGAGCATGTTGAAGACTTCTCCAGAATTTTGATGTGAATATTGGATCAAGATCAGTCACGATGGATAGAGGTACCCCATACAACCTCACCACTTACTTTACGTATATCTTGGAAAGTTGATCCAAAGAGAAATCTTCCCGAATAGAGATAAAATGGGAGGTCTTGGTGAGACGGTCCACAATAACCCATATCGCATTGTTTCCTTTGGATGTTTTCAGGAGACTAGTTACAACGTCCATAGTCATATTATCCCACTTCCATACTGGTATGGGTAGCGGTTGTAATACCCCCTTAGGAAGTTGTCGTTCTGCCTTTACTTGCTGACACACCAGGCACCTTGTAGTGAAATCAGCAATCTCCCTCTTCATGCTATCCCACTAATAATGATCACGAAGGTCTCTATACATTTTAGTGCTCCCCAAATGTATAGAGAAAGTAGAACTATGAGCTTCATTCATCAATTCTTTCTTTATCTCCGGAATAGATGGAACACATAGTCTTGTATAAAATTTCAATACACCTTCATGATCAATATTGAAATCAGGGAACTTCCCATCCTTTACAGCCTCAAAATTCTCCAACAGTAAAGGATCTTTTTTTTGAGCCTTCTTGATCTTCTCTAGTAATGAAGGTTGAGAAATCATTTGGGATAAGGTTGATGATTTCCCTTCCCTTACAATTCCCATGTCCAGTTTTACTAGATCTTTAATCAAGGGATCTCCTAGGATCCTCATTGTTTCCAGAACAACATGATATTTCCTACTTAATGCATCCACAACTTTGTTTTCTCTTCCAGGGTGATAATGAATTGAACAATCATAGTCCTTAATAAGCTCCAACCATCTCCTTTGTCTCATGTTCAATTCTTTCTGCGTGAAAATATACATTAAACATTGGTGGTCGGTATATATATCACATTTCTCCCCATAAAGATAGTGCCTCCATATCTTTAGAGAAAAAACAACTGCTGCTAGCTCTAGATCATGCGTAGGATAATTCTACTCATGAATCTTCAACTGTCGAGATGCATAAGTAATTACCTTGTCATTTTGCATGAGGACGCACCCAAGCCCTTTAAGAGATGCATCGCTAAAAATAATGAATCCTTCTCCGATAGAGGGTAGTGTTAACACAGGTGCAGTAACCAATCTCTTCTTCAGCTCTTGGAAACATTACTCTCATTCCCTTGTCTAGATGAACTTAAACCCTTTTCGAGTCAACTTGGTTAGCGGATTAGAAATCCGTGAAAAGTTTTTCACAAACCTCCTATAATATCCTTCTAAACCAAGGAAACTACAAATCTCAGTTACTGTTGTGGGTTGAGGCCACTCCTCCACAACCATTGTCTTTGTAGAGTCAACCGAGATTCCTTCATTGGTTATGATGTGCCCCAAGAAAGCCACTTATTGTAACCAAAACTCACACTTTCTGAACTTTCCAAAGAGCCTCTCCTTCCGCAGAGTTTTCAAAATAACTCTCAGATGATCTTCATGTTCCTCACGACTTTTTTAATATATCAAAATATCATAAAAAAAACTACCAAAAAGTTATCAAGGTAGTCCTTAAAGACTCTATTCATCAAATCCATGAAAGTAGCAGGAGCATTAGTCAAGCCGAAGGGCATAACAGTAAACTCATAATTCCCATATCTTGATCGGAAGGTAGCCTTTGGAATATCTTCCTTCTTCACCCTCAGTTGATGATAACCAGATCGAAGGTCAATCTTGGAGAATAATTGAGCCCCATGAAGTTGGTCAAATAAATCATCAATTCTTGGAAGAGGGTATCTGTTCTTCACTGTGATCGCGTTCAGTTCTCTATAATCAATGCATAGCCGCATTGATCCATCCTTCTTCTTCACAAAGAGAACTGGTGCTCCCCAAGGAGACACACTCAGTCGGATAAACCCCTTCTCCAACAAGTCTTGGATTTGTTTCTTTAACTCTTCTAGCTCCACATTTTCCATTATATACGGGGTCTTTGATATCGGTTGAGACCCATGTACGAGTTCAATGGAGAACTCTACCTCTCTTTCTGGGGGAGGTCCAGGTAACTCCTCAGGAAATACATCCATGTATTCCAGAACAATCAGAATATATTATATTTGTATGCTCCCTTTTACTTCTTCATCATCACCGATTAACTCCATAAAGAAATATATAGGAGGTGCTTCTAGATAGGGATCAGTTCGGGATATCTCTCCTAAGAAGATAACTGTAGGTTGTTTATTCAAGACTACTGATATTTATTTACTTCTGCATTTGATCTTAGCATTATACTTTGAGAGCCAGTCCATCCCTAGTATAACGTCGAATTCCAACATGGGAATGACTACTAGATTTGAGATAAGATTGTGCTCACTAAAGTAAACACTAGAGTATCTAAACAATGTTGATGCATGTATAATCCCACTTGGAGTCTTGACTGACAACTCTACCTCAAGCATTTCAGGGATTGATTCTATATTCCTTGAAAACTTGGAGGAAATAAAGGAATACGTAGAACCAGAATCAAATAATGTACTTTCTAGTTTTGAGAGGACAAAAAGAGTACCTGCTACCACATCGTTCGGAGCTTCAACTTCAGTTGTTGTGATAGAAAAATCACGACCTTGCTCCCTTGGACATTGATGAGGTTGATGGTGATTCCCCTCCACCACCCTCGGATTTGGATAGTGATTAGAAAAGTGCCCATACTGTCCACACTTGAAGCATTTGACTTCTGGTAGGGACAGAACCATATTTCCTCTGTCTTTAGTGTTGGGAAGTTGAGGCTTCACATCACTACGAAAATTCCAAGAAATATGGACTTCTTTTCCAAACCTGTAGCAATTACCACTTCCGATCAAGAAGTTCCCCGAATGCTTCTTCCCACATTTATTGCATGTGGCGTGTTGCATATGCTTTCCACCTCTTTCCTGATCAAAACCTCTTCCCAGTCTTGATTCTAGAGTTCTCTTCTTCTCATTAGATTTGTGAGACCACTGTGTCTCCCCAAACTCTAGTTCAACTTTCATAGCACTTCGAACTATTTCTTCATAGCTATCATAGTCCCAGTTGGCTATATTCTTCCGCAGATGAGGTTGTAGTCCACCAAAGAATCTATCAACCTTCCCATTAGGGTCCATGACAAAGCTTGAGGTATAACGGGAAAGCCTTGTGAAGTTCATCTTGTAGGTTCCAACTGATTCATTCTCCTTCTACTTCAGCTCAAGAAGTTCTTTCTCCATTCTCATTCTCATCGAATGAAGGAAATACTTATTAAAGAATATTCCCCGGAACTCTTCCCACTCCATAGCTTCCATATCTCCTCGTGGCTTCATGTTTTTGATCAGTGACCACCACTGATCAGCTTCTCCCTCTAGGAGGTAAACAAAAAGAGTGACTTATTCTTGTTCTGAACAATGAAGTATAGAAAAGATCTTTTCAATGGAGCTTATCCATTATTCCGCAACCAATGGGTCAGTAGATCCACTGAATGTTGGTGGTCATTGACGCATGAAAGACTCAACATAAATTTGTTCCCTTCATGGTGAGATCAACCTCTCAGCTTGATTTAAGTTATTACTCATAACATGAGTCAGTTGGTTCATCATTCGCATGAATGTTTCCATTCCGGCTTCCATCGGAGGGCTGTCAGCACATGGTGCATTGCGGTCACCATCTGCATGGTTCCTCCTATTGCTTGCCATTTTCTAAAAGAATAAAACCTTAGTGAGAAACTTATTTCATTTAAAAATCTTTTAACTAAGACTTCATGCTTAGACAATTATATTTCTCTATAATTCCTTCATAATGATTCATAAAAAGATTGTGATTACCCAAACATATCCCCCGGGAGTGTTGTAACCAAGAGTGCAGCAAGGCCCATTATCGTGCACCAGTTCCCGTTAGAGTCTAGCCCAAAGAGGTGTTTTCGGGTTTTACCCCTATGTACATCTATTTTAGAGCCGCCTCTACCTACTCGTATCCAGACATGCATGTATTTGTTTGATAAACCACTTACTCAATACTTACCAAAATACCAGGAAGTTTTCCTATATTTAAACTTTTCTATAGGGTTTTTCCTAAATTTTTTATATCCTAATTTCCAAAAATAACTAAATCATCCTTTGATACCAACTATGGAATCCCGCCTTTTTATAACATAAACTTTCATTACATTACAAAAAACTGAGGATCTTTAAGGTTTAGTGTCTTGGAAACCAGGAACATAAAACATGAAAACAACATAAAACATGAAAACAACATAAAACATTCTTCTTAAACACTTTAAAGGCTTCTCCTTAAGTGAATCCTAGGTTCATTACTGCATCTCATAACCTGGGGACATATATCAAAATAAAGGGTGAGCAGAAGGCTCAGTAAGGGAAACAAGAGAAACATTTAACACGTGAACTTGAGATACATCAACTATGTCATGAAAAAGAACTTTCAGGAATGAGAAAGAAATCATGTGGAATATCGTAATAAAAATAACATTTTTCATAACTTTAATATGTGGCTACATCATTTAACATAGACAATCATGATCATAACCTCAAGTTCCATCCCCAAGGTGTCATTTGAAAATTACCAAGGTTATTCACCAAGATATCGTGAAAATTGTAATCTCTAGTGGTTACATCATTACCCAATGAATTGGAGAGCTATCAGGGCGCACCCTTAAATTTTCCTTTATTATCATGTGATCCACATATATCACCATAAAAAATTTCATAAATAACCCATATATCATAAAATAAGTGGGTTTCATTTCATAATCATAACGTTTTAAAAACTGCTTTAAAGACATGATCTTAATGTCACTTTAGACCCATAGAAAGGGAAAGCGGGTCTCATGTATGTAAATCCCAGAATTTAAAATATAACATTTGGATATACATGTTAATACACTTGTATAAATAAGAGCTTTGAGTATTCACTTTATAACATAAAATAATTTTGAGAAAAGAGAGAGGCATTTTGAGACGAAAATTTTGCAGCATAACGGCTATGTTTCGGGGTTTTAGAAAACATTGAAAGGAGAGGGGACATGGGTCAAAAAATCATAAATGACCCATAAAACAGTAAAGGGACAGAATAAGAAGGATATATGAACATGGTAATTAAATTTGTAGGACATACCATTTGAAATGAAAAACATGAAAGGAAGAAAAAAATGAGATTTCTCTTATGAAAATTCGGCAGCCTAACAACGTCACTTAAACTTCAACAAATTTTTTTGAAAAGATAAAATAGGGTATCTCATCATGTGAACATAATAGTTCAGTATGATAGATATAGAGATAATACCCCAACATAATAAAAAAAGAACTTGAAAGACTTGACATGAAAGTAGAATTTTGAAAAAATGAGAAGGGTGAAAGAATCCCCTTAAAAATTCGGCAGCCTAACGACATCACTTAAACATTCTTAAAACAAATTGATGAGAGAAATATTGGGTCTCTCATCATATGAAAATGAAAAGGGAAGTAATATGAATATATAAGAACATTCTCCGACATAAGAACATGGAGTATAAAAGAAATGACATAAAAGAGATTACTTGAAAAGAAAGAGAGAGGTCGGATCCCTTACCTTAAAACGTAACTCTTAAAACTCAAAGGTTTGGACCTTGAGGGATTGGGGAACCTTGAGAGGACTCCTTGGGAAGTAATGAGACCAGATCTTTGTTGGGGGAGAGTTGGGAGTGAAAACTAAAGGAGGAAAGGGTGGGTATTTATAGGGAAAGTGAGGGGACAAGGCATTAATGGCCAAGGGACACCTCACAAGTGCTTTTCTCAAAACCATGTGCTCTCCCATGGAATTTCCCACGGAGTTAGGACACATGGGGCCTCCAAAACAATAATTCATCACCTTTGGTCGGCCAACCCTTAAAATATACGATTACATCATCATGACACAGTTATGATGCCATTAAACATACCGAAACCCTAAAACTGTATTTTTACTATTCACTAAAAATTCAACTTTCTCCGAAAAATCCCAAAATTTCACCTTAACCAAATATAGATGCTCTAATTACAAATATTACCTCCATTTTATAAAAATAAATTTCTAATTATTTTTAATTTACTTTTTAAATAAAAACACTATTCACCGAGAATTCATTTTTCTCAAAAAATCCCCAAAAATTACCATAACATAATATCGATGCTCTGAGTTCAAAAATAAAGTCCATTTTATAAAAATAATTTTATAATAATTTTATAATTAAATTTTTAATTAAAAAACACTATTCACCCGAAAAAACTAATACTTGACTAATAATTTTTGAAATCGTTATTTAGCCATTTTATTGAATCTCATTACTTAATCAAGGTGTCTAAATTATATTAAAACTTTCTTTGAGTGAAATTACTAATCCATTTGGTCACATTAATTCTCCTAATCATTAAATCACTATTCATAATTTACTATTCATACAAAATTAAGTTGATCTTATTAGACTCCAAATTCTTTACTGAACACTTTTGTAGAAGACCAATTTTTGAAAATCATTACACATCATTAATTATTTAAGGTTTACATAAATATTTTAAAATATCCTTTTTTTCCAAAATTCATCAATAAAATACTTCCTAAAATTATCCGGACATTTGAAATCTCACAAACATCACTAAAGGAAGAAATCTCAATTTATTCATCCCAAAGGATTACACAAAGTAGCTAAGATCTCGTCACATAGCCTCTTATAACTCCAGCATATGGCCTAAGTGTATGGTGTGCTATGGTGAGAGAATCTGATGGAGGCTCAGATAACATTACCCTAGTAGTAATCTCTACTAACTTGAACTTCTCCCGCAGGTGTTTCCGTTCAAGCTTGATATGCTGGAGTTCGGCTTGGGCTTGGTCCAAAGCAAAGCCCAAAGATGCCACCTCCTTCCCAAGCTCTGGTAAGTGGGCTTCATAAGGTTTGAGTCTACTGGATGAAGCCATCGACTCCTCTTTCTTCATTAACCATTAACATCTCTATTAAATCATTAAGAGTAAGTTAATATACTACTCCAAAAGTTTGGGTCGTTATAATAACAACCTGAACTTTTGAATAATATTTGTTTCCTAAATTTGCGTGTTATTTAATTTTATACTCCACAAAACTATATCCTTTAATTAATGAAGTGATATCGTTGGTTTTTGACTATTATAAAACCATTGGTCAATATGACCATTGGAAACTAAACACTTAACATTACAATTATTGTTTAAAAATACAATTGATCTTGATTAATTAATACAAAAAGAAGAGTTGATGGCCTCATCCAGTTGACTTGGGCCATATAAATCCCATCTGTCAGAGCTTGGGAAGAAGGTAGCATCACCGGGATTTACTCAGGACCAAGCCCAAGCTGAGCTTCAACATGTGAAGACTGAATAGAATCACCTAAGGGAGAAGTTCAAGTTTATAGAAATCACCACTCAGGAAATGTTGTCCAAGACGCCTCAATATTCTATCACCATAGCACACCTTACACTTAAGTCCTATGCAGGTGTTATAAAGGGCTACATAATGAGTCCTTATATAATTTTTGTAATACCATAGTTATAGCATCCCGTCTTTTTACCACATAAACATTCATTACATTTTACAAAACCGAGGATCTTTAAGGTTTAGTGTCTTGGAAACCAGGAACTTAAAACATGAAAACCTAAAACATTCTTCTTAAACACTTGAAAGGCTTATCCTCATGTTCATCCTAGGTTCACTACTGCATCTCAAACCTGGGGACATACATCAAAAGAAAGGGTGAGCAGAAGGCCCAGTAAGGGAAACAAGGGGAAACATTTAACATGTGAACTTGAGATACATCAATAAAGTCATGAAAAGAACTTTAAGGAATGAGAATGAAATCATGAGGAATATCATAATAAAAATAACATTTTTCATAACTTGAAGATGTGGCTACAACATTTAATATTGAAAATCATTTCGTTTCACCAAGGTCCATCCCCAAGGTGTCATTAAAATTTACCAAGGTTATTCACCAAGGTATCATTTGGAGATGAAAATTCTGCAGTATAACGGCTATGTTTCGGGGTTTTAGAAAACATTGAAAGGAGAGGGGACATGGGTCAAACAATCATAAATGACCCATAAAACAGTATAGGGACAGAATAAGAAGGATATATGAACATGGTAATTAAATTTGAAGTACATACCATTTGAAATGAAAAACATGGAAGGAAGACAAAAATTAGATTTCTCTTATGAAAATTCAGCAGCCTAACAACGTCACTTAAACTTCAACAAAATGATTTGAAAAGATAAAACAGGGTATCTCATCATTTTAACAAAAGAGTTTAGTATGATATATACAGATATCATACCCCAACATAATAAAAAAAGAACTTGAAAGACTTGACATGAAAGTAGAATTTTGAAAAGAATGAGAAGGGTGAAAGAATCCCCTTAAAAATTCGGCAGCCTAACAGTGTCACTTAAAAATTCTTAAAACAAATTGATGAGAGAAATATTGGGTCTCTCATCATATGAAAATGAAAAGGGCAGTAATATGAATATATGAGAACATTCCCCGACATAAGAACATAGAGTATAAAAGAAATGACATAAAAGAGATTACTTGAAGAGAAAGAGAGAGGTCGGATCCCTTACCTTAAAACGTAACTCTTAAAACTCAAAGGTTTGGACCTTGAGGGCTTGGGGAACCTTGAGAGGACTCCTTGGGAGGTAATGAGACCATAGCTTCGTTGGGGGAGAGTTGGGAGTGAAAACTAAAGGAGGAAAGGGTGGGTATTTATAGGGAAAGTGAGGGGACAAGGCATTAATGGCCAAGGGACACCTCACAAATGCTTTTCTCAAAACCATGTGCTCTCCCATGGAATTTCCCACGAAGTTAGGCCACATGGGGCCCCCAATACAATAATTCATCACCTTTGGTCGGCCAACCCTTAAAATATCTCATGACATCATCATGACACAATTATGATGTCATTAAACATACCGAAACCCTAAAACTGTATTTTTACTATTCACTGTAAATTCAACTTTCTCAAAAAAATCCCAAAATTTCACCTTAACCAAATATTGATGCTCTAATTAAAAATATTAACTCCATTTTATAAAAATAAATTTCTAAATATTTTTAATTTACTTTTTAAATAAAAACACTATTCACCGAGAATTCATTTTTCTCAAAAAAATCCCCAAAAATTACCATTACATAATATCGATGCTCTGAGTTAAAAAATAAAGTCAATTTATAAAAATAATTTTATAATTATTTTATAATTAAATTTTTAATGAAAAAACACTATTCACCCGAAAAAACTAATACTTGACTAATAATTTTTGAAACCGTTATTTACCCATTTTATTGAATCTCATTACTTAATCAAGGTGTCTAAATTATATTAAAACTTTCTTTGAGTGAAATTACTAATCCATTTGGTCACATTAATACTCCTAATCGTTAAATCACTATTCATAATTTACTATTCATCCAAAATTAAGTTGATCTTATTAGACTCCAAATTCTTTACTGAACACTTTTGTAGAAGACCAATTTTTGAAAATCATTACACATCATTAATTATTTAAGGTTTACATAAATATTTTAAAATATATTTTTTTTTCCAAAATTCATCAATAAAATACTTCCTAAAATTATCCGGACATTTGAAATCTCACAAACATCACTAAAGGAAGACATCTCAATTTATTCATCCCAAAGGATTACAAAAAGAAGCTAAGATCTCGTCACATAGCCCCTTATAACTCCAGAATATGGCCTATGTGTAAGGTGTGCTATGGTGAGAGAATCTGAGGGAGGCTCAGATAACATTACCCTAGTAGTAATCTCTACTAACTTGAACTTCTCCCGCAGGCGTTTCCATTCAAGCTTGATACGCTGGAGTTCGGCTTGGGCTTGGTCCCAAGAAAAGCCCAAATATGCCACCTCCTTCCCAAGCTCTGGTAAGTGGGCTTCATAAGGTTTGAGTCTACTGGATGAAGCCATCGACTCCTCTTTCTGCATTAACCATTAACATCTATATTAAATCATTAAGAGTAAGTTAATATACTACTCAAAAAGTTTGGGTCGTTACAATAACAACCTGAACTTTTGAATAATATTTGTTTCCTAAATTTGTGTGTTGTTTAATTTTATAATCCACAAAACTATATCCTTTAATTAATGAAGTGATATCGTTGGGTTTTGACTATTATATAACCATTGGTCAATATAACTATTGGAAACTAAACACTTAACATTACAATTATTGTTTAAAAATACAAGTGATCTTGGTTAATTAATACAAAAAGAAGAGTTGATGGCCTCATCCAGTTGACTCGGGCCGTATAAAGCCCATCTGTCAGAGCTTGAGGAGAAGGTAGCATCACCGGGATTTACTCAGGACCAAGCCCAAGGTGAGCTTTAACATGTGAAGACTGAATAGAATCACCTAAGGGAGAAGTTCAAGTTTATAGAAATCACCACTCAGGAAATGTTGTCCAAGACGCCTCAATATTCTATCACCATAGCACACCTTACACTTAAGTCCTATGCAGGTGTTATAAAGGGCTACGTAACGAGTCCTTATATAATTTTTGTAATACCTTAGTTATAGCATCCCGTCTTTTTACCACATAAACTTTCATTACATTTTACAAAACTGAGGATCTTTAAGGTTTAGTGTCTTGGAAAACAGGAACATAAAACATGAAAACATAAAACATTCTTATTAAACACTTGAAAGGCTTCTCCTCATGTTCATCCTAGGTTCATTACTGCATCTCAAACCTGGGGACATACATCAAAAGAAAGGGTGAGTAGAAGGCCCAGTAAGGGAAACAAGGGGAAACATTTAACATGTGAACTTGAGATACATCAATAAAGTCATGAAAAGAACTTTAAGGAATGAGAATGAAATCATGAGGAATATCATAATAAAAATAACATTTTTCATAACTTGAAGATGAGGCTACAACATTTAATATTTACAATCATTTCGTTTCACCAAGGTCCATCCCCAAGGTGTCATTAAAAATTATTAAGGTTATTCACCAAGGTATCATTCTAAAAGGTCGTCTCTAGAGATTAAGTCTTTACCCAATGCATGGGAGCGCTATCTGGGCGCACCCTTGAAATGTCTTTATTATCATGTTATCCACATATATCATCATCAATCATTTCATAAACAACCCATATAGTATAAAAGAAATGGGTTTCATTTCATAATCATAACGTTTTAAAAACTGCTTTAAAGACATGATCTTTACATCAATTTAAACCCACGGAAGGGGAGAGCGGGTCTCATGTATGTAAATCCAAGAATTTAAAATAAAAAATTTTGGTATATATGTGAATACCCCTTTAAAATAAAGATCTTTGAGTATTCACTTAATAAAATAATACAACTTTAGAAAAAGAGAGAGACATTTTGGGACGAAAATTCTGCAGCATAACGGCTATGTTTCGAGGTTTTAGAAAACATTGAAAAGAGAGGGGACATGGGTCAAACAATGATAAATGACCCATAAAACAGTATAGGTACAGAATATAAAGGATTTGAGAACATGGTAATGAAATTTGAAAGATATACCATATGAAATAAAGAACATGAAAGGAAGAGAAAAATAAGATTTCTCTTATGAAAATTCGGCAGCCCAACGACGTCACTTAAACTTCAACAAAAATGAATTGATGAGATCAAATAGGGTCTCTCATAATATGAACATAAAAGATCAGTATGATAGATTTATAGATAATACCACAACATAATACAAAAGGAACTTGAAATACTTGACATGAAAATAGATCTTGAAAATGAGAAGGGTGAAAGAATCCCTTAAATATTCGGCAGCCTAACGACGTCACTTAAAACTTCAAAATACTGAATTGAAGGGATAAAATGGGTTCTCTAATAATATGATCATAAAAGATCAGTATGATAGATATAGAGATAATACCCCAACATAAGAAAAAGGAACTTGAAAGACTTGACAAGAAAATAGACTTGAAAATGAGAAGGGTGAAATAATCCGTTACAAATATTTCGGCAACCTAACAACGCCGCTTAAACATTCATAAAATGAAATGATGAGAGTAAGAGGGGGTCTCTCATCATATGAACCTAAAAAGGACAGTATAATTAATATAAAATAACATCCTCCAACATAAGAACATGGAGCATAAAAGGAATGACATAAAAGATATTACTTGAAAAGAAAGAGAGAGGTCAGATCCCTTACCTTAAAACGTAACTCTTAAAACTCAACGATTTGGACCTTGAGAGCTTGGGGGAACCTTGGGAGAACTCCTTGGGAGGTAAGGAGACCAGAACATCGTTGGGGGAGAGTGGGGAGTCGAAATGGATGAGAGGATGGCATGGTATTTATAGGGAAAGTAAGGGGTAAAGGCATTAATGGCAAGGGACACCTCAAAAGTGGTTTTCTCAAAACCATGTGCTCTCCCATGGTATTTCCCATGGAGTTAGGCCACATGGGGCCCCCCATACAATAATTCATCACCTTTTGTCGGCCAACCCATAAAATATCTCATGACATCATCATGACATAGTTATGATGTCATTAAACATACCGAAACCCTAAAACTGTATTTTTACTATTCACTGAAAATTCAACTTTCTCAGAAAAATCCCAAAATTTCACCTTAATCAAATATCAATGCTCTGATTTCAAAAATGAACTCCATTTTTTAAAAATAATTTTCTAAATATTTTTAATTTATTTTTTAAATAAATACACTATTCACCGAAAATTCATTTTTTTCCGAAAAATACCCCAAAATTACCTTAACATAATATCGATGCTCTGAGTTCAAAAATGAAATCCATTTTATAAAAATAATTTTCTAAATAATTTTAATTTAATTTTTAATTTAAAAAAACACTATTCACTCGAAAAAACTAATACTTGAATAATAATTTATGAAACCGTTATTTAACCATTTTATTGAATCACATTAATTAATCAAGGTGCCTAGATTATATTAATACTTTCATTAAGTGAGATTAATAATCCATTTGGTCACATTACTAATCCTAAGCATAAAATCACTATTCATAATTTAATATTCATCAAAAATCAAGTTGATCTTATTAAACTCTAAATTTCTTAATGAACATAATTTTAGAAGACCATTTTTTGAAAATCATTATACATTTTTAATTATATAAGGTTTACCTAAACATTTTTAAAATATCGTTTTTCTAAAATTCATCAAAATATGCATACTATATTTATCCGGTCATTTGAAAATTCATAAACTTCTTCATAAGAAGAAATCCCAATTTTTTATTTAAAACAAAGGATTACACAAGGCATTTACGGTCTCCTTACATATCCCCTTATCACACCAGCATATGTCCTAAGTGTAAGGTGTGCTAAGGTGAGAGAATCTGAGGGAGGCTCGGCCAACATCGCACGAGTAGTAATTTCTATAAGTTTGAACTTCTCGCAAAGGCGATTCCATTCTAGCTTCACACGATGAAGTTCGGCTTGGGTTTGGTCCAGTGCAAAGCCCAGTGGTGCTACCTCCTTCCCAAGTTCTGTTAAATGGGCTTCGATCGGTCCAAGACTACTGGGTGAGGCCATTGAATCTTCTTTCTATAATAATTAACCAAGATTACTTGTATTTAGAGACAATAATCGAAACGTTTAGTTTACAGCGGTCATATTGACCAATGATCATATAACAGTCAAAACCCAATGGTCTCATATTAATTATACTCATGTTATCAAATGAAACATTTTTTTTGAGTATAAAATAGAATAACACACAAAATTGGGAAACAAGATTTATTCAAAATTTCGGGTCATTAAAATCCTCCCCCCTTAAGAAATTGCGTCCTCGTAATTTTTAAAATTGGGTTTTGAAATTTCATTGAAATTCCCACATCGGAAAAGGAGTTAGTAAAACTATTACTTTAAAAGAAAGAAAGGGAAGTACAATGGTCACCTGAGTTAACCCACACTAGGATTCCATGTAGGAAAACATGGACATGGAAGAAAGGCAAAGGGTCAAGTTCTGAGGGATAGTGATAGAGAACATGATTAGGAGAAAGTTAACCATAAGAAAATCCCAAATTTATGATGTGTGTAAATGGTATTTGATTACCTAGTAGAAAACGTAAACTAAAAACATTTTTGTTTTATGTTCCTTTTCATAATTCTGAGGAATTCATTTACTACATAGAACGAATATATAAGAAAATATCCCTAACTTCATGTAGAGTTTCATCCTTTAATAAGTTTCTACCAAAACTAAGCTTTTCTCCAAATGATGAGCATTCAAAACTACTTGGTCTCATCAAAACACAAGAATCATCTTCTAGAGAATCACATAATCTACAAAAGATTAACTCTCTATTTCTTCTATCTTTAAACATTATCCCAAAAACAGAAAGGGTAAGGTAAAACAATTCTTCAAAAAGAAAGAATCCCATAGGAATGGAAACTATTTTTAAATCTTCAAAGTTTCATGGTACTACCCAAAGTTCATCATAGACCATTCCATAAATAACGGTCCTTAAAATTCCTCAAAATAAACCAAACTAAGATTGAAACCCAAATACAAGAGGGATTTGAAAACATAGTCTTCCAAAATAAACTTCATTGTTAATCTCAAAACAACATCAACCACTCCTAACATCTTATAACAAAAGTATCTAATCTAAACATTTTTTTACCCAAGATAGGTTAATCATTTCCATAAGTAACCTAAATTACTATTAGTCCACCTTAAATTCATCGATTCCTCAAAATATAAGTCAACCTTACTCCTCAATGAAAATACCGTAGTAATCTATTTACCTCGATCATATAGGGTCCCCAAAATAGTGAACATCTTCCAAAATAATAGTCATCTTTTTATCCCCTAATCATCCCTGTCATATTAATACGGCAATCATCGTATTTCCTATCACATTGGTTGTTGGAACATGTTCTTCCATTTCCCACCATTAACTAAGAAGAGAAAGTATAATTAGGGGCTTAAATACTTATCCAATAATCATGAAAAGGAACTTAAAGCATATAGGGATAACTTGTGGTAAAAATTATACCCTAACTTGTGATCCCCTAGGTCTCAAACTAGGTTATCCATGATCATATATTCTTATGTGAATCTTTATTTTATTTTATCTTTGTTCCTTTAATAATGGTTCATACTAAGATTATGAATTTACCAAAGCATATCCCCCAGGAGTTTCCTAACCAAGAGTGCAGCAAGGCCCGTTGTCGTGTACCATTTCCCGTTCGAGTCTAGCTCAAAGCGGTGTTTTTGGCTTTTACCCCTATGTACATCTGTGCCAGAGCCACCTCTACCTGCTCGTATCCAAATAGGGATGTATTTTCTTAGAAACCCCTTACTCAATACTCAACAAAATACCAGGAATATTTCCTATATTTAAAATTTTCTATAGGTTTCTTCCTAAAGTTTCCATATCCTAATTTACACAAATAACTAAACCATCCTTTGATACCAACTATATCATCCCGTCTTTTTACGAAAAAAACTTTCATTACATTTTACAAAACCGAGGATCTTTAAGGTTTAGTGTCTTGGAAACCAGGAACTTAAAACATGAAAACATAAAACATTATTCTTAAACAATTGAAATGATTCTCCTCATGTTCATCCTAGGTTCATTACTACATCTCAAACCTGGGGACATAAATCCAAATAAAGGGTGAGCAGAAGTCCCAATAAGGGAAACAAGGGGAAACATTTAACATGTAAACTTGAGATACATCAATAAAGTCATGAAAAGAACATTAAGGAATGAGAATGAAATCATGAGGCATATCATAATAAAAATAAAATTTTTCATAACTTGAAGATGTGGCTAAAACATTTAATATTGACAATCATTTCTTTTCACTAAGGTCCATCCCCAAGGTGTCATTAAAAATTACCAAGGTTATTCACCAAGGTATCAGTCTAAAAGGCCATATCTAGAGATTAAGTCTTTACCCAATGCATTGGAGCGCTATCTGGGCGCACCCTTGACATGTATTTATTATCATGTGAGCCAAATATATCATCATAAATAATTTCATAAACAAATCATATAGCATAAAAGAAATGGGTTTCATTTCATAATCATAACATTTTAAAAACTGTTTTAAAGACATGATCTTTACGTCACTTTAAACCCACGGAAGGGGAGAGCGGGTATCATGTATGTAAATCCCAGAATTTAAAATAAAACATTTTGGTATATATTTGAATACCCTTTTAAAAGAAATATCTTTTATTATTCACTTAATAAAATAATATAACTTTAGAAAAAGAGAGAGACATTTTGAGATGGAAATTCTGCAGCATAACGGCTATGTTTTGGGGTTTTAGAAAACATTGAAAAGAGAAAGGACATGGGTCAAAAAATCATAAATGACCCATAAAACAGTATAGGGACAGAATATAAAGAATTTGAGAACATGGTAATGAAATTTTAAAGATATACCATATGAAATGAAGAACATGAAAGGAAGAGAAAAATAAGATTTCTCTTATGAAAATTCGGCAGCCCAACGGCGTCACTTAAACTTCAACAAAATTGAATTGACGAGATCAAATTGGGTCTCTAATCATATGAACATAAAATATAATTATTATAGATATATAGATAATACCCCAACATAATAAAAAAGGAACTTGAAAGACTTGACATGAAAATAGATCTTGAAAACGAGAAGGGTGAAAGAATCCCTTAAAAATCCGGCAGCCTAACGGCGCCACTTAAAACTTCAAAATACTGAATTGAAGGGATAAAATGGTGTATCTCATCATATGATCATAAAATATCAGTATGATAGATATATAGATCATACCCCAAAATAATAAAAAGGAACTTGAAATACTTGGCAAGAAAATAGACTTGAAAATGAGAAGGGTGAAAGAATCCGTTACAAATATTTCGGCAGCCTAACGGCGCCACTTAAACATTCATAAAATGAAATGATGAGAGTAAGAGGGGGTATCACATCATATGAAAATAAAAAGGACATTATAATGAATATAAAAGGACATTCTAAAACATAATAACGTGGAGCATAAAGGAATGACATAAAAGAGATTACTTGAAAAGAAAGAGAGAGGTCAGATCCCTTACCTTAAAACGTAACTCTTAAAACTCAAAGGTTTGGACCTTGAGGGCTTGAGGTCACCTTGGGAGGAATCCTTGGGAGGTAAGGAGACCATAAATTCGTCGGGGGAGAGTGGGGAGTCGAAATGGATGAGAGGATGGCTTGGTATTTATAGGGAAAGTGAGTGGACAAGGCATTAATGGCCAAGGGACACCTCAAAAGTGGTTTTCTCAAAACCGTGTCCTCTCCCATGGTATTTACCATGGAGTTAGGCCACATGGGGCCCCCCATACAATACTTCATCACCTTTGGTCGGAAAACCCATAAAATATCTCATTAAATCATCATGACACAGTTATGATGTCATTAAACATACCGAAACCCTAAAACTGTATTTTCACTATTCACTGAAAATTCAACTTTCTCAGAAAAATCCCAAAATTTAACCTTAATCAAATATCAATGCTTTGATTTCAAAAATGAACTACATTTTATAAAAATAATTTTCTAAATATTTTTAATTTATTTTTTTAAATAAATACACTATTCACCGAAAATTCATTTTTTTTCCAAAAAATCCCCAAAAATTACCTTAACATAATATCGATGCTCTGAGTTCAAAAATGAAATACATTTTATAAAACTAATTTTCTAAATATTTTGAATTTAATTTTTAATTAAATAAACACTATTAACCCTAAAAAACTAATACTTGAATAATAATTTATGAAACCGTTATTAAACCATTTTATTGAATCACATTACTTAATCAAGGTGCCTAGATTATATTAATACTTTCATTAAGTGAGATTACTAATCCATTTGGTCACATTACTAATACTAAGCATAAAATCACTATTCATAATTTACTATTCATCAAAAATCAGGTTGATTTTATTAGACTCTAAATTTTGTACTAAACATAATTGTAGAAGACCATTTTTTTGAAAATCATTACACATTTTTAATTATTTAAGGTTTACATAAACATTTTTAAAATATCTTTTTTTCTAAAATTCATCAAAATATGCATACTATATTTATCCGGTCATTTGAAAATTCATAAAATTATTCATAAGAAGAAATCCCAATTTTTTATTTAAAACAAAGGATTACACAAGGCAGTTACGGTCTCCTTACATAGCCCCTTATCACACCAGCGTAGGACCTAAGTGTAAGATGTGCTAAGGTGAGAGAATCCGAGGGAGGCTCGGCCAACATCGCACGAGTAGTAATTTCTATAAGTTTGAACTTCTCGCAAAGGCGATTCTGTTCTAGCTTCACACAATGAAGTTCGGCTTTGGTTTGGTCCAGAGCAAAGCCCAGTGGTGCTACCTCCTTCCCAAGTTCTGTTAGATGGGCTTCGATCGGTCCAAGACAACTGGGTGAGGCCATCGAATCTTCTTTCTACAATAATTAACCAAGATTACTTGTATTTAGAGACAATAATCGAAACGTTTAGTTTAAAGCGGTCATATTGACCAATGGTCATATAACAGTCAAAACCAAACAGTCTCATTTTAATTATACTCATGTTATCAAATGAAACATTTTTTTGAGTATAAAATATAATAACACACAAAATTAGGAAACAAGATTTATTCTAAATTTTGGGTCGTTACATTAGTATAAATAAAATTTTTATTTCTTATTACGGTAAAATTTGTGATTTTAAAATTTCTGGATAAATATAGGATGAATATTATTGATGAATTTTGGAAAAAAGGTATTTTAAAATATTCATGTAAAATTTATGTAATTAATAATTTGAAATGATTTTCAAAAAATTGTCTTCTATAGTTGTGATCAGTAAAAAATTTAGAGTCTAATATGATCAACTTATTTTTAGTAAATAGTAAAGTATGAATAGTAACATACCCTTATGAATATTTATGAATAGTAATTCATCCAACAAATATAAACTTCACCCCTGTTGTAGAAATACAATTTTGACATCTTAAAAGTGAAAAAACGATCATAGTATAAGTTTTTGTATTTTTGTATGTCATATATAATTTATTTAAAATTTTATAATTAAGTTAATAATTTAAAATGGAAATATATTTTCATAAAATTTCATAATATATTTTTACTTTATTTTCTTATGGTTATACGATAATTTTGTGGGACCTTGATTACTTTTTCAATGTATTACAAAATAAGTTATAGTTTTAGAGTTGTTTTTTTGAATAAATAATAATTGTATTTAAAAATTAAATTAAAAATATTTAATAAATTATTTTCATAAAATGGAGTTTATTTTTGAATTCAGATCATTGATATTAGGTTACAGTGAATTTATGAGATTTTTAAAAAATGTTTTATTTTTCAGTGAATAATGAAAATACAGTTTTCAGTTTCAGGTGTTTAATGACATCATTAATGATGTAATAACGATGTAATAATTCTTGTATATTTATAAATAGTAATATATGTTATGAGGTGTCCCATGTGGCCAATACCATGGGAAAATACCATGGGCAAGCCCATGGGTTTGCAAATACCACCGATGAGGTGTCCCTAGGAAATTAATTAAATATTCCCTCACTTTTCCTATAAATACCAAGTCATTACCTCATTCATATCATTCAAAAATCCTCCTCAATAAATTTATAGTCTTTTTACCTCCCAAGGAGTCCTCCCAAGGTGCCTAATTCCCCCAAGGTCCAAACCTTCAAGCTTTCAAAGTTACTCTTCAAGGTAAGGGAACCTTCCACCCTCCTCTTTTAGTCATGATTTCCTTTATGTTATGTCTTCCAGTTTCCATATTATTATGTGAGGGAATGTTATTATATATTCTTATTACTATATATTTAATGTCCAAATGATTATAGAACCTTCCTTTTCTAATCAATTTATTTTCTAGATTTTCAAGTGATGCTGTTAGGTTGCCGAATTTTCATAAAAGAAATCACATTTTCTCTTTTCTTTCAAATTTCCTTTTCATGTGGTGTGTCATTACACAGCATGTTATTGTTTCTTTTTATTCTATACCTATAATATAAATGATTCATATATTTATGGTATACCATTTTCCCCTCTCATTTTATTGTTTTCTAAAACCATGTTATATAGTCATTATGCTCCATAAATTTTGTCTCAAAATCTCTCTCTCTTTTTCTCAAGAAATTCTCTTGTTTTATTTATCTGAATTCCCAAATATATTTTCATTTCTAGAGATATTCATCAAGACATAAAATTTATCTATTTTATTCTGTAATTTACATACATATAACCCTCACTCCCTTTCCATGTGTTATAAATAACATAATAATCATGTTTTTAAGAACTTTTAAAACATAACAATTTTGAAATGAAACCCATTTCTTTTATTATATATGTGTTATTTATGAATGTTTTGATTATGATATATGTGGATAACATGAAAATAAAGACATATTAATGTTGGTCCATGAAATCACTCCAATTCATTGGGTAAAGAATTTAATCTCTAGAGATGACAAGTTTCAAGATACCTTGGTGAATAACCTTGGTATTTTTTATGACCCCTTAGGGATGAACCCTGGTGATATGTTCATTAATGTCTATATTAAATGTTGTATCCACATATTCATGTTATGGTTCATGTTATTTTTATTATGAAATTCCTCTACTTCCATTTATCATGTCTGTAAATTTTTCACCAAGTTCTTATTGATATTATAAGTAAACCAATTCTCTTTCTTTCCTTACAGGGCTTTCTACTCACCCTTTCCTTTGATGTAGGTATCAAGGTTATGAGATGCCATATTTGTACATAGGATAAACTTTTCAAGAGTATTTTCAAGGGGATTTAAAAGATTTTTTTTATGTTTTCATGTATTTTGTTCTTGATTTCCATGACACTAGAGTTTAAAGGTCCTCTATTTGTAAAATGTTATGAAAACTTATATTAAAAAGGCAGGATTCCATAGATAACCTATACGAAACCATGTGTAGTGTACATCATTTTATAGGGTTACCAACTTCATGAGTATATGACCCATACCTCATCCATATGATAGGGTTACTTAATAGACTATATACATGAATGAATCTTACCCTAGAGTCAGTTGTTCCCCATGAGGATTCCCTACCCCAAGGGTACTCAAATTTTCCTCTCACATCATATCTATGAATATATGAAACTCCAAATTCCATGAATAGAGAGACTATATAATCAATATATGTGTACCATCTACTTATCTTTGTAAAATTTATCATATTAAACTATTCATATGTTTGAAACTATCATATGAGTAGAATTATATAAGTAAAAATGAACTCCCCCTAGTGCACAAGGTGTCTGGGAAAGGTACATGGAATGTATAACTACACAGGTAATATTTTAATATATTTCCATCACCGAACTAGTTTAATACCATTATTCATGACATAACTGTTAGGGTATACAATGTGTGTGGTCTTTTTGAATCTAGGGTGTGTCATGTCAAAATATTCTGTGTCATGTATTAAGTACACAGCCTATCTCCGTAAATATGGAATATAGTTCTTCTAATTTAATCATAAATATGATTTAATCTTACATACCATGAATGAACTTCAATATATTTTTATGCGGACAAAATTGCGTTTTAAGAGGATAAGTAACATGTTTGAGTAGTGTGAATGACTTGGGGCTCCTACTATGTATTCTAGGCATGTACATAGAGTATAAGATGGGACACTTAGTCTGAATTTACACATCATGTGACCTAGAGTCACATGGCATGTGTTCTCCGAACTGGTTCATATTTCTGATTTGAGTATAATAGCGAGTTACACAATGAGATATTTATGGTTTTAAATATCATGTTTCATTGATTTCACATGGAAACTATAGCTGGTGACTTATACTGTGTGTGGGGTGGGATAGCATACCGTGTAATCTAGAAATTTCTAGAAATTCAGTTTTCCTACTATGAATGATATTATTGGATAACACCCACTAGATTATTTTAATCACTAGGAGGCGAGTAATTTATTTTGAATTATTTTAATTTTTTTATATTTTAAACAACCATCACCACCAGTTAGATTGATGTCAATTCATTTTTAAACAAACACATGAGAACATAGAAAAAAGCATGATATATTTACATTCTTCACCTCTCAAAAAGAAAATGTTAATCATTTTTGTGAATCAGAATCACCCATGATCACACTACCCATTTGTATCAACATATGGATTACAAAAACCAGGGTTTATCCGTGAACTTATATTACAATATAGTCCCCTAAAATCATGTATGCACCCCACATAATTACAATGTTGTAGAATTGTTTTGAAACCACATAAAAGTATTTCTTAAATTTAGGCATCAATCGTGTAATCACCATAAAACTTCTTTCTTCCCATCATGCAAATTTATAAGTCAATTCTTCTTCCTCATTCCTTTCTTGTACAACAATGCACAATAATTTATTCTTCTTCTTATTCATTATTCTTTTATCTATATTTGATACAAAAGTTATTCAACACTTATGCATATTAATTCTTCTCATGATTTCTCAATATATAACTTTTTCTTAGTCTTCACTATTTATATTCACTAAATATAGTATATAATTTTATAGAAACTTTCATGAATTTCGGTCATATTTAAAAAATGGTTAAACCAATTATGAACTGCACTCTAGAATATTAATATAATTTTAATTTCTCTCTATTACTACAGCATGATCTTCTCTTAAAAATCTTTGAAAAATATCAAAATAATATTCTCTTTGAAATCCATAATGAAAGACATTGCGGTTTATTCATCAAAACATCCTTCGTGTGTGTATGTTTATATGCAGAACACATCTTATCACTACCATATGAATTGTATAACCTTAAAACACCAGATTAAATAACACACTATAATTGTGATGTTTTTATAAATGAAGATCAGTTCATAAAGCATCTCTTATTTGTCATATTTTCTTCAAAATATTAAGTAATAATATAATTCAAAAACTGAACTTTCATTGAAATTTATATGTATGATAGATTCCATATGAGTTTCTATTCCATTTTCTAAAAATATTCCACACTTGATATTTTGTAGGGCCTTGAAAATATTACAAAGGAACAAAGTCATACACGTTTTCCCAATGTATTATGGTGAAAAGGCATACATGAAAATGTAGAAGTATTATGAGATCTAAGAGAAAGACTTATGAAATCCATCATTCATCAAATTTATATAATATTTATGTCTTAGTAAGTAGAAGTATATTGATCTTAGATACTTATGTGCTTACATGAAATTTTATGAATTCACCCCAAAGTCTTACATGAATTTCATGCCTTTCTATTTTACTCCTTAAATCAAGAATTATAAAATTAATCAAAGACTCATAGAATTTTTTCAAATTATATCCAAGAGTCCACAAACTAATTTCAAACACTTATAAAAATCCAAAACAAAATAACCTCACATAGTAAACTTTAGATTATGTTAGTTTGAACATGATTTATGCAATGAAAACAAAATCCAACACATTAATCACATCAACTTAAAATTCTCCATGTTTTCCTCTATAAAAAAATACCATATGCTAGAGGACGTTATTTGTCTTAAAAATCTCTCCAAGAACTCAAAAAATACTATATATCTATTGGTCTCAAAAATTTCCCATGTAGTATTGTTTTTGGAAATGACGGAAAATAAATATCTTTCAAAATAAAACCACTTATCAATGAATCATAATTAAATAACTTTAAGTCTACTTGAGTGAAATTAATGCATGAAAAAATATAATTAAATAATAATAAAATGGTATCCATAAAATATTAATTTATATTTATACATTTATAACCTAAATTACACTTGAAACTATATAAAAATATAAAATTTTCTATGTTTGTGATAACACATAAGATACAATATGAGAGAAAAACTTTTTGCACTTATTCCAATACAAAAACTTTTTCATTGAACTACTAATAAATAAATTCATACATTTATTCTCAAAAAACCTATTAAAAAATTTCATAAATATCTCACAAAACATAAATAGTTCACTAAAAAAACACACTACAATGTGAAATTATAGGTTATCCCTTTAAAAAAATATAATCCATCAACCTAGGTTACATTTATGAAACTTGAACAGTGAATTTACAACCCCCCCATAACAACTCAATGTATGATTGAAGATCAAGACTAGAAATGTGGGACTAATATTGTCCTGAGGAGACAATCTTCTTAAAGTAAAACCCTAGGTTCATCCATGAATTTATTGAAAATTTAGAATGACCAATCCATATATTTTATATTTTGAAACATATATAGATATAAACAACGGAGACCGATGGTCCCCCATAGTTAAAATAGAATGCATTAAATCTACATAACGCAGTATAACAAAAAAAAGAAGACATGGAGTCATAGAAATAATAAGGAATGTCTGTCCAGAATACAAGATGAGCATAAATAAAAAGTAAATAAAATAATTCTATCCTAATTCACATACCATCCTTTTATACGCATAGACTATGACCAACTAATTGAACCATGTGTCAAGCTCCAATTGATACATTTTTTCTCGAGAAAAAAGGAAGGTCTTCCCACATACATTGAATCCCATGATATGTATGTGGGCAGTGGGAGAGTTTGACAAACCAATAAGAATCTACAATGACTCAATGATATTGAGTGAAGATATGATCAAGTGGATGAGTATGAAATATATATAAATATGTTCAATCATGTTCATGCCGCACACCCACCTATAAACATAACACAAAATGAATATAGACTGACATAAGTTATTTTTTAATGTGTTAAAAAGGATACCACGAAACTTGACCATACCTATTTCAGATCCATTCCAGAATGAAGAAGGGAACTACGTACCATAACCTGACCTTTACCCAAATACATGTGGTTGGGAGCTAACTAAGATAATGTCCAACCTGCACATGAGGACTTAGGGTATGGCGTTATCTAAACCTTGAACCACTACACAACAAAACATGGCATGCTAAAAATTATATAAGACATGAACTATACCTTTTCACTCAAGATATATACATCATTCATAAATCACATCAAATCAAGACCCATCCCCTAGGGTAGTCCTCAATCTGATGTTACTATGGTAGGATCCACAAGCACATTGACCCATCCTCACATGCTCAAGGGAGGTCAAAATCAAGAATAATGACCCATTCCTATAGACTATAGGGAGGTCACAATCAATCACACCAAACCATCCCTAAAGAATCTTGGGAGGTCACAATCAAGAAGCTTGAACCATCCTCATATACTCTAGGGATTTCATATCAAGAACATCTACCCAAGCCTCAAAAGGAAGTCCAACAAGAATATAATCAACACATAATGGAAGTAGAAGATAGGGAACATATCCCATATCACAAATCACTAACTCCCCACTAGGGGATTTTTCCCATATCTTAAACACATTAAAAAACCACCATGACTTACCGAGGGTTCTGTTTCATCCATATGGATCAACTGTCACTTTTTGAGTGTAAGAAATGTTCTCAAAAGGATACACACACAATATATATCATTAGGAAAAATATGTTATCACATTCTACACACACAAAATACATCATCATGCATCTATATTCACACCAGGTAACCAAATTAAATAAGTAAAAAATATTTGTAAAATAGAGAATGACCCACACATGGTCAAATAGACAAAAAAATATCAACAACACCGCTTCGTCTTCACTTATTACAAACTCAAATCCTATTTTAAAACTATTTTAAAGGAATAATGTGTCACTTTACTCAAACCAGGACTTTCAAACAAATCCCATTAAAACAAATTTTATAAAACTCATCTCTATTTGGAAATACCATTTCAAAACTATTTCAAAAATCACCTCTTTTCCTTTCAAATTCCATTAAAATTAAACCCCATTTTAAAACACATTATAAAAATGAATCATTTTCTCTTTGAAATATAATACACACAATCGACGAGTCCATAAGGAGGGACACTAACACTAATTTGACCAGGTTACCACCATCGAACTATTAATAATATATACAATCAATATCAACTGTTTGGTCAATAAGATCCCAACCAACCTTATAGAAACTCATAGAAATCATAAAAAATTCAAGAAAATAACAATAATGATGGAAGAAGAACATAAAATCACTAAATAACCACGATATATAAATAAATTCAAGGCTCTTTACTTCAATTTAAGATTAAATAAATCCTTACCAACTCATACAGACATCCACTGAGTCTATAAGCACTAGTTTCATTAGTGATAACCATAAAATTAATTAATTAAACAACTAAAATGAATTTTTCAAATTGGAATAATAGGATATTAATTCATATAGAAATTCAATGATGCCAAAAATAAAAATAGAAATTGTGTGATCCACTCCCAATTCACCCTCATAAAAAATCCTTAAAAAATAAAAAAATTAAAACCCAAATAAACAACCAAGATCATAAAAAAATCACCAAAATAATAAATAAAATATTTTTCATAATATAACCTGTGTCAAATTATGAACATCCACTTGAATATTCCATATTGGGATGCTTTCTACAAGAAACATATAAAATACATATCAAGTAAAATTATTTCACCATTATCTCATGAAACCAATCAATTTGAAACTCAATTGAATGAAATGAAATCAATAACAAGAAAGGGATTAGGACAAAAGGGACCAATTTAAGAGATATTACATTGAAAAGTAATGATGAAAAAAATCCCATGTAAGCTAGATTAGAGGAAATAAAGAAGGGGGAGGAGAGGGTTAGACCTTAATTTTACTCACACATCAAAGTAGAATAAACCCAAGGGGGAGAGGGATTCTAATGTAGAACCCCCTTGGACCCTTTAAAAAGACCCACCTTCATAGTTCAAGGTATGAACCTATGTTTATGAAGTGAAGTCCCATAGGAAGAGACTAATTTTCCATGCCCCAAACATTGATGGTGTGAACCCTATGTTCCTTCCATGAATGGTGAAAATCTGCTAATTTTAAAAGCATGCATACCAGAATCTTCCCTGATATCCTCCCGACACATCACTAGGGCCCCAAACCACATCTAAAAACACATGATAGAGATATTAAAATTATTTTAAACCCAATGAAATACTCATTTATAAAAACTAACCCTTCACTAAATAAAAAATACAAATTTCCTAAAAAAATATCAACCCATAACAATGTGGGTCATTACAAAATCTCCACCATAACACTTATCATCTTAAAGAATCCATTTTATTCATATTACCATGAACCTTTACCTACATCATTGATCAATTTATCATAAATTCCCCACATTTAAAATCTAAATTTTTAAAATTACTTCATTATGAAACCCTAAATCTAATAATAGATACACCAAATTTTATATATAATGTTCAGTTTGATCCTAATACATAATCAACCAAATCCTAAATGAAAATACTGATGTGGTTTATGACTCATCACATTTATTCCACACAACCACAACTATCAACCCTCCTCTGGTATAATTATCCTAAAAATATTCAACTTCACCCATCGACACATGGTCAAATTACCATACTCCCATATCACGATTAATTTACATCCAAAGGTATCACTAAATCATCCAAACACCCAAACAAGGTCCTTACCGGACAATCTGTATGATTACACAATTGGATCCTCAAGAGACCTATCCAACCGGCATGCTTTACTCACGAGCATAATGTATCACCAATCTGACTCATTCTAAAATTACACCACATCTATCTCGATAACATTTACAACAGATGAAATCTAATATAAATCCCATATAAACTCTCAATACATGTTTATCAACTTACAAACATCCAATTATCACTATAACTACTCACCAACCTGTTCCACTACATCCATGACACTTTAAACACTAGGTTCATACTCCCAGGACCGATTTGATGCTACCCACCATAGGAGTATCATTTTCAATGCATCTACAATCCAAACAACTGATATCCACTATCTACGTCTCTTTTATTACAACATTTAATGACTATAAATTATCATCATGATCCTACCCATGTTCCAACATGAACCCTGATCAGAAAAATCCAAGAAAATTCCCAACTGCACCCATTGATCTCAAACCTAAAAGTATCGACATGAAAATCATCTCGAACCTTATGGTTATCCCCACTATAAAACTACACTAATAACAATAGATTCCACCTAATAGTGTTTCCAACCATATAAATAACCTACATAAATAAAAGTCAAGCGATCCAAACCACAAAACCATCAAAGTGCATCAGGTTTCCAACCCTTGAACCCACTAAAATCATACTCGACTACTTGATCCCACATGACAATCAACAAGCATACCACAAGCGACTCCCACACAACATTAATATCATGATCTTTCCATATTATAAACTCTAAAAAAAACTATATTACACTTATCAAAAACACAATAACTTACCTATGATCATCATGTTTCACAATTTATAACCGAGAAATCAAATAAGTTAGTTCCAAGAAAACACGACACATCATCCAAGCACATAATTCAAGCATATAGGTCACCCCAGTCAAAAATAAAATCCTTGAAGACCATTTTACATAAGAATAAAATTTTCATTTTAAATAGTAGTAAAAACCATTTTACACACACACACACACTAAACTCATGTGAGTAATCAAAAACACCCATTGACATGAATGGGTTTTCAACAAAACTAAAATCATCAAAATCCAGGACATAGTTAGTATCTTCCCTAAAAACCTCTTCCATTTCCAAAACCATTATAAATATAATTTAAAAACCCATAAAAAATATTGTTTCTAAAACCTTCTTAAAATTCTTTATCAAAAACGATTTTTTCTCAAATTTTATCAAAACCATAAAATGTGAAAAAATTTCAAAGTTATTGGATCCTCCAGCCATCTTAGTAAAAACCAAATTTCAAAAAATTTGACACAAAACTCATTCCATTGAATGATTTTTCTTATAAAATTTGATTTTTCTCTAAAATACACACATCCCAAAAACTATTTCTCTATGGGGAACTAAAAAGAACAATTTAAGACAATAATCAAAAACCAAGCAAACAATACTTTTATCCACATATTAATGTAGTCACCCATTATAATACCTGAGAGAATAATCATTTATATTATCAGTTTCTTTAGTTAATAGTGGATTTTATGATGCGTTATGTCAATAAAACTTCATATAGGTGTGTGTATTATTCCCTAAACATGCCACTATTAAGATACCTAAAAAAATCACTATACATTATCCAAGCCCTATGACACATGAAGAGTCTCACCCATCCTACATTTGGATTCTATATTTAGAAAAACACTTTACCCATCCTAGAGTTACTAGAACTTAAATTTCATATCATTTGGGAACTTGGGTTTTAGCTAATTTCATGTTGTATAGGTTTGTAGTTAATCTATTTCATGAGTCCAAAACATCTATCTCAACCTCTATCTCACACTTTCTCATCCAAAAACATGATTAGATACAACTTTTCAATTCCCCAAACTGGAATGCCTAAATGTAACCTTCATGGGGACACTACAACACCTCAGGCATGCCCCCATTTTTGATATATTCTCCTGGCTAGTGTCAAGGGCCAAAGATATTCGTGGAGTGAATATTTAATTAAAATAAATCTTGAGGATAATTCTATACTCTAGAGAAAATTTGGAATAACCAATCCATATATCGAATATCCCAAAAACCTATAGATATATTATTGGGGGAATAACAGGACCTGTAGTCTGTAATATAAGGCAGTAAATCAATATGACAAAGAATAAAAAACAAGTTAGTAGTTGAAGATAAACATGGAATCATAAAAATAATTTTTCACAATTTCCCAATACACATGCTAAAAATAACTAAAAAGTAAATACACAGTCTCAAACCCAACTAACATACCATTATATTATATCTACCACCTCAATAAACTAATAACTGAAACATATTCCTATCTCCAAGTTATACTTGTGTCCAAAGAGAGAAAAAGAAGGTTTACCCTTGTACATCAAAACCCATGTTGTGTAAACAAGTAGAGTTGACTCTAACGACCCAGTATAAATTTCCAATACATCAATGATACAAGGTTCTTCTTTGATCATGTATATGTTCATGAAATATATATAAATTGGAACATTTATATTTATGAAACACAACCAAATATAAACATATTACATAATGTACATACAATCAAAGAAGTTAAGTCGTCATGTGCTAACTAGGCCACCATGACACCTAATAATGACTTATTTAGCTCAATGATAGAATAAAAAAGCACAAAAAAATTGTAACACAAACTATACCTAAAGATACATGGTAGGGTTATATCTATGATTATGTTCAATCCTTTTTTAAGGAATTAAAGTGGGGAATCGTTCAAACCTTGACCCACTACCCGACTAGAACATGCCACAATCTAACATCCACAAGCCTCAACCCATTCCTTATTACTCTAGGGAGGTCCATCATTGATGTTTCATGTCAAAACACAACCTAACCACTAGGGTATTATTTAACCAAATTCTATAAAGTTAATGTACACAAGAAAAACCAACCATAAATATATGCCAAATCAGGTCACAATCAGGCACCCTGACCCATCTATGTAGACTCTAGGGAGGTAACACTTAAGCACATTGACCCATCTCTCTAGAGTATAGTGAGGTTATTATAAAGAACACTTTCTGATACATGGAGAATCTAGAGAGGTCATATCATGCACACCAACCTAAGACACTGAAATCAAGGACAACTAACCATATAGTCATCAAATTCTAGTAGTAACAAATTAGGTATGTATCCCATCTCACAACACAGTAACTCACTATCAGTGCACTTGTATATAAGGGTATAATCCCATGACTCTAACACATTAAAATCCCACCTAAACAATCAAAGTATTCAATTCTATCAATCTAGATCAACTTTCACTTTGATAACATAAGAAAAATTATCATAGGTATACCCACAAAATAGACATCATCATATACAATAAGTTCTCATGGGACACACACACAACATATATAATCTTGAATCCACATTAACACCATGTTACCACCATTAATAAGAACATATGATTTTAAAAATAGGGAATCACCCACCTAAGGTTGAACATACCAAATATCATCTTAAATAATCCTCTTGGGATTAATTTAGAACCATGTCAAATCCAATTTTAAAACCATTTTAAAGGAATCACATGCCACTCTACCCACACATAATCCTTGGCCTAAATCCCAACATAACTTACTTCAAAAAACCCATCACTATTTTAAAATAACATTTAAAAAATGTTTCCTAAATCATTATATTATATTGAAATTCCATTTCAATCACCCCCATTTTCTAGAAAATTATTAAAAGGAATCCTTTTCTCTTTGAAATCTAACACATGCCACCAAGAAGTCCATAAAGAGGGAAATTGATACTTATTTTACTAGGGAACCACAATCAAACCATTTAAAATGTGATACAATCTATGTTGACTATTTGGAAGTCATGAGCCTATCCTAACCTTAACTAAATCACAAGAATCATGAAACTTGTAGGAAGTTAATACTTATGAAGGAACACGAACATTAAATCACCAAATAAATATGAGACTCAAAAAATTTCAGGGCCCCCTACCTCAACTGTGGAATTAATAAATCAATCATATATTGTATCAACATCCATACAGTCCATGATAACCTGTATTATCAGTAAATAACATAAAATTAATTATTTAACAAACTAAAATAAATTTTCCAAATCTTTATAATATGTTCCAAACTCACAAGGAAATACAAAAAATATGAAACTATGAGCGACGAGGTGTGATCCTCTCCCAACACATCCCCATTCATATTCTATGAAAACATACCAAAAATTAAAACCCAAATTGATGGCTAATTTCATCAAAATACACTAATAAAATCCAAAATATAACATACCTTGCAAGAAATGATGAATGACAGCTTGAAAAATCCCTATTAGGACATCCTCTATATGCCACATATGAAATTCCCATCAAGAGAAATTGTTTTAAAATTATTTGGTGAGACATTTCATTATCAAACCCTAATAAAAAAACCAAAATCAATAATTAATAAGGGATAAGAACAAAAAAGAACAAGGTAAAATATATTACCTTGAAGAGGAATGACAAAATACTCTCAAGGGAGCCAGATCAAGGGGTACCATAGAGGGTAGGGGAGGTTTCAAGCTCCTCTCTACTTTCACATACGCATAGAAAAAACCTAAGAGAGGGTGGTATATTCCTAATTTATTACCCCTCAGCACCTTTTTATAAAAACTCACTAAAATGGTTTATGATTTGAATATATGTTTATGTCCTGAAGGCTCCTAGGGAGGGACCCCTTCACTCACCTTGTAAAATTCATAGCATGAACCACAGGTTCACACCCTGAATGGTATGTAATTAATACCTTTTAGAATACCATCCACCTGGATTTTACCTAACATTCTCCTAAACCCCTAAAACACTAGTGCATCCTAAAATACATTTAAAATTACATTTTAGAGATGACTAAATTCTCAGAAACCCAAACCGAGCCCCGGTTCTCAAAATGAACCCCTCACCAAATGAAAATTTAAATTCCCTCTAGAATTTAAAACTTTTAATAAAATGGGTCATTATAAAAACACCCCATAAGTAGATCACCCCCCTTAATTAGATACAACTATAACTTAGGATACTTATTCTATAGTCCCCCATTTTAAAATGAATTAAGGTATTAAACACTAAGGGATTATGGTTTTCTTTTTCTCTACCATTGACAACAATATCCAAAGAAAAAAGATCAGAGAGGGGATAAATATATCACACCTTATCCTTGAGAATATAAAGATTGAAATCCCATTTTAAAACATAATATTTGAAATTCATCTTTTAAAAATGGTTTGGTGAACTAATATACTATTTTATCCATGTAATAGAAAAATTACAACTTCAACCCATATTTATCCAAAATATCCTTGATGATCTGATATTTGATATAAATGTTATTAGACATTGAATATTGAACCATATTCATTGAAAGATTAATAAAACTTTGATTATCCCTACTGAAGAGTAATATAAGCTTCACACCCAACTTGATATCATCAAGTTGTATTTTTATCCACATCATTTTATTGGTGTATTGAGTTACTAACACATGATCAACATTAAAATTGATCAAAGTAATAGATCTATTATTCTTGGTGTACCAATTGAAAAAACTCTCACTAAGAAAAACAATCCTTCAGATGTGAATCTTCAATCATCAACACAACCTACCCAATCAACATCTATGTAATAATATATATTTATCATTTCATAATTTTTATACTTCAACCCATATGTTGATGTAAATTTGATATATATAAAAATAATATTTTCATTTATATGATGTGAAATATTTAGATAACTTAAAAATCTTGACAAAAGGAAATGATATATAATAAATATAGAATGGAATATGTTATGTACAATAATATTTAAATTAGATTTATAAATTTTAATTGATCAAATTTCTTTTCTTCTATATCATTGGAAAACTTAGTTCCCATTAAAATGGGATTAGAAACTATATTTCAATACTCAATTATAAATTTCATTAGAAGTTCCAATGAATACCTCTCTTAATAAAGAAAAAATGTGATTTCTTTCTTGAGAAATTTTTAAGCCAAGAAAGTACCTCATATCTATAAGCATGGACATTTAAAATATCATTTTTATCTTCTTTAAAAAAATATTCACAAACCAACGTATCATTTATAGAAATAATTATGTCATTTATATAAATAATAACTATGAGAGATGCCTATGTTTCAACTTTAATGTAGAGTTTTCTTTCCACTCTTATTTTATTGAAATGAAACTTCTTTAAGAATGAGTCAAACCTGAAATAACAAGAACTTGGGTCTTGTTTCAACATATATAAATACTGACTTAACTTCCAAACATAATTATATTATTCACCAAGAAATTGTACATATCTTTTTTCAATATAAAACTCTTTTTCTAAGTTACTATTGAGGAAAGAATACATGAAATCCGTTGTGAATATCATGTTTTTCCCTTGTGAAACAATAATTTTTTTAATGTTTTGGAGTCTTTCCTCTAGTGAAATTGTCTCATAAAAATTAATTTCCTCAGCCGGAGAATATCCTTTAAACACAAGTCTTTCTTTGTTTCTCACAAATTCTCTATTTTCATTTAACTTTCTCTAAAACTGCTAATTTTTTCAAATACATTTTTTGTATTTATGACTGGGTATTAACTTTGAAGTGTTATTATTTTCTACCTAGTACAATTATTATTTTACAACATAAATCCATTCTTGATGCACAAAATATTAATAAACAATTCTTAGTTAATTTTGATAAAGTAGTGAGCTATGGATTTATATCCTCAAAATTTTCCTAGTTTAAACATGCTTTCATTATTCTCTAATGATGTTTTGGACCTCAAATTTTATTCTGAACCTTGAATAAGATGGTAAAATTATTACCTCATCATGAGAGTTGGATGAATCATCCTATGAAACTAGTAATACATTTGAATCTTTACATATATCTAAAACATCATCAAACTATTTTACCTAAACAAAATCATCTTCATCACCATTCGAACATGATATGCCATGTGTGTATTCTTTTATAGAATTTTTGAACACATTGACATTATTAATTCACATGATTTTAAATGTATCTTTTTGGTATCATTGATATTATCTTCCATTTGGAGGATAACCAAGGAAGATACTATCAATACCCCTTTTATTATCCTTCCCAATATTTATACCATTGGCTTTGATGATGCCTGGATACCAAATATCCTTAATTTATTAAATTATGGAGAATTATTTTAATACATATCATATGGTGTTATGTCATAATCGGGTATATATAGGAAGAAATTTTTAATGTGAAATGTTTCATTAATAACCTATCAATAGGTTTACCAAGACGCATAATTTTCTATCAATGTTTTAGATCCATCTCTAGCAAGCTTCTATAATTACATTCAATCAGACCAATTTGTTATAGTGTATATGGTGTATTGGATTAATGAAAAATAACATGTTTCTAATGATAAGATTAAAATCTATTACTATATTCAACACCATTATCAATATATAAATTCTTTAATAATTAACCACACTTCTTTTCATCACTCATTCTTAAAATTTTGAATATCTTTAGAGCCTATGATTTATATTTTATTAATATAATACATGTAATGTGAGTAAATTAATCAGTAATGGAAATAATTTACTTATTTATAACTATTTATTTCAATATCATGGGTCCAAATATATTTGAATTTACAAGATCTAAGGGGAAAGATGTATGAATCTCAACTTTCTTATATAGATAATTTGTAATATTTCCCATTTGGAATAAGCACATTTAGTTTCTTTCTCTGTTCTTGTTAGGAATATTATGAAAATTTTATCTTTATGAAAGATGTATCATATTCTTTTTTACAAGATAGATAATCCTTATATTATATAGTTTTCATGACCCCCCTCCATCAGGACTATAATGAAAGGAAGGAGTGACTCCTAAATCCTGCCTCTAATAGGCTCCAGTTCGGTAACTTGCACAGAGGGTAGAAATCATAAAATTAGAGGCATTTCCCTTATAATATAAATAAATAAAAAGGGATAATATGTAATCAAATGAGCCTCACCATACCATTATATTATAAAATAATTATGATCTCACAATGCATGTAAAGCGATACAAATAAAAACTACAAAATAAAACAATACCAAGGGAAAATCATAGATATAAAACTCTAAGAAACTCAAAACTCCAAGATAGTAGTTTCCATATCCATCTCTTAAACACTCATGGAAACCTAAAAAGTATAAATAATACACATAAAGCCATTAAAAATTCTAAAATAGGTATTTTTAGTGTAAAAAACTGATGAAAATAAGAGCGTTATTAAAATCCCTAGGCCTTTATAAGCACGAGAAACGTGTTGATAAAGGGACACTTTATCAATGCCAAAAAAACACTAATAGAGTACATATTTTCAATAATATTTTTAGTGTTGATAATTGACCCTCTTTATCAGAAATTTTATTTAGCACCAATAAAGGGATCCTTTATCAGCACTATAAATAGAACCGATAAAGGTTTCCTTTATCATTTCTTTTTTAGCACTGATAAAGGATCAATTTATCCACAATTTTCATAGTACCAATAAATATGGAATTTATCATCAATTTTAGTTGAATTGAGGAAATATCCTTTTATCATCAGTTTTTACAGAACTAATAAAGGGACATACCACATTAGTGTGATGTTAAAATTACAGTACACTTTAGCATAAAAAAGAAAAAATAGAAAATACAAGAAAAAATATATAAGAAAAAATATATTTTAATTGAAATAAAATTTAAAACAAAAATAAAATAATTAAAACTATATTATAGTCCTTTTAAACATTGGTTTATACAATTAAATGATTAAGTAAACATTATCACTGAAATTCATAAAAATCAATGTTCCTTTGTCTTTGGCCTCTAACCCCCTGTCATGCTATTAGTTTCCAAAAATACCACCCCATATTAAGAAAAAGAATGAACCTATATAATAAAATAATTCTAATGTTATTAATACTATAAAGAAATAATTGAGACAAAAAATGTCAATTTTAAATAAAAATCATATACTTTGAGTAATACCAGGAACAACATGTATCATATTGTGATTTGATTGATTCTTACACATCACACCATTTCTTTTTTGTTCTTAAAAGTAGGTCCTCTTGAATTGGATCTCATATGGAGTGATAAAAAACTTACTATAGATGGATGATAATTCAAGAGGACTTGCTTTTTGAGAACTAGCCTTAAATTTTCATAACATTTATTGTATGTATTAAAGAATTATATCTACTAAAATTAACTAAATAAGTATCTAATAAAAATGATAATGAATCTAATTCAGTAACAGTAAATAAAATGATAAGAAAACAATCTAGAGCTCGTTTACTCGTTTTTGGCAATGTGATGTGCATTTTAAAATAAAATGGCACTTATATATTAAAAACATTCACTTTGAGTCATACTAAGAACATTGAGTATTGTCTTGACATAAGGTAAATTTCTATATGTAGAAAATGAAATATGGATCATTTTCCTAAATTTTGAAAGCCATCTAACTAGTATTATTTGTTTTGGCTAGTGAAGTACATTTTAAACAAAAATGATACCTTTATATTGAAAACACATACTTCTAGTCATGTTGGCCACATAGTGTTCTAGATTGGTGTGAATTCAATTCCTACACATCAAAAATAAATTATGGGTAATTTTTTTAATGTTTGAAAACAATATGAGCTTGTTTGGTTTGTTTTGGTGATGTGACACATGTTTTAAACTAAAATGGAACTTTTATATTGAAAACACGAACTTCAAGTAATAACGACCACATAATGTGTCAAATTTATGTGAAGACAGTTCTTAAATGTCACAAATGAATTATCTGTGATTTTTCTAAGGTCTTAATACAATATGATCTTGTTTTCTAGGTTAGTGAAATGTGAAATGCATTTTATACTAAAATGACTCTTTTATATGGAAAACATGCAATCCAAGCCATGCTAACTATATTAGGTGTTGTATTGACATGAGGATAATTCCTACACATCACAAATTAATTATGTATCATTTTACAAAAGTTTGAAAATAATCCATCCTCATTTGATCAGTTTTGGCTATGTGATGCATTTTAAATTGAAATTAGACTTCTGAAAATACATACTTCAAGTTATATCGACCACATTGTGTGTCAGATTAGTGTGTGATCCATTAATACACATGAAAAATGAATTATATATCATTTTAATAAATTTGTAAAACAATAAGATATTTTTTTATCAGATTTAGCAACGTGACACAAGTTTTAAACTAAAATGGCACTTTTATATTGAGAAAATGCACTTCGAGTTATAACAACACCATCATCAATTTGATTGGTATGTGTTCAATTAATACAAGTGATAAAGTAATTATGGAAAATTTATCTAAATTTAAAAAATAATATAATCTTTTTTTCTTGGTTTGGTCGATGTGACACACATTTTAAACTAAAATCCCACTTTTATATTGAAAACACAGACTTTGATTCTTACTGAACACATCGGGTGTTAGATTGAATTATGGTCGATTCCTCCATGTCAAAAATAAATTATCAATAATTTTCATGAATTTTGAAAACAATATAATCTCATTTTCTTGGTTTTGGTTTTGTGACATGCATTTTAAACTAAAATGGCACTATTATATTGAAAACGTGCACTTTGAGTCATAGTAAACACATTGGGTGTCATATTGATGTGTGGAAGATTCCTACATGGCATAAATGAATTTTGGATCATTATAATAAATTTTGAAAACATTCCAATCTCATTTTCTCATTTTTTGTGTTTTAAACTAAAATGACACTTATATTGAAAACACATAATTCAAGTCATACTGATCACATCGTGTGTCAGATTGGCATGTAGTCAATTAATACATGTGAAAAATGAATTATGGATAATATACATAAATTTTGAAAAGATATAATATTTTTTTGGTTTTGGTGATGTGACATGTTTTTTAAACAAAAATGGAACTTTTATTTTTAAAATATGCACATCGACTCATACTAAGATTATCATGCATTAGATTAAAATTCAATCAATTACAATTTATTAAAAATAAATTATGGATTAATTCACTAATTTTTTAAAACAATATGAGCTTGTTTTCACGATTTTAGCAATGCAACATGAATTTTTACCTAAAATGGAAATTTTATATTGAATCCCCATTAGGTTTCCCTCTTCTCTCACATTTCGGTTATAGTGTTTTCAAACCCACAATAGTTCGGTGCTGTAGTTTTCTCATGGAGGTTTGAGATTTGTAGGTTGAATTGTGTCAGTGTCCCAAGAGATTGACTGTGTTCACCGTGGATTCGATAGTTGGGTTTGGTGGTTCTGAGTGAGGATGATCATCTTTTCGGTGACCCTACCACTTTAAACTCCACTTTGGATTCTTTAACCCTACCACTCTCCCCATTTTTCTATTGCAGTGGATTCAAGAGGCTTTGGGATTTATTATTTGTTTGGTTGAAAATTTTCTAGGAGGTGAACCCTTTATCATCTTTGATCTAGGTTATAGTTGTTTCAGACATTTTTTACAGTTCATATAGAATGAATGGTTTTTTAACATTGGTATGCCTATTGTTCTATTTTTTAGGGATTTTGGTCTACAATGGTCATAATATTGCAAGGTTCTCATCTATTGTGAGGGTTAGTTTCATTTTTGTGCATTATGTTTGTCTCATATGGTTTTATCTTGAATGAGGATTTAGTTTTTGGATTTAGTTTTTATTTGAAGGTAAATTCATGATTTGATGATGGTGAGGTTGAAGGTGTTTCCGGTGATTGTGGTTTGAATCTCTGGTGGGACATTTGCATCTTGGTTCCCACTTGCAGTGGTGATGACAAAGGTGTAGTTGTCTGGGAGGGGCATGGATTGAGGTTCCTCATCCCTGGATATCTCATGACTTGAGGTGGTATGGTAGAGTTTGGTTTTATGAATGGTTTTTGATTTTCTAATGTGACTTTGGTTCTCTATTTTTAAATTTTAAATTTGGGTTTTTCATGTTTTTAGGTCTACCAGTTGAAATGTGAGTTTCCCACTTTTCCATAAAGCATCTTTTAAAAAATACAGAAAAAGGATTTGAAGGATCATAAATGAATTATTGACCATTCTACTAATGTTTGAAAATAATATTACCTCATTTTTATCATTCTTTCTGATATGAAATGATTTTTATACTAAAATGACACTTTTATATTGAAAACATTCACTTCAATTAATATTAACCACATTGGGTTTTATATTTATGTATAGTCAATTCATACAGAAAAAAAAATTAATTATGAATCATTATACTAAATTTTTTAAAAAATAAAACATATTTTTCTTGGTTTTGTGATGTGAAACATCTTTTAAAATAAATTTACACTTATCTTGAAAAAAAATACTTTGAGTCACACTGATAACATAGTGTGTCAGATTGGCGTGCAATAAATTCTATCATATAGAAAATAAATTATGGATTTTTTCATAATGTTTAAAAAAGCATGATATTGTTTTCATGGTTTTGAGCATGGGACACATATTTTAAACTAAAATGAAACTTTTATATTTCAAACATGTACCTAGAGTCTTTCCAACCACATCCAGTATCAAATTGACATATGATCAATTCCTACACATAAAAAATGAATTATGGATCATTATATTAAATTATAAAAATAATTTGAGCTCATTTTATCAGTTTTGGTGACGTGACATTCTTTTGAAAGTAAAATTATATTTATATTGAAAACACATACTTCAAGTCATACCAACCACATCGTGTATTATATTGTTGTGCAGTCAAATCATACACATAAAAAATAAATTAAGGATTATTGCCCTAGTGTTTGAAAAAAAAAATCTAAACTCATTTTCTCAGTTTTGATCATGTGATGTGCAATTTAAATCAAAATGGAACTTTTGTATTGAAAACACACATTTTGAGTCATACCGATGACATTAGGTATCAGATTGATGCGCGGTTGACTCCTACATGTTGCAAATGAATTATGAATCATTACCATAAATTTTGAAATTAATCTAAGCTCGTTTGATCAATTTTGGTGACGTGACATGTGTTTTAAACTAAAATGACACTTTTTTTTATTAAAAACATGTACATAGAGTCATATTGAACATATTGGGTGTTGAATTTATGTGTGGTCAATTCATACATGACAAGAATTACTTATGAATATTTTCCCTAAATTATAAAAAAAATATGAATTTGTTTGCTTGGTTTTGGTCATGTGACATGTGCTTTGAAATAATGTGTAAATTTTACAAAATAAGATTTTGATAAAAATGATAAAAAATTTACAAAACAATTTAGATAAAATGATGAGAAAATAAACTAAATAAATAGTAGTAAGTCACATTTTCATAATTTCTATATACATTATGACAATATGTATTCTTCCCATTCATTTCTAAACAAACCAATTTCCTATATTATACGTCTCCTTGAGAAATATATCAAAATATATATATAATAATTCTTCTACTAATTATTCACATCCCAGGTGTTTCTGTAAGGTCATAGCCATACTATACCACAAACATAGTAGGTAATAACCTAATTTTTTTGTGGGAAAACATTCTGACACTATGTACACTACCCACTCAACTCTAAATAAATTTACGTCTTCTTTTGAGTATGCAGATTATTGAAAATCTTGGTAGTACTAAGAGAATATAGAAAAAAATATTACTAAGAAATATTTTTAATGAAATAGTAATTACCAAAAAAAATTACCTATTCAGGTATTCCAGTTTTTTGATGGTATATGATATCTTTCATAAATTTACAAACATAATATCCAAAATCATTGTAGTTATGCTACTTTAGAAAATATAGAAACATTGTCCAAAATAAGTAAATTGTTTTTAAAGATGTTTTGATAGATAAATATATACATATACACTTTAATCTGTTTCCATTTGAAGAAATACATAGGCTTCTTATTTTCAGTCACTGACCTCATACCATGATTTAACCTATATTTACAAATCTAACTATCATAATATAATTCCTGTTAAAACATAAAATGAATCATATAATTAAAATTTTATCTATAAAATGTTGATTTTAGAGCATTAAAAATTGAAAATACACATCATGTGTGGTTGGTTTGATGGAAATCCAAGAATTGGATAAAAAATATAAATAGTTGGGGTATCCAAATTGACTGCGATCAACATCCAGTGATTCCTAAAAAAAATAAATAATAAATAAAATAAAAATATCTTTTATATGATTATATTGTATAGTTTTACATATGTATTTTATGAATAAAAAATAACATATAATCTATTAGTTTCTTCTCAAATAACTCATTTAGCTCATCTTTTTTAGTCTCAATTTCTTTCAAATCCAAATAAACTTATTATATAGAAATGGTACAGGGATTAATGTATCCAAATCATCCTTCGTAGGGTTTTACCTTTATATAGTAGTAATATAAACAACTGTAGAAAATATGAATAGTTATTAACTTTAATGAACATATTAGATCATTTTTTTGTAAAAACTTATTATGAAAATGTACCATATGTATGTACTCACAACTGTGAAACCTTGACATTCAAACTTGAGAATCTCATTTATACTATCGAGACCAATAATGTATTTAATGATAGTTAAAAATATTTATTTTTATATTGAATATAGGAAACATCTCCATCTTTGCATGTGGTGTCCGCATGAATTTGTAATGATAATATATGTTGTAGTGGAACTGGTAGGGAGAAGGTACTCCAATAAGGTCATTTTGTTTTCTTGGTCGATTCACTGAATTTTTTTGATCTGATCTTCTGTTTACCCGTCATTTTATCTATCTATATTTTCTCACTTAGTGAAACCATACCTCATTATTTTGTGGTATATGAAGGCCACAAATTACTCACTAATGAGATAATATAGCCACAAATTTATTGAAAACACTACTGTAACTAATTATAGTTCATGGGAAGAGCATTTATTATTTTAGGGATGTAATTGAATAGATCTATAAAAGATAACTTCACTCTTATTTATCAATAATCATCCTAAGACCAAATGAGAAGCATAAACAAATTCCTTGAACATATCCCCTTTTTTAAAGAATCAATACACCAGGGAACTGATCAAATTTTCCTTTAGGTAGTTAAAGGATTCCTCATAGTGATCAGTCTAGATGAAATCATGGTACATCCTATAAAATTTCCTTAAAATGGCTACAATATGTATTAAATTTAACAAAAACCTCTGATAATATCCCACAATACAAAGGAAGTTGTAAACCTTCACTATGTTCTTGGATTCCACCCAAGAAAAATCTTCCCAAATCTTTAATGGGTACAAAACCACACCCTACATAGATACCAAATTTCCAAGGATGTCTACCTATCATATCCAAAACTTTCACTAGGAAATATTACCATAGAGGTAATGGTGTATGAGAACCCATATGATAGTCTGAAGGTGATCAAAATTAAACCCCTATGACTTCATGTATGTGAAGATGTCATTGATGAACACACCAATGAACTAGTATAGAAACACATTGAACAAGGAGTTCATGACCTCCATGAACACATCTTATCTGTTTTTAACACTGAATGAAATGACTGTGAACTTGAAATGTACAACCTATATGTAATGGAATTATTCATGATATCCCCCTTCTTTACCATCATTGAGTGATATCTAGACCACAAATCAGCCTTTAAAAACCAACTGGATCCCTTTAGTTGGTTTAACATATCAACTATTCATAAAATAGGGCAATGGTTCATTATTTTCACCAAGATTAAACTTCTATAGTATACACACAACCACATATGAAAATTTACTTTTTTAGTGAATAGCATTGAAGCACCTGAAGGAGATTCACTTGGTCAGATGAAACTCTTGTACTATAAATCACTAATCAATATCCCCAACTCAAGAAACTATATGAGTTATATATAATATTGATCCATTAAAATAGGAGAGGTTCCCCATTGAAACTCTCTCTAGTACTTGATATTTCTTTGATGAGTAGTGTCACAACCTCAATAGGGAAGTTATATATGGACTCTGCAAAAGCTCTAGAAATCTATTACACTTTATATTCCACTTATAAATCGTTCAACTGAGATATGATTAGATCCACATGCTATCCTCCCACCCAAAAATTATTCTTTCCAATGAACACCACTCTCTAGCCTTCCACATAAGAGAATATAAAACGCCTCTAGAAGTAATCAAGGAGAACACACATATAATAAAAGCAATCTATGCCAAGGATGAAATCATACGATTGTATCTATATAAAGATAAAATACACCACCAATTGAAGGTACCCCATCATTTTTCATATCTACACCACACATCAAACAACATAGTTTAACCTCTAACTAGGATGAATAATTCTTGGGGAACTATAAGTCTCAATGCATCCAATCCTAATGCACGGATGGAAGTGGTTGTAATGATGGAGTTCAAAGCTCAAGAACCAAATAAATAAAAATAAGGAACTTGAAAAATTGATCATACCTTGAATAACCTCTATACCCTTTTTCACTTTCTCCTCCATAACATGCATATATAAATTACTTGATCCTCCTCCTCACTGCTGAAATTATCCATTACCTTGCTATGGTCTAGGTCATTAAAGGTGAGGAATATCATGAGGATGGAATCTAAAATCATAGTCTCCCCTTGGATAAGAATAAAACTATTGAGACAGATGATAAAATTTAAATAGAAATCGCTAATAATGATATGTATTTAAGGGAAACTATTATGCATACTACGATTATAAAGGGTCCTGACCACCCATACCATACTGACCTTCTTAAGCAGCCGGTCTCTATGATTGTTGGTGAACATGACCCCAAAAACATAGAACGCCAAAAATACCCATCACTAGGAACTCAATAACGTCAATCCCTAGTGTTTTGTGAAAACATTTTCTTGCATCAACTCACTGTAGGTCATAACATTAGATACCCTGAAATACATGATCCTCAGCCTAAAACTATGATTTATGAGGGACTCTTATAACCTCCCTCTAAAAGAAATATTCTCTAAAAGTAAATTTTATCAATTAATTATTCTTTAAAATTAACCTCCAAGTATGTAGGAAGAATAAATAGGGTGATTTCATATCAAACATCCAAACATAAAGCCTCCTTAACATGCCACACTTGAGATTCCTCATCTAGAAAAAGATTAGGAGTGAAGCGAATAAGGTCGTTGAACCTGATCCTAATCTTTTAAAGGATCATCCTCCCTTTATGAAGTTAGAGAAGCTCGAGACTCATTTCTTCCTTCATCATTTAAAAAAATAAGTATAGAATAAAATATTTCTAGAAGTCATCTTATGAAAAATCCATCTCCTTTCACTCTCCTAGATAAAGCATCCAATAATGATGAGATTCTCCTAACATCTGATTAATCTGCAATGGAACCTAATACTCAACTCTAAATCAAATAAAACTAAAGTAAATCTAAATATCCTCCAGTGATCCATATTTAGATAGAAAATTCTCCCTTTCTCATTGATAGACTCTAATGCTAGATGACATGAAATGTCTTCTGCAATATATCATCCTCTTCAATCAGATGAATAAACTAATAATCGATTGTATTATCTTATTAAATCTCTCATCCTTGAGATATATATAGGAAATGGCCAAGTTTCATTTCTAAATTATAAAATAAAATATAAACCCTATGAATGGTAGTAAGGAATTTATTTATATTTATTTATTTATATTCATTTTAATTACCTTTATCACCCCATTCAATCAAAATTATAATAAAATATGATGCATATACATATCATTGGTCTCTACCTTTAAAATATAATTACTACACTTAGATGATTCATAAAGCTTAAGGTCCTTTTTTTATCATAGGGGTCCCTAAAATATTATGTTGTAGTTGGTGTACCTAGCTTATTTCATGATCTAATATCAACTAAAAATGTTTCAATACCAACTCATGCAACCCACACAATTTGCTAAACCCAAGATTTATCCTATATCTCAACCAAAATATTTTATACAACTCTATCATAAACCCAACCCATTTTAAATCACCTAGGTTGACAATGAATAGAATGAGTAACCCCCAAATACCATCTCTAATAAGCCTTGGGTTAATGACTAGCACTGAGGGTATAAAACATACAATGGATGGAATTATCCTCAAAATATAAAGCAAGGGAAAGAGATAATATTCAAATCATTTATAGACACTATACAATAATAATATAAAATCACCATCATCTAATAATTCTTGTTGGAAGATATATATAAAAAATCCAAAATAAAATAATACCAATCGAAAATCATCAGGAAAAAACTCCATAGAATCTCTAACCTCCAAGGTAGTAGTGTTTAACTTAGTCTCTAAAAACCTCTCGGAAACCTGAAAATATAGTTTATATATACATAGTGAGATCATTACACGCATACTTAGTATGATCATACCCAAAGTATGTCATGAAAATTTGAGATGATCATAATAATTCTGTAATAAATAAATATTAGAACAAACAAGATCTTAAGTAATCCAACTACCAAGTACTAACCTCATTAGGTATCACTCCAAAAATATCACATCTAGGATTGTAGAATAATATAAAAATAAAATAATTCCAGGTTCCCCATTACCACTTCCCACCGATCATTTATCCCTAATTCCATTGGAATATATACATCACATATCCAAGATAGTATGGTATTATGATCATGGATGATATCAACCTCATTCCCTCCTCCTAACATGCATGAATTCCACCATGAATTTCAATATATAACACCAACATAAAAATATTGACCACTACCAGGAATCACCACCCACTAAGACATCATCCCTATCAATAAAAACCAACTAAACCATCATGAAAATTTATCACCTCTAACTGATCCATCATCACTAATAATCTACAAAAACTAATCCATTATCACTATTCATAGACACTAACTGATCTATCATAACTACCATAAAAGAGAGTACATGGGAAAACATGTGTAACCCAAAACCTTGTTGGATGTGGGAAAGTAATTCTCTAATTAGGAGGGGTGAATATAGAAATAATAGGAAAATATATAAATAATATCCATACACAAAGCCTAATCATATATTTGACACAAACTACTCTAGTATTACCCTCAATACTACAAGATAAGCCTGACATATTCTCCATGAACTACCACCACCTTAAATAAAATAACTACATAAACAATAACACACATCCCACAATTACCCTCTTTATTCCAAGATTTAACCAATTTATAGTTTTTTAAAATTAATAACCAAGACCTATTTAATAAACCATCAAGACCATGTTTAGTGAAAAACACTTATTTTATCCTATTTAGGTAATTTATAGCCACTACCTCTTTATTCTTGACCATTCCATTACAAATTCATCATTCTAAATAGTTTTACAAGTTACCAGGTAACTAAAACACATGATATAACATAACAACCCATCCACCTCATGAAAAAATTTCCTCCTCTCTCTCTAAGGTCATTATACTAGTTCAACCATCATATATCAACTTATATTAACCAAACACCCAAAATCATCCCCCAATGTATACCATTCTAATTAACTATATCCTTGATGCCTTAAAATATTACACCCTCAAGTTGGCCACCACCATCACTATATTAACACTACAAGTTGAACACAACCGAATGTGAAATCAACAAGCACAACACAACACATAACATAATATATAATCTCCTTTAGTTTCCATTATTTCTATTTTAATTTGGATTTTTCAAAATTTCATGATCACTTGCATGGATACTTTTACTCAAATTCCATATTTACACACAACCAAATAATTATCCATATATAATGGCTTAAAAGTTTTTGTATGGTGAGTTTATCATAATAAGGGATCAAGAATCACAAAAAAATATAACACACACAATAAAATATCTTACAAGTTAAAGAGGAATCAAGAGACAACAACAAGGTAAATAATAAACACATTCAAAATCACCTCTAACTCATATTAAATAATTTTAGATATTAATAATATTTTTATGTCAATATGTACTATCCACCCAAAGGAAAACAAGAACATACTAAACTCATATATTTACAAAATAAGGAGAGTGCTTATATCCCCAACCTTGATTAGAAGTTCTACACTCTTCAAGAAATAACAAAAGATAATGAATAAACCAACACCAAAAGAAGAACCAGAAAATACTATACATGGGAATCAATCATCATTTCATGATTGATTTTGTAGACCAAAACATCGGAATCCTTCAAAAACAACTTCCCCAAAGAAGAAGAATAAGAGAAGATAAGAGGAGATGAGTAGAGAGAGTACCTAGATTAATGAGACATTTATCTAGAAGAACAAAATATTTAGAATCTAAAAAATGTAGTTTAATGGTATTTACAGGAATAAGAGTCATCAATGTTTTAGTAGATTAAGTGAAAATCCAAAGTAAGGAAGCTTGAAAACCCTATTTCTGGAGGATTATATGAAATCCTCCACCATAATGTAGTTAATCACACAATACCTTTGGATTATCTAGTCAAAAATGAGATAAGTAATTAAATTATTCGATCGCCCATTTCTCGGTATTTCAAAATTAACATCGAATTTGTTTTTAACACCACCATTTCTATGAATATGACATGGTGGGATTCCATTAACTGTTTTTTATACCACACCAAAGACCAAAGAGTAGTGATAACCTTTTATAACTATTTCCCCCAAATTTTAACTCTGTTTGGATCCACCATTTCACTTGATATTAATAACCTTCTATAGTGTAGGTTAGAATCCTTATACATTTAACCTCTTCACTCCCAAGAACTTTGTTGTGGTGATGACTCACTCATCATTTCAATACGAGTGACTCAACAAGAACCATTCTAAATAAACTTTTCAAAATGAGATTAATAGTCTATTATACCAGGTATTTTTTTTCATAGGTGGACACCCCATGTGAGAAACACACAAAAATTATCATGTACTCTTTTTCACTTTCCATAGTGAACCCAAACAGATAAAAAACCAACTCCATGGTGATCCTTGAAATTCCCAAGGTCAAAACGGTGCACCCCATTTTAAAGAATCATGCAATATTTAAAATATAAAATACCACACCCTCGGTTATGGTAAAGTGACCATAAAAATGTCCAAAATACATATTTTTCCTCCCAAGAACCCTTGAAACTTTTTCTCAGAATCTATAAACCCTAATAATACTATATATGAAGGTGTCTAGAAAACCATGCCCATATAATAGTTTTTATTTATTTATTTACACTCAAGTAACATGAAATCTATGAATCTAAAACATTAAATAAATCCACCTTGGAGAATGGAATTCTTGTCATAATTATTCCATATAAAATTATTGTTACCACAAACTATATTTTTATATTATTACACCATTCCCTTCATCATAGAGCCGATAATCTCTCAATAGGTTGTGTATCACCCCATCAACATATAAGGTATTATTGAGCATAAAATGTTTCTTACCAATGAAAGCTAAAATAACTCCATTGATCATGTGCTAACCATAATTTCTAAAGTTCAATAATCTCTATTTACTGTAATAAACATTATACAAAAATATTATTTCCCCCGTCACATGTGAATAACATCCACTATCCAATATCTATGGACATTACACTTTTGAATCCCTGAGAGGAACTTAAATAATAAGATATTTTAATTAACCTTTTTCATATTTTTAAAAAGACTCGAAATATTTTTATCAATAATATATTAAGTTAGTAACATGGAGTTACAACATTTGGAAAGGTTACCGGGTTGGTAAAGTATTTCAAAAAATTCTTCCAATGGATGAAATATCTTATCAAAATTTAGTCCAGAATTATCATATTGTTTTTGGAACAATATTCTTTGAGTGGGATGAATCCTCTTCAAAATTTTCCTCTAAAATTTCTTATATTCATGTGGGTATTGATTATATAGAAAAACTAATTTTTTCCAAAATCCTATAAAAAATCCAAAATATCTATAAATAAAATATTTTCCCTTATTTGAATTTATCTATCATTCAATAGTAACCTATATTTATTATCTATTTTGATTAATAATTTTGAATCCATTTTATAAAAAAATTATTTTTAACTCTATACATCTAATTTTTCAAATTAGGCTTATTTTAAATTTTTCTAATGTCAATAGTTTTTGTAGTTTTTATTTTAAGTTCGGGTACCTAGAAATAATAGATTTCTATGTTTCACACGACTTAACCAAAAAATTGGTTTCATTTTCTCAAACATTTCGTGAATAATTTCATCAATATTTACTCATTTTAAGATATTTTTTATAATCAACAACTACCTCTTCCATATTTGAACATTCTAAAAATTCTTGAATATAATCTTTGAAATTTAATTTTAATATCTTCAGTGTTTCTTCATCCTTGAATAGTCATTATTGAACAAGATCAATCAAAATATAATTCTTTTTTATTTATTTAAATTATTCTCATCATAAATAATCTTATTCTGATTATTAACCTCTTTCTATAATTTATATTTTTTTCTTGAAGCTTAGTCTCCATGTTGATGGTAGATTGATCACATTACTTCATATTTCTATTCTCCCTTTAATGTTTTATAATCATTGAAAGAAATTATTTCAATTACCTCTTTAGAATAAAATATATATTCGTTTCATATTATTCAATTTAAAAATTATTTCTTTTATTACTAGTTCTTTCTTAATAATCAACCTTATAAATGAGTATATTTTCACATACTTCATCACTCAAATATTTAGCTTTCTCTTTATCTTCCCTATCATCACTTAATTCACACTTTGAAAATAAATTTCTTTTTTACACATAAATAACTTTCTACCTTACCTTTAGAGAAATATTTTACTTTATGGAATTATTAATAAGTTATTTTCTCAATCATTCACCTTATTTATCATTGGATTATATGTTTTTCACTCATGGACTATTTGATGGCGTTTCAAATAGCTCAATAGTTGAATCATTTTAGTAGAACCTTCACTTTGTACATTCCTATGCCTAAAATCACTTATGTAGAGAAAAAAGACATAAATTAATTAGTACTTCTATCTAATTCATCTTTGTATTGAAAATATCAGACTTAATTATCATTAACATCATTTTTTACTTTTTTACTTCTTTTAGGATTTAAAGAAAATTATTTATCATACATACCCTTCTTTTTTATAGTATTTCTTCTGTTCTTATCATATACTCTGAGAATACTATTATGATCTCCTAAAGGAAGTTTATATAGATATCTATACCTAAGGGACTAGGATTTAGCATCAAAATAATTAGGAAATATGTGTAGAATCTTCTCAACCCCTATTGTATCCTCTAATTTTTCATCAAAATTTATAATTGTTCTCAGAACATCATTAACTCTTGTAATGGACTCATCTATAGATTCGTCATCCTTAATTATTATATCTTTATATTATAATATCCAAATATATAATTTTTATCTCTTTTGTTTTTTTCCATTGAAAAATATTTTCCATCTTATCCCACATTCCTTTTGTTTCCTTCACACCCTTAATGTTTAGAAACACATTCTATATTTGGAAAGAAAAAGTAGAATTTTGATCTTGTAAATCATTATAAAGATTCATTATATAATTATATTTCTTGAAAACACCTTCAATAAGAGGATTAAATACATAGTTTACAACATCCATAACATCCATGTTTAGAGATAAAAGACAAAGAATCATACAATCCTTCTAAATATCAAAATTCGACATATCAAACTTCAGAATCCCCTTTTTGTTCTTTAAATTGTGATTATCCAAAATTTTTGATAAAAAATTCAATGATTGAATGTTTAATTTTAGATAAAAATTTTTTATTTATTCTCTCAATATAACTGATTAAATAAAAGGAACATATTCTCTAATACAAATTGAAATTCCATCCAATAGACCAGTGTAATCATTGAGCGGATGAGAGGGTGGGGTGGTGAATTAGTGTTTTTAGATTCTTAATGTTTATCCTTTTAATGAAACTTTATACACTAGTTAGTGTAATGTGAAATTATTATTAAACACATACTTGAAAAAATAGAACATGGCATAATAGATTTACAAGGATCACCTCAAAAAATGAGAAGGTTAATCCTTGGTGAGATTTGGAATCATTACAGATCACACCTCACACTAGTATCCAACTGTGGATTACATCATACAGGGTTTACCAATTAACCTAAATTATAATATAGTCTCTTGATTGTGTATATGAATATTAAATATTCAGAATTTTTTAGAATGGTTTTTTCATAATAGAAAAGTCTTTCTCCAATGTAGACTTGAACATTTTCTTCAGTGTGCTCATTTTTTAATTCCGACATACACAATTTCAAGTATGTTCTTCTTCCTTTTAATTTTATTGAAAAATATTGATAATGAAACACATTTTATTTTTCATTTTTATTATACCAAAATTCAACAAAATATGTGTTTAATACTATAGTTTATTGTTCATCTCATGATTTCACTTAATATTACTTCTTCTTAATATTTACTATTTATTTTCACTTACTATTAGTGAATATTATTTCCATAAATTTTGTTATACAAAATACTAAAAATTTCATCAATTATTTGATCTTAGTTTCACTAGTCATAAATTCTCTCATAGATTCTTCACAATGTTTTAATTTAAAATATTTATTTTGAAAATTTTACCATTATTTCAACACGACTTTCTCTTAAATTTCCTCCACATATTTTGAAACAATGTTTTCTTTTAAATACTATATGAAACCCACTATTGTTAATTATTTAATACTTTATCTATATGAATATTACTATATAAAGAACACATCATAACAATATCCTTTGCAGAAAATAACCCTTAAACATCATGTTAAATCACAACATATTTTTGTGATGTTTGTTTTATTAAGGATAAGTTCACATAGAATTTCGTGGTTGTATTATTTCATTTAGGATATTTATTACGTAAATTATCATATAAAATGTTTTGTATTGGAATTTATAAGTATTATGGTGTACCTGTGAGTTTTTATTTCTTTTCCCAAAAATTGTCTTTACATGATATTACAAAGGACATTAAAATTCTTAGTAAAGAAAAAAGTCATATATGATATCTCAAAGTCTTATGGTGAAAAGTCATATATTCCATGTAAGGACTTATTAGATCTTATAAAAATCTTATAACCCCCTTAAATACTTATGTTATAATTCATTAGTCTTATGAGCTATATAAGAAAGGATTATGAAAATATTCCTTTGTCAAGTTTAGTTAACTTTTTAGTTTTACAAAATATAAGTCTTATGATCTCAGAGTCCTACACACTCACGTAAAGCCTTTTGAATATCCCCTAGAGTATTATTATAATTTCATGACCTTTAATTTTTCTCCATAACTCTAGAATTCCAAACATAATGATATACTAAAATAATTATTCAAATTATTTTAGAACTTATCCAAACCATTTTCAAAAACAACCAAACATCCAACACATAATCATATCACATTGTATATTTACATTATTTAAGTTTGAAAATGACTTATTCATTAAGGAATAAGGAAAATATATTAAATACATCCACTATAAATTTTCCTTGTTGTATTCTCTATAAAAATAACACATGCTTGATAATTATTCTTTCCTGAACGATCTCTTTAAGAAATCAACAACATAAAAATTGATCTTGGGATCAACAACAATCACATCTGTCTCCATAAATTAATTTATTTATATCCAAGCCTTTTTCTTTCAAACTCATCATCTCACCTCATGAGGATTATTATCGAGTAAATTTCTTCATCCCCTAATCACTATTTATCCATTCATTAAACTACAAAATAAACATTTTCATTATCTCTACCATATTCATGAAGCAATTTTTTGGGGTTTTCCTTTATTATATCTTAATAAAAGTACATTCTAAATTAGGAGATAAAAATAGAGAACTATAAAATAGATGTTTATGGTTAGTTGGAAACTCAACCATCTGTGAACATGATTATATTCTTATACATCAAAGAATATGAGTATGAGATAAGAATAAGGTGCATGTTCAAAACTTAAAAGAACTATCAATTTATTATGAATATATGATCAATATTATTTTTCAAATAATTAATTTTATCAAATAAAAATATGAATTCGATCATTAATCAACACCATGAATATTTTTTTTAAAATACATCATGAATTATTATTGAAAAAAATTTCTTGATAAACATAGTGTCTTTATCCCCATGTTTATTCGATAAAATAAATTTAATAAATAAATAATAAAATAATAAAACAAATATGATATGAGATGAAAATATTATTTACGTGTATGAAAATAATATTTCTTCTAATGGTGAGTAACTACTACATTACAATTTCTCCATTTATTTTTATTCAATTATTCACCACTTTTATGTTATTATCATTTCTAAAATAATTAGATTCATGTAACAAAATGTTGAAAAAGGAATTAGTTTTTAGTCGTCGTATTCATGAGAGATAAAGAAAAATTTATTCAAAAAGTATTTCATTTTTAATTTCAAATTATTTTCCCCTAAAATTTTAAAAACGTTCATCATTGGAAAAATTCTTTGAAAAATTAAGAATTTTCATTTTAGAAAGAAGAATACTTTTTTACCATTGAAAACCCATTAACGTAAAATATTCATAGATAAATTATCATAAATGAAAAAAAGGAAAAAATTATTTTCATAATAAAATATCCTATGCAAAAAATGGTTAAAAAATTATTATAATTTATATAAAACATGGAACAATTTTTACCAAGGATTATTACTAATAAAAGACCAATTTTTTAATTAACATGAAATGTTTCATAAACATCCATGTTTGGAATATTATAAATATTTAATCATTCCTTATCCAATGAAAATTTTAGGTAATTTTTTCAGGGGATAAATGTAATTAAATTACACAAGACAAGAGATTCATGAATATTTGAAAAAGACCCACCTAGTTGGAAAGCTTAAAAATGATCTAATAATTACCTCATTGATATATTATTGTTGTTGTTAAATTTAAAAAATTCTATCACTATTCAAAAAAACCATTCATTGATTTTTATTCCTCCATTATATTCATGAACTGACTTACCGGGTCCTACTTGAATGGAGGAAAGATGAATGGGACACCCCAAGCCTGCCTCCAATTGGCTAGTGGATTGTGACCTATGTCGAGTAGGCATAACACACACATGGTAGGCCTTAGCCCAGGGTAAATGTAGTCACCCACACATCTCTAAGCCCCAATATAATACAAAAAGGAAAGACACAACTGATACCTATTTTAATGCATACAACTATATTAGAAATCATAATACAATACAAGTACGAGAAAGAATAAATGGATAAACGAAAGCACAAAAAAATTGTAAAAGAGTCCAACATGCTAATAAGGAGAAGACTACTACCAAATTCAACTCTGGAAACCATATGATTTCATCCTAGATTAACTATGATTTTTTTAATCCTAGACAACCTTGGACTCTTTTTTAAGGCATTTCGTCTATATAATACATGACATGTGTAGGGATAATCTATTTAGGGTGTATAAACATACCTACCAGGACACCCCAAAATAACCAATCATAAATCATCAAAGAGAGGTATGTTCATTATTATGGAGGTATGTCAATTATAATATTAGGAAATGATAATAATAACCTATATATACTCAAGATAGAAATCAAGTCTCAAAGTAATGTCATAACTTCACTCCTAGCCCAGTATTTCACTTGAGGCTTCAAGGTAATGTTGTACTTGATGAACTCACTCCTTGAGTTTGATAACATTTATGGAGCTCATTTGGGAGGTCATGATCATTGGTACTTTCCATAAATAATTACCTAATGAATCTTAGAATATCTTGATATATAGGTAGGGGATCACACATTGGGTACATGGGGGATGCCTAACCCTATCAAGATTAACCCACTAGGATAAGGATAACACTACCTGATATTAGGTAATGATAAAACTAACCCAACCTAGGGATTAATGAAAGAGTATCACACCCCAGGACACATGAGGAGTTTCTAAAATCTATCTAGATCTAATATATAAAAGGGATCACTCAATCTATACTTAGGATGAGATACCTCACTATACCTTCATATTGATGAACCACGGGAATTAACCCTACATATAATCATCTATAATGACGATAAAATGGTCCTAATTTTTTTTGAAGTAATAGATGGCGTGTATATGGAATACATGTCCTGTATTAGCTAGACTGGGTCTTTTCGTGTACTCCATCTCGTGCTTGTGTACATCAGATCATGTCAATGTACTCCGACCCATGCATGTGTAATCTAGCCTATGCCTATGTACTAAATTCATGATCATGTAATCTAGTCATTCCCATGTATTATATCTATTCCTAAGTTCTCTAGCTATGTTCAGGTTCTCTGGCCATATCGGGGTACCTGGATATGCCTGTGTACCTAGTTATGCATGTGTTCCTAGCCATGTCTATGCCTGTGTACCTCAGGGGTATATGCCAAGTTTCTTGTACTAGGTTTCATGATGTGTGTAAATCCCACATTTCATATTATACTGATCTCTATTTGATACCCTAACTACCATGGGAACATGTCTACATGGTGTTTATTCCGAAACTAAATGTTTTATAGATCTAGAATTTCCATATTGGCATAATATTTATGTGTATCCACCCCTGACACCCCCTCCTTTGATCCAGCTACAAAATTCACTATGGGACTCAAATTTGAGGATGAAAAAACATGAATTGTCATTGGTGGAAAAATTATGGCCACCCAACTACCCAGAAATCGCCTACAATTGAACTCCAATATCGCATCGCAGAACTGTGGATGAAAACTCTTGATCCGCTAACTAAAACTTGTTTTATCTACCATAAAAACACATAGAACCTAAATACTTCTTTTGATCCCCAATTTGAACCTATATAAATTTTCTTTTACACTAAATATTTACTACCCAATGATTGATTTCTGGGAATTTTTGAACCTCTGGTCAAATGAAAACCTAATGATGAATGCACGAAGAACGACGGGAGAGAAGCATGAAACACAAGAGTGAGAAATGGAAGTTGAATTTTTTTTAGGGTTAACATTAATCCTTTGACAGATAAATCATTCAACACAAGTGATAATCCAATATTAAAAAGCAATATCAATTCCTACCTTTTGGAAGATAAATCAACCCTTTTATATCAAATATTGACCCATAAATATTTTTTAGAATAATTCATTCGCAATTGACATGGGATAGTAAAAATGGGGAGTAAACCAATATTAAAAATTCCTACCTTGATATTGGATCGATCAATTAAGAAGAATGATTCTATGTTATTATCATTTTCATGACCTAAGAACTTCTTTATTAAAGATAAAATCTATGGAAAAATCATCACTACACCATGGTTCAATTGTGTTCATAAAAATATATCTTCCATCGATCCTCTAAAATACCTTGGGTTATGTGGATAACTCAAATATTTTTTCCAAAACATTGTTTAATAATTTTAATTTGGTTTTTCCACTTATAAAAAATTAATTAATTAATTACTTTAATTATTATTGAACCCAGAAACACCCTTAAACCAAAATCCCAATGCACAAAAAGGTTATGTATTATCTAGGGTGAAATAAACATTTTTTATTGAATGGAAATATTATATTTCCCATCTGAGACTAATTTTGGACGTTCTTTAATTATTTTATAAAATTAGTGTTCACATTATATAAAATATTTAATATTTTTATTATTTCAACACTGAGGCTCCCCACCCCCCAAAATCTCGTGTTCACTTAGTTTCTAGCCCTGAAAATATTCTTAAAAATATTATAATTTTTACCAGTAAAAAATAGAGTCATTATATTCTCCACACCATAGTCATTTTCATCATGAAAATTTAAAAATCCTAATAAAAATACGAGGATACTAGGCTCACATTTGGTTTTCCTACTCCAAGGTTCTCTCCTAAATATTCTCATGCCAATAATAAAAAAAATCAAAGGAATCACTCACCCATGAAGGATATTCTCATTAAAATACTATATCTCTACCAAAACTCTATAAAGGTAGCTCCATCCTTGATGTATAACTCACCCTAGTCAATAACATGCAATAGGTAGTAAACATACCTCTGAAACTTTGATACACGAAAGAAATTGTGTACCGTGTATAACCATGGTGGTAGGGCTAAGCGGCACTCCACCTCCTCAACCCCACATAGTATCAATAAAGGGACAATAAATCTAAGAGAAACATTTCCTCCCTATCCAAATATATATAATACTAACTAAGGTGAGAACTTCAGGAATACATGATCACCCTCATTAAACTGTAAAGGCCTCTATTATAGATCTGAATAAGACTTCTGATGGATCTAGGTAGTCTTCATATGCCCTTAGATGATATGAAACTTCTCTTCAATTGCATGAACCAACACTGGTCTTACAAGTACTAACTCCCTTGGTCTAGTCTAATATAGTGGCAACCAGTAGGGTCTTTCATGAAATTCCTCTAATGGTTCTATACCGATAGTGGAGGGGTAATTTTTGTTATATGAAAACTGTACTATGGGTAGATAATCCAAAAAACTATGGAAAAAGTCCAACATTCATGCCTGAAGCATATCCTTAAGAATTTGAATGTTTAACTTAGTCTGGAAATATTTTTGTGGGGTGAAATGACATGCTCAAATGAAACTGAACCCCAAAGTCCTCATGAAATCCTCTTACTACACATTCATCTATCTTAGCACTTTGAGAGCCATCTAATATATTTTCACAGCTATAAAGGTAGTCCCTAGGTGCACTTTTATCCAAAATTCAATCTCCTAGTGGGGAGATATATAAAGACCCATGCATAGCATTTTCATAATATTTATTACATTACACAAACACATGTCTGGTGACTATAATAGTTTCATGTATTTGGAAACATCAAAACAAAAATAGTGGTCCATAAGTGATCTACATCATCTCGCACTATGTTCTTTACAACTAGGAACCTTATTAGAAATATCATACATAATACATATCTTCATAACATGGGTAATGAAACATAAGAGAGGATGATATCAGATGATTATTAGGGGTAAAAAATAGATATGCATAAGAATAACACAAGAAAAAGGGTATGAGAACATGAGAATAACAATATAAATGAATATCCTTTTTATCAATGATCATAATATTGAATCATTGAATAAAGGTTATAAGTTCATAATACATGAATCATAAGGATATCAAAGAACCTGATACATGAGAGTATCACATTGGCATAAGACGTGGAATTTCTGGCATACAAAAAAGCATGTAAAATCATTTTATATTAGTCAAAGTTCACTTTCAAGACCATCATAGAAGAAAAATTTCATTACTGAATTAGGTTTACTCATAGTTTAAGTCCTATATTACTGGACTGGGTTCACTTCCCATTCTATCCCTATATTACTAAACTATGTTCACTTCCCATTACAGCCTTGTATTACTGAACTAGGTTAACTCCATAGTATTGTCTTATCTATATCACGAGATATAAATATTTTCCTAATGCATTAGATGGAGATATTGGTTCCACCCACCACATAATGAAATCAAAAATATGTATTCCACAAGATTATAAACATTCATCATATCAGAACCTATGAAATTAATTAGGTATCAGAAATATTTCTTCATATCATATCCTATGTAAAATATACATGTTTTTGAACGATTTCTTCATAGTATAACCTGTGAGAAGAGGTGGGTTCTGTAAGTATATAACCTGTGGAAGAAAAACAGTTTTCATAAACATCATGACATCAAAACATAAACCATTAAGAGAAATAATATGTATTTTACCCTTTGATAATATCACTAGTAAGGCATGATTAACACCAATATATTTCATCTTATAAGGAAAATAATTTTGAAAGGATCATTTAAAACATTTCTTGAGGAAAAAATTCTTTCCGCTTTGAAAACACTTTTTACAACATAAAAACTTTTTAAATCCTTTTTTTGAAAATAAATTTGTAAATAGAAAAAGTAGTATTTGAATAAAAAATTGTTCATGACATTATAATATTCCATTCATGTCAATAATGTAAATATGATGTTTCCTTTTACATTTTCGGTAAAATATAGATGGACATTGTTTTGAAAAATGACAAGAAGATTATTTCTATTTTTTTGTAAAAGTAAAACATGGTTAAATATTTTCATTACAAATTATAATAGGGTAAGAAAACAATTTTTAAATTTTTTTTGAAAAAATTTCTAAAAACATTTTTGATTTTTTAGAAAACATATTTTTGAAAGAAAACATATTTCCGACCAAAGATTGAAATAAAGTTAGAATTACTTAAATTTTTTTTCTTAATTATATTAAGTACCAAAGAGTTTAAAAATATTAAAATTACAAGAAAATATCATGAATAACTATATAATATTAAAATTAATTATAATTATTGATATATGTATAATAATATTTTAATCAATTGAATTATAATCATAAACAATCTTGATAAACTATGATATTGTATCAATATACTCTTACAAATTTTGTAACTTTGAATCATAATACACATTATATAATAACATTACATTAGTCTTAAAATTTAATGTGAATAATTATATTAATGATATAACATGTCAAATGGGCTATATATACACCTTGTAAAATAGTATATCTGCATAACATAACATGAGTCTCAAAGATGGAAAATTGAGACAAAATTTGTTCACCTTAAGTCTCGAATATTATCATACTCATTAAAACCCAATGTATAATAAATATAGTTTTATTATACATCTATAAAAAAACCATATTCATATATATAATACCATATATTATTTACTTATGACTTTATATTAATTTTATTTTTATAATTTCATGCTAAAGTTTCATTTTAGGTAATAATCGCTTTGTTTTTCATAAATGTTTTGATTCATTAATTTTTTTGTTATCATAAATTAATCACGATTTAATAATACATAGAGTGATAAAAATTATATAAATATCATATATATATTCATAATATATATTTATTTATAATAATCTATAAAAGGTATAAATAGGAAATGAAATACACCATTAACGGAGATGATAGGTCGTACGTACACATGGATGCTGTTTTCATTTACTTATCAAATTAAAATAACGAAGAGTATATGATATATTGTATTAAAAATATTGTTATGTCATATATATCACATTACTTTATTAAAACCATCTTTAAGACATTCCATGTAAAGTGTGAATGAATTACGTTTCTTTGTGAGGCTATAGTCCGCCGTACACACGAACAAGGTTACTGTATTCCCAAAAAATGGAACGAATGAAGGTATGTGTGATATAAAAATTCAATAATCATAATAAAATCATAAATATCATATATAAATAGTATTTCCTTCATTATTACCAACCTTGATAGGTGGTAATGGAAAAAAATAACGACATCGGTTTGCGATGTGGTAGTCCACTATGCACACAAACAATGATTTCGTGACCCATTTGATGGAAGTGAGCATGGTTTTAGGTCATGAAATTAAAATAAAGAATATAATTATATTTAATATACTTATTTTACTATATAATCATTATATAAAAATAATTTAATGGGTTTGAGGAAGAAATAAAACAAAACGTTCATTGATGAATGTCGCCTCTTCTTCAAGTATCTCCTTCTGGTTCTCAAAAAAGGACTTCCTTAGTTGAATTTATGCCCAAAAAGGAATCTAGGATGAGTTTAGGGAAGATGGTAAGATTATTGGATAGGTATTACCTATGAAAATTTCTTTAATAAGTGTGTAGAAAGGGGAAGAGGGGGATGACTTTTATAAGTGAGGTGGGTGGAGAACTTGTAATGTTTTAAAAGAGAGAATTCCAAAAAAACAATCATATGAAAAATTTACCAAAATGAATAAATGTAGAACCTTAGACATTATAAGGATTATTTATTTCCATAAAATGGTTTTTTGGAAATGTTTTCGGTCATTTTTAGAACTTATTTTCTATGTTTAACCACCAAGCAATCTTGTTTTTACCATAATTGCTATAAATAATTTTTAATATATTTCACTACTTACATTGATTATAAATTAATTTTACCGTATTATAAATTATAAATTATTCTTATTCCAAATAGGGAATCCGTTTCTAGAAAATTATAATCACATTATTCGAAAAAATTAATTTATTATTAATCCCACAGTTATGTCGAGAAAACGACTGTTCAATGCAAGAAGATCAATTGTATACAAATTTTTATATTAAATTTAAATATTAAAGTGATTAAAATGACCTAAATTGGGTTAATAGGAGTATAATTTTACTAAATATAATTTCAAACCAAATTAAAATATAATTAAATTTATAAATAAATTAAATGGAAAGACATATTTCAATTAAAATCTTGTATTTTTCATTATTCATATAAAAATAAAACTTTTCAAAAAAATAAAAAAATAACCCTAAGATAATTTTCATATTTTTAATTCAAAATTGAATTTTATTTTATCAAATTATATATCTAAAGGTGTCACAAATTATTATTTTTTTATTTTTTAAAAATACATAAAAATCATATTTTTTAGAAAAGAGTATTTTCAAAACATATAAAGACATTACAAAAAATAATATATTTTATTATCAACATGTTTCCTTTATATATAACCATTATAATTAATATTTAAAAAATAGTTATTACTATTCATATTTATAAGTCTAATGGCTAGGTTATAATGGTTGCGCTTAAATAATTATATTAACATTATTTTGAGGTTTTGTTAAAACTCAATGTCATGTGTCATGAATGATAAATAAGTGTTGCATATAGTGAAAGATAACCAAAGGTTTCATGTAAAAAACTGGAATTGGTGTAGTGCATAATGTTTATAATAAATGAAATTTAATTTATTCAAAAAAAGTTCATAAAAACTCAGGGTGTTACATTCTACCCCCTTAAAATGATTCGTGACATCAAAATTCATAACTTTGATACAAACATATGAGGATACTTATTCTGGATTATATCAACAAGTTCTCCTGTAGTTTCCCCAAAATTGTGGTTTCACCACAAAAGTTTGACCAGGTGAGTGGTCTAGTTTTATATAACTTTCTCTATCTAATCTAGAATATCCACCATTTGTTCCTCATAAAAATGATTATGATCTAGTGGTACGACCTCTATGTTTAGTACATGTGAAGGGTTAGGTATGTACTTCATCATGAGAGATACATGGAACACATCATGGACTTGAGAGAGGTTTGGTGGAAGTTCCAAGTGATAGGATACCTTCCTGATATGATCAATAATTTCAAAGGGACTGATACACCTTGGGATTATTTTCCCTTTCTTCTTGAATCTCATAACCTTATTCCATGGATAAATTCTTAGAAACACCTTATCACCAACTTTAAATTCTATATCACATCAATGCTTATCAATATAAATTTTCTACCAATTTTGATATACCTAGATATGATTCTGAATGGCTCTACCCTTTTCATTCATTTCATTATCTATATCATGCCATAATAGCTTACTTTTTCCAATTACATTCTAGAATTTTGGAGTTCTAAATTTATTTCCATATGGGGAATCATAAGAATAAATCTAAATTCTTGAGTGAAATATATTTTTTAAGAAAAATAAACTAAAGGAATTTTTATATCCCAACCAACTTTTAAATCCAAAGAACAATATCTCAACATTTACTCTTGGGTGTGAATTTTTATTTCAGACTGGCCAACCATATGAGGATAATAAGTAGTTTTGAAACTCAATTTTATATCAAGGTCCTATTAAAGTCTTCTCTAAAACTTTTAAATTAAACCTCAGATCCCGATAAAATACAATGGAATGTGGTACTCTATAAAACCTTACCACTTTTTTAATGTATATCCTAGAAATATGATCTAGAGAGAATTATTATATGATAATAATGATGTGTGTGGAAATAGTAATGTGAAATAATACAAACAATATAGAATTATTCCCTTTACATGTTTTGGGGTGTCTAATGACAAAATACATAGTGTTTTTCTTTCATTTACTTTCTGGAATGGTTAATGGAGTCGATATCTCATTAGATTTTTTTTCAGCCTTAACTTGTTGGCATACCAAGAACTGATATACAAACTCTGTAATATCTCTTTTTATTAAATTCCAGCAGAATTATTCTTTCAAATATCTAAACATCTTAATACTTCTAGGATAAATAGATAATGAATAAATATTATATTCATCTAACAAATCCTTCTTCATTTATTCTATGGAATAAATGCATTCATGGTTCCTGAACCTTACCATCCCATCATGGTCAAAGTTTAACTTAGGAAAATTTCTAACCTTCTTTTGCAGCTCTACATCTTCCTTCTACTCCTATTTAATCTTCACTTGGATATATGGTTGAACATTAAATTGAGAAAGATATGTTTTTTACCCTTCCCTCAATATATCCATACAAATCCTTTGTAAATACATAAATATTGGATCTTTTTTTCTCATCATGGATAAGCTAGCAGGATCCTTTCGGCTAAATGCATCAACCACCTTGTTTGCTTTCCCTTGGTTGTAATGTATTGAGTAGTAAAAATATTTAACCATCTCTAACTATATTATTGGGATCATTTTCAAATACTTTTATGTGAATATATATTTTTAAATATTTTAATCAGTATATATAACACACTTATATCCATAATGTTAATTCCTGCATATCTTTAAATAAAAAATTACTGCACCTAACACTAAATAATAAGTTGGATAATTTTACTCATGAAACTTCAATTATTATGAGTAATAAGCTATAACTAGGTCATTTTTTATAATAACACATCCCAATCCATTCTTAGATACATCACTATAGATTAGAAAATCTTCTCCCCTATTGGGAAAAGTAAGGTGAGGTGTGCTGACTAACCTTCTCTTCAGTTCCATGAAATTTTCCTCCCATTCATCTTTTTGGAGGAAATTTTTTCACTTCAAAGTCAACATGGCCATAGGATTAGATATTAATGATAAATTATCCACAAACCATTGATAATATCTAGCTAAACCAATAAAACTATATATCCCAATCACCGTGGTTGATCTCGGTCAAAATTCAACAGCCTTCATCTTTGATGGATCTACTGATTTACACTATCTTGAGATTATGTGACTAAAAATGAAACCTTTTTCTCCAAAAATTCACAATTTGTGAATTTTTTATATAGTTTATCTTTCCTTAGGGTCTTTAGTAAAGTTCTCAAGTGGGCATCATGCTCTTCCTTCCTCTTTGCATAGATATGAAAATCATCTATAAAGACTACCACAAACTGGTCAAGGTAATCTCTAAATAATATATTCATTAAATCCATGAATATAGAAGGTGAATTATTTAGACTGAAATTAATCACTATATATTCCCAATTTCTATACCTTGTATGAAATTCTACTTGGGTATATCCACCTTTTGACCCAAAATTGATGAAATATACAATGAATGTCAATCATGGAAAAATATTGAGCTCCATATAGTTGATCAAACAAGATATCAACATAGGGAATAAGATACTTGTTCTTAACTATGATTTTGTTCATCTCATGATAATCAAAGAAGAGTCACATTGATCCATATTTATTTTTCACAAAAGGAATAGGTTCACCCCATGGTGACACACTTGGCCGGATTAAACCCTTAATAATTTTTTTTGGATTTTATTCTTTAATTCAAGTAACTCAATTAGAGAAATTATATTGGGAGTCATTGAAATTATAGTTGAACTAGGTATGAGTTATATTGAGAATTAAAATTCACATTTTAGTGGAAGGCTTAGAAAATCATCTGGAAATACATCAACAAATATTTCAAAGATAGGCATATCATTGATGTCATGTTTATCCCCACCCATTAGAGATAAAACCCCACCTCTAAAGGGGAATTAATACTCACAAAATGGATGTTATATACATCATAATTTTATACTTATAGTCACATTGATAGATGATTATATGTTGGTTTGGAATATAAAATGTAACTTCCCTTCCTTGAAAATTGAAGTGAGATTTATGTGAAGAAATCGAATTCATTCTTAAGATTACATTAAATTCAACTGGAGGAAGAATTATAATATTTTGGGGGGGAAAATTCCCACCAAAATCAACTAGATAGAAATAATTGACTTATAATGTGATTATCATACAATTTAGGGGTTCCAATACTAACTCTGCATCTATTTTTTTGGGTGGAGTCTTGATACCCTTAGAAAATTATTTAGATATGAAATAATTGGTAGATCTAGAGTAGAATAAGATATTTGAAGTTCTATACTATATGTTAAGTGCATATTTCACCACATTGTTATCACACCCCTGTTTAAAAATAGTGATCAAATGAGATTTCCCCTTTTCCCTCAGCATAATAGGTTACTGACATAAATGATCGTCATTAACCCTTGGGTTTGGGAACTCCTAATAAAAAATTCACATTCTCCTTACACTTTAAGCACTAAAGATGGGGTGGTTTATTCTATACATCATTCTCCCTATTCACATTTTTAGATAACTTCTTCTCATCACATCAGTAATCAATTTCATGATGAACTTTCCTTCTACAATTAAAAAATTTACTGGCCCCCCTATGTCGATTTCTTCTATGGTTCTTCCCACACCTTGTGCAAAAAAAAGTTCATCTTATTCTCTTAATGGTTTTTATATTTTACTTTGAACTCAATCTTAGTTATATTGTCAAAACATTGATATTGATACATAAATCCAAATTATATTTCCTCCTTGATTGCACATCCAATAATATCTTCATTTATACAGAAGTCTATTATGAACAACAACCTTCAGAGGCTTGGTTTTTATAACTAGAGAATCAATAAAGATTAATTTCAATTTGTATGATAATACTATAAGCATACCTCAGATGAATTGAAAAATTGGCCTCATAGGTACCAAATGATTCATCATCATTTTCTTTAGAATAAGGAAATATTTCCCCATATTAGTATGAAGAATATTAGGAAAGTAATTATTGAAAAATATGTTCTTAAACATGTCCCAATCCATGGAGTCAATTTCTTCTTATTTCCTCATATTATTGATAAGAGTCAAACATTTTTCTGCTTCACCTACCAAAAGGTAGACAACAAAAATGATTTTTTCATGTTCCAAACATTGTAGAATGGAAAATATCATTTTAGTGGTACTGATTCACTATACAGAAACTTTTTGATCATAATACCCTCTAAAAGAAGGTGGACGTTGAATCATGAAAGAATCAATAAAATCCAATTCCATCCTTTCTTCATATATAAGTCTAGTAAGATTCATATCTTGATAAATTTTCATGGGAATAGATATGAGATTTTAAATTCTATCACCCATAACATTTGGGTTTTTAGGAGGACAATTATTCCATTGTCCATCAAACTCTATATTAATGCAGTTCCTCTGGGTTCCAGCCGTTGACTAAAACCAAAAGAATAGATTTAGAAAAAATAATCAAAGTGGGAAACCACATGATCATGAAAATCACTTATTGGATGTGTAAATTATGAAACTTTATTTAATCTATAACAAATCAGGTTTATCCTAGGTCATTCATATAAATATTCTATTTAAATAATTCATGATGGTTCATATAGACTTTGTGAATTTCCAAAGCGTATCCCATGAGAGTGTAAAAACATGTGTGTAACAAGGCTCATTTTCATGCAAAAGTTCTCGATTGAGTCTATCTCAATATAGTTTTTTCAGGGTTGTTTCCCATAGGTACATATATTCTAGAGTCACATCCACTTGTAGTATCCAGACATGGGTTTATTATTAGGAATCCACTCAATCTATCCTTTACCAAAATTACATAACATTTTCTTATTCTTTGACTCATCCTTAGACTTATACTTTGACATGAAATTAGAGATCTCACCAAGGTTTTCTCATCCTAGTTTCCAAATTTCATCTAAACCTTTCCTTTTATACCAAGTATAATGACATAATCTTAACATATATAGACATTTCATCATTTTAAAGGAATATTTATTATATCACACGAACACATGCCCGAGGAAAATAATAGTTAAGTGCATTTAGAAACATGGAAACACAAACACTAGTTCATAAGTGAGCTACATCATCTCCCACTATGTTCTTCATAATTAGCACCTTTCTTAAAAGTATCATATTTAATAAATATATTAATAACCTAGGGAAATGAAACATAATAAAAGGAGATATCATATGCTTAATAAGGGTAAAAAAGGGAGATACATTATCATAACATGATCTTAAGGGTATAAGAACATAAGCATAATAACTGAAAAGAATATAATGCATATTAAATATCATAATCAATAATCATGGAATAAATAATGGTAGTTAATAAAAAATTAAACATAAGGAAATAAAAGAACATAATACATGAGATTATAAATTGGAATAAGACATGGAATTTGTGACATACACATAAGCATATAAAAGAATTCATATTAGTCAAGGTTCACTTCTAAGACCATTATAGTGGGAAAAGTTCTTTATTTAATAGTGTTCACTCCCCATTCCAACCCTGTATTACTAAACCAGGTTCATATCTCATTCAATCCCGATATTACTGAACCAAGTTCACTTCCCATTCCATATATGTATTACTAAATTGAGTTCACTCTTCATTCCAGTTTTGTCTATCTCATGAGATATAAATCCTTACCCAATGTATTGGAGTGAGATATAGGTCCCACCCATCATATAATGAAATAATACATATGTGTTCCATAAGATCATAAAAATTAATTATATCACAACCCATTAAATGAAATGGGTATCATAATTTTTTTATCATATCATAACCTATGTAAAATAGATAGTTTTTATAATCATTTCATCACAACAGAACCCTTGAAAAGAAGTAGGTTACATAAGCATATAACCCATGAAAGAGAATCAACTTTCATACAAATCATTCTATAAAAACATAAACCATTCATAGAAAGAATATTCATGGTACCATTTTATAATATCCATATAAAGGCATGAGTAACACCAAAAAATATCATATTAGATAGAAAATAATTTTTAAAGGATCTTTTAAAATATTTCTTGAGGAAAACATCCCTTCCTCTTGGAAAACACTTTTTATAACAAAAAAACTTTTGAAAACAAATTTCATTGAAAATAGATTTTAAAACATATAAAGGATTATTTGACGAAATTATTGGTCATGATTTAGGAAAATTCTATTCTTGTGTACACATAAACATGAGGTTTATTTCATGTTTTCAATAAAAAACAAGCATTATTTTGGAAGATGACTTGAATATTCCCTCCATTTTTAAAAAAAATAAAATAAAAACTGGTTAAAATTATACTTTAAAAATGATAAAAGGGTAATAAAACAGTTTTGAAATAATTTTTTTAATAATTTTTGTATTTTTTTTTCAGAAAACCTATTTTTGAAAGAAAACAAATTTCTGACCGAAGAGAGAAATAATGTTGGATTTTCTTAAAAACTTTTTTAATATTTATCAAGTATGAAAGAGTAGAAAATGTTACCATTAAAAGAATATATCATTAATAACCATAGGAGAATAAAATTCATGACAATTATTGATATATATATTGTAATATTTCATCAATGGAATCATAATCATAAACAATCCCATTAAATGATGAGACTATAACAATAAAATCTTACCACTTTGGTAACTTTGAATCATAATAACCATGAAATAATAACATTAAATTAATCTTAAAATGTCATTAAATTAATTATATTAATGATATAACATGTTATAGGGGTAGTATATACACCTCGTAAAAGAGTATAGGTTAATAACACAACATGTGTCTCAAAGAAGGAAAATTGAGAAAAAATTCCCTTACCTTAAGTCTTGAATATCATCATAGTCATTCAAACATCATGTATAATAAATATATGTTTATTATAAATATATAATAAAACCATATTAACACATATAAAATCATATATTATTTACTTATGACTTTATTTTACTCATATTTTAACAATTTCATGTTGAAGTTACGTTTAGATTAATAATCGCTTTGTTTTTCATAAATGTTTTGATTCATTATACTTTTGATTATATTACCTTAATCATGATTTAATCATATATATAATTACAAACATGATATAAATATCATATATATTCAGTATATACATGTATTTATAATAATATATAAAAATTATAAATAGGAAATTAAATACACAGTTCATGGAGACGGTAGGTCATATGTTTGCATAAACACTATTTTCATTTTTTTGGTTGGTTTAAAAGATTGAGAATTATATGAAATATTATATTTAAATAATAATTTTTATTCCGTATATATGAAATATTTTTATTAATTAATTCCTTAATACATTCCATGTAAAGAGTGAACGAATCACATCACTTTGAGAGGCAGTAGTCTGCCGTACACATGAATGAAATTATCATATTTGCAAAAAATGAAAAGCATGAAGGTATATGTGATATAAAAAATAAAAAATAATAATAGAATCATAAACATAATAAATATAATATATAAATATCAGTTTCATCATTATTCCCAACCATGGTAGGTGGTTATGGAAAAATGAATGACATCGGTTCGTGAGACAGATGTCTTCCTTACACACGAACGATGATTTCATAACCCATTTGATGGGAGTGTGTGTATTTTTATTTCATAAAAATAAAATAAAAAAATATTAGTATACTTAATATAATTATGTTATTTTAAAATCATGAAATAAAAACATCTGAAAGGGTCTTCATAAGAAATAAAAGAAAAAATTTCATTGATGAATGTTACCTCTAATTTGGGTATCTCTTTTTGGTTTTCACCAAAGGCCTTCTTTGGTTGGATTTATGAAAAACGTATGGATTCTAAAATGATTTTAGGGATGTTGGAAATATATTTGGACATTTATTGACCAATAAAAGGGCTTCATATGTGTAAATAGAGAAGAAAATGGGGTAGTCTTTTAAAAAGAAGGTGAGTGAAAAAAATTATAAATTTTTGTAAGAGAGAATTCCACCCACATTTTTTATATGAAAAAAGTGTCCAAAATAAATAAAATTCAGAAAATAAACATGATAAGGTAGAAATATGTCTATAAAATAGGTTTTGAACAAGTTTTGGGTCATTTTTTACACCTTATTGTTCATGTTTAACAACTATGTAATCTTTTTTACATGAATCATTGTAATTAATTATTAATTTATTTCACTAATTAATTTGGTAAAAAATTATGTTGACCTTATTAGATATTACAAATTAATATGATTATAAATATGGAATCAATGTTTCTAAATTCTAATCACATAAGTGGGAAATAATTAATTTAAAATAATTCATGAGACATGTCAATAACGTGGGTTTTAGAGAGAAAAAGGTCAAAATAGTTTACAAAGTTGTCATATTTGATTTCAATATAAAATTGATTCCAATGACCTAAATTGGATTAATATATGTATAATTAAACTAAATATACTTTAAAACCAAATTAAAATAATATTTAACTTTATAAATTAATTAAACCAAAGATATATTTCAATTAGAATTCAATATTTTTCACTATGAATCTTCGGGATTCACGGATGGACTCAAGTCACACATGGAGAGAGGGGAATAAGGTTAGGAATTTATTACCTCTTGTAACGCCCAAAAAAACCATTTTTTTCTGGTCCGATATCTCTTAAACACATATCTGGTAGTGTTTTTAGAGAAGATTCCCTCATGATTCACTATTTCATACCATGTTGATGATGGTTTTTATCGGACCATGGCCTGCTCGCAAAAAAAAATTTAACGTTGAATGATCTTTATTTTTTTACTATTCATCAATTTTTCTTGGAAAATCCCAAAAAATTTCCCTATGCTAATTTTTTCATTCTAAATTAAAAAATGATCTTTATTTTGTCAAATTAAATACCTAAAAGTGTCAAAAAATAATTTTATTATTGTACAAAAAATTCATAAATAACATATGTTAGAGGATTTAGTGTTTTAAAAAAATATAAACACTTTAAAAAATATTTTATACTTTATTATCAATATATTAATTTAGGTAAAAAAAATTATTTAAAATATAAAAATTAGATATTTATATTTATTTTTCAAACTCTAATGGGTCGGTTACAATGGTATCATTTAAATAACAATATTAATAATATGTCTAGTTTTTATTAAAACTCAGTGTCTTGTGTCACGAAAGCTAACTGAGTGTTGCATCTAGTGTAATGTAACCCAAGGTTTCATGTAATGAAACCTTAAATTGTTGTAGTGTAACAAAATTTATCAAAGAAATTTAATATATTAGAAATGAGTTTATAAAAGCTTATAGTATTACAAGTAAAGTCCGACACGCCCTTATGGAATAAATTCCCATACTCTAACACTATTGTAGTTTGTAAAAAATAATAATATCTACTACTCAAGGGTAATACTACCCAACTGATGAGTAATCAACTATATCCTACACTGTATGAGCACATAATTCTAGGCCTAGTATTTCTTCTCACCAATGAAGAAAAACCTCATCCCATTAACTCTGACACACCACATCCTCCTCATGAAACAATCAATATATACATGAATTTTGGATATCCAATCCAAAAATAGAATAAAATAATAAGGCCCAATAACTAATATGATACTATTCCATAATACTATATCTCCTCCAAGATTTAGGTCACATTTCCAGAAGAAGAGTGTGACCATTGAGTATCTTTCAATAGGAGTCTCTAAACATAATGGTCACGGAAAATGACCCATTGGAATTTCAATATCTCAAACCATAGGTGTGGTAAGAAAAGAGTGGCTCACTTATATGTCAATATATACTACAAAAAAAATGAGAGAATACACATATCATAACTCAAATCATTATTGGATCCTCTAGTACAAATGCCTATATGACCTACATCTACCATCATCCCTGACCACCAACTCTCTGAGCCTAGCATGGACCACCTAGGGGTTGTGGTGAGAAAAAAATCAAAACATCATCCACCTCCCACTGATATACTAGGTACTCTACCAACTCCACCACGATTAAGAAATATTTTCTATATCCTCTATCTCTATATAGTCATCTTATCAACCATCTACCGATCTGTCAGATAGTTGGTCAGAAAAGGCCATGAATTATTTCCCTACCCATCAAAGGTGTAGTATCACAACTCCCATAACTAACTAGAACCATCTTGAGATCCCTAAACCGTAAACCTTATATCCTGATACTACCTATAGAGATATATAGAACACATGGATCCCTAAGTCTGTTGTTAGCTACTAATTTCCAATGTCTAAGCTTCAGGGTGCTCACGACCATCACCAACTACCAGCGACTTCCCCAATAGGAAACTCTCCACCACTAAGACTCACTCGACCATCCTAGAATAAGTATGACTGTAAATAGATGGTACACCAGCCTATATATCATGAAAAATATACAAAATTTATGATTTATTATTGAAATTATTTACTTTAAACCACATCCATGGATTACTGAAAGAGGTTAATGAATCTAAACATATACTATGAAACTTTCATGCTACCCCGACAGAGCTCTAAGATATCATGGATGTATAATACTCATTACATATTTTTATAGAAAACCTCTATAAAGATATTCTCAAACTCTGTCTAGGAGAGTGTTACCTCATCACACTTCTGAGTCACTATACTCCACAATCACCCAAAATATACATATACTATTCTCGGCACTAGAACCACCATATGATTGGGAGGGGTCCTAACAAGGTAGAAAACTCACCCACTACCTCATACAAATCCTTGGTTTTCTTAGGGTTTGGATTACCCTGAAACTCAAGGGGTATCTATCTATGGAACTCATATAGTGCACTTAGCTTACTTAAATAATATATTGATACTTCTAGGAGAAATGGATGCTCAATGGGTGGAGGTATGATCATTAAATAACCTACATGAACAACCTTATATATAGTCTTCTGAATTGAAGCCTCATCACTTGGAGGACCATCCTCAAAATCCTATTGTGGTATCTTAGATGGCTATAATTATGGTGGAATCATGTGATAAACAAGATGCACTACTATAAAAGAGTATATCTAGTAATATAACTCAATAAGTACATGTAAACCACAACTCATTGCTATATGATGTGTGTACAAATTTTTTCCATGCACGTAGTGCATATATGTACCGATTCAACAAATAGGTTATCAGAGTCATGGTGAATGGATTCATCATATGTTTCACTAATAAATAGTTCCTTGTAATAATAGAAAAATTTGAAAAATTTTAACATTGTTATCCTAGTTCCAAACCAAACTGCCAACTAGAAAATATTCACACTCCAGTCCTTAAACAAACTATTTGATACCACTATGTCATGACCAAACCCACCAGGGCCTGCATGGCTAGAGGAAAGCTAATAGCGACACCCCAAGACCACACCTAATAGGAAAGGGGATGGAGACCAGTGTCGAGTTGGAATAACAAACACTTGATATGCCTTATGATAGGGTACCTACATACATGAACAACTAATATAATTCAGAAAAGAAAGACACAACTGATACCAATATGAATGCATACAATTATATCCCAAGTTAGAGTATAACACATGTATAGGAAAGAATATATAGAAAAATAAAATCCCACCAAAACTGTAAAAATTCCAACCTTCTAGTGAGGAGGATAATGAAATCAAATTCAAATCTTGAAACCAACCACCTCAACTATACTCTTCCTATGCCTGTTCAACCTATAACTTCATCATAATCCCTATTGTCTACATAAGACACAAAATGTGTAGGGAAAACCCATTCAAGGGTGTGTATAAATATACCCAATAGAACACCCCAAAATCACTATACATAAATAGTCAAAGAGAGGTAAACTCATAATCACATAGATATTTCAATTAGAATATGATATAATAGATATAATAAACCAGATATATGCAATATAGATATGAAATCTAAAATTAAGGCCACAACCATATAACCATCCAAATATTCTACTTGAGACTTAAAAGAAATAATTGACTAGGATAAGTCACCCATCATTTCTAATAACACCGATAACACTCATACAAGAGGTCCTTCTCACTAGGACTTCCCATTAAGAAGTACACATTGGATATGTGAAGATCTCAATACATAGGTAGGGGATCACACCCAAGGCCTATGGGGGACACCTAATCCTATTTTAATTAACTTTTTAGAATGGGAATCACACACCCTCATAGTCATTAACAGGATACCTGGCCCAAACTAGGGACAAATGATAGAAGATCACACCCTAGGCCACATGAGGGACACATGAATCTATCTAGGACTAACCCGTAGAGGGGATCACCCATCCTATTTGTAGGAAAAGTAGCTCACTATACCCTCATAATAATGAACCAAGAAAAGAGAACATAAAGATAATCATTTACACTAAAGATAATGGGGGCCTAAAATTACCTTAAAAAAGTACATGGCATGTATTGTGTATACATGATATTTCTCGCCTAGATCAGGTTTGGGTGTGTACTCCAGCCCGTGCCTATGTACTTTGGACAGTTCTCATGTACTTTATCCAATCCCCATGTACTCTTTCCCAATCATGTGTACTTTGTTCAAGCCCATGTACTCTGGTCATTCTTGTGTACTCTGGTCATGATCGGGTGCTTTGACCACGTTTGGGTGCTCTAGTCATGTCCTGGTACCTAGTGGTGCATGTGTACAGGGTCATTCCTATGTACCTAGATGTAAAGATCCTGAATTTCCATGTAATTTTCTTTAAATATATGGGAATTTTATGAGTCCGTGAAATCTAACGGCACGTGATTTTGAGGCCTGGAGTGTGCGGAATAATCTGCCGAAGTTTTGTTAGTCTTTAATTAGAACAGTCAGCAGTTTTCATGAAAAAAAGGACTAACTCTTAAGCGGTTACTCAGATCAGAAATCTAAGGCCACCGATGTGCTCAGGATGGTGGGTTTATTCTTGGAGTGACTTAAGTTAATCAGCACGGGCCTCCTGTGAGAAATCCTAAAAATGGCATAACCGTAAATAAAATAATTAAATGAAGTTGTTTTATTTTCCAAATGCTTATAAATCACGAATGGTAACTCAAATTAAAAATCCGAGACCACCGCTGAACTTGTGAGGGTATGATTTCTTCAAGTAAATACTAAATTTGGCCGGTGTGGGCCACCATAAAAAGTTATTTTTTGGCCGTAAATAAAATAATTAGGTGATAATTATTTTATTGTAAATTTCATAACTTCTAAACGATAACTCGGATTGAAAATACGAGAGTATCGTTGAGTTCGTTGGGGTGTCTTTCACCTTGGAAGAGCCTAACCTTGACCATAGTGGGTTAAGGGTGGCTGATAATAATTTTGGATCTTTTTTCGGGTATATTCATTAAACGTGTGAGCGACGTTTCATAACTTTTGAACTGGTGCTCGGAATTGAAATTTGAGGGTACCGTTGAACCTGCAATGCTGATATTCTCTTATGGAGACCTTCACCTTGACCGTAGTGGGTCGAGGGTGAAAGATAGATTTTGTGTTTTTCGTGAAAATAGAAAGAAAAGAAAAGAAATTTTTATTTTATTTTTATCCTTGAAACCTCCCATGTGTGGGTTGTGGTGGTGGGGACCACCCGAGCCTAAACCCCCAATTGAATTTATAGAGGTGGGGACCACCCAAACATCTTGAACTCCCCTTTAAGGGGAGATAACCATTGGTATTATCCACTTTAATGGTGCCACCTCCCATTATTTAATTTTGTGAATTAATTAATCCAAGACAACGATTAAATTGTTGAGACACAACAATTTGGATACTTTTCTTTTTGGGTGGACTTGGGTTGGAGAATGATAAAGGGAGTTCTTGGAGAACTACTCTGCAATAAATAACTCACCATCTACAACAAAGAATGAGGATGATGCTCAAGAAAGGGAATGGTGGCATGCGACGGACACAACGTATGATGAAATCTTTGAATTCTTTCTTGCATCAACAAACAACGAACTCGAGGTAGGGGATTTGAATTAATTCCTATTTCCGATCTATCTTGTTCAAATATGGTTGTGTCTTGCCAGTTGATAACATCATGACACGGACGGTGAGGGCCGCACGAAAACAGCCCGGCACCCCCGTAATTCCTCATTTGTTGACAACAGAGGCTAAGCGATGGCAGACACAATCGAGTCGGCCGCAAAGGTAATCGAAGGCAAAAAGGTCGTCGGGTCACCGAAGGGGTGCGACGCCATCACACCGCACAGACAACCAGGCCGCGGCTAGCTCGGGCCGCGGTGTGGCAAGGCGGATGGACGGCTGCAGGAGGAGCGCGTCGCCGTCGCGCCGTGCAGAAGAGCAGGGGGATGCGGCCAGGCCGGGCCACAGTGGAGGGAGCGCGACTCTATCGCGCCGCGCAGAGGAATTGATCCATGGCTAGGGTTGGCCGTGGTGGAGGAAGTATGGGCATGGTTCCAGCGTGCCGCGCTGGTGGAGTGGAATCGGTAGGCTGCTCGGCCATCCGGACAAGGTGGGATCCCTAGTGTCCCGCGGGTCACCTGAAATGGCGCTTAGCACTGGTTCCGTTTGAAAACAGGGGGCGCGACACCCCCCTCCCACGCCTGGCTAGCCGGGCCATGCGGGCCAGCCATCCACGCCATGCAGGCCGCCTTCGGCTGGGCCGCCCTCGGCCGGGCCGCCGTCGGCCGGGCCACCCTCGTTCGAGAAGCCCTCGGGCGGGGCCACCTTCATATGAGCTTCCCTTGGGCTGGGAATCCCCCTCGGTTCATGCCGATTCCTTGGACCATGTCGGACCCTCAGATAGGGTCGGGCCAGGTCGCTCTGACTAGGTCGGACCTGACCCAGACCCGCTATGGCCAGTTTGAACCTTTTTGCCCATATCTTGGGCTGTGGGTGTCCGATCGACGAACCGTTTTCGGCGATGGAAATATTAAAGTTATAAGGTTTTATTGGAATACCCCACATGAGGGTTGGACATAGTTAGAGTACATTCAGGTTGGTTTGAACCTAAAAACTAATCGGGCCCCAGGAACGGAAATGCCAGTAACTCACAGACCGGGCATCCGATTGACGCCCTGTCTGTCGCTTTGGAACCCTTACAACATGGAGGTCCTTTGGGTTCATCCTTTATAGTGTTTATTGGTGGTAGAAGTATGACTGATATCTCGTGGGAGAATTCTAATAACTCAAGCGCACCGAGTGAGAGGAATTGAGTGGCCGATAGTGAGGCGGAGGTTGGAGAAAAATCATATGGAGGTCAGCGGTTAACGATCCTGTGTGGGTCAGCGCATACCGATCCTGTGTGGGTCAGATCCTATGTGGGTTAGTGCTCAGCGATCCTATGTGGGTCAACACATAATGATCTTGTGTGGGTCAGATCCTGTGTGGGTCATTGCGGGGGTTAGTACCTATCGATCATGTGTGGGTCAGACTCTGTATGGTCAGAAGTAGTGCCTCTTGACAGGATAAGATGATCTAGCTTCACGACTAATCATATGTAAATCTATACTTCACTGAAATCATGGTTTGAGATGAGTAAATGACTTTTGTGTTTTCCTCATGTTTGAGATGGGTTACTAATTAACTTAGGTATATTAATGGGAATGTACCTAAGTAAGGGTTATCCGTTTATTCTGTAATTTTTGGTTATCCTTATTAGATTTTGGGAGACCATGAGGGTCTTAAGGTCCCTACTAAGTATCATTATACTCCCCCCTGCATGGGCTATGCCCGAACATTGTTTTGTTGGTTGCAGATGACGGACATCGCTGATATGGGCAGATAGTAACAGAACTGGATGGTACCTGGAGGTGGACCACTCGGCGAGACGTACACGGGGTGGACAGACAGACTTGTGGTGATGAGGTTTCCATCTATACCAACCATTCTGGTGGGAATTCCGGAGGATGACCTAGTAGATTCTTTAATTCTTTTCTTCAGTTGTACTAGATTTTTATTTGTATTGTTATTTACTGTTGGGCATGTATTTTCAGCCCCTTTACTTTCAGTACAGTCATTTGTATACAGTTTTACTTAGTCTTTTACTTCCAGTTGTGTACTCCGTTGTGTTTGTTTACAGTAATAAAGAAAATATAGCAACCCGACATTTTCAGACATTACTATTACATCATTTTAAAGACAAACATCATAATAGTATTACAAATATAGGATCCAAATGTTTAGTGTCTTGGGAAAACTAGGACCATACATAACAAATAAAACATCTAGCATAAACATTTATTTAATTTCTTCTTCTCTAGCTTCTTATTGGCACTTGTCCTCTCCTAAGTACATATGGCCACATGAGGATATACATAAAAAGGGTTGATATAGAATCCCAGTAATAGGATAGATAAGAACAATATATCATGGGGTGAGAATAATCATAACATGGGAAAAAGATCAGGAACATGAGAGGAATCATAAATATAAGACATGAAATGTGGCAATGCGTAAAAATGAAACATCATGTCTTAGTGGTTAACTACCACACATACTTGTGAACCAAGCTAGAATCTTGTTCACACATCATTTCACATTTACTCATGAGATTCATCACTTTATCCAATGCATTGGAGCGCTATATAATTTTGGGTGCACCCGTCACATTTAAACATTAATATTGCGCTATATAATTCCGGGCATACCCATAAAATCATAACATTATCATTTATCATGGATGCCACAATGAACATATAACATAAATGATCATAAATAACCCATGCAAAGGAATGTGTTTCATCTCATAAGAACACATTCATAAACTTTGGGTTCCCAAAATAATGAGGGAACAACATACTTGATACAAGAACCGTCAACCTTGAATGAGAGTTAAAAGGTGAGTTCTTAAAAGAAGACATCCTTTGGAAAACATTTTGATTGACATAAACTTTAGTAGAAAACATTTATATCTCAGAAAAGGTATGATAATTATGAACAAACGATCTTTAAGGAGTAACCATATCAAAAATAGAGTGAAAGAGGGAGAACCCGAAGGATGAAAGTTGGGTTTGAGAATTTCCCCTTAACTTGTACCCAAATGCTTCCTTCTCTTTAATGTAATATATAATGACATTATATTCATTAATTAGAAATCCAGAACCATGTATAAATTAATTGGGTTAATTCTGGTTTCATTGTGTCATATTATGTTCCTTTGGATGACTTATAGAGTATAAAAACATTGTTCGGGAATGTTCGTTTTTATGGTTTTTCTTGGGTGGTTCACTTGTATTCTTAAATTGAAGTTTGGGTATAACATGGGTAAACATCCAGAAATTATATTAAATGTTATTAATTAGATTAAAGGATCTTTAAGGATCTTATAATCAATTATATTTGATCCATTTGGATGAATCATTAGACAAGAATTAAATGATGATTATTTGTGTTAATTTGAGTGATTTTTTGATCATAATGAACATGTTTTATTTTATCACTATAAATATGGTAATAAGTTAGTTTCAGGACTTGAATTAGGAGATAATACATATAAACTATTCTGTTTCTACCATATGAATGGTTTCATGACCAGATCTGAAAGTAGAAATGGAAGAAGAAAGCATGTCGTTCTTGAAGGTGATAAATTAACACCTCACGAACAACGTTCTTTTTAACAAAATAAAAGGAAGAGATAAAGGGGGTGGGGTGATATAATATCTCATTAGAATCATAAAATTACAGTATATGTATAATAATTAAGTTAAATTACAATTTTTATGAAGATAGGTGGGGAGAGATCAAGAAATGAACTTGAACTTGAAATGAAATTAAAGGAGAAGAGGGAGGGAAATTACCTCTTGAAGCTTCCTCTTGAGATCCTCTTTTAGGGCCTAATCATGGTCTTTTTATGAGACCAAAATCTCTTGGACGTGGTGGAGGGGCTAGGGAAGGTGTTTGGGAAGATTTTAGAGAAGGCTTGAATTTAGAGAGGTGTGAGGAAATGAGGGTGTGAAGGGTGGCTTTTATAGTGGATGGGAGAGGGGTTTCCTTAACATAAAATTCATTAGTTTATTAATTTCCCCTAAGACCAGGAATAGTGAGTCTTGAACAACCAAGAATAGTAATTTTATAATGTAATTCCGAACCATGTGGGCTTACATCATCAAAGCATCATCAATGACTAAATTAATCCATTATTTAGCATTTATTGTAAATTATCGGATTCTACTATTCATCAAAAATTCAAGTATCTTGGAAAAATCCCTAAAATTTACCCCAACCATTTTTTGACGTGTAGAATCCAAAAAATAATTCCATTTTTCAAAAATAATTTTTTAAATATTATGAATTTAATATTTAATTAAAATCATAATTTACTTAAAAAACAGTTTTTAAGATTAAAACTGATTTTATAGTGCTTTCAAAAATTACGTAGGGTCTTATAAAATTATCTAAAAACTACAAGACATTGATTAAATAATTTATGAATAGATTTTAGGAAATAAATATTCTTTTAAATTAATTAATTAATTATAATTAAATATTTATGACTTACAAAATACCAAAACGTTTACTAAGGTCAAATTGTCACTTTCTAAGATGTCTAAATTTTATTTAATTATTCATAGGTAATGTTACTCTTATGTTGGATGATTTAATATTCATAAGGGTAATATTACTATTCATATGGGTATGTGACTATTCATAAGGGTAGGTCACTATTCACCAAAAATTATTTTTGTTTCATTAGACTCCAGAAATCAACTTGAGCACAACCATGTATGTTGGATTTTCAAAATTCCAAACAAAAAAGTGAAAAACTTATGTTTAAAGGTCACTTATCACTTAGTATTTCAATATGTTGTGATTTCATGTTATTTTATGACATAAATATAAGAAGGTAATTTCCATTAAAAAACTTTGGGTCATTACATTCTTCCCCCCTTAAGAAATTTCACCCCTGAAATTTCACTTTACACAAAAAGGTGAGGGTGTTTATCCTTCATTACCTCTTTTGGATTCGAAGTTTCTTCCTCAAACTTATGGTTTCTCCAAAACACTTTGAAAATATGGGTGGTCTTGTTTCGCAGAACCTTATCTCTCTGATCCAGTATCTTTTCTGGCTGCTCCTCATAGGAGAGATCATCTTCCAGCTGCACCACCTCTGATTTTAGTACATGTGAGGGGTCTGGTATGTACTTCATCAGTAGTGATACATGAAAGACATCATGAACTTGAGCCATATTCGGTGGAAGTACAAGAAGATAGGCCATGACTCCTATGCGGTCAAGGATATCAAAGGGGCCAATATACCTAGGGCTTAGCTTCCCTTTCTTCTCGAATCGTATGACTCTCTTCCATAGAGATATTCGAAGGTAGACATTACCTCTAACGTCGAACTCCAAGTACCTTCGACGGTTGTCAGCATAGCTCTTTTGCTGACATTGAGCAGCTTTGATGTGTTTTTGGATGACATGAACCTTCACTGTCATCTATTGAACAAGATCAGGCCCAAGTAGCTTTCTTTCTCCAACTTCATCCCAATAGGTTGGAGTTCTACATCGCTTCCCATGAAGAGGTTCATACGGAGCCATCTGAATACTCGAGTGGAAGCTATTGTTGTATGAGAACTCAAACAATGAGAGATGATGATCCCAAACACCTTTGAATTCAAGAGAGCAGGATATTATCTTATCTTCAAGCGTCTGAATAGTCCTTTCAGACTGGCCATCAGTTTGGGGGTGATAGGCTGTGTTGAAATTTAATTCAGTACTCAAAGCATATTGAAGGCTCCTCCAGAACTTAGATGTGATCCTTGGATCACAGTCAGAGACAATTGAGAGTGGAACACCATTCAATCTCACCACTTTCTTCACATATATCTTTGAAAGTTGATCAAGCAAGAGATCTTCCCGAATAACGATAAAATGGGAAGTCTTGGTGAGTCGGTCAACCACAACCCATATCGTATTATTTCCCTTTGACGTCTTCAAGAGACCCATGACAAAGTCCATAGTAACATTTTCCCATTTCCACATAGGTATAGGCAATGGCTGCATCATGCCTTTGGACTTTTGTCACTCATCTTTAACTTTCTAACATACCAAACACCGTGATATATATTTTGCAATCTCTTTCTTCATGTTATCCCACCAGAAGTGTTCTTGGAGATCACGGTACATCTTGGTACTCCCAGGATGGAGAGAGAAAGTTGAGCTATGTGCATTGTCCAATATCTCCTTCTTTATCCTGGGTGATGAAGGAACATAAAGACGCGTTTCAAACCGAATCACACCATCATCGTCGATATGGAACTCTTGCAGCTTCCCTTCCATTTCTGCATTCACACTCTTTTGTATCTCCACATCATCCCTTTGTGATTCCTTAATCTTCTCTTTGATGGATGGTTGCGCAATAATTTGGGCAAGGTAGGATGTATCCCCTGCCCTTATGATTTCCAAATCCATTATTTGCACATCCAAATAGATAGGGTCTTTTCTCAATCCGCAACATTGATAGAGCAGCAGGTTCTTTTCTACTTAGAGGATCAACTACCTTGTTCGCCTTTCCAGGATGATAGTTAATAGAGCAATCACAATCCTTGATTAGCTCTAACCATCTCCTTTGACGCATGTTGATCTCCTTTTGCGTGAATATAAAATTTCGGCTCTTGTGGTCAGAGTATATGTCACACTTCTCTCCATAAAAGTAGTTCCACAAGATTTTCAAGGAAAAAATCACGGATTCTAGCTCTAGATCATGCGTCGGGTAGTTCTGCTCATGGATCTTCAAATTTCTTGAGGCATAGGCTAACACATTATCATTTTGCATGAGTACACAACCCAAGCCTTTCTTTTAAGCATCATTGTATATCACAAAACTTTCTCCACTTTTCGGTAGTGTGAGTATAGGTGCAATGATCAGCCTTCTCTTTAGCTCCGTGAAGCTTCCCTCACATTCTTCCATCTAGACATACTTTACCCCTTACCTTGTTAACTTAGTTAGCGGGCTTGAAAATCATGAGAAGTTTATCAGAAAATGTCACTAGTAACCAGCTAACCCAAGAAAACTACGGATTTCTTTGACACTAGAGGGTCTGGGTCATTCCTCAATCGCCTTTGTCTTTGAAGGATCCATAGAAATTCCCTTACTTTTGATCAAATGTCCCAAGAACGTGACTTGCTTCATCCAAAAGTCACACTTTCTGAACTTGGCGTACAACTTATCCATTCTTAATGTCGCCAATACAAGTCTTAGATGTTCTTCATGTTCCTCCTTGATCTTGAAGTAGATGAGAATATCATCGATAAAAACTACCAAAAATTTGTCGAGGTAATGTCTAAATACTATATTCATCAAATACATGAAGATTGCAGGGGAATTAGAAAGTCCAAATGGCATCACCAAAAACTCAAAGTGCCCATACCTTTTATGGAAGGCAGTCTTCTGAATATCTTCCTTCTTCACCTTTACCTGATGATATCCAGAACTAAGATCAACCTTTGAGAAGTATTGAGATCCTATTAACTGATCGAACAAGTCATCAATCCTTGGGATAAGATACTTGTTCTTTATGGTGATCTTGTTGAGTTCCCGATAATCAACACATAGCCACATTGTTCCATCCTTCTTCTTCACAAAGAGCACTGACGCACCCCAAGGCAATGCACTAGGGCGTATGAACCCTTTGTCCATATGCTCTTGCAACTACTTCTTTAACTCCTCCAGTTCGATAGGATCCATCCTATAGGGAAACTTCGAGATAGAAGTAGCTCCGGGTATAAGTTCAATTGAGAACTCTACCTCATTATCTGGGGGAATTCTATGTAACTCTTCGGGAAATACATCACTGTATTCCCTCACGATGAGCATTTCCACAAGTTTGGAACTTTCCTTCGACTCAACCATTTTGGCGAGGTATGCTTCTTCATAGGGAATCAACACCCACACCATTGAAGGATTTTTCAAAGGAGATTGATGATCTTCCTTGCATTTGTATAGGATCATGGGATGGTTCAGAATATGAAAAGATATTTCCTTTTCTCGACAGTTGATATGCGCTCTATATAACAAGAGCCTGTCCATTACCATTATAGCGTCAAATTCCACCAAGGGAAGTATTACGAGATTTTCCGGAAGAATCTTCCCATATACACCAACAGGAGAAGATTCAAACACTTGGGTTTCAATGATTGCACCACTTGGTGTTTTTACAGATATATCTACTTCAAGGTTTCAGGGCTTCAATTCTATAGTTCTAGCAAACTTGCAAGATATAAAGGAATGCATAGAAGCAGAATCAAATAAGACTTTTTCCATTCTTGAGTGAATAGTAAGTGTACCATGTACTACTTCATTATCATGCTCCACCTCCGTAGTAGTGATGACATAATCCTTCCCTTGTTCCTTTGGAATTGGTGGCTACTGACCCTGATTACCCTCGAGAACTTGAGGTTTAGTGCACTGGTTTGCAAAGTGCCCTAGCTCCCTACAGTTGTAGCATTGAACCATGAGTGGTTCTGTCATTTCATCAGCTGTAGTCTCATTCATTTTTGTGTCTTTTCGACACTCTTGGCCATGGTGTCCTTCTTTCCCACACTTGATGCATTTCCCCGTCCATTTGAGGTAGTTCCGATTGTGCAACTTCCCACATTTTAGGCATGTGGGTCGTTGAGTTTTCTTCCCACCCTTATCATTAGATCCACCAGATTGAAACTCCATCTTTCTTTTCTTATCAACATATGTAGAGACCCGAATCTTAACGTACAAGGACATTACATTACTTTTGCGGAATAATTATTACATAACAAAAACACACACACAAGGACCGTAATAGTTCAGTGTCTTTGGAAACTCAGAACGTAATCTTCTAATCATGGTGAAAGATCTTCAACATCTCCCATAAAGATCTTCCCTTTTTTTTTCTTACCTAAAACCTTTCTTTATAACCTGAGGAAAATAAAACTTACAAAAGGGTGAGCTCAAATGCTCAGTAAGGGTAAACAAAAGAAATATCAATCACATCATATACATAAGAACATAACTTTTGAAAATCTTAACATGCAAAAGAGATCATAATATCATAACATGGGATAAATCATTGAAGTGAAATGTAATCCCAATAATCATAACTTAAAACATGAAACTTTGTGGCATACACACATAATCATAGATAATCATTTCTTATTAGTCAATACTCATTGCCAAGACTATCTTAGTGGACAAAGTCCATTTCTGAACCGAGTCACCCTCGTTTCAGTCCTGTTTCACTGAACCGGTATAACCTACCATTTCATCCATGTCTATCTCATGAGATATAAAATCATTACCCAATGAATTGGAGTCAGATATAGGTCCCACCCATCTCATAATGATACCATTCTTATGTGTTCCACAAAATCATAAATCATACATCATTGCATAACCCATGTAATAAAAATGGGATTCTTAAACAACATAAAATCATAAAACAATTCATATAAGATAAAGTAATTCATAAAAATAATTCCATCACAACATAATAAAATCAATGTAATAATAGGGATAGAAACAGAACCCTTTATTATCTTAGATGGAAAATAATTTTGATAAAACACTTGAACTCCATTCTTGAGAAAAATATCATTTCTACTTCAAAAACATTTTCCCTTTCTTAACATGTCATAAAATTTTAAAATAAAAGAAGTTGATTAAAAATAAACTTGAAAACTTGTAAAGGAACCTTCTTGGAAATAATGTTTTAAAAATACATTCATGCCGTATAAGTTAAAAAAACATTCTTCATACTTTTGTCGGAAAAGTCAAAAAGTACCTCGTACAAAAAACAACAAAAGATTCCTTTCATATCCTTTACTAAAAACTCACCGAAGGGTAAAATTGGATTTAAAAAATTGTAGGTGGATGGAAATAATATTACATATTGAGGAAACATGGATGTGGATGATAAAATACACCCCAGTAAATACTAAAGTATAAACAATCTCGGATAAAAATGAGATTGTAATATTTTCCTTACCTTATGTGCGATATGCTTTGTACGTATCCGAACCTCCTGTATAATGATTTAAATAATGTCATTAACTTATTACAGAATCATATTCATTGTTATGATATCATATATGGTTCACTTATGACTTTATATTACCCGTTCTTTTGTAAATTCCATGTTAAAGAAGTGTTTTGGGTAAAATTGTTTCATTTGTCGTCCGTGTTTTGACTTGTAATTAGTCATATGATTACATAGATCATGATTAATTAATTCCAGAATATAAAACATGATTTATATAGAATATATATTCAGAATATACATATATATAATAAATCAGTATATGGAAAGAAATACACCGTTCATGGAGACAGTAGGTCGTACGTACGCATGAACACTGTTTTCGTTTCCTTATTGAGATGAATGGAATTAAGTAGATGACATACATATATATACACATAAATCCAGTATCATTATTATGTCATATATTTCATGATTACTTATTATATATACTTTATAATCATTCATGAATGGTTAAAGTGGAGAATGAATCTCATCGCGTCATGGAGACGGTAGTCCGTACGTACGCACGAGCGATGATATCGTTCTCATGATCATGGGAATGTATTGGAGTGTATGTATACTATTTCAGAATCAATATCACTTTAAAATAATCATATATAGTTATTATTTACACCATTATACCCATCCGAGTAAGGTGGTGGTGGAAAATAGTTTTCACCACGGCGTGGAGACGGTATTCCGTACGTACGCACGCGCGGTGATTTCATTTTCCGTAGGATCGATAGATGGTGAAATAGGGTTGTTTCATAATTATAATAACATATCAGTATATGAGTGATAATGGTGTTATTACTTAATAATAAAACAACTAAAGAAGAAGAAGTGGAAGAATAAATAAATATGAAAGAATCGGTAACGGACATTACCTCTTCCTTGAAGCGCCTCTTTGAGACCTCATTTTAGGGCACTACAATAGGTCTTTGAAGAAGACCAGAACCTATAGTATGTTTCTAGGGAAGTGGAGACGAGAAATCGGCAGGGGTTGGCCGAGCTTGAAGGCTCAAAGTGGTGTGAGGAAGAGGGGGAGGAGGTGCCCTTTTATAAGGGAGAGAGGGGTACCTTTGGAATAACTAAAACTATTATTTTATTAAAAAGCCAAATTCGGTTTTAAATAGCTCCAAATTGATTTATTTCGATGATAAGGTGGGGATGGGTCGAAATACTCTCATCCAATAGAATTTATACAAGTTTAGGTTCCTATTTTAACCTTATCATTTAGATTTAACATTAAGTAAAATAATTTTCCTTTTACCGTGTCTTCTTGTGTTCTTATACTATAAGGTTAATAAACTTACTACAAGCTGCCAAACGAACCCCAAGTTGTTTATTATTAATATATATAACCTTATATATGTCCTTTGGCCGAGCCTTAGATTTTTAGGAATAAAATAACAATTAGTAATATAATATTTGTTTTAAAAACTATTTTATGTCAATTTTGACACTATTTAGTAATTGATTTTTGTGAAAATCATAAAAGAATGATTAGTTCGAAACAAGTTACTTAAATAAATACTAACATGTCATATTAACCTATAAAATTAGTTTAATTCATAAAAAGTCTTAAATTACATTTATTTGGGTATTTATAACATCAATTATGTCAATATTTCATTAATAAGATAATTACTTCATCATCATTGTTTCATAAATAAATTAAATTATTTAATGTATAAAAATTACAAATAAAATAACATTATATAGGAAATCTTTTTAGCTTTCTAATTAATATTTATAGTCTAATTTATCTTATGTATAACCGCATAGTAAAAATGATTTACTTATTAAACGTTGATTTTAACTATTTTAACCCTTCTTTAAATAAATTAATAATATATGTCCTAATCTAATCCATGTGGGCCTAAATGATCATATTTTATTCCTAAGGTTGTTTTTGGTCGAATTACACTTATCCAATAGAATTAGGACATGTGTTAGGGTAATAATAATAACATTTTTACCCTTAATTACCCTATTTACTTTTAACCGTGGTAAAAAAAGTAAAAAGTCACTATTCACCAAAAATTAATTTCATCTCATTGAACCACATTTTACTTACTAACATCAACCGTGTCTCTCGGATTTTTGAAATTCCACTCACAGAAGCGGTAAAATTAAGTTTTATGAAAAATTCATTTTTTTAACTACCACTTAGTGGTTTCACTATTAATCAAAAAGTGAATGTTTCCAGAAAAATACCAAAAATTAGGCCTAAGATATATTTGATATTATGAACTAGAAAATGATGTCTATTTTACCAAATTCAAAACAGATCAGTTTCATTAATTAATTGAAAAATTAATTCCTGTCGTCAAAACAAATAGTGTGTTCTAAAGAGATAATAACTATCAAAAGATTGACACTTGTTTATGTTTGGTTTAAATGTGAAATTACATCAAATGAACAACATTGTATTAAATTGTAAAAATATATTCTAAATATACTTTAAAACCACTCAAATTAATAATTTATCAGTATTAATTATTTCGATTAAAAAGGTTTTTTAAAATTTAGTAATTTTTACTATTCATCTAAAAATGAAAGTCATCCGAAATGTACCAAAATTTCACCCTAAGCTAATTTCGATATTAAAAATCCAAAAATGAATTCCATTTTGAAAAAATAAAATTTACAAAATTTCAAAAACTGGTTATTACTATTCATAACAGCTAGTTTTAATAATATTTTAATAGCATATTGTTGTTTAGTGAAACTCGTTATTGCGTACTACACGCGCTATCGAGGAAGGTCACGATTGCGTGAAATGCAAGTCAAGTCAAGGATGTGTGTTGTGAAAGCTCCTTTTGGTGTAGCGTACAACACAAGACATTAATGAAATTAAAAAGAATATTTTTCATAAAATCTCGGGCTGTTACATTCTACCCCCCTTAAAATAAATTTCGCCCTCGAAATTCGTCGGGGTTATAAATGGTTTACTATTCGAAAGTTTCTTTAATAGAAACCCACATCGTAAAAAGGAATACCAAAACAAATCTTTAAAAACAAAAGTATGAAATGTAAAGGTTACCCAAAAAAACTAATCATTGGGTTTCCACATAGGTGAAAATATGGATATGGAAGAGAAATCTAACCATCATATTCTGATGGAGAGTGGTAGAGAACATGGCTATGGAAAAGCCAGCAATCACAAAGCCATTAATTTGTGACGATCTAAGGTAACATCTGATTCATCAGATATAAGAGCATTAGGACAACATTTTTGGTTTTCAAGATCATTTCCCTAAAGTTGATGAAATTGGAATTAGAAGAAATACTTTCGTGATTTTGGTATAGTATCACCGTTTGTCGTTCTTTGGACAATTTCCACTTCATCTCTTAAATAAATGAAGTTGAATTTGTCATTCTTGATGTGTTAGCAGATCATGTGATAGAATGATGGGTCATTCCATCTTTCTCAAACAAAAGGTTAGAAAAGTTATCAAAAAAATACATAAGTCCATCTATAGTGAGATTAATCATATATGGTTCCTAAAATGGACTTATACTTCATATATCATACTGATTAATATAATAAAACTAGTTTCTACTAAACAGGGACTTCCTGTAGGCCAGTGGTAGGCAATAAAGGCCAGTCGCACTTCGGTTGTGGGTTCGATTCCCACAGCCTTGTCCGACGCGATGGGTTGTCGCCCATCCTGTAGGTTGTCCTTTTTCTAAAGCTATATTACTATAACATCCCATCAACAATATCAAAAAAGTTTTATCCTTAAACAATACTAACTTATGTCCAACATAATCCATTCCAATCTTTAGGATTATCTAAAATACTTCGGTCCAAGATCATAGTATAAAGAAAATGATCACGTGAATGCCATCATTTATACCCCATATATCATAAGATATATCTTGTTGGTCAAATTACAAATATGTGAATACCTTAATCATGTATTCTTTTGAAGAATGAATATCCATTAAACCTTAGTGAAAACATGAATGCAGTTAAAAGTTAACACTTTCCACATACCAAAATCCTCAAAATTCTATATCCTCAAACCATGATATCACTTAGTCCTTATATCAATCATGAGCTCATGAATACTGTTAAACATTTCATTTTCTCATTTACCCTTCATTATGCGCATATCATCTTATTTCCAAAAATATCTCAATCACTTTTCATGGTTACCGTTGCCATAAAATTATTGAAAACCACAATAGACCAAAACATAAATATTGCAATATTCCACGATACTATATACAACATTATTCCGGAATCCCATTACATAAACACTTAATCATTCCACCACATCATTGTCATATTCAACATCGCCAATGGTGATCTCATGTGACTTCCCTTTGTCCTTTGCCTTAAGTGGTTTCTCACGTCGATCATCACTAACCCTTGGATTAGGGAATTTATTAGCATAATGCCTCATTTCCTTGTACTTGAAGCATTGAAGTGTTGTTGGTGCGTTCTCTGCATTCTTTTCTTTATTCACATCATTAGAAACCCTTTTTCCATTACTTCGACACTCAGCTGCTCGATGACCTTATTTTCCACACTTAAAACATTTTCTAGTCCCTTTAAGACAATCTCCATCATGCTTCTTTCCACACTTTGAGCATAAGGAAACATTCATCTTCTTTTCACCATTATTCTGAGATTTCTCCTTGAACTCCATCTTTCGTTTCTTGTCAAAACTATGAGATGGATAAGTAACACCAGCTTCCTTTTCTACCTTGATAGCACAATGCACAATTTCTTCATAGCTACTGAAGTATCTTATAGCTAATGCCCATCGAAGATTTGGTTTTAAGCCACTGAAGAATCGATCAACTTTACTTTCAGGTTGGATGATAAATCTGGATGCATACCTTGCAAGCCTTGTAAAATTCACTTCGTATATACCAACTAATTCATCATCCTTTTTCTTTAGTTCAGGAAACTCCTTCTCCATCTTTGTTCGAAGAATACGAGGGAAGTACTTATTGAAAAATAAGTTCTTGAACTCGTCCTATTCCATGGACTCAATTTCATCTCTTTGCCTCGTATTCTTGATAAGATTCCCCCATTGATCAGATTCACCTTCCAAATGATATACTGCTAAGATGACTTTATCATGTTCAGAACATTGAAGAACTGAAAATATCTTTTCAGTAGTACTGATCCATTGTTCAGCAACAAGTGGATCAGAAGTCCCACTGAAAGAAGGTGGACGTTGCCTCATGAAGGACTCAATAGAATATTGTTCCCTTCTCTGCTCATTTGGAAGTCCAGAATGATTCATAGCTTGTGTATGTATAGGAATAAGATTTTTCACTCCATCTCCCATAACATTTGTTTGTTCAGGAGGACAATCATTGCATTGTCCATTGCATTGATCAACACGGTTCCTTCGGGTTACAACCATTGTCTAAAACCCAAAAAGAATAGTGTGAGAGGAAAAAAAAATTCTAGGGAAAACAATATAATAAAGGGGGAGTATCCTCAATATCTACCATCTTAGGTTAAATTATATGATTGTTACCGTAGTTATAGGACTGTATCCTATACATATAATTATCCTTAGGGACATCCCTAGACATACCTTAGAAATATCTATAGGGATCTCACTAACATTTTTGCATCCTAGTTTCCAAAGGTTGACTAAAACTTTCCTCTGATACCAACTATAGAGACCCGAAGCTTAACGTACAAGGACATTACATTACTTTTGCGGAATACTTATTACATAACAAAAACACACACACAAGGACCGTAATAGTTTAGTGTCTTTGGAAACTCGGAACGTAATCTTCTAATCATGGTGAAAGATCTTCAACATCTCCCATAAAGATCTTCCCCTTTTTTTCTTAACTAAATCCTTTCTTTATATCCTGTGGAAAATAAAACATACAAAAGGGTGAGCTCAAATTCTCAGTAAGGGTAAACAAAAGAAATATCAATCACATCATATACATAAGAACATAACTTTTGGAAATCTTAACCTGCAAAAGAGATCATAATATCACAATATGGGATAAATCATAGAAGTGAAATGTAATCCCAATAATCATAACTTAAAACATGAAACTTTGTGGCATACACACATAATCATAGAGAATCATTTCTTATTAGTCAAGACTCATTGCCAAGACTATCTTAGTGGACAAAGTCCATTTCTGAACCGAGTCACCCTCGTTTCAGTCCTGTTTCACTGAACCTGTATAACCTACCATTTCAGAAATGTCTATCTCATGAGATATAAAATCTTTACCCAATTCATTGGAGGGAGATATAGGTCCCACCCATATCATAATGATACCATTATTATGTGTGCCACAAAATCATAAATCATACATTATTGCATAACCCATGTAATAAAAATGGGATTCTTAAACAACATGACATCATAAAACAATTCATATAAGATAAAGTAATTCATAAAAATAATTCCATCACAACATAATAAAATTAATGTAATAATAGGGATAGAAACAGAACCCTTTATTATCTTAGATGGAAAATAATTTTGATAAAACACTTGAACTCTATTCTTGAGGAAAATATCATTTCTACTTCAAAAACATTTTAACTTTCTTAACATGTCATACAATTTTAAAATAAAAGAAGTTGATTAAAAATAAACTTGAAAACTTGTAAAGGAACCTTCTTGTAAATAATATTTTAAAAATCCATTCATGCCGTATAAGTTAAAAAAAACATTCTTCGTACTTTTGTCGGAAAAGTCAAAAAGTAACTCGTACAAAAAACAACAAAAGATTCCTTTCATATCCTTTACTAAAAACTCACAGAAGGGTAAAATTGGATTTAAAAAATTGTAGGTGGATGGAAATAATATTACATATTGAGGAAACATGGATTTGGATGATAAAATACACCCCAGTAAATACTAAAGTATAAACGATCTCGGATAAAAACGAGATTGTGATATTTTCCTTACCTTATGTCCGATATGCTTTGTACGTATCCGAACCTCCTGTATAATGATTTAAATAATGTCATTAACTTATTACAGAATCATATTAATTGTTATGATATCATATATGGTTCACTTATGACTTTATATTACCCGTTCTTTTGTAAATTCCATGTTAAAGAAGTGTTTTGGGTAAAATTGTTTCATTTGTCGTCCGTGTTTTGACTTGTAATTATTCATATCATTACATAGATCATGATTAATTAATTCTAGAATATAAAAAATTATTTATATAGAATATATATTCAGAATATACATATATATAATAAATCAGTAAATGGAAAGAAATACACCGTTCATGAGACAGTAGGCCGTACGTACGCATGAACGCTGTTTTCGTTTCCTTATTGAGTTGAATGGAATTAAGTAGATGACATACATATATATACACATAAATACAGTATCATTATTATGTCATATATTTCATGATTACTTATTATATATACTTTATAATCATTCATGAATGGTTAAAGTGGAGAATGAATCTCATCACGTCGTGGAGACAGTAGTCCGTACGTACACACGAGCGATGATATCATTCTAATGATCGTGGGACTGTATTGGAGTGTATGTATACTATTTCAGAATCAATATCACTTTAAAATAATCATATATAGTTATTATTTACACCATTATACTCATCCATGTAAGGTGGTTGTGGAAAATAGATTTCACCACGGCGTGGAGACGGTATTCCGTACGTACGCACGCACGGTGATTTCATTTTCCGTAGGATGGATAGATGGTGAAATAGGGATGTTTCATACTTATAATAACATATCAGTATATGAGTGATACTGATGTTATTACTTTGTAATGAAACAACTAAAGAAGAAGAATTGTAAGAAGAAATAAAGATGAAAGAATCGGTAACGGACATTACCTCTTCTTTGAAGCGCCTCTTTGAGACCTCCTTTTAGGGCACTAAAATAGGTCTTTGAAGAATACCAGAGCCTCTAGGATATTTCTATGGAAGTGGAGAGGAGAAATTGGCAGGGGTTGGCCGAGCTTGAAGGCTCAAAGTGGTGTGAGGAAGAGGGGGAGGTGGTTCCCTTTTATAAGGGAGGAGAGGGGTACCTTTGGAATAACTAAAACTATTATTTTATTATAAAGCCAAATTCGGTTTTAAATAGCTCCAAATTGATTTATTTCGAAGATAATGTGGGGATGGGTTGAAATCCTCTCATCCAATAGAATTTATACAAGTTTAGTTTCCTATTTTAACCTTATCATTTAGATTTAACATTAAGTAAAATAATTTTCCTTTTACCGTGTCTTCTTGTGTTCTTATACTATAATGTTAATAAACTTACTATAATCAGCCAAAAAAACCCCCAGTTGTTTATTATTAATATATATAACCTTATATAAGTAATTTTTCCGAACCTTAGATTTTTAGGAATAAAATAACAATTAGTAATATAATATTTGTTTTAAAAACTATTTTATGTCAATTTTGACACTATTTAGTAATTGATTTTTTTGAAAATCATAACAGATTGATTATTTCGAACCAAGTTTCTTAAATCAATACTAACATGTCATATTAACCTATAAAATTAGTTTAATTTATAAAAAGTCTTAAAGTAAATTTATTTGGGTATTTATAACATCAATTATGTCAATATTTCATTAATAAGATAATTACTTCATCATCATTGTGTCATAAATAAATTAAATTATTTAAGGCTTAAAAATTACAAATAAAATACCATTATGTCTGAAATCCTTTTATCTTTCTAATGAATATTTATAGTCTAACGTATCTTATGTATAACCCCATATTAAAAATGATTTACTTATTAAATGTTGATTTTAACTATTTTAACCCTTCTTTAAATAAATTAATAATAAATGTCCTAATCTAATCCAAGTGGGCCTAAATGATCATATTTTATTCCTAAGGTTGTTTTTGGTCGAATTAAACTTATAAAATAGAATTAGGACATGTGTTAGGGTAATAATAAAAACATTTTTACCCTTAATTACCCTATTTACTTTTAACCGTGGTAAAAAAAGTAAAAAGTTACTATTCACCAAAAATTATTTTCATCTCATTGAACCACATTTTACTTACTAACATCAACCGTGTCTCAAGGATTTGTGAAATTCCACTTAGGGAAGCAGTAAAATTAAGTTTTATGAAAAATTCATTTTTTTAACTACCACTTAGTGGTTTCACTATTCATCAAAAAATGAAAGTTTCCTGAAAAATACCAAATATTAGGCCTAAGCTATATTTGATATTATGAAGTCAAAAATGATGTATATTTTACCAAATTCAAAACATATCAGTTGCATTAATTAATTTAAAAATTAATTCCCGTCGTCAAAACAAATAGCGTGATCTTAAGAGATAATAACTATCAAAAGGTTGACACTTGTTTATATTTGGTTTAAATGTGAAATTACATCCAATGAACAACATTGTATTAAATTGTAAAAATATATTCTAAATATACTTTAAAACCACTCAAATTAATAATTTATCACTATTAATTATTTCGATTAAAAAGGTTGTTTAAAATTTAGTAATTTTCACTATTCATCAGAAAATGAAAGTTATCCGAAAAGTACCAAAATTTCACCCTAAGCTAATTTCGATATTACGAATCCAAAAATGAATTCCATTTTGAAAAAATAAAATTTACAAAATTTCAAAAAGTGGTTATTACTATTCATAATGGCTAGTTTTAATAATATTTTAATAGCATATTGTTGTTTAGTGAAACTCGTTATTGCGTACTACACACGCTATCGAGGAAGGTCGCGATTGCGTGTAATGCAAGGAAAGTCAAGGATGCGTGTTGTGCAAGCTCCTTTTGGTGTAGCGTACAACACAAGACATTAATGAAATTAAAAAGAATATTTTTCATAAAATCTCGGGCTGTTACAACATAGCCATGGGACCATTCTCCAAACTCCATCTCCACTTTGAGAGCACACCGAACAACTTCTTCATAACTCGCAAAGTCTCGAATTGCAAGTGCCTTTCTAAGGTGTGGTTTTAATCGACTAAAGAATCTATCAATTTTTCTATCATTGTTAATAACAAAACCCTAAGCGTACCATGAGATCCTTGTGAAATTATCTTCATAGGTAGTGACATATTATCCTTATTTATGCTTGAGCTCTATGAATTATCTCTCCATCTTCGTGCAAAGAGTTCGTGGGAAATACTTATTAAGAAAAATTATCTTAAAGTCTTCCCATTCCATCTCTTCAATTTCCTCCCTTGGCTTGGTGTTCTTAATAAAATACCACCATTGATCAGCTTCTCCATCTAGATGGTAAATGGATAGAGTCACTTTCTCCGTCTCAGAACAGTGAAGCACAGAAAAGATCTTCTCCATGGAGTTGACCCACTGTTCCGCAACTAGTGGATCATAAGATCCACTAAATGTCGATGGTCGTTGCCGCATAAAACATTCGATATCCAGTTGATCCCTCTTTGGTGAAGGAGGACATTCCACATTATTATGGTTATTGTTCATAACCTGACATAATTGGGTAAGCATCACCATGATGTTTTGAACTCCACCTCCCAAATCATTGGGGATGTCATTCGGGCAATCATTGCATTGGCCCTCACAAGAGTTGTTGGCAGGATTTCTCCTAGTTCCCACCATTTTCTAAAATAGAAAAGTATAGAATAAAACATAAGTAAAAAAGTCAGGAATAAATTATTAATTTAAAAAATTTATACCAAAAACATAACATATGGGATCCCTAGGTAAATATTCTTGTGTGCATATTTGTACTTAGTCTCATACTAGAGGTTTTCTCTAGGGTTCACAAATCCTAATTCCCAAATTAACTAAACCTTTCCTCTGATACCAAATGTGAAAACTGGGCCCCGCCCACCAATTGCCCCACAGACACGTGGGCCCCACCCTAGGGCCCACCCACGTGCCTGAACGGGTTATCTGACTAATGACAGTCCCCACTGGCCAACACATGTCTTTTCTAGTGTGTTTTGTCCTCACTCACACACACCCTAAGAAACTTCCGAGGAGGTCACACATCCTAATCACTACTCCTGGCCAAGAACATTTAATTGTGGAATTATAATTAGGTAGGCTCCCGAAAAGGAAGGTGAACCTTGTTGACATGAGTCATATCATTTAGTCATTTAACCCTGTATCGTTTGGGTATGTTACAATCCCCTTTAGAGCACAATGCCCTCATTGTGGGTCCTATATCTCAACCCAGGTAGTGCACCACACTTAAGGCTGGGTACCACCTCTGATACCTATTGTAGCAACCCTGCCTTTTCACACATTACTATTAAATCATTTAAAAGATAAACAAAATAATAGTATTACACATAGAGGATCCAAAGGTTTAGTGTCTTGGGAAAACTAGGACCACACCTAACAAATACAACATCTAGCATAAACATTTTTTTAATTTCTTCTTCTCTAGATTCTTATTGACACTTGTATTCTCCTTAGAACATGTAGCCACATGAGGATATACATCAAAAGGGGTGATCTAGAAGCCCAGTAAGAGGATAGATAAGAAAAATATATCATGGGGTGAGCATAATCATTACGTGGGAAAAAGATCATGAACATGAGAGGAATCATAAATATAAGACTTGAAATATGGCAATCCATAAAAATGAAACATCATGTATTAGTAGTTAACTACCACACATCATTTTGAACCAAGAAAGCATCTTTTTCACAAATCATTTCACAGTTACTCATGAGATTCATCACTTTACCCAATGAATTGGATCACTATATAATTCCAGGCGCACCCGTCACATTTAAACATTTATATTGCGCTATATAATTCCGGGCACACCCGTCACATCATAAAATTATAATTTATCATGCATTCCACAGTGAACATATAACATAAATGAGAATAATTACCCCATGAAAAGGAATGTGTTTCATCTCATAAGAACACATTCACAAACTTTGGGTTCCGAAAAGAAAGAGGGAACAACATACTTGATACAAGAACCATCAACCTTGAATAAGAGGTAAAAGGTGAGTTCTTAAAAGTAGAGTTCCTCTAGAAAACATTTTGATTGACATAAACTTTAGTAGAAAAAATGTATATCCCAGAAAAGGTAAGATAATTATGAAAAAATTATCTTTAAGGAGTAACCATATCAAAAATGGAGTGAAATAGGGAGAACCCGAAGAATGAAAGTTGGGTTCGAGAATTTCCCCTTACCTTATACCCGAATGATTCATTCTCTTTAATGTCCTATATAATGAAATTATATTCATTAATTAGAAATCCCGAACCATGTGTACATTAATAGGGTTCATTCTGGTTTCATTGTGTCATATTATGTTCCTTTGGATGACTTATAGAGTTTAAAAACATTGTTCGGGGATGTTCATTTTTATGGTTTTTCTTGGGTGGTTCACTTGTATTCTTAAATTGAAGTTTGGGTAGAACATGGGTAAACATCCATAAGTTATTAATGAGATTAAAAGAGCTTTAATGATCTTATAATGAATTATATTAGATCCATTTGGATGAATCATTAGATAAGAATTAAATGATGATTTTTTTGGGTTAATTTGAGTGATTTTTTGATCAGAATGAACCTATTTTATTTTATCACAAGAAATGTGGTTATAAGTTAGTTCCAGAACTTGAAGTAGGTGATAATAAATATAAAATATTCTGGTTCTACCACAAAAATGGTTTTATGACCAGACTTGAAGGTAGAAATGGATGAAGAAAGCATGTCGTTCTTGAAGGTGATAAATTAACACCTCACGAACAACGTTCTCTTTAATAAAATAAAAGGAAAAGGAAAAGGGGGTGGGGTGATATAATATCATATTAGAATCATAAAATTATACAATATGTATAATAATGGAGTTACAATAAAATTTTGATGAATATATGTGGGGAGAGATCAAGAAATGAACTTGAACTTGAAATGAAATTAAATGAGAAGAGGGAGGGAAATTACCTCTTGAATCTTTCTCTTTAGTTCCTCCATAAGGGCCTAAGCATGGTCTTTTGATGAGACCAATCACTCTTGGACGTGGGCTAGGGGCTAGGGGAGGTGTTTAGGCAGAGTTTAGGGAAGTATTAGAGCTTGAGAGGTGTGAGGAAATGAGGGTGTGAAGGGTGGCTTTTATAGTGGATGGGAGAGGGGTTTCCTTAATATAAAATTCATTAGTTTATTAATTTCCCCTAAGACAAGGAAAAGTGAGTTTTGAATGACCAAGAATAGTAATTTTATAATATAATCCCGAACCAAGTGGGATTACATCAGCAAAGCATCATTGATGACTCAATTAATCCATTATTTAGAATTTATTGTAAATTATCAGATTCTACTATTCAACAAAAATTCAAGTATCTCGGAAAAATCCCAAAAATTTACCCCAACCGTTTTTTGACATGTAGAATCCAAAAAAGATGTCCATTTTTGGAAAATAATTTTGTAAATATTATTAAATTAATGTTTAATTAAAATCACAATTTACTTAAAAAACAGTTTTAAGATTAAAACTGATTTTATAGTGCTTTCAAAAATTACATAGGGTCTTATAAAATTATATAAAAACTATAAGAAATTTATTAAATAATTTTTTAATACATTTTAAGGAAATAAATATTATTTTAAATTAATTAATTAATTATAATTAATAATTTATGACTTACAAAATACCAAAACATTTACTAAGGTCAAATTGTCACTTTCTAAGATGTATAAATTTTATTTAATTATTCATAGGTAATGTTAATCTTATGTTGGATGATTTACTATTCGTAAGGGTAATATTACTATTCATAAGGGTATGTTACTATTCATAAGGGTATGTCACTTTTCATCAATTTTTTTTTTGTTTCATTAGACTCCAAAAATCAACTTGAGCACAACCGTGTATGTCAGATTTTTAAAATTCCAAACACAAAAGTGACAAACTTGTGTATAAAGGTCACTTATCACTTATTAGTTCATTATGTTGTGATTTCATGTTATTTTATGACATTAATATAAGAAGAGAATTTACATTAAAAAAAACTTTGGGTCATTACAGGCAAAGCCTTCCCATTATAGGAATTTATACCTTTGGTGCTAGTCGCCAGCCTCTGGCCTGTGGAAGGCAGGCTTGGGGTAGTCACGATTTGGGCCTCAGAGGATAGGTCATGAAAAATTGGTATCATAGGAGTCAGTTCTAATGTAGAACTTCAAACTCTGATCCTTTCTGTGAAGCAATAGTGTTAAGTGTAGTGAGCGTGGTTTTCAGTTCAGGGAGTCCAGTGTTGGTGCGGTGGCCGACGTATCCATACACCAGGACCCTGACTTCTGATTTCCGACTTAGTGCACGAAAACACTAATTGTGTGTGTGTTTTCAAATGTTTTCTTTAAGTCAGCACAACCGGGTCATCTCACCAGGTATAATCTTTTGAATGTGTCGCATCTATTGAAGATGCCTCAATGCAAAAAGCCAGTTAGAGATCCGAGAGAGTACATGATGACGACCCATCGAGCGAAGAGGCTCTAGTGCATGGCCCTCTTACTATGTTGGCACCTTCAGGTGGTGTACCAGCAACACCACCACCCATTGGGAAGCAGATTCCACCAGCCGGACTAGGAGACAATTCACGCTGACTGAGCGCATTGTAGGAGTTCCAGCAGTAGAGGCCTCCAAGGTTACGAGGAGAGACAGATTCTCAGGCATTAGAGGACTGACTAGAGGCGATTTCTAGAGTTCTCCACCTAGTTAAGACACCAGTAGAGAAGATGGTGATCTTAGATACAAGTGTTTCCCATTGAGTGACCATGACATTGGTCTGCATACTGATGAGGCTTCGGTATGTGGACTGTTTCCCGACATTGTACCTTCAGGTAGTGTGTCAGCTATATCACTGCCTGTTGGTCAGGGGTTTCAGCCTGCAGTACTAGTAGATGAAACATGTAGGCTTAGTGCCTTAAACGTGTTTTAGCATCAGATACCCCTCAGGTTCTGAGGCGAGCCTGACTCATAGGTGGCTGATGACTGGCCTGAGGTGGTGGCTGAGAGTTCACAAGAGCTTGTAAAACTTCGTCCGGAAGACATGTCGGTAACTGAGTAATCTTCGAGGCTTACAGATCATTCCCGGTACTTGATGAATATGATACAATCTGTAATTTAGAGATCGGACTACTGAGTGAGGTGTGTTTTAGGACATCCAAGCCAACACCTTTTCTCTAGATATTAGAGAGAACCTTTGCGGTTGAATGTTCTTTGGATGAGCGGATATAGCCGGTGAATGTTTGTAGTTGGAAAGCAGGAAACTAGAATCAGTCTCAAAGGCTTTAGTGTGTAAAATGTTTCGATAAGAGGAAGTGTTAAGGAAAGATGAATCTTCAGGGCAGCAGATGTGGAAGCAGAGCTAGGAGAGTGGCATGAGGTGGTGTACATAAGGACATGTTACAACCACCCTCCTTTGTAGTCCCCGCCAGGCTCACGATGCTAGAGGGAAGGGGAAAAGAGTAGCTGCATGAGGTCAAGGAGTGTGACCCAAGGGCTCTAGGAATGATTCTAGGTATGGTCTGTGTCTACTACTAGTTTCTATATCAATAGACATAGGTACCAATCATTAATCACTTACAGGAATCTTGTCATAGACCTAGAGTTTCTGGTTAAGCCGTTGACTTGACCCTCACGTCTGGAGATACCTTTGGGAGGAGTCTCGATAATCAAACCTATGCCGATGGTGTGATCTAACCCTTGAGGTGAGAGTTTTGATTGGAACCCCTTAGTGGAAGCGTCGAGGCCTTACGACGTTAGTCTGGGTATGGACTAGGAAACCACAGTTCATACATAGATTGACTGTATTAGGAAAAAATTTTGTGGTTTATCTTCAATGTTGAGATGATGTTTTCCTCAGTAGGAAAAAAAGGAAACCCAGGCAGCACATGTTAAACTCATGCATAGGAGGCTGTAGCCGATCACACTTGAATCGTCCAGCCTTACCCTCTTGGTAGCAGGAGCTCTAAGTTTTCAGTTCCAAATAGGAGTGACAATACTTGGGGACATCTTTTCAAAATATGTTTCTAGGATTACCCCCCAAAGGGGGGAGGGACATCTACTTTGGCTGGATACTACCAAAAGTTCGTTCCAGACTTCTCTAGATTTACAGCACCACTATCATCCATGACAAAGAATGGGTAACCCTTAGTGTGTTCAGAGAGATTCCAGCAGAGCCTTCAGAAGCTGAGGCAGAGGCTGCCTAGTGCTCCCATATTAAGGCTTCCAGAGGACGGTGTAGGTTATGTAGTTTACTGCGACGCATCAGGGACTTGACTCGGATGTATCCCGATGCAAGAGTGAGAAGTGATCACTTGTGGTTCTCGGCAGTTGAGACAACATGAGCAGATCTACACTACCCATGACCTGGAGTTAGCAGCAGTGGTCTTCGCCTTGAAGATGTGGCTACACTATCTAACGGGAGAACATTTTTCCATGTACTCTGATCACAAGAGTCTCAGGTATATCTTCTCTCAGAAGGATCTAAAATTGATATAGTGGTGATAGATTGAGTTCCTCTAGGACTATGAATTCATGATAGTCTATACTCCTCGGAAGTGGAACATTGTTGCAAATGCTCTCAGTAAGAGATCTGGTATAAAACTACTAGGAGAGGTGATAGAGCAGCTAGATGCCTTACAGATATCCTTTGTGGATTGGGATGAAGCAGCCTATCTACAGTCTCTCACAGTCACTCCTCCACTTCTTCACTGATTCAAGGAGTCACAACATTGAAATGCTGACTCTAGGACACGATGTGCTCAAATAACCACAAGGCAGTCACCAGATGGATTTTCTGAAGGTGGGTAGCACATCATCCACTTCAAAGGATGTACCATGGAACCAGTGTCACTTCAGGTGGAACTGTTGAGGGAGTTCCACACATCCCCTCTAGCAGTACATCCAAGAGTGGCGAAGATGTACCGGGACCTTCGACGACAACACTAGTGGCCAGGAATGAAGAAATCAATGGTATAGTTTCTCTGACGATGACTCACTTGTCAGTAAGTGAAGGCAGAACAACAGGTACCATTAGTCTTGGTACAACCTTTAGAGGTCCCAGAGAGGAAGTAATATCAGATATCCATGCACTTCGTGATAGGTCTTCCACGTACATCCAGAAGACGAAGACATCTGGATTTCTAGGATGACGACCACATCTTCTTATGAGTATCACCTTTCTGAGGTCTACGAAGTTTTGGACGAGGTGGAATGTTATCTCTGTGGTTCATCAGACCCTTCTTGGTCCTTAGTAGATTTGGTGAAAAGGCTTATAACTTAACTCTCCCACCTCATTTGCACCAGGTACATGATGTCTTCCATGTATCCCAGCTGAGGAGATACGCACACAACCCATCCCACATCATCGACCATGGGGAGCTGGTCATCAATGACGGGGCGACATTCTCGGAGGTTACAGTGGGGATTGAGGATCGACAGGAGCGGGTCCTACGTGGACAGTCGATACCTCAGGTGCATGTTCACTGGAAGCATGGGAACCTCCCAGAGAGAACATGGGAGTGGGAGGCTCAGATGCATGCTCAGTACCCACATTTGTTCCCTTAGTTCTAGTTGTAGCTTATGAGGACAAAAATCCCTGAGGTAGGGAGAATTTAAAGACCCAAAATTTTGGTGTAATTTTTTTAAATATATTTTTATTTTATGAGTCCCTGAAATCTAACGATATGTGATTCCAAGGCCTGGAGTGCCTGGATTGATCCTTCAAAGTTTTTTTAGCGTAAATTAGGACACCTAAGTAGTTTTGCTGAAAAAGTGGAATAAGTCATAAATGGTTACTCAGATCAGAAATGTGAGGGCACCGATGTGCTTAGGATGGCGGGTTTACCCTAGGCGTGACATAAGTTTAGTCGGCACGAGCATCCTGTGAGAAATCCTAAAAATGGAATAACCATAAATAAATTAATTAAATAAAGTTGTTTTATTTTTCAACTGATTATAACTCACGAATGGTAACTCAGATTAAAAATCTGAGACCACCACTGAACTTGTGAGGGTTTGATTTCTTTATGAAAATACTAAATTTGGCCGGCGTGGGCCACCCTAAAAAGTTAGTTTTTGGATGTAAATAAAATAATTAGGTGAAAATTATTTTATTGTAAATTTTATAACATCTAAACGGTAACTCGGATTGAAAATATGAGAGTACCGTTGGGTTATTTGAGGCGTGTTTCACCTAGACAGAGCCTAAACATGACCGCAGTGGGTTGGGGGTGGCTGATAATAATTTTCAAAACTTTTTTCGGGTACATTCAGTAAACGTGCGAGCGGCGTTTCATAACTTTTGAAACGATGCTCGGAATTGAAATCTGAGGGTACCGTTGAACCCGTAACGCCAGTATTCTCTTATAGAGACCTTCACCTCGACCGTAGTGGGTCGAGGGTGAACAATAGTTTTTTGGGTTTTCGTGAAAATAGAAATATAATAAAATAAAATATTTTATTTTTATCCTTGAAACCTCCCATGTGTGGGTTGTGGTGGTGGTGACCACCCGAGCCTAAACCCCCCAATTGAATTTCTATAGGTGGGGACCACCCGAACCTCCTGAACTCCCCTTTAATGGGATATAACCATTGGTATTCTCCACTTTAATGGTGCCACCTCCCATTAATTAATTCTATCAATTAATTAAGCCAAGCCAAAAATTAAACTGTTGAGACATAACAATTTGGATACTTTTATTTTTGGGAGGATTTGGGTTGGTGAAGGAGAAAGGGAGTTCTTGGAGGACTATTCTCCAACGAAGAACACACTATCTCCAATGAAAAAAGAGGATGATGCTTGAGCCCGGGATCAGCGGTGTGTGACAGGTGCAACGTACGACGAAATCTTTGAATTCTTTCTTGCGTCAACAAACAACAAACTCGAGGTAGGGGATTTGAATTAATTACTATTTCCGATCTACCTTGTTCAAATATGGTTGTGTCTTTACAATTGATAACATCATAACACGGAGGGTGAGGGCCCCACGAACACGGTCCGACACCTCCCGTAATTCCTCATTTGTTGACAATGGAGGCGGAGCGACGACAGCTGGCATCGGGCTGACCGTGAAGGAAACCGGTGGCGCAAAGGCCGCCAGGTCGCCGATGGGCCATGGCACCGTCGCGCCACACAGACAACCTGGCCGCAGCCAACACGGGCCGCTATGGAGAAAGGTGGCCGGACGGCCGTCATAGGAGTGCAGTGCCGTCGTGCCACGCGGAAGAGAAGGGGGTCACGGCCTGGCCGGGCCGCGGTGGAGGGATCATGGCTCCGTCGTGCCATGCGGAGGAAGTGAGCTGTTGCCATGGCAGGTTGCGATGGAGGAAGTAGCGGAACAGTGCCATCACGCCACGGCGGTGGAGTAGAACCGGCTGGTCACTCGGCCAGCCAGACAAGGCGGGACCCCTAAGATCCCGCGGGTCACCTGAACCAGCACTTAGCACTGGTTCTGTTTGACAACAGGGGGCACAAAACTCCCCTCCCACGCATGTCCTACTGGGCCACGCGGGCCAACTGTCTAGGCCATGCGGGCTGCCGTCGGTCGTGCCACCCTCATCCAAGTCGCCCTCGTTCGGGTCACCGTCCGCCGGGACGCCCTATGGCTAGGCTGCCTTCCGACGGGCCGCCCTTGGGCCGGGAGGCCCCCTCGGGCTGTGATACTTCCTCAGACCGGGTCAGAACCTCATACAGGGTCAGACCCCGATCTGGACCGGGTCGGGCCAGGTCGCTCCGACTGGGTCAGACCAGACCCAGACCCGCTATGGCCAGTTTGCACCTTTTTTCCCATACCTTGGGCTGTGGGTGTCTGATTGATGAACCGTTTGCAGAAATGGAAATCTTAGAGATAGACCATTCTATTGGAAAACCCCACTTGAGGTTGGACATAGTTGGAGTACGTCCGGGTTGGTTGAACCTAAAAACCAACCAGGCCCCTGGAACAGAAATGCCAATAACTCACAAACAGGGTGTCTGATTGACGCCCCGTCTGTCACGTTGGAACCCTTAGAACATGGATTTCCTTTGGGTTTCTCATTTATGGAGTTTAGTGGTGGTCAAGGTATGACTGATATCTTGAGGGAAGATTCTACGGAACTCGAGTGCACTAGGTGCAAGGAATCGAGTGGCCGATAGTGAGGCGAAGGTTGGAGACAGATCATACGGAGGTCGGCGCTCAAGGATCCTGTGTAGGTCAGCACATACCGATCCTATGTGGGTTAGATCCTGTGTGAGTCTACAGTCATCGATCTTGTGTGGGTCAGCACATACTGATCCTGTGTGGGTTAGATACTGTGTGGGTCATTACGGGGGTTAGTACCTATCGATCCTATGTGGGTCAGACTCCATATGGTCTGAAACAGTGCCTCTTGACAGGATAAGATGATCTAGCTTCGCGACTAATCATATGTAATTCTATAATTCACTAAAATCTTGTTTTGAGCTGAGTCGATGTATTTTGTGTTTTCTTTATGTTTGAGTTGGGTTACTAAATAACTTAGGTATATGTATGGTCATGTACCTAATTAAGGGTTATCTGTTGATTCCGTACTTTTTGATTATCCTTATTGTATTTTGTGAGACCATGAGGGTATTGGGGTCTCTACTGAGTATCGTTATCTTCACCCATACACGGGCTATGTCCACACCTTGTTGTGTTGGTTGCAGACGACGAACAATGCTGATATGGGTAGAGAGTAGTAGAACTGTACGGTACCTGGAGGTGGACCACTCTATGAGACGTACATGGGGAAGACGGATGAACATGGGGTGCTGAGGTTGCCATCGTTACCCACCCTTCTGGTGGGAATTCCAGAGGATGACCCAGTATCTACTTTACTTCTTTTCTTCAGTTGTGCTATATTTTCAGTTGTATTTTTCTTTACTATTGGGGTTGTATTTTTGGCCCCTTTACTTTCAGAACACTCATTTGTATAGAGTTTACTTAGTGTTTTACTTCTAGTTGCGTACTCTCTTGTGTTTCTTTACAGTTATAAAGGAAAATCCTTCCCAGTATGGGGATTTACGCCTTTGGTGCTAGTCGCCAGCACATGGCCTATGAAATACGGGCTTTGGGTAGTCACGATACGGGTCCTGGGGGACGGGTCGTGAAACTAGATACATAGGTTCCTATGTACTATAGGGGTACATGAAGAGTCACCTAAATCATGTCACATAGTGTTTGGAAATTACACATAGCTTGTGAGACTTATCTCCATGTGAAACCTTAGCTAGCATAGAATGGCGACTAAAAAACATGTGTTCCTAAACTACAAGTCGTGCAGATTGGAAATTCTCAGGTTCCCACATTTCATTGAAGTATTCACCAGGGTTACCTCCCAAATTGATCTAACCACAAAATCCAACCAAGGAATTAGATCTGATGTTTAATGTACTCTAATCATCCCTAATTTTTGGATTCTAGTCACCCAACTACAAGGAATCACCTCATATTGAACCACACCAGTACATATACAAAACATAAGTGAAACATTCAATCCTGTCTCTAAACATTGTTTGATCTCCCATCTCACTACATCATTCCTTAATCATACTAAGGATGGACGCATTTAGAATATTAATTTAATATGAATAACATGAGGACCAGTTCTTCCTTTTGTGGTAAGGGAGAGATAAATTATCTAAGAGAGGGTTTCTTCCCCCAAAAACAATGGAGGGCGAGAGGAGAAATTTATTTTCTAATGGAGAAAGAGAAAAAAAAAGAATGAATTAATTTCTTCCCATAATCTATTCAAATATATACATTTAATTACCTTATAATAAAAATAAAAATAATTGACTCTCATAATAAAAAAAAATAAATCCTACCATAATTCCCGTAACATAGAAAAAATATGAGATTATAGAATCCCCCATGTTACATCCTCACCGTCATTTCAAAATTTCTTCATTTCACTATCCAAAGAAAAAATTTAATACGTTTTTTATTTTCATATACTTGGGATTTAAAACAAAGACCAAAAAATGATAGGTATGTGGCTCATAAACCAAGTACAAAATTTGTACCTCACCAAGAAAAAATAAACCATTTCAAACACATCAATGGTTTTTAAATTTTATTATGAGATATAATTTAGGTTAAATAAATATTTGTGGTCAAGAAATAAATAAATATTTATTAATAAATATTAATTCAATTATTTTTTATTTGTCTTAGAAAATTACCAAAAAATTAAAACAATTGAAAAATCATGTTTTGATACTAATAGAATAATCATAAAATTTTTATGAGATCATTTACTATAGTCAAATTATAATTTTACACTTTTTATGGACACATGGATTCTAAAATATAAAATGAAGTAATTATTGATGGATGAAAAATTTGGGTCACTACATAATTAGTTTGAGATTGACTTATGTCTAGATCTTTCCAAGGAATGAAAAATGATAATTGTGGGGGAGTGATAAAACACAAATTTTCATATATTTTTCATTATAAATCACTTTTCTTAATATTTAAACAATATTTGTGTAAAAATAGAAATAGAAATTTATTAGTTAATTTTCATGTTTATTATAATAATGAACTAAATTCATGAATTTATTGATTTCAATTGTTTTTATTTTTTTCATGAACATACTTTAATTTAGATTCATTTTGATGATTGAACATACAGAAGGACCAGTCAAGCCACAAGGTAAAAGTAAATTAGATTTTATTTTTTAATGTAAGAAGAAATAAGAATTTGGCTTGGATGTATAAGAGTATCTCATTCTTCTATAAAAATGAGTATTAGTTCATTATTATGGAGTAGAATTGAAAATTTATAAGCTATGTAAGATTTAATTATAGAACGAAAATCCATTATAATATTAATTTATAAATTTAGAGTGCACTATATGAAAGTAATAGTGGGATTTCAAGGGTTGGGTAAGAGTAACATTAGCTTGGTAAAACCTATATTATAATAAGTAATGGTCAAGAAAGGATAAAAACGATAATTCATAATATTTAATTATATTCACGACTATATATTCATTTGTAACTAGAACATATATAATAGAAAACTAGAGTTTTCTAAGATACATAGACTAAATGAAACTCATATACGAATAATAATCACTTATATTAGAGTAATTCATTTCTAATGTAAGAACCTAAGATCTTAATAAATTAATACCTTTTATTATTTCAATTTTTTTTGATAGTATGATTCACATACGACACCCAAATTTAATGAAACCATGGTATATTTAGATAAAATATAAATATTTAATAATAACTATTAAAACCTAATATATTAAATAAATAGAATTAATAGGAGTAAAATACTGATGAAATATATGTATAAATAAAATAAAGGATACATTTAATTCGAATAGAATTAAATTAGTTTACCAAAAATGACTAATAATGTAATTTATTATTTACAAAAGTATTTTTATAAAAATCTCATTTTTAGGTGATATACATTTATATTTAATGAAACCTATTATTAATTATGATAAAGTATATTTGATATTAATAATTAGTTAATACCAATTTAGTTGGTAAATGATATTAAATAATAATAATAACAGTTAATATTCAAAATGTTATTTTCCAATAAAGCATTTTTTTCATTATATTTGATAAGCCAAATATATATATATATATTAGATGAATTTATTATGTGTTTAATAATTATTTATTCAATAATTCACTGGTTTTTGGTTAGTTTTCATAGGAATTAGGAATTTAAGACTCAAATGAAGAATTGATCAAATGGAAAAAACATGCATCACATGTGGTGAAAGGAGTTGACGATGTGTATTCCTCATTCACAACATACCTATAGAGCCACGTCCACCCCATGAATCTTTACATGAAGTGAGTCTAGTACTTGAGGTGTAAAAAATTACACATCATTAGATATTCAAATTCATAATCCTACTGAATTTAGAAAATGTGAAGGTAATACGAGATGTGAGACGAATACATGACGTACAACAATTACACGATGTGAATGTTCAAGATCTCATTCCACTGAAGATAAAGGAAACATATTTTTAAAGATACAAAATTGTTAGAGATATATTTCAGATATATATACATGATTTTATTCCCACATACACATCATGTAAATATATAGGCATAATTTACTTAAAGGAATTACATGACGTGAACAATTTACACATCGTATAATGCTTAGGTCTATCAATATCCAATAACCTATGCCTGCATGAAAAGATCATGGAGAAAAAAATCTTCTCTAATATTCTTTCTCATTTCTTATTTCTTTCTCTTACAAACTAAATTTTAATTCATTCAATTACCATTTAATCAATTCTAGTACTATTACTTTTCATTCTATGTCTATGTCTATTTTCATTCCATCTCATGATTTAACATTAATTTGAAATATTGATTACTATTCATCATCAACAATTGTTGTTTCTTTCTTATTCATTCATCCAAGTAAGTTTTTATTGATTATCAATTATTTTCAAGTGTCAATTTCTTAATTATGAATTGTTCTATAATAATGAAAAACATGTTGTCTAATTCTTTGATTTCATTAGATACTGTCATGCATGGCTAATCTATTTAGGGTTAGGGGTGAAGAGTAAGGGTGTTATTAATCTTAAAGAATCTACAAATCAAAACATGGTAACCCTATGTATAGTAATTAAGATGAAAACCAATTTTTAATCATATTCTTTTATGAAATTTTGAACATGAAAGGTGTAATTGAAATAACCTGACGTAATTGGAATTGAGCAGACTTTGACCATTATCCAGTGACACATTCAACCATAGAAGCTAATATTACTGCATCTAGGTTGTTATATATATCTAGACCAAGGAATATTATCATCTTAGGTAGATCCATTTGGTTTTACCATAACCAATTAGTCACCCCTTCACTTCTTTTCAGCCTAATCCATAGGACTATTCCAAGTTATATTTAGGATTATCTTTGCCATGAACCCTAAAATTTACCATAATACCAAATCTATTTCCTAAAATTAAATCAAAGGTATATAATTATTGTAAAACCCACATTGAAGAGAGATCATGAGGAATAATAATAGATGGTTTGAATTTATATTTTTCCTTCTTTCTAGTTTTCTTAGTGGGGTTGGCCACACATTGACACCTTATCAAACCTCTATAGTCAAGTTTAGGTTCAGATATAAATTCCTAAATATGATCAATTCCTGTGTGTATTTAATGATTCTACGCATACCAGTCAAATTTTTTGTATTTTTGTCAGGGAATACTATTTTCTAGGCCTAGTAGCCTTATGATCAAACCATATATTGCCTCACCCCAATTTCCTTTTATCCCTTTATTTTAATAATATCCCTTATGGACACACTGATTCTCTCTATCTTTGTCATCTAGTTTATGTGTCCAGGTCCTCTGAATTGTTCAAGGAGTTGTGAAACTCAATATATACTCACTTTGGATCCTAAAATTGAATGAACTATTTGTTCACATCGTTGTTTCACTATGTTTGAACACAATATTCTTTCACCACCACATCATAAAAACAATAAATATGCACCATCTAAGAATGAGGGTGAGAAACAGGCACTGTAGGAGTTCAACATCATGTACTATGGTTTATAGTCTATCGGTGGTGATACACCATGTATTGTGTGTCCTCTTATATATGCGCAAAACTTTAAAATCAACATGGAATCAAATAAAAAAATTCAATGAGAGTGACACTTCAGCTGGTTGATTGATCAGTCAAGTATCCTTGAGTACTCCTCAAGGATGTCTTAGTCAAAGTTATAAAATTCATCTTTTCTACATACATTCTAATCTTGGACATGGAGGAAGATAGATATGTTCATATTGTCATAGGATATACATTTATCACCACTGGGAAGACACTGATTGGTGTGGATCATGGGAAAATGACATTCAAATTAGGAAATGAACAAGTAGTGTTCGACTTAGTGAAGACATCTAAGAAAATAGATGACACATTCGATTGTCAATCCATCTTTCATACTGATGAGAGAGATGATTTTATAACCATTGGGGAAGATAAATAGACCCTATATCTATATTAATATGAAGGAAAAGATCCTAAGGACATAAAATTCAATGAAAATTTGTTGAGGGATACTATTCCATCATTTATACCCGCATTCATCCAACCCCCAACACTGGATGTAAAACCTCTTCTAGGAACACTAAAGAATACAAAATTTGAAACAATAGTTTAACCACCAGCTATAATCAGTTCCGAGTTGATCCAATTAAAATAAGAAAAACTCTTTGAATTCTTAAGAAGGCATAATAAATATATCACATTTGAAGTGGCATGAATCAAAGGGATTAGACCTAAAATATGCACCCACTAAATTTTGTTTTATGAATTCGATAAGACCAAACATCATCCCCAAAGGAGACTCATCTCTCCAATGAAATAAGTAGTAAAAATGGAAGTATTGAATATTATAGATTCTAGAATAATATTTTCAATCCTTGATAGCGAATGGGTGAGTCCACTATAATTCCTCCCAAATATTGGTGACTTAAGAGTTCATTAAAAAATGAAGAGGAGTTAATATAAAATTGAACCATCATTGGATGGAAGGTACGTATTGACTATAGAAACCTCAAAATGGAAACAAAAAAGTAACATTACCTATTACCTTTCTCAGATCAAATTCTAGAAAGAATAACTTGGCACAAATTCTAGTTTTACCTGGATGGATATTTCAAGTACAATCAAATCACAGTCGACCCAGAAGCTTACTCTAAAACCCCTTTTACTTGTCCTTTTGGAACCTTTACCTATATAATAATATCATTTAGAATGTGAAACATAGTGATGAATTATCTACTATTAATAACACATATATTTCATAACATGGATAAGGAATTCATGAAGATCATTATGAATGATTTCTTAGTTTATGTAAAAATTCTACTTTATAGTCCAAGGTTGCATAGTCCTTAGATAAAAAATGTCAATTAATGTCATGGAATTTGATCCAACAAAATTTAAGTCATTAAAGACTTACCTCATCCCACAACCATAAAAGACACAAGGAGGTTTTTGGGCTGTGCAAGATTCTATCGCTGCTTCTTATAAGGCATTGGGAAAATAGTAAGCCCATTTACCAACATCTTATATAAATAAAATCATTTCTATTTTACTAAAATAGAGTTTTTTGGAATTAAAAACTTTAAAGAATATACTAATGGTTGCTTAAATAATCATTTCACCAGTTTGGGGAAAGGAATTTGAGCTAATGTGAGACACCAAAAATTTTGTTTTATAAAATGTTTTAGGAAAATATGTCAAATACATATTTAATTCCATTTATTATGCCTGTAATACTCTTAATTAAGCCTAGGTAAATTAAATGACCCCTAAAGAGGAACTACATGCAATAGTCTATACCTTTGAAAATTTTCATTCATACCTCGTACTGTCCAAAGTAGTGGCCTATAAAAATCATTTAATACTAAAATATATACTGAGTAAAAAAATATACCAAAAAATGACTTATACAGTGGATCCTAGTACTGATAGAGTTTTATATAGTCATAAAGGACACCAAATGTATTAATAACATCATTGTTGACCATTTACCAAGAGTCCCACCACCAATAATTGAAGATGAAAATAATCTAGACATTGATGATGGATTCCTTGATGAAACTATAATCATGATAAATTCATAGGAACACCCTTGGTTTTCTGATTTTACAAATTATCTTTCCATATGATAGATCTATCCTCACTTCTCATATCAAAAAAAAAATAAGTTTTTATTCAAAGGGTCATTCTACTTTTGGGATGATCTTCCAATTTTTAAGCACTTTAATGATATCCTAATGCGTCTCCACATCCCAGAAGATGAAATACAAAGCATACATGAAATGTGTCAAATTTCTCCAGATATAGGACATTATGGGACTGAACTTACCATGGATAAAATCCTTAAAAGTAGGTGATTCTGTTCCATATGTAATCATGATGAAATTAGCTTCGTTCAAAGTTGTGATCAGTGCCAACAAACTTGAATCACAGTAAAAAAGAAATGAAATTACCCAAAGAATTATTCTTAAAGATGAAATTTTTTATGAATGGGGAATTTATTTTATGGTCTCTTTCCATAATTTTCAAAGAAAATTCTATATTTTGGTCATCATTTCCTATGTATTGAAATGGGTAGAAGCTGAGGCCACCACCCATGATACAAAAAAAGTGGACAAGAACTTTTTAAAGAATTTATTTTTTAGATTTGGATTCCCCCAATTACTCATTAGTAATTGGGAAACAAATTTTTACAATAATGTTTTGAAAGTATTTATTAAAAAATATGGAATCTGATATAACAATAGAACACCCTACTACACCAAAACAAGTGGGGAATTTGAAAGATATAATAGGTAGATTTAAAAAAATCTAGATAAGATGGTGAACCCAAGTAGAAATAACTGGAGTATTAAATTGGATGAAACAATTTGGGTGTATTAAATGGTGTATAAAATGACCATCAACACTACTCCATTCCAAATTGTATATGAAAAGTCATGTCATATAATAGTGGAACTAGAGCATAACTCTTATCGAGAAATTAAAAAATTGAACATGGATGCTAAAAAAATGGGGAAGACATAATGATAAAGATAAATGAATTTTAAGATATTAGAAAGGACACCTATTAAAATTATAGAATCTATATTGAAATGACAAAGAAATGGAATGAAAAAAAATTCCATGCTAAATCATTACACCAGAGAATAAGGTTCTATTATTCAATTCCAAATTAAAACTATTCCCTGGTAAGCTGAAATCATGATGGTCAAGGCCTTTAAAAGTCAACAATGTTTCCCCTACAGGACCATAATAATTCAAAAGGGTAATTAACCACCCTTTAAGGTGAATGGAAAAAGTTTAATGATTAATCAAGAACCATTACCCGATGGGTTTATCCTTACTTTTAAATTACTTTGGATCGACACAAGTCTATATCTCAACATTAAATGAAGTTATGGATGATATGAAATATAGTATATTCCTAATAGTTTATATTAGTATTTAAGAAGGTTTAACGGCGCATTAAGCACACGAAAATGATCCTCGACCACAATGGGGAACAAATATCCATTTACATGTTGTGTAACATTTACACGATGTGTAAATGTTTTATCCCAACAAAAAATGAAATCCCAAATTTACACATCATGTATTATTACACAACATGAACATCAAAGAGACTTTAAAATTCAATGAACACTATGTTCACAGCCACCACCCCCACCTTTCATCTCCTGTGAATGAATCCCCCTCTCCTAAGTCCCCTACTCCTCCCTCACTAAATGTTGTACTTTTTTATCCTTATATATGATCCTATTCCTTTCATCTATCTTCTGTTACATACCCTTCCCTTCTCATCACTGCCTTTTGTTATGGCTATAACCAAAACCACCTATTCTTATACTACCAAACGCACACCTAAGCATGACGATCAACATCCACCCAATAGATGGGCAGTTGCTCATCATTCCCACCCATTGATCCTTTCAATTCATCCTCTGCTTCAACATCTTCGACCTCTATCACTTTTGAGGAGTCATAACCTAATTCGAGTGAGTCATAGTTTTAACCTAATTTCCAAACTTTCACCCTTACCTCCACCATTATTATCCTAAAAAATATTCCAGGTTATTCAATATATAGGTGAAGAATACGAGGACAAAAAAAAACCTATACCTTACCATTCTTGAGAGGATCTATGTCTATTAGGAGTTCCTTAGCCTTCTTTATCAGATACCCCTCTCTCTAATCACCCATGTGTATGAGGAGACCTATTGGGAGTTCTTACCTGAGTTCTTTTCCACCTTTGAGCTATCCATTAACTATTTCATCTTCAAGATTAGACGTAGGACATATTAGATCACTCTTGGAGACTTTGATGTTAGGCTTGGATTCTACTCAATCGATTTTATCGCATCCCCCATTTATCAATCCTCTCAACTTGATTTATACTTGAAAGATTTAGAAAAGTGTTGGGTGTTGATCTCCAGGGATTACCAATGTTTTCACAACCATCACATGGTAAATATTACCTAGATCCATGGTGATACCTTTTGGATGATTCACTAAGATGTAGCTCATTCATGGATTGAATTAGGATAGGTTCATGGGAGCATTATAAAGATTGAGATGATCATCCTTGCCTCATTCTTGAGAGGCCCTTAACATAAACATGGCATGTCAACTTACTGTATTTTTTGAGGCACATTTATAGAGGATCTAAAACACCATGATGGCAGGAATCATCATCACCCACCTAGCCTAGCATCTCAGTGTCTTTGACATCACCCATCCCCCCACATCTCTTGGACAGATGGATTTGATTGACATCCTTATGATCCATAAGATGGTGATGCCAAGGAAGTATGAGAGTATCTACCCATGGGTGTTAGTGTACATCAAGGATGAAAATGAGGAACCCACCCATTAACACCCAGCCATAGCCTCACCTGCCCATACCTCAAAACCCGCCCCATCTACTACCACCCCAACTCTTGTAGTAACTTCCACTTGGCCCATCCCCCTACTTCTACTACAAAACCACCACCCCAGCTACATATTCACCTACACCACAACTTACTAATAATATCTAGTCGATTATATTATCTCTTCTGGAGAACCATAGGTAGATATGTCATTGTATTTAAATTCCATTAACTAAACCATATTACTTAACCACCCCTCTCCCACCACCAACCCCTTCATCTCCCCACTCACCACCATTTATTGACCCTACTTATACACCTATCCCTACCTAACTTTCTTCCCAAGAACGCATACCTTTATAACTCACCAACCATGAATCCCAGTAAAAGATATCAATAGAGAATACCTAATGGGTAGAGGGCCCTACTAATCTATCCACATCTAAGTTTCCTTTTATCAATCCAACTGCCAGATGTATGGTCTCAGTATGGATCAGTACCTCATCTCCACCAGTTCCGACCTCTCCTTATGATTGCACTACAATGCCTTCTTTTGAGGTCAATCACCATACCCGAGACTCTATTGTTGCTATATAACTAGAGGGGAAGATCTAAAGGCTGGTTATTCAGGAGGAGACCTCGGATGCGGTTGGTGGTGACTCCACCCACATTAATTAGTTATGTCTTTTTAGCCCTCCACTAATGTACTCTGTATTGGGTCTATTTTTATTGTAATACTTGTATTCCATTATTCCTTGATATATTTTTTATCATAAATATATAGCTGAGATAATTTTTTTTTCTAAAATGATTTCTTATTATTTCATATTTTACTGTATGAATTCATTTATCCATATCTAGGGCCTCTGTATCCTCCATGGTTATTGAAGATTCTTCCATGCCAACATCTACCCTCCCACTTGATATATATAAACATGTCACTGATTCATAGAAAAACCTTGAGGATATTGAGATCAAGATTCATCATCAAAAGGATATCCCTCCATAACATTCATAACAACTACTACTGTCACATGGGCATTTTGATCGACACATTACTGAGGTGTTTAACCCCACCCATCACCTCTGTGAGTCAGATGACACACCTAACCATTCTTGAAAAGTTAGAGTATATTTTATCCAACAAACACCATCGATTTATTTTTAGTCTATCCATATGTATGATGACATCATTTTTAGCACTTATGGGAGGAAACCAATATTTTATTTTTATGAGTTTTTGCTCCATGTTTTAGTACTTTCACGTTTTATCATTTTTTAACTATATGTTTAGTCATTAAATACTTCATTGTAGCCCTATCCATGAATTTATTATATTTTTTTCTATAACTTTACAATGGGTTATCCTTCTATTTTTCAACTTTAATATTAAATAACCCCTGTGTATTAATTGTTTATCTATATAGGTGTTTTTTTATAATAATTTTTTAGATAACACTATTTACCATCACCATCTACCAATATACCTCATGGAATTAATTTCATTATAGGAAATATTAATTCCATTTTTTAATTCATAATTTATCAACATTTTACTTATTTGTTATATTTGCTTTCTCTCACACTAACAGTGTGAAAATTGTTTTCTCTAAAGTGTGGGGTGTGGGATTTTAGAAATTTCATGCATTTAAACCTAGATTGCGGTTTATTATCATTTAATAGGGAGACATATTAAATTAAAAAACCTTTTTTCATTCAAACATGATTAAAAAATTTTAAATAAAAGAATTGTTTTTAGATTATTGAAATCCATTTCTTTACTATTACTAATTTTCACATGATTCTTGAGTTGAGTAATTTAATTCTAGTTATACATTATTTTAATTTATTTTGATTTAATTACTACTAGATACTAGTAATTGAGTGATTTCTAGTTATTTTATATACTCCCATTCTCCAAAGGATTATAGACCCATGATTTCATATTCTTTTCTGAGAATATTTCTTTTGTGATACCTATGGAATGTAGAACTATCAAAACTAGAATTAAGATTAGAATAAGGCTATTATTGAACAAATACATTGTTAAAATGATTAAGGGAATATTTTTTATGCCCAACACCTAATCATATATCCTTATTTAGCCTATATTATCAATTTATAACATTTTTAGGATGGATCCATTTCAAGCCTATTATCCCTTGGTACTATACTCTTGGTGATATGCAATATTTTCTTTTGAAAAAATGTGGGGTTTTTATCATATCTAATGTAAATGGTATGTTTGATAATGAGGAGATGTAAGATGGTATTTTTACTATAATAATATGAAATATTTCCTAATTAATTTCATAATTTTCTATTCTTACCCTATTCCTCTAAAAAAATAAATTTAAAAAGGATTGTGCATTAGGAGGGTTCAAAAATCTCCATCACTAGACTGCTGATTCTAAAAAAGAACATACATGGTTTGTTAATAGATGTGATACCTATCCTATGTATGATTTTAAAAAAAATTAATATGGTGAATTATTTATGCCTACGTGACATATTCATGGATCTACTTTTCACTGTTGGGAGAAAAAAGATATTCTTTTCTAGGAGGAGTTATTTTATTATGTTGCTCATAATTATCATGAATTATAGTATATATCTAATCATCATCTTTGAGACTTATTTTATTAACTATATACCAACCCCCATCCTCAAAGTCATTTTAAACTTATTCCATAATCCTTAATGATTAATATTTTACTTTTATTTAAAAAGTAGAGATGCTAAAACCAATGCAAGCCTATGGTTAGGAACATGTATTCAGGGTATGAGCCTAAATACTATTATATTTTTACCTTGAGTGATGAGTAAAAATTCATGGTAAGTAGATCAAAATATGTGTATAATTTCAATGTAATAGTTATAAAATTATTAATAAAGGAAAATAGAATTTGGTTAAAGGATTTGGTCATGAGACATGGCCGAATTTTTCTATATGAGAGATTATGTGGGCCGCCTTTTTCCATTGAAAACTAGTTTTATTTAGTTGGTTTTAATGCATGTTTCCAATTCAGAATCTTTTTAATTTGGATTTTTTGTTGAGATGTTTCTTTCTTGAGGATAAGTAATTGATCAAGTGTGGGGGTATTTTATAATCCTAATTTATATATACATTTTAGATGCATTTATTTGGTGTTCAATCACATTTTATTCAATAATTAATTGGGTTTTGGTGAATTTTCATAGGAATTAGGAATTCAGGACTCAAACAAAAAATAGATGAATTGAAAAAATAGGCTTTACACATTGTAAAAGGAGTTCAAGATGTGTATTCCTAATTCAATGAATACCTATAGATCCAAGGACAACCCACAAATCTTTTTATGATGCGATTATAATACATGATGTGTAAACATGTTACATGTCCTAAGATATTAAAATTTTGAGTCCGACTTAATTAATATGATGTTAAGTAAATACAGGATGTCATTCAAATACATTATGTGCAATAATTACTTGACATGAATTTTTTATATCTCATCCCATTAATGATATAGGTCTTGGATTTTATAAGATACACATTTTTTGAGATATTATATATATATATATATATATAGATGATGTGAATACCACTTACACATTGTGTAAATATCTTTTTAAAATACACTTAAATTGAATAAATGTTGTGAAAACATTACATGGCAGGTAATACTTGGTTCTATAAATATTATTGAACCTGTGCCTACAGATAGAGATCTTAGAGCACTGAATTTTATCTCATTTTCTTTCATATTTATTCTCTATTTCCCTTATGAACTCAATTTTAATTCATCCTTTAATTTTTATATCAATTACACTACTATTAATTTCCATTATACATATTTAACTCCTATTATAACTTCGTTTTCATTCCATCTCATCGTTCAATGTTTGTTTGCAATATTGATCACCATTCATCATCCATAATTGTAGTTTATTTCTTATTCATTCATCCAAGTGAGTTTTTGATTAATTATCAATTGTTTTCAAGTGTAGATTACTTAATTATGAATTATTTTTCTATTATGAAAAGTATATATCCCAATTACTTGATTTCATTTAATACCATCATGTGTGGGTAATCTTCATGAGGTTATGGGTCGAGAGTAAGGGCATGATTAATATTGATGAATCCATAATTCAAAACGTGGTAAACCTATGTCTAATAATTAGAATAAACAACAATTTTCAATCATATTCATTTATGAAACCTTGTACATATGAGGTGTAATTGAATGAACCGGACATAATTGGAGTTGAGTAGCTTATAACCCTTAGCCTGTGAAACTTTCATAGACGCTAATCATACCACGTCTAGGTTCTTATTTATATCTTGACCAAGGAATAGATCAATATTAAGTAGTTACAATTAGTTTGAACATAACCAGTTGGTGACCCTTTCATCTATTCATAGTCTAATCCATATGTCTATTTGAAGTTTGAGTTATTATTATCCTTTTCTTGAACCCTGAAGTTGATCCTGAGCCCTAATTTATTTCTTGAATTTAAATCCAAAATACATTATTATAAACAAAACCTAAAGAGATATCATGAGGAATTCTACTATAGGGTTTAAACCGATATGTTTCTTACCTTACAGTTATCCCTATGGTTTCGAACCCACATTACCTCTTCACTATGAATTGGTAGTCATGTGTAGTTTCAATATAAATTTCATAATATGATCAATACCCGTGTAAAATTAAGTTGTTGTGCAAGACAGTAAAATTTTTATGATTTTATTTAAGAATTTTATATAAAAATTTTATAATTTTAATTTGACAATATTTTCAACTTTTTTACATTTATAATTAAAACGTTACCTTCATATATATTTTTGGGTTATTTCCAAACATATATATTTTTAGACGAGAAATATGGTTTTTGTGAATATTTTATTCTTTATGATTATATAAGTACATCCTCTAAGTTAAAAAATAAATAAGTAATAAAATATGTATTTAAGTAATAAAATAATTCATCTTAATATATTATTTTATATTATAAATCCTAATTAAACATTTTTAGAACAAAATTGAAGTGTTACTTTAAAAATAAAATTCTTGAATCTTCTTTGAATAATGTATTTTCTATTTGAGATTTGGTTTTGGATAACCATAAAAGAATCATAAAATTTAATTTTATTTAAAATAAACCATATACTACATGGGAATTTAAAATTCTAATGATTATGGATTACACATAAATTTTATTCTTGAAAAACATTCTTTTTTTCAAAAAACTATTTTTATTCGTTATGTGTAAAAATAGAAAAATTAACATTTCAAAAAATTATAAATTTTATTTTATTAAATGATTTAAAAAATTTAAAATTAGAATATTCAAATTAGGAATAGAGTTAAATGTTATTTTATTTCATTAATATTAATAACTAATGTTAAAAATTAATAACCGATGTAATAGTAAATTGGTGTAAAAGTTAAAATATTAAATAAAAAATCCATAAAACACGAAAATTTATTTATTAAATGAGAGTTTGAGGTGATTTGGGACACAAAATTACTTTACCATCCTATTTTTCCATTTCAGAGCCATTTATCTTGGAATAGTAACATAACATTATTGAAAATGATAAAGGTGATTCCAAAAGTGGTATTCTCTTCACTTATAATAAGTAAATATTCCTCCACATAAAGACTCACCTTACCTTAAAATTTATATATTAAACTATACCAAATTGATCCCCAAAGAACCTTATTTTACTGAACAAAGTATCTGGTAAATATTAGTTAGTATAAGGCCTTTATTTTAAAGGATAATTCATAGAGAAAATTCAAGTCCTCGACGTGAGTATCCACTTATTCTTACTATTTATTTCATCATTTTAAATATGGTAACCTTAAATAAAATTATGAATATAATGAAATAATCATAATTAGTATTCTTAAATTTAATTATATTAATTAAAAAACAATTACCCAATCCATTCCATGAATTATGAAAAAGCAAAACAACTATTATGCATACGTGAGACTACATACTCCATGGCGAGTTGTGATTCATTTTTCATCAGTGCCTCTAAATGATAGTTCCAATAATGGATTTGATTAATAAATATTTTTTTATTTTAAAAATAAAAATCATAATGTTTATTTTTCATATACCATAATTCTATCTATTCATTGAGAAATGAGATTATTTATCGTGCGTACATGCGGACTATCATCTACAAGAATAATAAATTTCATTTTTCATAACCACCAATAATTTATGGTTCTTAGAATGTATTTAATAAGGATATATTATGTTTATTAATTGATAATATTCTTTATATGTCACATTATAATTATATAAATACATTCCCTTAGTCATTAAATCTTTGTAACACATTACCATATGGGTTGGCTTAACCATCCATGTAATCGATGTTAAAAAAATTATATCATAAATGATTATGGGATTTCATATAGTGGTTATATCATGTAACAATTAAATATATTTATTAATTTTTTATGTTTCTATAAATTTGTTTCTAATATTTATAATATTATTAATAAATCACCTTTTGATTGTTAAATACATCAAATATTAGTTCATCATGATTTCTATTTTTATAAGTTGTATTCATATCTTTCACTTAATATAAATGATAACAAAGTAGTATATAAAAAACAATAACTTATTATATATTTAATTATATGGTAAAAATGAACTCGAATACACTTAGTAAAAATCTGTCCTTCCTTTATGAATTTTATACGAAACAATCTTCTGAAAGTTCTAACACCTAATAATGAAAATAGAGAATAATCACTTAATATATTTAGAATATTTTTAGTAAAATAATTATTAAAATTATATTAATATAATATTAATGTTCTGATATAATATATTAGTATTTTTTATGTTCATTATGTATTTGGTTAGATCACATTTGAGTAACCGGGAATAGAAACTAAGGGGGTTATTCTCAAATTTCTCTCTTTTAGACATGTTTAGTATTATGCATCATATTTAATTTATATGGTATATATATATATCCTATTTGATATATCATATCAATAATAATATTTTAATTATGTTATTTTAAGTTCAATTACAATACCTATATTTCAAGGGTCTTTGATTAAGATGTTACTCAACCCACCATGGTTCATTATCTCAAACTCTTAGTCTGTGACTCATGTTTATGTTATGCACCATGTTTTTCTTTGAATGGTTTATTAAAAATACATGGATGTATCTTTACCATAAGTATTTTTAATTATGGTGAATAATAATCTAAATCTATCCCTTTCTATCAAATATATTTTACTCTATTGTTACCACATTTGTAAAGCTTTTAGTAACCAAATTTCTATTAATAACATTATGATCATACTCTTTGACATTAAAGTTATGTACATTGAAAAAATTAATTATATTGTTTGGTATTATATTTTTACTATGAATTCAAATTTATAACATATACTTAACGTTTTTGAAAAATTCCTTACTTCATAGAATATGTTTCTCATAAGGAATATTGATAACTCAAGTATCTTTTAATTGAGTTACATTATTTTTTCATGATATGATTTCTTCAATGCTTGGTTCATAACAACATAATGTTTTATTATTTTTTAGTTTATATAATTATATGGTAAAAATATATTTTTTACATCAAAGAGAGTTTTTTTTACTCATTTTACAATGTGAGTTTTGCATAAAGGTGTTTTGAAAATAATAAAAGTGGTTTTCATTTCATGTTTGTATATTTTTTTCCTATCCTCATTACTCCTAGATAAAATTTATATGTTTTAGAGGTTCTATTATTGAATATTTATTTTAAAAATTTAACGTTTTTAAAATAATTTTTACATCACCTTTTAAAAAAATGTAGAAGGGACTCGTAACATCATCTTTTAAGTCAACGTTAAAAATGGTCTCTAAAATCTCTTTTATGATTTCACTTCCATTTAACTTTTCATTTTAAAAAGGTTTTAACCGAATATGTTTTCTATATTACTGTTTAAACTCTAATATATATTCATATTTTTGGGGAATGAACTCAGGGTGTCAGACAATTCAATTCTTGATCCCTTCTTTTGTGATACCAATTGATGCATTCTTTTACAGGGGTGTTTTTTCATTAATGTCAACACCCTTTAAAATTTATATTATTTCACTGAGGTTATGTTTCTATTTAAGAATAAAACTTATTTTTTATGATGATTTATGATCGTTTTATCCCTTTTTTTGACATTTAGAAAAGTATTGGAATTCCATATATTATTATTCAAATACTTATAATTATTAGAAATTTGACTATGTATTGTTTTCCCATACACCTTTACTCTATGTATGGGTTATAATAATGTTATCCATTTTTTTTATATTGTTATATATTTATTCTAACATAGATGATTGTAGGGAATTTAACTATTTATTAGTTAAATATCCACCTTCTATATCTTGATGGGTTATGACCATTTTATCCATTTTATTGACATGTGTAAAATTATTCACATTGGTGATGATTATTTTTTATTTACACAGTTTTAAATTGTATTGTTAATATATATTTTTTATTATATAGATAACCATGTATTTATTTATCCATAGGTTCTATAGGAAATTTTATGATATAAATGTTATTGATATATATGTTTTCATTTATTTCCATAGATATAAAAATTTATTAGTTTAAATTTATTATGGGTTATTTTTTTCACATATTCCAACAAAAATATTTGTGTTCTGTTTATGCGCTGATGACCTCACTTATATATTTTCCCATACAGAGTGTTTGAGATCACCCATTATTATGTTTCTATTTACCCATGTTATAAAGAAATGTATTACACATGATATGTCTGACAAGATAGCTCTTGTAGATTATTTTATAAGAGAAGATAAAGACTTATTATAAATTAAGTTGTTTTTTATAAATTAGAAAAATTTCTACTAGTTGAAAATGGAATGATATTTATTAGTTTATATTCTTTTCTAATTCTAAAATTATTTAAACTTAAAAAGTATAGAGAATATTTGTAATGTAAAATTTTATTTAAGTCACATAATTAAGGTATAGTTATGTATTGGAATCTATATTTAGTATTAATTCCATTATGAAAACCGTGGTGATTAGATTTTTTGTTTAGGATAATTAATGTATTGATATGTTATTTTTTATCATAATTTCATGGGTATAGATAACCTATTATGTTATTTTAGGTAGTATTAAATATTTTATGGATTAATAAAAGATAACTTTAGTAAAAATCCTTTTAATAATTTAAATTATATGATAAAATCATAATGTTTTGGTAAATTATTTGTATATGGAATTACTATAAATTATATCCCTACCTAGATAATGAAATTGGATGAAATATTTGAAAAAGTTGTTCCTCGGGGTAATAACCCCTAAAGGATGGATTGATTGTTAACTCGATTTCCACCCAATGGATGAAAAAGAGGCATAACTGCATAGTTTATTTTGATACTCCCAAGTGGCATGATTTGGTTAATACAATTATTTTTACAAACCATTACGGTGGATTTAAGAATGATGTTAAAAAAATTGGTTAAATAACCTAATAAAAAATGGACATTGATAACTGAGGACTGAACAAATAGATTCCTAGATTGATCTAATTGTATCATATGTTAAAAATGGTTTCATAAGGGAAGACATACATGTATTGATGTTTTCATATTCATATGTTGGATATTATCATAACAATTTTGGTTTTAGTATTTGGTAGAAACACGATCACAAAAATACTGCTGAGAAATGTATATATCCAGAAACCACTATGTATTATATATAAATAAGTGAGCATACTTAAATGGTTGAGAATTTTTGTATATGATTGTTATATTGGGAAAATGTAGGTTTCCATCTATTACCTTAGTGAGGATGGTATCGAAATAGAATTTATATATATATACTATTTTCTATGTTAATTAGTTATTGATATTTATCAATAATATTATAGTATATTTTAGATGTTATGAGGATTATGTGAAATATATAGGGATTATACTTTAGGAGTTCTACTTTAAATGTTTGGAAACATATATTTAATGTAATGAATAACCTTGAAAACTAATTTTATGATAAGGTTTTATTTTTGGGGATAACTGTTGGAAAACACATGATTGAGGGATATAAAACTCTTAGATTTAAAATATGATTAATGTTGTGGTAACAAAGGGTTGATTCATTTTGAACAATGTGAGTTTTATAGTATTATTAGCCTTGGGTTTGATTATTTATTAAATGAAAAATTAATACATTATATTATTTTATATAAGTTTATGTTTTTTATTATGATATATATATTGACTAGTGTGTGACCTTATGAACTAGTGGGTAATACCATTTTAGGTATAAATATAGTGTTATGTTTTTGATGAATATATAAATTTTATATGGTTTATTGACATGGAGATTTAAATGGTTTCAGGAAAGGCATATTATATAGAATATATGTTTGGGGTTTATACAAACATTGGTATGTGATTATATGAATGGATAAATTTGTTTGAATAAATTTGAGTAACATGATATATCCTAAGAGAGTATGGTAGATGTCATATTAGAGGAATACCCTGAATAGTGAATATATTAAGAATACACAAATTTATTTAATGATTAATAATTAATATTTTTGAGGATGAAATTTATTTAAGGAGGGGGGAACATAACACCAAGATATATTAATATATGATTACCTTTAAATAATTCAATGTGTTTGATATCTTTCTTTTCCATCAACACTAAACATAAATGAAACAAAAATATATTTAGATAAAATGTAAATATTTAATTATTATTGTTAAAAACTATCCATTTAATTAGTGATAATTAATAGGAGTAACCATATGATGAAATATATGTATAAATAAAATAAATTCTACTTTTAATATGAACAAAATCTAATTATTTTACATAAATTAACTAATAAGACCATTTATTATATAGAAAATTATTATTCTAGAAAATTTCCTTTTTATGTGATATGGATTTATATTTTAAGAAACCTACGATCTGTGATGATAAATTATATTATAAATTATTTTTTAACATTAATTTATTTAGTAAATGATATGAAATAATAATGATAATAGTTAATATTTGAAAATATCATTTTCCAATATAAAAATTTTTCAATATATTTTATGAATTCATTAAAAATTTTAATTTATAAATTTTAGAATTATAATTTGAAAATAATTTCATCATTTTTGGATTTATAATAAATATTGTTTCATAATATTATTTTTTGGGGTTTTCCAAAAATATTTATTTTTCGTCCAAAAATACATTTTTTTTAAAATTATAATTTTTATGATTATGTAAGCATATCCTAGAAGTTTAAATAAAACATTTAAGTAATAAAATATTTATTTAAGGAATAAAATTATGGATTTTAATATATTATTTTATATTATAAATACTGTGTCCTAAATTTTTAGAACAAAATTAAAATGTTGGTTTAGTAAAAAATTATTTTATGTATTTTCTTTAAATCAATTTTTTTCAAGGTGAGATTTGATTTTGTATCACCATTAAAGACTATAAAATTTTATTTCATTTATAATAAATTAAATATTACATGGGAATTGATACTTCAAATAATAACAACTTACACATATATTTTATGCTTAAAAACACATTTTTTCCTTTTTAAAAACTGTTTTTACGGGATATGTGTACTAATCATAATATTAGATTTTAAAAACATTATATATTTTATTTTATAAACATATATCGAAAGTTTAAAATAATATGTCTAAAATTAGGTAAATATTTTAATATAAATTAATTCATTAATATTATTTACTGAGGTTAAAAATTAATTTCCTCGATAAAACTATATTGGTGTAAAAGTTACAAATTTAAAAGAAGAAGACTTAAAAAAATCAATTTTTTTCCAAAAGGATTGGTTTAGGTTATTTTAGATTTTTATTCACTTTACCATAATAGTTTTTTTTTCTATTTTTAAGGCATTGACATCGGAATAGTAACTTTACATTATTGAAATTGTTAAAGGTGTTTCCAAAACAGTCATTATCTCCACTCATAAAAGGGAAACACTTCCTACACATAACGTATCACCATGAAAATATTAAAAATTTATCCTCTAGAAACCCTATACCACATTAAAAAATCATATGGTCACTAATAGTGATCATAAGGACTTCATTTCAAATAAGAACTACTAGAGAAAAATCAAATCACAGAAATGAGTATCTTCTAGTTTGTAGTGTTTCCTTTTTAATTTTTTCTATCCTAACCTTATATAAACATATAAATATAATTAAATAAGTATAATTAATATAAATAATTTTCACTATATTAATTAAACAAAAATTATTCATTCTATTCCACCAACTAAAAAAACGCAAACATAGATCACACATAAATGCGAACTACCACCTCCGCGACTCCTTGTGGTTCATTTTTCATCATCATATATCATGTTATGTATCATTAATGGATTTAATTAATAAATATGTTCTATATATAACAATAAAAATTAATTAATAATTATTTATTATATTTCATCATTCTATCCATTCATTGTAAAATGAGATCATTAATCGTGCAGACGTACATACTACCAGCTCCACGAATGATGAATTTCATTTTTCATCATCACCCATCATTTATGGTTCCAATAAAACATTTGATTAGTTTACATTATTAATAGGAAAATTTAAATATTATTTATATTGCACATTATAATTATCTAAATACACTCCATTTTCATTAAATCATTATAACACATGAATGTATGGGTCGACTAGACCACCTATGTAAATGATGTTATAAAATTATGTCATAAATGATTATAGATGTCATATAATGGTAATATAATTTAATAATTATATATATAATATGTTTTAATGGTTTTATTAAGGTTTTTTTTAATTTTTTTAAATTATTTATTAAGATATAACATTTTGATTATTAAACACATCGAAAATTAATTCATCACAATTTCCATTTTTACACGACGTATTCATGTAATGCACTAAATGAAAATGGGGAATTAGTAATATTTTAGAAATAAGGATTATTATATATTTAATAATCTATGAGTTATGAACTTGAAAACCATTGGTGGGAAACAATCTATTCTTCCTAAATTTCATATGAAATTGGAAACCAAAAGTTTTAACACCTGATAATGAAATCAAACAATAACAAGTTAATATATTTTTATTATATGGTTATAAATAATTATAAAAATTATATTATGATTATATTAATGTTTTTAGGTGATTTATTGAAGACATATATGCTCATTATACATTAGGTTACCAAACGGTTGAGTAAAAAGGAATAGAAGGTAAGGGTTTTCATCTCAAATTCCTCTCTTTGAGACACGTTTAGTATTATACCCATTATTTAATTTTCTGGTGTATATAATACCTATTTTATATATCATATTAAGAATTATATTTTAATATTGTTATTTTATTCTATAATAAAACCCATCTCTTTCAAGGGTTTTTGATTAAAATATCACTCAAACAAAAACTATTTTTTTTATTCCAAACTCAAATATCTTAAGACTTATTTTTGTTATGCACCATGTTCCAATTTTAATGGTTTATTAAGTAAAAATTTATTTATATTCATAATATATTTTTTTATTGATGTTAAATACTAATAAAAACAAGTTCATTTCCTTTAAATAGATTTTACTCAATTGTGACTACATTTATCGATCTTTTGGTAACCTAATTTTCATTTAGTGAGTTTTGAGCATCCTTTGGGACATAAAATTCAGGTATATGATATCAAATTATTATATTATGTGGTATTATATCGTTTATATTAATATATATTTATTCCAGAAAACATACCATTTTTAAATATTTCTTACTTCAATTAGTATGTTGCTCATAAAAAATATTGATAATCAAAGTCTCTTTCTATTGAGTTATATTATTTCATCATGAAATTATTATTTTTCATGATTGGATTATCTAACCCTAATATTTCATTCTAAGTTAATTTCTCCACTTATATGGGAAAAATATATATTTTATAATAGAATGTTTTTTGTTACTCATTTTACAATGTGAGTTTTGAAAAAAGGTTTTTTCTAAATAATATAAAGTGATTTTCATTTCATGTTCTTATGTATGGTCTTCCTCTCTGATTTTTTTCAAGATAAAAATTATATATTTTCAAGGAACTATTAAGGAATATTGTTTTTAAAATTTTATATCTTTAAAATATTTATGACATCAACATTTGAAAAGTTATTTTGGATGGAACATGTAACATCATATTTTATAGAAATATTGAAAATGTTTTCTAAAAGATATTTTATGATTTCAATTCCATTTATAATATCATTTTCAAAATATTGTAACCTAATTTTGTTTATGTTTCATGATTTATACTCTAATATATATTCATATTGTTTGGGAATAAACTCATGATATTAAACAATTTTACTCTTTATAACTTCTTTTGTGATATTATTCAAATAATTCTTTTATGAGGGTGTTCTTTATTTAAGAAAACACCCTTCTAGGTTTTCTTTGTTGCACTAGGGTAATGTTCTTTCTTAACAATAAAATTTGTTCCTCTTGATATGTTATGATAATTCTATCCATTTTGTTTACATGGGAATATATATTAGTGTTATGTATATTTTCTTTTGCAATATGAATTATTATTTTAAAATAAACTATGTATTGTTTGGTCATCCACCTTATTTATCAGGATGGGTTAAAATCATGTTATCTCTTTTATTGATATGGGGAATATTATTTTAATTTTTTATATTTGTATTCCAATATGGATGATTATTATCTAGTTGAATATGTATTGTTAGACCATCCAAATTCTTTCTCAAATGAGTTCTTCTCAAGTTAAACCTTTTATTGAAATGGGGAAAATGATTGAGATTCTTGAAGATTATTAACTACTAATGTAGGTCGATTATGTACATAAATTTTAATTTTTTATAATATAGATATCCAAATTTTTTATTTGGACAGAGTTTCCTTATAATGGTATAAAATGTCTTATTGAATCTTATAGTTAATGCATTTGAATTAATAATGTGATTGGTCGGACCCAATATTGTTTAACTTTTTAATGCATCGACAGTTATCATGAGAAAAAACTGATTAGATTTTGGTGTATACCTCTCCCCTTATTAATATAGTGTTTTTGAACAATTCCTTGAATGCATGTTTTTATGTCTATCATTATGAATTCCATTCATAAAAGATCATTATTATTGATATCCATGTTTTCATTTTTTCATAGATATAAATGTTTCTCAGTTTTAGTTGATTATGGATTCATATTGTTAAATTATTCATGTAATAATATTTTTTATATGTTTAATCCTTGATTACCACACTGATATGTTTTCTATTATGAAGATTTGATATGAAACCTTCCTATGTTTCCATTTACCCTGGTTATAAAGGAAAGTATTACACATGATATGTATAATAAGATATCTTGTTTGGAGAATTTTATAGGACTTGTTAAAGATGTATTAATGACTAATTGGTTTATTATATAGTGTAAAATTTCCATTAGTTGATAGGAATTATATTTCTTAGTTTATATTTTATCTTAAGTATTTAAATTTAACAAAACATTCCTCCCCATCTTGTTACTTTTATTTTTTGTGAATGAAGATGTTTATAGGAGGTACCAGATGGTCTGGAGGTGTTGGATCTATAGTTATATTACAAAAATACTTTTATACTGTAAAAAATGAGTTTATATTGTATGTGTGTTGTTTGCAGCTTGTGTGTACAACTGTTTATGGTTTGGGTTCATCTGAAGAGTAACACATGAAATTAAATTACACTATAAAGTAAATTTTTTAAATATAAAATATTTTAAGCACGAGGAAGCATTTTTTAGTGTAAAATTGAATCATGCCTTGAAAGTGAGTTTTACAGCTTCTAACCCATATACATTGTGGATTTTATGATAGAAATATGTAATTTAAACTATAAATGGGGTGACATACAATATATATATATATATATATGTTTTCATATGGATATTTTTATTCTCATTCGATCAACACTTCCTCTATATTGTGGGTGAACCCTAGTGCGTTTGGAGGATCACTCAAAAATGTTTCCTTCTTCTTTGATCTTGAGTTACAGTGTTTGGTTTTTGGTGAACAGTGGCGAGTTCTTCCCATTTACCACATGTTTTCCTTCATTATTATCTAAAATATTTGTTATAGCACAGTGTTTTCGGTTTGGGGTGATTTGGCATTTGTTTTTACGATCTCTTCATATGGAATAGGTAGATCTGTTGTTTCCTTATGTGGTTGTGGTATGTGGGATCTTTCTTATTCACCTTTCATTGTACAGTGATATCTAAAATCATCTTTTAGGTATGGGACCCTCATTATATCCCTTTTTATGAAATATGTGTTAGGATTTCATTGTTTTTCTTTCATTTTGGTGGATAATATGAGTTGGGGTAATAAGATAATAAATTTTAATAATTGAAATTAATGGGTATGTGGGAGATATTTAATGATTTAACTTTTAATATATATTTTTGATGATATTGTGCATTCTTGTTTCAAATATTGAAAATAATAGCAATTGGAATCCTTGATTGTATTGTAGATGATATGTTTTGAGACAATCACTGTGTTATTTCTTAATCAAACCTGTAATAAAAGGATAACTAATATATATATATACATTGAATTAATTGGTTGCCCATGGAAATTTGGTTTGTTTGATAGTAACCATGCTAAAAAAATAAGTAATGCAATAAAAGCCTTGAAGAAATTGTGGAATCTGGGATTTTTTGTTGTTTTTTGTACTTGAGAATATGTGTTACCCTAGGTGGCTTGGGTTCTCATTCATGAAGGAGGTGATAAAATTGGATGTGCTAGTTGTGGGTTTGTGATAGAGTGGTTGGTTTGGATAGATATGATATATGTAGTTTTGGTATTGGTGAATAGTTGTGTGATGTGCGATGGTGATGATGTGAGGTGGTGTAATGTTGTGTGGTGGTGTTAGATGACGTGGTGGTTATTACAACCCAGAATTCTCATACAAGGATATTAGATCTTTTTATATAAACATTTATTAAATTACATGAAAATACATGTGAGGACTGCAATAATTTAATGGATTTGGAAACTTGGAACATAATCTTCCAATCTAGTGAAGGATCTTTAACACCTCCCATGAATATCTTATGACATAGTACTCCTCTTAGGCATACCCTACCTAAACCATTATTCATAATCCTATGGAAGGAAAATAAGAATGTGTGAGCTTAGAATCATAGAAATGGTAAACAAAAGAGGTATCAATATAAGATTATATGACTAAATAAGATAAGTATAAGAGTATGTGATCATAAACATAACTTAAAAGACTTCATACCCAACCTATCATGGATCAACAAAAAAATTCATGGAAAAAACATTATCATTTCATAAAACATGGTCCATAAGAGTGATAAATAATCATTAATCAATCATGAACAACAAGATTATTACATAAAAGTGTGGCACCATCACAAATATATATAACCATTTCATATGTCAAGGTAAATTACCATGGACATCAATATAGTAGATGAGGACTTATCACGTGTTTCTCATTGAGGATCAGGATGCACCTATTTTCTATTTTGGATCAAGATACACCTATTTTCCATCATTGACTAGGAGTCACCTATTTTCCACAGTGTATCAAGTCCATCTACTTGTTTCCCATCATTATCTATTAAGATCTAAAGCTTTACACAATTCATTGGAGGTAGATATAGGTCCCACCCACCTCATAATTAAAACCATCCATATGTGTACCAAAACATCATAAAACATTTATCATATCTACACATCAGAACCCATGTAAAGAAAACAATTTTTTTAAAAATTAAATAAATTCACCGTGGCATAACCTAGGAAAAATTATTGGGTTTTATAAAAATTTCATCAAAATAAAAAACAACAATCTTGAGAAAGAATAAGGATGTAATCATTCAATCATATACCCAATAAATCATAAATAACACAGTAAGATATTATCTAATATGGATTTTTTTGAAAGGATACTTGGAATATTTCTTAAGGAAAATAATTTTTATTTGAAATTTAATTTTTAAAACAAAAAATTCAAAAAATATTTTGGAAATAATTTTCTTTTAAAATAACCATTAACACATATAAATCCTTATTTTAAAATCGTTTAAAATATTTATTAAGGAAAATATTATTTCCTCTTTGAAAACAATTTAAAACATAAAACACTTCCAAAATCCTTTTATTTGAAAATATAATTTTAATATTATAAATTAATATTCAAATCAATTAATTTTTATGATGATAGATAATTTTATTTATGTTGTACAGGTTAAAACGAAGATTTCCTTAACATTTTTGGTAAAATACAAATAGTCATTGTTTTGGAAGACAACATGAGGATTAATTTCAAAACATTTGGTAAAAATTAAAATATGGTTAAAATTGTATTTAAAAAAATAATAGGAGAGTAATAATGTTTTTCTGGGAAATTATTTAGAAAACTTGGTTTTGGAATAAAACAGATTTCTGGCTAAAGAGAGAAATAATGTCAGATTTCCTTAAAAACATTTTCTCATTTATTTTTAGTGCTAAAGAGTGAAAAATGGTAATATTACTATTAAATATCATAAATAACCTTAGGAAAAGAAAATTATTTAGTTTTTATTTATTTATATATCATATTATTTCATCATTGGAATCATAATCACAAACAATACTAACAAACAAATAGATTATAACATAAGACTCTTACAAATTCAGTACCTTTTAATCATACTCTCTATGATATAATAATGTTAAATGAAACTTATTATATCATTAAAATAAGTATATTCATTATATAACATGTCAAATTGTATGTATATTCACCTCATAAAAGAGGATATGTGTATTAGATAACATACATCTCAAAGAAGTTAAATTGAGGAAAAAATCCCTTACCACTTTGATAATTTTGAAACTGTAAAATCAATGAATTATATATAGCCAAATGAAAATGAAAATATCCATAAATTTAATTATAATAATCATAAAACACATTCATGGGTATTATATACACCATAGAAAATAAACATGTGGTGAATATGGAATGTGTCTCAGAAGAAAAATAAAAGTGACATGAAAATACAATTCCTTAAGTCTTGAGATCCATAATAATCATTAAAACCTACTTTATAATAAATATAATATTATTATAAATAAATAATTGAACCATATTAATCTATATCATACCATATATTATTTTCTTCTGACCTTTTATCACTATTTTATTGACAATTCCATGTTAATGTTATGTTTCAAGAAATAACTCTATTTTTCCTGTATATTTTGGCTTGTTGTTTTTTAGTCCTATTTACTTGATCATGGATTCAAAATATCCAAAATTTTAACCGTGATATAAATATAATATATATTTAGTATATATGTATTTATATTAATCCATAAAATTTATTGATAGAAAATAAAGTACACTATTAATGGAGACGGTAGGACGTACATATACAAGAAATTGGTTTCAATTTTCTTTTCAAATTGATTGAATGAAAATTAAATGATATACCTTATAATTTTATAATCATTTTTATTTAATATATATCACTTATTTTAATTAAACTCATCCTTAATACATTCCATTTAAAGAATGAATGAATCACATCGCTTCCTGAGGAAGTAGTTCACCATACCAACTTAAGACATTATCATTTTCCCCAAAAAATGTAAAGTATTAAAGTATGAGTGATATAAAAATTAAAAATAATTAATAATATAATAATGATAATATATTAAAAATAAATCCATCGTTATTTCCAAATGTGCAAGGTGGTGATGGAAAAATGAATGACATTGGTTCCTGAGGTTGTAGTCCACCGTATATATGTACAATGATTTCATAACCCATTTTATGTAAGTGGAGATTAGTTTAGGTCACTAAATTAACATAAATAATCTCAATATATGTAATACAATAAGTTTATTATATAATAATATTATAATAATAATTAAAGTAGGTGGATAAATAAAAAAAATCCCTCATTAATGAATGGTACCTCTTCCTTGGGTATCCTCCTTAGGACTACAACAAAAACCTTCATAGGATGGACTTTCTTCATATATAAGGATTTTAGGATGACATGAGAGAAGTTGGAAAGTTATTTTGGAAGGTTTTGGTCTATAGAAATGTATTTATAGGAGTTAATAAGAGATGGGGTGAGTTCCATTTCATAACTGCGGTGGAGTGACATTTTTTTAAATACCCAAAAGTATTCCCTATTGGGGGGTCACTATTGCCTAATATGCCTAACAAATAGATCAAAAATGTATTTAGGGACTATTTGGTCTATAAAAACCTTCAAAACACAAAATAAACACATTTTGTTATATCAATTTTTTCATTATTCATTAATATTACTAAATTTTTCCCTTTTAGTTTTTACCAAAATAACTAATATATTTTAATTTACATAGGTAATTTATCCTTTAAGAATAAAATTAAAATGAAATATTTTAGATAATTGGGATACAATTATTCAAAATATGAAATCCAATTTATTTAATAAAAATACTATACCTGTGGAGAATTATTTTTTACACAAACTCATGCAATTCAAAAACCCTTGTTTTAAACTTAGTCACAATAATTAATTTTAACTATTTTTACTAATAATTATGGTCAAAAATTTATTTCATGATTTTAGATAATATAGAGTATTATTATTCAAAAAATGGAATCTATTTTTCCAAATTCCACTAATATAAGTGTTATATTTTAATTTAAAATTATTCCCATAGATGTGATAAAAATGTGGGTTTTCAAAGAGAAAATGTTCAAAATGTTATAAAGTTTTTATATCAAAATTTAATATGAAATTTATTCGAATGACCTAAATAGGATTAATGGATGTAAAATTGACCTAGTTTTATCTTAAAACCAATTTAAAATATAATTTTACATTATAAATAATTTTAAAAAAATTATTCTTCACTAAATATTTTGTATTTTTCTCTATTCATCAAAAATGAAAATTTTTAGAAATATCCCAAAAAATACATCCTATGATATTTTTTAAATGTTTCTTTTAAAAAAATATTTTATCAAATTAATTTTCTAAATGTTTAAAAAATTAATTTTATTATTATTCACAAAAAATGTAAAAATAATTTTTTGAGAAAATAGTATTTTTGAAACATATAAATAATTTATTATAAATTTTGTATTTTATTATCAATATGTTTTATTTATGTAAAACATTATACATAATACATTAAAATAAATTATTAATATTAATATTTAGAAGTTCAACATATTGGTTTTAAATTTCTTGTTAATAATTTATCATAGTTTTATTAAAATACAGCACCATGTGTAATGCAAGAAAACCAGGTGTTGTATGTAATGAAATCTTAACTCAATGTTGCGTGTAACGAAAGATATAAAATAAATTAAATTTATTCGAAAAAATAATTCATAAAAACATAGGGTGTTATAGTTGTGGTGAACGATGGTTGTGGTTGTGATGTGTGATGGTTGCAGTGTGTAGTGGTTATGGTGCACAATGGTTATGGTGTGAGGGAGATGAGATGGGTGTTTGTTGTGGTGAGTTGGTTTGGTTGGTGTGGAGTAATGATTATGGTCGATGTGATTTTGTGTAGATGTGATTTGGAACAGTTGTGTTAGTTTTCCGATTAGATATGGAATAATGATGATACTGAATGAAATCAATAATTGAATTGGATTAAATAATTGGTGGTGTAAATGTTCATGAGATGTATTTGAATAAAATTTAGTTTTATGTTATAAATGAAAGTGGAAGTTTGTGGGTTTTGTGGTGGTTATGTGGTGTATTGCATATAGTGGTGGAAATAGTTGTAATGAGTAATGTGAGGTGTGATGGTGGTGGTGTGGTGTGTTCTAGTACAGTGGTTGTGAATCCAAAGGTTGGGTATTGTGTGTTATTTATATATTATGTATTTTTTGGTTATTTTTATATCTGACCCACCCAATTTGGATAACCTTAAAAACACTTAGATGTTCTTGGTTTCTGGTTTTTTTCCAAAATCTTGGATGATAGTGATGTGGATAGATGACGACTCCCTATTCCTTACTCCGCTTTTAGAAGTGATGGTCGAGGTGCATTTGGGTGAGATGTGGTGTGAAGAGCTAGGTGTGTTCATAAGAGATGTGTTGTGATGGACCATGTATATTTGGGAGATATGTGGCAATGTGTGATGTGTGTAGGGGTCTTGCATGGTAGGAGGATGGAATGAGGTAGATTTCCGTAACGTTCATGATAGCCTGCCGCCCTGATTATTTGACGAGATGCGGTGTCATGAACTGGGTGTCTGTGGGAGAGATTTTATGTGATGTCTTAGGTTTATTCTTGAAATTTGTGATGTGATGTGTATGGAAGGTATGGGAGCCTAGTGATTTGATGTCGGGGAATGAGAGTGGAAAATCTGTAGGGAAGTAGCAGCGTAGAACCTTGATTTTATTTTTTCTTGATTTATTGGGTGTGTGATTTGTTGAACAAGCCATGGTGAGGCTGGGATTGGTAAGTTTAACTCTTCAGGATCTTTTTTTTCTATTTATTCACTGCTTTTTTAACATGATATTTTCACAAGTTCACTTGAGACATTAGGTATGACCTTACTGAGTATACTTGTATGCTCACCCTATTTATATAAGATTATTTTTCAGTTTCTAATAGGACGTTGGGGGCCATGATTGACTTTTCTAATTGAAACTCTTGAGCTTATTTTGAGTCATTTCTATTGAACATTGCCATTTGTATTTTACTTTAGAAACATTTATTTGTATATATTGACATTGATCATGCATTATGGGTTGGTTTTTGGCTTATTTTATGTTATATGTTATAGTTTCTAGGTGAGGTTTTATCCTATCTGCTGATTCTATTTTAAGTCAGAGGGTCATTCCTTCTATATGTGAGATTTTTTTACCCTCAGTTCTTGTCACCTACCCAGGGAATACTCTAGGTGGGACTCAGGGGGTTATTATCTATCTTCTTTCATTCTCATCTTAGGAGGGGTATCTTTGGATAGAGGGGGACGTGATGAGGTGGTATCAAAGGATTTGGTTTAGAGATAGGGTGTATTATAGAGTAAGTAATTGTGAGGTTTGCATGGGATAGTAGGGAAATAGTGCTAGTTGATCTCGGTATGTGACATAGGACTGGGTGACTGGATATGACATTAGATTTTAGCCCCCCCATGATCTGGTGTACAAAATTTGATCTTGTTGAACTGCCATGTGAGGTGGATATATTTACAGGGTAGAGGCCTAGGAGACATACATGTATCATGATTGAATGCTTTCATGTTTTAATTTTGTAATTTTTTAAATTAATCAAATAAATTAACTAAATAAATATGTGATAAAATTTCATGCTACCAGGATTAGGATGTTCTCCTTGTTTTTTAGGAATAGATATTGGTCATCACTAGTGAGAAACCCGGGATAATCTAGTTGATCCTCAAATGATCACCCTCATAGAGGATGATTATGGTTTCTATAGGGATTTTCATGGCTTTTAGCAGTATGGTTTGGGAAGGTATGAGGGGAGCGCCTCAGATGTGAAGATAGAGAACTGGTTGGAGGAATTGAAGATTTATTTTATTTTGATTCAAGCATATGATGAGTTCTTGGTGTAGTTGGTAGTTATCCAATTGCAGGGAGTTATTAATTAGGGGGGAACACTGTTTAATGGTGAAAAAATATGTTAGGTGTGTTGTGTCTATTCTTTTAGAAAGATTTTCATTCAGAATTCATAACATCAAAGACAAAGGATGTGATGCAGCAAGAGTTGGTATCTCTTTAGAAGGGGAGATTGAGTGTGTGGGAGCTTGGGATCAGGTTAAATAACTACTTTTACTTTTCCCTAGATGTTTTTCTAGATGTGGAGTCAAAATAATGATGTATAGAGGAGTCTTTTCACCCAGTGATTAGGTATGAGGTAACTCTGTTTACGCTCTCTATGTATATATAGGTACAAATTAAAGTATTGATAATCGTGTAGATTATTTCTCTTATATTTGATAATTGAGAGAGAATCTAACATGGAATCTAAAGTAGTATAGCTTCAGCTATACTACTACTGGTGTTCTTGTAGTTAGGGTTCTGGCCAGTGGGGAATTGATCATGGTAGATCTTATTCTATACATCCCTGGAAGGTGGCTTCTGGTAACCTACCAAAGGCCTTCTATTTTAATTCTATATCTACTGGGTATATGGGAACCACTAGGTTTATATTTTTACTACTCATATAGGATAGTATAATTTGGGTGTTTAGGCATATTTTGGGAAATATAAGAAGTTTCCCCTAAGAAAGATTCAACATTAAATACCACTTGGGATTGTTTAGAAGCTGTGAGAAGGTGGAGTTGGGAAAGGGAATCTCTATGGTGGACCACATCCATAGGGTTCTAGGCCATAGAATTAATATGGATGTCGGCAGTAGATAGGTAGAGGTGTTGGACATTTTCAAATGCATTCATTATTTGTGTTTATGCCCAAAGAGCTTGTATTTTTTCTGGGTATGAATATTTTATTATCAACCCTTATTTGTGCCTTGCTTAATTTTGTATCCTATCACTCCTTTGTTTATCTTATTTTTTCATGTGATTTGGTAATTGATGTTGATAGGATTCTAGTGTACGAAGTTTTATCTACACCGGTTAGAGGTGAGGCTACATTGTTTAATGTGTGCCATAATTGTAAGCTAGTGATGGGAAAACACCAGTCCATGGGATATTTATACTGGATTCTGATAAAATCATACAATGTTATCCTTGTAATTGATTGGCTATATTCTATGTGTTCATTAATCATATATTTCCATATTATATTTTCATTTTCTAATGTGGAGGGACATCGAGTAGGTTTTGTTGGAAAGCAAGGTTATTGGATGGGTGGTTGGAAAGTAAAGCCTATTTTGTCTTTTTTGGTTGAGATATTTGTGAGAGATCAGGAAAGTGATGTTCCTAGATTTATGGAGGAGTTCTTGGATGTTTTCATGGATGAGGTTATGACAATACCCCTATTAAGAGATATTGATTTTGAGATAGAGTTGAAACTGGGTGTGTATTTGATTTTAATGTCTCCCTATCGAATGATGCCTACAAAACTGTGACAGTTGAGGTCATAGGTGGATGGTTTGACGCAGATGTTATAATGTTGTTTTAAAAAATTGAAATGGTAGTATGTTTTTATGTACAGGATATTATAGGTTGAATTAGGTGATAGTTAAGAACCATCACCCTCTCATGATAATCAAAAACATGTTATCCCAATTGAGAGAGGTAGTTAGTTTTCAAAGACCAATATGTAGTCTGGATATCACTAATTGTGGGTGAAGGATGAGTATATCCAAAATAATACCTTCAGATTAAGGTATGAGCACTTCATTTTTTTGGTCATGTCATTTGGGGTTATAACAACAACAGTTGTGTTTTTGGATCCCATGAACTCCATGTTCTATGAATTCCGAGACCGGTTTTCCATCCTATTCATCAATGATATCTTGATCTACTCAAAGTTAGAGGAGAATAACAATGATAATATAATAGTTTTTTTGTATTTCCTTCACCACATCGATTCTATGAATAGTTATTCAAGTGCATGTTCTATACACAAGAGGTGCATTTCATGTGGGCATGCGGTGTATCGATAGGGTTTGAAAGTAGCCCTCTAGAAGGTTGAGGTGGTAGTTTATTGGGAAATATCCATGAATGTGGTAAATGTTTTTATTTTACTCAGTATTTCATACTATTATTATAGGTTTTTTCTATATTTATATATATTTTAAACCACACTAACTTCATTTACTAATAATAAACAAACTTTTTTATGGATTGATCAGTGCTAGATAATGTTCAGTTATCTAAAAGAGAAGTTCGTTAGTGATCTAGTACTTTAGTTTCCAAATAAGGATGTGTTTTTTGAGGTTTTCTATGAAACATCCCTTCTAAGATTTGAGAGAGTTTTAACATAATAGATAGTGGTGATATTTTAGAGTTATAGGTAGTTATGTCTCCACGAGTTTAATTATTCCACCCATGATTTGAAGTTGGAGACAATTGTGTTTACTCTAACTTTATGGTGATATTACCTCATTGATGAGATGTTTTAGGTTTTCACAGTCTATAGGAGCAAAAAATACATTATCACTTAGTGGGATTTGAATATATTCCTTGGTAAGTGGATATAGTTTCTAAATAATTATGATTTTGAGATCTATTATATCATAGGTAAGGGGAATGTGGTTGTTAATGCGATGCGTCAGAAGTCACAAGGGGATGTGGCTCGGGAGTATATGGATGTTTAAAAAGGGATAGGGAAGTTTTTATTGATTCATCTTGATGTGATAAATAGTAGTCTCTAAGGTAGTATTTTTCAGATGTATGTAGAGTAATTGTTGATGTCAAAGGTGGAGAAGTTTCAGTGGAGTGAATTAGTGTTAGTGGTGATGCATGACTGTGTTTTCCATGGCGATGCTCCAGAGGGATGTTAGAAGGATATTCAGAACCAAGTGTTGTTTCAGGGGAGGTTGTTTGTTCTATTGGTCTTGCATGAGGAGGTTTTCCATGAGTTTCATAGTTCACCATTTGCAGAGAACCATGGTGTGACCAGGATTTATCAAGGTTTGAGGAGGCATATTTTGTGATCAGGTATGAAACAGTTAATGTTAGAGTTTATGGAAAAGTTTCCAGTTTGTTTTTAGGAGAAAGAGGAGCTTCAGGTTCCCAGTGGATTTTTATATTACTTGGATGTTCCCAAGTCGAAATGGGAAGACATATTGATGGATATTTTCACTAGGTTACCCCGTGTTCCGGTAGGTTGTGTAATACCCCCAAATGATAAAGGGTTAAAAGGATAAATGACATGACTCATGTCAATAAGATTAAGATTTGTTTTTAGGTGGATACCTAATTAAAACTCCAAAGTTAATCATGCTAGGAAGATATTAGTGATTAGGATGAGTGACCTTTGGGGATGTTCCCCATGGAGTGTGTGAGTGAGGACAAAACACACTAGAAAGAACATTTGTTTTAATGTGGGGAAAGTCATTAGTCTGATGACCCGTTCGGGCACATGGGTGCGCCCTTGGGAGGGGTCTAAAAATTAGAGGGGCAACTAGTTGTATTAGGATGGATAGGACTTGAAAACAATGTTAAGGTGGGGTGTGTGTGTTGTTGGTGGGGCCAAGTTGTTACATTGGCATTAGAGGAGGAATCCAACCCTAAGTGTATTGGAACCACATGGGTTTAGATGTATGGTGCATAACATTTTGGTCTAAGGGGGGAGGGGTGAATGTAACACCCCAGAATGATAAAGGGTTAAAAGGATAAGTGATACGACTCATTTCAACAAGCTGATCCTTAATTTTTAGGACCCTACATGATTAAAATTACAAATTTAATCCTGATTGTTCTCGAGTGGAGATTAGTATGGGTGAACTTCTAGGAAGTTTCACATAGTGTGTGTGAGTGAGGAGACAAAAAATTGGAAAGAAAATGTGTTGGACTATGGGGACAATCATTAGTCTGATGACTCATTAAGGCATGTGGGTGAGCCCTAGGGAGGGGACCACAAGTCTGTAGTATAACTGGTTATCCCTAGCTGGAAAAGACCTGATGGCCATGTTATGGTAGGGTGTCTTTTCTATCATCTGGGCCCAGGTGTTATAGGTTGTGATGTAGTTTGGGTGATAGTAGACCGACTGATGAAGTCAGCTCATTTTCCAATGATATTTTAGTTGAGGACCATGGATTTCATAGTGAGGAGGAATAGTGTTGAAATGGTTAGGCTCTATGGGGTACTAGGGACAATCATCTATGATTGGGATCCTCTCTTTACCTCATGATTATAGAGGGGATTGTAGCATTATTTTGGATTTCAGTTGTGCCTTATAACTACATTCCACCCTCATACATATGGGAATGTAGAGAGGATCATCCATATACTAGAGGATATGTTGTGAGATATCATAACCTAGATCATGGGTAAGGAATATACCTCTAGTTTAGTTTTTACACAGTAATAGTTATCACTCATCCATAGTAATTGATTTATTTGAGTCATTTTATTGGTGGATGTGTCATTATCAGTTGTGTTGGATGGTGGTTGGGAGTTATAAATTCTTGGTTCTGATGTGTTATAGTGAAAAAATGAGAAAGATACAATTGGTTCTTGAGAGGATGAGGGTAGAGAAGGATCATCAGAAGGCCTATGATGATTATAGGTGGAGACCAATTGATTTAGAGTTTGGAGACCATGTGTTCTTGAGATTATCCCATCAATGAGGGAATCAAAGGTTTGGTAGGAAAAATTATCTCTCACCCCTATTTGTTGGTCCCTTTGAGGCGAAGGGACTAGTTGGTGAGTTGGTGTATTTTTAACACCCCAAGCTTCTACGGTACGCTTCTCTTTGAATAATGTGATAGCATGCGTTGTACGCAACACAGAGTTCTAACACACCATAACCAATCAAACTAACCGTTATGAATAGTAATACCTACTTTTTGAATTATTTATATTTTATATTTCAAAATGGACTTCATTTTTGGATTCAGTATATCAAATTTAGCCTAAGGTGAAATTTTGGTACTTTTCGGATAACTTTAATATTTTGATGAATAGTGAAAATTACTAAATTTTAATTAAAAACAACTTTTTTAATCGAAATAATTTATATTGATAAATTATGAATTTGAGTGGTTTTAAAGTATATTTGTAATATATTTTTACTATTTAATACAATGTTGGTCATTAGACATAATTTCACAATTAAACGAGACATAAACAAGTGTCAATCATTTGATAGTTATTATCTCTTAAAAACACGCTTTTTGTTTTGACAGCGGGAATTAATTTTAAATTAATTTATGCCACTTATGTGTTTTGAATTTAGAAAAATGGATTCCATATTTGGAATCAGGATGTTAAAATTTTGTAAATAGGTAAATTTTATTTTTAGACATTTTGAATAATTACTGCGGTAAATATTTTATTTACCATGGTTAAGGGTAAATCCGGTAAATAAGGGTTAAAAAATAATATTATAATAATACTAAATTACCATAAAATGTGTCCTAGCCTTATTGGATGATACATGTTCGACCATAGGCATCTTTGGGTCGATCTTGGGACCCCATGGTGCCACTTGTAGGTGATAGGGACACTTTATTTTAATTAAGTTAAAATGAATACAAAAATGACACAAGCATATATCTTTTAGAAAAACAATTTTTACATAGGGTTATATATGTTCAATTTTAGATTATAAATATTAATTAGAAAGATATAAATATTTCCTACATAATTATATTTTATTTATAATTTTTAGATATTAAATAATTTAATTTATTTATGACAGAATGATGATGAAGTAATTACTATAATAGTGAAAAGTTAAAATAATTGATATTATAAATACCCAAATAAATATAATATGAAACTTTTAATGAATTAAACTAATTTTATAGGATACTATGATATATTAGGATTGATTTAATTGACTTTTTTCGAAGTAATCAATCTGTTATGAGTTTCAAAAAAATCAACTATTGAATAGTGTCAAAATTGACATAAAAGAGTTCTTAAAACAAATATTATATTATTAATTGATATTAAATTCCCAAAAATCTATGGTTCGGCAAAGAGACTTATATCATGATATTTTAATAATTAATGGACCACTTGGGGGTCTCATGGATGTATATAGTAAGTTTATTAACCATATTATATAAAAATACAAAGAGACATTGTAAAAGTGAAACTAATTAACTTAGACTTAATACTTAAAGATAAGGTTAATATAAGTACCCAAACCTGTATAAATTCTATTAGTTGAGTTGTTTTCGACCCATCCCCACCTTAAAATTTAAATAATCAACTTTGGAGCCATTACAAACCGAATATGAATTTATTATAAACTAATATTTCTAGCTTTTCCAAAGGTGCCCCTCACCCCTCTTATAAAAGGGAAATCCTCCTTCTCATTTCTTAACACCTTCAAAGCCTTTTGGTTCGGCCAAACTCTGCCAAAATACCCTCCCAAGTTCCCTCACTACATCCTAGTGCCTTAGTTTGATCAGAAATCCAACACAATGAGCCCTTTTGATCAAATCAAAAAGAAGAACCCGGAGAAGAGGTAATGATTTCACCACCCTTTTTCCAAGTTCCTTTCTTCTTCCACTTATTCTTCCTTTGTTGTTACCATTATAAAATAATAACTCCAGTATCATATATATACTGTGGTGTTATTATAAATATGGTATAACCATATTCACTATTCTATCCATCCTTTGAGTAACATGCCACCATACGTGCGTACGTATGACTTACCGTCTCCACGTCGTGGTGTAATTGTTATTCAATAAATTATTATTTGGATGGGTATAATAATGATGTGTAACTCATGAAAATAATAAATATATCATTATAATTATTTTTTATATATGATATAACATCCAATTATAAATTATTTTAATGTAAAAATAATGATATTATCGCTCGTGCGTACGTACGGACTACCGTCTCCATGAACACAATAAGATTCATTCTCCATCGTATCCATTCAAGTATAATTATCACTTGATGATTTAAAAATAATGTTTAAGGACTTGATATCATTTTGGATATGAATAAGATACAACATATACATGACAAACATGGCTTACTTAACAAAACATATAAAAGAAAACGAGTAAGTTAACACCCGAAACAACGATAATTCTAAGATATTATTTACAAAGCAATGTTAAAAGATCGTATATGATATCATATTAATATATATGATTCTTGTATAATTTAATAACAATTATTTCACAATTATAAAGGAGGTTAACCTACCCTCAACCAAGGAAAAGTACAAGGTAAGGGTTTATTTCGCAATCTCTCTATTATCTGAGGTTGTTTATACGTAATAATCTACTGGGATCTCTTTATCATCCACATCCATGTTTCCTAAAAATGAATTTCAAAACATTTTTACTATTTACTAGAATATGGGTTAAAGTAATTTATACCCTTGTTTTACTTTTTATAAGAGGTTTATAAAGGAATCTTTCCGTCGTTTTCCAAACATGGTGCTTTTTAACCTTTTCGACAAAATTAAGGTAAGAATGTTTTTTTTAACTTATACGGCGGGTGCGGCTATTTTCCTCCGTTATAAAATCGTCGAAGCTTCCTTACAAGCTTATAAGAATATTTTCAAAGAAAATGTTTTATTTCATAAATATAATACTCTTAAATGATTTCAAAATAGAAAGAGATATTTCTCTAAAAAGAGTTTTGATTTCATCTATGTCAACATCCTTTGATGGATTTTACGCTTATTTGAAGTTGATTTATTATGATACAAAACTTCTATATTGTATTGAAGGTTTTGTGATATGTTTGACTATGGATGTGCTATTTTTATAACATTCATAGTTTATGGTGAAAGTATTGACATTTCGTATGCTATTTTTAATACGAATGTTTATGTTATGTTTAAAGCTTTTCATATGGGAATGCATTGGACTTAATATTTGACGGGTGGAGCCCGCTATAGCTCCTCGATGCATCGGTAGGTCTAATGAGACAAACTAGTGTCTTGGAACAAGGCCTTGGAAAAATATTATTTGTAGTCTTGGCACGAGGCCTTGGCTATGTGGTTATGATAGTCTGGCATTATGAATTCCATCATTATGAAAGTGGTTATTGATATTGCATGTGATTATTCGATTAGTAGAATATCTAGGTGAATAAGTAAATGGAATTATTTCATTCTACTTTGGCCATACTATGTTGAAGTTCAAGTTTAAAAGGCTTTTGTTTTAGTTATACATTGCCTTAAATGTTTATGCTTATTTTTGAAAGTTTCCGCTATATTGTTATCCTTACTGGGCATTTGAGCTCACCCCTTTTCTATGTTTTATTTTTCCCAGGAAGTGAAGAAGTAAATTATGAATGACTTGCAGAGATATTATGTGGGGATATGAGTGTGGAATATGGAGAAAATATGTTGTTGTAGTAATTTTCCACTTTATGATGTAATGTAATACTTTATGAATATATCTAGTGTTTCTAAGGCTACTACACTAATCGGTATTTCGAGATTTGATCTTTCTTGTGATCATGCCAATGTTATGTAATAATGCACCGAATCTAGGTAACTAGGGTCGGGGCATTACAGTCGGTATCAGAGGAAGTTTAGTACAAACCTTGGAAGCTAGATTTAGATAAACTCTGATTAGAGCACATAGATTTAAGATGGACATTGAGGATTAGTATAGAAGAAATTCATAGAATTTTGGTATTGTAGAGATTTTGTGAGTTTTCCGAGAAATACATCCCTGTCTGGATAGGAGCAGGTAGAGGCAGCTCTGGCACAGATGTACCTAGGGGTAAAACCCGAAAACACCTCTTTGAGCTAGACTCGAATGGGAACTGGTGCACGACAACGGGCCTTGCTGCACTCTTGGTTACGACACTCCCAGTGGACATTCTTAGGATAACTCTCATTTTCTGTACAAATCATTATGAAGGGTTTATGAGTATATACTTCCTCAAAAAAAAACCTTCTTATGATTATGGATTATATCCATAAATAGTTCAATTTATGTTAAGTGTTTTATAAGTATGGGATTATGTATTTTGATTCATAAACTGATTTAGTTTATTCCATTGTTTAGAAATGGTGCATAGTGGAAGAAATGAAAACCGAATCAATGCACGCACTCCATGTAGGTATTTCCCTCCTGCTCAAGATAATTATAGTGGAGCTGGTGATGCAACTGGTGCTGATCAGCTAATCACCATACTGGGACAACTCACTCAGGTTATGAATAATAACCTTACCCATATGGAGCACCCTAATCCACAACATGGAGGATCAATGTTAGATCGATTCATGAGGCAACAACCACCAATGCTCAATGGGAGTACAAATCCCTTAGTAGCTGAGCAATGGATATTTTCCCTAGAGAAAATATTTCAGGCTTTGGGGAGTAGTGAAAGGGAAAAAGTTATCATGGCAGTTTACCGCCTCACTGGAGATGCTGATCAATGGTGGTCATTGATTCAAAATACAAAGGAAGATGATGAAGTATCAAATATGGAATGGAGGGAGTTCAATGATCTGTTTTTAGAAAAATACTTTCCTCGTGACCATCAAGCAGATATGGAAAGGCAATTTTTGAGTCTGAGACAAAAGGAGGATGAGAACGTCACAAAGTATGAGGATAACTTTACATGGTTAGAAAGGTATGCTAGACATTATATACGTAACCCAATAAGTAAGATTGATCATTTCTTTGATGGGTTAAAACCATTTCTCCGTCGAGAATTAGTCTCACAATCCTTTTCGTCATACGAAGACATTGTCTCATGTGCTATCAAGACCGAAAAAGAATTCTCTAAGTCTTATGACTTTAAAGAAAATCAAGAGAAGAAGAGACCTGCTGATCAATATGGGAATGGAAATAAGGGGAAGAAGGGAAAGTTTGAATATCCATCCTGTGGTAAATGCGGGAAGAAACACACTGGTACTTGCTTGAAGGGAATGGGAGTTTGTTACAAGTGTGGTGAAAAAGGACACCAAGCTCATGATTGCAAGGGGAAGAAGGAAGCTACCAACGTTCAGTGCCACAATTACAGGGAGATGGGGCATTATGAAAATGAATGTCCAAAATGTCAGGAGAACTTACCTCAGAAAAGGCCAAGGGATCAAGGCCAAGCTTATGCTATCACTACTGCTGAGGTAGAAGCTCTGAAAGACATGGGGGCAGGTAATTTAATGGTTTCCTCAAGTTTAGAAAATGCATTATTTGATTCTGGATCATCGCATTATTTCATATCTTCACAGTTTGCTAAGAAAATTAGATATTTCCAATTTTATTTAACAAGGGAGTTGTCTGTTAAAACTCCTAAGGGAAGTATCATTACAACAAAGTTTTGTGAATCAGTCCCCATTAGAGCACATAAATGTTCATTATCTGCTGATCTCATCGTCATACCTATGAATGAGTTTGATATAATCCTCGGTATGGGCTGGCTTTCGGACTATGATGCGAAGATTTATTGTAAGAATAAAGAGGTTACGATTCTTGATCATAATGATAAGGAACACCTTATCTTTAGAGCAGAATCGTCACCACCTAATTCTTATTTATATCCACCCCCAGTAGCTCAACTAAATTCAATTATTTGGGAGGAAGAGAATGAAATAACTGTGGGTGAGGAAAGGAATGTTCAAATAGAGGATGTACCTGTTGTGAATGAATTTGTAGGTGTATTTCCGGAAGATTTACCTAGACATCCTCTAGAACGATAAGTCGAGTTTTCCATTGATTTAATTCCTGGATCAAAGCCTATATCGAAGATCCCTTATAGAATGGCCACTGTAGAATTAGTTCAAATAAAGAAACAACTAGAGGAATTGAGTAATAAAGGATTTATTCGCCCTAGTGTTTCTCTATGGGGAGCCCCTGTTCTTTTTGTTAAAAAGAAATATGGATCTATGAGGTTATGTATCGACTACAGGGAGATCAATGCTATAACTATAAAGAACAAGTATCCCCTACCTTGCATTGATGATTTATTTGACCAACTGCAAGGAGCTCAATACTTTTCAAAGATTGACCTTTGATCTAGATACCATCAGTTGTGTGTAAATAAAGAAGACATTCTGAAGACAACATTTCGAACCAGGTACAGGCATTACGAGTTTACTGTAATTCCTTTTGGATTGACTAATGCACCCTCTGTATTCATGGATCTGATGAATAGAGTTTTCAAGGAGTATCTTGATGAATTTGTGGTGGTATTTATTGACGATATCTTGGTATACTCTAAAAGCTACGAAGATCATGAAAATCACTTGCGCATTATCTTGAAGACTCTGAGAAGACATGAATTATATGGGACGTTTAGCAAGTGTGAATTCTGGCTTCATGAGATTTCTTTTCTTGGCCATATTGTCTCTAAAGATGGAATCTCTATTGATCCTTATAAGACTAAGGCGATCCAATAATGGCCAACACCTACGAGTATAACTGAGGTACGTAGTTTTATTGGTTTGGCAGGTTATTATCGACGATTCGTCCAAAATTTTGCCCGATTGGCTAACCCATTAACGAAACTCACACGTAAAGGGGTTAAATTTGTTTGGACAAAAGAGTGTGAAGAATGTTTCGAAGAACTGAATAGAAGATTAGTCAATGCTCCTATATTGACTCTACCATCGGGGAATGATGGGTTCGTTATTTATAGTGATGCATCAAAGAAAGGACTTGGTTGTGTACTTATGCAGAATGATAGAGTTATTTCCTATGCATCACGACAGTTGAAAATTAATGAAAAAATCTATCCTAATCATGATCTCGAGTTAGCAGCTGTGATCTTTTCTTTGAAGATATAGAGACACTACCTCTATGGTAATAAATGTGAGATTTATACTAATCACAAGAGTTTGAAGTATATTTTCTCACAAAAAGGACTCAACATGAGGCAAAGGAGATGGCTTGAATTACTCTTGGATTATGATTGCACGATACACTACCACCCGAAGAAAGAAAACAAGGTGGAAGATGCTTTGAGTATAAAAGACCATGGAGTTTTGAAAAATATGAGAATTGAAAGGGATCCAATTTTCATGGATCTAGTGAAGATGGATATGGGAATAACCAGGGAAGGTGAAACATCAATTCTTTTTCAAATGGTTTCCAAACCATATTTACTAGAAAGGATTAAGAGTTCTCAGACCGATGATGAAGAATTCCAAAAGAAAATTAAAGATGTGAATGATGGGAGATTGAGAGACTTTGTGTATGAAGATGGAATTTTGAAATTTTGGGAAGAGACTTTGTGTTCCCGATATACCTGATCTAAAAAGGGAATTGCTGGATAATGCTCATAGTTCCAATTTATCTATACACCCTGGGAGCACCAAAATGTATAGAGATTTGAAGGAAAATTTTTGGTGGGACAACATGAAGAGGAATATTTCTGATTTTGTGTCAAGATGTATGGTTTGTTAGCAAGTGAAAGCTGGAAGGCAACAGCCTGGAGGAGTCATGAAACCTCTTCCCATACCGGAGTGGAAATGGGACAATATTACGATGGACTTTGTCATGGAGCTACCAAAGACTCCTAGAAGGAATGATGCGATATGGGTTATTTTTGATCGTCTTACCAAGTCAGCACATTTTCTTGCTATAAGAGAAGATCTACCCCTGGAACGTCTAGCAAGACTATATATTAATGAAGTTGTGAGACTTCATGGAGTACCCCTATCGATTATTTCTGATCGTGATCCCCGTTTTACTTCAAGATTTTGGAAAAGTCTTCAGAAATCCCTGGATACTGAACTTCATTTGAGCACTTCTTACCACCCTCAGACAGATGGACAATCAGAACGGACTATTCAAACCATAGAAGACATGTTGAGATCTTTCTCACTTGACTTTCAGGGTATGTGGGATCAATACTTACCTCTCGTAGAATTTTCCTATAACAATAGCTTCCATTCGAGTATTCAGATGGCACCATATGAAGCGTTATATGGAAAGAGATGTCGTACACCAACCTGTTGGGATGACGTTGGTGAAAGAAAACTTGTAGGCCCAGAACTGGTGGAGGAAATGATGGAAAAGGTGAAGGTAATCCAAAATCACATCAAAGCAGCTCAAAGTAGGCAGAAGAGCTATGTCGATAATCAAAGGAAAGATTTGGAATTTCAAGTCGGTGATCATGTTTTCCTAAAGGTATATCCATGGAAGGGAGTCATATGTTTTGGTAAGAAAAGTAAATTGAGTCCCAGGTACATCGGACCTTTCGAAATTCTAGAACGAATTGGGGCTGTAGCTTACCGATTGGCAATTCCACCAAGTCTCTCCAAAGTTCACGATGTGTTCCACGTATCTCTGTTGAGGAAATACATGCCTGACCCAATGTATGTACTCACCTACGAGGAGTTAGAACTGGAACCCGATCTATCTTATTGCGAATAGCCCGTCAAGATTCTTGATACGAGAGAACAAGTGCTGAGAAATCGGACAACACGTCTGGTAAAAGTTTTGTGGAGAAACCATAAGATGGAAGATGCAACATGGGAACCCGAGGAACTTATGATGAAGAACCACCCGAGTCTTTTCATGTGGAAGTATTCTAGAAATTTTGAGGATGAAATTATTTGAAGGAGGGGAGAATTTAACACCCCAATCTTCTACGGTACGCTTCTCTTTGAATAATGTGATAGTGTGTGTTGTACGCAACACAATGTTCTAACACACCATAACCAATCAAACTAGCCGTTATGAATAGAAATACCAACTTTTTGAATTATATATATTTTATATTTCAAAAAGGACTTCATTTTTGGATTCGGAATATCGAATTTAGCCTAAGGTGAATTTTTTGTACTTTTCGGATAACTTTAATATTTTGATGAATAGTGAAAATTACTAAATTTTAATTAAAAACAACTTTTTTAATCGAAATAATTTATATTGATAAATTATGAATTTGAGTGGTTTTAAAGTATATTTGTAATATATTTTTACTATTTAATACAATGTTGGTCATTGGACATAATTTCACAAGTAAACGAGACATAAACAAGTGTCAATCTTTTGATAGTTATTATCTCTTAAAAACACGTTTTTTGTTTTGACAGCGGGAATTAATTTTAAATTAATTTCTGCCACTTCTGTGTTTTGAATTTAGAAAAATGGATTCCATATTTGGAATCAGGATGTTCAAATTGTGTAAATAGGTATCTTTTATTTTTAGACATTTTGAATAATTACTGCGGTAAATATTTTATTTACCATGGTTAAGGGTAAATCCGGTAAATAAGGGTTAAAAAATAATATTATAATAATACTAAATTACCCTAAAACGTGTCCTAGACTTATTGGTTGATACATGTTCAACCATAGGCATCTTTGGGTCGATTTTGGGACCCCATGGTGCCACTTGTAGGTGATAGGGACACTTTATTTTAATTAAGTTAAAATGAATACAAAAACTACACAAGCATATATCTTTTAGAAAAAAAATTTTTACATAGGGTTATATATGTTGGATTTTAGATTATAAATATTAATTAGAAATATAAAATGATTTCCTACATAATTATATTTTATTCATAATTTTTAGACATTAAATAATTTAATTTCATTATGACACAATGATGATGAAGTAATTACTATAATAGTGAAAAATTAAAATAATTGATATTATAAATACCAAAATAAATATAATATGAAACTTTTAATGAATTAAACTAATTTTATAGGATAATATGATATATTAGGATTGATTTAATTGACTTTTTTCGAAGTAATCAATATGTTATAAGTTTCACAAAAATCAACTATTGAATAGTGTAAAAATTGACATAAAAGAGTTCTTAAAACAAATATTATATTATTAATTGATATTAAATTTATAAAAATCTAAGGATCAGCCAAGAGACTTTTATCATGATAGTTGAATCATTAATGGACCACTTGGGGGTCTCTTGGATGTATATAGTAAGTTTATTAACCATATTATATAAAAATACAAAGAGACATTGTAAAAGTGAAACTAATTAACTTAGAGTTAATACTTAATGATAAGGTTAATATAAGTACCCAAACCTGTCTAAATTCTATTGGTTGAGTTGTTTTCGACCCATCCCCACCTTAAAATTTAAATAATAAACTTTTGAGCCATTAGAAACCGAATATGAATTTATTATAAACTAATATTTCTAGCTTTTCCAAAGGTGCCCCTCACCCCTCTTATAAAAGGGCACTCCTCCTTCTCATTTCTTCACACCTTCAAAGCCTTTTAGTTCGGACAAAATCTACCCAAATAACCTACCAAGTTCCTTCACTACAACCTTGGGACTTAGTTTGATCAGAAATCCAACATAAGGATCCCTTTTGATCAAATCAAAAGGAAGAACCCGAAGAATAGGTAATGATTTCACCACCCTTTTTCCAAGTTCCTTTCTTCTTCCACTTTTTCTTACATTGTTGTTACCATTATAAAATAATAACTCTAGTATAATATATATACATTGATGTTATTATAAATATGGTAAAACCATATTTACTATTCTATCCATCCTTTGAGTAACATGTCACCATACGTGCGTACGTACGGCCTACCGTCTCCACGTCGTGGTGTAATTTTTATTCAATAAATTATTATTTGGATGGGTATAATAATGATGTGTCACTTTTAAAAATAATAACTATGACATGATAATGATTCTGTATATATGATATACCATCCAATTATATATTATATTAATGTCAAAATAATGATATTATCGCTCGTGCGTACGTACGGACTACCGTCTCCACGAACACGATAAGATTCATTCTCCATCATATCCATTCAAGTATAATTATCACTTGATGATTTAAAAATAATGTTTAAGGACTTGATATCATTCTGGATATGAATAAGATACAACATATACATGAAAAACATGTCTTACTTAACAAAACTTATAAAAGAAAATGAGTAAGTTAACACCCGAAACAACGATAATTCTAAGATATTATTAACAAAGCAATGTTAAAAGATCATATATGATATCATATTAATATATATGATTCTTGTATAATTTAATAACAATTATTTCACCATTATACAGGATGTTAACCTACCCTCAACCAAGGAAATGTACAAGGTAAGGGTTTATTTCGCAATCTCTCCATTATCCGAGGTTGTTTATACATAATAATCTACTGGGATCTCTTTATCATCCACATCCATGTTTCTTAAAAATGAATTTCAAAACATTTTTACTATTTACTAGAATATAGGTTAAAGTCATTTATACCCTTTTTTTACTTTTTATAAGAGGTTTATAAAGGAATCTTTTCGTCGTTTTCCAAACAGGGTGCTTTTTAACCATTTCGACAAAATTAAGGTAAGAATGTTTTTTTTAACTTATACGGCGGGTGCGGCTATTTTCCGCCATTATAAAATAGTCGAAGCTTCCCTTACAATCTTATAGGAATATTTTAAAAGAAAATGTTTTATTTCATAAATATAATACACCTAAATGATTTCAAAATAGAAAGAGATATTTCTCTAAAAAGAGTTTTGATTTCATCTATGTCAACATCCTTGGATGGATTTTACGCTTATTTGAAGTTGATTTATTATGATACAAAAATTCTATATTGTATTGAAGGTTTTGTGTTATGTTTGACTGTGGATGTGCTATTTTTATACCATTCATAGTTTATGGTGAAAGTATTGACATTTTGTATGCTATTTTTAATACGAATGTTTATGTTATGTTTAAACCTTTTCATATGGGAATGCATTGGACTTAATATGTGATGGGTGGAGCCCGCTATAGCTCCTCGATGCATCGGTAGGTCTCATGAGACAAACTAGTGTCTTGGAACAAGGCCTTGGTAAAATCTTATTTGTAGTCTTGGCACGAGGCTTTGGCTATGTGGTTATGATAGTCTGGCATTATGCATTCCATCATTATGAAAGTGGTTATTGATATTGCATGTGATTATTCGATTAGTAGAATATCCATGTGAACAAGTAAATGGCATTATTTAATTCTACGTTTTCCATACTATGTTGAAGTTCAAGTTTAAAAGGCTTTTGTTTTAGTTTTACATTGGCTTAAATGTTTATGCTTATTTTTGAAAGTTTCCGCTATATTGTTATCCTTACTGGGCATTTGAGATCACCCCTTTTCTATGTTTTATTTTTCCCAAGAAGTGAAGAAGTAAATTATGAATGACCTGTAGAGATATTATGTGGGGATATGAGTGTGGAATATGGAGAAAATATGTTGTTGTAGTAATTTTCCACTTTATGATCTAATGTAAAACTTTATGAATATATCTAGTGTTTCCAAGGCTACTAAACCAATCAGTCTTTCGAGATTTGATCTTTCTTGTGATCATGCCAATGTTATGTAATAATGCACTGACTCTAGGTAACTAGGGTCGGGGTGTTATAGTATTAGTTGGAATTGGCATCATTGAACGAGAGGATCCAAAACATCTTATATGATTCCTAAATTCTTCAGTATCTCCATGATTATTACCATGTTATTGACTTAGAATAGTTGGATATTAGGGACAATGAAACATTCAGGAGGTGACTAGTAGAGATCTAGGATCACTGATAAAATGTGTTTTATAGATGAAACATTCCATTGAATTTTGTGACGTGGAGGCATGGTGGCCTGGAAGAGAGTACTTGGGAGTGAGATATCTAGATTTTTCTATGGTACATGGAATTATTTTTATTTTTTCCATATTTTGTTGGTTTTGAGGATGTGATGTTTGGATATTTCTAGTTTATGATATGTGTTATTTTCCTTGATAGTGTTTTCTATGATAATGTTTCTATAATATGAAAAATGGAAGAAATAATTCCCAATCAAGAGGTGTTACACCTAAAAATAATTAAATTTTTTCATGTGAGTCAGTATCATCCAATGTAGAAAATATATTGACATGGAAAATGGAATTCCATTATTTATGTGTTTGGGGAAGTACTATCTGCTGGTTATGATGGTTTTTGGTTTGGGAAATGTGGATTTTGAGATGGTTGTATGGTGATGTGGTTATGTGGTGATATATTTTTTTTTGAAAATGTGGTGGTTTGTGGATGATACTATATGATGTTGTATTATTACTAATGAGTGGTGGTGGTCTAGTAGTACGATGTGCTTGTGGGTGTTTCATTTTTTTGTGTTTGGCTATTGGTAGTGTTTAAGGAGTAACTAGAACCATGAGTGGTGTATTGTGGGAATTTTGTTTATAAACATTTCTTTTCTTCAGGATTGGTTTTGATTCTCAAGGGATATAATCACTTTAAAGGAATCTAATGTAATTGATCAAGCATTACTAGCATGTTATTTTTTTGTTTTGTGGTTGAAGTGTGTTACGGGGAGGTCTTAGAGGGTCTAGAGGTGTTGGAGCTGCAATTGTGATATAGTGGGACTTTTACACCATAAAATAGGAGTTTATGGAATAAGTGTGCAATTTTAGGATTGTGTGGATATTTTTTAGTCATTTTGTTTGTCAGGTAAGTGACACATGAAATAAGTTTACATCATAAAATGGAATGTCCTGGAATTAAATCTTTTAAGCTCAAGGCACCATTTGTTTTGTAGAATAGAGATTCGGGCCTTGAAAGTGAGTTTTATGGCTTTAAAACCCTATAACCCATGGAACCTATATTGTAAATTTGTAATATGTTCCATAAATGGGGTAAATTACATCCTATATATATGTTTTCATCTAGATTTTTTCTTTTCATTCATCTATCATTTCCACTCACTTTGTGAGTGCACCCTAGAGATTTTATAGGATTTATCACCCCTTCATACTTCTAACTTGATCATGGGTTTTATTGGTTTTTATTTGGAGATCCGTGATGAGTTTTCACCTTAATCCCAAAATTTCCCTCGTTTATCTCTCATATTTTTTCTACACTCTTTTGTTTTTTCTTTGGGGGTTAGTTGGACTATGTTTTGATGATTCTTTGACGTTGTGTAGGTTGATACATTGTTTCCTAGTGCAGTTAAAGTCTTTAGCCTATTTCTTTTTCTCTTTGTGGTGCACATAAAGATCTGAATGCTTCTTTGAGAAAGAGGATCATCATTATCTCCCTCTTTACATGCTACGTGTGAGAATTTATTGGTTTTATATTCCTTTAAGAGGATATTAGGAGTCCTTATAATACGATAATAAATTAGAATAACTAAAATTTATGGGTATAGGGGATAAAACACATGATTTTCTATTTTGATATATTTTATTGATGATATTGTGCATTCTTGCTGCTAATACTAAAAATAACAACAGTTTGGAGCCTTGATTACACTTTTTATGATATATTGTGAGACCCTTATTGTATTATTGTTTTATCTCACCATGAAAAATGGATTATATATATATATATATATATTTGTGTGTGTGTGTGTGTGTGTGTGGATAAAAAATTTATTTCCCATAGAAATATGGCTTTATAATACCCATGCTAAAGAAAGAAGTAATATGAAAAAATCCATGAATAAATTGTAGAATCTAATATGTTTTTCTATTGTGCGTTCTTGTAATTTTTGTGTTAACCTACGTGGATTGGGTTACTGTGTGTGATAGAGGTGACAAGATATTCTATGTGATGTGTGGGGATATGATGTAGTAATTTGTTGACATAAATGTTATATGGGAAGTTCTGGTTGTGGTGTACAATGGTTTGATTCATGGTAGTGATGATGTGTGGTGGTGCAGTGTTGTGTTGTGGTGTTGCATGACGTTTTTAGCATATGATGGTTGTGGTTATTATTTGAGATAGTTATAGTGCATATTGGTTATGGTTAATGTGGGTTGTCATGTAATATGGATAATATTTGTGGTTATTGGGGTGAGTTTATTTGGATGTTGTGGCATGCCGGTGACTATTGATGTGAGTTGGGCCAGATGTGATGTGATTTAGTTGTATTAGTTGCCTAGTTAGCCATGAAATAAATGGAGATGCTAAATGAAATGAAAGAATGAGTTGAATAAAATAATGGGTTGCATAAATGTGAGTGACATGGATCTGAATAAGAGTTAGTGGTGCGTTGTAAATGGAAGTGGAAGTGTGTGGATTGTGTGGTGGTTGTGTGGTATGATACATATAATAGTGGAAGAGGTTTTGACAATTGACAAGTGGTTTGATGGTGGTTTTGTGGTGTGTGATAATGTAGCGGTTGGGAACCCAAAGGTTATGTTTTTTTGTTTTTTATATATCACATATTATTTGTGTTATTTCTATATGTTCCCCACCTGAGTTAGATAGCCCTACCAATTCTCAAAGATTCTGGGTTTTGGGTTTTTTCCCCATCGTTATGGACGGTGGTGATACAGATGGCCAGATACCCCCTCTTCCCTGATCTTCCATTATCAGTAAAGTCCTAGGTGTATTCAGGCGAGATATGGTGAGATGTATTCGGTGTATTTAGGCAATGTGTAATGTGATGGCCCATATTTATTTTAGTGAGATACGGTGTGATGAGGTTGTGGTGTGAGGTGATATGTGGTGGGGGTCATGCATGGTAGGAGGAGGGAATGAGGTTGATTTCCTTCACATTCATGATACCCAAATTTCCTGATTATGTGATGAGATACATTGTGTTGGCCCTCGTGTCTTCAAGCCAGATGTGATGTGATGGACTAGGTGTATTTCGGTGAGACATGATTTGATGTGTATGAAAGGGATGAGATCACAAGGCATTCAAATTCAGGGCATGATATCAAAAAATCAATGGGGAAAAGGTAGTGGGTTTCCTTATTTTTATTATATTCTGAATTTCTACATTACTATATGGGGTTCTTTATTTGTTGGGAAGGAAATGGTGAGGTTAGGATTGGATGGTCTACCAATTCAGGTGCTTTTTGGTTCTACTGTTTTTTCACTGGTGATTTAGCATGCTATTTTCACATGTTCACTTGAGGCCTTGGGTAAGATCGTAATAATTATAAATATAGGATCACCCTATGTATATAAACTATTTTTCATATTTCAAGGAGGAATTTGGGGATTAATATAGAATTTTCTAGATTGGGCATTGGAGCAATTATTGAGTCACTACTGTTGAGTTGCTGCTATATGACTTATCTTTTGGCATTTTATTTTGGAAACCTTTATTTGTATATTTTGAAATTTATCATGTACTATGAGATGGTTTTGGGTTTATTTTATGTTATATTCTATATTTAGTTGGTGGGTTTTTATCTTATCTTCTGATCTCATTTTACTTTAGAGGGAAATTCCTCCTATATGTCATATTTTGGTACTATTGATACTTGTTTCTATCCCAAGGCCTACTTGAGGTAGGAATCAAGGGTTCATTATCTACCTTACATAAATTTCATCCCAATACTGGTATATTTTGAGGGATAGGGTCATGACACTAAATATATAAACCAAAAATGTCTTAGGAATGAATGTAAAAAAATATTTGATTTGAGTCATGTAATTATTGGATAGGTATTTCTAAGAATAATGAGTTTTTATTAAAGATAGTATATAAATTATGTGTTCATGGAATTAGATATGAGGGTTTGAGTCCAAATTGTGACATCTCATGTCACTTATTTAATGTTTATAATTTTAGAAATCAGGATCAACAACATTCAATAGAACAAAAAAAAAGACATATAAGGGTAAAAATATGTTCATTAATGAAGAGTTATGGAAATGAAGATTATATCATTAATATGTTGAGATTATGTAGGATGATAGGACCATATATAGATTCATGGTATGATTTTACAAATAAATCATGAAACTAAATAAAAAAATGTTTACATGGAAGCTGATCTTAATGAGAAAGGTGAAGAAGATCTTAGTGTATAAACTCAAGATCACTCAATAATTAGTGATTATGGAATTATAAGATCACTACCCACACGGGGAAATCAACATGAAGATTACATACAAGTAGAATTTCCCAAGAACCAAAACAATATTTTATAGATGATAAATCTATGAAAATTCCCAGGGGATTAGTATTTTCAATTCTAGATCTACAATATTTTTTTATCATTTTGATTGTTTTTTTTCATTATTTGTGCCTATTATTACTTCACTTTTTGATCTCAAAGTATATTATTATACTAGTAACTAATAGTTGTAATACAAGGATCTAGGAACTATATTTTTCATATTAGGGGTTTAAAAATATTTTAAATTATTGTTTGCTGTCATGATGGGAAATTTTAGTAAGTTCATTGCGAGGATTGATTTGCTGATTATTATATTTCCTCTAATTATTAACACTTTTTTTATTCTCCCCTATTTTGTTCAATAAATTATTCCAAATATATAGTTATATATAATAAAATGTATCTAGGTGGTAATGAAAGATAACAGGTTGTTGATCTCTAGCCATGTTCTGTGGGGTTCTATTCATTTTTTGACCTACAAGAAGAAGAATATAAGGGTTTACCTATATTATTTAGGGTTTTATCTTACCATTAGAGTTAGGTAGGATACAAAGAACAGTGAACATGTAATAGTAATGAATTATTTCATTCTATTAACTTAATATTTGGATTTATTAACATTAATTTATAATTATAAATTCATCTTTTAATTTTTCATACCCATCACCAAAACCCCCATTACTTTCATTCTTTGAATTCTTAAAAAAGTAGAAATATATAAAAATTAAAAATGAAAAGGATTGAGTAAATGAGTATCCTTTTGGGGAGAAAACACTATTTTTCACTATTATACACTATTAGGGGAAATAAAAATAATACATTTCCCATCCTATGTGTAACACCTTATGATTTTGGAATATATTTCACTTAAATAAATGTGTAGTGTTTAATAAATTTTTTTCACAAGCTATGCTACACAAAAAGAAATCGTTATACAACCATTATGATATATTCATTTCATTTTTGGGAATAAGTAAATTTAAACACATTATAAAAAAATTTAGAAAAAATTGACCTCATTTTAACACTAATTAATTGTTAAAATTCAATTATTATAGCTAAATAAATAATAGGTTCATTTTATACTTAAAAATTAATTTTTTCTAATATTGGATTTTATACACTATGGATTTTTATTTCATGAAACTATATATATTATCATTAAATAATGATAAAATATATTTTCTATATTAATAACATATTGAAACTAATTTATGTAGTAATTTTTTGGAAATAAGAAAAAAAATTAAAGTATAAAAACCTTATTTTTCTACAAACACATCCTATGTTTTAATTTAAAAGTTAATTTTTTTCATATTTAGAAATTGAATTCGATTAAATGATTTCAAAATTAATATTTAGAACATCATTTTTTTATGTGTGGAAATTTTATATTCTTTCAAGAAAATAATTACTTTGGTTATGTTTTAATCAAGGTTATAAAAGGTAAAAATTAGTAACATAAGGATTGAATTTTATTAAGTTTACATGAAACTTAAAAGTTATAGAAGACATTTAGTAGTTTTAAATTCATACCCACATGTCTCACCAACCTTTATTCACCTAACTGTTATGTAATTCCATTATTAATCCTCACATATCGTACATTTCCCACTCAAAGTCCCACTTTCCCACATATAAAAGGAGATCACATTCACCCACATTAAGATGCACCTCTAATACCAAATTATATAGAACCTATACCCATTTCACCAGAGCGATGTTTCATCCTACGCGAGGTCATAGCGACGATGGAACCCTATGATGATCGATGATGACTCCCCCCCCCTTCCTGGAGGCGGGAGGGGGAGGATGAATTGGATCGGCAACCTCTGAGCTCACAAAAACTGTTTACCCCTTCTCTAACCCTAATTTTCTCCCAGATTTCCCAATGATCTTTTTGATCCCGAAGGTTTCGGATTTGCATATTGGTGGTCCACAGTTTTCGATTACAATGTCAGAGTTCTTGGAAGCTTTGATTCATTTGGATCTAATTTTGGCCACACGTTTCAATCTTTGAAGGCCCTCGGTTGACGATTTTGATCGATTCGTCTTCAGTAAATGGGATTTGAAAGACCATGTGATTTTTGGTCTTATGGATAGACGACACTTCAGGATTCATTTTTCTTCAGAAGTTGATCTGATTCGGTCTTGGTCTAGTTCCCCTTGGCGATGCAATGGTTTCAAATTCTCACATTTGATATGGTTGTTTTATCTTTGCATGAACTATGATCCAACCTCCAGAACGATATGGGTAATCCTCCATCAACTACCTCTTCCCATTCAGAATCCATCAATTCTTCATATGATTGGGAATATGGTGGGTCGTTTTCTTTGTTCTGACATTCGCACTTCCACTGTACGCCACCCGATCAATCCTCGCATCTACGTTGAGGTAGATGTGTCAAAGCCTCTGTTGGAGTGGTTTTGGATTGCATTTGGCTTGGAGTTTAGATGGAAACAAGAAGTTGTGTTTGAGTCATGGGTCAACTACTATTAGCAATGCTGTCGATTGGGGAATTTAGCATCTGAGTGTCATGCGTAAGGTTTCAAGAAGAGGAATTATGTTCAAAGGATGAGGCCTGGTGAAGGATAGAGGAGGGCGTGTGATAATGATCCTGGGAAGGGCTCTGGTATGGTGAATATGGGTCAATTGGCAGTGGGTAAGGCTGAAGAGGTCTCCCTAAATCCGATGGTTGCTTCAGTTTTTAATTAGTTGACGAGTGATCTGTAGGTTGGGGATCGTGGGATACCGAATGATGATAATTGTGGCTCTAGTGTCAGAGGTGAGTTGGCTTTTAGCAGTAGGGTTGAGAGGGTGAAACTTGTGGTAGTGGAGAAAACATTCCATGCAGTGCATGGTGATCCTTATGTGGGGGCTTCGAAAGGACATGATACTAAAATTGACTGGAATAAGGATTATGGAGGGGTCCTCATTACAGTTCCTACAAGAAACTGTTTTGAGGGTTTAGAATAAGAGGATGCAGAGGTGAATAACCAAGTAAATACTGGTTCCAATGCAGAGACTGGATCTCAGGAGGATACTGATACAAATTCAGAAAAGAGGATGGTGTTGTATAATGATCATGAAATGGTTTAAAATCCACAATGATTAGTATTAATTGATGATAATGCTCAGTTTCAGCAGAATCAGTGAGCACCTTATAAAAATGTGTTTACCCATAGGAAGTGGGGGGATATTTTTGAGAGTGATAAAGAAAATAATGGTGGATTGGTGAAGGCCTCGTATAAAAACATTGTCCAGGGGGAAGGTGAAGGTATTAGGAAACCAGGGGGTGCAGATTACCTCCCCACGAAGGCAGCCGAGGAAATATTACTCCATTTTTCCAAAGCCGATGACCACTAGGTCATCTATAACAAAGGGAGGTGAGGCAGGTCTGAATAAAGGTATGTAATCTTCTAATGAATTTATTTTTTTGGAGCGGTTGAATTTGAGGAAGAAGTATGACAAAATCCTGAAGCATTATGAAAGCTAGGAATGGGAATCGGCCACTGCGGAGGATGCTTTCTATCATGGGTGTGGTGACGGGTATGGTTCTGATGGTTTCTAGTTGATGTTTTTGGGATTGTGTTCTTGTGTACTGAATTTTTCTTTTATTTTAATAAATGTTCGGAGGTTATCCTCTTACTGACTTTCTAGGTATACTCATTACACCTCCCCTGGGGTTCAATAAAAATTGTTCAATCCCTATATTGTATGAAAAAAACTCAAATTCCTTCAATTCCAAAATAACCTATATGTGGTGATTTAAACATTAACGTTAATGTGCTTTTGTTAAAGTAAGGAGAAAAATGAAAAGGTTATTTCCCAATATAATTTTCAAATTGAGATTACTATGAGTGAATTTCCATATGGGTAAAATTTATAGAGGATTTATCTTTAAAACCTCAACCATTTTATTACCCTTTATTTATTATTGTAGTTTTATGTATCCTCTCTCAATTTCATTACTCATGGAAAATAATTTAACCTATTTGACACTTAAAAGTGAAATTGAACCCACCTATCTTTTTTTTGGTTTGTAATGTTCCTCTTATATGTATAGATACATTTATAGATGTCTTATTCCATACTTAAATAATTAATTAAGGCAATTTTATAAATTTTTTAATTTCCTTACAAAAGTTTGAAAGGAATGTTTTATCATTTTCCACGCATACTATTTTGATAAATGTATTAATTTTTAATGTATTACCTATAAATAGATTCATTAACCATTATGATACTTCTTATTTATTAATCTTCCATTCAATGTTTAAAATTATATCTCCAAGTTATTTTAATTATTAATTAGTTTGAAAATAAAATGTATATTTTTTTTTCTTTTCAAAATGAGTTATCCAAAAATATTAAAAAATGTTTTTTCAATTATGTATATATTATTTGGTTTTATATATATTACTCTTGGTATAAGTTCTTATGATACTATATTCCTTCCTTCCCTAGAAGAGTTAGAAAAAATATGTTTTAAGGAAGTTTTCATGAAACCAATTTCATTCCCATAGGTAAATTACGCTATGTTGAAATGATAAATTATTTTATGATCATCCTGAATAATTATGTAATGTATTTATTATGTTATGGGTAAGACCAAAATTATATATCCCTCTAATGAATTAGGTAGTGTTTCATATATCATAAACTCAAAGAATACATGAGCTATTATCCCTATCCCAAGACAACCTTTCATATGATGTTTAAAAACTATGAATTTATAGTTATTCCATTTGGACTTACCAACACCACCACTATTTTCATGGATATAATGAATAGATAGTTTAGATATTACAATTATCAGTTTTTAGTAGTATTTATAGATTATATTCTCAAATATTTGTAGAGAAATTTAGAGAATGAATATTATCTGTGGAGTATTTTAAAGATCTTGAGGTAGAAGAATCTGAATTCACAATTCAAAAACATGAATTATATCTATATAAAGTATCATAATCATGTTTTATAATAACCAATGATGATATATATTTGTATCCATCTAAGGTTGAGGTTTATGAACAATAGACCCGACTAACCTGGGTGATTAAGATGTGTATCATTTATTGATTGGATGGATACTATCGAAACATTGTGAGAAATTTCTCATACATATCAAATCCAATAACCATGTTGAAATGAAAGGGAGAAAAGTTCCTTTAGAAAGATGAATGTGAAGAAAATTTGAAGGAGCTAAGGGGAAATTTTATCAGTTCACCTCTACTTACACTACCCTACAATGGATGAGGGTTTGTGATATGTAGTGAACCATTAAAGAAAGTATTGGGATATGTTCTAATTGAAAATAACATGTTGGTATCATATTTTTATGATAATTGAACATTATTAAGACAAATTACCTGATTCATGATCTAGAACTGGAAGTAGTAACCTTTACCTTAAAAATATGGTGGAATTATATTTCTGCTGAAGGGTGTGGTATACATATATTACTCTTAAAACATTTATGTATATATTCACATAGAAAGATTTGAATATGCACCAAAAAATATGGTTAGATTCTATTAAAGATTATAACATCTTAATGCATTACCACATTCAAAAGTTGAATAATGTTGTTGGTACACTCAGTCAGAAGGATCATGCTATATTTTCCATTATAATGAATGAAAAGTTCCAATACTTATTTATTTTTGTAAGATAGACCTTGGAATTAGGTGGGAATGAAAAAAATCCAATCTTTCCAAAATGATTGTTCAACCATCCATCCATGAGAATATTATAGAGTCACCAATTGGGAATTTAGAAATAAAAAATAAGGTAATGATTTTTTCATATTTCAAGCATGACCATGATGGACTAATAATATTTTGGAACTATATTTTTTTACCTTTAATACCAGAATTTAATATGGAGGTATTGGATGGAGCACATAACTCCTCATTCTCTGTCAAACCTATAAGTACAAAGATGTATATAGATCTCAAAAATAATTTCCAGTGAGAAAACATGAAGATATATGTAACATAGTTTTTATCCTAATTCTTGGTGTATAACAAATTTAATTTTGAACAAAATATGTCTAAGGGGATGATTTAAACATTACCCATATTGGTATGGAAATGGTAACAAATTACCATGTATTTTATTATAGGACACCCCATGACATATAAAGTCCATAATTAAATTTGGTTTATAGTTAATCACCTTATCAAATCAGTATATTTTATTTATATTAGACAATATTCATCAATTACCCAACTTTATAGGATATATATTAAGAAATTTATAATTTTTATTGAGGTGCCACTCTCAATTCTATTTTATTGAGATCTGAGGTTTGCCTCAAATTTTTTGATAAGTCTTCAGAAATCATATAATACATAGATTATCTTTATAACTACATATAATATTTAGAAAAATATTCATTCATAGAGGGAACTTTCAAACCCTAGATTATTTTATAATATATTGTTCTCTAGATTTTAATGTTTTTTGAGATAAATAAATTCCTCCAGTAGAATTTTCTTATAACAATAAATTTCAATCATGAATTCAGTATGATCATTATGATGTTCTGTATGGAAATTTGTGTAGAGATTTAAAGTTTTATAATTAATTTATAGAACATAAGATATTGGGACCTAACCTAATTGATGAAATGTCAGAGAAAGTTAAATCCACTCGAAAATACATTATGGAAGCTCAAAGTCGACAAAAGAGTAATGATGAAAATATTTGATGAGGTCTTGAGTTAAAATTTAGTGACAAGGTATTTATAAAATAATCTCCTTGGAAGAATATAAGAATATTTGATATAAAGGGTAATTGATACTTAGATATATCTATCCCTTTGATATTCTTGATCATGTTGGGGTGATAACTTATCACTTGGCACTTCCACTGAACCACTCCAAAGATCTTGATTTCTTCCATGTGTCTCTTTTGAGGATGTAAAATCTTGATAATTCACATTTAATAAGGTTAGTATATATAAATCTATATTATAGATATTTTTATTAGGAATAACTAGTGTAAATTGTATATTACAGATATTAAATGACCCGATACAAAACTACTCACCTTTTCAAAGTCTAAAAGTAGAACTGTAAATTTACATAATCTACATGGGAACATGAGGATGCAATGAGGTTGAAGAACCCTCATCTATTTCCTTTAGAATAATTAATTTTGAGATAAATTTTATTATAATGTTGGTATAATGTAACACCCTGATACTTTATAATATATTTCTCTAAAATAAATTTGTTGTGATTGAAAACATGTTTTATACGAAATACCAAATTAAAAACATCATTATACAACCATTATGATATATATGTTTAATTGGATGGTATAAATAAAGTTAAAATCATTAAATAATATGTGTATAAATAAAAATAAAGGTCATTTATAATACTAATTCATTGAATATAATTTAATGCTTCAAAATGTATTTTTTCTAAAACTAAATTTTTATGTGCCATATATTTTTATTTCAAAAAATTAAATATATTATGGTAAAATTATGATAAATAATATTTATTATATAAATAATATATTAAAACTAAATTAATTATTAATTTACAGGTAATAAGAATAATTTTTTTTCTTCTAAAAAGTCATTTTTTATGAAAACATGTTTTTATATATATCTTATATTTGGAGTTAAATGAAAGTTTTCAAATATTTATAAATTTAGTTAGATTAAATGGAGTCCTAATTAAGAATCACCATGATAATATTTTTTAATAGGGGACATATTGTTTTAGTAAAAAAATAATTACCATGGTTAGTTTTTAATTAAGTTTAATAACGGTTGAAATTGGTAAATTAAGTAGCTTGAATTTTATTAAGTTTATATGGAAATTAAACATTATAAAATAAATTTTATTGTTTATAAAGTTATACCCACATATCTTAAAAAACATTCCTCACCTAATTCTCCTTACTCATAATAAATTCCATTCTTACATCTTATCTAATAATAATTTTTATATCAAAGACCCTTGTACTCCCCTATAAAAGGAGATCAATTCCAACCCCTTTAAGAAAATCCTCTATTTTGAAATTCTCTTGAACCTAATCATGTTTCATCTCTCATATAATCCTATTACATGTTTGTAAGACCTTTTTTCTAAAAATAATCCTTATTCCTTCCATTTTATAATAATCTTTTAAGAGAAAATTTAAACTCTCCACATTAAAGATATTTCATGAAAGTCAAGTGAAAAATGTAAGGGTTCGTTTCCAATATGATTTTTAAATGGATATTTTTATAAATGATTATCTATCTTGGAAATTATTTTTAACTTTATCTCTAAAACATGAACAATTTTGTTCTCTTCTTGTAATTATTGGGGTTTTACTGGGACTCTCATAATTTCTTTCATTTTGAAAAATAATTTACTCGATATGATGATTAAAAGTGAAACTGACCCCACCTCTTATTTTTGGTAGGTAATAATCCTTATCCATGTCCATTTTATCTTTATATATTTCTTTATCCATGATTTAATAATTTATTATGTTCATTTTATAATATTTTTACTTTATTGAAAAAAGTTTGAAAAGAATTTTTTATGTTTTCCACACATGTTTTTTTTCTAAAATATCACTTATTAAAATATTAAATTTGAACACATTATTTCTTCATTATGAGGATTATACTTGATGATGTTTAATTTAAATTTTTTTCAATCTATTTAAGAATTATTTTAAATATTAATTATTTTAAAATGAAAAGTTATATTTCATCATTTTTATCAATTTAATTTTTCCTATAATATTAAAATGGTGTTTTTTCATCTATATAAAAAACCTTTAATGTTAATTATGTCACTCTTGGGATTTGTTGTTATGATATCATCCATCTTATTTATCTATATTTCTTATCATGTTTATGTTTTATGGGTTTTTTATGAAACTCATTTCTTTCCCATATATTAATTAAGATATGATGAAATAATTAATGTTTTTATGATCTTTGGAATACTTTTATTTGGTTTTCATTATGGGATGGACGAGACAAGAATTATATATGTCTCAAATGCTTTGGTTAATTGTATTTATGTCTCATGAGATCAAAGGGTAAATGGATGGTTAGATAAATTTGAAGAGGGCACACAAGTGGTTAGCCTTATCCCAAGAAGGCACATGAGTGGCTAACCCAATCCTACTATGGGATAAATGTATTAGTGAGTAGCTTTAACATATGATTTATATATGAATGTATATGAAAAAAACATATTTTTTATACTTATGATATGATCTCATGAATCATGATTGATTATTAATGATTTTAGAAAATCATGACTCGTGTATTTTGTAATGAAAAAGCCTTATTCCATGAGTCATGATTTATGGTTCATGAATTGTAGGGTGTGTATTCGTATGTTATGATCATGTTCTCATACCATTATTATTATATTAGGATCACTTGTGATCTTATATTGAAATATCCCATGTTTACCCATACTGATCATATGATATCACCCCTTCTATGTTTATCTTTCCCCAGGTTATGATTAAAGGTTTGAAGTAATATGTGTTCATAAGGGTACTATATGTGAGGAATGTTTGTGAGAGATGACGAATATTTTTTATAAATAAGTAGATTACGTATATATTTCCCAAATACACTTATATTTTATGGTCCTTCGGTATGTATTATTATGAGATGAATTGAATATTCATTTAAGATAACTAAATATTTATTTAAGTGATCCCTGGGTCACCACACCATGATAACTGTTTTCAATAATCAATGTAATATGAATCTATCAAAGAACCTAGTGAAATATACCAGATAAAAAATCATATATAATTTTTTTTATATAAATATAGATAAAATGAATTTTTATGGTAAATAAAGTGTTAATTCAAACATTAAAGTATATTATTGATATATTTACCAAGAAATTTTCAAAATAAATATTTCAAGATCTTTTTTTGAAAACAAAATCTTCACAATCCCTAGTCATTAAAAAAGTGGTGGATAACACAACCCTTTGATACATAATTCTTTGTATTGTATTATCAATGGGGTGATATTATATACATATAAATTAAATTTCAGTTTTTATTTAATGATTGATGTTGAAATTTTTGAATACATATGAACTACCCAATTGGGAATTATATTTAGTTTCAATGATTGAGGTTGTTAATATAAAAAAGATATAAATATATGATTATTTAAGGTAGTTGATGATGTTTGGAAAATTTTTGTGGATACATCCTCAAACCACAAGTGATGATTTTTAACTATTCAAAATTATATAAAATATGTCAATAGTGACTTGGTAATGGCACATTGTTTATAATAAAAAAATTTCATGTGCGGAAAGATGATAATTTAAATAAGAAGTGGATGGAATTAATAATTATGAATAATATTTAAAGAAAATTTTTAAGGTGGATTATATCAAGACACTCAGTTATTTTATTAAGTAGTAAAATATATTTCGATGTCTCAAATCAGACACCTAAGAATCCTAACACAATACCAAATCGTTCTTGAGGGAAGCTCTAGAAAAATCAGATGAGGAGTAAGGATGAGGTAGAGAAAACATGTAGGTGTAGAATGGAGGGAATGGGTAAATGTTCATAGTATGAATGAGACATAAGTAGTTCTTAACCTCTAAAATGTAGGGTAAAATGGGTGGTGGTAGGTGACCACCAACACCCGACTATATTTAATGTTAGGTTATGGAGATGCAAAAGCTTATAAAGAGATGAAACCACTTTTTATAGTACAATGTGGGAAGATTTCATCCCATAAACAGTTTATAATTTACATGATTTTAAAATTGGAACACCAATTAAATCAAAACTATGAAATTCAGAGTCATGTAGTTAATATGTGATTCACTAAGTGGTAAATTATAATAGGTTGATATGAGGTAAGTGTGTGGTAGAGGATTGATGACATGGAATGTGTGAGATAAATAAGAATGTGAGGTATAACTTATGAAGGTTAATTTTCCAGGATAGTTTGTCATTCCATGAGTTTTTTATATGGACGAGATAAGATCATGAGAACAGGGTAAGATATGAAGGTTGTTTCTCTAGGTGAGTACATGATGAAGTTGATTGCGAGGAAGATAGTATGTGAAGCATTGGTATGCGATATAATAATGACATATTTATAGGATTAATGTGAGCATGAATGTAATGTCCTAAACACTAGAAACAAAGAGCCAGTGTATTACATTATTACTTTGGCATATATAAAAGGAATCACATCTCGAAGGACCAAATAGTTTATTCGTATTTGTAAACTAGATACATATGTGATTCACTTATTACATTTTAAAACACAAATTACATCATATTATTTATGAACAATAACATTATTCCCTCTAGTATATCCTGGAATATCAATCATAGTACACTTCATGGATTCCTGGGAAAAGAAAAATAATAAGGGTGAGATCAAATTCTCATCAAGTTCTAAGCATAGAGGAATATATCATGAAGAAATAAGTATAATAAACATGGAAGGGTAATTAAATAAACACACATGCAATTAAATCAATGAAATGTGAATGAAATGAATCCAAAGCTAATATCTACGAAAAAATATCATGTATAATTGTAAAAATGGAAAGGTAAATAAATGAACACATATTATATTTAATTAACATGAATATCATGAATAGATAAGGAAAAATCAATATGGTAAGGTAAATAACTGAAAATTCATTCAATTAAATCAATAATTGATAATGAAATCCAACTATATATAATATAAATGTTAAAATATAATGGATAATAATAAAAAAATTCTTAATGAAGGAAATGCTTAATTTTTGGATGTCATGATATTAGGAATCATGATTCCCATACCATAAAGACCTTTTAAAATATGGTTTAAAACTACCACAAGTTTCATATTTAATGCTAGCTTACTAATTTTCCTTATGATACTACCAATGCATCAATGAGATATAAAATTAAGAGCCCCACCCAACAATGCATATCCAAACTGTTCCCTATATATCTAATAGTAAATTTAATTCATTAAGAATGTTCCTTATCATCAAATATCTGTATTGAATAAAGAATATAGATTATTAATATTTCACCAGATAAAAAATTAACTTTCATAGTAAACACTATATGTAAGAATGGTATATAGTTTAGGAAATATTTATAACTATTATACAAATAATAAAAATAAAATTGAATTGAAATAATAAAAATATTTAATAAACAATAATTCATGTTAAAAACATAAAAATTTAAATATATACACCATGTAAAAGTGAATATGTGCATATTAAAAAAAATTCCCAACGAAATGGAAAATGATAAGAAATCCCTTACAATGACCAAAACATTGAAGTGATAATTAATCAATTAATAGATTATGTGTATCAAATTTAAATCCACATAAAAAACTGGATATAAAAAATAACGTATTTAAATGATAATAAACACATAATCATAGAATTTCAAAGATAATAAAGAGGTAATATAACCAAATGAAAAGAAATTAAGTTGTGGAATTAAATACCATTTGTTAATTCTCTAGTTAAATAAATTTGAATGAAATAAATCAAATTGAAACATTAAATACCATGAATAATTAATTATTCATGATATTACATTTCAAAGTATAATTATATACACCATATAAAATAAATTAGGTGCAAAACATTTCAATATACCTCAATGAAGAAAAATTGAGGCAAAATGTCATACCTTGAGTTTGAATCATCACATAAGTTATTTATCATCCAAAATAATAAAATTATGTCAATTATTTACTTTAATAAGATCCATTTTCAATTTTATTTTTCATTTATTTCACTTATTATGATGTTATGTATTATTAATTAATCAGTCAAGTTTACATTAGATATTTCGATGATATTTGGATTATGTGTCAAAAATGACTTCAGTAGGTTGGAAATGGTTATATATTTCTTTATTTAAACATCCTCATAATTATACTCATGAAATAATAATCATATTTATACATAAATTATACTTTTAAGACAAATAATGAAATATGGTTATGAAAAATAAACTATAGTACAATCAGGGAGATTGTAGGTCGTACGAACGCATGAGTAACGTTTCCATTTTTTTAATGAACATTATTGAATGGAGGTAAGTAATATTACATCTTTATAGAAGGATAATAATATCATAAATGTCATATTATTTATTTATGTATACCTATAAATATAATACATGTGGTGTGGTGATGAAAAGCGAGTCAGATCACATCGTGAAGGTGGCCATCCACACATACACGAACAACGTTATCATCTTTCAGTGAGTGAAAAGTTAAGAAGGAAAATGATATATATTATATTTTAAGACTTATAAATATTTCTTAAATATAAAAATTAATTCATGCATATCACATATATTTATTAATTTTATCCTTATTACCTTTAATCTGAATCATCAATGAAAAACTAATCACATTTCTTCACGAGGTGGTAGTCTTCCATACACATGAGCGATGCAATCGTATCCCCTATGGAATGGAATGTTAAAAAGTTATATATGATATAATAACTATATGGGTATAATTATGTTATATTTATATATATCATATATATATTTTATCGTCATCTTCATACCCAACCATGAGAGGTGTTGATGGAAAACGTGTCACATCGGTTAATGAGGTAGTAGTCCAACATACACATGAGCGATGTTATAACTTCTCATTTGAGGAAGAGGGGATAGATATAGTTCATACCCATAAAATAATAAAATCATAATATATGGGATATACTATTGTTATTATATAATCATAAATGAAGAATATTTGAATGAGGAGGAAGAATAAATAAAATAACGACACACAGTTTGGAATTTTACCTCTTCTCAGACCATATATTTAGAATTACCCATAAAGTATTCCTAGATAAGATTTATAACCAATTAAATGAATATAGGATGAGGGAATTAAATTTTTTAAGTTATTTTGGAATTTTCTGGATGAAAATGGGGTTTAAGGTGCAAATAAGAGATGATAGGTGGGGGGGGGGGTTATAAGTAAGGTGCATGGCACACTTATAAATTTTGAGAAAGAAAAGGTGTAACTATGTTTTTCACATTCCAAAAGGGTATAAAATGAATTATTCTAGATACTTAGACATTATAAGGACTAAATATATCTAGAAAATATAATTTAGTAATGTTTTTTGGTCATTTAAACCTTTATATTTTTCGTTTAACCCATGGTAAACTCATTTTTTCCTTAACCATGGTAATTAATTTTAAAAGATTTAGCTATTAATTATGGTAAACTGTTCAGTTGAAATTATAAAAAAATATAAATTATTCTAATTCCAAAAATTAATTTCATTTAATCATTTTTTTAATAGTAATAAAAATTAATCTTCAATTATTTGCGTAATACGTTATTAAACCGTATTTTATAAAAAATACATTTTTTTAGAAAACAATTCTCTGTTTAAATGATTATTATTTTATTTATAATCAATATATAACCACAATTTTCATAATTTATTTAGTATTATTTATACCCACTAATTTTATGGGTAGTTTATAATAGTAAACTATATTAAAATTCATTTATAATCGGGGTTGTGTATTCCACAAGCAATGAATGAGATTAAATTTAAAGAAATATATTATTTTCAATAGAAAACAACTTATCCAAAAAGGGACCAAACATTTATTATCATGATCCAGGAACACAAATCATTTTAATGTCTTCTATTTTATAGGTCATAAAGCCAGAATAGAGTTACAGATTAGAATTTATATCCTTTTGAAGACAAGTTTCCAAAGATGGTTCCTAGAGCTGGTTCACAAAGTCAGTTCACACAGGTTTGATTTATAGAGCTCCCTTTGTGAATATATTAATCCATGAAGGAATTCCTCCATGAGTCTGATTATTTTTCACAACCATGTGAACTCATAACAATGCTTTTTCACTATTTTTATGGTGTTGTTTCCATTTCCGAACCCCCCAAGTTCTTTACAAAAGGTCTCAAATATTTATAAAACATAGAGCCTACAAATTCCCCTTCATGCATTCATTTCAAAGAGGAGAAGACACATGATACCAATTTATGAAGTTCATGGGATTCATTATACGCTCTTCCAGGAATCCCCTAGGCATCACGAAAACACATCTCGTGTGTTGTTGTGAACATCTACCTTAGGTGGAATGACTTCAATGAAGGACTATGCCCTTCATGAAGGAAGAAATCCCTTTATGGTACTTGAGGCTTTGTGAAAAATTTATCCTTCATGAATAACTCCACATGGGAATCAAGATATCCTTTAAAATACCCTGAGATTTATGAAGCCCCCTCTTTTATGAAGCCTTGATCTACATGAAACCCCATATTTTACTAGACACTGAGCTCCATGAATCCCCCTACTTTGAGAATCCCTATTATTCACAAAGCACTTACCTATGTGTCCAATGGTCTATAATATCGGGGTTGAGCCCCAACACACCGAATTAGGATCTGTGTGGGGCTATAGTCTTGAGCCACAAGCCTGGTCCTTTCAGTATCATCACTGACCCCCATAAAAAATGGATAGTCTCACCGTGAACTTTTAATTCCAGGTCGATGTCATTTGGGGTTGTTCCCTTATATGACCCAAATGTCCACTTCACATATTACAAAGATTAGAGATACTTATCTACACTCCCTTAAGTGAATTGAGTCAACCTAGTCCTCTTGGTCCCTTTATAATGTCACGAGGTTAGATTCCTATCTTGGATTCCTTAAGTACCTTAATCTGAAAAATTCCTCAATAATCTCTTAAAACCTCATCAACTGGCTCCTATCCTAGGTCAAACCAGAGAGTGGCTCTCTTGAATAAGTCCCCACACCAGATATTTCTAAGAATCTTCTTAATAGTAGTCCTCACTATCTGAGGTTAAACTATAACATACCATATCTTTAAAGAATAGGATTCCTTATGTGTCAACCGTAATATTACTCATGTCATGATCATGAGAAGACATTCCATAGTCCTCACTACATGACTTTAAACTGTATAATACCCTATATTTCAAGAATAGGATGCCTTTGGTGTCAAGAATAAGAATACTCATTCCATGATCATGAGAGTAAATTCCATATTACTCACTACATTACTTTAAATTGTATCATACACAATATTTCATGAATATGATGTATTATGCATCATGAATAAGAATCCTCATTCCATGATCATGAGAAGATATTCCATAGTCCTCACTGTATGACTTTAAACTACTAAATACCCTATTTGAAAAGTATAGGATACCTCCTATGACATACATGATATTCTTTATGTGTCAAGAATAAGAGGCCCATTAGTATTCACTACATGACATTACACTGTAGCATTCTCTATCATTCAAGAATAAGATTCCTTGTGCATCCAGTATAATAGGAATCATGTCATGATCTTGAGAATACATTCCATAGTACTCACTACATGAATATAAACAATATTGTACCCTATATGACAAGTGTAGTATGCCTCCTATGACAAACATGATATACCTTATGCATCAAGTATAAGACGACCAATAGTCCTCACTACAAGTATTTAGATTGTAACATACCCAATCATTCAAGAATAGGACACCTTATGCACCCACCATAAGATGCCTCATGCCATGATCTTGAGACGACCACCAAATAGCCATAATTAGCCTCCTCATCAGGTGTAATCTCAAATCATATGCATTGACCCACCAATGAGTGGAGATTCTGTTATGACCTAACACTAGGAAGGTAAATGGGAAACACTAGAGTGAAATCCCCACATATATCTCCACTACTCCCATGTATCCCTCATGGGATCCCGCCTAAGCTGTAAGACCCCATCATATCCCTAAACCCATCATCATGTCAGGATTACCTCATGACCTGAAATGAGTAAGACATAATGGGATGCTTAATACATAATCCCCATGCACCATGTTCTTTGACATGATGTTAAACTACAATCTTACAACATGCATTGCACATGGGATTCCCTCATGATCTGACATGAGTAAGACATGATGGGAAGGCCTCACACCTAAGCCTCATCCACATCCTCACTACTTCTATTAGCACATGAGATTATCCCATACGTAAACCCCAAACACATAATCATTATTTTGAGAAGAGCATGGGCCTCTCTCACATGTAATCACCAACAATATCCTCTCTTCTCCAAGTATCCAATGGGATGCTTTCACATGTAATCCCCAACCACATGGAGCACTTCCAATGGGCCTTCTTCATATGTATAATCATTAATCCATTTAGAAATATGTGGGATTTGATTCCCAACTTACTAGTATAGGTAGGAATCCTTCATGAATTCTAATCCAAACACCCAAATTCACCCTAATGTTCTCCAGGAAACATTCCCAATAGGTTCATATCCACCCAAGAGACCATTTCTTCTCTATGTACCGCTGGTAGCTTCATTGTGTAATCCACACACCAAATCCAACCAATAAAAATCATCTCATGAAGGGAGAATTCCATGTGTAATCACCAAACTATCCTTCATCAACGCTCCCTTCATGGCCTAAGCATACTTATCACGTGACGTTAAACTACATGTATCGGTCCTGTTATACGACCTTAAACCACGACCTCAAACTACATGGTTTTTGATCCTTATCTTCTAAAAAATGTACATAATATGTCTCTATAAGGTTCAATCTCGAACAATGGTAAGCCTAGGAACCCCTCCTTGGGGTGTACCTCCTCGATCCACCCCAAGGGGTGTCCTGGTCAACGTTCATGGTCTAACATCTTACCTTTATAGGACACAACATTCAGATTCTCCTTCACGGGGTGTTCCGATCTGTCTAAATTCACGGTATATAATCTTCCCATTATGGGAAAAAACTCCCTTATATACCTCCATGTGTATTTAGTATCTATCCACCTTCAAGGTTTTACATATTCCCTTTAAGAGACAAACCTCCTGAATCCACTTCCAGGAGGTGTTCTAATACATCCATTGGTAAAAATTCAAGTCGTGGAATCTTCAATTTATAAGAAAATCATACCATATATACATACATAGGGAATCCTTAGTCATCCATTGGTAAACATTATAGTGCTCTCTAATAGGGATATTCCTTTTTGATCCACCTTAATAAGGAATTTTGATCTGTCATCCCTTCATCAAACGCATTAAACTCATGCTCTAATACTTCTCAACCAAACCTTCTAATCTAACTCCACAAGAAGATAAACATGTGACCCCAAATACATACCTCATCTAAAACATGGGATGCCTAAAGTGAAATATTTGGAATATATATTCCCTTGATGTTAGATATCTCAGGATCAACACAGGATGCCCAGGGTTCTACACATGAGATTTCATCCAAAGAGAAAGAATATAGGTTACCAACACACCCATTTTATAGAGAAGCCGAAACATTCCTAACATTTATATTTTCTCCAACAATAGGTTGATTCCCTATCAGGAAAAAGTAGCATAATTTTCCAGAGTCCACAAAAAAAAATGGCTCTATTAAAGAGTTTAATGAACATGACTCAAATCTATGAGGGATAACTGAACTAATAAATGATCTATAAAGAGGAATACATCAAAGGAGGAATTGACAACCCATCGCCTCATTTCAATAAAGGAGCCAAAATCACCAAAAATTGTGGTGGAGGCCACCTTCCTTTGAAAATAGGGAATGTAGGGAAAGAAATACACATCACTATGATGATGTGTTCCCTGGTAGAAAAATCACCAGAAACATATATTTCATGTGTTGTTTAATATCAGTGTTGAATTTTGAATAGAGTATCTTGTACAATATTATTTTTTTTTATTTTGGGGTATTACATTATCCTCAGCTTAAATAAATGAAATCCTTACAATTTAAACTTGACCTTGGTAATCAAGGGTTTGATATTTGAAAATTATTTTTGTTGAAATGGCAAATCATTTGAATTGTTAATAAAAATCTTTTTAATAATAGAGAAAGTTAAGTACAATGGTCATATGGAATAACACATAACCGTGTCTCTACGTAGGAGAAAAATGGTGGAATGTGAATATATGAACATGAAATAAAAGAATAAATAAATATAAATACTAATAGATATCATTGATTACAAGAAATTGAATGATCTATAGAAATTTAGGACCTCAAAACCATAAACCTATGATAATTTAAAATATCATTTGATTCATTTGATATGATGGTAATAGGATGATTTTTTTGGTTTCAATATCCTTTCCTTAAATATGATAAATTATTTTTCTATATAAGGATATAATAAAATATAATTACTTGATTCATTTTGGTTTTATAAGAACGATTTAATCCTTTGTAAATTCTTTGATACATTTCCAATTAATCTCTTACACTATGAAATGAAAGTCCAAAAATGATTTTTTACCTAAATCATTAAAATTAACTTTTAAAAAATCATAAGACCCATAAAAATGTGAAAAATAATTCTGTTTGTCTTTAACTATTTTACAAGACCAATATGGCCAGGAAACGTTATCCAATATAACACATTAATCTCTAAACCTCAATAGTAACACCACTGGTTCATAATTTATATTAATTTGATAATTCATCTAACTAAAAACAATATAATATTAGCTATGAATCAAATAATCCAATGGTATTAATTTAATACTTATCTCCCTTTAGTTTTGGGGTCAAGCCTCGTGGCATATCTAAATTCATTACGTTTCCTTTTTCCAAAAAATTATTAACATAATTCCTATAACATTCCCAAAGATTAATAGCCTTAAATTCCCTCAACATGAAAGATAAGATAAACCCTAAAGGTTATAAATACCTTTAAACTTATTCATCTAAAATTTAATGGAATTATTCCGTAAATAACTTGTTTACTAAAACACCTACTAAACCAGTAGGTTACATTCTAAAAATTTTTTTGAAAAAAAATAATCGTAATCATTGTAAAATCCAATCACAGAAAACATAAAATTGGGTGTTTATGGATTTGAACTTATGAAATATTTTAAACTAATAAAACCATGATGATATCTGTAACATTTAATATAATTAAGACATATATAATCTAAAAATTTAACAAAATCCTTAGATTTTCATAATTCTTATCGAAAAAATTACATTTTTTATAATAATTATACAATTTAATTCTTGAATCCAAATATATAAATTCTTTACCCATTTTAATTTGACATAACTCTATACTTGGTATAAGTGTTAACCTATAGAATATGGAATTGAATATTTTATTTCAAATCATCAATGGTTATGGAATTCAAAATTCAAAAACATAATACAGGGATCAGGAAATTCAAAATTAAAAATCAAAAGAAAAAGAAATCATCACCAGGTATACATCTTGTGAATCCCGCGATCAACATCACCATCATTCACATCACATTGCTTTTCAAAAATCCAATAATCATCATCATCATTGCATGTCATGAAAGATGAAGCATCCTCACACCGACCATCTTCTCCCTTCATACAACAATGCACCGATGAGGTAGGCCATAGAATTCCATCATCATCACTACTAATGCACCATTTCTATCATCAGCAGTCATGAAACTCAAAATTCAAATACGTTTCTTTCCCAAGTTCCCCACATTTAAGACAATAAACTATAATTGAATGCCTTAGATGATATTTATTTCCTTCCATAATACTCTTCATTTTCATTTAAATTATTTACTTTATTCCATTCTTTTCCACAGATAAATTATTTTCTATTCCTCTGATTTAAATTTATGGATGTATCTTTCTATATTTCTCACATGATGGAAATAGAGCCTTCTCTCCTACTTTGTCTCCACCAATCGAGATCTTACAAAACTTCATCATTCTATTATTTGGTGATTATAGGAATTGGTTAAGGTATAGATTATTAATAAAATTTTAGGATAAATTATTAGAATTAATCATGATATCTTTCACTTATTTCATCATCCCATTTGGTTACTTATATTCACCACATTTTCATTAATATTCAATGTTAACATGATTCCTTAGGGTTCTATCCATTAACTAAAACCAAAGATTGTAGTGCGAGAAACAATAATAATAGTGGGAAAACTATATAATAAAATATAGGACGTCTAAATCATGAAATATTATTTTATCTAAGACACCTTAGGTTTAACCCATGTCATATAATACTATCATCTATTCAATTCCTCCATAATGGTTTATAATGAAAATTTGAATTATCCTCAAATGTACCCTAGGTGCATCCAACCAGGCATGTAGAAATACCCAATTTTATTCACCATGTGATTATTGGTTCAAGACCAATGTGCCCTTTTCAGAGTTATTACTCTCAGGTACAACTATAGAAGAACCACATTAATATGTAGTACCCAGACATGGATGTATTTCTAGAACAAATCTCACAATTTTTTCCTTACCAAAACACTAGGATGTTCTTCTATACTTACCCATAAATTTTATCATAGGTTTATGTTCCCTAATATATGTTTTCCATAATCTTGTTTCAATGGTTTCTATTAAAATTTCTTTGATACCAACAATTATAACCCCGAACCTTGTAACCTAAAGCTGATTTCTTACTTTATTACATTAGAATCGATATAAATAATAATATCTCAATGAAAATAATAATTTATTATTCTTGGTAAACTTGATATATATGTGATTCCCATATTGAGTCTGAAAACAAAAGCGAAACCATTTTTTTTGAGAAGACGTTATTACCTATAGCATATCCTTGTCTATAAAACATAGTACACTTCATGAATTCCTGGGAAAGGAAAAATTAAGGGTGTGATCAAATTCTTAGTACGTTCTAAGTATAATAGAATCTATCATGAATAAATAAGTATAATCAACATTTAAATGTAAACAACTAAACACACATTCCATGAAATCAATGAACTGAGAATGAAATGAATCCAAAGATAATATCAATGTGAAAATAAAATGGATAATAGTAAATATGGAAAGGTAAATAAATGAAAATCAATTCTATTTAAATAACACAATTATCATGAATATATAAAGAAAAATCAATATAATAATGTAAATAAATAAAAAATATTCCATTTAATCAATAACTGAGAATGAAATGCATCGATAGAAAATATCATTTTGAAAATATCATGTATAATAATAAATTAATTATTAATAAATGAGATTTTTGATTCTTGGATTTCATGATCTCAAGAATCACGATACATATTTTATCAATTCCTTTCAAAATATTTTTTAAAACCTTAGGTAGAAACTTGTTTAATACTTGTTTACTGATTAACCCCATGAGACTACTGATGGATCGAGGGGCTATATAATTCTAGGCCCCACCCATGAATGAATATCCAAATAATTCATTATTTATTTAATAATAAATTTATTTCATGAAAAAATTTGAATTATCGTCTAACATCCATTTTGAAGAAAGAATACAAATAATAAATATTTCTACAGACAAAAAATAACTTTCAAATTAAACACCATATGTAAGAATAGTATACAGTTTATGAAATATTTATATCAATGATATAAAGAATTTGGATAAACATGAATTGAAACTTTAAAAATATTGAATAAATATGTATTCATGTTAAATACATAAAAGGGATATATATACACTACATAAAAGTGAATAGGTGCATATAAACAAAAATTTGTCAACGAAATGAAAATTGACCTGAAATCCCTTACAATGATCATAATGCTGAAGTGATAATTAATAAATTAATAGATTATGTATATAAAATGTTAATAAACATATAAAAATTTGATAAAAATCATAATTTATTCATAATTTAATACCAAAACAATCATAGAATATCAAATATAATGAATAAGTATTATAACCCAGTGAATAAACATCTTGTTATGAAATTCATTACCACTTGGTAATTTCCATGTCAAATCACCTTGGATGGAATAATTCAAATTTATACTTAAAATACCATTAATAATTATGTATTCATGAAATTACATGTCAAAGGGGAAATATATACACTATATAAAAAAAATTAGGTTTATAACATTTTAATATTCCTTAATGAAGGGAAATTGAGATGAAACCCCTTACCATGAGTCTCACTCATCACATAAAATCATTATCTTCCCAAATAATTAAATTATTTTAATTATTTAATTATGAAAAATTTTGATGTTTATTATTCCTTTTATTTCACTTATTATAATGATATATGTGATTATATAGTCAATTACGTTTACATCAGATGTTTCGATGATATTTGGCTTATGTGTCAAAAATGACTTTGGTAGGTTGACTATTATCAAAGAGGTCATTTTTAAACATATGATGAATAGTAATAATTAAATAATTATAATTTTCATATATCAATTATACTCCTAACACCAATAATAAATTATGGTTATGAAAAATTAACTATGGTACAATCATGGGGATGGTATATTATATGTATGTATGAGTAACCTTTCCATTTTTTCAACGATCGTTATAGAAAGGAGGTAAGTAAAATTTTACCTTTGAATAATTATAATAATATGATAAATACAATTTTATTTCTTTAAATAAGACTATATATATCATTGTTTTGGTGTGGGGATGAAAATAGACTCACAATCCTTCAAGAAGGCGGTATTCCACACGTACATGAACAACATTATCATCTCTCAGTGAGCGATAAGGTATAAAATACACTGATATATATTTTTAATAATTTAAAATATGTCATTAATATAATAAATATTTTATGAATATAAAATATATTCATTAAATTTATCCTAATTAACTTCCATGTAAATAATTAATGAAAAATTATTCACATCGCTTCGCAAGGTGGTGGTCTACAGTACACACAAACAACTTTAACATATCCCCTATGGAATGGTAAGTAAAAATATAAGGCCCTGGCCATAAAACTTACTTAATCTTGAGTTATTACAAGATTACACATTGAGTATCTTTTCAAGTTTAGAGTTTTAGAGAATTAGAACATAAAACTTGCATTACATTCCACATTTAAACAAAGTGGTTACATAAAAGATAGTATTCATTTATCCCATCAACAGAAACATTTTTAAAATAAAACATGGATTATTTCTTGACACTTCCTTGTCCCTATCATCATATCATGTACCTTTCCCTTGACCTGTGAAAAACATTTCAAAAAAAACATGGGATGAGCATAAAAAGCTCAGTAAGGGTTATAAAAATATGGAAAGGAAACATGAGTTCATATATACATAAGAATGAAATCATACTTTACCCATAAAACATAGGAACTTTAACATACCTCATCAAATCATGAATAAATCATAGAAATCATAAGACATAAAAGGTAACTTGAGGCATTCATAACATTCTTATGTTGGGAGTAACCCTCTTGGTTACGTTTGGAATACCCACCACAGTATATTCCCTAAATCTCTACGGAGAAACCTTAAAGTTTCACTCCTTCGTGTTACCCAATGCATTGGAGAGCTATATTGGGCTCACCCGCCCTTAGTTTATCACGGAACCACCCGTCGTTATAATAATTCCCAAGAACCACAACATAATCGTATCACATAAAACATGCATAAAGAAAACATAACATTTCCACTTTTCAATCACAAGATATCAATAAAACACATTGATATAAAAACATTATGAAACCCATTTTCAATACCAAAATAGATGAAAAGTAAAACATGGTATTATTTTTCTTTTAAATAAATAGTATGGCTTGTAGAGGAAGATGAAACACAAATAATGGTCATAGTGGTGGAGAAGTCGTTGGCGCCGCATATGTATGACAAAAACATTCCCTTTTGTCGTTTTGTAAAACACTTCATATAAAAAAATTCCTTTTGGATAAACGTAAAAGTCAAAGGGGTTTATACACCTTATAAAAGAAAGTTGTGTATAAAACAAAATATGCCTCAATGAAAAGAGATTGGGATGAAATCCCTTACAAAGACGATATCCTTGGTTTAAGGACAAATCAATTACATAATTATGTGTGACAAATGAATACACAAAATATAAGTGGATATTAAGTGTAAAGACAACATAGGTTATTCACACATATTCATAGAACGACATATTCAAGGAGTACAAGTTTATCCCAAAGAATCAAATTTGGGTTAACAAGTTCCCTTGCAAAAATTTGATAGCCTAACATTGTCACTACAAAATTCGGAAAATGAGTTGATGAGAGATAAAAAGGGTATCTTATCACATGGAAATAAAATTTAAATCAATAAGTATATAGAAGAACATATCCCAATATTATTATTATTTGAATTAAAAGACATAACAAAAGAAGTCTTTTAAAAAGAGGAGGGTGAAAGGTTCCCTTACCGACATTGGTATCTTTCAAGACATGCACCCTGTGAAAGAAGGACAATAAAACATTGATGTAAATACTAATAAATGAGATTATATTACACAATGAGTAAAATAATGGACATTAAATACACCACTCAAAGGAAATTGTGTAAAATGTATCATAAATATCATGGGAATAAAAATGAGATGAAAAATCCCTTACGAAAACTCGGCAGCCTAACGGCGCCACTTAAAACTTCCAAAATGGATTAATGAGAGAAAATAGGGTCTCTCATCATATTAAAATAAAGTTTACAGAAAGATAAATATAAAATAATATCCCCCAACATAATAAAGATGAGCTTAAAAGAAGTGACATAAAGGAGAGTACCTAAAAAGAAAGAGAGAGGTTGGATCTCTTACGAAAATTCGGCAGCCTAACGGCGCCACTCCAAACTTCCAAAATGGATTGATGAGAGAGAATAGGGTCTCTCATCATATTAACATAAAAATTACAGTAAGATTAATATAAAAGAATATCCCAATAACAATAAATATGATCTTTAAAAGTAATGACATAAAAGAGTGTACTTTAAAAGAAAGAGAGGAATCAGATCCCTTACCCCAAGTCTGACTTGTCTTGTTCGTTTCTTTATATTCCTGAATAATAAACTTTGTTCAATTTATAATTGCCTAAGGACCTCCTTTATAGATTATTATTCAGTTCATATCACATATTATAATGTTATAATAATTGTTTAATAATGTTAGTTCATATCAGACGTTTTTGCCGATGTTTGGTACATGAGTGAAAAATGAACTTGTTTGAAAAATGATTTCCCATGTAGTTATAAGTAAATAATTTCCAGAATAGTATTAATGATTAAAATATCCTATATATCTAGTAAATATTAATTTTATATTATTCCATATCATTTGGAGATAAAAAACAAAAAGCACCGTTCATGGAGACGGTAGGCCGTACGTACGCATGAACGCTACTTTCATTTTTTTTCTTTGTCATATTAATGGAATTAAAAATAAATGATATATATATATATTATAATTCCAGTATAATATATATGTTATATAGATGACATATGTTTATTAATTTCATACTTTATACATTCCATGTATTGGATGTACGAGTCACATCATTTGAGGGGGCGGTAGTCCACACTTCCTCAAATGAAATTATCGTATTTACACAACATGAAAAGAATAAAGGTATGTTTTAAATATAAAATACTGAAGAATATAGTAAACATAAATAACATATATATCACATATAAAATACAATGACATCATAATGGACACCTTTAAAGGTGTTAAAAGAATATTGAACAATCATCGTTTCGTGAGGCAGAAAATCACCAACCACAGAAACAGTATGTTCTTTAACCATTAGATGAAGGTGTGTGTAAGTGTATATCGAATCCTTCTTATAAAAACATCCTAGTATATTTAATATACTGGATTTGTTACAAAAGAAATGAATAAAAAGAGTTTAGGGGGTTGGAGAAGCAAAATAAAACAAAAGGACTCAAGTGAAGACATTACCTTAAAATCGGGTAACTCCCCTTGGTTTGAGCTCAAAGGCTCCTTGGGAAGGCTTCTACCCAAATTGAGGATTCAAGGAGTTAGATAGGGATGTGTAGAGACACAATGGTCAGGGGTTGGCCGAGCCAAAGGCTTTGGAAGTGTGGGTAAGGAGGTAGAGGTGGGGGACTTTTATAAGAGGAGGGGAGGGGCACTCTTGGAAAATAAGGAAATGTTACTTTATTTTAGAAAGCGTTTTGGGTTTTAATGGTCCCAAATTTGTGTGTTTAGAGGATAAGGTGATAAGGGTTCTAAATACACCCATAAAATAGGTTTTGGACATGTGTAGGTCTTAGAATTTACAATATCGTTCCATTTTATTTAAATCCTTTATTAATGAGGTAATCACTGCATCATCATGATGTCATAAATCATTTAATAAATTTAATGTCTAAAAATTATAAAAAAATATCATGATGTAGGAAATAATTTTATATTTCTAATGAATATTTATATTCCAAAAGATCATTTATGTAGACAAAATTTAAAATATTTGACTTAGGTGATACATTCTTTGTTACATTTAACATTCTTTAAAAATAAAAAGATAAAAAGTCACTTTCTCGTAAAAGTGATTCCATGGGGCCCCCAAGTTTGGCACAAGGAATCCCATGGTAGGCCATGAGACAACCAGTAGCCTTAGGACACATGTTGGGGTCATTTTTCATTATTATGATATTATTTTATTATCTTTAACTACCTGATTACTCATTAATCAAGATAATTAAAGATAATAACCGTCGTTACTATTCATAATTTCCAAAAATAAAAGAGTCTTAATTACATAATTTGAAACTTTTTATTACAAATATGTAACCCATTTTACCAAATTCTAAACACATAAATTGAAAAAAATAATTTAAAAATAATTCCCGTTGTCAAAACAAATAGCGGGTTTTTTAGAAACAATATTTATGAAAAGTTTGGCACTTGTTTATGCCCAATTAAAATGTGAAATTAATCCCAATGACCATAGTTGGATTACGTTGTAAAAATATATTCTAATTAAACTTTAAAACCAATTAAAAAGATAATATAACCATATAATTAAATTATTTGAAAAAGCAGTTTTGATGTAAAATGCAGTATTTTTCACTATTCATTGAGAAATGAACATTGTCAGAAAAATATCAAAAATTAACCCAAGGTAAATTTCAATGTCCCAATCATAAATAATATGTTTATTTTGAAAAATAGAGCTCATAAAATTTTCAAAAGTTTGATTTAAAAATGGTTTTCCATCAAAAGGTAGTAAAACAATCTTTTAAAAATACTAGTGTATTCAATGCTTAAGATTGGATTAATTTTCATTTTAAGCCACTAAAATTTATTGGATAAAAGTAAAAAACATTTAACATACATATATAATAATATTTTAGTTATTTATATTCATTCCTATCAATACAACGGCTATGTGTTTACTACCATTTAAAATAATATTACTTTATTATTAGAGTGCAACATATGATTTCAAAGGAACTCGTTGTTGCATATTGGGTAAGCCATCGAGCATAGCGTTCCCTTTAAATTAATATTGACATTTTATTCACAAATAGGGATAAATATAAAAATTTCATATTCTTTATTTACCTGGGGTGTTACAAAAAAACTATATATGATATAATAAATAGAAGGGTAAGATTTTTTATAAATATAATATATATACTTTATATGAAACATCATACCCAACCATGAGAGATTTTTATGGAAAATATGTCACATCGGTTTGCAAGGCGGTAGTCCGACGTACACACAAGCAACGTTATCATTTCCCATTTGAGGGAAGAGGGTAGAGATATAGGTCATACCATTAACATATAACATCAAAGTATATATAAGATAATGGTGTTATTACACAATCAGAAATGAATAATATTTGAAGGATGGGTAATAACAAATAAAACAAAAAAAATAGTTAGGAATTTTACCTCTTATGAGACATAAACTTTATCATTATACCTAAATTATCTTTTAATAGATTTATGATCAATAAAATTGTTCTATTATAAGGTTATGTAATTTGGGAAGTTATTTTGGTAGGTGTTTTACTAAATAAAATGGTTTTAAGGTGCATTGAAGAGAGGAGAGGGGGTATACCTTTATAAGTGAGGAGGGGGGAACACATGTAATTATTGAGAAGAAAAAGGAATACCAACATTTTCTACAACTAACTAAGATTTTTTAAAATATCTTCTTCAAAATACATTTAATATTTCATATATTTATCATTACATGAAATTTCAAGCTTATATTTCCTTACATGCAAACCTGATTTTAGCTTGCGTTACACGCAACATAGAGTTTAAACGAGACATGACATACAATTAAAATATAATTATTTAATATGATTGTTTTCACAATTATGTATAAATGGAGGGTATTTAGAGGATTAAATAAAAATTCAGGTTTAAATTAAAATTCAGTATTTTTCACTATTCACCAAAAAAATTAATCTTTCTAGAAAATTATAAAAAACTCAACCAAATATAATTTTGATAATATTATTTAAAATAAATTTTTTTCCCAAATATATTTTCTAAAATATTCAAAAAATATTTTTAAAATAACTTTATAAAAATATGAAAATTCTTTTTTTAGAGAAATACAGGTTTTAAGTGTAAGATTATATTTATTCTTATCTCATGTCTATAAATCACCGAATTTTAATGATAAAAATTTATTGAATATATCCATATTTAAAGTCTATAATGTATAAGGCTCGATAATACTTTATTTTTATCCCTTTTTCATGAGCAAAACATTGCTCCACCTTTATCTTTTCAAACAATTACAAGTGTGCCACTCACCTGACTTATAAAAGGTCATCCCCTCTCATCTATACATAACACCTTAAACACAGTTTTTATCGACCAATAAATGAAACAATAACTTCAAAATTTTCATAATCTCAACCTAGAATCCTTATTTTCAGCATAAATCAAACATTTTAAGTATTTAGTGAAAACATAATTTGGTTACATGAAGAATATGTGACATTCATCAATGATAATATTTTATTTATGTATTTCTACACCTCTTTAAATTATCGTAAAAACAAGTTGATATAATAAAATCATTATATTATCTATAATTACATGTTTTTATATTTTTTTCAGGACCTAAATCTATCTCCACTTCTATGAAGTAGGTTATGATTTCATTATTCAGGTGTACGAAGGACTACTGCCTCATGAACTGATGTCATTTGTTTTTCCATTATCACATATTAAGGATGGGTATGATGATAGATATAGAGAATATATATGATATTTATAACATAATTAAACCTTTTTAGTCATTATATCATATATAAATTTTTAATTTCCATTTCATAGGTGATTAGATAATGTAGATCGTGTGTACTATAGACTATCCCCATGCAAAGTGATGTGATATATTTTCACTAACACTTTAAATGGAACATAATATGGTTAAATTTAATGAATATATGTGATATAAATGAAATAATTTTTATATTAACGAAGCATTTATCATTATTAAAAGATAATATATTATTTTATTTCGTACATTTTCACTCATTGAAATATGATGATGTAATTTTCGTATGTGTGGACAACTGCTTTAACAAAGCGATGTGAATCACTTCTTATTGCCAAACCAAATGGATGATATGTATAAGTAAATTTAAATTAATAATATGATATTTATGATATTATTATAATTATTTAAATATATTATATTTCTTAGTTTCTATAATGATTGATGAGAAAGGGAAATTTTACTCTTGCGTATGTATGACCTATCACTTCAAATAACATAACATACTTAATTACCCAAAACCATATATCATGATTGGTATTAAAAGTATAATTTATGAATAAATGTAATAATTATTTCATTATTACTATTCTGGATATTATGTAACCTTGATCAATTTTAGAGGACAAAAAATAACAAATCAAAACATATATAATGAACAAAGGGGCAATTACCTGAAATGTGACGTTAACATATTATTCTTAACGAAAATGTAATAAAAGAAAATAATAAATTAATATATGGTATGATAAATATAATTTTGGTTATTTGATATTTTTATAATAAACTTATATTTATTATACAGGAGGTTCAAATGAGTACTAAGGATGTAAAGACTTATAGTAAGATATTTCAATATCACTTCTATTTTTCTGTGAGACACATTCTATATTCACCACATGTTTCATTAATGCGATGTATACAATTCCAATAATTTTTTTATGATGATTATACTTATATTTTTAGGGATTTACGTATCGATTTTATTATGTCTCTTTTATGATTTTTACAGTTCAAAAGTTACCAAAACAGTAAGGGAATTTTTGTCTCAAACTTCCTTCATTGGGACATAAGCTATGTTCTAAACTTCAATTTTTCTATGAGGTGTACATACTGAAAATTTGACATTTTATATAGTTATTATAATTATATTAATGATATTTAATGTTTTATTTAATTTTATTATTCATGGTTGTTATGATTCAATGTGCCCAAAGTGGTAAAGATTCTATGTTACAATCTTATCGTTTATCAGGATTGATTATGATTATGCTTTCAATGATGAAATTTTATGATATATCTCACAAAAATTTAATTAATTTTATTTTAATATCTTTATTTTACTAAAATACATGTTTTACAATCGTATTCCACCCTCTATGTTCCAAAGTGATCAAACGAATATTTCCCATAAAATTTCGTTTGTTTTTCAATTTTGTTGAAAACCTATTTTTTTCTTTAAAAACCACATTTTATAAAAAAAAATAGAAAATGTTTTTCAAATTTGAAAATGATTAATTTTTTATAAAGGGATAATGTTTTTATTCCTCAATAAATGTTTTATATAAATTTTTAATCTTCATTTATACATTTTCAGGGTTATTTTCAAAGAAAAACAATTTCAAAATGATTTAATTTTTAAAAAATTATTTTCAATGAAGATACATTTTCCTCAATAATTGTTCAAAGTAATCATTTAAAATAAATTTCCATCTAATATGACATCCATTTATGTTACCTATTCCTTACAATGGATATGATCCAAATATACCATTTCAATTCATTATCTGAATGTTTTATGTTTATGATGGAATGATGTTTACAAAACCCGTTTCTCTTACATGGATTATGCCATGATAAAACGATATTGAAACATGCTTCTTTTCATTGATTATTAAATCATGAAATCATTTAATGATTATGGAAACTATCCATTTTCCATAGGTTATTACATGATGGAATGTTTATGAAACCCATTTCATTTCAGGGGTAATGTTATGATGAATGTTTTATGAAATTGTGGCACACATAAATATGATTTTCATTATGTCATGGGTGGGACCTATATCTCTGTCCAATTCATTGGGTAAAGATTTATATCTCATGATATAGAAAATACATGAATGTGTAGTGAACCTAGGTCAGTAAGGGACTTTTTCAGCTATGATAGTCTTGGGAGGGAACCTTGACTACTATGATGGATTGTAGATTGAACCCATTACAATATAATAGAATTGTAATTGAACCATGAATTCAATGGAAATTATTTTTTATACTTAAATTTATTCAAAAAATATATGTCTTATGAAAATGTTATTCTACCATGGCTCATGTTCTTTGATTCATTTATGATTCATATCTTATGAACATACAATATTTATTCCATGACACTACATTATGTTCATTTATATTCATGGTATGATTTTAAAATGTTATGATACTCTTTTCATACACATATGTTCATGTTATGATTACATATATCACTTGTTTTCATTTATTTACAATCTTATCATAACTTTAATTATGTTTTCTTTCCTGAGGTTATGAATAAATTTATTACATATCATATGTATAAGAAGGGTTAAAGTTATAAAGAAAATATTTAGAAATGATTTAGTAAACCTATGAACTAGTTGTTTTATACCTAGTCACTAAATACACTAAACTATTATGGTATATAGGCATCAATTTGTGTAATGTATTTATTATTCATCTAAAAAGATGTAATATATTTGTATGATAATACTAGGTCACTATAATTGGTATCATATGAAAGGTTTAATTAACCTTTGGAAACTAGGATGAGAAACATTTAGTGATATTCCTAGTGATATTTATAAATATATAAATCGGTATGTATCTAAGGATAATTCTAAAGATGAGTCAAATTATAGGAAAATATCTTATAATTCTAGTAAATAATAGATGATTTTATTTCTAAGAAATCACATCCCTATTTGGATACTATAAGTGGATGTGTCTCTAGAATAAATGCACCTAAGGGTAATAACTCTAAAAAGGTTAAATTGAGTTAGACTCGATCATCACCTGGTGAATGATAATGGGCCTCAGTGCACTCCTAGTTTAACAATCCTAGGGGATATTCTATGGAAATTCACAAACTCTTTATGAACCATCAAGAAGGATTTAAATAGATAAAGACCCTAAATTTCCTAGATTATGCCAAAGGTGTCATATATTGAAAATAAGAAGATTCTAGACGATCATCCATGCGTGGTTAGGAGATATATTCTATCAATGATGTAGATGTTGGGGAGCTGTAGTTCTTGTGTGGAAGATCATTGGGCCATCGGTCCATGTATTAGGCCTTGTGTCACTGGGCCTACCAGCCATGTAAGGGTTCCATATCAACCCAATTAAAAAAGGGATTATACCAAAAATAAATTACTATCTAAAGGCTTGTATTCCATTTTTATATGTGGGGTTTCATTATTATGTGGTTTCCCACTATGATTAGAGTTCTTTAGAATATTATTTTGGTTTTAGTTAATGGATGGAACTAGGAGGAACCATATTAATGCTGAGTGTGAAGGATAATGAAATTATTTTCCTCCTAATAATCCAATATTATGGTAGTTGTAATGAAAAATCCCATTTATATTCTCACACAACATTCTTATGATATGAATAATACTTGACTTCCAAGATATCAAAGGAGGGAACAATATTTTATTTAGCCTTCATGAGGTAACGCCCACCTTATTTCTATGGGTCTTCTGATCAACTAGTTGCATAGAAATGGATCATCACCAATGAAAATATATTTTCTATCCACCAGTGTTCATAGCATGAGAAATTAATTTTGATTTTCCACAATTTGGAAGGTAAAGAAGATCAACGGTGGAATATTATCAGTAATATAAAGAAAAATTAGGAAATTTTCTCTAGGTATTGGGATGAGTTCAAGAACATATTTTCCAATAATTACTTTCCTCGTATTCATTTTACAAAGATAGAGATGAGTTCCATGAGCTAAAGAAAAAGGATGATGAATCTACTAGTACCTATGAGAGAAATTTTACAACACTTATGAGGTATTATTCTGGTATTATCATCTAACTTTAAATTATGGTTGATCAATTAATCAGTGGATTAAAAGGAATTCTACAAACAAATTTATCCATAACATACATTAGTTGCTATGAAGAAATTATTTGATGTGTTATTAAGTTTGAAATAGGGGTTGGAGTAATATATGAATATCATGCTTTTGATAAGAAGAGAAAAATGGAATTAAAAGGAATTTATATAAACCATTGAGAGAAGAAGATGATATTTTTTATGTTGAATGTGTGAAAAGAAAAATAAAGAATTATTTTAATGGAATTAATAAATTTTTTAGGTTTATAAGGGAAGGTCACCAAGATATTAATGTTCGAAGTGATGAGAAGAAGTTAGGTAATTATGTGAATAGATATAAAGATAAATAGAATGCACCAACCACACTCATGTGTTTAGAGTGAAAGGAGTTTGGGTATTATGAAGATAAATTACCCAATACAAGGGATAATGATGATGATAATCCACAATAACTCATGAATGAAAAAGAAAAATGGAAATCTTATTGAATCACGACGTTTGAAGTGAATCATGATAATTAGGGCACACTATTTCTCTTATCCTTATTTAGGAAATTCATGTTTTAGTCTATATAAATGAGCCATATGAAACTCTTATTATTAATCCTTTAGTGAAATTTATTATAATTAAATCTCTCTACATGAATTATGAAATAATGAAATCACATTTGATATTATATTAGTAGAAGGTTGAACCCAATAATCCAATAGAATTTTTTTTATATAAGATATGATATTTAAATAATAAAGGCTGAATTATCATTTGGAAGAATATGTGTCTCTGGGTGAGATTAAATTATGAGTCATGGATACCATCATGGCTTTATGAGTTTAAGGTAGATCATATGATAAAAGTCATTGAAACCCCTTTTTAGTTTTTATATGATGAGAGTTTCTCATGATTAAGGATATTTTATGAGACATTTATGGAAATTAAACCCTTTTGTTAGGTATATAGTGAAAAATTTCTTTGAGGAGGAATGAATTTAAACTTTTCAAAAATATGATTAAAGTTACCAGTAACATTGAGGGTTTATTTTATCTTGGATGTTGAGATATTCATGGGTTATATTCGATCACCTTACGGAGTCACGAGGCTTCATTTCTAATAGAGAATATTTCTATTTGGAAAAACATTCTAGAATATACATTAAGAAAGTAGTATGGATTAATTGAGTTCTAAATTCAATCTCATTTTATCAAAATCAAGATTTCACCTCAAATTTATGGTGAATTCTTCAGCAAGATCCTAATATAGAGTTGATTTTCATCACTGCATATCATCCTCAGATAAGTGGTTATTTTTAGAGTGTAATTCAAACTATAGTGGAAATTCTAAGATCTTGTTCTCTAGATTTCAAAGGTTATTGGAATAAACAAATTACTCAATTTGATCTTTCTTAAAACAATAGCTTTCACTCGTGTATTCATATGGTTCCTTATGAAGCCCTTTATGGACAGAAGTGTAGAACTATATCGTACTAGAGTAAAGTTTCAAAAACAATGTTGTTGGGACTTTATGAAGATTAAGAGATAAAATATAAGTTTATATCCATTTATCAACATGTAAGGAATATAGACTGTTTATAAAAACTTTATGCTAATAATCATTGATGTGATCTAGAATTTGACATTCGTGAGAAGGTCCTTCTACAAATTTTTTCATGGAAGAATGTATGGAAAACTAATAAGTATGATTATCAGTTTGATTAAAATACTTGATCATATTAGGATTGAACCTTATCATTTTTTTCTTCCACCAAACCACTCTCAAGTCCATGATGTGTTCCACGTGTCTCTCCTAAGGAAGTAAAAAGCTGATCCATCACTTGTACTAAACTCAGAGGTCCTGCTTCTAGGGATTTTTATTTGAAATTAGGAACAATCATTAAAGATTATAGATAGAATAGAGAAAGATATAAGAAACAATACCAATCACCTGGTCAATGTTTTGGGGGTAAAATAACCAGACTGAGGAATCCAAATGGGAACCTAAGGATGTAATGCGGTATAAGTATCCTTAGTTGTTTGAAACAATGTGATAAATTTTTAGGGAGAAATTAATTTTAAGGGGGGTATAATGTAACACCGCTAAATTTTGTGAAATAATGTTTTTTCAAATAAATTTAACCTTGTCTATAATTTTTATTAAATGAAATATTATGTTTAGCTTTCGTTACACAGAATATTCAGTTTATCTTGCACAATATGCAATAATGAGTTTAAATGAAACATGACATACTGTTAAAATATTATTTTTTAATATGATAGTTATCACCCATCAGTTGGAATGGAGAGTATGAATTGGATTAACTAAATTATGAAAATATATGGTTTAAAAATTTATATATAATTTATTCTTTGGTGACCAATTAATTATAAAATAAAATTAATACCTCTTTTAAAACAAATGAAATATTCTTATGGAAAACTATTTTTATGTGCACAAACATGATTTACTTCAATGATTTAAATAAATAACTTTTGGTAAATTAATATATATATATTATAAAATAAATAAAACTTTTAACACTAATATTAGGTGTTTTCTAGACAAGAGATAAGAATAAATCCAATTTTACCCTTAAAAACAATTTTTTTTGTAAAAAGTTGTTTTGTCATATTTTTGCGTACTTATTTTAAATCTATTTTTTGAAGGATTTAGAAAAAATATTTGAAAAAAAAATTCATTTTTTAAACCATCTTATCAAAATTATATTAGGATGAATCTTTGAGAATTTTTAAAAAAGATTAATTTTTGGACGAATAATAAAAAATTACTGAATTTTAATTGAAAATTGTATTTTCATTTAAAATTATTATAAAGTTAAATTATATTTTGAATTTATTTTAAATTTATTTTTTCAATTATATATCCATTAATTTAATTTAGGTCATTTGATTCAGTTAAAATTTTAAATTGGAAATAAAATCAGTGTAATCTATTGGACATTTTCTCTTTGAAAACTCGCTTTCTCGTCGCGTATTTGAGATTAATTTTAAATATAAATTTTCCAATTTTTTGAATTGAATTTGTAAAAATGGATTAAATATTTTGAATTTTAATAAATTATATTATCTAATAAGTTCAAATTAGTTTTTTACCAAAATTAATAGTGAAGGTAATAAAAATTATTAACCACTCTTAAGGCGAAAATGATTTTACCAGGGGGTTAAACTAAAATGAGAAAGGTTAACATGATATAATTACTAGTCTAAAATATGTTTTATGTTCATGTTATGAAAATATAATGTATAATTAATTCTAATACATCATTTTTTAGCCTTATGTCAAGATAAAAACTTGGGTACACCATTTTATTTTCAAAATATTACAATTGTGCCACTCACCTGACTTATAAATGTATACCTGCTATTCTCTATTCTTCAAACATTAAAACCCATTTGTGTCATCAAATACCTGAAAAAATTACTTAAAAAATTATCAAATTCAATCATAAAATCCTTATATTGAGTATAAATCCATCCTTCGAAGGCTTTTGTTACAAACCTAAGAAAGTTACCTAAAGAAGAGGTAATGTTCTTCAATGAGAGTTTTTATTTTATTTCTTTATGCATCTTCTTAAATTATTATTAAACTAGTATGATATAATAAAATAAAGAACTAACATATAATATGATGTTTTTATGTCAAGTATATGACCAAAAACCATCTCTACTTCCATAAAATGGGTTACAAAATCATCGTTCATGTGTACGACACACTACTACCAAGAAATTGATGTCATTACATTTTTTACATTACTACATATCATTGTTGGGTATGATGAGGATTATAAATTATATATGTTTGATGACATAAACCAACCTAGGTAAACCCCAAAATAGTAACCCGATTAAGCATGTGACATTGCATGAGAGTCATTCATGATCTTCCCAGGCTGGCAACAAGTGTTATCGGAATCAATAGAGTAACATTAGGAATGATTTTTCCAAATAAAAATAAAAAATAGTAGAATAATAAAAGAGAATATAAAAATAAATAAATCAAATAAAGAAACTAAAAAATAACAGAAAAATAAAACTAACTAAACCTAATGACTATTAAAACACCACATGACCTCGTGGGTCACACTTTAATCCAAAAAACAATCATCTCCCATGATGATTGAGAAAAATATGAAACTTCCAATTGAGAATAAAAAAATAATGAAGTATAGGAATCAATATTAAAACTCTATATGCATTCCTAAACAAATTTATTCCGACATCATTTCATTTAACCAAAAGAGCCATCAATTTGGGGTTTTAACTAAAATATATAAAAGTAAAATTTTCACACATTTTCCCTTCAAATAAATAACGATCTATTTTACCTTTTTATTTTAAAACAATTTATTTTCCTGGAAGGAAGGTTTAATATTTTTTAAAAAATAGGGATAGAGAAGAAGTAAGTGTAAAAAAATTTCAAAACATTTTTATAAAAATCATTTTAAAATCATTTTTTTACATTTAGAAAAGAGATTCACCATACAAAGAGGAAAAATAAATGGTTAAACAAGGGAAATGGAAAATATAAAGCAAAGTGACTAGGAAAAAAATGAACCTAAATCATCAAATATAGATAACTAAGTGAATAATTACATAGGAGAACCTAGGATCTCATGAATAATATAGAACGTACTATAATTGTGACTAATCTTGAAGGAATTCCTCACTCAATGACAACATAACGTCTATACACTTAATCACACCCTACATGGCCTGACTGAAGGGCAAAATCCCAACATATATAGTCCATACTAAGGGCCAATAAATAGTATGTAATATAAAACAGTGCTACAACCGTTCAAAAAAATTTAATATCTATTCAAGGTTCCCATATCATGAATAAATAGGGGGTGAGCAATCCAATTCTAACTAAGCATCCAATCACATGCACTTTCCTTCATACACAATCAACACACACAAAAGTCACCCCCAAGCCACCAAAAGAATCAAGTCCCTCACCTTTAAACAATATCATCTAAAGGGAGTCCACTATAGTGGACCTCCTACAACATAAAACATAACCAAGTATAGAAGACCATCCAAGGGGAGATTTCATGATAAATAGTTTTACAAAAATTCCAACGATCCTTACATGAATTTCATATGCCAAATAATTTTCAAAGAATAAAATATGCACCACTTTCAAATACAACCCAGTTGGAACCCCATTTAAGAAACCCATTTGAACAACCAAAAACACATTTCCCACCCAAGTCATTATTTAAAAACCAAAATTCACTTATAATGGACAACTGGGAAATATGAAAAACACTTAGCATGCACATTCAATAAAAAAACATGAAATTGAACACAATGAAAAATTTACTTTATTTCAAATCATAAATTTATTCTAAAAACCATAAATCACTAACTAGAATGAAATGAAGGTGAGAAAAATAATAAATCTACCAATTCTTCAATTTAATGGAAAATACAATGGGAACATACCACAAAGGTAGAGACCCAAGCCCAAAACCTCACCACTCGACACCTTTGATAAAGACTGATCCAAACTTTCATGCAGATACACTTCTATATATATATAACTCTTAATCCAATGTACATATTCCCCTTAACCGGAGGGAATATGTATAAGGATGATATATATATCTATATATATATGTACCCATGTATGTTTGTGAAAACCTTTTAGGAGCCATGAAACGATCTTATTAACCTAGAGGGAAATAAAATTCACCAAGGACTCTAAATTAAATTGAAAAAAACGTGGGTAGAAGCAACCAACCTCAAATGACGGGGGATGAACCTAAATGGATTGAAGTGATTCACATTTGATGGAGGATTCGAAAACACACATAAGGATGTCCTAGGGGACCCACAAAATTCCCTAAAAATGAAAGAAAGAAAAAAAATCTGGTCAACCTATAACCTGGGGTTTTGGCCAAATGGGACATGGAAATGAGAGGGAGGAAAATAAAACAAAAATATAAGAAGAAGATAGTAGAGGACATACCTTTATGCATTGAGCTAAAATCCCAAATAAACAGGGTGTAATTTTCAGAGAAAAGGGGGATCACTAGAAGGGGCAATGTGCACAACCGAGGGGTCCGGGGGGGGGGGGGGGGTACATCACACGAGGTTGGGGAGAAATGATAAGGTTTGATATTGTTATTGTTATTATTTTAATTTATTTTTAAAATAATTTATATAATTTTTTTAAAAATACACTATGCACTATTTGGGCCGCACTGTTTAGAAAATTGTGCACCATATTCTGGGAATCTAGAGCACACCACATGGGTTGGTCACATAGTTTTCTAAATCAAGCGCTAACCATGTTGTTGGTTTTGTAAAAATACAAAAAAGATGTCACACAGTTACTGCACTGTTTATAAAACCATTCACCTTAACTGTTCGACTTTCATTGCATGCAAAAAAACTATCATTTTAATGAAAAACACCTGGAGATGAATAAAATTTAACAAGAACTCAAAAATAAATAAAATAAATGAAATTTTTTGGATTGGGGTGTGACAATTCTCCCCACAATTACACTTTCTACCCCCATAAAGTCCCAAGAGATTCAGTTAATCAAAACCAAAGCAAGGATGAATTAAAATCCAAGGGAAAACATAAAGACTCAAATACCTAAGAACCAATACTTGCTTCAATTAAAAACCAATAATTATGAAATTATCCTCAAAAGGATCCAAAAATCCAAGGAAGATACCATAAAAGACCCAAGAGATCAATAAAATAACAAAGAGATTACAAATAAGATACTCACTCTGATCTAACCATAACCCAAAAAGGAACACCCCAACCGCTAACATAGAAACCACCAAAGAAACTAATCATGTTCTATTCAGGATCTCCAAAATCATTCATTGCATGACCCACTATCCAAGTCAACAAACTATTATCATCGAGGTCAAGTGGAGTAAAAACAAGAAAGTGAATCTTCAAGAGAACCTGGAAGTTGGGTTAATCAGAAGCACATCCCATGGTAGCCGCTCCAACAGATTATAATTCTACAGAAACATTGATTTCGTAAGACTAAATAACTCTAGAATACTAATGAAACTTAGAAAAATTAAAATAAATAAAGCATTGGAAAAAAAACCATCATTAAACATCAACAACATTAAGAACATTACAATGAAAATCCCCATTAAAGTAGAGTTCCCAAAAATCCTACAACATCATTCTTGATACCTAAAATAAGACATCACTATAGAATTCGTTAATTACAAAAAAGAGCATTTACAACAAAAGAATCTTTTGATTGGGCATGCACCAGTTATATGTTAATCAAACTAAGATGGATGGTTATACCAGGGTGTTGATCTAGCTGCATGTCACTTACAGACACCACCCTAGAAAAACCATTACAAATGACCTAAACAACCACATGTATGAAATATCTTAGGTGATTTGTGACATGAAAACTTCCTATGGCTAGGCTTCTAGTTCTAAAGACATAGATAGAGCGTACTCTCAGATGAATATAGGAAGAAAGAATATAGAGAACTTTTTGTACCTCTTCTCAACTTGATAGAAGTAGCTAAACTAGATTTGACCTCAATAGCCTAACTCACTACTTATCCATCATCATTATAGAAATTAGGCACTTACTGAAGAAATTTTGATTAGAGACCCATTTTAATGAATCATGATTTCAAAAATTCATCCCCAACATGTTTTTGGAGATATAAAACTAGTTTGCTAAGGCTATTTGCATACTCTAGCACCATTGAATCACCCAGCTTTAGACCGCCATATGAATATTTGAGATTTGTGAATTTTGGTGTTTTTTCAATTGTATATATTATTTTTTTAATAAAAATTTAATATGATGATTACGATAGTGCAATGATGAACCCATATATATTCTCATGTAATTTGGGATGTACTATCAAATAAAATGGGATTTAAAGAATTCTCATGAGTAATTATTATGTGGATCATACTGAAGAACAGATTTCCACCATTCCTGACTTAGGACTTCCAAAATGAATGTGGAAATATCAATCTTGATAGGATCAGGAGATTGAAGATGAAAAAAATATTTGCTCAATAATTCACATCAATTTCTCTTCTTTCCCTAGTCTCAGCTACCTAATAAAATTAGGAGGGTTTGACTCTCAGAACCTCTGGACAAATTTCTGATATTGAGGACCACCAAGATCTATATCTGAAATAGATAAACCAAACAACTAATGCATGACTAGGTCAATATAAAGATAGGTGTTAAAAGAACCACCAACATATTCTTTTCAAAATCCCTTAGAACTGAGGGGGGATGTAATATGAAAATAGGGAGCATGAATCCAAATAAAAAAATATCAAAAACCAACATTCCACATCTCATTTTCAAATGAACAACCCAAACTCAAAACACCATTCTAATAACACCCCAACGCATGAAATACAAATCAAAAAAATGAAAAATCAAAAAAAAAAATGCATTAACACACACTCCCACTCTTTAAAACATTGAAATTTCCACCCTTCTAGAATAAAATTTTCAAAAAACATAACAAGTCTTATGAACCAAACAACCACCATTGGTACTCCATGAAGCCTCATATGTATACATTATTGTGCTATCTCAAGCACCCATCCTCACAAAAAAATGAACATCCACTTACCACATACATTCATCCATATATATATATATGTGATCATTTATAGGAAATACAAATAGTAAAATAAAGGAAACGTTGTCACTTTACAAACCAATTGATAAATAACCCAACTTATTTTAAAACCACATATTATCAACAAGAAAAACATTCTAAAATTCTACATTAATTTTTCAATTTATCATCTTAATAAACCTTAAAAAACCCAAAATATTTTCCAAAATGACTCCCATTTAAAAAAACATTTCACTCTCCAAAAGATTCATCTTTTTGGTTTTGAAAATCTAATTTTTGATAAACTAATAATCATTTTTTCATTTTAAAAATATTTTTATAATATAAATAAAAACACTCTAAAACTATCCCAGACCAACATTAAGTAAAAAAGAAATAAAACTACAACTTAAAGGAGAAAAATACCAAAATCAAAAAAGGACCCAAACAAATCACCAGAGGAAACATGTGTTGATGGGTGACTTTGCCATATGGGTAGAGGACATTTTCTAGTAAATCCACCATCAAAGAGAGTCTTCTAGGACTATTCATCTGACTCCACATGGCTTTCTAGTCAATACGATCTGACTGGGACAACTAGCTAGAATCTTGTTTCATTCCCTAAATACCAAGAAACCCACATAAAGAAAATAAACCAAGAAAAACCAGACTTCCCATGGAAACTAAAGGTTTGGTCTTGAAAGTGTTGTCCATACACTTTTCTAAACCTATAAACCATGATTCTTATAATCAACCTGCTCATTATTTCACACTTAAAAATAATTTATTACATAAATATACACTTAAGACAACTCTAAGGATTGATAGGTCTAGTTTATTGGGAAAATAATAACATTTCATAACAAATTAAGACATGAAAGACACATCTTTATTGAAAACTTCTTTTACATGACCACACACATTCCATCGTACTTAGCATTGAATGGGATAACCCAAGGACATGAATAAGAAAAGGGTGAGCTATAAAGCATACTAAGGTATTAAAAAAGACATAACCTGAATAATAAAATACATGTTAAGAAACAAGAATATTAATGGAGCAAAAGAGAAACCTGAACATAAAGGCATGGTATAACATGATTATCATAACATGGGAATGTGACATCAAAATTTAGCATGATATTAGCATGATCCAAGGCTCATTAAACATGGAGAATGACTAAACCCTCATTTAACTTAAATTATCATGATTGAACCTCATTTCACTTAACGTATCTTGATACTAATCTTTACCCAATGCATTGGAGCGCTATCAGGGCACACCCGTCTTAATCATTTAATTTCATGTATAGGCATGCCACATGGATTGAGTAACATGGATTCATTAAACATCATAATTTACTACATGATAAAGGAATGTGGAATTCATAAAAGAAAATAAATAATCAATAAGTAAATGTGAATACAAGTGAATACCATTGATAGTGAAATGGGCATGGTATTCACTACACAATTACTTTGGATTGAAAAATCATAGTGCAATTTCAGTAGCATAACGACATGACAAAAGAAATCATAAAAATGGTTGATGAGAGAGAAAAAGTTATCTCATAATATTTACATGAAATGGACAGTAAGGGGTTCATGTAAACACATGTCCCAACTTATGTAGTGTAATTTATATGCTTAATATAAAATAATTTGTTGAATGTAAATGGGGAGGGAGAAATTCTTTACGGAATTTCGGCATGGTAAAATTTGTGAATGGGAGGCATTAATGAGAGATAAAGAGGTCTCCCATCATTAAAACATAAGTATGTAAGTATTAAAGAGGTGAGAAATCATATCCAAACATTTTTAATTTAAAATACAAGGGTATAGAAACATAAATAAATTTGGACAAAATGAGAGAGGAAGAAATACCTTAATTGGAAGTGTGATACCAAAGGTTTGGGATGGGATTTAGAGAGGCTTCTTGGGAGCTTGGGGAACCTTGGGAGGATACTAGAGAGAGGAGGGATTATTAGGGACGTGATATAAGGGTTTTGAATGAAGATAAATGGGATCTTGGGTGGGTTTATATAGGAAAAAAGGGGGGATTCTTTATTATTTTGGTTTTGGACACCACACATTAAACTAATCAAAAACACAAACCAAACCATGGTGTTTTCCCACAGTTTTTTCCAAAATGAATTAGAAAACATTATTTTATATGTACAATGGCCAAAAATCTTAAAATATTAGGATTTATTATCTGGAGGTGAGTCACACTCTTAATGAAATCATTTTTGAAATCTAAAATGTTTTATAAGCCTTGGAGGGTTTACTAAGGCACCATAAAATTAAAAAAAAATTTCTAAAATCATATTAATTTAAATATAAAACATATATTGGCCGAAAATCAAATTTATAGTATTTTATTACATCACTATTGGGTCATTATGATATCATAAAACACATTATATATTTAAATGGTATTTAATTTTTACCCAAAAATTCTACTGTCATAGAAAATTTTGAAAAATTCACCATTGGATTATTTTGATATCCTTATTCAAAAAATAATATTAATTTTAATAAAATTTTTTTCTAAATTTTTGAATTTTTATGTTTAAAATAAAAACTAACATTTATAAAAAATTTACGGGTTTTGACAAAAATATCTTTCAAACCATAATAAAAATTAAAATTGTATTCCTAAAAAATTATATGATCAATTATTTTTAATAAAAAGTTAATTAGTAATAATATTTATTTAAAATATCATTCAATTCAAATATCAATTAATTAATTAAAATAGATTTCATAATTTAATATTAACTAAAAATACTATTTTTTTTCATTAAAAACTATTTACAAAGTAACAATATTAAATTGAATAAATTTTCTCTATACAAAAAATATATCACATAATAATAGTGCTAGTGTCTTGTTACATAACATTTTATAACACCCGAATAAGACCTAAGGGTAAGGTGTGCGATGGTGACAAACTCTTGGGGAGGATCAGGTAACATCGCTCAGGAAGTATTCTCTATTAACTTCCACTTATCCCGTAGGCAGTTCCTCGTAACTTAACGTGTTGAGTCTTAGATTGGGATTTTTAAGAAGAGAAGTCCTTTTATGCCACATCCTTTTTAAGATCTGAAAAATAGGCTTTGTACGGAGCAATTATACTGGATGTGGCCTTCACTTCCTTTATCTAATTAAATTGGATTTGTTAAAGCTCTATATTTACACTAATCATGTGACCACTCTTCAATGACTATATTAGCAATGGTAACAATTCTAAATAGTATTTCAAAATAAAAAACATTAAAAAAATAATTTCATATGTTCTATAACAATTTTATATAATAATACATTTAATTAGATCAAGAGGTATTTTCATTAATAAAATTTTGGGTCGTTACAATCTTCCCCCTTAAGAATTTTTTCCCTTGAAATTTTCTTTTCCCACACTAAAATAGATGCGGGTAACTCTGCTTCATGACTTCCTCTGATTCCCATGTTTCCTTTTCAAGAATTTGGTTTTGGAACAACACCTTGACAAGGGGTATTGTATTATTTTGTATAACTTTTTCGCTAGGATATAAGATCTTTATCGACTTATCTTCATAGGAGAGTTCATTATCCAATGGAAACACCTCTGGATTCTGTACACGTGATGGGTAAGGTATGTAATTCCTCAAAAGTGATACATGTAAAACATCATGCACTTGAGATAGGTTTGGAAGGAGTTCTAGTTGATAGACCACTTCTCCAATGAGATCAAGGATCTCAAAAGGGATGATGTACCTTGGACTAAGCTGTCGTTTCTTCCCAAATTTCATAACACTTTTCCATGGTGATATGCAGAGGAGTACCATATCTCCAACATCAAACTCTAGGTCTCATCGATGATTATCAGCATAGATCTTCTATCGACTCTGAGCAGGTTTAATGTGCTACTGAATGTTCTAAACCTTCTCTACCATTTCTTTTACCATTTATAAACCTAGGAGTTTTCGCTCCCCAACTTCATCCCAACCTGCAAGTGTTCTGCACATCTTCCCATTAAGGGATTCATTAGGAGCCATTTGGATGCTTGAGTGGAAACTGTTATTTTAAGAGATCTCAACCAGAGTAAGATGTTGATCCCATATTCCTTTTAAGTCCACTTAGCATGCTCTGAACATGTTCTCAAGTGTTTTGATAGTCTGATCAGATTAGCCATCAGTTTGAGGATGATAATTCGTACTGAAGTTCAGATCAGTATTCAGATCAAGTTGAATACTCTTCCTTAACTTAGTGGAAAATCATGGATCTCGATTGGATAAAATATATTGTGGTACTCCATGAATTCTTACCACTTTTCTAATTTACATATGTGCCAATTGATCTAATGAGAAATCCTCTCTAATTTTAATGAAGTGTGCAGACTTTGTAAGATGATCCACAATAACCCAGATAGTATTGTTTTCTTTGGATGTCTTCGGAAGTTCGGTGACCAAGTCCATAGTGATTTTCCCCCATTTCCATTATGATATGGGTAATTATTGTGTCATCCCCTTAGACTTATTCCTCTCATCCTTTACTTGCTGACATACACGACACTATGATGTATACTCAGTGATATCCTTCTTCATGTTATCCAACTAATAATGCTCTCAAGGATCTCGATACATCCATGTGTTTTCTAAGTGAATGGGGAAAATTTAAATATGTGAATCATCCAAAAGATATTTATTTAACTCTGGATTTTATGGAACACATATTCTTGACTCAAATCACACGATTCATTCTTCATTAACAATGAACTCCAATGATTTTATATCTCTGATAGTTTTCACTTTCTTCTGAATTCCCACATCATTCTTTTGAGCATCATTTAACCCTTACAAAAGAGAAGTTTGAGAAATAATTTGTGAATGGATTGATGATGTTCCCTTATTTATGATTCCCATGTCTATCTTCATAAAATCTACAACGATTGGATCCTTTTAAATTCTCAATAATGATAGAATTTTTGTGGCCTTTCTTCTTAGAGCATCCACCACCTTATTCTTTTTTCTGGGGTGGTAATGGATTGAGCAGTAACAATCTTTGATCATCTCTAACCATATTCATTGGCGCATATTCATCTCTTTCTGAGTGAATATATACTTGATGATTTTTTGATCCATGTATATTTTACACTTCTTCCCAAAGAGGTAATGTCAACAAATTTTTAATGAAAAGATTACTATAGGTAACTCCAGATCACATGTAAGATATTTTTTCCCATGAACATTAAATTGCCTTGAAGAATAGGCAATGAAATTGTCATTTTTCATCAACACAAAACCCAGGCCCTTCTTTTAAGAATTACCAAATACCACAAAAAGTCCTCCACTTATAGGTACTGTGAGAACAGAGGTAGTGATAAGCCTCCTTTTCAACTCCTTGAACCACTCTTCACATTCATCACTCCAAGAAAACATGACTCCATTCCAAAAAAGCTTGGTAAGAGGGTTTGAGAATAGTGAGAAATTTCTCACAAATCAGTGATAATTTCTAACTGACCCCAAGAATATATGGATATCCATCAACGATGTTGGCCTCAACTACCCCTCAATTGCTGTTGTCTTGGAGGAATCCATAGATATCCTATAACGCCCCGACCCTTGTTACCCAGAGTCGGTGAATTATTACATAATATTGGCATGATAAAAAAAGATCAAGTCTCGAAAGACTGATTAGTTTAGTAGTCTTGTAAACACTAGATACATTCATAAATTTTACATTACATCATAAAGTGAAAACTACAACAACATCTTGTCTCCAAACTCATATCCCCTTATACTATCCCTGCAGGTCATTCACAAAATACTTCTTCACATCCAGGGAAAATTTAAACATAGAAAGGGGTGAGCTCAAATGCCCAGTAAGGATAACAATATAGCGGAAACTTTCATAAATAAGAATAAAAATTTAAGTCAATGTATAACTAAAACAAAATCCTTTTAAACTTGAAATTCAGTATAATATGGAAAAAATAAAATGAAAGAATTCCATTTAATTATTCAGATGGATATTATACTAGTCGAATAATCACATGCAATATCAATAACCACTTTCATAATGATGGAATGCATAATTCTAGAATATCACAACCACATAGTCAAGGCCTTGTGCCAAGACTACAAATAAGATTTTGTCAAGGCCTTGTGCCAAAACACTATTTTGTCTCATGAGACCTACCGATTCATCGAGGAGGTATAGGGGGCTCCACCCTCCACTAATTAACTCCAATTAATTCCTCATATGAACAGGTTTAAACATAACATAAACATTCATATTAAAACAAGCATACGAAATGTCAATTCTTTCTCTATAAACCATGAATGGTATAAAAATAACAAATCCACAGTCAAACATATCACAAAAACTTCAATACAATATGGAAGCTTTGTATCATAATAAATAAACTTCAAATATGCTTAAAATCCATTAAATGATGTTGACATAGATGAAATCAAAACTATTGGATAGAAATATCTATTTTTTGATATCATTTAAAAGTCACATAATTATAAAATAAAACTATTACTTAAAAAATGTTCTTAGAAGATTGTAAGGGAAGCTTTGAAGATTTTATAATGGCAGAAAATTTCCGCACCCTCCCTATAAGTTAAAAAATCATTCTTACCTTAATTCTGTCAAAAATGTTAAAAAGTACCTTGTTTGGAAAACGACCAAATGATTCCTTTATAAACTTCTTATAAAAAGTAAACAAGGGTTTAAATTACTTTAACCCATATTCTGTAAAATAGTAAGAATGATTTGAAATACATTTTTAAGAAACATGGAAGTGGATGATAAAGAGGTCCCAGTAGATAATTACGTATAAACAACCTCAGATAATGAAGAGATTGTGAAATAAACCCTTACCTTGTACTTTTCCTTTGTTGGGGGTAGGTTAACCTCTTGTCTAATGGTGAAATACATTTTATTAAATTATAAAAGAATCATATACATTAATATGATATCATATATGATCTTTTAACATTTATTTGTTAATAATATCTTAGTATTATAGTCGTTTTGGGTGTTAACTTATATGTTTTGTTACATAAGATGTGTTTGTTATGGATATGTTGTATCTTATTCATATCTAGAATGATATCACGTCCTTAAAAAATTTTTTAATCATCAAATGAGAATTAGTCTAGAATGGATATAATGGGGAATGAATCTCATTGCGTTCGTGGAGACGGTCATCCGTACGTACGCACGAGGGACAATATCATTTTTTGATATTAAAATAATATATAATTGGATGGTATATCATATATACAGAATCATTATCATGTTATATTTATTATTTACATGAATTACACATCATTATTATACCCATCCAAATAATAATGTTTTGAATAACAATGACACCACGACGTGGAGACGGTAATCCGTACGTATGCACATATGGTGACATGTCATTAAAAGGATTGATAGAATACTGAATATGATTGTACCATGTTTATAATAACATCACAATATATATAAGATACTGGATTTATTATTTTATAATAAATTAATAATCGATTTCTAATAGCTCAAAAGTGGTTTATTAAAAGTATAAGGTGGGTATGGGTCGCAATACTTTACCAATATAATTTATAAAGGTTTGGGTCATTATATTAACCTTTTATTTAAGTTTTATCTCTTAGTTAATTAGTTTGACATTTACCATGTCACTTTGTATTTTTATATTATATAGTTAATAAACATACTATATACATCAAAGAGACCCCCAAGTGGTCCATTAATGACACACCTATCATGATATAAGTCATTTGTCCGAACAATATATTTTTAGAAATATAATATAAATAAATAATTTAATATTTGTTTTAAAAACTCATTTATTTAAATTTTGAAAGTATTCAATAATTGATTTTTGATAAAGTCTAAACAACTTTATTAATTCGAACCAAATTCATTTAAGAAATCCTATAATGTCATATTATCTAATAAAATTCATGGATGTCATCAAAAAATTTAAATTATATTTATTTTAACATTTATAATACCAATTATTTGATTCTTTTATTAATAAGGAAAATACTGCATCATTATTGTATCATAAATAATATTAATTATTAAATGTCTAAAAATTATAAATAAAATACCATTATGTAGGAAATATTTGTATATTTCTAATTAATATTTATAGTTGAAAATAAAAAATATATAACCCTATGTAAAAATTGTTTTTCTAAAAGATATATGCTTATGTCATTTTTGTATTTATTTTAACATAATTAATATAAAGTGTCCTTATCACTTACAAGTGGATCCAAGGGGTCCCAAAATCGACCCAAAGATGCCCATGGTCGGAAATGTATCAGCCAATAAGGTTAGGACACGTTTTATGGTAATTTATTATTATTATAATATTTTTTTTCTTATTTACCGGATTTACCCTTTAACCATGGTAAATAAAATATTTACCGAAGTAACTATTCAAAATGCCTAAAAATAAAAGTTACCTATTTACACAATTTGGAAATCCTGATTTCAAATATGGAATCCATTTTTCCAAATTCAAAACACAGAAGTGGGAGAAATTAATTCCCATTGTTAAAACAAAAAGCGTGTTTTTAAGAGATAATAACTATCAAATGATTGACACTTGTTTATGCCTGGTTTAATTGTGAAATTTTATCCAATGAACAAAATTTTATTAAATGGTGAAAATATATTCTGAATATAATTTAAAACAACTAAAATTTATAATTTATCACTACTAATTATTTCGATTAAAAAAGATGTTTTTAAATAAAATTCATTAATTTTCACTATTCATTAAAATATAAAAGTTACCCGAAAAGTACCAAAATTTCACCCCAGGCCAATTTTGATATTATGAATCCAAAAATGAAGTCCATTTTGAGAGATAAAATTTATAAAATTTCCAAAATTGGGTATTAATATTCATAATGGCTTCTTTCATTGGTCGTAGTGTGTTAGAATCTTGAAGTTACGTACAACACACGCTACTGTATTATTCAAAGAGAATCGTACCGTGGAAGGTTAGGGTGTTACATATCCAATTTATTTGTGATTATATGACCCAAGAATGAGAACTCCTTCAATTAGAACTCACACTTGATGTACTTTTCATAGATCTTCTCCTTTCACAAGGTCTCTATTATAGTTCTTATATGCTTTTCTTGATCCTTCTTGGTTTTAGATTATATTAGAATATTTTCTATAAATACTATACTAAATTTTTCATGGTAATATATAAAGGCTCTATCCATATAGTCCATGAAGATTTCTCAAGAATTAGTGAGTCCGAAAGGCATTACTATGAATTCATATTGCATGTACCTTGTACGAAAAGTGGTCTCGAGGATATCCTCCTTCTTCAACCTTACTTGGTAATATCACGACTAAAAATTCACCTTGGAGAAGTATTTTTCTACTTTTAGCTGATCAAACAAGTAATAAATTTATGGGTATAGGATAATTTTTCTTTATCATGATTTTTTTGATCTCACGATAATCAATGTAAAGGCGCATTGACCCATCCTTCTTCTTGACGAAGTGGAATAGTGGACCCCATGGAAAAGAATGTGGGAGTATAAACCCTTTATCCAGATTATTTTATAGTTGTTTCTTCCTCTAATCATGCTCCAAACATACATTCTATACAGATTCTTTGATATTGGAAATGAACTATGTTTAAGATCAATTGTGAATTCAACATCTCTTCTAAGAGGAAGACTACTCAATTCCTTGGGAAACTCTTCATCGAATTCCCTCACAATAGGCATGTCTTGAAGGATGGTTGCTTCTTTAGACTCAATCATCTGAGAAAGAAATTCATGCACATGTGTTAGTAATATCCACGTGTGAGATGATGTTGCAAAATAAGATTCATTCTCATTATTTCAGTTGTACAAAATCAAGGGTCAATTCGCAATATAGATATTGATTTCCCTCCTATTGAAATTAATGTTGGATCTATATAAGGAAAGACAATCCATGCTAGGAATTGCATAAAATTCCACCAGAGGGATTATGATAAGGTTTTTCAGGAAGTTCAGTCCACAAATTATGATGGTTGAGGAGTTATAATCATGGGCTTCAATAATTTCCCAATTTTCTGTTCTCATCGACATCATTAATTACATTATTTGTGGTGGTGTTGGGATTGTTATACTGAACATTAGGGATATAAAATAATTCATCAAACCAAAATCAAACTGTACATTTTTTTTTCTTTAATGAATAACTAACGTACCTGTCACTGCATCATTGTTGGGGTTCACATCCATAGTATTCATGAAAAAAGATCACCCTTGCTGCATTGGAGGTTGTTTGTTGCCTCCAAAAACACATGGATTAGGGAACTAGTTTAGAAATTACCCTAGTTATTTTTAGTTAAAGAAATGAAAAATGTGTTGAAGGTCTAACGGAGCGTTCTTATCCTCTGTCGTAGCTATGGGTTTTTCTTATCAGTAGTTATTGGCTAGGTGCCCTTCACTTCTACACCTAAAGCATTTTTTTGTCCCCTTCAAGCAATTTTCGGGGCACTTATTTCAGATCCATGGAAAAATGGGGTGCTGTATTTTCATAGTACTATTGGATTTATCCATTAAAAAACCATAATTATATTACACCTAACATTTCTTATCCCCATGAAACCACGAGGATTTTCTGATATCCATTTTGACCTTGATGGCACATCATAAAATTTCCTCATAGATATCAAAGTCACACATCGCTAGGGATTTCCATAGGTTAGGTTATACACCACCAAAGAAGCATCCGACCTTGCATTTAGAGTAATCAAAACGATGGAGGAATATCATGCATGAATTGTGAAGTTTTCCTTGTAGGATCTGATAGATTCTTCATTTTTTTTTCTTGAGGGGAATGAAGTCCCTTTACACCTTAATTCAGAGGGTGCGAGGAATATATTTATCAAAAAACATTTTCCAGAAATCCTTCAATTACAATGCCTCAATCTCCTCTTCATACTTCATATTTTTGATCAATTTCCACCATTGATTTGCTTCACTCTCCATATGATAATTAGTCATAAGTACCTTCTCTTGTTTAGAACATTGGGGGATGGATAAGATCTTCTCAATGGAGTTGATCCACTGTTCGAAAATTGAGGGATCAGATGATCCATTAAAAGTAGGAGGCATTTGTCTCATGATGCTCTTGATTGAGACTTGTTCTTTATTAAGGGGGATTGAAAATTTCTCTTTACCCATGTTTCTTTTGAAAAATTGAGTTACCTTTGAGAGTATCATGACAAAGTTTACGATTCTCAATCCCATCAAATTGGGAATCTCATTAGAACAGTTATCACATTGATCTTCACATCAGTTGGGATCTTGAGTCCTAAAATTTCTATCCATTGGCTAGAATAAAGGGAATGTTAGGGGTAACTCATAAAGGGGAAGCCAAATACAAAAAGGTATTACTTATAAATTAGTTTTTTTCCTTAACTTATGAATTTATAGGCTTCAATCTATGTTATCCATGATCTAATTCATAACATATATTCTTAGGTGCATTTTTTATTCCCTCAATAATGGTTCATACTAAGATTATGAATTTTACAAAGCATATCCCCCGATAGTGTCGTAACCAAGAGTGTAGTAAGGCTCATTGTCATGCACCAGTTCCCATTCGAGTCTAGCTCAAAGTAGTGTATTTGGGTTTTACCCCTAGATACATCTATGCTAGAGCCGACTCTACTTAATCATATACAAGAAAGGGATTTATTTTCTTGATAAACTACAAAATAAATACTCACAAAAATTTTGGTATCTTTTTATTATACATAGTCCTATCCCTATGTCCTTCACTAGGGTTTTCTAATCATAATCCCAAAAATTACTAAACCTCCCACTGATACCAATTATAACAACCTTGCTCTTTATTTCAATGTTAAACATAATTTATTGCATAAAATTGAACTTAAGACAACTCTGAGGATCGACAGGTCCAGTTTCATGGGAAAATTAGAAACATTACATAACAAATTAAGACCTTAAATACACACATTTATTGAAAATTTCTTTTACCTGACCACACAAATTCCTTCATACTTATCATTGCATGGGATAACCTATGGACATGCATAAGAAAAGGGAAAGCTATAAATACTAGTAATAGAGTAAAAAATTCATAAAATGATGAATAAATTACATGTTAGGAAATATGAATATCAATGGAGCATAAGAGAAACATGAACATAAAGGCGTGGTATAGCATGATTATCATAACATGGAAATATGGCATCAATATTTAACATGAAATTAGAATGAGAAAAGTCTAATTTCACTTGGAGCATGAGTAAAAACTCATTGAAATTGTATTATCATGATTAAAAGATCATTGAACTTAACCTATCATGATACAAATCTTTACCTTATTCATTGGAGTGCTATTAGGGAGCACCCTTTTTAATCATATCATTTCAGGCATAAGTGTGCCACATGGATCATATAACCTGGATTCATTAAAAAAAATCATTTATTACATGATAAAGGAATGTGTAATTCATACATGAAACTCCATAATCAATAAGTAAATGTGCATAAAGGTGAATACACTTGATAGAGAAATGGGAAAGGTATTCACTACACAATGAAATTGTCTTGGAAAATCGCGGTGCAATTTTGGCCGCATAATGATGTGACATACGAATTAATAAAAATAGTTGATGATAGGGAAATGGGTATATAATCATATGTATATGAAATGGACAATAATGCCTCAATCATATTAAAAACATTTCATGAAATCCAATGCTTCGAAAAAGAAAAATAAAAAATTCTGGTTCTCACTCAAATTTCATGTTTCCCTCAAGAAAGTGTGGGTATTATGAATAGAATTTCAACATGGTTTCGGATACCTCATAAGACTAGTAAAATTTTTTGAGTTAGTGTTTCATGGTCATGGATTTCAAAAATCAGTCAAACTCAAAAAATGTTTGACCATCCAATTAAAGGAAAAAGTTTTCACATCAACAATCACTTAAAATACGTTCTTTAAAAAATCATTTTAACTCTTAAAACATCAATTGATGTGTGAAAAGTGATAAGAATACTCATTGAAGCTTAAAAGTCCTAAAAATATGAAAATTAAAAAAAGAAAAGAACACAAGATGAACTAAGTAGGCTGACACTCCCCCCACACATAAATTTTAATACACCTTATATCAACTTAATAAAATATAAATATAAATGTTGAAAACCCAAGGGAAGGAAAGATACAACCTGATATTATTTTTTAAGTGGATGTCTTGATTTAAGCTCTGATAAACTACTAATAGACCTAGAAATCATGAAATAAAATAAATGATAAGAAAAATAAATAAATAAATGAAGGGAAATGGAAAAGAGGATAAAAAATGGTTTAAACCCCCATCTTAGTACTACAATTTCACTACCCCTAGTCTGGAAGTTGTAGTGGATTATCCCCAATCAGATGGTGGGTGTGGTTTCTTTGAGATGAACCACCACATGTGACTCTTCCCGATATCAATGAGTAAACACTAAAAGTAGAGAACCCAAAAGAAGATAAGAAAATTATAAACCCCCATGAAATAATAAAAACAAAATTTGAGGTCTAAAGTGGGAGGGAATAGAATATAGCGGTGATCGCTGTTGACTTATGTGGTGTCCTCTTCTATTTGGTCTTTAAATTGTTTTTGAGGAGGTAGTCACATGACCACATTCTTGTGAAACTCTTATCATTAAATCACAACCACTAGGGTAGTATATTTGATAACATTTAATGTATACTACATTTGTGCTGTATCATAAATTTTAGAGAGAGATAAATAAGAAAAAAGTTTATATTTAATAAAATTAAAACCTGAATAATGGATAAAGAAATATTCACTTTCAAGAAATTCAGCAGGGTAATTGATCTCTTCAGGCATGACCATTGGCAAATAAATATCAGTAGGTTCATCCTCTTAATCATATTCTAAATTAAGAGAGAGGAAGAAATGTATTTATGTTTCATTATCAGGAATGAGAAGATCTTGTTTAGGTTATCTTCAACAAATCTATTCTAGGATTCTTCCAAAAATTGTTGATCTCCCATAAGTGTATCAGTTGTAATGTTTACTTTAGAGACCTTCTTGAGAAATATTTGAGTGTGGGATGATTTGATTAATTTCTTTATAAAATCCTTCTCACCCACCTTATGTTCCTTAACATAAAAAATTATTGGTGAAATATCTTCCACCACTCGTTCTAGTTTAGGTTCCGTCTCAGGTTCAGGTTTCTCTTGGGATGCCCAAACATATTCAGAAATCCATTCTATTTGTCTCTCTATGTTTTTCAAAGTATCACTAATTATTTAAAACTGACCATGAATATCATTATGAAAAATTTCTTTCACCTTAGATTGGTTAGTCTATGCATGATAATCTAAATTTGAATACATCGTGAACAAAGATGATTTTTTATGTTTTTTTGAAATTTATGATTTTTTGTGTATTTTTTAAATAAGATAAAAATTATTTACGAAATGTGAATAAAAATAGTGAGTGAAGACCACTTGGATCCCCCACAGAAGTTCAAATTTGATGAATCATTGTTTTGTGCACTTTGAAAAATATTTATAACTAAATGCAATATATGGGATGACCTAGGTCATTTTATTGAGGAGATTTTGTGGTCAATAAATAAATAATTATAATTAATTTTTTTATATATTTTTATTTATTAAATTAAACTAAATGAAATTGATGTTTGAGAAATGAGGATTCAAGTTAATTAAATGTAAATATGCAATTCGTAATGTAGACCGAATAGATGCTGACCAAATGATACTATATAGAAAGGAGATCCTCCCAGGAGATTATCCAGAATAAAACTTCATCATCTATTTGTTAGATTAAAATATACATAATGATAGTGATCCATAATATGCATAAACATCCTATTATACTTATGGTTGTGGATATATGATTCACTCAACGACCACTGAGAGACCTTATATTCACCTTCTCGATCGAGGGAGAATGTTGTAGTCGAGAAAGAAAAGCCTCAGCTGGAAAGTAAAGACCCATGGGAAACTTTCCCACCAATATCCCCTCATCATAACACTAATTAAATAATAAATATAAAACATTAATTTATAATTACTTAGGTTCAAAAATGAATTGATCCCATGAGAACTTCCTTGAGTTAGTTACACATGATCACGAGTACAAGAGATCACAATGGAGAAGAATAAGGAGAAAAGAAAAGATAATAAAATGAGACTCAGATTAAGAAGAAGAGAAAAATATATGAAAAATAAATAATAATATTATAATGGAAAGAAAATAAAAAACAATGTAAAATGGACACATCGAAGTGTCAATATTTTGAGAAGGGGGGTGGATACATATTTATAGGGAGGGGAGGTGAAAGAATTCTCCCCAAAAGTATCCTCTAAATGTTTTTGCATGGATGTCCCATTAAGGAGACGAATTTTTAACATTTTTCTTCATTAAAGTTGTTCCATAATATCTGATACATTCATGTCATCATCATTGGGAAATAGATGAAGGAGTTGTGCCCATTTTACTTTGAAAAATTTAATCTGTCCATGTGCCAAATCATATTCTACATATTCACATTCTCGTACCATTATGACCAACCAATCGCTCTATTCATGCATTGGAGAATTACTAAAAGTTGTTCCCCACTTGAGTTCTCATCTCTACACAAAATATGAGACATTTTGTATGTGTTCTTCAGATGGTATGAATTAATTACTCAATAATACCATTTCTACCTGATAATACCTTTCATATTATACCTGTATGGAGTGTTCAAGGAATGACTTAATGATAGTATTTTAACTTTAAACATTTCAAGGATGTGAATTATTGAATCATATTTCATCTCCATATAGAAGTTCCTCAATTGAAGGTGTGTAGATCGATTTATGCATCCGTTATGGAGGTGAGGTCCACACTGTATGCCTGAAAAAATTCCTAACTAAAATGATTTTTTAGGCCTCTACATGTTCTAAATAGCCCATGATCTAGAAGACAAAGTTATATTAAATAAATAAAATATTTCTACAAAAAATGAATCACTCAATTTTGAGTAATAATGTAAATTTTAAGCCCAAAATACCCCTATGATAAAAATATGTCAAAATTCCTGATTAAACCAATTTTTAATTTAAAATAAAATTACCACTAAAAGCTAAAAACATGACAATTACTTATACAATAACACTATAGTGGGATTATAAACACTTAATTATAGTATAAAATGTATTAAAATATTGGTTTCATCCCTACACCCTCCTATGAGTAAGTCCATCTTACACTATATGTGTTTCCTTTTCACTAAAAAGGAAAACATAGTATCATCTCTACAGACACACCACACTCTAGGCATAAAACAATCAATATGGGCACACTAGTGCAGAAAACATTTTTTACGTCGGTTAATTTTCATTATTTACGTCGGTTTTTAGGCGACGTTAATACGGACAACGTTATAAATAACGTTTTTTACGTCGGTTATTTAAAACCCGACGTAACATCCCTAACATCACGGTGTTTATCACGTCGGTTCATTAATAACCGACGTGATAAATATGCGCGGGGGGGGGGGGGGGGTTATCACGTCGGTTATTTTCTAAACCGACGTGATAAAACGCCTGGGATATCGTTTATCACGTCGGTTATGACATAACCGACGTGATTAACCCTTCCCCGGGCCTATTATCACGTCGGTTTCCTAAATAACCGACGTGATAAAAAGGCCTGGGAAACGTTTTAGCACGTTGGTTATCCAATAACCGACGTGGTAAATCGATTCCCAGGCATTTTATCACGTCGGTTATATTAAGAACCGACGTGATAAAAGGCCCGGGAACGGTTTATCACGTCGGTCTCGAAAAAACCGACGTGATAATCCCCTACCGATTTATTTACCACGTCGGTTATAAAATAACCGACGTGAAAGCAATTTTTTTTTTTAAAATAATTGCACTGCTCTCACCAAAAAGCAACCAGAAACCAAACAAAAATAACCATGCCAGCCCTCCCCCAAGCCCTAACTGAACCCCACCCTCATCTATACCCATCTAACAACCTGGCCAGCCCTCCCCCACCACATTGGAGCCCCACCACAACCCTTAGACACCCCCACCCCTTGGACAGCCCCCCACCCTCATTTACACCCCCACGACCCCTAGTACAGCCTCAAACACCCATTGGACACCCCTCCCATATCCCTTGGACACCCCCACCCCTTGGACACCCCCCCACCCCTTGGACATCCCCCCCACCCTCATTTACACCCCCAAGACCCCTAGTACATCCCCAAACACCCATTGGACACCCCCCACACCTTGACAGCCCTCCCAGACCCCTTGGAAACCCCCCCGACCCCTGGACACCCCCCCCGAGCCCTTGGACAGCCCCAAACACCCCTTGGACACCCCGCCCATATCCCTTGGACCCCCCCCACCCCTTGGACACCCCCCACCCCTTGGACATCCCCCCCACCCTCATTTACACCCAACCGGCCCCTTGGACCGAACTCCCAGACACCTTGGACACCACTCACATATCCCTTGGACACCCCCCACCCCTTGGACACCCCCACCCCTTCGACAGCCCCCCCAACCTCATTTACACCCCCCAAACACTAGGACAACCCCAAAAACCCCTTGGACACCCCTCCCATATCCCTTGGACACCCCCCACCCCTTGGACACCCCCCACCCCTTGGACAGCCCCCCACCCCCTGGACACCCCCCGACCCCTTGGAAACCCCCCCTACCCCTTGGAAACCCCCCATCCCCTTGGACAGCCCCAAACACCCCTTGGACACCCCTCCTATATACCTTGGACACCCCCCACCACTTGGACACCCCCCACCCCTTGGACAGCCCCCCCCACCCTCATTTACACCCAACCGACTCCTTGGACAGCCCCAAACACACCTTGGACACCCCCACCCCTTGGACACCCCCCCACCCTCATTTACACCCCCCGACCCCTAGGACAGCCCCAAACACACCTTGGACACCCCTCCCATATCCCTTAGACACCCCCCAAACACCCACCCACCCCCTTGGAACCTCTCCCCCCATACCAAAATCCAGACCAGAAAAACCATCAACAGTAGACCAAAACAAGAAGTAGAGAAAAATTAAACATTCACTTATATAACATTAAAAACTTACACTGTCAACTTCAAAAAAAACTAAATCCAACCTAAACGACTATGAAATACACAATTACATTGACAATATTCAAAATTACATTTTACATTACGAACAACTAAAAGTCAATCAAACCTGTAAAATAATTTGACCACTCCACTTGTAAGTGTTTGATATCTTCAGAAGTAAAGGGTTGAGGGTCATCAAAAAGATACAAAGGAAAAGGATAGTAGTCAACGTGTATAATGAATAAATCAAATTGAAATATTATGAGAAAGAGGAAATCTTACCAGGTCAAAACTCAGAACTGTCCCAGTTGTTATTATTTCATACATAAATCTTAACATGTAATATCCGCATTCGATGATTCCTTGTTGCTCATGACATTTCTGTTTGAATGAGTGTAAATTCAATATATTATTTTTATGTAATAAATCAAAATGTACAAATTATAAATGGATACTTACCTTCGCATGTACATATTTGATCTTGAAATTCCTTTTCTTTGCGCTTTTTCGAAAGTGGACCCATGCCCTGTTAGAAAATAATATGAATGGGGTAAATTTAAAATTCATTATAATATATAAAACTATTGTGAAATTGAAACTTACGTTTCCAATATATTCTTAAAACTTTCTCGCACATCATCATGGAGAGAGAATATCAAATAAAGTGTTTTCTCTCTAGGGCAAAAAACCCCTAACATCCAATGATCCCTGATAAAAGGAAATTTAACGTTAGTGGTTTTTTTTGTTAAAAGATAATTAACTCTTTGAGAGGGATGTGTTTCATACCTCTCACAAAAAGGCATCATCCAACACTATGTGATTACATTCTTTTCAAATCTATCAGCAATATAAAGCATTCTTTGTTCCTCATCCAATGCACATGCTTCAGGGGAAATCAATTGTGGGTCCACGAATCCATATACATCTGTCAGCTCATTCCTCTCACAAATTTTATACAGATACCTAATACAAAGCAGACATAAGTATACATTTTTAATAAATATAACGCAAGTAAAAGGTGTTAAGACTTACATGATAAAAATTTGCACCACGTTGATGCCCAACTTATCTCCAGTGAAAAACTCCATGATATCAGTTTTCATAATCCCCACACTTAGTTCACGTCCACAGACATGAGCTTCCATTGTAAAGTCATAATGATCTGCCAACAAATTTGAATATCTTGACAATTTGTCAAGACTGCTAGTATCTGCATCTGATGTCATAGCTATCTGTCTTTGTTGTTGTCTATACAGTATTTCTTTACCTTTGAAGTATTCCTGTAAAAATAAATTGAAAAATATATTAGTTTCCAAATGATAAAACATTAATAAAAATATAAAATAAAAGATATAACATCCATACCTCTATGGTAATGAGTCAAAGAAGTCTGGATGGCCAAAGTAAAAAATGGCCGATACTATGTCCAACTGTCGTCACCTCATCTGTAGGTAATGGTATCCGAGCTGATCTATCTATAATATCCTGTACAGTGACCCTCTGATTCTCTACCTCTAACTGTTGATGATGAACTGTATCTCCTATACAATATACCATCCCATATGCAACTATATGATGTTGAGGATCATCAACATACAACTCACAATAAGTAGGTAGCTGCGGCGGAGGAGGAGGATCAAAAATGGGGTCTGCAGGCTGAGGTGGGGGAGTGGGAACTACTGGGAGAGGTGGAGTGGGTGCTGCACCCTGAAATTGTCTTTGCAAGTCTGCAAACATAAACTGCACCGATGCTCTAATCTTGTCCTCCATTGTCGCATTACTATTATGGACTTCAGCCTCCAAGGATTCTATTTTTTTTATAAACTCCCTCAACGTTAGAAGTTGAGGAACGTGTCAACACTTTTCTTACCGATACACCTGCCGGATATCCTCTTACACGGCCAGGATGTTCGGGCTTTCCCAATGCCACAGATAAAATATATTCCCTCCCAGATGGTGTAAATGTCCCCTGTGAACTCTGCTCCTCAAGAGAGTCCTGTAATAATTAATTGAACATTTCTATAATGATTGGAAATATATGACGAAAATAGTAAACTTAAATAAATAAAATAGATATCTTACAATCCTCTCAACTACGAGTCTCGATTCTTCCGAAAGATATTGTCCTTTTTTGCCCTTCCGAGCTCTTTTCCATTTCTCATGTCTAGATGGAGGGGATGGAGGGGCCACCTCTCCAAAGCTTGAAGACTCAGCTCTTAGTTGTTGAAATTTTTCTGCCATCATTTGTTCTTCCAATAATGCATATCCTCCCCGAGATAAACTATGAGAGTATACATTTTTAGATTGGATCTCTTGATGAGCTTTCCTTGTTTGCTGTAAATTAAGAATAAGTAATCATTAACAAAACAATAATAAGATCATTTATATAAGAAAGCTTATAAAAGTTTACATTGCCCTTACCAAAAATGATTCTTTTCTTCTACTTTCAAAAAATTGTCTTCATGTGTCTTCATCTATAAAAGGATATATACGACATGGATTCTCACGACTCATATGACCATAAATGAAATCAGATGAGAGGGTTGATTTGAAATCCCTCCATCTCCTAGCATCCAACGATAAGAATTTCTTCCTGACTCCTCCAGTGTCAGGAATATCAAATGTCATCTGATAAAAAAGAGGTTAAAAATATTATATATACTAGAAACATTTAAAGAACAGTCAAACAATAGCAAAAGATCTTACCAAAATGGTCTCCCACAGCTGAGAAATTATCGCCTTATCCACACTTCTCCAATCATCATAGAGAATGCTTACTTTGCTCTTAGCCTGAGTTGCTACAAAACCCTTAAAATCTTTAGCATTTGGACCTCTAGGAAGATCATCATCATCAAACTCCACGACTATCCTCTCCTCCTTCGTACGGGCAAGTGATAATTTTGGTAAACATGTGCACCCACGCTTACCAACCTTTGAACTCTTTTTCGTAATAGGAGCATGTGAATGTTCCTCCCCAGATGTATGACCAATATGCTCATCTCCAGAATCATGTGGCTGATCAACTGATTGATCTGTCATTTTCCTTCAAATCAAAAAAACAAACATTAGTTCACAAATATACAAATTCAAATATTGTAGTACTACTTAATCATAAAATAGAAAAGTGTACTAAATTACATAATAGTAAACATTGGTAATATGGTAAGAATGTTAAACAATGATAAACAAGGTAAACACAGGCAAAAGGTTGCCAAGGAGTTGGCCCAAGAAAGCTGAAAAATGGACTCACTAAGCCACCGGTCGGCCGGTGTGAGCTCACCGGCCGGCCGGAGGACCCAGGCAGTGGACTTGCCCACTGCCTGGTGCCACCGGCCGGCCGCTGGCTCACCACCGGCCGGCCGGTGGACCAGAGCCTTGCTCTGTCTGGACCACCGGCCGGCCGCTGGATCACCACCAGCCGGCCGGTGGACCAGACAGAGCCTTCCTCTCTGTCTGGACCACCGGCCGGCCGCTGGATCACCACCGGCCGGCCGGTGGATCACCATCGGCCGGCCGGTGGACAAGACAGAGAGCCTTCCTCTCTGTCTGGACCACCGGTCGGCCGCTGGCTCATCACCGGCCGGCCGGTGGACCAGACAGAGCTTTGCTCTGGACCACCGGCCAACCGGTGATCCACCACCGGCCAGCCGGTGCGCCCAGGACTTCTCCTCTTTACGGTTTTTATTGTTTTATCGTTTTGGTTTGATACATGTTATAATAAGTAAAAAATTTACAATATCTAACATTATATGAAAAAACTAAATGTAAACAAGAAATAAACATGTGTTACCTGTAATTTTAGGAATGTATAGTTGGATTGTTTTCCCAAATTCCTTCGTCGTGATCGTTCCTTATGACACAAACCATGTCTTCCACATACTCATCATTATGTTCTGTTAATCTTTCCATGGAAGTAGGGATCTCACATAAATCAGAATCTTCATCAAATTCATCCTCACCAACATATTGTTTTTTCCCTTGTAAAACAACAACCCATTGCATATCTGATTGATCTACTACATAGAAAATTTGTTTTCATGTGTTGCCATTATAAAAGAATCAGCTGTGTCTTCCAATCTATTCAGATTAACAAGTGTCATTCCAAATTCATCGTGTCTGACACTGTTGTTACCGATAAACCATTTACAGTTAAAAACAGGAACTTTAATTTTAAAGTAATCAGCCTCCCATATGTCTTCAATCACTCCATAATATGCACTTGATGCCGAAATTGGGATTCTGTCCTTAGCACTCGAAAAATGCATTGCTTCTGCAAACACCAATACACCACTATTCTGAACTGCACTTCTGTTGTCCTGAGCTTTCGTATGAAATTTATAGCCATTAATGTCATAAGCGGACCATGTTATCACATTTAAAGATGGACCACCCACTATCCATTTTAATGTCTCTGATACATCTGATCTACCAAGCAAGGTCTTTTTAAACCATGGCAAAAAAGTTTTGTTGTGCTCATTCAAAATCCACATTTCTTTCTTCTTTGGATGACATTGTTTCAACTCATTAATATGCAATGTGATATACGGTTGAACATCAGCTATGTTATTCAAGATGTATGATTCTAACTTCTTCATATGTTCAGCTGACAGTGATTTGACTTTCAAGCCACGAATCCCCTTTCCCTCATTATTAACCCGTTCATGGCGAGATGGAGGCAAACCTATGTGTTGCACCGTAGCCAAGTAGCTCGTACAAAACTCTGCTACCTCCTCAGAAATATACTTTTCAATAATGGAGGCTTCAGGTCGATATGGATTTTTAACATATCCCTTTAATATTTTCATATACCTTTCAAAAGGATACATCCAACGAAGATATACAGGTCCACAAAGCTTTATTTCTCGAACCAGATGAATCATTAAATGCACCATCATATCAAAAAAAGTTGTAGGAAAATACATTTCCAAATGACAAAGTATAAAAATTGCATCCTGGACACCACCCCCACCCCCTAACCCCTTGGACACCCCCCTGGACATCCACCAACCCTCTGGACAGCCCCCCCACCCACCCGGACAACCCCAAATACCCTCTGGAGAGGCCGCCACCCACTTGGACAGCCCCCCACACCAATCCACCCCCTTGGACACCCCCTGGACACCCCACCGACCCCTCTGGACAGGCCGCCACCCCCTTGGACAGCCCCCCACACCCACCCATCCCCTTGGACACCACCCTGGACACCCCCCGACCCCTCTGGACAGCCCCCGACCCCTCTAGAAAGCACCCCCACCCTTCCTGGACACAACCCCCCACCCCCGACCTGCTTGGACACCCCCCTGGACACCCCCCAACCCTCTGGACAGCCCCCCCACACCTCCTAAACACCACCCCCACCCCCTACCCCCTTGGACACCCCCCTGGACAGCCCCCAACACCCACCCACACCCTTGGACAGCCCCCCACACCCACCCACCCCCTTGTAAACCCCCCTGGACACCCCCCGACCCCTCTGGACAGCCCCCCGCCCCTCCTGGACACCACCCCCACCCCCTACCCCCTTGGACACCCCCCCTGGACATCCCCCAACCCTCTGGACAGCCCCACACCCACCCGGACAACCCCAAATACCCTCTGGAGAGGCCGCCACCCACTTGGACAGCCCCCCACACCCATCCAACCCCTTGGACACCCCCCTGGACACCCCACCGACCCCTCTGGATAGGCCGCCACCCCCTTGGACAGCCCCCCACACCCACCCATCCCCTTGGACACCACCCTGGACACCCCCCGACCCCTCTAGACAGCCCCCGACCCCTCTAGAAAGCACCCCCACCCCTCCTGGACACAACTCCCCACCCCCGACCTGCTTGGACACCCCCCTGGACACCCCCAACCCTCTGGACAGCCCCCCCACCCCTCCTAAACACCACCCCCACCCCCTACCCCCTTGGAAACCCCCCTGGACACCCCCCAACACCAACCCACACCCTTGGACAGCCCCCCACACCCACCCACCACCTTGTAAACCCCCCTGGACACCCCCCGACCCCTCTGGACAGCCCCCCGCCCCTCCTGGACACCACCCCCACCCCCTACCCCCTTGGACACCCCCTGGACATCCCCCAACCCTCTGGACAGCCCCCCACCCACCCGGACAACCCCAAATACCCTCTGGAGAGGCCGCCACCCACTTGGACAGCCCCCCACACCCATCCACCCCCTTGGACACCCCCCTGGACACCCCACCGACCCCTCTGGACAGGCCGCCACCCCCTTGGACAGCCCCCACACCCACCCATCCCCTTGGACACCACCCTGGACACCCCCCGACCCCTCTGGACAGCCCCCGACCCCTCTAGAAATCACCCCCACCCCTCCTGGACACAACCCCCCACCCCCGACCTGCTTGGACACCCCCTGGACACCCCCCAACCCTCTGGACAGCCCCCCACCCCTCCTAAACACCACCCCCACCCCCTACCCCCTTGGACACCCCCGTGGACACCCCCAACACCCACCCACACCCTTGGACAACCCCCCACACCCACCCACCCCCTTGTAAACCCCCCTGGACACCCCCCGACCCCTCTGGACAGCCCCCCACCCCTCCTGGACACCACCCCCCACACCCTACCCCCTTGGACACCCCCCTGGACACCCCCAACCCTCTTGATAGCCCTCCCACCCCCCTGGAATCACTAAATAAAGTAGTAACAACTGTAAAAGGGCAACCCATCCAAATGGACACGCCCCAACCCTCTCGGGGATTTATAGAAAACGATGAAAAATTAGTGAAATCATAAAATTAGTCAATATTGCAAGTCGAACTAATAGATCTAGGGATTATAAATAAGATTATGGTGCCAAAACGAGTTAAAGGGGTTCGCAATCGAAGAATCTTAGCTTGTTTCAACAAAAAAATCACAACATATATATATATATATACTATCCGCGAAAAAAAAACGAATGAGTGGGAGGATTACCTGAGTGCTGCGAGTTTAGATGATTGATCCCAGGAGATTAAATATGAGAAACGATGATCGCAAAACGAATCTAAACCAACGAAATGGATGAGCCGATTCGGGTTTACGCGCGAGAGAGACGAGTCGCGACTGTCGAAGGTAAACTCGCGAATGACAATCCACGGGTCTGGGTAAATTTTTAAATGAGTTATCATGTCGGTTATTCAATAACCGACGTTATAATTTTTTTAAAAACATTTATAACGTCGGTTATTCAATAACCGACGTAAAAACCTTCCTCCGATTCTTTTTTTACGTCGGTTATTCTATAACCGACGTTATAAAGGGCTCAAAATCCACGTTTTATTAAGTCGGTTATTCCATAACCGACGTCAAAAACCTCTTCGGATTCTATATTTACGTCGGTTATAAAATAACCGACGTAAAAAGGCCTTCAAATACCGCGTTTTTTACGTCAGTTATTGAATAACCGACGTAACAAACGCCCCCCGCTTCTGTTTTTTTACGGCGGTTAATGTATAACCGACGTAAAAAACGAAGCCGCGCGATTAATAACGTCGGTTATCAAAATAATCGACGTTAAAGGTGTACTAAAAACTGGTTTTTACGTCGGTTATTAAATAACCGATGTAAAAAACCTCGTTTTACATATTATTACGTCGGTTTTATATAACCGACGTAAAAAATGGTGACGTAAAAAACGTTTTCTGCACTAGTGGCATGAAATATAGATAACTAGTCCATTACAAGAATGAAGTCATAAGGCCTCGACACTGCAACAAAGATATCCTAAAACAAAATCTCACCTCTAAGAGTAATCTCACACTGTCATCCCAAGTGTCTAATTAAAAAATATCCCCCATAAGAGTCTCTAAGAATTAGAATCAAGTCAACGGTTCCACTGGAACCTTTGAGTATCAAACAAGGGTCGTGGTGAGAAAAGAGTGACTGAAACTTATGCCTCTAAAAATTTATCTAGGGTGTAAAATAAATATATTATACCTCTAATCATATTTGAAGCACCGAGTTTATAATCCTCCATCGCCTGAAGTTGGGCTCGTCCCTTTCCACTAGCTCCCTAAGCCCCTAGTGGACCACCTAGGGGTACTTGTGCTAATAAGTCGAACCTACGCCCATCGCCTGCAACTCTACCTACTCCCCTACTACACCCATCACCCTAAAAACCACTCTTATATTACCTTTTAATCTACCTCAGTGGTCCCAGACCATATTTTGATTATCCACACAGTGATTCAGGTAATCTGAAGTCTGATGTCCTCGATCGCCGCCTGAGTGACAAAGCCTATCCGTCAGCTAACCTGATTTTCACTCGGAGCCCCACACAGTGGATCCCATATATTGGGGTCATAAACTAGAGTTATTGAACCAATTGTGTCCCTATTTCTGCTATCACCTACCTACCATCAAAGACTCAACTACCTGGTGCCTGCTGGTAGCTCCCACTACTGGCATCTGCGGCGGCAAAAATATCTCGATGAGTGGAGATTGCTCCAGTACCCCAATATATGTTGTAATGATAAGGGATATCATGGATTACAAGATCTCCCAACATAGACCCATATAAAATGTTCGAGCCCAAAATAAGGGGTCCCACACTATATTTGTGGAGTACTGAGAATGATCTGTAAATCTCATTGAGTACTCCACTACTGTTTGACTGTCCTGCAGCAAATGTAGGAACTCTTATATGCACACTAAGAATAAAATCACTGGAAATAAATCATATCTGAAGAGGCACTCAAAGTCCTCCTAAGAGAGAGTCATCTTATTATGCGTCTGGATCACTAAGCTCCATCATCTTCTCCCTGAACCTTGAAAAAGGCTCCCAGCTAGAACTACCATCTGGTCAGAAGGCATCATCACAAGAAGGAAGACATGAGTAACTACCTCCAACCATTCCTCATCTATCTCGGGGTATAGCACAACCCTAAACCTAGAATATTTATACCTCTAGAAATCATGTAATGCACTCATCCTTCATCCATCCTCAACCATTAGTGCTAGTAGTAACTGCTTCTCAATAGGTGGTGGTATCACTGTTAACCCACCTAGAGGTGATATCTATGATACTAGGAGTACCTCTAATAGAAGATCTTGTATCGATGAATTATCTAAAGGTGGATCATTCTCGTGATCACTCGTCAGAATCCACTCTAGATGTCTCTGATAAGGAATCCTAAAACTGGTCAAGATGTACCACAGTAAATATTGTATACCTAGTGAGATAACTCTAGAAGGATATGAGAATGTACTAAAAATCCTATATGATCCATAAATCATTTATGTTTCCTGAAACTAGTGTTTTAATTTACAAAGTTGAAAATTGGAATTTAGAGTCCTGGTGTATTGATACGTGAGCTGTTGAACCAACACTGGAGTCCCTAGTTTGAGAGACAAACACAAAACACTTAACATTGTTTTCCCAATCCAATATCATAGAATATTCTTTATTTAGGTAGAACATAACTCCTCTGATACCAATCTATCAGAACCTGTCCTAGAGGGGCCCATGTTGTGACTACCCCAAGCCCGCCTCTCATAGGACATGGGAAGACGACTAGCACCGAGTAGGCATATCCCAAAAATGGGAGGAATTTTCCTAATTACATATATAAACACACACATCTCTAAGCCGAAAATGGTGATATGTAAAAACAATAAGTAAATAATGCATTCATACAATAAGATACCAGCCATAGAGTATGATAGAAGGAAAACATGAAAGTAAACAAGGCCATTATACAATCCCACCAAAAGAAAGAGCCTATCAAGTGAATGCACATGTTCCTGAAACTCATCCACAGAAAAAAACTACCTGATTGGTAGGTTTAGGATATCTACCTAAATTTACTGAAGCACTAAACATCATACTAATTCCTCTAATCACCACTTGGTCCTGGTCCACCTATCACTCCATCAATGTGTCAATCATCTGCACAATACACCACACATACATGTAAATACCATATAGGGGTGACTAAAAAAATACTTTATAGGACACCATGAAACCACAAATGAAATACCAATAAGAAATACATGAAGTATACCACAAAGGAAACACAATATATACACCACAAAGGAAAACCATGAAGTACACCATAAAGGAAACACACAAAGTACACCACAAAAGAAAAAACATGATGTACAGATAGCTGACACAATTATAATTAGAATGAATGAATAGAAGGATTTTCGGTTTTAGTCCATAGGTATCCTAGTTTGATGAAACACGAAGTGTCTATGGTTCATAGAGTGTCGATGGAACATAGAGAATCGATGGAAAACCGAGCCTTGTTGGTGAATGGAGTGTCAATGGATCACAGAGCGTTTATGGTGCATGGAGCATTGAGGAAGCACAGAGCATTGATGGTTCAAAGAGCATCAATGTAGCATGGAGAATCAATAGAACAAGGATCATCGATGGAACATAGAGCATCGATGGCATACATAGCATTGATGGAGCATAGAGCATCGATGGTGCACAGAGCGTCGAAGACCCACAGAGTGTCGATAGATCACAAATTATTGATTGTGAATAGAGAATATATGAAATAAATGGAATTGATGGAACATGGAACATCGATGGGACAAGGAGCGTCGATGGCACATTGAGAGTCGATGGGTCGTGAAACCCCCAAGTCACGTAGTCACCAAGTCATAGCCAACGACAAGATTCCTCTCATAGCATGCTCATACTGGGAGAATATACTATTTAAGAAAATATTTAATAGTTGAACATTAAAAATATTCACTTTTAAATTCTCAAAAGGATCATATCATAAAAAAGGTCCCAACACCACAAACCTCTCGTCAAACGGACACACGGTATGAACATTATGGATATTTTTTTAAAAGGTCTGACCCAAGTCTAGTCCGGGTCTAATCTGAATAGCTAAACCAAACCCGACCTATTGTCTGAGCCAACCCTACCTGGTTTGGCTGACCTGACCCGACCTGGTTTGGTAAACCCAACCTAGATTAGCATGGTCCGACCCAACCCAGTTCGGCCCGACCCGAACCGGCTTGGGCCACTTGGCTCAGCTCCTTGGGTACGACCCACTGGGCATGCTGGACTACGCCCACCGTATGGGGGCTCGTTTTTGGGCTCCATACATGGCCTTTACTATCCATGTACCTCTTGTCAATGTGGATCTATTCCTCATTTCACATAGCTGGCCCACCTCCTCCACTTTGTCCTATAACCTCACTATCACCACATGCTTTCTCCAACATGGCTTTGATCAGCATCCCCATTTTCCACCTTGGCCTCTGGCCATGGTTCCCTAGTTACTGCTCGTAGCCTCTGCCACCATGGGATCCCTCTGACATTGTCCTTCCTAGAATTTTTCCTACTTCTTTCCATTGGCCACCATGACGTGCTCTTCCTGTCCCGACCTCCCATGCTAGGCCACCACTGTATTCGCCACCACCCGCCTCTCCGGCAGCCTCGCCCTATCAGCACACCATCTTCCTAGACCAGCACCACCATACCTGACTTGGCCGAAGCCACCAACTTGGGTTTATTCTTCCTTGTGCTTCCACCACCTTGCGCTACCTTCACACCACCATGGTTTCGTCACATGATCAGTTCTTCATTCTAATTTTTCATGGGGTTTTAGAATGGTAGTGAGAAGGGGAAGAACATGTGAAGGACATGAGATATTGAGGGGGAGTTTGAAAGCACATGAATACCCAAATAATATATCTTGTCCTTGTCTGTTTCATCCTTAATCCGTTCATGTTTTTATAATCACAAAGAAAAAATCAACACAATGATCTGATCCCCAATCAAACCCCATAAGCATAACACCCATCCCATAATAGATTGAACCATAGATCGACCTGATCATTGGTCAGTATTCAATCATTATTAGATATAATAAGTGGAAAGAAATAAGATTGAGATTTAAAATCCAACCAAAATATTAGATCAATCATTGATGAAGAAAAGAGTTTTGTATCATCATCAATCCTCGATCCGCTGACTTTCATCTTCGAGAGAGCTTCATTCCATGCCTTAGAGGAATTCCAAGGTTACAATGATAAACCTGAATACCTAAAAAATGATGCATTAAAAATAAAACTCTACTGCATCTAATAAAATATTTATATTGAAACATTTTTAATAATGATTACGTCCAAATTTTAACTTTTACAATCAACCTATGATGGTCAACGTTAGGCCCCACCTATGGTAAAGTCAATGCTCTGAACACAATAGTGCCCTCAGATTTTTGATTCGAGCACCCTTTTAGAATTTAATCTCATTTTAAAGAAAAATCTCCCTCACACTTTTTAAAAAACATAACATTTTTCATTGTATCATTTCAGGAACACTGAGACTCAAAATCTCACACCGTCTCGGCATTTGGTTTCAAAATTTTCCCAATTAATTTATAAAAATAAAACTGGAAAAAATATAAGTCATTAAAATTTTATGGTTCCATTATTAATTATTATTTTTAAAATTTAGATATTTCAATGTGATATTTTTTAATGGTTTAGGAAACCCATTCTTTTTTACATTAGTTCTTTATGAGATACAGAATGTTTGATTTTTAAGTTTAACACAAATTTATGGTTTATTAGTTGGGTGGGAATTAAATATCTCTAAAATGAAATGGGTAGTATATTTTATCTCATGATATATAAATGTATTGAGAATGGGTTTGGAAGTATCAAGGATTAAAAAGGGTGAGTGTAATGACATTTAACTCTACTCAAAATTTTATCAGTGAAAGGGTTAGTGGGTATCCATGTTCATAATTATAATAAATTTAATGTTTTTGTTTATTCCACATTTTTGAGTTTTTTATATGTTATTCTAATTTTTTAGGATCACGTAGTATTTTTAATTAATTAAACACTCTTATTTCATGTTCACAAGTTTTTGGTTGTTGATATGTATGTTGTTCCAAGTCATAACTTTTTACACATCCTTAATATTCTAGTTATTATCATATGTTACTTTATCATGTTATATGCTTATCATATATGATATTATTATCAATTTTTAAGATATGTTTTTATTTTATATATAGTCCTTCATGTTTATTATCTATCACTTTGTGATATGTTTTTCCCTTACTGGGCTTCTAAGATCACCCCTTTATTATGTTTATTTTACATTGATAATTAAGATGATTATATCCTGTGAGATATGTAAGAAAGGGTCAAGAAGAGAATTATTATATAGAAATGTTCTCAAATGAAGTTAATTAGTTATATTTATATTACTAATATTTAATACGGTAAACCTTTTGGTATTTTCATTATGTGACATTTTTTGATTTGTATTATTTAAATTGTGAGTTTAATGTATTATTTATGTTAGGTTTATCTTGGGTCACTATAGTTGGTATCATATTAGGGTCTAGTTATTTTGGTTATTAGTTTATTTAATTTTGGTGATTATTTTAGTTAACTGTGGTATTAGGGTTGAATAACATTAATAAAAACTCAATAGTTTAGTCTAAATGTAGGATTATATCCTAGAATATTGGTAAAGTATTGAGTATATGTCCTCCCAAGAAATAAATTCTTATCTAGATACTATATATAGATGTAGGATGTAGCCTAGATGTACCTATGGGTGTTGACCCTGAAAAGGGTGTGTTGGGTTTTATCTAAATCCTCACCTGGTGCAAAAAAAGTGTCTTCACTATACACCTTGTTTGAAAATCCCAAGGGATATTATTTGGTTATTAATATGATATTTATGAACAACTATAAATGAATGATTTTTTATTTTATTTGGGGAATAAGTTTGAGAAGTGTAAGATAACCCATCTTAATATAATGTACGTAAAACTAAGATTTCTATATATTGAACTAATGTAATAAATGAAAAAATATAAAATTTAAATGAATAATATTTTCTTATAGTGGAATTCATTTCTGTTATAATGATAATATCTCAGTGTTATGAATATTTCATCAATCATGTCAACCTTTTTTTTAATAATGGTTGGATCTAGAAGGAACCATAGGTGAGAGGGTTAATGAAAATATTACCTCCATAAAAAACCCCTTGGAATGAGATCTTGAACGATAAATATTATCATTTTAAAAAAATATCAAAAAATATAATTATCTATGTGAAAAGAGTTGAATACATAAGTGCATGAAAGAAGAGAAATTTGGATTCACATAAAATATTAATTGAAGAATTTTATGAAGAAAAAATAGTTCAATTTAATTTATGAAGGGAAATAACTTAAGGGTACTAGGAGATTCTTTACTTGTGGAAGAGGGGGTTATTAAACATCAAACTACCATATGAAAATGAAGAGATATGTTAACATGATAGGAGTGGAAAAGTATTTACAAAAGAACCAACAATGATCCAATGTCTTAGGTGTGGAAAACATGGTCATTATCTAAGTCTATGTCATAAATTCAAGGATGATAATAATTATAGGAATGAGAAAGAACCACTACTAAGGGAACAAGTTAGATCTTGTTTAATGACATCTGACGAGGTAGATTGTGAGAACTAAATCCTCAACCTTAGAACTGTGAATATAGGATATTTTTTCTAGACACTTTCTATTATCTAGATTATTTTATATGTTTATACTTCAATTTTTATTTAATAAATAAAATATTTAGTTACATGATGGTTTCCATTTAAAATTTATATTTTGAGAATATAAATCTTATTATGGTTTTTTATACAGATTTATCATAATGGGCTAACTATTTAAAAATATTATATATATTCACCAATAATGGTTATATTAACAACAACATCATCACTATTAAAAACCTATGTAGTCATAAATATAAACTAGTAATCTCTATGGATAGATCTTAACATCATTGCAACAGAAGATGATAACAATGAATCATCTTCATCATCATCATCAATCAATGCACCACCACCGCATGTAAGCCTTGATGTTTCAAGAAAAGTTAACTGCACCATAAAAATGGAAGATATAGAATACAATTCTCCTATTCTATCACTAGTTCTACATGACATGGTGGTCAGTTGAAAAATGAGGTCATCTAGTGGCCATGGGGTAGGGAGTAGTTCAAGAGGTAGGTTTGATTCCCTAAAGCACATGAGCCGATATGGCGTGTGCGAGAAACAATTATGGTATGATAAATTTATATTTAAACACATGAAATTACACCTTGACTAGATGTGGTGAGGTATACATCTCACATCAACCTTTAACAGTTAGGGTTTTACAAATTAGAAAGCACTATGATTGGTGCAACAAGTGAACAAAGAGATTTATGGTTATAGGTTGCAGCTAGTAACACATACAAAATATAATAGTTATAGGGAACATGCTATTGAATTAGATATGGCTACTTAAAATGTTCTAATAGGGGTTTGAATGTGTATCTTAGTGATCCTTATAAGGAGAAGTGGTCATCTTCATCTACTGCATCATTTCACTACGTCTTTCCGTGAACACCACCATGTTGTGAAACTAAGTGGGATGAGAGAAAGAGGTGTGTGGTGTAGATATTATAAATACAATGAATCAAACATCACACCTAAAACCTAATTATGATAGTCTATCACTATTTGTAAAAATTATGAACTCAAAGGAAAAAATAGATCTTACCGCAAACCAGGAGAGGAATTTAACTCAAATAGTTAGGAAGAAACACAATGTTGTGTTTATGCTTATTATAAGTAAATATACATGATTGAAACATAATTATAAAATTAAATATTGTGTCATATTACATATAACCATATCTAACTATGTTTTTAAATAATAATTGAAATTGTGAGGATGTAATTTATTTGTTAGGTCAGAATGTAACGACCGGAAATTTTTCGTTCTTAAAAATACATACTATTTTCTATCACTTATGTTACATGATACACCCATTATAAATAGGCCAAAAATATAAATATTAAATTATTAATAAATTTATAATCACTAATATGGTTAACCATTAATAATTATAACCATTAGAAGGTAAATAAATAATAAGAGTTAATTTTCAATAAAAGTTGTCTTCTATATAATATATATTTTATTTTAAAAGGATAAATTTAAAAAATTTAGAAAATAAATTTAGAAATTAAAATTAATTTTTTAATTCCTCACAAAAATTATATTTTGATGTATTTTTTAAAATTTTTCAAAAATAATTGATTTTATGTGAATAGTGAAAAATACAAATTTTACTAATACTATCACTTTTATATAAAAATGATGTTTTTAAAAAAAATATATATAATATATATTTTTACCATATAATTATTCATTTAAATTTATATTTTTAAATTTATAAACCCCATGAATATCATTTAAAAAAATTAACTAATATTTTATGAAAATTTTATTTCATTTGTTTTATTAATTAAATTTACAATTGGGGAAACTGAGTGTTTGATTTAATTTAAACCCATATAACTCTTATAAAAAACAATAATCTTATAAATATATTTAGAATAAATAATATTGATAATTGTTTCTTTTATATAAAATTTATTCTTAAACGTACACATTTCTTAAAAATGTTGTTTTACGTGTTAGATGTGTTAAAGTTAAGATAAATTTATCTAATCATAGAATGTTAATTTGGTTAAAAAAATGTTAAATTTGATATAATAATGATAATATTATTTAATATTAAATTTTGGGTATCAAAATTACATTTTTAGGATTCATGAAATTTACTAAGATAATTGTGAAACAATTACCTTAAAATAAATGTTTTATTAATATCAAGAAAGTTATAACAAATAAATTAATTTTTAATTCTATAAATAATGAATTTAATATTATTTATAAACAAATACATAAATATATTAACAATCATTTACTTTTTATTCAATACTAAATAAAATTAAGAATATATAATGGTCTAAATGTCAATTTTCTATTATATCGCTTTTTCTACACATTATCTGTTTATATTTCAAAGTTAATTATATAATATTTAGAATTTTAATTATATTAAATAAGGGTAAAAATTTTTTCAATCACACTAGTAATTTTTTATATGTATTTTTTTATATTAATAAAACTTAAAATCATTTAGTGAAAAACTAATTACTTAGTTTAAAAGTAAAAGATTAAAATGTTAAAAATTAATAGTAAAAACCCAATAACATGTTTATAACATTTTTAGAAAAAAAATTCGAGATTTTATAGACTAAAATACACCAAAAATACAATTAATTATAATATTTGAATCAATTTACGTTGGAATAGTGTCATGGAATTATTTAAATAGAAATGGTGTTTCCAAAAGTTTCATATTCCTATCATATAAAAGGGGATCACTTATACACCTTCAGACACAAAACTATCCAAGAAATTAGTCCTTGAAAATCAGAAATTTTACTATCCCTAGATGACTATCCAGAAAAAAAAATTCTCATGCTCTCTCATACTAACCTATCCGTTTAATTTCAAGTGAAGTTACCAAGAAAAAAAATCAAGTCACTAATGTAAGTATTATATCCTCATTACGTTTTCTTCTTAATCATACCCTTAAATATATATTATTACAATAATAATATAATTTATTAATAATCATAAATTTACTGATATATTTTTATATAAAAAATTTAACCCTTAGTTATTCATTTCCATCCCCTTACAAAAATTACGAAATGTCAATTGTGTGTGTGTAGACTACTACCTGCATGAGGAATCAATTTTTTTATTTTTCTTATTGTTTTTCATTAATTATCAAAAAATATTAAAATTTGGTTCCCAAAAATAAAAAAATAAATATAATATCGTCATGATTATTTTATAATTATTTTATTTTGAAAGAAAAACCTCCTTAACCACACTGACCAATCGAGTTAAAGTGAGTTCATGTTTGGGTTGGTTTAACCAGCTATGTGAACAATGATATAAAAGTCAATTATGGTTAAATATGAAAACATGAAGAATAATAATATTATAATATAATAGTTATATAATAATTTTTATATGTTTTTATAAATATTATATTTTTTATTATATTTTTTATTAAAGTATCATTTTTTTCATTCGGTAAAATAGCCAAAATAAGCCGACAATAATTATATTTTCACACAATGTAACTAAAACACCTATAAAATGATATAATATATTTATAAATAAATAAAATAAATATAGTAAAATATTATAAATTATATATTAATTATGATGTTTTTGTCAAAGTATGGGTAATGACATAAACATTAAAAAACATGTGAAAATAGTTACAGTTATTAACACCTGATGGTTGAAATAAGCTATAAATAACCAATATATTCAAAGTAAAAAATTATAAAATCGGGAAATAAAAGGAATAAAAAATATATAATGTTTTTAAATATATTATTACAGTATCTATTTTTTTAAATGAGTTTATAATTTTATCAAATAAGCATGGAAACAAGATAATAAGTTTTCATCTCAACTTCCCTTTGTTGAGACATGATTTAATGTTATAAACCATTTTTGTATTTCTATGGAGTATATACTTCAAAATAATTTATTTTAAAAAATATATTTAATTCATGGGATTTAAATAACCATATTATTTTCAAGCTTCTATATAATTTGGATTCAAAATTTTCTAAATTCATAAGGGGTTTTCCGGGTTCAAATCTCTTCCTTGGGTCATAATCACTATTAGTTTAACATTATATTTCAAGATTTATGTATTATAACATATGATGAATTTCTTTATTTAAAAATATTTATCTAGGTTAAATAACATTTAACACCAAATAATACTTCTATGATGATTTCATTGTTCATTAAAATGCATTTTATAAAGAATAACTCCCATTACTTATATTGGATTTTTGTTCCTTGTCTATGATTATTGTTCTCAATAATATTCTCCTATCCATAGTGGAAACAAAATTTTTTTACCTCCAATTATCCTTTTATTCCCATTAATTCTTTTTAAAGTAATGTTTTTTTAATCATTTTTACAATGTGGGATTTCGACAAGGCTATTTCAAAATGCTCAAATTGTTTTTCCATCCTTTCAAAAGAAATCATTTTTATCACCCACTCCACATTTTATTTTTAATTCATAAATTCAATTTTCAATGTTACATTATTATAGATTATTTTTTGAAATAAAATATTGAAAATAATTTTAACATTACTTTTTGAAAAATTTATGTCCTTTTAAATTCTCTATTATTAATGATTCTCTTAAAAGTTCCATATTTCAACATATTTTCACTTATCATTTTTAATAACATTTATGTATTTTCAGGGATTTATTATTTTATAACTCTTTATATTAGGGTTTCAAAACATCTTCTCTTTCCCCTATAAAATGTTTTCGAAAGTAATTTTTACTTCAATGTTTTAAAAGGTTTCACAAAAACTCTTGTATTTTTCACATTTATTTATCCTCCATAGTTTACATTTCATGAAATTATGTTTTAAAACACAAATATATATATATATATATTCTATTATTATATTATTTATTTTGAAAAATATATTTTTAATATCTTATAATTTCTTCAGTTTGTGATAAGTAATGTTTTTGAAAGGTTTATGAAACCTCTTATCTTTTTCCTTGGGTTCTATTTGAGATGATAAATGTTTTATTTTCATGTTTCTGGGAAATTTATGAATTTGAGATGGGTGAGACCTTATTATCACTAAAATTCATTGGTTAAAGTCTTATATCTCATGATATATAATTTTTTTATTAATGGGATATCAAGAAGATAAGTTCATAATGGTTGAATGTGATTGTGTCTAGAAGTACTCAATATTTTATGCATGAACGGGTTAGGGGTATCCAATTTAAATATGATATGAAATCCAATTTTTATTATTATGCAACATTTTTAATTTTTTACCAATTTATTCCGTGTTTTTCTCACTACCCATATTTTTAATGTATTCCACACTTTTATGTCATTCTTACAAGTTTCTGGTTACTGATATGTATTTTGAGCCAAGCCATATCTTTTACACATCCTTAACATTATATATGTGATCTTATGTCAATTTATCATGTTTTATGATTATCATATATTTTCTTATGATTCATTATTTGGAAATGGAAGTTTGTATCATGTGATCCATCATAATTATGATCTAGGATATGATTTTCCCTTACTCAGTGTCTGATATCACCCCTTTTTTATGTTTACTTTACCCAATTTGTTAGTATTATTATATCATGTGAGATATATAGGTATGGTTCTAGAGGATAATGATTATGGAGAAATGTTCACAAGATTAGTAAATTAAGATGTTTATATAGGTAATTCCAAAGACACTAACTATTTTAGTCTTGGGGTTGTGTGATTTTTTATGAGATGTTTTACTTAAATTAATAGATTAATTATTTATTTATGTTATGTTTAGATTGGGTCACCGTAATAATGTTTTACTGATAACATAAACAAGAAAATTAGAGTCCACCTCTAGCTAGATCTTGCACCATTTGTTTTGCCTTACAATCAGAAGTTCCTATAAGACCCCTACTATCTCAGATTCATATTCTATATCCATTCCACAATCTTTGTTAAATCATGCGATTTATCCCCTATAAAGACTATGAAATCACACTAAAACTCATTTATCATCTTCTTACATTATTAGTGATATCTGTTTTGACTTTAATCCATCATGGATAATGATATTTCCAAATAATTTGAGTATATAAAATATATCTTATTTTATTTCTATGTATTCATAGTCTTTTAAAAAAATTAGTTAATTTATATAATTTTCCACATTGAGTTATTTATAATTAACCAACTCAATAATTAAAAAGATTATATTCATGGAAATTTCTAGTTTAATCTCTTGTTAATTGAGCCTTGATAGGCTCTTATTGAACTAAATAGTGTGAAAACATTAACATGTACCACCATTAATAAATTATTAAGTTGAGTTGATCAGGATATATTATAATAGTCAAATATAAATCCCAATATAAATACTACCTCAAATTAATTAATTTTAAATAAAATAAATGAATATAACTATATAGTATTAGAAAAAAACATTCCATAAATATGCGATCAATAGTTTTAATGCCTTTTCTATAGAAATTTCACATAAATAATAGAGGAATTTTATATATGATAAAGTAATTATAAGTTATAAATTAATTATAGGGTACTCACCAATGAAAAATAAATCTGTAAGGAGAAATGAATGTTTTACTAAATTGATGAATCTAGTTAGATATTTGGATAAACCTATAAATAAGGAACTTGTAAAATAACTTATAGGCGAGTCTCATTCCTAATAGGCTCCCAAATCAAAAAATGTTTATATTATTGATAAAATTATATCTGTAGGTAAACTAAGTATATTTTTTATATAATTGATCTAAAGGAGATATAATTTCATCCATAATCCTGATATAAGGATCAAGGATATCTCCTTAAAAATAGTTAGCCAAAGGGGTACCAAACCAATTATCTTTCTAAAAAGACAGGATATAATTCTAATATACAGCTAATCTAGAATGATTTATCATAATATTAAACATGTTATTATCACATGGAAAAATATAGAATCACATGTATTAGATCTTACCAGATTTATGACTTTTAAATAATATGAATTTATGAAATTCTAACCATATGAGTGATTAGATAAACATCTCCATAAAAGCTTGGATTTTTGGGATTCATTATAGTGTTTTATGTTCTTAAGGCCCATTCATCCATCACTATCATGTTTGTGACTAATGAAATAATGAACTATGAATGATTACATTCAACGATGCTGCGAATCCAAATTCATTTTCTAATGATCATGTTTATAATATTGATAAGATAAAAAAGAACATTTATACACTATAAAAAATAGGCAAACATTATATTGAAATATCCTTTGAAAAGGGATATTCTTTTTATAATGGATTTTGACATTCATTTCCCAGAACTAAGATGATCCCTTATATTTCTATCAATATAAATAATTTAATCCACTTTTGGTATATCCCAAATCATAGGAATTACCATATAGATAAATATAATATTACCTTAATTGATATTAAAATTCATCTTCATGATAATATTTCTCTGATTTTTAACATTTTTACTAAAAAAAATAAGAAATTTTCCCCATATAATGAACTATTTAGAGATACATCCATATTAGATTTTAACATCCATGATGAATTCAATATTTCCACATATCTCTCAATAGAATATTATCATTTCCTTTTTATAAAATAAATGAAATGGTGTTTTCAAACCTCTCTCAACCAAGAGAAGACTAAAAAGGTCGTGCTAAACAAAATTTAAAAACGTTATAATAAGGTTGCACTCATAAATGATAATTATGAAAAAATAGTGTATCTATAGTCTTTAAACCAAAAGGGTAGAAAAATATCGTTTTGGGATATCATTAAAAAGAATGCGAAGCTTAACATTGTCAACAAAAACCCTTAATGGGAAAATAAATATATAATAAAATAAAAACCATAAAGTATTTAGAATATTAAATAAAAATTGATGTTCTCAAAATCATTAATTAAATCCAACTTGGGTGTAATAATATAATTTTGGTGAATTTATTCCCTAAGTTTATACATTAAAATGCTATGACCATATATTCTTTCATTTTTCTACCATTGAAAAAACAAAAACATATGATTCAAACAACTATTTTAATGACCATAGAGGGTCTGATGAATAATACACTATTATATAGTGCAATAGTCCAAAAAAATTTAATGGAATCCAAAACCTCAAACTTTATAAATATTAAATTAATCATTCAGTTAATTCATTTTGAGAGTATTCTATTCTCAAACAAGATATAAATAAATTTGAGGATATAATTATGAATAATGTCATAAAATTACTAAATAAACTAGTCAATGAACCTATACAGTCTAGGAGAATTTTAATATTTAAGAGAAAAAACTACATAATTTACCTCCTATAGGTATGGAATTCTAGAAATCATCCTATTTTAACCATCATCAAGAACTCTAGGAATAACTTGCATCTTACAACTAGAATTCATGATAAATTTCTTATTAAATTGTTCCCTGTAGTAGCCAACTATGTGGTCCATTATTTCTTCTTTTCTTGAGAAAATAATATCACAATTCTTCAAGAAGGTAATGGGATTATTAGATTTATTGTAGTTTTAAAGTTTATTGAAAATGGAGGTGTTTCTATATCCCAACTTGATATATTTGAAACTATAGTTTTATTTATGGATTTACTCCCCATTATAGATATTATATTTTAGTTGATAGGATAGTCCAAATTCATTATTAAATATTTAGATGTAAAACTTCTCATTATTACTATTTTTTATCTCTTCCAACTCATTTTTAGTTCATCAATCTCCATATCATTATTATTAAAAATATTTATACTTTAAACTATAATATTTATCATTATATTATTTAGGTTTATATCACAAGTATAATGGTCATTATTGTTTAAAATTCTTGACCATGCTTCTTGAACCACAATTATATGACCAGGATGTGTTATCCATGAATTATTGAACCTAAATTGAAGGGGTCCTATTTATTCCATCCAACGGCCTGAAGGCCTTCAATTTTTATTATTATTATAAGATAAAACCCCCTTTTAAGGGATGAAGAGGGTGAAACCCATGAAGAATTCATAGACATAGGATAAATCAAACTCAAAAGGTAGAAAAAATTAAACCAAAATGACAACATGAGGATTATTCTCCCTAGCATTTGATCGTGATGAAGCTCTCCATCATTGTAAGGTTATTCGGCAAACAAGTGTCCAGTGTCAATGCACATGCCCGATCCGATGGCTGACGCCATATCCTCCAAACAACCAAATCCAAAAAACTCTACAAAGATAGATCTTTAGCTTCGGATCCTCATTTGAAGCAAGTACTATGAAGTCAAGTCCAGTCCCATATACTTCCCACCTTCGAAAACAAACCATACAGGCAAAAAACTCCACCATTCAAACAAAACCAACAAAGTTTTAAATCCTTTTAAAATTATAAAAAAACATTCATTTTTACCATTTTAATGTTTTGACTTTTTCCCACTAGAATATGACTTTTTTCTACCTGTAGATCCCTTACGACTACCCTTTTTCTTGGGGTGAAGGGGAAGGTAAATATTTGGTATCAATTTGATCACATTTTTGACTTACTAATAGGATCTTCAGTTATTTCTTTATTTGGTAAATTATTAGGTGCCCCATTATTCATTCCTTGATTCTAGAATATAGTATCCAGTCTAACTATATCATGATATTCATTATTTTCAGAGGAATGTATCTATGTTTAATCGATATATTTACTCGTATATATAGTATTTGGAGGTATTGGTGCCTTTTTACCATATTCATAGTTTCTACATATACTAAATCATTATATATTTTACCCTCTATGTACTCTTTCTTAGCTAGTTTTTCAATAGCTTCTACCCCTTATGAGAAATATATACGGATGTAGTTGAATGATCATATTACTATAGGTCATTCTCTACACCCAATTACCCATAAACCTCAATGGTTCATATAGAAGGACCTTGAGGTTTATTGATTTAGAAAATATCAATGATCACAATCACTCTGAATTTTATATGGAGGACTTTCCATGTTCATTTTAATTGGAAGAACATAGCTTCTTGGGATATAAATTTCCAACCCTCATGTATCTGGTAACACCACAAACCAATTATTTTTAGAAATTTTATAAATTAGGGAATAATTTAGATTCAAACTCCACATTAATTTTATCTTCATTATCCATGACCATGATACTATTAGTTAATGGAGGTTAGAGATCAATATCCATAAGAACTCTCACATAGTGACCAATATTTCCTTTTATATTATTACCATCTATATTAACTAGAGTAATAAAATAATAAGAAATATCCTTCAACAGTTCTAAGTGTCAGTATACCCAATGAAGGCTAAGAATTCTCACCAAAATATGGGTATCAATGTGTTTCAAGGTGTATATATTAAATATAATATCACAATATGAGATTAAAAAGACTTCCAATGATAGGATTTTAAAACTAAAATTTCCATTCAAAGGAAACCAAATTCAAAGTCAAATAACAAATTTCATGTTAACCTTATTTTTAAATCCTCCGTATTCAATGGTTTTCCTATAGTGACCATTCTTTTTTTACATTGATATTACATAATTTTAATGATAAAAAACATAAAATAATTACATGACTCAGATCCAAAGGTGTAGTGTTTTGGGAAAATTAATACCATATATAATACTTAAAAATATAACATAAACATTTAACTAATTCCTTCCTATATATCTTTTTAAAGCGCTTTGAATTTTCCTTAATACAAATAATAACTTAAGGATATAAATACAAAATTGGTGAGATAAAATCCTAGTAATATGATAGATAAGAAAATGAAATAATATCAAATTGGTTAAGAATAAAAATTATCACAATAACATAGGAATAATATCATAATCATGAGGGGAAGTGTTAATAAATGGATTGAAATGTGGCAATGCATAAAAACGAAACATCATGTCTTAGTGGTTAACTACCACACGTAGTTTGGAAAAAATATAGCATCGTGTTCATGCAAATTTAACTTTTATCATGTGATACATCAAATTACCTAATTAATTAGAGAGCTATATAATTATGGGAACACCTGTCAAATCATATCATTCACATTCTCTATATAATTCTAGGCACACCCATCACATCATAATATTTAAATTATCATGCATGCCACAAGGAACATATATCAATATTGGAAAAAAATAACGCATGGAAAGGATTTTTTTCATTTAATAAAGAATACATTCATAAAATTTTGGTTCCCAAATTAAATTGGGAATGGAAAACTTTATATAAGAATCATCAACCCCGTGTGAAGAAGAAACAATCTTGAGAAGTAAAAGGTTTGTTTTTTGAGAGAAAAGTTCTTTTGGAAAACAATATGTTTGTCATAAAAATAAATTAAGAAATATTACATGATAAAAAAGGTAATATAATGATCAATAAATTATATTTAAGGAATATACATACTGAAAATGGGGTGAAAGAGGGAAAACCCAAAGAAAAGGAGTTGGGTTTGAGAATTCCCTTTACCTTATGTCTAAATTCTTTATTCACTTTAATATCTTATATAATCACATTAGATTCATTAATTAAATAATAAAGAACTTTTTATAAATTAATTTTATTCATTATGGTTTTATTAATATCATTTTTGGTTTTTTCTATGAGTTATAGTGTTTAATTTAATCATTCGGGAGCATTCGTTTTCATGGTTTTCAGGATCAGTTCACTTGTATACATGATTTGAGGTTCATCTAAAATGCAGATAAATATCCAGAATTTTTATTATATTTTAATCATGATTTTACATAATTTTTAATGATCTTATAAGGAATTTGGATACATGGTATTAGGGTGAATCATTAGATAAAAGTTAATGAGGACTGTTTTATGTTAATTTTTGTATTTTTTCTATCATAATGAACTCGTTTGGTTTTATCATTTAGTATTATGTATATATGTTTTCTCCATAACATAAAGATGTTTATAAAATAAATTTGAAAATATTTTCAAACCATAATAATGTTTTTTAACATCCTTGATGGTGTTAAATTAAAACCAATGTGCATCGGCCCTGATGTCAGTAAATTGACATATCACAGGACATGATTTTTTTTGAATAAAAGATAGAGAGGGTGGGGTTGAATGAGGGATCATAAACTAACATATTATATTATATAAAAAAACATGGAGTTATAATTATATTTGTATAAGAAAATGTGAATATAATAGAAAAAAATAAATGAAATTGAAAAGAAATTTAAAGAAAAAGGAAGTGGATTTTACCTCTTGGAATTATCATCCTTGAGGACCTCCTTAGGGTAAGGGTTTTGGTTTTTTGATGAGACCAAGTGATATTTGACATGGGGAAGGGTATAGGTATGAGTATTGGTTATAATTAGGACAAGGATAAAATATTGATAGGTTTTAGGAGAAGAGGGGGTGAGGGGTGGTATTAATAGTACAGTAGATAGGTGTTTTCTCATTATATATTCATTAGTTTATTACTTTTGTCTCAGGACAGTGAATAATTTGATAATTATATATAAATATATTAAAATAATGAAGGATATTTCTATAGTTTCGGCCTACATAATCTTTACATCATCTATGACTCCATAATTCATGTATATAGCTTTTATTATAAATTATCGTATTTTACTATTCAAAAAAATTCATGTATTTTAGAAAAATCCAAAAAATTCATGTTAACAATTTTTTTATGTATATAATTATAAAATTAACTACATTTTATGAAAATAATTTTTCTAAATATGATTAATTTATTTTATAATTAAAATCATCATTTACATGAAAAATACTGATTTCAAAATTATAACTGATTTTATAACACAATGAAATATTACTTAAGGGATCATAAAATTATCTTAAATTCATAAGACATAAAAAGATTAATTTATGAATACATTTTATGAAAATAAATTTTCTTTTAAATTATTAAATTATTCATAAAATTTTTATTAAATATTTATGACATTGAAGAATTCCAACACTTATTAAAGAATTTTGAAAAATTTATTTACTTAGATTATGATATAATTATACCATTATTTTATTTATAAGTTGAATAAATTTTATTTATATATTCATTGGTTATGATACTATTCATTTGGCCGGTTTACTATTCATAAGGGTCATATTACTATTCCTAAGGCCAAGTTACTATTTCATTCTTATTGATTCCCTAACTTCTAGAAATAATTCTTATTTCATTAATTCTTCATTTATAATTTTTTTATTATGGTCTATTGGTGATTTTATATTATTTATACTATATGAGATTACTATAAGAAGGGATAAATTCCATTGACGAATGTTTGGGTCGTCAAATTTTTACCCTTTATAAGTATATAAAACCCAATTAATAAGAACTTTTAATCTTAAAGTATTTATGTGTGCACCTATAGATTAAATGTTATGGAAATATTCCCATATTTAGATCTTGAAATGTGAAATTCATGCATGTCCTGAACCAATGTTCCATTATCCAAATTGAATTTATTGTTTAATAGAACTAAATTGATTTCTTTTATATTAAATTCATACTTTTTTCTTCTCTATTGACCCCTCCAGATTTAAACATGAATCCAATAAGAAGATAAATAATTAGAATATAAAACCTAGGTTTCCGCTCAATATCCATATCAAGACACTCTTAAAGCCTTATTTTCTATAATAATAATATATATTTTTATTACATTATGGTATAAAAATAAGAAATAATAGACGTCTCACTCAAGAACTTATTAGACTAGGCCACCAATGCTCTCACCCCATAAAGGGTTAAACCATCTAAAATTCCACCATTTTAATACACTAGTCTCAAAAGAAATTTATAATAGAGTCTAAAATACCTTTTACAACTTGTATGATGGCCTTTATACTGGTCCTAATAGACTTCTTAATATTTTCCAGAGATTTTATTATATTTATTTATATATTTTCCAACTATAGTACCTACTATAGTACCTAATATAATGAAAATATAGTACTTTATATATTTCTTCTAAAGTTAATCTTGAATTTTTCCCTTTTAGGGTTTTAAACTTGGTTTCAATGTTACCTATATCATACCTTACCACTCTACTAGGTTGTTGGGTTATATAATAATAATAATAGTAATAATAATATTATGTAATTATTAGAGAAAATAATCTGAGGCCCTGAGAAAATATTTTTCAAAAACAAAAAATGGAACTTTTATAAGAATATCTTCTACAAATTTCCTCTCAAATGTTTGGAAAAGAATCATTCCAAACCTCAAAAGAATTCAATATCATATTGGATAGTGTATCTTCTAGGGCATTGGACCATTTATAAATATGTTATACTATATTATCAATTTTATTAAAATATTCTAATAACTTCATCCACATGATTCAAAGTCTCTAAGGAATAACCTTTTATTTTTCATTTATAGCATTTAAAATACTTGAAAATTCAATTTCTAACCAAATTTCCACTAATTATTATAATTTGGAATACAATAGAGCTACAATCAAACATTATTTCTAAGAATAAAGATCTATAACATTAAATAAGATATTTTTGTCACTTTTCACAACTAGACTATTTTAATCTCTAAAGACCCCACTATATCCTAATTCTCGGAGATTCTATTTCATTATTGAATCATAGTTCACTATGATCCATCATATAATGGACGTATTCCAAAAAAATTTAATGAAACCATTATAATGTATATACCTATATTTAATACTAATTTGATCTAGTGTAGTGAGGTCATGAAATGTGTTCTATTTTAATCCATACTATAGGTAATTTACATCCTTGAGTTGGGATATCATAAAAGGATTTTTTATAATATGATCAATCAAATTTTTATAATGTTTTCAAAAATTTATTTTTGATAAAATAATATATATTAAATATGTAATAGACACCGATAAATGTTTTTAAGATAATTAGAAAGATTTTAATTCATGAATAACATAATTATTTCTTTAAAAAAATAGGTGGCCCATAATGTGAAATTAAAATATGTAAAAATAGATGTACAAAAAACCAAAACATATACGCATAGAGTAAATTGGACATTAATACCATCTAATCAGGCTCACCAATAAAGGAAAATGAAACTACGAGAAAACACCATATTTTAAAATAAATAATTTGTTGAAATTTTTTTATTTTTAAGATTAGAAAGAAAGTTAAATTTATCTAGGAATGTATATGGTTTATAGAAATTAGATAACCATGAAATCTCATGGGAATTCATTCCATTTTGAACAAATAATAGATTTTAAAACTAAAATTACTATTCCTTTATAGTTCACAAAGATTAATTTCTATATAATGGATAAGTTGATAATCATAAAATGTACTTATTATATCAATAGGATGATTATCTAGATAATTTAAAAACTTTCCCAGTCACATCCATTTTAAAAGAAAAATATCTTTTCTTCTATAGAAATTTCAAAATATCCCCCACCATATAATTATAAATCATCAAATCCAAGTAATAAATCTCATATTCAATCCACCTAGGGTGTCCCATAATTATTGAAAAATATATGTTTTTCTAATACGAATTGAAGATAAAATATAGAATTTGTTATCAACTTTATGTCATTATCAAAATCACTCATGTAGAAAGTAGTTATACTCATACATATCAAATAATATTACAAATGTAAGATAATTTTACATGTATACATTAAATAAAATTATATTTTTGATTTCTAGTTTTCTGAAATTTAAAGGCATGAAAAAAATTCTATGAAACTACAATATATTTCTTCTAAAAAATAGGACCACGGATCTCAAAATGTTTCAGGAAAATACTCATCTTCATAAATAATTTTGATGTCTATGTAGAAATCATAAAGGTGTGACATCCCTTCAAGGGACGACTATATAATTCATAACTAATGACACATAGGTTCATTTTTTCTCATAGATCACAATATTTTCTAAAATAGAACAAAGATTCTAAAAGTATATCTTCAATAGTGATTTACACACCATTGGATCATCACAAAAAAAAATCAAATTAAAAAATACCTAATGAGGAATGATACAATAAAACATAAAAGGTATATTAACAAATCATAGTTAATTCATGCATGTTATACCACCAAACAACTCCATTAAAAAACTCAAAAATTAGAATAACAAAACAATATAAAAAAATAACCCAAAATAATATAATGTAGAGAAACAATCTCCATAAATATCCCAAAACTCTTCCATAATCATCTCAGTGATGCTAGGAAACAACTCAATGCTCTTAAAAAATAAAATACATTACTATATAAATCTTTTATAACTATAAACACTTGAGATATGGATGTATAGGGTGTGAGAAATAATTCCCAATAGGATTCCACCCGGATCCCAAACATCTCATGGTTTCTAACACAATCATTTGTGTACAGTAAACATGAAAAATAGAATTTAAAATAAGTAGGTATTTCAAAATAATTGATATAAGTTCTTACTAAACTACATTGGTTTAAAGTATGATTTCTTCAAATATTTCTATTATAAACCCATAAAATATCATTTCACCACAAATCCAAAATTTTGGTTCATATTATAAGAAATCCAAAAAACTTAACACAATCCACTAGTTGTTCAACTCATGGAATAAGCAAACACATGAAAAAATAAACCTATTATAAAACTCTTTTTATTTATAAATAAAGTCTATCATATGGTCCAACTCACATAATAAAAAATTTCATAGTTATCCCAGAGCCCACCATAAGTAATTCCCTATATAAAAAATTAATCAAATGAAATTTGATAAAAAATATCAAAACATCAAATTTTCACAAACATGTTACATAAATTCGTGCACAATTAACGATGAAAAAAAATCCCAAAAACAATTATAAACCAAATCCATTACATCAATAATCAACATCATTTAAATTTCAAAAAAACTCAAAAAATTAATTCTATTATCTAACCTCCTTTTTACTTCTTAATTAGATTCACATAAATTACTATCATTACATTTTAATCCAAAACTAATCATCTCATAATGAATCTCATTCATTACAATATATATATCGAAATCCTGAAATTTCACCCAAATAATTTTGGTTAAAATCTTTAAAACATTAGAATATTATCACAATCTGAATATCAAATTTATTTTATCATTTAATCCTAATGTCATTAATTTTTTTCAATAAATAATAGTTTTAGGGAAAACCACCAAATTCCACATTTTACTAAGAACAATTAAGCATTAAATACCCTTTTAATATTAGCCAATAATTAATATTTTTCAATTATATTTATCTAACCATTAAAAAATTCAATATCATTAGTAAAACTTAATCAAGTATAATATTATTATTAGAAACATTAAAATTATGTACACATTAGAAATGTCTTAACACATAATCTTGTTTTTAATCATTAAATTTAATATCATCATTTAAACAATTTTTTTTCAAAATTCACAAAATCATATTCATGAAAACAAATCATTGACTTCATATCATTGAGATGTTTTCCAACTCAATAATATCCCATTTTTACATATGTTTCAAGGAAAAAGACATATTTATGATAAACTAATTTATAATGTCCTCTTCCCAACACCCAAATACAACACTCAAGGAATCATTCCTTTAATTTCATTAAATAATCAATTTCAAATTAATTTTAAACCCTACGATAAACCCTTAAATTTTATTTATACTGAACCAACACCTTTTTAGTTCTGTTATCAACCACACTCAAATCCTATGATACCACTTTTATTGTTCTTATGTGTTATTTGGATACAAAAAATAAATTAAAATACAAAACCCCTAAATTATAGAGAACAAGTTAGTTGATATTTCTAAATTAAGTCCCACATTAAACCTTTAAATAACCCCAAAATATGATTCAATATCATTAACTATTCCTAAATGTGATTTAGGAACTCAAACATTCTAAACTAATGAGTGTTCCTCAAATTCAAGTAGTTTAATCAACTTTTATTCCGAATAAAAAAGTGTATAACATTTAAAAAACCATTTTTAAGTTCACTATACCATATAATATCTTAATAATTCCATTATAATTTATTTATTGTAAATAACATGAAAAAAAATATTTCGCAAGGCAATTATATCCCAACAAACATGATTTAATTATGTTAAATCATTATTTAATACCTCTATTAATTCTAAATTTTATTTTATTAACTAATACCATTTAATAATGAGTTATAATTATTAAACACTTAGTGATCATGAAATTATAGAATTTTTTCATTCAAATAATTCTTAATTTCACATACACTTTCACCAAGAATCATGAGGTAACCACACTTACACTTATAGAAAAAACACATATAGGATTTTAGCACCATTAAAACACACATTAAAACAAAAATATCATCTAATTGAATCTATTAACATAGAATAAATCATATCAACAATTTTCTATTTTATTTTTAACCATATTAATACCAACAATATTATAAGTAAAATACAGAATCACATAAACAGTATACACATGACCAGTTAATTATAATCCCAGATAAATTCAAGAAATCCCACCCTAGGGTATGTTAACATAGGTATTGGAAGCCAAATTCTTATTTTTTTACTATTGGGAATAATGAATCTGTAAAAAACTACCACAAACATTAACCTCAAAAGATATAAGAATCTAAACCTTGATTTAATCTAATAAAAAAATAATAAAAATCATATACTCATCATTCCTATTACATCAAAACTAGAATATAATATTTCAATAATGATATAAAATGGAAATCATGAAGATATAATATGAAGAGGTTGAGATGTATTGTAAAGTAATAGATGCATATAATTTACCATTATATTAAAGAAGCTATAACCAAATGCCAAAAAAAAGAATTTCACTAAGATGAAATTTAATTAATCAAAAAAATATCTCTTATAAGTTTATAGGTTCTCTCTCACCCATCATATGCTACCCCATGAACCAAAAATAGGTACTTCATTATTGTCCCATATAACCACCCCTAATTATCTTTGACACCCCAAAATTTTACTAAGTAATTTATTTTAAATAAATACCATTTTAAATAGCTTATATTACACAAAAACATAAACTAAAAGAATCCATGGGGAATTTTATTACAATAAAATATGTAAATTAATGCATCCTGTGTATAGAATGTGAAATATATTTAATAAAATTAAATAAAGGGTAAAATATCTTGTAAAAAAAATATAATAATTAGTTATAATGATATATTATAAAAAATGTTTTCTTATTCCTTATATATTATTACCATTTTTTAATTTTATTTTTTCAATACAAATGAATTAATGAAAATTAATTGGTCATAGTATAAATAATTAATGATATTTTAGCAAAATTCAATAATTTTAAAAGGGATATTTTTTCAAATAATTGTATTTAATATTTTATTATTATTATTTTAAATAATTTTTCTAGGATAATTAAATGTTTCAATGTACAAAAAATTACCCCCATTTAGTTATTACTTGATATAAAATAATATTAAGAAAATTTATTCTTTAAAAAGAGTTTTTTTAATAAATACATTTTTTCCTTATTTTGTGTGTTTTAATTTAAAATTTAAATTTATAAATTTTTTTATATTAATTGGATAAAATTGAAATCATTTTTTATCAATTATTTCATGATTAACTTAGGAATATGTTTACATATTTTTCTTGATTGGTTATTTTTTCATTGAATACTACAAAATATAGTTTTTAAAATAACATAACATTTATGTAAATATCATTATACAAGAATAAATTATAACTTTAGGAATAATTTTTTTCAATTGAATATGTATTTAAGATGTAAATTAATTAATTTATAAATATTATGTTTATTTTGGAAACCATTTTTTGATATTTTGGAAGCTATGTTATATTTTATTCTAATATTTTTTTGGATATTTTAGTCTAATAATGTATTGAAAATATGTGGTTTATATTTTTATATGTTTTAATATAATTAAAAATATTTTATTTAATTTTAAACCAACAACTATCATGGGTATTAATTGTAGCAACATATTACGCTTTTCAGGCACTCCATTGTCCATGCTTTGTTTATCATTCTTGTTTGGGTGTGTTTGCAGGATTTTCAAAGATAGAGAGCCTTTGCTAATGAAAATTACATAATTCTTGGAGATGAATGTTTCTTTGAATGAATTTATTTTAGGTATAAATTTGTTAATGTATTTTAGGTGTTCTCCTTATGTTCAGAGAACATATTTGGTTCTTTGGAGTTCTTTCTAAAAAATAGCATGCTTGTTGTTTGCTGGGAAATTAAACACCATGTAATGGTCCTTAGGAAAATGATATTAATATTGTTTAGGTTGTGATGTTTACAAATTGTGTATTTTTAGTTCATGTCATGTAAAGTAAAAAATAATATTCTTTTATAAAAATGTGATGTTTTTTTTATTTTTCTCAGAATTCATGCAGTTTACATCATGTATTGGGATTATACACCATGCATGTCTTAAATATTGGATTTATAGGGTACCCTTTAGGCATTTATTCTTTTAATCCACCTTTAGAATACCTATTTCAAACTAGATCTCACCCAAGGGGATTTTGGACACCTCTACTCCATATGAATTGTTTCTTCGATGATAGATCATTAGGGCTTTTATGGTGATACACTTTGAGTAAGAGTTATTTTGGTTATTCCTTCTATTTGTTACATATACAATGGTATATATGGTTATAGTTTGGATTCATGATCAGATAGTGTTTTCTATATATTATTTTTAATTTCATGGCATGGGTTGTCTTTTAAAGGCATATCTCTTGGTTTTCAATCACCATTGTTGAAAGAAGATTAATGTATACCATTTTTATGTCGGTGTTTCTATAAAATGAGTTAATTCAATTTTTTTTCATTATTGATAAATTAATTTGTTTTTTACAATTAATATAAGTGATTGTATTTTTTAAAGGAGTACATGGAATGATAAAATGTTTTTAAATTGGATTGCATCAAAAAAAGGTTTTTTATGATTTAGAAATGAGTTTTTGTAAACATCGAATAAATATGGATTGGATTTGAGAAATAATTTATGAATTTTGATCATGGTCTTGAAATTTATTTTGACAATATTGGTACTTTGGGAACCTTGGGTTCATCAGGAAATACACATTGGCTACCTTAGGTACTGTTGAAACACTAGTGGTTGTTTTTTTGATATAGATAGTTCTTTGCAAGACTTGATATTAGTTGGATCTACAATTTTTCTTTGTTTAGGATATTTTTGGTCAAGTAAATATTATACCATATGCTATAGTTTAAATTAATGTTTTATTGGTTGTATATACACTTTTATCAAATTAAATATTTTATTGTGGATTTTTTCTAATAGGTTTTTATATGATATTGTATCACATGTAATCACATAATGAAAATTCATAGAAATTAGTTTACTTGATTACATTATGATTCATGGATATGATTTCATAATTTAACCCTTCAACATATCATATTATTGTCTTTGTGAACATGTAAGGATTTTATGAAAAATGTTGTGGAAGTTGATTTGAAAATGGGTTTGAATTTATGAAATGTATTTGTAAAACTATTTTTGTTTCAAAATCATAAAATTTTTCATTATTTATATTAGACATTATATAAAATCTATGTTGTAATCATAATGGGATATGTTCTCACACCCTAATTTTTTCTTTGGTAAATTTTAGATGTTGTATTGTAGGGTAGACGTAAAGGCAAGGGTATCTTATAGCATGAAAGCTTCTCTTTTCCTGTTTACTTTACAAGAGGGTGGTTTAGAGTTGACAATTGGTCACATGGAGACTTTTTAGTCTTGTATAATTCATGTTTTTTGGGTTTTCTTGGATGGGTTGGTTTTTATGTATATATTTTTACCTTTTTATTCTTCTTCTAACTCTATTTTTATGTTTTTTTTATTTTTGAATTTTTCTATTGTCTTTTTTTTCAACTCACCATGTGAAGGATGGCTCAATTGTATAGTTTGGTTGACCCAGGATGGTCTATTATAAATTTTTATTAGAGGTAGGTTATGATTGAAGTGTGTTAACTCTACCAATGTTTTGTTCTCTGTATTGGGTAGATAGGACTTAACACTATCAAAATTCAGATAGTAAGTGTGGAAAAGGGGTCTGGGAAGATCACTTCTGTTACTAAACCCATGTTACCATGTGAGGCTATGGACTATTACTAGGTTTGATACTTTGATTTTGAAGTCATTTTAACTAACTATATAGGGAGTTTATTTATTTATGACTATTACTTTTTAGATAATATATTTCATTGGTATAATTAATAATTATTTTAAATTTTTGTTGTTTTGAAGCAGTAGTTTGAATTTTAAAATTTTCCCTAAGATTATGCAATCTTTTTATTTTATAATTCATTATTGTCTTGTTTTTTTATAAAATTACTATGATAAAATATCCCCAAAATCCAAGAGGGTAAGTTGTGAGACATAATCTGTAGGTGAATACCCCAATAGACCCTTTATTAGTAGAACCTATAATTTATGCTATTGATATTTAAGGTCATGTGGGCATTAGGAACAAATAATCTAGGGTGGATCATATATCTAAATTTAGTAAGTATCATCCACCAATATTCCATGGTGATAAAAGGACCACTATAATCTATGGAGTGTCCAGAACGGATTGAGAGGATCTGTAAATTTTTGAATACTCCTAAAGACTCTATGATGGGGTTTTTCACATAAATTCTCAAGGGACTAAGAAGAAGATAGTGGGACATAATTATGAAATCTATGTTTAATGAAGATATTACATGGACTTCCTCCATGAAAATAATTAATCATTATTTTTACCCTGAGATATTACATGTGGTTAAGACCATGGTTCTTATGACATTGGAGTAAGGGGAGTGTACTATTATGGAGAATTCAACCCAATTTTATATGTTGGTACATCTAGGACAGAATCATTTAACTAATGAGTACATAATGTCTAGATGGTTTGAGTTGGGATTAAGGAAGGATATTCAGTTAATGTTCATTCTCATGTGCAATCCGAGCTTTTGGAGGTAGTTGAAAAAGCGGTTTTGGCTGAGGCTTATATAGTTGGAAATACTAGTTTGGGAGGAGCTTCAGTTGGTGTAGTTGTTAGACAAGGTTTATATTCCAGAAAAAAGGATGTGACTAGTTATATAGTTTTTTTCAGGATTAGATTCAAGGGATTTGTTAGGAAATTATTAGATTGTTTTCCATTAGGGAGGAAGACTTGTCATTCCAGGAAAAATTTTGAATAGTCTCCAAAGACATGCCATCATTGAGGACTATGTGGCCATTTAAAATAATTCTTTGATAGGATATCACTATTTAGTAAGGTAAGATTCACATTCACCAAGGGTTAACAGGTTAATTCATATTCTTCTAATGGTGCTGGGTTTTATACCCATGCTAAGGGGTATATTAATGTGAATAAGAAATATTAGGGTGCTTATGAGACAAGATGTCTCTAAATTCTGGAGTATGCACCAGAGGAATCTAAAGAAGGGCCAAATATAGTTAGAGTAACAATTTTATCTCATTTTCTTTGGTGTTAGATTTATTTAATATTGTTTTTACTCATTATTTTGTATCATCAATGTTGGTTGACATGTTAGGATTATATTTTGAATGTATGTTGTATTTATTGGATCTTTCCACACCTTTGGGAAAGAGGCATTAAGAAGGTTTTAAGCACCCCACGTGTTGGGTGATGATTATTGACTTCGAGATGGTATCAGGATTTTTTAATTCTTTATATTTAAATTTTTTACTTCATTATCGGCATGGATTGGATGATTAGTATTAAGGATTAGATAAACTATTATCTCTATTGAGTAAAACTCTTATCTACCGATAGGGTAACACATGTTTTTCAGGGAGAGTGGGTCACTATATTATAAAGTTTTAACCCTTTTTTTCCTTATTCTCGGGTAATCTCATTCTAGTTTTTAGAGAATATTTTTGACGCAATTGTCCTTTTTGGTTCGTCAACTTCTTCTAATGGAGTGTGGATACCATGATGACTTTTTATATGATTTTTTATGGTTTATCACCATAGATACAGGTCAATGTTCTGAATGAATTTCTATCTAGTATTATGCCCAAATCTATACCATTTTTTCAAATGGAACATGCTTAGTTGATGGAACACAAGTTCCATCTTGAGGAACTAGAGGCTAAACTATTTATTCATCCTAGCATGTCACTGTGGGATTCACCTGTCCTATTTTATTAGAATAAAATCTAGATTATCAATTTATTTATTGAAAATTGAAAGATGAATCAAGTGATCGTTATGAACAAATATAACTTTCTTAGGATTGATGATATTTTTGACCAGCTTAGATGGTAATTTTGGTTTTCAAGGATTTAAATTTGGTCAGGGTACCACCAATTGAGGGTCCAAGAAGAGGATATACCTAAGATAATGTTTAAGATTTGGAAATTCCATTTTACATTTTTGGTTATTCCATTAAATATGACTAATTCACCAATGGTATTTCTGGATTTGATGAACTAGATATTTCATTGGTTTTTGGATTATTTTTATTATGTTCTTAGATGATATTTTAGTGTACTTCAAGTTAGAGGAGGAGCACAGAGACCATTTATATATCATTCTTAAAAACTTAAAATAACATCATTTGTATGGTAATCTTTCAAAATGTGATTTTTGGATCTGAGAATTGAATTTTATGGGGAATGTGATATCTAAGAGGGTCGAATCCATGGATCCTGAAAAGATACAATCTTTTATATTTGGGGAGAATCCTAGAAATTTGTCTGATATCTGAATATTTTTGGGTTTGGTTGGTTACTATAGGTAGTTTGTTTAGGGTTTTCCCAAGACAACATCTTTGATGACATATTTAATTTTAATGGCTCTAAATTTTGAATGGAATGAAATTTTTTAGAGAACTTTTAAAGAGATAAAGGCGAGGTTTGCTTCAACACTAAATATGATTCTTTCAGAACTAGGTTTTGTTTATGATGTTTTTTACGATGCTTCTGGTATGATTTTGGGATGTTTCATAATACAGGGGAAACAAGTGGTGACCTATATCTAAAACCAGCTACACCATATTTATAATTACTACTCCACCAATGATATTAAGTTGTTAGTGGTTATTCATGCACTCAAAATTTGGAAACCATATCTCTTAAGGGATTACTTTACTATGTATTCTAATCATAAGAGACTGAAATATTTTTTTACTTAGAGAGATATGAATTTGAGATAGAGATGCTTAGTGGAATACATTTGCATTTGTATTTTGATATTTAATAGACCCCTTTAAAGGGAAATGCAGTTTCCAATTCGTTGAGATTAAAATTATAAGGAATGAAGGAATTTGTTGAGTAGTATTCTATGATGAGTTTTTTTGTTGAGATGATCTTGGGAGTAGAAGTAGTTGGTGGATAAAGGTTCTTTTCTTTGAAGAAAACTGAATTTAATTATGATGAAAGATTTTGGATAGAGTAGGTCAAATACAATGTGTTCCAATTATTGGGTAAAATATTTTACGGTTGGTAGACCTTAGGTGAGTGGTCTTGGTCTCCTAGCAGTGATTTGTTCTTCTATGGTAGGTTGGTTGTTCCATTCCCCCTAAGGTAAGTGTTGATGGATATTGCACAATAGTCTTTTTGGTATGTTCACCTAGTGGATATCAATAGGTATCATGAATTGAGATTTCCATATTAGTGGTAGGGGATGTTTTGGTATGTTTCGGATTTTATATCATAATGTTATACTCATCATATAATTAAGGCGTAATACTGCAAACCTTTTGGTTTGCTTCATCCCTTACACATTACAATATAGAAGTGGGATGATATTTTCATGTATTTCATCATTGGTTTACCATGTAATACTATAAAGAAGGATTAAATGTTGTTGATCATCGATCAACACATGAAATCAACACATTTCATCTGTATCAAGGAGGCAAAAATCATTGAATAACTTGGGGACTTGAATCTACAATATATTGGGAGAATTTATGGGGTTCCCACCATGGTTGTTTGTAACAGTGTCTGAAGGTTCACATATAGGTTTTGGAATGGTTTATAAGTGGTGATGGGTTACCATATTTGATTGAGTTAAATAAATCATCGGTAGATGGATTGAAAGATAGAGATTGATATCTAAGGTCTTGAGGATATGGTCTAGAATTGTGTACTTGATTTTGGAGGATATTTGGAAAATAATTTTCCTCTAGTCAAATATTCCTATAAAAATATTTATCAGGATTTGATAAATATAGAAACGTTCAAGTATTTTTTTTTGGAAAACATGTAGATATCCCTTATACTAGGTAGATTTGGGAGGGAGGTCCTTAGTGGGACCAAGCCTTTCTCAGAAGATGAGAGAGAGAGGGTGCAGTTGATAAAAGAGATATTAATAAAAACACAGATTCATCAAAAATATTTTGTATACCATCACTATCAGCCACTGAAGTTTGAGGTTGGTGATCATATTTTTCTTAGAGTTTCACCATGTTTTGGAAATGATCAGTTCAACAAATAGGGTATGTTGGAACCATTTTTGTGGCCCCTTTGAGATATTTGGATGACTGGGAAGGGTGGACTATCGATTGGCCTTTTCATCTTGTTTGAAATGTATCCATGATATGTTTCATGTTTCCTAGATGAGGAGGTATATTCTAGATCATTTCTATGTGATTGTATGGGAGGATTTTTATCTTGAGATCAACACCACTATGGTTTACAATCTAGTTCAAATTATAGATCACATGGAGAAGGTACTATATGGTAAAATCTTTCATCTACTCTGGGTACTATGAAAGTGTGGGTTGGATAACCACTAGACACGAGAGGGGGAAATATTGATGGGGTAGCTGTATCCTTCATTTTTTGTGAGTCCAAGAATCTGAGGGATTTCTGAGCGCATAAATAATTTATGGTGGTGAGATTGTAATACTATATTATACTTTTAAGGTACTAATTTGTACATTATTTATTTATCATATTTTTTTAGGACCATTTTATGGATTCTTAGGGATGGATAGCCATTTCTGGGTAAAATGACTTAATGTTCATGGATTTATGTTCATTTGAATTAATATATTCTAGGTATACACGTGTTAATGAATTTGAGTGGTTCTACCCAAGTTCAGAGAACATAACAATTAATTTGGTGTTTTTATATTGAGAACTATTATGTTGGCTATCTTCTGGGTGATTACACTCCATCTATAAGTATTTCACTTCATGTAATGGTCACAGAGTTGATTGTATGAATCTGGTTTAGGGAATTAAATTTACAAGCTCTGTATATGGAGTTCACATCATGTAATGTAAAAAATTATATTTTTTTCATAAAAATGTGACAACTTTTTTTTGTCTTTTTTAGCCTTCATGGAATTCACATAATGTTATGAGAATACAAAGTATGAATGTATCATGGCTTATGATGGATATTATCCCTTAATTCCACATATACCCTCGATATCTTGACCCAGATCTCAAACTAGGTTATTTTGAAGATCATCTATCCTTATGAATTGTTTGTTTCATTGTGCATCACTAGGTAAGAGTTTCTTCTATTTTTTCATTAATATTTCCATAACTATTGCATTAGCTACATTTAAGGGTTAGATTCACAATTAGAGAATCCTTTTTATAAATCCTTTTTATTTTCTTGGCATGCCTTCTGTTTCTCAGACTGATTTCATGGTTTCTAATCACCATTGATGAATGTTGCAAGGTTTATACCATTTTGAGGTAAGTGTTTCTATATAATGGGATAATTTGATGAATTTATTATCATTATTGATAATATCCTTTTGTATTTTCATTTAATAGAAGCGTTTTTTGGTTTTAAAGGATTACTTAAAAAGATAAAAAAAATTAAATGCATTTTTTAAAATTATTTGTTCTAATTCTGAAATGGGATTTTCAAACATCAAAGTTGATAGGATTGGATTTTAAAAATAATTTATAAATTCTGAGAATGGTTTTGAAACATATTTTTACAACCTTGTAAATTTTAAAACCTTGGGTGCCTCGAGAAATAAACACAGACATCTTTAGTGTGTATGGAACCACTAGTGGTTATTTTTTTGATATCAGAAGACCGTGGAGGGACTCAATATCAATTGGATATAACATTTGGAATAGTTTTTTCTCTTTTATGTATCGTATTTATTTTCCAATAGGCTATAACCCAAACTATAGTGTTCTATTTCATTTACATATTTTTATAACATGATGATTCTTTCCATGGATTTTTGCTCACATATTTTTATATGAGGTTGTATCACATGGAATCACATGATGGTATTTCATGGATATGTGTTTACTTTATTATATTATAAATCATGGAAATACATTACTTCTATTATGACTTATAATTTTTATATTTATGGCTCTGATAATATGAAAAGATTTTGTAATATGAAATGGGAAATTGATTTGAAAATGGGTTTGAATTTATGAAAATTATTAATAAAACTATTTTTTGTTTTAAAATATATAATTGATGCATTTTTTATACTAGATCATGTATATAATATATGGTGGTATCCAACTATTGTTTGTTATCATACCCTAATTTTTACTTTGGGTGATTGTAGATGTTGTATTGCAGGATATAGGTAAAATGAAGGGAATCTTATTGCATATTAGCTTTTCCATTTAGATTTCCTTTATATAATGGTGGATTGAAGTTGAAAGTTGGTCACATGGGGAATTTTTTTGTCTTTTATGATTCATTATTTTTGGTATATCCAATATTTATTGGTTTTTATGGATCAAATTTTACTTTTTTCTTATGAGTTTTTATAGTGGTTGAATGCGTTGTTTCATTATATTCAAGAATTATTTTATTTTATTTGTTTCATCAGACCATGTAATGGATGGATAATATGTATTGTTTGGTTGACCCAATTTTTTTATTACATTAGTTTTATTCATAATCACAATCGTAAATAATTATTTTCTATGCTTAAAAATTCATTTTTGTAAAAATTGATTTTATTTCATTATGCGTATTGACATTATAGTTTATTTTTATCACCTTTAAGAATTGAGTTAATTAAAATTGATTTTTTTCAATTATAATAATAAATATTATTTAATAACATCAATTTTATTTTATTGTATAAAAATAAGTTACCTAGGTAAATGTTTGTCACTAAATTAAATACTAAAATGAAATAAATATGTAAAATAAAATGGTAAACTAAACAAATTCACAAAACATTATCTTTAAATGGTTGTATTAAGGATTTAATGACCTTAAATTATCCTATAATCTCCAATTATAATTTTTTTCCCACATTCCTTGAATTTTAAATCCTTTTTACCATTAAGAAATTAATATTTACAAAAATCCCACCCCTTTCACTTATAAAATCACTCCTTCTACCCACACTCCTCCACCAAATAAATCCTTTTAAATTTACCAGGATCTACCAAAAAACATAAAAAACTATTATAAACATCTTAGATGTTTTATAATCATCATAATATTACCCTTAATATTCTTAATCCAATTAGAAAAGAGTATTCCAAAGTGGTATGGTAAACATCTTATCCAATCCTTTATATTTCAATTATTTTTATTCTTATTTTAAGCCCTCCAAATGCATTATAACCATTATAATATAAAAAAAATTGTATCCTAATTATACTTATATTATCGTATATTAATTTAATAATCATTATTTAACTTACACCCACTCATTCTATAATGAAAACATCTCTTGTGTTATGGTCAGTTCACCACCTCCAATGTTGTCATATTTTATTTTCCATCACCACCTTACATTTATGGTTATAAAAATGGGTTTAATGATTAAAAATGATATTTATGACCTAATTAATATTATATAAATATTAATTAGAGGTTATATTAATTAAATAAAAAACCAATTACTAGAGTGATTTTAACTACCCACGAAAGATAATACTAATACATATTTTAAATTTTAAATTTATTTTGTACAATATATTGAGATGTATAAATTTTATAGTAATGAAATGATAAATAATGTATAACTATATAATTTTTAATATTAAATAGCTATTTAATAAATTCATTTACCATGTTCAATATACTAAAATAATTTTTTAGAAATTGACCGAACAACCCCTTGTTGGCAATGTGAGAAAAAACTATAAAAAATGTATTAATTATAGTTGTAAACTTACATGAAAAATTAATATACATGAAAAGAAAGTGAGATAAAATATTAATTAATATAATTTTATTATACAACATGTTAGAGTGTGTCCGACTAAGCATAAATCTATGGTTTTGGTTTTGTGATCTCAATTCTTTCTCATTAGTTCTTAAACTTTATCCCTTAACCATAGTATTCTATGTATCTTTTATTATGAAAATTTTATATTATATGTGGAATTTTATCTTTCTATCTAGTGAAATTATATTTTTTACATAAAATTATCCTTCTAAAATTAATTTATCTCTCTATAAAAATATGATATTATTAACAATAATTCTCATCCTTTCTAATGAATCCTTATTCTCTATGTCCATAAAAATTATTATTTAAAATATATTCATTTATTGTAATGAAATAAAAATATATATTATCTTCTATATTTCTAATATTTCAATTTACCTCTTCATAATAATAAATATTTAAAAATATTGTTTTATGGGGGTTTTCATTAATATATCCTAAAAGAGATAAATGTGTTTAATTTTATGCTTTTATATTTCTTTATTAGACTCCAAATTTATTTAAATAAAATTTATTTATTTTAATGTTAAATTTGAAGGGATTATTATAATGAGATGTTTTATAATTTCTTCCTTTCACTTTCTTGAAAATTTATTTTTAATGATACTCTTCACATTAACATTTAAGTTAATGTTACAAATTATTATGGAAAATACATTTTCACGAGTTTGATTCCATTATTCTCTCCATCTCCAAAATTATATCTCTTATGAATAATTGATAATTATTATTATAAAAATTCTTTTATTATCCTTTTTGAAGATTTATTTTTCGGTATCAACTAATCTACTATTGATTTCATGTTATGTGGCACCATTTTGAGCTTATATGAGTCACATTTTCATTCCTTGGGTTTTTCAAGATATGATGAATGATTGATTTTATGTGGTACAAATATGTATGGTTTAACATTTTGAGATATTTATATCTATTATATCTCTTTAGTGGAATCGTTAGTGGTTAATATCTCACAAGATGATAATTTTATCCATGGACACGATTCCTTTTATCCATGTTTATATATTTATGCAGGTGTGTAATTATAGATCTCTTTACGACATTCCTTTCATAGGGTGGTACAAAATATAATTTATTTTCCTAATATAGCATAATGGGTGAATACAGACATATCACATAGGGAACTTCATATTCTATCAATTATTATTCATATTTCACTTTAACCACTACTTTTTGGGTGACATATTTATTTTATTAAAATTGTTAAATTTTTGGTTTTTGGAAAAGGGAATTTTCATGAAAATATAAAACATATTTACTAATATAGATAGATTTAAATTATAGACGATATTTCTTGGTTGTAGGTTTGGTTATGTAGGATCCCTCATTATTCACTGTTGTTTAAATTCAATTTTATAATTCGTTTATGAAACCCCATTAAAAAATTAATATTCTTTAATTTTTTGAGTGTGGAATTTAATATACCTCTAATACACCAAATCTAACACCTCCAATAGTAAAACAAGATAAATATCTTGATTGAGAGTGAATTTCATAAAAATGTTGGCTTCATTATTTTTTTTTCATACCTTTGAGTAGTATAAACTCTTCATTTGAAGAATATGCCTAGGAAATGGGAGGGAAATAAATTAAGTTCAAGGATAGGGAGGAATTCGAGATCTGTATCATAGTGTATGACTTCCACACCTATAAATTCTATCACATTGACAATAAATTAAATTAAAACATTTAATGAATTAAATCATAATAATTTAAGAATGCTAGAAGACCTCCCCCAAGGCCTATAGTAAGGTTAGTCACTTACCAATGAAAAGTATAAGAGATCCTGATAGAAAGAGGGAGTTTAAAGAATAATTAAGATTGGAAGGTGGAATTACTATTATAAAAATATTGATTTTCATTAAATTGAAAGAGAAATTTAAAAGTAAAAAACTTAATAAAACCTAAAACTAGAATCCCATTCTCCTCAGTGCAATGATTGATTCCTTAGATTCACTGATCTTATCCTCTCCCAAAAACTCTTAGGCATAGTCCTTATTTCAATCCCAAAAACCATAAATGAGGTATAACTAGCTCATAATGGACCCTAGTCCATAATGGGGTAATAAAAATACTCTACAGACATTTATTTCATCAAGTATTCTATTTTTGGGTCATGTATGAAACATTTACATCATAAAAAGGTGTTAAAAGCAGTAAAATGTTTGTGGAAACACCCAAAAAATCTTTTTATAGACTTAATTGACATTCTGAAAGTGGCGAAGGCATTTTATGACACCAATAATATGTGTCATGCCATGCATATTATGGCCAACTCCCATTTTTCTTCTTTCCATTAGGGATTTTCTTACACCATGAATCATCCAAATTTTACATCATAAAATAATTACTTATTATATCAAATAGTGTTTTCCACAAGATTTACCTCCATTTTCATCGGATTCATCATTTTATGCCTTGGAGTTAGTCTTTTCCCATTTGACATCATGGGACACTGATTGCATCATGAATCCATCTTCATTTATCTCTTTTTTTGAGATTTATTATATCAACATACAAAAAATAATAACAATTAAATATCAACAGAATTAATCAATTTAAGCAGAAAAATAATGTATTTTATATTTATGTATATATGGCAAATATTAGTCTTTCAATTTCCCTAAACATAGAACTTTATTTTCCTCAAATGTGTAACCACATCTAGATTTTTAAAGGAAATTTATTTTACCAATTTTTAAAATTTAAATGAAAAAAAAGTTTGTTTCAATAGAAAATAAAAATTTAAATTTAGCTAAAATAATTATTTAAAATCTTCATTATTCAAAGAAATAATCTAAATATGCATTTTTTTACTTTTCATCTTTTAAAATAACAATGATCTTCCTTATTTCATTTTTGTTTGTTAATATTTCATATATGCGCATGCCACTTTCAATTTATATCACATTGAATTATTTTAACTCATATCACTAGGTTATAAATGTAATTTAGTTATGCCCATGCCTCAGGAACATGTCAATTACCATATTTTTCATGATATTTAGTATCTTCACCATGTAAAGTCAAAATAAAATATAATCATGAGGGGTCTTCATCAAGTATTAAACACATATAAGGCATAAGGTAGGTGGGTAATTAATAAATCTAAAAAAGTAGGTTTTAATCCTAATAATATTTCATGATATCATAATATAATCTTAATAAAACATTATATTAATGATGTCCTCTCCCCACACCAACTCACAAAGTACGAACATGATACAAGTAAGAAAAATAAATGAAACACCATCTCTGGATTTTTTTTTAATTTATTTTTCTTTTTTTAAGTTATGATTAATGAAAACATAAAATAAAATACCTAACCACATATTATAATAAAACAATCAGTATGAAAATGTTGATTTTTCATCCTCCTAAGACACAACCCAATTTTCCTCTTTGTTCATTTTTTTTTATTTTTTAGGAAGATAGGTGAATGATAAATTATAGTAAATTAATTCGTTGAATCTATCCAAATAATATTAAAAATACTCATAAAAATATCCTCAATGTAGTATATCTCTATAAACCATGGAAAACCTCCCCCCAATACACATTATTTTAGATATCAAGGATTATAATATGAGTAGGGTTGAAATAGATATAATATTCTTGTAAAATGGAACATTTTATATCAATATAATTTATTTATTATATTTAAAAGGAAGGATTGATATCATATTGGGTACATGGATAAAGGTATAAAAAAAATGCATCAATTATTTTAAGAAAATTTTGTCCAGTTATAACTTTGACAAGATCCCATGAAATTTCAAAAATAAAATCATTATTGAGTCACTCCAGAAATATAATATGGAAATAATGATAAATATTGGTTCATAATTTTCTTAGGGAATAAAAAAATATTATTTTGGATAAAATTATGGAAATTTAATAAAATAATAAACCAATATGTATAAATTTTTTAAATTAATTAAACCTTTATCTAAGAATAATTTCATTTATAAAAATATTCTTAATTGAAAAAATCATGGTTTTTAAAATATATCCCATCATGATTTACTATAATCATTATTTTTACCATTTCACTAATCTAATCACATAAATAATGTAAATTAGATGATTGAATAATTATTATCATACGTAAATTCTATATCTCTTATACCGATTATAGGTTAAAATAGTTCAAAGTGGGGAATTAAATTTCTATTTTAAATCTCTTAAATATTTTAAAATTTTGGGTGGTAAAATAAAATTATGAATTAAAACTCATAATCAACTTTTAATTATTCTTTAATTATGATTATCTGGAAACTATTTTTGACATTTTATGGGGCTCTTTGTTTCATCAGCATCATGGACTTGTACAAGAAAATCCAACATTAATGTTTTGGGATCATGATAATGTAATATAAAAAATAGAGCACTAGGGTTGCATCCTAATTTAATCCTAAACTTAATAATTTTTATTTAAAGTAATTTAAATACAATAAAATAAATAAGAGATAAATATTGGTCTGATCCACAAAGTGAAACCCGGGTTTTGACTACCTCCTGATGGGAAGTACCAATTGTCATCCATAATCTGTTGGTGCTTGATGTTTCTGGGAGATGAACCATCACATTCTGCTTTTTCCATCTCAAATTCTTTATTACTGGTTATCGATGACTCCATGGAGAGAGTATACAAAATCCACCACCTTCCCAATAAGGTACAATATGCATATTAGTGTAAGGATGAATTATGGATCCTCTAATGCATTAGTTACTACATGTTTAATCATTATTTTATTATCTAGTGGTTACTCAAAATTTACTCTATCAAAAGAATAGTCAAAGGGAAATTTAGTAGGTTATTTTATTTGAAAGAAATTTAAATTTGAATAACTAATTGGAAATTCTTACCCTTTTATGCAAGCATCTTGGGTCTCATTCTCCTCTAGTCGCGCCACTTGGATCACTTCATGGGATTCATTTAATAAATTTTTAATAGGATCAGGGAGATATATATGTTCCTCCACATGTGAAAATTCATTTTCATTATATTCCTTGAACAAAAAATATGATTCATCCAAATATGTAAAATTTCAAGTGTATGGAGTGATAAACAATTATTCTTTAGAAAAATTAAATTAAATTCAGTTTAAGAAGAAATAAAATTCTCTAGTTGGTTAAATTTCAATTTTTTCTTTAGTGGGAAGTGCATCTTGGAGTTTAATTGCTTTGAAAATAAGAAGATATCCAAGGAACTCTAGAATTTCTTCAAATTCCACCATTTTTATAGTTTCTTCTTCTTTTAAAAATAGAACAAGGTGTATTATTCTCGATTATTCTACTTTATATAGGATTGGGAGATCACATTATAGTGTAATTTATATCCAATTGATAAAACATTTATTCAAATTTACTTGACCTCCCTTTTTATAAATTAGAAGATTATCCTCTGTTATCTTTCTCCTCCATAAAGGATTGATCAAAGTGTAATTTATCTTTATCTCCCTCTATATTTACCTAATTATGTTATTAAGATTCAAAGATGAGTAGAGAAATATCTTCTACAACTGGATCAGGTTATTATTCTATTGTAGGTTCTGGTTGGTCCAGTAATGCATGAACATATTCGAACACCCTTTTATATTTAATATTCATATTTTATATGTCTTCTCTATGTTCATTCACTTACACTCTGTTATAATATGAATCTATTTTTTGTTGCTATACCTAAGTGTAACCAATCCTTGCATAAAAATTAGAATTCAAATACATAATAGAAAACAAAATTTATTATATTTTTTTGGTAAAAAACAAAATTACTTATAAAATTATGTAATTATAAATTATTAAATAAATAACTAATTAGATCCTTGGAAATGATGAATGTTTTATGTGACTATCATAGAGCAACACAAAATATAATTTTTTTTCCTAATTTAGTATAGTGGATGAGTAATGTCGTGTCACTTGAGGAGAATCTTAGTCAATCAATCACAGTTCATATTTCACATAAAATTTTTATTTTGGGTTTTTAATTATTTTATTAAAATAATGAAATTTTGGTTTTTTGGAAAATAGAATTTGAATGAAAATATAAAACCTAAATAGTGGTGTAGATATAATGAAATTATGGAAGAACGTTCTTGGTCCTAAGGTTTTCTATATGGGTTCCTTCATTATGTATTGTTTTTAAAAATTAAATATGATAATTTATTTATGAAAACTCATTAACAGATTACCATTATTTCATTTTATGAGTGTGGAATTTATCATGCCTTTATCACACCAAATATCACCTTGCCAAACCCTCAAGTAAGATAAATAGATTGATCGAGAGTGAAATTCCTAGCAACCCAAATTCATCATATTATATTTCATAACTTCAAGAAATATCCACTCCACTATATGAAGAGTTTGAATGTTGGATGAGAGGGAAAAGTTATAAAATAAAGAATAGGGATTCATTTGAGATTTTTGTTGTGGTGGATGACTGAAACACCATGAACTTCTCTTACAATCACCACAAATTAAATTAAATTATTTAAATAATGAAAGCATAATAATTTAGGAATGTTATGAACCCCCCCCCCCCCCACACCAAGCCTCGGGTCATTCACTTTTCATCATAATTTGTAATATATTATTGTATAAATAAGTAATATAGAGAGAAATTAGGATTCTAAATAGGTAACACTTTAATAAAAATATGGAATTTCATTATATTTGAAAAGAAAATAAAAATTAAAACAATAAAGAGAACCTAAAAATTATCATCCATTCTTCCTTAGTGCAATAGATAATTCCCTAGATTCCCAAAACTTGTCCCCTCCCTTAGACTCTTATTTATAGGCTCCAATTCTCCCTTGGGTGCCATAAATGAGTTATTAGTTGGTTATAAAGGACCTCTATCCATAATGAGGTCATAAAAACAATGTTTGTGAATTGATTTAAAAAAATATGCCATTACTATGTACTAGATCACAAATTTACATCATAAAAAGAAGTTTTATACCATAAAATATTTGTGGCAGCACCCAAAAAATCATTTTACAAACTCTATTTACATTCTAAACATATTGAAGGAGTGTCCGGTCATGACACATATGGGTTACACCCTAACACATATTGGTCATCTTATGAACATCTTATTTCCATTTTGTTTTGTCTAAAACCATAAATCTTTAAAATTTTATAATTTAAATCCTCTATTTATAATGAAAAATATTATTTTCCATCATTTTCATAAATTTTTCATCAAATTATTGTGTTTGAAGTTGGGATTTGGTTCTCTGCCTATGAGACATCACGAGATGTTGAATGCATCATGAATCAATCATATTTTAGTTTGATTTTTTAAATTTCATATATCCTACCAACAAGCATAAAAAATTAAATATTAACAGAATTAATCGATAAATGTGTAAATAACATGTGTTTCCTATTCAATTAAACATGTAAAATGTTGGTCTATCACCGTTCTCACAAACCTATTCATGGATATTATTTCATCTAACATTATTCATAATGTTATGATTTCTTATTATTATGAGTGTTCCATATTTATACGTTTTCAACATTCTTATGTATTTTTTCTATGATTCATGATTATTGATAGTTTTTTATTAGCCATGGTATAAATATTATGCATTTATGTTGATTTTTTTATAGTCTTATATTTGTATTCAATGATTTATGATGTGCATTTGTGTTTTAGGATTATCAGTTATGACATTATTCTCTATTTAATCACATATTTTACATGTGATCATATTTTCCCCATATTCTTATGATATAAATTGTTATTACTTATTAATATGTTCTACCTTACAATGAATTTTATCTCACTTCTTCTTATGTTTCCCTTTCCCTGAGTTATAAGTTTCAATCATTATATGTCTAGATATGTGTAATGTGTTGATAATTTTATTCGATATGTTGAAGAAATGTTATAAAAAAGGGAATCCATGGTTTAGTGAAAAAATGTCCTTTTAATTGGAATGATATAGGTTTTTTAGTTGATGGTTCTTTCTCATTCTCTATCACATTAAACCTAAAAGTTGTTGTGTATGGGCCTGATTAATTATATAAAAAATGTTCTATAATTATAAAAATTTCTATTTGGGGTGATTTAGTTTGTTTCAAATCTAATATATGATGAATATGTTTTTAGATTCATATCCTAGAGTGTGGCTATGGTGTATCTCGACTGGTATCAGAGCAGGGTTTATATAAATTTCAAGATTATCATGTTATTAGATTTGGATATCTAAGATTATAGATAGCATAATGTGTTTATATGTTTAGGGTTTATCATAAATTTAAAGGAATAGATACCCCATTTGAGTTATGATGTAATGATAATTTTAAGGTGATTAATGATATTTTTGGAAATGTTTATTTTGTTTTTGATGAATAAAAATTTTTGGTATAAATATACATTAGGATTGATTTTTGATCTAATTTCATGTTAATTTTATATTTATTTGGATATATGGTTAATTTATTTTGGGAATATAATATTTTATAACCATGGGTATTTTAAGGTAATTTTATTTATGTTATTATGAGAAAATGAATATATTTTTGTGGGTATATAAGATTAAGATATGTTAACTGATATGTGATTTTTAATTTTTTATGGGAAATGGAATGGTTATTTTTAGGGGTATATGATTCCATGATTATTTTTCATATAATATAGTGTTAAATTTCTTGATAATTTATAGTTATTTTTTTATTGAAGGAGTTTTAGTTTGAACTTATAAATGAACGAAATGTATCTTAGATTGTAAATAAGGAGGGAAATGATAATAAAATTAAGAAAAATTATTCATATTAACATGTTTTTTAAATACTAATGTTTATTTTTAGTGTTTGGTTGACTATAAGATCATTGAAATGAAGTTGGGAGGGGTATGTATCTAAAAACTCTTATGTTTTATAACCATATATATTTTTGAACAAACTTGGTGGAAATATGAAAGTATATATATATACACACCTTTTATTATAGAAAAATGATCTTGTTAGTCTTATTTAAGATATTGAGGTTGATTTAGCATTTTAAATTATATCATGAGTCATTAAGAACACCCTCATATATTTTGTTTGGATATAAATATTATAATTACGATAATTCAAATTATTTATGGTGTATAATGTAACACATTGATTTTTTTGTATTTGTTTTTTCACAAATACCATGTTAAATAGATTTTATATCACAATGAAATGAACTAAAATGAACCGTGATGTATTTTATTACAACACTATATGAAAATTTATACATTATATGAATAAATTTTTATACATGATTAGAAAAATTTCCAAAAGAGTAAAAAGTCAAGTAAATAAATAGATAATAATTAATTAAAATTGTTTATTATAAAAAACATTATCTTAATTCCTTACATTTTAATTCTATTTATTGATTCTAAATGTTCTAATACCATTGAATTAATTAAAGAATAATGTCTATAGGATAAATAATTAATGTATTGGTATTGAAATTAATTAGCGGTAAAAATGAAAATATATTTTTAAAAAACTATTTCAAACATGTTGTGTTTTTTTATCTTAATAAAAATTAATACATTTTAAAGGATTATTATTAAAAAAATTATTGTGCACAAAAAAGTTAAAACTCATTTAACTTATAATTTATATAAAATATGATTAATAATAATTTTTTTAATGAATTTTTTTTAATAAAATGGATTTTCATTATATTTTATATATTAATATAAAAATAAAATTTCCAAATAATAAAACTTTAAATTTATAAAACTAAAATTATTTTTTGATTTATCAGGATATTAATATATTAAGATGAATTTTTGGGTTGTTTCTGGATATGTTTATTGTTAGGTCAAGAATACGAAATATATTTTGAAAAAATATAGTAACTTTTATAAAATCATCATGGCATAAAATGAATTTTTTTTGAAACATATTTTTTGTAAAATGTTATATTTATGAAGTAAAACAGTGAATTTAGAAATATTATGGTTAATTTATGAACCTATTTTTTTTACATTTTAGAAACTATTTATATTTTATTTTAATAAAAAACTATTGTTGACAATTTTCCATTAATAAGTATTCATAAGATTTCATTTGATGTTGTATTGATTTGAAAGAAAATAACAATCATTTATTAGATCATAACCAATAAATATCATGGATATTAATTATATTCATAAACATTTCCCTAAATAAGTATTTTTATGTTTAAAAATTCATTTTCCTAAAAATGGTTTTTATTGCATTATGCATAATTATATAGAAGCAATTTTTATCAACTTTAGGAATTAAATTCAATATATTATATTTCATATTTTTAATTATAATAATAAATATCAGGTAAAAATTTGACTTTAATCTTTAATCATAATAGTAAGTTGTCTAGGTTAATGTTAGTCAGTACGATAATGGATGAAACTAGGAAAAAGTGTTAAATCAGAAGGTAAAGTCCAACAATATCTTAAAAATCATCTATATATGGGTGGATGTGGGATTAAAAAACTTTAAATTATATTTTCCATACTATTTAAAAATTTCTAACCCACTTTAATTGGATATGATAATATAAATACATTGATATTTAAAATAATGCCACCCCTATCACTTATGAACGGACCCTTCACCACCTTATTCCTCCACAAACTTAAATCCACTTATCTTGACTAAGATTAGATAATATATTTTCCATAAAATGTATAAATATCCATTAAGTTACAATCTTTTAAAAATATCACCCTTCAAAGGATTAATCCAATTATAAAATGAGTCTTCTTAAGAAGTGAGATAACAAATCTTAAACACTTCTTTCCAATTATATTGATTTTATTCTTATTATAACTCCTAAAAATATAATCTGACCATACTAATATAATAAAATAAGTAACATAAATATATCTCAATGTTGTTTTTTATGTAATAACTATTATATACCTTTGATCCACCCATTTAACAATAAAAACATCACTCGTGTTATGTCTGTTTCACCGCCTCCAAGGACAATTTATTTCAATTTTCATCACTTACATACATAGATGGTTCTCAAAATTGACTTAATTAATAAATATGAAATTTATGACCTGTCTAATATTATTTTATGATATATTTCCAATTATATTACTGATTATAACAATAAATGATAATATTTAATTTATCTACAAAAAAGGGTACACAAAGAAATATTTCACAAAAATAAATTTACTATAGAAAATATTTTGAGATGTAAAAAATAATATCTACTATAATGAAAAATAATCTATATATTAATAATAATGTATATTTTGGAACTATTTGATAACACCATTTACCATTGCAATATATAAAATAAATTTTGGAGAAATTGATGGAATAACACCATGTTTCCTATTTGAGAAAAACATATATAACAACTGAAAAGAAAAATAATTGTAAATAGACCTAAAAATGGAATATATATGGAAAATATATATTATATAGTATATTAAAGAGTCTTAGATTATTATATAGAAGGTTAGAGTGTGTCTGAATAAGTTAACTTATATGGTAAGGTTTTTGTGGACTCAATTCTTTTTCATTGTGTCTTCAACTTTATTCCCTAACTATATTATTCTATGTTTCATTTACTAATACATTTTTATATTATATATGATGTTTTCCATTTCTTTCTATGAAAATTACATTTCTTCATAAAAAAACATAATTTTATAAATTTCACCTTCAATAAAAATATGATGTTATTAAGAATAATTCTCATCCTTTTTAATGACTCATTATCCTCCACATGTATATTTTCTCATATAAAAAAATTAATATTTTATTATTATGAAATAAAAATATGTATTATATTTTTTATTACTCATATATCTCTTTATCTCATTTGAAAATGAAAATTTTCAACTCTTTCTTAAATGTGGAATATTAATTAAATTTGAATAAACTAAAAAATTAATCTTTTCATGTTTATAAATTTTTATCTTCCAGTCCAAATTTATTAACGAAAAATTATTTATTTTTAAAGTTATATTTTTAGGGACTCATTAAAGTTATTTTTTTGTATATACTTATTTTCATATTTTCAAAGGTAAATTTTGATAGTGACTCATAACTTTTACTTTTATGGAAATGATATAAAAAGATTTCTGAAAATTATTTTTCTTGAATTTTATACCAATTTACTATCTATCTCTAAAATTTATATCTATTATGGATATTGTTTCATGATAATTACAAAAAATATTTTATAATACTTGTAGGAGATTTAATTTTGGGTATAATGTAATCAAATATTGATGTCAGGTTATGAGTTTCTGTTTGAAAATTATATCAATACCATTTTCATTCTATGAGATTTTGTTGATATGATCAATGAATGATTTAATGTGGAACATGTATGTATGGTATATAATTATGAGATGGTTGGGTCTATTATAACCCTAAAATATATTGGGTGATGATTTATATTTCATAAGATGATGATTTTATGTTTGAATAATATTATGGTTAGCTATGCCTACATCTTTTTGTGTGGGTATAATTAGTGTTAGATATGCTCACAACCATATCCATGGGAATAATTTTAGATAGATAAATTTATAATTATATGACTTATTATGCTTATATGTCTAATACATTTATATATTATACAAAATTCTTATATTATGCTTCCTTGGTTTATGATTAATTTTACAAGATTTTAATAAATTATATAACCATTATGCTTTTATGATAACCCTTTTTATGATTTTATATCCATATTCCATAATATGTAATGTTTATCTATTTTTATGATTTCTAATTATGATATTATGATACTTTTAATCATATATTACACACCTGATTATGATTTAGTACTATTGTAATTTCCTGAACCGGGTTCACTCATATGCAACCAAACCTAGTTGGTCATGTGGCCTCAAGTATGCCTACCCATATGCTAGAGGCTGTTGACTAAAATCAAGAGTTTAAAGGTGGTATAATAGGTAGACTATACCCTTTTTATTGTGAAATAAAACAGTGAAGTATGTTATAAAAGGAAGGTTAGTAAAATATAATTGTAACTGACAATCAATAGATAACGGATAATCTAAAAGGTGACAATAAAAATTACCATACATGATCATTCCGAGTCTTAATACAAGTAGTCAAAATAAGGTTGGTAATAAATACTATAGGTATGGATAGAAAATAGAATAAACAAATATAATACCCAACTCTAGCAATATACAATGTAGATGCTCAACCTGTATCCCTATGAAAATTTCGATCCTCAGGTAATAATCCAAAGAGAAGCACAATCTAGGTCCTAAATTACAGTGATGAGATCTTCCCGGGTACCAAAAGGTGGCCCAAACTAGGTGTGAATAAAAATAATCAGTCCAACACCAATGGCATCTTAGTCACATACATACCTTTCATATAAAATAAATAAGTGTATAAGTATATGAAATGTAAATCGATAACTAAACATAACTTACATCGAGCTCCAAATCCTCAAGAGATACATTGAGGAATCTACTTTCTTAATCCAAATACAAAACTATCTAAACCAATGAAATCATATATATATATCTATGTGTGTCAATGTGTGTGTGTTTTTATGTGTAATTATGAGTTTCGGTGTGGACACAAGGCATAAGACCAAAAGGATCCATGTATAATGACAATCATAAGGCATTCACATTTAAATAATGAGGTTCAATACATACTTATATAGGAAAGGAATTTCAAGAATCATGTCTGAGGATATCAAATATATACTAATAGTTACATCATGAAAAGTAATTTTATATAAAATATAAGGAGTGATAGGTCCTTAAATATCAATAACTAAGGTAGAGCAATATATTCAATGGTTTCAATATTTAATATAGAATATCATTTCTAATATTAAAAAAAAAATTATCCATTAATCTCAATTAATTAATTAGGATTTTGATACCCACTAATAAAGAACAACATGTCAAATAATTTCAAGTAAACAAGTTTTGTGTCATGCCAATGTCATTTAATTTTTTACAAACATCCACTAAAAGTGACTTGTGAGCCCATCCATGACATTCCACATCAAGAATCCATGTATACTAGAAAGAACACTATAATAAATGGTAAAATATCAATTGGGCCTTCCAAGCCACTTATAAAACATTCTAAACCATTTGTATTATTCAAATAAAAATTCTACTAATATGTAAAAATATGATCACCCCAAGGGTGGTTTAACTTCAAGGGAATACTCAGAAAGTCTCGGAGCATGAGTAGAACCCATGATACCCTAAATATATTAAGAAAAAGAAAAAAGTTAGGTGATTACATGAGGTACAATGACCTTGTACCAGCAAGATAAAAGCGAACAGAGGAAAGAAAAAGGCAAGAATCACCTCAAAAATCAATGCAAAGCCATAAGAGTTGGCATGCATACAAGTAGTAGCCACCCATGCTTGAGTCCCCACTAAAAGAAACCTGCTTCTGAAACAGGTACACTTTGCTAAAAGCCTCCACCCAGTTTTGCATTTTTCCTCACACAAGGTAACAACCTCTGAAACAACCTAACTTCAGTTTCTCCATTGCAGAGGAATCAAAATAGAAAACAACGAATATATGTCATATGGGCCAACAAACTCCTTTAATTTCTGAGTGACACAAACATCATCCTCCAAGGCATGAAACACAGAATGGAATAGCCCACAAGTACACATGACAAGGTCTGAAGTTCCCAAACATGTGTTATGGCTGCATGGTGAGAGTGTGCAAGAGAAACACTATAGGCAGGTTTGCTGCCTCCATTTTCATTGCAGAAAAAATGCCCATGATGCACTGCTTGCTTGTTCATCCATGATAAAAAATGACTCAAGGTCATCACTATTTTTATGATGATTCTATGATTCATGGGCTATTTTGTTCCCCTTACCAATAGAAAACTCCTCCAGTTCATCCAATAAGGACAAGAACTGAACTCCTGATGGTGTCATGGGTTGTCAAAGGGAATTTGTTCAAATGTCTCTTGACAACGTTTCCATCTGGCTCCACGCATATCCTAATTTTCTCCTTCAATTTCCTGAAATCCTCTAGCAGACGTTCCAACTCCAAACATAAACAAAAAGCATCAATTGAATTTATTTAGGATGAACCCCTCCCTGTGTCTATCATGGGGCTAGCAGAATTACTATGCATCACCTCTGTCCCTCCGTCATTAAACATATCATCAAAAACCATCTCTAGAGAGGTAGATTTTCGCCTTGGTACACTGCTTGCCTTGGCATTGATACCAAATATCCATTCAAGATAATTTTCATCAGCTTAAGATTTCTCTTGTGCAACAGAGGGCCCACACACCCTCCTAGAGCTGCAGAACCATGGAGGAAGTAGGCGAGGAAGTCCTACGAGATATCTATTCCCACTGAATTTGAAGGTAATTAAAATCAGGGTCTTTATCGATCTCAAATTACACTCTATCAAGCATTCACTCCCTAATATTGAGATAGTCATCGACATAAATTTCCTTGTTATGATATCTTCCAAAATATAGCCATTCTTAATCCTCAATCCAAGGGTAAAAGTCCTCCTTGTATCCTTCTTTAATTACACAAGTGGAATTTATAAGCTTAATTCAATTCTCATCTTCTTCAATCCAATGGTAGGGTTCTTATTCACCTGATGAGGAGTCCCCCTCTTCTAGATTTTCACTGGGCACTAGTTATGGAGGAATGCTGATTTCTTTCATTCGAATCCTTGAAGATCTAGTGACAATGGTTCTCTATAGCTACCTTTTTTGGCACTCGAATTCATATAATCATCATCAATTTGTAGCGCATGCTCATTATCAGCAAAATTAGAATCACCAGAAATAGAGTGAGTCTCTTGGGAATCCTCATGAGAAGGTGGAACAGCTCCTAAATTGTCTTTAATAGGTTCAAAATGACGGACCACATCTACAAACCCAGAAGAAACATCGACCTGAGCGCACTGAGGCTGCACTGGAGAAGAATCCGGGACCGATGAAGACAAAAATAGGGCCTTAACATTCAAGGGTCCAGCTTGTTCAACAAGAGGACTTCTCTCCTTCTCTACCCAAACTAATTTCCTCTTACTCATCAGAGGTTTTCCAACATAATGATTTTTCAGAGGGTCCTACTCAGGGCCACAATCTCCAAGGGATTGTCCAAGATGTTGACAATTAGAGCAGTATCTTGGTAAGTTTTCATAAACAACTTCCTGAAAAAAACCCACATCACCATTCTGGATCCAAATAATTGAAGTTAGTTGATTTTTAAGGTCAACCTCAACACACACACGCGCAACTGAAGGCCTTCTGAGATTTTGAGTGGCAGAATCCAACTTAATGGGATGAACTGTAATTTTAGCAATAGGGAAGAGGCCAAGTTGTTTGAAAAAGTGCAACGACAGTCCTGGGAACCCTAACCAGATAGGGACAATTGGGGATTTAGTGCTCAAATCAAACATAGGGGACCATTTAAGGACCTTCATCATACAACCCCAAACAATCCAAGAACCCCTAGACCATATTCGATAATAATTACTTTCAGAGGAGAAACGAATCACAATATTCAGAGACTTGAGCATCCAAATTTCAAAATCAGTAAAACCAATGGATTCGAATGCTTTCCGTAAAAAATTTAGAGAGGGACTACGCTTAAATAATTTTACAATAGGAACAAATTTGAGATCAGAAGATAGAAAATGAACCTCCTCATTTAAAAAGGCAATGGTCGTGTGACCTCTCTGGCGAAACGTCTTCAGAGGAAAGGAATCAATGGGTTACAGGTAGACATCAAGAGCAAAAGATCTGACATGAGTGTTCCCAGCAACCACATCTGCGATGCTTCGTGAATCATAGAATCCGCGCTCATCGCCCTCTCTCGGTTTCTCCATACCTTCATGGAAATAATGTAGTAAATAATTTCACATTTTTAATAAGGCCATGAGAAAAAACAATGAAAATATACATTCATCATGATTCAATTTATTCACTCACATAAAATTTAATTAATTTAATACCTATTAACACATTCACTTATTATGAAAAGAGTTTAATATATGGTGTTAAACTATTTAATAATTCATTTAATTCAATTACAGCTTCCACCACCAAGGGGAAAGTTTCACACATCTTATCAAGATAAAAGTTCTCATGACCTTCTCAATCCATTTATCCATTTTAACCTATTCATTGATTAGGATACAATTCTAAAAAATCTCAATGGGTGTTAATTTACATAAGAAAGGTATATTCAAACATTTTAACTTAATGCCTGCAAAGATTCAAGTCACTTGACAATCCACTGATTCATTTAGTTCATTGCATAAAAATAGAAATCCCAAACACACCCATTAGGTGTTTTGGTTATTAAATCATTGGTAATACATATCAAAATCCAATAACATACACTATACATGGTGTATTGGGTTGGCTTTGTTTACCTCTAACCATGATAAGGGATTTACAGGGCATCAAAGTTATGATTTAAGAGTTAATTTTAATGAATTTCACATTTTAGGAGCATTGTGTAAGTTGTTTGGTGTGCGACACAATGGTGACTTTTATAAATAGATAAAAATTTTATGTAAAATCCATAGTCCACCTAACTTATACCAGAGATTCTTCAATCTTCTAATATAAGGATTTGGATCCTTTAGAAATGAGAGAAATAAGATGAATGAAAAGACACTATTAAAATAGAATATATGAGATATCATGGAAATAGAATATGATATAAAAAAGAAAAATTAAGAAAATAAGTAAGAGGAATGATATAATAACCGGTAAAGACCTGATGATACTTATATCATTATATTATGATGCTGGATGAATGAGATCTCCGAAAGCTAATGTGTGATAAGGGAGGATCTCCCAGGTAGCTGTTGTGTATGGGAATGTAGGGAGAATAAAGGAGGAAAAATAAACAAAGGAGCTCAGAGGAAAATTTCGTTTCTAACCCCTTTAATGATCTATATTAATTAGCCACATAAATTGGATAACATTTCACCAACCATGATATAATATTATCCAATGGGACATTCCCCTTAGTCATCTAAGTACATGGTTTGGAAAAATGTTTTCAAGTCATGTGATTCTCCTCTAAAATTTATTTTAGATTATTATCATGGTCATGTGGCCTCCGAAACGTGGTTTTAAAACTGGTTTTCCTTGCACTCTAGGTATCATAGATTCTTGGTACAAGTTTCATGGGTTATACAACCCCTGTCTCTTAACAGAATTGGTTGTACGATTGAGACACATGGTTACCAATAACCATGTACCCATGTTTGACTCCCCCAAAATTGAGCTTTCAAAAATAAATTCCTCTGAATTGCATACAATCTTCTATGATACCTCTCAGAGCTAGAACTATATCCAAAAAACAACACTTTAAAGTATTACATTTCTCATAATTATGTTATTATCCTCAATTTATACTTCGGTGTATCCCCTAAATGAAAAAACCAACTTCATTTAGGGTTTTCAACCCCTTCCAAAATATGGGTTGTTACAGCCTCCCCACCATAGAAATTCTCATCCCTTAGAATCCTTTATGAACAAAAAAATATAGCCTATACTACTTGGGATTTTAATTATTGATTAAACAACAATGTTTTCTTTTAAAATTCCCAAGAATCACATTAAATATATTGTACTTAAACTGCTAAAACTTGATCTTATTCTTGAAACCTATAACAAAAAATCATGAAGACACCTAATTGATCATATCTAACCAAAGAAACTATCATATAATCATCACCTTCATCAACCGGCCTATGGAACATCCCACCATAGGCTCTAGTTTTGAATATACAATATCAATTCACGATACTCCCACCATTATAATTTTCTTTGATAACTTGTACATAGCCTCCTTGAAATGCTCTTGGAATGATTATCATCTTAATGAGTCTAGTTAAACATGAGGAAACTACCATTGGTCATTGATTGGATCTGAAAAACCAAACATCAAATCTACCCAACATAGATTGTTTGCACAAGATTTTTGTTGAATGAAACATCAAATGATTATTATATTTCACCCGCCTCATCCCAATGGGATGATAGTTGAAACTCCCCATCGACCAAATCAACCAATTAAGAGAAATCATTCCAAAACCCCTCTAGTCATTTTTTTAAAAACCTTCATCTTTAATAGTTGACAGATCCCTAGAACTAGATCTTGATACCTTTAATCCAAGGATTCTCGAGATTATTTGAAGCACACTCACTGAAGCCCATAACTAACATTATGTGACATATCATGATCAAACCATCACATGATTATTTATATTAACATTCCACCACATGAAAATCAGTATAATCATAATCCAAAATCCTTGTATCATCATAATCTAACCATTAACTGATCTTGTATACAAGTCCACGTTAACATCAAAATCAAACTACTAAAGACCAAAGAGATTATCCATGGAAGTTGATACACTAGATTTTACAATTGAAACATTATTACATAGTCAATATGTCCACACATTTGAGACACTACCCAATCCCAATGGTGGTATCTCACATGGTGGTCATATCGATGAATTGGCTGGTGTCCATGAGTCCATCCTAGGAATTCCTACTTAGTAATCCAAGTGTAACTTAGGACAAAGAATGCCTATATAGAGAACAAGGATTATGAAAATTATTAAGAATAAAATAGGTAGTATATTACATAGAATTTACCAATAAAACAAGACATACATTGTTTCATTTAACTAATTACATTTGTAAGACACAATGACCATCCAATGACAAGTGTTAAGATTATATGGCCCTTCTCATAGAAGGGTCACCTACTAGTTACTTAAATCCTTTTCCCCACCATAGAATAGTCCATGAAGTTGTATCAACAAAAAACATTCCAAAAAATCATATCCCATGTATCGTCATCCCTTGAATATAATTAATGGTATGGATAAGAACTCGTTCAGTTCCAAGCATTAATGAAAAAGTCACCCAACACTCATTCCCTCTTCTCAAGAACAATTTCCATTATTTTTTTTAAAATTAAACTATAAACAATATTCAAGAACCTTGAAATTCCAAAGATGTATTGAATACCTAATGGATTACCTTATACCACTCTTTGAGTGTAACTCACAAGGGAAATGTTTGTCCAACCAGAAATAGATAATTAGGTATCTCGACGTATAGAAAAATCTATCCAGGTATATTAAAGATGATGTCATGATATTGGGAAGGATAAAAACTAAACAAGGATTATATTAATATTTCATCAATAGGAATGTATCTGTCTGCCCAAGCCACACTCTCATCAAAATAGTCTATTTTCACCTTAAATCATATTTGAAACTATGTATCCTGACCATGTGTGTCCAGGTCCGAACATGAGTCGACCATCACACAGTACCTGATTCATTACAAAATAAGCCCTAATCACATGGTAATGTATTTTAAACAAACCCAATGATCTTGGTCACTATGACTTTAAACAACATATTGAAATCATTTTTCATCATATTTTACCTAGTCACTCACTTAAATACCATTTTAACTATTTAATACACACCTAAAACACTGAATACATTTTTTATACATAATGGGAATATAATATCATGCCACATGGTTCAAGATCTAACTCATGCCCCTACAAGTCATCCCTCAACATGTAAAAGATGACTATTCTACTCATTATATCAATGTCATTATGTTGAATGTTCCATTGGAACTCCTCTTAAAAGTTTGGTAGCTACCGATGCCTTGATTTATCGAATAATCGTCTATTCCATTGCATCATTTTAGAAATTCAGGCATCAACCACACCACAACTAGTTAAATGGACTAGGTACCATAATTGTGCTTCCCATAGAATTTAGACTCATTACCCTACTCCCTTGGAGATTCCCCAAAATCTTAAAACATCACCATGCTGATATTGCAAAACCTAATCACATTATCTGCTTCCATCTCTAAATGAGAATATTACCTGCTAGAAGCCTCTAAAGGAAACTACAAAACACTGACTAAAAACTCTAAAATAGGTAAAAATAAAGGCAAAAAAGGGCATTATCAACCTAAAAGGGTAAAACCAGTCAATATATATGTAATCAATTCACCTGACATAAATTAAACTAATAGGACCTAATCCTATCTAACCATTGACATTTGAAACTACTCCTTAGAGGGTAAAATTTTTTGTGTAAAAAGGATAATGATTTGAAACTCAATGGGTTTCTATATGTGGAAATACCCCATTTAAGTTCCAACATACCTACTACCACTCACCAACCCAAAGTGTCATTTTATTAACTAAGAGTCCAACTAAACTCAAATAATCAAGGAATAAGACTTAACTGACCTAGAAACACGACTGAAAAGTCCACTAGTCACTAATTTGAATGGGTGATACATAAAATGGATAAATCCTCATTTTAATATAAGGTATCGACCTAAAACCAGGTTCATTTATAATAGGTAACTAGGATATAATACCTAATATTTAGATCAAATGAAATATAAAAGACCAATAATTCTTATAGACAATTTCTATGTTTCAATCAAAGGAGACACTCATGGAATAACTAAATATCACTCTTACACAATTATTAAATCCCTCAAAACCATTAAAGATTTTATTTAAACCATTATAAAGAATTATATTTATTTTAAACATTAAAGAGGCTCTAACATATTCAATTTCAAGTATTTGTTATAAATATTTTTTTAAAACTATAATTAACACTTTATTTTGCTAACACCATGCAGAATTATAGGAACAATATCTCATAAGTTTCCTTTTAAAAATTTATTTATCCTTAACTTACAACAATTGAATTAGTTAAATAAAATTTCATTTCCAAGCTGTAGAGAAAAACACTCTTTAGGTTGCAACAAGAATTTTAATTTACTAAAGACTCATATTAAAATAGTTTAAGAATACTCAAAAGTCTATCATTCAAAGAGATTAGGTTTAGTAATTGGATACCATATATTTATACATAACACCATATAAGTGGTTCATGAAAATTTAAATAACCATCCCAATTTATCAAAAACATACCCATCAGGGGTAAAGTAATAAGGAATATAAAGGTAAAGATGGCCTTTGAGGGCCCCTTTATGTCTACCAGGGATCATTTATATGGGAAACCATTCAAAATTTATGGATTTAACACTCTATAAATCAAAATTAGCATTCTATTTATGTAAAAACCATTAATAGTTTATTTATCATGATTTTAACACACCCTCTGTGGGATTTTTCATAGGAATATGATGCTAAAACTAAACTAAAAAGGTCAAGTGAATAATATAAGGATTAAATTATATGGGTTTTAATTCTTAACACACCATCAATAATAAATCAAATTTATTTAAAATCAACATATTCCTTTACATTATAAAAAATTAAATTTCAAAAATAATTTCACTCCTTTAATCAACTTCAATATAGTTAAATATAATTCTACTCTCAAGCTATATGGGAAACTACCATTTAGGTTAATTCAGACACTCTATTTGGCTAACTTTTACCATAACTACAACAAGGAATCTATGACCTCAACAGAGAAAACAAACATGTATGTATGATATCATATAAGCATGGTAAATAGGTAATCATGCTAAATAAAAAAGAATAATTTCATATAGAAAAAAGGGACATATAATCATTCATTCATGGTATAAAAATAGTAATACTAATGACATACGAATCCTATGTTCCTGAAATGATTCATGAACAAACCTAAACTCTTTACAGTCTATAAAAAGATAGAAATACCATAAATAAAAAACAAATGGAATTATAAATCAATAACTCAAGGTGAAATAACAATCAAATACAATAACAACTATAAGGAAAAAAATTCCTTCACTAATAATTTGATTTTCCCCCATTCATGGGTTGTCCAGACCCAAACACGATCTATTAACCAAGTTCTAATATATTCCAAGTCTCTTGTATACCATCACAAAATAGAAATACAAGGAAAAAGAGGATCTTATTCTACTTGTAACATCCTTTACCAAGTCCACTCATAAGTAACTAAACATATTTGGTCATGTTTCTTCAAGATAACTTTCTTGTATGCAAGAGGCTTCCAACTAGAAGTAAGGAACTAAATGTGGTATAATGGAGAGACTATGCCCTTTTGATCAATAAATAAAATAGTCAATGTAATAATAAAATGAATGATAGTGAAATATATTATTAACTGATAATCAACAGTGATTAAATAACCCAACAAGTCTAAATAAAACTAACCATTCATGAACATATTGAGTTATAACACAAGTGGTCAACAAAAAATAAGCAATAAATACTAATGGTCTAGTTTAACAAAATAATAAATAAATAAATGACCCAACTCCATCTTCATCATGAGTATGTTCATGACCCACATGTCCCTTGAAAATGCCTAGCCCGAGATAAGAACCTTCAAATATTAAAAAGACATGCCCTAACCTACAACCATGTGATCTGTCTGGTAACCAAACAATATCTTAAACAGGGTGTGAGTAAAACCCAATAGGCCACCTCCAACAATATATAAATCATATATATCCTGTGATTTTAAAATGAAGTAGTGTACATACGCATCAAAATTAACATTGTAGGTACGAATAGCTCATGTTAAGCTCAGGGGCCAACTCACGCAGTGTCATTGATTCGGCATGGGTGTTGATTATATTAGAAATATATGAAACGCAAGCTACACTAGTGATAAAGTTTTATCATAATGGAAGAACAATGTTAAACCCATAGTTAGAAGCAAAAGAAGATGTTAACCAAGTTATTAGAATGAAAAAATGAATTCCCCATGTTACTCTCATAGGTTTGGTTTTATAATTCTTACTTACTTTTGTTTTAATTTAGAATAATTATAAGGGATTATTGTAAATTTTAGGGCTTATGAAAGATGGTATTCCTAGATCTAACTTGATATTTTCCTACAGAATAGGTGGTAAAGTTATGTGGTGGTCACCAATTTGTTTTCATAAAACCAATTGTAGCTACCTAGGATTGAAAATACTCTTTGGTTTAGATGTTTTCAACATCCTAAGTGCATTATGATTAGATTAATGTTCAGAAATCATCATTTATATTGGTCCAAGACTTCTCGACTATAATTATGTACATGTATTTCTATTATAATTTCCTAGATCATGGTTGTGAAATATTATATTATTAGAAATAATTATTAACCTAATTACTATACAAAGGGTTAACCAAGTTTATATTTTAGGATTAATTAGGTTTAAAACATCCCTTGTCTAAAACCCTAACCACAAAGGATTAGTCACACATGATAACAATGGTATTAAATGAAAGAGAAATTGGAAACATGTTTGATATATTAATTAAAAAACAAATTAAATCAATAAATTATTAAAGAAGTTTATAATCATTAAACATAATTACTTTAATTAGGGAACAATAAAGGAAACACAACAATTGAGGTTGAAAGTGGAAATTGGAATTGAAACAGTAATTAGAATTGAACAGTAGTTGGAATAAGAATGGAAAATACAAAAATCCCTGGAATGATGTGTAGTAGTAAATGATCAGAAAGAATGAAATAAAAATGATTCAAACTAGGTTTCTAGAGGTTTTGAGAAAAAAACGTAATAGAAAGAAAGAAAGTGTGACAGTCTGCATCTTATCACATTTCTATGTTAGGGAGATAGAATATAAATAAGACCATCTATATCACTATGTGTAAACAATTTCCATCATGGTAATTATTTAAATTATTTATTCCTTGAGAATTTTAAATTGTGAAATGTAAATTCATTTTTTGTAATCATAACCTTAAAAATATCTTGGAGTCTTGCATATCTTGGATTTTAGATCTTTTATCATTCAGTGGGTTTAGGATTCAAATAATTCATGTCATGTAAGGAATTTAAATCATATATTTATTTGTTCTGAAGGATTTAACAACTTTTACTAGTTTTTTGGGTTATACTTTGGTCTACCTATGTCTTTTGGTCAAAGAATTCATATGGGGAATAAATTTCATGACATGTAATTTCCAAAATTGATGAAATTATAGTAGTACCTTTTTTGATAATAGACTTAATATTTTCTAAAAAAAATAAAAAATAAATGAATTATTAAATAAATAATGAATATATCTCAAATAAATGAATCCAATATATATATATATATATATATATTAATTCATCAAATAAAATTCCCCCACACTTTAACATTTGCTTTTCCTCAAGAAAAATGAAATTCAATAAGGATTTTTGAGAGAAATTTTTTTAAATATTAAATGTGCATTACAACTAATAAAATTATACTAAGTGTTAGTGAAAAAATATAGTCCACCAAATGCAGTCATACTGAGAAAATTAGTCATGCCTCATGGTTAAGTTCTTTATTCAGATCATTTAATCCTTTAATTAAAATTTATCAACAATTCCATAGATGTTATAACCATATTTCAGTTGAAATCACATTGAAATTTCTATCATCACTCATGGTAAAGTGAAATGGGTTTATTATCAATCCTTGAATACATGTCCCTAACCATAGGTTTTTATTGGTTTTTACATCTTCACTTCATAAATACAAAAACTCAATTAATCATGAGGTATTTATTAATAATGTTTGAATGACTCTAAGGATGAGGGTAGGTGGGTAGATGATAAATAATAATCTAAAAAAGGTGGGTAAACTCTCAATTATAATACATGATACAAAAAATAATGAAATGAAGAATCTTATCTAGTATGATGCATCTCTACAATCCCAAAATCCGCGAACTGGTTTATGGATGTGTTATAAAATTGAAATTAATGTATCCTATTTCTTTTTATTCTTATTTTTTCTCAAAACTAATATCTTTTCCATATCTCACATCCATATCCAAACCAAATATGATCTATCATATTATTCATCAATATAGTTATATTAAATTTTGACCATCCAAATACACAAGACATCATATTTTTTTAACAGGAAAACCATGAATGGTATATTAGAAGAACCATGGAACACTTCCAATAAATCATGTGCAAAATTCACTATAAATCTCTTCATTAGTATGAATCCCACATCCATTATTAAAGGAAATCTCTCCATACTTATTCAAGTGAAAATTGTGTAGTTATAAAAAAGTAGGTTAGTAAGGGATAAAATGGTCTTGTAACACGGATCAATCCAAACAAGTTCATTCATGGATTACATGGGATTAATAAATATAAATTTAATGGTGGGTTTAAGGATAAATAGACCAACAAATATATCCTTAATAATTTTAATTTTTTATTTATTTAGTCATATTCTTAATAAGATAAAAATTTATATTTTGATAGGTTTACATGGCTAAAATATCTCTCAATAAATATGATCATCAAAGAATATGATAATATAGGTCCATAATACCCTCCTAAATTGGATTAAAAAAAGGGAAATAACTAATCTCATAACAACTCATAATAAGTAAAAAATGATATTATAAATGATAATAGGAAGTAAATTTCTTATCTCAGAAAAAATTATATAATTCTAAGAAGGTTTAAAAATAGATTTCAATAACCATTAGCTAAACGTTTTCTTTTATTTAAATAGATGTAACGATATTTCAAGTTAAATATTGATTTAAACAGAAAATATCTACTATAATATTAAAATAAATAAATAATTGAGGTATAATGATAATAAATATGAATAATATCTCCCCCACATTTAAAATGAAACATAGTTCTCAAAATTTTGTAATGTGACATGGGAGATAGATTAGTAATTGAAAAGAAATAATGGATATGGGGATTATGAATTTAAATTATGGAATAGAGAGATCCATTTAACGAATGTCATCCCATGGGTGAAATTATTATATAGTGATGTGTAACTGGGCACCTGTAAAAACTATTACATGCAAAATAACTTCACTAGATAAACTATTAGTACATAAGAGATAAGAAATATAGAAGAAAAAATGGGTAAGTATACACAGTTAGTAGTAATATAAATCTCTTTATTTAAATGAATATGCCTGGCTATAATTAAGGCTCAAATAAACTATACATAAATCATGTAAAAAAAATAAAAATAAAAGATCTTTAGGAACTCAACAAAAACTATGAAAACAAAAATATGGGTTTCCTTCCTTAAATCACTTCGTTTAACGTCAATAACTAGATAGATAATTTGGAGTCATTTAAATTTTTATGAAATTATAAAACCCTCTTGAAATGGTTCTTGATAAATTTTTAATCATTGACTATTTGAATTAAATGGTGGTTATTTTTTATATTTATTTCAATCATCCCGTTGGGGAAACCTTTGAAAAATTTAAAAGGACCTGACCATCAGGATATTAATTTACTATGGAGTTTTTAAATAAGAATATTTATTAGTAGAACCTTATCCCCTGGTGTGAAGATCTATGATGAAATGTGTTTTTCATTCCATTTATTTATTTTTCCTTTATAAATTTAGTCATTTTTATTAGATTCCCATCAAATATCTTCCAAATCATTCATTTGTATCATTATTTAATTTAAAAATTTATGAGCATCCAAGTTTATTTTTTTAATTACCCAATAATATAGATGCTCCAATTATACTGGTCGGTAAGAGGGATTCCAAATAACAAGTTGAAATTGTGTAGTGTTGATGGAAGTTTTATGTGTCATGCGATATTCCCAAAGTGCATCATCCATTTGAGGGTCCAGTATTTTATAATTGTATTAAATGTATTTTACAAGATTTTTTAGTCTATAAATTTGATAATTAAACATTTTCTCTTGTTTGTGGGTGGTGCTGTATAAAATTCTATATTTTTCAATCAATACTTTCACATATATATTTGTAAAGTGTGCTCTTCAATCATTAATGATTATTCAGAGAAATCCAAATTAGATTAACTTTTTCCCTTAAAAATTTCATGCCCACCTTGGCTATGTCATGGGTGGTGGATTTAAATTATACCAACTCTGAAACATAATCCATATTGACCAGGATTTATCACTTCCCATAATAATTACGGAATGGACCCATGGAATTAATTCCCCATAAATTGAATATTTCTACTTCAATGATAGGATTATGGGGAATTTCAATTCGTTTTCCAATGTTTCTCATCCACTAGAATCAATCAAAACTCAATAAAATGATTCCCATATCCGGATGGTATGTGGTCCAAAATAATACGATTCTTAGGATCATAGCTTGGGTGCATTCAGGACCATAATGTCATCCAGTTAGAAACATATTACACATGTTGAGAATTATTTGAATTTCATACTCTAGTAATAAACATTGAATCAATCCATCAAAACAATTATTGAATTATATCAGCCTATACCAATAATATCATGAAGAATCAGCCTATATTTTTTAATCTATTGATATGTGAAATGTGGGTAAAAATATCCCATGAAAAAATAGTTCTCCATATCCAATAAAATATTCCTTATTTCATATTTATAATTAAAAAATCACTAGAAAAATAATCCTCAATATTTATATCTTCATCATTATCAATACTATGAAGTGTAAGTATAGATAAGTTGTTCGAAATGTCATTTTCATTCCCTTTTATATCTTTTATAACTATTTTTAATTCTTCTAGTAACTGGATCCCCTGTATCATCCATGGTATGGAATTATTTTTTAGTAACATGTATTTTAGGGATGCATGATCTGTATACACCACCACTTTGGAAAGACTGAGGCAGGATCAAAACTTGTCAAAATAAAACAATATTTCCAGTAGATCCTTTTATGTTGTCATATAATTGAACAAAGCATTATTTAAGGTATGTGTGGAATGATATATGGAGAAGAATATTTGTCTAACCTCCTATCCTAAATCATCATAGACATTGAAATTACTTGTGTTAAACATCAATTAGAAGTCCTTATCCCAGTCAAAGGATACTATGAAAGGAGAGGCCACCATTCTATTTTTTGTAGTGTTTAATGCCTATAAACACTCTTTTGAAATTTAAAGGAGTTTCCATAGATAATAGATGTTTCAGTCAGTGTGATATTATTGAAAAATCATAGATTATGTAGTAACGAAATCTCATGTGGACTAGAAAACTCTTTATACCTTTCATTATCATAGGGTTTAGGTAAATCATTAATCATATTTATTTTTTATTAATTTACTTACAGTCCATGATATTATATTTTCTGTTCAAGTACTATGACTCCTCAGACCATAAAATTACATTTTTCTAAGTTTGAAGCTATGAAATTCTCTTCATAGTACTTCATAACTAAATACAAATTGGTTAGGAAAACATCAAGGTATCTTCCATACATAAGGAAATCATCCATGAAAGTCTCAGGTGATTCCTCCACCATATAATAAAAAATGTGTTTCATACACCACTATAAAGCTGCTAGTTCATTACACATTATAAATGAAATCCTTTGATATGAGAATGTTCTTAAAGGGTATGTGTATCTAGTATTTTATTAATCATCTGGATCAATAAGAAATTTTTTTATATTCCTTGTATGTATAATGAAAACAATATAATTATTGCCTAGATAATCTCTCCAGCATATGATATATGAATGGAAGTGGAAAATGGTCTTTTTGATTATTTGGTTTATTATTTCTATAGTCAACACATAATTTCCATATAGTAATGGTTCGAGTTGAGATTAAATAATTCTAATTTTTGTTGGTAAATATCTAGCCCCCTTTCTTTGGGAAAAATTGTAGTAGTCTTACCCACTCATTGTTAGAGATGGAAAATATGATAACGGAATCTTGAAGTTTCAGAACATCATTTTTATTTACTTCTTTCTATGTAGGGTTGAGTCACCTATGGATTTGACTTTTTGTACTGGATATTTCTTCAAATAGAATTTTATTTGTAGAAATCATGGGGTTGATCCCTATAATGTCATCCACACCCCTAGGTAATGATTTTTATACCCTTTGAGGACATCACTTAGTTTTTCTTCTTGTACTTGATTCATCTCAAAATTTTTGATAACTAGTAGTGAATATTTATTTTCTAGGAATGAATAATATAATGTGTTTCATAGAGGCCTCAATTATATCATTGATGGCTTGATGTTCGAGGGTATTAAGGGTGGAATGGTATCCTTCATTATAGGTTCATTGTAATTCACATATTTATAACCACTTCACTCATTTTATTCAGAGGACATGATCTCTCTATCATCATCAATGGCCAAGTAATCATCTTTTTCATTCATCATAAAGGTGTCATGAAAATCAAATGAATAACCACTTTTCTAGGAAACATTGACTAAATCAAAAACTACACGTTCATAACCTAATGTAAAAATAATACATCCTTGATTAACATAAATTTACCCCTTTCTATTGGTGATAAATGGTCTTTGTATAATTATGGTAACATTTCATTCTTCCTCCATATCCAAGATATTGAATTCAGTAGAAAAAATGAACATACCAAAATTGACTAAACTATTCATGAGAAGTCCTCAAAGGTACATGACTGATCGGTCATGCATATGAAGTGAAAATATTGTTAGTTTTAAATATTTTATCCCTAAATTTTGTAAAACACCCATAGTAATGATATTAATACTTCACAGAGGTCGTATAAGTCTTTTCTAAAATTGCATGTTTCGATAGTGCTGGGAATCAAGAAGCTTTCAGGGTCTCGCATCATTGGTGGGAGATTCTGCTGAATGACTATGGAGTATAGATAATTCACAAAGATGAACCCTCGACCATCCATTTTTATTTTATTATATATAAAAATGAAAAAAAATCCTTTAACATTTCTTGAATATTCTTTTATCAGCACTGACTACTGTAGAGTTGTTAACAGGACTAGGATTTGATCAGCGATAGAAATGTGATGATAAAGGGGTCTTTCATCATCTCTAAATAATATTGGATAAGTCATCCTTTTATTATAACTTTTCAAATCAATGATAAAATACCACATTAATCAGCACATTTATTTATCATTGATAAGGGGACCATTTATTCGTGCTTCTACAAGAATTGATTAGATGGAATACTATAATATGGTGTTATTGCACAATGTAGAACCAGAATGAGGGAATACTATATTTTTCTATATCAACACCCTACAAAACAATAAATTTAAAAAATAATATAAAAATACATAATTTAAATGAAATAAAATTTACAACCCAAATACTCGAAAAAGCACTATTATAGAGAAGAGAATGCACCTGTATTATAGAACAAGACACCCCTGCTCGAGAAAAAGGACAAAAATATATAATAAAAAAATTAATATGTTTTAATAATATAAATAAATAAATTAAACAAATACTGTTACTTTTAAATTAAACTGGAGCCATACTAGGAACATTGTGTATCAAATTTCGTTGTGGTTGATTTTTTCTAGTCACACAATTTACAATTCAACTGCAAGAATTGTCTATGTGAAAATTAACTAAATAATTATAAGAGAAAATTTTTAAGGGAATTAATTATGTAATAGAGATATAATTATGGGAAAACAATATATTCTTGTTTTCTCAATTTTTGAATTGTAATGAATGTTTGAAACTAAAATAACAATTATATATTCAAAAGACACATTTGGAGTTATACAGGTAACACCATGTGTCTGATTGAGGTAATAATGAATCCCATATGTCCCAAATGACTTATTTATCATTTTCCTAATGTATGAAAATAATCTGAATACATTTCCTTGTTTTTGAGTTTGAAATTTGTGTTTTTTACAAAAATGTAATTTTAATCTCAAAACACGCAATTTGAGCCATATCAGTCACATCATGTGAGAGTGTTACCTGAGACGAATTTATAAATGTCACAAATTAATTATAAACTATTTAAAAAAAATCAAGGAAATTGGATAATGTTTTCTCAGTTTTTAGTGAGTCACACTTTTTTTACAATAAAATGTCAATTTTAAAACTATAATAGTAACATTGAGTTATATTGGGAATATCATGTATAAAATTGAGGTGGGATGATTTTTTACATGTCATGAATGACTTATGGATCATTTTACTAAGGTATAAATGAAATAAAAACGTGTTTTCTCAGTTTTGAGTATGTAAATTTTCTCTTTTTACTAAAATTATTGTCAATTTTGAATAAAAAAATGCACTTGGAGTCATGTTATGACCAAAAGGGGACTAGATACCCTGAGAGTGGGGTGAATCAGGGTATAGATATTCTTTTCAAAATTATCCATGCCACAATTGATCTTGAACCATTTATTATTAGGGTCACTTTGTTTCCACTTATGTTTTACAGGTAATATTATTATTTTTTTCATTATCAGATGATGATGATTTGTATGCAGTAAAAGAAACCAAGAAAACTAACACACCAATTTTTATGTGGTTCACCCTAACTAGGATATGTCTATGGATCATAAAATAGTGATGTGTCGTGGTACCAACTCCAACAAATTTCACTACAAATAATGTTCAGGCAAGATCACTTAGATGCCAAGGATCACTCCCTTTAAAATGTTTTAGGGTTAGCACACTGTTTCCCCTAAGGTCACTCTTGGTTACTCTCTCTAGCTCACTACCGGTTGAAAGGGTCACCTTTTTTCCTTTTCTTTTTCTCACTTCTCTGGAAAGGATCCACTCATAGGTTATAGACTTGTAGGTCTCTTCATTATCTCTAATGAAAACTGCATCATTAATTATTGATAGATGCTCTGTTGATGTCCAAATTTAACATGTAGATGAATCTTACATTGCACCAAGTTTACTGAGAAACTCCAATTTTTATCCACAACCTTTACTGGGCCTTGCGTGTAATTATTTTCTTTTTCATGAAATCCATTTTTCATGCAACTCCTCTTTTACACGCAACCAATTATTCTATGCACAATATCATTCATTTACGCACAACCTTTTCTTTTATGTGAAATATAATTATTTTATGTGAAAACTTTTCTTTACATGAAAACACATATTTTAGGTGTAATGTGAAATTTTATATGCAACACCAATATTTACACACAATACAAATCTTTTCGCGCAACTCCCTTTGCGTACTATTTACGCACACCAAAGCTCGTATCTTCTGTAAGTAATGAGATCTATCTCGAATGAGATGTGTCGGCTCATATTTATAGGAAAACTTGAACCCTGAGAGAAAAATCCTCCTCAATCATGTAATCCTCTTCATGTGTGAAAAACTCGTCTTCCACGCCACATCGTATATTGCACACTGCTCTAATTTTTCACGCACCTCATGCCTTTTCCAATTTTCGATCTTCTAATATCGAAACTCCTCTTATGAGAAAAATTTCATTCCTCTATTTCAAAGACCACTCCAATATTTCACAAACATTGTTTTCCCATGAAAACATCTCTCCATTTTCTTATTTTGAGGCCTAAAAATTTGGACAACACTAGAAAATGACACCACATTATCTCCTCTTTTTATACTGCCTCCAAATCATCTATTCCTTTGCCGAGGTTACTATTTAAATATTGGGTTGTCAAAAACATCTATTTACCTAGAAAAATCACTATGGATCCCCCATTTTTCAACAAACTGAACTTAGAAACCCACCATTTCAAAAAACAAAACATCGACGCCGATTTTGTCAACAAACACAACAAACCCAAAAATGGTTTAATGATGCCTTATCGAATTTCTTCCCGACAAGGAATATTGGTCACATTTTTCATCAGATTGAGTTTGGGATGATTGAAACACATAATAAATGACATATAGATCATTTTAATAACTATCAAAAACATCTAAATCTGTTTCCTTGGTTTTGAGTACGGCACTTGTTTTTTTACTAAAATGTCATTTTAAAATGAAACACACACTTTGAGACATCTCAGTTTTATCATGTGGGGGATTTAGGTAAGACTAATTATTAAATATTATAAATAAATGTTGAATAGTTTTTATAAACTATTAAGAAAATCTGAGAGTGTTTTTTTAGTTCTCATTGAGTGACATTTCTTTATATTAAAATGAAAATTTTATTTTAATAATATACACTTTTAGTCACATAGGAAACATCATGTATTGAATTGAGGTGAGGTTAATTATAAAATTTCACAAATAACATATGGATAATTTATCTAATGTAAAAAAACAATCATAATGCATTTTCTAGATTTTGTGTATGCCTATTTTCTTTTTTACTACAAGTAATATCAATTTTAAATCAGAAGTTGCACTTGGAGTCATATTAGTCATAATATACATAGGATTGAGTTTAGTTTGATTGATACATGTTACAAATGAATTATAAATCATTTTCTTAATGTAAAAAATTATATTAATGTTTTCTATCAGTTTTGAGTATGTTAGGTGTCTTTTTGACTAAAATTAATGTCAATTTAAAAAAAGATACAATTTCTATCATAGCAGTCTCACCATGCATTGAATTGAGGCGAAGATGAATCCTACATGTTCCAAATGACTTATGGATTATTTTCATTAAGTATCAAAACAATCCATATGCATTTCCTTAGTTTTGAGTCCTCCACATTTTTTTTAATAAAATATCATTTTAAACTGGAATCATGCACTTTAAGTTATACCTATCATATCAGGTGTCTATTTGATGTGAGAATCATTAATACATATAAAATAATAATTATAAATCATTTTCCAAAATAATCAAGACAATTAGATAATTTTTTATTTGTTTTAAGTTAGTGATGATTTTTTTGTATTAAATTTTCAATTTTAAACAGATAACGAACTCTTTTAGTCATACCAGAGACATCGTGTATTAGATTGTGGTGGTGAGGATTACTAAAAGTAAAAAACGACTTATGGATGTTTTCATACATAATAAAAACAACCTGAATGTGTTTTCTTAGTTTTGATTATGTCCATTGTATTTTTTACTAAAATTAATGTCAATTTTGAATAAGAAGATGCATTTGGAGTCATACCAGTCACACCGTGTGTCGGATTGAGGTGATGATGATTTCTACATGTCCCAAATAATTTATGGATCATTTTACTAATGTATAAAAACTATTGGAATTCATTTTACTATGTATGAATATGCCACTGGTGTTTTTACTAAAATATCATTTTAAATAAAAAACACACACTCTGAGTCATACCGGTCATAGAGTGTGTGGGTTTGACATGAGACCAATTAATACATGAAAAAAATCAATTAAAAATCTTTTTAATAAATTATTTTGATAACACAAGTGCATTTTATCATTTTTCAGTGAGTGACCACTTTAAAACTAAAATGTCAATTTTAAACAAATAACAGACACTTTGAGTCATACCGGGCACATCGTGTATCAGATTGAGGTGAGGCCGAATCTTTATGTTAAAAATGAATTTTTAATACTTTTAAAAAAGTACCAAGGCAGTCTGTATGAGTTTCTTAGTTTTAAGTATGTTAGTTGTATTTTTTAATAAAATTAATGTCAATATTAAATAAAAAGGCATAGTTATAGTCATATAGGTCCCACCATGCATCTTATAGATGTTAATAAAAATCTTACACGTCCCAAAATTTCTTATGGATCATTTTCTGAAATAAACAAAACCATCCGTTTTTTTTTCTCTATTTTTCATATGTTAGTTTTCTTTTTTAATAAAATTAATGTCAATTTTAAATAGAAAGATGCACTTAGAGTGATACCGGTTGTACAATGCATCAAATTGAGGATTTGATGTTTCATATATTTCCCAAATGAAATATGGGTTATTGTAAAAAAGTCTCAAAATAATCAGAATGTGTTTCTTTGGTTTTAAATATTCTAATTTTTTTACTAAAATGTCATTTTAAACTGGAAATACGAACATTGAGTCATACTGGGAACATCGTGTGTGTATTTTTCATGATACTAATTGATAAACACCACAAATTAATTATGAATCAATTTACTAAATTATAAAGAAAACATGAGACTATTTACTCATATTTCAGTAAGTGACACATTTTTGTATTAAAAAGAAAATTTTAAACTGATAATAGACACTTTGAATCATACTTGGAACCTCAGGTATTGGATTGAGGTGGGGATGATCCCTATATGTCACAAATGACATATAGAACATTTTACTAACGTACCATAACAATTTAAATATTTATTTATCATTTTTGAGTATTCTAATTGTCTTTTTTACTAAAATTAGGGTTAATTTCAAAACCATACAAATGAATTCTTTTTGGGTGATGATAAGATCTAATATAAAATAATACTTATTTATTAATAAAAATTAGAAAATAATTTTAATTATGTGTTTTTTATTGACAATGATGATGAGTTTTTTTATTAATGATCTTGTGAAGATAGATAATTTTACATCATGAATGTACATATTAATAATGAATGTTACTAGTATGGATTTAACAAGAATTTTTGAAACTATATAATGAATTTAGTTGATGATCAAACAGACCAAATATTTACACCAACCACCAAAGTGAAACCACTATATTTTACTTTTATGAAAATTCATTATTTGGTTGTTGAAATTTTTTATTTCACTATTTTTTTAGAGATTTTGGATCAAGCTAGTTGCTTCTTTTTCAAAGGGGTTTTCATTTCAAATTTATATAATTCACAATTTAATTTTTAGTGAGTTTATCATTTTTAAGGATTTCTTTATATGGTATTTTATTTTCATTTGATGTCATATTTCCTTTGACACCATCCATCATCGATGACCACAATCTCTTAATACTAGTTGTCATCCAATAGTTCTTTTATACACCTATTGGATTTGGTGGTTGATTATACACATATTATTAAAACATTTAAGTTGGATTATATACTTTTTTAATTATTATACTGGTGATGTATGACTCTTAAGTGACTGGTATATCCACTACTATGAACCATTCTTTGTAAGGTAGAGAAGTCATTGGAAAGAAACTACATCTATTTTGTTCTTTTTGTTCATATTGTTCTTAGTGAAGGGATTATTTCACACTTTGGTAATATTTTATAGTAATTGGAATATTCGAATAGAAATTATAGGATATAATAATCAGTTTAAAAAATTAAGTGGGGTCTATTTTGTAATATAAAAAATATTGTATAAAATCACTTGAACAAATGGTGAATTTATTTTTCAATAAGCCACCCGAAACAATTTCACAATGGATCTTATATTAAGTGGAATGTGTTGTGTAAACATTTCAATAATTTTTTCTCAGACCCAGTCATGGTATGTTACTCATTATACTCCATTTCTCAAAAATTCTATTTTTTTCAAGTAAGAGCTTCATCTCCTCCGCCACCTCGGTCTTGGAATCTCCCTCCATTTCCCAAAAATTCCATTTTTTGTAAGTTAGTGCTTTTAAACATATTCACTTCCTCCATTATAATTCTTCATGAAAGAAAGATCGAAATAATATATAAGTAGTTTGACACTAATGCTTCAAACCCCATATATATTTCTATGGTCACAGATAGTACTAGATCACATAGTAGGTAATCACATAAATTTGTTATCGACACAAATTTTGAAAACATGTACACTTCCAACTCATCTATAAAAAAATTTAATTCCTCATTTCAGTATACAATATATTTGTAATTTTGATAGTATTGTGAAAATATTGACAAAAAACTGATTATGAAATATATTTATTTAAATTGAAATTACCCTTATAAATTACCATTTGGGGGATGTAGGTATTTTAATGCCTTATAACCACTCTCATTATTTTGAAAATATAATTGCCACAATTGATTCCATTATCTTTCATTAAACAATGCTGAAACATTGACCAAAATAAATAATTTTTTTTGAAAATTTTTTATTGTTAAATCATTCTATATATACATTAATTTTCTTCCATTTATATTAATCAACATGATTTATCTCTTCAAATAATGACTTTATTCAACAATTTATCCTACATTTAGCGACCAACCTATCATTACAAATTTCTTATTATCAATTTTGAAGGGGAAGATAATCAAAATGTGAGTTTGGAATTTTTTTCACAAAAAATGTGAAATACGAGTATTTTCAGGAGGTCATCCATCATAGTAGTATTATCATCCATGATTGTTTAACTACAGAGTTATAATATGTTCTAATGTTACAAAACCCAAAATAAAGTTAAATTTTTATGATGTGCTGTCAAAAGTAACCAAGTGAGTCACATTAGAAAATGTATATCAAGAAATAAAAAAAAATCATTCATTATGTTTTTATTAATTGTTATGTCTCATTTTTGGTGTTCTCAAGATATATTAAATGAGGAGGATTAAAGGATGAAAGATTTAAAGAATGGGGTAGGAGATGAAGTATTCAAATCCATGAAAATAGCTCTTATGATGATTGATGAATAAAATCCAAGTGGGAGGTATATCATCAAAGAAATTTGGAACCAAAATGATGGGAGGATGGCTTGTTTGAAAGAGGGATTACAATCCATCTTCAAGAGATGAAAGGTAATCAAGAATTTGAGGATAGATTAAATAACGGTATTGAAGGTTATTTCTAATGGATAATTGAAGTATTATATCTTGGTTCAAGACAGTAACAATTTTCGTGCATGATGCATGAAAATGAGAACTTTTACACATGAAGTGTAATGTATTGTATATGTATCTTACAAAAATGAATCCCTATTGACACAACCTTATTTTTGGAAATTTTGGCCATCTATAGAAATAAAAATGGTTATGAATTCTTAATCCAAAATCAAAATCAAAGAATAATATTTAACACCACATCATTGTTACTCATATTGAAAAGGTTGTATGACCTCCATAAAAGTATACTTCACTTTCCATCACAATATTCCCCCAAAACAAATGTAATCCCATCAAAAACTTTTCCATTTAATTGGATTGAATTTATTAATTAATTTATAGTAAAACTACCATAATCATAAATATAATATAATAGTGCTTGGTAGCAATAAATTATCTATTATATCTCACAAGTTTAACTTAACACATTTAATAATTCTTTCATATGGTTTATCATCGTCTCATTATAAAATAATATATTCGGCATGTGAAATTCGATTAAGATTTATATTCAAATTTTTTATAAAAAACAAAAAAATCAAATGAATGAAAATATACTGAAACCACCATAAAATTCTATCATTTTATGAAATAGGAACAATCTTCAGTTATTCATTCTACTAAATCACATATGTAGCACTAATATTCCAATAATAATTAAGCGAAAATCCACACCTATCATTCTATGAAATTTTATAAATATTATTTAATCAATATATACACATTAATTCATAATTATTCTTATTGTTTTAAACCTTATTTCATCTTCATTTTCATTACATACCATTAAATCAAGATTAAAACATTGAAAATCCACACTATATAAAACGTAGAAAGAAATAATATAACAAAAACATCAAGAAAATCACTATTAGTTGCAACAATGGATGTAGATGCAGTTCCTAGTGATCTTGTATAAAGTAGGAATGAGTTTACAATGAAGGGGTGGCTTAGTGGAGGTATTGGTAAGCAATATAGAGAGAGATATGAGATATAGGGTTCATCATGGTTAAGAAAAGTGAAAAACATGCAAACTGTGGAAATTAAAAAATCAAACAAGTAGAGATAAAAATTAGAAAATAATATACCCGAGATTGTAGCCTTGATTTGTCTGAGAGAACATAAAGGAGTAGCGTCGGCAGCAAGGGAGTTCTGGGAGAGCTTGAGAATATCAAATGAACGAGTCATGATTATGGTTCTTTTAAATAGACTGAGAAAACTTTTATATGTGCTTTCAAAAAAGTGATGACAAAGGTCCAATTTATCAATGCTAAATTGATAAGTGCTGATAAAATGCATCTTTATCTGCACTATTTTAGCACTAATCAAGGGTTTATAATTATAATAACAAATAAAAAAATACCAAAAATACCAAAAATATTTATATAATTATATATTTATTTATTATAAATTTATAATTATTAAAATATAAAATTTTTTATTTATAATTACATTATTACTTTTAAAAAAAATTATATTTTTTAATTATATTTATAAATATAGTAAATATATATTTATAAATATATTTATAATTAATTATTTATAATTATAATTATATTTATATCATTATGTATATATATATAATTATATATATATATATAAATATAAATAAATTCATTATCTAAATATATTTATTATAAATTCATAATTATTTAAATATAAAATAAATTACTTAAAAATATATGAATAATAATTTTTAAAATAATTTTTATAATTTATATAATTATATAATTTTATATATGTATCACCCAGGGTATAGCTCAATGGTAGGTGCTTCTGTGGGTTTCAATGAGGTCTCGAGTTTGATTCTCACCGAGTACATCCTTATATTGTGTGTTGCCTACTTTTATTTGTATTGTAGCCCCTTTCCCTGAATAAACTGAGACTTCGACCTCTATTAATATATATATATATATAGATTATAAACGGAAGAATAAATATAAATATAAATATAAATATAAATATAAATATAAATATAAATATAAATATAAATATAAATATAAATATAAATATAAATATAAATATAAATATAAATATAAATATAAATATAAATATAAATATAAATATAAATATATTATATTAATTATTTGAATAATTTTTTTATTAAGTTTATAATTATTAAAATATATATAATTAATTATTTATAATAATATAATTACGTTGTTTAAAAAATATTATTTATTTATTTATAATAATTATAAATATATAAATTTTTAAATATATTAAATATAAATTTATAAATATATAAATTTATAAATATTCATTTAAAAATATATTTTTTACATTGTTATTGAATATATAATGTTAAATATATTCATTTAAAAAATGAGGGAAAGTGAATTATTAAAAATGAGTACACATTATAAATATTGAAAAAACATATAAGTTTTGTTAAATGAATATAAATTATTAAAAAAATATGGATATATATATTGAATTAATAATGAATAAATATTTAAAATGCAAAAACATAGTAAATAAAAAATATTAATAAATAATAGAAAATAGATTAATTGAAAAATAAAATAAAAAATAAAAAATAATATTAATATTAAAAATGAATAATTAGTACCAAACTACAATAATATTAAAAATAAAAACAAATTGACTACTTAAAGAACATAACATATTAAATGTATCATGTTATAATGAAATTCTAAAATATAATTTTTTTAATGAAAAGGACAAGTTCCTTTTATTAAATTAGAAATAGAACAAAGGGAAGGAGGAGAAATATAGATAACCAAAAAAGGTGACTCCAAACACCAATATAACAAAGTTGACACTAAAAATCTAGAAAATCAATAGCATGAGTAAGATTAGGACTTCTTTTACCACAACCACAAGGAGCTCTTCTATGCAGACGACAACTGCACATCTAGAGTTTTTCTCTTTTCCATGGCTCACCTAATGATTTTTAGTATCATTAACACCCATTATATAGGATCAATCCCCCTATAGTTGTTCTTGTTGTCTATAACTAATCCTTACTTTCTCTATTCCGATTTTATTAATATACACATCTTTGGAAGCCTTGCATCCAGAGTAGAAACAACAAATGTTTTATCTTTCCTTGCATCATTTCCACTATCTGTATCTTTCTTTTATAATATCCTAATACTAGAGTTGTTTCCTGGGACATTTTCTACACTCAAAGGCATGAAAAGAACATCCTTTAATGCGGTAAGTGGAGTGGAAAATTATTTATCCGAAAGTATGGAAGAAATATTAACATCAGTAGGAACCACATGATTTTCTACATTAGGATTCATAATCACAACCCCATTATGAACATGTAAAATTACATCCTTATGCATGCTAGAATCAACCAATTCTGAAACTACTGAAACATGATGAATTAAAGGAGGGACCAAAGATCGATCAATGGAGTGATAAGCATCCTCTTGCATGGTCATCACAGTCTTGATTTTAGATATAGTATAATTAGGAGTATCCAATATTAAAGGATCCAGAACATGTGAATTCTATACACATAGAGTAGGAACTACCTTATCTGCACTATTTTTCTTAATAGAATCAACCAAATCTTGATCCATTGAATTTTTTGGAATAATACTAGATACCATAAATTGGTTTTGGGAAGAAATTAATCCTCCTCTATATCGACCATAGTTTTACATTGAGACATAGGTAGCTTTGGAATAAAAAGATACTTCTATAAAGACAACACATCTGGAGAAGATACCACCTTATTAGCATCATTGCTTTCAAAATTCCCATCATCCTAAAGAATAGATTCAGGAATTCTGTCTCCATTAGAATTGAAACATTCATTCATTGGATCTGAAATTGGAAGATTGAATTTACATATCTTAATAGTATGTATGAGTATCTTACAATTAGTACATTTCAATACTTTTCAACATTTATAAGGAGGGTTCCCAATACAACAACATATTTGATATAAATTAAAAATATATTCAATTTCAATACACAACTCAAAATTAAAATAATCTTCCACTAAAAAACTATTTCAATAATAGTCGGGTTCATGTTAATACCCATAGGAATACGACCAAATCAACCAAAAATTCCTCTTATAGTTTCTCTGTCAAATTTAATCGTTACTCCAAAATTAGTATCCACATCCCACAAGATTTGAAAATTATATAATTTCAAAATGAGAACAAAGATCTTAAATCATACTTGAGTTGAATAATTTACAGTAGAAGTTGGATTTTAAATATGGGTCCAAGTCCTGTATATGCAGAACACCTAGGTTAAAATATAAAAAATTGATACCCCAATATTTGACCATCATGTCTGATGAAGGGAAGTTAATTTGATAGAATCCCTTACCTGGAGATTATAACCATTATCCATCAAAACACCATAATTGAAGAAGATAAGATCATATGTCTTTACGTTTCTATGTATTTTTCACATGTTGTGAAAAAAATTGAGCAATAATAGAGTGATTTCACATGGATATCCTTTACGAGATGAGTGAATGGTTCACTTCAAAAAATACTAGTGACCCATTTTTTGTAATCAGCCCAGATACTGAAGATATATATCTCACATTATTAAAGAATCTAGAAAGGTAACCGAGACCGTGACTCAATTTGTCATGATCCAAATCTGGTTCACACTCAAACTCTTGATTTTCATTACCAAAAATATCTTTGAGGTTTCAAGAACTGTTATCTTCAAGAATCATCATTTCATAACCAAAATTATAAGAAAAATAAACCAAAACCTCTTTTAACAATGGATCAGAGTTTCCATACTTATTAGAGGGAAGAAAATAGTGATAGAAGAAGAAGTATTGGTATCTATGGGTACCAATAATAATAAATATTCATCGATAATCATTGGGAGCTCCCCTGATGGCCATCTCCCCCTTATAAAACATAAAAATATTTGAATAAATTATATTAATATTTTTTGTATATGTTTCTCTATAATATTTCATTAATTGTATAAATATTTGTGAGTGATCATTGTATATAAAAAATCATTAATTTTTTATATGTATATTAAATAAATGTATCATAAATTTGATATATGTTAAATTTAAAAAATATTAAAATATCAAAAATTAGTAAGAAATTAATGTGTTTTTAACTATCATATTTTTTAAATTTTCTATATATTTATATTTAATATATATTATTAATTACAATTGTTAATTAATATATATATTATACTTATTTATTTTTATTAATAATTGTTTCATTAATAAATATTTAAATATTTTTTTAATTTATTCATTTTTAACTATTACAATTTATTCATTTTTTTTATTAATTTTGTTTCATTTTATATATCTATATTTAATATATAAATTTAGTTAATATTTATAATCTATATATTTATTAAATTTATTTATTTTTATAAATAATCATTTTATTAATACCATGTCTAATATTATTCTTAATTAACTCTTTTTAATTTTTTATTTGTTTTTTTCATTTTATTATTTACACATATCTACATATTTAATATATACTATTTATTATTTTTTATAATTTATATATATTTATATTCAATTTAATTATTTTTACCAATAATTATATAATTAATAATGTTGTTAATATTTTTCTTAATATTTATTTGTTTAACTATTTCTCATTATTATGGACCATTATTAACTCTAAAAATAGTTCACCGATAAAGGTTATCTTTAAACAATGGTAAATTAAAGTGCTAATAAATATTGCCCTTTATCAGTGAAAAAACATTGTTAAAGGGTAACATTTAATGGCACTTTTTTAGGGATGATAAAACGTACCCTTTATCAAAAATACTTTTAGATCTAATAGAGGTAACCATTATCAGTTCTTTTTTCTATCACGGATAAAGGCCAACACTGTTAAAGGACTTTTTATAGGTGCAGAAACACTATCAAGAAATTTTCAAAAGTAGATATGTGAGAAACTATTTTTATAAAGGGGATATTGATGTGTAACTTCTTAAAAACCATTAAAAACATTATATATTTTCCCAACGTATTTCCATCTGTCATTATCTCTCAAAATGGAAGTGAGGGTTTGTATGGTGGTGTTTCCACACATACAACTTCTTTTTTAGGTTTCTCATGTATATGATATTCTTTAGTAAGCTCTGATTCATGATTTTCTTCCTGACCATATTTTTGTGTTCTATCATCACCATATTTTCTAATGATTATCACATTTATTTCAGGTTCTTCTATCTTATTTTACTTTACTATAAATGTATCTTGAATATTAATGATTTTTCACTTCTAAAGAACCCAAACATAGCCTCCACTATCAAATGTGTCTTAGTATTACTAATTAGTGTACACAGTAATCATTCTGATAGAGTTTTCGATATTTTTTCCACTTCTTTCTCAAGATTCTAGAGGGAATCCATTTAATTTTTCTTATCATTTTCTTAAGTATTCATACTATAGTATTTATTCCGAACAAATGTGGTGAGAAGGTTCTCAAGATTTGACTATTGAGTCAGGGATTATTATGGATTCCTCATTGGTGATTACTGAAACCATAATTTTGGTGGAAATTACTAGGCTCTATGGGGAAAATGTTGTTGAGGAAATGTTTATTGAGGAAGAGGATATGGATTATTAGGTGGTAACTCAGGTGGTACCTAATGTAATTGGGGTTCTTGAAAATTCATTTTTTGTTGGTAACCTTCATTGGTTTGTTGTGGCTTTTGATTTGGTCTTTATTGATAATAAGAAATATTGGTATTTTTGGGGTTGTTCAAATTTTTTTGTTGATTGTATTTTACAAATTTAAAATCCTAATTTTAGGGTTCTTCTATTCATGCTACAAAGTACTGGTTTGGGTGTGGGCATCTACACATTTCATAGGGTTGAATTTCTATAAAATGGGCATGAGGTGGAAATAGATGATATGGTAGATGAAAAGTATCTATCTTATTTTTAGGGGATTCAAATTAGTATTCTAGGTGGGTATTATTTTCCACTTTTGTATCTCCACACTGAGGTAGTCCTCAGTCTCTCGGCCATACACTGGAAATTTATACAATTTCATCTAAAATTTCTCTTCTAACTTCTATAATTTTAAGCATGAGTCTATGATTAGTAGATATTTCAACTACAATACTTTAAAGTCCTTTTAAAATTTTTTATAATAGTATACAAACATCATGTTTATGATGTGGGATGTTTTTATATAGATTTTTGGAGTGATCTCAAGATTTCAAAGTTTATTTTTTTCATAGGTGATGTTCTCAGTTTTGTATAGATTATAGGTTCATATTAGTGGGAAATATTTTCCTGAATATTTATTGGATAAATATTTCAAAGTCATAATAGTCATAGGAGAATAGATTTTTTGCCAATACATGGATTCCTTAGAAAAATAAATGTGAAAAACTCTAAGTTTTATTGAAACAGATATCACACCTTAACTCATAATGTTGTCACAAAGATACCAGAAACATGAAATATGCACATGTGTATATTTTCCCCGAAGTATAACAAATTTTCTGTGGTTTTAAATAATGAATATTAGACCATGTTTTATTTAAAATGTATGTACCTAGATATGAGGGAAAATAATGTTGGATGCAACACCCCTAATAGATGAAAAGACATAGTCCATAATAGTGTTCTACTGTAGTGCTTGTCACTCACCCTAATTTCCATGTTCTTCATATTGAATAATTTGACTGTTAGGTAGTGAAAGGTTGTTGTGATCATCCATAATATATTGATGAAATATAGGAAGGTATCCATCAATCATGGAATTGAAATAAAAAAGTCATTAAGTGTCCATGCTCGTTTAATGAGTCAGAGGGTCATGATGCATTCACTAGCTTAATAAGTGGACACATGTAATACTCTTTTTGAGAAAATTATAAAAGGAAATGTGAAATAGAAAAGGGGATGTGAGGTAATCCTAGATTTTCATCAAAGGTCATTTTTCCTAATTAACAACTATCCTCAGAAATGGAACCAAAATTTGACTGGCCCTCATAACTTCATTGATTCCATAAGGGTTTTGATCAGATTATAGTTTTATAAATCCTAAACTACACTATCTATAATGGTGTAACATAGAGGAACCATATGGTTGAACCCCTAAAGAAAAGATAGAAAATATGTATACCAAAAATTAGAAAATTATAGATGTATTCCTTACATGAATGACATAGGTTCTAAGGATTACGCAGTTTTTTTAATTAACGGCAAATAGAATGGTTTAGGGTCAATTTATAGGATTATGAAAAAGTTATTCCAAGATATATCTTTGGATAGTCCTGTTTATTAGGATGTGATGTATTGGGGAGGTCACCAATTGGTTTTGGTCAAAAAAAATGAATCTACCCAATATGGAAACCACTCTTTGGTCTATAGGAAGTCAACAACCTTGGAGTAGTAATATTATCTTCTAGGGAAGATATAATGACATGCTATTGGTCCTTGACTACTCAACTCTAATCAGTGAAGGCCTTTCTATTTTAATTACCCAGATTAGGGTAATATAAAATAAAATTATTAACAATAATTATTAAACTAATTACTAGAAAAAGGATAATCCAATATTTTAATAAAGGATTCATTATGTTAATGAAACCCCTATTATTAACCCCTAAACTGATTTGATTAGCCACACATAATAATGACGATATTAGATGCAATTGAAATCCGTAACATGCTTGAAATATTAATTAAATAATTTGTTTTAAATAAATCCATGATTAAATAAAATTAAAATCAATATACACACTTACTATAATGAAGGAGCAAGAAAAGTCATATAACCGTTACGGATGAAAGCAACAATTTGATTTAAAATAACAATATTAATTAAAGAACAATTTGAATAAGAACAGGAAATCAAAAAAACATGGAATAATGTACATTTATAATGGATTTTATAGAAGGAAATAAAAACGATTGAAACTATTTCTGGAGATATATGGAGAAGAAAATGTAAAATAACGATTGAAAGTGTGGCTATCGACATCCTATCTATCCTCATTATTGGGGTGATGGAATAAAAATAAGCCCAACTCAAACATGAAATGTAAAAGATTACAATCATGAGACTACTTTAATGGATTACCTCATTAATACATTCATGACATGAAATGGAAATTCAAATCAGGTAATTGGATCTCAAAAAATCTCAATAAATATTAAATCTCGTAGATTTCATAGATTGTATCTTTTGGATGGTTTAGAATTAAAAACATTCATTTCATGTAATTTATTCACAACATGTATGTATTTTGATTGGACAATTTCACAACATTTACTAGATTCATGGGTTTTCCATAAATTTTTAGTTTTCCTATGCTCAATGAATTCACATTGTGAGAAAATTTCATGACAAGTAATGTCTGAAATTACTAAAATTAAAATAGCCCAATTTTTTTGAGAATTGATTTCTTATTTCCTATTAAAAAAAAGAAAAAACAAAATGCATTATCGAATAAAGCATGAATAGATCTTCAAAAAATGTATCCAATATATATATATATATATTAATTCATAATATCACCCATATTTTTCATGGGACAGGTAGATGAATCAACCCACTTTGGCCTATGCAGGAATATTTTAACACCTTATATCACACACACACACACACACACAGATATCTGTGTCTGTGTGAGTTCGGATGAGGACCCAGGGTGTAATACCAAAGTTTCTTTGTATAAGGACAATCAAAATAGGATAAAATTTGAATAAGTATCATCTATCTAAACTTATATAATAATGAAATGTTGAGTATCATTTTAACAATATCAGATAGAAACTAATAAGGACACTGATCTTGATAATTTCAAAAACAATTTATGTAGTTATAGGTCCTTAAATTTCAGTCATTATGTTTGAAGCACATATCCAATAGTTTTAATATTTAATGGGTAAAATCATGTCTAATATTTAGGAACAATATGTGCATTAATCTCAATTAATTAAGGAGGGTCTTCATGCCCACTAACATGGAAAGACATGTCCACCAACTTAAAGTAAATGAGTAGTGAATCATGTCCAACATTGCTTAATTATTTTAAAACATTCATTAAAATAGACGTGTGATCCTTTCCATGATATTATAAATTATAATCCATTTATAGATAAATAAACACTATAATAAATTTTAAAAATTCAAGTGGTTATTCCACATTACTTATAAAATATTCAAAACTATTTACTTAATTAAAATACGACTTCTTATAATAAAGTGTCAAGCTAATCACCCCTAGTGGATGCTATGCATAGAAATATAGGGACAAGAAAGAATGAGGAAAAGATAAAGGAGGTATGTGAAAACATTCCTTTCTATCTCCTTTAAAGAGCTTCATGGTTTTTCTAACCCTGCAATGCCACTATCCAATGGGACACCAAATTTCATGGATAATGGCATAGTTTGGTAAACCATCACAATCCATGTGATTATACACTATAATCTATTACTAATTATTTACATAGTCATGTGGTCTCATGTGTATGATTTTAAAACCCATACACCCTCCCATACGAGTCGTACAGTTTTTGGGGACAAGTTTTATGGTTTAGACAAACCATGGATCTTAAAAAAATAGGCTACATAGTTGAGCCTCACAGTTATCACTGAATTAATTCCAACCATTAACTCAAGGATGTCTCTCTTAGAATAAATATTTTGAAACCTGATGCTTCTAAATATCATCCATGCATTTATGACAGCAATCGGTCCTAGAATTATATAAAAAACAACACTTTAATGTGCCCCAACACTCAAAATTACATTCTAAATCTTGGTTTAGGATTTGAATCATCCAAAAATTAAAAAAATAAATTTCTCTAGAGTTTTCAACATATTGCAAAATATGGGATTCTAAACATATGGTTATAATTTTACCATTTATGAATCATTAATAATATTTCCCTTACCGATTATTTAAGATCACTCATTGTGTTTATTTCTATATATTTTATAAAGAAGAGTATTACACATGATATGTATATATAGGTATAATGTGTTTATAATTATTTATGAGGTTTTTATGATTTATAATAAAATAAGGAATCCTGGGATTAGTTTAAAAAATGTTAATTTGATGGTTAGGATATGGGTTTTATTAGATTATGGTTTTCCCTAATTCGAAAAAACAATAAACCTAAAAGGACTTTTGTATGTATGTGATGAAATATTCTCTAAAGCCAATTTAATTATAGAATTTTTATTTTGTGTAACATCAATTGGTATCAAGGCATATATGAAAAGAACACGTTTTTGAACACAGATTTGGGACTGTGGGTCAGGGGAGTCTCATAACATGTATTATATGGCTGAGTGTTGGGTACCCAGTGGCGTTGTTTTATTTATTCTAGTAGGAACCTCCTCCACTTCCTCTTTCATATCAACTCCTACACTATTTCTTAATATGTCCTACTAAAGCATTGGCTTTAAAATTATAAAACTATTTATTTGAAAATTTAAACTTTCCAATGCAAAATGGGGGCATTACAAATTTTACTCTATAATTATTTTCAACCCCATGAAGAAATTTTTAGTTTCTACAATATATATTTTTTTCAATTATCTCAATTCTCTTTATATTATCAAACACAAACAAAAAAATTCATACACAACCAAAGAAAATTATATGAGTCTCCCAACCATTAGAATATAAAAACCAAAGTGAATATTCCACCATATACATTTCTTATATGAAAAAAATTATTAGTGATTCCCCATGCATTGAATCCTCACATAATGGTAAAACAATCAAAATTTAATGAAAAATTTGATCCATTAATGAACTCATCAATACTAGTCCTCACTTTCTAATTTCTAAGGTTTTGACCAATACCCTTCAAACCCATCATCAATATCACATCTATCATCATTATCATGACTCAGGATAACCATACCACACTCATCTATAAAACAAGAAAAAAACTAAAAAATTAAATAAATTTATCTAATCTTCTAACCTTGATTAAATGATTGTTAAATATTTCTAATAAAAACCATTCATACACTTATTGAATTTTATAATTTAAATTCTGAAATTTTTCAACCATCATCAAAACAAAACATCAAAATAATCATAATCACCCAAATTGATTTAAATTAACTAATAAAATCTCCTTCTATAGTATTCTTTCACAATAAAATTTCAAATTTTATCACATAATCTATTATTAACTGTGACATTTTAAATAATTATTTAATAAATCATTATGATCATGAAATAATATATTTCTTAGAAATATTTTAACTTTTATTTTCAACTATTCATTTAGACATGGTCTTTATAATAATCAAGAAAATCCAATAACATATTCCATATTCAAATTAAGAATTACTTGTTAGTATACAATTATAAAAGATAATCATATTATGAAAATCAATATTGACCAACAAAATTTACCAAAAAACCACATTCTTGAATAAACAAATTAAATTTAACATTCTAACATAATAGCTCAACATTAGTATTATATAAATATTTTTTCATAATTCCAATTCATTCATACATTCAGGAAAACCAAACACCCATCTCTATTTATCATCATGATATAAACATTTAGAAAACAATCCACATAATTTATACAATCATTCTTCAACAATTTATGAAAATTTCAATCAAATAATAATAAAAGTACACACAATTTAAAATTCATTTGATCTACCCAATTCTTTTTTTATGAAATCCTCAAAAGTTATTAATCATATTATCATTCAAAATAATCATCTAACATTCGATTTAAAAACACATAAAAAATAAACATTTCAAGTAAATTTTGATTACACCTTAATTATTACACATCAATACACATTTTAACAATTTTACCTAAAATAAAACATATTCAAAATAAATCACAGAAATATAGTAATGATGAATCAATATTTCATTTAACAATCAGTAAAAATTAAAAAATTTATGAAATTTTACATGTATTAAATCTTCCATAGTCTATCAATCAAGGAATCCCACTATTAATTTTTATAATTAAATTACTAATTTTTATTTCTAATTTCTATATTATAAAAAACTAATAGATGTAAATAAATTAGAAGAAATTTACCAACATTTCCAAGAGCATACATTGGATTTTAGATAAAAAAATATATAAACAATAAACTATATCTACTTCAAAATGATGTTTATCTAACCCTATCTAAAATCACTGATAAAGGACCTCTATATCAGTGCTAGAAAAATCATAGATAAAGAGGACCATTATCAGCACTAAAAATGATGATAAAGGAGGTCCTTTATCCAAGCTTGTAAAAAAGCACTGATAAAGGCCCCCTTTATCCATACTGAAAATAAATCACTGATAATGGGGGGACCATTATCAGTACTAGTAAAAGAGATCTAATAAATAGAGACATTTATCAACACTCATATAAAATAATTGATAAAGGGATTGGGGTCTTTATCAATGCTTTTTTTTCAAGTGTTGATTAATTTCCCCCTTTATTAATGATTTTTTACTAGCACTGATAAAGGGAATATTAAAAAAATATTTCACTAAAAATATTATATTAACATATAAATGTATTTATATTGATAAATATATAATATATTTTTTAAAATTTGTATTAGATAAGGTTAAATTGGAATTCATGATTAATATATAAGTTATTTAGTGAAAATGTATTATAAAATAATAATAATAATATTAATATTTAATAATTTTTTTAATTATTATGAATTAATATCCATTTAATAATAGTTGGATGAAATTTAAATTAAATTAGTTATTGAACCAGTTAAGATAAGTTGAAAAAATTACTTGAACATCAAATAAACATAAAAATTGACTTGAGTTTACGTTTGGGACCTTACACATATTAAATCCAAGAATGTTATGATATCTATTCCCTAGTGACTTTTGGGATCCCCTTGTCATAATATTTTTGGAAAAAAATGCCCAGAAGGCCTCTAAAACATAGTTTTTAGTTGGGGTAGGCTAATTTTTTAAGATTTGATGGAATTTAATCCTTGTTTAAGGGGGTATTATTGTCTTTTTTAGTGGAAACTAAATTTATTCCGATGTAATACATTCATATTGATATTATGGTTTTTTATTTTTATCATTTTTAAAAATGTAGTGTTATTTATTATTAAATATAACCATATTTTATTATATTTACATATAATAAATCACTTGTATAAATACATATATCCAAATATTTATGAAAAATTGTTTTTTTAAACATATAAAATAAATAATTATTATTCATATTATTTACTGTAAAAAATTATCAATTTTCGTTTCCATATATAAATTAATTAATATATATATATATATATACCTATATAATTAATGTTCATTTATAAACATGTGGGTGTCAAAAATATATATATATATATATATATATATATATATACATGTGTGTGTATGTATGTATATTCTAAAATATGTAAATAATTACATATTATGTAATTATTTATTTATGTATGTGAGAAATATAAATGTATACATGTGTGTGTAATTATGTGTGTGTCTGTGTATTATGCATATAAAACATATATAAATGTATTATTATAAATAAATCATTATCATTATCATTAAATAAATATATAAAAATATTTTATAGTAAATATTAATAAATAAAATATAAATTTTTTTATGTAAATATATGATTGTATATGAATATGTAAATATGTACGTATTAATGTATAAAATTTATATCTAAATATACAATATATATAGAAAAATTCTAAAAACATTATTTAAAATAATATCTAACAATTTTTTACATTATAAAAATATATGAATATATATATATACTTATACAAATATATATAATTTTTATAAATACATATTTGTGTGAATTAATAAATAAATAAATAAATATATTATATTCTAGTATATGAAAATGAATATTACATATAATATATTTAACAAAATATAAGTATATATACACATATATATATATATATCTCACTCACAAAAACATATATTTTATAGATGTATTTAAAAATAAATATACAAATATATGAATTCCAAATATGTATGAATATATATATGTATATATATATATAAATAGAAATATCGTAAAATAGACATTAAAATAACATGGTGTAGTTTTAAAGTCATTTGAGTTATAAATGAGAGGTACAAGGACCAAATCCAGGCACTTGTAGGAGGCTGAAATTATTGAAAGATATGATAAGAGAGAGGTAAATCACTAATATCACTAAATAGGGTCTTTAGGCCCTTTAAAATAGGGGTAAGGCACTCTTTAATAGCACGAAAAAAGAACTGATAAAGGGGACCTTTAATGCCTTTAAAAAAGATATGATAAAGGCCCCCTTTATCCGAGCCTTTTTTAGTACTGATAAAGGGTTCCTTTATCAATGCTTTTTGAGAGTGTTATTAAAGAAAACCCTTTAACATCTTTCACTTTTACAAAAAGTCAATTGCGTTTTAAAATCCCTTTTACTAGTGATGTTAAAGGTAAAATTTATAATAGTCTATCTTGGAAAAAACTGATTAGATTATTAATAAATAATTCATTTAATGAAATTCACTTCCTAAAATCAATTAACAAATGAAGCACATCCGCATACACATTTAAATACGAGCAATGTACCCATGAGAAAAATGATGCATGAATACCAAACTACACACTCTCTATTAAGTGATCATTATATACAAAAAATTCATTTATAAATCTAAAAAATATAATCATTTATTACCTAAGAAATATTAACTTATAATATCGTTTTAATTTCTGGTCACATACATATTGATTATATACGGAGTCCTTAAACCTAATATCCAATATTCAAATTCATAAATATCAATTCCTTAGAAAAAGAACTGTCTTTATACCATTTTACTTCATCTAGCTCTAGAATGACCATGTCACTAAGGTGTAACATTGCGTATCCTTATTTATTCTCCCTGGTCACTAGTAGCTAGTGATTATAACTAAGGGTTCAAGAGTATTACTTGGAAAACAATGTACCCTCTAAAGGACCATTAGGAAAAACAAACATAATTGGAATAAAAACTAAAGAGAAAAAACATAAATAAAAAATATAAATATGTCTATTAAAAAACCCCATGTAATTAATGCATCTTATAGAACCAAACAACTCAATAAATAATTTCAAAAAATGGGTTAATGAAAATTATAACAAAAGAACACAAATATAAAATAAAGGAGTGGAATATGCTTTTAAGACACCCCTAAACTTGTACATAATCATCTTATGGATAGTAAACCTCAACTCCAAGATCATGAGGAACCATACTCATTCCTATATAAAATATATATGACAAAGAAACCATGATATGTGATCATGAAAGTTATGACAAATACAACCTACTAGGATACCAATAAGATTTCAAACATATATTGATTTCCAATTCATATATACATTTCTAGTGAAGATTACTACAATAAATTAGCATAAATATATTACAAAAATCACTATATAATTCATAATAGACTAGATTAGTTTAAAGTATAATAGATTCATCTATAAAGAGTGAAAACCCAAAAAATATTTCAATACCACTTTCCCAAACTCATGGCTCATATAGAAATTCATCAATGATAATGACCTAATCCCCTATTACTCAACCGATGGACTAACCAAAAACATGATAATATTAACCTACTTCAGAACATATAACATATCACAATATAGCTTATCAAAATCCATAACACAAATTATAATAAAAATATAGTTCATCTCATTTCCTAGCTCAAATATTTCCCCTATAAAAATATTTTATCTTATATACTATAAAAAAGGACATGAACACATTATATATTTTTTTTAAAATTAAATTAAATTCAAGAAATTTTTTTATAATATCCTCAAAAAATTCATCATCACATTATGTTAACACAATCATTCAATCAGCACTAAAACTACATCAATTCCATTGTAAATAAAAAAAATACGTTCATTATCTCACACCCATTCCCCTTAATTCCAATCATTTCATGAATCTATATTATTTTAATCCATGTTTAACTATCTCATGATATATCTTATTCATTACTTCATTTATCAAAATCTTTATATTTTTTCCCATACATTGTAGTCAATATCACAAAACAATTATCACACTAACCTATCAAAAACACCCCTTTTGTTTTATCATTTAATCTTATTCTCAGATAAAACTATCAAAGAAAATTATTTAGAAACATAACTGATGTATTGTTTTTAAAAAAAAAATAATTCATCATTAAAATTATTTTCTACCCTTACTCAAATAGTATTTTTTTTATCAATTCTGTTTACCAGGCCTTGATATTATTCAATATAATTAATCCACCTTACTCAAGTATCACATAATATAAACATCATTAAAAATCACTACATTTAATTTCGTTCTCAACTAATAATATCATTTTAATCATAAAATCCGGTATCATTATTTAAAAAAAAGTGGATAAAATACACAAAAATAATATATGAAGATAAAACATTATCTTTAAATAAATATTGTTTTATAAACTCAATAATATCCAATTTTTTTATACAATACAATTCAAAACACATATTTAAGTTCAATAAATTTATTAATTATGTTCATAACACCAAAACACACCACTCATAGACTCATCCTCAACAGTTCCTCAATCAATCACTTAACCATAAATTTTAAACCACGAGAGAAAATCATAATACTAATTCCAACCCATCGAATTTTTATTTATGTTCCCAATAATACATAAAACCCAGGATATTAATAAGAGAACGATTAGGTTCTATTAGGCCACACTAATTATATTAAATGACAGAAACTAATAAATTATAGCACTTAAATTAAAAAAAATCCACATTAATTATCTATTCAAACCATCCATTTAGTCCAACAAATTATTAACATTACTTCCTTAGTTTGACATATGTTTTAGACATAGAAACACACATAATTTAACCAGTTTTATAAAAATTAAAACTCAACATATTTATTATGCCTTAATAAATAATATATAATATGAAAAGAACCATTTAAATGTAAGAAAAACCTAACAATATTTTAAAAACCAAAAAAAATCAATGATAGTCAAATATCAAAAGAAAAAAATATTTCTCATTGCATTTATAACCCCCATAAACTTGACTTCATTATTTAATTTCATAAATTAATAACTCTATCAACTTTAAACATTTTTTGGTCAACTTATCCAATTTAATCATAAGGAAATATTATTCAAAATAATAATCAACTAAATACAACATTATTTAATTTCAGTAATTCACTTTTCTAATAAAACTTTTCCTCGAGAACCATGTGTTAAATATAGTTCCACTAAAATAGAAACACGTATAAACGTTTACCAATATTAAAACTCACAATGCAATATAATTTCCATATAATTATCATTACATATTCACAGTAAATCATATCATTAATTTCCTTAGGAATTATTAACCAATTTCATTTCAATAAAGCATAACATGTGTAAATTAAAGTACATAGTCAAAACTATGTATTAGAGTGGTGAATTAGAATATAGGATATGGTTAATACATCCTACCTCAAGTAATATCAATAATAATTTCAACTATTACTACTAGGTATCATGAATATATCAGGAAATAGAATAAAAATTAGAATTATAATATAACAGAAACTATACATTGATTCATTTTACTAAAAACATATAGAAAATGTTATACTCATAGTTTGGGTTCCAATTTAACAAATAAAGTATCAATCTATTAATAAATGACGTATAAATCACAAAGAGAATATTAAAAGAGTATAGGAGTGATTCGAAAAAAATATATTTATCAAAAATTTACACTACAGTGACGAAATATTTGGTAAATAATAAAATATATAATAATTTAACTATAATGTTTCTCCTCTCAAAAAAATTCCACTAGTAGGCTACCGGGAACATATTTACCCACTATCGGCCACCTGGTGGTAACTAGACACATGTTGCACCTAAAAACAATTAACAGCTAACTAGGACAATATACCTTTTTATCTCATATAACATGTATATAGTGGCTATATATTTGGTACAATGTGGTGTTATTTTCTGGATTCTAGTATTCACCACCATCACTTCCCCTATCTAACCTATTTCACCCATGGATTCCAACTTCCCAATAAAACTTTTCTTATAAAAATCTAACACTCCCAAAATAAAATGTCAAAATCTCCAAGGAAATATTATAAGGCCCCAGCCTTAAACCTTACTTAATATTGAATTAAATGAGTAATTAAAATTGAGGATCTTTTCAGGTTTATATTTTTAGAGAATTAGGACATAACAATTACATCTCAAAATATTACAAAGTATTCGCTTCTACTAAAATTTCCAGAAAATAAAAACTCTTAAAAAGAAACATGTCTAGTTCCATGTTTTAGGTAGCATGACTTTCCCTTGAACCCATCCTTGACCCTATTCCATGCTAAGTCCTGTGAAAAACATTTCAAAAACTTGGGATGAGCATAAAAAGCTCAGTAAGGGATACACAAAGAATAAAAACTGTTAGTTTTTCAAAATAACAAGTAAACCATGTATACTTTATCAAAGTAATACTTTTCACCTTTTCGAAGTAGTAAAAACTATTCTCTGAATAAAATTTCATTACTTACCCTTCTGTAACCAAAATATTACCATAAAACCCATATAAAGATCACATAACATATAAAGGTAACTTGGGACATAAACATACTTAAGTGGAATAACCATAAGGTCGACTTCCACACATATCAATTAATGGAATAGCCATTCGTCCAACTTCCATACATACTTAATGGAATAGCCATACGGCCAACTTCCATACCCAATGCATTGGAGGTTATAATGTAACCACCCATCCTGGTATTCACGGCACCACCCGTCATATGGTTTATCATGTAACCACCCGTCAATTGTCCAAGTACCAATATAAAATCATAAAACATAAAACCAATATAAAGGAATGATAACATTTCCACATTTCAATCACAATATATCATTTATATATATTGACATAATATAATCCTTTATCAAAACCATTTTCAATTCCAAAATACACAAAAGAGTATATGGTATATATTTTATTTTAAAAACATTACGGCTTGTTGAGGAAGCCAAAGACCAAATAATACTCGCGGTGGCAGAAAAGGTCGTTGTCACTGCGTACGTTAAAAAAAACATTCCTTTTTGTCCTTTAGTAAAACGCTTTGTAGAAAAAGATTCCTTTTGTATAAAATTAAAAGTCAAAGAGGTTTATACACCGTATAAAAGAAAGTTGTGTATAAAACGAAATATGCCTCAATGAAAGGAGATTGAGACGAATTCCCTTACAAAGACGGTATCCTTGGTTTAAGGATAAACCAATTGCATAATTATGTGTGACAAATGAATACACCAAATATAAGTGGATATTAAGTGTATAACAATCAGAGCTTATTCACACATATTCATAGAACGACATACTCAAGGAGTAAAAGTTTATCCCAAAGAATCAAATTTGGGTTAAAAAGTTCCCTTGCAAAAATTTGACAACCTAACAGCGTCACTTCAAAATTCATAAAAAGAGTTGATGAGAGAAAAACAAAGTATCTCATCACTTAAAATTTACATCAATAAGGATATATGAGAACATATCCCAACATAACAATATGTGATTTAAAAGACCCAACAAAAGAAGTCTTTTAAAAAGAGGAGGGTGAAAGGTTCCCTTACCGACTTGGGTATCTTTCGGAACATACACCCCATGAAAGAAGGTCAATACATCATTGATGTAAATACTCATAAATGAAAGTATATTACACAAAGAGTAGAATATTGGGAAGTACATACACCACTCAAAGGAAATTTTGGGAAATGTAGCATAAATCTCACAGGAATAAAAGTGAGATGAAAAATCCCTTACGAAAACTCGGCAGCCTAACGACGCCACTTAAAACATACAAAATGGATTGATGAGAGAAAATAGGGTCTCTAATCATATGAACAATAAAAATTACAGTAAGAGTAATATAAATGAACATCCCAATAACAAGAAAGATGAGATTTAAAAGGAATGACATAAAGAGCATACTTAAAAATAAAGAGAGGAGTAAGATCCCTTACCTCGGTCCGACTTGACTTGATCGTTCTTTAATGTCTTGAATAATAAATGTGAGTTAATTTTTACTTTCTTAAGAACCTTTTTCAAGTTAATTATTACTTTTATATCAATTATTGACATGTTATAAACATTATATAATCATTTAAGTTAATAATGTTTGTTTTGTCGATATTTGGTTCTTAAGTCAAAAGTGGACTTCTTACAATTACATGTTGTTCATGTAGTAAATAGTTCATTATATATAGAATGATATTCATGATTTGGATATCATATATATCATATATATCTAGCATATACATGTATTTATAATATTACATAATCATTTAGAGGTATGAAATTAAATGCACCGTTCATGGAGACGGTAAGCCGTAGGTACGCATGAACACTACTTTCATTTCTTTGTCATATTAATGGAATTAAAACTAAATGAGAGGTATGTATATTTTAATTCCAGAATTATATTCATAATTTATATGTAACATACATTATATATATTCATTATAAATATGTACTTATAATAGTACATTACATTTGGGGATAAGAAATGAAATGCACCGTTCATGGAGACAGTAAGCCGTACGTACACATGAACGCTACTTTCATTTCTATCTCATACATTAATGGAAATAAATAATAATGATATAGAGGTATATTATAATTCCAGTATAACATACTATATAATAACTTTTAATCCATCCTTTATAAGTCCTACATATGGAATTAACGAATCACATCACTTTGAGGGGGCGGTAGTCCGCACTTCCTTAAATGAAGATATCGCGTTTACCCATAATGGAAACCATAAAGGTATGCCATAAATGAAAAATACATAAGTTTAAGTAAAACATAAACATATTATATATCATATATAAATATAGTGACATCATAATGGCCACCTTTGAAGGTGTTATATGAGTGTTGAACAATCATCGTTTCGTGAGGCAGAAATTCGCCATCCACGGAAACAGTATGTTCTTTAACCAATAGATGTAGGTTTGTGTAAGTGTATCTCGAATCCTTCTTATAACAATATCCTAGTATATTGAAGATACTGTATTTATTACAAAAGAAATGAATAAAAAGAGTTTAGGGGGTTGGAGAGGCAAAATAAAACAAAAGGACTCAAGTGAAGACATTACCTTAAAATCGGGTAACTCACTTTGGTTTGAGCTCAAAAGCTTCCTTGGGAATGATTCTGCCCAAAGTGAGGCTTCAAGGAGTAAGAGAGGGAAGTGGAGAGAAACAATGGGCAGAGTTTGGACGATCCAAAGGCTTTGGGAGTGTGGGTAAGGAGGTAGAGGTGGGGGCCTTTTATAAGAGGAGAGGAGGGGCACTCTTGTAAAGTTACAAAATGTTACTTTATTTTCAAAAGAGTTTCGGATTTTAACGGTCCCACATTGATTTATTTCTAGGATAAGGTGATAAGGGCTCTAAATCCACTCATCCAATAGGTTTTGGACATGTGTAGGTCTTAGATATTACATTATCTTTCCATTTTATTTAAATCGTTAAATAATGAGTTCATCGCTGCATCATCATGATCTCATAAATAATTTAATTTATTTAATGTCTAAAAATTATAAAAAAACTACTATGATGTAGGAAATATTTTTAGATTTCCAATGACTATTTATAATCAAAAATATGACTTGTATAACCCCATGTAAAATGTTTTTTAGTAAAACATCTCATGTTTGTGTCATTTTTACTTTAACATTAAATAAAAAGGTATTTATGTCTTTTCCAACCAAAGTGGATCCATGGGGTCCCCAAGTTGACCCATGGATTGTCTTGATCGGCCATGACACATCCAATGAGGGTAGGACATGTTTCTAGGTCATTTCATTTTATTAAAACATTATTCTTACCTTGAACTACACTAATTATCTCTAATCGCGATTAAAAACTTAATAAGTTACTATTCACCAAAAAAATATTTTTATCCCATTGAACCAAATTTTACTTCTTAATGACAACCATGTATGTTGGATTTTTGAAATTAAAAACACAAAGATGACAATATTTCATTTAAACGGAAAAATCAGTTTTTATAAGTACCACTTAGTGATTTCACTATTCATAAAAAATTGAGGTTTTTCAGAAAATTACCAAAAATTCACCCTAAGCTATATATGATATTACGAATTCAAAAATGAAGTCTATTTTACAAAATTAAAAACATATAAGTCACATTAATTAATTTAATAATTAATTCCCGCTGTCATAGAAAATAGCGTGTTTTTATGAAACAATAAGTATCAAAAGATTGACACTAGTTTAAGTCTGATTTCAAAGTGAAATTAATTCCGATGACCACTATTGGATTTAATTGTAAAAATATATTCTAATTTCACTTTAAAACCAATTAAAAAGATAATATAATCATATAAATAAATTAGATTAAAAAGAGGTTTTGAATTAAAATACAACATTTTACACTATTCATTAAAAAATGAACTTTATCGGAAAGATACCAAAAATTTACACAAAGTAAATTTTGATGTCCAAATTATTAAGAAGAGTTTTATTTGATCCAATAGAATGTATAAGAGTGAAAAAAAAACTATATTTAATGATAGTTTTCCATCAAAAGGCGATAAGTGAACCTTTAGTGAAAACCAGGGCATATACGCCTAAAATTGAATTCTTTCCGTATTTTAAGCCTTTATCTTTTATTGGATAAATGTAAAAACATTTAAAAACATATATAATCATATTTTAGTTATTTCTATCCATTCCCGCCAATACAACGGCTACATGTTAACTACCAATTAAAATAATATTATTTTATTATTAGAGTGCAATGTAAGATTCCCAAGAAACTTATTATTGCGTGTTGGGTACGCAATCGAGCATAGCATCCCCTTTAATGTAATATTAATATTTTATTCACAAATATGGATAAATATGAAATTGTCATATTCTTTATTTACCTGGGGTGTTACATCCTTCCACCTTTTGGGAATTGCATCCTCGCATTTTTAAAATTGAGCTTGGAAACGTCCTTGAAAGTCCCACATTGGAACAAGAGTCGGTAAAACAATCACTTTAAAATAAAGAAAGATAAGTACAGAGGTCACCTGAGTTAACCCATAATAGGATTCCGTGTAGGAAAACATGGAAATGGAAGAAAAACCAAAGGGTCATGTTCTTGAGGGAGAGTGATAGTAAACATGTCTAGGAGAAAGTTAACCATAAGAAAATCACAAACTTTTGATGGGTTAAATGGTATTTGATTCCCCAGTAGGAAAAGTTAATAGAAAACATTTTTGTTTTTAGTTACTTTTTATTGAGGAATTTATTCATAAGGAAACATAATCACTTATCCTGTTGACTTTCAACTTTTACTAGATTTCTTAATCAAACTCATATTTTTTTCTAAAAGACAAGTATCTAGGGAGTCTTGTTCGCATTAAGAGTACTATAATCAACTTTTAGAGAATCACCTAATCCACAAAAGATAACTATATACTTCCCATGTCTTTAGGCTTTAACCAAAACCAAAACCAAAAAGGTTAGTACAAGATCAGATAATCCAGAAAAGGATAACCCTTTAAAAAAAATCTATGCTTAATCTACAAAATTTGTCCCACAAAACCCAAAGTTCAACGAGGACCATCCGATAAAAAATTTGTCCATAAAATTATTCAAAGTAAACTAATCTAAGATTGAAACCCAAATATTTGAAGGATTTAGTCACATATTCTTCCATGTTAAATCGTAACATTTATCTCCAAACAACATCAGTTTCTCCTAAAGTCTCGTATTGAAAAGTAATTAACCTAATCACATATCCTCCATGATAGGTTAATCATTTTCATAAATAACACAAAATCAACTTACTCTTAATTCATAAAATCATATAACTAAAAAGAATCAGTCAAACTAACCAGGGACTTCACGTAGTCCAGTGGTAGGCGATAAATACCAGTCGCACTTTGGTTGTGGATTCGATTCCCGCAGCTTTGTCCGACGAGACGGGTTGTCACACAGTCTGCATGTTGTCGTTTTTCCAAAACTGTATAATTCTCAAATAATTCCCCAAAAAGAGATAAAATCATCAAAAATTACCATAACATAATTTAACCTCAAGTTTATCTCATGCCTTTCTTTTTCTATCATAACATATAATAACCCATAATTACCTCAAAAGTAAGGATCATATAAACCCTAATTGTTACCTTTATAATTATTACCTGAACTTCCACATCAATTGGCCATCTCGTACATGATGCATTATAGAACATACCAAGGTTTAAGTGGTTAATCATGACACCTTGATAGTTGGTTGAGGATAAACACAAGTGTTCTCATTGCATATCCCATATCATTCAGTTGCTCGCTCAGAAAACTGTCACAGTTTCCTTCACATCCACTGTTACTTTGGTGCCTGCTAGATCCAACCATTTACTAAAACCAAAAAGGTCAGTATGAGTATATCAAAAAAACCATCATGTACTAAAGTGGAAGATAAACACTAAGATATACTTACTCATTCACTTTATCTAAAAACTATGAATCTTTCTGAAATCCTAACCATTATGGTCATGTCACTTATGCTTAAAGAATACCCTAACCTCTAAAGTTATCTAAACTGACCTTTGATACCAACTATAAGGCCCCAGCCTTGAACCTTACTTAATATTGAATTAAATGAGTAATTCACATTGAGGATCTTTTCAGGTTTAGAGTTCTAGAGAATTAGGACATAACTATTACATCTCAAAAGATTACAAAGTAGTCGCTTCTACTAAAATTTCCATAAAATATAAACTCTTAAAAATAAACATGTCTCGTTCCATGTTTTAGGTAGCATGACTTTCTCTTGAACCCATCCTTGACCCTATTCCATGCTAATTCCTGTGAAAAACATTTCAAAAACTTGGGATGAGCATAAAAAGCTCAGTAAGGGATACACAAATAATGAAAACTGTTAGTTTTTCAAAACAAAAAGTAAACCATGTATACTTTATCAAAGTAATACCATTCACCTTTTTGAAGTAGTAATAAATATTCGCTGAATAAAAGTTCATTACTTACCCTTCTGTAACCAAAATATTACCATAAAACCCATATAAAGATCACATAACATATAAAGGTAACTTGGGACATAAACATACTTAAGTGGAATAACCATAGGGTCGACTTCCACACATATCACTTAATGGAATAGCCATTCGGCCAACTTCCATACATACTTAATTGAATAATCGTACGGCTGGCTTACATACCCAATTCATTGGAGGTAATAACGTAACAACCCGTCCTGGTATTCACGGCACCACCCGTCATATGGTTTATCATGTAACCACCCATCAAATGTCCAAGTACCAATATAAAATCATAAAACATAAAACCAATATAAAGGAATGATAACATTTCCACATTTCAATCACAATATATCATTTAAATATATTGACATAATAGAATCCTTTATCAAAACCATTTTCAATACCAAAATACATAAAAGAGTATATGGTATTTATTTTATTTTAAAAACATTACGGCTTGTTGAGGAAGCCAAAGACCAAATAATAGTCGCGGCGGCGGAAAAGGTCGTTGTCACCGCGTACGTTAAAAAAAACATTCCTTTTTGTCCTTTAGTAAAACGATTCGTAGAAAAATATTCCTTTTTTATAAAATTAAAAGTCAAAAGGGTTAACACACCGTATAAAAGAAAGTTGTGTATAAAAAGAAATATGCCTCAATGAAAGGAGATTGAGACGAAGTCCCTTACAAGGACGTTATCCTTGGTTTAAGGATAAACCAATTGCATAATTATGTGTGACAAACGAATACACCAAATATAAGTGGATATTAAGTGTAAAAAAATCAGAGCTTATTCACACATATTCATATAACGACATATTCAAGGAGTACAAATTTATCCCAAAGAATCAAATTTGGGTTAAAAAGTTCCCTTGCAAAAATTTGACAGCCTAACGACGTCACTTCAAAATTCAGAAAAAGAGTTAATGAGAGATAAAAAAAGTATCTCATCACTTAAAATTTACATCAATAAGGATATATGAGAACATATCCCAACATAACAATATGTGAATTAAAAGACCCAACAAAAGAAGTCTTTTAAAACGAGGAGGGTGAAAGGTTCCCTTACCGACTTGGGTATCTTTCGAAACATACACCCCATGAAAGAAGGTCAATACATCATTGATGTAAATACTCATAAACGAAATTATATTACACAAATAGTAGAATAATGGGAAGTACATACACCACTGAAAGGAAATTGTGGTAAATTTAGCATAAATCTCACGGGAATAAAAGTGAGATGAAAAATCCCTTACGAAAACTCGGCAGCCTAACGACGCCACTTAAAACTTCCAAAATGGATTGATGAGAGAAAATAGGGTCTCTCATCATATGAAAAATAAAAATTACAGTAAGAGTAATATAAAATAACATCCCAATAACAAGAAATATGAGCTTTAAAAGGAATGACATAAATAGCATACTTAAAAAGAAAGAGAGGAGTAGGATCCCTTACCTCGGGTCCGACTTGACTCGATCGTTCTTTAACGTCATGAATAATAAACTTGAGTTAATTTCTACTTGCTTAAGAAACTTTTTCAAGTTCATTATTCCTTTTATATCAATTATTTACATGTTATAAACATTATATAATCATTTAAGTTAATAATGTTTGTTTTGTCGATATTTGGTTCTTAAGTCAAAAGTGGACTTCTTACAATTACATGTTGTTCGTGTGGTCAATGGTTCATTATATACAAAATGATATTCATGATTTGGATATCATATATATCATATATATCCATCATATACATGTATTTATAATATTACATAATCATTTAGAGGTAAAAAATTAAATGCACCATTCATGGAGACGGTAAGCCGTACGTACGCATGAACGCTACTTTCATTTCTTTGTCATATTATTGAAATTAAAACTAAATGAGAGGTATGTATATTTTAATTCCAGAATTATATTCATCATTTATATGTAACATAAGTTATATATATTCATTATAAATATGTACTTATAATAGTACATTACATTTGGGGATATGAAATGAAATGCACCGTTCATGGAGACGGTAAGCCGTACGTATGCATGAACGCTACTTTCATTTCTATCTCATACATTAATGGAAAGAAATAATAATGATATAGAGGTATATTATAAATCCAGTATAACATAATATATAATAACTTTAAATCCATCCTTTATACATCCCACATATGGAATTAACGAATTACATCACTTTGAGGGGGCGGTAGTCCGCACTTCCTTAAATGAAGATATCGTGTTTACCCATAATGGAAACCATAAAGGTATGCCATAAATGAAAAATAAAGAATCTTATGTAAAACATAAAAATATTATATATAATATATAAATATATTGACATATTAATGGCCACCTTTGAAGGTGTTATATGAGTGTTGAACAATCATCGTTTCGTGAGGCAGAAATTCGCCATCCACGGAAACAGTATGTTTTTTAACCATTAGATGTAGGTGTGTGTGTACGTTTAGCTCTAATAATTCTTATAACAACATAATAGTATATTTAAGATACTTTAGTTGTTACAAAATAAATTAATAAATAGATTTTAGGGGGTTGGAGAGGCAAAATAAAACAAAAGGACTCAAGTGAAGACATTACCTTAAAATAGGGTAACTCCCTTTGGTTTGAGCTCAAAGGCTTCCTTGGGAAGGCTTATGCCCAAAGTGAGGCATCAAGGAGTAATATAGGTAAGTTTAGAGACAAAATGGTCAGAGGTTGACCGAGCCAAAGGCTTTGGTAGTGTGGGTAAGGAGGTAGATGTGGGGGCCTTTTATAAGAGGAGAGGAGGGGCACTCTTGTAAAGTTACAAAATGTTACTTTATTTTCAAAAGAGTTTCGGATTTTAAAGGTCCCACATTGCTTTATTTCGAGTATAAGGTGATAAGGGTTCTCAATCCACACATACAATAGGTTTTGGACATGTGTAGGTCTTAGATATTACATTATCTTTCCATTTTATTTAAATCGTTAAATAATGAGGTCATTGCTGCATCATCATGATGCCATAAATAATTTAATTTATTTAATGTCTAAAAATTATAACAGAAATACTATGATGTAGGAAATATTTTTTATCTATCCAATGACTATTTATAGTAAAAAATATGACTTTTATAACCCCATGTAAAAATTGTTTTAGTAAAACATCTCATGTTTGTGTCATTTTTACTTTAATATTAAATAAAAAGGTATTTATGTCTTTTTCCAACTAAAGTGGATCCATGGGGTCCCCAAGTTGACCCATGGATTTTCTTGGTCTTCCATGACACATAAAATGAAGGTAGTAAATGTTTCTAGTTCATTTAATTTTATTAAAACATCATTCTTACCTTAAACTACACTAATTACCTCTAATCGCGATTAAAAACTTAATAAGTTACTATTCACCAAAAAAATATTTTTATCCCATTGAACCACATTTTACTTCTTAATGACAACCATATATGTCGGATTTTTGAAATTCAAAACACAAAGATGAAAAAATTTCATTTAAATGGAAAAATCGGTTTTTATAAGTACTACTTAGTGGTTTCACTATTTATCAAAAATTGAGGTTTTTTAGAAAATTACCAAAAATTCACCCTAAGCTATATTTGATATTACAAATTCAAAAATGAAGTCTATTTTACAAAATTCAAAACATATAAGTGACATTAATTAATTTAATAATTAATTCCTGCTATCAGAGCAAATAGCGTGTTTTTATGAAACAATAAGTATCAAGAGATTGACACTAGTTTAAGTCTGATTTCAAAGTGAAATTAATTCCAACAACCACTATTGGATTTCATGGTAAAAATATATTCTAATTTCACATTAAAACCAATTCAAAAGATAATATAATCATATAAAAAAATTATATTAAAAAGAGGTTTTGAATTAATATGCAACATTTTACACTATTCATTAAAAAAATGAACTTTATCGGAAAGATACCAAAAATTTACACAAAGTAAATTTTTATGTCCCAATTCTTAAGAAGAGTTTTATTTGGTCTAATAGAATTTATAAGAGTTAAAAAAACTATATTTAATGATGGTTCTCCATCAAAAGGTGATAAGTGAACCTTTAGTGAAAACTAGGGCATATACGCCTAAAATTGAATTCTTTCCGTATTTTAAGCCTTTATCTTTTATTGGATAAATGTAAAAACATTTATGGACATATATAATCATATTTTAGTTATTTCTATCCATTCCCACCAATACAACAGCTACATGTTAACTACCATTTAAAATAATATTATTTTATTATTAGAGTGCAACGTAAGATTCCCAAGATACTCGTTGTTGCGTGTTGGGTACGCCATCGAGCATAGCATCCACTTTAATGTCATATTAATATTTTATTCACAAATATGGATAAATATGAAATTTTCATATTCTTTATTTACCTGGGGTTTTACAAATATAGTGTTTTAAGAAAAGTAATAAAAACATTATAATTACAATAAAATAAATCAGACCAACCATTATAAATATAGATAGGGATTTTTTTTCTAAATAAATACTTTCCACTTTAACATTACATGAAATTTTAGTAATTTTGGAGGCTTTGGGTATACCCCAAAAATATTCATATTATGATACATGAGATTATAACTTCCTTAACACTGATTTCACACTCTAAATCCTATTTTGTTCTCTATGTGAACCATTTTCTAAAGAATATTTTTTTAATCCAATATAATCATTGAATCCAACACTTAAATATTGAGAAACAATAGCCTTCAATGTGACCAAATTTCATATATTTATTAGGTAAAAACGGATGATTTCGTCATAATATAATATATGATAAGGGTAAGTTAGTCACTTGGTTTCATAAATAAATTTTAATTTTCATTCATTCACAATTTTATGAATTATCAAGCTCTTATAATCCATAACCATAACGAGTAAAACTATTAATACTATATCCTAATATCATACACCACAAGAGCATGAGATGTAATCCAATGGAGATTTATTATTGAGAAAAAAATACATTGACAATATTAAAAAGTGTCAAAATAATTTTTTTGATTTTCATATACTTTTTTAAAATAATAAATCAATGATAAAAGGATATTAAATAGTACAAAATTCTTTTAAAATATCTATTTTAAAGTTATATTTACCACCCTCGTAGAATTTTATAAGCAAATTAATACATCAAGAATCATTAAAAATATAATCTTGAATCCATCTACCATTAATAAAGACAAAATAAGATTAAAACAATTTTATCATCCACAAAATCATTCATGTTATCTAGTATTTTACTCAATATATTAAAAAATGTGCTTTCCAATTTTTTTCAACGGTGTTTAGATAGCTTATATGAATGATATATTTTAGTGACAATAATTAAAATATTTAAATTCCTACAATAAGGAAGATACATATATAAACTATGTTAATAACCATTTTAATGAAATTATATTTCCTAATGTCCTAGAACACTAGGGATAATTGATTACTGAATCCACTAAAACGAAGTGCACTTCCATGGTTAAGAGAAACAAATTACAATATAATATCCTATAAGTTATGATATTATTATCTTAATCATTCATTACCTTTTAAATTACGTCATTAAAAAATGGTGGACATGAAAAATACTCAATATGAAAAACAAGTTGACAAAAAGAGGTAATATTCACTTTAATATTCCCTCTACTCATAAGAAATTAACCATTAGATCTTAAATTATTTGAATAATTTTTAACCCTATATGATTTTTAGGTAATTAAAAAGTGGAATTCTTTTATCCATATATTATTCATTTAATATTATAGTTATCTTTAAAGTATCACTCTTCCATTTTAATTATGAACTTTAATTTAGTTGAGAGATAAATCATCTTGTTAAAAAGATATTAATCATATATATATATATATATATATTACAATGATATTATAACTTTGAAAAATCTACCTCACTATAGTTAATATATTTATAAATGTAACCAAAATAATCCATTCTTAAGGTATTGAGCCTATTTTTAGGGAATTAAGTTTGATTTTGTATTTTTATACGCCATTATGATATATTATTGAGTCAGAAAAATGTTTAAAATCCTTCTACACTCATAGTTCTAAATCAATGAATTATTAAAATGAAAAGGAATGACCTTATTGAAATCAATTTTCTCAAAATAGGTATTTATATGATGATACTTTGATTTTATATTAAACCAATTTTGGTTACAAATATTCTTAAAAAAATCAATAGAAAAGGGTTTAAAAAGGATCTCCAAATATTATTATAAATAATTTTATTCACGTATTTCTTATAATATATAAATTTGTATCTAAATAATTTAGTTCATTTAGTTCATTTTCTAATTTTCTTTTTCTAATTTTATTAATTTTAATAGATAGAGAATACATTCCATGTTTCTCTTGAGTATGGACTATAATATTAAAATAAAAAATTATGACCCAAGTAACATTAATTTAGCTCTGTATGTTACATACCTTTAGCCAAGGGGTTGTCATGTCCAATTATATGTTAGAATAATATATAAAAGAATAATACATAAATATTTATTTTTTGAATAAACTCATTGAAAATAATTTATTGATATAGAGATATAAAGATATAATAATCAATTAATGTGAGGCAGGTAGCCATAAGGACTCTACAATAACACTGTGAAATTTACTTCCAATAATAAAATATTGAAAATTATTAAAACTAGTAATTTTAACATAAAATAATTAATAAATGTTTCTACAATTCTTAAAGTAATAGTTCTATTATTAAAAATAAAATGTTAATTGATCTAGTATATTTTTGATTTTCATGATATATACAATTATTGAATATAATTTATTCTAACTTTTATTCATCTATTTTTACTTTCTTTGTAGGAGTGTTCTATATATTTTTCTAATTATAGGCTCTCTTATATCTCTATTTAATTTTGGTTTTATTTATAATTGACGTTTTTTTATTTTGGATCTATATTGGATTCTACATTCCCATCCACTTTATTATCTACCTATTATTTTGTATTAAAGGAAAATGTTTAATTTTCATTAAGATACTTGTAATCTTACTCCCCCTCAACAATTTCATTCTAATAATTTTTTTAATTTTATACCATTTTGTGGGATAATGTTTTTCTTATATTCCTTAAACATCCTGTATTTTATTATATCATTTTGAGTTATATTCTGATTTACCATAGATTTATTGTAAAATTAATTTGATATTTTATTTTATTAGTCTTTTTGACTTACCATCATATTTTTACATTACGTTTCACCAATATTGAAATCACTGTGTCCCTTCTTGGAAGAATATAATTTCTGAAACACACTTTTTTTTGTTTTTATAAAAACATTTTAAAGGTTTTTTTGTTATTGGGACTCATTTTTATTCTATTGAACCTCTTATACAATCATACATAAATAAAACCATGATAAAAAACTATAAAAAAATAAAAAATGTAGAAATATATTTATATTTAAATTAAAATTCAATATTGCATCTATTTACTATAACGGTTTCCTAATCAGTTAAGGAATTATAAAAGTATATATAAAAAAAGAATACTGTAAAAGTATCTAAGATTTATATTCTCAGTATTTCCATCCATATTTTGTAGAACACATACACAATAAGAAATATAATTAAGAATATGGGGTTTTCAAACAACATTGATTAGCATAAGAATTATTACCTAAATTTTTGGATTTGCATGTTTCAATGTTTATTGGTAAAGATTCATTTTCCCTTCAAAAATTATGATCAAATTTGATTTTAAAGATAGATTTCTCATTGTTTATTTTGTAAATTATCCAATGATATAATGAAATTGTGAAAACAACCTCTCCCAATTAGAATTATCATCTAAAATTAAAATCCCTTAATATATGGTAGCTTCTATTTAAGATCTATAAGAATCTAATCTATATTCACTCTGGATAAAACGAGTATATATTTAATGTAAAATATATTTATATAAATAATTTATTTTAGAGTATATGAATTAGAAACAACAAATATCTTACCATCCTATGAGTGAGAAATATAATATTTTTTTATAAAAATTTTAACACCCATGTGGTATATGGTCCCCTTATTTGTGTCTCTACAAAGGTCACCTATTTTGTATCCATTTCATCTATTTATTACCTACTTGTCCCCTTAACTATTTATTTTCCATCATTGAATAAAAAATAATGAAATATATTTCATGACATAGAAATGTATATTATCAAATAAATTCATAAAACCTTAAATGCATAATGATCTCCAAAGAGTTCCCCTCTCATCAAGCTCCATAAGAACACTTATTTAGTTTTGAGGACCACAAAACACAAAAATCACACATCTAATTACTATAGTAGGAAAATCCTTGTCCTTACCCATATGGATTAGTGGTCACCTAGTTAGACTATGATAATTTGATAGCCTAAAGGCCCTAGGGCTTAAAATTCCATTACATGTCCCGATGTCAAAATCTATGAATAATACTACTATAGTACCCACATTATATAGTAGATTATCTACAATAATAGTAATAATATAAATATAAATATTAATAAATAGATTAAAACATAAAAACATTAATAATAATGATATTATTATTATTACATCCAAGGTATTTTGTCCAAATAAATCCATTAGATAAACTAATATTATAGAAGTTACAACCACTACACCTAAACCAATACTTCTGTAATAATAATTATTATGAGTTATTTCTCATAGATAAGGATCATTTCATGAAGCAACAAACTACTAGTTAATAAAATCTAGGATATTTATATTCCAACATGACTATAAACACTCACACAAATCAAATGGGCACTTACATCAAAAACACCATAAACTATTTAAAAATACCTTCATTTTTTTGATAAGGGTTATGCCTTACCACAATGATAAATTGTTTTAAATTACATCCTCTATAAAAATTACTATATAAAAAAACAAAACATTATTATAGAAGCATTAATAATTAACTCATTTATATCAATAATTACTCATGAAAAGATCAATTAACTTAACCAATAAAAATAATCATTATATATCCTTGGGTTATAATAATTTAAAAAAAATTCATTTATCACAACTTATTTATTAATTAAACTTGAAATACAACATTTAATCAAATTTAATTTTAATAATTATTTATTGATAATAGAAGAAAAATATTTGAATAAATTAAATTAAATGTTCAAGAACTCATTCAAAATTAAATCCTATAATTATAAAACCACATTTATTTATTTATTTTATACTCATTAAATTTTCTTATTTTGACCCTTTATAATCACAAAAATAAATTCAACCTCAACCAATTATCATAACAATATACCATAATATTTTCCACATAATAATTCCATTATTCCCAAAATAATATATATATATATATATATGTAGGAATAATTCTCATATCATTATGATTTGTCATTTTTTTATCCTATATTAATGAAAATAAATAAAATAAAATTATCAATATTTTAAACACAGTTAATGCTGTTTTTCATTGTCATATTTTTATAATATAGTCAATGAACAATTTTAGTCAACATTATTCCAAAATTAACACACATGTCATATTATCATAGAAAAAATCAATAAAACAATATATTATCATGCCAAACACGATTCATTCATCTTCTATAATTATTTTAAAATAATTATTTTTCCTTCAAACAATTACCATATAATAATAAATCGTTATCATATAGTAATATACAATGGTCCCCCATAACCTTCATGTCATAGAATAAAAATATTAGGGAATAAAAGATCCTTATGGAATGAAATTTTCATTATGTAAATATATTTATTGAGTACCATATATGTGAGGGTAATATAATATCCCATATGAGTAACATGAGTGGATTATATCAGACCACCTAGTACAATAAAAAATTTAATGTTCACCTGAAAACTAGTACAATATTTAAGTTGTATCAAGGGGGATATAAATCAAATGATAGCCGAGAATATAAATAATAATATAACATAAACCATTATAGAAATAATAAAATATACAATAATATGATCATAAGAAAACATAACTTGGGGTAAAACCATTATTATCAGAACTTTCTTATTCTTATGTTTTCAACACTATGTATTCATTCAGATCAATCACCACACATCATCCATTTTTTACTTTAAATAAATATATTTGTTTCATTATAAGGTTTACACAACTAAGGATATAGAATAATAATAATAATTTAATCACAATCACACAACCCACTCCACATTACCTTTTCTAATTGGTCATATTAGATACACATCATTTAAAAATATCATAAATTCTTAAACACTAAAAGTGATCCATACAATAACAATATTTAGAATACAACCTTATCTTAATGTACAATCAATTAAGCATCATTGAAATACAAAATTTTATCATTAATTTTAATTGTTAAATCCATTAAAATCTATTTGAAATGAATATATGAATATCAACATAATCCATTTCATTATTTAATTCACAGAGAAAACAACATTTGGTCATTATCATGGAAAACCATATCCCTCCACATGCATCAAAATATGAAATTGGCGTGCCTTTTAAATATATATAATAGAAATTAACATGAAATAAAAACATCCAATCTAAAAACTTCAATCGAATTTATTTAATTCTTATACAGGGAATTAACTAGAAATACATATTGATTTCAAATTTAAAATAAACATCGATACCAAAAATTATTCATCATTATATTATCCATAATCTTAACTAAATTGGGAAATTAATCTATTTACTCTTAGTAACTAATTATTAATAAATCCATAGAAATAAATAAATGTGAGGAGAGTTTTCAAATCACCAACCTCATTGAAGACCTAATTCCTTATATGACTATTTTTCAATCCCATAATACAATCCGCAATTACGTATTCCTAATAATGAATCCCCATGATCGATCATCCAAAAATGAAATCCTCACGATAAAAATAGTAGTCACAAAGTAATCACTATAATCCTATACAAATTTCTGAAGGAAATAATTTCTGAAAATATAAACATTGATATGATTAATCCTTTGAATAAATCCTTGAATTGTAGTTAAATTTACTCACAAATATTTTCCACATTTTCTATAATTCCATCCTAATCTATTAGAGAATTTGTTAGAGAAACTATCGAGGCATTAAGTGGATTAATATCATATTTTTTTAAAAAAACTAATGTGGGTCCAAATGTTTTTTACATGTTTTTACCAATAAGAGCTCTATATAAAATTTGAGACTATTTTACATGATCAAATTTAAATCCAAATTTTTTACTAATTTAATGTCACACATATATTTCAATTATTTTGAACTTTTCATAAAAACCATGATAATAAACCATGATTATACTCATTATCCATGTCGACTAGAAAATCCCAAATATCATAACAAATTTCACTATGACATGTTTTATGTCCAACATGTCATGTTATTGTCTTAGATTCTAGAAGCTTTTTATAAACCCACTCTTTAGAAACATGAAATTTCTAATAAAACCATATAATCTATAAAGAATTTCACATATCATGTTAGCCAACAAACTAAAATGTTTATAAAGTAAATATTAAAAAATCAATTTACTATAATAGTACACATTTATAAATAACCATTTAATATTATTAATAAATACTTATTTTATATGTTTTATAGTTTTAATTACATGTAATTTATTCACTCAAATTTTATAATTAAAGGGAATTAATATCAAATTTAATTTTTTGATTTATTTGAATACATTTTAATTTATTTATTTATTTAGTTAAATTCTATATTTTAATTAGTTGAATATTATTTTTCCTTTTATTGAACTTTACAAAAACCAATTTATTAATTTTGATATGTCTAGATATATTTATAAATGAGTACACATGTTTATGAAAAATAAACTATAGGGAGAATCAATCAGTATATTTAGATTTTTTATATGAAAATATAATTTTAAACTAAACAGTTGAGAATATAATTGAAAAAAGTAGAAAATTTAGTAGATTTGATTCAATTAGTTAGAATAAATTGAAGTGTCTAGGAATTAATAGATTCATCCAATATGTTATTAATATTAATCATGAAAAATTATATAATAAACATAGTCAATCGTGAAGAGAAAAAACAACCAAAAGTAACAAAAAATGATTTAAAAAAGTATTTTATGTATGTGAGATTAATCAGATATCACATGAATTTGTTTAAAGAAATATGATGTTTAATAATAGAATAAGTCATAACTATTGATATATTACAAATACAAAGTAAAATTTATAATGTATATAGTAACAAAATAATGTCTCTACTTGTATCACAATAAATGCATAATAAAAAGAGATATTTTGATGTATAAATAATTCTCTATTTTGGGGGTATATTTATATATATTGAATTTAAAAAACAATTATAATGGATGTTATAAATAATGATAATATAATTTAATTTGATTACAAATATCATAGGAGTCTTGGGAAAAATTATATTAGAAGTAAAAGAAACTATCATCGATTGGGATTAGTGTGATTCTAAAAGTACGTGATAATTTAGGCATGGAATCAAAAGTAAAAAATATTTATCTAATACATGTTTCAAGGATGATAAAATAATATCCAATGAAGTTTGAAAAAGTTCTAAATATTGAAGGATATTTAAGATAATAAACCCCCAAAATTAATAATAATCACAATACATGAAACTTATATTCGTATAATACCCATTGAAAATGGAAACATAATAGGATAAATGTTACTTCCCATGTTAAAAAGGATCACCATTATTTTTTAAGAGCCTACTTTTCTTGAACTATATTGCAATGAAAGCATCGTCTAGAGTAATTTCTGGATATGTGACCTCTTAGGAAGTTTCTAAAGGTTTGTGTGACTATGGATAAAGCACCCCAATATAATATGTGTTGAACTCTAGGGAGAGTCATCAGTCAGATAAACTCTGATGGGTAGTAGCTTGTGGTGTACTGGGAAGACAAAAAAGGTATTACAAGAATCCAGTATGGGTTATATTTCTAGGTTAATGGTCCAAGGTGGACAGGTTGTCAAAAAATGTATTATATCTAATAAATATTTAAATGTGTAGTGGCACTACATGGGATTGCGGTGTGGGGTACAAAATAAGGATGTTGTGATTTAATGGGGTGGAGAGTGTAACACCCCTAGAAAAGTGAACCATATAGACTAAATATTACTTACCATTTTAGTAAATTTCACCTTTATTTATGGGATCATACATGATAAAAACACCATGGTTAAGCGAGCTTTTCTTAGAGTAGTGTTAGGATGGGTGACCACATGTAAAGTTTCTTAGAGTGTGTGTGAGTGAGAAAAAATACACTGAAAGAACATGTTTTGGACATTGTGTATGTTTATTATCCTAACAATTTACTCTAGTCGGTAATATTATATGGTGTTCTATGAAGTCAAGAAAGGTATTAAGAGAGTCCCATGGGGTCAGATGGCTAGGGTAATGGAACAAGTATGTCGGGTATTATAAATTTCATTTCCCAAGGGGGTATATTGTCTCTATATTTTTTTCTAACCAAAATAGTTAATCATCCCAAAAAACATCACTGATGATCCCCTTTGGATTATGGATATAATTAAAGACATAATTTTTTTAGTAGATCTGTTGAAGGAATTGTTCAAATAATATAGAATGGTTTTAAATTTGGAAATGTTTTATGGTCATATGGGTTTATTAAATATATCAAGATAAGAATTTAATGAATCTCAATTCTTTACTAGAGTTAATGAATGATTCTTGTTACCATATACATATAAAAAATAGTCAATTAAATTATTTTAAGGTAATATAGATTACAATATCTCTATTTATTATAGTTTTCATGTATTCCCAATGCCCTCCCACCATAGTTCTATTATGGGTGGACATTTTTGATATGACACATGAACACATCATGAATGTAACACAAACTAGATACATGTTTAAATAAATGATTCAAGTTTGGATTTATGGTCCATGACATGAAAACATTATAAATGACATAATAATTTAAATAATTAATATATATATATATATTGTTAAATGGTTTTTTTATTTTTAATAGAATTATAAAATATTACCTATTATTTTATTTTATTAGTAATTATTTGTATTCCAAGAGTATATTTAATTAATATAACTATATAAAATATAATAAATAGTTTTAAAAAATTAAATAATTAATTAATTCTATTAATAATGTGTATCATGATTTCACAACATGATAACCCATTAAATTAATATGACGTGTTTGGGTTTCAATATAATTGGACAAATATTAAAAAAGTTCACTTGGAATGATATACATTTATAAACCAATGTTTTGTAAATTACATGGAAAAATATTAGCACATAATGATTGATCAAGAAGGGGAGAACCATATTCATTCATGGGTCTCTTATATTAAAAATGGTTTTCTAAATTTTATTTTATTTTAATAATAATAATTTTTATAATGGTGAGTGTATTTGATCAATTTTCCATTTTATAGATTTTATTTTTCTTTCTTTCATTGATTATTCTTTTGAAATACCTATTGAGTCAAAATGTGTTTTGGATTTCCCATGTGTCATTTTTTCGGATGTCAGAAATCATATATATTTTAATCACATATTTTTTTTCATGTACGGTGTTTCACAATCGTAATCACTCATATTTGTTTTTATTATATGTTGTATTCTTATCATAATCATGTCTGTTGTTCGTTCAAATTGTTTTATATGTTGTATCACAATCATTACCAGATTATGTATTGCATCGTAATCCAGAACCGTAACTAGATTATGTGTTGTATCATAATCAAGAATTGTAAACAGATTATGTATTACATCGTAATCAGAAATCATAACCAGATTATGTACTATATTATATTCATATGCATTATAACTTCATGCATCGTAATCACCTATATTGTAATCTAGTCATTCATCATAATCATCTTGATTGTAATCAGATCATGCATTGTAACAACATGAATCATAACCATGTGCATCATAACCCAGTTAAGTATTTCATCCTAATCATGCATCTTAACCTAGTTAAGTATTATATTGTAGTCATTAATTGTAATCGGGTTATGTATCATAACCAGGTTATGTACCATACTCTTATTATGAGCGGTATTCAAGCATCATAACTAGTTTAAATATCGGTTATAGTAACCTTGTTTAGAATTGTTAAGGGTTATAAACTATAATCAAGATATTCATTATTATCTGGATAAGCATAGTAAACAGGTTATGTATTGTACTTTTGAAATGTAGTACACTCTTATCATAACTTAAATACTGATTACATGTTACTCAAACTCAATGTTTCTTATATTTTAACTTACTATTTTCTAACTAAAATTATGTCGTTGACTTGGTTATTCACTAATCAAAATGATGTCGTGTATTCTATTTGTTTTGACCATTGTAATGCCATGTGTCCAAGTCCCTCCAAAATTTTTAGAGAAATATAAATTTTGGAGGACATATGACTGGTGGAACCTATGGCCTATAAATAAGAGGTCATTAGAACCAGAATACACAACTTCTTCTTCTATCAAGTTCTAGAGAGAGATGTTGTGACTTCTCTCTTGCTTCATGAGACAACCTTGAAGATAAAATAAGTGAACAACTTGTTCAATGTTCTTATATTTCTATAAGTGATTTGGTTCTTCTTTGTGAGTCTGATCATTGTAATAACGATCAAGGGATTATGGTGATAGGAAGACATGCTACCATCATCGTATTAAGGGATTTCAACTTCGGGAATGACAGAGGTGCTGATTACCTTCTTAATCGAGGGCTTACAGGGATAGGAAGGCAGTCATGCCGATCATCGTATCGATGGCTTACCAAGGTGGTGGTTAGAAATACCTTTTATCCGAGGTGAAAGGATACCCTACTCATTGGGATAAAATAATTGTAATACATTTACATTTCCACTTCTATCTATATTAGAAAGGGAATTGAATTGTTTCCTCTTTCTATTAATATTCATTTCAATTGTAATTGTTTCAATTATGATTCAGTCACTACATATTGTATTAATATATTCTTATGCTATGTGGTATAATAATTTACATTTTTTACTATGATCATTGTATTTAATTCAAATACAATTGTTTTATATTAATTATAGTATTACATAATATCATATCCATCAGATCCAAGAACTATACTGTCAATTGAATTGATTGTGAATTATTTTTGTTTAAGACTCTTAAACTATGTTCTCTCCAAAAGTGTCTAAAAACAATGTTTTAAACTTACAATTCACCCCTCTTGTATTTTGCTACCTAACATACATATACATCTATATTATGATCCAAAAATTGGTATCAAATGAGGTTTCCACTGATTTGTTTCACTCACTTTATTTATTTTTATTTCAATTGCATTTCTATTACACATATTTTGTTACTTACTTCACTAATGTGTGGAGTGGAAAAGTATTGTTTTATAAGATGGAAGGAATGAATATTGGATCAATTGAAAACCTAAATCATACTATACAACCTATTTTTTATGGGAATGATTATGGGTTCTGGAAATATCGAATGAATACATTTGTTAATAATGCTAGAAAAGACAATGTTAGCATGCTTACTAGAGGTTAAAAAATCCCATACAAGGAATTACTTACCTTCACCAAGCAATAGAACAATAATATCAATTAAAATACAAGTTATGCAATACTTTGTTGTGTTCCATTACCAGGAATATATATATTCATATATAATCATGTGAATCATCCAGTTGTATCTAGATGAAATTGGACGTTACATATTTTGATATATCTAAAGACATTCTCTAGGAAGAATATCATGTGTTTTTTTCCTTAGAACTAGTATGAAAAGTGAAAAAAAAGATTTATGAAAACATTCAAGATTCTACAATCTAGGGGTGAAAATGGTCTTGATGATGAAGCACTTGTGGATAATATAATTGATATAATTCTAAACTAGTGGGAATAAAAAAGAATAACTATTGATGAGAATAAAAAGGTTAGTCAAATCACTCTTGGGGAATTATTTGGAAGTACTCTTCAAAAAGAGATAAGAATGAAAAGACATACGGATTTCAATAAGAAGAAGAATGGTAATGGAAGTGTAGCTTTTTATACTAAATCCAAAGATAAGACACAAAAAAGGATAGCAATATCCAACGATATAAAATCTGTTGATATATCAGAATCAAGTGACTATGATCCCTCAGAGAATGAGTTATCCAAACTTGCTCAAAGGATGAACAAGATTGTTGGAAATAAAGACTTTCTATATTGATTAAAAAAATATAGGATGGACAAGGTAGAATCAGAAGGGAAATGTTATGAATGTAAAAAATAAGATCATATTAGACAAGGTTTTCCTTTACTAAAATGAAAATACAGGAAGGATAAACATTCTGTAGAAAATAATAAAAATAATTACAATTCAAATAATAAGAAATTATTAAAACCAAATGATACTTGGAGTGAAAATTGTTGTGATTCATTAGATGAATCTTCAAAATACAAATCTTCTACTAAAAAAATCTATGACTTGTAGCTAGAAAACCTTTTGGAAATAATTGATTCATGGCTAAGGTACACAATGATGAATCACATAAAAATGTATCTTTAAATGAAAATTATCTTGATGAGAAATGTTCTTACTCCATAGATGAAGAATATTCCTCAGTAGAGTATAATTTACCTTTTTTTCAACAAATATTTAGGTTTTCCAAATTACTTGAGAATGAAAATTCTAAACTCAAGAAGAAGTTGGGTAAGGAAAATTCTATAATATCAATTCTTATGGAAGAATTATTAGATCTTTCAAAATATCATGTTAAGAAAACTGTTGATTTTAAAAATATTTTAAAAAAATGGAAGGAAATTATGGGAAGGATAAACATTCTAAAGACTTTGAACAACTTGTGTTAAAGAAAAATATTTTTGAAACTAAAAACAATTAAAAAACAAATTCTAGTGAGAATGATAATTTAGTCATTAGACTAAAATATGAAATATTTTCTCTTAAGAAACTTTTATCAAACATTACTACTGGAAGGAAAAAATTTGAAAAAAGTGCATTATCAAATTATTCATCTTAGAAATAGTTCTGGAATTGGTTACACTCACTCAAAACCGAGTTTTAGTTATACCGATTTTGTTCATAAAATTTACCCATTATATACTAAATGACAATGTGGTAGACATTGGGAAATTTTTTTTTAATAAAAATCAATCTTTAGGATTTTCTAAATCTCAATTTTAAAAATAAATCTGGATTCCTAAAATTCTTTTATTTGAAAATTCTGGATCCAAACATGTTTGTGGTTCAAAATACTTGTTGTTTTTTTCATGAAAACAAGAAGTGTATCAACAATAAGAACATTTGGTATATTGACAGTTTTTTTTTTCAACACATGATGGAAGACAAATATTTCTTTGAAAAGATTATTGAAATTAAAGGTGGAGAAGTGACCTTCAGTGATAATGCTCAGGGAAAGATCATTGGTATAGGTATTATTGTTATTTTAGGAAAAAAGTTTTAATTTAAAATGTTTTGTTTGTCAAAGGTCATAACCACAACCTTATAAGCATAAGTAAATTAGGTGATGAAGATTACCTTGTGAATTTTATGAAGGATAAATTTTTAGTATAAAATTACATGTATGAATTCATTATTTCTACCCATAGTCATGATAATGTAAACAAAATCAACTTAGAATAACTTAGGAGCTAATATCTACCTTGTTTAAGTGAAATGGAATACCAATCTTGGTTATGGAATAGAATTTTAGGACATGGTAACCTTAAAAACCTTTGTAAACTCTCAAAGAAAACACTTGTTAAAGATCTTATAGATCTAAGGTATGATTCTTCAAATGTTTCGGACCCTTGTCAATATAGAAGGAAACATATTACTAGATTTAAATTAATCAATGTCGTTTCAACTTCTAAAGCATTATAGTTAGTGCAGATGGATCTTTTCTGTCTTACACAAATTGGAAGCATTGGAGGAAAATACTATGTATTTATTTTAGTTAATGATTAGACAATATTTACATGGGTGTATTTTCTAAAAACAAAATATTAAATATTTTTCTATTTCCAAACTTTTAGAGCCCAAGTTAAAAATGAGAAAAACCTACAACTAATAATTATTCATAGTGATCATGTTTGAGAATTTCAAAATTCCAATTTTGAAACCTTTGGTATTAATAAAGGTATTACTCAAAACTTTTAACCTCTAATAACTTTTAATAAAAATGGTGTTTTTGAGAGAATAAATCATATTCTTCAGAAAATGACAAGAACCATGTTGAGTGAATACACAATGGCTAAGCATTTCTGGGCTGAAGCTATTAGTACTGCATGTTATACTATAAATTGTTTTATAAAAATAAATTTTATTAATAAAAAAACTTATGAATTGTGGGCTGGCTGAAAACCTAAAGTTTCCTACTTCGGAGTGTTTGGATGAAAAGTATTCATATTGAATACAAAAGATAATTTACATAAATTAGCACCCAAATCTGATGAAGGAATATTTCTAGGTTATTCCACAACTTCTAAGGATTGTTGAGTTTTTAACAAAAAATCTTGCATAGTTGAGAAAATAGTGCATGTAAAATTTGATGAAACTAACCCCTTTGTCTTTAAAAAATATCTACTAACATCAAATGATGTGCTTTCACAAATTGATTATAAACCATTAATTGAAAACTCTTCTGAAAATGGATCTAATCAAGAAAACTTTTCTCAATCATTTACCCCAGAAGAATTTCTATATTATATTGATGAACAGGTTTTAAAAAACCTAAATCAATTGTTTCTTAGGAATCATATTACTGATAATATCATTGGTGATGTAAATCAACCTATAAGAACCAAAAATTCTATGAGAAATGAAATGTAACATCTTTATTTTATCTCTCAATTTTAACCTAAAACATAAAATGATTCCTTAGGTGATACATATTGGATTAAATAAATAAAAGATGAACTAAATGAATTTGAAAGGAATCAAGTCTGGACCCTGGTTGAAAGACCTAAACTGTAATTGGTGTAAAATGGGGTTTTAGAAACAAATGTGATGAAAATGGAATCATTATAAGAAATGAAGAAAGACTTGTTTCTAAGGGCTATAATGAACAAGATGGAATATACTATGAAGAAACATAAGCTCTGGTAGCTAGACGTGAATATATTGGAATTCTATAATCCTTTGCAACATACATAAAATTAAATCTTTTTCAAATAGAAGTAAAATATGATTTTATTAATAGTTTTGTATAAGAAGACATTTTTGTAGAGAAACCTACTAGTTTTACTGATTCAAAATAACCTGATCATGTTTTTATAATTACCAAAGCATTGTATGGCCTTAAACAAGCCCCTAAAGCATGGTATGAGAGAATCACATGATTTATTTTACAAAAAAATATAAAAAGGGACTTTTGATCTAAACATTTTTATAAAAATGGAAACAAAATGTATTGATTTCCCAAATATACATTGATGACATTATATTTCGATCAACTCAATAATCTCTAACTGATTATTTTGAGAGTCTAAAGAAATCAATGATTGAAATATATACGATGGGTGAGTTACATTCTTTTTAGGTTTTCAAATATATTAAAAACCAAAAGGAACCTATATATCTTAGAGTAAGTATATCAAAGCAATACTCAAAATGAATGGATATGACAACACTAAAAGTATTATCACTACAATATGTACCTTAAATACACTTGATCATGATGAAGTTGGAAAACTAGTGGATTAAAAAAGAAATATAAGTATGATAGGATTTTTGTTATACATGATTTATAGTTTTCCAGACTTAATGTTTTCAGTATGATTATGTTCCAGATACCAATATAGTAAAAAATAATATCATTTAAAAGCAGTGAAAAGGATTTTCTACCACCTAAAGTGAACTTTGGAGTTAGGACTATTATATTCTTCTGGAAATGATTTTGTTTTGAAAAGTTTTTCAGATGTTGATTTTGGTTGTTGTAGATTGGATACAAAGAGTACATATGTAAAATGTAATTTCTTAAGATATTCTTTAGTTTCTTGGTCCTACAAGTAGAAATACTCAGTAGAACTTTCCACTACTGAAGCTGAATATGTAGAAGCTATAAGTTGTTTTCTCAGGTGTTGTGGATGTAACACACACTCCCTGACTATGGCATGAGTTTTTCCAACCAAATACTATGTGACAATACTAGTTCCACTGATCTTAGTAAAAACCCTAAACATCACTCGCATGAAAAAAATATAAATTTTACCTCACTTTCCTAGGGATCACAAAGAAATAGTAGATACTATTTTACAATTCATCATAATGCAAGAACAACTTGCTAAAGTTTTCACAAAACCATTATCTTCCAATATATTTGAATACATTAAAGAGAAACTGAGAATGATCACTATAAAGTAATCATTCAAATCAATTTTTTGCTTGACACATCTTCTTGAATTATGTTACTTCATTTCAAAGGGGGAGTATACACATTTTTTTCCGGTTTTACCCTTTATATTTTAATTTTTATCGGTTTTACTTATTAGTTTTGTATATATTGATTATTCTTGAATCAGTTTTCCTATCTATCAGTTTCACCATAACTGGTTTTACTCTTTATTTTTTCATTTCTTTGGTTTCATGAGTTTATCAGTTTCATAATTTTATCTGTTTCATAATTTGATCAATTTCATGATTTTGTGAATTTGATAATTTTATAAGTTTCATGAAATTATCAGTTTCATGTTTTGGTTTCATAAATATCGGTATGAGATTATACTATTATTATTAAAATAATTTATTGGTAATAATCTACTATAAATTAAATACTTTATCAGTAATGGATTATCGGTGTTGGATTACCTTGTCGGTATTGGACTTTCATTTGTAGTTTATTTTATCAGATCTAAATAATCGGTATCAGCCTATTTAATTTTATCAGTTTTAGAATTATTTATCCATTTTAATTTTCTATTGTTTGTATTTTTTCATAAGAACAATATATTGAAACCAATATATCGATCATATTACTCTGAAAGTTATAATTTCTAAAGCATTATTTTGGTGGTTTCAATAGCTGTTTCTCAATTTTTTTAATTGCTATTCAGTTTCAGTCTGAATAATTTTTTCAATTAATGAAAAACTCAAGATTTCGAAATCATTTTTGGCAATCAGATATTTTTGATCTAATATTGACCATAAATATTATTTAAAATTACATATCTCACATTAATATAATTTATTTTTCTCTCAAGACTAGTTTCTCTATAAATAGTGAGCATGGTTTGAAATGAGTTCCTACCTCAGTTTTATTAATCAAATATCTACTCATCTTTTTTAATCAACATGATCTTCAATGTGTGAGTTAATATTTCATGACTGGGTCTAGTATTTCATCTCCAAAAAAAATTACTCCAAAAAAATCTCTTCCTTGACTTTTCGAGGTGAAATGTTGGCCCCTCAAGACTTTTATGAGTCTGTTGATTATTCTTCCAAAATAATTGTAAGTTTTCAATCCTAGGAATCTATTTATATTGAAATACTAGATTCTAATCAGTATTATGTGTACCATGATGTGGTGTTACAATTTTATAAATCAGTAATGATAGAAAATGCTCTTAAAATTTCATTTATGATATATGAAAAGAAGTATACAACCTACATAAAACAAGTGCTTATGTTTTTAGGTGTTCCATTTTAGGGTGATGCATTATGTACTTCCCTTAAACTAATAAAAGCTGATAGAACTTTTGATAAGTCTTTAGATGAATAAAATCTTTTTTAGATTCATGAGGAAAAAAGAAAATTAACTCATTTATCAAGAGATAATAGATTTATAGCCCTCTGGATGCAAGGTTTTTTGTGATGAGAAAGGGTGACAAGGAAAATTTAAATGTTTCAGATGTATAAGTTCTTTATTATTTTGTAAACATGAGAAAGTTCAACCTTATATGGTTCATCTTCCTTACAACCAAGAAGCTCAAATTTGGTGCAATAAAATCATAGCTGATCATGATTCCCACCATTATCAGTAAGTTTCTAAGTTAATTATTGAGTTTGTGTAAGGTTTTTATTATGTATGATCTGACTTTTTTTAAGGATCCCATAATCAGTAAGGATACAATAAGGAGGCTCAAGCTGCAATTCAATCCTGGATAGAAAATGTTTGAGAAAGAATAGAATACTGAGAAAGAAAAGGAATTTAATGAAGCTTGTGAGAAACCTTCTTATCCATCCAAGAAAAATTCTAATAAAAGAAATTTTGTTAAGACTACAAATTTAAAGCCATAAAAGAAATAAAAAGGTTGTATACAATGAGGTTTCTACTGAATGAAGAAAGAAAAATCAAGAAAGAAAAGAAGGAGATCATTTGTTTGGATTGGATATGGCCAAAGCATTGGATTTAAAAATAAAATTAGCATAGGCTTTGAAGGAATAAGTGATGAAGAAGAGGATTAAGAAGAGAAAAGATCAAGAAATTGACATTGATACTCTACTCAAAATAACGGAGAAATAAAAAAAAGAATTGTAATAATGGATAAACTTGTTCAAACTCAATAGGATACAACAATAAAAGTCTGAGAAATACAAGTTTATGAACAATCAGCTACACATTATCTTGATCAATAATATAATGAATAAGATGAAGAACAAGAAGAAGAAGGGAAAGAATAACTCTACTAGGAAGAATAAGGTGAATAGAATCATGGACAAGAACAAATTGAAGTGTAAAATAAAGAAGATGAAAACAATACAAGTTATATGGAAAAATCCTTAGAATCTCCTTAATTAAATTTTCCATATCCAAATCCCCAGTCTACCAAGAAACCATCTCAAAAGGCTTACTCAAATAATGTTATTCATATTTCAGAAAAAAAGTGGAAGAATATGATAAGAATTGAAACCATCCAGCTCAAGTGATCTGCACTGAGACTCATTTCAGTGATCTCCCACAATACACTAAAGACACAAAATCTAAAATAACAATCATTGTGAAGGTAATTCAATAAGTTGAATAGGCTTTTAATAGATTGGAGAAGTTGTCATTGTTCATTCCAAAAGTTGAATCTATACTAGAAATTATTTTAAATGATCATAATGATACAACAAAATCTTTCAAGGTGTTGATGGACATACTTCTATTCCTTGAAGACGATTTCATGATTTTCAACGAAGATGATACCGAGCATAGTAAGGCTTGTAATAAAGTTGAGAAATGGTCTTACAATGTTGCTGATAGTCTCAAGAACCATTTGAACAACCAGGATAAATTTTTTACACTGGGTAAATAAACTCCAATCTCTCTATCAAAAGTTGATTTATGATTTGAATGAAAAGATTTAAGACATTCAAACACCTAGTACCTCAAAAAGAGTATCCTTATAAGAGCTTGAGAGTTTAGTGGAAAAGTTGGGGAATGAGAGTAATGAGGTTTTTTCACTATCAAATAGAGTTTTTATCTTAGATAAGGCCTATAGACTCAGGTTGGATGATTTCAATAACCAGGAATAAAGGATTAAAACACAAGAAGTAAAGCTTAAATCTCAAGAAGAAATCAACATGCTTCTACAACAGAGGCTCCAAAAGAAAGAATTGGTTTTTTTAATAGGATGTGAAGTTAAAATCTCCAAAATCAGCTCTTGAAAAACTCATGGAGGATAGAAAGGAGTTCAAATAGAGGAATCTTACAATGTTTAATATTTTGTAAAAACAAAGGGAGAATGAATGATATATGAACTCTTGTTGTAATGAATTTTTTGTTAAAGTAACAATTATTGTTTCATATGTTGTTTCTTTAAATTTTTACAAGATATAAATAATTTACATTATTTTTTTTGAAAATAAAAAATGGAGATAATGGTTTTGAAAAGATGTTTTTGATGAATTCCTTATTATGGGGAAGAATATACAAGTAAATATAAAGAGAATATGATCCCTAGTGTTTGGATTTATACCATGGGATGAATTATTCATATTCACTATTAATTTCAGAAGAGTTATTAAACTCTAGGAGAGATAAGTCTTTATTTTTTGTCTTGTTTGTTTTGTTTTGTGATTTCAAAAAAGTGGGAGACTGTTGAGTGAAAACATATTTCGACTTTCCCTTCAATCATTTGTTTTGGAAATCACAAATCACACATATTGTAATCAGATATACTGTTTTTCATGTATGGTGATTCACAATTATAATCACTGACATTTTTTATTATATATTGTATTCTTATCATAATATTGTATGTTGTTAACTCACATTGCTTTATATGTTGTTTCAAAATCATAACCAGATTATGTATTGCATCGTAATCAGGAACTGCATCCAGATTTTGTATTTCATTGTAATAAGAAATCATAATTAGATTATGTATTATATCATAATCAAGAATTATTACCAGATTATATACTATATCGTATTCACATGCATCATATCCACATGCATCATAATCACCTGTATCATAATCTAGTCATGCATCGTAATCATCTTTATCATAATCAGATCATGAACTTTAACCACATGCATCATATCTATGTGCATCATAACTAGGTTAAGTACCACATCATAATCATGCATCGTCACTGGGTTAAGTATTATATGGTAGTCATGAATCCTAACCAGGTTTTTTTTTATCATAACTAGGTTATGAACCATACTCTTATATTGAACTGTATTCAAGCATCGTAACTAGTTTAAATATCGTGTATCGTTACCTTGTTAAGAATCGTAACTAGGTTATAAATTGTAATAATGATATTCATTGTTATCACGATAATCCTAGTAAAGAGATTATGTATTTTACTTTTGAAATGCATTACACTCTTATCATAACTTTAATACTGATTACATGTGACTCATAATAATTGTTTCACATCATTTCACATAATATTTTCTATAAAAAACAATGTCATTGAGTTATTTATTCACCAATCAAAACGATGTCAAGTATCCTATTTGTTTTGACCATTTAAATTCCAAGTGTCCAAGTCCCTCTGATTTATTTTTGGAGAAATATGACCATTGGAGGAAATATGACTGTTGGAACATGGGGCCTATAACTAATAGGTCATTCGAACCACAATACACAATTTTTATTCTATCATGTTTTAGAGAGGGATGTTTTATCTTCTCTATTGCTTCGTGTGAAAGCATTGAAGATACATGAAGTGAAAAACTTGTTCCATGTTTTTGTATTTCTATAAATTTTTTTATTCGACTTTGTGAGAGCGATCATTGTGGTAATGATAGGGGGATGCTGGGGATATGAATATGTGCTGCTGGTCAACTTATTGGGGGATTTTAATTTCATGAAAGACAGAGGTTCTAAATACCTTTTTAATCGAGGGCTTCCAGGGATAGGAAGTCAGTCGTGATGATCATCTTATCCAGGAGTTACCATAGTGGTGGTAAGATAGACCTTTTATCATATAGGAACGTATACCCTACTATTTGGGATATAATAATTTTAATACTTTTACATTTTCACTGCTATCTGTATTATAAAGGGAATTTTACTGTTTCCACTTTCTATTATAATTCATTTCAATTGTATTTATTTCAACTAAAATTCATTAAATACATATTTTATTAAGAGATTCTATATGCTATGTGGTAGAATCATTTACATTTTTTTACTCTGATCATTTTAGTTAATTAAAATACAATTGTTTTACATTACTTATAGTATTACATAATATCAAATATATTGGATCCAAGACATATATGGTCAATGGTACTGATTGTGAATTTTATTAGTTTAAGACCTCTTATATAAGTTATTTCCTAATGTTTTTAAATACAATGTTTTGAAACTTAAAATTAACACCCATCTTGAATTGTTCTATCTAATATACACATACATCTATATTATTATCCAAAAATACCTTCTCCCTGAATTATTTCATATATTAAGGAAGGATGCGAGTTAGTGGAGTATGTGAAGTGCCAGTATTGTCCTGCAAGTTCAGGTGTATTTCTCAAGTTTCACTATATAAAAGATACTAATTTGAATTTAAATTCAATTTTAATAACTTGAATCAATTTACTATTAGAAAAATTAATAAACATTAATCCATTTGGGGAAAATCCCAAGGAAATTACATGGTTAATGTACTATGATCACAATGTGTTGGAAGCCAGTATTTGACTTTTATTCCTCTCTTAAATATGATTTTTTTATAACAAAGATAAAATTATCGAGAATAGACTCTACACAAAATATAGGAAAAATAGGAACACCAAAAATTGGTCAAATGATAGAAAAACCATCCTCATTATATAGACATTAAATAAATAAATCATAATAATCATCACACTGAAATCGTATTATCTCATTTGTAAAACTAAGAATGATTTCTCATATCAGCTCATATGGAGAGATATTATTATTTATAATCAAAGAAGACTTTAAATAATTTTAAAAACTTTATTATCCACAAATAAGATGTTTAAATTGAATTAATGAAACCTATGAACTCTTTTAGAAGTATTTTATATTGTTTTATTTATTAATTTTTGTGGGTTTGAAAGTATATTAAGTGGTTTTCAAGAACTAATATTGATATATTCTCTGTGTTCATTTAATATTGAAAAAAATTCTATGTTATATTCAAGCTAAGAACTTCTTTTTCAAAAATCATCTCAATGATTAAGTGTCCATATAGGATCAATTCATTTATGAGGAAATGATAGAATGAATTTTATAAACCTTTTAATGATCGAAAATATTTCTTCTAATTATCTTTCTTTTTAAAATAATTAATTTTTTCATCTTATAAAATCTAAAATCAAACTCCCCTATCATCTGAAAAATATACATATAGAAATAAATTAGTTTTAATAAATGGTGTGAGGTACTAGTAGGCCTCCATGGAAGAAGAACTAAGTTCACAATACGTTTCATGATTATTCAATTTTAAATACTATTTTTTGGTATCCTATTAGGTTTATATAATTTTTTCTCACTATTTCCGAGGCTAATTTTCTTTCAATCATTATTATATTTTTCCATTATTTCAATCACTATTTTTTTAATCACTATTATGTAATATTTCCTAAAAATATTGGTGACTTCATTATTGTATTCTCATTGGGATGAACTCACCACCATGGTCAAATAACTTCATTTAAATAATAGAATTAAAAAAAATATTTTTTTTCAAAAAGGTATAGAAACAACCGATCTATGTTGGAGGATTTTATTCAGAGTAATATCTATGAAATGTGAAAACCCAAAATTAGGAAGCAGATAAAAGAATTTACTTGTAAATTTTCTATGAAAAAATCGTAGTTTCAAATTCAACGTGTTTATAAAAATCTTTAATTGTAGTAAGCTCTAAAACTAATAATTGATAACCTATTGAGATATAATATATTGGAGTAAGAAGTTACATGCATAAATAATAAAATTGAAGAGATATGTTTACCAATGGAATAAAATTCATTTATTATTAATAACTAAGAAAAATTATGTTAGATCTATTAGAATTAGAATAAGAAGAAGTTACCCCAATGTACTTAGATTTTTTTACGTAAATTAGGATCATAACATGTTCAATCAATTATTTATAATAATAAAAATATGTTTTTTTTCAGAAGAGGAGATTAGCCACGGAATTTTTGGGAGATCAAAAAAATATGGAAGAATACTGGTTATATTATATATGAACTAAAATTTGGACTGATTATATTTATCATGGCTACTCAAATTCAGATCACATGATTCATTATTTGAATAATTATAAATATTAGGAGGCTTTTATATAGGTGGTGTGTTTATATTTAAAAATGAATGTTCTAGGTATACAAATTATTGAGGAATTTAAATAGGGGAGGTGGTACATTACATAACACAAGGGTATACCCAAAAGGTAGAGTGAATTTGGATAAATGGAGTAAAAAGGATGCGGTGGTTCAAATCCTAGGAACTATAACCACTTTTTTATTAATGATAGTTTTGAAACTATTTGTCTTTACATTGTATAAATACATTACTTCTTGGGAGAAAATAAAAACAATAATTGATGAATTTAATTTTTAAATTTTTTATTATTTTCATTAAATAAATTAGAAATCCATTAATTTTTACTTATAGGAATATTGTTATGATGAAGAACATTTTCTATGTTTTATAGTAGAATAACCATTAAGTTGTCTTTTTTTCCTTTCCATTGTTTATAAACTATCTAATTTTAATTTGGTAGAATTTCTATAAGAAATATTAATATAAATTCATGAAATGAATCAAATATATATGAAATAGGAGATATATGAACTATTAGAGGTTTTCTATGATTTTTTCCTTTATCTAGTGTGTTTTTAAAAAAATCGATAAAGAAATTAAACAATTTGAAAAAATGAATCTTAATAAAATATTCAATATCATTTACTAGAAAAAATTATTATATTAGGGAATATTTGATTTTGAAACTTAATGTTAAATAATTATTTTTATGATCTTAATTTCATTTATTTTAATTCTAAAAAACATATATATTTATATATTAATTATAGAAATTGATGTTCTTGAGTGACTGTATAATTTTAAAATTTTACCAGCCTGTGAGGTATTATAATCCCATTGAAATATTCTCAAAATAAACATTTTTACCATTTTATTATTATAAATTTATAATTTCATATATAATATTTTATAATTATATTTTCAAAACATATAAAGAGAAAGTGTGTATCAAAGTGATTGATGAACCTGTTTTTAACCTCTCTATCCATGGAGAATAACTTTAGGTACTTTTGACATGTACTACAATAAAAAAATTTCATTACTCACACACCATTCAAGTAATTCTTAATGATAACACTTCATGATATGTGTCGAGGATGTGTTTATTTTATAAATTTCATTTTAGAGGATGTATACCAATATATATAGAATGTGTGATGTCTAGTCATTTTTATTGAGAAATAAAGGTTCAAAGTAAAAATAAATTTCAATATTTTATATATTACATTAATTATCTAATTAAAATTATATATATATATATATATGAAAATGTTTTATGTAAAATTGAAAATAGTAATTATAATGTATATAAGACAAAGATAAAATTAAAATAAAAGATAATTAAGGAATAATCATTTATTTTATTTATTTAATTCAGTTTTTACCAATTGAGAAATTCGTTTGATAGGGTTTTTTGGAGATGTATTTAACAGAAAAATAAGTATTTAATATTTACTAATATATGAATTATGAATCATTTATTATACTGTAAGTGCAACTTTTTTACTGATATTTTATATATTTATATCACTAATTACAAACTCAAAACCCATAAAGTAAAATTTAAAATATTTCATGATTAATATATTCTATTTTATATATTTTTAGATAATTAATTGTTGAAATATGATTATAAGAATTATTTAAATCATGATATTGTGGAAAAAATTACATAAATTTTACTCTTTGGGGAAGGGGGAAATTCTCAAGGAATTATGTATATATATTCTTCATGGGTGTAAATAAACAATTATGATTAAATTGAATGGAATAGAAAATCAATTATAAGACAATGGATTGATAAAAAAAGTATGAAATTATATGGGTGTAAAGGACTAAATAGATTCTATACTTTAGACTTGTATGTCCAGATTTAATTTGGAAAGATATTTTTCATTGAATTAATTGATAATATTTTTATAGGAATACAAAGGCTAAGTATAAAAGAAATTGTAAATAAATATTATTTTAAATTTTTTATTAACATTCCCATGTAATTTACTACCACAAAATTAAAAATTATTGAGTAATAATCACTCAATTACAATTTTTTTGGTGAATTTAGATATTTATAATTTATTTCCTAATTCAATTGAGTTACTTATTTTTAATGAAATAAATATTATTTGGTACATATATAGAATATAAAAATCCTCACATGATTCATTTTTATATTTATTGATAGAGTAAAGGGATTTTTTTTTTAAAAAACAATATGATAGATCATGTAATTTATTCTATGTAATCATAAATAAATTAAATTTTAAAATATATATTTGACCATGTAGTATAAATGAGTATGTCACAATATATATATTAAGCTATGTAAAATAAATTTAAGTGACCTTTAATCATAGTATTTAACAATAATGTTGTTGAAGTATTTCATACAATATAAATTAATGGAAATGGTTTACTATGAAGATAGAAAAACCAAAGTAACACATAATGATTTCTATGGTGGTTTAATGGGAAATGGATTTATTTATTATCATAAAGAAAAATTAAATAATGAAGTAATATCATATTTAATAATTGAATAATATATAATCATTGATAAAAATTATAACTAGAGAATAATGGATAACATAGACAATGATAGAGTAAAGTTTCTAGAGAAGAGACAATGACATAGAGACATTGATGGAAATTACTATGTCTCTAATATGAAATATTCATTAAAAAAAATTCATAGGAAATTTCAAAGGGAATATTTTCAAATCATCATATAGAATAAGGGATTTCATAGGAACTTAAAGTTATTGTCTTCAACAATATTGGGATTAAACTAAAAAAAATATGAATCTATGTTTTGAGGGTATATTTCCATGAAAATGGTTTCATAAAATATGATACCGAATATTGATAGTAATTCTAGTTTCGCTAAGAATGATTATGAATTTTAAAAAAGAGATAATAAATTCTTGAAGGGATCCAATCTATCCCCAGTTATTATTTTCATTTCATAAAAATGATACAATAATATAGACAAGGAATCAATATAAAATAAGATTTATCTGAAACATGTCACAATATAGGGAAGGAAGATATAGTTATATTAAAAAAGAATCTTAATTTTCAATAAAATAAATTAAATTAAATCCAAATAAATGATGATTATCATGGGATATGTTGATGATATGTAAAGGCACTAGGGGGATATTCAAAATATAAAATTTTCCAACCAAATGAGATATTATTTTTAAAAAACTAATCTAATCAAACCTATGGGTTTATAGAGATAATATATTCCATTAATATTCAAGATAAGTTATCAGAGGAAAATATTAAATGATTAAAATTTTATATAAAGACTTAAATTTTTTATAGACACATGGATTTATCCAAGATGAACACAAAAAATGTAGTTGGATTGGAAACCAAGATCAAAGAGTATGAATAATTTTTATAGTCAAATAAAAGAAAAAAAAGGGCATGGAGAAATCATATTTTAAATCTCTAAATTATAATATATACTTTTTATTTGTAAATTATTTGTATTATATGATATTCTATCCATTGATTTATAGTGTCCATGGAGAATTAACAATACTTAGTAGTTGACATGGAATTGGGAGAGATATATTTTTCATTGAATATCTGTTATAAATACTAGTTCTATAATGTTTCTTTTATTATGAGAATTTCGTTAAATTAAATATACAGACGTAGTTAATTGTTTACTCATTTTTATTCTTCATTATTCATTCTTATCATTAATTTATATTCATAAATTATATCTCTAAGACATAAATCAAATTTTATGGAATGAATCAGTCAGGTTTAATGATAATTTTATAATTACAATCATGTGTATTTAGATACATTTATTTAATTTCAATACTTATAGGATACCTGTCTTGATTTTGATTCATATTGAGCTGTGATATACATAGTACAATGAGGTCTTGTGGTGGTAATTAATAGCCTCAGGATAATTTAAATTGAGAAAAAGGGTCAATACACCATTTTAATAGTATGTTAGATATAATCCAATGAATCAATTCAAGGTAAGTGATATAATACTATAGATTCACTCATTGAGTAAGAGTAATTGTCAGATAACTTTTTGAGTAAGATTAATAATAACTGATTTCCATTTATCAGATAATTATATAATTGTTTTTTAAACTTCCCTAAGAACCCAAATTTTTTCTTACTGTTATATTTATTTCATTTTAATATTATTTTCATAACACCCTACCCAAAATAAAATTTTTCATTCTTAAAAAAAAGCGATAATGAGAAGAGTGAGTTATTAGAAGTCCTCCTCGAGAGATGACCTAAGGTTCCATTATATATCATGGATATTGAATTTTAAAAACTACTTCTATGTGCACCATGATAGTCACATGAGTTACCTTTAAAAGTAGCCACATTTTCATATAAGATTTATTTTATTTTAAAATTTAAGTTCTCTTCATTTGTATCATTATCTAAAAACCATAAAATAAAAAAATTAAAAAAATCAAATTCATCCCTCTATATCATCCCTTCTAAGTGAACTAACTATGAATATAATCAATTGAAATGGAATTATAAGTGAATATATCCTGAATATAATGAATAAACTATATAATTAATGTGAATTGACCATGAATCTGATTAATTTACCATATATTATATCAAAATTTTTAATTAATGTGATAAAAACCCATACATTTGAATTTAAAAACTACAAATCATGTGAAATCATTATTCCTTTGAGGTGAGACTTCAATGAGTAATTTTTGATAAATTTCCCCTATAATAAATTTCAGAATACTTTACTATGAATTTCAATCTACACAAATAAGAAATATTTCCCTTTTATAATGATGTAATATCACAATGAAAAAACATATTTTTAATAGAAATCCATTTCTATAGAGATTTTTGTGAATAGTTAACTATATAATTTGAATTTATTTTTGTAGAAACATATTTTGAAGACAATTTTATAATGATAAATTTATAATTAATTAGAGAAATTAAATTTCTAGATATAAGTCAATAGAATAAAAATTTTTAGTGAATAATTAATCACTCATGTTGGTATATTATAATCTATATCTATCTAATATATATGGTGAATTATAAAAGATTTTGACTGATATTAAAATATATTTAAAAACGAATATTGTATCACCATTTTTTATAGCTAATGACATGATATTATTTAATGGAAATAAAGATCTTAATAAATTAATCAATGATAATGTTTTTAAATATATTAATGAAATAGTAAAAGGGATGATTCAAGATAATTTGTTATATGAAATTTAATTTATTTAAATCAATATTTTATATGATAATGTTATATAAATTATTCCCCCAATAAAATGTGGGAAAATTAATGATATTATGAAAGGTATTTTGTGAGTATAATTTATAAATATAATGAACTTAATGTTAGTGGATATTTTTATAATGAGATATATTAAGTTTAATATGATTATATATTTTGATGCTATAGTTGACTATTAACAAACCCTAAAAAATATATTTTGACTAATGTAGAGATATATGGAATACAAGGAAGGATAAACTCATTTTTGAAATTTTCATTATAAATAAGTGTTATATATATATATATTTTTAGGATTTTATTTTTTATATGTTCCATGAATGATACCTTATTATAGAATATTGTAATCTAATTTATTATAATAATGAATTTATCTATGATTCATATGGTATCAAATAAATTAGGTATGTGGCCACCTAAAATGGGGATAAAACTTCTAAATCACATGTTTTAACCATTATCTTCATTTTGATACATAGTGTAAAGGGTGATATAAAGATAAAAGTTAAATTTTTCTTAAACTTAAAAGTGATTTTTTTATAATAAATTATAAAAATTTAGAAACATTGATTTTACCCACCCTCCTATATTTGTATCAATATTTTTTTTTGAAAAAATTGGAAGATATATGGGAAATAGTTCGATTTTATATATTTTTATCAAAATATATATCCTAAATCTATTCTTGAGATGTAACACATATAAAAATACATTATATCATTGTTTTACAATACATGGAAATTTATGAATTATCATTCATATTTTTATTTTTCCAACATCATATGATAATTAAATCATTCTAGGTAAAAATATGAGAAATAAATTTTCAACTATCATCATGAATATTTAGGAGTTATGATGATATGATAATATTAAGATGGGTAAAAATTCAAACATAGAAAAAATTTCAATTTTACTATCAAAATTATAGATTTTTTATACTGCTCCACTTTGAGTACATAACATGGAATATAACATGTCATCATATTGGTGGTAATTTGGGTGTATACTCTATTGTTATCTTATAGTATTGGATACAAATATTTATATACATGAACCATCATACTCTGATATCAATACATGAGAATAAACAAAACAACATGTGGTTGGATATGATATCGAAAATGGGAAGTTATTTTTTAAAACAACATGGATTTTTTACACCCATTTGATGGGTCTGAAATATTAAATATAGATTTAGTATGAACATTGATGTTTATTTGCACGATAATTAAAGTGATAACTACTGTTGTCATCTAAATATGTAAATTGAGGGATTTACTCATTTACTCTCATCACCCTACTAGGAAAATCAAGAAAGGATGATCTATAAAATATATGATTAATATATTATATGTATAATGGATTACTTAATTACATGGGAAAATATATTTTATGGGTGAGTATAATTAATAGTGATTATATAAAATAATTTTTATATTATTTAACATTTATGTGCCGATTCATACCCTTCCATGAATATTAAATTGGTTTAAGAATTAATTTTTTGATGAAATAAAATACCACAGGGCCATATGTAACTATATTTGATTAAGGTTCTATATTGGTATAAATATTTATAAAAAAAATATATAAATCCATCCAGATAGCTTTATATCAAAAGTAGAAATTATATGGGGCCAAAATGTCTTATATATTATGTGATATGATTTTATTAATACACAATTCACAAGGGGATTTTTATAAAATATAAGATTAAAAGAGATATTAATCAAATCCTCTATGATTTTAACTTATATCATGTAACAAATTTATGTTTCAATTGAATAGTAAGATTTCTCCATTATTTAGGAAAAAAGTGACACTACCATGTGCCATCAAATATCCCCCAAAGATATCGATAACCAATATCACATCTTATATTGACATGTAAGGAAGTGATGATCACTTTTTATTAAAATAATAATGAAGTTAAAAATGTACATAACTAGAAAAAAATGAAAACATTCATGACTGAATTTAAGGGTTTAGATAAATAGAACTATAATTCATGAGAAGAAATATAAAATTTCATACCGCTAATTGTACCATGATCCACTATTTTATCTCACCCTTACACCAATATATTAAACTTGTTTTGTTTTAAAAATTAAAAATAGAATAATAAATTACACTTAATGTTTGGATCAATAATTAAATTTTTATCACTATTAATTTCACGACCCGACCCATGTCTGGGCTTGAGCCGTAACTACCCTAAGCCCATCTCCATAGGTCAGGGTGTAGCAACTAACTTTTAATGCACCAAAATCTCCAAGAAGTATTTTCCTATGAACCTTTACACACACACAACAAACTCAATGAAAAAGTGTAGAGGAAATGGAAGAGATACAACACTTATATATATAAACCACAAATATGCATTTACCTCTGAATAGTACAAGTACAGAAAAGTAAATTGAGTGGAAAAGGTGAAAAATAAATTCCCTACCATAAATGTTCTAAAACACAGAAGTAACTAAAATGTAAATTATCTTTGAGATCCCCACTCTAGGATCCCAAGATATGACCACCATACGTGGTCCAACCACCCATATCCCTATGATCCTCTAAAGTCACGATCAACCTATCTTTCATCTCCAAGGGAACACGAAGTGTTGGAAAATACCAATAAGGGGTGAGTATAAAAATACTCAATAGGATGCCCAGAAGTTCAAAGGGAGTAGAAAAAGATTTATTGGAGAGGGGATATGTAGATAGAACATGGTAAAGTAAAGGGAGTGCAGCTCAACCTAATAAGAGAGTTAAGTAACCTCATCCAAACAGAAGGAGCTATAAATGTTGGGAATATAAAATTATTATCGAGTCTCTTCTACCTATAGTGGGAGATTAAACTCATCCAATCAAGAGAAACTAGACACGAGAAGCATGTGGCATACCCCATGCTTCATTGCCTCTCCTGGAAGGAGAGTAGAAAAAACCCAAAGAGTGCGCGTAAGAAATAGAATATATATACACATATGATAAACAAAGAAACCCGAATGATAGAGTAAGTGGATGTTATCTCACATCTTATCCCCTAAATGTGAGTAGCCAACTGTCCCACAAGTAATCACCATTGATGCCCAACATTGCACATGCCTTCCCTAAATAGCAATTCAAAGGGACTCAATCACCGCAACTTGATACTATCTGATTTGGGTAGAATTGTATCACCCTCATGAGTATGGGTTACATCGTAAGGATGCGTCTTGGTGGAAAAAGTATCCATCTTCCTCATGAGTCCAAAGGTACATCAAATCATGCCTGGTCACTGTCACACAATCGAGAAGTCATGTCAATGGCAAGGATCCATGCCCACCCTAGCTGGAGGATTCCACATGTCATCAGGTATTCATACCCTAATACAAAATGGGGGATCATCACTTGGAAGTTAATGGGGACCCGCTTCCTAGCCCCAATGGAGGGAAGCCCAGATCTACCATCCGGGACCACTTCACAGCCTAGTTTGAGGTAAACTGGGAACTTCCATCAAGGACCACTTCCCCACCCAGCTAGAGGTAAACATAGAACTCACATTAGGGAAAACTTCTCATCACAGCTATAGGAAAACCTGAAACTACTTTTTCTATCCCTACTAGATGGTACCTCTCATAAAAGTATTGAGGAAAACTATCCAACCCTGCTGGATGGTACCTCTCGAAAAATAATTTTGGAACATTAGATATTTCCTACTGGATAGTAACTCTCAAAAAAACATCGAAGAACTCTGGCCATCCTTGCTGGATTGTACATCTCAGAAAAGCATCAAGGAATAATGGTCATCCTTACTAGATGGTACCTATCGAAAGAGCATCGAGGAACACTGGACATCCCTTCTTGATAGTACCTTTAAAAACAATTCCACTACAGTCATCAGGTGCCACCCAGGATAGGATTCACATCTGAAACATCTCATATCATATCTCAAAGTCCATTATAGAAGGCTCTATCACATTCCATGCAAAAAAAACTCTGGATAGGATATTCACGGGCCACAATCCAAGTCCAAAAAAAGAAGATATGAGTTATAGAAGATTCATAAATTGGTATATGGTGTGTGTGGGTCCCACACAATGTGTGACCCCACCTCATCACATGGCCATGTACCTAGCCATACTCGGTTTATAAATTGTGAACTAGTACCCCTAGGCATGCTAGGTTTCTCCAAGATTACATGGAATATCTATGTTAGCATGTTTACTAGCGCATGATTCTCATAATTGATCTGGGGGACAAAAACATAATTTCACTAACATTCATCTTCAAATGGTATTGTATAACCAAGAACATCACACCATTCAAATCATTGTGGAAAAAGCATTCAAGATTGACTATTTATTCACCCCAAACTAACATCCGATGGAAAAGTTGTATAATGCTGCATTGTGTCTGTATGATGTCTTGTGGGGTCAAAGACTTTCTCTTGAAATAAATTATATGGATCACACCACTGTGAACCTCTCCAAAAAACACATCAGATTGAATACTCATTCATCCAAAAAGGATACCCGATGAAAAAGATGCATTTTTCCACAACACGTGTGAACCTGGCCTCATGGGTCCCACACCAAAATTTTGGTTTAACCACCCGAAATTGGTCTTGAAATGTCCACTTCAATATTAGGGTCCTAACTCCACTGACAGTTTGTCATTCTGAATCTGTAAGAGGGAGATACACTAGATACAATATCCCAAAATAATAAAAAATTTATTATTATTTGGTGGTTTGTTTACCCGAGGAAGGAGTTTAAAAAAGGTACCCACCATTGGTCTTAAAATTTTTATCTGAATGAAAAGGTCACATCACCATTGTCGGAATTTCAATTAGACGTTGCGTAGGGGAGTAATGACCGAAAAATAATATTTGATTAGAAAATAATAATAATAATATTTTATATTATTATAATTTATTTATTTTTAATATTTTTAACAATCAATAAAGGTGGGAACACATGGGAACCCACTTTTTTTCCTCCATGTGGGTCGTTACCCCCTCAACCCACATCACTATTTCATTCTTTTTTTATTTAATTTCATTTTATCTTTTTTCCCTCTCTCTTGCCCCTTCTTCTTCCAACAGTTCTCTACAACCCTTGTTTCGTCTGCCGCTCGTCCTTGCTCCTACAAAACCAAATATCCTCTCCTCATATCTGCTGCCCTAACTGGTCAAAAACAATGAAACAAATTTTATACACCCATAGATCTAATATCTACTTCCGTAGATCCCAAATCTATAGTCATCGTCTCCCAACCTCTACCTCTGTCCACCTTCGCTCGCTGCCACTCTACACCATCCTAGCCACCACATGCTTACGAATGCCACACCACCATTCCATGGACTCACCCAACACTATACCACCCTCTCCCGTGATCAATCAACGCTACATCACCTTGATGAAAATGCTTTCCCAACTCGGATAACATCACACGATAGTAAGTACACACGAATGAAATACGCATGTATATATGCACAAAAGGGATGTAGAAACAACAAACAATTATCAATTCAAAGATAAATTTTCACAAATATGAGGTGGAAGAGTACAATAATTCAATTATAACATACAATATAAGTATTTAACAAGTTTATATATTCATACTATGAGATATGTGATGACGTTTTAAACAGAATCAATTAATTTTTGAAGAACAAAACAAGGGGAAAAATAAAAAAATCAGAATGCCTACATGGATTTGGATCCATTCGTCGTTGAATTTCCCAAAGGAGGAGAGGAGGAGATCTCGCTTCCATTGGAAATGTTATGAGGAAAAAATAATTAGGAACCCGTAACAATATATTTAGATTAGGTCAAGGAACTACTCAACCACACCTGCCAACAGTCGAGGGATCCGAACATCCCACACTCTATCACATTAGGTTGAGCATTGGGAAAACAATGCATTATAAACTCAATGGAGGTCTCATATTTCCAATCTGAGACCCCATTCAAGTGTTATTAAGATTATCATCAATATTATAATAATTTTATTTAATAATTTTATTTACAGTTACGTCCCCGATAACTTTTTCAATAGAAGGCCCATGCTGAAAAAAGTTATATCCCACTTAGGGTAAGTGCCATTATCTAGACACAAAGATGGACTAATATTTCTTATCTAAGTATATATCTGTGATTTATTTTGTTTTGAGTAATTAAATGAATGAATTAATAAATTAATTCATCAAATTTACATACTAATAATGAGCAAGGGGTTCGAACATCCTGTTCTGACATATTTTATGTCACACCTAGGGTAAAAAATACATTCTAATCCTAACCGTTGTCTATAATTTCTGATTTAATCAACCATTTAGGTGATATTCCATTATTTATGAAGAAACTCTCATGAGAAATAAAAATATATTTATATTTTTATAAAATTAATTCGTGGAACATCGGGTCTCAGAATCGCACGCCGTCTCACCGCCTAGCTCTGTAAATATTTCTTGAAATATTTCACTGTATTATAAGGTGAATACTGGGTCTTTAGTTCATTCCCTCCTTAAATAATTTCATCCTTAAAAATAAAAAATAGGTAAATAACTCCAGAAACTAAGCTTTCAACTCGATCTCCCTCTCCCAAGAAACTCTAGGAAATTTCCATACTACCAAGGAACACGAACCAAGGGAATGGTTCGTCCTCATAAGGTCTTCTCATTCCGATAAAGTGTGTATAAACATGAACATATCTCATCATATGCGACATGTGGGAGACATCGTGAGCCCACTCCTATTATTGGCGGTAGGGAAATGTGGTAGGAAACCTCACAATCTCTTCTCACGGTCTTAAAAGGCCCGAAGAAACTCAGGGGATAGTTTTCCTCTCTTGACGAACCTCTACATCCCACATCACAAATAGAATAACTTCTTATCCCAGGAATATAGTCACATGATTCCATCCTTCAAAATATCCATCTAGTGAAACAATCAAGGATATCTGGGCATGTAAGATTCCACAGTGGATGAATCACAATTGAGACTCTCTTACACGCTCGGGAAGCGAAGGAGTTATCGCCATCAACTGAAGAAAATTGTACCCTCCTACTCCACCAGGGTCAGCTACATGGATGTTAATTGGTCCAAACCATCTCACACTAGGTGATACTATGACTTTATACTAAGGGAAGTTTCTACAACATTGTCCATTCCTAGCGTATAGACTCTCTTGAAGTCATGGTCCTTCAGGATGTTTAACCAGAATCATCGCCTCAAGTTAAAGTCTCTCTAAGGGGAGACACACCTGAGATACTGGTTGTCTGAATACACCATATAGTGATCTCCAAAAAGAGAGAATCTTCACATTATCAGGGTAAAGACTACCACTATCAGCACCAGGTAGTGAGTCGTGTAGTTATTTTCATGGGGTCTCCATCACCAAGACCTATACTTAATAACTACTATATCAAGGATTATATAGATCATGCACATGTACCAAAAAATAAGATAGGTGAGTAAAATCATCCAACCATAATAATATAGACATGTAAAGCACAAGACATACCCCATGTGTCTCTACTTCCGTTGGAAAGAGAGTAATCCCCCAACCAGATAATCCACTAAACTAACTTAGAGACATCCTAATCATAAAATGTCAAGTATAAAAACTCCATCGGCAATGCCAAGAACTGGTCCGACACTCCACTGTACAACTCTCCCATGAACGCACAAGTCAGAGGGACTCATCCACTACACCTAGATACTATCTGATTTCGATGGCACTGACTCTCCTTCAAAAATTTTTCTTTCATCATAAAAATGCATCTCGTTTGGGGAAGTACCACTCTTCCTCATGCATTCGTAGCTATATTGAAAATCATTGACACATGGTTACATCAACGCCCTGTTTCACCCGAGTAAAACCTCAAGAAACAAGTAGGGATCAAAGATTACTCAACAAAGTGAATAACATGTTCTACTAAAAAAATTAGAAAAGACATAGGGAGTACCTCTTGTCATCTTATGATCTACAGGATCATAGACATGCAAAGATTGTGGCTGAACACAATCCCAGCTGCCAGCTTCTTGAGCTAGACCTGGTCCTCCTGGTGAGGCTGGAAGGACCTCATAACATCATACCAAACCTCTAGCTTCTCATACTCCTCTTCTAGCATCTCCACCCTAGGGACCACCCTAATCACATTTTTATCTCTACCATGGTGGTCCACCTACTGCCTGCCTAGCATTCTCAACACATCTAGTCATGTAGTCTAACACCATATAACCTCACTCGTCACATGAATTACATTGGACCTACCTAGGTTGTCCCTGCACTTTTCACTTCCTCATCCTCATATGAATACATTCATGAGACCGATTATGGGGAGGTCTCATGTGTCAATATGTTGTCAGCTGACACATTCTAGCTATAAAAGACATCTCAACTCTATTTCACCCACTTCCATAACCAGCAATATGGAATCCCTATGACAAAAAGTTCTCTCTCAAATTATATTTCTCTACAACCCCATCATAGGTGGGGATGAACAAGGGTAAAATTATATTTTAGATCTCTCTATCATGTCCCTTCTCAAACCTCGATGCTCAGAAGTAGCCGTCATGGATCATGTCCAGAGAGTAGCATGCAAGGCATGTGAGCCTAGTTGAAAACTCATTCATCATCAACCCTCCCTACTGAAAATGGAGGAGCTCCTAATTTCAAATGGAGAACATGAATAAGGGGTAGTACTCCTCAAAAAATAAGAAGCTGGAATTTGTCCCATGAGAGTTATGAATCATCATGTATCTAAGAAACTAGACTACACGAATTCCCAACTCTTCTCTATGGAAAAGGATGGATGCCAAAGTCACCATATAATTTCTGGAGTCCGTATAATCATGAAGTGGTGGACCAAGGAATCTAGACATAACACTACTATCATAGGGTCTTGGTCACCACCTAACCTCAATGGTCTCTGGTGATGGAACTCTTGAAGAGTGCTCAACCAGCACACTTACTCAACCCCCACTGCTAGGGATGTATGATACTCAATAGGTGGGTGTACTGGTACCTTCTCAAATAAAGGAATGGGATCACATGATGGTTCATGAACTGAGGCATCATTTCTACCAGGGTCGTCTTTATGATATGGATCTAGTATCCTGGATGACTATCATCACAGAAAAATCATGAATGATATCAAGGTGTACCATATATAGATGAGAACACACACACACACACAATCATATATATATATATATATATATCAACAACAACAATGGGTAGTTGACTCAAGAAGGAAACTAAAATACTATATCCTATATGATGGATGTACCATTGTTCCCTGCAATGAGTGTCTCAAGGTTCCTAGTTGACAAACATGTAATTAGGGTCCTGGTGAAGGAATATGTTGTTTGCATGCACTATCACTAGACTCCCTGGCCTAAGTTCTTCTCTTGAGACACTTCGACACTATTTCCCTAAACACAACAAATACCTTTTTAGGTAACCATCCATAAAACATCCCAAGGTTCCAACCACCTCTGATACCACTTTTTCACGACCCGAACCACGCTAGGGATGAATCCACAACTTCCCCAAGCCCACCTCCATAGGCCAGGATGTGGAGACTAGTGATGAAGGCGCAAATATCCCAAGGAGGACTTTTCCTGAGACCCTATACACACGTACCTAACCAACTCAATGCAAAAGTGTAGAGGAAGATTAAGATACACAAAACTTCTATATATTTACAACAAATATGCATCGAACTCTAAACAGTATAAGTACACAAAAGTAAACTGAAAGGAAAATGAAAAAAAAAACATGTACAACTAGAAAAGTTCCAGAAATTGGATGCAACTGAAAATTTAAATAGCTAATTGATCCTTACTCCAAGATCCCAAGATAAAACCACTATTTGTGGTCCAAGAATACGTATCCCTATGCTCCTATAAATACAAGATCAACCTATCTATCATCTGAATGGGAACATCATGTGAAGGAAAATCCTAAGAAGTTGTGAGAATAAATATACTCAGTAGGATGCCCCAAAGGTTTAGGAAAAAAAAGATGTATTAAATTGGGGAGAAGTAGATAGAACAAGGTATAGTAAAAAAAGTGTAGCTCAACCCAACCAGAGAGTGAAGTAAGCTCATTCAAACACAAGGAGATAGAAAGATTGAAAAGTTGAACTTTTACTTATGTCTTCTCTACCTATAGTAGGAGAGTAGACTCATCTAATCATGAGAATCTATACATGGAAAGCACGTGGCATGCACTATGCTCTTTTGCCTCTCCTAGAAGGAGAGTAGGAAAAACCCATAGAGTGGGTATAAAAAATAATATACATATATTCTCAAAAAAAGAAACCCAAATGAGAGAGTAAGGGGATCTCCATATCACAGATCATCCTAAGAAGGTGAGTAATCAGTAGTCCAAAAAGTAACCAACATTGATGCCTAACATTCCAAATTTCTTCCCTGAACATCAGGTCAACGAGACTGAATGTAATGACCCAACCCTAGTTACCTAGAGTCAGTTAATTATTACATAACATTGGCATTGATCAAAAGGAAATCATGTCCGGAAAGATCGATCGGTTTTGTATTATTTCAAACAATATTCTTACATAAGTTCAAATTTACATCTTCATAAGAAATAAAACACTAATTTATTCTATTATAAAAATTTAATCCTCCTAGATTATCCTTGAAAGTCACTCATAACTAACTTCTTAATATCCTGGGAAAATGAAACAAAAGAAATGGGTCATCTCAAAAACTCAGTAAGGGTAAGAAATACAGTGGAAGATAACATAAATATTAAGTATGTTGAATAATTGAAAACACATTCATTTACAAATAATAAACATGAACACTTTTATTGCAGGAATATGAGATGAGTAAACAATTCCATAATAAAAATAATAATGGGTATTCTACTAGTGAAATGAACACATGAACCATCAATTTTATTTTCATAAGCTGGGAATTTATAATTCCAAATATTCTGAAACATTTTGTTAAGGCCTCGACCAAGATGTCTAAAAATGATTAAGGCCTCAGCCAAAACCATCTATAAAATTCGGAAAGGCCTCGGCCAATTCCATGTCTAGTTGTCTCATGAGACCTACCAATTCATCGAGGAACTATAGTGGGATCCACCCATCACTTACTATGTCCAATACACTCCTCATATAAAAATGTTGAAATATAACATAAACATTCACATTAAAACAAGCATACAAAATATCAATACTTTAACCATAAACCATATATGGTATAAGAATAACACATCCACTATCAAAAATATCACAAAAACTTCAATACAATATGGAAGATTTGTATCATAATGAATTGACTTCACACAAGTATAAAATCGATCAAAGGATGTTGACATAGATGAAATAAAAACTATTTGAGAGAAATATCTCTTTTTTTAAATCATTTAAAGATACATAATTTTAAAAGAACAAATTTATTATGAAAATATTCTTATAATATTGTAAGTGAATATTTTATGATGTTATAATGGTGGAGAATAACTGCACACGCCTTAAAAGTTAAAAAAATACATTCTTACCTTAATTTTGTCAAAAAGTTAGTAAGGTGCCTTGTTTGGAAAACGACTGAAAGATTCTTTTCAAAACATATATGTTTAAATAACGGTATAAATTAATTTACCCATTTTCTAGTAAATAGTTAAATTGTTCTGAAATACATTTTTAAGAAACATGGATGTTGATGATAAAGAGGTCCTAATAGATACTTACGCAAAAACAACCTTGGATAATAAAGAGATTGAAGAATTAACCCTTACCTTTTACTTTTCCTTGGTTGAGGGTAGGTTAACCTTCTATATAATGGTGAAATAATAGTTATTAAATTATAGAAGAACTATATACATTAATATGATATAATATATGATCTTCTAATATTTTTTTGTTAATAATATTTCAGTATTATCATTATTTCGGGTGTTAACAGATTCGTTTTCCTTTATATGCTTTGTTATGTAAGTAATGTTTGTTATAGATCGGATGTATCTTATTCATATTCAGAATTATAGTAAGTATTTAAACCTTATATTTAATCACCAAATTAAAATTATTCATGAATGAATACTATGGGGAATGAATCTCACCGTGTTCATGGAGACGGTAATCCGTACGTACACATGACTGAAAATATCATTATTTTGATTAAAATCCTATATAATTGGATGGTATATCATATATACAGAATAATTATCATGTTATATTTATTATTTAAATCAATTATATATCATTATTATATCCATCCAAATAATAATGTATTGAATAACAACTACACCACGACGTGGTGACGGTAAGTCGTACGTCCGCACGTATGGTGACATGTCATTCAAAGGATGGATAGAATAATGAATATGGTGTTACCATATTTATAATAATATTTCAGTATATAGAAGATACTGGAGTTATAATTTTATAATGGAAACAATAGAGAAATAGAAAGTGGGAGAATAAAAAAACATGAAAGATGTGATGAAATATTTACCTCTTCTTCGGGTTCTTCCTTTTAATTTGAATAAAAGAGATCCTTAAATTGGATTTATATCTAAATTAAGTACTCTAGGATGAATGGATGATAATGTATAGGTTATTTGGGTAGTTTTTGTCCAAGAAAAATGGCTTTTAAGGTGTGAATTTGAGAGAAGGTAAAGTGCCCTTTTATAAGAGGGGTGAAGGGCACCTTAAGAAAAGATTAAAATATTATTTTATAATAAAATAATATTCAGTTTATAGTTTCTCATAAATAAATTATTTAAAGTATATGGTGGTTATGGGTTGAAAACTACTCAACCAATAGGTTTTAGACAGGTTTGGGTCACTATAGTAACCTTATCTTTTATATTTAACTCTTAGTTAAATAGTTTTACATTTATCATGCCTCTTTGTAGTTTTATATTATATGGTTCATAAACTTACTATAAATTTACAAGAAAACCCCAAGTGGTTCATTAATGATAAAAATATAATTATATAAGTATTTTTGGATTAACCTTATATATTTAGGATTATTATATTAACCAATAATGTTGTATTTTTTTAAAAACTCATTTATGTCAATTTTTACATTATTTAATATTTGATTTTTATTAATGTCTTAAAAACTTTATTACTTAGAAATAAATACATTTAATCAACCCTAACATGTCATAGTCACATATAAGTTTTTTTTATGGCATCAAAACTTAAAAATTATATTTATTTAAGTATTTATAATAACATTTATTGGATTGTTTTACTAATAAAGAAAATACTGCTTCATTATTGCCTCCTATATAAATATATTTATTTTATGTCTAAAAATTATAAATAAAATATCATGAGATAGGAAATGTTTTTATCTTTTTAATGACTTTTTTCAGTCTAATATATCAATTATATAACCTCATATAAAAGTTTTTTAACTAAAAGATATTTTCTTTTGTTATTTTTGTCTTTACTTTAGATTGTTTAATATAAAATGTCATTATCACTCCCATGTGGCTAGATGGGGTCCCAAAATCGACACAAGGATGCCCATGGTCAAACATGTATCATAAAATAGGGTTATGACACGTGTTAGTGTAATTTATTATTATAATAATATTATATTTTAACCTTATTTACTGGATTTACCCCTTTAACCACGGTAAATAAAATATTTACTGAAGTAAATATTCAAAATGTCTAAAAATAAAAGCTATATATTTACACAATTGGGACCTCTTTATTCCCAATTTGGAATCAATTTTTCCAAATTCAGAACAGATATGTGGCAGAAATTAATTTAAAATTAATTCCCATTGTCAAAACAAAAAGCATGTTTTTATGAAATAATAACTTTCAAAAGATTGAGACTTGTTTATGTTCAGTTTAATTATGTGATTACATAAAATGACTTGAATTATATTAAATGATAAAAATATAATTTAATTATACTTAAAAACCATTAAAATATATAATTTAAGACTTTAAAATATTTCAATTTAAAAAGTTGTTTTTAATTAAAATTTAGTATTTTCACTATTCATCAACAATTGAATGTTTTTAGAAAAATACCAAAAAATTAACCTAAGATAATTTAGATATTCCAAATAAAAAAATGAAGTCCATTTTGAAAGATATAATTTATTAAATTTCAACATGTTGGTATTACTATTCATAACTACTAGTATGATTGGTTGCAGTGTTTTAGAATCTCGAAGATGCGTACAATTCAAGTTATTGCATTATTCAAAGTAAAATATACCATGGATTCATGGGGTGTTACATTCTACCCTCCTTCAATAAATTTCATCCTCATAATTTGAAATTATTTTTTTAATATAAAAGATTAAAATAGAAAAATACCTTTGTGGAAAACCCACATCAGAAATTGGGTTAATTAAATTTAGTCTTAATAAGAGGGAAAGGGAAATGAAAATTTCACCACCAAATTATGATCTCGATTAGGAGAACATTGGTGGAAATTAAAGACACATAATTGGAGGGAAAATTTGAATATTTATAGAGAGTTATTGTGGACATCAACTACAAACAAGTGTAAAATTGAGGGCTTCAAAACCATCAAAATATGATGATTTAAAATATCATCAGTTCAACAAAACATAAGGTATTAGGATAACACATTTTTTGTTATAATATATCTTCCCTAAAGTTTAATAATTAATTTATTCATAGAATAAGATAATATATATATATATATATATATATACATGACAAGTAGAGTTTAATCCTTCAACTAATTTCTACCACAAACTCAACTTTCACTCCAAAAGATAATAAATCTCAAAAATATTCTATATATCCAAATCTTATAAGGTTAAATTTTTTAACATACATCATTTAAATGAAGGAAACTATTTTTTAATAACCAGGGACATCCTGTAGGCTCGTGGTAGGTAATAAAGCCTTATCGCACTATGGTTGTGGGTTCTATTCCTAGAGCATTGTCCGATGCGAGGGGTCATCGCCCAACCTGCTAGTTGTCCTTTTCCTAAAACAATAGTATTATAATATTAAAAAAATAATATTAAGAAATTTTTTATCCTTAATCTATACCATCCAATTTTCAACTTTATCCATTCCACCATTTATAGTTATCTAAAATACCTTTGTCCAGAATCTATAAAAAAGGTCTCTAAATTCCAAAATCAATTGTAACATTATATTCCCCCAACAAAGTAAAGTTTCTCTTATTGTCACATAATGGAAATATGATTACTTTCATCATATTAAAATATTAACAAAAATAACAAGTACTACAATACAATCCTTAAATATATAACATTATTATTATAACCAAAATATAATTCCTGAGTCCAAAAACACAAATACATTAATTATTCCAATTCAACTGTAGTAACAGCATAAGCATGTCCTTGCTCCCCCGTCCTTTTATGAGGTAAGTTTCCTTGGTTCTTAGGACATTCATTTTCTTAGAGTCCCATTTCTATACAATTTTAGTATTCCATATTGACATCAACTTTCTTTCCCTTGCAATCACGAGCTTGGTGGCCTTTTTCTCCACAGTTGTAACAGACTCCCATTCCTTTTAGGCAAGTACCACAGTGTTTCTTCCCACAATTATCACATAATGGAAATTTTTTTTATCCCTTTTCCCCTTTATCTATCTCTTGATCCACCATTCTCTTGTTCTCTTGCTTTACTTTATTGTCATAAGATTTAGAGGATTTATTTTCAGTCTTGATAGAGCATGAGACAATATCTTTGCATGATAAGAAGGTTTGTGAGACTAAAGCTGGCTGAAGAAATGGTTTTAACTCATCAAAGAATTGATAAATATTACTCCTTGGGTTACGTATATAATTTTTTGCATGCCTTGATATCCTTCTAATGTTAGCCTCATACATTGCGAAATTATCATCCTCCATTTGCCTCAGACTTAGAAATTGCCTTTTCCATATCCGATTGATGGTCATGAGAAAAGTATTTTTCTATGAAAAGATCCTTAAACTACCTCCATTCCATAATGGACGCTTCTTCACCTTCCTTTGTGTTTTGAATCAATGACCACCATTGATCAGCATCTCCAGTGAGGTGATAAACTGCCATGAAATTTTTTTCCCTTTCACTACTCCCCAAAGCATGAAATAATTTCTCTAAGGAATTTATCCATTCCTAATCCACTAATGGATTTGTACTCTTATTGATTGTTGGTGTTTATTTCCTCATGAAGTGGTCAAACATTGATCTTCCACATTGTTGATTAGGGTTCTCTATACGGGTAAGGTTAATATTCATAACCTGTGTGAGTTGTCCAATTATGGTCATAAGATGATCCACACAAGTTGCATCACCAGCTCCACTATAATTATCTTGAGTAGGAGGGAAATCTCTACATGGATTACATTCATTGATACAGTTTCAATTTCTTCCACTAGGAAACGTTTCTAAACAATGTCATACACTAGATTAGTTTATGAATCGCAATACATAAATCCAAACTTGAAAAACATTTAACTTAAATTGAACAGTTTATAGATATAATCCATAATCATAAAAATGTTTTCATTGAGGAATTATATACTCATAAACCCTTCGTAATGGTTTTAAAAGAAAATAAGAATTATCCTAAGCTTATCCCCCAAGAGTATTATAACCAAGAGTGTAGCAAGGCCCGTTGTCATGCACCAGTTCCCGTTCGAGTCTACCTCAAAGCGGTGTTTTCAGGTTTTACCCGTAGGTACATCTGCGGCAGATCCTCCTCTACCTGCCCGTATCCAAATAGGGATGTATTTATTGGAAAACTCACAAAATAGATACAAGACAAAAAATTCTATGAATTTCTTCTATACTAATCCTCAAAGTCTATCTTAGTATAATGTTCTCTAATCAGAGTTTATCTAAATCTAGTTTCCAAGGTTATTTCTAAAATTCTTTGGATACTAACTGTAACGCCCCAACCCTAGTTACCCAGAGTTAGTGCGTTATTACATAACATTGGAATGATCACAAATAAGTCATGTCCCGAAATTCGATTAGTTTAGTATTATTTGAAACAAGATTCATATATAAGAGCATCTTTACAACTTGAAAAGAAATAAAACACTAATTTTTTTAATTAGAAACATCCAAGCCTCCTAGATTATGCCTACAAGTCACTCATAACTAACTTATTCATATCCTTATCAAATTAAACATAATAATTTAGTGAGCTCAAATACTCAGTAAGGTTAAGAAATACAGTGAAAGATAATATAAATATTAAGCATGGTGAATAATTGAAAACACACGGCTTTACCAATAATAAACATGAACACATTTATGTCAGGAATATGAGGTGAGTAAATAATTCCATAATAAAACATAATCATGTGTATTATACTATTCAAATGACCACATTAACCATCAATATTATTTTCATAATGAGGTAATGTATAATGTCAGACATTCTGAAACATTTTCTCAAGGTCTCGGCCAATACATCTAATAATTATTAAGTCCTTGGCCAAAACCATATATCAAATTGGGAAAGGCCCAAGCCAATTCCACATCTAGTTGTCTCATGAGACCTACCGATGCGTCGAGGAGCTATATCAGGCTCCACTTATCACTTACTAAGTCCAATACATTCCTCATTTGAAAAGGATGAAATATAACATAATCATTCGTATTAAAAATAGCATATGAAATGTCAATACTTCAACCATAAACCATGAATGGTATAAAAATAACACATCCATAGTAAAACATATCTCAATACATTCAATACAATATGTATGATTTGTATCATAATGAATCCACTTCAAACAAGTATAAAATCCATTAAAGGATGTTGACATAGATGAAATCAAAACTATTTGAGAGAAATATCTCCTTCTTTTTTATTGAAATCATTTAAAGTCACATCATAATAAAATAAAAAATTTATTTTGAAAATATTCTTTTATGATTGTATGTTAATCTTTGATGATGTTATAACGGTGGAGAATAACCGCACCCACCGTATAAGTTAAAAAAAATACATTCTTACCTTAATTTTGTCGAAAAGGTCGTAAAGTACCTTGTTTGGAAAACGACTAAAAGATTATTTTAAAAACATATAAGTTCAAATCAGGGTATAAATGTCTTTAACCCATTTTCTAGTAAATAATAATTTTTTTGAAATACATTTTTATGAAAAATGGAGGTGGATGATAAAGAGGTCCCAGTAGATACTTACGTAAAAAAAATCTCAGATAATAAAGTGATTATAGAATTAACCTTTACCTTGTACTTTTCCTTTGTTTAGGGTAGGTTAACCTCCTGTATAATGGTGAAATAATTTTCATTACATTATAGAATAATCATATACATTAATAAGATGTCATATATGTTCTTTTAATATTTATTTGTTAATAATATTTTGGTATTATCGTTGTTTCGGGTGTTAATTGATTCGTTTTCCTTTATATGCATTTTTATGTAAGTAATGTATATGATGGATAGGTTGTATCTTATTCATATTAAAAATTATATTAAGTCTTTAAACATTATTTTTAATCATCAAATGAAAATTATTCTTGAATGGATACGATGAGGAATGAATCTCATTGTGTTCATGGAGACGGTAATCCGTACGTACGCATGAGCGAAAATAACATTATTTTGATTAAAATAATCTATAATTGGATGGTATATCATATATACAGAATAATTATCATGTTATATTTATTATTGAAATCAATTATAAATCATTATTATACCCAGCCAAATAATAATGTATTGAATAACAACTACACCACGATATGGAGACGGTAAGCCGTACGTACGCACATGTGGTGACATGTCATTTAAAGGATGGATAGAATAATGAATATGGTTGCACCATATTTATAATAATATCATAGAATATATAAGATACTGGATTTATTATTTTTTAATGGAAACAATAAATAAAGAGGAAGTGTAAGAAGAAAATAACTTGAAAGAGGTGATGAAATATTTACCTCTTCTACAAGTTCTTCCTTTTGATTTGATCAAAAGGGATCCATAGGTTGGATTTCTGACTAAATTAAGGACTCTATAATGAAGTTAAGATAGTGGAGAAAATATTTTTTCAGGATTTGGCTGATCCAAATGTCTTAGAAGGTGTGAATTTGAGATAATGGGAAGTGCCCTTTTATAAGAGGGGTGATGGGAACCTTAGGAAATGATTGAAATATTATTTTATAATAAAATCATTTTCGGTTTCTAATGGATCCAAAATAAATTATTTAAAGGATTAGGTGGTTATGGGATGAAACTCACTCAACCAATAGGTTTTAGATAGGATTTTGTCACTATATTAACATTATCTTTTAGATTTAACTCTTAAAAAATAGTTTGACATTTACCAAGCCTCGTTGTATTTTTATATTATATGGTTAATAAACTTACTATAAACTTCAAAGTGAACCCCAAGTGGTTAATTAATGATACCAATATACTTATATATGTCTTTTTATAGAACCATAGATTTTTAGGATTATTATATCAACCAATAATATTGTATTTGTTTTAAAAACACATTTATGTCAATTTTGACATTATTTAATAATTGATTTTTGTTAAATTTATAAAAACTTTATTTCTTCAAACTAAATACCTTTAATAAACCCTAAAATGTCATAGTCACCTATAAAATTAGTTTATGGCATTAAAACATTCAGATTATATTTATTTTATTATTTATAATATCATTTATTTGATTGGTTCATTAATTAGGAAAATACGGCATCATTATTGTGTCTTATATAAATATATATATTTTATGTATAAAAACTATAAATAAAATATCATGTGTTAGGAAATATATTTTTATTTATACTGACTTTTTATAGTCGAATAGATCAATTATATAACCTCATATAAAAAATGTTTTTCTAAATGATATTTTCTTTTGCTATTTTTGTCTTTACTTTAGATTATTTAATTTAAAATGTCATTATCACTCCCAAGTGGCTCCATGGGATCCAAAAATTGACCTAAGGATGCCCATGGTCATAAATGTATAAGCTAATATGGTTAGGAAACTTTTTATGATAATTTATTATTATTATAATATATTTTTAACCTTATTTACCAAATTTACCCCTTTAACCACGGTAAATAAAATATTTACTAAAGTAAATATTCCTAATGTCTAAAAATAAAAGTTATCTATTTACACAATTTGGGCCTCCTGATTCAAAATATAGAATCCATTTTTCCAAATTCATAACATATAAGTGGAAGAAATTAATTTAAAATTAATTCCCATTGTCAAAATAAAAAGTGTGTTTTTATGAAATAATAACAATCAAAAGATTGACACTTGTTTATGTCTAGTTTAATCGTGAGATTAAATAAAATGACTTAAATTATGTTAAATGGTGAAAATATAGTCTAATTATACTTGAAAACCATTTAAATGTATAATTTAACACTAAATTATTTCTATTAAAAAATTTGTTTTTAATTAAAATTTAGTATTTTCACTATTCATCATAAATTGAAATTTTTCATAAAAATACCAAAAATCCACCCTAATCATACATTGATATTTAGAATCCAAAAATGAATTCATTTTTGAACGATCAAATTTATAAAATTTCAATAAATGGGTATTACTATTCATAACGACTAGTTTGATGGGTCACAGTGTGTTAGAATCTCGAAGATGTGTATAATAAAAGCTATATCATTATTTAAAGGGAAACATACAATGGAAGCTTGGGGTGTTACACTGAATTAATGAACCTTGATATTACCCACTTTGGGAGGTACTATTTCTCCCTCACTGATTTGGTTCACGTCGCAAGGACGTGTCATGGTGTGAAAGAATCACTCTTCCTCGTGTGTCAAAAGTTATGTTAAATCATGACTCATCATTTTCAAATAGTCAATAGGTCATGTAAAATTAAAAAATCTATTCCTATACTTTCTAGAGGACTCAAATTTTCATTGGGTATCCTTGCCCTAGTACGTAAGGGGGGATCATCACTTTGGAGTCGTTGAGGACCCAATGCCCATCCCCACTGTAGGGTATCTCCGAGAAATAATCATTGACAAGACCCACTTCCCATCCCCTCTAGGGAGATGCGCAGAACTTCCATTGGGGACCATATACCATCTCATTTTGTGGTAAAACTAGAACTTACATCAGGGACCACTTTGCAGCCCAGCAGGAGGTACACCGAGAACTGCCATCAGGGACCACTCAGAAAAGCATCGAGGGACACTAGCCATCCCTTATGGATTATACCTTACAGAAAAGCATCGAGGAATACTGAATATCCCTATTATATGGAACCTCTCAGAAAAGCATTGATGAAATCTATCCATCTCTACTAGACAATACCTCTTGAAAAATCATCGAGGAACACAATCCATCACTATTGGAAGTACCTCTCAGAAAATAACAGAGGAACACTGGACATCCCTACTAGATGGTACCTCTCATAAAAACGACCACTAAAGTCATCAAGTTCCACCCCATGTAGTTGTCACACCTAGAAAATCTCACATCGTATCTCAAAAGCCACTATGGAGGGTACTATCGCGTTCCACACAGAAAAACCCTAAATATAGGCTACTCACGGGCGAAAACTCTGAGTCCAAAATAAGAAGATACACGTTATAGAAGATTCTTAAAGTGGTACATGGTGAATGTGGGGCCCACAAAATGTGTGATCCCACCTCATCACTTAGTCATGTACCTAGAAAAACTCAGGTACTAAATTGCGAACTTGTACCCCTAGGAACGCCAAGGTACTCCTAGAGTACATGGAACGTCTAGACAAAAAGAAGATTACCTCACAATTTTCATCATTGATCCAGGGCCCAAAAACATAATTTCAATGACATGCCTCCTAAAATTTCCCAATATAACCAAAGAGATCACATCGCAGTGACCCATGTGAAAAAGCACGCAAGATCGACTATTTATTCACCAAAAATATTTAACAAATGGAAATGTTGTATAACACCATATTATGCTTGAATAACTTCCTATGATGTTCACTCCTTGGTCCCAAAATTAAATATAATAATCACAGCATTGCAATCCTCTCAAAAAAACACATGAGATCGGAAAATCATTCGTCCAAAATGGATACCCGGTAAAAAAATATGCATTTCACCGCAACACGTGTGAATCGGGTCTCATGGGACCCACATATCAATTTCAATTTAAGCACTCAAAATTGGTTTTGAAATGTCTGCCTCCTTTTCAGGGTCATGAATCCACTAACGGGTTGTTATTCCGACTCTGTTTGAGGGAGATACATTGGATACAATATCCTACAATAATAAAAAAATTATTATTATTGGGTGTTTCATTGACATAAGATAGGAGTTCAAAAAAGGTAATGAAAATCAGTCATAAAATTACCATCTCAATGATATGGTCATGTCGGCGCTGATGACGTGTCAATCAGACGTCGTACGAGGGAGTTATGACTGAAAAATAATATTTGATAACAAAATAATAACAATACTATTTTATATTATTGTTATTTACTTTTAATATATATTTCTATTTATAAATAAATATGGGGAATGCATGTGAACCTCATTTTTTTTCTTTATGTGGTTCATTCCCCTCTTACCCAACGTCTATATTTATTTTTTTATTCCATTTCATTTTATATTTTTTTTATTTCCTCACTCCTATCCCTTCTTCTTCCGATTATTATCTGCAACCCTAGTTTCATCTGCCACCCTTCCTTCCCCCTCTAAAACCTAATGTCCTCCCCTCATATATTCTTCCTTAACTGGTAAAACATATCACAAAAGTAGATATACACCCATAGATCTCAAATATACTCTTGTAGATCCTAGATCTACAATCGTCGTCTCCAAGCCTCCAACTCTGTCCGCCTTGGCCCACCACCGCGTTGTACCGTCACAATCACCGTGATATTAAAGACACCGTATCACCCTTCCATAGGCTGGTACGACATCGTACTACACTTTCTTATGCTCAATCAACATTGCATCACCTTAAAAGAAATACTTTCCCAACCTGAATTGCATCGCACGAGAGAAAGCACACCCAAAAGAAATACGCATGTATATATGCGCAAAAGGGATGGAGAATCAAAAAAATATATCAATTCAATGATAAATTTTCAAAAATGTTAGGAGGAAGTGTTCAATGATTCAATTATAACAAACGAAATAATAATTTAACAAGTTTATGCATTCATACTATGAGATATGTGATGAAGTAATAAACTTAATCAACGAATTCACAAAGAATGAAACAAGGGGTGAAAATAAAAAAATCAAAGGTCCTACCTAGTTTTGGGTCCATTCATCATTGAATTTCTAAAGGGAGGATAGGAGGAGAGCTCACTGCTGATGGAAAGGTTATGAGGTAACCCAAATTAGAAACCCATAATGACTTATTTATATTTTTTCATGGAACTTCTCAACTGCACCTTTGAACATTCAAGGGATCCAAACATCCACACCCTCTCACATTATGTTGTTATTAGGGAAAAAACAACATTATGAACTCAACAGAGATCTCATATTTCCAATCTGAGACCTTGTTCAAGAGTTATTCAGATTATCATCCAAAATAAAATAAATTTATTTAATAAATTTATTTACTATTACAACCTTGATAACTTTTTCTACAGAAGGACCAAAATGACAAAAGTTATGTCCCACCTAGGATAAACGACATGCAACATACTCAAATATGACCTTATATTTCTAATCTAAGTCTCTTTTGATGTTTTATTTGTTTTTGATTATTAAATGAATGAATTAATATATTAATTCATATATTTAACATACTATCCATGAGAAAGGGATCTGAATGTCCTATGTTGACATATTTTATGTCATGCCTAGGGTAAAACACATGATACAGACCTAAACATGGACTCATATTTCTAATCCATTCAACTATTTATGAGATATTACATTGTTTCTAAAAAATGGTGGGTGTGCAATAGAAATATTTTTAATATTTTAATAAAATTAATTTCGGGCACACCGAGACTTGGAATCACACAATGGCTCCACGCCTAGCTCTAAAAAAATATAAAGAAATATTTAAATGTGTTACAAGGAGAAAACTAGATCTATATAATTAAAAAGTTTAAGTTCACTTGTATTAATGTTTTCATTATAGGTGGAGGTAATTTGGAGGTCTAACGATAAAGTTGAAGAAAAATGGACCAAACCACATAGGAATCTGTACATACTAGTAGACATAACCACACACTTCAAACAAATAGTTCCACCCATTGTATTGAATTTTTTTTATGGTCCACAATTCAATGGGATACAACTCTCTTGAATACACCAAATCCCAATTTTTCCATTATAGGACCCAAATGAACCTATCTATCAAGGATAAAGAATCCAAACAAAGCCAAACTTTTAGTTATGTATTTTGGAATTATCTAGAATTTTATACAATATGAAGACATAATATTTGAGGTAGTGACATAGGGGATAATTTTAAAGAATTTTTTTACATTTTTTCAAATCCTGATAAGGAAGTTTACTAGCTGAAAATTATGGGCCAAGTGGTATCTCTAAATCAATATTCCCAAAACCACATTTCATTTTGGCTATAAAAAGGCACATTTGGCACCTCATTTGGGAGTTTGACCAAGAATAAAATCTCTAAAATTTTGGATACCCATATGATTCCTCTCCTCATCCTTTAAGTGTTAGAGGCTATGGTTTGTTCTATATGAACATATATGGCTTTATCCCATTCCATGGAGTTCAAAATTATAAGTGACCACCTGGAGAGGGAAGTGATGTAAATAGTGAGTAGTATGTTTTTAATATTGGAATTATATTTTTAATTCGTAGAATTTATGTTGTATTAATTAATAATCTACTATTATTTAATTGAGTAATTTATTGGTATGACATACTCAACTAATATGTTCATTTTTGGTTTTACCCATTAATGTGATGCTTCACTCACCTTTCATCACTTTTTATTTATCCTTTCAATTTCCATGTTCGATTAGTTCATATTGGTCAGTTGGACTCTCATAAAATCTTCCATGACTGTGTAATTTCATTTCATGGTATCACATTTAAATAATATCAAATCCTTTACAATAAATAATGTTAATAATTTGCTACGTTGTGAGCTTCTTTTGTGTTGTTGAAAAAAATCACTCAATCATTTGCTATAATTGGTGAATGATTATGTGTTTCCAACTATAAATTAGGTGGTATAGTAGTATAAAATCATTAACATCTTTTTTAGGTTTTACAAACCATGTATTGAAATATCTACACCCTTTATATTGAATAAATTAAGGATGAGCAACATGATAATTCCCCAGGTTGATCACACTTAATTAGTTTTGTTAATTTCGTCTACATTTTATCAATTTCCTTTTAACATTAGATTATTAAATCATCAAAACCCAAGTAAACCAAAATCTCAATCCACTTTTATTTTAATAATAAAAAAATTCATTTCTAATTAACGAACCAAGGCTCCATCAAGAGATAACCTAGGGTTCCTTCTATACTATAGAAATTATAGTAATACTAAAAAACTAATTTGGTATGCTTGAAAACATGATCAACCATAAATAATTTAATGATATAATTATATAAAAAACATCATAACATTACTATAATTAATCAAGTGGTTTTCATTACTCTTTATCCATAACAAACTATCTATATATCCCCTTATAGTTGTGAGATATTATAACTTTGTGGGACCTATAAAATCCATTAAATTGTTTATATGGGACACATAAAAGGTTTATTATTGTTGAAAGATAATCTAGTGGGATTTTTCTTATTGCGTTCATGTAATAAAAAAGAATAAGAATCAATATATATTTTTCTTGTCTTTTTTTATTTAATTAAGTATGGTGTATCCAATTGCCATCCCAAATAATCAATATTTTGTATTGTTTGTTAAATATACCATGTGTTAGGTATATAATAATCACAAAAAAAATCAATAGTATCACCAAAATTTGCAATTGTAGATTGATATTTTAAAATTACATGTTCCTTATGGTGGATGTCTATTAAAAGGAAAATGTATTAAAAAAATCTATGATCACCACATTTATTGTGTGTCTCCAACTAAAGAACAACTAAAAATTAGCATGAGGATACAATTTCATTCATACTATCAACCTAGGTAAGGTACCTGATGGGTTGGGTTTCCATACATACCATTTTAGAAGTTGTTCAGTGGATTAAATTATATTTACTTTTTTGAGGATGAATTTTTTATGGGATATAAACTTGAATGTCATAAATTTGTGGGATAATGATAAATATTTTTGTCTAGATAGATTAAATCATGGTTGGATTGAATTATGGGTTTAATTAGATAAATTTAAGGTAAAGGGATGGTGTATTGGTAGTTGAGTATATGGTTGGCGATGTTTTTTGGAGGTGTAGGTTGTAAATGAGGAAAATGTGGTATTTCATGAAGAATGGTTAATTTAAAAATTTAGATGATCCACATATCCAATCACACTGATTAAGTGAATAGGATAAATTATGGGAACACATTTTATTGAAATGTTTAGAAAACTATGAATGTTGACCATACTGCCTCTTCAATTATCTATAAAATAAATTATTTTTATGTGACATTCACAAAAATCTCCCATTTCTCGTATTTTACATATAGAATTTTGTATTTAGTAAAATTTTTGTGTTAAATGGAGAAATAAATTCTAAATATATCATCTCCCTTGAAAATAGAGGTAGTTTAGGGATATTTTAAGAATTTATAATTCTTAGATTTACATTTTTATTCTTGTATTTTTCGTATCAGAAACCAAAATTAGGGAGGGATTGATGAAATCTGAGTCTACAGAAAAATATATATTTTTTATTTTTTTTATGGGTGGATGAATGGTATTAGTAGGATAGATCTTTATTAGGTAAGGTTTATTTCTCTCTTATATTATGATTGATGAGTAATCTTATCATACCCCTTATTGGGTGATAATTGTGGTGGTATTATATGATTGATTTCAAAATAGATCTTTTAACTAAGTTGATAATGATTAAAAAAATGTGGTTTAATATATCAAGATATGTGATTTTGGTGTGGGTAAATATTATGGTAATAAATATAGTTGTTTTGGTTGTGTGTTCTTTCCAAAAAGTTAAAAATTATGGAATTTAAGAGTGTAAATTTGTATTTTTATTTTGTAGATATTTTATATTGTATTGTGAAATTTTTTATTAATGGATCAACTTTATTGTTTTTATTTGCAAAAATTTTTGTGGGATTAAGCATGGTTTAGAAATACCACTTAATTTTTGTATCCCCATTAGGTTAAATGGCTATGAGTTTAGAATATTCACTGTGCGGAATTTTGGTCAAACTGGGAAGGAGTTTTGGTGGGATTACTCAAATAGTTAAGGAATTGACATTGGAATCCCTTGGTTCTAAGGGGAAATATTTTTATGAGTTATTGATTTGGTAATTATGGAGTTATGACATGTTTTTATGGAATTATTTATGTTTTTGATTTTATTATATAAATGTTCATGGTTTGTGAAAGTTCTTATGAATCATATATGAGCTACTTGGTTTTTAGATGGATAAGGTACATTTTATGTCCCCATGGAAAATCATGATTATTTTTTATAGTAGTACTATGTGTATGTATATTTTTTCACATACAGAGTTTGTATTATTAGAAATAGTTAAAGGTACTTTTGATCATAGAATGGCATAATATATCAGAATCCAATGATAGTTAGTGGAGATTAGTGGAGAATATTGATATGGTTGTGTTTTAGGTTTTTAGTATGAGTTGAAATTATACAAATTACTATATTTTTATTATGGTATACATGTTTCATAAAATTACATTATTTGGAATTCCAGTTTGTATATTTTTTATAGGGATATAGTTTTTTAATTTTCTTGGAAGACAAACCATTCCACATATCTTGTGTGTATATAATTACCTATTTTTTGGCTAGGGAATGATTTCAGGGGAAATGTAACATTCTTATTAACCTTAAGGTTAGGGTTTTTAGTTTTATTTCTACTTGAAAATGTTACATAGGACATATCAACAACGAATATATAGATTTAAATTCATATATTCAATTATTATGTAAATAGTTCTTTATGATATAGTTTTAATAATTATGAGCTAGTACTTGACTATTAGTCATTCCGTGATAACCATCATTTATGTTTGAACATTTACTCTAACAAAAACACATCATTATAATAAATATTATTTGGGAAATCAGTATTCATGAACTTTTATTCAATAAATAATCCCCTTAAGGATATATTTATTTATGAATTATTATTCACCCATTTAAAATTGAATATGAATTATTAATTATTAACTATTTATTTGAAGTTCATATTTTTTGGAAAATAATAAATTATGACTTTTGTAATACAACTATCATATAATATAATTTTAATAATAATACATTATAAATACAAATTATTAACCTGAGAAATGCATCATTCATTAGTATTCATCATGATAATATCACAAAACACTTCACCATGAAAACTAATATAACTACATCATCATACATATAATGGGAAATAATTTCATGGAATACGATTGGTTTATTATGAATGAACTAATAATTCAAATTATTAATAAATTATAAATTAACACGAATATATTTTCATCATATTAACCAAGAATTGTTTTAGAAAATATTATAATGAATCTGTCATGAATATCTGTTCAATGTTTTTATCAATCATATAGTGTACCGGATTTTTTATGTCATTTCACTCATTATATTTAAGTATTTTTTTTTCAATATATGATATGGAAGTAAGTTAAATATAACGGTGTTTAATTCCATATTTATATTGTATAAAGTAAGTACATTAGATGGGAAACATTATTTCATATTGATCGTATTGAAGGTATATCACAATATATGATAAAAAGGGATCATGAAATTATGATGAACATTGATTAGAGTAATTATGAATTGGTCCTATAGGTCGATGTCGAATATAATTTATTAGTGATAAATAATTTAAAAAATATATATATAAATATATTTAATTTTTTTGATAAATTCATGTAAGTTATTCTAAATGTTGTATTTATGGTATTGGATGTCATATCTTTCAATTGGGGCATATCAAAATATAAAGTATAATGCTATAATGAAATTATAAAAAATTATTATAAGTCATGGATTGTGACAAGGTGGTATCTCTTAACTAGAAAGATATTAATGGTCATTATATAGTATTTCCCCATAAAGTAACTTTATTTCTTATGGGATGATATAGGAAATTATGGGGCTTGATACATATCATAGATAGGGAGATAATTATATCTCATGGAGTGAAATATATTTAAAATCCACAATTCTATATCCTATGATGTGGTTGAGAAGATAACATATGGGTCCACATATCATATATTATGATAAAAACCATCACAATTAATGAAATGAATCTTAGATAGAGATATTTTTATGTCCAAGTATGTGATGTATAAAAATATATTATTTAACTATTATAAATTATATAATTTATTGTGACATTTTATATGTCAGTTATGTGATTCTAACCTTTATTTTTGTGTTTATTGTTATTTTAATGGGATTTTATTTTTATTATTCATCACATTTATAGTTAATGTAAGAATATTTGTGGATTCATATATATTTATAAATGAAATATTAAATAAGTAATGAATTCATTATTGTTCAAGAGGGTAATTTGGATGCAAATTGAAATGATTATGAAATTAAAGGATATATTTGTATCACATGGATGTAGAAGATATTTTATACAGTGACACCTTAAATTGGAAAACAGTGTATATGGTGTAATAAGAAAAACGATGTACCTATAGGGGGAATCAGTTATATTAGAAAATTATATACTGATATTCATGTGATTGACATATAATTATAATACAATTTGACTTATGTAATATATATCATATAAAATGACAAAATGTTACTATATTGTGATGAAATAAATAATATATGATGATTTATATTCCATTATTGATTTTTGGGAGATTTATTATTGATTTTATTAATAAATATTTGATGTATTTATGGATGTTAAGATAAATAGTAATGATGATTAATAGAGTTATAGGAAACTATGATGGATATGTGATGATTATGTTGGAGTTGATTACCTATAACCTATAATATCGAGTACTTTGTGTTAAAATTTCATGTATATAGCTTGAAATATTCATTCATATTATAATAATATTGTTTTTATTCATCTATGTAACATTAATGTGATGATATAATTATAATATTTATCACATTAAAAAGTTATATTATTTCCTTTTTGTAATGTTAATATAAATATTCCATAAAAATATTCTTAAATATATTTTTTTATAGTCTAGATACATCAATCTGATAAGATACAAATAGAATTTCATATTAGATGTTGGGGGATTATTAATAGTGATAAATCTTCTTTGCAAATCTTTATATTGTGATATCCAATATAGGATGCCAGGTGTTTGAACCAAAAAATAGAAACACTACCTTGTTAATGTTCCCTTTTGTGTTTCTATCCATGAGTATGTGCCTTAATCCTTTTACATGAGATCATTATTAATGACTATAAGGACTATCATGCATCGATCCAGGATGAAAACCATGATGTATTCAGTCATGGAAAGATAGATAATGTTTGGTGTGTTAGGAATAACATGGAATTATTGCATTTTTCAAGATACAATTTTCCATTTTGAGTTATGTAAGAAGATATCTTTGAAACTCAGATTATGATGGAAGAATGCAACTAAAATCCATGGACCTAGTATTTTAAAGACAAGTTTATTTTTGAAAAATTAAGAAAGATAGGTCAAACATATAGGATTATGTGATTTCTATGCATCATACCTTATAATATATCTAATAATAAGGTAATTATATTACATAATACTATCTGTAAGAGGTTTTCATTATGCCGAATCATCCTTTCCTTACATGGGTCAAAATGTGTTATGATAAACCACTCATAGTTTATTGGTTGGACCTACTTACAGTAATAAAATAATATAGATGGTCAAATAATATTTTATTCTTGAAGATCCTTAGATTCACTTGAATATAATGTTTTTGAAAATTTATACTCTATTTCTAGAGAATAATTTTGGTTGAGTTATATTAATAGTAAATCCAATCACAATATTATACAAGACATGAATATTTTATTTTAATTTATTCTCTTATTTAATCATAAAATATATAAATAAAATAGTTATTTATTTATAATTTATTTAAATAAAATAAATATTTATTCACATGTTATTTTAATGTGTATATTTATTTTCTCCATTAAATATTATTATCCAGGGTTCAGCAATTTTTTTGGGAGGATTCAGATCATTTTATTAATCCAATAACTATATTTTAAAAGAATTTAAATAAATAAATATTTATTTATTTATGGCATTATGTTAGAATAATAAATTTCACTAAAATAATAATGCTTTTCTTATTATTTTAGTAATGATATGTCTTAGGTTTTTATTAAAATAAAATTAAAAAGAAAGACATGAGTTTAATTCTCTTAATTATTGACCTATGTATAAAAAACTGGATCATTCGGTATGGAATGTGAATCCATTATATCTAATTCCCCTCCCAATGCCTTAAGAAATAATGTGTTTGAATCCTCCATTTTATCTAATGTTTATAGAGATATAATGTAAGAGATATTTTCATATGATCAATAGTGAAAACTAATACCAATGGATTCCCTTATGCTAGCACCTAATATATTAACAATGACACTCATAGTTTCATTAAACATGTATTGATATGTATATATGAATTCTCATTTTTATTCTTGAAGTATCAATAATGTTAATATGATTGGTGATTGGGTTAAAAACATAAATGATAATCGTAAATCAAATTTGAAAATAAAATAATATATGTATTAATTTTATGAAAACAATATTTATAAATTTCATTCACTGATCTTACTAAAGGATTCAATCTATTTCACAAAGTTGAGATGGATAATTTTTAAGTATTATAAAATATAATGAGGTGTTCCAAAGACAAAAAAAATTATAGAAAAATGATTAAATTTGAGAGAAAAGAATAAAGGGAATAATTTAAATACAAATATTTACAAGGTTTGAGAATAATTCCTATATCAATTGAGATTTTGAATTATATAACTATTTTAGGAGAAAATAATAGTGTGTACACACTATTTAAAACCCTTGAATGAAATTGATGTTATAAGGATTTTTTAATAGAAATAAATGTTGTTAAAATACCAACATGTGTACAATAATACAAGGTTCTACAACACCAATGATAGTAATGTCCACACTGCTACAATACCCACGTTAATAATGTCCCACTACTACAATACCTATTTCGATGAAGTCTACACTGCAACGTTACCTGTTATTTGTGTCACCTAAAATCACATCTTCCCTTGGTAAGCTCTGCTATAGTACCCATGTTGGAGAATGAGTCTTATTATACTAGTGTTTAGTATGAGACACTAGAAAAAATCCCCTGTCATCTAATAGGCCAGGATCCTAAATTTTAAAAATCATCCACTTAGATCCTAATTTCGTAAACTAGAATATTTCCATGATTCCAACATAGATAACACATATAATATGAGATCCCCCTCCTCTTTACTCACTAATGTGAAGTTTTATTTCAATGATTAATTATCAAGTTGATTATCAAGAAGCATCACCTAATTTCCCTCTATAAATTAAATTTCCTGATCATGATTTAAGAAAAAATTATATATTTCTACTTCACTCTCTCACAATGTACTTTCATATTCTACCTCTCAACCTTTATTCATTAATTATGACTATCAAAGAAATAATTTCCTTAACTTCTGGATCAGCATCATCTTTCATGACAAATATATTGTATTGACCTCCTAATAACACAATACTTCAAGGGAATGTGATTCATCCTATAAGGTAATATTGGGGTTTTCACAATATGTATGACACTACAACTTTCACATAGAAATAAAATATCTTCTTGCACTCAGTCCGTCTCCTCTAATGAGTTTTTAGTCAAAAATTATCCTTCTCAACTTCTATTATAACAATTTACTCTACCTATATGGTGAATTATTCCAACACATTAATAAAATGAGACATTTAATAAACTATATTTATTCCATAAGTGAATAAATAACTTATAGTACTCCTCTTACTATCGACATCACCACCATGTCCAACATCAACATACCCCTATAATGAATTTATTTTCCCAGTGCACAAAGATAATTTCATTTATCACATCATCCAACTCATTACCCATTTAATATCTTCCCAATGTTTTTTTCATGAACCTCCTTCATAGATATACCTCAAGGTCTAGTAATGAAGATGGGGATGATCCCTAAATCCCTCCTGCAATACCACATGAGTTAGTGACTAGTACCAAGGGTATATAAAACATATAAATGAGTGGTATTACCATCTTTATTTAAATTTAAGGAAAAGTGGTGAGTTGATATTGACCAAGAAATACCATCACAATGTTAAACAAATCCTATTAATATATTAAATCAATTTAATAAATAATAAAAAACAACAACAAGTGTTAATACAAATCCTACAGTGACCAAGAGAATCCAACAGATCTTGAACAACTACTCTGGGCTAGTAACTCTATGTTTGATAACAAAGTAGATCCCATGTACCTAAATAACAGTTTATATATATGTGGGGTTAGTATAGAGTTATACACAGTAGGATTCTTCCTAAAACCTATTATGAAAATGTGATGATATCATAATAAATCAAAATGAATAAAAAATTAAACCAACTCATTACCTAAATAGGTAAATTAGTATCCCATCCCCACTATAGAATTCTCACAATGTAATACATATAAGTAAGTATAACTATATGAAAACATATATATAATAAAAGGTATCACTCTTTAAATTCTTCACTAGTTTGTCATTGTATTTTACTAATGACAAAATTCATGTTCTCTCATCCCTTCCATAAGTCCCCATGCACCCCATGCGTACACAATACGTATGATCCTATAGCCCATAGAACCATTCCCAACCACATAATTATTATCTCATCCATAAACACGTAGTAAGTATGAAGGATACTAAAAGCCATGTATTATGTATTATACATTAATCAGTCACATCACATGCAAGTACACCTATAGTCAACCATAGCCTCTACAACAAGAATAGAAGTATGTTCTATAAAATCAACCTGTTATAAACCATACAAACATGTTTAATGAATATGGGATCTATTACATCCTTTACAAACATGTACTCTATAATCTAATCCATTACATCTTGGATACACATATACATCATGGATTCTTTATGGGAGAGTAGGAACGGGGGAGAAGTAAGCCATCTATTTCCTCGCCAATATAAATTTTGGGAAAAATACACATACCAAGATCATTTGAGAATCATATAGTTTCATGAATAAGGTAGTGGATCATATAAAATCATAAAAAAATAATATATATATTTTGTATCCAGAGTATAGGAAACTACCTAGTCGTAGACTCAACTGTAGATATCATCCCACAAGACACCTGCCAGTCATCTATAAAGCCTAGTGAACAAGATTTCATACATTCAGAAAAGCATCAATATTCATCAACATTAACCATTTTCAATTAGAAACATATTAATTATAATCTATTGATTTTTAAACAACAAAAAATTATTTTTTATATAATTACACTCAGTAAAATACATTTTTATTTCATAATTTTAATCAAAATTAGCCAATTTACATCCCATACCCCTTATGGAATTCCTTTCTACCATCCCATGGGTTCTAATAATCATCATTACCAACATCAATACCCATCCCATGAATTCATTATTAATTCATTTACAATTCAAAAAACCTGGTATTCTTGTAATTGAACTAAATAGTCCTTAATCAAGATGATCTTGTTGTGCATAAGACAAATATAGTAGGAAGATGGAAACTATTATAAAAAATCATCCAAAAACCATCCATCAATGAAAAATTAAGAAAGATGAGAAATGACGTATCTAAATTGGTACCCATTAACTAAATAACAACCCATTACACAAACTAATGTTTGAAAATCCTATATTTAAAATTAATCTATCTCATCCAATGTCAATACCATCTCAACCACATGAAGTAAGGAAGCCCCACTCTCAAATTTTGTTCTCCAAACCTTAAAAAATGCACACATAAAATCACATAAATTCTTCACCACCCTAGATCACACATACATGAAAACAGATGTATTTTCTAAAGAAATAATCAAGGGGAGACCATGGATAAAAATATAGGGAATAAAATCCTTTAAAAACCAAGAATAATCTCACATAGTACTTCACATTTATCTCAAGAAGAAACCATTTCATTACCGTCTTGAATTAACTAATGCATTATGCATGGGATTACACAGTAAGAAACCTATAATCATCAGTTATACATAGGTAATAATAAAACATAAGCATTATTCAGGCATTACATTCATATTCAATAGTTTTTAATGAATAAAAATAATCCAATCAACATTCATATTTAACTAATTACATCATATTAAAATGAATTATATTGTTTATACAACATCAATAACATAAACCATGATAAGAAACTATAATAATCAATTTATATTAGTTAACATACTATCTAAAGTATATAAATAAGAATAAATAACATAGCATCGATGTGATCAGAAAACCCTTTCAATTCATTCTTAATTGCAGTTATAATCATTAATTAGATAAATTCCACCATTATCCAAAGGAATTATAGTATGATAATTTCATGTGAACATATAGAAAAAAAGATAAGTAATTAAATACCTTCCCCAAGAAGGAACCACCAATGTTTTCTGAGAACGATTAGAAGGAAAATAACATATCTCCACGACCTCTCCCGTAAAATATTTACAAATAGTATGAACATCCCATGATGCATTCACTGTAAAAAACCCATAAAACCCCTAATAATAAAAGGAAACAAATGTTTATATCTTTTAAAGAGATAATAGAAGATATATAAACCACAAAGAGAAGAACAAACTCACTATAGATTGATAATAGATGATCTCTAGAGGTTGGGGACTAATTTATAGTAAAAGGGGACTTATAGTCTATAAAATATGCTCTCAGGTCACCAGGAGTTCAAAAGTTAATTGATGAAATAGGATTAATTAAAGTGTAATATTAAATTTATATAGGTTATATTTTTTATAGACCATGGTGAAACCCCATTGACCAATCCATAATCCATACAATATTTTATAAAACTACTTCTTAAGCAATGTGACTACACTGTGAAATTTTAAACCTATAAAATCCCTATAAAATCCTTTTATATCTCCCCTATATACTATAACCATCATGTAAGGCTATTGTGTAACCTATGAACTAAACCAAAATGGTCCGCCGTATGGTAGAGATAAGTAAACCTGATCCCTGGGGATCCATATTACAACCTATACACATACCATAGTAACCCCCAAATTGATAGGGACACTAAAAACCCTTAGCTCGAGCCTCCATGGAACAAGAACCCTGACCACAGTTTGAGGCCCATTTTCGAATAAAAAAAACATAATTCAAAGGACCATACTATAATCCTTCCATCCATCTAAAAATACTACTCAACATAACATTTACTACTTAATCTATTCTAGACACATCAGACCTCCCAAAAACCCCAACTATGATCTTTGGTATAACAAAGATGTTACATCAGATACCTATCAAACAATTATCGTCATTGATAATTTAAATCAATATTGAGGAAGGAAGGAAAAATGAATAAAATAACCAATTTCTAAGATAACTTTCTAGGATATTCCTAGAAGATAACACCAATGACACATCAAGAGGAAAGAATGCATAAACACACAACATTAGGAATAATATTATAAAAATACAGGGCCATACATAACATCTCAAAAAAGAACAATCATAAAAAAATTAGATATATTGATCATGCAGTTATGAATATAATAGCTAAATTAACTCATCTAGGACACCATGTCCCCAATGGACAAGAAGTAATGGAATAACCAACCTTCTCAATACCTTCTCCCAATGGAAATAGATCACAGCAAGTTATTCTCTAATGGTCGCATCATCTTCAAAATATATTTTGAAGTAGTAAATAAAATCATAATAATAATAAATCTACCAATTAATATGTGAAATGTTAAATAAATCATGAATCTAAATAGTCTTCTAGGACAGTTCTAACTGATACTCAATAGATAAAATATGTTCCAACATATGGAAAGGTCTAACAAATCAAGAAGAAGGAATACTCCCATGACCAAATTTTCACTACTCATGATAATGATATACTTTCTAGAAAACATGATCTCAGATGTTGATTATTAGAGTCCTCAAAATATGATCATCATAATAATTTTGGTTATCTTATGCCTCCTTAATTTAGTAACATATCACATTCACCTTCTTTGTTGTGTTTTATACCAATTATGGGATAATAATGGATGAATCCCCAACCGTGACCCAATAAAAAATTTTGAAATGGATATCCATACAAAACTCTAAATGAATCTGTATTAGTAGTGGAGTGAAAATTTTGTTTATAAAAAAACCATTGAGGTTAGGTTTTTCCCCCATAAACCACAAAAATACCCAATTAATTCGAAGAACATTTCCTTTAATGTCTGAATTTTTTACTCTACATGTCCATCTTTTTGTAGATGAATAGAAACACTAAGTCATTACTAAGATCCAAATTTATACTTGAGACCACTCCAAGACCTGGTGGTGATACATGGATATTGGTTAGAAATGATCATCTTTAAAACCCCATGATTCTAACATCCTCTAAGTATCACCAGAACAAGAACCCCACTATACTCAACATCCTAATAACTAACAAGATTGATGAATTTTTAAGAGGTTTGTATCCAACCATATGGCATCATGGAAGAAATTAAATTGAGGAAAATATGTGATGAAGTCCATCGATATGATCACCCAATTCCAATGGGGAACATCCAATGGATAAATTAACCTAAAAGTATCATAGTGCTTAGCCTCCACCCTTTCGGAAATTTAAAATCAAGATAAAAGATTTGTAACTAATTGAATCAGAATAGACCACCAAAACTAACATATCCATGATAAATATATCTCATCCACAAAAGGATATACTGCCTAGGGTAAAATATGGAACTCATGAAGATCCACATAACATATCACCAATGGAATGAAGAGCCTCCCTTGAAACAAAAATCCATATTGATCATCCACATATATCCCTAAAGTGAATCCCCATGGAAAAAATGATCTCACAAAACCTCCACCTCAGAATCCCTAAGTAGGACTCTTCTACATGCGACCCCAAATATGATTTCACCATTATTCGATAGAGAAATAATCTACCTTAAATTTATACCATATCAAATCCCTTTGTAGAAATACCCCCCATCGCCATAAAAACATCACTAGGCTCATATATGATATCATCAGACAACTTACTTCTCAAATAATCAACCATCACATCCCATTTCCATAATTTATAGAAAATATTGATGTAAAAAATCCTATAGTAATTATATCCACTACTACTGTTATAAATTCAAATAATGCTATGATAAGATATAACTTCACATCCCATTTACCTATTTTATAGTAAATCTTTGTGTAAAAGTCCTACAATACTTCTATCTACTTCCACTACTATAAATTCAAACTCGTGTGAGCTATAATAGCCACAAATCTCCCACCAATGAGGTAATATTCCAAAAAATCAATATAAAAACAACCATAGAAATATCAACATGAGTGGTGTAGTAATTCTAATGATTTAGTAACTTTTGGGACATATAAGAGGTACCTAATATCTGATAAATTAAAACAAAAACCATTCCAAGATTAAAATCATCACAATAGACATTAAAATAATTTCCATCCTTTTTAAAACACCAAACATGATCACGAGAAAACTTCTACTTTAAATGATTGGAAGAAAAATTTCATTGGTCAATCCACAAAAACACTAGATCCATTCTAATCAAATATATCATAGGATTCACAACCTAAGATAAGTTGACTATAAAAATCTTATAATAACCGGTAAGAAAATGGAAACTCATAAACTCTATAATATTCTTTAAAATTACCCAAGAAATAACTACCTTAACCTTCAAAGGATCCAAAACAACTCTACACTGATACATGACATTCCCCATGAAACAGACCTCATGGGTCCAGGAATCACACTTTGACAGCTTCCTAAATAGTTGCTAATGTAAAATATCTCAAAAAACATCTCACAGATAATACTCATGTGCATCATGTGACCTAGAAAACAAAAGTATTTCATCGATAAAAACCAGCATGAATAAATTAATAAACGCATAAAATACAAAATTCATTGTACCATCAATATGGTTGGAGTTCATGTAACATTCAATGACAATAAAATGAACTCATAATTTCCATTACAACATCTTAATGTTGTATTATGGATATATTCATCCTTCAGTCACATCTACTGATATTATGACCACAAATTTTTTTGAGAAAAAAATATATCTATTAAGCTGATCAAAAAGATCATCAATACATGGGAGTGGATATCAACTGTTCACTATTACCATATCTATGTGATGATTATTGATGTAAAACCAAAAACTGGTATCTCCCTTATTCTATAATAGAATCAGGGAACCCAAAGGTGACACAATATGCTAGTTGAATTATTCATACATAATATCCTCAGTCAAAAAACATTATTCAAATAAATCCAAAGGATCCATCATATATGGTTACATTATCATAATCATCGTGAAATTATTTATTCATAGAGAAATAGGAAAAAAACAAAAGCACAGGGGATGGGAAAATGAGGATTAGGGGGGTCTGAATTGATGGAGGCCAAGGTCATCCACTCTGATGAGGTTGACCCATGTTGGCTTCATACTATCCAGATTGTGTATGGAAAGGCTTTCAGAACATGGGGTGTTCAGCAAGGCATGGTGGTCTATTACTTGGTTTCCCTCCCTCTAGGTATGCATCACTCTGGTGTTGCTGTAATGTATGTTGGGACATTTTCTGATGATGCACTCAATCGACTACGAGGTGACACCGTGACCCTAAAAATTGTTGTTCAAGAACATTGAGTCCATTTAAATCATCATGATTCTTAACATTATTTGGATCCATACACCGAGTCCCATTAACATGGCCATTTCCTCAGCCTAGAGGGGGGTACTCGGGCCTAGATGGATAGAGAAGTCCAAATTGACCGACCTATTATCGTCGCAAGAAACACCCCCACCATGAAAAACCCCAAAGGCATAAGATTCGTTAGAGTTAAGCTTCAATACCCTAGATGGATGGTTCTAGTGGACCCAATTTCCCATGGTGGAACTACTTCTAGGATGAGAGATAGGGGAACTAGGCTTGAACAACTACAAATATGGGGCCTCCATTCATTTTTCCCAGACCCTAACCGGATCAATGAGTGGATGATGATAGAATGACTAGTCAAGGAGACCCCCTATTGAATCCATTTATTTTTTTCCCACCATAAACACCAACAGCCTATGTGCAAGAGAGTAGTGAGATCTATCCTCTCCATAACTCATAACCAAAACCGTGGAACCAACATTCAAGGAAGGGTTGATTGGTCATAATCATATTGGAGAAAGTAGTGAAATAAATGAAGTAAAAAAAACCTCACGATCCTATCCACACTCAATGAAGTGGTGACCCGAAGTTTCCTCATTGTGTATCTTATAGAAGGTGATCCTAGAGGCCATGTTGATTCAGTATAATTTAATATTCTCATATATGGGAACTTACTTGTTTCTTAATCTCCATGTTATAAAATTGTATTTATATGGGATAATATTGGCCCAAATGAGTGCCTCCCATGATTCCACTAGGTCATGCATGGTGCGAGTCTGACAGAAGGACTTCATAATGAATAAGCTAGATGGGGAGGGGGTAAATACAAACTTATATAGTGCCGAGCATAGCTTGATAAGATTTATTATCTCTTTTTGTTCTTTATTAAGAATAGAGTTTATGAAATATGGGTACTGGTTGGACTCCCTATAAGTAATGGTAGGAGTAGAAAATCACAAGTAACCTATGATCTCCTCCGCCCAGTTTTGATGCCATAAATAGATGTCCCCTTTACCAAAAATCCAATGAGAGAAAGGATTAAGTTCATTAATAAGGGGTCCAATCTCGGACCATAAGGGAGCAGTCTTTCCAACCATAGGAGACTGATCGCCCTGAAGGAGTTCTTGAATGGTAGTCCCCCATATGTTGTCTTGTTGTAAGAACTACAATGATAATTAGGCATGCATGCAGCGAAAAGTATCTTCCAAGCTTCACACATTAATCCCTCCTTCATTATCATGCCTCTTCATCCTAATCCAAGTTACCCAGTGGTGCTTTCCCTCAGACATGGGTTCCCATATTATGCCTGCAAGTACTTTCTCAACATTCCTAATCACACCTTTATATATATTTATTGATGAGAGGGTATGAACTGGTGTGCCCATTATCAAACTATTAAATAGTACTATCCTACCCCTGAAAGATAGGTATTTTTTCAAGTTGATAATAATTTCCATGATTCTATTAAGGAGGGGGTCGAATTCATATATCTAAAGTCTTACTAGGGATACAAGTGCACCAAGATAGTCCATGAGTAACACCCCTCTATACATGTCCAAAATACAACTCATAGTAGAAACATGGCTTGAGGGATAGTTGCTGGCAATATAAAAGTTTCTATCTCTTTTACTAATAATCTAGCCACTCCAGTGTTAATAATCCTCCATCGCCCTATTAATACCCTATAAAAATCTGTATGAGGCATTCATGAAGATGATCATATCATCAAAAAACATAATATGGTACACCAATGGGGAGCTCAAAATTCTTCGATATGAGAAAATGTCACTATTAATCAGGATCCTATGAATTATGTGACTGAGAGCATCTTGTGTGATAATGAAAAGTCTTGGGGTGATGGGGTCCCCCTACCTAAGGCAAAATGTTTTTTGAAGAAGCAATAGGGGTTACACATAAAAGTGATCACCAACCATAGGGAACTAAAGATGTCAAAAATAATATCGACATTCCAAGGGGAGTGGCGCATACCTACCAATTCCTTATAGATGAAACTCCATTCAATGTGGTCATATTCCTTTCTAATATCAATATTTATAGCTATGTTGGTTCCATGAGTTTTGAAGTTGATATCACTGATCATCCACTAGGCCAGAGCAATCACCCCTGGATGGAGCACCCCTTCACAAAGCTGAATTGCTACATAAAGATTTAATGGGGAAGATGGAAGGATATGTTAAACCCTGAGATTTTATGAGAAATATTATTTTTAATATCTTGGATGTATTGTGTTTTACGCTTCACTAAGATTATCTTGCTCTATACAGAACACTGTATTAGCTTGTAGTATATGCAACACTATTCTTGGCTTGTGTTTCACACAATTTCAAGTTTTTTCAAATAAAATTATTTTTACACAACACCGAGTATATATTTTGATCAATTTATAAATGAACTATGTTTTTATTATGTTATATGCAACACTAAAAAATTATTTTAGTACACACAACCCTGACTTGGCTTGCAATATACGCAAGAGCAACCTTCCTCGATAGTGTGTGTAATATGCAATACCGGTTTTCACTAAACAATGATATATTATTATGAACTAGCCATTATGGATATTTTTAATCACATTTTTAATTTTATAACATTATAATTCATCTTATACATATCCTAGAACATGGTATGAAAACAAAATAAAATTTTCAGGTAAAATAAGTATTTTTAAAAAAATGCAGTTTTGCCACATTTTGATGGAGCACCCACTTTAAATCTAGTTTTTGATGCATTTATAAGTTCAATTAGACAAAATAAACATATTCAGAGAAATAAGAATATAAAAATTTACTTTGGATAAATTTTTGACCTTATTCTGATAACCTTCATATTTTGATGAATAGTAAAAATACGCTAAATTTTAAACAAATTTTTTCATCAAGATAATTTATATGGCTAAGTTATAATATTTAATGTTTTAAAAGTATAAATATAATATATTTTTACCATGTTATATAATTTATGTCATTATCATTAATTTTACATTGAATTCATAGGTAAAAACATTTCAATTTTTTGCAATGTTTTAACTTTTAAAAGCCATTTTCTCAATAGTGGTATTAATTTTAAATTAAAAACTACAAATTCTGTGTTTTGAATTTGAAAAAATGGATTCCATATATGGAATCATTATGTCCAAATTATGTTAATAGTCTATTTTTTATTTTTAGACATTGTGAATAGTAACTACCGTAAGTTTTATTTACTATAGTTAAAGGTAAATCGGGTAACTAAGGGTAAAAATAAGATTATTAAATTACCCAAACACATACCAAAATTCTATTGGATGAATAAAAGTAGACCAATATTACATAAGGGTCAGAATATATTCATTTAATGGACTTATGACCATGTAATGGATGTAATTATTATTAAAACCAATGAAAGTGACAACATGTCACTCTCTTATGTCTTATAAGTGTAATAATATTAATTTAGTAATAAACTTCATAAAAAATTAAAAATAAATAGTCTCCGGAAATATAATAAAATCATGTACATCATGAGAATTTATTTATATTTTTTAGGTATTATATAATTATCATTAATGATGATACAATAATAATGTATAAATTATTTTATTTATTGAAATATAAAATAAATGGTTTTAAAAATATTAACATAAATAATATATGAAATAATTAGTGTTATCTACGAATTTTATATGTAAATATGACATGTTATGAATCTATTAAATATTTTGGTTCGAATATATCCTATGTGGGGATTTTATTTAAATTCAAATAAATAAATAGTGACAAAATTGACACTATTGTTATTTTATAAAAAAACATATTATTAAATTGTTTAAAAATTACAAAATTATTTAAAAATTATAAATTGAAACTTATATGGTATAAAATTTCATAAAGTATCCAATTATAGAAAATTCACAACACATAAGTAAGTATTCATAATAATTTTAAATTTAGAATATTATTACCACAAATAAAATTAAATAGATTAAATAAGGATAAATCAAGTTGATAAGGTTTAAAATAAATTCCCAACATGTCTAAATTTTATTTTATGATCATATTAAAATCTTATCACATATCATCTTCGAAGTTGAGTTATTTTTGCGATTTTTAGGTGGGGTTTTAGTTTATTATAAATTAATATTTTAGAGGTTTCCAAAAGTGCCCCTCTCCTCTCTTATAAAAGGGAAAATCCTCCCTCTCCTCCTCACACCATTTTTATCCATCAATATTGGCCAAAACCAACCCATTTATCTTTGAAACTTCCCTAGAAACATACTAGAGGTCCTGGTCTCCTTCAAAGACCAAGTTTAGTGCCCTAAGATGATGTTTAGAAGAGGCGCGTCGAAGAAGAGGTAATATCCTTTACCGATTCTTCCAAATTCATTTATTCTTATACTTCCTCTTCATTTGTTGTTTCATAATAAATTAATAACATAAGTATCACTGATATACTGATATTTTATTATAAATATTAAACAACTCTATTTTACTTTCTATCTATCCTACAGAAAATGAAATCACCGCGCGTGCGTACGTACAGATTACCGTCTCCAAACCATGGTGTAATCTGTTTTCCACCACCACCTTACTTGGATGGGTATAACGGGGTAAATAATAAATATATATGATTTTTATAAAATGATACAAATTATGATATATTCTATCATCCACTCCAATACCTTTCAATAATTATGGTAACGATATCATCGCTCGTGCGTACGTACAGATTACCGTCTCCACGACACGATGAGATTAATTCTCCTTATTAACCATTCATGAATGATTATAAAGTATATATATATAATAAATAATCACTAAATAAAAGACATAATAATGATTCTGTATTTATGTACATATATTTTTCACTTACATATTTCCATTCAATTCAATAAGGAAATGAAAACAACGTTCATACGTACGTACAATCTACCATCTCCATGAACGGTGTATTTCATTTCATTTTTCTATCTACTATATATAGATATACACTGAATATATATGATATATAAATCATTTTTATATTCTTGAAGTAAGTAAGTCATGATATAAGTAATAATTATATCAATAACAACAAGTCCAAACATATACGATAAATGAAACGATTTTACCCAAAACCCTGCTTTAACATGGAATTGAAAAATGAATGAGTAATATAATGTTGTAAGTGAATCATATATGATATCATAAATATTATTATGGTTCGGTTACAAGTTAATAATATTTTTAACCCCACTATAAAGGAGTCATAGAAACATACGAATGAAATTGGACATAAGGCAAGGTATATTTTTGCAATCTCATTTTTATCCGAGATTGCTTATAAGTAAGTAGTTACTGGGGTTATATTTATCATCCATGTTTGTGTTTTATAAAAATGTTTTCATAAAGTGTTTAATATTATTCCATGTATTTTTAAAGTAATTTTTACCCCTTTTTTACTTTTAATATGTAGTTGGAAGGAATCTTTCTTTTGTTTACCATACGAGGCACTTTTTGACTTTTCGGGAAAAAGTACAAGAAGAATGTTTTTTAACTTATACGGCATGAACAGATTTTTACGATTTCATAATGCCTTATTTTCATGAAGCTTCCTCTACAATATTTCAAAATTATTTTCAACAAAAATCTTTTTCTTTTAAAATTGCATTACATTTTGTGAAAAGAAACTGATTTTGAAGAAAAATGATATTTTCCCCAAGAATTCATTTCAAGTGTTTTATCAAAACTATTTCCCATCTAAGATGAAATTATTTAGTATGATTATGTTTCATGTATAATGTTTCTATTATTTACATGGTTTGATTTTTTTTATGATGAAATGATATCCATTGTTTTATATGGATTATGTTATGATGGGATGATATTTATGAAACCCATTTTATTCGTTGCGTTATGATGAATGATTTGTGTATATTTTGTGACTCATGAAAGAATGATTTCATTATGAGATGGGTGGGAACTATATCTCCCTAAAATGAATAGGGTAAATATTTATATCTCATTTTATAAACATGACTTGAATGAAAAGTAAATCCGTTTGAGTAATACACAGCTGGAACGTCAATTAAACCTGGTTCAGTAATGGACTTTGTCCACTAGGATGGTCTTGGTAGCAATGCCTTGGCTACTATGGAAATCATAACATATGATTAATGGTTTCCACAATTACATGTTTTTCCCATTCTATTTTATCATGATTTATGTTCCTTTATGATTTGTGCCTTATGTACTACCAAGATTTGTTTCACAAATCAAGATTTTGATGTTTAAACTTTATGTTCATGTTTTTAAGTTAAAATTTATATGGTTTGTTTCATTTTCTCCATGCTTACCCATACTGAGAATTTGAGCTCACCCTTTATATGTTTTCTTTTCCCCAGGATATAAAGAAAGGTTTTAGGTAAGAAAAAAGGGGAATATCTTTATGGGAGATGTTGAAGATATTTCACCATGATTGGAATATTATGTTTCAAGTTTACAAAGAAACTAATATATTACGGTCCTTAGGTGTCTGTTTTTGTTATGTATTATGTATTCCACAAAAGTAAAGTAATGTTAATGTATGTTAAGATTTGGGTCTCTACAGTTGGCATCAGATGTAGGATTAGTTAACCTTTGAAAACTAGGATGTGAAAACTTTTGTGAGATCCCTAGAGATATTTCTAAGGTATGTATAGGGATGTCCCTAAGGTTGATTATAAGTATAGGTTACAGTCCTAGAATTATGATAATGATCATGAATAACCTAGGATTAAACCTAAGATGTTAGATATTGAAAGTACTCCCCCTTGATTATGTTGTTTTCCTAGTATGTTTTTTTCTCTCACACTATTCTTTTTGGGTTTTAGATAAAGGATGGAACCCGAAGGAACCGTGTTAATGATCAATGCACTGGGCAATGCAATGATTGTCATTCTGAGCAACCAAATGTTATGGGAAATAGAGTATAAAATCATATCGCTGTACTTACACAAGCTATGAATCCTTATGGACTTCCAAATGACCATAGAAAGGAATAATATTATATTGAGTCCTTAATGAGGCAACATACACCTTCTTTTAGTGGGTCTTCTGATCCACTTCTTACGGAACAATGGATTAGTTACATTGAAAAGATACTTTCCATACTTCGTTGTTTAGAACATGAAAAAGTTATTCGGGATGTCTACCATTTAGAAGGTGAAGCAGACCATTGGTGGACTCTAATTAAGAATACAAGGCCCCAAGAATAAATTGAATCCATGGAATGGGATGAGTTCAAGAACATGGTTTTTAATAAGTACTTCCCTTGTATTCTTAGAAAAAAGTTGTAAAATGAGTTCCTTAAGCTTAAAAAAAGGATGATGAATCCGTTGGTATATATGAGGAGAATTTTACAAGGCTTTCAAGGTATGCATCTGGATTCATCATCCAACCTGAATTTAAAGTTGATCGATTCTTCAGTGGCTTAAGACCAATTCATTGAATGGAATTAGCTATAAGAGACTTTAGTACCTATGAAGAAATTGTGTGTTGTGCTATCAAGGCAGAACTGGAAGTTGGTGTTAGATATCTATCTCATGGTTTTGACAAGAAACGAAAGACTGAGTTCAAGGAAAAATCTCAAAACAATGGTGAAAAGAAGACAAATGTTTCTTTATGCTCAAAGTATTGAAAGAATAATGGTGGAGATTGTCTTCATGGCACTAAAAATGTGGAAAATAGGGTCATTGAGCAGCTGAGTGCTGAAGTAATGGGAAAACAGTAGCTAATGATGTGAAAAAAGAAAAGACTATAGATAACGCACCACCAAAACATCAATGCTACAAGTGCAAAGAAATGGGGAATTATTCTAACCAATACCCTAATCCAAGGGTTAATGATTATTTACATCAACAACCTCTTAAGGAAAAGGAAAAAAGGGTAGTCACATGAAATCACTATTAGTGATTTTGATTATGACAACGAAGTAGTGGAATGATTAAATGTTTATGTAACGGGATTCCAAAATAGTTTTGTGGAATCTCATTTATAGTATTTTGAAATTTTGGAAAATATATGTATTTGTTTATTTTGGTTTTCAATAAATATATGGTATCTGTAACCATGAAAAGTGACTGAAATATTTTTGGAAAGAAGATGATATGAGCATAATGAAGGGATAAGAAGAAAATAATATGTTTGATAGTATTAATGATCTCTTGACTGATATAAGGACAAAGTGACATCATGGTTTGAATATATAAAAATTTTGGGATTTTGGTATGGGGAAAGAGTTAACTTTTGATAGCATTAATGTTTTTAATAATGTTCAATGGGTATTCATTTTTCAAGAGAATACATGATTAAGGTATTCACATGTTTGGAATGTGACCAAAAAAAAGATATATCTTATGACATATGGGGGATAAATGATGGTATTCAATGCTTGGTAGATGACTATTCTATTAATCGTTTTCTTTATACTCTGAGTTTGGATAGAAGTATTTTCGGTAATCCTAAAGGTTGGAATGGATTATGTTGGACATCAGATAGTACTTTTTAAGGCTAGAAATTTTTGATATTATTTCTGAAATGTTGTAGGAGTATAGTTTTAGAAAAAGGACAACCTATGGGATGTGTGAAAACCCATTTTTTCGGACTAGGATGTGGGAATCGAACCCACTACCGAAGTTTAATAGGCCTTTATCGCCTACCATAGGCCTACATGAAGTCCCTAGTTAGTTGAAATTAGTTTTAATTTATTAATTAGTATGATAGATGAAGTATAAGTCCATTTTTGGGATCATATAAAGATAATATCACCATAGATAGACTTATGTATATTTAATAACAATTACTATCTTTTCTTTGATACATATGGAATAACCTCTCATTCTATCACATGATCTGCTAACATTTCAAAAAGAACAAATTCAACTTCTGTTATTTAAATAAGAGATGAAGTGGAAATTGTTCATGGAATGACCAATGATGAAATTCCACTGAAATAAAGTTAGTATTTATCCTTACACAAAAATTCATCAACATAAGGGAAATGATCTTAGAAAAAAAAATTCCTAGTACCCTCATATCCGATTATCAGATGGAACCTTAGATCATCACAAATTTATGGCTTTGTGATTGTTGGTTTTTCCATAGCCATTTTCTCTACCACTATCCATTAGAACATGATGGTTAGATTTATCTTCCATAGAAATATTTTCAACTATTTTATCCTATGTGGAGACCCAGTGATGAGTTAATTTGGGTAACTGTTAATATTCACACTTTAGTTTTTAAAATTAAATTTTAGTATTCCTTTTTAGGATGTGAGTTTCTATGAAAGAAACATTCAAGTAGTAAACGATTTATAACCCCGATGAATTTTGAGGGAGAAATTCATTTTAAGGGGGTTATAATGTCACACCCCAAGATTTTATGATAAATATTCTTTTTAATTTCTTTGATGTCTTGTGTTTTATGCTTCACTAAGATTATCTTTCTCATTACACAGCATCGTATTAGCATGTAGTATACACAACACTATTCTTGGTTTGTGTTTCCCACAATTTAAAGTATTTTCAAATAAAATTCATTTTACATAATACCAGGTATATATTTTGATCAATTTATAAATGAAATATGTTTTCATTAATTTATACGCAACACCAAAGTAATCTTTCACTACACGCAACCCTGACTTGGCATGCATTACATGCAAGAGCGACCTTCCTCGATATCATGTGTTGTATGCAATACTGGGTTTCACTAAACAATGATATACTGTTATGAACTAGCCATTATGAATAGTATTAACAACAATTTGAATTTTATAACATTATCACTTATCTTACACATATTCAAGAACATGGTATGAGAACAAAATAATTTTTTCGGGTAAAATAAATATTTTTAAAAAAATACAGTTTTTACACCTTTTGATGGTGCACCCACTTTAAATATAGTTTTTTATGTGTTTATAAGTAAACTTAGACTGAATAAACTTATTCATTTCAATCATGATATAAAAATTTACTTTGGATAAATTTTTGACATTATTCTGATAACCTTCATATTTTGATGAATAGTAAAAATACGTTAAATTTTAAACAACTATTTTCATCAAGATAATTAATATGGTTAAATTATAATATTGAGTGGTTTTAAAGTATATATAGAATATATTTTCACCATTTAATATAATTTAAGTCGCTATCATTAATTTAAAATTGAATTCATGGGTAAAAACATTTCAATCTTTTGCAATGTTTTAACTTCTAAAACCCATTTTCTCAACAGTAGAATGAATTTTAAATTAAATACTACAACTTCTGTGTTGTTAATTTGGAAAAATGGATTCCTTATTTTGAATCAGTAGGTAGAAATTAATTTAGTAGGATTCTTTTTAATTTTAGACATTATGAATAGTGACTACGGTAAATTTTATTTACTATAGATAAAGGTAAATCTGGTAATTAAGGGTAAAAATAAGATTATAAAATTACCCTAACACCTGAAAAAATTCTATTTGATGAATAAAAGTTGACCAATATCACCTAAGGGTAGTAATATATTCATTTCATGGTCTTTTTACCATGAAAAGGATGCAATTATTATTAAAACCAAAGAAAGTGACAACATGTCACTCTCTTATATATTACAAGTGTAATAATTTTAATTCAGTGATAAACTTCATAAAACATAAAATATAAATAGTATCCATAAAGATAATAAAATTATCTACCTCATGTGAATTTATTTAGATTTTTTAGGTATTAAATAACTATAATTAATGATGACACAATAGTGATTTATAAATTATTTTATTGACTGAAATATCAAATAAATAGATTTAAAAATATTAAAATAAATAATATATGAACTAACTAATGTGAAAAACATATTTTATATATAAATATGACATGTTATTAATCTATTAAATATTTTTTTCCGAATATATATCTTGTTTGGATTTTATTTAAATTCAAGTAAATGAATAGTGACAAAATTAACACTATTGTTATTTTATAAAAATAACCTATTATTAAATTGTTTAAAAATCACAAAATTATTTAAAAATTATAAATTGAAATTTATATGGTCTAAAATGTCATAAATTATCCAATTACAGACAATAAATAACTCATAAGTAAGTATTCATAACAATTTAAAAATTAGAATATTATTATAACAAATAAAATTAAATAGATTAAATAAGGATAAATCAAGTTGAAAAGGTTTAAAATAAATTTTCAACATGTATAAATTTTATTTTTTTATGATATTAAAACCTTATCTCATCTAATCTAATAATTGGAGTCATTTTGGGTGTTTTTAGGTGGGGTTTTAGTTTATTATAAATTAATATTTTAGAGGTTTCCAAAAGTGCCCCTCTCCTCTCTTATAAAATGGAACCTCCTCCCTCTCCTCATCACACCATTATTAGCCTTCAAGAACTTCCAAACCATAAAATTTTATCTTATCCACTTTCCTAGAAACATACTATAGGTCCTGGTCTTCTTCAAAGACCAATATTAGTGCCCTAAGAGGAGGTTTAGAAGAGGCGCGTCGAAGAAGAGGTAATATCCTTTACCGATTATTTCAAATTAATTTATTCTTATACTTCCTATTATTTTGTTGTTTAATAATAAAGTAATAACATCAGTATCACTCATATACAGATATGTTATTATAAATATTAAACAACCCTATTTCACCTTCTATCTATCCTACGGAAAACAAAATCACCACACATGCGTATGTATGTAATGTCGTCTTCACGCCGGGGTGTAATCTGTTTTCCACCACCACCTTACATGGATGTATATAACGGTGTAAAGAATAACAATATATGATTATTATAACATGATACTAATTCAGAGATATTCTATCATCCACTCCAATACCATTCAATAATTATGGGAACGATATCATCACTCGTGCGTATGTACAAATTACCTCTCCACGATGCGATGAGATTCATTATCCATGTTAACCATTAAAGAAATATTATAAATTATATATATATAAAATAATCACGAAATATATTACATAATAATGATACTGAATTTATGTACATATATGTTTCATTTACTTAATTCCATTCAATTCAATAAGTAAAGGAAAGCAGCGTTCATCCGTAGGTACGGTCTACCGTCTCCATGAATGGTGTATTTCATTTCATTTATCTATATACTATATACATATACTAAATATATATTATATATAAATCATTTTTACATTCTGTAAGTAAGTAAATCATAATATAAGTAATAATTATATCATGAACAATAATTCCAAACACGTACGATAAAAGAAATGATTTTACCCAAAACACTGCTTTAACATGGAATTGACAAATGAAAGGGAAATATAATGTCGTAAGTGAATCATATTTGATATCATAAATATTATTATGGTATTGTTACAAGTTAATAATATGTTCAAACCCACTATACAGGAGTCTTGAACACATATGGAAGAAATTGGACATAAGGTAAGGGATAATTTTGCAATCCCATTTTTATCTGAGATTGCTTATACGTAAGTATTTACTAGGGTTATATTTATCATCCATGTCGTTGTTTTATAAAAATGTTTTCATAAAGTGTTTATTATTCTTCCATGTATGTTTAATGTAATTTTTACCCCCTTTTGACTTTTACTATGTAGTATGGAAGGAATCTTTCTTTTGTTTACCATATGAGGTACTTTTTGACTTTTCCAGCAAAAGTACTAGAAGAATGTTTTTTTAACTTATACGAAATGAACGGATTTTTAAGGTTTCATAATTCCTTATTTTCTTGAAGCTTACTCTAAATTATTTCATTATTATTTTCAAAAAAAGTTCCTTTCTTTTAAAATTCCTTGACATTTTGTGAAAGGAAACCAATTTTGAAGAAGAAATGAAATTTTCCTCAAGAATACATTTCAAGTGTTTTGTCAAAATAATTTCCCATCTAAGATGACATTATTTAGTATGATTGTGATTCAAATATAATGTTCCTATTAATTACATGGTTTTATTTTGTTTATGATGAAATGATATCCATTTTTTTATTTGGATTATGTTACGATGGGATGAAGTTTATGAAACCCATTTTATTCGTTGGGTTATGATGAATGATTTATGTTTATTTTGTGGCATGAGAAAGAATGATTTCATTATGAGATGGGTGGGACCTATATCTCCCTCAAATTAATTGGTTAAAGATTTATATCTCATGAGATAAACATGGCTGGAATGTCAAGTAAATCCGGTTTAGTAATACCGGGCTGGAATGGCTAGTAAACTCGGTTCAGTAATGGACTTTGTCCACCATGATGGTCTTGGAAGTAATTCCTTGGCTACTATAAAAATCATAACATGTGATTAATAGTTTCCATAATTACATGTTTTTCCCCATTCTATGTTATCATGATTGATGTTACTTTAGGATCTATGCCTTACGTACTTCCATGATTTATTTCAAAACTCAATATTTTAATGTTTAAACATTATGTTCATGTATTTAAGTTCAAATGTATATGGTTTGTTTTATTTTCTCCATGATTACCCTTACTGAGAATTTGAGCTCACCCTTTATATGTTTTCTTTTATCCATGACATAAAGAAAGGTTTTAGGTAAGAAAACAAAAGGGGAATATCGTTATGGGATATGTTGAAGATCTTTCACCATGATTAGAAGATTATATTTCATGTTTCCAAAGACACTAAATTATTACTGTCCTTGGGTGTCTATTTTTTTTATGTATTAAGTATTCCAAGAAAGTAATGTAATGTCAATGTACATCATGATTTGGGTATTTACAAGATATAATTGAGTTGATAATTTTGTCATGAATATTGTAAGGAAAGTTAAAAATTCTCACTGGGCATAAATGGAGGACAGATGTGGGATTCTTATACTTAGGAATGAGAACAATGGTGGTGGCACTCACAATTTGGGGGAGTAACTCTCCCAAGAAAAAGTCTTCTATAGACATAATTAGATCATCCTTCAACATCTCCCATACAGATCTATAGAAGGATCCTTGGAAAACCATCTGGACCTGACACACTTTTAAGATTAAGTTTGATGATTACTTCCCAAAAACCTAACTATTGTGGAATAGTTTTCATGTGTTCATTGTCCTAGATTGAGAAGCTAGATGGGATCACCTCAAGGAGCCTCAGGTTATCAGCTGTGTAGCCATCCAATAATAGATTATTGGGTCTAGCCAGAAGGTCCCTAAAGAAAAAGTTAACCATTCCTCCAACAACATCCCTATCATCGGTATTTGTATCGTCTTCAAGAAGAATGATCGGTTTATCATGACTTATCCTCTCCTTGATACATGAATGGAAAAAATAGGTGTTCTTATCACCCTCCCAAAGCCACTTAACCCTGGACTCGTCCCTATCTTGGAGATCCTTCAATAAAATAATTTACTACAAAATATCTTGTATGTTGTGTAGGTCCTGAAAAACCTAATCGTCCCATAACTCCTCAAGAATTCTTTCAAGATGGTCAAAATCTTGCATTATGGCCTCTAAGTCTCCATCTGAGAAAGGAGAGTCCCTAAATCATGAATGAATGATTATATTGAGCTGTCTTAGTTTGTTATAAATGTAAATTCTCATGTTACCCTAGGAGGGGGTATTCCAAGTGTCTCTTACCATGTCCTCAAAGCTTGGAATGATGTCACAATACTGGTAGTATCGAAACCATTGACATTGTTCATTCCTGGAAGATAAGGAAATCAGAAATGGGGAGTTGCCAGATAAAACCCACACAAGGTGATTCCACCTTGTATGGGAGAATAGGTAAATGAATTACATGTTACCCAAACACCTATACAAATGGATCCTAGAGTGACAGTTCCCTTGTTGATTGTTAAACCATGTGAAGCTATAAAAAATGAAGATGGGATGCATGAGACCCCTGCTCACTGTGAATTGATTGAAGTCTTGGATAACTTTACTATTAAAATGAAATCTTCCCTTTTCTCCTTAGAGTTATAGAAGACATTAAAATCACCCCCTATGGTCCATGGTAGATTACCAAGGTCAAAATCGGTAAGATAATTCCAAAGGAACACCCTATAGTAAGGGTCAAAACTCCCATAAATAAAAAAGATAAAGAAGGAATGAGTTCTTTGAGTTTCATTCATCATGGTAAAGTAGTTTCCAGCCTGGATTAGGTCACCAGAAAATTTATTGTACTATAATATCCATATGGGTTGGTTGGAAGGGTCAATATTCTTGGAGCCATGCATTTTTTGTTTCTTATTGAAGTCATAAATCCTAACTAGTTGTTGCTTGTGTTTAAGAATAGAATCCATTAAAGCCTTATCCAGGATAATATCAAAGGACAAGAAGTCTGCTTTGACCCATAATCCTATTCCTAGGACATTCCAAATGAGGACCCAAATCATTTGAAAAACAGAGTTCTAGGATTGGCTATAGAATTAAAAGTCATATCGATGTGAGAAGTGGACTTTTCCTTCAGTTTCATGGACTGTGACATGGTAAAAAAAATAACATTAGATAAAGACAAGTTTAGGGAAGAACCTGATTTGTGATACAAGTCATACTTCCTACCCCTCACACTCAGGGAGGAAAATGTCCCTTCGTTGATCCTTTTGAAGGGAAGGGTGAGCCCACAGATGGCACGAGGTAGTATGAAAGAGGAGGAGAGACCCCATCATTCAAATAGCCTAATGCCAAAGGATTATCCTTAGCAGGGTTCGCTTCCCCAAAAACAACACTCAAATGTATGATTATGTCGATATAAGGTATATCTAGGAAAACAAGGGGTGGGTAATTTCCACAGTAACAATGCTTATAATCCCTGGATCCTATTCGATGTTGTATGGGGGGGGTGACAACCTTTCTAGGGGAAATCACATTGAAGAACAAGGGATAATGGCTCAACATGTCCTCTAATCACCCACCATTATTAGGAATATTGGAGCCACTATAATGAGACCTTCAGGAGTATTTATAAGATGATCATCAGAATTTGGAGTCACGTCTAACTCCAGTTGAGGGAGATCCTTATTATGAGGGGCCCTGTGAGCTCTACTAGAAACAACATATTGGGCTGAGTGATGACCCTCAACATAGAAGCATCGATTAAATACTTTCATAGAGTGGCCCTGAAGAAGGAAATGCGAAAAGAATATCAGGAAGACCAAGTAGGATATATCATGGGACCAACTAAAGGAGTCTTTCACCCAAATATCAATATTTTCCAGTATCGAGAGAGAGAGATAGAGAGAGAGATCCAACTCCACAAAAATGTGGGCCACTGAGGCATCCATGCAACCATTAGTCTAAAAATGCATGTACAAGAAACCTCTGAAGGAATATTTCATCGACCTAAGGAGGCCTTCATTTTTGAAAGGTAGAGGGACCACTGGTAGGATGATCCACACCGCTACAACCAGTATTTCTTTTCCTCAGTGAACATCCAAGGAACAATGAAACAAGATGAATCTCTAATGTCCTACAGATTTGGGATCCCAGCACCACGCCTATATGAAATCATAATATGAGTCAAGAACTAGGTAGAAGGAGTTACCATATATTTTGGAGATATGAATTAGGCAATAGAGACCCCAGGAGTACACAAAGCATTGAATGAAAAGAAGAGGAGGCTTAGAGGCCCCAAAAAGGGAAACCGGTGTCCATTTTAAACAATTCCTATCCTCCTCGAAGTCTGCCATAAAGACATCTAGAGAGAATCAATAACCCTCATGTGGGGGATGAGTTTTCCCTAAAGAAACTCTGTGGATGTAGGGTTTCGAGGGAGAGGAGGATATTCCAAAAAGGAAGCCCCTGAAAGAGAGGTGAGGATCTGAGGTAGGGTAGGAGGGGGAGGGGGAGGTAGGAAGAGGCATAGGGGCAGTCGAAGTATAAGGGGGGCCGTCCCAAGGAGTAATGACATTGGAGAGGCCGATGAAGACCACATATCCAAAAGGGGAGGATCTAATGAAGCAGGACCATAGGAGGTTCCAAGATCAAAGGTCGACTGAGACTCAGGAGGTGGTGAAGGCCAGGCGGGAGAGGCCACAACAGTTGAGAGATTTGAAAATGAAGATGGCACAAGCTGCACTTTCTTTTATGTCATGATTTTCTAGGGGGGGTTTAAGGAGATTCCACCTATACAGGTACATTTATATGAGAGTGATACCTGATTATAACTCAATCCCAAACTTGGCCTCATGTCAAGTTGGTAAGTCCTCATCATCTTCTAGAAATAAAAAATTGAACTCTCCCACAACACTGGGAAACAGTTCCAACTAATCCTATAAAACTCTCAATATAATCATGACTATTAATGAATAAATAAACTCTATAATCCTCTTAGATAACTAAAGGTCACAGTCTCCAAAAAACACAACGCACTCTGTATTAGTATCATAGAATATAATGAACTTACTCTAGAAATCCATGACATTGAGAACTAAATATATCCAATCCACACTAAGTATTATGTAATATTATTGTATCTAAAAAAATATTAATTCTCTCTAAGAATGATGGTTCCCAAAAATCAACTCTTATCTCATAAAAATCACACTAGACAGCTCAATCTCTCTATGAATTAGAAAATTATAAGGACATTGGAATCCTCTCCACTGTATATCCTAAATCATGGGCGATGGTGGGTGTAATGAAGGATTTTTTAGCACCCAAATAAAAACAAATACACACACCTAAGTAGATTATAAGAAGATAATACCTCACACAACATATGGCCCATCCAGTGATGGAAACTCAAACAAATGCATCTGACCATGACCAGCTCCATGACCTCTATATCCTTAATAGGAGACAACTACATGGTTTAATTTATCTCAATGTCCCTAAGGATGAGGTAAGTCATATAGAAATCATATTACCACCCAATACCCTCTCAACATTCAAATATTTGAACTACCTTTCAAAAGTTTTATAAGAGGATACAACTGAAATGGCTTATCATAAAGAGGGAACATAGATCCACGCTTTCTATCTAGAAAGGTCAAACACTCGAGATTTTGATGACCATGATATCCAGATGAAAAAAATTATTTCTAATCCATTGGAAGGGGTCCAAGAAAATATATATTTGGTGAAACTAAATGATGAATTTTAGATCTGAATCCTCACTATTTAAATCTTATATTAGCTATGAAATTGAAATCTTCTGAAAAAACTCCACATTATATAGAGTCTAGATGAATCCCCACCCATGATGATCTAGTCATAGATCTCACCCTCATAAAAAAAACCCTCTCCATCACCTCTATATATTTTGGAAACATGAACAGGTTAACATAGAACTCAACCCATAGATGAAATTCTTCTTCAAAATTCATATCCCCAAGCCTCCTCATCTAGAAAAAATTCCAATAAATACCACAATAGGTTCATATAAAAAATATTAAACTACTGCATTCTTAAATTCCCCTACTCGAGAGTAAACATATCACACTAACAAGTCACTTTCATAACAGATGGAAGAAATGTGTCCTAAAATGGATCACATAACTTCTCCCATGTAAAAGATTACACCTCATGATCCCGGAGTAAGAATAACCACCAACATCAGGCCTCATCAAGAAATATCTACATAGATAATGAAATCAATTGATACATCTCAATATGAATCAAACTAAAAGATACCATGAACTCATCCATCCATGCCCTAATCTCTTAATCTAAAATGAATCCCTCATACTTATGCAGACCATAGTGCTTAAACACTCAAAGTTTCTACCTATAAGCCTCATCGTCATTGACCACAACTCGGTTTATATATTGGAATATCCTAGTGATCATCATCCTCATACCTTTATAGGAATGATGACCTCAATCCATTCTATAAAAATAAAAAATGGTAGGGGCTCCTAAACCATGAATATATTATATTTAAATTAATTAATTAGTTGAATTTCAACCTAATCCCAATTATATACAAAAATTAAAATATCATCCCAGAAAACCATGATGGTAGATCTTTTCCTAGGTCTATACTTTTAAATAAGCATATCATAGTTTATAATATTTTATAAAAAATAATATCCTTGCATCATTGTATAGGAATTATTAAATTTCTATGTCAGATATGGTCTCCCATGTTAACCACATAGACTAATTCTATTTGAAACTACTTCCTTTCAAACCCATACAATTGACTATTATATGTCTTCAAACTTCTTATAGTGTCTCAATTATATGTTCTAATATCACTCTATCATGGAAACACCTCAACTGGAAAACCTCCTAGTATGTAGTTAAGACATTGATTACCCCTGATTCCCACCTCCAATAGGCAATGATTGAGAGACTAGAATAGAGTGTATAAGATACATAAAAATGGGTGTCATAAGCTTCTTTATATAGATTCAATTACAAGAGATAATTTGTGATCCACCAAAAAAACAATCATATTGACAATAAAACCATACTAATAAATTAATGTAGAGTCATAAAAATAGAAAACAACTAAAAATACTAAAATAATGCAGAGGAAGTAACCATGAGAATCCAATTGATGATAAATAACCACTTTAAAATATTAATTCCCAGAATGATCACCAATCAGCTCTTACAAACAAAAAACTATTTATATATTCATAGGGTGAGATTAAAAGTATACTCGGTAGTATCCTCCTCGAAAAATCTCCTGAAGTTGTGAATGTTGGATACTAAATCCTTGTAAATAAACGAATTAAACCAACACATTACCAACATAAGTCAATTTATATCCCATCGAAACTAGGGAAAACTCACAAAGTAATTTATAAATGTATGAATATCCACATAAAAACATGTACCTATTTAGAGATCCATATTCTATATTAGTTGCCACCAAGAAGGAGGGTGTGGGGTGAATTTGTGGTACACTTATCTTTAAAATTATTTTTCTTTTTAATTCAACAAATTGAAATTGTAATGTTTCGTTATCCACTATATGAAATCTTTAAATATCACCAAATTTTTAGTAGTTTCAATAGAGATATCATCGAACAATATTTACATGTTTTGGTATAATGACGTCCTCCTTTACATATTGGTTTTATCCCCCAACATGGATTCTCTACTATAATCTTATTATCAATTACATTGTTTTAGGAGGAAACTGGTTATAAAAACTAGTAGTCGATCCTGTAATTGAGTTTTTTTATACTAACTAGAAATAAAACACTTATTTCTTGGGTAGTTATACACCTCAATAATCTTATCCTACTCACAACTCTATCTGAGAGACGTCTTCTTCCAACTGTAACAAAAAGACTTCCCATTATCCTTGATCCATGTGAGAGGCTTATAAAACTATTAATGGATTGATCCACTGTAGGATGATCTCTTGATCTTAATCTATAGTCTCAATGAATTAAAATATATCTTGTACCTATTGAAGTACCTTTCTAGATTTATGGTCTTCTCAATTATTCTGATCAGCTATAACTAACTCATTTTCTTAGTGAAACTAATTCTCAAGATTGAATCCTTACTTATGATGTCGAAGTCCTGACATAATGTAAGTGTATGGGAGATATGAAAACAATTTCTATATTATTATGTATAGGAATGTGACTATCTCAATTCAATAAAATGTTTAAAATATAATTAATGAATGGATATTACATGGAATTCTCATGTAACTACCAAATACACAAAATTCCTCTAATTATTTTATGTGCGTGCATTCACGTTATGTTTGTCTTATCTCAATGCTCTCAAGGTTTTTTCATGTTCATATAACAATCTATGTACTAATCTCTTTACGAATAATTTATCTCTCATTCATGAAAATAATTATTCAGGAACATTCTTTACTACCTTATGCACTCTTCTCCTTCACACACAACAAGTATGCACACACTATTTAATTCTAGTTTTCACAAAAAAATTCATGTAGAACATTAAATGATGCATGAATTGTATTAATGTAAACCCTGTACACAAGTGGTACATCTTCTTCAATAAATACCAAGTGGGTTCCACTATCTCACGGTCTAATATTCTTTTCTCAAGCCCAAAGGGCTTCACAAAAATGTTCTTCATGAATAAAATTGAGTGTCGTTTTCCCCTGTCAAAGGCACACATGTTTCCCTTTTACTTAATGAAAGAATTGGGATTCACAGACTCTCTTCTTCAGGAAACAAATACTTCATGGTGATCTATTTCCATGGAAACCATGATCTCTATATAATATTTTCTTCAGTATTAATTGCCTATGGACCTTGATATTTATAAGAAAAAAATATATACCTTACACTACCTAAAGATCCTTATTCTAAGACATGTCAGTTATCTAAGAAATATTTCATTTATTGTTTTTCTTAAAAATACAATATATCAATGTCCTAAAATATTATTTACTCAAAATAGAAGTTTTCTCTATTTCATGAATTAGTGTATGATCCTCAGGTGCATGTAATGTGGATCGTGTTCCATTTCTCATTTTAATGATCAACCACTACCATATATGATTGATGTATGAATAACAGAATATAACTTTATTTTTAGTCAGTCAAATAAAATTCTTAGAATTTTTGCATGAAAGAAAGATAGATATTTCATGAAAGGAGGATTATAGCCCCACTAACTCAAAATGGAATCATTGGAACATCTATGGAGACCTTGTCTTTGATTGAATATGGTTCTACCATCTACTCTAGTAGATAGACAACTTTGGGTGTCACTCAAGGTAGAAGAGTATCTAACAAGATTATCATATGGATCTGATGGATTTGACCATGAGGTAGATAAAATGTCCATATCTATAATTTAGAGTAATAGTACCTTGATTTTCTACATTCCCAAATAGATATTTTGTTAATCATGAAACTTTAATTTATTACAATACATGCCAATACTGATTTGAGTTGGTTGTGGGGGATCTGTACCCACACCACTCACACACTCAGCTCATTGGTCATAACAACGTACACTACACCACCGACACCCCTTTCTCATGTGATCTCACATAGAGTTACTCTACTATAGTCATTTACCTGACCCACCTATACCTCTCCCACCATGAAGTCCTATGAGCAAGTTCCCCTGCGTGGATGAGTTCCTCCTCTAACAATGTGGGGTTGAGATGTCTTATAAATCAAGTGGTTGTACACCTTTTTTGATAATCACTTAGAAAGTATCTAAGTAACATTCCATATGAAAATACATTCCAAACCAATGATTCTCCACGTATTCAAGGATTCCTTAAGAAGAAACATATTTTTCAAAGAATTTTATTTTTTTAATGGAATTCAAAATCCTCTTCCTCCTCAAATATTATTCATGAAAAATGTAAATAAATTTTTTCATGGCCTTTTATAAAATTACACTAATAGTACTCTTGAAAAATAATATTTTATATGGTATTAACTTATTCACCCAAATAAGGGATGACTACTTGCTACAATATTTTCACTCTTTAGAACATCTCATAAATATTGAAGTTCATTTAAATGAATAATCACATGTGTATGGAGAATTTCCCAAGCATGAAATCTAGTTCCATAACATGAATCAATAAAAACTATCCATGAATAACCACTTCATCCATGAACCCTCACTGAACACATATTGACACAGAATTTCCAAAAACTCCTTTTTGGGTCAAAAAATCTCCCCCTTTTTATTTTTTATCAACATGTCTTCACGTATTTAAAATACACTATGTTTTATCAAACATTCACTATATTGGAAATCAAATATGAATTATAACTGGGGTCTTCTCATATCATTTTAAAAAAAAATATTATCTTCTCCCTTATATGAACAATTTCTTTATCACTTCTAAGAGAGAGATAATCTCACTTAGTTTTATTGTAAAAAAAACCTTTCTTTAATAAACTCTTGTTCTATGTGGGATAACCAAGTGAAGAAAAAAGTGAAATACAACAAAGGATGTCGATGCTATCCATAAAATAGCCTTCATGTAAAACCTTTCTCAGAAAGTCTAAATTCTCATTTAAGGGTTAGTAAGTAATTATATTTATCTACAAATTTTAAATCCTACACATACATCAAAAAACAAATTAGAAAGTTTAGGTGAAAAAGATATGACTCCCCCATTATCTCATATAATCATCAACCAATAACTCCCTCTTAATTGATATGATGAATACAATTAATAATGAGGGATGGAAATTTGATTGGAAAACCTCATATCCTAATTTTAAAAAGCTATTCAAAAAACCCACATTCAATATGAGGTGAATAATTAAAATATTTATCTAATCAATGCTCCCCAAAAAATAAATGGATCAATCTCCTTAAATTACCTGCATATTAGTAAAAAAGGACGCACATATATAAATATTGGGAAATAAAGAGGGAACTTTATATTTATCAAGAGTAACATTCATGCTGAGAACATCCACTTAAATTTGGCCATTATTTTCCCAAAAATAGTTAACTTCTCTTCATATTTGTGTGGAATAATTTTTTCCACCTCAGTTTATGAAATAAAACATTTTCTATCTTCTTCTATTTTCTTATCCAATTTTCATTGGTTTGGACAAATAGCTAGGAATTATTTCATAAGATGATCTATCTTCTCAGAATCTCCATAATACATACCACTATTTTTCTATTGATTTATCCTCATTTTCTCAATATAGAGAATATTTATTAGCAGTGTTACCATGTAATTCTCAGCTATGTGACCCACATGTTTTCATATACTACAAACCCTTTCTAATAATTGATATATATTCTAAATTAGAATCTTGGATGTCCTTTTGGTCACAATATTCTTTCTATGAGATCATGTTGTCACATATTTAGCTTGTATTCACTTTTATTCATGCCTATTTATTAAAAATGATGTGTTATAGTAAAAAGAGTAGAAATTAGGCCCATAAATTTCACAACACCAATAGAAACTACGGAAAGTGAATCTTCTAACTTTTTATTAATTCTTCCCAAACACTAATTATTGTTTTTGATCATCAAAATGTGCCTTCTATTTCCTATAGGGAAGTTATTTTCTTGAAAAAATTATTTCTACCTTTGATATTAGTGATGATATCTTATTGTTCTTATTGTATATAGTTTGTTGGATAGTATTCATTTTTTCCACATCATAAGGTTGGAATTTCACCTATCATTTTCTATGGATTTATTCTATCTGGTACACAGCTTCCCTATTCTTCATATTTTCTCCCTATAAATGTACTAATTTTATTATTCTCATGAATTTTCATTATATTTCATCATTCCAATGCATTGTGTCAAAATTTTATATAGCACAAAAAATAACCTATGAGACTTCTTCACTTTATTGTGGTGTAGTCTATTTATATTTTATCAATTATAAATGTATCTACGTTTGAGTGGAATCCCTAATATTTGGGAAAATTCTTAAGGAAAAACTATCAATGATACATTTCACATCCACCCATGATATGATGGATTTATCATCATAATTCACCATCTATACTTTAATAATGTTTGGTTTAGAACCTGTACCAACGCTTATAAAACATCAGTACATAAGATTTTTTTTAGGTTAAGGTATACCTTATTCTTTTAGGATGTATCCATTTTATTATATAATGATCTCATTCTCTTATTGGAGTCATGATCTCCAATGAAAACTTGAGTGGAATCATCTATTCTTATGGTAATTTGGGATGTTTCAGCCTGTAATTCTTCTTGATTCTCTAATCTCACCTCTAGATCTAAAAACATAATGTTGAGAGTGTAATTCTCATCCTCAAATATTCTCATCATTCCTTACCAATCCTTATACAGATTATTCATTACATATCAATCCAAGTTTTTTTTATTCTTGTAATGAATTATAAATATTCTTTACCATGTTATCATTATCATCTGGTTGAGTAGCATCGAAAACCATATAATATTTGTGATTTTTTCAAGAGCATGGAATGATTAAATATGAACTATATCAAAAAAACATTTACAATGTAATTATTTTGAAATTCTCATTTAGTTTTAATAATATATTTCTAACTTTATTCTATTAGGTATTTGAGAGTGATTCACTTTCTATAATCTTAACTAGTGAATCATAAAATTCTTCAAATTAAACTTATAAATATTCTTAATGAGTAATAAATCCCTTGAAACATATAACAATAACACTAAAAACTTATTTAGGACCTTTATTTAGTTTTTATTTAAAATAGAAAAAATAATATCACTAAGTGATCCATTATCATCACATATTGAGTAGACTTAATCAAAATAATGATAATAAATATAATTTATTCATGTTATTATATTCATATTACCATAATTTAGAGTTTTATCTTTATTCCACAAATGATTCATTTTTAGCTTCCATTCCCATATATTATTTCGGTTCATCTAAGTCTTGGAATAAATCTCCAGATTAGTTTCTTGACAAGTAACATCCTTTTTATCCATATGAAATATCTTAGTCATTATCTAAAAACATAAATTCATAAAGACTCACTTGGATATTTAGAGGTAAAAAAATCAATAAATCCACTTGTATATCCTTATGCCAGAATAGGTGCCACTTAGTGTAGGTGAACCAATGGTACACTCATCTTTTGAATTATTTTACTTTTGGATTCATCTTATTGAACTCGTTAACATTCTAAATTCACAATGTGATATCTATCAGTGTCACCTTGTGTGATGTAGTAATAATATTGAATGAATAACACAATATTTACATGGTTTAGTATAAATACTAACTCCTTTGTAGGTTGGTAATACCCCCAACATGTATTATTCACTATAATATGTATATTAATTAAAATTGGTTAGGTATAAAATTATTTCCCCACCAATATTTGATCATCCAATTGATTTTGGTTATACCCCCCCTTCAATCTAACTCTTCTTCCTCATTTTTTTATACCCTTTAACCATCATATCCTACTCCCAATCCAACTAAAAGATTCTGATTCCATATCTGACTGAAATACTTCCTTTTCTCTTGGATCCAACCAAGAGGATTCTACCTTTCTTCAAGGATTGATCCAATATAGGATGATGTTTTTATCTTCTTCAATAAACTCACTGAATCACACTTACTCATTTACCTATTGATTTACCTTAGTATCATTATAGTCTCTTTCAATTATGTTTATAACTTGTAATTGAATAGTCTCCTCAGTGAAAGTAATACTAATGATTGAATTCATACTTATGATGTTGAACTCACAACCTCACTTAGATATGTGAAAGAGATGCACACACTTTCTATATATTTTATGCAATAATAAATCTTTCATAACTAAATGAAATCTTTCAATGTACACTTCATTCCTTGATATTATAGGTCTTTATATAAAAACCCTGACACACTAAATTATTCGTATTATTTTATGTGTACTCATGGATGTTATATTTTTAACACCCCATGGTTTTCTAAAAATAAATTGAAATGCATGAATATTTGTATGAAGTAGATATTTATAACTATCATTTAAACATAATTTAACTACTTTTATGTGTTGAATTTTGATAAACAGTCAGCTACAATTGTATTCAGTATGTCATTTGGAGTCTAATAGAACCAACTTGTTTTTTTTGGTGAATAGTAACGTACCCTTATGAATAGTAATATTACCCTTATAAATCATAAATTGTGTTATTATTATTTTTCATAAGGCTTTAGGATAATGGCATCTTGGTTAATTTTTCAATGTGATATAAAAGCAGTTATAGTTTTTAAATTATTAATTTTTTAATTATGTATGATTTTATTTAGAAATTAAGATAATAATATTTAGAAAATTATTTTCAAAAAATTGACTTCATTTTTGAATTCTACACACTGAAAAATATTAAGGGTGAATATTTGTGGATTTTATGAAAATCTAGTATTTTTTATGAATAGTGAAATTCGATAAAATATGATAAATACTAAATACTTGATTTACTATATCATAAGTGATGCAAGGCTTATGTAAGACAACTTGGTTCGAAATAAAATGTCAATATTACTATTTGGGGTCACATGAATTATGATTACTCTTAGTCTTGAGAAAAAATATTATAATAATGATTAAAATAATGTTAAATACCTCCTCTCCTCCACTATAAATACAACCCTCATTTTCCTCTTCCTATCACACCTCCCCAACCTTGAGACTTACCAATGTTCTACCCAATACTCCTCCCTAGGAACTTCCCCACGTCCTAGAGCTTCTAGTGCCACCAATGTTCCAAAAAAAAGGCCTTAAGAAGGATCTCAAGGAGAAGAGATTAAGAGGTAAACTTCCTCTTTAGTTTTCTTTCTTTTCTTTCATTTTATGTTATTATTTGTAATTACTTTTGGGTTATGTTGGGATAGGAAATCCCAATTTCCCCTTACTGATCATATTATGTAAAAATTATTAGTGACCCATTTTCTCTCATCAAATTATTTTATGGGATTTTAAGAGACACCGTTAGGCTGCCAAATTTTCGTAAGGGCTTTCTCAAATATTTATATATTTTGAGTTCCTTTCATTTCTTCTTCTTTCCTGACCTCCTCTTATCCAAGAGTCATGAATGCTCTAGAAATATTGTATATTCTGGATTTTCTCATGTTCATGGAAATATCATCATCAATATTATTCTCCTCCCCCCACTAATTCAATTTATTAAAAACATTCTCAGTGATGTGTTGAATTACCGACATCATGGAAGATGTGATTTCAATTTTCTTTAATTACATGAAGGCTGGTCATGAAACCATTTTTATGGTTGAACTATGTTATAATATTTTATTGTGTCTTATCCTTGTTTCTAGAATTTTTTTACACATGGTTTTAATTTATAATACAAAATGAGGTCGTTATTATCAAAGAACCACTAAAAAGATCTAAACGAACATCATTAATGTTTTAACTTATGAATCATCCTCATGTAAGAATTCAAAATGATAAATTGTATAATTTATGGTTTTGAAAATATGTAAATACCACCCTATAAAAAAATTTCATTTTCACTTCCAATCGACATGAATAATTCATCATGAACCAATTACGAAAAACATGTAAAAAGCACACCCAACACAATGAAGGGAACCAAATACTAACAATTAATGGGTGAAATGATGTTATAAAATGATCATATAATATGTTATAAAGATTAATATGTTTCTGTAAGATGATAATAACACCCTTTTAACCATTATACAGGAGGTTTAAACAATTTTGATGTAAGACAAACCCGAGGTAAGATAATTCTTAACCCGATTTCCATTCTTTGGGTTATACTTATACTTCTTTATTTACGTGGTATTAAAATTTTTTGTGTGATGGTTTTTGTTTATATAATGTTGAATTAGGTTTACATATTCCATCCAATCTATTAATTCTCACTTTAATTATATGATATTTCTAATGGTATTTTCATTTAAAAACCTCTTTTAAAATTCTGTTTTTTAAAATTCAAAACCAATGTTTCAATGGAATTATTAATGTTGTATGATTGTGTTCTGGTTTATGGTAATTTTTTTCGATTAAGTGTGGGACCTATATTTCCCTCTAATAAATTGGTTATGTGTATGTCAGAGGTTAACCGTATGGTTTATCAAAGTTTAACTGCAATGGTTACACAAACTGTATGGTAGATGTGAGAGTTAAAAATGATAAGGTAGCTGAGAGGGTTACAAGATTATGGAAGTAATTCCCCAAGAAAACTTTATTATTATATTTAAGTTCTTTTTTATCTTGTAAATATTTTGGAAATCTCATGTTTCACAAATTAAGTATATATCTGTGACGAGTATGTGTTGTGAAAATGTTTTCATATGTTACAAGTATTCAAGGATTAATGTAATCATTCATTATTTTATATCCCTTACAATGTTTTGGTTCTTATACCATGTTTTTTTAAATTATTTTCACATGTCATAAGGATGTGTAAGACAAATATGTAACCCATGTTAACTGTTTGAAAAATGTCAAATAAATCATGTTTTACGTTTTAATGTTGTATATTTCAAAAAAATGGAAACTGTTTTTGTTGTATCCACTATGTAATAATTTGTAATGTTATGAATGTATTATGTACCAATTATCTAAAGCTATAAACATGAAAATATCCTCTATGAAAAAGGCAGTTATTTCTTGACTAAAATAAAGATTGTTTAATGTAATAATTTCGGGTCCTTATAGTTGGTATCAGAGGATGGTTTAGATAACATTAGGGGTTTGGATGATGTTAAAAGAATACCATAAATTATTTTTAATATATGATAAATTTTAAATGTTATAGAATTTAATGACTATAATTTTTCTTTATCTACGATATGTTGGTTCCGAATGTATGTCCACAGAAGAAATAGGAAAGCTGAAGAGAAGAGGCACCGACTGAACGACATCCTTCCGAATCTGCAACCTGGAATGGTAGGGATTGGAATTGAGAAGTTTGTGATAGTAATGACTCATCTGATATTGGAAATAAATTGTGGTGGAATCCATCCTATATAACAACCATAGGCACTACAACTAACTACACAATAGGGGAACATTTTATGGGAAAACACCCTCTTGTTTTCAATGGATCTTCTGACCTTATAGCGGCTGAAGGATGGATTAAATCCCTTGAAAAGATATTTGATGTAATGGGCTGTTCTGATAATCAAAATGTATGTATTTACATTTATCATTTTGAATGTGAATATGATCAGTGGTGGTCATTGGTAAAGAACATCAGGGATAGAAAGGATTTTTATGCCTTAGAGTGGGATGTATTTAAAAGTATTTTCCTTGAAAAATATTTTCCCAAGGTGGTGTGACTTAGGATGGAGAATCAATTCCTTGAATTGAAGAAAAAGGTGGAAGATTTAGTGGTTGTTTATGATGTAAACTTCACTCGACTGGCGAGGTATTCTACAAACCTTATTTTTGGATCTTGATAGAAAAACCAACTACTTTAACTCAGCAATAAAGCCAAGGTAGCGAAGGGAATTGGTCTTTCGTGAATTCAAATGTTATGAGAAACATGTATGATGTGTTAAGAGGGTAGATATGGATTTTTTTGATTATCATGTTCAAATTGTAAACAAGGAGAAGAAGAGGTACAGATAGAAAGTGATGGGTAAGAATCAACTAAAAAAATCTGATAGTAAGGAAATATGGTTTTCAGTTTTTGGAAAGTGTGGAAATAAGCACCATGGGGAATGTCTTAAAAAAATTGGGAAGTGTTTTAAATGTGGTAATTTTGGACATATGGCCCGAGATTGTAATGAAAATGATCTTAAGACTAATTATGATAAGAAAACTGTAAATTGAATTAAATGCGGTGAGATTGGTCATTATGAAAATGTCTGCTCAAAGAGAGATATGAATAATACAACGAAGCAAGACTATAATCATAAAGGTGTAGTGAGATCCATTATGACTACGTCATATGTTTCTGAGCCATAGAATGAATTTGTATCAGGTGATTTGTTTGTTTACTCATATTTTTCTAAAGTTTTGTTCGATACAGGTTATATACATTCCTTCATATCTGTGAAATTTTCTGGTAAATTTAAAATATCACCTCATCAAATGTGACTATAACTTGTTGTTAAAACACTATGTGGAAATATTATAGTAAAGAGTAATGTTAAGAATATTTCTATTATGGTCTATGGAATGACATTACCTACAAACCTTGTTGTTTAACCATAGTCATGTTTGATGTTATTCTGGGAAGGTATTGGATTTCTGTTTATCATGATAAGATTAAATTCAAAGCTAAAAAATTTGGTTTTTAAAAAGATTTTTAGTTTGTTTAGAAGAATGAACCCATGTAATTGATAGCATGTTAGGATGCTGAGAAACTATTGAAATATGGAAATGAAATTTATCTTCCTCATATTGTTGAAACCAGGGGAACTGTTCATATAGATGATGTGCCTGTGGTAAATGAATACCTAGATGTTTTCCCTTATGAGTTAACTAGTGTTATACCTGATCGAGAAGTAGATTTAACAAGTTACTTAGTTCTGAATGCTAATCTAATTTCAAAACCCCCATATCATATTGCTCAAACAGAACTTATTGAATTGAAAAATTAGTTGTAGGATTTTATTGATAAACAATTTATTCATTCGAGCACTTCACCATGGGGAGCTCTTATTTTTTCGTTAAAAAGAAAGATGGTTACATGAGACTTTTCATTGATTATAGATCTTTTAATAACATCACAATTAAAAACAAGTATCCTTTTCCTCACATCGATGACTTGTTTTATCATCTCTTAGGAGCTTTATTCTTTTCCAAGATTTACTTGAGATTCAAATACCATCAGCTAAAGGTGAAAGAGAATGACATCCCGAAAACAACATTTCGTACTAGATATGGGTATTATGAATTTGTTGTTATGCCATTTGGGTTAACTAATGCACCAGTTGTATTCATGAATCGTATGAATAGAATATTTCATGAGTTCTTGGATAAGTTTTTGGTTGTGTTTATTATTGACATTCTAGTATTTCCTAAAAATAAAGAGTAGCAAGAAAAAAATCTAAGGGTTATTTTACAAACCATAAAGGAAATGAAACAGTATTGAAAATTCATAAATGTGATTTTTGGTTGAAACAGATTTCATTTAATTGGAAAATTTTAAATAATTATGGAATAACAGTTGATTCGGCCAAAAAAAAGTGGTTGATGAATGGAAAATACCTACAAATGTTATAGATATTCATAGTTTTTTGGCATTAACAGGTTGTTACTAACGTTTTGTTAAGAAAATTTCACAGTTATCTAGCCTAATAACTAGTTTAACATGAAATGGGGTTACATTTATTTGGATAGAATAATTTGATGTTTTGTTTTCTTGAACTGAAGAAGAGATTGGTGAATGATCCAATTTTGGCATTGCCATCCAGACATGGTGTGTTTGTAATCTATAATGTTGATTATTTGAAGGGACTTGGTTGTGTTTTGATGTAGAATGATTAGGTAATTTCTTATAATTAAAGACTATTTAATCCTCATGAGTTAAATTATCCCATACATGATTTGGAATTGGCAGGTAATGTTTTTTTTAAATTTGGTGGCATCATTTATACAAAGCCAAATGTCAAATATATTCTGACCATAAAAGTCTAAAGTATATATTCACTCATAAAAATTAAACATGAGGTAGAGAAGATAGCTTTATTTGATAATGAATTATGATTGCACTATCAATTACCATCCCATAAAAGAAGGAAAAGTACTTGATTCCTTGAGTCAAAAACATCATGCATCATTAACCATGTTACATTTGGAACATTATCCCTTGATTAATAATTTGATTAATTTTGTATTAGAAGTTTTTGGTGAAAGAAATAACTCGATTTTGTCTCAGGTTTCAGTGCAGTCATCATTATCAAAGAGAATTAAGAATGCACAGAAGGAAGACCATGAGCTAAAGAAAAAGGTATAATTTGTTTAAATGGGTAAGCTTACAGAATTTTACCTTGATAAACATTGTGTTTTAAGATTTAAAAAATGGTTATGTGTGACTTGTGATTATGAGTTGATGAAAGATTTGTTGTGTGAAGCACATAGTTCTCCATTTTCAGTTCATCCTAGCAGTACTAAGATGTACAGAGACCATAAAGAGTATTATTTTTTGGATGGAGTGAAAATAGATATTGGTGATTTTATTATGAAATGCTTGACTTGTCAATAGGATAAAGCAAAATGGCAGTTGTCGAAGGGGAGGCTTCAACCTTTCCCAGTGCTAGAGTAGAAATGAGAGAATGTTTCCATGGAATTCAAGGTGGGACTACCAAAGACTACTTGAGTTAATAATGCAATTTGGGTTATTGTTGATCCACAGAAAAAATCTGCACATTTTTGTTATATTCAAGATACAATTTTTTGGATCAACTTTCTCAATTGTACCTCAAAGAGATTGTCAGGATATATGGAGTTCCTCTTTACATTGTATCTGACTGAGATACAACATTCACCTATAACTTTTGGAAGGGACTTCAGAATTCATTGGGAACAAAATTAAATTTTAGTACAACTTTTCATCATCAATCAGATGGACAGTTAGAATGAACAATTCAGAATTTGGAGGATATTCTTGGAGCTTGTTCAATGGACTACCATCGAAGTTGGTTTCAACATTTTTCTTTAGTTTAGTTTTCTTATAATAACAGTTTTCATTCCAGTATAAAGCTGGATCCTTTTAAGGAATTGTATGGAATGTGGTGTCGGAGTCTAGCGGTTTGGGATGATGTTGGTGAAAGAAATTTGGTGGGGCCAGAATTAGTAGAGGAAGTGGCTGAGAAAGTGAAGATGACCTAGCAGCATAGGAGGATAGAACAGAGTAGGCAGAAAAGGTTTGCAGATAATAGAAGGAAGGACTTCTATTTTCAGGTTGGTGACCATGTTTTCCTTAAAATATCGCATTGGAAAAGTGTGATGCATTTAAGTAAAAAAGGGAATCTATGTCCGTTGTTCATAGGTCTTTTTGAAATCCAGGAAAAAGATAGAATAGTTGGTTACTAAGTAGATTTGCCTCCGAGTTTGTCTTAGGTACACAATGGTTTTTATGTTTCGATGATGAGGAAGTATGTGCTAGATTCAACTCATGTATTGAGCCAAGAAGCATTTCATGTGGAAGAAAATATTTCTTATGAAGAGAAACCAGTTCAGATCCTTGATTGAAGGGAAGAAGTGTTGTGGAATAAGGTAATCCACCAGGAAAGGGTTTTGAGGAGAAACCACATGGTAGAAGAGGAAACCTAGGAGTCTAAAAATGCTATGACAGAAAATTCCCCTCATTTGTTTAATAAGTAAATAAAATTGTGAGGAAACAATTTCCAAAAGCTGGGGAGAATGTAACACCCAAAGGTTTTCTAAAAATAAATTGAAATGCATGATACTTTGGTTTAAGTAGATAATTATAACTATCCTTTAAACATAATTTTACTACTTCTATGTTTTGAATTTTAAAAAACATTCATCTACAATTGTGTTCAGTATGTCATATGATGTCTAATAGAACTAAATTGTTTTTTTGGTGAATAGTAACGCACCCTTATGAATAGAAATATTAATAGTAATATGACCCTAAGGAATATTAAATTTTTTATTATTTTATTTTCTTAAGGATTTAAGATAATAAAAACTTGGTTAATTTTTCATTGTGATATAAAAGTAGTTATAGTTTTTAAACTATTAATTTTTGAATTAAGTATGATTTTATATAAAAAAAATTACTAAAATTTAGAAAATTATTTTCAAAAAACGGACTTCATTTTGGGATTCTATACATCCAAATATATTAAGGCTGAATTTATGGGAATTTTCTGAAATTCAAGATTTTTTTATGTATAGTAAAATACGATAAGATACAATAAATGCTAAATACTTGATTTACTACATCATAGCTGATGAAAATTAGATGTAAGACCACTTTGTTCGAAATAACATGTCATAATTTCTATTTGGGGTCACATGAATTATTATTATTCATAGTCTATAGTAAAAATATTATAACAGTGATAAAATTATGTTAAATACTTCCTCTCCTACACTATAAATACCACCATCACTCCCCTCTTCCTCCCATGCCTCTCATGCCTTGGGCCTTACCTATGTTAAGACCAATACCCCTCCCAAGGAACTTCCCCATGTCCTAGAGCTTCTGTTCTGACCAAAAGTCCAAGATTAAATGCCTTAAGAAGATCTCAAGGAGAAGAGATCAAGAGGTAAACAGCCTCTATAGTTTTCTTTGTTTTGTTTAATTTTATTTTATTATTTTTCATTTGTTTTGGATTATGTTGGTTTATGAAATTCCATAATTCCCTTAGTTCCCATATTATGTAATAAACACGAGAGACCCATTTTCTCTCTTCAAATTATTTTATGAAATTTTAAGCGACAATGTTAAGCTGCCGAATTTTCGTACGGGATTTCTCAAATTTTCTTTTCTTTTGAGTTCTTTTATTTTATTTTTCTTTACTCACTTCCTCTTATAAAATAGGCATTAAATATCTATAAGTATTTTATATTCTATATGTTTTTATGTTCAAGGAAAATTCCTCATCAATATTCTTCTCTACCCCCACTTATTCAAGGAATTAAAAACATTGTCCGTGATGTGTCGAATTACCGACATCGTAGACAATGTGATTTTAATTATCATTAATTCCTTAGAGGATGGTCATGAAAATATTTTTATGTTTTAACGAGGTTATAATATATGTATTTTGTCTCATATTTGGTTCTGTAATTATTTTGTACACCTTTTATTAATAATATAAAATGAGGTCATTAATATCAAAGAACCACTAAAATGATCTAAACGAACATCATTAATGTTTTATCTTATTAATCATCCTCATGTAATAATTAAAAATGATAAATTTTATAAAAAAACATGTAAAAAACACCCCCAATTGTGGTGTTTTACTTCCAATTAACAAGAACAATCCATCATGAACCGATCATGAAAAACATGTAAAAAACACCCCCAAACTAGTGTAAAGAAGATACTACTAACAATTAATGGGTGAAATAATGTTATAAAATGATCATATAAGATGTTATAAAGTTGAATATATTTCTGTAATATAATAATAAAACTATTTTTACCATTATACAGGAGGTTTAAAAAATTTTTAAGTAAGACAAACTCGAAGTTAATAAATTCTTAACCCAATTTCCATTCTTTCGGTTAACCTCCTACTTCATTATTTATTTGGTATTAAAATTGGTTTTTTGATGGGATTTTTTATATTATTTTAAATTATGTATACATATTCCATACACTCTATTAAGTCTCACTTGAATTATATGATATTTTTAATGGCCTTTTCCTTTAAAATCCTCTTTTAAAATTCTATTTTATAAAATTCAAAATCAATGTTTCTATGGAATTATTCATGCTTTAAGAATGTGTTCTGGTTCTTGGGTATTGTTTATAATGAAGTATGAGACCTATATTTCCCTCCAATTCATTGGTTATGTGTATGTTTGAGGTCAGCCTTATGGTTACTCCAAGTGTAACTACGATGGTTATACAAATTGTAAGGTAACTGGGAGGGTTACAAATGATAAGGTGGCCGAGAGGGTTACAAGATTATGTAAGTAATGCCCCAAGATACCTTTATTGTTATATTTATGTTGTTATGTATTGTGGAAATCTTTTGGAAATCTAATTATTCACAATGTAATTATATATGAGTGATTATTATGTCTTTTGAAAATGCTTTCATACGTTACAAGTATTCATGGACTAATGTGCTCTTTCCTCCTTTTACATCCCTTATTGAGATTTTTGTGCTCATCCCTTATTTTTAATAGATTTTCACATGTCCTAAGAATGTGTAATACAATGAAGGAATCCAAGTAAATTTTTTGAAGATTTTTCAAATAAATCATGTTTTAATCATTAATGTTTTATATTTTGAAAAAAATGGAAATTGTTTTTATAGTATCTACTCTATAACAATGTGTAATGTTCTGAATGTATTATGTCCCAATTCTCTAAAGCTATAAACATTAAATGATAATAAATGAAAAAGGAATTGATTTATTGACTAAAATCAAGATTATGTAATGTAATAAGGGTGGGTCCTTATAATGTTGGGGTAATCTTAATGTATTCAAGGGTTTTACATATTCATGTAATAATGCATGAACTGATTTTCTTTGGAATAATCACAATCTCCATCATGAACATAATTACTGATGCACTTTCTTCAAAACATTTCGTACTCTTCTCATTTACAAATAATATGTATGAATAAATTGTTAACTTATTCTTTCTGCACACAATTGAACATAATGCATGCAATGATTCATGCACTATATTAGTTTAAACCATTAGTGAAAGTGGAACTTCTCTTTTAATAAATACTGTGTGGGTTATATTTTCTGGTAGTCTCAAATAGTTCACAAAAAACTGAAGGGAATTTCATAACAAGTTAACCATGAAGAAAATCAAGTGTTCATTGAACAAGTCGAATTTGTGTGGATTTACTTTCTCCTTGCCACAACCATATGGCTTAAAAAACACTCTTCTTTTTAAAATATATTTCATGGTGCTCTATTTATATGGAAAACATGAGTGCTTTAAAATATTTTTAGTATAATTACTTGGATACAAACCTCCATATTTAAGGAAAAACCTCCCAAACTTTCACTAACAAAACCTTTTTTATGCCACGTTGGTGATCTGAGAAATATTTCATGCATAAAAATTCATTAAAATTGAAGATTACAATGATAACCCAATATTATAAATTTAGAATAGTGAAATATTCTATTTTGAGAGTTCATTTTTTATCCTCATGTGCATGAAATGTGGATCGTGTGCCACTCCTCATTTTAAATATAGATATCTTAAATGTATGATGAATGATTGAAAAACTAAATAGAATGTCCTTTTTCATTTAGAAAAATCATTTTCTTCAAATATCCTCATGGATAAAATATTTAGCTTTCATTCATAGATATTTTCGGCCTCATCGACTAAAAATGTCATCCTTAGAATAACCATTGAGACATGATATTTGATCAATGGTTGTTTGACCACCTACTATAGTGGATAGATGACTTCAGCTGTCATTAGAGGCAGATGATGATCTTCAAAGATGATTAGGTGTTATATATGGATTTGATTGTATAGAGGATGAAATTTCCATATATTTAAAGCTCTATGAATAGTTTTTCACTTCTCTCCAATTAGACATCAAGATTTTGTTCTTCATGGTGTTATATTTTATTAAATCTTGTTACACTAACAGTTTAAGATTATAGTAGTGGATTAGCACCAGTTACACACACACACACACACACATAGACAAAGACACTCATAGACACACCTCATAGGCCATGCTAACCCAAGTTGGCCCACCAACACCCTTGGCCCTTGCACTCTATCCTAGGTGCACTCTCATACAGGACTCTACATAGCAAACCTACACCTCTTCCACCATGAATGCATGTGAGATACCTCCCTTATGTGTTTGTGTCCCTCTTCTGATAATGTATGATTGACCTATCTCATAGCTCTTGTGGTTGGACACATTTTTGATATTCACTTAGAAATTTTCTATGTGAACATTCTATTTAAAATTATACTCCAAACCAATTATCCTTTAAATATTCAAGAATTCCTCAGGAAATAAAAAATTCATGAACATTTATTATTACATGGAATTAAAAATCCTCATGCTCCTCCAATATTATCCATGTAAAATGTAAATACATTTTACATGTCCTTTTATTACATTCCACTTATAATAATAATGAAATGTAATATTTTTCATGGTCTTCACTTATTCACTAAAATAGGGTCTGGACACTTATTGAAACATGGTGTACTCATTAGCACATGTTATAAACATTTAAGATCAGTTCAATAAATTGGAACATTAACATAGATAATGGTCAAAGAATGACATCTAATTTCAAAACACAGATCCCTTAAAATTTTCTAAGTATCACCACTTCATCCACCAACAAATCACAAAATATATTTTTAAATATCATTTAAAACAAATAAAACACTTTTCCCAACACTAAGAAGAGGTTTCCTGAGTTCACATTCCCACTGTTTTATTGATCTAACACCCCAATTCCAAACAAAATGTTCTCTTATCTCTTAAGGCATCATGTACCCCAGGTATAAACATCACTTCTAATACTACATCCCATGAATCTCTTTAGAACATCCTCATTATTATATCATTAATAACTAAGTTGTATATTATAATGTCTAAAAAATATATATACCATAAATTATACCTCAATATGTAACATTCATTCCATTACAACAGATTGAAATCACACTCACTCAAGTTGGAAACAAGTATGAACTCTAACACTGTTATAATATACCCTGCATGCACATGTATAATGAAAATAGAAGACATCATGACCCCAGTAGGAATGAACCCAATACCTTATTCCATTTACATCTGAATATGAATATGTGGTATAAAACACTGACGTGTTGGTGTTGAAGTGGAAAACTACAACCATCTACTTCTTCATTAACATGGATGTTTGAGAAAACACTCATACATAAAATATTTGGCCACTGGTGAACTGCTCGAATCAGGTTGTGGAGTATATTAATTAATAAGAAATAAGAATTGATATCAAATAAAAACTCACTAAGGGGAAAAACCTAGCATTATAAACAATTGTTTTTATCGTCCCACATGAAAACGAACCACTGCCTCTTGGGTATAGGGAAAATGATTTCCTACATGCACACAAGCATCAAGATTCCTTATCATTAACCATTTCCGAAAAGTAATTTTTTAATTACCATTCATTCATTATTAAAACTATAAAAAATATATTTTATAAATTCTAATTAATTATAATCCAACATTCTTTCATAATTTGATTTAAAATTCCTAGATTTCCATTCAATGATCTTCATAACATTCCTTCCAACCATCCCAAGGTTACTATTATTATTCATTTCCAACATTAACATTTATCCAATGATTTCATTATTAATTCATTTACTAGATGATAAAATAGTTATTTTATAATTTGATATGAAAACACCACAAGAAAGATGCAATTTATATATATAAAACAACTGTAAAAGGTAGTTAGAACCCATAAAAAAACTATTTAAAACATATCCATTAAATTAAAAATCATGAAGTATGAGAAATAATAGCTCTCAACCCTTTACCATATACTAAATAACCACCCATCACATTAATCGGTTATAGTAAATCCAACAATCTCAACCTACATTATCTATCCCAACATCAAACTCATCTCAATTATAGGCAACAAGTAATGACCACTGTCAAATTGTGTTATACAAACCTTTGAAAAAACAATCCCCAGACATAAAATCATAATAAGGACCTACTAGAATAGATCATACATGCCTGAAAATAAAATGTTTTTTTATTACAAAAAAATCATGTTGAAACCAAGGCCATAACACCAAGGTATAGAATTATATGGAAAACTAGAATAGAATCTTTCTACCCCACAAATTTATCTATTGAAAAAAACATTTCATTATAATATTAAATCAACTAATTCATTATGCATATATTTTAGTTATTATAAACCTATTATCAATATCTATTCATAGTTAATAATCCAACATAAACATGCTTTAGATATTATATTCATATTACAAGGTTTTCAAGGAATAATGTTAATAAAATTATCAATCCACTTTCATTAATTATAGAATCTTAACTGGATTTATATTGTTCATATAATTTCAAGAACATTAATCCTGATAAGTGACAAAAAAATTCATAGTAGAACTAATATTATATTATTAAGAAAAAATCAAGTGTCATAAATAACATTGTGTCAACACATGTGATCAGAAAAAAACATCCAATTAATTATTAATTAATATTATTATCCTTAAATCACTTAAGTCCATAATTACCCAAATAAAAAAAGGCAAGTAAAATTCATATTGACACATAAAATTAATTGAAATGAAATAAATTACCTACATTGAGGTAAGACATTCAACATTCATTGAGTACGAATGGATGGAAACAAAAAGATATCAAATAATATCTCACTCATGGTAATCATGATCCCTTTGGAAATCCTACCACAAATACTCCATCAAAATCTAATAGAAATCCCCATGAAAAGTTATTGAAACCAACTTACAAATCTTGAAAAGAGAGAACATGGGAGATAAAAACCAAATTTGGAAGGAGAAACTCAAACTAGATCACCAACATATGATCTTTAGAAGCTGAGGGATAAAGCCTAGTAAAAGTTCATTTAACGTTACTAAAAGAATCCCTTAGGTCATTTGAGGTTTGAAGGATAATAGAAAAAAAGATGAATTTAATTTGGTTCCAAAATTTATATATAATTTTATTTTAATAGAACATGGTGCAACCCCCATGACCACATGGTAACCCCTAAGGTTTTTTAAAAAATATAGTCCAACAAGGGTGTAACGCCCCAATCCCTGAATCTCAAAGCTAGTGCATTATTTACTTATATTGGAATGAATATAAAAAATAAATACTGAAGGAAAGATTAGTTTAGTAGTTTCGTAAGACCATATTACATTTATGATACCCAATGTATATTAGGAAAAATAAAAAATACAACATGATACATAATAAAATGAAATAAACGTCCTCCTTGAAAACTTATTCAATGTTCTATTCTTCATAACTAGGGGTAATAAAAAAATAATAAGGTTGAGATAAAAATATCATTAAGGGTTACATTTAATGGAATCATGAATTAATAATAAGTTAATAACAATCAATTAGACACGACTAATTCGACATGAATAATAAATAAAATAACTTTCCATCAATAATATAAGTATAAACAAATGAATCCATATATTTTTTCATAGTGAAAATATCATGGAATGTAATCACTGAATAATTAATAAAGATAATTATTATTATTTGGAATTCATGTATCTGGAAGATGAACCATTATACCGTTAAGATTGTTTAAGTCTATGTGTAGAAACCTGTCTGATTTTTGGAAACAAAGTTGAAGGGTTTGTCACCAACTGATTTGTCTCATGAGAACTTTAGATGCATAGAGAGGCTATAAAAGACCTCTCCCATTATTTATATTTAAAATAATTCTTTATAAAATGATTCAATAAAATAATAATATTATTTTTCAATATCCATATATAATAGAGGATATAGATTCATCAATACTTCCATAGTTAAAGAAACATTCCACATAAGCACTTTATAAAAAATGGTACACATATAGGAAAATAATAATATCTATGTAAAAAGAATATGGATATATAATTTAATTATAATTTAAAATGATAAATGATATCAATGGGATAGTAGTTACACAACATAAAAATAACTAGGTGTATAATACGATGTAAATCACAATGAAATGGAAACCGAAAGAATGTCCCTTACAAAATTATAATCAATAGAGTAAATAATAATCAAGTGAATCACTGAATACTATGAATATGAATATAATCATGATATTATAGATCAAATTGAAGTAAAAATACACCACTTACAATAAATAAGTGGGGAACAATGAAAATATAACAGAAATAAAAGTGAGATGAGAAACCCATTACCATACACCTGAATGTGTTCTTAAATTGATATTAATGACTTGAATAATAAAATTTAGCTTCATTAATTAATAATTATAGATACTGAAATGAATTTAATTGATTTATTATAACTTTATTAGGTTCATTAATGTCTTTTTATGGGTTTAGGTGGTTTAATTTTCTTGTTTTGGAATCATTTTCTTCCTTGATTTTCATGATCGATTTTCTTGAATATGAGAATGGAAGTTCATGTAAAATAAAACTTTAAATAAAAAATAGGAGTTATGAGTTATTAATTATCATATATAAGGTTAAATGATCATATATATACTTTGGGTATTTTGTGGGTGGTTGAATCATTATACAAAATGTTAATGATAAACGCATAGATTATTTTGATGGTTTTTTTATCACTATAAACTCATTTTTTTTATAATTAAATACCAGTGTTCAAAATGATTTTAGAAAAATAAATAATATATATTACGTATATAATGATATGGTTAGACCTTAAATATGGTTTTATGATCATAATTGATGATAATAATACAAATTAAAAACCCATCGTCCCTAAATGTGATAAAATAACACATCTCATAAAACATTGTCATTTTTAGTATAAGAGGAGGGGGAAAAGATAGTTCATTATGAAATATTACATTAGAATAATAAAATTCCAGCTCATTTAAGGTATTGGAATTATAATATCATTTTTGTGAGGGGAGGTGAGGAGAGAGAAACAAAAAAATGGATGTTGTTAAAGAAATTGAAAGAAAAAGGAAGAGATGTTCACCTCTTGAGTACTCCTCCATGAGAATATTTTTAAGGCCTTTGAATTTAATTTATTTTGGAGAAACATAGGTCTTGGACATGGGGAAAGGCTTAGTAAGTGTATTTGGTAGAACATAGGAAATAATAAAATCTTTATGGGTGTGAGAGGAAGTGGGGCTGAGGGGTGGTTTATAGTGGAGGGGAGGAGGGTTTTTATAATATATTAATCATTAATTTATTATTTTTACCTAATATAAGAAATAGTGATTATTACATGACCAAAAATAGTAATAAGTTCATGTGAATTAGAACTAATGGTTTTTTACATCATCCATGATGCAGGGAATATTGCATTTATCTCATAATGTATTTATACCATAATTACTGTATTTTACTATTCAACAATAATTAATGTATTTCAGAAAAATCAAAAAAATTTACCATAACCAATTTCAATGTGTAGAATGAAAAACGGAACTCATTTTTTAAAAAATAATAATCTAAATATGATAAATTTAAATTTTAATTAAAATCACCATTTAATCAAAAAATTCCAACACATAAAATATTCATCTTCATTTTTAAGGTGCCTAAATTTTATTTATACTTTTGTGGGTAAGGTTACCATTCATAAGATTCATATTACTATTAACAAGGGTACGTTAATATTCATACGGTTATATAAATATTCATCAGGGTATGTTATAATTCACATAAAATTAAGTTGATTCTATCAGACTCCTAATATCACCCTGATCACAACTGGTTATGTCTATTTTTCATAATTCAAAACACTAAAGTGAAAATTTTATTTTTAATAGATCGGTTATGAATATATCTTATAAATAACCAAATTTTGTTTCCTATAGACTTAGTGCTTCATGTAATATATTCCATCTAATGAATTGAAAGTATTTATGATAAACATTCCATAAAAACTTTGGGGTGTTATATTCTTCCCACCATCAGAAGTTTCATCCTCAAAATTTTTCATGTCTAAATCCCATTAAAAAAAATTTGGGTTCTTATTTATAACATCCTCAGGATCCCATGTTACCTCATCCATTTTATATTTTTTTCAAATCAACAATACCATAAAATTCATCTGTTTTCTCAATTCATTCTCTATAGTGTGAAGAATCTCGACTGGCTCTTCACAGTAAGACAAATCAGGTTCCAACTCTATTTATTCATAGGTGAGTACATGCATTCAGTATGGAATTTATTTCTTTAACAATGAAACTTGGAACACGTTTTTAATTTTGGATAGACTTAGTGGCATTTCTAAATGGTAATCTATAGCTCCAACTAATACTAGAATTTCGAACAGTCTGATGTACTTAGGGCTCATTTTTCTTTTCTTACTAAACCATAAGACACCCTTCCACAAGGATTTTTTTAGAAAGACGTGATATCCTAAATGAAATTCCGAATCTGTTCTCTAATTTTCGGCATAACGATTTTTCCAACTTTGGGATGCTTTAATATAGGGATGAATTTTCATTACCATTGCAATTGTCTATTCGATAAGTTTTGGGCCTATAAGTTTCCTCTCACCAACTTCATCCCAACAAGTTGGATTTCAACACCTCTCACCATATAATTCCTCACATGGAACCATTTTAATGCTATAATTGAAAATATTATTATTGAAAAACTACACAAAAGAAAATTATTGATCCCACATACCTTAAAATCAAGATATCATGATCTAAACATGTCTTATAGTGTTGGAATAGTCATTTTAAACTGTTCGTTTGTTTTTGGGTGATATGCAATACTCATATGAAGCTCAGTATCCAAATCCTTATGAAGACTTTTCCATAATTTTGATGTAAATCAGGGATCTCAATCAGAAACAATTGATAGATGTTCACCGTGAAGTCTTACAACTTCATTAATATAAAATCTTTCCATGTACTGAAGTGGTAAATCCACTCTTTTATTAAAGAAATTTGACGATTTTGTGAGATGATCAACAATTAACCATATTTCATCATTCTTTCTAGGTTCCATTGATATTAATATGAAAACTTCCATGACAATGTCATACCATATCCACATAGGAATAGATAAAGGTTTCATGACCCCTCTAGGATGTTGTCTATCAGCCTCCACTTGTTGAAAACTGAGACACCTTGACACATAGTCAGCAATTTCTCACTTCATGTTACCCCACAGAAATTGTTCTTTTATATATCTATATATCATGGTTATACCATGGTGTATAGAGAAATTTGAGCTATGAGCATCATATAATAGTTCCCTTTTTCAGTCAGGTAATGATGGAATGCATGACCTCTTCCAAAATTTCATAACTCCATCCTCATACACGAAGTCTGCCAATCTCCCATCCTTAATAAATTTAATTTTCTTGTTTTGATTCTCATCATCAGATTGAGAGATATTTATCTTCAATAGTTAATATAGATTAGCAATAATTTGAATGAGGATAGATTTTTCCCCTTCTTTAATAATTCCCATATCCATATTTAAAATATCCATGAATATAATATCTCTCTCAATCCTCATTTGGGTTAAAAGTCCATGATCCTTCCTTTTAAATGAATCTTCACCTTATTTAACATTCTTGGGTGGTAGTGTATTGAAAAATCATAGTCTTTGAGTAACTCGATCCATCTCCTTTTCCACATGTTGAGTAATTTCTGTGTAAAAATGTATTTCAAACTCTTGTGATCCATATATATCTCACATTATTCACCATATAGATAGTGTCACCATATTTTTAGAGTAATGATAACAACTGATAACTGAAGATAGTGAGTTTAATATTTTTTCTCATGAGTCTTCAACTGGATTAATTCATTATAAGTAACTATATACTTTTTTATAAGGACTCACCCAATCAATTCTTTGATACAACACTTTATATCACAAATACATCATTTCTAGAGGGATGAGTCAAAATTGGAGCATTGAACAATCTTCTTTTCATTTCATTAAATCATTATATAAATTCTTTCATTTATAAAAATATAACCCATTTATGTGAGTGCTTGGTTAGAGTATTATCTAGTCAAAAGAAATTCAGAATGGAATTCCAATAATAACCTTCTAATCCAAAAAAATTATGTAACATGGTCATGTTCATTGGCGTGGTCCATTCATGGATTTCTTTTGTCATCAGAGGATCAACTAATATTTCATCCTTAAAGTAGACAAGGCCAAGAAAAGAAAATTATTGACATCAAAATTCACACTTGTTAAAATTCACATATAATCCATTTCTTCTAAGTGTTTTCACAATAACCTACAAGTGATTCTCTTGGTCTTTGTATCTTTTAGAGTATACCATGATATCATTGTTAGATACCAAAAAAAATTCATCAATATATTCCTTGAAAACCCTATTCATTAGATCCATGATAATTAAAGCTATATTAGTCAGTTAAAAAAGGAATTACTATAAACTCTTAATAACCATACCAGTTTCTAAATGTTGTCTTATGAATATATTTCATCCTCACATGCATCTAATGATTTCTAGATCGAAGGTCAATTTTCAAAAAATATTGGGCTTCCTAAATTTTATCAAATAAATCATCAATGCAAAGAAGATGATACTTGTTCTTTATCCTAATAACATTGATATCCCTTTAGTAAATTCATAACCTTAAAGATCCATCTTTCTTCTTAACAAACAACATAGGTGCTTCGCATAGAGAAGCAGTTGGGTGGATAAATCCTATATCACCCAATTTCTCCAGTTTTTTCTTGCGTTCTTAAAATTACAAAAAATTTATTCTATAAAGAGAATTTGATATAGGTATTTAATAAAAAAATAAATATATAGAGAACTTAGCTTCCCTCTTTGGTGGATGTCTAGGTAATCCTTTAGAAACACATCAACATATTCTTACAAAATAGGTATATCCTCTATTTGAACATTTATTTCCTCACCCATTGTTATTCCATTTCCTTCCTCCCCTATAATTTTATTCATTAGAGCTACAGGGGTGGAACGATATAAGAATCAGCTGGGAAGGTTTTTTCTATAATGATATGGGATTCCACAATATTCTAAAAAAATTTAACTTACCACTTCTTACAATAGATCTTCACATCATAATGTGAAATCCAAATCATACCAAGGATTATATTCAAGTCAATCAAGGGTATAATAATAAGGTTAGAAACTTAAGAATGTTTATGTGTCAGGAGGGGGACAGATCGACACATCTTTATTGCAAGGATACATCCCTTCTGAGCCATGACTCACAAATACATTATTAAATCAAATTGAAAATATCTAATTTTATTAAAAAACAAGGAAGATATAGATTAATGTGATGATCCAAAATAAAATAAATCATTGGCTATGTTTGAGGAAACAATTAAAGTACCTTCCACCACATCATTAGGAACTTCAACCTCCATAGTTATAATCACATAAGATTTCCCTTGCCCTCGTGGCCTATTCTAAGGAATGTTTCTTTGGTGCTTTGGACACTCATTTTCATAGTGTCTCATATCTCTACAATTTTATCATTTAAAGTCATTGACATGTTTCTTCCCCTTACAATCATCTGATCGATGAACCTTTTCTCCACACTTATAGTAGACTCCCATGACTTTCAATCATTTCCCAATATGATTGTTTCCATAGTTCTCGTATAATGGGAACTAATTATTTCCCTTATTCTTCTTTGGTGCTTCACCTTTTCTATGGTTATCAGAGTACCGCTACTTAACTTGGATACCGTTGAAAAAATTTGATCTAGAAAATTTCATCTCTATATTTATGGAACTTAATACAATTTCATCATATAATGAAAATATATGAGAAGCTAGTGCCATTGTAAGAAATTTCTTAATACCTTTAATGGAATGATAAATATTGTCTTATTAATAACTTATATAATCTATCACGTCCCTTGCTAATATTGTGAAGGTAGCCTCATACTCCCTAACACTCTCTTCTACCCTTTGCTTTAGTCTAAGAAATTTTTTCTTCATTTTAGTTCATTGTTCATGAGGGAAATAATTGTCAAAGAATATTTCCTTTAAATTATTCCATTTGATACCATATATTTCTTTTTCCCTCATAGTATTCTAGGTCAAGGACCACTATTGATTAACATAACCCTTGTGAAAATATACTTCCAGTAATACAATTTCATTTTCCTTGTATCTCAATGACATAAATATATTTTTAGGGGACTTGATGCAGTACTCATCTACCACCGGATTGGTAATCCCACTAAAATATGGGGGCTTATATTACATGAAATGATCCAATACAGGTGTAGCATGGTTATTCATCGTGACCTGAGTAAGATGTTGAAATATGGTCAGGATCTGATCCACTCCATTACAGAATATGTTGACACTCTCAGTAGGGAAATACCTACTTTTTCCATGGGTATTTATTTCCTTTCTTCCATTATGATCCATAACTAAATAATGTCATACAATAAAATATGTCATCATTTTTTTCCTAACTAGTAAACATTAACATAATTTTAATATTTATGCAAATATAATCTCTTAATAATAATCATGGTTTATATTTACTTTGAAATCCTTTATAATGGTTTGTAAAAAATGTGAATTATGCTAAGCATATCCCCTAGGATTATAAAACTAGTTGTAAAATAAATCATAATGTCATGTACTATGACACCCTAGGTCAAGCCTGAAACTTCTTATCAGTGTTGCTTTTCTAAGCTATATATGAGCCAAAACCACATAATCTTATACTATCCATACAAGTATGTAATTTCAAGGAATACCCACATAGTCTATGCATTAAGAAAATTATATCTTGTTACTCTATTATTATCCTAAAATTATATCTTAGGGTATGTCATCTAAATTATGTTTCCTAAATCTAGTTTCCAAGGTCGCTTCTAGACTTCCTCTGATACAAACTGTAATGCCCCGAACCCTGACACCCAAAGCCGGTACATTATTTCATTATATTGGAGTGAATATAAGAATGAAATTATTAAGGACCAATTAGTTTAGTAGTTTTGGTAGACTATATTACATAAAATATCCCCAAAGTACATTTGGAAATATTGAAAACACAACATAATAAATAATAAACTAAAATAAACTACCTCCTTTCAATCATATTCACGGTTCTCTTCTTCATAACCTATGAAAGGAAACATAATAATGGTGTGCTGAAATTCTTAGTAAGGGTTACATATATTGGAATCATGAATCAATAATAAGTGAATCATAATCAATTAGACATGACTAATATGGCATGAAGAATAAATGAAAACATTATCCATAAATAAGGTGTGAATAAAAAAAATACATCCATAGATTTTTTCACAGTGAAAACCTCATGAATAGTAATAAATAAATAATTAATGAAGAGAATTATTATTATTTGGACATATTTTATCTAGAAGATGAACCATTATACCATCAAGACAATTTAGGCTTGAGGGTAGAAACCATTCTAAGTTTTGGAAATAGACACGAAGGGTTTGTCGCCAACTAATTTATCAAATTAGAGATGTCGATGCATTGAGGGGATATAGTGGGCCCCAACCATCCCTTCCAGTCCAAATCATTATTTATAAAAATATTAAATACAATAACAATATTCCTTTTCAATATCCATATTGAGTATGGGATACATATTCATCAATATTTCCATTGTTAAAGCAACATTCCATATAAACACGGTATCTAAAATGGTATATGGATATGAAAATAAATGTATCCTTGTATCAAGAATATGTATGAAAAATTTAATTATAATTTCAAATGAAATATGTTTTCAAATGGGTAGTAGTTACACAACATACAAATGATTATGTGCACAATACCATGTTAATCACAATGAAATGGAAACTGAATCAAACACCGTTATAATATATTAATCAATTGAGTTAATAATAATCATTGGAATAAATTACTACCATGAATACAAATAGAATCATGATATTATATAAAAAAATTAATTAAAAATACACCACATACCATAAATAGGTGGCAGACAATGGAAATATCATGGAAATAAAAGTGAGATGAGAAACCCCTTACATTATTCAAGAATGTGTTCTTCAGTTGATCTTAAGGACCTAAATAATAAAATTTAGATTCATTAATTATAAATTCAAGAAAGTTAAATAAATTTAATTTATTTTTTATAACTTGATTAGGTTCATTCATGTCCTTTTGATGTGTTTAAGGGTTTTAATTTTATTATTTTGGAAGCATTTTCTTCTGTGGTTTTCCTGATCAATTTTCTTGTATATGATTGTAGAAGTTCGTGTAAAATGGAAATTGAAATTAAAATTTTAAGCTATGAGTTATTAATGATCATAAATAATTTTAAATTATCATATATGTAATTTTTTTATTTTTCGGGAGGATGCACCATTATTCAAAATTTTAATGATAAATGATTGGATTATATTGATGGTTTTTTTTATAACCACAAAGTAATTTTTTTATAATTAAATACCATGCGTCAAAAATGATTTCATAAAATTAAATAGGATATATTAAACATATAATGATCTGGTTCAACCATAAAAAATGGTTTCATGCACATAATTGAAGACGATAATAGAAAATTAAAACCCATCTTCCTTGAATGTGATAAATTAACACATCTCATACGGTGTTACAATTTTTAGTATATGAGGAGGGGGAAATGAGAGATGATGATGAAATATTACATTAGAATATTAAAAATCCAGTTCATATATGGTACTATAGTTATCATATTATTTTTAGCAGGGGAGGTGAGGAGAGAGAAACAAAATAATGAAACATTTAAAAGAAGTTGAAAGAAAAAGGAAGAGAGATTCACCTCTGGAGTACTTCTCCTTGGGAATCTCTTTAAGGACATTGTTTATTGCATTTTTGTGAGAACAATATGTCATGAAATTGGGGGAATTTTTTGGGATTTGTATTTGGTATAACATAGGTAAGGCTCAAAGCTCGAGTTGTTTGAGAGATAGAGGGGTGAGGATTTGTTTATATAGTGGAGGGGAGGAGGGTTTTCTTAATATTTTAATCATTAGTTTATTATTTTTACCTTAGACAAGAAATAGTGATTATTCTATGACCAAAAGTAGTAATAAATACTTGTGAGTTCAAAATAATGGTTGATTATATCAACCATGATTTAGGGAATAGTGTATTTATCTCATAATGTATTTATACCATAATTACCGCATTTTACTATTCACAAAATACTCAAGTCTTTCAGAAAATCCCAAAAATTCACCCCAACAATTTTACGATTTGAAGAATCCAAAAATGATATCAATTTTTCAAAAATAATTTTATAAATATGAGAAATTTAATTTTTAATTTAAATCACCATTTAATCAAAAAATAAAAACACTTAAAATATACTTATTCATTTTTAAGGATCCTAAATTTTATTTATACTTTAATGGGTAAGGTTACCATTTATAAAGGTCATATTATTATTCATACGGGTATGTAACTATTCATAAGGTTAAGTTACTTTTCATAATGGTAAGTTACTATTCACTAAATATTAAGTCGATTCTATCAGACTCCAAATATCACCCTGATTGCTACCATGAATGTTTAGTTTTTGAAATTCAAAACAAAAAAGGGGAAAATTTATGATTAATGTCTAGTATATGTATATATCCTATTAAAAACCCTTGGATGTTTCAGAAAGACTCAGTGCTTCAAGTAATATAGGTTATCTAACAAATTGAATTTATTTAAGAGAAACATGTCCTAAAATGTTTGGATTTTTATAAAGGGGGACCATGCTATAAATTTTTAAACCATTAGAATTCATGTCACAATTCTAACATATCTTCCCCATATCCAACAACCCCAAGTTATTTTTGTGTAATAACCTAAACTATTCACCAAAATAGTCCATGATATAATAAAGATAATGATGCCCAGCCCCCAGGGCTCAACAATGTAACTTATTCCCATTTTATGACTATGCCTAGATTAATAGAGACATAAGAATCCCTTATCCCAAGCATCCATGTTACAAGGACCACATCTAAATTTAAAGGCCCATTTCTAAACATAACCATTACATAATCTAAAGGATGACACCACAGAACTCACTTCATGTTAAAAACACATCTCAAAATGAATCATACACTTCCATCCATTCCAAAAACCTATGACCACCCTAAAACACAAATTATGATTAAGAAAGGAAAGGACCTATTAGATTGCCTCATATTTTCCATGTAAATTCTCACAGATATAACATAATAATTAATATTAGGTTGCGTAGAAACCATGAAATATATAAAACATCCAATATTTGAATAAAAAATAACCTTTTCCATGTAGTAATCCTATACCTCTATCTTTAGTTCCTTATCCTTAGATAACTAAAAATTACTTTATAAGATAATAAAAGTTATATTTTATTCCAGCATATTGAACTTGGGGAAAACCTATCCAATATATTCAAACTATGATAACATCAAGGTTCATTCTACTTGATATCTTTTGGTCTTCATCCCTATATTCATTCAATATTTATTAAGATCATTCATCTCAAACTTCTTATCCAATAGCCCTTTTTTCTCATCAATGTTATTCATACATGATCATACAATGAACATGTAAACCACAAAAAAAATATTGTTTCTATCACCAAAATACTTGAAATAAAAACATTAGTACAATACAAACAATTTTAATGTATATTTACTCATTAATGCATCAAAAATATTATTTTATTACCTAGGTTCCTTCATCAACTCATATATATTTTTTGGGTGTTTTCCAACCATGGAATATTGTCTATATTTAATAAAATTTTATGTTAATATATATAAATTTCCTCTTAAAAATGGCAAGGAAGAAAATAAATCTTAATAAAATGATACATACAATGTAAATCCTATTATATAATAATTCTATGAACTAAAAAATGGAAGTGAGGTTCACTAAAAGTGGGAAATTATTATTGAAATTCACTATTTCTTTCTATTGAAATCCATACACCTCCATCCTTTCCTTATATAAAAACTTATTATCATGAACTTATTTACAAATTTAAACCCATTTTTATTTAATTTATTCTATTATTATTGAAATTTTATAAATTCAAAATTATTATTTTTAAGGTAAAAAAAAAATATCCTCTTCACAACTAGCTCCCACATACTCAACTCCTTCAACTGAATTTATTTTTGAAATAATTTTGTTTATTTACTATCAATCAATAAAAATTATTTTTAAGGATTATGGATTCCTTTTAATATTTATTTTTATCCATTTTTATCATCACATCTTGTTCAGTGGTTATGAGATCATGTACACCTTCACGCTTCAAATTCATCTTGAACCCTAATTTATTATTCCCACTATCAATTTCAACTTCAAGATGGTCCTTGTACATAAAAAATTCATTAAATATCATAATCAATATTTTAATGACCATCACATTCATATCACACAAAAATTGGCATCCATTATGCTCTGTACCATATCAAATAAAGAGGCATGCTTTATATTTATAATCTAATTTTTCTCTTACATCAGAATCAATATGAAAATTTTCTAAATAACCAAATACTAATAAATGGTGTAGTATAAACTTTATTAATGTCCATATATAATTTTGAATTTTTTATCTTATTTTCAGGGATGGAATCCTATTTATTGGATAAATTTACATATTCCTTAAATTGATAAAAAAGTTATTAGGTTACCCAATAAAATCCACATACACCTATCACATTCATTAAAATCTTTAATAATCTACTCAACCATAATGTTTTTTTGTTTTAAATGAAAGATACTCCTCCCACTAAAATCAATCATTATCCAAAGTTTTTTATAAACACTTTTCTTTGTGCTTCCCCCTATTTGGAAAACCCAAGAATTTAAAATTTGATCTTAACACATTCTCTTCTGAAGTCATTTAATAATAAATAATATTAAAATCATCTAATTTTAAACCCAAGACATCCCTGTTGAATAATATATAAATGTTACATAATATGGTGACCCTTCAATAGATTATAATAGATTAGGACCCCAAACATCAGTTTGTAATAATTTTTATATTCTATCCTTCAGGGTTATGTCTCCATTCATAAAAGATTATATCTTTTTCATTATATGGATATAATCTTTACATATTCCAACTTATAACACCATTTATTTCAAGTAACTTTATTCCATTCTCTCTAATGCTTCCAAACATAAAATACCATAATCATGAATAACTAATAGAATTTTTACATAATCAATAACCATTAATTTTTGTTGTTTTATTATTTATCTATCCATTATTTTCTCAATAGGATATCACCAAAGATACTGTCAAAATTTTTCAAGAACCATTGCTGAATATGGTGATATGTACTATAATATCATGTTTTTTGTCAAAAAAAATATTCCTTATCAAACCATGAAATGTTTAATACATTATTTAGATTTCTCAAACCAACAATATTTTTTTATCCTTGAATTACCATTTTTCAAAAAAACTATAATGGTTTACCAGTAGTAAGGTATACCTTCCCAAAAAATTTTGAATCATAATTCATTAGTAAATATCTCTATGATGTGAAATGGAAAGATGATATTATCTCTAAATTCAAAGACTCTATGGGACTATCCACTCTCAGTAATAAAAGATCGATATTTACATCAGTTTTTTTGTTTGATTAATTGGTTGAAGGGACCTTTCATTTACCCTTACACTCATTATTAACATTTACATATTTATAACTCTAATAGGTATGAATGTAACACTTTTTAAAATTTATTTTTAAATGATTTAGATCAATATAAATATTTTTTTGATATAAAAATCAACCTCTTAATTTTCTGTGTAGATCATGATTAAAGAGTATTCCCAACCATCATTTCTAAATATATTAATCGACGATTAAATATTTCTAAACATTGAAATTCAATTTTATATTCCTATAATAGTTCCTTATCACTATAATATTATCTATAACTATTGGGTAAAAAAGATGAAAAATAAATACACATATCACATTATTTAACACAATTCCGACCAATGTTATCTAACTTGTGATGGTGTGTAAATTATTGATGTGATCCATAAGATTCATCCATTTGGTCATATTTTTATTCAATATATGTCACATCATGTAAAATTTGATTGATATAGATATATTTTATACATATTTTAAGAACATTTAGGAATCATGTTGTTAGTCTTTTCTGTGATGCTGAACACCACAATCACTTTCAATGTAAGATTCAAAACTCATAGAAGCTAATGATATTGTATCACCAACTCTTTAATTTCTCTATTGGTTGGTTTTACATTGATAAAGAAAAATTATATCTTTATATGATTAAAATATCCTCTATTGGTATTCTTTAAAAACTAAATTCATATCCCAAAGAATGATTTAACCATACGTTTCCTTATTATATATCAATCCTTCAATTTAAAAAATATAACCTAAATATTCTAAACTCAATATATAACACAAGTTATAATTTAAAAATGGGGAAAATAATGTTAGAAAAGTCTATAAATATATTAAATAGGATAAAACAGAAAGAATGACAATGAAGAAGAATATAAGGATATGTGTGATTTATTTAGAATCACTATATCTATATAGAATAAAAATCATTACATTTGGGAGAAAATTATAGTGAACATACATTGTCACAACAACTAGGTATAAAATGAAATAATTAATGAATGTGGTGTTATTTTAACCCTTGTTTCTATAGTTCATAGATCCAAAAAAGAGTCAATAATTCTATATTATAGGTTTTTCTAAAGACTACATTGCTAAACTGCTCATATGATAATAGTTTACACTACAAAAATACCTATTTCAGTAAATTCCTTAGTGTTTTTCTACCTAATTTAAATTTTATTGATTAGTTATATTATAGTTTCATATCTTTCATAGTCCCTATAAGTTTTTATTGTTAGGAGTACATTTGAATAAGTGATTTTATGGTCTATAATTGGATGAATATGAAATGATTATATCTTTAAAATAACATGAATTTTATTTACTTATTTACTTTATAAAGATTTAAAAAATAAGAAAAAATGTGGATATTGGGCTATATCATAATGATTATTTTATTTCATTATTTTTATTAATAATGATGTTTTGTTTTAAAAAAATATGAATTTGTTACATATATTATTAATATATATAAGACAAATATTAAATATATTAAATAATTAAAGTTAAAATATTAATGGTCCATTTGGCATGCCCTATCCTTTGGATTATTTCATGGATCCCCATTTACCGGGGGAAACATTAATTAAAAAAATAAAAAAAAATATTGGAGGGAGGTATGACTAAGAGTGGGCCAAACCCAGCTATCCCTAAATCATATACAATTAGAAAACATATATAATATATATGAAATATCATATAATATTTATTATATATAAGTTAATATATATATATATATTTAAAGTCATAAAAATTGCTTAAATGTTTTTTAAAAAACATTTTATATATTTTTAAGTGGCCTCAAGGACTCTTAATGGAGATAAAAAAATTATTTATTAAATTAAAATGTTGTTTTTATTTAAATAAATTTAAAATTATTGAATATTCATTATAATTTATTTAAAATTTTAATCGTTTTCTAATTATACCATTACGAATGATCATGACCTAGAAAAAATGGTTTGTGTTTGGATTTATTTATTCAAATTAATTTAATTATTTTTTGTTTTTTATTTGAAGTTGTTATTATTAAATTAATATTTATGATCTAAGCAACTTATCTCTCTCTAAAATAATTGTAAGGGTCTTCATGTAAATATTTAAATATTAAATATATATCCCACATTGTGAGTTTCCCTCATATAAGTGTAATTATAATATGGTACACATAAATTATACATAAAGAGATAGGTGATGTGACAAGTTGGTGACAAATTAAAACAGTGGATAAATATAAGAGAATATAGGATGGTATAAATAAAGATGATATAGACACAAGGAGTTATGTAACTTAAGTCATAAGTTACTTAAATTTTGGTTAATAAACTTACTAGTATATTAAATATCATGATCATTCACATCTACTCATTTTTTCAAAGATAATTTTTTTGTACAATTTTGATATCATTGTTAATAAAAGAAATAAGTTTGGAGAAAAAACAATGGAATTATTTTTACAATTACTTAATTAATTATTTATATTCCTAAAATATAACAATTAACAATAATTATAGGAAATGATATATTTCATTCTTGAATATAGTAAAATACTTAAGATGAAGTGTTTTAGGTTAGTTAATTTCCTATTTTTATTTGATTTAGAATAGAATCATAACTTAATGAAATTATAAGGTCATAAGAAATTGAATTTCCAACTATGAGAGAGTGTTAATGACCATGATGGGTTAAATTAACCAAATTAGAATTACAAGATGTATGAGTAGCCAATTAGTTTAATTTAATGGATGTACTGATTAAATTTGAGTACAATATTTAAGGACCATAGATCCCACTAAACAGATCAAGGAGATATAAGTTATTTTAGTTTAAAAGAGTGAATCCTACCTAAACATAAGTGAGTTTCATCATGTCCATAGTTCAGGTTATAAGAAGTAAAACAAGGATCATTTACACGATAATATCTTAGCCTCTGTAAATATCAAATCAAGTAGTGAGAATAACCAAGGATTGATAAAATAGTAGGAGACTAAATGAATAACTACACATTAATGTGTAAATTAGTAATAAAACAATTAATAAAAAATATTATTTTATTTCTTATAGAATATGGAATGAAATACCATGTATTCATTATCACTATGATCTATTTTGGACAATGTGAATGTACATACAATAATAAATTTTTGGGAGTGGGATAATAACATGTACATTATACTCTACAAGAAAAGAAATATTTTATACTTGTGTAGGGACCCAAAAATTCAGAAAATTGAAGGAAAATACTCCAGAAATTTGGGCGAAGAAAAGAAAGTAATATTGGATTGAAAATTTGTGAATAAATTTTAATGACGTTTTTTTGGAAAGGGATCCGTCTTGACCGCATACCATCATTGGGAATGGTTAGAAGAAGGCATAAATTTAAAACCACTGATACGTTGATTGCCTATGTTGTTCTGGCCTATGAGGTGTTGGAAAAAGAATGACATTGTTCACCGTGTTTTTCAAACCGCGAACCGAAGCCTCTGCGAACCATTTTCTCTGTAGAAAATCCAACTGAAGTACACCATGTACACCATCCCCGCGAACTATGTGGTTCATTGATGAGGATAAGGTGGTGGAAAACTGCAACCTCCAAAAATTGTGGCTGACCAAGTAATATGCGAGACATATTTCTTCCATGGGCTTTCGGAGATAGTGTCATGTGTACCACATATACGAATTCCCCGAAACTCTATAAAAGGACCACTATAGGAATTGAAAATGTGGGAAGAAGAATAAAGAGATAGAGACCTTTGAGATGGTCCAAAAGTGGACGATGAATGTATAAGGTGCGGAGAAATTTCTCCTACACCCAAAGTAGTTCACAGGATTCCATTCCATATCTGAAATAGTTCGCGGAATCAATCCCGCGAACTATATATAGAAAACAGATCATGGAAATCCTCCCAGCAAACTGTATTCAAGAGATCCTATATATCAAAAGAACAAACCAATAAAAAATATAACAAAAATGGTTTGTAGATGCTCATATGCGGAAGATGGTTCATGGATTACCATATGCCGAAAACGGTTTGCGGATTCCCATATGGGGTAAAAAGTATGCAGACGCCCATATGCGGAAGATAGTACGCGGATTCCCATATGAAAAAGACAGTATGTGGGGCCCAGTATGTAAAAATAGTTCCTAGAAGTCTCCTCTGCATACCATCATATGTGGAAAGCTCCTTTGTGTACCATCATAAGCGGAAAATTCCTACACTACCAGCACTTACACGACCATCTCTTACGTGGACACCATATGCAAAAAACCGTTCATGCCCACCAGTCTACACCACAGGGGTTGTTCCCTCACAACCCCACTCAAGATCAGTGTCGGGCTGTGTTCCCAGCCCCCCCAGTAGGTCCCTTCACCACCTTCATTGACCCCCATGAAAAACAGAGGGTTGCCTCATAAAATTTTCGGGCTGGGTCGATGAAATTTTCCATTTCGATCTTTTGTAGCCCAATAATTCATCCCATAAATACCTTGAGAAGAGACATTCCTCATGAAACTCTAAAAAAACCTATCACCTACCTCTTATGCTAGGATGACCTAGAACTCCACGAACAATCAAATCCCGAATGTTTCTTAAATGCCTGAACACATCCTTTCCATCCATCAAACTCCATTTCTTTGGTGATTTTGGATCCACATAATCTTCCATGGCCATCAGAAGAGGGAGGACAGTGTCTTGATGAAACCTTTTTTGACTATGCACATCATGCCTCGTTGGCTCTGGATTTGAAGCCTAAAAAAACGGCCATCAACCAAAGGAAAATTCATCCTCCGGAACTATTTTCCTACCTATGTATGCCTCAATGGCTACCATGCCCCATGTCATTTCTCTTGATCCATGAATAACTAAAGGCATGGTTTACACTTTCCCTCCCTCTCATGTTTGAGGCATACTAGAAAATCCCAGCCAAATTATCCTTCAGTTAATAACGACTAGTACAATAAGTGGTCCAAACTCTATGACCCTAAACTATGAGTTAATGTTGTATCCACATAATGTTAAAATGTATGGAACTAGTCTAAACAACATGAAATTAAACTTTATGGTATTAGAACAAGATATATGATATTACACTATAGTATATTGGGAAATTTTGGAACATCATAAACATCCCAGACCATCAGAAGGGGAAGGCCAATGTCTTACGGACACCTCTGCTTGACTATGCACATCATGCCCTGGTGGCTCTATATATGTTGCAAAAAATGGATTATTACTAAGAGGAAAATGTTTCCTCTGGAGAGTCCTTTCCTTCCTCTATATTCCTCAATGGGTTCCATGGATCATATCAATTATCCCGATCTGAGGTCCTTCATAACCATGTTTTACACGTTCTATCCCACTCATGTTCAACGCATATAAAAATAACCATAAATGATTTTACTCGAGTTAATCATGGTCTCTATAGAATTTGGTCCTCATCGCATGACCCTAAACTGCAAGACCCCAAATAGTCCGATCCACATGACGTTAAACTCGGATTCTATCATCCAAGCTACATGAATTTAAACTATAGTATACATTATATGATATTCCAGGTCCCTCCAACTGAGGTAAATCCCCAATATTTCGAGGTAGGTCCATGGGACCTTCAATTTCATTTTATATTTAAGGGTTCATTACTTCTTTCCCTCTCCCATGGTTTCCCCAGCCACTTCCATCATGGGATCTCCTTCCCACACCAAAAGGGGAGGAAGGATGTGCATTATTGAATCTTACAAATCCTCTTGTTTCCCACAACAAGCATGACTCAGATGGGATTTGAGGTTTTTGAGGATTATAACATACACTCTATATCAACTATGAGAACTATAATTCCATATCAGATCAGGATACATAGGAAACCTACCAGAAGGACCGAGCTTAAAAGGGTTCCCATAGAAAATGGTTCCACCCAACCATGTCCCCTCTAATGGGCAGCTTCCACAGGTAATCCCTACATTATATAAACTACGAGAACTCTGATTCCTCACCAAAACAGTATACGTAGGATACCTACCATAAGGTCCTAGTTCAAAAGGTTTCCCTTCCAAAAGGGTCTACCCAATCACGTCTATCAAATGGGTGGCTTCCATGTTTAATTAAAAACCATTCTAAACTACAATAACTCTGATTTATGATCGAAAAATGATATGTAGGATGCCTACTAGAAGGCCCGAGCTAAATAGGGTCCCCCCCCCCCAAAGGGGTTTTCCGAATCATGTCTCGTCAAATTGGAAGCTTCTATGTGTAAGCCCCAACATAATCCAAACTACATGGTTTTTAATCCCTCTCCTGAGGATACGTATGAATCCTTCCTGAAGGGCCTGATCTAAATATCAAGTCACCTTCCATCCCCCCTGTATGAAGATAAACTCCAGAGTGCCTTATTATATGGCTCATGTCATAATCACCTATGTAGCATCAAATATATTCTTTCTTATGACAATTTTTCAAACCAAGGGTAGTCTTCGACACACTATTTTGGAATGAACCAAGGATTCACAAACATATGAACATGACTAAAATCAATAAGAGAGTCCCAAAACATGCAATAATCCTCCCCCAGAAGGGTGATGTGAGCATGACCTCACATCCTCTTGACCAATGAAGTCCTTAAGTGTCGTTGGCCAAATCATCAGCCAACGAGTGCCTTACTTTGGATAAAAGGTCCATGAATCATGAATACCAGGGTCTTTTTGAATTCTTGTCTCCCTGAATAAACTTGTTGGGGACCATCTGAGGAAGTTACATCCGATAATAACTGATTGCATGAGTACATGACCCCCATGAAATCGCCTGTTGGGAAAAAAATTCCTGCATGGTTAATTCAACATTCTTTAAAGGATAATGATGTTGAATGGGTTGAAACAAGGGAATGGAAAATTCAATGAGAACCCATCTCTATAAAAATGGGATGTGTGATGATTCTCGTCATTCCATTTCCGCACTGCCTGTAAATGCACTACCTTGGAGGCAGAACAACTTTAATCTATACATTCTATTTTTACAAAATCAGAAACTAGTGGGGATAATAAAAATATATTATATACACATGTTTTTGAGGTATTATATATACAAAACATTTTTCATTCTTCAATTTCAAGTGATCTATAAAATTAAAATAATGAAAAAGATAAATACACTTTGATACCTCATTATAAAGTTATTTACTAGGATGGAGACAGACAAGAGTGATAAAAAATATTCAACTCACAGTTAGAACTATATATAAGAGAGGGATTCCCTATTATAGAAAATGTAATTATTATGGGATGTTATATTGAGAAATTTATGAATTCATGATTCAATCTAGATATGGAGTTGTCCTCAGATCTTATATTATCTTATCTACCTTAATTCTTCTAAAGTTTTATTATCAATTGTAAAATAAATAACATGGATAAATAATATATGGATATTTTTGAAATTATTTACAAAGATGATAAATATATCATGAAATATTAGTTTTTTATCTTTATGAAGAATCCAAAATAAGTAATGGATAGGATATCAGTTCTAGTGTAGAGGTATAAGAGTTAATGTTGGTCTATGAAATTAATGATTTAAATGAAAATAAATGATTATAAAATTTTCATTTGAATATGGTAGGAAATTCTATTGGATGAATCACTATTATGTAGTGAAGAATAAAGTGGAAGCTTTCGATGTATTTTCATTAAATAAAAACTTTTAATTCTAAAAGTTTGATGTTAGATATAGTTCTTGACACATAAATTTGTATCTATATTCATGAACCCTATATATTTTGAAATATTATTGGAATTGATTTGAATATTTATGAAATTATAGGAGAATTAATTACCTATGTTAATTATGGAATAATATAATCAAAATATTTCCTTATGGAATAATTCTCCAAATTATCAATTTTTTGAAGGTTTTTATTATACAAATTACACTATTTATCTATAAATTCAATAAAAAAGTTGAATTTTCCATATTTAGAGATAAAGGGGTATAATATATTAATGTAATGTATATTAAAATAGTGGTTTGAATACTATAATTAATCAAAAATATTAATTGTAAGTAAATGATAAACTAAATTCCCATGAAAAAGTGGGACATATTCATATAGTTTTTTTATTTTGCTGATGATATCAGTATATGTATACATATTTATTTTTATGAGGTATATATCATATGCCTTTAACAAATAAATGAATATAAAATTGATTTATAAAACCAATTTTGTAATAATATTAATAAACTCTAATCAATGTTATATGAAGAATATTTTAAGCAATATGTCAGTCATCTATATTTATTAAATTCTTCAATAATCCTTATATGATAATGAATTAAAAATTTAAAAATACAATGTTGATCTAATGAATGTTATATATGGGATATTATAGAAGATATATTATAAGATAGATACCAATGCTATCATATTTTTTTGTGATGTGATTCATCTTTAAAAATTTATTCTAAAAATAAAGAAGTATCATGAAATAATAAGTGAGTCTGTATAAATTATCCTAAAGTTGAGATGAACTATTTTATGTCCAATAATTTATAAATAAAATGTAAAAATATATAGAACAATAGTATTTTTAGAAATGGATAACATCTAAAAATGAGATAGTGGGAGCCATATACACTTAGATAAAGTTAACGATAAAGACGCCAAAGATATATAAAATAAACTGTAGATTCAAATTTCAAAAAACCATATTAAAAGATATTTTATCAGGATAAAAATACTATATAGATACACAAAATATGTTCGATATGTAATGTTATTTAGTTTTATTTTATTCAATAAACATGATATTTAATTCATTGAGAATAAAAAAATTATTCCATAATTAGTAAATAACAAAATAACAGGATGATTTTTTTATAGAAGGATGTAAAAAACCACATTACTGATAGGAAATAATATATAAAATTCTTCTATGACACAAACAAAACTATTTTTAAATCTAAAGGATGCCAAAATGGTATGAATATTTCAAATATCCATTTATAGAATAAGAAAAAATTGTAATCATGGTGTGTTAATTTTGGTGAGATCATAAGATAATATCATATCATTAAAAAGAAAGATGATATTAATGTCCATAAGGGGATTTGTGAGTGTGCTATTGTTTTCTTAGAGATATAGGGTAATTATATATTACAAATGTAAAGGGAATATGAATCTTGAAATTAGTGAATATATTGATAAATAAAGTTTTCTCCATCAAGAATTTGGATGAGGAAGCCTATATTTTTTAGATTAAGTGTAGGACCCCGGGACACCCTGAGAGGGGAGGGGTGAATCAGGGTTTCAAATTTTTCTTTTAAAAATAAGGATCTTGTTCCCACATAGGTAGTAACTAGTTAAACCTGTATGATGAATATTATCAGCAATGAAACATTCACATGCAAAGAGATGACACACCAATTCTTACTTGGTTCACTGCTAAGGGCTATGTCCAAGGAGAATATGCCGAAAAGTTGTCGGTCGTACCAAATTCCACTAATCTTCACTAGTTGTGGACTAAAAATGTTCGGGAATAGTCACTCAGTCCCAAGCTCACTGCCTTTACAAATGTTTAGGGATAACTCACTACTTCTCTTGGGTCACTCCCATTGACTACCCCTGGCTCACTACCCTTTGTGAAGTCACACTCAGTTTATAGACGTGAACGTATCTTCAATATATTTTTATTGAATTCTTTGTCTCGTCTTAGCATGATACTATGCTTGCATCTAAGTCCAGAATTGATGCACAAGAACACACAAAGCCACTGAACCGAATAACCAGAACGTGCATACAAACATCAATGACAATTGCGCGCAACAGCAACTCTTTGCACTCAAAACCTTCCTATTGCGCACAAAATTTAATTTTTCACACGGAAAAATATTTTGTGCCACAACACCCTATTTCGTGCAACTTAATATTTTACGTTCAACCCCAATTTTTACGCGCAGCTCTTCCTTTTTTGCACATCCTGGAATTTTTCGCACAAACTAGAAAATTTCGTGCAAGCCCCTTTACGTGATCCTTTTTCGTGCATCAGACCTTGGATCCTCTCAAAGTCTTCAACCATACGGAATGAGGGGGGTCACCTCTTATTTATAGGCATCTGATACCCCCACACGCAAAACCACTTGTGGCACGAAAACTTCTCATCTGGCGTGTAATATTTCGTGCTATAATTGTTTTTTGCACACACCATCAGATTTTTCGTGCAGCCCATGCCTTTTCTGTTTTTCGACGTTCTGATTCTGAAACACTGTTTGCGCGAAAAACCTTGATCCTCTATTTCACGCATCCTGCTGTTTTTTGTGCCCTCCTAACATATTTCCTGCGCAGCCTTTATTTTTTGCGCATCACTTCTTCTTTTCACCTACCTTATTTTACCAACAATCCATACCTTCATTTTTCGATTTTGAGGCCCAAAAATTTGGAAAAAACTGGGAAATAGAGCCACCTTCAATACTATTGTCTACTGGAACTGTACGATCACTTTTCCGGCACACATTCTGAACATCCACAGAAGATTGACAACAAACCAAAATCATACTCCAATTCAATCCTAGAATAGCCATGGTTCCAATATTAAGATCAATGAAAATATATCAAAGATGATTTTTTTTGATTCATCCAAAGAAAATACATTTATAAGGGATTAAAATATATAATATACATAAATAAATAAGGGTGATTACCTATATATCACATGGAATAAATATTAAATATTTTTGTAATACAGTTATTGATTCGAATCATTCAGTTATACCATGTTATGTACTCATAAGTATAAGATAAATATTTGGAGAAGTTTTTAAAAATATCCTCATGTTCTATTGTTATTTATATTATATGATTATATTATATAGGAGAGTTATGAAAATATTAATGAGGTTATAAAAAATATTTTCCATTAATATTAATTTGATATGAGATCATAGTTAGGATAATGATAGTGTAATTATAAAGATAAAAAATGTGGCCTATAGATTCCAATTCAAAAAAAATCCAAGTATATCATCACTTATTATTCAGTTGAGGTAGTATAGTATATATATTTTGGAAACATTATATCTTGAGATTTTATTTCCAAAGGATGAAATCATGGTTAATATTTAAATTATTTAGTTAATTGTGACAGTTCTAGTGAATAAATCCTCACATCTATAGAAGATTTCATATCATGAAATTAATAATGAGTTGAGAAATTTTTTATGTTTGATCTAGTAAAATATTTAGTTTTTTTCAAATGGTACCCGAAAACCAAAAATATCATTTATGTTGGGTAAAATTTTCACTTATAATGTTTGGTATATACATTATCATTTTTATAAAATTTTGTAAAATATTTTATAGAACATGAATGTGGTATTGTTATTTGAATATTTACTGTATTAGTAAGTTATAACAGTTACCAAAAATAATGAGAACATAGATATTACACAATATCATTTTTAAATATATATTATAGGGTATAGATATATATGTATAATAAGAAATATATAATGTCAGACTATTAGGTGCTTGAGGATGAAATGAATTGAGGCATCATCTTATGAAGTGAAAACATGATGGTTTCCTAGAAGTAATGTTATAATGATGTAAATAGTATGAAAAAACTATTAGGAACCATATTTAAATATTATATAAATTGACTATTTAGAAAAATAATTTACTTCTTTTAATTTTGAGGATCTTTTCTCTTTAGGGTTGTATATAATTATGTCATAACCCTTACATAACAAAACCATATATTAAAATGTATAGAATTTCACCTAGTATCCTTTTTCCCATTTTAAAACATTTATGATATAATATGTTTTCTTTTCATGTCTCACCTTCACAATTTTCATCTTGAGATCATTCTTTTCCCTAATTATCTGTAAAAACCTATAAAAAAATTTTAACACAAGGGATGAGAATAAAAATCTTATTAAGTGATATGAAAAAAAAAATAAATAAACCCATTAGTTTATTTTAAAACCATCAAATCATAATATTGGATTTTCATTGACATAATACAATTTGAGTTAAAAAAATAATATGTTACTTAAACCTCAAATCTGTATTTCTACCCAATATTTTTTATTAAAAATTTTATAAACAATTTTTAAAGGAAAAATCATAAACATGAGGTTTTCATATAAAAAATGATAACACATGAAAAAAATTTCTTAAAAACATACATTTTAACCCAAAGTAGAATTATTGTTTCATTTAAACAAAATATTTTTAGCTTACCTTTGAAATAAAATTATATCCATAAAATTCATAAGAATGTAAATTTCATGTAGTTTCTTTAGGAAATCATCTTCATAGAACCCTTACAAGAACACTTATAATTATGATAACCATACAACCAAATTTCCATATAATTTTATAGAGAACACAATTGATACTCAATAGTGTATAGAGCTATATAGGGATCACTCATTAATAATCAATATAAAAATACCCTAACTTGTATAAAACGAATTTAATCTTCATATCCCTCATAAAAATCATACAAATATCTTTTTCAACCCATATGTAAAACATATTCTTGTATAGATATATCCATTTTATTTAAAACTAAATTTTCATAAGAAAAAATCTAAAAACAAAGGGAAGGAGCATTTTTATTTTAAAAAAATCGAATCATATAAATTAATACAAAATATTAAATAATGGATATAATAGTGGTAAAATTCACTGATTTCATTTTTTTTAAAATAAAAAATTTCTCTTTTTTTCATCAAATTGTTATGTATAAAACATGAAAATAATAGTACTTTTGCCAAAATTTAAAATAAATAAAAAATTGATATAAAGTTTCCTTTTAAATTAATTTATTTTTATATTAGTACATATTGAAATTATTTTTAATAATATGTACATGAGATAAAAATATTTTAAAAATAAATCATTAAAATATTTAAAATGAGGTTATTAAATTATTGTATCTCTTACCTTCAGTCCAAATAATCAGGTAGATTAATTAACTTAATTAATAATATTCTTATTTCAATTGATTAGTTTCTTAATAATTGTTCTACCTTATATGTGGATCATGTATGGGTGATCTAGATATGGAACGATGAGGATCATCACCTATCCCATTTCCATAGAGACAGGCTCTCGTCAAATTTACCATTACTTTGTTTTGACCCATTCAATGTCATTATCCTTTAAAGAAGGTTGAATTAACCTTGTGGGGAACTTTTGGTCCCCGTAGGTGATTGTGTGGGGGTCAAGCACTAATTCAATTGGTTCTTTGCAGATATAACATCCTCGAATGGTCTCCAATGGGTTTATTCGTGGATCCAACAATGCCCAATGACCTCGGTATCCATGATTCATGGACCTGCATTCCTAAGGTAGGCACTCGTTGGATGACGATTTGGCCAATGACACTTAAGGACTCCATTGGTCGAGAGGATGGGAGGTTAGGCTCACTACACCCTTTTAGGGGTGGATTTTTCCTATTCAAGTACTCTCCTATAGATTTAAGTCTTGTACATATGTTCGTTAATCCTTCATTCATTTCCGAAGAGTGTGTCCTTGGGCAACCATTGGTTTCCAAGATCGATGTGAGCATGCATATGTTTGATACCATGGAGGTGACACTGACATAGCCATATTGTAAGGTGGTCTAGAGTTTATAATCATCCAAGGGGGACAGAAGGTGACTTGATTTTGGGATCGGGCCCACAAGGAGGGCTTACTATGTATCCTCAGGAGATGAATTAAAACCCACGTAGTTCGGATTGTGAGGATTTTATGCACAGAAGCTTCCCATTTGACACACGGGATTGGGTGGACCCTTATAGATGGGAACCCTTTTGAGCTTGGGTCTTCTGGTAGGATCCCTATGTATTCTATTTTGATCAGGAATCATAGTTCCTATAGTTCAGATTGTGTGGGGCTTATGCTTGGAAGATGCCCGTTTGAGGGACATGATTTAGTGGACCTCTTTTTGATGGCACCCTTTTGTGCTCGAACCATCTGGTAGGCATCCTACGTATCTTATTTTGATCAGGAATAATTGTTCTCATATTTCATATTTTGTGATGATGTTGTAATCCTCACAAACCTCTAAGATCAAATGATTCATGAACGGTGTTAGAAATATAAGGATTTTAAAGATTGAACAATTCACATGCCTCCTCCCTTGTTGGTGGGGAGGGATATCCCATGGCGGAAGAGGCCAGGGTGACCATGGGTGAGGGTGAATAGTGATGAACCTTTCCATGTGAAATATCATTAAAGGTTTCACGACCTTTCCATGGAAGATTGGGGACTTACCTCATTTGGAGGGCCCTGGAGCATGTTCCTGGAAAGGGAGGAGTTTCAACCTCATCAAATGGGGAAGTGAACATAACCCCTTTAACTGATCACTATTCCTCATTGAATTTAAAAGAAATTGATCACCTCTAATCCTAATAACGTGGAGGTTCAAGTCAAAATACCAATGTTGGACTCCGGGTTACCATGGGAATGTATCCTAACATGCATTCCCAAAGGTCTCACCTTTTTTGGGAGGGCCTTCCTGAATCTGCTTAACATGGGTATGTAAACTTAATGGGGCCTGCTGATGTGCCAGATGGCCTAATCATATGGGTCTGGTGGCTTTGGAGTAGGCTCTATCCAGTACCGATTACTGGTTAGTGGAGGGATTATGGAGGACTAGATGGTAATAGAGGGGTGAGGATTGAACGTGAGGGAACAATACCCAAACACACCCCATTCCACGTATTTTTTTTCTCATGTGGGATGCGGAAGGGTCTGCATACCATAGTGGGATATGAGTTGGAGGGCCATCCACATACTAGTGTGGTACGTGGACATGGGTATCACTAACCCCATACCAAAGTGGTAAGCGACTCACCATGCCGCTTTGTGTTATATCCACATAAGGATTGGGTAAATGGCATTGGCCCTAGTCCACGTGGAGGTAAGCGATGTAGAGCGTCATACTGATAGAGTGTTGGTGGAATTACCATCCGTGATAAGTCATTATTTTGTGGTTTACTGGTTGGGTTTGTGGTTCCATTATTATTATTCAATTCCCCATTTTTAATGGTTTGCGGTTCGCTGTACTTGCGGAGGAAGTGGTTCGCGGTTCGTGCTTCACCAATGAAACAAGACAGATACTAGAGAAAAATATCTATGTCTCCCTCAAGCATTCATTGCCCATACTTCCCTATCTTTGTCTCCCTCTTTTTTTCTTCTTCTGTGATCCTTTTATAGAGAGTCATAGTGATCACATCTTCTGGTCACATGACACCATTTTTGGAGGCTCATTGAACCAATACTCTGAATCACGAAATACATCGTCTACTAGGGTTTGCAGAGACTTTGGTTTGTGATAAAGATTTGCAGAACCCTTCCATTGAACTTAATATGCTAACTGAGGGGTTCGTGACATGGTACGCTAACAGTCTTCCATCTCAAACTCCTTCGGTTGATGCAGTTTGCGGTTTTCCCAGATCATTGGCCATCGTTTTGTGGTCCAGCAGTTCACGGACCATCCCACATATATGGCGGTTCATGATCCATTCTCTCTGCATAACTTTCCTGGTGATAGTATATGGGAATTGAAAACTTGAATTCCATAAAGTTCCTTAAAATTAATTCAACTAAATTTGAGTCCCTTCGCGTTGATAAACATTAAGAAGTTATTGATTCCTTCTGAAAACTAATTACCATGGTATTTATTCTCTTTAGCACAATTTTTAGGACCCAAAAAATTCCCCCCATTGGAATAGTGTCTGTTTGGAATTAAAAGGGGACTACTCCGATGTAGAAGCAGTCCTAAACTGAAATGGTTCATGGTAAAATAGGTAGACCTGGTAAGAGGAGACCACACCTATATATAGGGGCCTATGTCATTTTCTTTAAACATTTCTCTCAAGGAAAAGTTCTCCTGACCTCTTTCATTTTCAGGTACTGTTCTCCTTGCAAAAACCGTGCTCACAAACTTCTCTGTATGTTCCCTGAACTAATTTCCTTTCCATTTCCTTTTCCGCGTACCACATTTTGGTTTCCATGAACGGGACTGTGGAAATTTAAAACATAAAATCTAGATTCCTCATGAAAGAAGGCTATAATGATGACTTTTTTTCATTCCAAACTTGAATCCGAAAACCGAACCTCAAAACTATTAATACGGACTTAACTTTTAATCGAAAACTTCCCAATGAAAATTTAACTGAGGCTGAACTTTGCAGTTTCTACTTTCTTTCATTCCGTTCTATTCGCCAGAAAACTGTTCATGAGCCTGCGCCTCATGGAAATTCCACGTACCATTGCTATATATGGTGAATAACATCTGCATACCATAGTTGTTGGTGGAGTAGCTTCTGCATGTTATGTTGTACACTGACTGCTCTTTCCATGTACCGCTTTTAGGAAAAGCACACAGATCTTTTTTCATAAAAGTTTTAAGTCCTTTATCAATTTTGTTTCAAAGACTTTGACCAAAAAATCATATTGGACTAACTTACCATTAAATTCTAGTTCTTCCTATGCAATCTACAATGGCTGATTCTTAGGCTACTAATAACATTGATGCTTCTTCTGAGGATACTATTGTTACTCCTCTTTCTGCTGCTCAAAAATGATCAAGGGATATTGTTGATTTTGTTGATGAAAAGACTATGGTCACTCTATTTCACCAATCCCTTGAAAATATTCTCACAGATGGTCAATGGGAATTCTCAGTCTCTGACAGTCTTCCTTCCTACGGGTTTGGCCTTTTGTCCGACACAACGATCCCAGCGCCAAACCTAACCGATCAGCCCTCTTCCTAGATAATTAATACATCTATTTTGAAAGCCTTGGTCTCTTCCAAGGGAAGGTACATTCATAGAGAGACCACTTCTGGTCCCTTTCGGCATTATGCACCTAAATGCTTAGAAGGGGTGAAAGAAAAATCTAATCAGATGGCCCACTGTTATCAGAGCATCGTGTGGAAGGCCACAACGATTGAGCATCATGGTTGGTCATATCGAAAGGACCTTCGTCCCGAAGGATCATTTGGTTTGGATTGGGGGTGTCCCTTTTGGTTTTTCCAGAGTTGTGAGGAATTCTGAGATGAGCTATAACTTGTGGGACTGTACGAGGCAGCCAGGGTTTCTTAGACATACTCCCATCATCCTACTGCCCTTATTTCATATCTTTTAAGCAGGTGGATTCTAGATACCAACACTTTCCATTTGACCCATGGGGAGGTTGGCATCAGCCTTTGGACATATGGCTGATTTCAGGAGTCCCTATTGTTGGGGACATGTATGATGAATGTCTCCCCCCTTCTACTATTTGGGATGATGAGAAAAGACCCCCCCCCCCCCTTATCTAGGAAACTCATCATCCATGTGGAGATGAATTTTATGGAAAGTGATCTCTATTAGAAACAGGATGTTTCACTTGACAACCAACTTGGTTTTTTTCTAAGAATAATAGTCTCAAGCTTGATCCGCAGAGACATAGGGTCCGCCCTACTAAATCCACCCATAGGTGAAAAGGTACTTATTGGCCCACCTTAGAAGGGGGGGATTTTTGGAAATGGGGATGGGGTATCATCCCAGACGTCGAACTGTTATTTCGGCTAGAAGATTTCATGGCCATGTTCTTGAGTGGGTGGATTCTACGAGTTCAAGAATCTGGTGGCATAAGAGCCTCAACCATTATCATGGTCGCTGAGTTGGCCACTGGTAAATTCATCATTTTTGTTATCACCATGTTGGCCAAGATATATCGCCTACAAGTCCGCATCAGTGAAGGTGGTCACCATGTCATATGGCTGGCACTTTTCAATTTTTTTGGGATGTATGGGAGCCCATTTGGTGGTTATTCCTTCATTAATTCCTTACCAATCCCACATTCGACCAGTCAACCATACCTTCAGTACACCAGTGGGGTCATGCGAGCGACTTGGGCCTCATAAGATAAGAGAGAGGAGTAGATATAAAGGAATGAGAAATACTTAATGGCTTGGCTCAATGTTTATGAAATTTTCCATTACCACCCTTATGATTCACCCACTGTCACCAATACGAACAATGCATCATAACAATTTTTCAATCGAGTTTACTTATTTTCTTTGTGAGAAGGAATTTTGGTTTCACGTATTGGATAAGAACTCATCTTCGAGGGATATGCACCCTAAAACTTTAGCCGAAAATTCAATTGTGTTCAGAAATTATGCCTTCCTTCTCTTAACTACACTCTCCAGGAGAAACCTCTTATGATAGATCACAAATTGTGGCTAATGCTCACCCGAGAGGACACCTAGAGCCAGGCCAAACATCCGGATTCTACGGATTCTATTCCCTTTATTTACAAAAAATATTCTTAGGACCAAGTTAGGCATATCCTGATGGCCAATTGACTGACTTAGTTCCCACTGTGGAGACTACCATGGAATCCATGGTAAAGGGAAAGGGGAAACAAAAGGAAGTAGGTGAGCACCCACAACCTGGAAAAGTTCTTTGATGGTCCCTTCACTCCGTCCCTGGGAATGTTGTGAAATATGGGGTTATAACCTCATGGGAAACTGAACAAGCTATTGGGGATGCTGCCAGGAGTCCACCATTCATTCATTTGGAGGCACATTTTCTAATGGCCTAGAGGCAATGGGAACTTTTGAAAGGTCATCATTCCTCCCATGGTTGTTCCTCTTGCGATTTTTGGTTAATCATCCAGACATTGGAATTTTCCCTTTCTGATATTGGTTTAGTGTCAACAATGACTGACTTTTATTTTGATTAGGATCTATATGAGGTGGGAGGCTACCTTAAGGAACTGGAGACCCTCATCCACTCCAAAAGTGGTCACTGAAGGTACTCACATCGGGTTCTTTCCATGCTACGACCAGGAATCGCTGATGATGATGACACCATTTTTGGCTTACCTACTATGACCACCATGAAAAAGGATTCCTATTCACCCCCATCATATCAATAACGATCCTCTTCATTAGTTCTTGATCATTCCAGGACACCTAGGATACGTTTATGGTTGTGGAAGCCTACCCGACATCCTCATGTTAACCCCCAACATTGGCCATCCCAATTATGGCTACGTTTCTTGAAGCTTGGAGAGTCTAAGATGAGTTAAGGGAGAGTGACTCAGATGAAGATATATAGAGACTTCTTTAGAGGGAACACTTTAATATTCCTGGTTTTGGGGGAGCCATTGCTCATACCAATATTTCTATTGATGAAGAGCCTAATGAGGTGGCTGCTTACCTGACTTAAATGGATAGGTTCCTTAATGCGATTGCAGACATGCATTACTGGTCAGACAGCGTGGCATGGATGGCAGTATTCCCACGGCCAATGGGAGAGGTCTTATCTGTAGCCTATGGACTTAAATTCATTTATTGAAAAGATTTTGAAAGCTTCCCCTCCCCCTTCCTTCTTATTTTCTCCAGGGGTGTCGGTTGTCGGGAGAGAAGTTTTCCCTCGACTTATTCCCCCAGAGGTACTGTAGCTAGGGAGTACACTCCCTCACTAGCAGGGGGTACTATTGAATGATATCCTGAAGCCTAAGAGAATATGACGGTGATGATTTCCAACCCTTCCAGGGCATTTCCTCCTCAAGATCCTCTCGGCGATCTTATTCAGGAGCCATATCCCCAAAAGTCAAAGAAATGTAAGATAGCTTCCCGGCTATAGAAGTGAATTAGAAGGGGGATAGAAAGTGAATGTCTGCTCACCTGGTGATTGAAATTAATACCCGTACCTTTTTGACTTACTGGTATGAATATGTTCTTTGATGTAGGTACCATTGGTGATCAAGCAACGAATGCTCGGGCATCTATAGGCCATCTCCCTTTCAGGGTAGCAGAAGAATCACCATCTATTACAGATAATCAGAAAAGGTAAATAGGGAGGAGACTGGGGGTGTTGTAGATCCCTTGGACGTGCCTTCCCCTTCTCAAAACATTTATGTCCCATCAGTGGAAGGTCATCCAGAATTTGAGGGTTCATTTGATCATGCTGAACCGGTTCTCATAGAGAGGGATAGTTTTTTCTTTGTGTCGGGGCTAAGTCTAGTGATGAGCACCAGGTTTTACTGGATTTGGGATGGGCATTGAATATTGTTGAGCTAGTAAGTCTCAAACAAGCGGCTATTGTCCCTACAGAGTTAATTTCATCAAAATCCAATACTCTACCAGCTTATAGTGGCTATGAGAATGTCAAGATCGGGGAGGCTATTATTCCATCTCCTAAAAATCTAGAGTGGGCTATCATGCCATTATTATCAGTTCTGTGAGGTGTTCTTTTTTTTCTGCCCTCACTATTATGTGAATAATATCTTTATCTAGAATTACTATCCCCACAAGTCTTATACTGACCAATGACCTTTTAAGGTCCATCTTGAGGACTGCTCTTCCAACCGGTCATGGTTCTGAGTCCTCATCACTGTCACTTATCCATCGAGCGCATTTGATGATTGAAGATGTAGTGACACCTGTTTTAGACAGTGATACTACATTGGGGGTGGCTGGTATTGTTTTCTCCTCTTCATCCTTGGAATACCAACCACAAGCTTTGACAATGAAAGACATCCCTAACTTTCCATCTATTATGGTTAACAGAGACACAACTATTGCAGGGTCAAGCTGTGTTGTAGTTTCTGAACCAAGTCCCTCTCTGGTGAAATTCGTTTATGACTACATTTCATTGTCATTGAGTGATTCTAAGTACGAACAAGAATTTCTAGATGAATTTTATCCTACTGGGAAAAAATAGTGGAGGAACATCTTGCGATTAATCTCTCAGACTCCATTGGAAGAGATTCCAACAATATTTCCAAGGTTACACTACCAATTTGTTGTCCTCTGTTTTAGTGGATTGAACTATCATGGAATTTATGATATAATAAGGCAAGTTGTGGCTTCTTGGGATGAAAAGGGTGAACATGAGTCTTGAAGTTATATGGCAGTGTTGATGACCTATCTGGTGGCAACACAAAAATATCCTCATTGACAAAGCTTTATGTCATGCCAGGATAGTTATGAAGTTTCAAAACAGACTCAAAAATCAAGAGTATATAATAGAGAAGCTTGACCAAGAAGGGGAGCAAAAAATCTAGAAACTAGAAAAGCATAAAAAGGAGCATGCTCTGGGCGTAGCTGCCATTGAGGAAGGATGATGGAAAATGCAGGATGGATAGATAACTAGCCTCCAAGACAAAAGAGAAGTGTAGGCCCTGTGAGTGAGTGCAGAAGATGAGACTGAGAACTTACTGAAGCCTCACCAAGCCATTTGGGAATCTCACCATTCATTGATGCAGCTTTGCAACTCCACTGAATATCTCCTCTAAAGGTCTTATCTTGTTCTCAAGGAGAGGCTCCAGATTGTGGATTCCCACCATATATTTCATGGAATATGATGGAACTGATTTTCCTCAAAATTCCCCCCTTCAACTTTTACTATCAACATTATTTCAATCAAGTATTAATTTTAATCCATGACTTGAAATTAGTAAACTGAGATAGCCAAATAGAGCCCTAAGTTTTGCATGATACAAGGGACTTAGTGAGCGTTTTTCAACTATTGATGAGGTTGAATGGAATACCCCAAGAACATTTATGTCTTTTTCAATATTACCCTAATTTTTATTCATAATATCTATTGACATGGGCTTACCATGCATAACATAGATTTTTCTTAGGTTTCCATTTATGGGATTCTGACCTAACAATCTTTGAGCATTTTCTGATGTCTCAATGCATTTTTTTTAACAAATCAATACTCGACTTTTTCCCAGTGGTGCCTTCTGAGGATTTTCCCTTTGGTGAGTATAGAATATTTTTTTGGTAGTTCACAGTCTTACCAATAAAACATAATATTGATGTCTTGAGTTGAACAACTTTGACCAAAATTAACGGGGTAGGGCCCCGACTCAGGACTGTCAGTCCGAATTGTCCTAGTATTTTTCATACATGGATTAGGGATTTATCTTGACCCTATATTTGTGGATTCTGGACATGAATGAGGCATATGAGCTGTTTTAGGCGTATAGAGGTAGGTAAAGACTATCCTAGAGATGAATTTGCATTTGATTGACGTCCATTTTTGTTGGAGACATATATAGAGATACCAAGAAATAATGTGAATTGTCAATCCAAGGTGTCCCCAAGACACTGGCCTTCCATTTCTGATAGCCTAGATGGATCTGCATCATTTTGGATTTATCTTGATGTTGGGAGATACAATAGATAGATGGCTTGAGTAGTGTTGTCTGAGAACTTTAGAAACATTCATATCAGTCTTGAGTGGTCAAATGTCCCTGAACATTTCAAACCAACGTGAGGGAGAGATGTTAAGTGGTCAGTTCAGTTTAAAGTCTTTTCTATGTCAGGGAAACCTGGGAAGAAAGGGGGTTTATAAGCCTTCATCAAGGAGATTTCCAAATCTGGGGGGGTGTGACAAGATGTGAATTCCATTTGAGTTTATGATGGTTGGGAAGAACTCTCCAGGGGATGAATTGGCCTTTGATTGATGACCATTTTTGTGGGCTATGTATGTAGTGCCACCAAGGCATGATGTGCATTTTCAAGAAAAGGTGTAAATAAGACACTGGTATTCCGCCTCTGATGAACATTGAGGATTATGAAGATTGAGAACTTTTAGAATAATGTATTCAACATTCGACCAGTGGTGAACCAAATTAAAAAAGAAGGATTTTTAGATGAATATATTTGGGAAAACCAAGAAATGAGTTGGATAATCCTTCATTTGCATGCAGGTCAACTTTTTTCATGCGGATACAATATCTTTTAGAATCATCAAAATAGACCATAGGTGAACTGGGCCCATATGTTCTGATATATTCAGGATGTGTGAAAGGAGGAAAATGTAATCCATGACATTGATGGCCCTTGAATCAGGAGAGTTGGAATGAGGCTTGGAAGCTATTGGGAATAATGAGATAGGAGAGGACTCTCTAGGGAATATATTTTCTTTTGATTGATGACCATTCTTATGGGCGATGTATGCAGATCCACCAGGTCATGATATGCATATTTAATCAAAGGTGTCTGCACGACCCTGGACTTTAATCCCATAAGGCCTTGGAGGGTTATAGAGATTTCAGATCAATTAAAAATGGAGTTTGGAATATAATAGGGGTATACCAGGACATATTGGGGACATTTAGGTCGTGATTTACACATGGAATGATGTCCCTTATGTAGATATGAACTGTACGCTAGGTGAGGTATTCCTTCTATCTGTGGGATACCCAATATTTAACATCACATGTATAGGACATAGGGTTCCTCTAGGGGGAGAGAACCCTGACATGAATTTTAGGGTCACATTATTAAGAAGAAATTCCTAGGTTGTTTTCCCATAATGTCATGGAGGATCTCTTTCTAAGATCCCTAAGCTCATGTGAGCTATGATCAGCGTGATAAAAAATGGATCACAAGGGTTTCATGTCACTATCTAAGAATAGTGAATTCAATATTAGGGTGAATTTTTAAGCTAAAGACGTTGAATTGTAGTTTAGCATCGTATGATGAGGATGATTTCGGCCTTACTGTTTAAAGTCATGAGGTGAGGACAATTTTGGACTTCCAGTTTAACATCGTGTGTTAAGGACGATTTTGGACTTGCAGTTTACCATCATGGGGTGAGATCGATTTCATCCTTGAAATTTAACATCGTGTGGTGAGTACGATTTTGGATTTGCAGTTTAACGCCATGTGGTGAGGAAAATATTGGCTTTACAGTTTAACATCGTGCAGTGAGAACGATTTTGGCCTTTTAGAGGTCTTTAAAAGATTCAGGTTAACTGCAGTCAGGGTGTTCCAGCATTCCTTAGATGTGGGTTATGAAAGAAGGTGTAAACTATAGTCCCAGGGGTGACTACAATCAAGAGGGATGACATGGGTCTTGAAATCCACTGGGCATACTCAGGTAGGACAGACTTTCCTGGGAAAGAATTTACCTTTGATTGACGACCATTTTTATGGTCAATATAATCAGATCCACCGAGGTATGATATGCAAATTCAATCAAAGGTGTCTTATGGATATTGGCCTTCCATCCCAAATGGACATAGATCTTTTTTAGGATCCATGTTTTCCGAAGGAATGGAGTGTGAAAACATCAAAGGTGTGCCTTGGAATGTGAGCATACATAGACTATGATTAAACATGACCTTTTTTGAGGTTCAATGTATGTCTGACCCATGCATTGGGGAAAGGGGCATTTTTTGCTGGTGGCTGGGCAGGATGTCGAATCCGAGTTTCACTACATATCCTATGAGAGTAGGACTGAAGTCACATATAGTTCTATATGTTCCCTACGATTTTTTTTTTGATGTGTTAGGGACAATTGAGGGAATTTTGTTATGACTTGATAAGGGGGCCTAGCCTACCATACTCCTATATGGTTTACTTGCATAAGATAATCCATACCACTGGTCCTAAGCTCATGAGTTACAATTGATGTGAGAAACAAAGAGTGGTTAAAGAGACTCCTTTGAAAGTGTGAGGTGACAGAGAATATGATGGGGGATTTTTAATCTCATTCTTGGTGGGGCTAGGATAGGATCAAAGATTGAGGCGTCTCTACATATCCTACAAGGGCACAAATCAAGCCATACATAGTGTTATGTGTGCCCCATATCGGTTTGGCTATGTCCAATGGGTAGGGGTGTTTTCATTCTACCCATCATAGTTTTCAGGTCCGCCATGTTTCCCCATAGTTGACCTTCATAGTAGAATCTCTATCACAATTCCTTATCTCACGGGAGTTGTACTCGATATAGGAAACAAGGATTGATAAGGGTCTCTTTTACGAACATGGGTAGATAGGGGCACGATGGAGAATTTTTTTTATTTATGGGGGCTTATCCATGATCGAATATCAAGGCATCACTACGTATCCTATGAGAGAAGGAATCAAGCCACATGTAGTTCTTGTGAAATATCATGCAGTTTATGGTCATGCAATTAGGATGTTTTATGCTATGTAATTTAATGTCTTATGGAGAGGACATTTTCCTTATAGTTTAATTTCATGTGGAATAGAATATTACTCATAGTTTAAGGTCTTCATGTTTTTAACATAACATGGGAGTATTTTTTATGAATCGTAGCTTAAGGTCATAGAGTTTGGACCATGACATTGGGGGAAATTTTTATTCATAGTTTAGGGTTGTAGATCTTGGACTTATTATATGAGAGGGAATTCTTATAAATCCTTTTTTAGGGTCACAGAGTTTGGACCATGATATGGAGACATTTGTATGACTCATAGTTTAGGGTCTTAGTGTTTGGACCTTGATAAGGGAGAAATTTTATAACACCTAGTTTAGGGTCTTAGAGTTTGGACCATGATATGGGAGAATTTTTTTAAATCATAGTTTAATGTCTTAGAGTTTGGACCTTATCATGGGGGCATCCTTTATGACTCATATTTTAGGGTCATAGATTTTGTACCATGGGGACATTTTTAACTCATAGTTTATAGTCTTAGTGTTTGGACCTTATCATGGGGGCATCCTTTATGAATCATAGTTTAGGGTCATAGGGTTTGGAACATGGGGAAATTTTTTAACTCATAGTTTAAGGTCATAGAGTTTAGACCTTATCATGGGATAATCTTTTATGACTCATTGTTTAGGGTCGTAGAGTTTGGACCATGGGTATTTTTTGTAACTTATAGTTTTATGTCTTAGAGTTTGGACCTTATCCTGGGATTCTGTTACACGAAGTATTTCTTCAAGATCTTTTCATTTGTAAGAGCTGTGGTGAGCTGTTCGTCCATTGATGTCAGGGCGTATGCTCTATTGGAATAGACCATGTGCATGATGTATGGTCCTTCCCACTTTATTTAAAGCTTTAGGAGATTCATTCCTAATATCATACGGGTTATAAAAACTAACATCATTTCTCATTTGAGGAATGTTCTTTGGTGATCCTTTTGGTTGAAGGCTCATGAAACCTGATTTTGGTATATTTTCAAATGGTGCACAGTGTGCATCCTTTTTTATCTAACTGCTCCAATCCATCAAACCATTTATTGGATTTCTTGTATGTTGATAGTTGATCACAAATGTCTACACAAAGTGATGACACTTGGATCTCGATAAGTAACACTACCTCTGGCCCATATACTACTGAGTACGAGATTGCCTGAGTGGTGGTGTGGGTTATGGTTCGGTATGACCTCAAAGCATGAAGGACCTTGTTTAGACAAGATTTCTTATCCTTTTTTTATAATATTTTGAAGTATGTTGGACAAAGTCTTGTTGAAAGCCTCTCTCTTCCCATTGGGCGCCACGTGGTAGTGGGATGACCAGTTGGCTTTGACTCCATATTCTTGGTACAACTTATCCGACTCAACAGAGTAGAAGCTAATGTCATTGTCCATCAATATTGTGTGAGGAACAACAAATATTTTGATGATGTTGGACTTCACAAAGCCGATGATGTATTTCGCTCTGAATTATTTAAGGAAAATGGCTTCAGCCCATTTAGGAATGAAGTCAGTTGGTGTGAGTATGGACTTGAATTTACTGGATTTAGTGGGAGGATATGGTCCCACAACATTCATCTCCCAAGAGACAAATGGCCATGAGTATTTATCTACATAAAGAAACTACGGGAGGGGGGGGTCGTATATGAAATTAGAATGAACTTGGAAGGAATGGAACTTCATAGTGAATACAGTGAAATCCTATATAATGGTGGTCCAGTAAGACCCAATCCTCAAAATTTGGGGAGAGAGCTTGGTTGCTGACTGGTGTGCTCCGCAAGCTCTAGCGTGTACTTTTTTCATGATGGAAATAGTCTCTTCTCCATCAATTCTCCTGAGAAAGACTCTTTCAAGGCCTTGTTTTTTAGAGAACCTTCTCTCGGTTCACCCCATTGTATAGTGTAAAATTGACTACCCATCTTCAGACCTGCTCCATTTCAGCCCTAACAGGTGGGAGTTCCCTGTTATGAAGTTAATTTGTGATGCATGCCATCCAACCGGTGGTATGACCATAAGGCTCCAGAATTGGGATAACTTCATCAATTTCCTCTTTAATGCTCTGTATGAATGACAAGACCATCCGATGGTGGGAAATTCTAATGAATATTTCATCTCAGTTTAGATCAGCCAAGATCGTGGCTGCATTTTCCAAAGCGTGGGCTTGAGAATACTGTGATAGGGGGACATGAGTCAACATTGGTTCTGATGGTAAATCCTCTATCAGTGCTCTAACACGGTTCATTATTTTAACCAATGCTTATTTCCTGATAGCATAATCACTGTTGAACTGTTTGATGACTAGACTTGAATCACCCATTATTTATAGGTGTTTGGCTTGCATCTAGAGTGCCAATTCCATGATTGCAATGGGGTCCTGATACTCCACTTTATTGTTCATATACAATTTTGAAAGTAGGAAATATTAAGGAAAGATGGCCTTTTCAGGAGAAATGAGTACGACTCCCAACCCCACTTTGTAGAGATTGGGATCCTCTATCCTTTTCCCTATCGGGCTTCAGGAAGCACCATCAAAGTACATTTCCCACATATGTGGGTTCTCCTGGATGGAAAACACTTCTTCTTCTATAATATTGGCATCCAATGGTCATGTTTCTTCAGAGGGGTGCTCATCCATGAAGTATGACAATTACTGGCCATTGATGGGCTTTAGAGAAACGTATCGTATGTCAAACTATTGAAGGATGACCACCCATCATGATAGAAACCCATTTAGCATGGGACTATTGAAGATATACTTGATTTGGTTTCACCAAGAGACTAGGTGGACCTCATGGTGCTACGAGTAATGCCTGAGTTTCTGAACTATGAAGATTAATGCTAGGCATTTCGTTTCGATCTTCGAATACTGCGTTTCTGCATCAATCATCTTTTTAGATAAGGTAGTAGAGGTTGTTCTCACAACCAATATCATTCTTCTGTGCAAGGAAGGATTATAATGACCATTCTAGGGCAGTTGTATATAAAATGAGTGGTATCCCATCAACTAGCGGCATGAGAACCGGTGGGAAAAGGAGATATCTTTTGAGGTTTTTAAATGCCTCTTGACAATTTTTATACAATTCATATATAACTCCTTTCATCATGTACCCAGTGAAAGGTAAAAATTTACATGCGAGGTTGGCTATGAAGTGTCGAATGTCGGAGTGGTACCCATGGAGACCTCTCAACTCAATGAGGTTGTGAGGTGGGGACATGACAATAATGGATTTGTCTTCTCGGGTTTGACTTCGATGCCACGATGGTGTATAATGAAGATGAGAAATTTCTCTAAGGTAACGCCCAAGGTGAATTTCAGGGGGTTCATCATTAAAATCTGTTGTCTGATTTTGTTAAAGATAGATTCAAGGTTGGACAGGTGGTTCGAATGCTATCGTGACTTAAACACTAGGTTGTTGACATAACATCGATGAATTTTTCCAAAAAGTTCTTGAAGATGCGATGCATGGAGCACTAATATGTGGCACATACATTCTTTAGACAGAAGGGAATCAGTTTATAAGAAAACACTCCCTAAGGGGACCTAAAACCCATTGCTTCTTTGTCTCCTCAGTCCTTCTAGATTTGATTGAATCCCGAATAGTCATTCATGAAGGAGAGGGCTTTTTATCCAGTAGTTTCATCAATTAACAATTTCGTGATCAAGTCAATGAAGTCACCTTTTCAGAAATTTTGATTAAGTTCCTTGAAGTCAATGAAGATTCTAATCTATCTATTCATATTTTTGGAATGGACTATGTTACCCAACTAGATCAGATATTTGACCTTCTGTATGAAGTTGTCTTTGATACGTTTTTCATCTTTAGCCCCTATTTTGGCATCATGGGTCGAGTGGGTCCTTCTAGCTTCCTGTTTATTACCTCAGTGATCTTCTGGAAAGCCCAGATGATGGGTGGCGACTTTAGAATCGAGGCCAGGCATCTCTCTGTAATTCTAGGAAAACACGTCTCAGTTCTTCTTTAGAAAAAAGAAAAAATTCTATTGTTCCTCCCTAGGTATAGACACACTATTTAAATTTGGATGTGGGTCATTTTCAATGCCCATATTTATCTCTTTGTGTTCATTGATGGTGGTGGAAACACCTTCTTCAAATACATGAGGGGTATCTTTGAGGTCTTATTCATCATCATCTTCTTCTTCATCTTCATCATCTTCCCCTTCTAAAAGAGAAAGGATTTTTGAGATACCATCTTTAATATTGGGAAATAAATCATTTTTTTTTCTTTAGTGTGTGAGGCAAGGGTGGTTTGATGACCAATGGATGGGATGAGGGAATCTTTAACAGGGATTTTCCTGACAACATGGGAGTTATCCCTCTCTATCTAGTCTTTGGAATTGGTGGACATTGCAGAGACCATGCAGACAACTGAGTTTATATCCAGGCTTGTACTTACACAATCAACTAGGTTGATGGGTAGTACATACTTTTCCCCAAGATGCTGGAAGGGGTCGGTGGAAGCCATCTCCAATCCATTCAGGGAATTAATCCAATCAACATAATCAAATGAGTGGTGTTTTCCTTCTGACTCAGTGAACCCTGCATCGATGAAATGTGACTCACATAACTCAAACGGGGATTTATCAGTGTGTAACATCCCATTTTTTCCATTAGTGCAATATTTGATGCACTGATGGTATGGGGATGCAATTGCAGCATGTTGATACATCCAAGGCCTCCCTAATAAAACATTGAAGGTTCTACATTGCTGCACCACCAAGAACTCAGAATTTGATATGTGATCTCCAATCCAAGTTTTAAGCTACATTCATCCCAATGGTTTCTGCTCACAATTTTTATAACCCAACAGAGTGGTAGTTCCGGGTGTCAAGCTATCTTCATCATATCCCAGTCGACAATGTGGTCCTAGTGGGAGGAGGTTAACTATATAGCCATTGTTGATGAAGATCCCCCAAACATTTATTCCCTGTATATTTTTAGACACATATTAGGGTTTGATGTTCCCTTTCATGATGGAATCTTCATCCCTATCTATGAAGGAGGTGACGACATGAAATTCTACGGGATTGTTCTCCATTTGGTAGAAATCAGCCACCTCTACATTATCATCCAACTTCTTGGGACTTAACAAGGCATCAATGAGTGCCTCCCTAAGATCTGTGGACAAACTCAACACGCCCAGGATTGAAAACTTTGCTGGTACTAAAGCCAGAGAAATTAAAATGTCATTCTTATTCTCTAATGTTTAGTGCTTCTTAGATTGGGGTTACTATTTAATAGACACTTTAGGGGTGTGAGCTTTGGACGTAGATGGGTCAGCCTCTGTAGTAGGAGTTGACTGTACTACAGTCCTTTCCACGTTTGGTCGGACTGGTCTTCCTGTATACTCTGGGAAGTTCATAATAATTCTTCCCCTGATTGATACTCCAAGATAACTGGCCATGGGTTTCATTCGGTGGGGGGGGGGAGAGAAAAAGAATTCTGGTTCATGTTTAATCTATCAGAGGGTCCTTCGAGAGGTTTCCCTAATATTAACGGTTTGACTTGTGGTGTGGGTGGGAATTTGACTCCTGCCAAAAACATGCATTTTAGGAAACCTCTATCCTCTGCAGCCTCTTCCTCCATCTCTCCAGTTGGGCATGGGGAATTTTGGTTCATGGGAATATCCCTCATCAGAGTAGGGGTCCATCAAGTTAATGACATTAATGGGGTAGAAGATCAGTTCTTGATCTGATACTATTCCTTTCCGACTTCCTCCATCCGATGGTACCATTTTGCAGGGAGGCACCCGTTAAACCAAGACTACTGACATGAAGTCCAAAAGTGTCCACAGAGACCTCAGTTTTGGTACCATATTATATTCTTGATCTTTTATTCTATATTTTTTGCATTTAGAGGACCGTGAGGCCGAGGAGGATGGTTGAGCTGTATTAGGAGCTTCTGGGGGCATAATATGTCGTTTTAACTATGCCAGGAGGTTGTTGTTGACTCGGTTGATGGTATTATGAGTCATCCAGTTGTCAAACCTTTTATCCTTATTATTGGTGAATGTTTTCCATTCTTCTTCCTCTCTTAATTTGGAGTTGGAAACATACGCCACTTGCACTGGCAGCGGGCCTAACATGTCTTACTCGTAATCCACCATCTTTTGCAGGAGATCATTGTAAAAAAAGAATTCCTAGATGGTGTGTCCTAGTATCTGGTGATATGAACAGTAATTTAGAAGGACGTCAAGACCCACGCCATCAGCTCTCTTTTGCTCTGGCAGCTGGAGAAAATTGAAATTCATGGTGGCTATGAAATAGTTGTGGACCTGGTCATCATGGAATGAATAAACTCCATTTCTTCGTTCTTCGAACTGATTTCTTTTTGCACCGCGTCGCTTATCCCTCCGAGGTGGGAGTGGCTGTTAGCATCCAGGGGGGTCCTGTATAGTTATGTGGGGGCTTTCCAATGGGGCTGGTTTCGGGGGTGGCCTATGCATGACAGAAGCCACTTCATCTTTTCTTATTCTCTTCCCGGGGGCCAGTGGGGCTACTACAGACTTATGGTTAGTCCTTTTCAAGGGGTCTTCAATCCTTTGGGAGATAGAAGATAATTCTCTAAACCCACTAGTGTACTTCACTAGGATGAGCGGAATTTTAAATTTATCTTGAAGGTTATCATTGCACATTATGAGCATCTCATCTTGGGGGAGTGGCAGGTTCAGGGAATATTTCAGGACATTCCGTCTGGAAATGATGTCTGAGACTCCCTTATTCACTCATTGATTGATGTTCATGAGATCACTGACCATCATCTTGGGTAGTGATGAGCTAAACTGGAAGAGAAACTATCACCAGAGGTCCACCCATCCTATAATTGAATTTTCTTGCAGGCTAGTATACACTATGAAAGCAGATCCCTATAGGGTTCATACGAAGCACATAAGTTTTACAGCTTCATAATTCTCTGGAGTTCCCATCATGGGGTCAAAGTAAGATGCATAGTGCATCAAATTCTTTTCTGGGTCCTCTAAGCCATTGAATACTGAGAATATGGGGTTCCCAAAGTTTGGTGGTGGTGGAACATTGCTCACCCACTCGGGGTAGTGTTTGTGCTCTTGTTATATTAGAGCGCACCGCCCATCCATGGCTTCTAGTCAGAATATTAGCTGATAAAAGATGTCTAAGAGCCATGATTCATATATTTTCAGGATTAATCTTGAGCTAGTGAGGCATAGGATATGATTGGGTGTGACGGTGTTGCTAGAATTTTGGGTGGATGCCTAGCTGGGGGGATCATTTATGGGTTTACCTAGATATATTCCAGATGCCTTCCCAACAGGGAGAAGTCATGAAGTCCTTCTATAGCCTGGGTGAGAGGCCCTCTAAACATGGATTCATTCACTGGAATGAGTGCATATGGTATGGGAACCTCCTCTCAGACCGCCTGCTGAGTTTCACAGAGGGAACACATCTGGAGAAATAACTCACTTGACGTAGTTTGGCATTAATTTTTCTGAGCACTTTCATTAATTCATTCTTCTTGGTGAACCTTTCCTCAAGGGTGAGGGATGCACTATCATAAGGAGGAGGAGTCAGGTCATAGATGACCTTGGATTTAGTTTTCTCCTTATTGGAGTTTCACGGGGGAGGTTGTCACGACCTGTCCTCGGGGCCCGTGCTGTGACTACCCCAAGCCCGCCTTCTATAGGCCAGGGGCTAGCGACTAGCACGAAAGGCATAAATCCCGATAATTGTGAAGGAATTTCCTTTATAAAAGTAAACAAAACACCACAGAGTATAATAGGAAGTAAAATAATAAGTACAAAGAGAAGTGTTGAAAGGGAAATGGGCCAGAATAAAAACCCAAAAGAAAGTACAACTACAACTGAACAAAGTAAAACAGAAAAAGACAACAGCTGGAAGAATGGAAGAGGCTCCTGTGTCGTCCTCCTCGGATCCTAACTGAAGGGTAGGTACAGATGGCGCAGCTCCAGGATCGTCCACCATGGATCCTACTTGAAGGGTAGGTACATATAGCCTCCAAAACGCTCTCGCCCGTCAACCTCCTCCGTGTGTCGTCTCGTCGCGAAGTCCACCTCTGGATACTGACTCGTCGTGTAGTCCACCTCCAGGTACTCACTCGTCGTGTAGTCCACCTCCAGGTACCGTCCAATCCTCGAAAACTCGGCCTCCGTCAGCACTGCCCGTCGTCTGCAACCAACACAACGAGGTGCGGGCATAGCCCGTGCAGGGGTGAGTATAACGATACTCAGTAGGGACCCTGAGACCCTCAAGGTCTCACTAAAAACCAACAAGGATATCCACAAAGAAGATCTCAACAGATAACCTCTACTTAGGTATATGCCAATGTATATACCTAAGTTATTAACTAACCCATCTCAATCATGAGGAAAACACCAAGATCATGATATCAACGGATAACCACTACCCAGGTATATGCCCATACATATACCTAAGTTATCAAGTGACTCATCTCAATAATGAGGTAAACACAAAGGTCAAAAATCTCAGCTCAAACCATGATTTTTATTATCGAAACCGTAACTACTGAAGAGCTCCATCTCTGGAGTGTACAGTGGTCCTTTCACGACTCTGAGGTACTGCTCACTAACCTAAGACTGCTGAGGTACTCCTCTTGTCGAGTACCACGGGTCAGCCACCCAAACACAGTAGTGCTTCCCGCCAGGGTATGCTACCCAAACACAGTAGTGCACACCCCCTAGTAGCCTGCTGAGTTACTCTCCGAATGAGTACCGCAGGTCTGAACTGTCACATAGGTAGTGCTCCGTCCGCCATGGGTCTGCACCTCACAAAGTAATGCTCCGTCCACTAGGCTAGTCGAATCACTCCAAGTCGAGTCGGTCAAGCAGTCGTCAGGTCTCAGTCGGCTACACGGTCTCCGTACTCCGCACGCTCATCTCTGGGAGGGTCCGCTCCACGAGCTATAGGTTGATACTCCAAGTATCTCAAATTCCCACGAAGAAGTATCTCAAGGGACCGCCTCGTCATTGGGGTCTCAATGCAACAGACGGCGCGTCAATCGGACGCCCGGTCTGTGAGTTATTAGCCTTTTCGTCCCAGGGGCCCGGTTGGTTTCGTGTGCGAACCAATCCGGCTGTATCTCAACTGTACCCCGAACACTCATAGGTTATACTCATAGGGACCATTTCTCAACATGATCACCAACGCCGCTGATGGTTCGTCAAACGGACGTTCGGTCTGAGAGTAATCAGCTTTTCCGTTCCAAGGGCCCGGTTGGATTTCGGGTACAATCGAACCCGGTCACTATCCAAAAGCAACCAAAACTCAGGCGAAGTATTCCAAAAGATCCGTCAAATCTAGAGGAAATCAACGAGACAGACAGCGCGGCAATCAGACGCCCGGTCTGTGAGTTATTGGCCTATTCGTTCCAAGGGCCCGGTTGGATTTCGTGAGAAATCCAACCCGACCACACTGCGACGATGTCCAAACCTCGAGCGGAGTAAGCCAAAAGTTCCATCTCGTCAAGAGGAATTCAACGAGACAGACGGCGTGTCAATCGGACGCCGGGTCTGTGAGTTATTGGCCTTTTCGTTACAAGGGCCCGGTTGGATTTCGTGCGCGAACCAACCCGACCACACTCCGACGACATCCAAACCTCGAGCGAAGTAAGCCAAAAGTTCCGTCTCATCAAGAGGAATTCAACAAAGTCGACGAAACGTCAATCGGATGTCCGGAGCTCAAGATATGAGCGTTTCTGCTTCGAGGGCCCGGTTGGTTTTGTGTACGAACCAACCCGACCGAACTCAAAGTAATCTGAAACCTTGAGTGCAATATACCGAAACGACTGTCTCGATTCAAGGATCGCATCGCAACTGACGGTGCGTTGATCAGAGGTCCGTAACCCAAGTTATGGGCAAAAGATCGAAGACGGTCCGAAAATGGGGGTTTCGGGCCCGGAACGACCCGGCCCGAGACCCCCCCCCCCCCCCTCGGTCGGCCCGAATCGGGTCGACCCGCCCCGAGTTCGGGTTGGCCTGGCCTGACGCGGCCCGGACCAGCCCGGCACGGCCCGGCCTGGGCACAACGCACTGGCCAGCTCGGCCAACGGCCGAGCCGTTGGCAAAGGGGGGGCCTGCCCCCCTGGTGTAACCATGACCCCCCAAATTAATTGGGGGCCGTTTCTGCTGGCCAGCCCGCAACTGCTGGCCGGTTCTGCCAACAAGGACCGACGACGGCCGGTCCTTCTCCTTCACCGACACCGGTGGCCTGGAACCGGCCGCCGGTCACCCTGCTCCACCGCGTCCTGGAACCGGCTGTGGCCTGGTTTGTCCGGCGCAGTGCAACGGCACCGCACCCTTCCGTCGTGGCCCCACTCCAGCCGCGGTGTCTTCGGTTTTCTTCGACGCGGCGCGACGGTGTCTCTTCCTTGTTAAACTTCACGGCGCGGCACGACGGCGCCGTGCATTACCTTGCCATACGATCCCGTGTGGTGCGACGACACCACGCCATTCCGTCCCAACCATATTTGAAACAACATTCAAAATTGGAGGAGGTTCGTCCGTGTTTGTGCGGTCCGGCCCCCTCTCGTTATTCGATAACATTTAGTCGTATATCCATGAAGAACGACAAACTAGAAATCACGGACGAAAATAATTAAATAATCCCCTACAATTTTCCTGCAAACAAGAATTCCCAACCCGCAACATATTCTTCGTGGATCAACTTGATGTTTAGTTGATCTGCGTTCTTTGATTTAGAAGGAAGTAACATGGGGTTCATTAATATTCACAAAACAATTCCCTACCTCGACATTGCTTGAATGGAGGTTCGTCGAACGAGGATTCATCGTGGAAAGGGACATTGCGAAAGAAGACGTCGTCGGCGTCGCGGTAAGAGGCGTCGCGGAAGGAGACGTCGACCTCTGAGGAATCTGGCGTTCTTCATGTTCTTCGCGTTCTTCGTGTTCTTCGATGAAGGAGATAAAGATACTCTTCAATCCTCAGCCTTTTTCTCCCCAAGACTCCACCACAAGAAACTAACCCAAAATAAAATAATCTCACCTCTTATTTTATTAACATAACATAACTTTTGCATTTCAAGATTTTGAAATTTAAAAAACCACATTTAACTCACTTAATTAATAACATAAGTTATTAATGTTTATGTTATCAAGAGTTAATGGTGAGTTGAAGGGGGTTGAACAATATGAAGGGGTGGGGTTCTTGTGGGCCCCACCACCATCATAACCTCTCTTGGGAAGTTGGGTAGTTACCCAACATCCACCCAAAGCCTTAAACCACTATAATAAAATCAAAATTGTAGTTAATTTATAAATTAAACTTCCACAATTTTTATCATATTTTCTCATGGAAACACAACTCCGGAAATGGCGTTCCTAAGCAATTACTGGCGCTACGGTTCCATCGGTGCCCTCGGAATTCGATTTCGAGCACCTGTTCAAAAGATATAAAAACCCGCTCGTCCGTTCACTGAACGTACCCGAGCCAAACTTCGGAAAATGATTCCGGGCACACCGGGTCTCGGAATCAGGAGCCGTCAGAAACTGCATTCTTGTAATATTCCATTGAAAATTAAGAAAAAAATTTCCTTGAAATTTTCGGGTTTTTACATTACTCCCAACTCAGGGCTTTACGTCTCCGTAAAGCTTCAACACAAACTAGGGTCACAAAAATGGTATTGAGCACGCACCTGAGCCTTCCGCTCCCATGTGCTTACCTGGAGATTCCGTACTGCCAAAGAAAGCGCACCCGAGGAATCAACCGTCCTCATAGGATCCGCTACTGTCAATTCTCGATCCCTACAGGAACCTCCGTGGAAGTAACCCCATCGCCATCGTCCTGCTCCTTATGGTCGATGATATACGAAGGGTCGAGCACGTATCTCCTTAGTTGAGATACCTGGAAGTAGTCGTGCACCTGGTGCAACTGAGGTGGATGGGTCAAGCGGTAAACCACTACGCCTACCCAGCCGAGGACCTAAGAAGGTCCACTGAATCTCGGAGATAACTTACCGCCTTGGCCACATCTCCATAAACCTCATCGAGGTGAGACCCGTATGAGGACGTGATTGTCATCCTCAAACTCTAGAGGTATCCAATTCCTGTTAGAACTGAAACTCAAACGACTGCTGCCATGAGGTATGGTTGACCGACTCAAGAGTGATCGGTCGCACCCTCCTGTGTACGAGTTACCCTGTGCTGCCTGGGGTTTCCTTTTTCGCCGACCAAGGAAAACCCATTCCGACGTTGTAGTTAAACCACAACCTTTTTGCCTAAAACAGTCAATCCGTGTATGAACTGTGGATCCAATCCATACTCAGTCCAACGTCGTAAGGCCTCGATGCTGCCACCAAGAGATTCCAACCGAAACTCTTGCCTCGAGGGTCTGACCACACTGCCGGTGTAAGTGTGATTATCGAGTCTCCTCCCAAGGTATCTCCAGACGTGAGGGTCAAGTCTACGGCTTCCGGAAACTCTAGGTCTAGAACAAGATTTGCGAAAGCAAGGAATGGTTCATATCGACGTCTGTTACTAAAGATGCTAGTAGTGGACACAGACTATCCCTTGTATCATTTTTAGAGCCATCGGGTCACTCTCCTTGACCTCATGCAGCCACACTCTTCCACCACCCTCCAGATCCCTGAGCCTGGCGCGGATAACTTAGCCAGGTGGTTGTAGCATGTTAATATGTACACCACCTCATGCTAATCTCCTAGCTCTGCCTCTACGTCTGCTACTTCGCAGAATCATCTCTCCTTAAGGCTTCCTCTTATTTAAACATTTAACACGCTCGAGTCTCTATGAATGGAGCCGGTTTCCTGTTTCTTACTGCACGGTGCAGTCTTCATCTGCTTCTGGATGATCTGTACCTTCTTTTCATATGATCTGAAAGAGCTGATAAAATTTCTCCTTTGCCGAAAAGAGAAACTCGGTCTCATCCCCTGGATGAACCACGCCCATTGCCTAATACAGTCAATCCTGACATGACTGACGCATTCATGCCATGGATGACATCGTAAGGCCTCGACGTAACTACCAAGAGGTCCAACTGTCACTCTCGCCTCCAAGGGTCGAGTCACACTGTCGGCATAAGTCTGAGGTCACTGGGTCTCCTCCAGTAGAAATTTTTAAAGTGAGGGTCAAGTCAACAGTTTTAACCGGGACCACTCAGTATCAACCAAACAAAAGGAAAGGAAAGAAAACAAAGATAAGTGTATATCTATTATTGCATCTCATAGTACAAAGACACGAATACAACAGCAACATGGAACTAGAAGTACAAGGGATGTATCCACTAGTTCCGCTCCTATATACCTACTCCCGGAGCTCTACTACCTTGTCCACTGCTCGGCTGTTGCTCAAGCACCCACCGCTGCTTCTACCTCGGTGGCTCCTCCGACGCATGCGGATCAATTGTGCGGGGGGTCGTACAGTTACGTGCTAGGTGACCCTTCCTGCCGCAGGAGTAACACTGTCCGTTTTTGGCACGCCTGGCTCTGACCCCACCCCGGGTGCCCCGCACCACCGATCCTAAAACCCGAGATCACCCAACTGCTGGTCTGGTCCTCCTGGACCTCTGCATCATCTTTCTACTGCCCACAGATGACTCAGCTACTGATTGAAAACCCTGTGGCAAAGGCAGAAGCTCCTGTACACGCTCGGGGTGTAGAGCTACTGGCATAAACTCCACCCTAAAGAAGGTCTCGAAGTCTTCCCATGTGAAGGCCATCCCGTTGCAAAACCGGAACAAGTGGCTTCACCACCTTCCTGCTGCTTCCTGAAGAAGGCTAGCAGCAGAGATCATCATGAAGTCTGCAGGAGTCCCCACTAGCCTGAAGACTCTCACCAAAGCCTCCAGCCAAACCTCAGTCGCCTGCGGGTCCGTCTCTCCCCGGAACCTGGGTGGCCTCTGGCGCTGGAACTCGTGTAGCGCACTCAAGTGGCATGCATCGCCTACTGCTGGGGCTGGTTTCATTAGTGGCCCAATGTATGGTAGTACCGCGGGTGCCTCCACTGGTGCCTCAACTGCAAGAGGGCCCTGTACCGAAGCCTCGTTGCTCGGCAGGCTGTCAGTACGCACATCCCTTTGGGCTCTAGCTGGTCGTCTCTGAAAAGGCATCCTGAAAGAAACATCGTGACATGGTCAAATGATTATACTTGGTGAGATGACCTGATTTGAGCTGATATTTAAATAAAACTTTTGGAAACACACATGCAATCAGTGTTTTCGTGCACAAAGTCGGAATTTAGTTGTCAGGGTCTTGGTGTATGGATACGTCGGCCGCCCGCACCAACACTGGACTCCCTGAACTGAAGACCACACTCGGTACCCTTATAACTATTGCTTCACATAAAGAAAATATTAGAGTTATAGGTTCTGCGGTAGAATCGACTCCTCTGATACCAATTTGTCACGACCTGTCCTCGGGGCTCATGTCGTGACTACCCCAGGCCCGCCTTCCATAGGCCTGGGGCTGGCGACTAGCACCAAAGGCGTAAATCCTGATAACTGGGAAGGAATTGCCTTTATAAAATTAAACAAAACACCACAGAGTACAAGGGGAAGTAAAACACTAAGTACAAAGAGAAGTGCTGAAAGGTAAATGGGCCAGAATACAAACCCAAAAGAAAGTACAACTACAACTGAACAAAGTACCACAGAAAAATACAATAGTTGGAAGAACGGAAGTGGCTCCAGGGTCCTCCTTATCAGATCCTACCTGAAGGGTAGGTACAGATGGCGCAGCTCCTGGATCGTCCACCACGGATCCTACCTGAAGGGTAGGTACAGATAGCCTCCACAATGCTCTCTCCCGTCAACCTCCTCTGTCTGTCGTCTCGTCGCGAAGTCCACCTCCGGATACTGACTCATCGTGTTGTCCACCTCCGGGTACTGACTCGTCATGTAGTCCACCTCCGGGTATCGTCCAATCCTTGAACACTCGGCCTCCGTCAGCACTGCCCGTCGTCTGCAACCAACACAATGAGGTGCGGGCATAGCCCGTGCAGGGGTGAGTATAACGATACTCAGTAGGGACCCCGAGACCCTCAAGGTCTCACAAAAAACCAACAAGGATAACCAAAATAGAAGATCTCAACAGATAACCTCTACTTAGGTATATGCCCTTGCATATACCTAAGTTATCAAGTAACCCATCTCAATCATGAGGAAAACACCAAGATCATGAAATCAATTGATAACCACTACCCAGGTATATGCCCATACATATACCTAAGTTATCAAGTGACCCATCTCAATTATGAGGTATACACAAATGTCAAAAGTCTCAGCTCAAACCAGGATTTTTATTATCAAAACCGTAACTGCTGAAGAGCTCCATCTCTGGAGTGTACAGTGGTCCTGTCACGACTCTGAGGTACTACTCACTAACCTAAGACTTCTGAGTTACTCCTCCTATCGAGTACTGCGGGACAGCCACCCAAACACAATAGTGCTTCCCTCCGGGGTATGCTACCCAAACACCGTAGTGCACACCCCATAGTAACCTGCTGAGGTACTCTCCGGACGAGTACGCGGGTCTGCACTGTCACACAGGTAGTGCTACGTCCCCCATGGGTCTTCAACTCACAAAAAAGTGCTCCGTCCACTGGGCTAGTCGACTCACTCCAAGTCGAGTCGGTCAAGCACTAATCAGGTCTCAGTCGGCTACACAGTCTCCGTACTCCGCACGCTCGTCTCGGGGAGGGTCCGCTCCACGAGCTACAGGTCGACACTACAAGTATCTCAAAGTCCCACAAAGAAGTATCTCAAGGGACTTCCTCGTCATAGGGCTCTCAACGTAACAGACAGCGCGTCAATCGGACTCCCGATCTCTGAGTTATTAGCCATTTTGTCCTAGGGGCCCGGTTGGTTTCGTGTGCGAACCAATCCGGCCGTATCTCAACTGTACCCCGAACTCTCATAGGGTATACTCATAGGTACCGTTTCTCAACGTGATCACCAATGTCTCTGACGGTTAGTCAAACGGATGTTCGGTCTGAAAGTTATCAGCTTTTCCGTTCCAAGGGCCCGGTTGGATTTCGGGTACAATTCAACCCGGCCACTATCCAAAAGAAACCAAAACTCAGGCGAAGTATGCCAAAAGTTCAGTCAAATCTAGAGGAATTCAACGAGACAGACGATGCGTCAATCGGACGCCCGATCTGTGAGTTATTGGCCTTTTCGTTCCAGGGGCCCGGTTGGATTTCGTGAGCGAACCAACCCGACCACACTCCGACGGCGTCCAAACCCCGAGCGGAGTAATCCAAAAGTTCCATCTCATCAAGAGGAATTCAACGAGACAGATGGAGCATCAATCGGACGCCCGGTCTGTGAGTTATTGGCCTTTTGGTTCCAGGGGCCCGGTTGGATTTTGTGACCGAACCAACCCGACCACACTCTGACGGCATCCAAACCTCGAGCGGAGTAAGTCAAAAGTTCTGTTTCATCAAGAGGAATTCAACGAAGTCGACAGCACGTCAATCGGACGTCCAGAGCTCAAGATATGAGCGTTTATGCTCCAAGGGCCCGGTTGGTTTCGTGTACAAACCAACTCGGCCGAACTCAAAGTAATCTGAAACCTTGAGTGAGATATACCGAAACGACCGTCTCGATTCAAGGATCGCATCGCAACTGACGGTGTATCGATCGGAGGTCCATAGCCCGTGTTATGGTCAAAATAATGAAGATGGTCTGAAAACGGGGGTTTCTGGCACGAACCGACCTGGCCCGAGACCCCCCCCCCCCCGGTCGGCCCGAACCGGGTCGACCCACCCCAGGTCCGGGTCGGCCCGGCGCGGCCCTGCCCGGCCCGGCCTGGCGGACCGGCTGGGCGGGCGGCCCGGCCTGGGCACAGTGCACCTAGCGCGCTGGCCAGCTCGACCAACGGCCGAGCCATTGGCAACGGGGGGGGGGGGGGGGGGGGGGGGGGGGGCGCCTACCCCCTGGTTTAACCGCGGCCCCCAAAATTAATTGGGGGCCGTTTATGCTGGTCGGCCGGGGGAATTAATTCCCCCGGTTTGCATTTGTCCGACCGGCCCGCACCGGCCGGCCGATTCTGCCAACAAGGACCGGCGACGGCCGGTCCTTCTCCTTCGCCGACACCGGCGGCCCGGAACCGGCCGCCGGTCACCCTACTCCACCGTGGCCCGGAACCGGCCGCGACTCGGTTCATCCGGCACGGTGCGATGGCACCGCGCCCTTCCGCCACGGCCCCGCTCTGGCCGCAGTGTCTTTGGTTTTCTTCGATGCGGCGTGACGGCGCTGCATCCTTGTTCAACTTCACGGCGCGGCGCGACGGCGCCGTGCATTACCTTGTCGTACGATCCCGCGTGGTGCGACGACACCACGCCATTCCATCCCAACCATATTTGAAACAACATTCAAAATTGGAGGAGGGTCGGCCGTGTTTGTGCGATCCGGACCCCTCTCGTTATTCGATAACATTTAGTCGTATATCCACGAAGAACGACAAACTAGAAATCATGGACGAAAATAATTAAATAATCCCCTACAATTTTCCCACAAACAAGAATTCCCAAGCCGCAACATATTTTTCGCGGATCAACTTGATGTTTAGTTGGTCCGCGTTATTTGATTTAGAAGGAAGTAACATGGGTTTCATTAATATTCACAAAACAATTCCCTACCTCGACGTTGCTTGAACGGAGGTTCATTGAAAGAGGATTCGTCGTGGAAAGAGACGTCGCGAAAGAAGACATCGTCGGCGTCGCGGTAAGAGGTGTCGCGAAAGGAGACATCACAGAAGGAGACATCAACCTCCGAGGAATCCAGCGTTTTTCACGTTCTTCGCGTTCATCGTGTTCTTCGACGAAGGAGATGAAGATACTCTTCAATCCTTAGCCTTTTTCTCCCCAAGACTCCACCACAAGAAACTAACCCAAAATAAAATAAGCTCACCTCTTATTTTATTAACATAACATAACTTTTGAATTTCAAGAGTTTGAAATTTAAAAATCCACACTTAACTCACTTAATAATAACATAAGTTATTAATGTTTAGTTTATCAAGAGTTAATGGTGAGTTGAGGGGGGGTTGAAGAATATGAAGGGGTGGGGTTTGTGTTGGCCCCAACACCCTCATAACCTCTCTTGGGAAGTTGGGTAGTTACCCAACTTCCACCCAAACCCTTAAACCACTATAAGAAAATAAAAATTGTAGCTAATTTATAAATTAAACTTCCACAATTTTTTTCATCTTCTCTAATGGAAACGCAACTCCGGAAATGGTGTTCCTAAGAAATTACCGGCGCTACGGTTCCATCGGTGCCCTCAGAATTTGATTCCGAGCACCGGTTCAAAAGATAGAAGAACCCACGTGTCCTTTCACTGAACATACCCGAGCCAAACTTTGGAAAATGATTCCGAGAACACCGGGCCTCGGAATCAGGCGCCATCAGAAACTCCGTTCTTTTAAAATTCCATAGAAATTTAAGAAAAATTTTCCTTGAATTTTCCGGGTCTTTATAGAGGTAATGTTGGCTTTACTGCGGGGGCACCATGATTTATAACCGCCCTCTGGTTCTAGGTATGCACACCATCTGGCTCGGTGTGGGATGCCTCTATGAGGGGACCATTGTCGTTTGTGTCTTCTCTCCCAACCTCACTTCCTATGTGATCCGTGGGTTTGATGCTCACCACATTCACTTAGTCATACCACATAAGGGGTGGTGTACCCACTATTGAATAGTAGGAAGGCTTTTTTTCTCCCTTTATTGGGATTTCTCCTTCCATTATGTGGTATTCATCGGGCTTCTTGATAAAGATTGACCCAAAGGGAGTGTCGGCCTGACCTCGTAATGCACCTTTGTCTCAAAGGGTGAAAACCATGATAAGGGGTGGAACAAGTAACTCCTCTGTCCATCGTTCTTCCTATACGGTGGAATATAGATTTCCGTTGTGTGGGGATTTGAGGTAAAAATGCACCGATCCCTATGGGTTGGGGTTGTTTCTATTCAATTTTTGATATTCTACGACCTGGATTTGTTGGTATTACACGGGAGCTTTTGTTATAAAAATACCCCCAACCCTGTGGGATGGGGTTGTTCCCATATCGTGGTGGTATGCACTACTATTTACACCCTTTCAATTACACGTACTCCCATGAGGGAGTGAGCGAAGCGTGGAATTGGGCCTGCACAGGATCTATGGTCTTTCAAATACAAGATCCATACATTCTGGTTGGATTCCCTTAGGTGAGAAGCATGATGGATGTTTCTGGTTTCCAGACTCATATGTTTTTTGATGGGTTGATCTCTTTGGCCCGGACGCTTTTGAGACTTACTCTGGGATAGTTTTTGTTGATTATCCCATCATTCTTGAGCAGGGGTTTCATTTGATTGTTACCTCTTAGTGATGAAATTTCAGGATGTCATTTCCATTGGGGCCTGCTGGATGGGACATTGGGTGAAGTGTAAATCTCTATGTTCTCCCCACCCCCAAATGTGAACTCCGGCTAGGGAATTGCTAATGTGGAAATGAAATTTATATAATGCATGGAGGCAAGCTAGTTCAAGGTTTTCTTTTGCCTTTCTTATTATGGTTGCCTTGCATACGGGATGGCTTCCATGTTGATAAAATGATGAATCTCCCCTATTCTACTGACATGGTCTACGTCCCCTTCATAGGGTAGGAATTTTTCTTTCATCTTATGATGGTTTTTCCGTATATTGAGGTGAATTTCATGCGTGTATTCCCCAAAAAATTCTCTTATTATATAAAAGTGATAAGTTATAGTAGGCCAATACATCATTGGTATATTATCCCTATATATCTGTCTTCTCACAAGAAACATATAATGATGTTGTTCTTTTGGAGGCTCCTCTACTTGATATGCCAAGATCAACTTCTTCTTGAATATTTCATTCCAAGCGATCAGGCTGGTGGGTGACTTATTGTTTTTTGGATGCCCGGGGGGGTGGCTTAGAAGATGAGCGTGGCCCCACACCATCCTATGGTTGAGAAACAATATCTCTCATTATAGACAAAGTACCTGATGTGTATGACTACTTTACAAGCATCTCATTATAAGAGGGATTTCTCATATTTGTTCTGGAAATGGGATAACCTTCATGTCAACATGTATCTTGGTTGCGAGGAGGACCTTTTAAAATGGTGTTGTGATGGCGATGACTACCATGAAAACATGATGCATGACAGCGGGAATTTTCTTAACAGTGTGTAGCATTGGGATGACCTTTAGATAGGGATATAGAAAGGGGAGGACATTATTGCTGCTTGACGTTACTATGGGGAGGGCCTTCATATCAACTTTCATTGTGAGGAGGGCCTTTTCAATGACCGTAATCATGGAGAGGACAACCATCATGACTTGAAGTCGGGTTGTAGGGAGAATTTATGCAGTTTACGTCATGAGGAGGACCATCGGGTGTACCACAATGATGACAGGACATTCTCGTGTCTCGGCGTTACTATGGGGAGGACCTTCACATCAACTTCCATTGCGGGGAGGGCCTTCGCGATGACCTTCATCATGGAGAGGACTGCCATCATGACTTGATGTCCGACTATAGGGAGATGCATATCTACATCTTATACGCTAGGGAGGACCATTAGGGCAGATGATAAAAAGGGGAGGACATTGCTTCTGTCTAATATTTAGGTCAAGGGAAGGGCTACCCTGATGCACATCAAGAGATAGGATATCGTGATCGATCACACTTGACCCACAGAGTAAGCCCCCATGGGTTCTCTGTGGAGGGCCTTCAAAGCTGCTGGGAGTGAAATTTTGGAGAGGAACCTCTCAAATGCTAATTCCAATAACATTTTTGGTAATGGAATGAAAGTGTCTTGATATTTTTTTGATATATGTTTGAGGGCATCAAAAACCCCAGCATCCAACAAAGAAGGGTTGTGTATGTGCTCTTTATTTTCTGGTTTCCTTTGGCACTTTCTATTTTGGGCACTCTCTTGTGAGTAATTGGGGAAATCTACCGTTGGTAATGGCCTTAGTATGTGGGTCTTTGAATTTTTGGGTCCCATGATGTCGTCAGGATACACCAACAATCATCTTGAGTTTTGGTAGGGATATATGCCTGCCATGGAGCGGATGCCATGTTAGACCAACGTCCCCCAGTTGGAACATGTCTTTGCTCCCAATCCAGTTGTCTGTATATCACAGGATACTAATTTCTACCCTCCTGGATTGGAGAAGGGATGCATAACTGCCATAGAATGACTAAATCATTTTGAGAACGAGTCATTTTGTTTGAGGAAATCAGGTCGTGGGACCAATTTCTCACCTTTGCTGTCGATGCAATGATATCATGGCATGTTTGGAGGATATGGTCTAGAATCTTCATCTGATCTTCCATCAGGGATATGATGTGCTGAGATACATCTTTGGACGGAACTGGTATGAAGGCCCATTCTGTTTTTAGAGCAGAAGTTTGTGCCTACCCTGGTCCTCCATGAGTTTCTAGTAGATATTGGCAGTTCTCCTATTCCGAGATAGAGGAACAAGTCTGTCAATGGTTTTTTTCTCACGTTTCCACTATATTTTACTGGTAGTATTCATATCCATTAATGGGGATTTTCATCCACTCATTTGAAATTTAATTTTTCTCATGGTCTTTCATTGTATCAACATGAATTTGACTCTTCTCATGACTGTTGTCATCCTATTGGGATGGAGGGATTCTTGTGCGTCAGCAGGTATTTGTACTTTATTATAGAACATTTCTGCCTTATTTAGATGGCTAACTTGTTGTGCATCGACATATATTTTCATTTGCCTATAGATAACTGCTCTGTCTGCATGGTGGGAATGGTGAGCACTAGTAGAAACGTGCATGTGCTTGTATTATGCCACTCTATTTTTGTGGTGGGCTTGAGTGGAGTGGGTAGAGTTGTGTGTCAACCCATTGAACATCTCCGCGTTAGTATGGTGGATATGTTCCTCAAGAAATGGTGTGGTAGCATGTCCCTAGTTATACATTTTCCGCTCATGGTGAGCACCTCGAGGGGCCCGGGTCTCCTAGACTATAGCAGGTGCCTTTTTTAGAAGGTCCTTGATGGAAAAAATATTTTCAATTATTTTATTCTGAATTTAAATGTTATTAATCCCAAAAATGTGTTATTTTAATGTAATTGGTCACATTTTATTGTTTTAGGAGTATATTTTAGCTTAGTTGAAAAAATGTCTTATTTTGGATTTAAACAGTTTTCATTTATTATAATGTTTCGGCCATAACTTTTTCTAAACTGATCCAAATTGCACAATTCTTCTTTTATAGGTTCCTATGTTCGATTATCTTAATTTTATAATTCCGGACCCAAAGATCAATCCATCATTTGAAAGCTCAAATCCATATCACAAACCAGGCCTCGAAAACTGTGTACAGAACTGCATAATTGTATTGTGGGGACCATATATCATTAATGGTCGAACCATTGGAGCTGAAATTTTTCATGGAGCTAGAGGAAATCTAGAGTAGCAACTTTAATTAATATGGCCGCGTCTGATTCGTTTATGTTCAAGGTAATTAATGTATTGGAACTCAGTGTTTTGGAATACGAAGAGTCACCTAGACAGAATTAAATATCCAGAGTAGTTTGGCCATATCTCTTTCCTACGAGGACCAATAAGGTCAAAATTCATGGGTCGACATAAGAGATTGAAGAGAAAATCTTTTAAGAAGGACCATGTTCCATGTTTTTTCATTAAAGATGCCATCCACACGCCTACATTCGGGGATGATTTTTGGAGCCAAATTTCCACACCCTTTCCCTATAAAAGTGTATCCTTTTTTCATTCCAAGGGGTTGGAAACTTAGGAATAGCCTTTGATGGACATTATATGTAGTTTAGAATTGTAGTCTATTTTAATTTCATTATGTAATATAATTTCATATTTTTATTCAAGTGTTCTCCTTTCTTCACTTTTCTTTCTCTCTTTTGTTTTCTCCCCGGGTTTTCTTCATCACTGTGAACTCTTATGCTCGTGATCATGAGTAGCTAACCTAAGGAAGTTCCCGGGGGAGTAATTCAGTGATGTACCCAAGTCGTTGAACATTCATTCTTAATGTTTATTATTTACTTAGAGTTATACCGAGGGGGATCTTAGTGGGAAAGGCGCCTTTGTGTCTCCACTTTCCACCTGAGGTTTAGCTTTCACTTCTGCAATATTTTCCCTCGATCGAGGAGGTGGATGTGGGGTCTCTCGGTGATCTTTGAGAGTACCGTATCTTCACAAACATATGCAGAGGAGGATGTTCATTCATATGATGTAGCATTTTCATTAATTAAATTTGAAACTAATAATGAGATGATGAAGGTTCACTCTGGGTGATGCTCTTGGGAATGTCTCCTTTCTGTCTTAACATCATTCTGTTTGCATTCATTCTGTTGCATTGCATCTACATATTTACTTTTAGTCCTGTATTTTTAATTATCAAATATCACTTCTGGTCATTTTAGTTTATATATAGATAGTGAATTAGAAATAGTGAGCGACTGACTGCAAAAGGCTCCCCAAGAGATCGACCTAGGTCAGCCACTGTGTTGCACTTAGTATAAATATGTTTGAGAGCGCACACGACAACGCTTCATCAGTCCTCCACTATGGGAGGAGGTCTAGTCAGCCGGTGTAAGTGAAGACACTCTCTAGAGAGGGCCCATGGGTAGGGCCCCTATGCAGCAGGGATGAAGTTGTCAGTATTGACTTCATCTTCCTCCCTAAGGTAAGGGAAGTAGCCATTGCCATGTTTCGGGGACAGGCTCCTGAAATGGTTTGAGATGACCACCAGGGCTGTTATGTGTTGAGGTACTGACTATGGCTGGCGGACCATTGCTGACTGGGGGGCTTGTATTTTGACCTTCTTCATGGGGAGAATACCATTTTGGGGGTACACGTTGATCAACGTATTGGACACCTAGCGTTGAAGATGCTGGATTAGTGAAGGGGTCCTATTCTTCATTGAGGCGCCACCTGCCTGCGAGATCACTAATGCGTGCGTCTTCATGGGTTGTGGGGATGTCATTTGGATCGAAGGTCTCTCTATGGGAACCTAAAATACAGGTATGACATACATACCACTAAACATCATTATATTATAATTCCGTTAAACACATGAATATTTAGCGATTTATCTTGGCCCCCTACACCTTTTATTTTGCTATGAGGTAAAGGGACCTGAGTGGGGTGAGACCACCACTTTGGTTAAGGCTTCACATCAGTTTCACCATTGTTGGTCCAACTCCAAGTTGGCACATTTTTCATACACCGGGGCGAACAAAATGGTCTGATGGGCAGTGTCCTTTTTTCCTTTATCATTGTTGGTAGAACCGCCACCTTGGTTAAGGATTCACGTCGGGTTCACCATTTTTGTTATTTATCTATGGTGATGCGTGTACGTGTACCGGGGTGGAAAAAATGGTCTGACGTGTAACATCCTTTTTATTTTATCATAGGGTTATAACCACCACCTTGGTTACAGATTCACGTCTCGTTCATCATTTTTGTTCTGCCTCGGAGGTGGCACATTTTACGTTCATCGAGGGAAAAAATGTTTCGAGTATAAGTGTCATTTTGTATTTTATCATTGTGGTTAGAACCACCATCTTGGTTAAAAAATCAGGTCGGGTTCACCATTTTTTGTTTCACCTTCGATGTGGCTTGTGTATGGGCGATACAGATTTGGAATGATGAGGATCATCACCTATCCCTTTTTCATAGAGGCTGGCTCTTGTCAAATTTAACATTCCTTTTTTTCGACCCATTTAGACTCATTATCCATTAAAGAATGTGTAATTAAACCCATGGGGAAACTATTGGTCTCAGTGGGTGATTGTGTGGGGGTCAAGAACTCATGAAATCAGTCTTTCTCAGATATAAGATCCACTAATGGTCTCTAGTGGGTTTATTCGTAGAGCCATGAATTCGCAACGGCACTGGTATCCTTGAATCAATGACCTTCTTTCCAAAGGCAGGAACTCGTTGGATGACGATTTGTCCAACGACAATTGAGGAATTCATTGGTCAAGAGGATGGGTGGTCAGGCTTACCATACCCTTATGAGGGTGGATTGTATCCTTTTTCGGGACTCTCTTACAGATTTATGTCATGTTCATATGTTAGTGAATCCTTGGTTCATTCCCGAAGAGTGTTTCCATGGGATACCCTTGGTTTTCAAGATCATCGTGAGTATGCATATGTTTGATTCCACAGAGGTGATAAAAATAATTAACATGATAAAAATAAAACATTTATATTTCAATTTAATTTTTATAATCGAACATAAGTTGTTTTTATCCTAGTCACAACATATTATAGATATTAAAAGATATAAAGTGATATTTTTAACATTATCATTTACTTAAATAAGATTATGTTTAAAATCACATCTAAATTAGAAAACAGTAATATATAATAATATTATATGATTATGGATGAAATATAACAAAAATATGGAATAAACAATAATTTCTATCTGATTTTTAATTCCTTATCATATTATTGTTAACCATAATTACCAAATTTAACCATACCGTGGTGACAATTATATAATCTGGTTACTATTCATAAGGAAGAAAAGTAAAAGAGAACTATATATTAAATATACAAATAATAATTAAAAATATATGATCAATTTTTAAATATTAAATTTATATAAGTGATATAATTTAATTGAAAATTAAATAGAAAAACATGATGAAAAGTTGTTTTTCAAAAAAAATTAATTATAAAAAAGTTTTATATACCAAGTTAAAATATAAAATTAATTATAAATAATATTATATTGTAATTTTTATTCAAAATGAACTAAAAAAATTAAATATCATTAAATATTTAATATTTCATTGTAAATAATTTAAAATAAAATATAGTGGTAGGCACCCCATAATCTTACATGGAAAATGGGTGTTCAAAACCCATGGGGTAGAGGTTCTGTAATAATACTATAGCATAACTGTAACAACGGTGGTACTGTTGAATGGTCAGAACTGTAGCAACCGTAGGGCACTGTAGTAGTGGTGGGTACTGTAGCAGTCGGGTTACTATTCACAGAATGGGCCTTGGGACAAATATTTGGGTCTATGGGATATGTAATGGGCTACATTCCCACTAGGACATCAAGATATGTAATGGTCCTCCCTATACCCAGTTCAATGAGGTATCTTCTTTGCTTTAATAATTAAAATGAGGCTTTGGCCTCAACCTTTAAAAAAATCAGTATTTCCCATTATTCATTGAAAAATCAAAATTTTGAAAAAATTATCAATATTTTACTCTAAGATAATTTAGATATGATCATTTTAAAAATGAATTTACTTTTATCAAATAAATTTTGAAATTTTTTGAAATTAATTATAGTATTTTATCAAAAAGGAAATAAAAATATTTTTTGAAGAAACAATATTTTTTAAAGAATAAGATGACTTTACTAAAAAATGAGTGCTTATTTCCTAAGAATTAATCAATAAATATGTAACAAGTGGGGAATTTATATATAATTCATAATGTGATTATTCTTATTTAGACCAACCAATTCTATAGCTAGGATATAATGTTCATATTTAAATAATAATATTTTTTTATCCATTTAAGCTCAGTGTTGTATGCCCTATATGCCATCAAACATAATATTCTTCCATTAAAATATTATGTTGTTACATTCTCATCCCTTTAATTAATTTAATACCAAAAAATTGAACTTGATGTCATTAATTGATTTTATGACACTTGAAAATACCTTTATTGAATTCCAAACTCATAAAAAATGGTTTTCAAAAAGTCCTCTAAAAAATTGAGAAAGTGATGTGCGAAGGAAACTTATAATGACACATAAATAGGTTTCCAAATAATGTTTGGTGGATTTGAAAATATGAAAATGGAAGAAAAATAATTTTCTAAATGATGAAGAAGAGTGATATGGATCATTGATCATAAGGAAGTGATTGATCATGGGAAATTTAACGGCGAAAAAACCATAAATCTATGAGGTTTGGAAATGTACATTGATTTATCAAAAATAAATATAATAGTATAAATTTTTTATTTCAAGATCATTTTACCAATTTTGAGTAATTAATTTACCACTATGACTAATAACATAATAAAATATACTTATTAGAAATGTATAATTTTGTGTATTAATCAATTTCAGTCGTAATCTCTTATTTTTCACCAAATGATGAGTCTTGAAGATGATTTTTTATTCTTGAAGCACTAAAATAAATTTATAATAGATTAGATAATTCTATAAAAGGATAAAAATATATTTCTCTTATCTTAAGACATTAACCAAAACCAATTTTTTTATCACAAGGCAAGATAATTCAAAAAATAAATAAACCTTTATACTAAGAAATAATACATCAATCTAAAAAAATTCAATAGTAATACCCAATCTGCAAACTAAATCATCTTGGAAATAACTAATCGTAATAATATTCAACATTTTCCTAGCTAATATTGGAAACCAATTATTAGGATAATTTTATCACATATTCTTCTTAGATAAATTTAAAAAATGCCTCCAAATAACGTCAATCACTCTTTGATTCTTATACAAAAAATTTATATGGCATAGTCATATAATCACTAAGATATGCTAATTATATCGATAAATTACATGAATCACCATAAAGTCACATTAAATTTAAAAATTCAGTGAAAATAAAATTGAACCTTTAATCCAAAAATAAAATCCCATAATATTATTTTTACCTTAATCAATCAATGTTCCAAAAAATATACTGATCTATATTTGAAATAGAATTAATCATGTAATCAACTAATAAATCTTCTGTCTCTTGGTTATCTATATGACAACAAATACGTTCCCAACATCATAACAATATTTATCTGTAATTTCATACTATCTAAGACATTATATAGGCTAGCAGTAGTCATTTCACTCATGTATCCCTTTGGTTGTGGGTTAAATCCCCATAGCATTGCTGGATGTGATAGGTTTCCCTTTTACTAAAACTATTAATATAATATTTATAATGCTCCCAAAATATAATGAACTTTCTATTTTTTATTAATCATCAAATCATTTATTAACCTATAATGTTTTCTATACAGATCAAATAATATTAAATTACTATCATTTCCAAAAAATCAATCACATATTGAACAAAATGTTTATTTGTACCTTATAACATGTATCTAAATGAGTATCTATAAAATTATCACATTTTTCCTCCTCCAATTTTCAAAGGTGTGAATTCTATCTAACATATGTTTCCAAATTTTGAAAATAATATATACCATAGAATAGTCCATAGGTGTTTCTTGATTCTCATAATTATTATAATATATCATAATACCATTGATAATTATATCATTTATGTAATGGAAAATACCCTTGTGGTCCATTGCATTGTCAAAATCCAGTGCTTGGGGTGGCTTTGACGCCATGTGTGAGTGAAGAGAGCATCGGTGTTAGACACATGGCATCGGTGTCAGTGACAGGGTGTCACCGTGGTGTCACTTATCGGGGACTCCGATCGGTGCATCCCGTTCGATGCGTCACTAATCGGTTTGTCCTGATCGGCGTGTCATCCATCAGTACACTCCGATCGGCGTGTCACCGATTGGTGTGTCCCCGATTGGTGCTTCTTGATCGGTGCGCCCTGATCAGTGTGTCAACGATCAGTGCATCCCAATCGGTGTGTCAGTGATCAGTGTTAGTGATCGATGGGTCTTGATCAGTGTGCCATCGATTGGTGTGTCACCGATCGGTTTCACCAACCAGTGGGTCACCCGATTGGTTCCACAGGGGGGTGGTGGTTTTCAGTGTTCCTTTCCCTAATTTTCCCCATAACGAATCCTTTACATTTTAATACCTATTTAATGAGGTTTAAAACTTTTTTAAAGGTAGTAAAAGATGTTTTAAACCCCCATTAATTGGGTGACCTTTGGGGTTACCAAAACTCATGGCATCTTTCTTTGGTGTCGCTTCATGTTGTGCATTTACACTTTCACCCCAGTTATTCATTATGGGGAAACCCTTTAACTCACATCCCTTATTGCCACCTCTCCAATGAAAATTATTAAATAACAATTAATTCCATCATGTGTAACTGCCCAACTACTTGGAGAAACCACGATCTTTCTTTAAATACATTAATGGTATCATAACCCATAACTCAAGGATCTCTCCTTTTATCGCACAAAGTTTCTTTCTCCTTATTGACTGGTTTATTTTCATTTTCTTAGTGCATTTGGAGTTCCTCTTCCCAAGGCTAGTTGTCTGCTTGTGATAGATCCCTTCCTACTCACTCTTGGAGTCCTTGGAGTTCTTCCCATGCAAGTCGCGCATCCCCAATTATTGGCATGAGGAAGAAGTATTTGATCATTGATCACCAAAGTAGGGATTATTCCTTCGTCTCTCATTATTATGCATTATACAGGGTGGGTATGATGATGTTCCCTCATGATGTAGATGAATCCAAATTTAACAAAGATAATAAATGGACTTTTAATGAATGAAGGGGCGTGTTTGATGATGATGTTGATGTATTATTTTATCTTCCTTTATATATTGTGAATTATTTGGGATTGTTTCCACTTAAATGTATGGACATTGGTGGTCCTTCCTTGCACACTAATGAACCTCTATTTTTTTTGGATAATCCTGAGATTGGATGGTTGTAACATGGAAACTGGTTAAAAAAATAAAATTAGTTGATTAAATGGATTACTAATGAACACAGATCCTTTTGTGATCACATCGATTAACCAAATGGAAAGAATAAACTTAATGAATGGTGTTATTAAATATGAGAACTCCCTTTCTCTGTTCTGGTGTTGTGTATGGTTGTCATGTTTGATGCGTTATGCGGTGACATGAATGTGGAAAATATCCACAGTTTTTGAGTTGTTTATTATGAACATGAGGCCATGTGGGGACATACGATGGGGCCAGTTTTGGTTCTAGTACTTCAAGGGATCTCTCAAATCCATTTTTTTGTTGTGACATTACAAGATAACCACATGTGAATGCTTAAATTACTGCTTAGTTGTTTTTCATTCCTTGTCTTATGGTTATTCCTACTAGTTTCCCGATAGTAAGGAATTATTTTAATAGAATCACTTGAATATGATAACAATAATGGTTTTAATGGTGAATTGTTTTCTAGGAATGTTTTGGGCTCTATTTGGGGCTATTGTGATTTTGTATGAATGTATAATATCGAGGGTGTTTGTGTATGGGATAGTTTAGGAACCCTTATGTCGGTATGAGTTCCTATTTACCAATACCTATAAATTTAGTTTTGTGTTTCTTATTCACCCCCACCCAAGTTGATCACTTCATGCTGAACAACCCCATTTCATGGGGTAGGGTGTTTTCCTAGCATTCTATTGGGTGGCTGGATATTATCTCCTTTATGCTCTCTCTCCTGAGTAGCCCAAGACTCTTTGGGCAGGCTGTGATGGCCTGAGGTCCGTTTTGTTATCCCAAGACACATCAGGCAAGGTATGTTGTGGTGGTTGGCCTAGGTGTGGGTGGGATGGTTTGTTTCCCATGTGTCTTCGTGATGAGGCCCATGTGCCTTAGAGCATGGTGGTAGTTGTTCTAGCCTAGGTTTCTACTGGCATGATATATGGTTGTGGTGGCCCAGGTGTTTGTGGATGGGATGCGTGGTTGTGGTGGACGAGGTGTCTGGAGGTAGGATACGTGGTTGTGGTGGCCCATAACATTGTTGTTGGGGTGGCAGTGGGACTTCTGTGAAAATGGAGGGGGAGGTATGATACATAGGATGTCTTAAATAAATAGTGGGAAAGCGGCACGGGGTACCCAAATGTTGATGTGATATTACTATTACTTTACCTGACTTGTATTATTTTGAGAGTGTTCCTTGGTAAGGTCGGGGGGATAGATTCCTTGATAGGTGTTTTGGTTATCTCTATTTTCTCACGGGGTATTAGATTGTCTCACCACTTGTGCATAAAAGCTTTTTGTTTTCCCTAATGAGTATACCTATATACTCTCCCTATGTATGTAAAAATGCTTTCAATTTTCTATAAGGACAGCAGGGACCACACAGGACCATACTAGCACGGACGTTGGGATGGTTTTTGTTCATGCTTTATTTCTTTTGGTACTTTCCATTTTGTGTTTTTCTTGTACTTTTACGGTTTTATCTTTGAACATGCATATGAGAATGGGTTTTGGATTTACTTTTACCGTCAGTTATGAAGTATTTTGGGTTTTTAACATCATATCTCCCGATCCTACTAAATAAAAAGGGTAATTACTTCTTTATTACGTGTGACTCTATACCATTGGTGCTTTTAGACATTTCGGGGCCTATTAATGGTGGGACTCTGGGGTAATTATCTCTTATACAACTTGATAAATGAAGGGTCTCGTAGTTTTCTATCCCATCACTCATCTCGGTGAAGGCGGGTCATGACATAATGGTATCATAGGTGATGGTTGAGAGATAAGATGTAGATTGGGGTTAGGCATAGTTAGGATTGTATGGGATGATAGGGAAATAGTGTTATGAAACCTTGGTGAATGAAATAGTTTAGGGAATACTGGTTAGGACACTAGATTTTAGGGCCCCCTGTGATCCAATGCATGGACTCTGGACCTACCGGATGACCAAGTGAGGCTACACTGATTTTAGGGTGGAGACCCTAGGAATATTAAATGCATCTTAATGACTCTTGTTATTGTTTGTTATGGGTGTAATATGAATTTAAATAAATAAAAATTTTAAGAAAAATCTAAAATAAATATTCTACCCAACTCGGGCATAGGAATTCCTAGTTTACCTTTCAGCTGTAGCACTCGGACGATGACCAAGAGTAGTGTGGGAGATTTTGGCCCAAGAGGATAATCCAGCTGATTAGTAGAAGAATGATCAAGAGGATAAAGACGATCAGTGGCAGAAGACACTTCATGCCATTCAGCGGTAGACCATCAGGATGTACGAGGGTAGAGTCTCATACATGGAGACCAAAAGCTAGCTCGAGGAGTTGGTGATAGCATTCATCTTGATCCAAGATCTGGCAGAGTACATGGTTCCATTTATAGTCAGTCAGATGAGAGGAGCATCATGTCAGTGGTGGACGCTCAACCTCATAGAGAGGATTGAGAGTGAGATTTTTTGGGATTACTTCGATAAAGAGTTCTGGGAGGAATTCCTTTCTTTTACGATGAATGCTAAGATGTGCTATGAGCTACTCTCCCTTCATCAGGGGGTATGTTAGTGAGGAAATAGGGGGTCAGGTTTAAAGATATCCATTATTTTTCATTGGACCTTTTTCTTGATGAGGAGTCTCAAGTGAGATGTTTAGAGGTGGCACTCTGACCTTCTCTTCATTATGTTGTTACTCCCTTCACTCTACTGACATACATGGAGGTCCAGAAGAAGGCTGAAGTGGTATAGAGGATTCACACAATATGAGGTGTGTTGGGAGAGTGGATCTGGTTGGGCTTGTCAAATAGGAAGGTCGTTAGTAGAATGCCTCTAGCGTCAGAGCCTTTTAGGATTAAACCAATGGGAAGAAGGACCCAGTATGTCCAATTTCATTCTCCTGATCCTCATCCTTTCCTTGTGGTCCTAGGAATGGGGTGATTCATCTGTGGTAGCCATGGGAACCTTCAGAATCATTACTCGGACCAAGTGAAATATAGTGGGGTGGGTAGGTTCAGTGCCCACCTTAGTTGCAACAGTTTTCTTCCAGGCCCTTTCAGAAGTAGTAATAGGTAGAGTGAGCTCCTACTCCTTTGAGAGAAGACGTTATTGGAGGAGGCTGACCTTAGGGTGATCCTCAGGGACCTCGACTAGGGTGTGGTCAGGGAGGTGGCCGAGAGTCGAGGGGAAGAGTTGTAGGGTGTGGGTAGTTTCACTCTGCAGAGGCAGAAGTTCCAGTAGGACCAAAAGTCATTCAATGTACGATCAGCTTGTTTAACACTCTTTCTGGAACCTTGTTTGATTCAATAGCATCGTAATCCTTTGTTACAACTCGTGTAGCCCATTCCTTGGTCCTAGACGTAGAGATACTCTCCATGCCCTTGGTGTCGAGTATACTAGTTGGGGGCTCACACCAGCCTGTTTGATGTTTGTCGAGGAGGCAGACTGATGTTAAGGCCGCATTAGTCTAGTGGCGATCTCTTTCTACTAAAAATTCAGCCATACGATTTCATCCTAGGCATTCACTGGGTGTTCTATGTGCAGGTTGTTATCGACTTCTTCTAGAGAAGAGTCGTGTTTTTTGATGGGGATGGTCGGCGTGTGGCTTTTGTTTGCAAATGGGGTTTTCAGGTGGGGGGAAGATATGTGGAGACTCTTCTTTCTATGTTGGCCGAGCTTTTAGCATAATCAGTGAATACTGAGATGTTGGATGTTCCAGGAGTTGTTATAGAGTTCCCAGATGTTTTTTCTAAGGAGGTTGTGACTCTACTCCCTCGACGAGACATTGATTTTGGGGTATACTTATATCTCGATGCCCAACTGATTTCGATGCCTTCTTATCGGATGACTTATTTTGAGTTATGGGAGTTGCAGATTTAGATTGATGATCTGATGAAGAAGGTTTTTGTCTGACCCAACGTGTCACCATGGAGAGCTCCAGTCTTATTCATGAATAAGGAAGATGGAGGTATTTGGCTATGAATAGACTACTGGATAATGAATCAGGTAATTGTCAAGAATTGTTACCCTCTCACACAAATATATGATCTATTTGACTATTTAAGGGGAGATGCTTGGTTCTCTAAGATTGATCTACGGTCTGGGTGTCAGCAGTTAAGGGTGAAAGAGAGTGATATCCCAAAGAATGATTTCAGGTGTAGGTATGGGCACTTTGAGTTTGCATTCATGTCGTTCAGTGTTACGAATTAATATGATGTGATCATGGGTCTGATGACTCTGTTTTCCATGTGTTTCTAGATTGATAAATCATTGTGTTTATTAATGAAATTTTGGTCTAATAATGATCAGAGGAAGAACATATTAAGCACCTCAGGATGGTCTTAGAGATCCTTCAACATCACCAGCTCTAGGAGAAGTTTTGCAAGTGAAAGTTCTTGACATGATAAGTGCACTTTCATGGAGATGTGGTGTCTTGGAAAGGGGTAGAAACTGATCCATAAATGGTTTTAGTGGCTGTTTCTTGGGAAGAAGCCAAGAATGTGATGTAGTTTCATAGTTTCTTGGGTTTGGAAGACTATGATCCGAGATTCATACCCAATTTATCTCGAGTTGTAGCTACTTTGACAACTTTGGGAAAAAAGGACCCGGCCTTCATGTAGAGTGAGTAGTGTCGGACATCATTTAGATATCTTGTGTAAAGGTTGGTCAGGGCTCTAGTCTTCAGGTTTTCAAAGTAAGGGGTGTTTTTAGGTGTTTTTTTACACTTCTAGAATTGGCATAGGGTGTGTGATGATGCAGTAACGGGGAGTGATCTCTTATGGGTATAAGAAGTTATGTCCTCATGAACATAAGTATGCCTCCCATGACCTAGATCTTGCATCAGTAGTGTTTTCATTGAATTTTTGGTGGCATTACCTCAACTGGGATCGCTTTTTGGTCTTTACATATCACAAGAGTTTGAGACATATCTCTCCACAACGGGACCTGAACTTGCCAAAATGAAGGTGGGTGGAGTTTCTTATAGACTACAACTTCGAGATCTATTACACTGAAGGTAAGGGAAACATTTTGGAAGATGAATTGAATAGGAATCCATAGAGGGAAGAAATTTAGGAATCTATGGATACTTGGATGGAAATCAAGGATTTGTCTACCTTACACTTGGATGAAAGGGTGGATGGTGGTAAAATTTGTTTATTTCAAATGACAGTTTTGTCCACTCTGTTGTGGAAGGTGGAGGATTCTCAATGGGGTTACATAGAGAGTGGAGTGATGTGTGATTTTTTAGCCATAGAAATGCTCCGTAAGGATGGTTGGAAGATGGTTAGAATCAGGTGCTGTTTCTTGGAAAGTTGTTTTTCCTAGTGGAAATGCGTGATAGATTTCTTGGTGAGTTATATAACTCACCCTTGGTGTGACGCCCTGGATATTACAAGATGTACCAGGGATTTAGGGGATAGTTTTGTTGGCCCAGATTCAAGTGGGAAGTGGAATAGTTTGTGGAAAAGTGCCTCGTGTATCCGCAGGTAAAGGATGAGCAATGTGTTACGAGCGGTCTGTTGTAGCCTTTAGACATCCCAGAGTGCAAGTGGGATGAAATCTCGCCAGATTTCATCACATGAATAACTAGGGTTGAAGATTGTTATGATGCTATCTGGGTAGTGGTGGAATGGCTAATGAAATCAGCTCACTTCTTGGAAATCATGAAGTCGAGTGCATTGGATGACTTAGCAATGAGATATGTGGAAGAGGTGGTGTGGTTTCATGGTGTTCTGAGTTCCATAGTCTGGGATCAGGATACCCGGTTTACCTCATGAGTCTAGAAGGGACTGGAACATGATTTTTGAACCCAAATATGCCTTAACACTTCATTCCACCACCAGACAGATCAAAATATAGAGAGGACCATCCAAAAAATAGATTATATGCTAAGAGCATGTGTTTGGGACTTTGGGGTATCGTGGTTGCGACACTTGCCTATGGTAGAGTTTGCCTATAATAATACCTTTCACTCTACCATTGGTATGCCATATTTTAAGCCTTGTATGAGAGGTTGTGTTGCTCACCTGTGTGCTGGACCAAGGTTGGGGGGATTGGTGTTCTAATCACAAAGGTAGTGCAGAGTACAACAAAGAAGGTTCAGCTTGTTTGTGAGGGGATGAAGGCATCCCAAGATCGACAGAAGTTGTATGATGATCGTAGGAGGTTGCCCTTGGATTGTGAGGTTGGATACCATGTGTTCTTGAAGGTTTCCCCTCGATGTGGGAATTGAAGGTTCAGAAAGGTTATAAAGCTCTATCCAATGTTCATCAGGCCTTTCAAAGTGTTGGGGTGAGTCAGTGAGGGGGAATATCAGCTAGCATTTCCACCTTAGTTGGAAAGGATCCACAAACTTTTTCACGTCTCCTAGCTTCTTCAATATCTACATGATGACTCTCATGTCATTGATTGGGGATAGTTGGATATAGGGGACGATGCTATGTTAGTGGACAGACCCGTGAAGATAGATACATAAAGGAGAAGGTGCTTCGTGGATGGACCATCACTTTGGTTCGTGTGTTGTAGAGGAATGGTGGCCTCTAGGAGAGCAATTGGGAGAGAGAAGCTCATATGTGTTCCCATTTACCAGAGCTGTTTTGAGTTGTTTTTCCAAGACTTCATTGATGTCCTTGTTTTTGTGACTTTCTATGACGTAATGCTTGACCTTTTGAACTAGGATATGGGTTGTTTACCTCATTCTCTGAATGTGTGTGAATATTCCCAACTGTGGGGAGGGTAGGACCTGATCCCAAATCGAGATCTATTGTGGTGGATGTGATTAAACCCATGTGGGTGAGTCAGTACCTCCCAAAGTGGATGTATCTTGACATGGAGGAAGGGAATCCCTAATACATATAACAAGACAGTAGGACCTTTTCATGTTTGAGTGGATGCTTAAGGTAGGAGAGAGGCAGTTCCTCTATTTTTGATCAGTATGAGGGATAGGTGTTCCTATATTTAAAGGAGGTTTAATCCTAAGAGGTATCTTGCGTGGTGGTTCTTCGGACAACTTTCTTTTCTTCTAGTTTTGATTTGATTCTCGAGGGTGCAAATAGTTTGAGTGGTATCTGATGTAATGTCCCAGACCCTCGTGGTCTATTACATTGTCAAAATTATATTCTTGTGATGGCATGAACGCCATGGATGAGTGAGGAAGACATTAGTGTCAGAGGCAGGGCGTTGATGTCGGTGGTAGGGTGCCACCTATCGGGGATACCAATTGGTGCATCCCAATCGATGTGTCACCGAACGGTGAATCCCAATCAGTGTGTCCCGATTAGTGTGTCATCGATCGGTGAATCCCGACCGGTGTGTCATAAATTGGTGTATCTTGATCAGTGTGTCACCCATTAGTCTCATCAAAAATTGGGTCACCGGATTGGTGCCATGGGGGGGGGGGTTCTTTCCCAAGTTTTCCCCGTAATGACTCATTTATGTTTTAATACCTATTTAAAGAGGTTTAAGACTGTTTTAAAGGTACTAAAAGATGTTTTAAACCACCATTAATTGGGAGACGCTTGGGGTTACCAAAACATATGGACTCTTTCTTTGATGTCGCATTGTGTTGTGCATTTACATTTTCACCTCATTTTACACGTTTTTAAGAAACCATTTAACCCATAAATCTTATCACCACCTCTCCGATGAGGATTATTAAATAAAAATTAATTCAATCATGTGTAACCAATCAACTATGTGGAGAAACCATGATCCACCTTTAAATCCATTCATGATTTCATAACCCTTAACTCTAGGATTTCACCTTTTATCGAACAAAGTTCCTTTATTCTTCTTGGCATGTATTTTTTCCTTTTTGTGGTGAGTTTGGAGTCCCTCTTCTCGAGGCTTGTTGGGAACACATGCTAGAGCCTTTCCTAATCACTCTTGGAGTCCCTAGAGTTCTTCCCCTGCATTTCGTGGATCCCAAATTCTTGGAACAAGGAATATAACTTCGATCATTGATCATCCAAGTAGAGATTCTTCCTTCATATCTCTTTACTGGGCATCATGCGGGGTGGGTATGATGATGTTCTATTAGGACGTAGATGAAACAAAATTTAACAAAGAATATAAATAAACCATTAAAAAATTAAGGGTTGTGTTTGATGATGTTTCTATATTTGATTATATTCCTTTATATGATGTGAATTTTATGGTCTTGTGTCCATTGAAAATCATGGCCATTGGTGGTCCTTTATTGCGCACTAATTAAGCTCTAGTTTTTGGATAATCCTATGATTGAATAGAGATAACATGAAAACTGGTTAATCACATAAAACCGATTGATTAAATGGATTACTAATGAACAGAAATCTCTGTGTGATCACCATGATTAACTACATGGAAATAAAAAAACGTAATGAATGGTGTGATTAAATCTTAGAATTCTCTTGCTCTGTTCTAGTGTTGTTTATGGTAATTCTGTTTGAAAACTAGTGTGGTGACATGGATGGGGATGGGATCCCTTATTACTGTGTAGTTGATTATAGACCTAAGGCCATGTGGGACCATACGACGAGACTTGGTCTGGTTCTAGTATTGAGGGTTCTCACATATCTCTTTTGTTGTTGTGACATTACACGAGAACCAGGAGTGAATGCATAAATTAATACATGGATATTTTTCCTTCCTTGGGTTGTGTTTATGCCCGCTAGTTGCCTGGTAGTGAAGAATTATTTAAATGGAATCACTTGAATATGAAAACAAGAATGGGTGTAATGGGGATTTTTTTTCTAGGAATGATTTGTGCCCTAGTTAGGGCTGTTGTGCTTTTGTATGAATGAATAGTAATGAGAGTGTTTTTCTATGGGATAGTTTTGGAACCCTTAGGTTGGGATGAGTTATTTTTTACCTATACATATAGATTTAGTTTTTTGGTTTATATTCGTACCCCACCCAAGTTGATCACATCAACTGAACACCCCCATTTCATGGGGGAGGTGATTTCCCCATCATACTATGGGGTGGCTGGATATTTGCTCATTTATGCTCCCTCTACCAACTATCCCAAAACTCTTCTAGTAGGCTATGATGGCTTGAGGTCTATTTTATTAGTCCAAGAATTTTTGGGCTGGGTATGTTGTGGTTGTCGGCCCAGGTGTCAGTGGGCATGTTTGTTTCCCAAGAGACCTCGGGATGAGGCCCATGTGTCTCCGGGCATGGAGGTAGTTGTTATTGCCTAGATGATATGGGAAGGATACTTGAATTTGGTGGACCAGGTGTCTGTGGGCGGGATGCGTGGTTGTGGTGGCCCAGGTGTCTGCGGGTAGGATACATTGTTGTGGTGGCCCATAAGGTTGTTGTTAAGGAAATAGTGGGACTGTAGTGAAAATGGTGGGGGTGGTCCGATGCATAGGATGTCTCAAATATTTAGTGGTAAAGTGGTGTGGGGTACCCAAATGTCAATATACTATTACTATTACTTTACCTGGCTTACATTATTTGGGTATTGTGCCTTGGTGAGGACGGTTGTATAGTTTCCTTTCTATGTGTTTTTCTTATCTCTATTTTCTCATAGGGAATTAGATTGTCTCCCCAATTGGGAACGAGAGCTTTTGGTTCTCCCTAATGAGTATTCCTGTATACTCACCATATGTATATAAAACAACTTTCATGTTTTCCGGAGGCCTTCAAGGTCCTTGCAAGACCGTACTAGCTAAAATGTCGCGACAGTTTCTGTTTCTATTTTCATTCTTTTGGTACTTTCACTCTGTAGTTTTTCTTGTACTTGTATGGGTTTATCATTGAAAATGAATACAGCAATGGGTTTTGTCTTACTTTTACCTTTATTTTTGGAGTTTTTGGGTTTTTACTATCATATCTCTGAATCCTACTAAATAAAAACAGTAATTCCTTCCATATTACATATGATTATATACCCTTGGTGCTAGTTGCCACTCCGGGTCCTATTGAAGGTGGGATTAGGGGTAATTAACACTCCTTAAACTTGAGGAAGGAAAGGTCTCGTAGTTTTTTATCCCTTCTCTCATCTCCGTGAAGGAGGGTTGGGACACTTTATTCACCTTCCTTTTTAAACCTTTAACAATAATTTTTTGTCTTATTACATATTACATTATTCCTAAAAATAAATTATATAAAATATTTCTTTATGATTCATCAATATAGACTCAGTCATGTTTCATTTTTAGAACATAATAAAATAATTCATACCTTAAATCCATACATGAGGGTTTCTTATTTGATTAATATCCCTTTTATCTTCCAATATGAAGTCCATATCTCAATTAAATAAATAGTCAAGAATGGTATTTCCATTTCTAAATGAGATGGGTTAGTTGAGATTTTGAGATAAAATAAAATAAATACCATGATCCATATAAATTTTTGGATAAATGAAATGGTGTTGGATAGATCATATGGTCTTCATAAAGGTGATTTGGATGTTCAAAAATCATTCAAAATAATTGGAATAAATTTTATCTATGATAGTGATGATTAAATCTTATTGAAGGGATACAAAGGTTTTGTGAGATCATTTTCCATTCATCTTGATATGAAATAATTAATATATATAAGTGGACATTATTAAAACATGAAATTAATTATGGAATTTTAAAATAAAAATCATTCTTATAAAGAAAATACCCATAGAAATTATATAATAATTTAATATTAAAATCCTTAAAAATAACAATAATATATTCAAATTTAAAGAATGTTTTAACCACAATGGTTTTCTCATACCTTTACACTTAATCCCCCCAAATGTAAAAAAATTCTTCTAAAACAATCCTTCATGTTAAGAATAAGGGTTATATATAATTCAACCAAAAAAACATATACCTAAATATCATGAATAAACATATAATACAATCACTTAAAACGGAAAAAGGGTTTCTATAAATTTTAACTTATGATAAGCCTTATACTTATTAAAGAAATATCGTATCCAAAACTCTTAATTTAACCTCAAATAAAAATATCATAATCTGTAATGTTATCTAAACCTTTCCTCTAATACCAACTATAAGGAACCAACCTTTTATATATTTTAAATTTAATATTTATAAAATAATTCACTTCATTTAATTTTGATGATATTTTTTGTTTAGAGTTTTAGATAATTAGTTCATAACTAATACTTATAAAACCCCATATAGTACAAAGTTTACTGTTTCACCAAGTATCCATTTCTACCAAAAATAAATAAATTTTTAATATATAACATGTTTTATTTTCATGAAGCATCTTCAAAATTTTCATCTAGACCACATAATTGTCTTTCTTCATTATTAAAACCCTATTAAATCATCTAAAAACAGGGGATAAACACAAAAGATCTCAGTAAAGAATATAAAAATAAAGAAATAAACTGAATATAAAATTTTAAAACCATGAAATCATAAAAATAGGTTGAATTTAAAATAATTAACTTTTAAATAAAAAAATAATTTACATACAAATGAAATCAACACTTATTCCCAAAGTTTTATATAAAAATTATTATAATAATCCATAAAGGAAAAATCATAAACATGAGGTTTTCTTAGAAAACATGAGTACCCAAGAAAAAACTAACATAAAAATAAACATTTTTACCTAAAAGGGAATAATCATTGATTTAAAAAAAATAACATCAACATCTATTTAAAATAATAAAATTTTCATTAAAATTTATAATCAAACAAAGATATTTCATATAGATTCATTGGGACATCGTCTTCATAAAACCAGTACAAATAGAATAACCAGATGACCATCTTCCAATACAATTATCTAGAGAACAAAATCAGTACTCAATATAATTGTGTGGCATACTAATATCCCTCAATAATAAAAAATATTTAAGGACCATAACATGTATAAAACTCATAAAACCATGCAATTCACTTATAAAACTCAAAAAATATCCTTTCAATCCCAAAATTATTATTTTTAGATATTGATATATCCCTTTTATTTACCAAATTTTAAAAACTAAAATTCCCAAAAAAAGGAATGGTTGGTTTTTATTTTAATAAACCATAAAATATTATAAAGTAATCCAAAACATAAAATAATTCTTATGGTGGCAGGAAAATCCATCGACGCTGTATAAGTTGAAATAGAACAATTATTTTGTCTTTTTGTCAGAATCATCCAAATAATAGATGTTAAAAATTCTAAATTTGACAACAATTGAAAAAATTTAAAAAATGATATAAAATATCATTTAAAATTAATTTATTTAAATATAAATATATGTAAAAATTATTTTTAAGAATACAGACATGGAATAAAATGGTTTATAAAATAAATCATTTAAATATTTATAACAAGGGTTTTAAAGTAAAGCCAACATGAGTCCAACTCATTATGTACATTATTTATCATCCTGAATAAGAAAAATATTTTAATTATTTAAATTCCTTATAAAAAAATACATGTTTTATATTCCTTTTATATTTATTTAATAAAATGATATATTTAATTAGTAAATCATTTATGTTCATGTAACATGTTTTGGTGATATATGACTCATATGTGCAAAATGACTTAGGTAGGTTGACTATGGTCAATGATGTCATTATTCCATCACCTACATAATAAAAATAATATCGTAATTACCATTTTTATGCATCAATTATAGTTTCAAAACCACCCGTTAAATATGGTTATGAAAACATAAATACACTATAATCATGGTGACGGTAGGCCATGCATATGCATGAGTAAAATTTCCATTTTTCAATGATCATTATGGAAATAAGGTAAGTGTTATTTTATCTTAAAATAATAATAATTATGTCATAAATATTAGATAATATCTTTAAATAAACATATATACACCATTTATTTTATGTGGTGATGAAAAATGAATCCCATCGCTTCATGGAGGTGGTAGTCCAGACATGCACATGAACGACATTATCGTTTTTCATTGATTTGAAAGGTAAGAATTCATATTATATAATATATTTCCTGAATAATAAATATTTCATTAATATATTATATATACATAAAACATATCATTATATCCATCCGTGATAAAGGGTGATGGAAAAAGAATTTCATCAGTTCGCGAGGCAGTAGTCCACCCTACATACAAATAATGGGTTTGTTTCCCATTTGATGAAATAAGGAGATTGATATTTCTTATATAATTAAGATTCTAAAATATATTTATATATTAGATACTTAATTTATTATACCATCATGGTTTAATAAAATTTTAATGATGTAGAAGATTAAATAATACTTAAACTTTTGGTTAAAATTTATACCTCTTCTTTTGAAAATATCGTTTCCCCTACACCATAAGCCCTATATGTTTGGTATTATGCATAAATAAAGACATATATAATTAGTATAATTATTATATTATGGTATTTGGGTAGGTTTTCTCCAATTCATGTGGCTATTTATGTGTGTAGAGAAGATGAGAGTTAGTTCCCTTATATAAATAGGATGCAGAATTCTTGGAATCTCTTTAAGTATTAAATTAACATAAATTAATTTTCATGGAAATATATATCCAAAATGACATATTTAAAGTGTAGGATGAGTATCAGTTTAAATTGTACCCTAAAATAAAAACTCTAGAATTTTATACTTCTCTTTTAGCCTTAACTTTTTGTTTCAACCCCTTGTTAAATATTTTTGACAATTACAACAAAAACAATGTTTTTTACTCTTTAAGGGTTTTGATGGTTACTATAAAAAGAAAATGGGACCATAAATATACAATGGTTTATATTTTAAACCATATCCAAATCAATTATATAAATATAGTATTTTTAGTAATTTTAAATCATTTAGTATAGTGTTATATATTATAAAATATCATTAATTTACTTTTTGAAACAATTCATTTAATTTGACATTAAAAACAACATGAAAACAATGTAATTTTAATATAATCCATAAAAATCCCTAAAATGTTATATATATCTATAAATATCATTTAATATAATAATTTATTCAAATTATATTTTTTTTTAAAAAAATTAATATCATTTATTTTATTTTTCTATTAATTGAATAAATATTGTGGTGGCCTTCCATAAGCATTTAAGGGAATTATTTAGTCACTTAAAATTATAAATAAATTATCTTGATAAAAAAATAAATTATATTTATAATTAATATTTATAACTCAAAATAATTTCATTTATCTCCATCATAAAATAATATATATATTAAATGTAAGAATGTTACATTTTTGCACATTATTTTTTTAATTAAATGTAATAAATGAAAAAATAAAAACCAAATAGAATAAAATGACATATATTAAAATATTGGCTGATTATGGGTTAAATAGACTCATTTAGAGAAATAAAGGCATGTCTTATGCTCATATGTTAGTTCTTATCATACTATTTTTAACCTTAATTACCCAATTTATCCTTAGAGTGGTGACAATTATTTTATATGGTTACAATTCATAATTATACAAATAAAAGTGAAATATGTATTAAATTTTAAACTCCTAATTCTAAATATTGAATCCATTTTTTCAAGATTAAATTTATATAAGTGGAATAATTAAACGTAAAATTAAATCCACAAAAAGTGATAAAGAGTCTTTTTTCTAAAAAACATCTTTTAATTATAAACATGTTTTTATACCAAATTAAAATATAAAATTATTTCTAAATACTATAATTTAATTATATTTATTCCAAAATAACTAACTAAATTTTGAAACTAATCCAATATTGAATTTTTCATTGCAAATACTTTAAAAGAAAATACACTTTTCAATAAAAATCAGTATTTTCCACTATTCATTAAAAATCAAACATTTTAGAAAACATTAAAAATTTCACCATAAGATATTTTGATATGATAATTTAGAAAATTAATCTCATTTTATCAAATATATTTTCTAAAATTTTAAAAAATTAATTACAATATTTTCTAACAAAAATTAATAAAAATATTTTTGGAATAAAATGTATTTTTTTGATGAAAAAAAATTTCTTTACTAAAAATATAGTTCTAATTTCATAATAATTAATAAATAATTTTCTATTTTTATATTTATTAATTTTTTTGTATTTTTATTCATAACCAAGAATTCAACATCTATGTTATAATTGTCAAATTTAAGTAATATTATTCCATTGTTCATTTAAGAGCAATTTTGTGTGTTGTATACACTATCGTGTTATTCTTTTAAAATCTCACGATATTAAATAAACCCATAATTATTAATATATTATTGGATGTTTCTATATAAGATAATATTTATTAATCCTTTTATTTGGGATGATTATTAATGTGAAAAAATATTCATGTAATTTGATGTTTGATGAAAATGGTGATGTCTTCACTCATGGAGAATTATCTTGAATCAGGTGCATCATGACATTCAAGGAATTAATTTAAGAGTTGAGAATAAATTTCTACAGTATGAGTTATTCTTGAAAATATATTTATCCATTTTATGGAGATAGAAACATCTTATGGAAATCTATGGATCGTGTAGTTTAAAGGTATGTTTATATAGAAATGAAAAAGAATGATATGTCAAATATATAGGATGATGCCACATGAATGAATATTTTTTGATAAAATATGAAATAATTAACATATTATATAACATAATTTCATTTTTAGAGTTTTTTTGGGACGAATATTATCTTCATTATAGTGTAAATGATTTGTTTCTAGATACCCCACTTGGTTTGTGAGTTTGACCCCTCTCCATTGAAAAAAGTGCTTACAGGGTAACACACTAAGTGTATGAAATATTTAATCAGATTATATTTTTTCAAGTTCAATATAAAATATATTATAAGTATGAAGAATAGAATTTTTTTCATGTAAAATTCATTATAAATTCAATCACGATATTATTCAAGATAAGAATAAATGATTTTAAAATTTCTCTTATTTAATTTCATGTTAATAAAAAATAATATTTATATATTACTTAAATAACAAAACATAATAATTATATTCATATTAATAAGTTAAATTAGAAATATAAACATCGATTCACATGTTAAGGGAACAAAAATAATTATTTTATCAAATGAATATTTTTAGTCAATGTTAGTTAATTTTATTAGAGGATTCAAATAAATAATTATTCAATAAATTTATTTTAATATAATTTAAATAAGAATTATTTATTTATTTATTAAATGATATCAATGAAATAAATTTTACTAAATTAGTTATAGTTTTATGAGTATTTTCTCAGAGAGGTAGAATGGGTTTTTATTCAAGACAAATTAAATGAAAGGACTACATAAGAATTCTTTTAATTTATAGCCTAAATGTAAAAACTAAATTATGTCATTTTTATACATTCTAATCTATTATATTAAATTCATCCATAAAAACCTCTCGATGAAATTAGATAGAATCCTATATCATCTCTTGTGTATTTAGAGAGAGAAATTAGGTGATTTTATTTTATGATAAAAACGAATGATATGAAGCTTGTGATTTGTTCACTTTAGAACCTAAGATATCAAGAGAATATTTTTTAGTTTCCTAGAATTCATATTTATATTAAAAATGAAATATTGTTTATATTCATGAATTAGTAATAATTTGAAGATAAGGTCTGATAATTTCTATGATGTAGATAGAAATAATAAATTAAATTAGAAAAAAAATTGCATTTATTTTATTTAAATGATTAATTAGAAATTATATATGATGATAATATTAATGGAATTAGCTCGATTTAAATGAGTTTATGATAAAATCACAAAACGAGAACCACATACCAACAATTCTAAAACACATAGATCCTATGAATGTTTCCTCAATTTGATTAAAAACTAATATATTTCTAAGAGAATAACTAATGATCATTTAAAGAAATTTTTATTTTGTGATAAATCTATAAAAAATTCGGAAGAATTTTGGGGGTGTTAATGAAAAAATCATATTTCATTTGAATAAGGAAAATATGATACAATGATTAGTCCCTTAAATAAAGAGTGATGACCTATATGGAATATTTTTGAACATATATTTAAAATCACATGTTTTTTATCATTTCATAATTATATTTGAAGTAGAATATAATGAATATAAAAATTTTATAACATTGAAAATGAATAAATCTAGAGACATCGGATGATAAAGTGAATAAATTTGAATCAAAATAAAAATTTGGGGACTCCCATTAAGATAAGTACAATTGAAGATTGTTAAAAAAGGGGGAAACATTGATGAACTATATTTAATTTGTTTATCTACACTTATTAGTATTTTTATTTTAAAATTATTCTATAGAGATGATGGATAACATATATGGGTCATAATACCATAAAAAAAGTAGTAAGCACTATTGACAAGGTTTCTACCAAAATTTATATTAATTAATGTATATAATAACTGGATGAGGAGTATTGAACTCTATAACCATTTGGAATGATATACCAATAATTATAGGTGAACCATGTATATCTAGTACCCCAATTAATACTTACATTACATTATTTCTTTATGTCCAATGGGTGTGAGAGTAAATAAAAAATTAACTAAGCTAAGGAAAAGGAGTATAATTCAATGGAAAATATATGGGGACTTAAAAGTTGGTCAAGATTTGTTCAATTTATAAATAAAGAATTTTTAAAATTGAATACGGTCTATTACTAAAATAAACCCACAATTTAGAGTGTGACACATAATTAGTGAAGGAAAATTGACCTTTTTATTATCAAAACACTTTTGAGGGTAAAGTGAGAAACCAAATGATCTAACATTAAAATCTAATAAAACTACAAAGAAGGATAACCCGGTTCGAGGCTACATGATCAGCCCCTCCCCAACGATACACCATGGTAAAAAGACTCCACCATTACATGACTATTCAGATAGCTATCCCATGTAGAAGCACGAGCATGATAACGATAGAATAACCAAACACATTCAAACATCCAAATCCAAATGTCATGCACCGGTGAAAGCTTTATTATTTGAACCTCATACAGAGAGGAAACATGTAGAATTCAAGTGGGAAAACATAAAAACATCTCATCAAATTCAAACAAACACATACATAAATAGGGTCTCTAAACAAATAGTAAACTGACACTAAAAACCTCCACAAGCTCTCATATCTTTCCAAGACATTGCAGAAGCACGGTTGTGCATATTCGTGCATCACAGAGGTGATAATATGATCACTTGGTTTGCACAAAAAGCCTACTTCAATTCTAAAATCAATGGGAGAAATATAATCCCCAAAAATTTCCAAAATTACAATTGAAAATAGATCAAGCCAATGAGCACAAAACAATTCACCATGTTCAACATGAAATCAATATGATCTGAATGTAAATCTCACTGTCAAACACATTCAACATTACCAATCCAATTTCAATTCCAAACATCAGTGAATCAAATTGTTTAGGCTTCAAGCTATCTCATTCACCACCATTCTCCCTGAACCAATATCTCGTACACTTATAATCCATCACCGGACATCAGAATTGATGATGGAACCTGAAATCGTAACATGGATTCAACCAAAATATGGTGAAGAAAAAAATGACAACAACATATCGATCCTAATCTAAAAAGAGAATGAAACAAAATCAAAGAACATGGGACCATCACCTCGTTGACGCCCACCAGAACTCCATGGCTCGATGGACCCTACAACAATCCATCTCCCAAATCCTATCACCACCATCCATAGTGCCTCAGAGACCAACAAACCAACCAATGAACTCACGGGAGATGAGGTAACATCCCTCAGATGTGGTAACTGGATATTATCTGCCAGACCATCAACGCAATTCATTTTGAATCCCTATCTAGTTTTATGAATAAACAATATCAAAATTTAACTTTATATAAAATATTCTATTTAGATGAATATTTTTTAATAGTTGGAGGTGCATATAATTATTAATTAAGTAACAAGAAGGTATATTTGTCTTTACATATGAAACCATTTTGATATAGGGTTAAAAATATATAATTGATGAAATAATGACATGAAAATACATTTATGGAATGTAAAAAAGTGAAGTATTTATTTTTCTAGAAGAAATTTTCATCCTTGTATTAAAAGACTATAGAATAAAAGAATAAACAATTTCACGAACAATATGAGTGGTAATATATTATGTGTTATGAAAATTAAAAATTTTGGAAAAAAATAATTTTAAAGTTAATACTACAAAAAAATAGAGTTGATAGTGGAAAAAATTAAGCGATAATTTGTATGATATTATTATGTACAAGATTTATGGTCATTTACAATATAATGATGGAAATAATTATAAAGTTAGATACCTAATAAATTTATAAAACTCAATAATATCCTTGAAATTAAGGATGTTAGTGAAGTACCCCTTCAAAATATGGAAGATAAATATATATATAGAACTTACAAAGGTGAGAAATTATGAAATTTATAAAATATCTATTATTAAAAAGATAGTACAAGTTGAATTTGAATTTCTTTTTAGGTATACATATGATTTATTCTCTAATAAATTTTATATTCATGTTACACTATTTGGATGGAAATTTCCATGTTTCTATATTTTATAGGGAGGAAAATAAAATATTTTACTTTTCTATAAAGTGATAATAAAAATTTTATGATATATCAATTTAGGTGGAGTAATTTTAGAATCCATTATTATTGAATTGGAAAAACACAATACAATTTTAGATTAATCCTAAGGTTTAAAATATAGTGGAAATAGTTGAAATAAAAACCATTAATCTGTGTTTGTGCATTAAATATTGAATCATGTAAGATTTAAATAAATAATAAATATTAATTTATTATTTTGGAATTTTTATTATTGAATGAAAAAGAAAAATAAAAAAATAAATAAATATTTTTCTATTATAAATAGAATGTGTTGACATAGATCAATAAAAAAATTCAAAGCAAAGAATTTTGAAACCCATTTTATTTTTGTGTGATCGATTTTTTATCATCATATTAGGAGTAAGTTTAATAAACTAAAATATGTTGTATACAGGTTTTTTATGAAATAAATTAAGCACAATTGATTTATTTTATGACTATTTATGGAATATATAATATACCTATCATAACATTAAATGGAAATTAAGAATAAAATTTTAAGGATTTTCCTCATATATTGTCCCAATTTTTTAAACTAAATGCTTGATCAGGTGTAAAAATATATAAAATGTTTGATCCCAACTTCCATATTATATTATAAGTACATAGGGAATTATAAAAAAAAATGATAAATAATTTCACTATATTTAAAATGAAAACATGAGAAATATAGATTTCTACCAAAAAATATATCATGTTGTGACTACACATTATACTCATATAAAAATTACATAATGGTTTATATAAATAACCATAGAAAAAAGTAAAAAGGAAATCCCTTTAGAAAGGTAAACCAAAATCACATAATTTTAAAAAAATTATATATATAAATTATATAAGACCAACTATAACTGTGATATGTTCCTAGAGTAAAAAACATATATAAATTAGAAAATAAATAGAAATACATATAATGAGAAATAGAATGGATAATAATTTCATAGATATTAACTCCAAATGAAACTAAAATAAAACCCTAAATGATAATTTATCTCTATTTGACACATGAACATATATTTCATGTCACACCCTCTATAGCATTGAGAATCAGTAAAATAATAATTAAAAATAAATATGAGCCTTTCCCTTACCCATGTAATTGGAAAAAAACATCTATATACACCATATCATATTTATGGAGGGATTGAATATCTAAATTATAGGATATCTCCAATGATTCCATGCATTCTCATTCAAACAAAAGACAATCATGGAAGTGTCTAAATAGGAAAAATGGAAAGCATTTTTTTATAATTAAAAACTATGTACAGAATAAACTATACATTTATTAAAAAATTTCAAAATTAGAATAAAGTATAACTCTATAAAAACATATCAAAAGAAATTAAATACACTTAAATTATTTAAAAATGATCAATGTAATCATCGTGGATTAATAAACCCTATGGATATAATTTATTTTTCAAATTGATAGAACCAACTCAATAATAGTGATGCAATCCTACTCAGATAGATGACATGTATTATCTAGGCATAATATAGGGAACACAACTGGAATGTACTATCTAGGACCACTTATAGGACCCTATGTAGCTAATATTACAAACTACTAGAAATTTTTTCCCGTGAGTTTTTTTAAATGAATAATAATTGTGTTTGGTCACTCATATAATATTTTTAAGTTCCCTCTTAAAACAATAACCCCATAACATCTTATAAGAGTTAATGTGTATCCCATATCATCATGAAGATGTGTCATGTTTATAAAAATTTAAAAATGGTAATTATAATGAAAATAAATTCTAAAATATATATTTTTTTATAAAAAAATGTTACACTTACATTTGGTTTAAAACATTGGAAATGACATCTAAATAATCATTATTTCAAAAAAACATACCAGCATTTATAATATCAATAAATGGTATAATATAATTTAAATCATCATTCTCGATGAGTATAAGCTATAAAAACCTATAAAATTTGTGTTTACTAATATTTTAGTTATAATGTTAGCATAAAACACATTTATTTGTCAAAAAGCATAGAATCATCCTTGAAAAGAAATTTAGTAATTAAAAGATGCATGAAATGACATATAGGAGGGGTTTGAAAATAGTATCACAGAGGTTTATTTAAAAATAGTAGATAATGGATATAATCACCCATTGTAATTATGAGATACATAATGGTGCTGCCATGAATAGTTATATCATAGTATAAGAATCAAACCAGTCACCGTTGAATTCTAAAAACCCCAAATTTTACTAATGCTAAAAAATAACCAATTTAATCAAGTCTGTAAAGAGGATAAAGTATTAGGAATGTGACTATGAATAAGAAGAAAAGAAATATATATGATTTAACCTTGATGAGCATCCAATATTTAATAAAAAATCTAGGCAGATATAGAGGATAAGTTATAGAATCACTTAGGGATCTTCATGGTGTAACACTAAACCAATTCGATAAATGAGGTGGAGGAATTAGTAGGAAATAATGTTAAATTAAAAATATCCTACGTTTAATTTTTTGGATAACCTGATTATATGGTTTATTAGGATATGTAGTGCGCCATAAAAAAATATTATATGTATTTATATACTTTAGGGACTTATTAAATGGTCCCCTCTCCACTCATCATGGAAAAACATTGACAATTTTAAAAATTTCCATCCCAACATAAATTAAAAAAACTATATTTAATATTTAAAAAATTAATATATATCAACGATATCATGGGTTTGGAATTCTCCTTACAATTATATATTTTGTATCTAGAAATTCATCAACATTATTGAACATAAATGATATAAGCCCATTAATATGTTGTCAATTCCAATTATTCAAATATTTTATGAAAATCAGAACCACGTTTCCCAAAAATATCAATAAGGAGAATATATTTACCTCAAAATAATTTTTTCAGATGATCAGGGATTTAGATCTGTTTCTCTATAAAGGTGTCATCTTGTTTGAAATCTAGATCATTCTAATTAATAATATGAGATGAATATTTTTTAAATTTATTTAACTAGGATAAATTAAATAAATTATAAATTAATATCATTTTAGGAAGTAAATCATTGGATTAGTTATGTATCCATGACATTTCGTCGTTTAAATTGAGATGGATACGTAATTATTAACTTATATTACTTCCCCAATATCATTTGACTCAGCTGAAATGAACCTTTTAGAAATACCTAATAATGAAACAGATATTCCAACAGTAACCAACAAAAAATGACATAATATTTTCAAGGACTTTGAGCTATCACTAATCATTTTTAAATCTAATAGATCTTATTAAAAATATATTGTATAGCACTTGGTCTCAATAATAAGAATTTTTAAAATTCAAACCTATATAAAGTGGGATAACATGGTCATCTATAAAGGAATTTAAAAGAGATCATGTTTATTAAATAGTTATAGTTTTTTCATATGAAAAATATAATCAAATGAAATTATTTTCCGATTATCTTTTGAGGTAAGGAATTGATGTAAAATAATAAATAATAAAATAACAAATGTTCATTATATCATTCCATCAGGCTAGGGATGGCATTTGTTGATGAATTTAATATATGTTCTAATGGTTTTTGAAGAATATTTTATAAATATAAAATAAATCAAGACTACCTATTATTGAAAATAATTTAAGTAACCCCATATAAATTTATAATCCTCAACATGCACTACTTCTCAGGATAATCTACATTGAATATTCCATTAGTGTTTGGAAGGAATTATAATTTTGTTAACTCATTAATGATCACAAATTTATCATTATCTAAATGAGGATATCATTGTTTTATAATAAAAAATTAAATAGAGAAATCACCCCATTTTTATCTTAGAATATCTAGAGGTTATTTTAATTTAGGAAACCGTTGATGTTGAGAAATCACTTACTCACTTATGATGCGATGAGATGTGTAACCTGGAATCTCCCATATTATTATAATCTATAAATATTTACTTTTGGTGTCAAAAAAATTATATATAACTACAATATACAACCCACTATAAATGATATACGTTCTTCATCACTATATGCATCAAAGAAAGAGGACCCAAAAATGTTTTCTAAAACATAGAGCCCCTCAAGATAACGAGTCCATTCATAATTAGTCTTCCAATTATTTAAAATTCCCATTACATGTTTGAATTTAACATATGATATTTGTTCGTGTTAAATTTGGTAACTAGTAAAATAAGTTTTTTATATAGGTGAGAAACATTTTTTATTATCCATCTCTTGCATTTTAATATTTCATTTAATAATGAGATTCAGTAATTTTAATTCTTATTTTTTTCATTAATGTGTGTACTAGAAATTTTATACTATGGGAATAAACAAAAATATGTAATTTTAAAAAGGGTATTTGATAAACTAAAATTAATGTACTTAGAATATTATTCTCATCACATTTTTTTAAATGTTGGGGCCGAAACCTCATTTATTATTAAAGAAAAGGAAAGTCCTCTTTAACTGGGTAGAGGGAGACCCATTACATAGCCTGAAGGCCCAGTGGGAATTTATCCGATTTCATGGCCCGTAGGCCCAATTTTTTGGCCCAAGACCCATTTTTTGAATAGTACTACAATAGTACCACACTTCTACAGTATCGTACAATACCCGCCGCTACTATAGTATATTGTTGCCACTATAGTGACATGCCATCGCTATAGTGACCGCCATTCCGGCATTGCTGCCTCTACTATAGTATGTTACAGTACTTGTGCCCAATGTGTTTTGAACCCACATTCTTCTCATCACTATTATATACATTTAAAATATATTTATGAAATGATAAATATTATATTATTTTTCTTGGTGTAATATATATAATTTTCTGTTTTATATATTTTTATTTTTTATTAAGATATTTAAATATTTTTGATCTATATTTTCATTATGTGTACACATGTTAAGAGTAGGACGATAAAATGATACTTTTAGAGTTATTATAATGAAATTGTTTACATGTTTTTTAATTGAGTGTGCGATGTTTACAATAGGGAAATAGGTGGGTTTTTAGGAATGGTTATTTTTTCAAATGAAGTTTGGTTTTTAAAGGATTTTAATTATTAATTTAATAAATTTGTACATTTTGAGGGGTTATAAATATAAAATAAACAATTTTTCGTTGAGATATTTTGGTGTTGATGATGTAGATTTGTCAGAGGGTTTCAAGGAGCATGATATTCTAATTTATAATACATGAAGTGTTATAAGACATGAATGTAAATTTAAATGATAATATTAAATGGAAGAAGAAAAAATATTTAATGAGAGGTTCTATTTGACATTGTTGTGAGAGAAATTAGACGAATTGAATTTTGGAGAGATTCATGGGACACTATATAAATTGACTTGTAAATACTCTAATTTTATAGCTTGTATTAAAGGATAGAACTCTTGGTTTGGTATGTAATGGGGGATTGATATAGGGGATAAAAATTTGGATCATATAATATTTTAAAAAATATTATCTAAAAATTTAAGCATAAAATTCATTAAGGAATTGTGTGAGGTGACTCAAGACCTACAGTTACTTATTGGATTCTATATAGAATTATTCTTATTTTGATATTTTATGTGATTATATAAATAAAAAAATAGAAATAATAATGGTAAATTAATATGGTTTTTGTAGTAGAATTATAAAAATTAATTAAATTATTAATTTTATGAAATAATATATTGGAATGTGGAATATTAACAAAATAGTGATAAATTATATAAAATAAGAGATACAATTATTTAAAAAATGGTGATAAATTCTAATTATTTTCATCAAAAAAGTAATAAATTATAATTTTTTAATATTTTTTTATTATGAAGATTAATATGGGAATTAAGATTTATGATTACGAGATATTTTTTATGGTACCAAATTTAAAGTCCTAAGAATTTTTTTTAGAAAACCATAGAAATGTTTTGGAGGTAAAAGGAAGAATATTATAGGTTTTTTATATCCCATTATAATTCTATATGAGGGTATGAATAATTATATAATACTTTGTTAAAGTTAGAGTGAGGTTTTAGGGGGATGATATGGTATAGGATTACATGGGTTTTTCCTATTGGTCACTATTCTAGGCCACATTATATAATTTTAAGACTCTATTAAGTATCTCACATGGTGTGTTGTAGAGTTATAGAGGTTATAAAAAATTAATAGTAATGTCATAAAAAATAATTCACTAGTCCAAGAACCATTTTATATTCATATATTTTTAATTTTTTTTTGTTTTATAGGTTTTTAATAGTATAGAAGACTTGAGTAAGTTGTTATAATGATATGATATAATTTCAAGTAATTTCTAGGATGTCATTATTTGTGGTTCTTGAAGGTATGATTATAAAAGGATAGGGAATATGTAATGAGAAATGTAATATATACCATGGGTACATACCATGTGACATTAAGTACATTCCGCATACCATTATACATAGAGTATATTTTGTATCTTCATTCCCAACAACAATAATTGAATAATATAATAAAGCATTCTATTTATTTTTCAACATATAATTTGATTATGAAATTACCATTTCCATTGTGGGACATTTATAAAATATTTTTTGTAATATTTTTATCTTAGACCTGAATTGGTTATAAAGGGTTTAGAGAATAGTATTTAAAGAAACAAAAGGATATATACTCTCCTAGAGGAATACTTGCATTAGGGCGTAACTCACTTTATACATGGGGTTTATTACTCACCATGTGAAAAACATAACTTGGTTTGTATGTACCCTATATGATAGATTAATCTTTGGTACTCCCCCATGTGTTGGGGAGTAGGTCCTCTATCCATGGAATGAGTATATCCTCAGATGATATACATTTCCATTGATGACTTGGGAGTTCTCTATATGAGTTACCTCTTTATCATTGAACATACCATTCCATCAATAAGGTGTGGTCTCCCATTATATATTTAGAGAGGAGACTTCAACATTTTAAATATTGAATTTTTTAATTATTAAATTTATTTTTCCATTTATTGATATCATTGGTTTTCTTAAGAATTTAATTTTTATGGATTAGGGATGTGACATTTACAATTTACTACTTATTTTACTATCTCAATCGATAAATCATATATTTATCTTATGTTACTCCCTCTCTCTTGGTCTATGAGAATAATTATCAATTTATTCCTCTCTGGTTTCTTCTGAGTTACCCAACTGGGCATGTTTATACAGTCCCTTGATTGTATATTTCACCCACATTTTTTTGAATATGACATACAATGAGGTGGTTATTATGGAGAGTCTAATGTTGGTGGAGTTAGGGATTAGAGGTTATCTATGGTGATTGATTTTGAATGTGTTTATACAGGGAACTACTATGGAATGGTGTTTTCTTATTCAGTTCTTTTATTTATCTCTTTAATTTAAAATATTTGGATAGTGTCTTTGACTTCATTTTTATAGCGTAAAATTTTTATTCTGTTGTGGGTATTGGAATTTGTTACATGAATTATACTCTATTATTGGAAATTATATTCATTTTTTCATTTCTCGTTCTTTCTTCTGGAGATATATAGCCACGTATTGGTTAATTATACTAAGGAATACCATGTGCATGGTATTAATTCTTAGTGTTAGTCACATGCACTAGGCTTATGGTTTGTGGGATTGGGATGGCTCCCTCGGTCAAGCTACTAAAATATATAGGTTATTGAGTGGGGGTGTATTCATTAATTTACCAGAGTATGCGTATCTTATGAAATTAAATTTTAAATTTTATTATTTTTATTTTTGTTTAGTGAATATCAGGTAAAGGGTTGTAAGGGATCTTGAGTTTGGTTTTTAAACTTTGAAAAGCAATTTAGGTGTCGGTGGATGATTTTTTATTATATTGTGGATTTGATAATACATTATACAACTTGGATATCTTATGATTGATTTATAAGGTACAAAAATAAAATTTTACTTGAATTATTTGGCGTGTGAGTTGGGGTTTATCCATGTCCTTATTGGGATATCACACCAATATATTCATTAATGAGTAACTATTCATGTTTTCCAATATACGATGGAACCCTAAGCAGTTTTAGTTTTCATGATAAAGGGTCCCAATTATAATTAATTAAATTTTTTGGCATTGATTCTAGTACATGATCAAGAGGAATATATATTAAGAGAGAAAAGGTAGTACCCTATTACTATTATGTAGAGAGGAGAAAATCTAAAAATTATTCAGGTGGATAGAACTACACCAATTGAGTAACTAATGATCATATTTCATGAAGTTGAGATAAACCATAAGTTTTTTTATATTTCATGAGTTTCCCTATCAAAGAACACTAATGTTTCAAGGAAATATTTATCCATAGAATACTGAGAACTTTAATATGTAGTAACAAAAATACTATTCTTAGTTTAGATACGATTTGATCTTATATATGTGATGAAATATTATCTTAAAAATATTTTTATAGGCCGTTGGTTGGATCTGACATTGTTGACACATGATTACGCTACTCTCTTATGGATATATTTTTATGTCATGTTTATAGAGGATTTCTACCCCCAACAACTTTGAGGATGGAATTATTTTAGGAGCAACAGTACCTTTGGCAGTAAATGATAAACATGGTTGAGTACATTTAGAGGATCAAATAGCTCATAATGTATTACAATGAAATAGTTTTTTAATGGATTTTAGTAAGTTCAAAATTTTTATAAATATCTGTTGAGATAGATCAAAACTATGGATATTCATTTATGCATCCACACCTATGATGGAGTTTTTGATAGATACCTAATTATTTAGTATTTTTTGTAAAAGATGAAGTTAGGTATTGGGATAGTTTTTAGTATCCCAAGTATAGAGTATTAAACAACTCTAATTTGTAGTAATGAGTCATGATCCAATAAATAGAGTCACACACATTAGTTGTCCCATTCTCATGGAATGATGATATGATAATCAAAATAGGGATTAAATTAAAGACAGATAAAATTTTATGCACCTGTAGTGGTGAAGCCAAATAGATTATGAATGTTGGACTAAATGAGAATTTGAGGGTATCCAAGGAGGCATAGTAGATTAATATCCAAATCATAGGAAACATAAATTTTAATATCCTAAATATACTTTTTTATAGAGGAAATGTGGGAGGTGGTTTATGTAATGTTGTATGAATACAAATAGGAAGAGTTATAGGTGAATAGTGATTTAATCTATATTAACCTAAACTTCATCAATATTTCCTCCTCTCAGAAACATGTGATAGTGGCTAGTTTCCAAAATAAATTAATTTTAGGAAGTCTTAAACAAGGTAGAACTTAATATGATTTGATTTAAGGTCTGTTATTTTGTACTATTTCACCCATAATTATTAATATCAGAATGTTCCACTCTTTAATATTTACTACACTAGTGGTAATGTTATTGATACCTATGGATCCCTTTGCTAGAATTATATAGTTTGAAACTCCATATATAGGTAATCACTTTCTCACCCACATCTATTGGTGGGGTGAGTTGGTTTCTAGTGAAGAGAGGTCATTGTGGTATTTCATCGTTACTAGGATGAATCTATAAAACATAGTTGACATCGTCTATATTTTTTATTTTTCACTTTAATTTATATGTTTGAAATCTAAAAAAAGTAATTTAAGGGGAATTAGTACATATTTTTATTATGAGGATAATGTTAAAAAACAAGAATGGTTTAATTATCTATTTTATTTTTTTATATTAATTGATAATTATTTAAATTGTTTAGGCATTTAATTAAGGATAATTATTAATCAAGTCATGATTTTGGAAATTTCATAGAAAAACTATCTAAAACTTTTTAATTATCATATTTTATTAGAGTCATAATAATTTAACTTTTTCAAAGGTTTATTTGAAATTTATTTTCATAATTCAACACATCATTGGAGAAAAATTTTCTTTGAATTCCACAAGTTTTATCAAAATATTTCCTAGATATCAAAAGAATAAAAATAAAATAAAGAATAGATTTTTCAATCCTAACTTACATTAAATGATCAGGGCATAACTCTCTCATATAATCTCTGATTAAGGTTAAATTGAGGAAAAATTATTGTAGTAATGATGAAATTTTTATTGTATCAAAACCTGATTTTTTATTCATTTTGATAGTGAAACATGTGAAATAAAATTTAGATATGATTTTTGATTGATTTTTTCTCATTCCATTTTAATAACCTTGTAACCATTTCCTCCCCCACTATATTAGTAGGTTTATCTATTAGTAGTTGTTTGGAGTTTTATATGTACAAAAAAATAAGATTAGTTTTTTATTTTTATTTTCATTCTCGTTATTATCACACTATGAATATTTTTAAAGAAGTGTTCTTCATTTATTTCTCTTTATCTATCATGTTCTCTCTTTCTCTATCCCTTCATTATAGTCTCTTACACTCACAATGGTTAGCGACTAACTGGAGTCTTGTACTTAGAGGAGGTCTATAAGGTGTTATAAAATTCCCTCTTTTAAATTTTTTTTGTTTTCATCTATTTTTAGTTAGGGATAAAGGCATGTTCATGTTAGGTATAGTGATCATCCTATATTCTGGGGAATGAATATCATACTCATTTATATTCTATAAAAAATTACCATTATTTCCATTTCCTTGTGTATTGTCTTCAAATTATAAAGTTTATAGTATTTCAGGGATAAGGTGATATATGACGGAGCCAGGTCTTATAAGGTGTTTCATTCTAGATTGAAGAGAATTCACTATTCTGGACTATTAGAGGAGGTGTGATTTGGTGTTCTGAGAGGTCCCCTATGTATACTAAACTTCATAGTAATGTTTTTGGAAAGTATTCCATGTATGGTTGGACGATCTACATTTGTATCTGTGAGTTTATTTTTTAATCTTTCATTCTATATTCTCAAACCCCCATTTTATTTTCATTTAGAAAAAATAAAAACCCTAAAATATTATCATTAATAAATTATAATTTAGTGTGATTAACTAAAAAATCATTACAACATAGATGAATTAGGTTTTCCATTGTGTTTTAATAGGAAAAAATAAGTAATTTTTTCTCCAAGTATATAAAAAAATATTTTATTCTATATAAAAATGTAAAAAATGAATATCATCCCTATTCTATGAATATTAGATAATATATAAAATAAATAATATTTTTCATATTTTTACTCACTATTTTTTATTTAAAATTTTAAAATAATTTTTCCCTATTTTCATAAAAAAACATAGTTGTTTTACATGATGTATCACATTTATAATTATTCTAGGTTGACTAACTACACTATGATGTTTCCATAAGAATAATTATTTCATAAAGATTAATATGAAAAATATAATATTATTAGAGAGAATATATAGAATATTTAGAGTCTAATAGAATGGTAAGCCAAGTATGTATTGGAATCGTAGGATCTGAAACTGGAGAAACAAATACTAAAATTTGTTGAGAAATATGTTTCCCAACTAATATTTCAAGTTGAAGAAATTACGGAGGCTAATAATGAATTACCTGAATATCCATTCAACATATATCAACTATTAAACAAAGTGGTTCTTGAAGAAAACATCCCATTTTATATACTTGTTGGAGATAAAAAATATTTTGATGATTATTGGCTAGATATTTTAGAACATGAAATTGTATGTGACTCTTCCATCTATGTGAATGAAAAATAAACACCTCTATACATATCTCTATCCTTTATAAAATAAATCACTTTAATGGAGAAATTAAAATAGATTATAGAGTATCTTTAATACCTACCTCCATCCATGATAACTATAACTCAAGGGGCACTTTCCACTATATAAGTAATTAATGTTGATCCAATTGAGGTTAATGATTTTTTCCTGAACTTGATTTCAATTAATTATTTTTAATCTAAATTAATAATTATTTAACCTTTTTAAAATTTATATAATTTTAAAATACTTGGTTTTACCTAGAAGATGAATAAGAACAAAAATAAGAACCTAATGATGATCACATGGAGCATACACAAAAAATGAATATCTACTAAAGGTAGTGTATACGGATTTCCTACTATATTTTACTAAGAAAACTATTTCACAAGAGTTTTATATTAAAGGGGAATATTTTAATGTATAGTGTTCAAATTTTAATTTTTTTTCTTTTATATGTGTTCTATGACATTCCCTTTTAGAATTCAGTTGATGCATCAATATTTGAAAGGACAATGAAAGTAATGGAAGAGGATTTTAATGTAATAAAAAGTAACATTCATACCTTATCCTACACTCATCTTGTACATTTTTTTTAATAGATGTGATAATGAAAATTCTTTACTATTTATATTGGAACTATAAAAAGGTAGTGTGATGTAAATAAATATATAAGGAATAATGTTGTTGGTTAAAATCAAGGATGATATACCCACTATATAATTATGGATAATATATGGAACAACTTTTCTAAAGTTAGTCAAAACCTAAGGACCACATCGGGGTTAAAAAAATTATCCCTTTTATTTATCTTAAAATTATTTTTCTTTTTAATTTTATATTTCAGTATTTTTTATTAGGTTGGCTTGTTTTCTTTAAATGTATTTAGTGAGAAAAACACTGGTGTTTATCTCAATAATGTTCCTAACTATAAATCAGGCAATATTAATCTTTTATACTTGATCTCCTTGCTTCCAAATTAATATTATATACAAAACGGATGATATTTTTTAATATAAAAATGGGGTAAGTGACAGTCTAATTGTGGGATAGTGGTACAAATATGTTACGTATTTTCCTATTTCTATTTATTTTTTATTTTTTAGAGTATTTTTTTTGTTTGAAATTTGTGCTTTAAATGTCCTCTTGTATAGTGAAAAATTCCATGCTATTTTTGAGGATTTTTCTAATTTATGAAAAAATTAATTTATATGATTTGTGATAAAAATCACAACCTTCAAGGATGTTTATGTTTTGGAAATGTGAAAACATTGTGAATAAAAATAATTAACTTGAATTAGAATTATAACATGGGGTATCTATAATTTTTAATTTTTTACTTGAGTAACTTGTCTATTGTAAAGGAGAACACCTCATGTATCTAACTAAAAATAAATTCATATAATTCCTTGGAATGTTGAGTAAAATGGGTTATTTTTATCCCATAGTAAGTTATATGAGATTATGTAAATTATAAAGTAAATCAATTTTAAAAAAGGGTTGTGAATTTAGTGGGTAAAAACAACCATTTCTTGACCAATGATCTTATTAAAACTATTATAATTAGGGTGATGAGGAGATCTTGTAGGGTTGTGTGATGGATGTGAGATATATAACAATAAAAACTTCTTCAAAATAAGGACTTATTAATTATTAAAATGTAATATATTTAGGTGAGATTAATATTGAAAAAAATGGAGAAATTGACTTTTAAGAATGTCAGTTGGGTTGTATCAATGAAGTGGAAAATCAAACACTATTATTGTAAGATTTAAAAATAGGGGTCCATGATAGGGAAACATGTTAACATATTAATTTCATAAAAAACAATTATATTCACAAACATAGAGTGTCAATTTTTTCTAAAATTTCAGTGGTCTAGTGGAAAAGATATTTAGAAGAGGCGTGATATTGTAAATGATGATTAAATATTTATTTTCCTATTTACTAGTTTTTGTGATTTAAATTAGGTATGATAATTCAATTGGATTATGTAAGACTAAATTCACTTCTTCTGAGATAAATATTTAACTGAGATGCATTTTACATTGTCTATATTTTTCACGTTTTTAATGAATTTTAATGCTTAGAATCCAACAAATAATTTTAATTACTAAAATGTATTAGTTATTTATTATTATGGGTTTTTAATATTTTATATTAGTTGATAAAAATAATTAGTTGTTGATTTTAAGGTAATTTATGATTAGATCATAAGTTTAGGAAATGTTTGGAAATTTCAATTTTACCCAATTTAATTTTAGTCCAAAAACGTTTATCATAAAAATTACATTTTTTCAAATGTATATTTTAATTTATTGACACATTTATACACATTGTGGTTATCAAATTTGATTTTAATACAATGATTTGGATCAAAATATTTCATGGAGATCAATGGACCTAATGTTAAAGCCAGAATAATTTAATCAATATTGACATACATTCAATTATTAACATATTAAAATATCATGTGATCTATTATTAAGGGTAATTTTTTAAATAAAATATAGGGAAGATTGTAACCAAAATTTCATTCAACCAAAGAATGATTTTTTGAGACATTTTAATAGAAAAACCTAATGAAAAAAACTCATATATGATTTTGTATCTACTTTTCTATATTTAATTCTCATATAAATGATATCCTATACTCCACTCCACCTTATAAATAATAATTATTAACCTTATAATGTATAATTTCATCCATCAATAGATGTTTGGAGGTTTGGATAGATAATTTTTTTATGGGTTTTTAATTTTTATTTTCATTATCATCTCAATCTATATATTTGTAATAGTGTCCTTTGTTTCTTTATCTTTCTCTATGTTGTTCTATCTCTCTATCTACCTATCTATATATATCTTTTCATTATGATCCCTCATAATCCTTGTGGTGAGTGACTGACTCATATATTTTCATTGGGGTGGGTCTACATGGTGTTCCCGAATTCTTGTTTTTGAATTCATTATTTCTTTATTTCAGTTTTTGGTGAGGGGGATAGGATTGTTCAAGCCTAGTGGATCATTCATCAACCACTATTTGAAATGAAATTCAAAATTGTTTTTATTCTCTATAAAATCACCATCCCCTCTCTTAGCTAGTTAATACACTTAATTTTTTGAAGTTATGTGTGTTCGAGGGATGAAACGACATATGATGGATTTGGTTCATGGATGGTTTGACATTCTCATTCGAGTTGTGTTCACCATTCATGAATATTAGTATAGGTGAGGTTTGGTGTCCAAATAATTCTAATAAATATTAAATACTCCAAAAATTTAAGGTTATAATAGTCGATGTATTATATGATGGACTATCAAATATAATTAATAAAAAAATGAATAATGAACTAACCTGAGTAAACAAACCTAGGACCAAGACCATTCATTATAATTACTTAACATTATCTACATATATATATACATGTTTATATATATATATTTTCATTCTATATTATCAAACCCCCATTTTTATTTCTTTTATAAAACATAAAAACAAAAATAAATATAATAACTAAATTATAATGGTGTGTGGTTAACTTCAAAAGCTCCTCAAGAATGATTACCCTAGTCATCCATTATGTATCACAAGTTAAAAAATAAATAGTATTTTTTGAACCCCATGAAAGTTACTATTAATAATACTTGATATGAAATAAATTTCATTAGTTTTTTATTGGATACAGTTTAGTTTTTGGAGCATGACATGATATATAACTAATGGATAATGTTTCTATTTCTTGGGAAAGTGGGATTTAATGGTTGTTTAAGGGAATCCTACTCAATGGATGTTGTAAGTGTTCACCCCTTATATTATGAGTTTTTATCTAGGTGTTATGAATTATTCAGAAGATTAACTTCTAGTTATCTAGGAGAAGTATATTGAAATAATTATATTGTATATACTATAATTTCTCACATAACGAGGGACCAACTTCTATAGTAATTTCCATCTTAGGACCACAACTATATAATTTGAAGAAAATTGAATATCTTTGAGAATGTTTATATATCTAAAGGTGGGGATATTGAAACTTTTATATAATGTTTTTATTATGTATGGTGTGTTCACAATGGTATTACCCATTGTATTCTCTAAAAAGGAGAATGAGAATTAGAGGCTCTTTATATATTTTTCTTCCAAAATCATTTGATGGTCATGAAAAAATAACCTATACAAAGTATTAAGAACCTATTTGATATGTTAAATAGAGAAACATGTATATAAATTATTTAACATAGGTTAGTATATCATTAAAATTTGGATTCTAATTATTTCATCCAAAATGATATTTTATTACTTTTACAAAAATTATATGTTTTTAGTGATGTCATTAGGCAGGCCAACAACCATGATATATTTTTAATGCCCAATAAACATATATTATATCAATTATTATAGAGTTTCATTATGAAATAAATCAATTAAATTTTATTTGGATCTGGGTCAACAGATGATAATGTCATTCTTTTTTGGTTTTTTTGTGAATACTTCGAGATCACAAAATGTATGACAAAATCATGAAGTAAAAACTATGGATTTGGGAGATTTATTTTTTACATAATTTCACCGAGGATGGTGGAATTTTTTTTATCCCAATAAATATTGAGTTTTATATTTCTTGATAGACACAAATGTCTATGTTCTAGGTGTATTACTCCCTTAGTTTAGTGGGTTATTGCTAGATTTTTTAGAAGGATTATCTTCTGAATAACATATATAATTATTGAATGTTTGGTATTTGTTCTCAAATTATTTTGTTATATTTTTTTTGAAAAATATTTAATGATAAAACTATTAATTATAGGTATCTGTATCTATAGGATATTATTTGATTTGACATGATTTTGTATTGGGAAGTTATATATGTTCTAGAATTGAAATGTAAATCCATTGAGATAAGTGAAACTTTTTTTGTTGGGTCAATAATAATGAAATTTGTGTGTCTGGATGTTTGATTAATCTATAAGACCATAATAATCCTTAAAATATTATTTCCTAAAATACTCAAAAAGTTTTTAAGAAGTCATGTTTTTGGAAAATAATATCTTATGAAGGATTTAGTCGAGATTTTCTATGATTATGTAAGGGAAAAATGAAAAGAAGTTCTGAGGGTCTATGGAATATATATAACAGTATTTATTAAGGAGATATAAATGGGTTGTCAATTTTTAAAAAATTAATAACTTTTTAAGGAGTTTTTTAATGTTAATAGAGTCACATAATGACATGATGATCCTTAAATGTAACAAAAATTGTGATTTATTGATAATAGTTCAGGATTCATATTTTTTCTGAAAGATTAACATTTACAGAGACTAAAAATGACGTATTCATATGGTGAAAGATTTTTAATAAGTGATAAGGTTTAATTAATAGGAAAATTAATGATTCATGAAGTGATTATAAAATTTTAAATGCGAAACTATTTGAGTAGATAAATGTAAAATTCAAGATTACCCGAAGAAGGGAAGATGAGTATGAGTTAATGAGAAAGCCATTGGTGACTTAAGGTTTTATTTTCATGTATGTAAGATAAATATAAGATAATAAAAATGTCATAGATTGGGTGTTTGGATGTGTAATTAGTTAGTAATGATGATAACATTTATTGATTTATATTTAGATGTGTTACATGAATATGATTATAATTGATTTATTTCAATGGATTGAAAAGAAAATTAATTTGTAGATGCTGGTGAGGATCGATAGAATTTAAAGATTATTATGGAGGAAAATTTTATTTTATATTAGTTAATACTATAATGTGTTTAAAAATATTAAATTTCATTATCCTATAATAATTGAATCTGTGAAAATGAGTTTTGTGGAAGTTGCTTGAGATCTTGTAATAAAAAATTCATGTTATGTGTTAGATCTATGGATGAATAAAACTATAATCTCAATATATATGTTAGATTACATTAAAAGATCTTAGGGATATAAATGAGTGATCTGGATGTTTTATTAATACATAAAAAATATTATATAGAAGAATAATTAAGTGAATATCATAATTTCATTGAGTTTTTGAAAGATACATAATTTAAAGATTCAATATTTTTAAGAGAACCTAAATAACATTTATGTGAATCTAATGTCCATGTGATGATGTTGAGTTTTCTTCCAAGATATAAAATCAATTAGTTAAAGTCCAAATTCCAACTAATATTTTTTAGAAACCATGAATAAGTTTGTTATCGAGACTTGTGGGAGATTTGAGGATGTTGATCTCTCATATCTTTAGAAGGATTGATGTCATAGGATTCAAAATTTTACGACAATGTTGCCAATTTTTTAAAAATTAATTAAATGATAATTATTATTGTTATTTTGAAAAATTTATAATGAGATTAATTATAATATGTGTAACACCCCAAGCTTCCACAGTACGATTCTCTTTGAATAATACAGTAGCGTGTGTTGTACTCAACTTCGAGATTTTAACACACCGTGACCAATCAAAGTAGCAGTTATGAATAGTAATACCCACTTTTTAAAATTTTATACATTTTATCTTTAAACATGGACTTCATTTTTGGATTTTTAAAACCTAAATTAGCTCAGGGTGAATTTTCAGTATTTTTCTGAAAACATTCAATTTTTGATGAATAGTGAAAATCACTAAATTTTAATTAAAAACAACCTTTTAATCAAAATAATTAATAGTGATAAATTATGAATTTGAGTGGTTTTAAAGTATATATAGAATATATTTTTAAAATTTAATATAATTTTGGTCATTGGAAATAATTTCACATTTAAACTAGACAAAAACAAGTGTCAATATTATGATAGTTATTATTTCTTAAAAACACACTTTTTATTTTGAGAGCGAGAATTAATTTTAAATTAATTTCTGCCACTTTTGTATTTTTAATTTATAAAAATTTATTCCATATTTAAAATCTTGAGGTAAAAATTGTGTAAATTGGTAACTTATATTTTTAGACATTTTGAATAATTACATCGGTATATATTTTATTTACCATGGTTAAAGGGTAAATCAGGTAAATAAGGGTAAACAAATAATATTACAGTAATAAAAAATTACCCTAAAATGTGTCCTAACCCTATTGGTTGATACATTTCTGACCATGGGAATATTTGGGTCAATTTTGGAACCCCATGGATCCACTTGTAAGTGATAATGACACTTTATATTAATCAAATTAAAGTAAATACAAAAATGACATAAGCATATATCTTTTAGAAAAACATTTTTTACATAGGGTTATATATGTTATATTTTCGACTATAAATATTAATTAGAAAGATAAAAATATTTCATATATGATGGAAGTTTATTTATAATTTTTAGGCATTGAATAATTAAATTTATTTATGACACACTAATGATGCATTATTTTCTTTATTAATGAAAGAATCAAACAATTGGTATTATAAAAGTTAAAATAAATATAATTTGAAAGTTTTGATGCCATACAATAATATTATTGGTTAATATTACATGTTATGATTTCTTAAATTAATTTTATTCGAATTAATAATGTTTTTAAGACTTTATCACAAAATCAATTATTGTATAGTGTCAAAATTGACATAAATGAGTTTTTAAAACAAATATTATATTATTAATTGAAATTCTATTCCTAAAAATATATGGTTCTACAAAAGGACTTATATCATGATAGGTGTATCATTAATGGATCAATTTGGGGTCTCTTGGATGTATATAGTAAGTTTATTAACTATATAATATAAAAATAAAAAGTAACATGGTAAATGTCAAACTAATTAACTAAGAGTTAAAACTAAAAGATATGGTTAATATAATGACCCAAAACTACCTAAAATATATTGGTTGAAAGGATTTCTACCCATACCAACCTTATAATTTTAATAATACACTTTTTATCCATTAGAAACCGAATATGAATTTATTATGAAATAATACTTTAAGTTTTTCCTAATGATCCCATCCTCCCCCTTATAAAAGGACACCACTTCTAACCAGTTCTTCACACCTTCAAAGCCTGTTGGTTCGGCCAACCCCTTCCCAAATATTATCTCAACTTACCTCACTTAAACCTAGAGGGCTTATTTTGATCAGAAAGCAATCCTAAGGATTTCTTTTGATCAAATAAAAAGGAAGAACCCAAAGAAGAGGTAATGTTTTAACAACCCTCTTTCAAGTTCCTTTCTTCTACAACTTATTCTTTCTTTGTTATTTCAATTATAAAATAATAACTACAGTATATTATATATACAATGATGTTATTATAAATATAGTACAACCATATTCAGTATTCTCCCCATCCTTTGAATGACATGTCACCGTACGTGCATACGTACGGCTTACCGTCTCCACGTCGTGGTGTAATTGTTATTCAATATATTGTTATTTGGATGGGTATAATAATGATGTGTAATTCATTTAAATAATAAATATAAAAATATAATTATTCTGTATATATTATATACCATCCAATTCCAAAACTTTAAGGAAATGATATTGTCGCTCGTGCGTACGTACAAATTACCTTCTACACGACACGATGTGATTCATTTCCACATTCACCATTCATCGACGATTATAAAAATATATATATTACTAATAAGTATATAATATATGACATAATAGTGATACTTGAGATATATACATATATATATATATTTACTTACATATATCTTATTCACTTAGTTCCGTTCAAAATGAGATGAAAATGGAAACAGCGTTTATGTGTATGTACATACTACTGCCTCCATAAACGTTGTTTTTCATTTCTTATGTATTCCTATTATACATATTTATATTCTAAATATATATGATATATAAATGATGTTTAATATTATGGAAGTACTTAAATCATTATCAAAGTGATACAGTCCAGAGTAACAAGTTAAAACACGTATGATAAATAAAGCAATTATTACCTGAAATGTTAATTTAACATGGAAATTATTATTAAATGGGTAGTATAAAGTAATAAATTAATCATGTATGATATCATAAATATTAATATTATTCTGGTAAACTTCAATAATATTCTATGATATTCATACATGAGGATAAACATACCCTTGACTAAAGGAAAGTGCATGGTAAGGGGTTTTCATCTCATTCCTTATACCCGTGAGATTCGTACCATATTGCCACTATTAACTTTTGTGTGGTGTATGTACTGCCCATAATTGTATTATTTGTTTAATACAATTTAACTTATGTGTATTTACATATTCATTGTATGATACCCCTTTCATGGGGTGTATGTTTCATAAGTTACCAAATTGGTAAGGGTTAATTTCACAATTTCTTTATTATCCGAGGTTGTTTTTACGTAAGTATATAATGGGACATATTTATTATCCATGTCCATGTTTCATGAAAAATTTTTCAAAGGTATTATTTTAAGGGAATTTTTTTTACTAAAACATCATTTCAAATGTTTTAAATATTTATTCTTCTAAATCTTCCTCATTAATGTCCATGTCTTCAAAATGGTTTTTAATGATTTATTTATATGGACGTGAATATTTTTAAAAAGTTAATTCCTTTAAAATGTTTCAATGTGGTATGGGACACTTTGATTCCAATATGTATTTAAATTTCGTCCTTCCTAAATTGTGTGACTTTTTAATGATTCAAGAAAAAGAGATATTTATCTCAAAAAGTTTTAATTTCATCTATGTCAACATCCTTTGATGGATTTTAAGCTTATTTGATATTTATTTATTATGATACAAAACTTACATATTGTATTGAAGGTTTTGTGATATGTTTGACTGTTGATGTGTTATTTTTATACCATTCATGGTTTATAGAGAAATTATTGACATTTTGTATACTAGTTTTAATACGAATGTTTATGTTATGTTTAAACCAGTTCATATGAGAAATGCATTGGACTTAATAAGTGACAGGTGGAGCCCACTATAGCTCCTCAATGCATTGGTAGGTCTCATGAGACAAACTAATGTCTTGGTACGAGGCCTTGATAAAATCTTATTTGTAGTCTTGGCACGAGGCCTTGGCTACGTGGTTATGATAGTCTGGAATTATGCATTCCATCATTATGAAAGTTGTTATTGATATTGCATGTGATTATTCGATTAGTAGAATATCCATCTGAATATGTAAATATAATTATTTCATTTTATTTCTAACATATTATGTTGAAGTTCAAGTTTAAAAGGCTTTTGTTTTAGTTATAAATTGCCTTAAATGTTTATTCTTATTTATGAATGTTTCCACTATATTGTTTTCCTTACTGGGCATTTGAGGTCACCCATTTCTATGTTTTATTTTTCCCAGGATTCAAAGAAGTGTATTGTGATTGATATGTAGGGTTAAGACAATGGAATAATGGTGTTCGTGAATGATTATTTATGTTGTTTTGTATGTTAACAAGTGCAATGTAACATTCATGTATGTAATCTATTTTCCAAGACTGGTAAACAAATCGGTCCTTCAGGACTTTATTCCTTGTAATCATTCCAATGTATTAAAATAATTCACCGACTCTGTGTAACTGGGGTAGGGGTGTTACAATTGTTATTAGAGGAAGTTTAGAAATAACCTTGGAAACTAGATTTAGATAAACTCCGATTAGAGCCCATATCCCTAAGATATACTTTGAAGATTATTATAGAAAAACTTACTAGAATTTTGGTATTGTAGAGATTTTGTGAGTTTTCCAAGAAATACATCCATGTCTGGATACAAGCAGGTAGAGGCGGTTCTGGAACAGAAGTACCTAGGGGTAGAACTCCAAAACACCGCTTTGAGCTAGACTTTAACGGGAACTGGTGCATGACAACGGGCCTTGCTGTACTATTGGTTACGACACTCACGGGGGAAATGCTTAGGATAATTATCATTTTCATTACAAACCATTATGAATGGATTATGAGAATATACTTTCTCAAAAAAGACATTTTTATGATTATGGATTGCATCCATAAACTGTTTAATTTATGTTAAGTGTTTTACAATTTTTTGATTAGGTATTGATATTCATAAACTAATATAGTGTATGGAATTGTTTAGAAATGGCACCTAGTATAAGGAATGAGAACACCAGTAATACGCATGATCGAAAGAGTAAGAAGGATCCTATCTTTCATGGTCTTAAGCTAGAATTTAGATGGGAAATAGTCTCCCACGTATTATCATCATATGATGAAATAATATCATTTATTGATAAGATAAGTAAAGAATTCTAGGAGTCCCATGGATTTGAAGGGAAACCGGAGAAGAAAAAGATGGTAGAGAGAAGGAAAAATAAAGGGAAGAAGGTAAAGAAGGATTTCCCCATATGTGATAACTGTGGAAAGAATCACCTTGGAAAATAATTTAAGGGAATGTGAGTATGTTATAAGTGTGTATAAAAAGGAAACCACTTTCATGATTGCGAGGGTAAGAAACGATTTCAAATGTACAATGCTTCATATGCAAGGAGTGGGGACACTATGCGAATCAATGTTTAAATCATCAGAGTATGACCCAAATAATTCTATTGGATAATAATAAAGTTATTATACTAACACAGATGAAGAGGAATGACTAGTGTTCTTATGTTGTTATTAAAGAATTATTTAATTTGAGTGTTGTATCAATGATGTACCAGTTATATGAATTATTGAGATAAATAAGGATTGTACTACAGTACTATTTCATTGAGGATTTGAGGTTATATGGTACTATGAAAAGTGACTCAACAACAAGTTAAACTTTTTTTTTTTGAAAATACATGGTTGAAGGAAAGGTAATCCTTAATATCGTCTTGATACTGAGGTAGTAATTTTGGAATAAGAGATGGTTGATTTGGATAAATTATGTTGGATATTCTTGACTTCCATGGAACTGGTTAATAGTTTGTTTATTTCCTAATTGTTGGAATATTCAAAATTTTTGGATATAAGGAATATTTCTAGTATTCTATAATGAATAAGGGAGCATGAATGTAATCAATAAAGGTTTTATGGAAATTTAGGATGTTACCATGTTTTAAAATAATACATGATGAAGGTGTTCACATGTTATTACATTGAAAAAAGGATCTTCATTGTGTTTAAAATCTTTATAAATCTTGGTCTGTGAGTTTGGATAAAATTATTTTGGATAAGTCAAAAGGTTGGAATGAATTATTCTTGACAGTTTATTTTTGGATTTCTGTAAAAGGACAACACACAGACCGTGTGACAACCCATCGCGTCGGACAAAGCTACGGGAATCAAATCCACAACCATAGTGCGATTGGGATTTATTTCCTACCACTGGACTACGTGAGGTTCCTGGATGGTATAATGTAGTTTCTTTTTTTTAAAGTGTCTGATATGTGAATTATAATTACATTATATTTGGAACCCTATACGATTTATTTTGAGTTGTATTATGTTTTGGAGTGAAATATGAGTTTGTGGTAGAAACTTATTAGTGGATAAAAATCTAATTATAAATTAAGTATATCTCATTATGATATTATGAAATATCATAAATAAATTCTTCAACATTAATAAAAAGAACTTAGAACAAAAACATTGTCCCATATGGTACCTTAGATCATCACAAATTTATGGCTTTGTGATTGTTAGCCTTTTCATAGCCATGTTCTCTACCACTCTCCATCAGATATTGATAGTTATATTTCTCTTTCATATCCATGTTTTTCTACATAGAAACCTAGTATGTTTTATTTTTGGTAACCTTTATACTTACAACTATTTATTTTAAATAGAGGCCTCATTAATCCACTTTTCAATGTGGGATTTCAACTAAGATATTTTGAAATGTCAACCCCATGTTTCCAATACCGAGCATAAATTGAGAGGATGCATTTATTGAAGGAGGGGATAATGTAACACCCTAATCTTCTACAGTATGATTCTTTGAATAATACATTAGCGTGTGTTCTATGCAACTTCGAGATTTTAACACACTGTGACCAATCAATATAGCTGTTATGAATAGTAATACCCACATTTTGAAATTTTATATATTTTATCTTTTAAAATGGAATGCATTTTTGGATTCATAATATCAAAATTATCTTAGGGTGAATTTTTGGTATTTTTCGGAAAACATTCAATTTTTGATGAATAGTGAAAATCACTAAATTTTAATTAAAAACAACTTTTTAATAGAAATAATTAATAGTTATAAATTATGAATTTTAGTTGTTTTAAATTATATTTAGAATATATGTTTACCATCTAATACAATGTTGGTCATTGGATGTAATTTCACATTTAAACCAGACATAAAAAAGTGTCAATCATTTGATAGTAAATATTTCTTAAAAACACGCTTTTTTATTTTGACAGCGGGAATTAATTTTAAATTAATTTCTACCACTTCTGTGTTTTGAATTTATAAAAATGGATTCCATATTTATAATCAGGAAGTTCAAATTTTATAAATAGGTAACTTTTATTTTTAGATATTTTGAATAATTACTTCGGTAAATATTTTATTTACCATGGTTAAAGGGTAAATCCGGTAAATAAGGGTTAAAAAGTAATATTATAATAATAATAAATTACCATAAAACGGGTCCTAACCCTATTGGTTGATACATTTCCGACCATGGAAATATTTGGGTCGATTTTGGGACCCCATGGATCCACTTGTAAGTGGTAATGACACTTTATATTAATCAAGTTAAAGTAAATACAAAAAGGTCATAAGAATATATCTTTTAGAATTTTTTTTACATAGGGTTATATATGTTATATTTTAGAAATTAAATATTAATTTGAAATATAAAAAGATAATCTACATAATGGTATTTTATTTATAATTTTTAGACATTTAAAAATAAAATTTATTTATGACACAATAATGATGCAGTATTTTCCATATTAATGAAAGAATCAAATAGTTGGTATTATAAAAGTTAAAATAAATATCATTTGGAAGTTTTGATTCCATAAAATAATTTTATTGGTTAATATTACATGTTATGATTTATTTAATGAATTTTATTCTAAATAATAAATTTGTAAAGACTTTAACAAAAATCAATTATTGTATAGTGTCAAAATTGACATAAATGAGTTTTTAAAACAAATATTATATTATTAGTTGATATTATATTCCTAAAAATATAAATTTTGGCTACAGGACTTATATCATGATAGTTATATCATTAATGGACCACTTTGGGGTCTCTTGGATATATATAGTAATTTTATTAACTATATAACATAAAAATACAAAGTGACATGGTAAATGTCAAACTAATTATCTAAGAGTTAAAACTAAAAGATAAGGTTAATATAATGACCCAAACCTGTCTAAAATAAATTGGTTGAAATTATTTATACCCATACCCACCTTATACATTTAATAATCCTCTTTTGATTCATTAGAAACCGAATATGAATTTATTAAAAAATAATACTTTAAGTTTTTTCTAAAGGGCCCCTCCCCCCTATAAAAGGACACCACTTATAACCAATTCTTCACACCTTAAAAGCATTTTGGTTCGGCCAAAACCTGAAAAAATATTATTTCAACTTCCCTAAATTTAACCTAGAGGCCTTATTTTTATCATAAATCCAACCTAAGGAGCACTTTTGATCAAATCAAATGGAAGAACCCGAAGAAGAGGTAATGTTTTCACCACCCTCTTTCAAGTTTCTTTCTTCTTCAACTTATTATTTCTTTGTTATTTCCATTCTACAATAATAACTCTAGTATCTTCTATATAATTTAATGTTATTATAAATATGGTACAACAATATTCAGTATTCTATCCATCCTTTGAATGACATGTCACCATACGTGTATACGTACGACTTGCCGTCTTTACGTCATGGTGTAATTGTTATTCACTAATTTATTATTTTTATGGGTATGATAATGATGTGTAATTCATTTAAATAATTAATATAAAATGATAATGATTATGTATATATGATATACCATCCAATTCCACAACTTTAAGGAAATGATATTGTCACTCGTGCGTACGTACGGATTACCATCTCCACGACGCGATGAGATTCATTTCCACGTTCACCATTCATCAAAGATTATAAATATATATATATATTACTAATAAGTATATAATATATGACACAATAATGATACTGTATATATATACATATATATATATATGTACTTACATATATCTTATTCACATAGCTTTGTTCAATACGAGATGAAAACGGAAACAACATTTATGCGTACGTACGGACTACCATCTCCATAAATGGTGTTTTTCATTTCATATATATGTCTATTATACATATTTATATTCTAAATATATATGATATATAAATCATGTTTAATATTTTGGAAGTACTTAAATCTTTATCTATGTGATACAATCAAGATTAACAAGTTCAATGACGTACGATAAAGAAAGCGATTATTACCCAAAATGTTAATTTAACATGGAAATTATTATTAAATGGGTAGTATAAAGTAATAAATGAATCATTTATGATATCATAAAATTTAATATGATTCTTTTATACTTTAGTAACATGCTACGATCTTCATACAGGAGGTTAAATGTACCCTCGACTAAAGGAAAGTGCAAGGTAAGGGGTTTTCATCTCACTCCTTATTCCTGTGAGATTCGTACCATATTGCCACTATTAAATTTTTTATGGTGTATGTATTGCCCATAATTGTATTATTTGTGTAATACACTTTAATTTATGTGTATTTACATACTCATTGTATGATACATCTTTCATGAGGTGTATGTTTCGTAAGTTACCAAATTGGCAAGGGTTGATTTCATAATCTCTTTATTATCCAAGGTTGTTTTTACGTAAGTATCTACTGGGACATATTTATTATCCATGTACATGTTTCATGAAAGAGTTTTCAAAGGGATTATTTTAATGGAATTTTTTTACTAAAACATCATTTCAAATGTTTTAAATATTTATTATTCTAAATCTTTCTCATTAATTTCCATGTCTTCAAAATGGTTTTTATGGATTTATTTATATGGACATGAATGTTTTTAAAAAGTTAATTCCTTTCAAAAGTTTCAAAGTGGTATGGGATACTTCGATTAAAAAATGTCTTTAAATTTCTTCCTTTTTAAATTGTGTTACTTTTAAATGATTCTAAAAAAGTGATATTTCTGTAAAATAGTTTTAATTTCATCTATGTCAACATCCTTTGATGGATTTTAAGAATATTTTCTGTTTATTTATTACGATACAAAACCTCCATATTGTATTGAAGTTTTTGTGGTATGTTTGACTATGTATGTGATATTTTTATACAATTCATGTTTTATGGAGAAAGTATTGACATTTCGTATGATAGTTTTAATACGAATGTTTATGTTATGTTTAAACCTGTTCATATGAGGAATGCATTGGACTTAGTAAGTTACAGGTGGAACCCCCTATAGCTCCTCGATGCATTGGTAAGTCTCATGAGACAAACTAGTGTCTTGGAACGAGGCCTTGACAGAATATTATTTGTAGTCTTAGCATGGGGCCTTGGATACGTTGTTATGATAGTCTGGCATTATGCATTCCCTCATTAAGAAAGTGGTTATTGATATTGCATTTGATTATTAGATTAGTAGAATATCCTTGTGAATAAGTAAATGGAATTATTTCATTTTATTTCTGCCATATTAGGCTGCAGTTAATGTTTAAAAGGCTTTTGTTTTAGTTATACATTGCTTTAAATGTTTATGCTTATTTATGAAAGTTTTCATTATATTGTTATCCTTACTGGGCATTTGAGCTCACCCCTTTCTATGTTTTATTTTTCCACAGATTCAAAGAAGTGTATTGTGATTGATATGCAGGGTTAAGCCAAGGGAATAATGGCATTCATGAAGGATTATTTATGTTGTTTTTTATGTTATTAAGTGTAATGTAACATTCATGTATGTAATCTATTTTCCAAGACTGCTAAACCGATCGGTCCTTTGGGACTTGATTCCTTGTAATCAGGCCAATGTATTAAAATAATGCACCGAATCTGGGTATCTGGGGTCGGGGAGTTACAATATGAGTAGTATATTGACATGTTTTGAAAATATGTTAAGTCAATGAGAATATTACTGATTCTTAAATGTTTTTATATATATTTATAATCGATAAAATTATAAAATATCAAGTAGTTAAATGACTATAAATGATCTTTTTTAAAATTGAGGTTCTAGAATATTGTGTTCTAAAAGTTATATATTTTTTATTTGAATTGATTTATAGGAAACCATACGTCTTAGAGGAATATAAATATTTTTATGGAGATGAAACCAATATATAAATGATCATTTCAATTATGGTGGAGCAAAACTTATATCTATATGGATCCAATATAATATTTTCTAAAAGATTACTACATTGAGATTGTGATTTTCATTAGTGATGTTGATATCAAATATAATTTATGATTTCCTCTATAGTAAAAAACATATAGTTTAAGCATTTCTTAAATGATTATATCTTCCAACATATTTTTATCACTTTTCTACTATAATGATAATATTTGTGTCCTGATCTCAGCTTCAACAACATAAGGTAAATATAAAGATATTATGATCTAAATTTTTAAAAATCTTATGTTCACTATGTTAGTTTATTTTTTTTATATATGGGTAATGTATATGTATAAATTTTTAGAGGACTGAGACTCTAAAATTTTTTAAAAGTTAATTTATGAAAAATAAATTTAAAAAATAGTTTCACTTATTTAATAACCTTCTTTGTCTTATATCAGTATCCTAGAAACATGATGTTGTATTAGAGAAAGTGTTGGGTCCATTAGAAAGATCCTTACTTTTTACAGGATGAAGAATCTAAATTCTATTAAGAGTTTTGATGGTCCTATATTAGACTAAAAATATTATTATAGATAGAATAATAAAAAGATTAAACCTCTTCTTTCCCGAGGAAATGATGTTTCGGATGATTCTATTATATGATTTAAACCAGTTGATAAAGATTATCTGGTGACTTTTGTTGATAAGAAATACATAATGGTATATTATAACAAATAAGACCATGTCAACCTAAAACATCACACTAACTTCTCAGTTAGAATACCTAAATAAAATTCTTGATCACAATAATATATATACCAGAACTAAAGGATCACACTTAAACCATTAGTAATGGTTTCACCCTCATATACAAATAAATAACTAGTAGAAACCTACCAATATAATAGGTTGGTGGATGCATAAATTAGATTTCCATGAATATAAGATAAATAATCTCAAATAAACAAGAAATAAAATCATATAATAACATAAATAAAAAAAGTAACTAGTCATAAAAATCTTGAAAAAAACTCATGTACAAAAATAATAAATCAATGAAATTTATAAATAGGTCCTAATAAAAAGGTTACGAAAAAATGTAGCTGCTGTCCAATTTGGTTGATACTACATAGTATTAAAAATAGGTAACCCAACCAATACCCCACTCTAAAAACTCCATATGATATATTATCGGTAAACACACCCCAACATTTCTATTATTAGTCCAAAATTATATCCCAAACCATGATTAAAATCAAGGCACCTGGATAAAACATTGTGAGCGATAAACACACATATACAAGTGTGTTTGTATTGTGTGAGCTAAACATGACCAAAATGATTTCACCAAAGAGTTTAATTAATTAATTTTTATAATAAACATCATAAATTAAAGTTTTAATATCATTTAAAAAAATTGTTCTCTAAATGAAATGTATAAAGAAAATAATTATCAAGCATTGATAAATCATTCAATCACCAAGTAAAACCATTGTATAAAAAAACACTACCAAGTTTAATACCCACGGTTTCAAAGCCATGTAAATAAGTAAAATTCTTATATAACGTTAATTTATCAAATAACCTATTTTTAATGAGAAAGTAGTGGATCCAACCTTTAAAATTTAAACACTTTAAAATATGTTTTAAAGGTCTTCCCTATAACTTTTAAAAAATACTTTTTAAATTTTCCAAAATCATTCTAAAAAATTACTTTTAAAACAAGTTGATAAGTATAAAATGTAATAAATAAGTTACTAAATAATCATGGAAACAAAATTTCAAGCTATCATCATAAATAATCCACAATATATAAATGGTTCTATAAAATAAAATGATAAAAAAGGGATAAACATTACTAGGAATTGGGAATACCTTGAACATAATAATCACCAAAGAACTAATCATCATGTAAAACTTATTAGGTCCTAACATAATATGATACTATAAAGTATTAAATGGATTTAATTATCTACCTATGATTTATTCTGAAAAAATATATTCTCTCACATCACTCTCATAGTCTCACTAAGGAACTCCCCTATCAAGAATGTAAGATAAACTAGGGGATATTAAGAAATCCAAAATCTATAATAGTTTATAATATCATTGATCTTCAATATAGCTACCATGGTTTCCCATGACATGTATATAATAAATATAGAAAATAAAAATTTAAATGATCATAACATCCATTAATAAAACACAAACAATAAACCTCGTATCACCTCCAACAACCTTTCAAGAAGCAACCCTTTTTCCAATTTAAAAATTATCAAATAATAATCAACTATTCACAACCAATAATGTTAGAAAAATTATCTACATGACCAATATAAGGGAAAAAATGAGCATCTCACAAAACATTAAAAAGACTTTTTTGAAAGTTTTAAACATCCCTTTTAAAAATGACTTATAATTACATGCCATAAAACCATCCTTGTAACAAACTAAATGATATTTATTTGTGAAGTTATAAATGGGCCTTTTTATATCATATAGAAACTATTTATAAAATATCCTTTGAAAAAAAATCATTGACCAAGACTTAAATAATATGTTTTACCTCCCTTATGAGAAAATTTAAATTTTAAAAACCCTTTTATATTTAAAATAAAAAATTAAAATATGGATTACTATATTTATAAATAAAAAAAAGGATAAAACCATTTACTCATGATTGAAACCATTTAAAAATTATCTCACCATAATTTCTAAAAATACTTTCACAAAATTTTTAGTTAAAAAGAAATACTATAAATTCATTTAAATTAATGTATTCCATGTAATGAATACATTTTAAAGACAAATAAAAATTATCATGGGTATCTGATATTAGTTTAATTTAATAAAAAAATAAATTTAAAAGTAATAATTATAGGAATTGTTTAATGAAAAAAGTGATAATAAACCTGCTTCAATCAATAGGAAATCACCAACCATTGATGGTTAAAGCACACTAAAAATGAAGATGATCCCTAAAATCTATAAAAAATAAAATCCACACGATTATTTTAATTAAAAAAATTGACTAAAAATGTTATTTAGGGTTCATAAATTAAAACAAAACCAATAAACAAGATGCAGGGTGAAGAAGAGATGAATAATGAAGAGGGTAAGAGGAAATAAATTTGAAGAACCACTTGAAATAGAAGGATGAAGAGATAAAAATATCAAGGGTAAAACGGGGGGATTCCTAGGAGTCCCACTCTAGTTAATCAAATGAAAAGATTTCCAATGGGAGGAAAAAATAATAAAAATTGAAGATGTAAAATTATAGGTTGAATTTTTAATGAATTCAAGTAGCTCACATGGTTTGGCCCCATAGTCTATGAAATTGTGACAAAACCATGTAAACCAAACTAGAAAAATGTTATACCCCTTGCCTAATATAGCTAAATGATTTTACAAACCATGTGTCAACCATGAATGGTTATAACATATTTAATGTTTTCTATAAGCATTGTCAATTTGATTTTAAAACTTTTCACCAACTATCCACACTTCATTGGAAGCTCCACCCCTCCCCCAAATGGTATATCTAGATCTTTTGTTCTCATCGTATGATATCCATGACATAGGTTTGGCTTTAGCATTTCTAAGACCCTCAAACCTCCAAATCTCGAAAAACTCTTTATATATCTAAAAAACAAATAATTAAATAACATATAACAAATTAGTGATGTAGGGTTGTCATAATTATACCAACCAAGGAAATATATACCCTTAGATATTCACAATTAAAAGTTTATGAAAATATAACATCTAAACCCCAATTCCCATTGTATGTATTGGTAGGGTCATGGGGAAGAAATTAATAGGGTATTAATGAGAAAAGGGGAATAAAAAACCAAAAAATTCCTCAAAATGCATATAATTAATCCTCAAACAACATCAAATATATACAAGATAAACTCATTTTCAAATAAAAGGAAATAAACCCTAAAGAACACAGTGACCTAAAATAAATATCCCCATAGTTTCAAAATTATCTAAAATATTGAAAAAACTATATTCAATCATATTGGAGAAGAATCCATTGCATTAAAAACATCTCTATTAAAAAAACTATAGAAACCATAATTCTTAACTTATAATAAAACTATATGGGAAACCAATTTAATATTAAAAAATGAATGTAATTCAATTAAGAGTACAAAAAACCATTAGATAATTTTAAATTGTCCATAAATATTCCAAAATTTTTAAAGGTGGGAGATATGTAAACCAATAAAATGCCTCAAAGAAGAATAAACATGAAAATTAACCTCTGGTAAAATTATGGAAGAGAAGGTTTATCCAATACATCACTCTCCTAATATCATTCAGTAGTGAACCATAAATAATTAATAGTAAACTATCTAGAGAATGATCAAATCATGGGTATCACACATCCATGTTTCTTGAAACACATAATGTATTTTAATATACATATCAAAAAAATAAAAAACCCATAACAAGGTTAGCATTACAAAAAATCTTTGAAAGGCTCACCCAACAATCGCGACATGATCAAAACAAAAAACAACTAACATACCCTCCAGAATGAATAAGAAAACACCCAAATTATATATCAACCAATAATTACCTCAAAATATAAAATCTTCTCTATACAGTATGAAACCATGAATTGAATGCATATATCATTTTAGGATATATATATATATATTTGTATATTTTTAAAGTGTTTTTATGTAGTTTTGAGGTGTTCAGGTAACTTGAATAATAAAGGGTTGGGTTGTTAGACACAGGTATAGCTTTAAAAGCTACAACACATCCACTAGCTAGTAGGTGGTGCTACACTATCTAGCTAGTGGAGTGCACATGATACAAAGTAACACTTCAGATCCCAGAAACCAATGAGCAGGGATCCTGTGTAGAGTTGGTTATTTCCAAAATCCATTGATCTATCGGTTGAGGCCACTTGTTCATCAGTGGTTCTATTTAGGGATGAGTAAGGAAAGTGGGTTTATATTTAGTTTTTTAAAAACCTAACTCCTATCCATACTTCTTACTATCACGATCCTCCCTTAACCCAAAAAACCTGAGGAGCTATCATTTAGGTATTTAGGCTTTCCCACCTCCTTCTTTCCACTTCATTCAATTTATGAAAATCGGTTAGGTCTCACATTTCCATATTTATTGAGTTATATCTTGATATTGATCAATTATATCATTTTCACTTTTATCAAACCAAATATATCCTTTATTTATCAATCAGATCTTAGGGTTTGGTAATGGTATAATAAGGTAATACATTGTTGTTGATATAATCGGCATGAGGATCCATGTTTTTGGAATAATCACACCATTTATACCTAGATCATTCTTAGTATTGGATGTTTTATGGAATTTGTGACCTTTTACTAAATTTTGGGTATGTATTCTCATCAATATTGATCCTATAATAATAATTATGATATAAATATGATGGTTTATGGTTTTAATGTGGGGTAATTGATCTCAAACAATGACCTTTATCATTTAAAAGTATTTTCACCTAAGATATGTGGAACTTATCACTAGCACATATTAATATATGTTATTTGAAAAAAAATTTTGGAATTTTTGTGTATCTTGAGATACCAATTCATTATGTGTTATCAAATATGTTTTGTGTGTATCCTAGAGATAACTATTTATGATATTTCATCACATATTTATTTGTGATTGTTATGAATATTTCATTATATGATGTGATGTTTGATATTTCACTATATATCTTTTATTTCATGTGGTGTTCCTATTTATTCCAAAGTTGAGTAGGCATGTTATGCAATTTAGACTATCCCCCTAAGGGGATATGTTAGAAATTTTGTTAAAATGTACATGGGCAGTCCTTCTAAGGGGTATGTGTCAGACATTTTTTTAGTCTATAGTAAGGAGGATGTGTTAGGAGCATAGTTAACATTACTTCCATCATAGAGGTAAAATAGTTAAATACGATCTTTAGGGATTCCGAATATGTATTAATTTTATGAAATAAACCATTATATAGTATGAAAATATATTTAGGATCAATTAGTTGTGTCATACTAGGTTATATACTCACACTCTATATGGTTCTCTTGGTGTAAGTATCAATTTTATGATCAGGGCTCTAGTGGAGGGGAAGGTCCTCATTGTGGGAGGATGAGCATGATTTGTTGGAGGGTGTGGGGAATTGTAGGAAGGACTTTAGAATCATTATTATTCTATAATTTTTATTAGTTAAATTTTATTTTAAATTGATAAAAAACCTCTGAGAATATTTAATTCTTCATTTTGGGTTATGTGATTAACATTACATGTAAATATTTCATGGTTTAATACTTTATATGTGCACTACTACTATAATAATTTATTTATTATTTAGTTGTTGTTTTTTGTTTTAATCACATTCTTTTTATACTCTTTTGATTTCCGGATACTAAGGGAATAGTTTACCTTTATGTTCCCCTTATACATCATTTCTAATCAGTAACCGTTTATATATGGTTAGACACGTATGTGGTCTTTTGAAATTCCAACCATAACATATTGATTCGGGATGAGGTGTCACAAAATATTATCATATAATCTTGATCTCTAATTACTTTCCTTTCCATGAAATGATTTTTTAGTGGGTAGAAAGGAGATAAGATGGTAGAGACTTGGTCAGGGGAGTTGTACCAGTGCCTAACACGCACAGTATAGTGGACCTCTGAGACTCAATGAAAGTAGAAATTGATTTTATAACTCTTTTATGTTACCCTTGATTTAATTCACCATAGGTGATGTACATGATATTGATATGCCTTTTTTGGAATATTTGTATTTTCATTAATCATTTCTACGTATGTAGGATAAATTTATATATTCATGTTTCTTACATTAATTATATCCAAAATAATTGAAATTCTTATAAAATTTAATGATATAAATTTTGGGTGAATTATTTAATGCATTATTGTATTTCATCCTAAGTATTTTATGCTTAAATTTATTTATATGTATGTGACTAATGTCATGGTACCAAAGGGTTATCATAGTCCTTGGGTAGTTCTCAAGGAATCATTCCATTCTCTATGGGTATCCACTTAGGTTCAACCATGTTGTAAACCCTTATATGTGGATGTGATATATTATTGTTTTTTTGGTTTAGCAATCAGATTTTCATAAGGCCTTTCATGATATTTAAATAAAATTAATTATTCAAGATATCTTGAATAATTGATTAAGAAGTTTGATTAGAATGACCCCACATTGTGGGAATTCCCAGTTTCACCACCAATTGCATAAGAGGATATAAATGGGTAAGATCTAGTGGTTTCTCCAATAGCTCAAGATATACAAATGATAAATTTAAGAATCTTCCAACTAGTACATTTTTAGGGAATATGATCACATAGGAGTGGAATAATAATGGTCAATTACACTCATAACTTAAAAAAAATAGCACCCCAAGCCATCTAGGGCGTTAGAGGTCCCTCAGATAAAGAGGACTAGATACGTGTGAATGAGGAGATATATGATTTGTTGGAGTCATAAAAAAATTAAAAGATTAATAGTATGACTTTTATGATTTAGGGTGTTGATGGAGAGTGGTGGGAAATTATCCCTCAAGATGGTATACATTATGGGATGACATGTAAAATCATCAAGGACCACTTATTCAAGGATTTATTTCATGATGCACTAATCATGGACCATTCCTCGGAGTTTTTTGAGAGTTAACATGGGACGATATAAGAGTATTCCCACTCAATGTATTTCACCAAGTTGGTTATATTTAATCATATTTTATCTTGGAACAAGTAACAATAATATTGGAAGTTTTAGTTTGGCCTTTCTCTATAGGAGAGATGCTAGTCTAGGAGATTTGATTTGATAACCTATACAATAATGCTTAATAAGGCTCTAAAAATCGATAAGGGAATCATGGAAAATAGAGTTATAGTTCTTCTTACATATTCAACCAGATTGACTCTTTCTTTCTCTAGAATAGTTATCGTTTCTTATTGTCAGAATAAGAGACATAATCAAAAGGATAGACATCATGGAGGTGGTAGATAGTTATAGATTCAAAAAATGTTCTTTGACTCCCTCTATAAAAAATAATTATGTTGGGTGCTATAACTGTTGGAAAATGGACATCATCTCAATGACTATCTTATTTCTATTAATACTATTTACTAATGTGGGAATACTATAAAAATAACGTTTTTTTCTAATGATTCATGGATCAATATAGAGAATTAAAGAAATGGTGTTGGTGGAGGGCCTCAACATCATGTGCAGAACCCAATAGGGCTGTGAATCAAGTGACTCTAGGGAATTATGGATTCATCACTGGCAGGGTATATATAGATAATTAGGCTCAAGTTGAAGGTGGATAGGGACCTTAAATTTTTTTAGGTATGGTCCTTATTTATTTATTAATCAATGTTTCTTTGTTTAATATAGGAACATCACATACTTTCATATCTTCTTAAGATTGTTCTGGGTTAAACATAATGGATAATTTCTCTTTTTAGATTTTATAAATAAATAAAAACTTAGGAAATAAAATGGATTGTCTTCATATATATATATATATATATATATACCTCTACACCCATGAAATCAAGTGAGCCAGCTTGAGGATATGGTCGAGGCCCCCTCCCATAATGCAGGGTTGAGCTAGCTCTAAGGTCATATAGTTGGGAACATTTTTGATAATCACTTAGAATTTATTTAAGTGACCATTTCATATTAGAATACATTCCAATCAAATTATTATTCAAATATTCAATATTTAAAAATGAAAAAAATTATTTTTCATGGACTTTTGTTTTTTCTTGGCATTCCAAATACTATTCCACCTCAAAAATAATTCTTATAAAATTTTAATACATTTTAAATTTAGTTATATTACATTGAAATTATAATACTCATGGAAAATAATAATTTTCATTGTCTTCTAATCATCAACCAAATAAGGGATGCCCACTTATTGTAACATGGTGCACTCTCTAGCACATGTCATAAACATTGAAGATCAGTTTAATAAATCATCATATTTACATAGATAATTTTCAATGTATGACATATAATTCCATAACTTGAATACATAACAATTATCCATTTATAACCATTTCATCCACCAATAATTAAACAGACACATATTTAATCATCATTGAAAATAAATAAAACACAAGAACCAACACTGAGAAGTGGTTTCATGCTTCCAAATCCTCACTATTTTATCAATTCAACACCCCAATGCCAACCATAATGTGCTATTATACCCTAAATCAAATTATACCACATGTATAAAAATCCCATATTATTCTTAATCCTTTGTTTCTATTTAAAACCACCTCATGATTAGCTCATTCTAAACTAAGTAGGATGTTCGAAAGTATGAACAACCTTTATACCATAAATTATACCTCATGACATCAAATTTCATTCCAGTAGACCTAAATGAAATTAAGGTCACTATTTTTGGAAACACATATGCACTATATCAACATACTATTATAGATTTAAAAAACATATAAAATGAAACTAGAATCCATCATGGCCCTAGTAAATATGTACCCTGTAAGTTAATCCATTACAATCTAAATATACATACGTGGTATGAAACACCAAAGTGTTGGCGGTGAAGAGGAAGAAGTCTACAAACTTTTTCCTCACTAACCTAGATGTTGTAGAAAACAATCATACCTAAAATATTGGTCTGCTAGCTACCCACCTGAATCATGCGGTTAAGCATATGAATTCATAAAAAAATAAAAATAAATAACACACACAACCACACTATGGTGAACTAACCATACATAGACTCAATTACTATTATCATCTGACATGACACCCCACAACTTCTCCTTAGGCATAGGGAAAAAGAATTATAACATGAACACAAGAATAAAGATTCATTACCATTATCCATTTTCACTTAGTAAATTCATAATTACCATTAATAAATTATAAAATCAATTAAAATTCAATTTTAGACAATTCAATTCATTACAAGCCAATGTTATTTCATAATTCACATTAAAATTCCAATATTTCCATCCAATTCTCCTTAGAACATTCCTTCTAAAAATAACAAGGTTACTATCATTCTTCATTAACAACATCAACATTTATCTCATGAGTTAATTATTAATTTTTGTGCCATTTCATAAAATAGTTATTTTAGTACTTGACATGAAAAGACCAAAAGAAATATGCACTCCCCATATATAACCCAACTATAATAGGTAGTTATAACCTATAAAACTACCATTTGACAATTATATATTATAGAAAAAATATTTACAGATTGGAAATACCATATCTCAACCCTTTCCCATCTACTAAAGAACCACTCAACACCTTAATCAATGAAAGGAAAGACTAACTCCCAACCTACACTATCTATCCAAATGTCAACCTCATATTAATAATAAGAAATAAGTAATCCACACACTCAACTTGTATTATCCACCCATTTAAAAAATACACTCATCAAATCACTAGAAGGATCTACTAACATTAATCACACATTCATACCAATAAAATGGATTTTCATTACAATAAAAACTTGTTTAAACGAAGGCCATAAAACCAATGTACACAATTATATATAAAATAATAATTGGCTCACTCAACCACACAAATTTATCAACAGAAAAAAGCATTTCATTACCAACATAAATTTATAGATTCATTACTTATGGTTTTGAGTAATTTGAAACCTATTATCATCATTTATGAATAGCTTATAATCAAACAGAAACATGATTGAAGTATTACATTTATATTCAATGGCTCTCAAGGAATTAAGGTAATAAAATTATCATTTTACTTTAAATAATTATATCATTTACCTGGATTTAAGTTATTTATATAATTTCAAGCCCATAAACCATGTTAATAGGTAATAACAATCACAATATAATATATATAACACTATCAAGAAAAAATCACACGGCATAATTAACATTGTATCAACAATTGTGATAAAAAACCCTTCCAATTGATTATTAATTCCTCTTATTATCTTTAATTAGTTCAATTACATCATTAACCAAGTAAACTAATCCATTATACATTCTTATTGACACATAATATGAATGTAAAATTAAAAAATCCATAACATCGAGTTGAATCATTCACTATCTTTGGGTATTAAGGGACATAAAAGAATAGATATAAAAATACCTCTCACTCAAGGGACTCATGACGCAATTGGAAATCTCAAAATGGATAAACCATTAGAAACAATATAAATCCCCAGTATAATTAATGTAAACCAAATTACATAGATCCGAAACTGAGAATATGAGAGAGAAAAATCAGAAAGTGAAAAAGAAACTCAGCCTGGATAACCAATAGATGATATCTAGATGATGTGGGATAAAACCCTGTAAAAGGATATTTAAAGTCACTATAATAGGCCGTTGGATCATTAAAGTTTTTAAGGAGAATGAAAAAAATGGTTGATTCAAGTGGGTCCAAAATTTATATTGAATCAAATTTTAATAGAACAAGGTGCAACCCCCCATGCCCATACTTTTTCCCCCAGGTGTTATTAAAAAATACGGTGCATCAAGGGTGACTATGTTATAAATATTTAAACTTATAGAATCCATCTAATAATTTTTACATATCACTCCCTATACAACAACCCCAAGGAAATTATGTTTCATAACCTACACACTACACTAAAATAGTTTCTAATATAATAATCAGAAGGAGGTCTGATCCCTAGGGCTCCATGATGCAACTTATGCCATTTCCATAACTACCCTTAGATTGATAGAGACACCAAAATCCCCTATCTAAATCCTCCATGTGAAAATTACCTCATCCAAAATGAATATACCATTTATAAACTACCCCATGAAATAATCTGAAGGACCACACTATATAAATCTCTTAAATTTAAAAACACAACTCAAAATGTGTCTTACCCTTCCATCCATTCCATACACCCATAAACACCAAAAAACCATATGTATTCTTTGGAAAATATAGGACCTCATAGTTTTTACCATATTATCCATGAACACTCTCCAAACTATAACTTTATAATTCATATTCGGTTGGGTACAAAGCATAGAATACATCAAACATCCAATTGTCGAGGCACATGGAAACATCTAAATATACTAAACCTATACCTTTGTCGTTTTTATTTATCCATAGATAACTGAAAACTAAATTATGATAGAATATAAGCTCTATTTTTTTTACAGTATTCTTAATCTAGGGAAGACCATTCCAATGTAGTCATCATGTGAAAACATCATGGTTCATTATATATGATGTCTTCTGATATTCATCCCTATAATAATTCTAGATTTATTAAGTTTCATCCCAAAATCATTATCAAATAGCCATTTTTATCATCAATCTACTACACACATTATCATATAATGACCACATTATCCATATAAAGAAACAATACAATGTATCTTTCAACAAAAGACTTGAAATAAAAACATTAGTCCAATTTTTTTATCTATTTTTACTCATGAATGCATAAAACATATTCTTCTATTACATAGGTTCTTTATTTAACTAATATATTATTTGAGAGTGTTTTCCCACCATGGAATATTTTACAGACTTAATAAATATTTAAGTTAATCTGTATAAATTTCCTCCTAAAAATATCAATAAATAAAATAAATCTACATATAATGATACTTACGATCTATATCTTACAATTCAATAATTCTGAGAACCACAAAAATGGTTGTGAGCTTCACTATAGGTGGGAAATTATTATTGAAACCATGATTTCTATAGGTTGAAATCCATCCACCAACAACCTTTCCTTGTATCACCTGTTTGAATCGAGCCCTTCCATATCAATGTAAACCCAATTATATGAAATTAATTCATTTATTATTTTAATTTTATCTACTAATTTTTTTTCAATCATGTAAATAAAATGTTTCCTCCTTTCTAACAATCTACCTATAACTCAACTCCTTTAACTATATTTATTTTTTAAATCCACTAATATCTTTTCATCTATCAATAAAAAATAGTATAACTATGATGAATACCTCTAAAAAATTATTGTCATCCTTTTTATCACCACATAATATTTAATGGATATGATATCAGGTACACCTTCAAGATCCACTTTGCTCTAGAACCCTAATTCATTATTCCTAGAATCAATTTAAACTACCTGATGGTCCTTGTATATAAAAGCTTCATTATATCCCTTCATAAATATTTTAATGAATATCTTTCTCCCATCACACCATAATTTATATCCAATATTCTTTGCACCATATTCATTAAACTAGAATCTGTAATATTTTTCATCCAAGGTTCCCATTATCTAAGAATCAATATGAATGTTTTCCAAATAAGAAAAGTCTCATAAATGAGGTAGTCTAAACCACTTCCCCTACCATATATCTACTATAATTGTTTATCTGATTATCATTTATTGAATTATGTAGATAAGATAAAATTCTATATTCACAAACACTATAAAAACTATCTTTGAGAGACCTGAACAACACCTCATACCCCTACCACATTCATTAATATCCTTACTCATCTTCTCATCCATAATGTTTTGGTTTGGTATACATATAAGAGTCCACTCCCATTAAAAAAATATTTTTTCCAGAAAACTTATAACACTTTATATTTTTGTACTTATTTACATTTTCAAGACTTAGGCATTTCAAATATCATCTTAACTAATTCTCTACTAGAGTTCATTACTTCTAAATCATTTAACAACACCAATTTTTTTTAGATTGTAATCCCAAAACATTCACGCAGATTCATCCATAAATTTCTCATAATATGTTGACCCTTCTTTTTATTGTATTATTGTAGGCCTTTAAACATCATTGCTCTCTAATTTCATCATTTTATCCATAAGGGTTTTGTATCCTTTCATAAAATAAATGACCTTTTCCTTTCTAAGGATACAATATTTACATATTCAAACATACACTTAATTTTATTTCATGTATCTTCATTACATTCTCTCTCATGATTCCTAACCTAAAATACCATAATTGTTAATATATAATAATTTTTATTGAATCAATAACCATGATGTTTTATTATAATTTAGGGTTCTATTATTTTCTCTATAATATATAACCATAGATACTCTCATAATTTTCCATGAACAAGTGGTGAATATGGTGATAAGTCATACCACATCCAGTTTCTTAACTAAAAAACATTCCTTATCAACTCATGAAATGTTTCTCACATTATTTAGATTTATCAAACAGACATTGTTTGTTTTGATCCATGAATTTCCATTTAACAAAAAACTATAAAGGTATACCATTAGTAGTGTATACCTTCCATAATTTTGTTAAAACTTATTTATTTAGAAAATACCTCTTTCATGGGGAATGGAAACATGATCTTAATTCTAAAATAAAAGACTCTAGGGGAATATCCACTATCAATATTAAAACATCACTATTTCTATCAGTTTTTTTCATTGATTAATTAGTTCAAGGTGCCTTTCTTTTATCTTTTCACTATTTCTTCACATTTAATTTTTTATAAATTTAGCAGGTATGAATATGACACTTTAATTTTTAAAAAATATTTTCACATGAATTATATCATTATTACTACTTTTTTCTTATACAAAAATAGAATACTTTATTTTATGTGTTGATCATGAGATGAGAATCATCCCAACCACATTCATTAAATTCATTCACTAAGGATTAAATCTTTCACATCATTAAAATTAAATTATATATTACTCTAAAAATTCTTCGTGGATATTATTCTATCTCTAACTATTATGTAAAAAAGAATAAAAATCAATAAATTTATCTCATCATTTAATATAATTACCACACAAATAAACTAACATGTGATGCTATAGAATTTAATGTTGTAATCAATAAGATTCTTCCATTTAGTCATCTTTATATTTTAGAAATATCACATAAAGTTTACCTTGTTTGAAATATATTTATTCTTATACATATTTCTATGAACATTCACAAATCCTGTCATTATAGTCATCACACTAATGTTGTATATCACAATAATTTCTAATATAAGATAAACAACACCATAAACCTACCAATCTTATATTCCATACTCTTTCATTTCCATCGTGGATGGTTTTAAATTGATGAAGAGAAATTTTATCTTCATGGGATAAAAGACCACTATCTATATTCCTTATAAATAAAAGTAATATCGATAAAAATGATTGACTCACACCTTTCCTTATTATATACTAATAATTAAATTTTTAAAAATATAACATCAGTACTCTAAACATTAGATATAATACAACATATTATGGAAACATGGGGAAAACCATTTAAAAAAATGACCATCAATATAGTCAATAAGAGGGAAAAAATAAATTGAAGAAGAATATACAAATTTTCATGCTTCTAGAAGAATCATTATATCTATGGAGAAGGAAAAAATTGTTTCTTTTGGGAAAACATTGTAGGGACCATAAATTTTCACCAACCCTATCTTGGAAATGAGATAATAAAATAATGTGGTTATATTTTATCCCTTATTTCTATAGTTCCTAGATCCAAAAAATATAATATAATATTATAGTACAAATTTTGGTAATGACTACACTACTAAAGTTATCATACTAAAAAATTCAACACTACTAAAATTTTTATGTAAATAATTTCCATAATGTTATAGTACCCACAATAAACATCATTTATTAGCTTTACTAAAATGTCATCTCTTCAACAGTTCCCCTAAAATTTGATGATTGAGACTACATGTGAATCAATGTATGTATGGTAAAAAATTGGATAAAGATAGCATGATTTTATGGGTAAAAAAACACATTTTATTTATTTATTTTAAATTTTGAAAAAATTAATAAAAAAATATGGGGATATTGGGTCGGGTCATACTGAGGATTCTTATTTTTTATTTTTAATAATAATGTTGTTTTGTTTTTAAATATTTGAATTTGTTGCACATATAATTAATATATATAAGTAAAATATTATATATATTTAAAAAATTAAAATTAAAATTGTTTGGGTCGGTATGGAATGGCCCCTTCCTTCGGTATATTTCATGGATCCTCATATATAGGGGGAAAAATTAATTAAAAAAACATAAAAAAACATCATTGGAAGGAGGAATGACCAAGGTTGGACCGACCCAACCCCTCCATCATTCATCTTCAAATAGAATATATATAATATATATGAAATGATATATTGTATATATTTTATATATGTTAATATATATATGAATATATTAAATGTCACAAAAATGCTTAAAATGTCAAAATAAATAACATTTTATATATTCTTAAGGGTACTCAAGGTCTGTCAGCAGAGTTAGAAAAAATATTTATTAAACTCAATGAATTTTTATTTTAATAAACTTTAAATTATTTAATATTAAATACAATATATATAAAATTTTATACATTTTATATTTATAACATTTTTAATTATCATTACCTATAAAAACTGTGTGTGTTTGGATTTAGTTATTTAATTTAATTCTTTTATGTTTTTAATTTGAAAATGTTATTAAAAAATATTGTTTATCGAATAATCATATCTCTCCCTCTATTAAACTTTTATAAGGGTATTTATGAAAATATTTAAATATTAATTATATTTCCCACATTGCGAGTTCCCCTCACATATGTGTAGAAATAAAAAAGTTACATATAGAGGATACCAGATGAGATAGTTCAAGTGACGAGCTAGTGACCAGCTAAAACAATGGAAAAATGTAAGAGAATATAAGATGGTACAAACAAAGTTGAGATAGACACAAGTATTTACTTTTCCTAAGGTCTAGTTTACTTTAGTATTGATCATTAAACTAACTAGTATAATAAATATCATGACCATTCACTTATATTTATATTTACATGGTTAATTTTTTTATATGGTTGTGATATCATAGTTAAGAAAATTAATAAGTTTCCAGCCAACAAAAATAATGGAATGTTTATATTTTGATTTAATTAATTCTATACATTCCTGAAATTGAAAAATAAATAATCATAATTATAAAAACTATATTTCATTCTTTAATATAGTATTATCCATCAAAGGAATTGTTTTATGTTTGTCAATTTCCTAATATTATTTAATTTAGAATAGAAACATAATTTGACGCAATAGTTAGCTAATAGGAAAGTTAATTTCCAACTATGAGTGAGTGTAAATGATCATGATGGGTTAATTTAACCCAAGTAGCATTATGATAAGTAACAACACCAATTGGTTAAAATTAGATGAATTATAGAGTAAATTATTGTATAATATTTAAATACTAGAGATCCCACTAAACATATCAAGGATATATAAGTTATTATAGTTTACAAGAGTAAATACTACCTAAAAAACTTTGATAAAAATCATGTCCATATTCCATGATATAAGAATTAAAAAAGGTACAATTTACACCAGAATATCTTAGACACTATATATTCTATATCAAGTAATGATAGATACTGAGGTTTGATAAAATATTATGAGATAAATTATTCACTTCTCAATAATGTGTTATTTTTAATAAAAATAAATTAATAAATAATATTATTTCATTATTTGTATAACATGGAATGAAAAAACATGTACTCATTATCTCTATGATCTATTTTGGACAAAGTGAATGTCCTTATATAAATTTCAAGGAGTGGAACAAGAACATGAACATTGTACTAATAGAAGGATGGAAATATTATATACTTGAATCCTCAGTACCTTCTGTGCCACATTATAACCAATGGGGATAGTAAATATGTCTACTAGAGACATGGTATTGATGTATTAGATAAAAAACATTTTTCTTTCATCGATGGAAAGTGAGATATAAAATAAACAAAATGACAAAATATGCATTCCATGAAAACATCATCACTAAGTGATTTACTTGGATAGAGATGGAAAATAGATATATTAAATCTATACATAACTATTGACATGAAAATTAGGAGAATGATTCCCTATTATACCTAATGTACTCAAGATGTGACAGACCATTGAAAAATTGAAGAATTCATGATTCACTCTAGATATGGAGATGTCTAAAAATCTCATTTTATCTAATCTAACTCAATATTTATAATGTTTTATTATCAATTGAAACATAAATAACCTGGAAAAAACATACATGTATCTTTTTTAAATTATTTACAAATAAGATAAATATATTAAGAAACATAAAATTCGTATCTGTTTTAAGAACACAAAATAGGGAATGGTTATGATATCATTGATAGAGTTAATATAAAATAGTTATAAGGAATGTTATTATGTAAAATTAATGATTTATATGAAGATAAATTTATTTTAATTTTTTTATTTCTCATATCTTAAGAAAGGACATTGTGGAATCACTATAATGTAGTGATGGCGAAAGTGGAAGCTTCAAATATTTTTTTCATTAAATGAAATCTTTTTAATTATACAAGTTTTATGTTTGATATAGTTTATAACACATAAATGTTTATCTATATACATTAAACTTTTATATTATGATAAATTTTGGAAGTTGATGTGGATTTTCAAGTTATTAAAGGAGCATGTCTTACCTATATAAATTATGGGAGCATAGATTTTAATATTTCCCTATGGAATAATTCTCAAAATTATCAATTGTTTTAAGGTATTTATTATAACAATAACGCTCTTTATCTATCCAGAATAGAAATAAGTGGATTTTTTACCTATTGAGAGATAAAAGGGATTCATATATTAAGCCGAAACATATTAAAATAATGGTTGGAATATAATCTTGAATATAAAAATACTAATTTGGAAATTAATGATGAACTAAGTTCAAAAGGCATAGTGGGAAATATTCATATTGTTTCTTTCTTTTAGTTATGACATTAGTATATAGAAATATATCCAATTTTATGAGGTATATATCATATTCTTTTTAAAAATAAATAAATATAAAAGTGATTTCAAATTATACATTGGTAAGAAGATAAATAAACTCTGATCAAAGTGACGTGAATAATATCTTAAACAAGATGTCATTCATCTTTATTTATGAAATTACTATATAGACCTTTTATGAAAAATAATTTAAAATTGTGACATAAAATGTTCTTCCAACTAAATTGATAAATAGGATATTGTACATGTTAGATTATAATATAGATACCAATACTATCATAATTTTTTGTGATGTGATTCATTTTGTAAAATTAATTTTAAAGGTAAACTTGAATCAATAGATAATAAGTGAATCTTTATAAATTATCCTAAACTAGTGATAAAATATTTCATATATAATACATTGTAAACAAAATTTTATAATATTTAGATCACCAATATTTATATAAATTTATAACATCTAAAAAAGAGACATTGGGAGAATGGTATACTTAAAAACATTCAAAGCTAATGATGTGAAAGATACATAAAATAAAGTGCAGATACAAATTTAAAAAACCTTATGTGAATATATTTTCCAAAGAAAAATACTGTATTTTTATACTAAGAAATTTATAGATATATAGTTATTTTGTGTTATTTTATTCAATAAACATGACATGTTTATCATTGATAATAACAAACATTTATTCTATAATTAGTAAATATCAAAATATCATGACAATTATTTTTGGTAGAAGGATATAAAAAAAACACATTCTTGAATGGAAAACATATTGAAAATGCTTATATAAAACAACAAAAACGATTTTTGAATCTCAAGGATTCAAACATGGTATAAAAGTTTCAAATAGAAATTTATTTAATAATTAAAACATTACAGTCAAGGTGTGTTCATTTGGTGAGATTATGAGATAATATTATATCATTAAAAATAAATATGATCCTTATGTATATAAGAGTTCTAATAAGAATGTTTTCATTTTCGTAGAGATATATGTTGATGATATATTATTAATATAATGGAAGTATCAATCTTAAATCCAGTTAATAAAATAATAATAAAGTTTTATCCATCAAGGAATTGGATGGAGTCAGTATGATTCTAGAGATCCAGATGCATAAAAATACATCCAATAAGGTTTTTGGTATCAGTAAAAGATCAAATATTTAAAATTTATTAAAATATAAAATATAGAAAAATCATGATGGGATTTTTTTGTATTTCCCAAGTAATAAATAAAAATTAGTTTTCTAAAATATTTAATAATTGGATCTTTTAGTTATTCCATGTTATATACTCATAATTCTAGGATAAATTTTTTGATAATTAGTTAAAACAATCTTAAAGTTAAAGAGTTATTTATATTATATGTTTGTAACATATAGAGGAGTTATGAAACTAGTTTGATGTGTTAAAAATATAGTTTCTATAAATATTAATTTGATATGAGATCATAGTTAGGATATTTATTCTTTAGAGAGAAATATAAACACAATGTGTCTTCTAGTTTCCAATTCAAAAATATCCAGTTATATCATTACATCTGATATAGGTAAATAAGTATAATGTATATATTATGGAAATATACACTCTTGAAAATTTTATGTAATGAATATTAAATCAGTTTTAACAATTAAATCTCTTATTTAATTGTGATAGTTCCAGTGACTAAAGACATACCCCTGAAGAAGCTTCCATATCCTGAAATGATAATTAGTTGAGAAATTTTTTCATTTAGATTTATTAACAGTTTATGTTTATAGAATATGGTAACTTAGAACTATTATTTTTTTATTTTGGAAAAAAATTTCATTTATTATATTTGGTATATGAATTCATATCCTTATAAAATTGTGTTAAATATTTTATAAAACATGAATGTGATATTTTTCATAGAATATATACAACAAAAATAAGTTATAACAGTTACCAATATAATGAGAACATATGTATTCTAGTATAATATTTTATAAATACATTATATGGTATATATATATATAATAAGGCACATATGATGTCTGAATATTTGGTGACAGGGGCTCAAATTCATTGAGACATCATATAATAAATTCCACACATGATGGTTTCTTAGAAATGTGGTTATGAGGATGAAAATAGTAAAAAACCTATTAAGAACCAACCTTAAACAATCCATAAATTATATATTTATAAAATATATTCCTTCATTGAATTTTTAGGATCATTTAATTTTTGGGTTTTAGATAATTAGTTCATAACTCTTACATAACAAAACAGTATATCAAAAAGTGGACACTTTCACCCAGTATCAATTTTTCCCGCAAGAAAACATTTAGAATAAAAATGTTTTCTTTTCCTGACACATCATAACAATTTTCATTTAGACCTCATCATTGTCCCTATTTATCCTTAAAAACCTATAAAAACATTTTAAAATGTGGTATGGGAATTAAAATATCATTTAGAGACATAATAAAAATAAAGAAACCCATTAGTCTGGTTGAAAACCATGAAAAAAATAGAGTTTTCCTTTAACGTTATAATAATTAAGATAAAAATAATAATTTAATTACACTTGAAATCATTATTTCAAAACAATGATTTTAACAATTTTTTTTACAAAATCAAAATGGAAAAATCATAAACAATGGTTTTTCATTGAAAACATGATATCCCATGAAAGAACATTATTAAAAACATACCTTTTTACCCAAAATGGTATAATTATTTCCTTAAAACAAAAGCTATTTAGATAACATTTGAAAACTAAATACTTCCATGAAATATCATATGTAATCATATAAAATTCATGTAGATTCCATAGGAAATCATCTTCATATAACCCTTACAGGAACCCTAATAATTAAAATTACCATACAACTACCTTTCAATATAATAATATGGAGAACATAATCCATACCAAATGCACTAGAGTGATATATTAGTGCTAATAAATCATAAAAAACATCCAAGGGACATAAATTGTATAAAATACATATAATATTTCACATCCATCACCAAACTCATTAAAATATCCTTTTAAACCCAAAAGTAAAAAAATATCTATGTATTGATATATCCATTTTATTTGAACAACAATTTACAAAACAAAAAATCTCAGAATAAATTGAAAAAGGATTTTTTTAATTAAATAAAAAATATAATCATATAAATTAATCCATAAAAAAAATAATAGTCACAACAGGGGTATAATAAATTATTTTAGTTTACTTTAAAATAGAACATTCCTTTTTATTTTTGTCAAATTGTTTTGTATAAAATATGTAAAAAGGTTCACTTTGGAATACTGTAAAATAAATTAAAAATTCATATAAATTTTTCTTTTAAATTCATTTATGTTCATATAAATACATTAAATGTTTTTTAATAATATGGACAAGGAAGAATAATATTTTTCAAAAATCATTAAAATATTTAAAATGGGTTTTTTAAAGTATAACATCCCATACAATGAGTCCAACTCATCCGATACATTATTTATGTTCCCAAATAATAAATTTATGTGAATTATTTAATTTAATACTTTTTTTTAATTTTATTATTCCTTTTATTTTTATTTATGTGAATTTTATATTCAATTAAATAATAATTTATGTTCATGTTGGATGCTTTCTTGATATTCATCACATATGCCCAAAGTTACGTTGGTAGGACGAAAATTGTTAGTGAGGTCATTACTAAATCATAAATAGAGTAAAATTAAGAATTATTTATAATATATATTATTAAATTAATCTTTTAAATGAAATTATTAATGATATTTGTTAAAAATGATCTAGGTTAAAATCATGCAGACTATATGTTTTACGTACGCATGAGTTAGATTTCCATTCTACAAAGATCATTATGGAGAAAAGTTTGTGTTATTTTTTCTTTGAATAATTATAATTATATCATAAATATAATATTAACTATTTAAATAAACTTATTTATATTATCCATATGATGTGGTGATGATAAAATAATATAATTACATCATGGAGGTGGTAGTCTACACGTACACTTTAATGACAAAAGAATTTATCAATGAATAGAACGGTAAACAATTCGATGATATATTATCTTACTATAATGATAAATATGTCCTTAATATCATATATATATAATAAATCCATCATTATATCCATCCATTAGAGGTGGTAATGGAAAAAAAATTACATCGGTTCATGACGTGATAATCCATCATACACATGAATGATGGTTTCAATTACTATTAGATGGACGAAGGAGATGAATATAGGTTATTTAATTGAAATAATAATATATAATTATATTTCAGATAGTTATTCTATAATATTAGTTTGGTTGGATAATATTTTTAGGATATAAAAGAATAAATAAAACTAAAACATTCAGTTTAAATTTATACCTCTTCCTCAGAAAATCACCTTTTCATTACACATTAATCCCTCTAAGGATAGTATTATGCCAAAAAAATACCTCAAGAATTATGGGAAGTATTCTATGAGTTATTTGGGTATGTATTTTCAGAAAAAATGGCACATGATGTATTTATAGAATATGATAGGGGATGCCCATTTTTTTATGAGAGCATCATTCTTCTAATTTTTTGAAGTATTAGATTAATATAAATTAATTTTCATGGAAAAATGAATCCAAAATAATATATTTATAATATATAATTATGGGTTAAATTACCATCATAAAATAAAATTTGGACATATTTATACTATTTTTTTACACTTATCATTTTTATTTTAATCCCAAGTTAACCTTTTTTACAATTACAATGATAACAAAGTTGTTTACTCTTTATGGGTAATGATTCTTTCAATAAAAAAAATATTTACCCATAAATGAACTATGTTCGATATTTTAAACCATATACCATTAAAGTTTCAGAATATATAATTTTTAGGAATGTTAAATCATTTAATAAAATATTATTTATTATAAAATAATATTAATGTTATTATTGGAATTATTCATTTAATTTGACTACGAAAAAAACTGAAAATAATGAAATTATAATATAATACTTTAAAAAATACATAAAATGTTATATTTAAATACAAAATTCATGAATAATAATAATTAATTCTATTTATATTAATTTTATTAATTTTAATTCATTTATTTTATTTTTTGATTAATTGAATAAATATCAGGTCCTAGTTGTGTCAGAATTTATGATAATTATGTAATCCATAAAAATTATACATAAATCATGATGAAAAAAATAAGTAATTTTTATTTATTTTTCTCTTTATAATTTAACATAATTGGTTTTTTTCCAAATCAGAGTATATTATAGATATTGAAATCAAGAAACTAAAATTTTCGACTTTATCTTTTACTTAAGTATCATAAAGTTCAAAATCACATTCAAATGAAAAAATTGTCATATATTCTAATATTAGGCGATTATGGAATAAATATAATCATAAAATTAAATAAATACAAGTGTCAGTTTCATTTTTATGTCATTATCATGTTATTTTTAACATTAATTAACTCATTTACCCATACCATGGAGTTAATTAGTCACTATGGTTACTATAAAAAATGATCAAAATAAAAGGGGCCTCTTAATGAAATTTTTAACCATATAATTACAAATATATAATCCATTTTTAAATAGTTAATTTATACAGTTAACATAATTTAATTTAAAATAAATCTCACAAAATATGATGAAATGATGATTTTTCTAAAAAAATTTCTATTTAATTATAAACATGTTTTTATAAATAAAATAAAATAACAAATTCATTAAAAACAACATAATTTGATTATTGGTATTCAAAAGGAACTAATATAATTTTAAAACTAATTTAATATTAAATTTTACTTTGTAATAACTTTTAAGGAAAATACATTGCTAATGTGCAACAACTCGTTAACTTTCTGATAGGTAAGTTCTAAACCATATCATGGTTTTCTTTTTTCATTGTCCAGGTAGGGTCATGAATGTTTTTGGAGGATACCGATAATGGTGAAATTAGATATTTGTTGTGTTCTCAACTTTAATCAATCGTTTTTGTATCTTTATGAAGAATTTCACACTCTGTAATATGGTTACAAGTCATGTAAATTCTAAATAAAATGGAAATTCATTTTAAGCAAGAGGTGATGGGTTTTTAGAGATTATGGAAATTTTCAATTTCACGACCAGTAATGGGATTACATGTCACAGAATACCCTAAGAAATGTTTATAAAATAGGTTTCTTGGCTGAAATTTCTTATTCCACTTTTCAATATTTTTGGCTCTTGGACCTAGAGCCTTCCCCAAGAAATTTTGACTACCCCCAACCCCTCCAAACTTTTTCATTCGGTTATTGAACATTGCGGTGATTATGATGTGTCTTTCGAGGTAAGCGTCCTTTATGAATCTCTTCCAATTTCTCTATTTCTTCCTTTGGGGTTGATGGATCATCTTGAAAATTATGGATCTAAAATTTTTGTTATTGGATTTCATTATATGGTTGAGTTCCTAGATCTTCTAGCACCTTTAGTCTTGTTGGTGGGTTTCGTTGAGAGCCTTGTCTTTTTGTAAAGAATGTAGGTGGTTCCATATTTTTTTACCAATTTAATAAACCTTTAATTTCCTGATTTAAATTTAGTTTGATTTAAAACACAATTTCTCAAATTTGATATATTGATTTTGATCATTTTATTAAAAACAAATTCTTGTAAATTGGGGTTTTAGTTTTCTTTGGAAGGAAATTGGGGAAAACCCCATTTCTATTTAATTAATCTGTATTGGTGTAATGGATGTATGTTTTTTGAAAAATTACATTTTTGAAAATAATTATGGAAATTTGATTTGATGGAGAATTTTGAAAAAGCACAATTCCAATGAATTGTGGATTTATTTATGAAATTGATGGATTTTCTTTGATAATTAAATTACTAAATTTAATTGTAAATGATTATTGTGAAATTGCCTAAATTGGTTTCAAATCCTTATTTATGAATAGTGGATTAAAAATGGTTATGGTGGAAACCATGTGGTTTCATCTGTTTTAAAAAGGCATGTTTTTTTTGTTAAAAACATTTATGTGTTTTAAAGTGAAAAGTGCAATATTTTATATGGGGGATGAAATTTTATTTTTATTTAAGAAGTCATGAATTAAATTTCCCATCATATTTTATAATTGACCACTTCTAAGAATTAGATAGTTAAGGAGTTATTTTTTGTACTACATTATGATTTATAGTGTTCTAAAACATCATATTTTCACATCTCATTCCTTAGGTGATGGTGATGAGTCCTGTTTGACTTAGGCCCAAAGGGGAATATGTATACACATTCCATTTCATAATTTTGGGTCCCTATAGAATGGAAATATCATATCTATTTATCACATGAGCATTTTTCTCTCTTGTTTTTATTTAAAATGTACAATCCATTGGGTAAACTATTTTAAATGTCTTAAAAATATATATAAACTATTTTATATAATTGTGTTTATTTAAACCATTTTGTGAAAAGTGCCAATTTTTTAAATCACCCTTTTATTAAAGGTAAATTACATGTTTTAAAATGTATTTCCTTCTTTTGAAATCTGAAGCATGATTTTCTAATTTATTTCCATATTTTAAATTGTAAATCATGAATTTTTTAATAATATTTTGTAAATCCCAAACATATTTATTTGAAAATTGAAATCACATTCTCAGTTAATTTGAAATTGGAATATTTTAATGGATGTTTTGGGTTAAATACTAATGGTCTTCATCTCACACCCTACTTCTGCCTTTATGTTTTTGTATATTACCTTTTTCTAGGTTCAAACATTTTAAAATAATCTCTTGGAGGTGGATCTAGTTGTTGAACCTCGGAATTGGTGAGTTGTGTTCTTTGGGACTTGGTCGGTTTTACCTCTTTCGGTACTTTTTTTGTAGTACTTTGGGATTTATTACCTTGTTGACTTCTAGTAAATTACTCTTAGTGAGGTTTCTTGGGATATTAATATTGTTTTTTTTTATTTAATTATGTAATTTTGGTCGAAAACCCATTCCCTCATTCAGTTTGTGTGATGCCATTTGCTAGTCAATAACCCATGGGGATCAGGAATACCTTTCAGGATATGTCAGGACAAGATCATTTAATAGATTACTAGGGTAACCAGGTTAGTTCTTGATAATGTGGTATGAGATATAGATTGAGCATCTTGTCTTCAAATCTATATGCATTGTAAAATCTTGTCAATATGTAAAAGTTAGTAATAATTGATTATCTATACATCTCTCACCACAATGAAACTTAAGTCTCTATGGGTGTTTAGGGAAAGATATCTTGAGGATTTGTTCTTGTATTTTAACTTTTTGATATGGATAGATGAAATAAAAATCTTTTTTTTCTATCTATTGGGATTAATTTCTATTGTAGCTCTATTTGAGTGTAAAATTTGATGTCATTCATGTTGTCTAGTGATATTTTGTAACATAATGGCTCTAAGAATATGTGAGAATTAGAACCAAGAGGAAGCTACTCTTAAACCTCAGCGAGAGAATCATATTGTATATCTGAACCTAGTAGAGGTTATTTTGTGAACATTACAAGATCTAGGATAATGTCCAACTCCTACTCCCATTCAGAATCCAACTGTGGAACCTCAGAGGGAAATGTTGAAATTTAGTTCTCAAGAGTTACTTATCTAGAATTCAACACCATTTATGAGAGAAAATTATCATTAATAGTTTGAGTAATGGTTGAGAAGTTTGGAACTCTTAATTGGGTTCAATGACACACCGGTTGTGATCAATGTGATGTTTTTCACTTTTATTCTATAAGGGTTGAATAGCAGATGGTGGGACACTATAGTAATAGATAAAAATCATGAGGTCTTAGAGTGGAAGGAATTCAGGTTTCTTTTCACTGACTAATTCTATATAGAGTTGATACTATTTTTAAAATAAACTAAGTTCTGCAATCTCAAGAAGGTTGAAAAGACTATGATAGAGTACTCAAACCATTATTCTGAGCTCATGCATTTTCACCCGAGATAGTATCGAATTATTTGATGAAGGGATGAAGGTTTCATTTGGGACATCAACCAAATATTTTATCTCGTGTTTTCTTACTAAATATTTCTTCATTTTCTAATTTTCAAGATAGATTATTGATGTTTTAGATGGGCTTGTCTAATAGGTTAGGGTTATCAGGTGCTTCTTTTTCTCCCATTGGTAGTGTGATTTCCTTCAAGGGAATGTAAAAGCGCGATGATTTTCATGGTGGTTCTCCGTGGTAGTGTATTTCTAAACATCCTGAAATTCCTCGAATATGTATTTTTGTTTGATATCAGTGTGTCAATCCATGGAATGTAAATGGGGTTTTCACTGAATCACATAAGAACTATGGATGGTGAGAATTTTTAGGGAACTTGCAGCAATTCATCGATATTTATTCCACTACACATAGAGGAAATAGATCATCATATGCTCCTAAAACTATTGTGAAATCATATACTTTATGTGAAAAAGGTTCTAGGCACAAGTATACAGAGTAAAGATTTTTCATAGACTAGAAGTCTCCATAAGATGCAAATATGGGTCCAAATACTATGAGAGGTACCATTACTATTGATCTATCATTACTGACTGCTCTATTTGATACAATTGAGTCTCATTTTTTTATTTCAATCCATTTTTTAATCTTCTTAATATTCATATAAATATTTTATCTTGGGAAACTTATGTTACTACTACCCTTGGTATGAAGAGAGAAAAGGGTCTTCATAGTCTCTCTTGTGTCTTCTCTCTATGAGATGGCGAGCTTTCATGGAGTTTTCAAGTTCTCAAAATGAATCATTTTGACATCAAATTCAAGATGGATTGGGTCATTTATAATAAAGCATAGATTGATTGTTATCTTCTATGGGTATCCATTACTACTCCTAATGGTATGTATCGTGTCTTTAATGGAGAATGTGACCCGAGGATGAGCAGATCCAGACATTCTTATCCATCATTTGGGAAATTAATATAAATTTTTTTCCTTTGATCATGAGTATGAATATTTGACTGGGGATCTCCCTCTTGTTATCATCCAGTTTTGTGATGTGTTTCCTATTAACTTCTCTAGTTTTAAATCGATAAGGGATGTTAATTTTTCCACTAACTTAATTCCTAGTACTCCACCAATTTTAATTCCCTCATACCACATGGATCTAGATGAACTAAAGGAGTTTCGTTCCTTATTGGGTGATCTTGTATAGAAAGTCTTTATAAGCCAGAGCATGTCACCATGAGCAGTGTTGATTCTCTTTGATATGAATGATGACGGTTTACTCTGCCAATGCATTGATTACAGAAATCTCAATTGAGTGATGGTAATGAAAAAGTACGTTTTCCATGGATAGATGATCTATTTGATCATTTTAAGGGTATAATTGGTTCTAAAATATTTTTCTTTTCTCTGGTTACCATCGTTTATGGATAAAATAATTTAATATTTAGAAAAGAGCCTTTTGGAGATGGTATAACCATTATGTGTATCTTTTTATTCTCTTTGGTCTAACCAAGGATCCCATAGTTTTATAGCACTATTGAATTTTACTTTTCATATGTATTTAGATAATTTTGTGGTTGTCTTTGTGGATGAAATATTCATTTACTCTAAAACCAAGGAGGATAATGTACATCATCAGAGAAAAGTGCTATGTTTTCTAATAAATCATTGTCCCTATGATAATCATTTGAGGTGTGATATCTGGATTAGATAAGTGAAATTCATGGGACATGTGACATTAGCTCATGACATTTTTGTTGACCTGGAAAGGTGAAAAAAGTTATGACATGGGACAAACCCTTGTAATGTTTTCAATATTCCTAACTTCTTGGGTTTTTAATGATATTATCATCAATCGTTAAGCAGTACTCAAGGATTACTTCTATGATAACTGCTCTAACTTATAAGGCAGTAAATTCTTACAAGGATGAGAATTTTTCAGAATTCTTTTTTTAGATGAATCATATTTTGAATACTACGCCGGTGTTGAATCTTCCTAAGTTTGTATATGGCTATGTGGTCTTTTGTGATGCATTGAGTTCAAGCTTGGGTTTTGTTATTAGGCAGGGGAATTATGTTTTTGCTTATGTAAGTCATCAACATAGGACACATGAGAAGAATTATCCATACCATAACCTTGATCTAGAATATACAATGAAAGAACTTGTAATTTGGCACTCTTACCTTTACCAAGAATGGTTTTCCACGTATTCTAACCAATTGATCATGAGTTATATATTCTCTCAAAATTATTTGAATCTATACCAGAGGAATTTGGAAGAATACCTGTAGTCTTTAAACTTCGACATCGCATATACCCAGGGGAAAGAGAATGTCATTACATATGGTTTGAGTAGGAATCTTGTGACCCATGCAGTAAAAGAATATTTAGAGGATTGTAATTTGATGGATCCACTTCCATTGTTTCATATTAGAGTTTAAGAGAAAGGGGTTGAGGTTTCATTTTCTAGTGTTCAACTAACATCCACTATTATTGAGTTTATTCTCTAGGATCAGCAGCATGATTATGATTTAGTTATCATTAGATACTATCTTTATGATGGGGTGAATGATTCTAAGAGTTCATTCACCAAATATTGCATTCAGTGCTATTAGAAATTTTTTGGCATCTTCTTTGATAAAGAAATATGTGATAGGGTATTTCCATAGTGGCCAATGGGAATTTCACATAATAACAAAAAATATGTTCTATGATATGTGTTGGATGTTTTTGTGGTTAGGTATGTTATCTAGGATTACTGATTTTTTCTATCATTTCTATACATGATAGAAAGTTAAGGAAGAGAACTAGAAAACTTCACGTTTTCTTTATCCACATTTATTCATGAATTAGATGTGGGATTATATCTCTAAATACTATGTGGCTGGGTTTCCATGTACCTAGATAAGGGTTAATGTGATATGGGTTGTGATCAATAGGCTGAATAAATTGGATCACATTTTCCCCATTCCTGATACATCCAAATATAAGGAGTTTGTAAATCATGATTTAAAAGATACAGTTTATTTTCACGGAGTTCTGTAAGATATATTCTTTGATATGGATCCTAGATTCACTAATTATTTTTAGTGAGACCTTGAAGAGGCACTGGGAACTCAAACCCATTTGAGTAAGACATTCCATTCATAGTTTGATGGACAGACAGAAATAGCTATACATAATCAAGATTATAAACATCATGTTTGTGTCCTTGACTTTGGTGGGGATTAGGATGATCACTTGTGTTTTGTGGAGTTTTCTTATAAAAATATTTACCATTCCAAGATCAGAATAGATCTTTTTGAGGCCTTTTATGTTTTTCCTTGTCAATATCTATTGATTTGTTCAGAGATTGGTGAAAGTTCCTTGGTTGGGTCGTGTTTGTTGCAAGAGACGACAAAATTGATTCCGTTTATTTTTTAGATAATTTTGATGGTACAAATCCAATATAAATATTATATTGATCTTCACTATATACTATTAGAATATTTATTTGGTGACCATGTATTCTTGATGGTTTCACCCTAGCTGGGTCATCAACGTCTTGGTAAGAAATGAAATCATGCTGATAATTTTTTGTACCTTTCTAGGTTGTTGAGAATATAAGGAATGTTGTGTATCATTTAGCACTACCACCGCAAATGACATTGATAAATAATGAGATTTATGTGTCTTAGCTCCAAAAGTAACTTTCTCATTCATCCCATGTTATGATCTCGAGATATCCTGAAGTTAAAAATGATTTATCCATGATTAAATGACCAGCCCCTATAGTTGACTATGAAACCAAGGTACTTTGTGGGAGTAAAATACCATTGGATTGTGTGCTATGACATCATGGTTCATATTCTCATGAGATGTGGGGGAGGGAGACGCTAATAAAATAGTAATTTCCTCATATTTTTGGCATGAAAGCTTCTTCTTAAGATTTCTAGGGATAAAATGTTCTTAAAGTGGGGAGGATTTAACATCTTATTACCTTTCTGACAAGAACATTCTAAAAGTTTTCATGGTTTTATATTTTTTGTTATTTGGGTAGGGTCAATAACGTGTTTTGGGGTACCTATAATAGTGAAGTCATATTTTTTTGGATTCTCTTATTTAACAAGTTATTCCTGCATCTTGTAGAATAATTTCACGCCATATAGTATGGAGAATCATCGTGTAAATTCTAAAAACATTTAAATCCTTTTTATGCAAGTGGTGATGATTTATTCGAAAATTATAAAAAAATTAATTTTATGACATGTAATGGGGTGACACATCATGTAATACCCCAAGAATTGTTTTTAAGAGGATGCTCATGTGAAATATCTTTTCCCTCTTTTACATATTACATTCTCTCAACCCAAGATCCTTCCCCAAGGGATATTGAAAGCCTCCAACCCCTCCAAAAATTTCTATCAAACTATTGAACATTGTAGTGATCATGAGGTATCTTACTGGGTAATTTTTCTTCATGACTCTCTCTCTCTGTTTAACTATTCTGTTCTTGGGATTTGATGGATCATATTTAAATTCAAGGATATAAACTCAGTGTTGTTGGATCTTTTATCTTGGTTGAGTTTCTAGATCTTCTGCTCCTTTATTATTGACGGTAGGTCCCATTGATCACCTGTTTTTATTTCAAATGTATATGACATTATTGTAAACTATTTTACATGCTTTGAGAATTTAAATAAATTTTATTATTTATTTCATATTGAGAAAGGTTACATTTTTGAAAAGTACCCTTTTATTAATGGTAAATTTAATTTTGGAATGTATTTCCATATTTTGAAATGTGAATCATGAATTTCTTGTGTATTTCCATTTTTTAAATTGTAAACCATGATTTCTTTAAATATGATTTTATAAATTCCATATAAATTTATTTGAAAATGAAATAACCTTATCGATTAATTTGATATTGGAATGTTGTTATAGAATATTTGGGTGAAATCATACTAGGTTTTATCTCACACCGGACTTGTGCCTTCATGTGTATATAGATTATCTACTTTCAGGTTTGAGAAAGGTAAATGGATCTCATTGAGGTGGATCTAGATTTTATTATTTTACTATATTGAAAAATAATAAGTAGGACACATAACAAGAAAGATAGACCCACATGCATTAAAAAATAAAAAAGAGGTTCATGGGGTCTGAAGTAATGAAGGCCTAGAGAGTCGTATATGATAATACTCACACATTCTGGAGAATGAGATCCCATGCTGGAGTATGATATGAAACACACGTTATTAGAGGGTATTATTAACAGAAAGGAAGAAAAAAATTTCCCTCTCACTAGGAATGAAGTAGGCTAATCCAATTGTTAATGAGAGACTAATATCTCTTGATTTGATAAATTATAGACCATTTGCTTCAATGATCCCTTTTAGATAATTTTATACAATCATGGAATCAGTTTCAACCCTAATGAGGTTGATATTATCAATTTTACGGTATTGGAGACCTATAAAGAAATCACATGCCTTTGCCTAATGTAATTCACCTAAGCCAAAGTAGGTAGAGAAAGTAGCTACTGTAGAGCCTCTTGAGTCCCGAATAATACCACCACCTCTCATGGAACCCATGACATAGGATCCAACCATGTTATGATTCAACACTATTTTAGGCGTCCCCAAGAATATTCACCATCCATGAGAAATAGATCATTGGACACCATAAAACCAATACATGTATTTCCGAAACTTTCTCATGGATGGAGCATCCTTCCACTTTCTCAAAAGGGAACCATTACTTAATGACAACCACCACATTCTAGTTACCATAGACAACCTTGAGTAGGAAAGACCCTCCATATGCACTTTGTTTCTTGCCTATCAGAGACACCATCACCTAACATCCAAAAGGATGGATCACACCATCATCTCAATCAAATTGAAACTAGCTCCCTGAGACTAGTGCTAAAAGAAACATTTATCCTAGGTGGGAGTAGAAGACACACCTTTGAACTCACTAATTGATATCTATATAGTTTCAGCAATATCACTTTAAAAAAATAATTGAGAAGATGAATACATCTTTCTATGGTGGTAGTAGAAGCATTTGGAGACAATTTTAACCCCCATACATTTCCTCTCTTCAACAATGGAGTTTACCTTGTTATGGTTAATCTAGATAAGAAAATTGAACATATAAGATATATTTGTGCACTAAAGGAGGAATTCCAAAGGGTTGTATTCAAGTGCGCCATCGAGAACTAATCAATAATAATTATATGTAAATGTGCCTGATGTGGAGGCCATGAAAATACACCTATCATGCTCATTAGAGAGGTTATGAGGTTGAAGATTTCACCATGATCCTTGTTTTGAAATTATTGAGTCATGGAAGGATAATTATAGCGCTCTCTGAATGTAATGGTTAGAGAAGGACAATTGGGAAAACCAAGCATGTATCTAGTCTAATTATCTTGCCAAAAACTGATGTTACACCATCTAATGATCTAGCGAGCATGGAACAATAGATAGGAAAAATGACTCTCCAACATTCCTCAAAGGTTAGAATAATTCTTGGCCATAAAAACAATATTTATCTAATATTTCATAGTGAAAAACATCACCCACAATGTGAAACCTTCGTGTGCTTCCCATGTTATCCTTATATGGAGGCAATCCATCTTGTCAGTTACACTTCTCAAGCTCCTACGTCCCTCATCAGTCAAATGGAACATTTAAACCCAATAATCCCAATGATAACTTCCTTCTAAGTGGGAGTCCCATATTATTGATTAATGTTTTTTGAAACTTATGAACTAATAAGGTGTGAATAAGGATGGTGGTGAGCATGTAGTTTATAAGTGTTATTATTCCACCAAAGTAATGAAAACTATTTATCCCATTTTTTATTAGAGATGAAATCATTCTTACCACTTTGACCAGATCTTGAATGAGGAGTCTTCCATTCGTTATTGGATCACTGAGATAACCCATTAGAAATCTCCTTCTGGAAATTCCTATTATCGTTTATATGCTTTGATCACGTCTTTCTGTGCAATGTATTGATAAGTGGAGACTAATTTTTCTCAATTGACAATATGGAAGCTCCACTTGCTATATTATTTAAGGATTCTATTGAGGATGTTAATGGATATTGAAATTCCATTGAGAAAAACAACAATACTATTTGAAAACATTAAGTGTGACATGTAGTTGGCCTAAGGACCACACCTAAAAGGATGAATAAATCCTGCCACCATGTTGTCCTTGATAGATCTTCATATGGAATTCTATGTAAAGATATATATACATGGATATAATGGATCCCCTTATCCCAATTCTCAAATGGATTTTAAAAACCCACACCTCCTCCCCATGAAAAAATGGAGAATCATGGTGATATGAGGCATCTAAACATGAAATCAATAGAAATAGTAGACAAACACATACACCTGAGGGCCATGAGGATAAAACCCCATTTGAGACTATCAAAATCCTTCTCCATATAATTTTTAAGTACAATTTTAGAGAATATTTATTTTTTATTGAAATCCCCAATCATCTCTTGTGATAACCCAACAACACCCTGAATTGACCTACTTGTGAAAAAAGATATGCTTCTCCTCAAAGACCAAAAAATAAAGATACCTTGAAATCCTTCAATTGATCACACTTTATAGCACCATGTAATAAAAATTTAACATACTGATAGGGTATAAATGCTTGAGGTATGAGGGTACCTTCACTTTGGGAAAAAGGACTAGAGTGAAAAAACATTCGACTCGGGGAAGGGAACCACCTCAAAAGAAATCCATCACTGCTCGAATAAAATACTACTTGATAATGTCCCATAAAGTAACATAAAAATATCCTATAATTCCATATGGCCTAGGGGAGATATCTAATTTGAGATCTTGAACATCCTCCCTTATTTCTATCTCATATGGAAGTGAGTCTTAGAAATGGTTATTATTATCTGATCCTACATTTGGAATTTTGTGAAATACTGCAGCACTGCCTCGAGGGTAAACATCATGAATTGAGGGATTAGGTCTAGAAAGAAATGATTTTTTGAAGTTTTCATCCATACCTTCTATCTCATCGATGTCATTTGAGAAGGATCCATATTTAATTAAAAAATTAGGCTTTATAAAATTTTTCCATTCCCTTAAGAATACATGGAAATAAACTATGTTTTTGTTTCCTTCATTGAGAAACAACAATTTGAACATATCACAAGAAAAGAGTTCCTGAGAGAAAATCATCTCATCGAGTTGATTCTTTTTATTGAAATCACACTAAAAGTATCCTTATTCCAACCATTCTTAAGATTAGATTCAAACTTCTTCGACTTTTTATGAGATAATTTCCAGATCCATAGACATCAATTGATGTATTTGGATCCGTAATATGAAATCTTTATTCAAATGTCTCAGTTTTTATGGAGCCAGATACAATGTTCGCCTTTAGTAGACTTGGACCACATGTCGAGCGCATTAGAAAGAAACCATGATATAACAACCAAATAGGAGAAAAAAAGTGAAGGATTCCCCTACTTAACTATTGAGGTCCACTAGAATAGGATATTGGTCTGATAAGACACATACCATGGGAGAGACCGATTCCCTATGAAATAAGTAAATTGACTGCAGGTTAATAAAAAACTGGTGTATGTGGCACCAGGTGTATCTATGACACTTGTGATTGTGGAACTAATTAAATTTATCTCCCATAAATCCCTTTTCCATCAAAAATTCTTGAGAGGAAAAGGATGAAAAGTTTTGGATGGTTTGTCTTTAGAGAACTAAAGACAAACTCGATTAACATGGAAACCAAGGAAGCAGAGGAGGGGAAAATATAGGAAATGGAGGAGGAATAAAGGACGGTAGGGGCTCAATAGAAAGAATTATTTCCATAGAGTGCGCCTTTGGACATTTAAGTGGAGCTGGATCTGACAGGAAACTGGTATCACACACAGGGGACTTTAGAGACTGAACCTATGACCTGGAGATTGAGTCCTATAATAGAAAGGAAGAGTCACTAGATGTTGAAGCCATTTGAGTGGGTCAAAACAACTGGATGCTAAATAAACTACCGAAGGAAGAAATAAACTATATACATGGGATTTATGGTTGGAGGCCTTAGTAGAAAGTAAACTAGGACAAATATTTCTACAGGCCAATGTAGAGTGACCCTAGAGATGATAAGAAGTAAAGAAACTATATGAAGAAGAGTAGAATAACATTTTCCACCATGAAATCATGTCACCACCCTTTATAATAATTCACTTTGGTAATTTATGGAAAAGGTCCATATCCACACAAAGACGAGCTGACCAAGCATCAAGAAACCCCTGAGTCTGATCATCCGCACATAAAAAGTAGCCCAAAGTGTCACCAATTTATCTGAGAAAAGAAAAATTATTAAATGGTAGTAGAAACCTTTTAAGAGAGATACAAACTTCTAACGAAGGATAATCATAGCCTTTGTGAACCTACAAGGACCACATGAAGAGACTGAATCACCACTTTTCAAAAGATCAAGATTTGGATGACCAAGCCTTCACAATGTCTTCTTGTAATGACAACACCATGAAAAAAATCATCATGTTGAAATCCAAGACTCTATTATGATAATTAAAACTCAAATAAGCCACTGCCACTTGAAATTCTAAGAGAGGAGGTCATTCGAGTAAAAAAAGTGATAAGAGTCCATTAAAGTTGGGTTGAGGCATCAACAAAAGATTGAGAAGAAAAGGATAGAGAAGGGGATCCCCCCAACTAATGATAAAGATATCATGTCTAAGTGAATTGGAGACAATGAATAAAGGGGGTGAGCACCAAGTTTCAAACCAGAGTAGAGAGTATTTGAACAAGCCATCAGGCGGTGACGAGCCTGTAACCATAGACGAAGGGAAATTCGGAGGTCTGAGCAAGGAGAAAGAGGTAGCTGGGAACAGAGGAGTAGAAGCCGTGGGTGCCGAAATAGTTACAAAATTTTGAAAACTCAGTGGCACATCAGGTTCATTCTCAGGTATCACACAATGATACATCCTTCAAAATCCTGGAATCTAGCTATTGAACCTTGGACTTAGTGAATTATATTCTTTGGGATAGGTCCAGTTTTCCCTGTTTTGGTACTTCAGTTGTTGTAAATTTGGATTTATTTCCCCGTTGAATTTTGATATATTACTCCTAGTGGAGTTTCTTTGGATATGAAAATTGTCTTGTTTTATTTATTTTTTCATTGTTTGCGGAAAAAACCATTCTAACATTCAGTTTGTGTGATGTCAGATGCTAGTTACCAACCCATGTGGATTAGAAATTTCTATTGTGATATGTCAAGATGGTATAAGTTGTCGAGTTACTAGGGTACCTGGGTTGGTTCGTTAAAAAGGGGTATGAGAGCCAGGTTTATATTCTTATCTGGAAGTTAGTATGTACTGTGAAATATTTTTGGGACTTAGGCGGTAGTTGAGATTGAGTGTCTATTTATCTCCCACCACAATGAACCTTAAGTCACCATGGGTGGTGAGAGAAAGACATATTCAGTTTTAGTTCTTGTATTTTCCCAATTTTTTTTGGATAGGGTGAAATCCAATTATCTTTTATTCTATATGTTTGGACTAATTTCCCTTGTTACTCATTTGGAGTGTCAAATCTGATCTATTTCTTATTATCTTGTGATGTTGTGTTGCATCATGACTCTGAGAAGACATGTGAATCAGATCTAGGAGGAAGATGATGATGAACCTCAGTGAGAAAATATTATTGTAGATCTGAACCTGGTAGAGGTAATTGTACACACTATCCAAGATCTGGGATAAGCACCACATGATATTCCCATTCAGGATCCATCCATGGAACCTCAGAGGGATGTATTCATAGTTAGTAATCATGATTTTTATCCATAGAATCCAACACCATATAAGGAATCAAAATATCCTCAAGGGACTAAGGAATGGTTTAGATGTTTGGAATGCTTGTTTGGATTTTATACACACTTGATGAGATCAAAGTGAAATGTGCCACCTTCATGTTGGATGGACCGGGTAGGAGATGTCGGTACATGATGGTAATGGCGAAGAAGGATGATTTCATAGATTTTATGGACTTCAAGGTTCTTTTTTTTTGAACAATTCTATCTAGAGTGGATGTATTTATCCATTCCCACTGAGTTCTCTGAACTCTAGAAAGATAAGATGACTTTGAAAGATTATGCAAAATATTGTACTAACCTCATGTACTTCATAACTATGATAGTATCGAATGATAGGATGAAGGATCGAAGGATAATGTCGGTACTATGCCCATATGTTTGTTATAATATTATATTTACGAAGATACCTTCATATACTAATGTGTTGGATAATGCATTGATGGTTGAGATGGGCCTAGCTAGCATATCATGGTTATCATAAGCTTCTTTTTCTCCCAGTGGTAGCATGTGTTCATTCAAGGGAAAGAGGAAGCGTGATGATTCACATAGTGGTTATATATGGTATGGTTTTTATAAACCTCATGAAGTGATTTTCATAGGACCTTCACATTGTTACCAGTGTATCAATCTGGAGATTTCAACGTTGGTTTTCATTAAGGAAACCAAGAACTATGACTTCAGCAAAAATTCATGGAAATTATAGAAATTATTCCATATTTATTCAACTCTTCATAGTGTAACAGGATTATCAAATCCTATAAAAACTTTGGGAAAATTAGATGCTTCAGATGAAAAAGGGTTCCATCCATAGGAATTTTAGAACCAAGATTCTTTGCATAGTGGAAGATTATCCAGAGGAAGCAGATATAGGTCCAGTCGCCATGAGAGGCACCATTACTATAAATTCATCATTAGTGAATGCTCTATTGGATACTGACATGTCTTATTTGTTTATTTCAACATATATTGTAAATTTTCATAATCTTTCTAGATTGATTTTATCTTATGCAATGTATATTACTACACCACTTGTAATTAAGAGTGAGTAGGGTATCTATAGAACTACTTTTGCCTTATCTCTATCAGTTGTCGAGTTTCTTAGAGTTTTCTTGTTATTTACATGAAACCTCTTCACATCATATTAATGATAGATTGGATCATTTCCAATAAAGATCAGACTGATTATTGTCTTTGATGGGTCTCCTTTAACAAAAACAATGGTGTGTGTTGTGACATTTAAAAACATTGTGACACAAGGTCGACTAGATCCATACCATCCTATCTAATGTTTGGGAAAGTAATATTGGTGTTATCCTTTGATCTGGAGAGTGAATCTTTGAGTGTTGAACTCCATCATATTTTTGTTGAGTTTCCTGACATGTTTTCTTATGAATTCTCTAGTTTTCCACTAGTATGTGAGATTGAGTTTACCATTGACTTAATACCATATAATCAACCAATTTCAATTATTTCATACCCCATTGATCCAAATAAACTAAAATAGATGAATTCATAGTTGTAAAATATTCTAGATAAAGGATTTATAGGCCATAGTGTGTCACCTTGAGTAACACTGATTTTCTTTTCTATGGAAACAGATGGTTCACTCCACCTATGAGTTGATTACCAAAATCACAATTGATTGATATCAAAGAAAAAGTATATATTTCCTTGAAAAAATGATCTATCTGATTATTTGAAGGGGGAAATTGGTTCTTGAATATTTATATTTCCTTTGGTTACCATTAGTTAAGGATAAAATAATCTAACATTCAGAAAACCACCTCTAGGTGGAGGTATGAGCATTATGAGTTCCTTTTCATGACCTTTTTTCTAACCAATGATCATCCAATTTTCATATAACTAATTAATAGGGTTTTCCATGAGTATCTAGATAATTTCTTAGTAGTCTTTGCGAACAAAATCTTCATTTACTCCATGACCAAGGAGGATCATCTGCATCATCTAAGAATTGTTCTGAGACTCCTATGAAAATTCTAACATTATAATAAAATTTCAATGTTTATTTCAAGAGTAGTAAAGTGAAATTATTTGGATATTTTGTGTTATAACATGGTATTTTAGTTGACCTTTAAAAGGTGAAAGCTGTTATGACATGGGAACCAAGATAGAATGTTTTACAGATTCATAGATTCTTTGTTTTAGCTGGATATTATCGCAGATTCCTTAATAAATTCTCATATTTGGCTTCCTAGATAAATTACCTCACTCATAAGGGAGTTATCTTTTATTGTGATTAATTATGTCAGAATTATTTTGGTTATCTGAAGCATCTTTTGACTGTTGCACCAGTTTTGACTCTTATAGAGGCTGGACTGGGCTATGTAGTATGTTTTGATGCATCATGTTTAGGGTTGGTTAATGTTCTTATATAGGGTTATCATGTTGTTGCATATGTCACTCATCAAAAAAGGCCACATGAGAGAATTATCTTACCCATGAACTTGAACTAGTATCTATGATTCACATGCATAAATGTTGGCGACATTACCTTTATAGAGAACGTTTTACCATGTATTATGATAATAAGATCTTGAGTTATATCTTCTCTCAAACATATTTGATTCTCTACCGTAGGTGTGGGTTGGAATACCTGTAGTCTTTATATTTTGACATTACTTATATCATATGGAAAGGGAATGTCATTATGGATGCTTTGATCAAGAAAATTATGACTCAAGAATTAAAAGAATCTTTGGAAGAGGAAAATTTGATGACTCTCTTTTCACAATTTCATATTGGAGTTCAACAGAAAGGGGTCAAGGTTTCATTAGGAAATGTTCAATTGAAATCCACTCTTCGTGAATTGATTCTTCAGTATCAGCTTCTTGATGATGAGTCCCAGAGAATTAGATACTCTCTTTGTGGTAGGGGATTGTTTCCTAGTGGTCATTCTCTAAATGGGGTGTTCAATGATATTAGAATAATTTTCTGGTACCATCTTTGTTAAGGAAATATTTGATGGGGGGATTTCCATAGTTACCTATGGTAAGTGAAACTAGGAACCACAAATATGATCTATGATATGATGTGGAAATTTTGGTGGTCTGTTATGAGATGAGGCATTGTTGAGTTTGTCTCTCATTGCTATACATGTCAACAAGTTAAGTCCAACATTATAATCTTTTGGGTTTTTTCAGCCACTTCCAGTATTGACTTGGAAGTGGGATAATATCTCTATGGAAGTTGTGGTTGTGTTTCCACATACATAAATAATGTATAATTAGATATGTGTTTTGATTGATAGTCTGACAAAAATGGCTCAAATTTTTCCCATTCATGATATAAATTATGATGAGGAGTTTGGAAATATTGATGTGAAAGAGATTTTGTATTTTTACTAAGTTCCTTATGTTATAGTATCATATAGGGATCCTTGGTTCACTTCTAATTTTTTAGAGGAATTAAAGAGGCATTGGGATATCATGTATGTTTGAGTATGGCATACCATCCGTAGTCAGATTGACATATAGAAAATTCTATATAGATTCTAGAGTATATGCTACACACTTTTGTTCATGACTTTTTCATGGGCTTGGGATGATCACTTGGGGCTGGTTGATTTTCATAAAATATAGTTACCATTCAACTATCAGAATGTATCTTTTTGAGGTGTTTTATGGATGAAAATGTAAATATATTTTTTTGGCTGAATATACAGGAGTGTTCTTGGTTGGACCAATTTTGGTTCATGATACGACAAAAAAGATTTAGGTGATTTTTCAGAGAATGTCGACAGTAGAGAGGACGTATAAATGTTATATTGATTGTAATTGTAGACCTTTGGTGCTTTCAGATTGTTTCCAGGTGTTCTTGAAGGATTCACCCTGGTTGGTTCATCGATATCTGGGGAGGCAAGGGAAGATTGGTCCTCATTTTTTTGTACCTTTTGAGGTTGTTGAGTAGGCAGGTAAAGTTGTGCACTGTTTGGAACTACCACCACTGAAAACGTTGATAAATAATGTGTTTTATGTATCTTATCTAAAAAAGTGTATTTCTAATCAATCTCATGTTCTGATATGGAGAGATATTGAAGTTGAAAATGATTTATCTTTTAATTAATGACCAGTTATGATAGTTGATTCATAAATGAAGGTACTTCATGGGAGGATGATACCTTTTGTTCGTGTTCTATGGCCGCACAGTTTTGATTCCCATGAGAAGTGGGAGAAGTGGCATCATATTTTTTCAAGGAATATTCTTCTTAGGTTTTTGGGGAAAAAGGTATTATGGTGGAGAGGTTGTAAAATTCCATTAACATTCTCTATGGAACATTCTATACCTTGTCATAGTTTTTGCGTTATCTGGGTGGGGTCAAGAAGATATTAGGAGGGTACCTATAATGGTGAAGTCAACGATTTGTTGGATTCTATTCTTTAACAGGCCATTCCCACATCCTGCTAAAGAATTTCATACGGTGTTATATGGTTTCACATTGTGTAAATTTAAATTTAAATTTAAATTCGTTTTATGGAAGAGGCAACTGGTTTTTCACTGATTATGGATGTTTTTGATTTTGTGACAAGTAATGGGGTTATACATCATGCAATTACTAGATCCTTCTATTGAAAGAGGATTCTAATATGATATTTCCCCTCATTTCCATATTTTTTCTCTCAACCCAAGATCATTCCTCAAGAGATTTTGTGAGCCTCCAACCCCTCTGGACCCTTTCGTTTAGTGATTGAGAATTGTGGTGATCACGCTGTGTATTTATGGGTATGAATTATTCATGAATCTTAATCTATTTCTCTATTTTACCTTCGTGTATGATGTATAATCTTTAAATTTATGTATCTAAACTTTGTGTTGTTAGATCTGGTCTCAAGGTTGAGTTCCAAGATCTTCTGCACCTTCATTCTTGTTAGCGGGTTCGGTTGTGATCCATGTGATTCTGTGAGAAAGGTAGGTTGTTTTGTATTTGGTATCCTTTTTATAAACCATTAATTGATTTATTTAAAAAATTTAATTAAAATTAAATCTCATATATTGGATAAATTTATTTCCATTATTTTATTAAAAACTCAATTCCAATGAATTGGGGTTTTGGTTCGTTTGGGAATGAAATCCGGAAAACCCCCAATTCTATTGAATTGGGGTGTATGGGTAAAATTGGAGGAATGATTTTGAAAAATGAAAAAAAATAATTTAATTTTTGAATTTTTATTTGATAATTTTTTTTGAAAACCCCCAATTTCATTAAATTGGGGGTTTTTTATCAAATTAATTGAATTTGTTTGAAAATTAAAATTTTGAATTTAATTATAAAATTCGATTGTGAAATTTCATTAATTTGTTTCATGTCATAATTTATGATAAATGGATTAAAAATGGTTTTTGGGTAAACCTATAGGTTTTAAATTTTTGAAAATTCATGTTTTTGATTAAAAACCTACTAATGTTTTAAAGAGAAAAGTGGAAAATTTCAATTGCGGGATGGGATTTAATTTTATTTTAAGATATCATGAAATAAATTTCCCATCATTGTTTGTTAATGAGAACATGAAAGCCTCATGTAGTTAGTGAGTTATTTTTGGTATCTCTTTACAATTTATATTGTTCTAAAATGTCATATTAGCACATCCCATTTTTTAAGTGATTGTGAAGAGTCATCTTTTCCTTATTCCCAAATGGGTGTATGTACATACATTTCATTTCATAGTTTTGGGTGCATATATCCTAGAAATATCATACCTATTTAGAACATGACCATGATTCTTACTTGTTTGTATATGAAAAGTATATGCCATTGTTGTAAACATTTTTACATACCTTGAGAATTTATGTAAAATATTTTATAAAAATGTGGTTATTTAAGCCATTTATTCAAAACTACCATTTGTGTAAAGAACCCTTTGATTACATGTAATTTCCATGATTTGAAAAGAATTTCCATATTTTGAAATGTGAATCATGAACTGTTAATGAATTTACATATTGTAAATTTTAAACCATTATTTTTTTAAAAATGCTTATATAAATGCCCAACCTCTTTATTTGAAAATTGATTTCACATTATCAGTTGATTTGATATTGGAATCTTGTAATGGAATCCTTGGGATAAATTTTACCAGGCATTGGCTCACACCATACTTGTTCCTTTGGGTTCTTGTATATTATCTTCTTCCTAGATCGAGTAAGGGAAATAGATCTCATGGAGGTAGATCTTGTTGTTGAAATAAGGTCTTAGTGAGTTTTTTCCTTTGGGGATTTGGAGGTTTTTACAATTTTGGTAATTTTGTTGTAGTATATTGGGATTTATTTCCTTATTGACTTTTGGTACATTACACCCAGTGGAGTTTATTTTGATATTCAAACTATCTTGTTTTCTTTTACTTCTATAATGTTTCTGACATAACTGTTCCCACTTTATGTTTGTGTGATGCTAGGTTTTAGTCCCCAACCAATGGGAATCAGCAATTACCTTTGAGATGTATTAGTATCAGCTCGATGTTTGGGTTACTAGGGTACCAAGGTTGGTTCTAGCGATAAATATAAGTCATCAATTTTTTTATTCATTGAAAAATAAAAAATTAAGAAAATTCTCAAAATTTTACTCTGAGATAATTTTGATATTATTATTTAAAAAATGAATTTAATTTTATCATATAAATGTAATAACATTGGGGGAAATTGGAAATATTAATCTCTCAAAAAAATAAATAAAATTCATTTTTGAAAAAAACGTATTTTTTAAAGAATAACATGACTTTTCTAAAAATTGATTTCGAATCTCCTGATAATTAGTCAATAAATTTTAATTATGTGGGGACTTTATATATATTTCACAGTTTGATTAATATTATTCATACCCACCAATTAAAATGCATTGATATAATGTTACTTTTAAATAATAATATTTTTTGGTTCATTTAAGCTTGGTGTGGCATGTCATATATGATATCAAACATAATGTTCTTATTTTAAAATATCTTTGAGTTATATTATCCTCCCTTTAATAAATTTCATCCTAAAAATTTTAACTTCAACTAATTAATGAAAGAATTGATATATTAAAATACCATTTTGAAATCTCAAATATTATAAAGGGATAATAAAACTTTCTCTTTAAAAGAGTGAAAGTGAATTTCAAAGGACATATCAAATAACACATGACTAGGTTTTGAAATAACGTTAGTGGGAAGTGGAAATATGGACATGAAAGAAAAATTATTGTACAAATTAAGATAGAGGGTGATATAGAACATTGATCACAAGGAAGTTATTAATATTGAGATAGTTAACTAATACAAAACCATAAACTAATGGAGTGTGAAAAAAACATCAATTTATAAAAAATAAAGCTAATTGGACAAAATTTTTATTTCAAGATCATTTTCAAAAATTTGCAGAATATTTTTACCATTAATACTAATAACATAAGGAAATATACTTAATTGGTAAGTATAATCTTATCCATTATTCGATTTTATCCCCAATCTCATATTTTCCCAAATGATGAGTCTAGAAGATAATATTTTTCAAACATAATGTACAAAAAAACATTTAACAGATTTAAAAATTCGATTAAATAATAAAAATCTATTCCTCTTGTATTTATAAATTAAAAAAACAAAATTGTTAGCCTAAGGTAAGATAATTCCTAAAATGAATAAACCTTAATATATGTAAATAATAAATCAATCACCAAAATTTAATAGTAATACCCAACATTCAAAATAAACAATCATGTAAATAACTATCCTTTGAATTATTCAAAAGATTCCTAAATAAGATTGAAATCAAATGATTAGAATAATTTTGTCACATACTTTTACAAGATAAATATAACATATATCTCTAAATAAAAGAAGGAACTCTTAATGTATGATATGAAGAATTTACATGAAATACTCATATAATATATAAGAAATTATTATTATTTCCATAAATTTCATGAATCACTATAAAGCCACGTTAAATTCATAAATGATTTTTAAAATATACTTAAAACATTAATACTCAAATAAAATCCCATAAGATTATCTTTACCTTAATAATATAATGTTCCCTACAAAATATAGTGATCTTTTTCTGAAATAACATTAATCACTTAATTACAAATTCAATTTTCAGTCTCATGGTTATCTATATGTTAAAAAACATGTCCTCAATATCATCTTAATTGTAATCTATAATTTCATACTAACTAAGACATTATGTAGGCCTGTGGTTGGCATTTCACCATTACCGCCCTTTGGTTGTGGGTTAAATCCCAATAGCCTATCCAGAAGTGATATGTTGTCCTTTTTAATAAAACTATATGAATATAATTCTGATTATGCTCCCAATATGTAATGAAAATTCAAAAAAATATCCTTAATCATCAAAAAAACTTTTTAAACTACATGGATATCAACACAACTCAAATAATAGTAATTTTCATTTATTTTTTTTACATCAATCAAATATTGACCCAAATTTATATTTATCCCATATCATATGTAATTAAATGAGTGTCTCTAAAAATTATCTCTTTTTAAATATACTAATTTTCAAAGGTGTTAATTATTTATAACATATGTTTCCAAACTATGAAAATAAAATCTAAAATAGAATAATCCTTAGGTGTTTCACGTTTCTCATAATTATTAGAATATACCATAATATCATTGATAAATAGATCCTTCATTCAACATCCTTCTCGAACCTTTAACCATGAATTGTAATCGTATTCCACTAAAGGAAAACTATGAAATTGCGATAGTCTATTTGTGATGGGTCAGAACCCCATTACAAATAATCCTTTAGAAAGGATTTTTGTGAGGGGAGAATTATCATGTTGCAAATAATAAGGTTTTTGTGATGGGTTGACGGTTCCCATCGCAAAATATCTGAGGTGAGATGCATAGAAAAACATGGGAATTTTTATTTTCGACGGGCTATAGTAGCCCCTCTCAAATACCAGGGAGTGTGTTTTAGTATTTGAGACCAGATTGATATCCCGTCACAACCACTATGTTGGCAGGTAGTCATTTATGAAAGGCACCATCGCAAAAGATATATTAACCATTGGGTATTTGTGATGAGACTCGTGTCAAATGGTACTATTTGTGAAGGGATTACTGTCACAACTAATCTAACCTATATATACCCCACCTATTTTTTCCAAATTCCACTCAATTTTCTACTCTACTCTCTCCCTCTATTGTAGAAAATTTCCACTCAGAATTTTTCATAGTTTAAAATTTTAATTTGATCCTTTATTCATAGTTTATATCATTCAAAAACATCATATTTATGGTTTTAATCTATTTATTTTATTTTTTATTTAATTCGTCTTATTTTATTTCTATTATAATTATTTTTAATTAGCTGCAGTTGAATTAAATTAGAATTATATATTTTTATTTATCATTATTTATGTTTATTTTTACTAATAATTGCATGTGATTAGTATGAATTAGTAATAATTAATAGTTATTATATTAATTATTAATAATTAGTATTAAATTGTAATAATTAGTATTATATCGAAATAATTAGTACTAAATTGCAATAATTAGTATCAACTGTAATAATTAGTAATAAATTGCAATAATTAGTAATAAATTGAAACAATTAGTAATAAATTTTGACAATTAGTAATTAATTTTAAAAAATAGTAACAAATTGAAATAATTAATAACAAATTAACTAATTTGTAATAAATTTTAATAATTAGTAATAATTAATAATAATTACTAATAAATTTTAACAATTAGTAATAAATTTTAATAAATTGTAATAAATTCTAATAATTAGTAATAAATTCTAATAATGAGTAATAAATTGTAACAATTAAAAATAAATTCTAATAATTTGTAATAAAATGTAATAATTATCCATAAATTGTAATAACTAGTAATAAATTGTAATAATTAGTAATAAATATGTATAAAATAATAGAAATTGTTATAATTTGATTAAAAATGGAATTTAATTGTCTTATCATTTTTGGGATATTGTTTTTCATACTGATTGCAGTCAAATAAAGATGAAAAAATATGATTTTTCAGGAAAAATATCCTCATTTTCCAGATGACTCCACTCTAATGTCTCTGACTGAAATCACTATAAAATATTTTCTCAAACGTACAAATATCTATTTCTCTATGCACAAAGATGTATACCAGGGAGGCCTCAAAATATTTTTCTCCATCTTCGTGCATATATAAATGTATATCCATATGTTTGATCAGATTTTTCATAGTGATTTCATTCAGACATAGTAGAGATGAGTCGTCAAGCAAGAGAGTTTCCACCAATCCGTTTTAAATTTAGTTTCTAGTAATTAAAAATTATTAGTACAATTTAGCTCTAATTAATAATAATTAAAGGTAATTATTATAAAATATACATGTTAAAGTATGTTAGTATTAAATATTTTAAAATATAATATAAATAAGTATTAAATAAAATAAATAATTATAATTTTATAGAAAATGAAATTTAATTGTCTTCTATTTTTTGGATAGTGTTTCTCATATGTCAAATTCATCGAAAAATACTAATTATTTTATATTTTTTAGAGAGATATGGAACATGTATGTCAAAAAAAATCATTATCAGATGATCACACTTGGATAAATTAGTGCATGAATCTAAACATTTTTTCTTTGTATCCTGTATATATTGTGTGTGGTAATGTTTTTTTATCATTTGTATCATAAAAACCAGAATTTGTTTCATAACGGAAAATTAAGATTCCTTGTATAAAAGGAGCTTTGAGGACATTAAAAATAGTTAAAAATGTTGATGTTCATTTATTAAATTTTGGTTTTCAACCAGATTATGTTTTTTGGTATCAACATGGTTAACACGGTTTTAGAGAAGATACTAGTAATTGGGTTTTGAATCCAGAACAGATTAAAAATTTAGTACATGATTTGGAAGGTCCGTCTTTTCAACAAGCTAAAACTCATGATGATATTATTTTAACTCTTTTGTTGGGACCATCTAATTTTGATGAGTTGTTGAGTTTGTTTTGGATGCCTCATATCCTAGTTGCTAGATAATAAAATTTGACGGAGTTTCTAAATTTATGGCTATTAAATCAGATAATGGAATTTCAAATAGTTGTTTTGATCAGATATTATCTTTGGTAAAAACACTACTACCTTAAAGAAATGTGTTTCCTACAAATATCTATGAGGGGAAGAGGTAGGTTCGTAATCTGGGTATTAGTTATCAGAAGATTCATGCATGTTAAAATGATTGAATCTTATATTATGGAAAAAATTATTTCTAGCATAGTTGTCCCACATGTGGACAATCGAGGTATAAAGAGTATCAATAAGGGAAGTGTGGATTGATTTCTAAAAAACGATTGAGATATTTCCCACATGAACCCTGATTTTAGCATTTATTTTTGTCTTAGAACACAATGACATTGATGTCATGGCGCAAAACCGAAATTCTATTCGGTAAAAACTTAAATCATCCCTGTGATGGCATTTCATTGAATAGTTTTTTCAAAATGAAACCATATTTTACCATATAATCCCAAAATGCAAGATTGGGTATTTTTACAAATTATTTCATTCCATTTGGTTCTTACGGTAGTCAATATTCATGTTGGCATGTCTTTATGACTCCGTAAAATTTACCTCCATGGATGTTGATAAAGGAACCATATATCATTTTTTCCTTATTAATTCTAGGAAATTTTAGAAAGAATATTTATTTTTATTTGAAACCATTGAATTATTAGATAAATTCATTACAGAGTAATGGCGTCAGTACATTTTATGTTGCACAGAAAACAAAATTCTTGCTAAAAGGTGCATTGATGTGGAGGATTAATGGCATCAATGTATATGAAATTTTACCTTTTTATAGTACATATGGTCTAAAATCATGTTCATACTATACGAGAGACAACAAATCATTTATGCTCATCAATTGATGGAAACCTTTTTTTACTATCATCACAGATACCCTTCAACTTTTCATCCTTTTTAGAGGAACAAATATCATTTTAGAAAACAAAAAATTTTAATAGATGGACCTCTAATAATGATCATAGGTACAAATTTAAAATCAATTGTATCTTTATTTTCACCTATCACATTTGGACCAACGATAGACTAACAGAAAAATGATGGCTTTAGAAAATAACAAAATAGGATAAAATAGAGCATTTATTGGGATCTACCATATTGGTATTATTTTTTGGTCCATCATATGTTGGATGTAATGCATATTGAGAATAAATATTTTGGTGGTTTATTTCATATAATTTTGTATAAACCAGGTAAGACCAAATATAATGTAAAGGTATTATTAGATCTTTCCCAAATTTACAGGTGACTAGAACTTGAAATGTTTGAAAATGTCAGATCATAGAAGATAATGAAGCCAAAAGCAGGTCATATACTCTCCAAAGATACTAAGTTATTATTTTGTCATTATATTGAAGATTTGAGGCTTCTAGATGGCTATTCATCCAATTTGGGTAGATGATTTAGAAATGGTCATATTATGATATTAAAAAGTCATGACTGTTATGTTTTAATAGAATGAATTAAATAGATTGGATTAAGTATTATATTGAATTATATTATTTGGTATGCTCTAACATATGTATAATATTTTTTCTGAGACATTTATGTGGAGACAAGTGAATAAAATGCATTATGAAGACTACAAGAAGATATTGTTTCAATTTTTTTAAAACTATAAAAAATCTTCTTTCATTCAATTTTTGACTCAATGGAACATTTGATATTACAATTTTCAAATGAATAAAAATGTGGAGCTCTGGTACAGTTCTGTTGATGTACCCATTCAGGAGATGCATGTAGAAATTAATGAAAATTTTACTTAACAGAGAATTGGTTGAAGGTGCAATTCTAGAAGCTTATTTATAAGAGGAAATTTCTTTTATTCATCTCTCATTACTTCCAATATGAATATCCCTCAATACAAAACCATTTTTAACATAAGGATGGAAATTTTGATGATGAAATGGGCAATGAATTATTAGTTCTCAATATTCCTAAACATGGATTTGGTAGATTTCAAGAATGATGACTTTCAAATGATGAACATCACAGAGCTCAAACATATTTTTTTCTCATATATGAATAAATGACACCATTTGTATAGTGAGTGATCCTATTACTTATTATATAATTTTTTACAGTAAATAAATCTTATTTTATTAGTAGGTTGTATGATAATCATATCAAGAAACGACTTACACAAATTACAACAGCTGATTTTGAAGAATTTTGGAAAAAAATAATATCCTACTAGTTTCAAAAACTGGTAACATAAATTATTTTTGGTTTAACATATAAAATAAATTTATTATCTATTATATTGATAACTATTTTCAATAATCTTAGGTATCTCAACAAGCTAATAAAATTGATAATAGATTGCGTGTATTGAGGAACCCACCATAAAAAATGGTTAAATCTTATAATGCTAATGTGGTTAATCAATATAGATTTCATTCATGTTCATACGGGGAATAAAAAACCAATGAATAGTTGTTTTTTCTTTAGAGATTCTCATCACAGAGAAATTGAAGTTGAATTTTACAGCATGCTGGAAAAAATTATTGCACTGTGTTATCTGGGACAAAATTACATAACTATGTTTAAATATTAGTGGATGGATACTAATTGAGGATTTAATGTTCATCTGACCCATGGAATCATTAATATTAAATATAAAATTCTTCTTCTAGTAAATGAACTATTTTTATTAGCTAATCAGGAACATAAAATTTATTATTCAAATTATTTTTCTACTTAAAGAGTGATGAGTGCTTGGTGGAGCATAATAAAAATTAAATTTTCGAAAAAACATTTTCTCAAAATGAATGTGGTTGTGTTGAAGTGGAAGGAATTGAAATTTTTTTAAGAGACTTCTCCAAATCCATATTTTTCATGAAGAGATACAAATATTAATGATGAAACCTCACATTCAAGGGTCAATGGTGATGATGATGTTAATAATGTTATACCTGAATTTGAAATGACAAAAGATGATGAAACATAAAGTCATATAGAAATTGATAATGATGAGGAGGAATATGAATAAATTAAAAACACCAGATATGAAGAAGATGATGAAGATTAAAATTGGCACAGTTAAATTTTGTTTATAATAATATATAATTTATATCTATATATAATAGTTTTTCAATTTTTTTTCTAACAAAAATCATTTGGTGTTTTAGATGGAATAAGATTTATATTGCCTGTTTCAAAAAGTTGATTTTCGTTTGGATGACCATGATATTGGGTCATCTGACACTCAAACTACTGGCTATTCAAGGGGGACTCAGAGTGGTTGTGGTATTTCATGTTTAATGATTTACTACTAAAAAATGATCTATACCCACAGTTCAAAAACGTGGGTATAACCCCCAAAACATTGGGTATAGCCTATACCCATGGTTTTGGGAACCGTGGGAAACCAAGGCGTTGGCATATGTTCACAACCTATACCCTCAGTTTTGAAAACCGTGGGCATAGATTTTTCCACCGTGTCACTGAATTTTTTTCCACCATGTCACATCCTTTTACCCATAGATTGAAAACCATGGTTCTAAATATATTAAAAAATTAAGGGGGTGTGTCTTGATCCTGTGACATGCACTTCATTCACACGGAATCTCACCATCTCACCTACTTAACTTTAATATATATATATATATATATATATCCATTTTCCAATATATATTAATATTTTTCTTCAGTTTTTTTAAAAAAACCAATTGAGGGTATTGAACATGTGTCCACCCATTCAAAGATACAAAACCTCAGAACTCAGCCTATGTATGTTACAGTTTATTACATGTACATTTTCATAATTATATTAATTTTAAACGTCGCATAAAAACACCGCCCGCAGTATTGGATCCTGCGCCTTTAGATTAACCCTTAGAATGCCTAAACAACCTATAAAACATGCATACAAGTAAATGTATCAATATTTAGTGTATCATATTAATATGACTCCCTATATTATAAAATAAGCAGTCAGTAGGATTTGTATCCCAGACAAGAGTGTATAAAAAAGAGCGCAACAACAACCGAACTACGAAAATTATGTGTTTATATATTTCTATCTACCTAAATATATATATATAAACTGTGGTTACAGGAGGGAAAACATTGTGTATAGGTTTTCCCTCTAATATTTTTTTGTCCTGTGGAATTGTTTCCCCACAGAAATGTGAGAAAGTTATACCCACAGTTTTAAAAAACCATGGGTATTGGTCTTAAAAAAATAAAATACCCATGGTGTTAGAAAAACTATTAGTATAGGCCATAAAAAAACCACTATACCCACAGTTTTGATCAAAACCATGGGCATAGGCATTTATTCCACATGGTTTTGGAAAATCGTGGGAATAGGTCATAAAAAAATCCTATACCCATAGTTTTCCCCAGAATCGTGGGTATAGGTTCTCATACTACCCCTATACCCAAGGTTCTAAAAAATTGTGGGTATGGGTATATTTTACAGTATTAATTCCTATACCAATCCCTGAGTGACATCCATGTTGTGTCTTTAATCCACACATGAAGAGGTATGTATACCTATGAATTTTTGTTATTTTTCAATAATTTATTTATATACTAATTTTTTTTATTTTTTTATTTTTTATAGATTTATGAATATGTCAACTAGTTAGAGGAACTCTATATTGAACAAATATTTTTTGGAAGCATGAGTCCCATGGGATCAGATTCCAGTTGATGTGAAGCACCGTATGTTTGATCATTGGCTGGAATGTAAATAAATAATATTTATTTTTAAATTAATATAATAAATAACTTGAAGTTATTTTTTTTGGTTTTATGGTATCCCATCGATGTGAGAAATAGTGGGACTATCTGGAAGGCAGTGCAAGTGACTATGTGTCAGCGTTGCAATCAGTTTTTGTAGAATGTGAGAAGGAAAGCAATAGAGAAATCAAGAGTGACAGAGTTTGATGAGTCTTGTCGCGCCCACTTATTGATTGAATTTCATCTCAGGTTTGGGCTAGATTATTTTCACACTAGTTGGGTGGTTGATTATAGAATATATCATCAGTAGGCCCAGAAAACCTATAGATACAAAATGTGACACATCGATCCAGTAGTCATAAATTCAGTACACATAGAAACTATATGGTTAGTGCTTTATTTCAATATTTTATGTAACATTAAATTTAAACGGTGTATTTTATATTCATATAGGTACTCGAATTGACCTATATTTTAGATTTTTAAGTTTATCGGAGGATGTATAGTGATCTGACCACTTGAGAGATTAGAGGTGATAACCAATGTAAGACTGTGGTCAATATATTTTCTTTTTTATTTTAAAATTTAACTATAAATAATGTTTCAACTATTTTACTTTTAAATTGAAATTTAAAGAGTCAATTGAGGTTGTGACATCTAAGAAACAGACTCAGAGTCAGGATGAGACTAATATATAGACTAGTGCCCACTGATTTGATGAAACATCATAGATGCAGGTGGTCGAGTATGCCTTCATAGACGGTTGAGTTTTTGGTAATGGATCTCGATTGACGCTTTTGGATTTTTATGGATCAATTGTGATTTTGGCATCTATTTCGAGAGGAGATTTTGGGGAGTCATCATCCTTTTTTGCACAGTATCAGGAGCAGCAGTGAGCTTATAGAGAGTATGTATAGGGATAGTGAGCAGATGTATCAAAGGTAGTTGCAGTAGCAAGAAGGGTTCCTATAATAGTAATAGAAAAAGAAGGAGATATTGGAGGGGAAGGAGCAGTTGGAGACCATGCAACATTTAAATCATGCTTTAGGGATGGATTTCCCTCCACCATCTCTACCAGATGACCCCCTTAGTGATCTATTGATTTTTTAACAAAAACTTGAATGTAAATTTTATTTTTCATATTAACAATCTAATTTTTTTATACTGCATTTTTAAGTTGTTTTCAATATTACATTTTTTTATTTATTTAATTTTTGGAAGTTATTAGTTGATTTACTTTTTTTATTTTTTTGATTATTTTATGAATTATTATTTTTGATTATTTTCTTTTTATTATTTTAATAATTTTTAATTTAGATTATTTTATTTATATTATTTTATTTTATTCGAAAATATTACTGTTTTCATTCTTTTATAATTTTTTACTATATTAGTAATATTAATATTATTATTTCATTAATATTAATAATATTTTTGTTATTTTATTATCAATATTAATAATATTATTATTATTACATGAATATTATTTTATAATTTTGTAATATAATTTATTTTACTAATATTAATATTATTATGTCATTAATATTAATATTATATTATTATTATTATTAATCTATTTGTGATGGGCCAATCACAAATAATAATTGTGACTTTTTGGTATGGATCCCGTCACAAATAATATTTTTGACGGGACCCGCCACAAAAGGTATTTGCTAAGAATTTCCACAAAAAGGAATTTAAAAACAAAAAAAGAAGGTATTTTTGACAGATGCACATCTCATCGAAAATATTTACTTTTTGGGATGGTCCGTCACAACAAACACTAATTGAATTGTTGTTTTCTGTAACTCGGTATTTGTGATGGGATCCCGTCACAAAAGGGAAGTTACGGTGGGATCCTGTCACAAATGACTTATTTTCTAGTAGTGTTCCTAAGTACTTTATTCCTATTAAACAATGATATGATATATGTCCTATTGATTCATGAATATCAACTAAATCCTGTTTCATAATTATAAAATAAGAAAAAAATTCATTCCTTAAATCCAGACATTAGATTATTTTTGTTGCTGTTGTTGATATCCCTTTTATCTTCAACAGTGGTGTCAAAATATTCATAAAAGAAACATTCAAGTTGATGTCAGTATATTTCTTACTGAATGAGAAGGATGAGTTTATATTTTCATAAAAAATAAAATAAATACCACGATCATGATAATTTTAGAAGAAAAGAAAAGGTGTTGGATAGATCAAATAGATTGTTGCAGGTTATTTGGATGTTCCAAAATCATTCAAATTTATTTGAATAAATTTTATCCATGAAAGTGATGATTAAATAATCAATAAGGGATTATAAGTTTTTTCAGGATTCTTTTTATTTTATCTTGATAATTTTTATTTTATATTTTTAAGAAAACATCATAAAAACATGAAATGAATTATGGAATATTAAAATGAAAATTCTACATATAATAAAATAACAATATAAATTATATAACAATTTAATCATTAAATCCTAAAACCTATCCATAATAAATTCAACATCAAACAATGTTTTAACCATAATGGATATCTCATGCATTTACACTTACATCCCTCAAAAAGGTAACAACATTCTTGAAAAATAATCCTTGATGTTAAACATAAGGGTTACATATACCTTAACCCAATAAAACATCTCCAAAAATATCATGAATGACCTTATAATCAAATCAATTCGTACCATAAAAAATGGTTTATATACATTGGAACATATGATCAACAATAGGCATATTAACCAATAATGGTACCCATAACTCTTAAGTTACCCTCACATAAAAACATCATATTCTACAATGTTATTTAAAGCATCCCTCTAATACCAACTAAAATGATCTGATATTAAATAATTCATAAAATCAATATTTAAAAAATAATTCACTTACTATAATTTTTTGGATATTTTTGGTTTATAGTTTTTGAGAATTCTTTTATACTTAAAACATAACAAACCCCTATATTTAAAAATGGTCCCTTTTACTGATTATCCAATTTTCCAAAAAGAAATATTAATTTTAAGATATAAAATGTTTTATTTTCATTAATCGTCTCAAAATTTTCATCATGAACTCATCATTATCCCTATTATCCTTAATACCCTATTAAATCATTTAAAAAAATGTACTATCACAAAAATAGTATTAAGGAGCATACAAATCAATAAAGACACTCATTAGTCTGTTCTAAAACCATGAAATCATAAAATGAGTTTTACTTTAACACAATAAATTTAATACTAAAAATAATCATTTACTAACAAATGAAATCAACATTTATGCTCTAAATTCATTATAAAACGTATTATAATAATTACTAATGTCAAAATCATAAACATGTTGCTTTTTGAGAAAACATGAGAACCCAAGAATGAAATTTCTTAAAAACAATTTACCCAAAAAGGGAATAATAATTCCATTAAAACAAATGATCATTAGCTTAATGTTGAAATAAAACAATTTACATGTAAAATCATATGCAACCATAAAAAATTCATTTAGGTTTCTGAGGAAATCATCTTCATATATCCCTTACTAATAGAGTAACCATGTGGCCGACTTATAATATAATTATTAAAATATCCTAAACATTACACAATATAGTGGTGAGATTTACCAGGATCAAAAGATCATAAATAACTTTTAAGGACCATAAAATTTATAAAATATAATCAACCCTTAATAACCCTTATAAAACTCATAAAAATATCATTTAAACCCATAATTAAAATAATTTTGGATATTGGTATACCCCTTTCCATTAAAAACAATATTTCATGTATAAAATACCCAAAAATGGGGAGGATGTTCTTTATTTGAATAAAAAGTATAATTTTATAACGTAATATAAGACCTAAAAAAGGCCATGGTAGAGGAAATATCCCTCAACACCATATATAATAAAATAGAAAAACAAATCTTATTTTTTCAAAATAATCTTTAAAAAAATATGAAAAAATGAATAATTTTCACATAAAATTGAAATAAAGTAAAAAGTGATATGAAATGTAATTTTAAATTTATTCATATTCATATAAATATATATATATATAAACTAATTTTTAATAATATTTACATGGAATAAAAGGATTTAGAATTTAAATCTTTAAAATATTTAAAACACAGTTTTTAACATAAAGCCCCCTAACTTGAGTCCAACTCATCATATACATTGTTTATCATCCTAAATAAAAAATAATTCAAATTATTTAATTTATTAATAACAATTTTTATATTTATTATTACTTTTATTTTCATTTAATAACATGATATATTCAATTACTTATTAATTTATGTTAATGTTAGATGGTTTGGTGTTATTTGGATCATATTTACAAAGTGAATATGATTGGGTGAATATGGTCAATAGGGAAATAATTAAATAATCTACATAATAATAATAATAATAATATAGTTATCATTTTTATACATAAATTAAACTTTCTAAACCAACATTAATTATAGTGATGAAAAATTAATTACAATATAATCATGGAGACCATAGGCCATGCGTATACATAAGTAACGTATCTATTTTCCAATGATTGTTATAGAAAGAAGTTAAGTGTAATTTTATCTTTAAATAATTATAACTATATCATAAATATAATATAATATATTTAATAAACTTATATAAACCATCTATATGATGTGGTGATGAAAAACGAATGGCATCGCTTTATGGAGGTTGTAGTCTACATATGTGCACGAACGAAATTATAATTTTTCAATGAACATATGGGTAAGAATGTATTTTATATATTATATTTCCATAATAATAAATAATTAATGAATATATTATATATAAATTAAATCTATCACTATATACATCAATGAGAGGCGGTTATAGAAAACGAATTACATCGGTTTGTGAGGCAATAATCCACCTGGATGGTTTTGTTTCCCATTTGATGTAATAATAAGATTGATAGGGGTTATAAAATAAAAATTACAAAATAAAATTATATTTTACAAACTTATTTTATCATATCATCATGGTTGATGAATATTTGAATGAGGTGGAAGAGGAAATAATACTAAAACATTCGGTAAAATTTAAACCTCTTCATTGGAAAATATTCTTTCTTTTACACCTTAATCCATGTTAGGTTGGTATTATTACTTAGCAAAGACATATAGAATTTATTTAAGGATTATCATAATGTATTTTGGCGGTTAGTTTCTTAATAAAATGGCTAACGAAGTGTGTATAGAATAGGAGAGTGAGTCCGCTAATATAATAATGAGAGGGGAATTCTTGAAATTTCATAAATAATTAAATCAATATAAATTAATTTTCATGGAAATGTGGATAAAAAATGATACATTTAAAATTTTGGATTATTATTGTTTTAAATTATCACAGAAAATAAAATCTATACAATTTTATACTATTTTTTTCCATTAACTTTTTGTTTTAACCCCTCTTTACCCTTTTTGACAACTACAACAATAACAATGTTATTTACTCTTTAGAGTTTCTGATAGTTACGATAAAAGGAAAATAAGAACATAAATATACCATTTTTTATATTTTAGATCATATAATAAAAAATATTACAAATATACTATTGTTAGTAATTTAAAATCAATTAATATATTATTATTTATTATAAAATATCATTAATTTCGTTTGTGTAACTACTCATTTATTTTGAATTTAAAAACAACATGAATACAAAATAATTTTAATATAATACTTTTGAAAATATATTAAATGATATATTTATATAAAGAATCATCAAATATAATAATTCATTCAAATTATGTTAGTTTTCAAAATTTATAATCATTTTTTTATTTTTTATTAATTGAATAAATACTGTGTCGGCATTAAATAACCATTTAAGTTAATTATTTCATCACTAAAAATTAAAATTAAATTTCCCTTAAAAAATAATTTTTATTTAAAATTACTATTTATAATTGAACTTATTTTTTTTATCCCTCGCACAATTTATTCTAGATATTAAAAACAAGACGGTGACATTTTGACTTTATCTTTAACTTTAATATTATAACAGTCAAAATCACAACCTAATGTTAAAAAAGACATATATTCAAATATTGGATTATTATAGATTAAAAATACTTTTACCATGAAATAAAATCATGTCATATTTTCATATTTTATTCCTTATCATAATATTTTTATCCTTAATTACTTGATTTACCCTTAGAGTCATGAAAATGATTTACTACGGTTACAATTCATAATTACAAAAAACAAAATTGAACTATTTACCAAATATTAAACAAATAATTATAAATATAGAATCTATTTCTCAAAATTAAATATATATATATATGTGGTATAATTTAGTATAACAATAAACCCACAAAATATGATGAAAAGACTTTTTTAATGAAAAATGTGTTTTTAATTATAAAAACATTTTTATATAAAATTTAAATATCAAAATCATTATAAAGTCTATAATTTGATTATTTATATTCACAAATAAGAAATTAAATTTTAAAACTAATCTAATATAGAATTTTACTTTGTAAATACATTAATGAAAATTCAGTTTTCAATAAAAATCAGTATTTCCCACTATTTATCGAAGAATCAAACATTTTATAAATTTCGAAAAATTTCACCATATCATAATTTAAACATCATTATTACAAAAATGAATTTAATTTTATCAAAAAAAAATCTAAAAGATTCAAAAATTAATTAAAATATTTTCTCACCAAAATTAATATAAATCATTTTTGAAGAAAATCTATTTTTTGATTAATAAAATGACGCTTATAAAAATGGAGTTCATTTTTACAAATAATTAATAAAATAATTTTTATTTATTATATATAATAATTTTTATTCTTAACAATATCCACTAATTCCAAAACTATGTTATAATGGTCATGTTTAAATAATAACATTTCATGGTTCCTATAAGATCAATGTTGCGTGTCGTATACACTATCATGTTCATAATTAAAAATATCAGGATTTTAAAGAAACCCGTAATTATTATTATTTTATTAGATGTTTCAATATATGATAATATTTATTAATCCTTTTATTTGAGATCATTATTAAAGTGAATAAAGATTCATGTACATTTATGTTTGATAAAAACCATGATTTATTCACTCATGGACAAGTTTCATGCATTTGGCGCATCATGATTTGTATGGAATTACTTAAATAGTAAAGAATAAATTTATAAATTATGAATTATTGATTAAAATATCTTTATCCATTTTATTTAGATAGAAAAATCTTAGTGAAATATTTATCATGGGTAGTTTAATGGTAAGATTATTTTGAAAATAAAAACATTGAAGTGTCAAATATATAGGATTATGTCGCATGTATGAATATTGTTTGATGAAATATCAAATAATAAATGTATTATATATCATATTATTATTTTTTGGTGTTTTTTTGTGATGAATCCTATATTATTTATAGGGGACATAATTTGTTACTAGATACCTCTCTTGGTTGATGAGTTTGACCTACCTCCATTAAAATCATGCTTAGAGGGTAACAAAGTAAATATATCATGAATATAATTATATTAAGTTGTTTTTAATGTTCATGAATAAATATATTATATGTATGAAGAATAATATTTTTTGATGTTACATTTATTATAAATTCAATTACATAATTTTTCAAGATAATAATAAATTATATTAACATTTCTCTTATTTAAGTTCAAGAAAAAATACCATATTTATATATTCTTAAAATAAAATAACCTAATAAATATATTTATATTTATAAGTTATGTTATTCAATTAAATATCAATTCACATGTTATGGGAACAAAAATATATATTATATAAAATTAATATTTTTATTCAAGGACAGATAACTTTATTATGGGATTCTAACAAAAAGATGAATCCATAAATATATATTCACAAAATTTAAATAATAATTTATTTATTTATTTATAAAATGATATTGGAAATTTCATTTTACTAAAATAATTTTAGTTTGATTATTATTTTAATATAGAGGTAACATGGGTTTTTCTTAGTGACAAATAAACTGAATGGACTTAATTAAAATTTATTTAATTTATGACCTATATTTAAAAACTAAATTATGTAATTTTACTTGAAATTCGAACACATTATATCTAATTCCAGTATTGAAATCATTGAAGGTAATGATATAGAATCTTTTATCTTCTGTCATGTTTATAGAGAGAGAAATTCAGCGATTCCATTTTATGATCAAAATGGAATAGAGTAAAGAAACTAATTTAGTCACATTAGAACTTAAGATATCAAGAACAAATTTTTTAGTTTCATATAATTATTTTTGATATTGGAAAGGAATATTTTTTTGATTAATGAAGTAAAAATATCATGAATATGATGATTGATCAGGTAAATGATCTAAATGGAATGAAGAAATCAAATTATAAAAAAATAATGCACATATTATAGTTTATTTAAATAATTATTTAGAAATTATATGTGATGATTATATTAAATGATTTAGGTATATTTATATGAGTTTAGAATAAAAAATGTAAATGAGAATCATGTATCTTCATTTATATTGTTCATGGATCCTATAAATTTCATTCATTTCAATTAAAAATTGATATATTTCTAAGAGAATAACTAATGGTCCTTGTTGAGGAAGTTTTATTGGGAAATAAATCCCTAAAAATTTCATAATAAGTTAATGGTTATTAATGAACCAATCATAGGAAATTTGAATAAGGGAAATTTGATATTAATATTGATCCATTAAATAGATAATGAAGACCTACGTGGAATGGTGAAGACCATTTAATATAATTCAGATATTTTTACCATATAGTAAATAGATTTGAAGGATAATAAAATGAAGATAAAATTTTTATGATATTGAAAAAGAATAAATATAGGTACATTGGATGATAATTTGAATTAGGATTAACCACAATGAAAATTTTAGGATTCCCATTATGATAAGTAAAAGTGAAGTTAATTTAAAAAATGGGAAACATTGATGAATGATATGTAATTTTTTCATCCAGAGTTACAAATATTTTCCATGGAAATTTTTGTATAGTAATGATTGACAACATCTATATCCATCCAACGTCCCAAAAGCCTTTAAATATTTCTATTAGTGATAAATCCCCCTTTTAAGGGAAGAAAGGGGAAACCCAAGGACTTCATGGACATATGACAATCACACCTGAAAGAAAAAAGAGTGAAAACCAAACTGAAAACCAGAATAGCCCCTCCCAATCATAAAATTATTTGATAACATCTATAGGTTGAAATACCTCAACACAAGAGTTTTATGCCTTACGGAAAATGTGTCTACCCAAAATTATACTGTTAAGTGTATATAATATTAGGTTGAGGACTATTAAACTTTATAATTTCTTGGACTATCATATTAACATTCATAGGTGAACCATGTATATCTAACACCATAATTAATATATTCATTAAATGATTAATTTATGTTCAATGGATTCAATAGTAAAGATGAAATGAACTAAGATTAAAAAAATGAGTTAAATTGAATGTAAAAAATATATATATAGACTTAATAGTGGGTCAGGATAAGTTAAATTTACAAATATAAGTGTTTTAAAAAAATTAAATGATGTACAACTTGAATAAACCAACAAAACATAATGGCATTTACAATAAAAATTAATCTCTAAGACTCTGTGGAACTATAAATCTAGTTTTATAGAATTAGATAGAAAATATTTATTCATAGTATGTTAAATTAAAGTCAACTATGAAAAAAGAATTTATTATTTTAAAGATTTTATATTTATTCTAATAGTGGAATCATGGTCAGAAATTTTGGAAAAATAATTAAATGATGATCTATATTGCATCTTTATAAGATAAAAGCGTGTTAAATACATAAATAATATCAGTATTTTCCTTTGTTAAAAATATTTTCATTAATATAATATTGTTTACTAGTTAGAGATAAAAATAATGACTAGTTATGTAACAATAATGTATATTGGTATTCCAATTGAAACCATTTTTTTAAATGTAAAAAATATATATTATAAGAAATAATGACCTAAAAATATATTGGTGGAATGTAATGCGGTGAAAGATGTATGTTTCCAGAAGAAAATATCAACCTTTTTTTTCAAAGAGGATAAAATAAAAAATAAAATAAAAATACGAAAAATTGGAGAGGTGATATGTTATGGGTAATGAAAATGAAATCTATTAGGGAATAATACTTCTAAATTCAACATTTTGAAAACAATAGAGTTGATAATAAATAATCTAATGAATTATTGCATAATATATTCATAGGTTGAATAATTATCGAAATTTATACTATGATTAGGGAAATAATTATAAAGGTATATAACTAGTAGATTTAGAAAACTCAACCATCTCATTGAAATTAAGGATGATAGTGAAGTACTTATTCTCGCTATGTAAAGATATATAACTTGAAAATGGGAGAAATATTAAAATTAATGAAATATATATTATTAAAAACTTATTAGAAGATTAATTTTACATTATTTTCATCTAAACTTATATTTATTTTCCAATTGATGGTATCTTTTTTTTACTCTATTATGATGAAAATTTATATGTTTCTATATTTTTTATAGGGTGAAATAACATATTTTGATGAGATATAAAGTGAGCATAAAAAGTTTATGATATTTCAAGTTAGGTAGAGTGATTATTGAATCCATTATTAGTTAAAAGTAAAAACACAATATAGTTTTTGATTAATCATGACATACAAAATCAAGTGTAATAAATTCAATTCAAAACTATTCTTTTGATTACATACATTGGTCATTGAATATTGCAAAATTTGAACAATTTTTACAAAATAACTTTTTATTTATTATGTTTTATTAGAGTATGAAAATGAAAAAAAATGGTTATTAAAAAGAAATTTTTTGATATAGATCAACAAAAGAATCCAAATCATGGAATTTTCAAAACCATTTTATATTAGTGTGATTGAAATTTTATCATCTTATTGGGGGGGTGTTTGAAAAAATAAGATGTGTTTCATATAGTATTTCTATTAAATAAACTAATAAAAAAAGATCTATTTTATGATTGTATATATAGTATATCAAAGTGCAATAATAACATTAAATATAAATGAAGAAGAAATTTTTGAAGGGATCGTATGATATATTGAACAAAGTATTTAAATAAAATTCATGATCTCATGTAAAAAAATGTCTAAATATTGTTCATGATTGAATAATTCTAGTATAATTTCAGATAGAATTATCAAAACAACTTAAGAAAAATTTCAATATTTTTAAAATAAATAAATGAGAGATATATATTTCTACAATAAATCCATCATATTGTTTCTATTACTTATACTCATATAAAAATTATATAAATTTTCAAAGAAATAACCAAATACAAGAATATATAACATCAATCTCGTTAAAAAAATTAAACAAAATTATATCTACTATAAGAACACACACATAGACATATATTATATAAAACAAAATTTAACTGTGATATCTTCCATGGGTGAAAAAACATATATAAATTAAAAAAATAAATAGAAAAATGTATAATATGATATATAATGGATGATCATTTCATATATATTAACTCAAAATGAAACAAAAATAAAACCCTAATGAAACTCCATCTATATGTGAGATAAGAACATATCCTTCATGTCTCCTCCTCTACAGTTCTGACCATCACATAAATCCTCTACCAATACAAATATAAATCTGAACATTTCCCTTACCCGCTTCATGGGAAACAACCTCTATACACATATTACCATCTGTTTTTAGGAATTTCATATCAGAATATTTGGATATATACATTGATTATATGCATTCCCATTCAAATTAATGACAATAATGCATGTTTATAAATAATAAAAATGTAAAACAGTTGTTTTATAATTAAAAACTATGTATATAAATAATTAGACATTTCAAAACCATTTTCAAAATTAAAAGAAGTAAACATCTATAGAAACATGTCAAATGAAATGAAATTCACTTATATTTATTTAAAAAAATTATCAATGTAATCATATTAGGTTAATAAACTCTGGGTATGTAATTTAATATTCAAATTGATGGATCCGACTCGATAGTAATGATGAAATCCTAATCACCTTGATGGAATGCATGATCTAGGAATAATAAAGGGAACCAAACTGGCATGTACTATCAAGGAACACCTATTAGACGTATACATCTAAAGTAACAAACTACTAGAAATGTATTCTAATGAGTTTTTTAAATGAATAATCACTGTGTTAGGTCAATAATATCACATTTTGTGAGTCTCCTCATATAAAATAAGCGTTATCACGTCTAAGAAGATCCAATTTGTCTCTTGTATCATCATGAAGATGAATCATGTTTACAGACATTATAAATAGTAAGTCTTATAAAAATAAAATCCAAAATCCATATTTTTTATAAACCAAACATGACACTATTTTATATTTTTTAAAACACATTGAGAACCCCATTTAAATCACCAATATATCAAAAAATACAACACATATAAAAAATGCTTGTTATAATATAATCTAAATAATTATTCTTTATGTATCTAAACTATGAAAACCCAATAATATTGGGTTAACCAATGTCACATGTATAAAATTATCATAAAACAATAGTTATTTTTAAAATAGTATATAATTATTATTAAAAATTATTTAATAATTAAAAGAGATATGTAATGACATAGTGGTGGGATTTGAAAATAGAATCATGGTGGTTTATTTAAAATGTGTTGATAGTGGATATAATCACCCATTGGAATTAGGATAACCAAAATAGTTCCATCAGGAATGGTTATATCATGGTTTGGGAATCAACCCACTAACCTTTAGATACTGAAATTGAAAATTTATATAGATGTTAAAAAAATAACCAAATTCATCATGTATACATTGAGGAGAAAGTATTTGGGATGTGATTTAGAAGCAGAAAAGGAGGAATATATAATATTTAACTATCAATATCATCCAATATTTAAATAACTATTTCCAATAAGATATAGGGGATAAGTTTTAGAATCACATAGGGATCATCAATGTCTAACACTATACCACTTGGATATATTAAGAGGATGAATCAAAGGAAGATGCAATTAATTTTAAAATAATATCTTACTTTTAATTTTTTTAGATAACACAATTATATGTTCTACTAGGATATGAAGTGGATCATGAAAGAAACACTATATATATTTCTATAATTTATGGCCATATTAAAAGGTCCACAATCCATTCATCATGGGAAAAATAAAACAATTTAAAATTTTCCATCCAAACTCAAAATAACATCAATATGAATAATGTTTCAAAAAATTAATATATATGAGTGAAATCATGTGGTTATAATTATACCTTATTTTATATATTATGCACTTAGAAATATATTAATATATTTTAACATAAAATATATTGGTTCATTAATATGTTAAAAATTCCCATGACTCATATATTTTATGAAAATCACTACCATGGATCTATAAAATATCAATAAGAGAAATATATTTACCTTGTAACAATTTATTCATATGATCAGGAATTTGAATTGGTTTATCCACAAAGGTGGAATCTTGTTCTAAATATATATCATTCAAATTAACAATATTATATGAATATTTTTGATATTTCTTTAACATTAAAAAATGTAATACATTATAAAAAAATATCATCTATGGTAGTAAATCTATTTGATAAGTTAATTCTCAAAGACATTTCATGATTTAAAATTTTATGGAATACTAGATTATTAACTTTTATTACATCCTTTATTTCTTTTAAAAATGTTGAGATGAAACCTTTATAAATACCTAATCATAAAACTGATATTCCAAAAGTAAACAAACAATAATTTACATAATATTTTCAAGTACTTTGAGATATAAGTAATAATTTTGAAATCAAATAGACCATATTAGTAATCTCATGTATAGTAATAAATACTAATAATAAAAGGTTTCTATATCCATACCAATATAAAGGTGGAAATCATGGTCATATGAAAATTTATTTAAAAGGGATCATCTTGATTAATTATTGATATTTGTTATTATATGACAACCCAATAAATATAAAATGATTTTCCTACGATCCATTGAGGTAAGGAATAGAAGTAAAAATAATAATATTTAAAATCATAATTTTTCATACTATCTTCCCATATATATTAGGAATTCATGTAATGGTAAATTAAATCTATGTTCCAATGGTTTTTGAAGAATATTTTGTAAATAAAAATTAAATCAATATTTTATATTTTACTGACAATTTCTTAGTTCACCGCATGTAATTTTATAATCCTCAACATGCATAACATCTCAAGATAATATACTTTTATGCATCCTTTTATGGTGTGGGAAAATTATAATTTAGTTAAATGATCAATGATCACAATTTTGGAATTTTTTCTATTTGGGAATCATTTTTTTCAATAAATAATTACATAGATAAATAACCCCATTTTTAGGTATGAATAGCTAGAGGTTATTGTAATCCATAAAAATATTGATTCTCATAATTCAATTACAAACATCTGATCCTATGATAGGTGTACCGAGTAATCAAACCTATTATTCTAGGACACAAATAATACAATTTTTACTCATAAAACATTTATTTATAACCATGATTTATAACCAACTGTAAATGATATAGGTTATTCATCAATGCACGCATCAGTGAAAGAGGACCCACAACATGCTTCTACAAACATTGATCCCCCAAATGATATTAATTTCATTCATAAGAGTTCTTCCCATTATTTAAAATCAACTTACATGATGTAATTTAAGATTTTATATTTGTTCGGATAAAATGTTTTCACTAGTAAAATGGGGTTTTATATAGTTAAGAAAAATATTTTAATATCCTTAACATTAATTATAATATTAAATTAAATAAAGAGACTCATTAAGTGTCATTAATATTTTATCTTATTCAATTCACATGGAAGATCTTTTATACTATATGGATAAACAAAAATATTTTATTTTTTTAGGTTATAGGCTAAACAAAAATTAATTGACCTATGATATTTTTATCATCACCTCTATGTATAATTAAAATATTTTTATGAAATTATAAATATTGCTTCCTAATGAAAAATGTAAGATATAAATTTTTCTGCTATACAGACTTGTGTTTTAAATTATTATATATAAAATATATTTATCATAATTTTCATTAATTGGTCACATGATTTTTAGAGGGGTATAAAATGATACTTTTCTACTTCACAGAATGAAATTTTGAACATATTGTTTAATTGAGAATGTGATGATCACAATAGGGAAATTAATTTAGTTTTTTGGGGTAGATGATTTTTCCTAAATACATTGGGAGTTAAAGAAAAATTATTATAAATTTAATATATTAGTTCATTTTAAATCATTTATTTTTATAAAATAAATAAAGTTTCATTGAGATATTTTTGTGTCAATGATGTAGATTTATTCGAGGGTATCATGGTGCGTGATATTTATAATGTGTTTTACATGGAGTGTTGTAAAACATATACGTGGGATTTAATGGGAGGATTTAATTTAATAATAAATAAAAATTAATGTGTGTTTCTATTTTTCATTTATGTGAGATAAATGATAGGAATTGAGTTTTATAGATATTCATGGGAAAATATAGAAATTTCCATGGAAATCCTCAAATCCTATTTTTTCCTCAATGGATATAAGTCGTAGTTTGGTGTGTAATGGTGGATTGAGATGGAGGATAAAAAAATTAGGATCATATATGATGTGAACAAATATCATCTAATTATCAAAGGATAACATTTATTAAGGAATTTTATGATGAGATTCTATAATTTTTCTTAATTTCTGGATTATATATTGAATTATTATTTAATTTGATATTTTTTGTGATAATATAAATATAAAATAATTACGAAAGTATAATTTTTTATATAATAATTTTTAAAATTAATTATTTTAGAGATTTTAAGAAATAAAATAGAATAATATGGAATATTAATAAAATAGTGATAAATTTTATAGAATTGGGGATTGTCATTATTAAATATAGAAATACAATTTCCTTCCTTATAGTTAGTTATTATTCATGGACTAAATATTTTATATATTTTTTATAATGGAGATTATTTTTGGTATTAAAATTTTATAAAAATGATAAATTTGTTAAGTTACCTAACTTAAAATTTAGAGCCTATAATTATTGAAAAATCCTTAAAATATTTTGGATGTGAAATGAAGAAAATAATAAGTTTTTCATGAACCATTATGATTCCATATTAGTGTATGAATCATTATAGAATAGTTTATTAAAGTGAGAGTGAGGTATTGGGGGAATATATAGATGAAGGATAAATTGGTTGTTCCCATTGGTCATTATTCTATACGATATTATGGAATTGGAAGACTCAATAAGTATCTTACATGGGGTGTTTTAGATTTCTTATTATTATACCACATTGATACTAATGTCCATAAAAACATTCACGGGTCTGATAACCCTTTTATATTCTTATATTTTTCCATTAAATTGTATTTTATAGTTCTAGAATACCTTAGAATAAATGATTAAGTAGTTTAGATGATGTGATCTAATTTCAAGTGATTTTAAAGATGTTGTTATTGGTAGTACTTGAAGTTAAAATTGTAAATTTTTGTGGAATAAGTAATGAGAAATGAATTATATACCACGGGAACTTACCTCATTAGATGAAGTACATTCTATATACCATTAAACATTGATTATAATTCATATCTTTATACCAACTACAGGAATTGAACAGGAGAATAAAGAATTACATTTATTTTTTCACATATAATTTGTAATGATATTACCATTTCCATTCGAGGAAATTTATGAAATATTTTTGTTTAATATGAGATCCTTAGCTCTATATTGGTGATAATGGGGTTAGGGAAAGGTATTTAAAGAAAAAATTATTGGTTCTCCCCTAATGGGATACAAACATTAGGGAGAGGGTCCCTTTCAATAATTATGGGGTTGGTACTCACATGTTACACATCAAACATGTCTATTATTTTAGACATTGGTTTTAGTAATCCCATGGAAAAAATAAAACTTTTGGTCTATTCCACCTATATAATATAAGAAGCTTAGGTACTTTCACATGGGTTGGGGAGTATGTCCTCCATCCTTGGTGTGAGTACACCCTCAAAAGAAATAAAATTTCCATTGATGGGGTAGGGAATCTCCATTTCCATCCATCCATCTAACATTAAATTTTAATTTATAAACAGGGCACAGAAACAAGCAACAAAAGGCAAGAAACTAGAAACAGGAGACACTAGACATAGAGAGGAATGATGTAATGTAAACTGAAGGCATCCCCTCTAATCAAATGAACCCCCCGCAAGCATCAAGGAATCAATCATAAATAGGTAGGTGATGTTGGTGCCCATACTTTTCATCAGAGAAAGATGATCTGTGACTTTTTTCCCCTCATTCCATGTATGGATCGCACTGACATTGTTGGTGAGGTGATTTTGGCATCTCCTGATAGTGTATAATAATGACTAAGGGGTGTAAAATGTTCCATAAAAGAGTCATGTAGGATCAAATAATCGGTCTAGTCTTGAGTTATAGCATGATTCCTTTGATTTAACTGCAATAACCCAGTGATAATTTCTTTTTCCTTGGCCTAGAGTGAGGTTCCATTCCCATAAAATGTAGTAAAGGCCAAAACAAAAATTCTCTAGATGTCAGAAACCACTCCCCCTACTCTCATGACGCCCATAATGCATGATCCATCCGTATAAATCTTATAACCAGAGTTTTGAGGATTCTAGTAGACCCATTTACCCTATAGTATGTTGCTAAATGATTTTCTAGGAGGTATACTAACTTTTAGAATCCTAAAATAGGATCCTCCCACCAGTTATTGATGAGTGAAACTATGTACACCTACACGTTCCACGTGAACATGATAATTAACCTCATTTTGGGCATACTACCTTATAATCTAGCATGACTTATAGCCTACCACAGACACCAACACCCATCACTAAAAACAATGGACATCACCATCCTTTCCACCCCCAAAATATTCATCTCATGGAACCATCTGTCCAAGAACAGAGCATCACCATTGTTGCAAGAATATAACATTGTGAGCTCTCCGAAGAAGGTAGAGACTGCTTTGGCTCACTCACCTTCAAAAAATAGATGATCCATGCTCTCAACCCACTGATTACAATATCAATGAAATTTGGATGCCATGCTAATTCATGCCTTCATGATATTGTTATCTGTGGCAGCTTCTTGGTTCCTAATTTTCCAGGTCATGAAATTTTATTATGAAGGAATCCTTTTGCACCAAACTATGTCATTATAGTTTTTTTTATGGTATTGTGAGACCGAAAGCCTATGATAATCCCATTTCATGATTTTGACTAAGGAGGAAGTAGTGAATACTCACATTTTAGGCTCTGATTTGATTGTTATCAACTAAAAAATCGCATGTTTCTCTATGACCATGACAACCCTAAAGAACATGGGATAATAGATTTCTTATTTAAAGGTGATCAAACGAGCAAGAAAACCCGTGAAGACAATAATAGAGGTGAAATAGAGGTTATTCCAGAAATGAATATTACCTTCCCCAACAATCCAACAAGCATTCTGTTTGAGGGTGTTGATGAGTGGGTATATCTTGGAACATTATGGGGAAGCATTACCACCAGCAACCTCCTCATCTACCAAAAAACTATAGGATATATCCTTCACCCTATATAGTTTTCCCTTCAGTAGCTTCCCACATGATCTTAGCATGCATTTTGTGGAGCATGGAGTTTAGACTCCTCATATTAATCCCCCCCCTCATGGATGGTCATTGTCATTCTTTTCCACGAGACCTAGTGCCGCTTACCATCAGATAAAGCATCCCAAAATAAACATTCCAAAACAATTTCAAAAGTTATGATGAATCCTTTAGGTGAATTAGTTGAGGCCAATTCATGGATATTAATGATCAATATAATGCTGTTAACCAAAGAAATTCACCCGTGAAATAAAGTTAGCAGTTCTTTAGGTAAAGAACCCGACCTTTGATCTTGATCATGATGTAATAATTGTAATGAACATGAAGTCTCCCTAATGATATAGGAGTTCTGAGGTATTCCATGGGTAAGGACTAAGATTCATATCTAGTCATATACAAAGGTAATATACCACACTTGATAAACACTTGTTAGAAATGTAGATATTTCTTTTGGTATTACTAATAACCTGCTCTCTCCAGAAGTAATACTCCACAAGGACGTTATTGATACCAAAAATATAAATCCTTCCTCCATTAATGAAGATAATAGTTCAATCCATGAACATAAAATGGTATATAGGAGGGAAGATAAATTTCCTATGATAAGGGAGTAAATCATCATTAGACATGCCTCTATTAATGAGGTGGCTAAGAGTATATTATGCAAGGATGAAAATTCTTGGATAAAATGGGTCTCCCTTCCATAGCCATCGGGTTTCCATGAATAATCCATGTGTCCTCCCCATGAAGGATACATCCATCCATGAGGAACTTAATTATATGAAGATGAGGTCTGAGGCACTAGGAGATATCCCCATGGCAGTAAACCCTCTGTTGATGAAACCCCATTCAATCCTATCAAAATCCTTATTCATAGGAAATTTGATTTCCAATTTCGGGCCATGAATATCGGTGTTGATGTACCTAAAAATTTCAAATACTAAGCCTGTAACCCATTGTATAGACCGACCTTTGAAAAACCCATACTGATCAATAGATGTCCTCAAGGGGAGAAAATTGGACAACCTCATGTTAATGATACTTTCTAGAATATTATATGGATAATTACACATGCTCATTGGTCTATAATACGAGAGGGAGGAGGATACTTAAACTTTTATATGAGCACCAAATGTTTCCCATATGAAACCCTTGGAAGGATACCACCCAGAAGAAGTCCTAAATAGAAAAAATAATATCACAAATAACCACCTCCCAAGAATCAATGTAGAATGAACCTGGAAATCCATCAGGATAGGGAGAAATATCCAGATTGAGATTCATAATGACTAAGTAAATTTCCTCCTCATTAGGGACCAATTATAACAATTATTTGTCCCTATTAAAGATATTGTAGGCTACTTTTTCCCATATAGAATTTTTCTACATGGGTATCCCATGGTCATCCTTGGGTTAGCCCTAGCAAGGAGGTCCCTAAAAACATGTGTTCCATTCTCCCTTCAATATCTCTATCATCCATATAAAAACTATCCCCAATAAATATATTAGTTTTGTGGGATGCCTTCTTTCCTTCATGCATTCAAGGAAGGAAGTTTTTTTATTATGTTCCTCTTGTATTCATTTTATCCTAGATCTCTCAAGTTCCAATCATTCATATTTAAGGATCATCTCCACCCAATTGTTTTTCCAAACTGAGGGATCCTAAAACACTTAGTTGCTCCAATTATAATCCACAATAGTTTTTTGTATTTCGATACTCTGATTAAGGGCCTCCAAGTCTTGTTTGAAAGGAGGGAGTATCTTTTCCCATTCCATCAACCCAATCATTATCCACTGCAGCTTATAATGAAATGAAACCCTCGTATTCCCCTACGTTGGCTCCCCCCACAACTCAGTGACAATTTGTTTATACCAAGGGTTGTGGGCCCATATATGGTAGTACCTAAATACATACAACATGAAATTTCATGGAATTTGGGAACATGGTTATGGATTTAAGGTTGGATAGGCATTGGTCAAGAAGACTCCAGCACCGCTTGCTTCCCCTATGATCATTTCACCACATGAAGGGGTCTCTAGAGTATCCCAAATCTAGGAGCCCATTATCCTCCTTGAAATGAGAAAAGTTCAATATGACCCAACATATGTGTTACTAAATTATTATTCCATATACCATTCCCTCACTAAGGTATAGGATCCCATTATAGAATTATAAAGGTGACTTTCATGTTATGGATATTGGGTTGTTTAAGTGTTAAAATTATAATAATATTTTTTTATCTTATGTTCACTTCAACATATGATCTTTGTGTAATTAGACTAAGACATTTGGAATTTTCTTCTTTTTTTACTATCTCAATCTAGAATCATATCTTTATCTTATGTTCCAACCTCTATCATGGGTATTTTTCTTACTTATCATTTTATTTCTCTCTATTTTCTTCTGGGGTATCATATTGGGCATGTTTATACACACCCATGAATGGAAATTTTACCCATATGTTTTTAGAAAATTACATAAAATATAGTAGTTATTATGGATGATGTATGTTGCTGGATTTGGGGCTTAAAGGCTCTATATAGAGACTAATCATGACAGAGTCCAGGTTAAAAGATTCAAGGGAATGTATTTTTCCACTTCAGTTGTTTTAGGTATCTCTTTAGTTTATGATATTTGTATTTTGTTTTAGAATTCATTTTTATAGTTTAAAATTTTCATTATGTAATAGGTATTAGAATTTAATGAAAACATGTTACTCTATAGTTGGTTATTATATGCATTTTTTCATTGTTTAAGATTTTTTCTATAGATATAGTGTCTTTTATGCGTTTATTATACTAAAAAATCCCATGTGTGTGGTTTGAATTCTCTATGTCAGCCACTATCACTAAGACTATTAGTGGTTTTTTGGGGTGGAATACTCATTCTAACCCCAAATAATTGATGTTCATTTGGGGGTTGGGTTTTTTCAATGTTGTACTAGAGTACAGCTATCTTATGAAACCGAATTTTAATTTTAGGTCTTTTTATTTTTGTTATGTAAAATTTAGGGAAAGGGTGCTAAGGGATCTTGATAGTAGTTTTTTTAGAAAGAAACCCTATGTAGGTGTGGGTGGTTGATGTATCATTATGTTGTGCCTCCTATAATATAATATATAACTTAGATATCCTAAGATTCATTTAGACGGTAAAAAAGTAAATTTCACGTGAATTATTTTGTGTTTGAGTTGGGTTTTAGGGATGACATTATTAGTACATATCACTCATATATACATTAATTACTAATTGTTCATGTTTCAAAATATATGAAATAACCCTATGTACTTTGTGTTTTAGGTAAAATTGTCACTATAAAATATATTTTAATGATGATCGATTGATTTTGGGACACGATCAAGAGGGACATCTTTTAACTGAGAAAATAGAGGACCCTCAATTTATTACGTAGAGAGGAGAAAATCTAAAAGGTGTTCAGGTGGATATCACTACACCTATTGAGTAATCAAGGATTCTATTTGAGGAGTTAAAGATAACCCAAAAGTTTCATATATTAGCATGAGTTAACGTAAAAAATAACTACGATTTTTCACAAAAATATTTATACATGGCATAAAATGGACTAGCATAGGTAGTAACATAAATATTTACTTATTTTAGACACCCTTTGTTCTTATAGTTATGAATAAATTATTTCTTCATCAAAATTTTATATGTTTTCTGTGAGATCTAACTATGTTGACATATGATTACGATAATTTGTTATTTTTATTATTTAAGAGCTTATTTAGGGAGGATTTATACCAAAAGTACATTGAGTATTGTTTGAGTTATAGAGCTATGAGACCTTCAATTGTGAATCATAATCATGGTTGAGTACATAGTGATGTTTATAGACCTAATAATGTACTCCAATTAAATATTTTTAATGACTTTTTTATAATCATTTTAGAAATATATATGGAGATAGATCATATCTATGGATATTTTTTTATGCTTCTACACCTATGATTTAATTTAGGAGAGATCCCTAATGATTTAGTGTTAATTTTAAGAGATAAATCAAGCTATTGGGATAGGTTTTGGTATCCCTAATATAGGTTATTTGACAATAGTAAGTTGATGGAATGAATCATGATCTAGTAAATAGAGGCACACATATTCTTTGTACTAGTCTCAGGGATTGATGAGATTAGAATTACAATAGGGATAAAATTGTAGTGAGACAATATTTTATACACATTATGTGGCTGAGGCCAAATGGATTAATAATGATTGACTAAATGAGTATTTTATTGTCTAAAAAGAGTCATAGTATATTAATATCAATATAATTAGAAAAGTCAGAATTGGTATCCTATATATAGTTGTTATAGAGGACCTGTGGGAGGTGGTTTTCGTTTTGTAGTATGAAAAAAGGAGGATCTATTAGAAGATAGTGATTTAACCTGCATTAACCAATACTTCATCAAGATGGCCTCCATTAGGAAATTTCTACTAGTGACCAATGGAACAAATACATGCATGTTATGGAAGGCATTAACAAGGAAGAACCTAACATGATTTGATGTATACTCTATTTTATTCTACAGTTTCACCCATAGTTATTAACATTATAATGGTCCACTATTTAATTTTTTACATATCTAATCTTATATTTATTGATACCAATGAATACCTTAGCACAACTAGTACAATTAGAGACTTAGAAAATAGGTAATGACTTTATCACTAACATCTATAGGTGGGATGAGTTATTTATTAGTAGAGAGAGTGTTTTGTTGGATTTGATCATTACTAGGATGAATCCCTATAACATAATTTACAGAGTAAATATTTTAATATTTTTCACTGTAATTATTATGCTTGAAATCAAACAAAAAATTTTACATGTATGGGTAATTACTATAAATTCATATTAAAATGATATTTTCTTTCAAATTAAGAAAATAGTTTGGTTATTTATTTTTCTAATTTTATTCTCTTTCTATAATAATTAATAATTCCAAACGTTTTTATGAATTTATTTAAGGAAAATTTTTAATCAAAGAATAAATTTGAAAATTTCATAGAAATTACTATTTAAAAATTTTCAATTATAATCCTGTATTTGAATCATAATAATTTTATAATGTCAATTGTTTATTTCAAATTTATTTTTATAACATTAGAAATCATTAGATAAATAATTCATTGAATACCACTAGTTTGGTCAAAATAATTCATAGAGATCAAATCCTCGAAATCAAAGTTGGACTACATTCGTCAATCATGAATTACATTTAAATAGTGGTCCATAACACTCTTATATGAGTTTTGATTAAGTTGAAATATTTTAAAACTATATATATATATGTATATATATATCTTAAATATGAAATTTTAATTCTACCAAAGTAGTATTTTTTCAGTCATTTTTATAGTCATATTTATGAATGAAAATTCATATATTATTTTGAATTTATTTTTTAATTTCCATTTTTATAAACCTGAAACCCTAGACTATCGTATAAATAATAATTATTAATTTTTGGATTGAGAGACTAATCTACTAAATGATATTTTTAGGTTTTTTATAGAACAAAAAAAATAGATAGGGTTTTTGTTTTTCTTCTCATTATTATCATAATCTGCATATTTTTAATAAAGTGTTCTTCACTTATTACTCTTTTCCTCTTATGATATCTATCTCTATCCATTCATTATGATATATAAAACTCTCCATGATGAGTGACTAACTTGATTATTGTCCTTGAAGGAGGCCTATAGGGTGTTCCAAAATTCCATCTTTTTAGTTATTTGTGTTTTTATTCTACTGTGGTGAGGGAGAGATCCATGTTCATATTAATTGTGGTGATCATCCTCTACTATTGGGAATGACTCTAAAAATAATTTATAGTATCTAAAAAATATTTATTACCCCCCTTGTTTTTTTAATTCTCTTCAAATGAATAATTTTATATTTTTCAATGGATAAAGTGATATATTATGGAGTCGGGTCACATAAGGTGTCACATTCTCGATTGAGGAGTGTTCACCATTTAGGACTATTATTGGATGTCAGTATTGGTGTTCTGAAGAGGTATCCAAGGTGTTCTAAACTAAAAAGTCACGTTACGGGATAATAATCCAAGTATTATAAGTTGGACTATCAAATTTAATCTAGAATATAATAATGATTAATAAAGAACTATAACAGAAATTTAATTAAGCGGCGGTTTTGGGAACCGTAGGTAAACAATTTTTTAAAATGGTATTGCGGGGGTTTATAATTAACCGCAATGAAACAATATTTTTTTTACACTGCCGACCCCCCCCCCACCCCGATCACCCTTCTCACCCCGCGACCCCACTTCACCTGGCCCCCCACTTCCCCCATGACCCCGACCCCCCACTTCCCCGGTGACCCCGCGACCCCGGTGACCCCGCGACCCCGGCGATCCCGCGACCCCACCCCCCGGGACCCCGACGACCTATATGAACCCTAAGGTTTGAATTCTAGTAATTTTACCTCAATTATTGTCTCCTTATATTTTGAATTATTAATCTTCATGGTTTATTTTCAATTCGATTCATTGAACATACACATAACTGATGTTTAATATGTTATCCATGATAGAAAAATTAATTATCACTATGTTAATGTTTATGTTTAATCCCTGTCATCTAGTTCAACAACTTAAGGTGTTCAATTGGAATCTCCCTAGGTATTGTGAATTCTTAAGTGACCAAACCACATTCTATATGGTTTTTTTCTTGATTCTTAATTGTAATGACTATAGTGAATTTGATGAGAATGGTGTCATGAGACCATGTCAGCTATTTCTACATAAAAAAGGATACTCCGTTGTTAAATAATAATGCTGATAGATTATAAGGCCTACGTGACTATAATGAATTATGACACTTTGGTATGGAGTTCATTATACTTTTGATACTCGATCATTGTGTCCATCAAACATGTGTTACTCAAGCATAACATCCCTTATATGTGAGGTACTCGGTCATTGTGTCCCTTATACTTGTGACACCCGAGCATGGTGTCCCTAATACTTAGAATAATTAGTCATTGAATCCCTTATACTTTTGATACTCAAAAATGGAGTCCATTATGCATTTTATACATTTTAACGGTTCCTTTATATATATTATATGTATTTTTGGTTATTTTTCATATTGAGGATGAATATATATTGAAGTTTATTATAGGATATGACCTTAGTTATTATAGGATATGGCCTCCTATATTATGTGATATTACTACTCAGTCTTTTTCACCATTCCCTGGCCTATTAGAATTAGGATTTTGTTGGCACACTTCGTTTATCATCATCCTTGTTTTGGTCTCTATGGGGTAGGTCATGTTAGGGTGGAATTAGATTGGTTAAAGTCCTAGGAATAGATTTTTGAGTTATTATTCAGCTGAGGAATAATTTAGGAATTTAGTGTTGTGAATTCATGGGGTTTTTTATTTTAGTTATCATACCAGTGAGGCTAGAGTAGGTGTGGTTGTAAATTTATCCTTACACCTATACATTGGTAACCTGTTAGTCAACCCAAATCTCTAAATCATCATATACCAGGTAAAGTTATGTTGATACATGAATCATATAGTTCTCAACAATTATATTTCATGCAAATTTTATTTTAGTTGATTTAGATATGCTCTAATCATTATGGATTCATCACATCAAATGAATAATTCCACCCACACAATAACAACTTTTTTAGAGTTAAGTTTGTGAAATTCCTATCTTACTGCTTGATCCCTTTTCCAATTTTAATTTAAGTGATGAGGTGTTGATTTAAATACTTAAATGAGAGATATAATTTCCATATTATTTTAGATAGCTTCTATCCCCTTTTTTAGTATAGAACTTCTCACAAAGATAATAGTAGTTCCCACTGATGGACTACCCATAAGAAAAATGTATAACATGAATTCTAGTAATTGAGGCCTCCTAGATTCATTGAATCCACTAATCCTATTGTGGTATAGGATTTAGTGGAGTCATTAGCTCATCCAGTTCATCTATTTCAGAAACCCACAAATCATATAGTGATCCTAGAACAAAGTTATCTACACAACACTCTATGTTTTTAGTGGATGATGTTTTCTCAAAATCATATGGTATTAATCTATTATGGTTTTAATTTAATCACCCGATCTAGATGGGATTATATCCAAAAATACTAAGGATAGTTTGAGTTCTATAGATTTTAAACCCTTTGTTGGGTTGCATGACAATATCTAAATCCTTTGTAGGGTTACAAAACTCCACCTGTGTTGGCGTCCTCATGTGAGTGTTGTTAGGTTGAGAATTTCTTGTAGGGATGTATCCAAGATTTAGGATAAGGTTATAGTTTTTATTGAACATTTCCAGAGAAATGTTGTGCTAAATCCTCTAGATTAGGAGTAACATTGAGGTAATAGACTCTACTATTATAGGATAATTGACTTACATTGAATTAGTTTTGGTTAAAAAGATGGTGTTTTAGGAGAAGTAAGAGATGAGTGACACTTTGACACACTCCCACAATCACCACATTTGATTGTTTCTTGTCAATAACATAGTGATAAGAGTTATATATTTAGGTTTATGTGTATAGATGATTTAGGATACATCTAGTTTAGTTTTAGGTATGATTTGTGTCCTTTCTTCATGTACCTTCATACTGGATGATATAGGTCATGATATTATTTCTGTGTCGATTAATGGGGAGTTATAGATTCTAATTTATACCCTTATCATACCTTTTATCAACTAGAGTATTTCCACTAATGGTGATTATCTTTCAATCATACTTTCCAATAAATTGATTTTATCCCCAATGGAGAAAGGGTTCATTCCTATGATTCTTTTTTGTAGAGATGATACCCAATAGTATCTTCCTTGGTTTTTATTAGTTACCATATTCTATTTTTATATGGTGTTATGTGGTTTTGTAAATGAGATGAGTTCCACCTTCAATAGTGAATGGGACCCTATTTGGTGTATCAAGTAGCGCTAACCCTTGAGAAGTGTTAGTGATTTTCCCATCAGATGGTTTCATGATTTTATATGACTTATGGGTGGTTGAGGATTTACTTCATGTGAATTTTGAATAATTCGAGGGTAATCATATATGACAAACCATGGTTCTTTCTTAATGGGAACTTGACATATGCATCAATGTGCATTCCAAATATGCAATTCAGGTGTTATTGTGTAGGATTATGGATTCCCTTATATTTATCTATTTTTCTTTCAGCAAGAATGAATCATGTGGACATAGATATTCTGAGTTCTTATCTCATAATGTTGTTAAAGTGAAAAACTGAATTCAAGGAATTAAAATAAGAAATTATTTTATTTGTTTGGATATTCAGAGTAGGAACACCCAATTATTGAATCCCTTTAATTTTAATACTAAATACCCTCTATATTTTTTATCTTGCGATAGAATATGTGTGCTTGGAAAACCTAATTTTAGTGGATTCGACAACTTCTGATGTCTTGGATAGCTCATTGTAATCCATGACAACTCTAGGAAAACCACATGTACTCAAAAATAAAATGTATATTTCTCAAACTCATATATAGCTACTTTATATGTTTTCGAAGAAAACTCATATTATACTATCTTTTGTTATTCCTCCTGGGTGCATTTGGTGTCTTATTAGAAAAAAAGCTTACGTCCTTCTATTTTTATAATTCTTCATCAAGATTGGAAACATTATTTTTTCCCTCGTGAACTGTGATTCAAACCAAGTTATGCTTATGTTACTTTTTGTTATATAATATTATATTTTGATTCTATAAAGGATTTAAAAATTCAAGGGTTGGAAATATAGAGATTTGGGGAAACATGATAGGAATACTATTTAGCTTAACTTTTAGTATTGACCATGTGGTAATTGAGTAATATGGCATTGTTGGTTCTATTGATGATTTTTATTATTTCATTCGATTTTTCTTAACCATTCATTTCCATGAAAACCATTTGGATGAATGGACTATTTATAGATGTTTTCTTATACCATATGAATGATTTTAATATCCACATAGTTATTCCAAATTAACAATGTGCTTTGGTTTTCATGGTAATATAGTTACCATGTTGTTAGGACACTATTTATCTTTACTAAAGAAAATTTCCCTATCCCAAAAAATAGAGGGTTCATATCCATCTCAGGGGATCATCTTTATTATCTTATGTTTCTATATTCTTATACTATCGTATATATGAATATTTTTCTCTATTTAGTAGTAACTATGTGTTTTAATTTTATTATTATTGTGTAGGCACATTGTGATATACATGGATAAAAGCTGGATCACATTACTAAGGAACACAACTCAGTATGTTAAGGGTTGGAATGTGTTTTTATATTTGGAAATTTCTAATCGATCCATTGAAGCTAGAATAATATTTCCATGTCCTAAATGTAAATTTAGAACATGGTTGTAGAGAGATAAAGTTTATGAACATTTAAAATTGAAGCAATTCCCTAGTCAATATTTGTGTAGGATTTGACATAAGGAATCGAACATTACAGAAAGATTGAGCACTGATGTTAATCCATATAATGAGGTCCCAAGTTCATTGACAATGGAAAATGAAATGAAAAACATCATAAATGATGCATTCGGCACTAAAAGACACTACTATCAGCATCAAAACATATCTGAACAACAAGAAGAGGGTGCTATAAATTACAACGTGAAAAGTGATGTTTTTTGGACTGTAAGACAAGAAGATCAAGATTTTAACATATCATTGGATCCTAATATTGATTCTATAGAGCTAAATGTAAGATAAAACTTCACTGAGGAAAATTCGTTTCAGGATTTAGTTGAAGATGGAAATCAACAGTTGTGTAGTGGGTGTTTAAAATATTCAAAGCTTTCATTTCTGCTAAAGTTGTACCATATCAAATATCTATGTACAATTACAAATAAGGAAATATCCATGGAATTTAAATTGATTCGTGATGCATTTCCTAAAGAAAAAATCCCATAATGTTTTTATGATATGAAAAAAGTTGTTAACAAGTTTGGTCTGAATTATAAAAAAATACATGCGTGTCCCAATGATTGTATGCTTTATTGGGGAGAGGATTCAAGTAGACAGAATTGAAATAAGTATTCTTCTTCTAGATGGTAGTCAAAGGGTTATGTTGGAAGTTTTAATGAACATAATTTCATGGAGAAGAAGAAAAGGAACACACATGCAATGTTTTTGCGCTACTTTCCTTTGAAGCCTCGATTGCAATGATTGTTCATGTCATTGAAAACCGCTGAACACATGAAGTGTCATTCGGTAGATAATAACAATGATGGTTTAATGAGAAATCCATGAAATTACAAATCATGGAAGTCATTTGATTCATTACATCTAGATTTCTCAGTTGATCCTTTGAATGTTTGATTGGGATTGGTTGTCGATGGATTCAACCCATTTTGGACTTTGAGTACTAGTTATAGCATTTGGCCAGTTGTTTTGATCCCTTATAATAAGCCTTCCTGGATGTGTATGAAACAAAAATCATTTATCATTTCGATAATTATTCCTAGAAAACAAATTCCTAGAAATGATATTGATGTATACTTGCATCCTTTGATTGACGAATTTCCGGAGTTATGGAGAAACGGTGTTGAGACATTTGATTCTTCTTCTAAAACAGTGTTCAAAATGCATGATGCTTTAATGTGGACCATTAGTGAATTCCATTGGCATAGGAATTTATTTGGTTGGAACAATTACATGGGTTTGGCTTGTCTCATTTGTAACATTGATTTTGAGCCCAAACAGCTACCTCACAGCAGAAAATGGTTCTTCTTGTGCCATCAAAGATTTCTCGATGCATCTCATAGATATCCGCTAAACAGATCGAAATTTAATGGTTTTATTGATTGTAGACCACCTAAAAAGTTGTTAACTAGTTTTGAAATATTTACAAATCATGAAAATGTTGTAACAGAATTTGGGAAGGTTCATTAATTTAATGATAGCGGAAAATGGGCCCGAAGTGCATCGTCAAGTGAAATCAAAACGCAAGAATGGAAGAAGAAAATTATATTCTTCAAACTTCCATATAGGGAATTTAATTTGTTGAGGAACAATCTTGATTTGATGCATATTGAAAAGAATTTCTGTGATAATTTTATTTTCACATTACTTAATGAGCATGGAAAGTTGAAGGATCATCTTAATGCTTGCAAATACTTACATGTAATGAACATAAAACGTGATCCCTTGACAGATGAGAATGAAAAGTATGCTCCAGTCATTTTTGTATTGAAAAATAAGGATAAAGATACATACCTTCAAATTTTAAAGATTTTGAAGGTATCTGATGGGTATTTGAGTAACATCTCAAGGTGTTTTGACTTGAAGAATCTTAAGTTACATGGATTGAAAAGTCACGATTCACATGTTTTATTACAACAGTTACTACCATTGACATTGCGTACATTATTACCTAAAAAAGTTACTGCTATTGTACTCCATTTCTACACATTTTTTAGGAAATTATGTGAGAAATATCTATATCCATTTCAGCTTGACAACATCCAGGAGAGGTTTGTATTGACCATTTGTGAAATGGAGATGATATTTCTTCCATCATTTTTTACTGTCATGATGCATTTAACTGTGCATTTGGCAGAGGATGCTAGGAGGCCCCGTTCATTATCGATGGATGTATCCAATTGAGAGGTATTTTATTTATATGTTTTTCAGTTAAATAAATAATTTTTGGCATTTAAATAAATTCATAATATTATTATTTTATTTCACAGATATCATTGGCATTTAAAAGCATACGTGAGAAATAAATCTCAACCAGAAGGCTCTATTGCTGAAGTATATTTGGCTGATGAGTGTCTTACCTTCTTTTCCAGATATTTGGATGATATTGAGACAAGATTTAATTGAGTTGGATGTGTTGATGACACATCAACTCAATTTCAAATGCATCATAAATCAAAAATATTTCCTGCTATTGGCCGATCAGTTGGGAGGACCTCAAATGTGACACTAACAGGTTTGGAAATATTATCAGCACATAGACATGTGCTTCTAAATATTGAAATTGCAGATCCATTTATTAAAGAGTTCAGGATACAAATAAAGAGACAAATGAGAGGCTGAACACTAAATGAGAAAGATATAATGAATGTTCTGAATAAAGAGCTTGTAGAATGGTTTGCACAATGTGTAAGCTCAAAATTACTGCAATAAATATGGATATTAGTTTGACACATATATTTTGTAAATCTATTAAATTATATTTATTTTCTCAGATCATGAATATTGATACTCGATAAGACTTGTCAGAAGATTTGTAATTTCTTGCTAGAGGTCCTATAAAACAAGTTAGAAAGTTTGACGCTTATAATGTGAATGTCGTTATATTTCGTACAGTCGATCGAGAAGTGGGTTTGAAAACACAGCATAATGTTATATTTACATTTTATGAAGTGGGATACTATGAAAAGTTACATGATATTATTTAATTAAACTACCAAGGACATTTTTCTGTTGTTTTATTCAAATGAAAATGCGTCAATATTATTAGAGGTGTTAAAAGAGATTCCTTGCAATTTACTTTTTGTAATCTTTTCTCACTTGATGGATATTGGTGATCGAGAACTTCATGATCCATATATCTTAGCATCAGAGGAAAAAATGGTATATTATGTGAATGATGTTATGGATGAAGGTTAGAGTGTAGTTGTTCACATAATACAAAGATAGTTGTATGATATGGGTGATGAAGTGGAAGATTTGACCTCTGAAAACGAATTTCATCAACAACAGGAAGAAAGATTATTTTTCCATCATTATATTGAAAATATTAGTCTAGAAAGGATGAATGAAGTGGATGAAGAAATGGAGTAGGAAAATAACATGATTGAAAGGGGAAAATTATTGTATGTAAAATTATTTATTCATTCAGCAACCACTTGTTTCATTTCTGCAGTCATTCATTATCATTGTTAAATATTTTTTGTATGTTAGTACTTGGCATCAATTATCATTTTTTATTTTTTTCGGTATATTTTTTTTGAAATATATATTCTGAACTTAATTTTATTTGATTAAATGATAGGAATTCTAGGGGGAGGTGGTACACTATTTCATCTAGTTCTGCGACAAATGACAATTCATATGGATCACTCCCCATGGCATCTGAGGCACTAGCTGCCTACACCCCTGTCCCATCTCTCACACCATCTGTGAGTGTACCATTAGAGGCTGAGTCGTCAACTCCCCCTTCAAGAGCCTCATCGGTGGGCCGGCGACACGCCACTTCTAGTTCATCACGGGCATACTAGAGTGTCACAGTCAAAGGTTCAAATTTTAATTAAATAAATTTATTGCATTTTGATTATACTAATTATTTTCTCATTGAAGATGAAAAAAAATGCAACCATGGAGAAAAATATAAAAAGTTCATATATTCGGAATATGAATGGAGAGAAGATTATCATGCTATTTGATTCTTATAGGGTCCCTACAGATGATGTCGTGGAGTTACTTGGTGAGATTCTAGGCCAGCAGGCAGCAGAACCCATTTCCCTTCCTATTTCTTATGATGATTGGAGACATATGCCTCTATTCTGGAAAAATGATGTATTTGATTCCCAAATAAAGGTAATTTTATTACATTATGGTTTAATTGAATGTCATGTTACTAATATGTTCAAAATGAATATTTGTATATAGATGTTCTTCCACTTTACCATTGCTTATGTGATAGCACATAAGTGGACATTGAAAAATCATGGTAAGAAATGGAAAGATTTCAAATGGAGATTGTGGTGTGTTTTCAATGATACTTCATTGACCGTGCAACAAATGTATGAGAAGCTACCTAGTGGGGTAGAAAAATAATAGTGGAAAGTTTTTTTTGATAGACATCGTGATGAGAAGAGGATGGTATTGAATATATATTTTTATATTATCCTCATTTTATATTTATACATGTATATGAAGAGGATATGAAATTGAATACATTACTGTTAAATTGAATTTTATTTATTTCCGGATATCTCAAGACAGAATGCATCACACCGGGCTAAGCAAGTTATCCCTCACACTGCGGGATCAAAATGCTTTTTCTAGAAGCCGAGCGACATGATAATATTTTAATTAGTTTAAATATTTTTAAGACAATATTATCTATTTAATATATTGAATTGTGGATTTATGTTTTCTTAATGAAGTCACAATGTTTAGGGAATGAAGCATCCCGAACTGAACTGTGCTTGGAAGTTCACAAAAAAATAGATAGAAGTTTTATTTATGAGCCTACCAAAGAAGTTGGGGTATGAAGACATTTTTTTATGATAATAACTTATTATTAGTTTTTACTGTGTTAATATATTTTTCTATTTGATTTATAGTTAAAAATTAATGAACTATGGGATGATAATCTTGGGAAGTCCTACTCAGTCTCCCAGGATGACCCAGTTGCTAATGTCCTTGGGAAGGAGCATCCTGGTAGAGTGCACACAATGGGTTTCAGACCTGTACTATCTGAGGTCTTTGTCATGACACAAGGGATTCTAGATTCATATACTCCTGGTTATAGTCATTCCATACCCAAAGATGCTCAGAGGGAGATTGCTTCTCTATAAACCATAGTTCAAGACCAGGGGGCTCAGATATCTGCTTTGTAGAAATCAATGACTGAAATACATTAGCAGATGAGAAGATATGCCCCCGGTGGTAGTGCATCGAATGGTGGTTAGCAGGTAAATCACAAAAAATCAAAATCATTTAGTTTACAAACTTTCATTGGTTTTATGCTTTAAAATAAAGATGAAATAGTATTTAATTTTCCATATAATGTTCTAACATGTGACATCAGAAAGTGGAGATAGAGGTGGAGAGGGTGATGATGAATCATCGGACCATGAGTAGTTGTATTGTTGATGTGTTGAACAAATATGGGAACAGATGGTTTGTATATTTAACAAGTGTGACACAGAGTTTCAACCAAACATTTTCATGTCCTAACATTTTCTTGATTTCTCATGTTTCCTTTTATGCATTTTATTGATTTCTGATGTTTCCATTTATGTCTTGAATTCTTGAGTGTGGTATACATCATTCCTTTTAGGCATGTGTTTTAATTGGTAATCTATATTTTGGATGACTAGGTGTTAAACCCATTGTTGATGTGTTGAAGAAATTTGGTCATTTCATAGTGATCAAGGGGATAGTGTTATGTACACTTTGGTGAGGCAGAATGTGTAGATAGTGAATCTTAATGCGTTGCTAATGGTTATCATATTCTGTTCATGATGATAAAATGTGGTCAAACCCCATATAAAACCTAGGTTCCTCTTAATGGGAGATGGTATTAAACCGTATAAAACCGTGATTCACTGTACGATTTGTATTGGATGATCTAAAAGTCATACACTTTCTAGAATTTTGATTCCTCATAAGATAATTATGATATGTTCAAGAAATTACCTCATATAAAACATGGAAGCATCACATTATATATGATGAAAAAAATCATTTTCTTCAAGACATGACATTAAACTTTATCCTCATCTCATTCCTCCAAAATGTGATGCCTCATGATAATCATTATATTCCAAAATTCCCTCTATATATAGGATTACCCCTAGTTCCAATGTTGTTCTTATACTATACCATATTCTAGAACAACATGTGTCTTGATTCACACTCTCATGGGATACATAATGATGATTATATATCCTTTTTGGGTCTAGATATAAATTTATTAAGCCTTTGGCCCCATTTCCCCATTTACAGTCCACAGATTATAACCATAAATAATGTTTTGTTCATATCAAAATGTTCATGTGGTATCTGGGACTACATTAACCCCTTATACATTGGTTTTTACACATACCATGACACATAAATACCATGTATATAATCATCATCCTAGTCCATGAATCATGACATTAAATTTTTAATCATGGTCTTGGTTGCATGATCTTACACTGTGTGTAATCATATTCAGGATATTGTCATGGGTTGAAGGACCTATTTTATCCTATAACCCCATGTTTTATTCACCAAAAAAACTTTCTTGATTCCCCCACCTCACCAATCTGTACTATAATAGTTTATATCAAGAGATCTCTAGTCCAAGAATTATGATAATAAAATATTCTAATACAACCATCACATGGGTTTATTCATCCCTGGAGTTTCATCAAACAGTTATTTCCACAACATTATAGAACTATGGGTGGATTGATTCCCAGTGACATGGGTAACGTATTGATGCATATATCTTTTATCATTGAGCCTAGCTGATGATTCACCTTTTAATAATCCATTAAATAAGGTGTCATTTCCCCAAAACACTCACATGAGCCTCTTTTTTAGCAATAATCTCCTTTCATTTATCTTAACACATCAGTGGGCCAAGATGCTCACATTTCCCGATATGAGGAAGTAAATAATGGGTATATAGATGAAAAAGACCTTCTAAAATTCTAATAAGATGAATTGAAACAATATCATTAACCCATGTAAAATATATATACCTATTAATGATAGATAATTTAACCCCATAAAAGATTGATATGTCTCTTAAAGAGAGATAATTTCACCTCTTATAAATTCTCGATGCCTAATATTAGAATATGTAATTATTCATTATCATCATCCAAGAATGTAAACCCTTCTAGAATTGGTATCCTATGACACCGTGAACCATAAAAACATGTGGACTGATTCCAATAATTATGATATAAGTAGTTACATATAAATATTTAATCCAAGGCACAACCCTATCACCGAATCATTATAGGTTTCTCACTTTCCTATCTACATTGGTCAAAGCTTGGAGACCATTAACTCAAACCTATTCCTATATTTAGAGCTCTAGAAATTTAAACTAGTTGTAGTCATAGTCAGTGTTGTATGTTTTTATACATAAAATCCCAATGTCTTCAATAAACAAGGTTAATTAACAACCATACCCAATTAAATGAAATAAGGATACCTCATTTGATAATTGTGGGATGATTATGAAAATAATTACCACATATAAAACTAAGATTCCTCATATTATAAGTATGAAATGAACCACACATTACCCATTTAAAACTTGTATTTCTTGAAATATGAGATGATATGATATCCTTACCAGAGATGAAATCACTCCACTGACAAAAGTCTCTTACCATGTCATGCATCAAAACTATGTTTGTCTTGATTCCCATTATGAGGAGACACATATTGATGCATCTATATTTCATCTCAGTCCCATCCCTACAAGAAACTCTTCATGGGGATGGTTCCCTCTGGGCCAGGCATGAATGTTGTCAACCCACATGTTCAAATAGAACATTTGAGCATATGAGGAAATATCTCCCATGGAACCTAATATTCTATATGGTACATCCCCACATAAACTTGTCTGGTTCACACAATCTACTATCTGGATAATCCACACCATACCAATCTAAAAAGGATCTCTAATGAAATGATTCGTGGACATAGTGTCTTACATACCATCTCAGGCTCATTCATTGAAGTACATTTTCTGATGAAAAGTGGATTTCATTCTTTGATTTCCATGAATAGTAGATCATGGTATTTTTCATCCTATCCTCAACCAGATCATGTATCCTATGTTTCAATCATGGTCAATAATAATTATATTTCTATCGATTACTCCCATTTCACTTCCCATATCTCAAAAGTTGTAATTGTCATCATGATATTTTTCGGGTCACTTCTTACCCTCATTGGGTTCACCCCTATAATCAGTTATAACTATATAAATATTCTTGATTCTTGAATCAATCAAGGCTCGACAGGGCTTAGGGATTTGGAGGAAGTCCACCTCAATCATGGTTGAGTTGCATGATCACCACATGTTCCTAATTATATAACCTCAAATGAGTATTCCATGTTAATGAATCACTAATATAAACTAATTTTAAATCAAACTTAGAATGTGTTGTGTGGTTTTTGTACCCATTATTTACCAATTCAGGTCATGTTTTTTACTCCACCTCACTACACATATCCATTTATGACGTTCCACTATATTGTCCAAGCATCACGACTATAATTTTTTTACTAGTTGTCTCAATTATTTTTAAACTTTTTTGTGAATTAATCTGTTAGGCTATTGGAATTTCTGGTTTGATTTGTTTTTCAGGCCAGTGGTGCAGTGGAATCAAAACAACTATTTTTTTTCTGGTCATCTTTTCGCGGCGGTTTTAACTGCCGCTAAAGTATACTGGAAAAACATTAGCGGTGGTTAAAACCACATCTAAACAGAAGTATTTTCTACCTAGTGGTGGTTATAACCGCCAATATTGGCTTATATTTAGTGGCAGTTTTAACCGCCACTATAGAGTCGCATCACCTGCGTGCATTCTGCGGTGGTTTTGGTGACTTTAGGGGTGGTTTTACAGCCGTTTTATTTAATTTTATTCATGGTGGTTATAACTTCCGTGAATAAATTAAAATCCAGGGCCCGTAAAAACCTCCGCTAAAAATCAGGAAAACCGCCGTGAAATGAGGCATCTACAACACTTCCCTTAAACCACCACTAAATTGAAATAACTGTCGCTAATAGATTTCTGATGCCCAATTTAGCAGAGGTTTCTGTAAACCACCATCCAACCATATAACGATGGTTTAAACCGCCTCTATATGCAAAAATAACCGCTTTTAGTAGGTGGTTTTCTTTTAGTGAAGGGACCTTGGTAACTAACCCGAAGATCAATACCTTTCATTCTAATTACAATATCTTATATTAATTTTTATATGCATCATTATTTTTGGGTATTTCATTTCATATTCTCAAACCATGATTTTAATTTATTTTATAAAACATCAAAAACTATAAATATTATCATAATGAAATTATAATGGAGTGTGATTAACAAAAAATCTCCCCAAGAGTCACGACCCTAGTTAGCCACTTTGCTATACTAGGAAATAAATAAATAATATATATTTCACCACATATATAAAAATATATTTTACTCTATAAAAAAATATAAAACATTAAGATCATTTATATGAGATTAATATTCTATTATATATAAGAAAATTATATTTTTTTATGTTTTCACTTCTGATTTCTTTTTTAAATTTGATAAATAATTTTTTTCTTATTTTCATAAAAAACATATTTTCTTTCCATAATGTATCATATTTAGAATTATTATAAGTTAAAAAGAAATACTATATTGTTTATCGATAAAAATAATTATTTCATAATGATGAATAAGTCAAATTGGACAAGATTAGAGAGACGATATATAATGTAGAGAAACAAATATAATGGTAATCCAAGTATGTATGTGCATCATCAGAGGCGTAACTGGAGAAACATGATCCAAAATTAGTTGATAAATATTAACCCCAACTAATTTTTCATGTTTATGAACTTAAATAGGATAATTATGATTTAAATGAAGATCCATTCAACCTATTTATACCATTACATGAAGATTGTTTTGAAGGAAATAGTCCAGTTTATGTGCTTATGAGAGATAAAAAGGATTTTGACGAGTATTGGTCTGATATTTTAGAACATAAAATGGTATGTGAATATTACATAAATGTGAATGATAAATCAACACCTCTATACCTCTCTATCATTATAAAAAAGCCCTCTATACTGGGGAAATATTAATAGAATATGAATGATCCTAATTACTCACCTCTATATATGATAACTCTTTTCCAAGAGGCACCTTCCAGTGAAGAAGAAATTGAGATCAATACAAATAAGGTTGATGATATTTTCATAAAATAAATTTTATCAAATTATTTTTAAAATTTAATTAATATTTTATTATACTTATTTAATTATATTTAATTTTCAAATTAATTGATGCTCCAAGATGATGAAGAATAAAAAAATAATCACTTGATGTATAGTACAAAGAGAACCCATAAAAATTGAATATCTACTGGAGGAAGTTCATGAAGAGTTAATAGTAAATTTTAATAAATTATATGTGTCAAAATATTTATCTGTTTAAGGGGAATATTTTTATTTGTATTGTTGACATTTTAATTTTTTTCTAATAGGATTATTCAATGAATTTCTCTTTTAGTGATCAGTTGATGCAAAACCGTCTGAGAAAACCCTCAAAGTGACAGAAGAGGATGTAAAAGTAATCCAAAAAGGAGGAACCATACATTATCCTACCCCCATAATGTATGTTTTACCTAATATCAATGTATATGTACTTGCTCAACTCTCAGTTTGGGAACCATAAAAAGGAAGTGTGAATTGAATTAATCTAGAAGGAAGAAGGTTGGTTGTGAAAATCAAGGAAGCTCTACTGACTATCTAATTATGGATAAAAATTGTAACTACTTTTTCTATTGGTTGTGAAATCCTATAGACCACTTGGGGGTCAAACCAGTATTATTATTTTTATTTCCCTTTCAGTCATTTTAGTTTAAATATTTTTTATTTTAGTAGTTTTATTAGGTTTGTTCATTTTACTTATAGGTATTTATTGAGAAAAACTTTTTAGCTTAACATAAAATAGTTCATACAAATAAATAATGCTATATTAAACTTTTATAATTTGTCTCTTTGCATTGAAATTAATATTCTAAAAAAACTGATTATTTTTAAAATATTAAAATGGGGGTTGTGACAGTCTAATTGTGGGAGAGTTTTACCAATATGGTTAGGATTTTCATGTGTTTTAAATTTTTTTAGTGTTTTTTGGTTAATAATTTTATCTTTAAATTTTCTCATGTCTAGTGAAATGTTTATTGAGGATTTTAAATATTTTAAAAATTGATCAAAAGTTGAATTTATATAATTTATGAAAAAAAATCTTTCACCACATTCAAGGAAATTTATATTTTCGAAACGGGAAAGGATTTTGAATAAAAATAATTAAGTGTAATTATAATTATAACATGATATAGATATTATTTTCAACTATAACTTGAGTAACATGACTATTTTAAAGTAGAACACCTCAAAGATCCAACTATATATATATATGTCCTTGGAAACCAATGTAAAATGGGTAATTGGGATCCCATGATAAGTTATTAAATATTAAGAAAATACAAAATTACAAACATGGTAAAAAAGGGGGGTTGTGTATTTGTAAGGAGAAAAATAACCATTACTTGACCAATATTATTATTATAAATATTAAAATTAGGGTGATGAGGAGAGATTATGGGGTTGGATGATAGAGGTGATATTTTTCTAAATAAAAGCTTGTAAAAAAATTTATTGATTAATTATCATAATGTAATGGATTTAGGAGAGGGGAATATTGGAAACCAAATGAAGAAGAATATATTGACATTTGAGAATGTACATTGGGTTGTATCAATGAAGTGGAAAATTAAACATTGATATTATATGATTTTATAAGAGGCATCCATGACAGTGATACTTATTTAAAAAATTCCAAAAAAATTATTTATATTCCGAAACATAGAAAATGAATCTTGGATAAAATTGAAGAGGGGTAGTGGATACGACTTTTATAGGAGGCATGTTATTTTCAATGTTGAATTAAAATTTTTCTATTATTTAATGTTTTTTGTGTTTGATATAAGGCATAATAATTCATTTTTATTATGTGAAATTTAGTATATTTTCCAAAAGTGAAATATTTACATTTGGTTTAATTGATAGAGTCCAAGTTTTCATATTTTCACTTTAATATTAATGTCGAAAATCTAATCGGAATTTTTAATTTATTGTTAATTGTTACATATCCAGATTAAAATTATTATTTGACTTGAATTAATAAAATTTATTAATTATTTATATTAATTTTTTTATTCAAATTTTATTTTAATTGATAAATCCAAAATTTTTATGGTTTTGATTTAAAGTGAATTTATGATTATAGGATGTATTTTGTGAGTGCAAGGAAATTCTTATTTTACCATTTTTAATTGTATTCAGACAATTATTATCATATAAATTTAATTATGTGAAATGTTTATTTTAATTTTTTAAAAAAATTATACATATATTGTGAAACAAATTTTACTTTAATACCATGAGTTGGATCATAATATTTCATAGAGATCAAGTGCCTAAAATTCAAATATGGTATAGTTTAATCAAAATTGACCTAAATTAAATTATTAAGCTATGTATATCACACATGTTCTCTGATTATGCTGAAATTTATTAAAAATTAGATAATTATTAATCCAAAATTAATTTAACTAAAGTATGATTTTTTAATATTTTTAATAGTTAATTGTGCACAACAAAATTCATATCTGATTTTGACTCAATTTTTTTATATTTCTTTATTTAATCCATGTGATCCTAAAACCACCTACAATTTATATGTTTTCATTATTCACCTTAAGTGGGTGAGGTTTAGTAATCAAGATATTTTTATAGGTTTTTGACAGATAATGAATGTTTTTTAGTTTTCAAATTCTTTTTTCATTAGCATCCCATTCTACTTATTTTTAATAAAAATAATTTTTTTATTTATCTTTCTCTCTCATGTCCTCTCTTCCTATCCATATATCTATATCTATATCCGTTCATATGGCTATCTTAAACTCACTATGGGGAGTGAAAAAATCAATGATTGGACTTTTGGGAGGTCAACATAGTGTTCCCAAATTTTATTTTTTCAATTATTTATGATTTTATTTCTGTTTTTAGTGTGTGGGGGGGGTTGAATTTCATGCTTTGTAAAGTACTCATACACCACTATTTGGATTGACTCTCAGACTTATTATCATTTTGTACCAAATCACCATACCTTCCCTTTTCTAGTAGATTATATTAATTTGACAAATTTGAGTGTGTTTGAGGGATGAAATGACATATGATGGATTCAGGACTTGGAAGGTTTGGCAATCTCATTTGAGGTTTGTTCACCATTAATGGATTTTATAGGAGGGGAGGCTTTGTGGGATAAATAGGTATCCTTGATATTCTAAACATAAAAATAATGGAAAGTGATAATATACCATTTATGATAGGATTTAATATCTAATATAATTTATAAAAAATTGAATAATGAATGATTCTAAGTAAATGACCCTAAGACCAATAACTTTCATTATAATTACTTAACTTTACTTTTATCAATATATACAAGTCTATTTATTATTTTTTCATTCCATATTCTCAATCCTCTTATTTCATTTCTTTTATAAAACATAAAAAATAAAAATAAAAATAAGAACTAAATTAGAATTTTGTTCGATTAACTTCAAAATCTCTTCAAGATAGATGACATTACCTATAAAATGTGGCACACTAGGTAATTAATAAATAATATTTTGTGCTCCCTATGATAGGTAATGATAATAATCCATGATATAGACTATATTTACATTGTTTATTATTAGATATAATGTTGTCTTTGGAAGATGTAATTATATATAAATGATGGATAATGTTTCTCTTTCTTAATAGAGTGGGATATAAAGGTTTTTTTAATGAATAATAATCAATGGATGTAATAAATTATCACCCAATAGCTTGGGAAATTTTATCTAGGTGTTGGGAATTATTTAAAGGATTAATATCCAGTGATCTTGGAGGATTACACTGATATTATTATAGAGTATTTACAATAATTTCTCACACCTTCAATGATCTATTTCTTTAGTGATTTTCATACTAGTAAAATACTGATATCATCAAGATCATATTTAATGGACTTGAAAAAGAATAGATATATGATATTATGGCTATATGAAATTTTATATAATTGTTTTATTAGGCCCAATATTTCCACCCAGGTAGAACCCATTTTTTTCTCCAAGAATGTCAATTAGAGTTAGAGGCTCTGTATATATTTTCATTTCCTGAATTAGGTGATAGTCATGATAAAATAACCTATAACAAGGATTAAGAACCTATTTGAGATGATTAAAAGAGAAAAATGTTTCTAATTTATTGAAATTAGGTCATTATATCTGTAACATTTATTTTCCAAGGATCTCATCATAAAACATGAATATTTTTATTTCTACAAACATTATAAGTTTATAATGATGTCATTATTCTTGAGCAACACCCCTGATATATTTTTAATTCCTATGAAATATATATTTTAGCCATTATACAGTTTTTTGTTATAGTAATCATAAATTTGATCCTTATTAGATCTGGTACATAGGATGATAATGTAAAAACATTTTAGGATTGTTTTGGGAAAACATAGAGATAAAAAATTGTATGATAAAATCCTGAAGTACATATTATGGATTTGTGAAGTTCATTCTTTATTTAATTTCTCCAAAGATAAAGGAATAATTTTCAACCTTATAAATATTTAGTTTCAAATTTCAGGAAGGCCGCCAATGTCTATGTTCTAGGTGTATGACTCTATTAGGTAAGTTTTTTTAGTAGATATTTTTTACAAACATCTCAAGAGAATAATACATTGAATCATGGAATATTTTGTTCTTTTTTCAAATGAATTTGTGAGAATTATTTTTTTTCTAAATATTCAATGATAAAATGATTAATTACTGATATGTAGATATGTAGCGTATTCTTTGAAGTGACCTTATTTCGTATTGGAATATTACTTATGTTCTATAATTAGAAATTAAATTGATGGAGATTAGTGAAACATTGGTTGTTGGGTCATTGAAAAATGAGTATGTGTGTCTGGATGATTCATTAATCTAGAAGACAATACGAAGCCTCAAAATATTATGTATTTAAAAATTAAAAATTTACTGACAACTAAATTTTTTAAAAAGAATTTTTTATTTAGGAGTTACTAAATATTTTCTTTAAATATGTAAGGGAATAATGAAATAGATATGTAAGTTTGTATTTAATATATATAAAAGTTAATCTAAATGTGATATAGAAGGGCTAAAAACTTGACAAAATTGAGATATTTGGATGTAGAGTTAGAAATTTAACAGAGTCACACAAGGATATATAGATCATTTTAAGTATCGAACATCAATATTGGTTGAGAAAAGTTCATGATTCAGGATTTTTATAGGAGATAATGTTTTTTGAGAATAAAAATAAATTATTTATATGGTGGAGGAGTGTGAATAAAGGAAAAGGTAGACTTAATTTGTTAAGGTATGATTCTAGAAATGGTTCTAGAAGTTCACATGCCAAAACAATTGACTAGATAAAGGTCAAATCTAAGATAAAAAGAAGAAGAGTGATAATTATGAGTTAATGAGAAGTCTGTTGTTTACTTAATAAAATAGTAATATTAGGTACTGGGATGGGCATCAGAAGTCGATGGGCAGGGAAATTAAAATTTTGGTGTCATTAGAGTGACGTAACAATGTCTACTTAAGTGATTTATCCCGATATTGTCCAAGGACCACACATGAATTTAATAGAGCACAAAATAAAATTCAAACGTTTACCTTGTTTGAATCTGATGTGTGCATGTCTGTCGCAATATTCCAACCACCATTCCTCAGACACTTTGACGTTGTAGACCTATACATCATCCACAAATGCCTCTTAAATATGCTTGCACATCGTACATCGGAATATAGGTGCTAGTACAGTAAACCGACGACCACTTCAATGCTGTAATGATCACAACAAGAAAGAGTATTCAATCTAAGAAGAATGATCTTGAAGATATTTTTTTTCTTGAGAGAATATATATCTACAATTTATGTGGTCATAGAGGTTCTCAATTCTAATGCATGAATTTTTCCATGGGAAGAGGCTCTATCATATTTATATATGGAATATCTGAAATACCTTGTATGGGTTCTCAGCCCCCGCGTAATAGATATTTAGAGTATAAGTACTATAAATATTTATTTATGACAAATTAAATTATTCCATAAATAATATTTAAATTTTTTTCACCAACTAAAATATATATATTTTGTGATAAACTTGAGTCTCTAACTAGTGTCACAACTCTTGAAAATATTACACAAACCTGAGATATTTAAATCTGTTCGAATAGTATTTTATCCTACTATCTACTTAATAACATGTAAATAAATGTTATAAATTAACTCAAAAAATTATTCTGGACATGAATAACTAGAGAATTTATTTATTACATAGTGATCCATTGAATGTGGATAACACTCGGACCCCATGGTGGGGCCCAAATAGTTTTATATTCCTATTCCGTAGAATAGAGTAGATTCTAAAAGCACTATACTCTGTAACCCTCTAGGAATTTATCTCAATAGTAGTGAATAATATTCACAGACAAAGATTGGGGTATAGAAACTCATCTAGGCCCCTATAGAGGTAAGGTAAAGTCAAAGAAATGACTACCTTCCTACGAACATGGTATGTATAAAATAATTTCCTCATCTTTGATATCAAAATAAAGTAGAATGTACACAAGTGTAATCATCATTTATCTTGCGTTATTTTTTTTGATATGTCCAGACGGTCTTACCTTCCCCTACCATGGATATAGATTTAATGAAGCCTCAAACAACCCAATCAACCAGGCCAGAGATATCTCTTCCTCAACTCGAAAGAAACAAATCCTATCTTGATCATTCAATCAAGGTCATGTCACCAATAATGTACCCAACACAAACTACCTTCCACGACCTTATTTCCTTGGTTTTTTCCTTGTATCAAAGTACGTGATTAAATGACATACTTTGATAATGATCTCATGTTTTGAGACCATCAGACATGTTCGTAGATATTAACGACCAATGAAACCTTAAAAAGTGGTGTTTCTATTATGTGGGCCTTACCTCGTGATCTCAAATACAAGAGATCGCCATGTGCGAACTTCATGAGAAGATGTCTCAATGGATATAAGTCCCCAACACCTGATAGCTGCACATTATCCTTATTCTTTCTAAATGATGTAACTCTACCATAGGAAATTATTTAAATATTAATATCATAAAATATCAAGTTTCTCATTATAGCCTGGGAATTACTATAACCCTTTGATACAATATGTAATATATGGAAATTTCTATATAAAAAGTGGATACAGAAGTATCTATAATATTATGAGAAGATAAACACATGTATATATTTAAATACTAAATACATGTAGTGGTAATCAAAGTACAATAGATTCTAGGTCTAGGGAACCCACATTCAACACTCCCACTTTCACTAGATCCAACTGCTGACATGTCTCAATCATCTAGCTCTCACATGAGAATCATTCATCTACTGTGAAATGGATTTATTCAGGGGGTCTTCCACATTTTCCACTATGGATTATCTACTAACTTATAATTCACCTCTTTGAGAAAAATACTTTAATAGATGAATCTTTCAATGAATATTCTTTTTGTTATGGTGAGACCGGGGCTCCTTGGAAAGCACCACTATGTTGTATCATCGTAATATTCTTGAATGGGGTCTAAACTTCTAGGCACAACACCGGTGTCTGAGATATAGTTGTGTATCCAAATTCATTCTTTTTCGGCATTAAAAGATAAAATATATTCTGAATCTACTGTAGAATCTGCAACCCCGACTTTCTTCAAGCTTCTCCAGCTCACTACACCACCATTCAAGAAATAGATGTTGCCTGGCTGTGATTTCAGATCATCATGATATATCTATAAACTAGCATCAGTGTATCCTCTCACTACTAGTTCCTCATCTTTCCTATACACCATGAACATATCCTTTTTACGCTTCAAGCACTTTCAGATAGTTTTAACAGCTTCCAAATGTAGATCTAATAGATTAGATTAATATCTACCCACCATTCTTAAAGAAAAGGCGACATCAAACCTAGTACATTGAATGTCATATGGGATAGAATCTACAGTCGAGGAATAAGGGATTCTACACATTCTTTCAATCTCCTCCTGTGTTTGTGGACACATTTTCTTTGATATATTTTTACCATGTGACATAGACAATAATCCTCTCTTCGATTGTTCTATATTGTATATTTTGAGTACCTTTGTATATATATATACTCTGACTTATCCCAAGCATCAATTGAGATCTATCTCAATATATCTTTATCCCTATAATGTTGGATACTTCACTTATGTCTTTCAAAGAGAAGCATTCATTTAATCATGTTTAACTTACAATAATGATTGCACCTCGTTTCCCAAAATTAATATATCATCAATATATAACACTAATAAAATGATGGCATTCCCTTCAAAATTTTAATAAACAAAAGGCTTGCTTTAATTTTTGATAAAACCAAATTTTCGTATGGCCTCGTAAAAAAGAATATTCCATGACCATGATGCTTTCTTAAACCCATAAATGGATCTTTGAAGCTTGAATACTTTATAAGAATTCTTTGACCTGACAAACCCTTCGGGTTTATCCATATATACTTCTTCAATGAACATACCATTTATAAAAGCAGTTTTAAAATCAATTTTCCAAATTTTATAATCATGATAGGCTACTATTGCTTGCAAATATTCTAATGGATTTAATCACTTATACTGTTGATAAGTTTTTATCATAATCTATGCCTTTACTTAGCCCAAAACCCTTTTCAACTTGTCTTCCAATAAAGGTATTAACCTCACCATCCATGTCCAGCTACTTTTTTAATACACATTTTCATTCAATGGGCACTACATAAACTGGATGATCTACCAAAATCTAAACGTGATTTTGGTACATGGAATGCATCTCAAAATTCATGTATTCATTCAATTTAGCATGTTATTTTCCTTCTACATCTTCCTTGTAGGTTATAGGTTAATTGTCCTCAAGGACTAATGTCTTTCTTTACTTAGTGATTAGAAAACCATAATACTATGGTTCTCTAATCTCTCACATAGACCTATGCAGTATTTGTGTCTTAGGAACAATTTCTCCTTCCACTCGCTCTTGTGGAAATTTTCCTCTACCCACTATTGTGCATCTTGATCATTAAATTCATCAAATTCAATCTTCCTCCCACTATTTCCAAAAGAAATTTTTCCCCTTTTTAGAAATATGTGATGTCTTTCCACACCATATTTTCAATTTAAAGGGTTGTATATGTAATATCCTTTTATTTCCTTAGGATAACCTATAAAGATGCACTTCATCCTTCTAGATGCTAATTTGTCACTTGGTAAAGTCTTAACAAATGACTTGCTCCCCCATACACATATGCGTTCCATACTGGGTTTCTTTCCATAACATAACTTTTATGGAATCCTATCTGTAGCGTTAGTTGGTACTTGGTTAAGGGTTTATGTTGTTGTCTATAAATCGTATACCCAAAAAGAAAATGGAGGAGTTGCATGAACCATAAACGATCTGAACATGTTAAGAAAAGCCATATTCCTCCTTTCACTAAAACTATTTCAATTATGGTGTATATGTAAGAGTGAGTTGGGATATTATCTCACACCATGTCAAGTTATCAATGAAATCCTGGTTAAAATATTCTCCACCTCGGTCTGAGTGGAGTGCTTTTATCTTCATACTAATTTGGTTTTCTATTTCATTTTGGTATTCCTTAAATATCCAAAATGAATCCATCTTATACCATATTAAGTTGATATAGTTATACATACTATAGTCATTAGTAAAAGTAATGAAGTATGAAAAACCACCCTTGCCTCTACTGTTAATGGACGACATACATCGTTATGTATTAATTCCAGAACCATACTGTCTCTTTCTCCCTTCCATGAAAAAGGTTCTTTGGTCATTTTGGCTTGTAAACAAGCATTACATACATCCAATGGATCTAACCGTACTGAGTAAAAATGAAACACTTGATGTAATATTCATAATCACTTATCATTTACATGACCTAGCCTGAATTTATATAGGAGGGTGATATATGTGTCATGGTGGAAGGTTTTTTCATTGATTTTCATTACTGTTTTCTCGAGTTCCATCATGTATAAACCATTTTTAAGATGTCCCATACCATAATAGATATTATCCCTATAAAAGAGACAAAATTTACTTCCAAACTTGAAATAAAATCCCATAGTGTCTAAACTCAACACAATTATTATGTTCCTGGATACCGAAGGTACATAAAAAAATTTAAAACATGAACCAAACCACATGGTAAGGTTAAGTGATACTCTCCCATTTCCAAGGTATCCATACTAGCACCATTTCCAGCTCAGAGATCCACTTCACCACTTCCAATTTTCTTCAACATACTTGTTTCATGTATATGAATAAAAATATGTGAGCCACAAGCCATATCCAATACCCAAATTATAGATAAAGACAAATTTCATTCAATTAAAAAAATACCTTAAGTAGAAGCATCAATTTTCTTCTTCTTCCCAGCTCTGTAATTCTTCTTTTAGTGGTCTTTATTACTACATCCAAAGAAGACAACATTGAACTCATTTTTTTGCCTCTGAATCTTTGGATTCTTTGTAGGATGATGAATTGGTATCTTTAGCCTTGACATGTCCTTAGAATCCTTTACCTTGACCATGTTTCTTTTGTTCACCACAAGGACAGATGAATTTATATTTTTCATATCCTTTTCAAATTGGAAAATTATCTCCAAAAGGTCCTGGTGTGATTTTTTCATATCATTCATGTAATAATTGATAATGAAAGTTGAGTAGCACGGCGGTAAATATGAAATAATGAGATCAAATTCCAGTAATTGGATCAATTTGAACCCAAGGTCTTCAAGACTCTAAATATTCCCAATTATCATGAGTACAGGAGGACTGAATTTATGACCATATCTTATCCTGCACTTATATATTGGACTTGAGATCTCATACCTTTCATGTCTATCCCTCTCCTGATATAACTATTAGATATGTGAAATCATCTTGTAGTTATCCTCATCCTCATGCATTTTCTACAATTGGATGGACATGGATGAAAACATTATGCATTGAACATCATGTGAATCCTCTATATACTTTTTCCATTTATTTTTGTCCACATTACTTGCTTTCTGAGGAGGTTTAGTAAGAACTGAGTATTCCAATACATAACTTTTTTTCTAGGTGTAGTACTATGTGCAAGCACCTGTACCACTCTAGGAAGTTATTGTTAGTCAGGATATTTTCATTATCCAAAATTTAACTTAGTGATAATGTACTTGTGGTGTTAGTGATTTCCATTTTAGAAATATACCAGATAAACATTAAGAGTTATTACTTTATCTTCATTTCCTTTGGACATTTACAATTAATTAATTATCATGTCATTTTAATGACTCTCATTATTTTTTTGAACCTTAATATCCCTCACTGTTAGATTAAAAATACTATATATCTTGAGTACTATAGTGGAAAGGATACTTGAAACCAACCTCATAGTCTACAAGTTATGTCTATGCCACTACTCATAGGGTTTTAAGGTAGGCACTAGGCAGGCCAACCACATGACTCGTGGTACCTTTTATTGTTGGTAAAAGTTCCAAATGTTGGAATCTGAACCTAATTTCTTCAACATCTTACCTATAAAGAGATAAAAAGATATCTACGGCTAATCCTTGACTACTCACTTTAGTTAATTAAAGCAATTTCTCTCATAAAAACACCCTAGAAGTAAGAGGCACTCTACACTTTGATGGATAAGCACCCCAATCACCCAGTTCTGTTCAAATGTGAGTAATTTAAGGCATCGAGACTTAATATAACGCTAAGGTATTTTGATATTTATTTACAAATATAATCTTTTTCTATTTATATGTTCAAACTAGATAGTCACACTTAGAATATAACATGAAATATAAATAAATTCATAACCTCATTATGCATTTTTTATCTTGTTTACTATTCTATGTGATCAAGAAATAATCATGCACTTGCATAAAACAATAAAAAATGAGTAATTTTAAATCATGCAATTTTATTGGTATTGAGCATTAAACTATGATCGATCCATATTAGATCAATCATGATGTAGGGGATTTTTTACATGAGTGGAAACCTGATTGGTATTGTAGCATGACCTTAGTGAAAAGTGCTCACCTCTCATCTGATTTTCCACCTGAACTTGGTAGCATCCATGTTTTGGAATGTAATAAACCCCATTTTTAAAAAAATTTACTCGCGTGCAGGTAAGGGGGTCTAGGGTTAAAAAACTACAACTTGTGAATTTGATGCACATTCCCTTATACATATTTGAATTAAAAGATGATTCACATACTCTCATTTATCTAATTAATTATTGCAATCATTACACGTATTGAATAAATAAATAAATAAATAAATCCAAATATACATAGGTTGGTCACTAGCTCAATACCATTCGGTATAAATAAAGTTCAATTAAAATTAAACTGGAATAAATTTATATAGTATGAGGGTATTCTAATAAATTAAATTATCTTAAAAAATTAATTTAATTTATTTATCAGTTCAATTTTTTTAATTTAATTTTAATTCCATGAAATAAATTAATCCATTAATTAAATTTTAATTCAAATAATTAAATTAAACTAGTTATTTAATTTAATCTTAATTAAATTAAAGATTCAGATTCTATTTAATCCTAAATCCCAAAATTAATTCTAATAAATTTAATTTAAAAAATTAAATAAATTAAATCAAATTATAGGGGTTAAACTTAGACAAGGAAGGAGTCTAGAAGGATTTTTAACTACCAAAAGGATGTTTTATAGGAGTAGGGATGAATCGCAGCATGACCGCAGTGTGTCTGCAACTTGACTTCAGCGTGTTTCTGGCATGTTTTCCTGTACTAACCACACCCACAGAGAAGTGTGAAACCTAAAGAAAGAATGAGGGGATTAGAGGTAGCACCTCCGACTAGATAGGGGTGATGGCGGACTCTTCTGGAGAGGTGTTATTGGACGGGTGGTGGTGCGCTGCTCCAGAATAGTGGTAGTGGCATCTAGTCCTCCGGCCGAGATGTCATCAGCGGTATGGTGTGGCCAAGATGGAATTAGAGGCATGGTCTAGAAGCTATGATAGTGTTGGGGTCCTTTGGGATGATGTAGCTCAGGAGAGCCTCAAGGTAGGTGGGGTGGTGCCTTACGGCTGAGACAACAAGGTAGAGCCGACACAGCATGCCGACATGATGGCGGTGAGGTTAGAGGGATACATAGGGATGGTCCAGATGGAGGAGATGCTATGGTCCAAATGGGGGGAGCTGTGTGGAATGCTCAATGTGGAAGAACACCCATTGGGGTCCTCCATACCTTTTTTTAAATGTTTTTTTTTTGACAAAACACACCGCACCATTTTTTAAGAAGACCCAATCGGGGTCAAGGTCACTAACAACTTTTTTTATAAAAAATATTCTAAAGTATAAAGACTTTAACAAAAAAAGGATATGAAAAGACCAAAATTCTAAAGGACTTCCTTTTTCTAAATTGATAAATAATAAAATAATACTATATTATAATATATTTTATTTAACTTATAAAACAATCCAACTGGTAAAATTCCAGCGACTGGATTCTAGCCAAAATGTTGCTAGATTTCAATACATTGAAGAACACATAAATAAATTAAAAATGATTTCTTCAAAAAAAAATAGAAAAACTTAAAACTGACTACATCGATTAAATTAGTGTATTCCAATGAACATAACTTGGCCATTCAAAAATAGATCGACGTATGGTCAGACCTTTTGGAACCAATTTAGTACCTCGTGCATAAATTTAATGCTATTTAATTTTTCATTGACTCCGAGAAACCACGCGTCCCTTTTATACCACTATTAGGTGTCAATATGGGCATCCGAACCCAATGGGTTGGGAAAAAAAATTTCTTCACTGAAACAACGTAACAATGTCTACTTCAATGATCTTATCACAGTATGGTCCGAGGACCACACATGGATTTAATAGAGCACAAAATAAAATTTGAAGATGTACCTTGTTCGGATATGACATGTTCAAGTATGTCACAAGAATACAGTGGTTGTTTCTAGAATAATCCCACATTGAATACCTCTATATCATCCACTCATGCCTCTTAAATCATCTATCACATCATACATAAGAATATGGGTGCTATCGTGGTACACCGATGACCACTTCGACGCAGCGATGATCACCACAACCAATAGTCTTTGATCCAATAAGAATGATCTTTCAGATCATTCTTTCTTGGGATAACCTCTCTATAGAATCTAGGAGGAGATAGAGTCACTCAATTCCATTACATGAATAGTTCTATGGGAGGAGCCTCTCTCATCCTTATATAGGGAAAATCTAAAATACCTATTATGAGTTCCCGACCCCCATGTAATAGATATTAACATTATAAGTAGTGTAAATATTTATTTATGAAAAATTAAATTATTCTATAAATAATATTTACAATTTTGCCACCAACTACAATATATATATTGCGTGATAAACTTGAGTCTTTAACTCGAATCATGTTTCCTGAAAATATTAAATGAACCCGGGATATTTTAATCCATTTGAATAAAATTTTATCATTGTATCTACTTAATAACATGTAAATACATGTTATAAATAAAATCAAAAAATTATTCCAAACATGAATAACTAAATAATTTATTTATTACTTAGTGATCCATAGAACATGGATAATACTGGAACCCCATGGAGGGTCCCCCAAGTTCTGTATTCTTATTCCACAGAATAGGGAAGATTCTCAAAGCACTATATTGTGTGACCCTATATGACCTTATCTCAATAACATTGAATAATATTCACTAACCAATAGCGGGTTCTAGGAACCCGTAAAGGCCCCTATAAGGATAAGTTAAAGTCAAAGAAACAACTACCTTCATACGAACATGGTATGTGTAATATAATATCCTTTTCATTGATATCATAGTAAATCAGAATGCACAATAGTTTCATCTTCCCTTGTCTTTCATAATTTTATTTGTTGATATGTATCAACATTATTACCTTCCACTACCATGGACATGGATTAAAATAATTTTTTACCATCCTTATCAACCAGACCAAATATATCTCTTCCTCAACTCAGAAGCGACAAATACTATCTTGATCATTCAATCAATGTCATGCCACCAATGAAGTAACCAATACGAAACTACCTATCTACAACTTCATTGATAGGGTTTTCACCCTTCATCAAAATACTCAATTAAATAACATACATTGATAATGATTTAAAGTTTGGAGACTATAACACATGTCTATAGATAAGAACAATCAATGACACCAGAAACATGTGGCGTTCCTATTATGTGGGTCTGTCCTCGAGATATGAACTACTAGAGATCATCAAGTGAAAACTTCATGATAAAAGTCTCAATGATTATGAGCCGTAACACCTGATAGTCACACATCATTTCTGTCCTTTCAGAATGATGTAACTGTACTATATGACATTAATTTAAGATTATGGTCATGGAATCTCAAGGTTCTCATTAGAGCCTGGGATCTGCAATAACCCTTTGATACAACATGTAATCTATGTACATTTCCATAAAAACGCGTATGTAGAAGTATCAACACTATTATGGAAATATAAACACATGTATATATAACAAACTTCATACATTTAGTAGTAATCAAAGTACAACCAAAATTTGGTCTAGGGAACCCACTTTCAATAGGTATCATGTTTGGAAGACAAATACATGATAATCATAATTTCCTAGATCCTGTGTTTGGAAGTTAATGCAGTTAGTAATGATGATACTTTTTATTGATTTAAATATTAATTTGTTAGAGTAATATGAGTATAAATTACTAATTTGAATTGATTAAAAGTAAAATGAATCAGTATATGCTGGTGATGATCGATTGAAGTTAAATAAGATTCTGAAAGAAAATTTTATATTGTATCAGTTAATACTAAAAGGTGTTTCCAAATGATTATTTTCCTTATTATATACTAATATAATCTAGGAAAATGAGTTAAATGGATGTATGACGGGATATCAAAATCAAAAATATCAAATTATGTGTTAGATCTAATAAATAATAAAACTAGAATCTCAAGAGGTATGTTAGATTATGTTCAATGATCCATGGGGTATCAATGAGTGATCTTTATGTTTTAGTAATAAATACAAAAAAAAATATTATGATATTGAACAATAATTAAGTGTATGTCATATTTTTATTCTGTATTTGGAAGTTAAATAACTAAATGGGTCAATATTTTCAATCGATTCTACATAACATTTATATAAATTTAAAGTCAATGTAAAAATGATTAGTTTTACATCAAAGATATAAAAAAATTAGGTGAATTCCTAATTCCAACTATGATTGTGGGAAACCTTGAATAAAGTTTTTACCGAGACCGGTGTGATATTTTATGAAATTGAAATATGATATATTTAGAAGCATTGAATTTAGAGGATTCTTAATTTGAAAAAAATGTTTCCACATTTTTTGAATAAAAAAATTCAATGCTAATTACATGTGGGTTTGTGAAATTTCTAAGAAGATATTAAGGATAGTATAAGTAAAAGACTAAAATCTTTTAAAAAACTATTGAGTCAAAGAAAATAGTAGTGATTCTATAATATGTTTATGTATTTTAGTAAGTGATAAAATTGTGAATGATCATGGATTTAAGGTACAAGAAATATTTGTTCTGGAAATTGAGGTTCTAGAAAATTAATTTCAAAAAGTTATATTTATTGGGATGAATTGATTCAAAGGTATTATTATAAATTACAGGAAGATCATTATTTTATTGTAGACCTTTCCTAGATATAAATGATCATTTTTATTATGGTGGAGGACCATTGATATCTGGAAGTATCCAATAGACCATTTTGGTTGACACTACAAATTATCATAAATAGATAAACCACCCAATAAACCCCTCATATAGTACAACATGATCTATAGTCAGCAACCACAGCGCAACATCAATATCATTATCCCAAAATGATGAACCAAAATATGACTAAAACTAGGGCACCAATATAAAATATTGAGAGATATAAACACACATATAAATGTGTGTGTATATGTTGTTAGCTGACCATTCCAAAAAGTATTTCAACAAAGAGTTTGTTCAATAAATTTTTATTTAAAATATCCTAAATTATATTTTAAATATAATTTAAAATATTAGGTTTTCTAAATTTAATGTACAATGAAGATAAATATCTTGAATTAACCACTTTTATAATCCTCTTGTAAGTCCTTTATGTAAAATAAAACACTACCTTTTTGAAAAAAATTGTTTTAAAACCCAAATTAAAACATAAATTTTTCTATTAAAATCATTCATTTAAATACCATATTTTTTATAAAAAAATTGTTGGATACACCATTTAAAAATTAAACACATTATTTTTTTTAAAATGTGTGCCTATAAACATTAAAAAAATCTTTCTTACTTTTTGAAATATTTTCTGATTAACTATATTAAAAACAAGTGGAAAAGTATAAAAAATAATTAATAAAGTACAAATTCTTATTGGAAACAAAATTTCATGCTTTAATAATAAATAAGACATAATCTATAAATGGTTCTATAACAAAAAATGAGAAAAAGTGGTTACAAATGGGTAGAAATTGGGAATTCCATGAACATAATCATCAAAAAAAGAACTAATTATCATTGGAAACTCATTAGTTAATAATATAAGATGAGACTGGAAAATGTTGAATGGAGTTAAAAAGATGTATATGTTGAATTATTAATAAATATATGCTCTCAAGACACACTCATTGTCTCACCAAGGGAGACAACTACAAAGAATGGAAGAAACACTAGGGGATACTAGCCAATGCATAATCTATACTATTTTATCAAAAGATAGATCTTTAACTTATATAAAATGGTTTCCCATGATATGCCTAATAGAAATCGAGAAAATAAAAATCCAAAATATCATAAAATCCATAAATAAAAGATAAACAATAAACCTCATCTCACCTCCAACATCTATTCATGAAAAAACCCCTTTCCATATAAAAAACATGAAATAGTAATGAACTATTCAATTACCATGAAGAGGGAATTGATTATAAATTTTCTACATAAGGGTATAAATAAGTATCTCACAAAACATCAAGAAAATACATTTTATAATGTTTTAATCATTACTTTAAAACTAATATACAATTAGAAGCCATTTAACTTTCCCTGTAACACACTGAAGGATCCTTCTTTATCGAGTTCTATATTGTCCTTTTTGTATCCTAGAAAAATGTGTTATAAAACTTCCTTTAAAAATAATTCAAGGATCAACACTTTAAAAATATGGGTTACCTCTATTATGAGTTAATTTAAAATTAAAACACCTCTTTAATTAAAAATAAACAATTAAAATGATTATTTAACATATAAATAAAAACAAGGCTAATATCTTTTTCTCATAATTATAACGTTTTCAAAATACAATCTTAGTATTTTCCACAAATACTTAACATACTTAAAAAATTTATTTCAAAAGGAATAATATAAATTCATTGAATATAATCTATTCAATGTAATGGAAACATTTGAAACACTAATAAAACTCATCATGGGTATCCCATATTGGCTTTATTTAATAATATATTAATTTATAGAGTTTAATAATTACAATAATTGTTTTTTTAAATACTAATAAAATAATTTATTTAAGTGGAAAACAATCATCTTTGATGGTGAAATCACAACCATGGAAGAAGAAGACCCCTGCATTCCCTAAACTACCAAATCCACATGATTAGGTAAATCCAAAAACGAAAATTTGATAAAATGTTCATTAAGGTTCAAAGATGAAAATGAAACCAACAAAAAATAGGAAGGGTGAAGAGTAGATGAAGGATGAAGTGGTGAAGAGGAGAAGAGGACATTACCTTGAAAAATCACGTTAAATAAAGGGTGGATGAGATGAAAATATCTAGGGGAGAAAGGGGAGGTTGCCTAGAAGTCTCAATTTGGTTATCGAATGAAATGGGGTAGGAGGGGAGGAAAAAACAATAAAATTTTTCAATGAAAAAATATTAATCTTTTTTCTAATTAATTTGGGTAGAACCCATGGTTTGGATACATAGTTTACCAATATTTTCTCAAACCAAGAAAATCGCATAAGAATGAAGTTATACCCCTTGCATGATATAGTTGTATGGTATACCAAACCACATTTTAACCACGAAAGGTTATCCCATTTGTATGGTTTTCTATATTATTTGGCCACATGATCTGAAAATTATGAACGATGCATCAACCATTCATTAGAAACTCAAACCCTACCCCAAATGTTCTAGCTGGATATTTATTACTAACCATGTGATATTCAAGACACTAGTAAAACATCTTAATTTCCCAAACCATCAACCTCCAACTCTTAAAAAACTATCAATACATCAAAATAACTAATAATTAAATATTTTATAACATATTAGTGATGTAGGGGGTGTCACAATTTTCCAACCATGCCACTATCTACCCTTAAATATTCATAACTAAAATTAGAAGACAATGAAATATATAAACCCCAAAACCCAACATATATGGTAGTAATGTCATAAGGAAACATTAATAAGAGTTTGGTGAGAAAAAGGGAATTTTAAACCACAAAATTATTCAAAATACATGAAATTAATCCTCAAACATCATCAAATATCAACAAGAAAAAAATCATATTCAAATAAGACACATAAAGCCTAAAGAGCATAGAGGCCTATAATACATCTTCCCATAATTTAAAATTTATCTAAAATACTATTAAAATGATGACCAATATTATGATATAAACAACCATGGTGATAAACACATCTCTATAAAAAACCTATGGAAAAAAGAATCCATCACTAATAAAAATATCTATATGGGGAAAAAAATTCAAAAATCCCAAAATCAGCACAATCCATGTGAAGGTATAAATTAAGGTTAGATAATGTAAAAGTATCCATAAATATTCCAAAAAAGTATAAATGGGGTGATATATAAATAAATAATATGACTAAAAAAAGAATCAACCTGGGATTTAACATCTAGTAATATTAGAAAAGTGAAGGGTAACCTAGGACCTTGCTCTCTGAATATCTATCAATAGTGAACCATAAATAATTAATTGGGTACCATCCAGAGAATTATATAAGTTTCGATAAAACTCATCCAAATTTCATAAAACACATACCCATGGATAATAATATACATATCAATAAAATAAGAAACCCATAACATGGTTATCATCAAAAAACAAATATTAAAAAGTCCCAACCAACCACCTTGGGATGAGTATAACCAAAAATAACTAGCATCTCCTAAAGAACAATTAAGGAGACATGCAAATAATATATCAACCCATAGTTAACTAAAAATATAAAATATACTATATGATTTTTGAAACCCTCTATTTAAGGTATATATAATTTTATATTGTACATATATTTTTTATATTTTTAAAGTGTTTTGATGAATGTTTGAGGAGTTTGAGGGATTGGAATCGTAAAGGGTTGGGGTGTTGGACAGTTATATAGCTTGAATAGATAAAATTTTTCCATGATTTGGACAGTGGGGATACACTGCTTATTTAGTGGAGTAAATAGGATCTAAAGTAATAATACCACTAGGCAACATGTGGGTTCTTGGGTGGAGATGGTTCCCTTTGGAATCCACCGACCTATCAGTAAAGGTCACCATCTCATCGGTGGATCTATTCCGGACTGAGTAAGGAAAGTGGCTTTATAAATACTTTTTTAAAAACATAACACCTGTCAATATTTATCACTCCCATAAAACTCCCTTGAACCTCAACACATTTAGAACTATCTTATGGTGACTTTAAGCTCTCCCATCGCCTTCTCCTCACTCCCTTTAATGACCGAACATCTGTTTGATACCACATTTCCATATTTAATGAATTCTATATTGACCCAGATCTATTTTAAGTTTTTAAAATTTATAAAACCAATTATATCCTTGATTTATCAATTAGATATAATTATTTTATCATGTTATAATAATGTAATAGTTATTTATTGTTAGAATCGGCACCTAGATTTAGAGTTTGGGAATCGGCACAACGTTTAGACCTAGATCATTGTCATCATTAGATCTTATCTGGTATGTGTGATCTTCTACTACATTTTTGGTGTATATTATCTTAAACGTTGATCCTATAATTATAATTATGATTTAACAATGATGGTTATAGAATTCAATGTGGGGCAATTGATATTGGATGGTGACCCTTACCATCAAAACATAGTTTCACCTAAGATTGGTGGTCCTTATCATTAGTGAATATTTATATAGGTTCAACGAATTAATTTTTTGGTTTGAGTGTGTATAATAAGATCATTATTCTTGATGTTTGATTACATAAGGTGTTTGTGTGTCTGTCCCCCTGATACCTATGCATGATATTTACTCACATGTTGATTTGTGATGGTTATAAATAATTCTAGATATTATGTGATGTTTTATATTTCAGTATGTATCTAATATTGCATGTGAGTTCCTATTTATTATTCAGAAGATCATGAAGGTTGACCAATACTGACTAGTCCCCACAGAGTATGTTTTAGACATTTGGCCGACATGTACATGAGATATCCCTTTATGGGGTATGTGTGAGGCATGTTTTTTGGACAATCCCTCTGAAGGTGATATGATAGGAGGATAGTTAACATTCCATCCATCCTAGAGATAAATTTGGTAAATTCGGTCTCTTTGGAACCCGTATATGTGTTAATTCTATGAAATACACCTTTATGTTTTATGAACATATATTAATGAACCATTTGAAGTTTCTAATTGGGTTCCATACTCACTCTACATGGTTATACTGGTGCAAGTATAGATTTTATGACTAGGGATGTAGTGAAGGGAAATGGACTTATGGTGGGCAGTTGATCAAGATTTTCAAGAGGGTGTTGGGAATTGTCAGAAGGACATTGGGTTCAGAAGTATACTACTATTTTTATTAGTTAATTTTATCTTGTACATTGATCTAACACTTAAAGGGGTCTATATTTATTAATTTTTTGTTTTTGTGATTGAAATTCCATGTTACTATTTGATGGTCTAATACTTTATGTGTACAATTCTATTTTCATGATTTATTTTTAATTTATTTTTTTATTTTGATTATTATCACTACATATATATACTCTGATGATTACATGATAAATAGGGAACATTTTCCATCAATGTTTCACTTATCCATCACTGCAAGTCAGTAACCACTTGTATTTGGTGAGGCACATTTGAGGTATTGTGAAATTATAGCCTAAACCTGTTGATTCAGCCTATGGTGTTATAAATTTTCATTAGAGAATCAATTTCTAAAACTTGTTTCATTTTTTTACATGAGTTGGTACAAGGTAGATATGAGATATTATGGTAGATACTTAGTCAGAGTTGATGTGTTAGTACCTAGGCAACACTGTATAAAGGACCTCTGAGTTTCCTTGAAAGTAGGAATTGATGCTCTTACTGTTTGAACTTACCCTTGATTTAATCTACCTTTGGTGATGTATGTGATGTTCTTATATAGATTTGTTGTATTTTTTGTATGTTCATGAATCATATACATGAATTTAGGATCACTTGATATATGTACATTTCTTGCAATGTATAGAGCATTAATAATTATATTGATTGTAGAATTTTTTGATATATACTTTTGGAACATTATTTTATTCATTATTTTAGTTGATCTTGAGTATTCTATGATTGAGTTAATTTATATGGATAGTTATAATGTGGGTGTACCAAAAGCTCTTTATGGTCTATGCATAGTGCTTAGGTAGTTATGCCTTGTTTTGTGGGTAGCCACTAGGTTTAAACATTGTTGTAAACCATTATGTATGCATGTAATATATTATTGGTTTATATGGATTACCTATTAGATTCTCATATGTTTTTCAATATAATTTAAATAAAATTACACCTTCTAAACATCTTTCATAGCCAATTAGGGAATTTGATTACAATGACCCCACATTGGAGAAAGTACAAGTTGGACCTCCTATTTCATATGAGGATATAACTGGAATGCACCCATGGTTGTTCCAATAGCTCAAGCAATAAAACTTATCTATTTAGGACTCTTCCTACTAGTATGTTTTTAGAGAATAGGATCCCATGAGGGTGGGATGACAGTGGTCAATTAATCATGTGACATTAAACACTACCACCCCCATCTTTATAGGGCATTATAGGGCCCAAGGATGAAGAGGAATATAGATGATTCAATGAGGTGATCATTGAATTGGTGGAGTCCTCATTGGATAAAAAATTTAATCTTATTTCATTTATTATTTTGGGATTTGATGGATGGTGTGGTTAAATTGTTCTTAAGTATGGTATATGTAAAAGGATGACATGGTAAACCATCAATGACTACTTCTTTGAGTAGTTATTTCCTGATAATCTGAAGCTGGACAATTCCTAGGAGTCCATAGATATTTAACATTGGATAATGTTAGGATCTCCCAATTCAATGTGTTTCACCATGTTGAATTTTATAAGGTCCTAGGTTTTGATACTAGAATTTTGAGTAGAAATTTTATTTTTTTCAATAAAATGCTTGTAAAAGGTAACATGGTCTTTTTTTCTTTGACGATAATCTTAGATAATTTTTCTCACAACTTAGTTTATTGTGGAATTTGGTTTTTACCCTATGAAAAGAGTTTCATATAAATCGATGCCGCTCGAATATTAGTGGAATAATTAATAATTAATATATATTGAAATAAATATTAATATATTCCTATAGGTTCATTCAGTAATATATTTTGAACAGAGTATCAGATTGAGATTCCATCTTTTTCATTAGGTATGGAACAAGTATTTTTACCAAAGCGGTGTGTGAACTTCAGTTGGGCACTAGGGCCGGCTTGCCACCCCCCCCCCCCACATTTTTCTTTTTCTTATTGTTTTCAAGTCCTCTTTTACATTATTCCTTCTCGTATGGATTCTTTCATCAAACCCATGGGAACATAATCCATGCCGCTAAGATAGAAAATAAGAAAGGGAGAGATATAGAATAAGAGGAGAGGAATAAGGGTTCCACAATGGAGCTTTGGATGTCGTGAATCATCATGTGACAATTGTGGACAGTAGAAACGAGAAACATTTTACAGAATCCACCAAATGGTAGGACATTTTAATGTTTTTTAGAAAATATACATAGTTTTATAATTTTAATGTATTAATCTTATATTATTGTTTCTTATAACCCCTTGGTTGTTGATCACCTAATTTCAAGGAGAAATTGGGGGTTTCATGGCGATTTGGGTGTTTTCAATTTAGGAAAATCCATCTACACGACATGTGGTTCAAGGAATAAACATAGTGTGTTCTTATTAATTAGGGAAGATAATATTACCAAACAATATTCTATGTATATGGTATAAATTTCATGTGTAGGGACTCGTCCATGTATCAAAGTTCACGAAAAAACATACATGTAAGGGTCACTTGTCATGTATAGTACACGACCATACCCTGTGTGGGTTGCACGCCATGTATTGATACCCAAAAAACTTATATACATGGACATGCTATGTTAGATACATAGGTAGGTAACAAATGTGAGTTACATACCATGTACCTATTATACATTCCATTTACATGGTATTTTACACACCATGTACAGGAAAAAGTACATGCCCTGGTAAGGCCTTGAGGGTACACACCATGTACTATGGTATACACATTGTGTAATCATCCTTTGTTACCCTTCATAAGGGTTTTCATATCGTTTCACCAAAGAGTAATAATTGGATTCATTATTAGTCTGTTATATGTATACATTCATCTAGATCGTGATTTTAAGACATGTGAGTTGTTTTGAAGACTCTTAGGTGACTTTGCAATAATTTCTTGAATGGATAGGTTCTTCCTTTGATAATAGAAACTAGTTATCTTATTATAATGAGGTTTTTTGACATGAGATTACCCATGAGGTATCTATCTTGACTATTCCCTTTATTGTTCTTCCTTCGACGATATATCTTTTATGAGATGTGCATTTCAATCCTAAGAGTCCAAGAGTCTATTTTTTTTAAGATCCATTGTAGAATTTATCTACATACGTTTTGACATAGAGGATCTCGAGTAGGATGCATATATATTCTTACAGTAATTTTGAGGATCCCATGATGGAGGGAAATTTATTTATACCATATTTTGAGGGTTCTATTTAGGATTCCCTTTTTTCTATGTACCATTCTGAAGATCCCGATTAGGATCCCTAAGTTTATTACCATTCTAGGATACCTTGTAGGATTCCTCGATTTACCTTTTTTATGATAATTCTATGTATGATTAATATCATTCTTTGAAATAAGGGACCCGGTGGGTGCCCTGATGTTAACCAGACCTGATCTGGAATGCCAGGTTTGGGTAGAGATGGTAGTGGGTGTCACTCTAGAACCTCTTCCAAACTTGTAATCTCATGGTGCTGTGGAAATAGTTGTGGGTTTTGGCATTCAACCACCCTCACTCATCTATTTATATATTGTATTTTTAAATTTGGTTGCATCAATGATTAATATTGAGGCTTCTAGGTTGGTGGATATTGAGCCTGATGTGAGGTATATTTATTTCTCTTTGGGATTCCCAGACATTCAACCTGGGATCCATTTTATGATCCATGTTATTACTTATGTTTGTTATAATACCTAGTGATACTACATGGGATTTGGATGATGAGCATGTATATTTATATTTCTGTATTATTTAATAGGTATTTGCAGAGGTCCTTCCTAGAATTAGGCTACCGAGCCTGTGATTAAGATATATGGGCATGGAGTCCCTAGTAATGATACTCATGGATGATTCTAATCTCCCATGTGATGAGGATGATTCTGATCTTTTAAAATTGTTATATGATGATGGTGATTATGATATTCAAGGATCTTGGGTTAAATGATGTTGATTATTGTATCCTTACCCTAGGGTTTTTTTTGTGGATGATTATGCTCTCCTCAACTTTTATTCTATAGAGGATGATTACATCCTCATTGAAGAGTAGTCTATAGATGCTGATTATGCTCTCCTCGACCTGTGGATTATAGAGGACGACTATTCTCTCGATGATTTTTCAAATGATAAGGGTCTCTAGACATAATCTCTTGAATCAGTATTATGAACCCTTTTTTGTTTTTAGGTTTGTTGATAATGGTTTCTCACACCTATGATTGAGGTTGGGCATCATGTCCACATCCTGATCTCCGGGGGAGGAGATGAAGTCTCACCCCCGATCTCTCCATATAGATCATGCTTCAGGCCCTTAGGGTTTATCAAGGTCTCAATCTCATGACCTTCTACAGACTGGGTCCAATGGATTAGATATTCGACTATATTTACCTAGCATGAGCAGCAAGTCATTTAGCTCATTGGCCATTTAAAGGATGTCATGATGTACTTCCATGAAATCCTTTATTAATGTTATTGGAGGAGAGTATTGGGTGAACCTACGGTTAGTATGAGTATCCCACTGTAGTGATGTAACTAACTCATAGAAATTCCTGACACAATCTAAGGAATATATATTTCATCATGGATTAGAGAAAAAGAGATCGACTTAATGATACATGGCTTGAGTGGCATGACGTCCAACTCAATGACCTTTTCACGGGATGTCCATAAAATCTGGATTACAGACCCAAGGATCAACTACTACTAGTTTATATGTCACTTTAGTAACATTTACCATGTATATTTATATTTATGTATATATGTAATGGTATGGGACAATACCTATATACAAATATAGTCATTGATATCCATGACATAACTTTTCTAAGTTGACCCGGAATATAGACTCAGGTGGTCGATTGGCCCCTCATTTTATTGGTTTTATTTATCCTTCCAGACGTGTCTCATATATGATTAGCATATTCCATGATCATGAACTTATGGAAGTATATTTTTATAGGTTCATTATTTGGGAGGCCTACTAAGATTATTTCTCACCCCTGCACGTGCACCTTGGTGTGCATGTAGAACTTATGTATGCTTTTGAGGTTGATAATTGACTCATGGTGGATAGGTATGAGGGATAGAGTTTCATTATTGAGTAGAGAAAGTCATGTGGGTTCTTTGGATCAGGCGGGTGTAGTTTAAATGTTTTTCGAGACTAGTTATGTGGTCTAGAAAGAAATTAGTAATTTATCCCTATACTTATATTCTTGTTTTTAATTATCGGCTCAATGGGTGACCAATGATATATGTATGACATAGCTATTAGATATTTTTTGGAATTTTTAATTATTATTACATCATGTTCTATTTCAGTTATTTAATGCCTCTGCATTCTATTTATTTACTAATATATATGACACTTAGTTATTTCCATTGTTTGATTATAATGATAAGAGGTAATAGTCTACCCACTATCATATCATAAACCCTCAATATTAATTGTAAGGAACTATTGTATAGGGATGCATGCTTGAGGTCTCAAGGTGAAACGATTCAGAGCCCCAATTTAGTAGAATCTGGTTTAGGACATTGCAAAGTGGTATCAGAGTAGTTCTTTTCTTTTTCATTACTATTTGGGATATCGTAGACATGTGTATTAGGAATTTTTCGGAACCTATGATGGATATCATACTAGTTGATCAAGAAAAAGTGTTCCATTAATAATTCGTAGTTTCCAAGGGTATGTGATTTCTATTCTGATCTCTAATGTTATAGTTTTATATGATTTTTATCTTGGGGGACACACATGATACAAGGATTATATGAGTTATTGTGAATTTATCTCTCTTGTCACATTGTAAATAACCTAGGGATGTATTTTTTGTCTTAGCCATCAAAGGTGAGAAGTATTTCATGCATCATATATATCATATTGGATTCACATCATATAGGCATGTTAGTTAGTGTTTATTACTTATGATAGGGGCCAATTGTTTAACATGTCAACAAAAACCATAATGGTGTTTTCCTGTATAGTTTTTTGGTGGAATTATACTCAATTGGTCCAAAATATATATATATGTATCTTTCTGATGGTATTTTATGTGGATCGACATTGAGATGTTTTTTGGTGAGACTGATGACCATGTCCTTTACCACCGGAGGTATAGTGAGCATGATAGGTAGATAGGGCATGTGATTTCCATGTGTTGACCCTCTCATTTGAGGTTTTCATGTTAGATCACAAAGTATTATTACAATGTATACCAAAAAGTTTTATGAGAAATGGAACTCTATGGGGTATTACTGTATATATATTTTCTGTGAGTTCCATATTATTATGTCTTTTTCATTGGTAATATGACCTCTAGAGAGCAGTTTATTATAAGTATTCTCAGTGAGGAGTAAACCCTTGTTGGTTCAATTTTCCATTTTGACCCTCATAGGTTAGTTTTCTACTTCACCTATTTCAAAAGGTTTGATCTTTAGGTATAGGTCGTTAAAACATGTTGACCCAATTGTGAGACCTTGACCAATAGGGATAGGTGGGAGACCTAAAGTTTCTTAGTTTTAACTCATAACTTTATAAATTGACATACATTTTTTTCAAGGGAAACCTATGTGAGAGATGTTGGTTCATGTTTATGAATTAATTTTTTGGTAGTGACATGGTAATATGATCTTCAAAATATTTATGTTTGGTAGGTGATCAAATATTTCAGTATAATCATGTTGATGCCTTCATATTTTGGTAGCAACCTAGGGTACTTTTGTATCAAGACTAGATTTGATGGGAAGGATTGTTCGAGTACCTATATTGGCTAAAAATTGTTTTAAATATTGAAAATATAGATATATCATGGTTAACTATCATTAATTGAACAATTCTAGGTTAAAGGAGTTCTTCGAATAAATCATGTCACATATGTAGTGGCCGATTTTGAAGAGGAATTCCATGGGAGCTTCTAGATTTATGATTCTATCATGTCATGTAGCACAGTCATCTTAGCATTGTGATGGATAACACACTATAGTGTGAGTTTGGTGGTAAATTTATATGTAGGTTTCACATAATGTTGTTATATCACACATCAACGAGTGGAAGAGTGTGATCCGAGGGACGATGGTTTCAAGGGATTGTAGTAGTCATTGCTTTCCAAAAGTGGTAGTTGATGAAAAATTTCCCATTGTGTAATAGGTGAAATAAAGAATCAATGTAGTACAATAAGATGGTTTATCCATTGATATACCTTGACATGCACTATCGAGAGACATGGTGTCAGGTGTTGATTAAAGGAATGTTAGCATGTTTTTTTCTGAGTGTAGCGCAGAAGATGTGTACATTCATTCTATGAAATATTTTCATAATACTAGTTAGAGGTAACCATTTTCAATCTTGAAATATCCCTAAGTATGTTGTGAGATCATTATCCCTACACTAATATTATTTTATTTTAAATTTACATCCTATTTGATGATGTAACATGATGAGGTTGTGCTCTAGGAGCGGGATATGGCACGCCATATGGTTGGGGGTGAACCATTGGAAATTTTAGGATAGTGACCCATTTTTCCATTTAAATTTTGTGTTTTCCATGGGTTGTTGGGCTCAAAGTTGGATTTGACACATCAATCTGGGTATTTCTATAGTGGGGAGTACCGTATCAGTCATAGTTAAAAGTCTTCCTGATATGAGAAAATGTTTGATTATATGAGGATATTTGATAGACAATCGAGATATGTTTTGGTGAATATTCTTAGGTATAGATCATTATTGATAGTCTTACGCCAAGGCTTCTCATAGATGAAAAGGATTATGGGGGTGAGATTGTATGGTCCGGTGTTTTTTCAGACTGGAATTTTGAGAAAAATTTGAATTTTGTATTTTTAGATTCTCTTAAGGGAAAAAATGGTCTTTTCTACCTAGTATATAATCTCCAATAACTTTTTTACCACTTAGTTGGACCTAGAAAAGGTTGATTACCCTAGGAAGGTTTTTTTTCTAGAAATACGATTCATTCAAATTTTAGCAGAATAATTAATAATTAACATTTAATTAAATAAATATTAATATATTTAGGTTGATTCATTTGGCCATATCTTTTGAATAGTGAGTTGTATTGAGAATATATCTCTACCTTTGTGTCCAAAATGAGTAGTTTTTTCTAGTAGGGGCATAAACTCATGTTTGGCGTTGGGGACGGTTGGGACCCCCATTTTCTTTTTCTTTTCTTTTTTCTTTTCTTCTCTTTTTACTCTTTTATTTCCTTCCTTATCATATGGATTCCCATGAAATCCTCCATTGGATCCTCCTTCACATTTTCTTGAGTGAAAATGAGATAGGAATAATTTTAAGGATCTGGATAGGAAGAAGGGTATTTTCATAGAGCTCGGGACATGCAGAATCATAGTGTAGAAACTATAGACCGTCGAAACGTGTGAATATTCGGAGAAATACACCACAAGGATAGACATTTTTTATGACTTAATCCCCCACTATAGTATCTTATAACCCATTTGGAATTTATCAACATCTTTTGGGGTGAAAATAAGTGTTTTAGGGTGATTTTGGGATCTTCTATTTAGGAAAAATCGTCAACACAACATGTGGTTCGAAGAACACAATCCATGTGTTATTCCTATTTGAAAAAAATGACCTTTTTATGTAAAATACATGCATGAGGTATAAAATCTGTGTATTGGGACTTGACTATATTGCTGAGTACCCAACCAAATAGCCCCTGTAAGGGGAACATTCGATGTAGAGTACACAACGAGACCCTGTGTGGGTTTCATGTCATGTATCGATAAAAGACCAACATATATACATGGTTTGGACATGTAAGGTACATTGGTAGGTAACCTATTTAGATTAAATTCCCTATAACCATTCTACACACTTTGTACTTGGGATTTTACTTTCCAAAAATAGAATGAAGTACACGACCAGGTGGGGCCTTGATGGTACACACCATGTACGACGGTACACATGCCATACACTCCTACCTTTTTACCCTTCCATTGGTTTTTAATAACTTTTATACTAGTATTAATAATTAATACCATGATTAGTCCATTTTGGGTATCCTTTCACATAGATCATGATTGTAATACCATGAGGTATTTTGTGGACTCCTACGTGTATTTTTGAGAATTTCTTGGATAGAGAGGTTCTTAATCTAGTAATTGATAGCAGTTATCTCCTGAGAGTGAGACCCTTTTATCTAATATTATTAAAAATCTTCTATCTTTAAATATTCCTTCATTGTTCTTCCTTTTATGACATCTCCCTTATGAGATATGACTTTCCTTCAAAAGAGTCCATGAGTTTTTTTGTTTCCAAGGATGCCTTATAAGATTCATCTACTTATTTTTAAACCTAAAGGATTCCAATATAGATTAACCTATCTTCTTACTGTAATTTTTTAGATCCCATGTAGGACTTCTCAGCCTTCTTACTATTTTGTGAGGGTTTTGTGTAGGATTTTCGCTTTTCTATGTACCATTATTAGGATCCCATGTATGATGTCTCTGTTGCTTACTATTTTAGGATCCCATGTAGGATTTCTCCCTTTAACTTTTTTAGGATCCCAAGTTGCATTACATTTTTTATTTGACATTAGGGACCCAATGGGTTCACCGACACTGATCGAACCTAAGCTAGTACGCCGGGATGGGGTAGAGATGGTAACAGGTGTCGCCGTAGAACCCGTACCAAACATTTAAGACCATGGGGTTGGGGAAATAGTGTTATGTTTAGTTGTTCAACCACCATTAATCATTTATTTATATATTCACATTTTTACTGCTGATGTAGTGATGGTTACTAGAGGTGGCTGCTGGTTAGTGGCTGAGGAGCCTGAAGCAAGGCATCTTTATTTCTCTTTGGAAGGCTCAGACATTCGTCCTTGGATCCAGATTCCAAACCATGTTATTACTTTTTTTATTGGTATACCTTAATTTACTCATTAATATTTTTCTATTATGACTATATATTTATATTTTATTATTATATTATTGTGATTTCTAAAGGTGTTTCCTACAATACAGTTGTCGATCCTTTGATTATGATATTTGGGCAAACCATCCCTCACAATTATACTCTTCGATTATTCCACTCTCCCAAGTGATGTGTATGAGTATGCTCTCTTCGATTTATTATATGATGAGAATTATTACACTCTCCTTGGATTGTGAGTTAATTGATAATGAGAATGATCTCCTAAACCTATGCATTTTAGTGGATAAGTACACTCTCCTTGACTTGTGGTTTATAAAGGATCATTATGAAATCCTTGAACTATAGATTGTAGGGGATGACTAAACTCTAGATGATTTTTCATATGATCAGGATCTCTGAAATTCTCTATAGGATCGAGCTTATAGTCTCATTTTCTTTATCAGGGTGGTTGGGCATGGTGTCTCATAGCTATTATTGATGTTGGGTATGAAATCCACATCTGGATCTCGAGGGGGCATATAGCATCTCACCAATGAGCTATCATTATAGATAAACTAAGGGTCAAACACTTAGTTTTTATCAGAGCATCAATTTCTTGACCACCTATGGAATGGAAAATATGTATTAGATATTGGACAAGATTTATACGGAATAAGCATCATAGAAGCTAGATTAGTGGCCATTATATGATGTTGAGTTGTAATTCCCTAGAATCCTTTATTATAGTGATTGGAGGAATGTATGGGTAATCCTAGGGTTAGGAAGAGTGTCACCCTATAGAGAGGTAGCATGATTGAAGACATTTCTCATGCTGGGAGAATGTAGAACCATGAAATTCTAAAGTAAAACTTTTTATTCAATGGCGTTTATGAAACAAAACACCATGTGTAAAAAAGGAAAATAATAACCTGATACTTTACAATATATTTACTATATTTTATAAATATAATATATTATATATATTTTAATTAAAGAAAAATTGATTTATCTTGTGTTACACGCAACATTGACCTTCCCCTGATATCTTTTATTACATGTAATAGCAGTCATCCACAATATCATTCATTACATACAAGAATAGTTTTTCCAAATAACAATATATTAGTAAAATATTATTATTTAATATACTATGATATAACCTTGACATTATGTAAGATGTTTTGAATAGTACTTAATAACTTATGAATTTTTTTGATTATATAAATATAAAATGAATTCATTAATTACCAATTAATTAGAAACAAAAATAAGAACCAATTTCATATAAAAAGAAATATTATTATATTTAGGTTTCCAAATGAGATTTATCTTAATAGACATAATTAACTTTAAATTGTTGATGATTTCAATGAAATATATATGTTATATATTTAATTAAATATTTTTTTATATTTACCCAATATATTTCATAAGCATAATATAAGAACAATCACAATTTCACACATATACACCTATATTTTAATAAAGGCAATTTTCTAGGATTCTAATAGAAAAACATTTTAAATCTAAAACATTGAACATTAATTGATTTAATAAGTCAAAATAAAATTATTATTTTAAATATAAACATAATAATTTGGTTTGGGTGATTTTTGTATATTTTCTTGGGAATATATAATATTTAAATGAATAGTTAAAAATTCTGAATTTTAGTACAAAATTGGATTTCCATCTAATTTACATATAAGGTTAAATTATAATTATAATTTTTTTATATTATAATTATATCATATTTTTATCATTTAATAATATATATTTCATTTGAATCAATTTCACTTTGAAATTGACAATAAAAACACAGTAAACATTATGATATGTTTACTTTAAAAACTACCATTGTCATCTTGTCTGTGGGATTAAATTTAAATTAATTATTTCCCATTATATAAATGGAATTAGAAAATGTATTCTATATTTGGAATCCTAAAAATTTATATTTTATAATAAGGCCAAAAATATTTTGACCACAAATATTAGTGAAAGTAATTAAAATTATTTATAATTATTAAGGAAACATTATGCTTAATAAAGTACTAAAGCTTTTACATAAGGGGCCAAATGATCAATAAATTTCCACAAACCCATTATATAGATATAAATATTCAATTAACCATAAATTTTTTATTTTCTAAGGTTTTAAAAGACTTTTTAAATGTTAAAAAGAGGGTATATCTAGCTTCTTTTAAAAAATACAGAGTGAGTCCTTTTCCTCGTTTGTAAACGGCCACCACCTCTACCCATTCCTAACACCTATAAGAAAACATAGGATTAGACCAGATCTTCCCATATAGATTCAAAAAATCCCACCCCTGTACCTTGGATCCTGAAATTTGGTAGAATACCTTCCAAGTAAGCCTTTTAGTACATTGAAAAAGTTGTAACCTGATTAAGATGTAACATCTTCTCTATAGATTTTCTGTTTTATACCCATATGCCAACCTATCATCTCTTATGATTATATTATTTTATAACATAAATAATATCATAATTATGCTAGGATGTTTTTATGCTAATAGTTCAACCTAAAAATACACACACATCCATATAATGGGCCACAAACATACTGTTTTGGTGTGTGATGAACTACCGCATCACAAAACGATGATTTTTAATTTTTTCCATTACGTACACTCATAGATGGACGTTATCATGAAAACTATTCTTATATATTTTATAAAATATATTTATAATATTTTTATACTTATTTCATTCATCTATAATAAATACCCTTATGCAGTCCATTTTAAGGGAATATGACTACATCATTTGAGGACGTGTGGACTTCCACTGCCTCAAAGGGATGTTTTTTTCAAAAAAATCCATGGATTGTATAAATGATTATTATAAATAAACATTTGATTCATAAAAAAGATCTATATTATATTCATGAAATAATTAAATTTCTATAAATATATAAATATTTACATATCATTTTTTATATTTCCCTTTCACACACTTAAAAAGTGATAATGTTATTTTTCGACGTGTGGTCTACCGCCTCGTCGACATGATGTGATTACTTTTTCATCATAATAATTCTATATATAAGTGTATATTATTAAATAGTAAGGTATTTATGATATAATCATAACTCTTGAAATATATATCATTACTTATCTTCATTATATTACGATCAATGTAATAATGAGAACGTTACTCATGCGTACGTACAACCTACCGTCCCCATGATTGGAACGTTGGTTAATTTTTCATAACACTCTTTAATGGAAGATTTTGAAAGTATAATTAATGTAAATATATTATAATTATATCATGATAATTATTTAAGAGATGTTATATAATGACCCATATGATCATAGTTGACCTACCAAAGTAATTTTTATGCATAAAATGACTTTGTCTGAAACAACTGATGTAAACATAATTGTTTTAGTACTTAAGTAGAACATAGTAAAAAGTGAAATAAAATTAATGATGAAAATAAAAAAGGTTCTCAAGAAAATATTAAATTAATATAATTTTATAACACATGTTGTTGAACGTTTTTCTACAGAAAGGAAACTCATGGTAAGGGATTTCATTACAATTTACATTCTATTGAGGCTTACTTGTTGTTATTCACCTATTTTCATTTATATAGTGTATATACATACCTTATACCTGATATATCATGATTCTAATTACACTCATGATATTATAACGTTAATATAATTTTATTCCTTCATGAGTCTTATGATTTAAATTGTTTCAATGTTTTTTGGGAAACTTTATAATGTTTTTGGAAAATAGTTTAAGAAAACCCGACTTTGTATATCTCTTTAGTCAAAGAACATGTTTTCTTCTAGAAACCTTGTTTTATTAAAATGTTTTCAAATTTTTTTTGAAAATGATTTTTTAAAGAAATTTTTACCCTTTTTTATTTTACCACAATTTGAATGGAATATTCTTTTGTCCTTCCGAATAAATAATTTTTCAAACCTTTTACCAGGAAAAAGAAATTTTATTTTACAATGTATGACTTCCACGTATTTACCTTCTGTCATCTCATTGAAGCATACTTTTCATTTTTAAATGGTTAATTCTTAAAAAAATGTTATCAAAAGTTATTTTCAAAGAAATTGTTTTTCCAAACAAAAGTATATTTTCCTAAAGATTTTTTTAAAAAAAATATATTTTTATAATATTTATATTCATTTCCAAAAACAACCCTTTATTTTACATTACATAGGATATGTTTTATTTATATAATCCCATTTCATCCCCAGGATGTTTTATGATTGATTTGGCCAAGGACACTATTAACATTCACTTCCTTGATTTATTTTAATCCCCTTGAAATGTTCAATTTCTTATGATCATTTGACATTGAATTTCATATAAATATCCATATCATTATTCATTGATAGGATTATTTAATGAACCATATACCATTATTAATATTGAGTTTAAATTCAAATTTATTTTCTTATTTGGGTAAATATTGATAAAATCATACACATTATTAAATACAGATATTCTCTAAGGCACTTTGTTTATTTAAATGCTTTGGACATGAACTATACATGTTGGGTACCGGTTAATGTAACACCTATGCGTAAGATACTAGATAATTAATGCTATATGGGATGGGGACAGTTTGATGAAAGATACTTGATTCATTGGTATCCTTTTGAGATTAAATTAGTCGAAGAAAAACCCTTCAAGTTTGTTATCAAGCATTATAGACGGTTTTCTAACCATTGTTTAAACCATATTGTGAAAGGTCTTCATAGTATTGGTTTTTATGTGCCTCAAATGTGGCTTCTAATTAGAAATAATTTCTATCTGTTTGTTTTAGTTATTATTCATACATATCATATTTTATAGATACATCTAAGGATACATTTCATTTTTAGTTATTTAGATGGCATGTGTTTCAGTTTCTTACCTTTATATTTTTATTTTTTTATCTAGTTATTAACATTACATGTTTTTTAAGGACATTCATTCAATTTATTTATTATATGGCATGTGTGTTTAGTTATTTACCTTTCTATATTGACTATTCTCAATGATTCATTATTTTTTCCACTATATTTTTCCCTTACTAGGAATTTGAGCTCACCCTTATTATGTAACATTCCCTAGGAATCCATGAATCATATTGTTAAAGATATGAATGGATTTACTAGATGGATTAATGTTATCCTTGATGTTTTTTAATTATAAAAAAGAAAAAAATTATGTTTTAATCGGTGTATTCCATTTTATTACAATAATCATTTATGTATCTAGTTTACAAAGAAAACTAAACTAATTGGTCCATTGGGGATTGATTCCTTATAATAATGCTAATTTAATTAGTAGAAGACACCAGATTTGGCCAATATGGGGTTAGGTCACTATAGTTGGTATCAAATAATGTTTAGAAGAATTATATGGAACTATATTTAAGAAAGCATCAATTAAAGAACAATACAAAAAGGTATAATTTGAGGATTAGTATATAAGAACACCCTATAAATTGGGTAATGTTTAGATTATGTTTTTTTTCCTAGAAATGAATACCTGCATGTGTACTACAAGTTGACGTGGTTCTGGAACAGATATAACTTGGAGAAAAACCTACGATAAGGTGTTCTGAGCCTGACTCGAGGTAACCTGGTATGTGATAGCAAGTCATACTACACACCTAGATTGAAACTACCAAGGAATATTCAATTTATAATCAATTAGTTCTTTACAAACCATTATAATGGATTTGAATATAAAATGACAATGAATGAACATGTTTAAATCTAATGTTTTTTAGATTGAACACAAGGTTTCCGGATTTTGAAATCCAACTAATGATATTATAGATAAACACTATAATATGTAACGAACCATGTTGAAATAAATGGATGAATTATTTATATATTTAGGTAGAATATAAAACCATTTTTTAAATAATATTTATATATTAACCTAATTTCATGGAGGTCCATCATATTTATTTTGAAAATTAAATTAATTTTTTCGAAAAGGACAACATGTAATCCATGTGACAACCAATAAAATATAGAATTTTTGTGGATATTAAACCCATTACTTAGGGATTATAAGGGTTTCATTCCAACCAATGATCAACACAATGTCCTAGTAAAATTTTCATTGTTTTTTGTTAAACAATTTGATGAATAAATTTTAACGATTAACCAATTGTTTCACTTTTTAGGATTAGAGACTAATATATAATCCATATTGTGTTTGGATGTTAGTTAAATAAAATTAGTTATAATTTTCACTCTTTTATAGGCCTTGCGATCCTTTTAATGTTTTTTAGTGCTTCCGGAATAAAAAATTCATTATTGGTCAATAATTTCTTGGAGTAAAAGAATGAATTATAATTGGATCAATGAAAAACCAAAATATGAATTTTTTTATAGAAATATATCAATTAATTATATATAATATTTAAATTAATTAATAAAATTATGAAAATGATCTAAAAGGTGTTATCCTAATACCTTACTTTTTGTTGAACCTATTGAGTTCTAAATCAATACAGATTTATAGACTTGATGCACTCAACATTGTATTGATCATTCAATTGTTTTTGATTTATGACATCATTCACTCCCAAAAAATATTTATGTGTTTCCCTCATGTACGTATCTCTACCTTCCACTAATAATCTCCAACATAGAGACCAATTTAAATGTTTTTTCAGGGAACCCTTGTATTTCTCATTCAATCTTTTCAAGCGGATGTTTTATGAACCCTTCTCATGATGTGGATTTCATCATTGGAAAAATCCAAAAATATATAGCGAAGAATGTTTTTAAATTGAGAGGATTAAATTTAATTAATTTGGGGACAATTTAACACCACGATCTTCAAAATTAAAACTTTGTGTTGAATGGAATGTAGGATACACAACACCAAGGGTAAAGAGGGAACACAATAACCTGATACTTTACAATATATTTACAATATTATATTAATATAATATATTATATATCTTTTACTGTATTCAACACCATGTTATATTATGTTAAACATAAGAGAGACCTTCCTTGATAGCTTGCATTACATGAAGGAGCTACCTTTCATGATAGCTTGCGTTATAATAAAGAATGAGTTTCACCAAATAACAATGAATTATTAAAATATTATTGTTTAATATAATATGATATAACCTAGCTGTTATGTTAGTGGTTATGAAAAATATTAACTAGCTTATGAAAATTTAGGGTTTATATAAATATAAAATTAATTCATTGATTACCAATTAATTAAAATTAAAATAATAACCAATTGCATATAAAAATAAATATTATTTTTTTATGATTCCAAAGGAGTGTTGAGTTATTAAACATAATTAATTACTAGTAGTTATTGATTTAAATTAAATATATATGTTAAATATAAAATATAATATTTTCTATATCTACACAATTTATTTGATAAGTATAAGATAATAATAAACTCAATTTTACACATAAAAACAATATTTTTAGAGAGGCAATTTTACCACCTTTTAATTTTTAAAACATTTTTAATATGAATTTTGACACTTTAAATGAATTAATATGTCCAAATAGCCTTAAAATTTTAAATTGAAACATAAAAATTAGGTAAGGGTGAAATGTTTATATTTTTTTGGAAACATATCATTTTTTAATGAATATTTAAAATTACTAAATTTTAAGTCTAAATTTCTATTTCATATAATGTATTTATAATATTAAATTATACCATTAATTATTTTTAAATCATAATTATATCTTATTTTTATAAATTTATATAATTTATTTCATTTTAATCAATTTCACTTTGAAATTGACTATAAAAATATAGAAACTGTTCAGGTATTTCTACTTTAAAAACTCACATTGTCATCATGTCTGAGGGATTAAATTTAAATTTATTTATACCACTTATATTATTTGAATTTGGAAAATTGGTTTCAATATTTGGAAGAAAAATAACATTTAATGTCTAAAAAGACCAAATCTGGTTTTTCCCAAAAAAAATTGGAAAGTAAATAAAATTAATTAAAAATACTAAGGCAAATTTATGCATAATAAAGGACTAAAACTTTAACTTAGTGGAAAAAATGACCTAAAAACATTTCCAAACCCATTTTGATGGAAATAATTAGGCCATGAAACTTATATTATTGATTGTTTTTTGTTTTTTAGTACATGTTTAGGCAAAAACATTGTTACCCGCAATTACTTTTCAAAAATGCCAAGTGAGTCTTTTTCCTCCCCTATAAATTGCCCCTCCTATCCCCATTATCACACCACTAAAAACACTTTGGTTTGTACCATATCAACCCATATAGCTTCCCAAAATCCAAAAAATAGATCTTTAACCCTCCCTTTGGGTAGAAATCCTTTGAAGGAAGACTTTTTGTTAAAACCTAATGCAGTTACCCGATTAAGAGGTAACATCTTCTCTCAAGAATTTTAATTTTATTTTTATTATCTAACCCCCAATCTCTTATTATTATACTATTGAATAATAGAAATAGCATCGTCAATAGACTTGGATGTTATATTTTTAATTTTTTTGAACTACATTAGCACACACATCCATCTAATGGGTAATTAACATACTATTTATGTGTATGACAAACTACTTCCTCACGAAACAATCATTTCTCATTTTCCATTACCAAATTTCATGGTTGGAAATTATGATGGAAACTATATTTAAATATTATATATATTATATTTATAATTTATTCACTACAAGAAAACCGCATATTAGCGGCATTTTAAACCGTCGCTATATGGTTGGGAGGTGGTTTACAGATACCGCTGCTAAATTGTGCCTCGACAATCTATTAGCGACGGTTATTTCAATTTAGCCACGGTATAAAGGAAGTGTCGTAACTGGCTCATTTTGCAGCAGTTTTACTGAATTTGTTTGCGGCAGTTTTTACAACCCCTAGATTTTAATTTATTCATGACGGTTATAACCGCCGCGAATAAAATAAAATCTAGCGGTCGTGAAACCGCCCCTAAAGTCACTAAAATAGCCACAGAATTCACACGGGTGATGCGACTCTGTTGCGGCGGTTATAACCGCCGCTAAGTAAAAAATACTTATGTTTAGTGGCGGTTTTAACTGCCGCTAATGTTTTACCAGTATAGTTTAGCAGCAGTTAAAACCACCACGAAAAGCTGACCAGAAAAAAAATAGTTGTTCGGCTTCCACTGCACCACTACCTTAATAAACAAATCAAACTAGAAATACCAATAGCCTAACTGATAAACGCACACAAAATTTAAAAAATAATGGAGACAACTAGTAAAAATATTGTGGTCATAATGCTTGGAAAATATAGTGGAACATCATAAATGGATATGTGTAGTGAGGTAGAATAAAAAATGACCTGAATTGATAGAGAATGGGTACAACACCACAAAACACATTATATGGTTGATTTAAAATCAGTTTATATTAGTGATTCATAGACACGACATACTCATTTAAGGTTATAGAATTTGGACAATTTGGTGATTATGAAACTCAACCATACTTGAGGTGGACTTCCTCCCATCCCCTAAGCCCTGCTGATCCATGATTGATTCAAGAATAAATGATATTTATATAGTTATAATTGACTATAGGGGTGAACCCAATGAGGGAAACAAGTTACATGAAACATATCACGATGAAAATTACAACTTTTGAGAACTAGGAAGTAAAATGGGAGTAATCGATAGAAATAGATTTATTATTGACCATGTTTGAAACATAGGATACTTGAGCTGGTTGAGAATAGGATGAAAAATATCATGATCTACTAATAATGGAGCTCAAGTCATGAGATTCGTTTTTTATCAGTAAATGTACTTCATTGAATGATCCTGAGATGGTATGTAAGACACTATGACCATGAATCATTTCATTAGAGATCCATTTTAGATTGGTAGGGTAAGGATTATCCAAATAGTAGAAAGTGAGAATTGCACAAGTTTATGTGGGGATATACCATATAGATTACTAGGTTCTATGGGAGATATTTTATCATGTGCTCAAATGTTCTATTTAAACAAGTGGGTTGACAAGATTCAATCCTAGCCTAGAGGGAAACGTCCCCATGATGAGTTGCTGGAAGGGATGGGACTAAGATAAAATAAACATGCATCAGTATGTGTCTCCTCATAATGGGCATAAAGACAAACATAGTTTTGATGCGTGACATAGTAAGAGAATATTGTCCGTGGAGTGATTTCATCTCTGGAAAGGATATCATATCAACTCATATTCGGAGAAATACATGTTATATATGGGTAATGTGTTGTTCATTTCATACTTATCGTATGAGGAATCTTAGTTTTATATGCAGTAATTATTTTTATAATCATCCCACACTTATCGGATGAGGTATCCTTATTTCAATTAATAGGGTATGGTTGTTAATTAACATTTTTTGCTGAGGACATTGGGCTTATTTGTTTAAAATCATACATCATGGACTATGACTACAACAAGTTTAAATTCATAGATCTCCAAATATTGGAATAGGTTTGAGTTAAAGGTCCCCAAGCTTTGACCAAAGTAGATAGGAATGGGAGAAACCTATAATGAGTCTGTGATAGGGTTGTTCCCTGGATTAAATATTTATATGTAACTACTTATATCGTTATTATTTGAATCAATCCACATGTTTTTATGATTCATGGTGTCATATGATACCAAATCTAGAAGGGTTTACCTTCTTGGATGATGATATTGAATAATTACATATTATAATATTAGGCATCATGAATTTATAAGAGGTGAAATTATCTCTCTTTAAGAGACATATCAATTTTTATGGGGTTAAATTATCTATCATTAATAGGTATATATATTTTACTCGGGGTAATGATATATTTTAAATTCATATTATTTGGATTTTAGAAGGACTTTTCCATCTATATACCCATTATATACATCCTCGTATCAGGAAATGAGAGCATCTTGGCCCACTGATGTGTCAACAAAAATGAAAGGAGATTATTGCTAAAAAAAGAGGCTCATGTGAGTGTTTTTGGGCAATGAAACCTTTTGTAATGGATTTTTATATGGTGAATAATCAGCTAGGCTCAATGATTGAAGATATATGCATCAATACGTATTCCATGGAAATGGGAATCAGTCCACCCATAGTTCTAGAATATTGTGGAAATAGATGTTTGATGAAACTCCAGGGATGAATAAACCCAATTAATGGATATATGAGCATATTTTATTATCATAATTCTTGGACTAGGGATATCTTGATATAAACTATTATAGTATAGTTTGCTAAGGTTGGGGAATCAAGAATGTTTTGTGGCGAATAAAACCTCGTGTTATAGGATAAAATAGGCCCTTCAACCCATGACTAAATACTGAATATGATTTCACGCAGTGTAAGATCATAAAACTAGGACCATGATTGAAAATTTAATGCCATGATTCATGGACTAGGATGATGATTCTCAACATGGTATCTATGTCTAATGGTATTGGTAAAAACCAATTTATATCGGGTAAATGTAGTCCCAGGTACCACGTGAACATTTTGATATGAACTGAACAATATTTAAGGTTATAATCCATGGACCGTAAATGGATCAATGGGGCTAAAGGACTAATAAATTTACATCTAGACCCAAAAAAGTCATCTAAGCATCATTATATATCCCATGAGAGTGTGAATCAAGACACATGTTGTTCTAGAATATGGTATAGTATAAGAAGTACATTGGAACTAGGGGTAATCCTATATATAGAAGGAATTTTGGAATATAATGATTATCATGAGGCATCACATTTTGAAGGAATGAGATAAGGATAATGTTTAATTCCATGTCTCAAAGAAAATGATTTTTTTATCTCACAAAATGTGATACATCCATGTTTTATATGAGGTAATGTTTTTGAACATATAATAATTATCATAAGTGGAATCAAAATTTTATATAGTGTAATAAATTTAGATTATCAAATACACATTGTACAATGAATCCTAGTTTTATACGGTTTAATACCATCTCCCATTAAGAGGAACCAAGGATTTATATGGGGTATGACAACATTTTATCATCATGAACAGAATATGATAACCATTAGCAACGCATCAAGATTCTCAATCTACACATTCTGCCTCACCAAATTGTCCACAACACTATCCCCTTGATCACTATGAAATGACCCAATTTGTTCAACACATAAACAATAGGTTTAACTCCTAGTTATCAAAAATCATGACTACTAATTCAAACACAGACCTAAATGAAATGATGTATACCAAACTCAAGAAATCATGACATAAAAGGAAACATCAGAAATCCATAAAATGCATAAAATGAAACATGAGAAATTCCTAAAATGTTAGGAAATGAAAATGTTTTGTGGCAACTATCTGCCACACATTTTACATATACAAACCAACTATTCCCATATTTTTTCAACACATCAACAATAATACTACTCACGGTCCGATAATGCATCTTCTCCCTCTCCACCTCCATCTCCACTTTCTGATGTCATCTGTAAGAACATTATATTGAAAATTAAATATTGTTCAATATTTATATTAAAACATAAAACCAATGAAAGTTTTAAAACTAAATGATTTTGAATTTTTTTGATTTACCCACTTACCACCAGTCGATGCACTACCACTGGGGGAATATCTTCTCATCTGCTGATGTATATCAGTCATCACTTTCTGCAAAATTGATATCTGATCCCCCTGGTCTTGAAATGTGGTTTGAAGAGAAGCAATCTCCCAATGAGCATCTTAGTGTATGTACTGACTATAACCAGGAGTGTATGCAGCTAGAATCCCTGGTGTTATAGAAAAGACCTTAGATGGTACGGTTCCGAAACCCATCCTGTGCAGTCTACCAGGATGCTCCTTACCAAGGACTTTTGTAACTAGAACATCCTGTGAGATTGAGTAGAACAACCCAGGATTATAATCCCATAGTTCTTCAATTTTTACCTATAAATCAAATGTCAATATATATTAAAAAAGTAAAAAACTGATAATAAGTTATTATAATAAATAATTGACTTCATACCCCATCTTCTTTGGTAGGATCATTAACAAAACATCCTTCTGATTTTTTTTAACATCCAACCACAGTTCAGTTTAGGATGCTTCGTGCCCTAAACTCCGTGGCTACAATAAGAAAATATAAATCAAAAATTCAATATACTAAATAGATAATATTGTCTTAGAAATATTTAAACTAATTAAAAGATTACCAATGTTGTTCGGCTTATAGAAAAGATTTTTCATCCTGCAGTGTGAGGGATGACTTGCTTAGACCGGTTTGAGGCATTCTGTCTTGAGAGATCCTGAAATAAATTAAATGAAATTTAATAGTAATGTATTCAATTTAATATCATCTTCATATAAATGTATAAATGTATAATGAGGATAATATAATAATATATAATTCAATACCATCCGCTTCTCATCACGGCGTCTGTAAACAAAAACTGTCCACTGTTCCTTCGGTACCCCACTAGGTAGCTTATCATACATTTTTTCACGGTCAATAAAGTATCGTTGAATTCATGCCACAATTTCCATTTAAAATCTTTCGATTTCTTACCAATATTTTTCAACATCCACTTTTGTGCTATCACATCAGCAACTGTAAAGTGGAAGAACATCTGTATACAGAAATTCATTTTAAACATATTAGTAACATGAAATTCAATTAAACATTAATTTAATAAAATTTCCTTTATTTGGGAATCAAAAACATCATTTTTTCAGCTTGGATGCAAATGTCTCCAATCATCATAATAAATAGGAATGTAAATGGGCTCCTCTGAATGTTGGCCTAGAATCCGGCCAAGTAACCCTACGACATCATCCGTAGGGACCCCATAAGAATCAAATGGCATGACTATCTTCTCTCGATTCATATTCCAAACATCTAAATTTTTATGTTTTCTCCACGGTTTCATTTTTCTGATCTTCAATTAGAGAACAATTAGTATAAACAAAATGAAATAAATTTATTTAATTAAAATTTGTATTTATGACAGTGAAACTCCAGTATGTCCATAATGAACTTGAAGGGGCGTGTCGCCGCCCCACTACTGAGGCTCATGAAGGGGGAGTAGATGACTCAGCCCCTAATGGGACACCCAAAGATGGTGTGAGAGATGGTGCATGGTGAGATGGTGTAGGGGTGTTGGTAGCTGGTGCCTCAGATGCCGTGGGGAGGGAGCCAAATGGATCGTCATCTATCATAGTACTAGATGAAATAGTGTACAGCCTCCTCCTTGGAATTCCTATCCTTTAATAAAATGAAATTAAATTCCAAAGATATATTTTAAAAAAAGTTATACTGAAAATAATTAAAAATGATAATAGATGCCCAGAACTAACAGAAAAAATATATATAACAATGTTAATGAATGACTGCAGAAATGAAACAAGTGGTTACTGAACGAATAAATAATTGTACATACAATCATTTCCCCCTTCAATCAGGTCGATTTCCTGCTCCATTACTTCATCCACTTCATTCATCCTTGCTAGAATAATATTTTCAATATCATAATGGACAGATAATTCTACTTCCTATTGTTGATGAAATGCAATTTTAGAGGTCAAATATTCCACTTCATCACCCATATTATACAAATAACTTTGTATTAAGTGAAAAAATACACTCCACCCTTCATCCACAACAACATTCACATAATATACCATTCTTTCTTATGATGATAAGATATATGGATCAAGCAGTTCATGATTACCAACATACATCAAGCGAGAGAAGCTCACAGAATTAAATTGCAAGGAATCTCTTTTAACACCTCTGGTAACATCAACCCATTTTCATTTGAATAAAAAAACCTAAAAATGTCTATGGTAGATTAATTCAATAATATCAAAAAGCTTCCCATAGTATGCCACTTCAAAAAATGTAAATATACCAATATTGTTGGTTTTCAAACCCACTTCTCGATCGATGGTGCGAAATCTAAATCCATTCACATTATAAGCATCGAACTTTCTAACTTGTTTTATAGAACCACTATAAAAAAAATTCGAATCATCTGGAAAGTCTGCTCAAGTATCAGTATTCATGATCTTAAAAATGAAATATAATTTAATAGATTTAAAAAATTTATGTGTCGAACTAATATTCATATTTATTACAATATTTATGAACTTACACGCCGTGCAAACCATTCTACTCTATTCACAGATTTCATTATATCTTTCTCATTTCGTGTTCGGCCTCTCATTTGTCTCTTTGTTTGTATCCTGAAATCTTCAATAAATGGATATGCAATTTGACTATTTAGAAGCACATATCTATGTGCTTGAAATAATTCCAATTCTGCAAGTTTCACATTTGAGGTCCTCCTAACCGATCGTCCAAAAGAAGGAAATATTTTTGATTTCTGATGCATTTGAGATTGATATGACGTGTCATCAACATGTAAAACTCAATTACATCAAGTCATAATAGAATTCAAATATCTGGAACAAAAGGTAAGACACTCCTCAGCCAAATAGCCTTCATCAATAGAGCATTCTGGTTGAGCTTTATTTCTCACGTATGCATTCAAATCCCCAAGATATCTGTGAAATATAATAATAATATTATGCATTTATTTAAATGAAAAAAATTGTTTACTTAACATAAAAACATATAAATAAAGTACCTCTCAATTGGATACATCCATCGATAATGAACGGGGCCTCTTAATTTAGCTTACTCAACCAAATGCACAATTAAATACAACATGATAGTAAAAAACGATGGAGAAAAGATCATCAAAATTGCACAAAGGGTCAATACAAACATTTCCTAGAGGTTTTCAAGATGAAATGGATTTAGAGCTATCTCATATAATTTCCTAAAAGATGTACATAATTGGAGTACAACAGCAGTAACTTTTTCAGGTAATAATTTACGCAATGTCAATGGTAGTAACTATTGCAACAAAATATGTGAATCAGGACTTTTCAATCCATGTAACATATGATTCTTCAAGTCAACACACCTCGAGATGTTACTCGAACACCCATAAGATACCTTCACAATCTATAAAATTTGAAGGAATGTATCTTTATCCATATTTTTCATTGCAAAAATGGCCGAAGCATACTTTTCATTCTCAGCTGGCCAGAGATCACGTTTTATGTTCATTACTTGTAAGTGTTTGCGAGCATTGAGATGATCCTTCAAATTTCCATGCTCATTAAATAATGTGAAAATAAAATTATCACAGAAATTATTCTCAATATGAATTACATCAATATTGTGCTGCAACAAATTAAATTCCCAATATGGAAGTTTGAAGAATATACGTTTTTTCGTTTATTGTTGTGTTCTGATACCACTTGACGATGCACTTTGGACCTATTTTCTGCAATCATTCAAATGATGAACCTTCCCAAATTCTGTTTCAACATTTTCAAGCTATGTTAATATTTCAGAACCAGTTAACAACTATGGAGGTGGTCTACGATCAATGGAACCATTAAATTTTGATCTGTTCACCCGAAATCTATGATATGCATCGAGAAAAATTCGATGGAACATGAAGCACAATTTTATACTTTGAGGTAGTCATTTGGGCTCAAAATCAAAGTCACAAATGGGACAAGAAAAAACCATGTAAGTGTTCCAACTAGATAAATTCCCAAGCCCAAGGAAGTCACTAATGGCCCACATTAAAGCAGCATTCATTTTGAAGATTGTTTTAGAAGAAGCATCAAATATCTCAACATCGTTGCTCCATAACTCCTACAATTCATCAATCAAAGGATGCAAGTATACATCAATATCTTTTCTACGGATTTTTTTCCAAGAATAATCATCGAAATGATAAAATATGTTTGTTTCATACACATCCACAGAGGTAGATCAAATTCTATAACTAGTACTCAATGTCCCAAATGGGTTGAATCCATCAGCAACCAATCCCAATCTAACATTCCTAGGATTAGCTGTGAAATATAGATGTAATGAATCAATTTTATTCTATAATTGGGAATCTCGTGGATGTCTCATTAACCCATCATTTTTATTATCTACATAATTCTACTTCACGTGTTCGACTGTTTTCGATGACATGAATAATCTTGGCAATTGAGGCTTCAATGGAATGTAATGAAAAACCTTTTTAGGTGTGTTCCCTTTCTACTTCTCCATGAAATATTTTTCATTTAGACATACAACATCACGCCTTGACCTCCATCTAGAAGAAGAACATTTCATGAAATTCTGTCTACTTGAATCCTCTCCCCAATAAAGCATAAAATCATTGGGACACGCAGGTATTTTTTTTATAATTTAGACCAAGCTTGTTAACAACTTTTTTCATATCATAAAAAGATTTTGGGATTTTTTCTTCAGGAAATGCATCACGAATAAATTTCAATTTCATGGACATTTCTTTATTTGTAATTCCACATAGATATTTGATATTGTACAACTTCAGCAGAAATAAAAGCATTGAATATTTCAAACACCCACTATATAACTGTTGATTTCCATCGTCAACTAAATCATGAAACACATTTTCCTCAGTGAAGATTCCTCTTACATTTGGATCCACAGAATTGAGAGGAGGATCCAATGATATGTTACAATATTGATCTTCTTGTGTTATAGTCTCAAAAACATCACTTGCCACGTTGCATTTTGTAGCACACTCTTCTGGTTGTTCTGATATGTTTTGATTGTGATTGGGGTGTCTTGTAGTGCCGAATGCATCATTTATGAGGTTTTTCATTTGATATTCCATTGTCTATGAACTTGGGTCCTAATTCTATCGATTAACACTAGTGCTCAATCATTCTGTAACATTAGATTCTCCATGCCTAATCCAACACAAATATTGACCAGGGAATTGCTTCAGTATTAAATGTTCATAAACATTATCTCTCTTCAACGATGTTCAATATTTACATTTAATACATGGATATATAATTCTCCCTTCAATGGATCGATTAAGAATTTCGAAATCTAAAAACTCATTCAAATCCTTAACATACTGAGGTGTGTTCCTCAGTAATGTGATCCATCTTTTATCAATGTATATAACAATGTTCCTACAGAATAATAAAAAAAATTAAAACAAATAGTTACTAATAAATCGACAAATAGATTCATATATATGATAGTGTAAGATTATAGATACATAATATAATAAAGATGATCCCTTGATTTAGATATAATCCCTCTAGTGTTTTGGGATGGGGATGTTTCTTTAGTAAAGAGAAATGGTGTGCTAACAATGTGGTAGATACTTTACAATGAAAACCAAAGCACGTTGTTAATTTTGAATAACTTCATGGATATAAAAATCATTCATTATGTATAAGAAAACATCTATAATATAGTCCATTCATCCAAATGGTTTTCATGGAAATGAATGGTTAAAAAAATCTACTGAAATAATAAAAATCATCAATAGAACCAACAATGCCATATTACTCAATTACCACATGGTTAATACTAAAAGTTATGTGAATCAATATTCATATCATGTTTCTCCAAAATCTCTAAATTTTTTACCCTTGAATTTTGAAATCCTTTATAGCATCAAAATATAATATATATTAAAAAAAGTAACATAAGAATAACTTGGATGGAATCACAGTTCATGAGGAAAAAAAATAATGTTTCCAATCTTGATGAAGAAGCATAAAAATAGCAGGATGTAACCTTTTCCTAAAAAGACACCAAATGCACCCTGGAGGATGAACTAAAGATTGTAGAAGATGAGTTTTCTTCGAAAACATATAAAGCATCTATATATGAGTATGAGAAATCCACAATTTGTTTTTTAGTAGATGAGGTTTTTCCTAGTGATGACATGGATTACAATAAGCTATCCAAGCCATCGAAAGTTGTCGAATCCATTAAAATTATGTTTTACAATAACAAATATTCTATCACCAGATAAAAAATATAGAGGGTATTTAGTATTAGAAGGAAAAAGATTCAATAACTAGGTGATCCTTCTCTAAATTTCCAAAAAAATAAAATAATTTCTTATTTGAATTCTTTGCATTGAGTTTTTCACTTTAACCACATTATGAGATAAGAACTCACAATATCTATTTCCACAAGATTCATTATTTCTTGGAGAAAAAAGAGATAAATATAAGGGAATCCAAAATCCTACGTGATAACACTTGAATTTCATATTTGGAATGCACATTGATGCATATGTTAGGTTCCCATTAAGAAGCAACCAGGGGTTTTTATATATGAGTACCCTAGAATTATTCAGCATTCCCATGAAGTAAATCCTCAACCACCCCTAAGTCATATAAAACCATGCAACAATATAATGGGAAAATCACTACCACTTCTCAAGGGTTGGTGCTACTTGATACACCTAATAGGGTCCCATTCACTATTAAAGGTGGAACTCGTCTCATTTTCAAAAAAACATAACACAATATAACAATAGAAAAGGGTAACCAATACAAACCAAGTAAGATACTATTGGTTGTCATCTCTACCAAAAAGGAATCCCATGAATGTCCCCTTTCTCCATTGTAGATAAAATAAATTTACTGGAAAGTATGATTGAAAGATAGTAACCATTAGTGGAAATTATCTAGTTGATAAAAGGTATGATAAGGGTCTAAATTAGAATATATAACTCCCAAAAAATCAACACATAAATAATATCATGACCTGTATCATCCAATAGGAAGGTACATGAAGAGAGGAAACAAATCATACCTAAAACCAAACTTGGTGTCACCTAAATCATATATACACATAAAAAATATATATATAACTCATATCACTATGTTATTGACAAGAAACAATCAAATGTGGTGATTGTGGGAGTGTGTCAAAGTGTCACTCATCTCTTACTAATCCTACACCACCATCTTCTTAACCAAAACCAATTTCATGTAAGTTAATAATCCTATAATAGTAGAGTCTATGACCTCAATGTTACTTAAAATCTAGAGGTTTTACCACATCATTTCTCTAGAAATTTTCAATAAAAACTATAACCTTATCCTAAATATTTGATACGTCCCTACCAGGAATTCTCAACCTAACAACACTCACATGAGGACTCCAACACAGGTGGAGTTTTGTAACCCTAAAAAGGGTTTATATATGGTCATGAAACCCTATAAAGGGTTTAACATCTCCAGAACTAAAACTATCCTCAGTATTTGTGGATATAATATCATCTTGAACAAGGGATTAAATTAAAACCATAACAGATTAATACCATATGAGTATGAGAAAACATCATCCACTATAAACGCAATGTGTTGTGTAGATAACTTGGTTCTAGGATCACCATATGGTTCATGGGTTTCCTAAATAGATGAGTTGCATGAGTTGAAGACTCCACTAAATCCTTTACCACAAGAGGATTAGTTGCTTCTCAGAATCTAGGAGGCCTCAACTAGTAGAATTCATGTTACACAGTTTGCTTATGGGTAGTCCATCAGTGGGAAATACTGTCTTCATTATGAAAAGTTCTATACTAAAAAAGGGGAGAGAAGCTATCTAAAATAACAGGGAAATTATATCTCTTATATAAGTATTTAAATCAACACCTCATCACTTAAATTAAAATAGGAAAAAGGATCAAGCACTGAGATCGGATTTTCACAAACATAACTCTAAAAAAATTGTTTTTGTGTGGGTGTATTTATTCATTGGATAGGATAAACCCATAATGATAAGAGCATATCTAAATCAAATAAAATAGGATTTAAATGAAATATAATTATTTAGAACTATATTATTCATGTATCAACTTAATTTTACCCTATATATGATGATTTAGATATTTGGGTTGACTAATATGTTACCAATGTCTTGTTGAAAGGATATATGTACAACCACACCTACTCTAGCCTCAGTGGTAAGATAAATAAAATAAAAAACCCCCATTAAATCAAAACATTAAATTCCTAAACTAGTCCTCATGTGAATAAAAAATCAAAAATCTATTCCTAGGACGTGAACCAATCTAATTACACCCTAACATGACCAACTCCACAGAGAAAAAAACTAGGAGGATGATAAACTAAGTGTTCCAAACAAATCCTAACTCCCATAGGCCAGGGAATGGTGAAAAAGACTGAGTAGAAATATCACATAATATAGGAGTCTATATCCTATAATAACCATGGTCATATCCTATAATAACCTTCAATATATATGCATCCTCAATAAAAAAAATAACCAAAAATACCTATAATATATATAAAGGAAACATTAAAATGTATACAATGCATAATGGACTCCATGATTGAGTATTAAAAGTATAAGGGATTCAATGACTAATTATTCCAAGTATTAGGGACACCATGCTTGGGTGTCACAAGTATAAGGGACACATTGCCCGAGTACCACACATATAAGGGATGTTATACTTGAGTAACACATGTTTGATGGACTCCATGATCGAGTATCAAAAGTATAAGGAACTCCATACCTAAGTGTCATATTTCATTATAGTCAAGTAGGAATTATAATCTATCATCATTATAGTTTAATAAGGGAGTATCCTTTTTTATGTAGAAACAGGTGATATGGTCTCATGACACCCTTCTCATCAAATTAATTATAGAAATTACAATTAAGATTCAAGAAATAGCCACATAGAATGTGGTTTGGTCACCTAGGAATGCACAACACCTATGGAGATTCCAATTGAACACCTTAAGTTGTTTAAATATTCGACAAGGATTAAACAAAAATAATAACAAAGTGATAACAATTTTTTTCTATCAACGATAACATATTAAACACGAGTAATGTGTATGTTTAATGAATCGAATAGAAAGTCAACCATGAATCTTCATAATTCATAATATAAGGAGACAATAATTGAGGTGAAATTACTAGAATTCAAACCATAGGGTTCGTATAGGTCGTCAGGGTCATGGGGGGTCGGGGGAAGTGTGGTCGCCGGGTTCGCGGGGTCACCGGGGTCGTGGGGGGCTGGGGTTGCTGGGGTCACTGGGTCACCAGGGTCACGGGGTCATCGGGGTCATGGGATCCCCGGGGTCACGGGTTCACCGGGGAACCGGGGGTCCGGGGGAAGCGGGGGATGTAGGGGGCCGGGGGAAGCGGGGTCGCAGGGTGAGAAGGGGGGTCGGGGTGGGGAAGAAGGGTCGGCAATGTAAAAAAAATATTGTTTCGCGGCAGTTTATTATAAACCACCGTGAAACCATTTTAAAAAATTGTTTAGCGGCGGTTCCCAAAACCATCGCTAAACAACCACCGCTAAATTCAATTTCTGTAGTAGTGTTTTATACTTATTTAATCCTTTTATAACACATACCCTTATTTGTGGATGTGTGGACTATCGCCTCCTCGACATCATGTGATTCCTTTTTTCATCACAATAGTTCTATATATAAGTATTTATGATTAAATAATTTGGTATAGATTATATAGGGATCATCATATAATTATATATTATTACTTACCTTGTTTCGATAAAGATCATTGAAAAATGAGAATGGTACTCATGCATACACACGGCATACCATCTCCATGATTGCAACGTTGGTTTAGTTTTCAAAACCATATTTAATTAGTGATTTTAAAAGTACAATTAATGTATAAATATGATAATTATTTCATGATAATTATTATTTATATCATATATAATGACCCCTTAGACCGTAATTGACCTACAAAGTTCATTTTTTAAATGTAAACTGAGTACGGTCAAAACACCTAACGTAAACATAATTATTTAAGTAGTTGTGTACAATATAGTAAAAAGTGAAATAAAATTAATTATAAACATGAAAAAGTTTATCAAGAAATTAAAAAAATAACATATTTTTATTATATAGTGATTTAAAGGACATTCATCTGAATGGAAAGTCAAGACATGGGATTTCATGTTAATTAAAATTAAATTATGACTTTTTGTTTTGTGTGTTCATATATTATTTTTTACTGTGTATATTCTACCCTTTTATATGATATATCAGGAATATAATTACTCTCATTATATTATACCTTTTACTTAATTTTATTCCTTCATGCGGCTTATGATTTAAAATGTTTCAAAGTGGGATGGGAAAATTTGGAATGTTTAATCCCTAAACACCCCAAGAAACCCAAGAAACCCAAAACCCATAAATGACCCTAAAATCCAAAAAAACCCAAAAAATCTAAAATAGTTAGAAGTCCTAAAAACATTAAAAATCTAGAAAATACACTAAAATACCCTAAACCTCCTAAAAACCATAAAATACACTATAACCCCGAAAACTCCAAAAACACATTAAAACCCCTAAAACCTTAAAAGACCAAAAAATACCTTTAACACCATACAATATTCAAGGAACCCTAGAAATACTATAGGACCCTGAAAACCCAAAAAACCAAAAAAGACCATTAATGACCCTAAAACCTAAGAGGACCCTAAAGTACACAAAAAACCTTTAAAACCATAAAAAACTCTTAAAAACACTAAAAGCCTAAAAACCATAAAACCTTAAAACCCCCTAAAATAAAAAAAACCTAAAAACAATAAAAACTGTAAACCACCTAAAAACAAAAAAAATAAAATAACTCAAAAAAACCCAAAAAAAACCCCCAAACCCTATAAACCCTAAGAACCCGAAGAACGCAAAAAAAACCCTAAAACCCAAATAAACCCAAATAAAAAACCAAAAATCCAAAAAACCCTAAAAATTCCCTCAACACCAAAATAACATTAAAAACCATAGAAACACTAAAACCAATAAAAAAACCAAAACCCATAAAAATCAATTAGAAAACCATTAAACCCCTAAAACTCATTGAGATCCCTAATAACCTAAAACCCAAAGAAAATACTAAAAACCATAAATCATTAAAGGACCCTAAAAACCCTAAAGGACCTTGAAACCCCTAAAGGACCTTAAGAAACCCCAAACGCCCCTAAAGGAACCAAAAGAACCTCAAAACCATAAAGGGTCCTTAAAACCCCTAAAGGTTCCAAAAAACCTAAAAGACCATGAAACCCAAAAAAAACCTTAAACGGACCTAAAAACCAAAAAAACTAAATACCCAAAAAACCCTTAATGACCCCAAGAACATTAAAAATCCTAAAAACCAAAAAAGGACATAAACCATCAAAAATATTAGAATTAACTAAAATTTATAAACATATGAAACCCCTTAAAAACTACTAAAAGACCATATACCACTAATAACCCTAAAAAAATTTAAAACTGAACCCCTAAATCTTTAAAACCACTAAAAAATTAATAAACACTAAAACTCAAAAAAGGATTTAAAATATTAAAAAAATTATAAATACAACTAAAAACCCCAAAACCCTCAAAAGAACCGTAAAACTGTAAAATTTCAAAAACCCCTTAACCCCAAAATAATTGAATACCCCTAAGACCCTTAAAACATAAAAGACCCATTAAAACCATAAATACCTTAAAACCTAAAAAATAAATAAAAGAACCTAGAATCCCTAAAAACTAAAAAAACTAAAAAACCCAAAAACCATAAAAGACCGTAAAACTATATAAAAACACTAAAAGTCCCATAATATCCATCAACCAAACTAAAACCCCTAAACTGAAAAAACCCAACCAAACCTTTAAAAACATTTAAAAAACCCAAAACCCCCTCATAATCCCTAAAAAACTATAATAACTATAAAAACACTATAAGCCTATAAAATCCTAACAAAACCACTCAAACCATTAAAACTACATAAAAACCCTAATGAAACCCTTGAAACTCTAAAAACACTAACAAAACCCTAAAATCCTTATTAAATCCCTTAGCACCAATAAAAACCCTAAAAAACATAAAACCCGGAAAGCCTATATAAAATCCATAAAATCCCTAAAAATCTATAAATATTATCTAAAACCCCTAAAACCCACATAAAACTATAAAAAAGAAAAAAATCCTTAAAAACATTAAAACCAAAAAAACCATAAAAACATAAAATGACAAAAATACCTTGAATATCTGAAGATTTAAACCCCCCATAAAACACTAAAATGCTAAAACCCCAAAAAACACCAAAAACCAAAAACCCCCCAAAACCTTAAAAATCCTAACAACCCCATATATAAAACCTTAAAAACTCTAAAACCCCCAAAAATGTAATCCTTATACCATAAATCATAAACTCTAAACCCTACACCCTCAACCATATTATATCCACTATAAACCTTAAACCCTATACACTGCACCTTAAATGCTAAACCCTACCCCTTAAATCTTATACCCCACACCCTAACCCCTAAACCATACACACTATACCCAAGACCATACACCCTAAATCCTAAACCCCACACCATAAACAGTTGAACCTACACCATAAATCTAAAAACCTTACACCCTAAACCCTATAAAATACACACTAAACCCTACATTATACACTATAAAACTCATACCCTACACCAAAGACCCTATATTGTATAACATAAAGAACCCTAAAATCCATAAAAACACAAAAAGACAGTATAAACCCTAAAAACCTAAAAGTACCTAAAAAGATATAAAATCCATAAAACACCCTAAAACACATAAAAGACACTAAAATCACTAAAATAAAATAAAAGTCTATATAATACTGAAATAACTATAAAAGACTTTATATACAATAAAATCCTAAAGAGACAAAAAACCCAAGAACCATTAAAAATACACTAAAAGTGCCTAAAACCCTTCAAGGGCCCTAAAAACCTCTAAAAACTCCAAAGGACCATAAAAACCATAAAGATACCCTAAAGGAAAAAAATGCTCAAAGCCCAAAAGGGTTCTAAAAACCCTAGAAGAACCTAAAAATCCTAAAATCCTAAAGGACTACAAAACCCCCACAAAACCCCCAAATAAAACTTACAATTCCCAAAAAACCTAAAAAACAAAAAAGACTATAAAACCCCCAAAAAACCCTAAGAAAACGTAAGCACCCCAAACCCCCCAAAACTCTAGAAAACCCTTAAAATACCCTAATAAACCCTAAAAACCATTGAAACATTTAAAACCAAATATAATACTAGTAAATCCTAAAAATACCCTAAACAACCCTAAAAAATTATACAACTCTCCAAAAACCAAAAAAAAAATTAAAAACCTCAAAACCTTCTAGAAATAATAAAACCCCTTGAAATGATAAAAAACTAAAAAATCAAAAACAAAGCCTGAAAACCTAAAAAATACAAAAATCCCCTAAACTAGTAAAACCCCTAAAATATCTAAAAACACTGAAAACCATAAAACCCTTAAAAAATCTAAAAAAATATGAACCTCAAAAATCCCTAAAAACAAAAAAAGTGCTAAAAAACTAAAAACCATTAAAAACCATACAGGCATTAAAAACAAAAAACCCCAAGAAACCTAAAAACCAAAAAAAACCCTTTAAATAGAAAAACCTAATACCCCTAAAAATATCTAAAACCCACATAAAACACTAAAGAACACTTAAAACGTAAAAAATATTATGTTTTTTAAAAAAACACTACACCCTAAAAAACCGTGAAATGATCTAAAAACATAAACACCCAAAATCTCATAAAACACACCCAAAAGTACCAAAACCCACAAAACACCCGAAAATCCCCAAGAAACCTAAAAATTCATCAAAAACCTTAAAAATCATTAAAAATCCCCAAAACCCCTAAAAATCTTGAAAACACTAAAAACCAATAAAAGCACTAGGAAAACCCTTAAAACATAATCCCCCTAAAACCTTGAAAAATCCTTAAAAACACCAAAGACAAAAAAAATTACAAAAAACCGAAAAAACCTAAAATCCCCTAAAATATAAAAAAGGAAAAACCCCCAAAAATTCTTTGAAACACCCAAAAACCCTAAAAACAACTAACAACCTCTAAAACCCTAAAAATCTATAAAAAAACTAAAATCACCTTAAATATGCATGAAAGTCAAAAAACCTCAAAAAACATAAAAACCCCACCCAAACAAAAAAATACCTAAACCCCTAAAAACTCTAAAAATTGTAAAAACCCTCAATACACAAAAACAAAAAAACCCTAAAACACTAAAAAAACTCTAAAACACATGAAAACTCCAAAAAACTCAATTAAACCACTAAAACCTTAAAAATCTAGTAATAATAAAAACCCTAATAAACCATAAATATACTAAATACACTAAAAATCATAAATCTCTTAGAAACCCTAGAAAGACTCTAAAACTACTAAATACCCCCCAGACACTAAAAACCATAAAAACATAAAAAGACCCTAAAACCATTAAAATCACTTAAAGGCTCGAAAACCCCTAAAAAGTCCATTAAAGACCCTATTAAATCCTAAACCCCTTAAATGACCTTAACAACCCTAAAAGGCAACAAAAACCATAAAATACAAAAAAGATCATAAAATACTGTAAAACCCATAAAATAATATGAAACCCCTAAATGAACATAGAGAACCTAAAAACCATAAAGGAACATAAAAACACTAAAAACCATGTGGGACCTAAAAATGATAAAAAACCCATATTGGACCCAAAAAACCCAAAAGGCCTTTAAAACCCAAAAAACCTAAAGGAACCTAAAACCACGAAAAACCCTAAAAGACTCAAAACCCCCCCAAAGTCCATGAAACCCCAAAAAGCGAAGAAACCTATAAAACCCCCAAACCAAAATATTCTAAAAACCCTCTAAAAAACCATAAAAATTCTAAAAAGAACCTAAAACCAAGAATCCCAAAAAAACTCTAAATATCACAAAAAACCTTTAAATCCCTAAAAACAATAAGAGATGCTAAATAACTCTAAGACACGTAAAAAGGCCCTAAAAATGTATGAAATTAAAAAAACAATAAAACAAGTAAATTTCCCTAAAAAACCCAAACCATAAAAACACTAAAACCTTATAAAATCAAAAAACCACTAACAACACCATAAAAGATTTTATAACCACAAAACACCTTAAAACACCTAAAACCCATTAAAACCTGAAAACCCCCTAAAATCCCCTAAAAATAAAAAATCCCATAAAATCAAAAAAAACCTAAAACCCTTAACTCCCCCCAAACCTACAATACCCGTCGAAACTCTTAACCCCCCAAAATATAAACACTAAAAACCCTAACACAATAAAAACCCTAAAGCCTAAAAAACCCATAATACAGTAAAAACTATATAAACCCTTAATATATCGAAAACCCCTAAAACCATAAACACCCTTAAAAACATAAAACATTAAAACCCCATAAAAACTCCAAAACACATTAAATTTCTCAAAAACCATTAAAAACCCTTGAAACCGTAAATAACATAAAACACATAAAAGACCATAAAACCCCTAAAGATCTAGAAGACCCTAAAACCCTATTAAACCCCTAAATTACCCTTAAACCCCATTAAACATACTAAAAACTATAAAGATCATAAAAAACTCTATAACCCCCTAAAATCCCTAAAAACATAAAACACGTAAAACTACCCAAATCCCTAATCACTCTAAAACCCCTGAAACTACATAAAACTGAAAGAACCTTAGAAAAAACTAAATCCCTAAAACCTATAAAAAAATAGAACTATGAAACCAAAACCACCGAAATATTAGAAAAAACACTAAACACCCCCCTAAAAACTAAAAAATTCCATTAAAAACCCAAAAACCCTTATTAACCTAGAAAACCCTTATAAATATTAAAAAATGATAAAAACACCTTAAATCTATAGGAATTACTTAAAACCCTAAAACCCATAAAACACATAATAATTTTAAAGTCTTTAACACCCCAATAATCCTGAAACCACAAAAAATATAAAAAACAAAGAAACACCTAAAACCCTAATAAACATTAAAAACCCCTAAAAACCTTAAAAACTACAAAAATTAAAACCATGAAATGTCCGAAAAGATAAAAATAACCAAAAACCCCTAGGAGACCATGGGACCCCTAAAAATCCCAAAACACCCTAAAAACATAAAAATTTTTAAAAAAATAAAAGCACCTAAACATCTCAAAAAACTCAACAAGACATTGAAAACCACAAATTCTCTTAAAACTCTAAAAATCCCAAAAAAATTGTTAAATCATTAGGAAACCCAAAACCCCCGAAGACATAAGAACCCATAAATTCCCTAAAACCCTAAAAACCATTAAAACCCAAAACCCCCTAAAATCTATAAAAACCTCTTAAAAATGAAAAAAAACCTAAACCCCCTAAAAACACAATAAAATCCCTAAAAATATGTAAATACCCTAAAACTACTAATAACCCTAAAATCCGCTAAAACACTAAAACAACTACCAATCTAACCCTATAATACCCTTCAATCTCATAGAAACGCTTAAAACACTAAAAGAATTAAAACCAAAAAAAATCATTAAATCCCATAGAAACTATAAAACCCATAAAAATCCCTAGAAATATTAAAAACATTAAAAATACCAAATCCCTAAAAATCGTAAATACACAAAAATACACTAAAGACCCTAAAAACATTAAAAACCTCAAAGTACCCTAAAATGTCATGAAACTGTTTAAAATTATAAAATGCCCTAAAAATAATAAAACACTATATAAACCTAAGAACCCCCACTACCCCATTAAAAACCAGAATACCCTTAAAAACCCTAAAAACACAAAAACCGCAAAAATCCAAAATACTTTAAAACGCTTAAAACTATTAAATGCATAAAACCCCTAAAAACACATAAAAACCCAATTACCCCGAAAAACAAGTTTAAAACTCTAAAACCCCCAAAAACACTAAAACCTAAAAAATATAAAACCCCTAAAAACCATTGAAACCCTAAACCACAAGAAAACAATAAAACCCCCCTAAAACCCATAACACCCATAACAACCCCAAAATCCCAAAAAAAATCCCAAACCCCCCCCCCCAAACCCCAAAAAAAATCTCTTACACCCCTAAAAACCATAAAAACACAAAAAAACCCTAAAATTACCTGAAAACATGAAAACCCAAAAAAACCCCTAAGAATAGAAAAACCCAAATATATTTAAAAAATATATAAAACACCCTAAAACCCTATGAAACCATAAAGAACCTTAAATGGCCTAAAAATATGTAAAAACAATACAATCCATAAATACCATAATAACACATAAATCCCCAAGAATACCCATAAAATCCATGAAACCCCTACAAACAATAAAATCCCAAAAAACCATAAAACCCCCCAAAACCCAAAAAAACATAAAATAACCTAAATCCCATAAATCACATAATAGACCCTAAATATCATAAAACCTTAAAAATACCTTTGAATACCCAAAAACTATATAAAAAACCAAAAATTCACTAAACCCCTCAAACTCCAAAAAAGATCTAAAAAACTATAAAACCATAAAATCCTTAAAACCCATAAAACGCCATAAAAACCCTAAAAATACCTATAAATCCTAAATACCCAAAAAAACATTAAGATCCCTAAAAAACCCCATAACCACTTAAAAATATGAAAAACCCAAAGAAACCCCAAAACACTAAAATGACCTCAGAAACCCTAGAAACTCCCAAAACCAAAAAAATCCATCCTAAAAACCACTAAATTCTCAAACAACCTAAAAAATCATAACAACCAAAAAAATTAAAATCCCTAAAATATAAAAAAAAATAAAAGGCCATAAAAATTTAAAAAACACTAAATAACCTAAAACACAAAAAAACACTACAACCCAAAATAAAATCCTAGAATCCCTTAAAACCCATATTAAACACTAAAACTCCAAAACCCTAAATACCCTAAAACCCCAAAAAAACCTATCAAATCTTATGCACCATAATTTTTTTTAAACACAATAAATCACTAAAAATACTAGAAACACATTAATAACCCAAAACCCTAAAAGAACCGAAAATCTTAAAAGAACCCGAAAAATACTATAAAAGTCCTAAAAAACCCCAAAAACCAGAAAAACCCTAAAAACATTTAAACCATAATAGACACTAAATAACATAAAAAGAAAATAAAAACACCTAAAACCGTAAAAATAAATAAAAACCCAAAACCAACATTAAAAAACCATAAAAACTCTAAAACCACTAAAAACCCAAAAACTAAAAAAAACCTTAAAAGACCCTAAAACCCATAACAGAACCTAATCGCCATGAAAACATTAGAAACAGGGCCCTGCCCCTCTAGCCTATCTCTCAAGCATTAGGAGGACCTTTATCCCACCGGCTCATCACCTCCTTCTCTAGAAAATCTGGAAGAACCGGTTGCCGATCCAAGGTCAGCTTCAGTGGCCTGGACCCAGCCTGGACTCGGTATGCTTTATATGCCATGGAGCTACAGAATCCATCTATCACACCTTCTTTTAGTGCAGGTTTCCAACAGCTCTCTGTGGGTACCTCGAGGGGCTTTTCTGATTCTTCTTCGACAGACCACTCATTGAAATGCTAGACAGCCTTGTCAACCGGCCATGCAACATGCAGATTTCCAACTTCCTACATGTGGCCATTGCCGCCATTGTCTCCTATACATGGGCTGTCCAGAATGCAATTGCTTCCAAAAAAGGCCAAGTCTCCCTTCATGGTGGTGTCGATAGCATCCACACATAGATCCATGCGGCATCTCATATTCAATCCAACCCGATGGAAAATGATGTGAGCGATCTTATTCTCCTGCGGTTACTTGGTGTGGATGGCAGGCCAAGGAAAACAAAGATCCTCAAATACATCAGATGAATCCCCCCGATCTCTTCCTGGATCATGGTCAATGTGGATTATGCGGCACTGGGTGCACCGGGGCCATGGGGGTGTGGAGGGGTCTTCCGTACACACCGTGGATTCGTAAAAGGATGATTTCATCACTTCATTGGGAATGGGTGTGCCCATGAAGCTGAACATTGGGCCATGATTAAGGTGATTGATTTAGATAGACAGTTTGGATGGAATCCCCTCTGACTAAAATCAGACTCCATGCTTGCAGTGGAATTTCTCAAAGCCAAATCAGAGCGCGTCCCTTGGAGGATCCTTCCGCAATGGATGGAATTCCTTGCTTCCTACCAACGTCTCATCCTTCATGTCACACACGCCTACCGGGATGAAAAATCAGTTGCAGATGCACTTTCCAAACAGGCGATTGTGGAGAGGAACTCGATATGGTCACATGTGGCCACACCATGCTTACTTCGATTTGTGGAGTCTGATATAAAGGGTGAGATGTACACTAGGGTTTGTAATCCCCCCATGTAACATCATTCTTGGTGCTCTTCTTTTTTATATATATTTTGGGTGGCCAGGTTCACCTGGTCTCGACCCTTATTTTCACTTCAATACCTAAAAACCCTAAATACAAAAACATCTATAAAAACCTTAAAAACCCCTTAAAACAATAATAACCCCTTAAACTCATAAAAACCCCCAAATCCTAAAAACCCTTAAAACCCTAAAAACCCTAAAACCCTAAGAAACCCTAAAAACATGAAAATATTAACGTACCCTTTGTCACCCTAAAAATATAAAAACCCAAAATAACTAAAAACCCTAAAAACCTAATATTATTAAAATTATGTTTTCTCTAGCACTTTCATCAATACAATTAACAAAATTTTGACTGGTTTCATACTGTACATCCTTATCAATGGATCTCTAAAGGGTTCTTCAAATACTATCATGGAGTTAGGACAGGGACCCACTCCCATGTATTCTTTTATTGATTGTTAATTATTTCATGATCCAATGAATTAATGATATCTTATAGTATGGTTTCTATAAACCAATAAAGGTAGAGAGAGACATTTAGGTTCCCTCCCACCTTATTTATGTCGATGACATCCATCTGTTTTGACAAACTAACCAGTGAATCTTATCTTTAATTATAACTATCTTTCTACATTAGGAAAGTGTGGTCGGGAAATCCATTAGGTGGAAAAAATCATTTATTGTATTTGGAATAGGGGTTCTAACCTCTTGGAAACATCGCATTGCCAGGTCCCATGGTGTGAAGAGATTCTCAATCCACTTTATGTATCTAGGTGTCCCTCTATTCTATGGGAAGGATCCAAAAGCTGTCAAATTGAGAGATTATGAAGTAAAATCACTCATGAACGTGCCAAATTGAAAGGGAAATGCTTATATTTGGACATTAGGATTTTCCTGATCAACCCTTTTATCATATCCATGTTTTTTCATCAATTCTCTATTTACAGATGGATGATAAGACTTAAAAAAATTCTGTATGCCAAGATTAGGAACTATTATGGGACTGGTTACATTAGTGAAAGGAAACTGGTTTTTTTGGATTTGAATGATTGAACAAATTTTATTGATTTGGTTGGTTTGGGCATTAAAGATCTCAGGAGACATAGTAAATCCCCTCTTGGCAGGTTCACCTAGAATTTTTTCAATCCACATGATGCTGGTATGGATTTTCTTCATGATATGTTCAAACGGTGACTCAGTGATGGTTTGATAGGTCATATACCTTCCTATTTATAGCCTGAAATTAGATCCTCATATATGAACATTACATCTCACTCAAAATGGGCCATTTCTAAACAATCAAACCTTAAATGTTAGAAAATTACCCAGATTGAAAGGCCCTAGTCTGAAATTGTGATTTCTCCTCATGATTTACAAGACATGTCTATTTTTTCTCTAATTATAAGGATTGGAGAATTAAATGAGACTCTCCCAACTCAAATTTTCATACAGATATAGAGGTACATGTTTATGGAAACGAACATCCTCATTTGGAAATTTAACCTAGTTGGATAGTTCGCTATAAGAGAGTTCTACCAGTTTAAATGTCCCCAAAGCATTGCCCCTTCATCTTGGATCTCAATATTCAAATCACTATTCATTACACTAGTAAACCAACTAATACTATGTAAAATCTGGAAGAACAGGCTACCAACTCAAGAGATGTTGAAGAAAGATGGTTGGAATTTGGCCTTAGTTTTCTATCTCTTCCTTTGGTCTGAGGAGATTTTCCAGCAAACCTTCCTCAATGGGTTCTTACATTTTTTGATGCTCGTAATTTCATGGCCTTTAACTGCAATCCTTTCCCCTTCCATGGTTGAGTCGTGACAATCCATAATGTGGTATAGGAGGAATCTCACATACAATTAATTTTGATAGTTAATTATTCCAATGATTTAATCCTCTTGTGTATGCTTGGAGTTTCTGGTAGGATAAAAAATCCAAAGGTTTCAAATTTTTTATGGATTCCCTTGATTACATGATGGGTTAGAGTCAATGTGGAAAGTGAATCTTTAGAAGAAAACGACCCCTCAGTATGTGCTGGGGGTTCTTCAGCCATATAGAGGATTTCTGAAAGAATTAATTTACAACTTTATTATTAGTAGATGTGCTTATGAAGCTGAGATTTTTGGAAATATTGAAGGAGGTCGTGTTTTAGGCTCAATTCGAATTGATGTTCATTTAGAATAAATAATATTTGATGCTTGTAGTAAAAGTGCTCAATAAAAAAATATTAATGTTCCATGGAGACTTCTACCATATTAGATGTAATGTATCAGCCTCTCTAAAACTCTCACTTTCATTATCACAGACACCTATAGGGAGTCAAACACGGTGGCAGATGCACTCTCCAAAATGGTAATTGAGGAAAGAAGCTTCATGTGGTCCTTTGTCACACCACTTTTTTGTACATCCTACTTGGACTCTAATATGAAGTGTTAATTTAAAATGTGGGTTTTTAAAACCTCTTTCTAGTGCTTTTTATTTACATTTTTAATAAATTTTTCGGAGGCAGACATGCTTTGTCCGATCCTTCTTTTCCCTAAAAACCAAAAAATCAAAAAAAAACATTAAACAGACCTAAAAACCTAAAATTCACTAAAAGACCTAATGCAAACCAATAAAAACCCAAAGTATCCTAAAATCCCATTAAACATGCTAAAAAATTATAAAAACCTTAAGTAACTAAAAAACCAAGAAACCCAAAAAAACAATAAAAACCCCAAAACCAAAAAATACATAAAGCACTAAAAACCCCTAAACACCAAATAAACCAAAAACCCCTAAAAACTATAAAAAATTGAAACCAATAGAAATTATAAAAAAAATCCTAAAACCATAAAAACCATAAAACCCCTAAAAACCACTTAAATTAATAAAACCATGAATACCTAAAAATCCATGAAAACCCCTAAAAACATTAAAAACCCAAATAACACTAAAAATAACTAAAAACCTAAGAAATCATTTAAACTAAGAAAATATTTTGAAAAAATATAAAATATATAAAAATCCCTAATATCCCTTAAACCTTAAATATCCTAAAAACATTCAAAAACCCTAAAAACTGTTAAAATCCTTAAAAACCCTTAAAACCAAAAAAAATATAAAAATATCTAAAATTCACTAAATCACTAAAATACCTAAAAAGCCCTAAAACCATAAAACCACTAAAATCCCAAAAAACATTGAAAACTGTTAAAATCCTTGAAAATCCCTAAAATCCCTATAAAACTCTAAAAACCCGTAAACTCCAGTAAAACACATAAAAATTTAAAAAAACCAAAAACCCATACCCTAAAACATATAAAACACCTAAAAATCTATAAAAACGTCAAACCAAAAAACCAAAAAAAACAAAAATCCCCAAAAAACACATAAAAACCATAAAAATCCTTAAAAAACCTAAAACGCTGAATACCCCTAAAAGCATTAAATCCCTATAACCACAAAAAACTCAAAATAACACTAATAAAATACAATAAATTATCCTAAAACCCCTAAAATGCCCTTAAAACCCATAAAACACTATTTATAACTAAAAACCCCTAAAAACCTAAAAAAATATAAATAACCTAAAAACCCTCAAAATACAAATCCCCTAAAAACACTAAAAACACAAAAGGAAATCCTAAATAAATTTTAACCCCTAAAAACCTCTAAAAACCCTTAAAGAACCCTAACACCCCAAAAACCCTAAAAATACCTAAAAACTCCAAAAAAATATAAACCCCTAACAATTCTAAAAACTCATAAAACCCTAAAGCCACTAGAAATCATAAAAACTATTAATTCCCTTAAAAACTCTGAAAACCTATAAAAACCCTAAATGACCATAAAATTCATAATAATCCTAAAAACGACTAGAAATAGTAAAATCACAATAAATACCTTAAAAGGCTGTATAAAATACTATAAATACCCTAGGGGACCTGAAAACACTTAAAAAACAAAAAAACCTCTAGAAACCTAAAAATCTAAAAATCATAAAATCTATAAAAGACCTAAAAAATCAAAAGAACCCTTAAAAACACTAAAAATCACAAAAAATAATAATTAAATACCCTAAAATCCCTATAAACACTAGAAAAAATAATTACCCAAAATAAAATCAAAAAATAAATGAAAACCCCAGAAAACCCCAAAAAACCAAAAAAAAACCCCAAAAACCATAAAATCTACTAAAACGTTAAAATCCCAAAATAGATAAAAGGATATGAAATACCCTAAAAACACCCAAACCCCACAAAACTCCTAAAAACACTAAAATAACAAAATACCATAAAAGTCCCATGAAACCCCTTTAAATCATTAAAAATCTCAAAAAATATTAAAAACCCCTAAAAACATAAAAAAAATTAAAACCCATAAAAATTATAAAAACCAAAAAATTATAAAAACCCAAAAAATAATTAAAATCTAAAACCCCCTAAAATACCTTAAACTCTAGAAAACCCTAAAAACCCATAAATAAACATGAAAACCCTAAAACTACATAATAAACCTAAAAATCCTTTACTAACCATAAAATCCTTTTAAAACCTTAATATCCTTAAAAAATTAAAAACACCTAAAAATCAATGAAAAACCTCAAAGCCCACAAAAACCCAAAACCCCCCCAAAAACCTAAAAATCCAAAAAAATATAAAATCCATGAAACCCTAAAAATCCTAAAACCCCTAAAAACAAAAAACCCCTAAAACTCCTAAAAACCAAAAAAAACCCTACAAACATAAAATAAATATAAAAATAGTAGAAAACCCTAAAACTGCTAAAATCCCAAACAGACCTTGGAACTCATAAAATCCGTAAGAAACCCCAAACTCCAAAAAACGTTAAAACCCATAAAACACTAAAAAACCTCCTAAACATTAAATTCCCATTAAAACCATAAAAATTTTAAAACCCCAAAATATTCCTAATAACCTTAAAATACGTAGACCCCAAAAAATTTAATAAACATAAAACCCTTAAAATCCAAAAGAACCCTCAAATCCTAAAAAACCCCTAAAACCCATTAAATGCCTAAAAACCATGACAACTATACAAACCCAAAACAACCCTAAAGTCCCCTAAATCCCCCAAAACACTAAAAATCTGTATGGTTCAGAAAAATCCACAATGTGAAATCAAATACCCCCATAAAATTGATGAAGGAAATATAGGCATGTGGGGATGAAAATTTGGGGAAAATATTGAAGGAATTAAATTTGGAAAATGACACAAACTAGTCCACATATGGTTACTAGAAAAGGTCTGTGGAAGGCACAGACCGTGAAACAAACCATTCACAGATGGCCCACTATGTTTTGGCCTTTTATGTGTTGTCTAGAGAACCAAGAAGTATGAAAAATGAATGAGGGACAACGCCGGTCAAACACAAACCATTTCGTTGGTAGAGAAATTCAAACCGTAGCCCACATCATTAGAAAAAAGTGGATGGAGAATTAATCCCCCATTCACCATCACATTATAATGACTGGTTTGTGGAAGAGGCTAGGATGAAGCGTCATGTGAACCACATCATTCTCAAGAGTGAGGCGGTGATTTCCGCCGCTCTGAACCGAAACACCGCTAATAACAGTTGACTGAGTCGTCCACTGGTCCGATGATCCCTCCATGGGTTTTGGAAAATGGTGTCATTTAGCCCATAGATAGAGCCTCCATGGAACTCTATAAATAAACCCTAAGGGGATCTAAGAAATGGAGCATATTGTTTTGGGGGAAAGCATGGAATTTACAGGTAGAGGACTTCAAAAGAAAACAACCGATGAAATGTGGGACCACGAATGGTTTCCAACAGGTATAAACATGATGTAAACCATAAAAAGAAGAAATAATAATAATATGGGGAAACTGGGAACCAAATAGGATAACCATTGATTCCCAGATGAGCTTCCTGTGAACTACAGTACCAATGCCTCTTCTTCAAACCGGCATACTCTATATCCCATAATTTTGCGGACGAAACCCTACCTTGTGCGTCATTTCACCACATATAGGGACTCTAGTGGAACATACCATCATGGTATGCGGATGGAACATGAGGAGGCATACCACCTCAGTATGTGGATGACATCCATGTCCACATACCAACTCAGTAAGTGGATGACATCCTGGTCCGCGTACAACCCCGGTACGCAGATGCCATCCAGGTCCATGTACCACCCTGGTATGTGGATGACCCTTCCACCCATATTAAAAAACACTATGTGGAGGGTACCCCCACCTCGTATGTACATGTGGTACACAGATTATGGCGCGTTCAGGTTTTTACCTTCTGGTTCCAATCATGCACTTCTGTTTCCATCCCATACTCCAAATCCTCTCTACAAACTAGTCCATCAGTGTTAGGCCAAATCCTCTTTCTTTGCCAATTGACCTATATGAATAGACCATCAGTCTCATTAGTGCACCCTTCTGAGTCTACATACCCATGGTAAATGGATTCATGAAGGTAATCCCGGCATTGGTATGAACCCTAGGAATGCTCTTAAATCTACATTAACACGGTAACCTCGAGTCCAACCTTGGGATACTAACGTGGACCTCCCTGTTATAGGGATCATGGTAGATCACAAGATTTTCCATTCAATGATGTAAAATTAATAGTCAAAGAAATTATGATTTATTTTCCTTCGAACATGGGTCAAAATTCCTCCCCTTTCTCTAAACCCATTTCATGTATTCCCTCCTGAAGAAATCCCTAATCCTTTCAGGACTAAACTAATGACCTTTGCCTTCATTTCACATTGAAGGGTTCATTTCTGGACACCCTCATCCATTGTCACCCAGACATCTTCTCCCATTGACTCCTACTTTTTCTTCAAGGTATATGGGAAAGTGTTTCTTTTTTTAGATCTACAGCTTTCTCTTATTTCTCAAACTAAGAATGAATCATGTGTTCTTAGAGGACTATGATGATATGACATTCATACCACCTAGTAATGAACTATGAGAACTCTAATTCATGATCTAACTAGGATGCGTAGGATGAATATCTGAAGGTGCATGCTCAAATACGTAGCTCCAATGCACACGACCAAATCATATAGCATCTCACAAGAACTATGAGAAATATGATTTCCAACACTACAGAGAGGCGTTAGAAGCTTTTATCTTGGCCCGATATTCATATCATCTCATCCATAAAATGATAGATAATTCCCCCTTCAATTGGGATTCTTCCACATTTATTCCCCACATTAAATGAACTACAAAAATCATGACACCTTATCTATACAGGATATATAGGATGCCTATCTAAAGACCCAAGTTTAAGGGATATTCTTCTTAAATGTTATTCGCTATATGAATATTCCCACAAATCACTAAGGGATCCTCCTTATGTATAAGCCTTGAGGTGACTCTTCCATGAAAGGCCTCTTCTATAGTGAAATCCTCTACCATATCTCTCAAAGGGTTAGCTATAATACATAAGTCCCTTCTATTAAACTACGACAAATTCATTCCCAACTAACTAGGTTACAGAGGAAGCCTCCCTAACGCCCAAACCCAATATCCAAATCACCCTAATATTATCCTGGTCGCATTCCCCATAGGGTTATATTCACCCTGATGATCGAACACTTACTACACATCTCGGGACCACTTGGCGTAATCTCCACATTGGATCTTGACTAGGCACCTTTTGCCTAGATGTACTTGTTGCATAACGCTAAACAACATGGATGGGTCCTAGTCACAAGACCTTAAATGGTGTTGTGTGTAGTTAAGTGAAACCAAACTGTGTGGGTTTGGATTCCTCTCACAAGGATATATAGAAATCCCATCTCTTGGGTTCAATGATTATTTCAAGAAGCTTGCATCCTCCCTGGATGGTGATAAACATCATAGAACCCCATTATAGGGTCTACAGTAGCATTGTCATAAAAATTTCCAATCTATGCACATCCAAGATTGATCATTCCACATAGGGGAGATCGTTAGACACACTCATAGAGAAAGAAACAATGATTCATGAATATATGAACATTGTTCAAATCTATAAGAGAGTCCAAGAGTTGTCCATAATTACCCCTAAAACGGTGTGATGGACCTAACCTCCCATACTCTCAATCAATAGAGTTCTCAAGTGTTGTTGACGAAATCATCATCCAATAAGTGCTTACTTTTGGAAAGTAGATACATGAATCATGGAAACCCGGGCCATTAGGTGTTTCTAACTCCAAAAATAAACCTGTTGGAGACCATACAAGGACATCGTACCTGACATGGACCAATTGCACACATACTCAACCCCCCTGCAATCAGCTGTCCATACCATTCAATTGTGGAACCTCCATCGTAATATAAAAATGTCAAATAGACCAGGCCCTATGGAAACATCTCACCCACAAAAATGGGTTAAGACGTGAATCAAAAGTCTTCCATGGTGTAACGTGAGGGGGGAAGAAACAAAAATGGTGAACATGATGTGAATCCTTCACTAAGGTAAATAATTACCCCAACTCAAGCCCCTTTCACATTCAAATAGAAAAGGGAAAATAAAAATCATAAATTTTACATTTTATCATCAAATGATACTTTGACAGGGTTGTTTTGTCAATATATGTCATATATATATATCAATAATATAGAAGATCTCTCTTAGATCAAAATAGAATCTCCAAAAATTGCTTAGACATGCACGCCAACGACCACATGGCCAGCCAGATCCCCAAAAAAGAACAGGACCCCCTCTGATCGATGAAATCTCACTAGCAACCTCTTAAGTAATGGATGATGATCTAGCATAGGACATCCTCATTGGTAGTCTCCAACCACATCAGGATAATGTAATTGAAGTGTGATAATATGTACCTCCCTAATATTAGGAAGGTAGATGAAGTCAATTCCAATGACTTCATCCAGATGCACAGGAACCCCGCTCAAGGGCTCCTGTTGGAGGACGTCTCCACCAGTGTTGTATAACCTGATATCCTTGCTCTTTAGATGACCACATGTCGAGGGAAATTTCAGAAGTCCAATGAACATGGGCCCCTCATGCTACCCACTGAGGGTAGAAATGTATAATCATGAATAGCTTGTCATCTGAGTTCTTAAGGAGTAGTTCCACCACAAAAACATAGTGGCATATAACTGGAAAGAATACAATCTGCCCCCTCCTGTTGATGCTCACCATGGAAATACAATGGAAATATATGATATGATTCATATCCCCACTCTATCCTATGAATACCACTAGTGAAATTGGGTGTCATAATATGAGAAAATGCACATTCCTACTAGTTCTTGCCAGTCCCTCCATATAGACAACGTGTAAAATTATAGGCAGATGAAAAACTATGCCAATATGCAATAATCATGTCATCCGAAGATAGTGACAACCAGCAATCAGTATGTTAAAATTACTACTGACACACAGAAATATCACTATCCAAATATGGATTCTAACCACGGGAAGTAATATAACACCACCAATACATATGAATCGCACCATTCAAATATGGTAGAAATAAAATATGATCAGAGTCAAATTCCTATTGATTCCAATCATCCCCATGAGAAAAATACAGTGGAAAACAAGTAGAAAAAAAGTAGTCCCATAAATACAAATCCCACCAACCAAATATAGTAGAATTTGGAGAAAGTAGTTGGTGGTAGAATCTTTTCACTACCTTGACACAGGTGAACCACTAGTACCCACTTGCAACTTATGGAGGACTAGAGAAGGCACATACTCCTACTTTCACATCAGAATAAGCATTGATACCCACTCTAAAAAAAATTCATATCTCAACACATCTTTTCCATGATGGAGGATCAGACATTTACCCCAGTAAATTTCTTCCAGACAGGTCAAGATGTCATTGCTTCAACTGAAAAAGTTGGGAGTCAGTCTCAGGACACCATCTCCGTAAGTGGGGCGATTTATCCCACAAATTAGATAATTACTCTAGAGAAAAATAGCTTCCATGATTTATTCTAGGAGGGTCGACGACCATATTTCTCTACATTAGGACAACAGTATTGGGAAAAATTACTCATTCCAAATAGGAGACACCGGTCAATTGTGGTGGTCGCTCTAGGGAAGTCATATATCCCTTCCATAACTGAAGATGTTCATCGGCGTATCCCAAAAACATCACAGTAACCAATAAAATAAGGTCCCATACATAAAGGTCATTACCAATAGTATGTGGTCCCAGTTTCCCACAACAGAGAGCCCATACATTCAATGTGTCAAAGGAAACCATAAAATGAAGGGCTTACTCATGATTCTGCTTTCCTGGAAGCTATAATTCTTGATGCTATCAAACATTTAACAATATGGGCTCAATATCTTGTCAGTCTATTACCAAATTATGTATGTGAAAATAGCAGTTGTGATGTTCCTCCCTGTAATGTCGCTACTAGATTCTCTGAAGGTCCTCCCCAGAGAACCCATGAGGACTTACTCTATGGGAAAATAAATAATCGGTCATAAGATCCTATCTCCTGATCCTTGTCAGGGTTTCCCTCCCACTGATCAGAATATTGTATAATAAGAAGTCCCTCCCTTCCTTGTAGTCTCCCCTAATGGTCATCCCCATGGTATACATTTCATATATGTTTCTCCCCATAGTCTGACATCAAACTATCACATCACACAATGGAAAGGTTTTCCCCTCATTGTAGTACATCTTGATGTCCCTATCTAGAGTGCACACTATAAACATTATCCCTTCATCGAGAGTTATAATGGTAGTCCTCACCATGATAGCAGTCATTGTGAACACACTCCCCTCAATGAAACTAAGCAGTAAAAGGTCCTCCCCTTACTATAGCCCACCCTGAAGTTCCTCCCTAGGGTATACGTTACAAAATTACTCTCTATTAATGGACACTAAGTTATGGTGTTAGTTCTCACCATCATGACACCGACTATGATGGTCCTCCCCACAGTCCAATTTTACACCGATGAAGAGGTCCAGCCCTTATCGGGTCAAATGTGAGAAATCCATCTCATGCTGAGGTGTGTGAAAAATGGTGTGCAGCATAATGGATAATATCTCCTTGAAAAGTGATATACATTCTCAACTAGAGGATGGACTGGGGAAATTCTCAATTTTTGAGACACACTGATACTATTCACATGTCTATAAGACTCCCACCAACATCAATGCATGGACAAAAACAATAAGTATTTGTCAAACGAGGAAGATCAAACATAAGAATCCTTGGACGAACAATAAAAATATATGTTTATTTTGAGAAAAAAAAACAAGCTAGGGATGACATACTAGGGATTTATTATCCCAAGACCACTTCTCAATTCAACATACCAAAAGAGTTGTCAGAAGATTGCATGTATAACATTCACATCAATATCTAGATGACTCTCCACCAGTTAAAAGCACAATTTTTTTCCCTATGAATGGTACACAATCCATGTTAATGTCTTGGGAGAGCTTTGATACCAAATCAACCTATAATCCCTTCTGTATTCGTGTTGACCACATTAAAAAGTAAAAACGACAGTCCTTGGGTTGCCCTCCCTCCATGAGTTGCGCATGTTGCACTTCCTTATTAGTGATGCCCCATCTGGTGTTCATATCTGGGGATGGAGAGAACATAGAGGCCTTCACTTCACCCTACATACCATTAAGAAGAACCCAATGGAGGAGAAATATTTCAATTTCATCATCCCCATATGGGATTCAATTGAATTCTCTATTTTGGAAAGGTGGAATGCTCAACAAGAGATGGCCTTGGGTAAGTCTCAAAAGTGTTAGGCTTGAAAAGAGAAATCCATTGAGAATCACCTGAACCCAAAAACCAGGAACATATAATAGTCTTGTAGTTTAAGGGAGGCCAATAAATGAGAAATTATCATGTCCTCGAAAGCAAACAATTCACACATATATCTGACACTATATCCAGATCACAACTGCAACAGAATACATGATATAAAGAAGGTGATAATAATAGTAGCGTCCACCACCACATGGGATCAATCCCATCCCATAGGGATGGGGGAATTTCTAACTCAAAATTCTCCAGTAATAGAAATAATTCTGGTAGAGGACTATCAATAGAAGAATCAGATAAACCTCATCTCGCAGGGCAGGTAGAATTTTTACATCAAATTCCCGCCCAATAGATATATATATTTTCTTTTCTCGAGGGAACAATGGATATAAGGTTCACCAGTTCCATCCAACCCCATGAGTCACATCCCCTAAATAATAGACATACTGTAATGTCACATCAGGGATCCCTTCATGTTAGACATCTCCAAGAAACCTGGAGAGTATCATCAAATGTTTAGAAAAGACCAAACAAAGGGTGTAAGAATCTATAACACCATTCAAAACCTAGTATTCCATCGAAAATGTGGTATGAATCAATGAAAATTGTGGAAATAATCCCCACAATCCTTGCTAAAAATAATATAAATGATGAAAAAACTGGAGGTTAGGGTTACCTTCTAGATACAGTCCACATTGAGCCTGGAGGTGTGCACAATAGAAAACAATGATTTGTATTAAACATGGTTTCCCCGTTAGTCAGTCAATAATTACCTCCCAAATAAATCCTAAACAATGAGAAAAATGAGGTCAAGGCCTATGACCCCCCTCCTCATCCCCATGAAGATGATTACCAAGCACTTGGGGATAGATTTTATTGACAAGAGGTAGGAATGAAAGAGTTAAAGCAACTCAACACTAAGCTACGAAGACCAACCCATCCTACTAGGTATGTTCATTAGGTGGATAATCAATGAAAACCACTTTTATATGTCTTTATGAATCACAGGATCATCCTGATTAATGATGAAAAGATGGAAGAATCATTTAGGGTGGCAGCGAGACCATCAGTATACCTGAACCCAATCATAGAGGGATATCCATATATCTCTACATTATGGATGGAACTAGAATGGGTTTTGGAAAATCCAAAAGGATTCCTCCGACTGGGTATCAGTCTCAATGTCAAACAGCATCAACACGTCCAATCATTCTCCCATGCTACACCTATTCATTATCATGTCTAACAGAACATGCATCAAGGGCTCCAGAATACAATCAAGTTATTAACAACATGAAGGGAAGAAATATAATTATGAAATGATCTTGTACAGCAATAATAGAGGCCTTACCTCGACAGGGTGGAAAACTTCCCATATTCACCGAATTTCAGGAATCCCATATTTCCAGTGTTCAATGGATCAAAGAATTCGGAGAAACATATAATGAACTATTGTTCTTATTGTGATCCCATGATGGGAAATCCATTTTAATAAGAGGTTGTGAATCTCATATGATTTGTGAAAAATCTATAAGGTTCAGCCTTCGTCTGGTGCACTAGTTTTCAAGCTAACTCTATAACCATATTGGAGGATATCTTGAACCGGTTCCTATTTCAGTTGAGCTTTATGTTTCCCAAAACAACAGTTCATGTTCTCGTCAACTGTAAATAGTGATAGAACGAGAGAGTATCAGACTCCATTTATTGGGGGAAAGGTATGAATTTCTATTTGAACTAACCACTCGCCCAAGATGATATGGTTTCTATGTTCATTTATAATCTATATGATGAGCTGTGAATGCCACTCATTCCTATGAAGTAAAAAAAGTGGGTTATAAGAGTTCTCCTCCACTGCTCAAAGGATAGAGGATTATTTGAAACGTACTAATTTCATGTCCCTGGTAGCCCCATTATCCCTAGTAAAAATAGGATGGATGGATAAAGAAACTTTTCTCATGTTTAAGGCACCTCCTGTGCTGCTCCATCCCCAAGGCCCCCACCAAACCGTGCATGGCACTCTAAACGTTAGCATCCACCCCCGCGCTATCAAGATGAGATAATGGGCTGTGAAAGAAATAAGTTCGAAGAACACATAAATAAAGTGAATTAATTTTGGGATGATGAAGTCCATGGTTATATCATATCCTCTATTAATTTCAACTTGTTATGACTTCTAGGGCCAAAGATGGATGATGATGTAGGTCTTGATGAGCAGCCAGATCGTTATCCCTACCATTGGATAGTGGGACAAAATATTGAGGAATTTTTTGTCTTCATGGACCTCCATCAAAATATTATATATTTGAGATATTTCAAGTTAGCTCCACTGCCTGCATAAGTGGAATATGTTTCCACAAAAAATGATAAAAAGATGGGGAATGTAAAAAAGTTAACAAATATGAGAATGTTTTTGATAGTCAGATGACTCAAAAAATAATAAATCGAGTACATGGTATACTCTAGGAATAGTTGAAGAAAACAACCATTCCTCCGATGGATTCAAATGAAACACAACCATCATCCTCAACTCTACATTGCTTCAGAGGAAAACCACCGAAAAAGTAGTCTAATCAGATGGGTGTAAAGCAAGTGCAGGAAGATGAAATTGTGCCAAATCCGTGTTTGGATTTAACACTCATAGATTTCATGATAGAAAATATAAAGAAATGAGAATCGCCCCACTAAATAGAAAAATGGGTATCTCCCCACAAAGTGGTATAGCTGGAAGTAGAGGATGAGATGAAGACGTCATCAAAAGAGGAGCTGATTTTTTGCAATGTCAATGTCATCAAATTAATGGATCCCTTCTCTAATGATGAGTACAGTTATCAACTATAATTCCTCACACCCAACTATGGATCCGGATAAAGAATCTAGATAATTCATGGGGTATCAGAGGGGATTTTTTCATGGAATAAATCAAGTTTAAGTCCACACCCCCACCGAAACCATCAGTATTATTGAAACCCATAGAAAGAACTTCCAGTAGATCTAACAAGGGCCAGAAATTCATTCTTTCCCCATATGATTCCACCCTGATCCAATTATTCTATAATATCCATGAGAAGAAGAAAAAATGACTAATTTCCCTAAAACAGTGTGCAGATCTACCCAACCCAATACATAATGGATGGAAATTCCTCTGTCTCGGACCCCAGGGTTATATCCATCTTCATTAAATGATCATGCCCCTAATGTACCTACGAAAGAGATTCTGCAATCAAGTAAGCATGAAAATTTAAATGTGAAATATTATATTATAAAACAATTAGCTTTAGTTCAATCTAATCTCTCAATCGTGGAAGCAGAAAATATATCAAAAGATCTACAAGAATCTCTTATAGAAGTTTTGTTGAGTCCCAAGAGTTTGAAGCTGATGTTGTTGGTACTGAAGTCTGTTGGATAGAGATCAATCCTTTAGAATTTCATTTAGTCATATACTTTATAGATATATATGAATAAATAACCAGGAAAGGAAACATCAAGGCTTTATATGTTTCTAGAATAATAAATGGAATCAATATCCAAAATTTCTTCATCGACAATGGCTCTAGTGTTAATCTCCTCCCACTACGGACACTTCATCGGTTGGGTTGCAATGAGGATAACATAATGCCCGGAACCATGAACTTGTTAGGCTATAACAAAATTGATAAGATTTTATTAGGTACAATCAAGCTAGAAACTCATTTTGGTGACCTCATAGCTCACACATAATTTCTAGTGGTCTTAAATAATGCATCCTTCAACACTCTTCTACGGAGGACCTTACGACATAGTCATGCATCAATCCCCTCCTCATACCATAAATGCCTAAAATATAAAATTAATGAATAGAGTGGGACACTTAATGTTAATTAGGCCTCGTTCGAGTCCTACAATCACACTATATTGATGAAGGGTTCTATACACCAAAGGGTAAACAACCCTCAGATGAAAAAAAATTTATTGGGTCGCCACCCCAAATGCTTTAGAGATGGTTCAAAATTATCCCATCAAGTAGGTTGTGGAAGAATACATATTTCACATCAATCATATTGAAGTCACAAGTCCAAATTAAGATTTGTATTCAATAGTCCTCATGATTTTTGTTAATACTCCTGAGCCAGATAATGTCAAAAGGCTTAGTAACCACCAAGATAATAGGTATGGTTCGTATAAAAATTCCCCGAACTATCATCAAAACCCAATAAAACTATTTCCTTGTCTGTTAATATGGGATGAGGTGTCTCATCACTCAAAGAAGATGAGGAAACTCTTTTAACCCTTATGACAACTTCTCTAGAAAATCCCCTTCCAATGATGATGGCTTCACTTCCTAGATACCAAAACTTCCACTCCTCCCTCAACTATGGAGAAATGGTTTCAAGGATTGTTTCTCCAACAGAAGATTAAGTGGAAGATGATAACGATGCATGGGAGGAGGAGGTAGAAGACAGAAGGTATTCCTATATATCATTTGAGGAAGGAATTTCTACTATTGTTGATAAACTCAAGGAAACCATCTTGGGTACAGAAAATTCGCACAACCGACTATGGTTTTTGCATCCATTCATTTTGAAGAGAAATAGAGATATCCTTCTATTCTGAACCGGAATCTATATTTTTTTCCTATAATTGTTCCGAAATTCCATTTCTCAATCCAGATATGTCCACTCACCACCTGGGCCTACCATATGATAAACATGGTAAAAAGAAAGGTTCTATAAGGATTCACCTAGTATTATATTCAAAAATAATATCTGAAGTTGACAATCTCATTAGAGATAACTTTATTTGGGAGGTCCAATACCCCATCTGGATACAACAAATTTTCCCATTATATAAGAAAAATGGGTATAGATCAAGGTCAACATTGATTTCGGGCACCTCAACCGGAAATACCCGAAAGATGAGTTCCTAGTCTCGATCGTAGAATTGATGATCGATATAACTATGGGATATGAAAATATATATTTAATGGAAAACTTTTTTGGATAAAACGAGATCTAAATGGCCCAAAAATATGATGATTCCACCACCTTCATGGATCCCTATAGAGTGTTTTTCTTCAAGTTGATTCCTCTCTATTTGAAAAATTATAGCACCACATATCAGCATACTGGGCACCGAATTTTCAAACCCTTCCTAGTAAAGTTAGTTATATGTTATGTTTATGATCTATTGGTTAAAACACAACAATACTCAGACCACCTGGGAAACCTTAATTCCATCCTAAACAAACTATGACAACAATTTTTGAAAATGAACTCCCTGAAATATGATAGTGGATTCACCTCAAGAAAATTCCTTAACATTATCATATGCTACTGTGGCATCAAAGTCGACCTTGAGATCAAAATTCCATCCTAGGAATGTCACCCCCTCAAAATTGAAATCAGTTGAGAGGAAAACAAGGAACTTGGGCCAATATTTGGTGCTTCATAGCCCAACATTCTAGAAAATACATGCCCTTCACCAGGTTGAAAAATAAATGGGTAGAATATTAATAGACTAAAGATTGTAAGAATAATTTTACAATCTCAAGAAACATATCTTGATTACATCTACGATGTGTATCCTAATGAAGGAATACCACCCATTCTATACAAAACTACCCTAGAGTGATCCCTAGGCACCTTCCTAGCTCTAAAAATTGATGCCTATAGTGAGAATAGTCTCTATTATTTCATCAAAACAATGATTGATGCTGATAATTATTATTCAAATATAGAGAAGATCCTTTGTTCTTTAATATTTGTGGTTTATAATCTGAGTCATTAATTGCAACACCATGTAGTTCACTTAGTCTCATATATACACCCATCATGTACATTCTTAGTTGTCTAATGTTAACTGGATGCTTGTCACGGTGGATGGTCATCCTACATCAGTTAAATATATGGTTAAAATCATAAAAAACATTCAAAGGACAGGAATTAGAAGATTTCATGGCCAAGGATCCCTCAATAGGAGTGGCCCCATCAAGTGTTGAGCTACCTGATGAAGAAGTGCTCTCTTTTCAAGAAAACTCCCATATGTGTGGAAATTCACTTTGACGGTTCCTCCAGAAGCCCGATATGAAGAAGAATTAAAGACCCTAAATTCAACAACATGGGTTTGAGAGTCATACTCATATCCCCAGAAAGATCATTTCTTTTTAATTCCTCCCAAATTTCAGAATGATTCATGAACAATGAAGTAGTGTACCAGGCCCTCAATGTAGTCTTGGAACTAGTACTCCATGTACAAGCCAAACACTAGAATATTATAGGAAATTTAGAATAAGTAATAAAGCAATTAAATGGTGACTATGATATCAACAAAGGGGAGTTTATCCTTTTTATATACCTTGTCAGAGAATATATGGCATAATTCCTATCAGAGCGGACATTGACATATGTTCCCTGGTCATAAAATTTACAGGATGATGAATTGGAGAATGAATCCATGGCTCTGGCTAACCCAGATCGGAATGAAAAAATCTTCAGTACTGCCACTGAAGTGTGGTCATTCCATTCATTTAGGCCATCATTTAATAAATTAATGAGATCAGTCCCATATCCAAGACGTATGGTCCTACCACTAGCTGGATGACTCCTATTGTGGATTATATTAAAAAAATATTACTCCCACCATATAGGGCCAGAATGGAAAAAATCTGCTGGAGAGTATTCAATTTCATACTATACGATGACATAAACTAGTAAAAGGTTTTTTATATGAGAGGACTTGATAGATTCTTTCTCAACTGTGTTGATGAATAACAGACCACCGTCTTCAGGAAATAAGTGCATGCCGACACTAGTGGGGTACACCAGTTAGCATGAAAACACTCTCAATATATTATAAGGATCGAATTCTATTAGACCACCATGATGAAGGATTGTGCCGATTTCACAAAAAGGATTCATTCCTTCTAAGTCCATGCTAGTTTCATCTGAAAACTCTTGAAGTTGCTTCACACAACCAAGTACTCCATGACATTGTACATATGTGTAATGGATGTTGTGGGACGATATCCTTCTACCATGGACAAAAAATTCATGTTTTTTATCACAAAAAATGAATTCTTTTCCTAATGGGCAGAAGTTGTACCTCTTAAAGAGGTTAGAGAAAAAAAATTCAGTTTAGTGAAATCCAATATCATCAACAGGTCTGGTGTCCCTTAGAAAATATTGATGGAAAATGGCCTCAATTTCTACTCTATTGAATTGGAAAATCTCTACCTAGAGTATGGTATCAAATCCAACCATTCATCCCACTACCATGAAGCTTCCAATGTACACATAGAGGCTTTTCACAAGGCTTTATCCAATATACTGTAGAACATAGTGGATAGGGATAAGAAATCATGGCCATACAATCTCTTCCATGATCTTTGGTCTTACCGGACCACAACCCACACATCCACTAAAAAAACCTTGTAATCATTAGTATATTGGATGAAGGTGGTTCAGCCCATTGAAATTCAACTTCCATTGCTCTATGCTGATATTTGTGATCAACTACATTCAGATGAGAAATCCCAAAAATGGTTAGATGTTCTAGAGTGGTTGAATGTTAAAATATTTCACACTCTATATAATCTGGATGTCTACCAACATCAGATTGCACAAGCCTTAAATAATAAGGTTCACGCATAATCTTTCCTTGAAGGAGAGATGGTGTCGGTCCTCAGAGACCTAATGATACTTAGAAAGAAGCCTCAAAAGTTGAAGACAAAATTGTTTGGACCATATGTTGCACAAAAATTTTACTATAATGGTGTATATGCCTTGATTTAAATGGATGGACATATCACCATTCCCCCCACCAATGCGAGGTTTCTAAAAATACACTCTATGTAATAATGATCAACGTTGTCTTATTTGCACAATGCTAAATTACATAACACCGCCAACATCCTTTCCACATGATGTTAAACTATACGGAAAATGTCCCTTTATCATGATGTTAAATTGTATGGAAGATGTACTGATCACATGAAAATAAACTTCATGATGAATTAATCCATTCTTCATGACGTTAAACTACATAACAACCCCAACGTAATTTCCACATGATGTTAAACTATATGGAAGACATTTGTTCCACACTATGTTAAACTATATGGAAGACGTCATGATCACATGACAATAGAATTCACTACAAATTCATCTGTGCTTCATGATGTTAAACTACTTAACACCCTCATATTAGCTGCAAGACATTAAAATTCATAGCATTTTGGTCTTCTTTTCTACATTACATTAAAATTTAGAAAAAACATCCTTTTTCACATGATGTTAAACTATATGGAATATTTCCTAATCACATGATAATAAAATGCATGATTAATTCATCCTTGCTGAACGAAATTAATCTACTCAACACTCTCGTCATAGTTGCATGAACTTAACCTGCATAGTGTCACCAACATCCGATCCACACAATATAAAACTATATGGAATACTCCCATTCCATATGATGTTAAACAATAAAAAATATGACCTAATCACATGACATTAAACTACACGATGAAGTCGTCCATGATTCACAATGTTAAACGTCTCAACACCCCAATATTTTCTACAAGATGTTAAAAAACATAGAGATATATTCATCATTACCACATTACGTTAAACCACATGGCCGAAACAATGTTCTCACCCAAGGGGATATTTTCTCCAGCATCGATCACATACCATGCCACACCACAGAACTATGTATGACTTGATTCCCATATGTCGATGGGATATATAGATATTTTCCAATCCAAGATCTTGTTCTAGGAACCACATGGTAATAGAATATCTCTATTGTACTCTCAACATCCTCGAAATGATGAGAGGAGACCCCACATATTTATTATTTCTCACTCCAAGAATAGTTCACATGTGTTTAGAAACGGTGGTAAAGGTTTCCCCTTGGATGAATAGGGGATACATGTATGCTATAGGGGCATTACAAATCAAAATTGTCAAAAATTCCCCCTCCTTATGTATGAGCCAAACATATATGGGGAGGCATCACCAGAACTAATTGAGTATTGATTACTTCCCTCACAGGATACGTAGTGATGCCCAGATTCTATGTCCTGGTCCACCCGCCTCAAAGAAATGCCTGCATTCCTTATGCAAATGTCAGACCTATCCTTAGAGTTTCTCCATAAGATACACATATAGGTAAATTTCAGCCCCTTCAAGATACTTTTGAATCCCTATATCTTCAAACATAGGTCTTATTGCAGTAAAGTATTGATGGAAAATTACATGTCATTATTCGTGATCCCATGGTGTGGAAGAGTAATCCCTTTCTGAACCTTGTTTCTCACACTGAGTTCTACTCATGTGGGATTGGGATTTTCGGCAGAGGATTCCTCACAATCATACCAACTCAATATATGGATCAAATTCATTAACACAAGATGTAGAACTTTAGGGTACACAAATAAATACATGTAGGTTTGATTCCTATCCTCATAGGATATATAATGATTCCCTGATTCTTCATCCTAGTCCATCCACCAACATAAAAATCCATGATCCCCCTCCTTGTGTATGACCAAAAACTATGCCAGGGGGCCTTTTATAGAACTAGATACAGCTTGATTCATATTCATCAATGGGATGTGTAGAGACGCTTTGACCCTAAGTCTTGGTCCAGCAATCATGTGACATGTAATTACTCTGTTATATCTTATATTGTCCTATACTATGATGGAACTCCACATCGCTCTTTGTTTCTCACATTGAGTATAACTCACGTGAGATAACGAATGATGGTAAAAACATCCCTCATGAGGACAAATCATATAGGAGTATAATAATCCCATCATCTTGAATGTGTGATATATAAATACCCCCCTCTCCATGCATAGGCCAGGTTGGAAAAGGGAGTCCTCATAACTACGTGGTCTTTGATTCCCAACTAAATAAGATACGTAGAAAACCTCCATGAGGTTCAAGCTGGACACTTCACTCTTCTTGTCTTTTCACTTGTGTTCTCTCTTTTCATATCCACATGATGTTAAACAGTGCAACTAAATAAGTCTTAACCACAAGACATTAAACTGTATGGTAGCTCATGAACTACATATAGATTGACTCTCAACATGGGATATATTTAGTGACACCAGGGTCTTCTAGGGTCCAAAGACGAAAAAGAAAAAGAAAAAGATCCCCCAATCCCCCAACCGTGAAATGAAAATAGATGCAGGGGATTTCAAATCTAGGATCTTACATCCAAAAAGGGTCAAAATACCTTGCCTCCCTCTATGTATGAATCAGATCTATGTAAACTATCTTGTACCTCAGAACTAATCATGGAAAAGATATTCCTCACATACCTATACATCCTCTTTTCATCCATAAAAATTTATGCCCTAAAAATATTGAGTTACCAAAATCATCTATAACTTTCAGAAATGGATGGATAGTGTCTTGTAGACACCTTTGTTTGATTATGTAAATATGACTTAGTGTCTTTGTATATGATTCCCAAAAAAATGCACTGTGAACCAAATGGAATTTCATCTTCAGGATAGGTTGTTCTAGTTTTTTATTGTTATTAGATCCTAATCCTCATGTCATCCCTCCTGAATCGAGGGATCCCGAAAAAATGGTTTGCACCTTCTTCCCCCTCTAGTTTCTAGGGTTTATTAAGAATATTCTTGCCTAATTATCTCATATTTATGCATGATTCCAGCGATAAATTTTCTATACAACATGATGATTAAAATGTGTCCTCAACATCTATTCCACATGATGTTAAATTGTATGAAAGACTTCCACACCACATTCCATTAACAAAATTGCAAGGTACCCCCAGTAGATCTAAAATTCCCACTCTCCATGTGTACATACCAACACATGTGTATGGAACATGGTCTAAGGATGTTTGGGTGTTCAAAATTATGCCCTGATCTAAAAATGGATTCAAAATACCCTACATCACATACTGGTCAAATATATGTAGAGAGACTCCAAATTCTGTGAATAATCATGGAATTCCGTGAATAATAATGGATTAAATGTTTTTAATATTTTGAAACCAACTCCATGCATTCGTCAGACTCTATTCTTTGAGTGATCTTGGATCATCATAACCCTTCATGGAAATAGTGAAGGGAAGGTCAATGTCATGGGGACACCTTGTTTGACTATGAATATTATGCCCCAGTGGCTCTGCATTAATTACCCACAAACACGACCCTTAAACCAAATGAATATTCATCCCTAGGAGAGGGTTTTACTATTTTCATACACCTAACAACATATTAGCTCGATGTCAATCCTTCAAATGCAGGAGACCATGATTCCATGGTTTACACTCACGTCCCTACTCGCATCCTAGAAATGTCAGAACATATTGGCTCGATTACCTTCTAGTTACATGCGGCTTCTACATAAACATCCTAATAACATGATGTTCAATATACATTATAATCAATGCCCAGTATCCACCTATAGGATAATTCATGTCAAATGAAAATTTCCCCTCATGACCTTATTCAAAAAATAATTCTTCACAATAAGGGTCGACGTACGCCTTGCCCCATTGGTGAATTGGTATCCAAAAGAAAAATTCCCACCCATTAATGTGAATCAGATCTTCATATTGATCAACCTTAAAGAGATAAATATATTTCGATGCCTACCCTCGAAGGCTACAGAGCTACATCCTGTCTCACAATTTATATCCAACTATGAGACAAAGATGTCCCATCCATTCCTGCACAAGAATCAGACCTGTGTGAGGTCATAATTTATATAGACAAGATAAATATTCTTCCACTTATTCCCATTAATGTTTGGCCTGAAATTACCCTTTTCATGTTTGTTCATACCCATTTTCATTAGCCATACTCTGTGTCCAAAAAGGATTGAATCTCTATAATCCTCCATGGCCATCAGAAATGGATGGCTAGGGTCTTGTGGACACCTTTGGTTGACTATGAACATTATACCCTAGAGGCTCTTCATATGTTTCCTACAAAATTTTTTTATCAAACAAAGGAAAATTCATCCTCAAGATCATCTCTACCAACCTCCGTATGTCCTTACAATATTAATGTCCCACCTCAGTCCTTGGATTTGGAAACCACTTGGATTACAGTATATATATTTTCCCCTTTAGATTTCTAAAGTTGAATGACGTTCCGTGAAAAACTATTGTGGTGTAAGTGAATCATTTACCCTTCTCTATTATAGTAAGATGATTTCACAAAAAAGGTCCCCAATGTCATGTACCTATGAAGATAATCATAACCATACCTTGAACCTACTTTACACAAGGAAAATTCAGGTGGGAGTGGTTTTTTCATCCTGACCTGATAAAGATTCACTTATTACATTCAGATGTAATTCCATCAATGGGACAACCACTATGGTACTCAACATAAAAATAAATCCAATGTTTGATAAAAACATCCTGGTCATTGGAAATGGAAGGACACTATCCTATGGAAACCTTTATTTGACAGTGAATATTATTCCCCAATAGCTATACCTATGTTTCCCACAAAATGGCCTATCAACCAAAGGTAAATTCTTTATCAAGAAAGGATTTTACTATCCCTGTATTCCCCTTGGATTACATGCCCCCATATCATGTCCCATATCATGAAATCACAAGTTAGGGTCAAGGAAAGTTCTTTATCCATGTTGGAAAGTAGTCGAGATATTCATAGTTAATGAATACTAAATCGGGGTACATTCCCCGCAATTCATGGTCTAAGATTTTCAACCTAAAACATTAGTGTAGTTATGGTCAATGATTTTCGAACTAAAAAATTATTAATGATAGCCACATTGAATTGAAATTGAAATTCCTTCCAAAAGAGACATTACGCTTGCCTGGGAAAGAACCCACAAAGGGAACATTGGATAAAAATTGAGTGTCAGCTTGCTAAACCTATGATACATATGGTATAGGGAAAACAATTTATCACCCAATCAATAAAGAGACATAGAATTTGATTCTTCAAAAACATTCAAAAGGTATATTAAGAAAAAATCGAGTTATACCTATTATGTCCACACCGAAACAGGCTTAGGAAAAAATTATGTCGATAATATAAGGGCAAAATTTTGGAAGGGTCCTCCCTAGGAAACTAGAAAGAGTCAAATTATGCTTGCTAAGCCCCTCAGTTCAATAAAAAATTATACCGTAACTTGATTATTCCTTTATCCTATATTGTAATTCAAATTCATATTTGGTAGGGATTATTGTTTATAATGCAGTTAATCTCAAATGTTTAACATTACAAGAGATGGATAAAAGAGGAGTATTGGAGGGAAAAATACTTTCATCTCATTGAATAAATTCATAGAGGGCACCCAAAATTCAGAAACTCTTTATATGGGAAAAACATTACTATTACAAAAGAAAATCGGCATATTTTTAGAGTTGTATCTTTGTTTGATTTGAATATTCAATGAATAAACACAACCTTAGAAAAGTTGTGGTCTCAGCCTACACACCTACCAGCAATTCCTCTACCTCATCTACAGCCTCACTTCTAGCCCTTTCGCCTTCATCCACTCACTTCTTCCCCTCATCAACTATGATCTCATCATTATCTTGGTCATGTTTATGGAACTATAATTCCCTGCTAATATTCTCCACTTCCTGGTCAGGATGTTCCTCTATGTACCACTACATCATGAGTTCCCCCTATAGCCTCGTAATTTCCCCATTTGATCATCAGCTTCATTCATAAGGATTTTCCTAGCAGCGACAAGATGATCCATAAACTAAGCAATAGAAATATGATACTTGGGGATTACAGACACCTACCTTACCAAAAAAACCCATTTCACTATGTCATAGATGTTGTAATAGTTAAACCCTCCGAACCCCAGAAACACCAACTGGTACTGTAACTTCGGTATATTTGCTCGCACGTCAGTAAGTAGTGTTTGGGAAATTAAGCTCTTGATATTTCTCCATGCCCTTTGGCATCCAGGTTGAAGGCTAAATTATTCTCTTGTATGGTCTCATAATCACTCTCTAATGATGAAATACATTCAGGAACAAATGTAAATAGGGAGTGGATGATTTAACAAATACCACATGACTGGATCCCTCAGCAACTTCCCCCTTGATAGTTGAGACAACAGTCCGAATTGGATCATCCACTGAAATCGCTGGTGCATGTGGTTGCAATCATGAAATTGTAAAGGAAACCAATAAACATCCCCCATTCCTAAAAAAGGTAGAATGGAGAGAGTCAGGAGGACTTTAAAACTAAACTAAACCTACAAAATCATTGATGCCTTCATCCTCCCTGGTAACATCATCACCTAGTAAAGATGGTATTATATCATTGATAAGAAACTGAGACCCAAAGTCAGTCAGAAGCATCTGTGGCTCGGGGTCATACCTTGCCGGACCTGCAACCTCCATGTTATCCTCCAAAATATCACTTAATAAGATCAAGATTTTAGGGATAATCATCCTAGAGAAAGGTGTGATAGACAACCCTAATCTGTTGGGGTTTGGGATAATGGTCTCTCTTATGATGAGAAGAAACAGAACAACAGCTGGTTCAATGTTCTCAGGATCTGGGATAACAAGATTTCCAATGTTTTAAAACCCTAATGAAGTAGGATCATCTTTCTTGGTTGAGGTATCCACAACTAAAGGCATTCTCTCTGTAAGGACGATGTTCATCTAGTTTGTTTTAGTTGACTCCCCAGAACTGGGAATCCCTTCAACATCATGGGGTGATCAGGACTCCTTACCCATCTCAGCTACTGTTGTTAGGGTCGTCCTGTCTTCTTCCATGGAAGTGAGATCCACACATTCATTTGGGACATCAATTTCTAAATGATCCTCCCCCATTGGGATATAAATCATCTAATATGAGGCAGTCGTAGTTCCTGGTCATCCTTCTTCCATCACATAAGGGATATGAGGCATAGATTCCTAGGAAACTACCTATTGGTTACTTGTTGGTTCTACATTAAAATATTCATGAGTCAATGTGTTAGAAAAATAAAAAATAAAGCTAAGATAACTATAAAAATTGGTGTGCCATTTACTTTTAATTTACTTCTTGAGGAGATTCTACAGTTGGGAAACTTATCGATGTGTCTTAGTATTCTATTGGTATGCCTCTATAGAAGTTATATTAGGAGGATCTGTGGGAGGAAACAACCTTTTTAAGGGTATGCAATGACTACCACCATATGTTTAGTAGAACCAAGAGAACCGTGCCTATTAACCCCCACATTTGAAGGTACACACTCCCCATCTACGGTTCCTCTAGGGGAATATAATGGGGAAGGATATGTTTTCCAAGACTCCTCAGGATCCTGTGAAAATAGAGAACAAAATTTTTAAAACCTTTAAAACAAAGGAATTTAATTTCAAGGGTCAAGAATCAATCGACCTCTCCCTCAATATCCATTGGTCGCATGATTATTACAATCCATGAAACCATTTTTGGACCAGTAAGGTCATTTCTTGGGAGCATGGAGGCATTTTTCCATTTCACTTAGGTAAACATCCACCTCATCTTTATATTCTCTTATAGAAACAAATGAGGGGGCAATGCGTCCCCCAAAAACCTAAAAGGTTAAAGAATTATCCTTGAATCAGCCTCCAAATGACATCACTAGAGGCGTTCACCCTCAATTCATCGCATACCATCCAAGCGTCCAGAAAAGGTTTTGTAATAGGAATGGCCAGTTCTAGAGGGTCTACCTAGAGAAGCAAAGAAGGTTTCATTAGTCACAATTTCTTTTTTGGTTTCCTCCTCTATCCCAGGATCCTCAGGATCTGAGTGCTTATAGGGATCTAGGAGTGAGCATGGAGCTTCCCCTTCCTAAGCCTCAACAAAAAAACATCATTACCATCATCCTCTCTATAGTACTTTGGATTCAAAATAAGAGGTACCCATTGAGTGTAATTTTAGAGACTATTCTGGGCATGGATCAGGGTTTTAATGTCCTGAAGGGAACAACCTACAATATCAAGATCATCATTATTAGCGATGTAAACAGGTGTTAGCACATGGCCTAGATCAATAAGAAAAAACACCCTCTCATGGAGGAACTACCTCAAGACGTGAGGGGACTAATCATGAAAATAATAGAGACCGTTAAGAATACCCAACTACTTTAGGCCATTGTAAAATCAGCATTAGATGGTATGGGCGGTTGGTCTCTAGCGGTACACTTGACAATTGTTGAGGTTACACCCGAAAGCACAAAGGCTTTTTCAGGGGAGGAATCAAAGGCTTATGATGAAATTTCATTAGTTAGGATTTCCTAGTGTATTATTTATACTTTCCCTTCCCCTTAGCCTTAGATGCCTTGTGATTTATAATAGTGGGAACTAAATTTTACAAATTACAAACTGGATATGATTGAATCTTGGAATAATCATAAACTTTCATAAGGAAGGGAATATAACCCTTATAATCTGGGAGATTATCCTTGAATTTGGTGTCCCCCAAAGTCAACATTCTCAATAATTGATGGGAAATCATAAGATGTTTCTCTGGACATGCGCGGTTAAGATTCAAGGGACACAACATTTGAACGCATTTAAACTGATGAATAAATATTTATGGTCTGTATCCCTCATTGATATGCTCCACATCAATATGCATAACCAAGATAGCATCCCCAAAAAAATATGTACCTCAATTGAAAAAGTCTTTGTATTTGGCATTCATGATAGAGAAAGTGGGGGAATAATAAGGACGATAGGTGAAGTGATCATGGCAATTGTTTTGTTCCATCATATCTCAATCATTTTTTTCAGTCTGGTCATTGTATGAAGCCCAGCCTACTGGTATAACCCAACATGTAATTTGATGATATTTCTAGAGAGAAGAGTATGAAATTTGTATGTAATGGATAAATTTATAGCCTCCCATGTGGGATCCTATCCAAACCCAAAGGATTTTAAAGGGACAAATCATTCTCTTAGGTGACTTTTCCTCGCTGAACCGGCCCAATATGTGATAAATTTTGGTCCATACTTGAAATTTATGGTTGATACATTCTTTGGTGGCTAGTTGATCTTCCATGACAATGGTTTTGACTCTTATGATTCCATAATCTCATGCTGGTATGATCTATCTTCTCAAAAACATAGCCATGAAGGCCACCAACCAAAACAAGCGGTCCAGATCAGGGATGAATTACCATCCCCATTCACAGAATCGACCCTCATCTAAGACGGATTTGTTGGTTCCTATATTCCTTTGATAATCATTTGATGGACAGGACCTGGGTCTATATACATCAAGATCTAGGACAGTTTGGTGGAAAAAAATCACTAATTCACTAATAGAGGATATATCTTGTTTCGAACAGAGGTCACCATCCTATGAAAGTTTCTCCTCTTGAGAAATGATCATTTTATCTAAAGGGGGAGTTCTCTCCACATCATCCCAAGTGAAAGTAGGGGATATAAACTCATCGTACATTTACCCGAAAATGGGTACCCCTGAAATCAACCAAACATACCTGAGGCTGATGCAAAATCCCCATGGGTAAAATTGAATGTATTGGTGTCTAGACTCCACCTGCTCAAAAGCTATGAGATAAGGTTGCTGGTTTGTTGAGTATATGTCTAGGATACTAGGACGACCTCATATACCCCCATATTTGTTAATTAAACCCATAATTAGTCCTAGATTTTATGGAAAATGATAGGCCACCTCAAATTTATCCAAATGAACCCCCAAATTGATAGTCCAGATTAGAGTACCACCTTGTTGTTCATTAGCTATGGCCCTCTGGGTAATGCCATTGTAATAATGTTTTTCTTCTGGTTTTAGTCATTCCCCTTCCGAATTCTCAGTGGAATTGTTCAAAAAGGACTCGATAGAGGTATCCTTAGGTATTAATCTTCCTATTTATGAGATGATATCCTTAGGGATGGTGTCAATATATATCCAGGTGGTGGGTTCGTTGACCACACATGGCTCTAGGATAGGTGTGATAGACCGGTGAAAAAAATCCATAAATCGACATCCTATTTGAGATCAGATATTTCTTCTGACCTGTAGTTAGTAATATCTATAAATACTGATACAGCTGGGTGATAGGAATTTTTTCTTCGATATAGTTTCCATAGCTTTCAACCTTTCACCGACAACTGAAAGGGGAGAGGTGAAAACGTCATCGACAATAGTGTCATCAGTGACAGCTTTGGGGAGAGCCCTTTGATCCTACAAAACAAAAATACCACATAAAGGTTTAGTACAATTAATATTCTTGGGAATAATAGACAGAAATTAAAAATGGCCAACGAACCCTACCAAACACAAGGATATTCATACTAAAAATAGAGAATGGATCGTGTAATGCATTCTCTATGAATCGATAGTACACAGAATGCCCTGTAAAATGTTGGCCTGCGAAGCTTTGGCCAGCAAGTCGATCGGTTCTTGAAAGGAAAAATCCATATAATGAGCCTCACTATGTGTATATTCAATTTTTATAGTTTTTAGAATTAATTTCTAATTTGGAAATTTGAATTTCAGTTCACCTAATTGAATTTAAGTATCCCGGACAAGCGAGCCGAGTAGAACCATACTATGTGGAAATTAAAAATTACATTTTAAAATTCCATAGTTTGGTTGGTAGATTCAATATTTAGTTTATGGTCTAGGAAACTGTGAATAGTTCCCAGTTCTTGAAATGAAGGCTGTTGTTTGTAGAAGAGGAATTTTGTAAAGGAGATAGTACACTTAAGCATGGGAGGCCAAGAGCTCTTTATGGAGCACTTTTTTCCGGGAATCCTGGTAAAAGACAAATGACCTTGGACCCTATATATCAGTGTGGTCACACAATGGGTCCACCTTTCTACTACAAAAAATATTAGTTTGGGATAGTTTTCTACATCGGAATAGCCTGCTCTTCATTCAAAATAGGCCCCATTCTAATGGGGGAATTTTTAGGGTCCCAAAAAATCCGTAATGGGAAATCAAATACCCCTATGAAATTGACGAGGGAAAGAGACTCATGTGGGGAAGGAAATTAGAGGAAAAGACTCAAAGAATACAATGTGGAAAAGGACCCAAAATAAACTATGTACTAGTAACCAGGAATGGTCTCCAGAAGTTACAGACTGCAAACCAAGCGGTACGCGGATGGAACTTAATTCCCTAGCCCACGAATCATTGGCCACCAAACCAGGATGTTCATAAAATAAATAGGGAACAACACTGGTCAATGATGAACCATGTCACTGGAAGAATGGAGGTGGAGAAATTCTAACTATTGACTATATCGTTGGTCAAAATAAATGGAGAATTAAGTCCTCACACACCATCTCCACAGACTGAGCTGTTCCTAGAAGATGAAAGGCCGGTAGTATCCCATGAACTATGTCTTTTTTGGGATTGAGGTGGTGATTTTCCCCACCAAGAACCAAAACACTGTAAATATCAGTTTATTGAGTCATCCATGGGTTGGATGATCCCTTCATGGGATTTTGGAAAAGTTTCCATTTGTCCCATAGATATAGGCTCCTCAATACTATATAAAAGGAACCTAATGGGATCTTGGGAAAAGATTAGATTTTTGGGGGGAAATCATGGAATTCAGGGAAGGATGAATTTGAAGGTAAACAAATGACAAAGTGTGGGACCCCAAAAGGTTTCCAATAGGTATAAACATGCCGCGAACAATAAAATTAAGAATGTATAATAATATGGGAAAACTGCGAACCTAAAAGGAAAACTGTGAACCACACTCCCTTGGTGGATGATGTTCCCACGAACAATAAGACCAATTCCCCTTCTTCAAACTGACGTACTGCATAGCCCATCTCTATAAGGATGAAACCCAACCTGGAATGGCATTCATCTACATGGAGGGACTCTAGTGTTTCATACCATCATGGTATTTGGACAAAACCCGAGGCTACGTGCCATCCCTGTACGTGGACAAAATCTAGTTCTGTGTACCCCACCAGTACGCAGAGGGTGTCCATGTCTTCATACCACCCTAGTATGAGGACGACATCCAGGTCTTTGTACCACCCCCGTACATATACGATCGTTCCACCCACATAGAGAAAAGCTATGTGTAGGGTACCCTGACCCTCATGAACAAGTGGTACACGGAGTAGTGTTCCTTCATGCTTTCCACCTTTCGGTGCAAATCATGACCTTCCACTTCCATCCCATCTTCTAAATCCTCTCCACAAACCAGTCTATTGGAATCAAGAAAAGGCCTCTTCCTAAGTCTCATGTCCCGTATGAACAGACCATCAGGTGCATCAACATGCCATTCTGAGTCTACATACCCATGGTAATTGGAGTCATGAAGTTAATCCACGAATTGGTATGAACCCTAGGAATGTTCTTATGTTTACATTCTCATGGTAACCTAGAGTCCAAACGTGGGATAAAAATATAGACCTCCCCATTCTATGGATAACGGTAAATCACTTGATTTTATATTCAATAATGGATATTGATAAATCAATGGAATTACACTTTATTTTCCTTTGAGGAGTGGAAAACATCTTCCCCTTTCCCGAAACCTATTTTAGGGCATCACTCCTAGTGTAAGACGCTAGACTTTCTGGACGGACCGATTGACCATCACTTTCATTTCACATTGAAGGGTTTATTAATCTACACCATCTTCCACCTTCTACCCAAAATCTTCCATCGTGCGCACCTCCTTTTCCATCAAGGGAGAAGGGAAAGTGTGTGGCTTGTCTGATATGCCACTTCATGTTGTTTCTCACAATGATCCTGACTCATATGGGATTAGATTCCAATGACGATACGACATTCACAAAACTCAGTAATGAACAATGAGAACTCTGATTCCTACTCTATCTTGGATATATATGATGCTTGTCTAAAGACCCAATCTCAAATGATCAACTCCCATGCACAATCCCCAATCATATTCCATCTCTCATGATATAGGGGAACTCTGATTTCCAACAAAACTAAGATATATAGGAATCCTTTATCTAGGCCCTGAGATCTATATAATCTCATACATGAAATGTGAGATAATGCCCCTTCAAGTGGGATGATTCTACAAGTAAGCCCCACCACAAATGAACTTTGAAAGTTCTGATTCCTAATCAAGCTAAGATATGTAGGGTGCATGTCTAAAGGTCTGTGATCATGAAATATTATCCTTAAAATGTGGTCCCAACAAGAAATTCCCCACGACTCATGATGGAATCCTTCTTAAGTATAATCCCTGACATGACTCTTCATTGAAAGGCCTCCTCTATAGTGCAAGGCCCAACCATGTCTTCGCAAAGGGGTAGCTATCAAGCATAAGTCTCATATCAAGAACTGTGAGAACTTTGATTCCTAAATAACTGGTATATGTATAAACCTCCATGAGGTCCAAAACCTTCATCAAAATTACCATAGTATTCTCTACGCCACATCACTAGTAGGTTCATATTCACCCAGGAGACCGACCCCTACCAAGGAATCCTTGGCCACCTCAGCATATGCCCTTTATTGGATCTTGAATAGGAACCCTTTTCCTAGACTTCCTTACTCCATGGTGCTAAAATTCAAGGATGGGTCCTCATCACATGACCTTAAATGGTGATGCTTCAAGATAAGTGGCATCAAACTACATGGTATCTTATTCCTCTCTTGACGATGTGTAAGAATCCCATCTCATGGGTTCAATCTGGACATCAAAGCAACTTCCGTCCTCCCTGGATGATGATAAACTCCAAAGAGCCTCATCATAGAGCTTACACTAGCGTTGTCTTAGCAGTTTATAATACATGCACATCCATGATTGATCTTGCAACTCAGGGGTAATCTCTGGAAACACTCGGTAGGAATGAACCAAGGGTTAACAAACATATGAACATTTCTTAAATCTATAAAAGAGTCAGAGAGTATGCAATAAGTCCCCCCAAAATGGTGTGATAATCTCGACCTCCCATACTTTCGACCAAAAAAGTCCTATAGGTTAGTTTTCTAAATCATCATATAGTGAGCACCATACTTTGGAAAGTAGGTCCTTGAATCATGGATACCAGGGCCATTGGGTGTTTTTGGTTCCATGAATAAACCCATCTAAGACCATCAGAGGACATTGTACCTGATGCGAACAAATTGCACATATTCTCAACCCCCTCCAATCGCCCACCTAGACCATTCAACTATGGGACCTCCGTCATTATATAAAAAATACACACTACCCAGCCTCGATACAAACGTCTTGCCCACCAAAATGGGTCATGACGTGAATCGTGTGTTTGTCATGGTGTGGCCCGAGTCGGGATGAAACAAACCATAAAACACCTAAAACCCCTAGAAAACCCTAAACCCTTAAAAATCTTTAAAACCCCAAAAGGGATTAGAACCCAAAGACTCAAAATACCATCAAAACACCCTAAAGTCCCCCAAACACCATACAACTATAAAACCCCTAAAGCTCACTAAAAACCTAAAAGACCATGAAATACACTAAAAATATTAAATGGATATAAAACCCCAAAAAACCCTAAAGGACCCTAAAAACCCTAAAATCCCTAAAAATTGTAAAGGATCCTAAATAACCCTGAAAGACCCTAAAACCCATAAATGACCCTAAAATCCATCACGGATCTTAAAAACCCTAAAACCTAAAGGATCTTAAAAAACCTAAGGACCCCTAAACCCCTTAAAAATACTATATGAAACAAAAAATCTAACAAAATAAACAACATAAAAAACCATAACCCTTCCCCCAAAACCTAAAAGTCCCTAGAAAACCCTAAAAACCCCAAGTGGCTCTAAAACCCCAAGTGAGACCCTAAACCATTAAACCCAAAAAACCATAGAAACTATAAAATATAATTAAAACCCAAAAAACACATAAAACATTAAACCCCTAGAAAACCTAAATTCTTAAAAACCCTACAAAACCTTAAAAACACTAAAAACCCATTAAACCCTAAGTATCCCTAAAGCCCCTAAAACATAAGAAAACCATAAACACCCAGAAAACTCTAAAAAACTATAAACCCATAAAATCTATAAAAAATATAAAACTCTTTAAAATCATTTAAAACCCCAATAAACCCTAAAATCGAAAATGACACTAAAACCCCTAAAAAATCTAAAGGACCCTAAAAACCCAAAATGACCCAAAAACCCTAAAAAACCCCAAATGGATCTAAAACATTAAAATTACTTAAAATAACATAAATCCCCTAAAAACACCTAACCCCCTAAGACCCCTAAAAGGCCCTAAAACCTCCCAAAATATTAAACAACCATAAAAACCCTAATAATACTACATGAACCTAAATAAACCATAAAAACCCAAAAGAACTCTCAAACCCCTTAAATACCCTGAAACACCCTAAAACCCCATAAATCCCTTAAAGGCCCTAAAAACTCTAAAAAATATAAAACACTAAAAATACTAAAGACCTCTAAAACACTAAAAACCCTAAACAACTAAAAAACTGAACACCCCCTAAAAACCCTAAAAACCTAAAAATGACTAAAATCACTAAAGACCATAAAAACATTAAAAATCACTAGAACCCTAAGAACCCAAAACACCTAGAATATATAAAAAACCCTAATACCATAAAAACCCCATAAAACCATAAAAAGACCATAAAACCATAAAAAACCTTTAAATATCATAAAAACCATTAATGCCCCAAAATCATGAAAAAACCATAAAAATGCTAAAAATACATAAAACATTTCAAAAAACTAAAAGATAAAAAACCATGAACCGCTAAAAACTATTAAGACCATAAAAACACTAAAAACCCTACAACAGAACTAAAAGACTGAAAACCCCTTTAAATATTAAAATACCCCAAAAATTTAAAAATTTCCCTAGAAGGCACAAAAAATTTAAAAAACCTAAAAATAAAATTAAAATTCTATAAAACCCATAAAATATTCTAAAACCCTTAAACACGTAAAATGTATAAAAACCATAAAACCCCTAAAATCCATAAAAACCAAAAAATACTAAAAACCATAAACCCCTATAACCATAAATACACTAAAGCCCAAAAAAATAATGAGAAAGACAAAGAAACCCTAAAACCACTAAAAATTTTCAAACACTCCCAAACCCTTAAAACAGTAAAAAACCATAAAACCCTAAAAACGAAAAACACTAAAAAACCCTAAAAACCATAAAACCCTAAAACAACCCTGAACTTCTAAAAAAACAGAAACCCCCTGATACTCAAAAAAAAAACCTTTAACAACACAAAATATCCTTATTTTCCCAAATAACCGGAGACACCTTAAAATCTCTAGAAACCCCTAAAATCCCAATAAACTCAAAACCCCTAAAAACACTAAAAACATTAAAAAATACTAAAAAACTCGAAAACCATAAGAAACCTAAAAAACCTTAAAAAACACTAAATCCCAAAAATTCTAAAAAACCTAAAATCCAATAAAACCACTTAAAATCTGGTAAAAATAAAAAAAATCTTTAAAACCCTAACAAACCCTAAAAACCAATAAAACCCTAAAACTCTTAAATACCCAAAAATTCCCTAAAAACCCTAAAACCCCAAAAAATAATAAAAAAAATCTATACAGTTCAAAAAAACATGAAAACCCCTAAAACCCCTAAATTTCCCAAAAACACTAAAACCCTAAAACCATAAAAATCAATTGAAAACCCTAAAACCCCTAAAATCCCTAAAAAGAATAAAAAATAATTTTACCCCCACCGAAAACCCCAAAACCATCTAAAAACATCAAAAAAATCTAACAACCCTTTTAAAACAAATAAACCAAAAAACAAGTAAATACCCCAAAACCTCAAAAACCCCATAAATCCCAAAACCCCCTAAAATCCTAGAAAAACCTAAAACCCCCAATGGCCCTAAAAACCAAAAAATCTAAAAACCCAATGAAACTAAAAACACTAAAAAACCTATCGAAACATAAAACACCCAAAAGACCATAAAACCCCTAAAACCATTAAAACTATAAAAAAACTATTAAACCCTAAATATCCCAAAAAAATCGATAAAATTCTTTAATATCCCCAAATTCTCTAATCCCACTAAAAACCTAGAAAACTATAAAACCAGTTATAACAAAAAACATCCCTAAAAACACATAAAACCATTAAAATCCCAAAAGACCCTAAAAATAAATAAAAAAACTAAATTTCCTTTAAAAACTATACAACACCAAAAAAATATAAAATACCCCAAAATACCGTAAAATCATATAAGAACCATAAAGACCCTAAACCATTCTAAAAATTCTAAAACCTATTAAACCCTAGAAATATAAAAGAATAAAAAATAGTAAAAAACTGAAAAAACTTTAAAATCACTAAACATCCTAATATAAAAAACCGCCTAAAACACATAATAAATATTAAAAACATAATAACCCTTACACGATGCTAAAAATACTAAAAAAAATATGAAATTCCAGAAACCTTAAAAACCCAAAATACCTAAAATCCCTAAAAATAATTAAAATCTCTAATATTATAAAAACACAAAGTTTCCTTAAATGCCCAAAGAATATTCTACAAACTCTTAAAAAATAAAAAAAATGAGTAATAAAACCCTAAAATCACTAAAACCCCTAAAATCCCATAAACACCATAAAAACTCTAAAAAACACTTAAAAACATAAAAGTCATAAAATTCCTAAAAAACACTACAAACTATAAAAATACATAAAACCCCTGAAAAACATTTAAAATACAAAAATATCCATAAAACACTAAAAAACTTAATCCTTCAAAAAACTAAAAACTCAAAAAACCCTAAACACCCATAGAAGCATGGTAAATATTAAAAATCCTTAAAATAAACTAAAAACTATAAAACCTGTAAAAACCACTGAAAACCCTAAATAATCCCTAAAACCAAGAAAAACCCATAAAAACTAAAAAACCCAAAAACCACTAAAAACACTAAAAATCCATTAATACAAAAAAGACCATATAAGTACATAAAATACCCTAAAGGACATTAAAAATTATAAAAAACCTTAAAACCCATAAAAATCGTTAAATCCCCTAAAATACCTTAAATACATAATAACATTTTCAAAACCCTAAAAACTATAAAAGAGACGAAAGCTCTAATTTTTCTTCTAAAATTACTAAAACCCAAAAAACTCTTAAAAATAAATAAGAAACCCCTAAAACCAATAATGTGTAAAAACCCAAAAAACTGAATAACCCCAAAAAAACAAAAAATCAAAAAATCCCTATAAAACCCATGGGATACCCTAAAAACATAAGAAATCAATAAAACCCCTCAAAACCCATAAATTCTTGAAAAAATATTGAAAAGAAGAAAAACCCTAAAAACCATGAAAACCCATGAAAAACATAGAAATACTCTATTTATAAAAGAGGAAACATGAATTGGTCTCCCAATTAATTCCCTATATTAATTTTATTAAACTAAAGTGTTATAATTCTAATAATAGGTGTAAATACCTTACACGAACAGGGGATTGAGGGGAATAAAATACAAGATTTCAAGAAAAAAACAAATGTTTGGATTGCATAAGAAATGTCCAAGGCATCCTTTCATTAAAAAATCAAAGACTTCCTCCATGATGGGAAGTGGTAGCACAACACAATCAATATGACTTTTTCATTTTGAGGTGAGAGCTCCCTTGTAGGCGACATATCAAAGCATAAACCAAATTAAATGGGTACCTGCAACTCCTGTGGAAGGTATCTAACAAAATCCTATATGTGATCCTTAAACCCACTTCTAAACAACACATTAGATTCATGGAAAAATAAATTAACATCAATAATGTGTAAGGTCCTACTCTTGATCATATAATAAATCTAGCTTGGAGTACCAGATACAACATGAACACCATATTCCTACCTCCTATATCCTCACAAACACTTTTTATACTGACTAATCCATGAACCTGGATGTTTATGAACTCAACAAAGAGTAATACTAAATAGAAGCAGTCACCAGCATAATGAAACTGTGTTATCTTACCCCAAATATATTAGGCTTGAACCAATATATAAAAGTAACTCATTATAACCATAATTGTAGTCCAAAGAGAAGATTGAAGAACCAGAAATCCACTACCTGAGAAATATCCTCTTATACATCAATAGAAAATTGATAAATCCAAAGCATAGAAAATATTAAATCACTAGAAAATATCCCCTAGGTAGAGCATAAACCAAGTGAAGTTATTGAAGAAAATACCTTAGGTGAAATCCAGAAAAAAATCAGATCCTCTTCAAGAGAAGGAACCAAAAAACACTGAAACTATAATGATCAAAAATCTCACTAGGAAAAAACCAACACTAAATCTTAGGCAAGAAAATCATTCCCAAGTAATGTATTTAATGTTAAAGTAAGGGTTTTTAACATTGATTCAGCATCCGAATAAACATATATTTTATGATTTCAAGGTATTTCTCAGAAGTGATTCCTCCATCATAATGCTTATGGAAAGTGATGGTATCTTGTTCATACATCTATACCTTAGAATCTTCCCCCCACAGGCTCATTATTCACATAATAATATTTGTACAGAATGTCATTTTTTCATTCATTATCTTCCTCCTATGAGCCAAATATTACAATCAGTTGATCATTCACCATTGGATGTGTTGGGGGGTCAATGTTTTCCATCCTAGAAGCATCTAAGGATCTAGTAAAAATTGTTATTTCAAGTTGAAATTATGCTCTCCACTTCCTTTTTATTCTTGGATTTGGGGTGACAAATCTATTATCATCAACCATTGGGTTTTCCATTCCTAGTACTTGATTTTAATTAGGCATCATCAATTTTAATAGTTTGATCATCGTCCTCCTGTGAAGACTCACTAGAATTAGAGAGGTCGCCTAGTGCTTCTCTCTTGAAACATGATTTTAAATATGAATCTCTTGATCCTCCACCGAGGTGGGAGGGACAATGACGGATTTTGTAGTAGTAAGAAAAGCGTCAACAAAACCTGCATGCCCGTTATTTTCAATAGAATGTTTTGTAGGTTATAAGGGCTTATCATTATCAACCAAAATATCCTTATTCACATAATTTTTCCTCTAGCAGGTTCCATTAAGATAGAGGGACCAACATAATCTGTGTGACTAAAAGTACTCGCATCCAGGATAATTTTTTTTGTGCATTTACAACACAAGTTATATTCCCAACCTTAGGATGAGCAGTCTTATAGTTAAATTCTTTCATAACGTGTCCTATATTAAGACACAAATGAAAATAATTGGGTAATTTTTTATATAAACATCCCTAATGACTCCATAATCACTATTATGAATCAATATATTCGAAGGAAGATTATCAGAAACCGAAAATTTCCATGAAAATTCCAGTAACTTGTTGTCTTGAGAGATTCCTTGTCCCTGAATATATTTTCAATTGCTTTCCTATTATCATGGAAATCAGTAACATCGTAGATTTCTTAAAAAAGTTTAGTGGTAGCCTAGGGATGCCTATCCAAATAGAAACAATGCGAGATTCAATGTAGGGTTTGAAATTTGGGGATCATTTAATTACTCTCAAAGAACAACCCCCAAAAAACCACGAACGTATCATCCAAAGATTGTTATAATAATCCTCAGAATAAAGGTGAAAAACTACATTGAAAGAGTTCAATAGACCAATATGAAAACCTGAAAAACCAATGTCTTCAAGATAATATCTTTGGAATCTCAATGATGATCGAAATTTAGAAAAACTCCCAATAATAACAAATTTTATGTCTAATGCAAGAAGGATTACCTCATGTTTTGATAAAGAAATTTTCGGTTGTCTATGGTGACGAAAACGTTTTGGTATGACACAATGATCAAGGACCACGACAACATTTTCATAGGGCTAGGTGTTCTCGAAAGCACTTCTAACAACCACATCAGTGAAGGAATGTGAAACTAAGGGAAGGATTCTCACTTGTTCTCCCATAGTTGGGTCCATCCAACATTCTTCACATATATAAGAAGACCTTATAGACCCAAGAAATCTTAAAATCCTCAAAAATCATAAAACCCCTAAAAACCTAAAACTAAAACAACCCAAAAAACACTGAAAATAATTTAAAACCAAAGAATCTAAACCCCTAAAAACTCTAAAAACCCTAAAACCCAAAAAAATCGTAAACACCCTAAAAGTAGTAAAACCCCCTAAAAAAAATAAAATTCCCTTAAGCACCATCAAAAACCAAAAACAAATAAAACCCCTAAAAGACCCAAAAAACACTAAAACCACTAAGAACCATAGAAATCCAAAAAAACACTAAAAGACCCTAAAAACCCTAAAACTCTAAAATAATCATAAAACACTCTAAAACATTAAAAACCCACAAAATAGTCTTAAAACTCAATAAAACAAAAAACTATAAAATCCCTTATATCCTAGAAAAAAACCTAAAATCCCCTAAAAACCATAAAATCCATATAATAAATGAATGTCCCTAAAAACCTAAAGCCCTTAAAAATCCTAAAACCCCCCAAAACCCTAAAAATCCCTAAAATCCACTAAACCCCCACAAATCCCTTAAATTACCTATAACTCTAAAAGCTCTAAATATCCTAAAACCCCTAAAGACACTAAAATCACTAAAAAACCTAATTACCCTAAACAAATTTAAAATCTCTAAAATCCCTAAACCCATAAATAATATAAAACTATTTTAAAACCCTATAAACTCTATGAACCCAAAACAAATACATGAAGACCCTAAAAAACCATAAACACCTAAAAACAAAAACTCTTAAAGCCCCCTAAAATCCCTAAAAATCTCTAATCTGCAAAAAACAATGAACCCCGAAAGAGACCAAAATGGTTCTAAAACCCTAAAAGAAAATAAAAACCACTAAAAATAGTAAAACCCCAAACCCCAAAAAATACATAAAAACCCAAAACCGCTAAAGACTCTAAAAAACCTATATATCCAAAAAACCCCTAAAACCATAAAAGAACACTAAAATCTACAAAAAATCTATAAGAACCCAAAAATTATTGAAAACTCCTAAACCAAAGAATGAACAAAAAACCATTAAAACCATAAGAAAGTTTTAAACACTAAATACCATAATAACCCAAAACCCCTAAAACCCTAAAACCCCCAAAAAAAATATTAAAAATCATAAAACCCCTTAAACACATAAAAATACTGAAAAACAAAAAATCCCTTAATGGAGCCTAAAAAATTACCCTCAAATGCCTAAAGTCCCTAAAACATTAAAAACCCTAAACCTCCAAAAGATCCAAAAAAACCCTAAAACCCATAAATGATAATAAAACCCAAAAAACCATAAAAGAAACCTAAAAGACAATAAAACCGTAAAAAAGTTTAAAACCCATAAAAACCCTAAAAAGACCTAAAACCCTCTAAAATCACTAAAGTCATAAAAAAACCATTAAAATTATTTAAAACACTAAAACCCTAAAAACTGTAAAAACCCTAAACAACATTAAAATCCCCAAAACCCAAAAACCATTAAACCACCTTAAAACCTTAAAAACCAAAACCCCTAAAAACCCAAGAAACCACTTAAAGAACCTAATAGAAATAAAAACCTATAAACACTCTAAAACCCATGAAAACCATTTAAGACTAGAAAAATCACTAAAACCATACAATAAACTAAAAACCCTAAAGGACCCTAAACTCCCTAAAAATTTCCTACACAACCTCAAAATCATAAAAACCATCATGATCTGTAAAAACCATAAAACCCCATATAACTCAAAAAATACTAAATTCTCTAAATCATCCAAAAAACCCCCTAAAATTCTAGAGGACTTAAAACCCCAAAAATCCCTAAATGACCCTAAAACCCCCTAAAAACTCATTGAAGACTATATGTCCCTAATGAAATTATTAAAACCCTAAAACCCACTTAAAACAGTATATGACCCTAGAAAATTCAAAATGTCTCAAGAAACCCTAAAAAACAATGAAACCTTAAAAAATTTAAAAAATCTGAAAACCCCTAAAAGACCCTAAAAAACTAGAAACGTTAAAACACCCTAAAAACAATAAAAGAACTAAAACCTCTAAATGAAATTAAAAAAAATATTACTGTAAACCCCATAAAAACACTAAAAATCACTAAAAACCAAATTAATCCAGAAAAACCTAAAAACCACAAAATATAAAAAACCTAAAAACACTAAAAATGCATAAAATCCAAAAAACTACAAAAAACCTGAAAACACTAAAAAAACATAAAAAACCTAAAACCAATAAAGGACCCTAAAACCCCAAAAAACATAAAAGATCCTAAAACCCCAAAAGTACCTAAAATTCAATAAAATCATTAAAATATCCTAAAAACCCATAAAAATCATACAAATCCCTAAAAGACCCTAAACCCCTAAAAACCATAAAACCCCATAAATACTAGAAAACCTTCTAAAACCCGAAAAGAGACCCCAAATAACACTAAAATCCTTAATAACCAAAATGACACTAAATTAATTTATAAATACCATAAACAACCAAAAAAATTAGACGACCTAAAATCCTAGGAAGAACCTAAAAAATCAAAATAAAAAACCTAAATATGATAAAAAACCCTAAAACCCACATAAAATCCTAAAACCCTTAAATCCATGAAAAACCATATGACCCCCCTAAAATCCCAAAACCAAACCCCAAAAAAACTAAAATAAATACTAACCCCAAAAAACCCAAAAAATTATAAAACTTCAAAAAACAATTATAAACAAAAAAAACTCAACAAACCATAAATCCCTAAAACCCTAAATACCACAAAAACCAAAAAACATAAAAACCTCTAAACTCCTAAAATATGGTAAATTTTCCTATAACCCTAAAACACCCTAAAAACAATAAAAATACCAAAACCCGCAAAAAACATAAACAAATCTAAAACCCTAAAAATCTAAATCTTGAAAAAGGTACCTAAAGATATTAAAAATGGTAATCTCCATACCCCCCCCCCCCAAATCCCTAAAAACCCAGAAAACTAACCCTAAATTGGAAAAAACACCCAATACCCAAAAAAGTAATATAACACTCCTAAAACACCCTAATAAACTAAAAACCCATAAAACCCCCAAAACCCCAAAAAACCTAAAGACAGCTAAAACCATTAAAAACCCTAAACCACAATAAAATCGCCTAAACATCCTAAAACCTTAAAAACATTAATACCTAAACAAACTAAAAATACCTAAAAACCCCAAATAATAAAAAAAACACAAAACCCATAAAACCTAAAAAACCAAATCCCAAAAAATTTACACCTCATAAACCCCTTAAAATCTATTACAAATCCTAAAAACTATTAAGAGCAAAAAAAACTCTAAAAACCCTACAGACAATAAAAACCCAAAAACCCCAACACCCAAAAAAATATAAGAAAGTCCTAACCCCCTCCCAGAAAGACCATAAAAAATACTAAAAACACCCAAAAGCAAAAAACCATAAAAATCATTCAAAAATATAAAAACCCTTATAAACCAAAAAATTGAATAAACCCTTAAAACCCTACAAAACCCTATAAAATTAAAAAATTCCTACACCTCCCCCAACCCCTAAAACCAATAAATAACCCTTAAGATACAAAAAACCCATTAAAACCCAAAAAACCATAAACCCTAGAATCCCCAAAAACACAAAATACCCAAATAAACCTTAAAAAACTAAAAACAATACAACACTAAAATGAAAAAAAATCCCAAAAACCCATGATATTCCCAAAAATCCCTAAAAACCATAATACCCAAAAAAACCTAAAAAATGCTAAAGACCCTAAAATCACTAAAAACCCTAAAAAAGACACTAATAACCCAAAAAACCCCAAACCCCCTAAAATCCATTAAAATTTTAAAACCTTTAAAAACACTAAAAATAATAAAAACCATAAAAAATTTAAAAAAACAAAAAATTCATAAAATCCCTAAAAACGCCTAAGAAAACTCTAAGATACCCCTAAAACTCCCTATAATACTTGAAATGCCCATAAAATATCATATGAAACCATAATACACCCTAAAACCCTAAAATTCCTCATAAATACCCTGATGTCCCGAAACCCCATAAAAACATAAAATCCATAAAGAACCCTAAAACCCATTAAACACATAACAAGCCCTTAAAAATTCAAGAAACCCTAAAAACCATACAAAACCCTTCAAAACCCTAAAAATATTAAAATAATTTAAAACTATAAATGCCCTAAAAACTGAAAAATATTAAAACCCAAGAAAAGACTAAAACCCCTTTAAACCCTTAAAGACCCTGAAACCCAAAACTGACACTATAACCCATAAAAATCCAAATAACCAAGAAACCCCTACAACTCAATGACAATTCTGATACCACTAAACCCCTTTTCAAACCCCAATACCTTTAAACCCCTAAACCCTAATATATTTGGGAACCATAAAACCCAAAAAAGAACCTACGACCCCTAGAAAACCCAATAAAACCACAAGAATATGTTAAAATACATAAGACCCCCAAGGCCCTCAAACCTTAATCACCCTAAAAAACACCATAAAACCCATAAAAACCTTTCAAACACCTAAAAACCCTATATACTCTTAAAATCCCTAAAAAACATCAAATCCTTAAAAACTAACACAACCCCTAAAAACACTAAAACCCTAAAAATATAAAAAACCCATTAAAAACTAAAGACCACTAAATATTTCTAAACCCCTAATAAAATCCTGTAAAATTCCTAAGAAAACACTAAAAACCGTAAAACCATAAAAACCCCCAAAAATGACCTAAAACACAAAACATCCCTAAAAAACTCATAAATGCACTAAAATACATTAAAATCTATAAAACCCCCAAAAAACTAAAACCCTAAAAATGTTTAAACACCATAAAAACATTAAAAACTCTAAAAACCATAAAACACTTACAAACACTAAAACCCCTAACACCCTAAAATCTCTAATCCCCCCCAAACCCAAATATGCTAAAAACACTAAAACATGTATAAAACACTACAATAGTCTTAAAACCCTTTGAAACAACCTACACCCCCCCCACACACATGAGAAAACTGTAAACCCCTTAGAAACCAAAAACCCAAAAAATATATCTAAAACCATAAAACCCATAAAACAACTAAAAATCATAAAATAAAATTAAAAACCTAAAAAATAAAAAATTAGGAATACATTAAAACCACTAAAACTGTAAAAAACACTAAAATCACTAAAAATACCTAAAAAAAACCTTAGACCCTAAAAACATAAAAACCTTAAAAAGTTTAAATCAAAAAACATTTGAATACCCTAAAACCTTAAAAACAAAAAATACCCTTAAAACCATGGAAAAGGAAAAAAACCCCACTAATTCCCCTAGAAAAAACTAGAAAAAATATAAAAAATTTAAAGTCTCTAGACCACAAAAACTCGTAAAAATTCCCTTAAAATGCTGAAAACTCCTAAAAACAATTTAAATTACCTAGGAAACTCTAAAACCCATAAGATATCTAAAATCACCTAAAAATTTAAAAAAAATTAAATTCAAAAACCAAAAAACCTAACAAATCCTAAAACACATTTAAACCCTTAAAAGGACCCCACTTACCCATTAGAGACCCCTGAAAACCCTCAAACCCCTCAAACCCAAAAAAACATAAAATTCTCTAAAAACGCTAAAAAACCCAAAAATCAATAAAAACACTTCACCCCCAACCCAAAAATCTTAAAACCCCTAATAAATCAAGAAAAACCATAAAAATTGTAAAAAAACATAAAATCTCTAAAAAAATTAAAATCATAAAAAACCATAAAACCCTAAAAAGACTAAAAATATTAAGAAACCCTAAAAACCCATCAACCCTAAAAATGCTTAAAACCCCCTAAAACCCAAAAAACTCAAAAAACCACTAAAAACACTAAATACCCCTAAATACTCTGAAATACACAAAAAATATAAAAGGTAATAAAAATCCTAAAAAACTAAAAAAATCCTAAAGCCCCTAACATTCCCTAAAAATCATAATACTTTTTAAAAACACATAATAAATAAAACACACTAAAACCCATATAAACCCTAAAAACACACTAAAACTGCCTAAAAATCCTAAATTTCCATAAAAAACTAAAAACCCCAATGTTATCTTAAATCAATAAAAACCCTAAAGGACCCTAAATACCTTAATAAAACTAAAACCCCTAAAAGACCCTAAAAACCACTAAAAACCTATGGGACCATGAAAACACTAAACAACTCTAAACAACTGTTAAACCTATAGAAACCCTAAAAATCATAAAACTCCAAAATCTTGAAAAGCTATAAAGGCCCTAAAACAACTAAAAATAATCAAAGACCCTTAAAATCTTAAATCCCATTAAAAATCCTAAAATCCCATAAAAACCCTAAAAGACCCTAAAAACTCATAAAACCCATAAAAGTCCAAAAAACCACTCAAATCATTAAAATCACCTAAAATATCATAAAATCCTAAAAGGCCAAAAAATCCCTAAAACCCATAAAACCCCATTAAGACCCTAAAACCCTAACAATCCTGAATCCCCCCAAAAACGAAAACACCCCCACAAACACTAAAAAACATTAAAAGGTCAAGAAACCCTAAAATGTAAAAAAAAACATAAAAACCCCAAAGAAAAGTAAAAAACCTGAAAACCTGATAACACTTAAACATATTAAAAACCCAAAATACCCCAAAATACTTAATGAAACTCAAAAATACTAATGGAACCAAAAGGACCCTAAAAACATAGAGAATCATAAAACCTCTAAGAAAATGAAAGAACATAAAATCCCTAAAATCCATAAAAACCCTAAATTACCTAAACCACAATGAGACCCTAAAATCTCTAAACAACCCTAATGCCACAAAAGAACCTTAAAACACCCAAAACCTAATAAAATCTACAAAATTAGAAAAAAGTAGTAAAAACTATAAATACCTAAATACATTAAAATATCCTAGAAATATTAAGATCCCAAAAACCATAAAATCCCTAAAAGACCGTAAGAAAACCTAAAAATCATAAAAATAATAAAAACCACCAAAGACAAAATACACAAAAAAACTCTAAAACCCCTAAAAGTGGATTATAAACCATGAACAACATAAAACTCCATTAAGGATTTAAAAACCCTAAAAACCCCTAAAAACCCAAAAAACCAAAAAAAAACCCTAAAACACTAAAACTGTAAAAAACTATAAAAACCATAAAATCCCTGAAAACCATAAAAGCCACTAAACCACCTAAAATCTTAAAAAACTTAAAACAAAAAACCCCACTAAACCCCCAACCTTTTCTACTTTTTTCGTTACTTTTAATAAATTTTGTGGGGCTAGGAATAGCCTGGCCCTTCGCCTTCCTTCTCTAAAACACCCAAACATCCTAAACCCTTAAAGAATCCCTTTAAAACCTTAAAACCCATAAACCTTGAAATTTATTTATAATACATTAAAACCCTAAAACACCATAAAAACCCTTAAAACCCAGAAAAACCCCAAAAATAATAAAATAAACCTAAAACACATATAGAACATAAAACCATTAAAAATCTAAAAAACCCTAATACACTAAAAATCATAAAAAGAGTAAAAATACATTAGAAACCCAAAAAAAACACTAAACCCCATAATAACCATAAAACGAAAAACCCTTAAACCCCTAAAACCCTTGAAACATAAAAACTAGAAATCTTCTAAAAATCATAAAACCTATTAAAACTCTAAGACCCCCAAGAAACCGTAAAAACACCCCAAAACCCATAAAGGTCCCTAAGAACCCTAAAACCAAAAAAATGAAAAATCCATAAAAACCCTAACCCTTAAATCCCTAAATTTCATAAAAAATACCTTCAGGAACTAAAAAACCTAAACCCTATAAAATACCCTAACAAACCCTAAAAGAAAAAATACCCTAAAAACCATAAAATATCCAAAAAATTACTAAATTCTAGAAAATCCCCTAAAAGACCATAAAATACTCTAACACACTAAAACACTCTAAAAACCTAAAAAAATAAATGAACAAAAAAACCATAAACACCTAAACAAAGAAAAAACCTTAAAACCCATAAAGGACCCTAAATACCCAAGAACCCCAAAAGATCTCAGAAAACACTAAAACCCTAAAAGACACCAAAATCCCTAAAACCATTTAAAAACCCATACACCACCTAAAATATATAAATGAATATTGAAGACCCTAAAAAACCCAAACGAACCTAAAAACTATAAAATACTATGAAAAACCAAAAAAAACTACCCCCCCCCCAAGAAAAACCTTAAAACCCCATAAAAAGCATACAACACCCTAAAATTCCAAAGAAAAAACATTAAGAACTCTAAAAACCCAAAAAAAATATAAGAAACCATAAAATCCATAACCCCCCCTAAAACCTATAAAACCCTAAAAAACAATCAAATTAATAAAAAAATCCATAAACCCCCCAAAGAACCTAAAATCCATAAAGGACCCCCAAAATCCCACAAACCCCTAAAGGACCCTAAAACATTAAAAATCATAGTGGAACCCAAAAGGTCTAAAATCCCCTAATGAACCCCTAAAACCCCTCAAAAACTTGAAAATCCATAAAATACATAAAATACGAAAAAACCATACAGGACCCTAAAAACCCTAAAATTCTTAAAGGAAATGAAAGAGCCCCAAAAATCCTAAAAGACCTTGAAAACCATAAAACCCCCCAAAACTTAAAAATATCCAAAAAACACAAAAAATGCACCAAAATATCATAAAACACCATAAAAATTTTAATGATCTTAAATTTTTTTAAAACCCATAGAAACCCTAAAAGACCCTAAAACACTGAAAACCAGATAAAGAAAATTAAAAAATAGGAAGATGCCAAACACTCTAAAAACCATCAAAACCCTCTTTTAAAAACCAGGATAACCCATAAACAACTAAAATACATATAAAAAGTCATAAGAATCCTAAAACCTCTAAAAATAATAAGAAATACTAATGACCCAAAAAACCATACAAAACCCTTAAAAATATAAGAAACTATAAAACCCTACAAACTACAAAAAAAGTCCTTAAAACCACATAAAACCCTCAAAAACCATAAAAATATTAAAAAACTCAAAAAACACCAAAACCATAGTTAAAACCATAAAACACCTAAAACCTTAAACCCCATAAATAACATAAAATTCAGAAAACCCCCCAAAACCCCAAAAAATATTTGAACCCAAAAAATACCTATACCTTTAAATACACTAAAAACTCAAAAATACCTAAAAACAGAAAAATAACTTAAACCATAAAACACTAAAAAACCTAAAAACCTAAATACCATTAAACCTTAAAAAACAAAAACCCATAAAAATCCATCCAAACAGTTAATGAAAAGAAATTCGAAAACCTTAAAAAAACCCATTAAAATGATAAAAACCAAAAAAACCCTGAGATAATCCTAATAAAATCTAATCCTATAAAACACCCTATAAATACTTAAAACCCCTAAAAATTTTAAAACCATTAGAAAACCCAAAAAACATGTAAATAACTAAATATCCCCAAGGGACCCTAAACACCCCTAAAAGACCATAACAACACTTAAACCCCATAAAAGAACCTTGAAAGGGAATCTTGATGAACAAAACCCCTATGATGGCGGTTGTGTATCTGAGTTATCTCTAATAAAGTTTCCCTGTTCAGCCTCCAGATGGATCTCCAGTTCTCCTTAGTGGCGCTGTCTATGGATTTTTGGTTGTTTGGGCAAGGTCTCGGCTAGTCTTTTGGCATGGTGATAGATATGGAAATTCCCGACGGAGATGCGGTGCGAGGATCTGGCGGCATAGAGGGACCAAGTCAACGACGAAGCGGCTCTCCAAGATGGTTCTAGATATATATTTTTGGTGGTTTCCCTGGATCCAAGATGATGATAGGCAAGTGTGATGGGAGTCCTGATGGTTTGGAGGCGCAATGGTCTGGTTCTCTTGGGGTTCGGTGATGCGGTTTCTTCTAGATCCTTTCATAGAAGGGATTTGGTGGGTTTTATGGTTTTTCGATGGTCTAAAGAAGATGCGGAGGGTGATTCATTGGTTTGGTGGTGTCGTTCTTGAACCCCATGTGTGGGTTTTCAGTTTTGCTTATCATCGACTTTCACAGAATCTCTAGGTTTGTGTTTCAGGACCCCCGGCCTTGCCTTGCGTTTCTGTCACATATTTTCTTAAGTTTTGTTGTTTAATGGGTTCTATGCTGGTTATGGATTCGCTGAGTTGTTGAGGCTATCTTGTCTTTGGATAGAAAGGTCAGATTTTGATGCTGATTTCGGTTTATGGTGTTGTTACAAGGCCTTGGGTGGTGTTTACTGTGCGACTTCTAGGTCGTTTGAGGGGAGATCTGGATATGGGTGTAACAATGGAGGTATGGGTGTTGCGGAATGGAAAAAGGCTTGGGAGTTGGTGGTACTATTTTCTGATTATACAGCTGGGTTTGGATTTATGCCCGTTGAATGTCTTTGAGGTTCTAGGAGCTTGAAACAGAGTTTTAGGCTGCTAGTTACTACTTAGTTCAGAACTGCTGAACGAGGTGATGGTTGTTGGAAGATGGTGTCCAGGATTCCAGTTGCTTCTTTGTCGGGATGTGTTGAAGCTGGTGACTATGATTTTGGTGCAGGTGTCCCGATGTGGCTATCGATGGACTTGCATGGGGAGAGGGTACTGGATTAGAGAATCCATGTTGTTAGCTGCTGGTTGTTGCTGTTGGTACTTGGTGAGGGTTGTTGCTCATTTCGATGTGAGGAAGGTGAGACTTATGAATTTGGTGTTGATGGTTCTACTACATGAGGTGGATATTTTTGGTGAGGAGGTGTTGGATGATGGAATTAGAGAGTTTGGATGCTGGTCCTTGATTGGATGTGAGCTGCTGGAAGCTGGTTAATGCTGGATGATGGTGATGGTTGCTGCTTGGCTTTTGTGTGTTTTTTTTGCTTGGTTTTGTTTTTCTTCTTGACTTTTTTGGGTTTCTTTTTTGGGTTTGGGGTGTGTAAGGGTTTTGGGTGCGAGTTGTTTGACCCCTCCCCTACCTTATCTACTGCGTCTGTTTTCTTTTCTAGTAAATTTCGGGAGGCTCCAGAATAACATGACCCTTGCATATTCCTTTCCCATAAAAGAACATAAAAACCCAATAAACCCCTAAAATATCCAGAAGTTTAAAATCTAAAAATGAAGGTCCTTAAAAAAATGCAAAACATAGAATACCTTAAAAACCCTAAAACACTAAATAACCTGTAAAAGTTATAAAAGATCCCTAAAAACATTAAAACATCTAGAAAACCCATAAAATGTTAAAATACGTAAAATAAACGAAAATCCAAAAGACCATAAAAATTATGAATAAAAAACTAAAAACCTTATAACTACTAAAACCCTAAAAGTCCCCCAAAACCCTTAAAACTATAAAGCCCTAAAAAATATCTAAAAACCCCAAAATTCCAAATATTCATAAAAATATCTAAATCGTCTAAATACAATAAAAACATATGAAAAACCTAAAAACCCTAAAAACCTTATGTAATGCATATAAATCCTAAGAAGCCTAAAATAATAAAAACCCTTAAATCCCCTAAAAAACTATGAAAAAAACTATAAAACCATAACAAAACCATAAAAACCCTAAAACCCTTAAAACCCTTAAAAACATAAGAACCCTTAAAAATACTAAGAACTTTAAAAAAATCCTAAAACCACCAAAACCACCATAAAACCATCAAAACCTCAAACACATTAAAATCCCAAAAACCAAAAAATCATTAAAACATTAAAAACCATTTAAACCCCCTAAAAACACTAAAAACCTTAAAAACTATATAAATCTCTAATAACCTAGATAACATAAAACCCTAAAACAACTTAAAAATCCCGAAATCCCTAAAAATACTAGAAACCCCAAAACCCCTAAAAATGAAATAAAACCCGTAGAAACTCTTTAACCTGTAAGAAAATAAATTACCCTAAAAACATAAATATCCTAAAAAACCTAAAAAAACCTAAATACCCCTAACAAACACAATAAACATTAAAAACTAAAAACACCCAAACCCACAAAAAACCCTAAAACACATAAAAACTGATAAACCCCCCCAAAAGACTCCACAAACCCCAAAAAATATAAAAACCCCAAAAAGCATAAAAGACACTAAAAACCCCTAAAAGTCCATAAATAACAATATAAAACCTAGAAGAATGTAAAACACATAAACACAATAAAAATCATTAAAATACTTAAACCCAATAAAAACCCATAATGTCAATAAAAATACCAAAATACCCCCAAAACATAAAAACACTAATGACCCTAAAAACCCTAAAAACTAAAATCCCTAAAAAGGCCATAAAATTCTAAAAAAACTCAACGAATCATGATAACAAGAAACCACTTAAGAATAATAAAAGACAGTTAAAAATAATAAAAAACTCTAAACCCACCTAAAACCCTAAAACTATTAAAAATCATGAAAAGAACTAAAACCCCCTTAGAAACACAAAACCTAAAAAATAGATAAAAACCCATAAACACTCTAAAAGTACCCAAAACCCCAAAAAAATATAAAGCCCCTAAAAACATAAAAAACACTGAAAATCTTAAAAACCCTTTTAAAGCCTAAAACCCTAAAAACCTTAAAGAAAAGAAACACCAAAACACCTTAGAACACTAAAAACTAAAAAAAACATTGAAAACCTTAAAAACGCTCAAAAAACTAAAATATGCCTAAATCCTTTATTTATACCTACGACCCAACAAAACCCCAAAAACCCAAAAACCCTTAAAAACACTAAGACATGAAAAGGCATAAAAACTCTAAAAAGCCAAAAACATCCCAAAGAACACTAAACACCAGGTGTAGACTCTGACTTCTACTTTGATGATGCGGCTTCTGAATATGGTTTGGTGGGTGAAACTTTTGGTGTTGCATCTATTTCTTCCTTTGGTGGTGATGTTGAATAACTTGTTTCACTTTTGGGGTTTCTTTTTTTGGTTTTGGGTTGTTATGGGTTTTTGGGTGTGGGTCGATTGACTCCTCCCCTCCCTTGTCTATTATGTCCATTTTTTCGAATAAATATTGGGGGGTTCGGAATAGTCTGGCTCTGCACCATACTTTCCCTTAAACCCCATAAAAATCCTAAAAACCCCATGTAACCCAAAAACCAAAAAACCCTAAAAACATAAAAACACTAATACGACCTAAAAGTCCAAAACACCCCAAGATACCATTAAAAATCCTAAAATCATGAAAACACTGAATAACACCTAAAAGTGATAAAAACCTAAAATATCCCAAAAACCATAAAATGTCTAAATCCCAAAAAACTGTAAAAAACTCTAAAAACCATTAGAAAATAAAACCCTACAAACCCTTAAAACACAATTTAAAACATAAAAACCTCTAATAAAACCTTAAAACCCCTAAAAACCTTATAAAATCTTCAAAACCCATAAAAACATGAAACCCTAAAAACAGTGAAAAACTTTAAAAGGATAAAAATCCCTTAAAACCAACAATAACCCAAAAAATCGTAAACACCCTACCAAACCCTAATAACCCTAAAAATCCTAAAATAACTAAAATTCCATAAAAATACATAAAAATAACAAATACCCTAACAACAGTAAAAAAAATCCAACAATAAACCTTCAAAATGATAACACCCCCTATAAATCCTAAAATAAACTTAAATTTACCCCAAAAAATCAAAAAGGTGGCACAAGAAACTTTAAAAAATCCAAAAAGATCCCTAAAACCTCTAAAAGAACCATATAAACCCCAAAAACATGATGACCATATAAAACTGTAAAAATCCTAAAATCCTAAAATCCAAAAAATATATAAAAACCCAAAGCCCAAAAAACTGAAAAGTCCCAAAAATCAGAAAAGTCATAAAAATGCTAAAATCCTAAAAATACAAAAAAATCCTAAAAAACCCAGAAAACCTTAAATTAACCAGAAAGAAACTAAAACCGTTAAAAATATATAAAAACAATAAAAGTCCTATAAATTCACAAAAAACACTAAAGCCTCAAAAATCCCTAAAAACACTAAAAACCAGAAAAGACCCTACAATAATAAAAACCCTAAAACCATATAACAGCCCTAAAGACACTAAAAATCCGTAAAACCCAAAAAACCCAAACCCCACTAAAACCCCTAATACACTAAAACCATATAAACCCTTAAAAATACTAAAAACCCATTAAAACCGGTTTAATTCCCAAAACCCTAAAAAATAGTAAAAACACTAAAACCACTTAAAACATTAGAAATATATAATAACCATAAAAATAGAAAAAATCTAAAACAACATAAAAAAACCTAAAACACATAAAACACCTTAATCTCCTAAAATTTTTAAAAGGCATTGAAAACAATGAAAACCGCTAAATTTTTTAAAAAACCATACATCTCATAAAATCCACTAAACAATAAAAAACTCCTAAAAGACCCTTAAAATCATAAAAGTCCCTTAAAACAATTACAAAACCTAAATTACTATAAAACCCTATAAACCTTATCAAAGTCCCCCAAAACTGTTAGACACAGCAAAACACCCAAAAAACCCTACACCCCCAAACACTGAAAACCATTAAATACACTAAACCCCCTAAAACCCATAAAAATAATAGAAACCATAAAACCATATAAAAACCTATAAACCCAAAACCACCCTTAAAATAATTGTGAAACCCTAAAATCCCAATGAGATGAAAATAACCAAAAAACCAATGAATTCCCCAAAAAAACAATAGAAATCTTGAAAATTCCTAAAAATCCATGATAAATAGTTAAAACCTTAAATACCCTGAAAATCCCAAAACCCCAAAAAACATCTAACACCCGTAAAACCTTAAAACCCCTAAAAACCTCAAACAGCCATTAAAAACCCTAAAAAAATTTAGCAGCCACAAAACACTATGGAACCACAAAACTCCTAAAAACCGTAAAATCCCTGAAAACCCTAAAAACATTTAAACCTTAAAAATCATAAAAAATTCCTAAAAACCCTAAAAAAATATAAAATCTCTAAAACAAATAAGAATTATAAAACCCCTTAAAAGTATTAGAAACCTAATAAACACCCCAAAAAACCCTAAATCCCCTTAAAAACCCGGAATAACATGAAACTCCCCTAGAACCCCTAAATTCCCTAAAGATGTTTTAAAACCATAAAGTATACTAAAAACCCTAAAAAATCATAAAAACCATAAAACCCTAATAATAATAAAAACTAGAAAACTCTTAAGAATCCCTAAAAACCCCTAAACCCCCTAAAAACTATTAAAAGACCCTTAAATTCCAAAAAAACCCTAAAAACCTCTAAGAGACCTAAAAACCCCTAATAACCCATAGAACACCCCTAAAACGCGTAAAAGTATCTAAAAACCCTAAAAAACATAAAGACACTCATAATATCTAAAATAAACAAATTCCCTAAGAAAACTCTAAAATACCAAAAAAAACCTAAAACCTAGAGTAGAATAAAAACACTAAAAAACCAAATGGAACTTTAAAACCCTAAAAGACCATAACACACTAAAAATCCTAAGGAAACCTAAAAACCTTTAGTAATCCTTAAAAACCTAAAAATATTCTAAGAACACTAGAAACATTAAAAGACCTTGAAATACATAAAAACCATAAAACCCCTAAAAATCATAAAAATTCCATAAAAGCACTAAAAACCCTAAAATAATATAAAAACCCATAACCCCCTTAAAACCCCTGAAACCCTATAATAACCTAAAAACCCTAAAACCCCTTAAAACCATGAAAACCCTCTGAAAATTTTTAAACACCTTAAAAACCACAAAAAATCCCTAAAACAACTATTAATCCTGAAAATACTTAAAAACCTAATAAACTAAAAAATATATTAAAAGACTATAAAAACACCCTAAATCCCTTTGAAACCTAAAAAACATAAAAACCCTTGGGGTTTTAAAAAAAATAAAACTCCCTTAAAATCCAAAACACCCCAAAAACCCTAAAAATATAAAAAACTACTAAAAAAAGAAAAACCCTAAAATCATAAAAACACAAAAACCATTAAAAACCCAAAAAATACTTAAAAACTCAAAAAATCCTTAAAACACTAAAAAACCAAAAAATTACATAGTAATTAAAAAAATTCAAACACCCATAAAAACAATCATAATACATAAAAATAACCTAAATACCATAAAAATTAAAAAATAAAAATAAAAAACTACAAAACTCATAAAAGATTGTAAAAACCATAAAAACCCTTTTAAAACCCTAAAACCCATAAAAATTCTAAAAACTCTTAAAAACATAAAAACCCTAAAAATTACCTATAACCCCAAAAAAATCCAATAAATATCAAAAACCCATAAAAACACAAAAAAACTCTAAAAACCTTAGAAAACCAATAAACCTCTAAATTCCCAAAAAACACTAAAAAAAACAAAAAATCCTTAAACCCCCAGAAAAAACAAAAAAAACCATAAACCCAATAAATGCCTATAAAAACCCACTAAAAACAATAAACCCTCAAACCTACACCCTAAACCCTACACCCTGAACGCTACACCCAAAATCATGTACCATGAAACCTATCCCTTACACCCTAAACACTATAACCTACACCGAAAACCAAAAATCCTACACCCAAAACCCTATATACTACACCATTAACCATAATCCCTATAACATAAACCATATACTCGACACCATAAACCATAATCCTTACACCATAAACCCTAAAACCTATAACATAAAAAATAAACCCTACACCATAACAGGTATGCACTTTGAGGTCAAAATGTTGTCTAGACCTCTTATCGATAAAATGTGATCGTAACAGTGTATATTTGACTTGTTTTTCATGTAATCCCAACCCCCAAGACCCAATTTCTTTCATTTCCATGACTACTGAAACCCCACTAATGCCCAAATACTGGAATGAACACCTTCTACGCGATTGGAATCCCGTGGCAATCTCTTCGACCACCATTTCCTGATATATATATAAATTTCGGTAGAAGAAAAGTACCATCGAGTTCTGTTGTTTACACTTCCCATGTTGTAGTGTGAAGGAACTATAGTAGTACAATGTGGTACTATAGCAGGTATTATAGTAGTTACTATATCAGGTATTGTTTTGTACTGTAGTAGCTGGAACTATTCACCTTTTCCACTAGTATGTGCTTTGAATCCTTAAGGCCTTCGGGCCACACAGGCCTTCGAGTTAGTAAGTATTTTGGGCCACCTTAAGGAATTCATGCCACGTGATCAGTGCTGTTACCCCAGGAAGACTCTACAAAAAAGGAGCATCCCCAAAGGGGGGTTCAGAGAAAGTGAACTCACCAGAGAAGAACCAAATTGAATTGAAAGAATGATATGTCTTGGCTACAGCATCTGGAGCAGCCTGTGGTTGCACAAGAAGCCTAGTCAGAAGGCCATGCAAAGATGGAGAGCTACCATCACGATGCATATGCTGGGGAGGGGTAGTTTATTATAGTTATAGTCTGTTTGAATTCCCTAAGACCATCGGGTCATGTAATATCTTAATAATATGAGCCATGTAAATTATAATCATACGGGCCTTGTCATTGGGCATGTGGGAGGGAGCGTTCAGAATGCTTCTACGGTAGTTGATGCTGCTGTGCCGGAATTGAGCTGTGATGAAAATGGTAGTGATGAGGTGTAGGTTATGTTGATTGAGAGTAATTTGAAGGCTGTAAAAGATAGTTTTGATGTAGGTTAGGGGAAGGTGGATGTGTCGTGGGTACTGGACAGGAAGGAGGTGGTGGCTGAGTAGGTGGGGGAGTCTATGGAAGGGAAGGTACTTGAACAAGAGGAGGGGAATGAACATGTTGATACGCCCTCTCTTAGCCTGGTGCTGGGGAAGGAGGCTGAGCAGGGGGAAGTCCCTCAGCATGGGGATCTTTCAGAGAAGCGTTATGTTGTGTTGGAGGGGTCTCTTTGGACTGTGCAGGGGTCCTTGGTTTTTTCGGTGCATGAGGATGCTTCTAATAGTGAGGCTCTGTAGGGGGATTCAACTCGGTTTGATCTTGAGCAGGGGGGGGGCTGGTGAACACAGGGAGGTGATGAAGCCAACTATGGGGGTTTTGATGCGGCCTAGGGAGGACAAGCAGTTACAATTGTCTCTTTCTGGTGTGGTATCCCCACCTTGCATTGATTTTGATGATTCTTCCTTGGTGGTTCCTCATATGCCGCGCTGCGGGGCTCTTGCTGCTTGCTCCCTAAATCAGGAAGACCCATTTGTCCAGGATAAATCTTTTTTCCAAGAAAGAGGTTGAAGGGTGTCTCATAATATGAATTTGATCATCAAGGAGATTTCTTTTTTTTGAGGTGGCCACTTATCATGGGAAAGAAAACAATTCTGCAGGGGTCTCATTAGATCCCCGAAAGAGGAAACCAAGGAAGGACTACTCCAATTTTCCAAGGATTGTGTCTACGAGGGCTTTTGGCAAAGCCAATCCCTCTGCCAAGGGAGGTCGGTGTGTCAAATTGCATCTTGATGTGAAGCAGAAACGTCTCAGAGATTACAACACCACCCTCCTAATGCAATACGAATCATCTGAATGGGAGTCGGTGGAGTCAGATGCTTCCACTGGTTATGGTGCTGATGGGGACCCATATGAGGATGGATATTTTTGACTTTTGATTGGTTGTTCATGTTTTTTTTTTTTCTTTTGGGTGTTTTGGGGTTTTGGTGTCCTAGGGGGTTTTGGGCTTTTCAGTGTGGGCTGTTTAGCCCCACCCTTCCCTTGTCCAGTGTGCTTTTTTTCATTATAAAATTGGGGGGGTCGGGAATAGCCTAACCCTCGCATCTTCCTTGCCTTAAAACACTAAAACTCTAAAAGACCCTTTAAAACCCTAAAACACCTTAAAACCATAAACACCCCAATAGGACATAGAATCCTAAAAAATCTAAAAGACCTTAATAGAACCTACAAAAAATAAAATCCCCTAAAAGGAATTAAAACAAAAAAATCCATAAAAGATAAAAAATTTCCTAAAAAGCTAAAAAGTCTCTAAAAAGCCTAGAGGACCTTAAAAAAATTTAAAATATTAAAAGACACTAAAAGTAAAAAAAAATAAAGGACCCTAAAAATCCTAGAACCCCGAAAGGACCCATAAAACCCTAAAAACAATAAAGGCCCCTGAAATATTTCAAAACCCCTAAAAATACTAAAAGTCCCTAAAACACTAAAAACCTGAAAGCCCCTTAACAACAACAAAATCCCCTTAAAGACCCGAAAAGTCCTAAAAATCCAAAAAACCCAAAACCCCCCAAATACAAGAAGAAACCCCTAAAACATTAATAGAACCTAAAAACTATAAAACCCCTAAGTCCTTAAAACCCTAAACACCCATAAAAATTCATAAAAACCTAAAAAAACCTTTAAAAAAAAGAAAAATAAAAAAACCCCTAAATATCAGAGAAAAAATATATCCAAAAGCTAAATATAGCTAAAAAATAATTACAAAAATAAAATATAAAAAATTCCAAAAAAACCGAAAAACTATAAAAAACCAAAACAAAAAAAATATTCAGAAACCATAAAACCCCTAAAAACCATAAAAAACCAAAACCCCATAAAACCCATAAAGTTCCCAAAAAACATGAAAACCCCTAAATGACCCTAAAACCCCTAAAATTCCTAAAATATCATAGAAAATCTATAACCCCCTTAAATTCCATAAATTTCCTAACAAAACAAAAAAATCCTAAACCCAATAAACACTCAATATGGCCCTTAACCCCCCAAAACCCAAAAAAACCCTAAAACCCAAAACCCCTTAAAGTCCCCAAAAACCGCAAAAACAAAAATACCCCAAAAGGATATTAAAAAACAAATAAAACACTATGATACCCTAAAAACCATAAAAACACTATAATCATAAAAACACAAAAACCATAAAAACTATAAAAACCCAAAAAACACAAAACACCCTGAAACACAAAAAAATTTAAAACCCAAGGAAACCCTAAAACCCAAAAATCCATTAAACCCACTAAAATTCAAAAAACTAATAAAAACCCAAAATACCTAATACCCTTAAGAAAATTAAAATACCAAAAACCCTCAACACCATAAAATCATTTAAGCATTTCAAAACCCAAAACACTCAGAAACCCCTAAAACACATAAAAACACAAAAACCCTAAAAACCATAAATCTTCCACAAAATTACCTTAAAACCATAAAACCCTTAAAACCATAAAATCACATAAAACACCTAGAAACACTAAAAACAATAAAACCCCCAAAACCCAAAAAACTGAAAACCCCCATAAAATAACCAGATAAATGGAAAAAAATTAAAAAAAAATTAAATAATAAAATCACGTAAAACCCTAAACCCCTAAAAACCCACTCAAAATACTAAAACCCCTAAAAACTCAAAAAAATAATTAAAAACAAAAAATACAAAAGAAAACAAAAAAAACATTAAAAACCCATTGTAAACCCAAAAACTCTAAAAAGACCTAAAATGCTAAAAACCCTAGAAACCCAAGAAACCCTAAAAATCCTAAAAACCCTAAAAAATCTTAATACCTCTAAAAGATAAAAAATTCTAATGGCCCCAAACCCTAAATAAATCCTAAAAACCCTCTAAAATGCACTATAATACCTTAATACCAATGAAAATCACTAAAAAATGCAAAACCCCTTATAGGACACTAAAATACCTAAAACCCATAAAAGATCCTGTGACACCCTTAAAACCTCGAACCATACTAATATCAATAACACCCTAAAGTTAACTAAAATCCCAAAAAACATAAAATATCATCAAATCTCTGAAACTCCAAAATAAATCAAAAAAACAAAAAAAATCTTATAGAACCTAAGAATCCAAAAATACCCAAAATGAACCCAAAATCCCTAAAGGGCCCTAAAACCCTAAAATCATACTAAAAAACTTTAAAACCATAAATTCACCTGAAACACAAAAAAAAATTAAATGGTCACTAAAATAACCTGAAAACATTAAAACCCTAAAACCCCCAAAACCACTAAAAGACTAATAAAACACGAAAAACCATTAAAACCCTTAAACATCTCAAAAAAATCTAAAATACCTTAAAACCCTTTAAAATTCTCTAAATGTCCCTAAATATCCTATGAAACAAAAAAACATTAAAAACCCTAAATCCCAAAAAAGATGCTTAACCAAATAAAACCCCTAAAATCCCAAAAACCCATAAAATACGCAAAAACCCTAAGAACCTAGAAATAACAAAAAAAAAACTTTTTGAATGTCCTAAAAATCCCCAAAAGCAAATAAAAACCCACAAACCCAAAATTCCCCTAAAAACCCAAAAAACCATAAAAAACATTGAAAACCCAAAAAATACAAAGAAAACTATAAAAACCATAACAATCTCCAAAAACCCTAAAGGGCCCAAAAAATCTTACAAAACTCTAAAGGACCCTAAAACCCCATAAAATTTCTAATTACCATAAAAATCAAAAAACCTAAAGGTCCAAAATACCTTAAATTCTCTAAAACTCTATAAGGCCCAAAAACAATAAAAACCACAAAAACCCTAAAACCCCAAAAAAACACTACAGACCATACAAACCATAGAAAATTCTAAAAAACTATGAAATCATACAAACCCTTAAAAGTCCCTAAAACCCCAAAAAAAACCAATAAAATCCTTTTAAACCCCTTATAATCCATAAAAACCCAAAATCCCATATAAAATCCTAAAACACATAAAAACAAAAAAAACCCAAAAAACCCCTAAAAACCATAACAACACTTAAAACCATGAAACCCCAAAAAATCCCACAAATCCCACGTAATCTACAAAAACATCAAAAAATCGTAAAAACCTGTAAAAATTCTATAAACCCACAAAAACCACAAAACAAAAAAAATCCCAAAACCCCCTTAAAACACTAAAAACCCATAAATTACCTAAAAAACTCTAAAACCCATATAAATCTATAAAAACCCTAAGATACCCAAAAACCATTTAAAACCTAAAAAACCCTAAAAATGAATAAACCATAAAAACTAATAAAAATTGTGAAAATTAAAAAGAATCTGAAAACCCCTAAAAACCATATAATACCTCTAAAACCCCTAGAACCCCAAAAAAATCATAAAACCCATATATGCCTTAAAACCAATAAAAATACAAAAAACACATAAAAACCCTAAAAACCATAAAACACTGTAAAAAACCATAAAAATTCTAAAATCCTTAAAATAACCAAATACCACTTTAATAAACTAGAAGACCATAGAACTCGTATAAAATACCTAACGAACACATAAACATAATTAAATACCCTGAAAACATAAATAACCTAAAAAACCCTAAAACCCCCAAAAAACATAACACCCCTAAAAATAAAAAAAAACTGAAAATACCAAAATCACCCCCAAAAAATATGAAATCCCCAAAACCCCTAAAAAAAATAAAAACCCTAAAACCTTTAGAATGATAAAAACCACAAAACAACCCAAAAAATAAAAAAAACCATAAACAAAAAAAATTAAAAAACCCTAAAAGCCAAAAAAACCCAATAAAAACCATTAAAGACACTACGAACTATAAAATCCCATAAAATACCTAAAAATCCACAGAAGACCCAAAAACCCATTAAAACAGAAGAAAAACCTAAAAACAAAAATAAATTTAAAAACCCTAAAAAGAATAAAAACTTGAAACCCCATAAGAAATTCTATAATCCATTTAAACCCCAAAAAATCATGGAAAGAATAAATATGTGTAAAAATTATAAAAGTCCCAAGAAACCCTTAAAAACCCAAAAAACCCAGCCTCCCCCACCCCCAATACCATGTTTTACTTTACATTAATTTCAGTATTGAAAATGGTTTTGATAATGTTTTTATTATATTAATGTGTTGTATTGATATATTGTGATTGAAATTTGGGAATGTTATGTTTCCTTTATGCATGTTTTATATGATACGATTATGTTATGGTTTATGATATGTTTAAACCTTTTCATATATGTAATGAATTGGAATTAATACATGATGGGTGGAGCCCACTATAGCTCCTTGATGTATCGGTAGGTCTCATGAGACTAACTAGTGTCTTGGCAAAAGGCCTTGAAAAAATCTAATTTGTAGTCTTGGTACAAGGCCTTGACTATGAGGTTATGATAGTATGGCATTATGCATTCCATCATTATGAAAGTGGTTATTGATATTTCGTGTGATTATTCGACTAGTATAATATCCATGTGAATATGTAAATGGAATTACTTAATTTTATTTTTTTCCATATTATGTTGAAGTTCAAGTTTAAAAGGCTTTTTTTAGTTATACATTGCCTTAAATGTTTTTGTTTATTTATGAAAGTTTCCTCTATAATGTTATCCTTACTGAGCATCTGAGATCACCCCTTTCTATGTTTTATTTTCCCAGGATGTGAAGAAATATTTTATGAATGACCTGCAGGGATAGTCTGAAGGGGATATGAGTGTCGACTATGGAGACTATGTTATTTTTATTTTTCACTTTACGATGTAATGTAAAATTTATGAATGTATCTAGTGTTTCCAAGGCTACGAAACTAATCTGTATATAGAGACTTGATATTTTGTGATCAGGCCAATGTTACGTAAAAATGAACCGACTCTAGGTAACTGGGTTCAGGGCGTTACAGTTGGTATCAGAGGCAGTTTAGTACTAACCTTGGAAGCTAGATTTAGAAAAACTCTAATTAGAGTACATAGCCCAAAGATAGAATTTGAGGATTAGTATATAAAAAATTCCTAGAATTTTGGTATTGTAGAGATTTTGTGAGTTTTTTGAGCAATACATCCCTGTCTGGATACAAGTAGGTAGAGGCGGCTCTAGCACAGATGTACCTAGGGGTAAAACCCAAAAACACAGCTTTGAGCTAGACTCGAATGAGAACTGGTGCACGACAACGGGCCTTGCTACAGTATTGGTTATGACACTCCCAGGGGATATACTTAGGACAATTCCCACATTCATTAAAAACCATTATGAAGGGTTTATCAGTACATAATTCCTCAAAGATAACATTTTTATGATTATGGATTATATCCATAAATTGCTCAATTTATGTAAAGTGTTTTAAAAGTATGGAATTATGTATTTTGATTAAAAATACAAAAACCCACAAAAACCCCTCAAAACCCTAAAATATATAAAAAAGATGAAAAAAACAAAAAATTATATTACCCCAAAAAAACCTAAAAAAATAACAAAACTCTAAATCACCCTAAAACCCAAGAAACCCTAAAAACTTATAAACCCAAATACCCCATTAAAAAATTTAAAATTCTAAAAGAACTCCCAAAATTTTAAGACCCCTAAACACTATAAAAACACTGAAAATCCAGGATACCCCTTAGAAAAACCATGAAATACTAAAACCCCTAAAATTACTAAATGACGCTAAAATAACTAAAATATTTAAAGAAAATACTATACCTAATAAACCTAAATACCCCAAAAACCCAAGAGAACCTTAAAAAAACTAAAAACTCTAAAAAATATAAAAACCCAAAAAACCTAAAACGCCCTAAAAGTGTCCTAGAACCCAAAAAATTCATAAGAACCCTAAAAGATAATGAGAATTCTAAAATCCCCAAAACAAACCTAAATAACCCTATAAACCCTGAATGATCCTAAAACACTTAAAAAGTCTAAAAACCCTAAAACAACTAAAATCTTTAAAGCAGTATAAATATGGAAAACAACCCAAAACCCAAAACCCTAAAAAATCCTTAAAACCCCCAATAAACCCTAATAACATAAAATATCCAAAAAATAAATACCTAAAAAAATATAAAAATCCTAAAACACATAAAAACCAAAAAACACAAAAACCCCCTAATAATCCCTGAAAACCCACCAAAAAACCCCAAAACTACTCAAAATAATAATAAAAATCTTCAACCCTATGAAATTCCTAAAAATCCTAAAACCCCTAAAAATTCATGACAGTCTATAAAACCCCTAAATGTATCTAAAAACACTAAAACCATAAAACCTTTTAAAACCCTAAAACCCCCAAAAACCCCTAAAACCCAATAACACATATAAACCTAAAGCTCTAAAAACCCAAAGAACCCTAAAATCCCTTTAAACCCCTTAAAACCCTGAAAACCCTATACACTCTAAAATACCTAAAAACCAAAAAACCCTAAAAATTATAAAAATGACTAAAACACTAAAATCCAGAAAAATAAATAAAAAACTCAAAACCATTAAAACACTACAAACCACTAAAATCCAAAAAAACATATAAAATCCCCTAAAAACAAAAAAAAACACTAAAACCCATACAAAAAATAAAAACACTAAAATCCATTTAATAACCCTAAAATCCCAAAAAACCAGTAAACCCCCAAAAACCTAAAAAAACCCTAAACCCTAAAAACCTAAAAATACTAAAAAATAGATCAAGCTACTAAAAGTCCAAAACAATATATTCCAAAACCCCTAAAAAAACTAAAAACCGATTTAAAATAGTAAAAATCCCCAAAAAACATAAAAACAAAAAAAATCTATACCCCTAAAAAACCCATAAAAATGATAAAATACTAAAAAATCCTAAAAACACTATAAACCTCTGAGAACCCTAAAAACATAAAAAGTCATAATAACCATTAAGCCCCCCAAAAATTGATACAAAACCACTAAAAACCTAAAAACCATAAAAATCCTAAAAACCCAACCCCCCCGCCCCCCTCAAAACTCTTAAAACCAACAATATAACAAAAGTAACCCTAAGAACTTTAAATGAACCCTAAAACCCATAAAAACACTAAAACAACAATAAAACCAATATAACCCTCTAACAAATAAAAAATATTTAAACCCCTAAATGCCTAAAAATACCTAAACCCCTCCAAAAAAACCCTAAAAACCATAAAAATGTTTGAATTTTCCAAAAACATGAAGATAAACCAAAAACCGTAAACAAGAAAAAAACCTAAAAACATAAAAAATCATAAAAAACTCGTAAAATCCTAAAAAAACCTTGATAAGGAAGCCTATAGGTCTCTAAAACCCCCCAAAACACTAAAAACACCTAAAAGGCTTAAAAACATAAAAATCCTTAAATGAACAAAAAGCAATAAGAAAACTAAAAAGGCCATAAAACACTAAAACACCTAAAACACCCTTAAAAGACCCAAAAACACTAATAACCCTAAAAAAAATAAAACCAAAAAACCCCATAAAAACCTAAAAACCCATAAAACTATAGAACCACTCAAAACCCCTAAAAGCAATAAAAATTATAAAAAACCAGAAAAATTCATTAAAAACATAAAAATAAAAAAACACTATAATATCTATAAAATCCCTAAAAAACTGAAAACCTTGAAAACCCAAAACAAACATAAAACCGTAAAATCCCAAGAAAACCTTAAATGAATATAAAAACCATAAAATTCAAAAAAAATTCTAAAAAACCAAAAATACCAAAAAAACCCAAAGAACCCCTAAAATACCCTAAAACCCCTAAAAACCCAAGAACACCAAAACTCCACAAAAACCATTAAAATACCCCTAAAACCCTATAACTATAAAATTTCCTTTAATCCTGAAAATGAATAAAAGTCCCAAAAACCATATAAAACCCCACAGAGACCCAAAAACCCCATTAAACACCCCAAAAAACACTGAAATCATAAGAAACCTAAAACCTGTAAAAAATATAAAACCGTAAAACACTAAAAACAGATAAAAAATCTTTAGAAACCCTTAAACCTCTAAAAACGCTTAAAACCCTTTAAAAACATAAAACCAAAAAACCCTGAAAAAACAATACAAAATCTAAAATAACCAAAAAAATCATAAATACGTAAAAAACCCAAAACTGGAAAACAAATAAAATCCTAAAACCTTGAGAAAACTATAAAAATAAATAATATCCTAAAATAATCCGGAAAGACATAAAAAAACTAAAAACCAAAAAAAAACACTACACCCTCCTATGAACCCTAAAAACCATAAAAAACTCTAAAAATTCATGAATACCCAAAAACTAGAAAATTCCTTAATATCATAGAAATACAAAAAACCCAAAAAAAACCATTGAAATCCTCAGAAAACCCTAAAATCCTAAAAGGCCTTAATATATCCTCAAACCCTAAAGAAATTAAGGGCCCTGATAACATAAAAAGCCCTGAAACCATTTAAAACATATAAAAACTCTAAAAACAATGACATTAAAACCCAAAAAACATAAAAAATCCATTAAAATCCCCGCAAACCCAGAAAACGCCCAAAATTATTTAAAAGTACAAAAAACCAAAAAAAATCATTAAAAATTATAAAACCCCACAAAAACAAAAAAATATATAAAATCCCTATATCCCTATAAATCCCTAAAAACACTAAAAATCATGAAGGATCGTATAATACCCAAAAAAAATTAAGATATAAAAAAAACCTGAAAAACCATAAAAACACTAAAAACACTAAAACCCCTGAAATAGTAAAAACCCTAAAAACTCTAAAATTTCCTAAAAACCCACTAAAAACCTCAAACTCTAAACATCCTAAAACACTAAAAGGACCTAAATATCCTAAAAACCCAAAAAATATGAAAAAAACCGATACAAATCCTAAATGACTCTAAAAACACCAATAAACCATTTAATATTATTAAACCACTAAATTACCCTAAACTCCAAAAAACATTTTAAAGACCCAAACAATAGTGAGACCCCCTAAAAGACACAATAAAACCTTCAAAACCAAAATACCATTATATAATATAAATATTAAATGACACTAAATGACCCTAAATACCCTTAATGTACCCTAAAACCCAAAATCCATAAAATATACTAAAAACCCTAAAAAATTATATAGGACAAAAAAAATCGATTAAAACCCTAAAAACCCCTAAAAACTTATATATCCCCTAAAAACAAATAAAACACCTAAATAACCTAAAAACACTGAAAACCCTTCAAAAATAAAATTATAAAACCCCTGTAAAACCCCAAAGAACCCAAAGAATTCCAAAAAACCCCTAAAACACAAAAAAAAAACATTTTAAACACATTTAAAACTATAAATCCCTTAAAACCCATAATAACATAAAAACCCAAATCCTTAAACCACATACCCTACACCCTAAACCCTAAAAAATATACAATAAACCTCATACCCTATTCTATAAACTATCCACCTACACTAGAAACACTATAACCTGGACCGTAAAGCCAAAAACATACAATCCAAACCCTATAACTCACATCATAAACGCTAAACCCTACATCGTAAACCCTAAACCCTACACCCCAAAACATCCAACCCTAAAACCTAAACCATAAAACCTGAATTTTAAACCATAAACCTGTCAACCTAAATCCTATACACTAAATCCTAAAATAACCTAAAAAAACCCTAAAAACACTAAAAAAGAACAAAAAATCATAAAAGACCCTAAAAACATAAAACCCCACAAAAACCACTAAAAACCCCTAAAAAAACTAAAATATCTAAAAACCCCAAAAACCCACAAATGCATTAAAAACCATAAAACCCCCAAAAACTCAAAAAGTCCCTAAAAACCTAAAAAACTGAAGAAAAAAAAACCATAAAATACCATAAAAACATGAAAACCTCATTAAACCCCTAAAAACAGCATATATACCCTATAAATACCTAAAAAACCATTAAACCAAAAAAACCATGAAACCACTTAAAAATAAAAATACAATAAAATACTAAAAGGCATATAAACCCAAAAAATCCAAAAAAAACCAAAAAAACTCTAAAAAACTTAATAAACTAAAAGATCCACTAAAAGACCAAAAACAGCCAAATAAATCCCCAAAAATCCAAAAGCAACAAAAAACATGAAAAACATTAATAACCTGAAAACCCACTTGAACCGATAAAACCCCAAGAAAACAAAAAAAAATTAAAACGTAAACCTCTGTAAGATTATAAAACCCTAAAACCCACTAAAACCCCAAAACCACAAAACCCTTAGAAATCCTAAAAATCCTAAAAAAACTAAAAACACTAAAAACACTACAAAAACATAAAACCCTAATGCCCCAGAAATCATTAAATGACCCCAATCAGACCTAAAACCCTTAAAATACCCAAAAATCCCATAAAACACAAAACAAAACCCCTAAAAACAATATCAGCTTGAACCCTAAAAAATATAACACTACAAAACACTAAAACCCTTAAAAATTCCAATTAAACCTAGAAACCCATAAAAACCTAAATACCTATAAAAATAATAAAACTCATAAGAACCCATAAAAACCATAATACCCCTATAAACCACTAAAAACCACAGAACCCTTAGAAAATAAGAAAAATTTATAAAAATTACATAAAATTCCCTAAAACCAAAAGAACCCTAATACCCCTAAAACACTCTGAAAACACTAATTGACTTAAAAACCTAAAATCCCACAAAAGACCACAGAATCCCTAAAATACCAAATATCCCTTAAAGACCTTAAATACCATTAAAAACATAAAAATCCTAAACACTTTGAAAAAAAATAAAACTGTTACAAGTCACTAAAATCCTAAAATCTCAAAAACCCTAACAACCCAAAATACTCTAAATCATCAAAAATAACATAAAACACTAAAAAAACAAAATATCATAAAATACCCATGAAAAAAATACAAAAATACTCTAAATATTTATAAAAATCTTAATGGACCATAACCCCCAAAATCCTAAATTACCCTAAAACCCAAAAAACAACTATAACACCTAAAATTCCATAAAAACCCTAAAACCTTAAAAACACTAAAAACCGCAAAGTGCAATAGAAATCACAAAAACACTTAAAACCCCTCCAAACCATAAAAACATTAAAACCATAAAAAAAATTATAAATCCTAAAAAACATTAAAAAACTAAAAAACCTGAAAACACTAAAATCTCCCAAAAACCATAGAAACACAAAAAACCGTAAAATATATCACTAACCCCCCCCCCCCCCCAAACCCTAATACACATAAAAGCCCATAAAACCCGTAAATCTTCTAAATACTCAAAAAACCCCTAAAAACCATAAAACACATTAAACTCACCTGAAATCCCAAAAAATACCCTAAAAACTATGAATGCATAAAAACACAAAAATACCAAAAAAAACCCCAAAACCCCATAAAAAATAAAAAATTCAAGAATCCCAAAAAAAATATTTTTACCCTAAATAATCCTAAACTCTTAAAGAACCCTGAAATCATTAAAAATCCATAAAATACTCTAAAACTAAAAAAACTCTAAAACCCCTAAACACTACAAAACACAGTAAACCCGAAAGAGCCTAAAAAATCTAAAAAATAACTCAACAACACTAAAAACACTAAAAACTCTAGAAGAACATGAAATACCCTTAATACCTGTGAAAAACCAAAAAACCCATAAAAATGTAAAAAATACAGAACCCCAAGAACCTAAAAACCATAAACAAATATAATATAACCTAAAAATCCTAAAAAACTAAAAAATCGAAAAGAACCACTGAAAAACATAAAAACCCAAAATACAAAAAAAAATTAACCCCCTGAAAAAGCCTATAAAACTCCCCAAAACCCTAAAAACCTATAAAAACCCTAAAACCCTAAAATCCTATAATCCTAAAAACATTTATAAAACTCGAGAATCCCTAAACACCAAAAAACATCCCTAAAATTCAATAAAACCCATTGAAAACCCTAAGAGACCATAAAACCCTAAAAACCCTAAAAGTTCCATTAAAATATTAAACCCCCTAAAATACAATAAAAACACTATCAAAACAAAAAAATACCCTCAAACACTATTAAACACACAAAAAGACCTAATACCACTAAAAAATATATATAATACTAAAAAATCAAAGAGAACCAAAAAACCCAAAAACTCGTTAAATACCCTAAAACCCCTAACAATAAAACATTGAAAACCCGTAGAAAGACTTAAAACCAAAAATCCCAAAGAAACCTTAAGAAACATAAAACAATCTTAAAACCTAGAAAAACCCAAAAAAACCTAAGAACACATATTAACTCTAAGAACAATAAAACCGTAAAAACCCTTTAATACCTACAATCCCATAAATCCTAGAAACTCTAAACCCCAACAAACCCTCCAAAACATAAAACCCAAAAAAGTCCCTAAAAACCTTAAATTACTAAAAACCCTAAAACCCCATTAAACACCCTTAAAACACTAAACACATTAAAAACCCTAAAAAACCTTAAAAAATTAAATAAATAGAACTCAAAAAATGCAAGACCCCAGAAGAATCCTAAAAACAATGTATGAACCCTTAAAATATAAAAAACCTAAAATCCTGAAAAAAAAAACCTTAAGAACACCCAAAACCGTAAAACCTATAAACACCCTTAAAAGCAGGAAGAACTCTAAAAAGACACAAAATACCCGAAAACCCAAAAAACCCCTAAAAACATCAATACACCCTTAAAATAAATAAAACACCATGAAAACAATAAAAAACCTTAAACCCCCCTAAAAACCTAAACCCACATAAAATACCCATAAAAAACCAAAACACCCAAAAAATCCCTTTAAAGACTCCAAAACGCCAAAAACACCCTAATTCCCAAGAAGATGATAAAAAACCTAAAAATAGATAATAAACCCTAAATATCCATAAACACCCTAAAAATCCAAAAAAAACCCTAAAAACCAAAAAACCTCTAAAAACTATTTAAAACCATAAAACCCTAAAAATCATTAAAAAAGCCTAAAAATTTAAAATTTCTAAAGAACCTAAAAACTCTAAAAAATTTATAAAACCCCTAAAACCCTAAATAAAAACTAAAATGTCTAAAAACCCAAAAACCCTTGAATGAAACAAAAAACAAAAACCCCAAAAACCCCTAAAAACAGTAAAAACACTAAGAAACATAAAAAACCCATAAAAAGTCACTAAAATCATTAAGCACCTAAAAACCCTAAAATTCTTAAAAACCCAAAAACCCAAAACCCCCTAAAACATGCTAATAAACAATAAATCCTAAAACAGTAAAAACTCTAAATCCCCTATAAAAACATAAAAACATTTAAACCCACAAAAATCCAAAATAATCCTAAAAACCCTAAAACCCCTAAAACCCATAAATCCACATAATCATCGTAAATACCTCTTAAAACCCCTAAAAACCATGATAAACCCTAAAAAACTGTAAAAACCAAAAAAAAACTAAAAATTTGTTAAAAGACCATAAAACCCTCAACCACCTAAAAACCATAAATCCACTAAAACCGCATAGAAAACCCTAAAATTCGCTAAAAACCATAAAAATTTAAAAACAAAAAAAAATCCTCAAATTAACCTAAAAACCACATAAATGAAACAAAACCCTAAAGAGCCTAAAATGAAAAACTAATAAAAACCTTTAAAACCATAAAACTCATAAAACTCCTAAAACCCCTAAAAATCCGAAAACACTTAAAATCCATAAAATCCAAATAAAAACACCCTAAACCCCCTTTTAAAACTCTAAAACACTAAAATCCAAAAAACCCATAAAATCCCATGAAAAATACCAAAAAACATTAAAACCCTTCCACCCCCTAAAATCATTAAAGACAGTGAGAACCCCTAAACGACCCAAACCCATTAAAACCTATAGAATCAATGGAAATAGAACAAAAAGTACCTAAAAACAATGAAAAGCAATAAGATATCTTATAATACCTATAAAACTATAACACCCTTAAAACATCTAATATATATGAAATCCTTAAAAATCTAAAAAACCTGTTAAAATCATAAATAACTATTAAAATTCTATAAACTATAAAAAAATAAAAAAACTCTAAAAAACACAAAAAATCCTATAAAACCCTAAAACCCATATAATTCCAATAAACCATGGAAATAATAAAATCCATAAAACCTCAAAAACTAATAAAAACCCTAAAAACCCCGAAAAACATGAAAACCCCCAATTCCCCCTAAACACTATAAAAATTCCTAAACCCCTAAAAAGCAGAAAAAACCGTAAACCCCTACAAACTCTTAAAATTTATGAAAACCCCAAAAAACCATTAAAACCAAATGACATTAAAGCCCCTAAAATCCCTAAAATATAAAAACATTAAAAACTATAAAATAAATAAAAAAACTAAAAACCCTAAAGTCATTAAAAACCCTATAAACCATAAAAAATGAAACTTTTTAAATCAATAAAAAACAAAAAAAATCTTAAACCCCAAAAAATAAAATAAAACCCTAAAATCCTAAAAAAACTAAAAGAAAAAACCCTAAAAAATAAATAAAAAACCCTTAGAACACTAAAAACCCTAAGATACACTAAAATCCTAACAACCCCCAAAAACCCTAAAAAACCCTATAACCCTTAAAACCTAGAATAATTTTAAAACCCCTTAATACCCTTAAAAATCCTATTAAACAAATTCCTTTTAGAAACCCTTCAAACACAAAAAACTAAAAAAACCCTAGAAACCCTTATAAACATAACAAACCAAAATGACCCTAAAATACTATAAAACCACCAAAACCCCTAAAAACAATAAAATCCTAAAATCCTAAGTTCCCATAAAAACCCTAAAAACTCTAAAACCCTCTATAAGACACTAAAATCCCCAAAATCTTTAAAAGAATCTAAAAATAATAAATCACCTAAAACCACCCAAAACCCTAAAAGACCCTTAAAACCACAGAAATCCCAAAAAAACTGCAAAAACCCATAAAATATCATGAAATATCATTAAAACCACAAGAATTGACAAACCCTAAAAACCAAAAGCACTAAAAAAACAAAAAAATTCATAATACCCCTAAAGGATCCTAAAAATTTATAAAAGAAATAAAAGACCCTAAAACTCCGAAAATAATCGAAAAAACATTAAATCCATAAAAAACATAAAACCCTAAAAATTCTAAAATACCCTTGAAAACTATAAAAAAACTAAAATACCCTAAACCCCTAAAAAGACACAACAGACCCTAAAAAACCAAAAAAATCTAACATACTATAAAACCCCTAAAAACATTAAAAGTGTCTAAAACATATAAACACCCTGAATCCCCATAAAAACCGTAAAAATCATAAAAAATAATAAAACCCTCAAACCATAAAAATAATAAAAAACCCTTTAAATATTTAAAAATCCCAAATAAATCAAAAAACCCTAAAAATTCTAAGTTGAAAAAACCCATAAAACCCATATGGCCCTAAATATACCAAAAACATTAACATCCCCAAAAACCTAAAAACCCCAAAGGACCCTAATAAAACCAAAAAACCTCAGAACCAAAATCACTCTTAAAAAACATAAAATCCTAAAAGTACCAAATTACCCATAAAATCCAAAAAAAACATAAAACCCCCTAAAACCCCTACAGAATATAAGAAACAATAAAAGGCCTAAAAATACTAAAAAAATAAAAAAACAACTAAAATATCCTAAAACCCTAAAAACCTATAATACCTAACCACCCCCCAACCATGAAAGACCCTAAAAGGCTAAAAACTATTAAAACACCAAAAAAACCCAAAACTCTAAAATCCCATTAAACCCAAAAAAATTTGAAAATTTAAAAACGTTAAACAATAATAATACCATAAAAATGATAAAAACCCAAAAAAGTATAAAACAATTAAAAAAATAAACCATAAAAACCCTAAAACCCTAAAAAACCATAAAATCACCCTGAAACCCAAAACCATAAAACCCCCAAAACAATAAAAACCCTAAAAAACCATTACTACCTCAAAACACTAAAAACCCAGAAAACAATAGAAACCCGTAAAAACAACTAGAAACCTTGAAGCCCATAGAAATATATTCACCGTAAAAACACAAAGACCCCCTAAAAACCATAGCACACCAAAAATCCCTAAAAATACTAAATAACCTAAAAATAATAATATGAAAACCACAAAATACCATAAAATATCTTAAATTACCCTAAAAACCCTAAACACACCTAAAACACAAAAGTACGTAAGAACCCCTAAAACCCCTTAATATCAAAGAAACCCCTAAAACCCCAAAAAAATCTGAAGGACCCTAAAAACACAAAAACCCATAAAAATATAACAACCCTAAAAACCCCAAAAACACTAAAACAATAAAAAATAATAGACCTTGAAAAACCTATAATACCATAAACCACCTAAAAGACCCTACAAACTCTGAAGGATCTTAAAAACCCTTTAAAATGCCAATGGAATTTGAATTATTATAAAACTGAAATGAACGTAAAAACCTAAAAAACCAAAAAACTTTACAAACCAAAAAATATTTAAAAACCCAGGTAAAAATAAAATAACCATAAAACCCTAAATCCCTTAAATCCTTCATAATCACTAAAAAACCATAAAAACCTTTAATAAATATACAAATATTTAAATCCCAAAAAACCTAAAAAAATAATAAATATCCTAAAACCATAAAAAATAAAAATAAAAACATAAAAACCATAAAATAAATTAAAAGACCCTAAAAATTTAAAAAAACCCCAAAGACCCCCAAAACTAGTAAAAACCCAAAAAAACTATAAACCCCCTAAAAATTGAAAAACCCCTAAATGACCCTAAAAACCTAATTTATCCTAAGTACCATAAATAATATAAAAATACCTAAGATACCATACCCTATAAAAGATCCTAGAATCCCTAGAAAACATAAAATAACATAAACCATAAAAACCCTAAATGCCACTCAAAATTGTAAAAAAACAAACAAAATATTGCAACATATTCTTGAAGGTACTAAGACCCCTAACAACCACTAAAGGACCCTCAAAATTCTAAAAAAAACCATAAACCCCGTAAGAAATATTTTAAATCCCAAAAGACCCAAATAACCTTTAAAACACTAAAAGGACCCTAAAAACTATAAAAACACCAAATAAACCTAAAAAACATAAAAAACCTAAAACACTAAAAGAACCAGAAAGACTAAAAACAATTAGAGATGTTAAAAACCCCTAAAACCACAAAAGGTCCCTAGAAACCCCATTAATATAAATGACCAAAAAACCCTAAAAACATAAAAACACCCTCAACCCACTAAAACCTAAAAGACGCTATTAAACTCTCAAAAAACATTAATCAACTCTAAAAAATCATGAAACCCTAAAAACAATGAAAAAAATAAAAAATCATAAGAGAAATTATAACCCCTAAAAACATTAAAATAAAATAAATACTACAAAAACCTAAAAATATCATAAACACCCCTAATAAATATAAAATTCAAAAAAACTATAAAAATAGAAATATAATTTAACATACTATTTTTAAAAAACAACCCTTAATACCTTAAAACTCCTAAAACCCTAAAATCCACTACAACCCAAAAAACACTAAAACCCAAAAAAAACATAAAAAACCTAAAACATCTAAAACACCCCAAACCCCTAAAAATAAAAAATTCTTAGAAACCCAATACAACTAAAACCTTTTAAAACAATAAAAATAACTATAAGGCCTTGAACGATATAAAATTTTAAAAACCCTTCAAAACCATAATTTTTTTAAAAAAAAATAAAAGCCCTTAAAAAATATAAAAACCCATATATTTCTATAAAAATTGAAAAAACCCTAAAATCCATTAAAACCCCTAAGACCATCTAAAACCCCTAAAAAAACTAATGATACCCTAAAAACCCTAAAACCCAAAAAGACCATAAAACACCAAATAACCCTAAAACCTCAAAAGAATTTGAAAACAATAAAACACCCAAACCCTAAAACCCCATAAAACCCTAAAACCCCGAAAAACACTAAAATCCTTAAAAAAAATTAAAATCTTACAAAACCCTTAAAACATCTAAATATAAAAAATCCTTAAATGATATTAAAAAACTAGAAAAATGATGAAAATCACAAAAACCCCCAAAAAACATGAAAACTCCTAAAACCCTAAAAAATATATTAAAAAACTAATTTTTTTTAAAAACCAAATAACCCCAAAATAATCAAAATAGGTAAAAAAACATAAAATCCTCAAAACTCTACAACCACTAAAAAAACCAAAACCGTGAAATCCTAAATACTGTAAACTAACTAGGAACCCTAAAAAACCACTAGACCCATTTAAAACCCCAATTACACAAAACCCAAAAAGAATGCTAAAAACCATAGAAAAAAATAAAAAAACCCAATTAGAGCCTTGAAACCCCATAAAAACCCCCAAACACCTATAAATAAAAAAAAATCCTTAAAACTGTCAAAACCCAAAATAAATCTATAAAAATAATAAAGCAGTAAAAATTTCATAAAATCCCTAACAAATGTACAAACTCTAAAATCCCCAAAAACATTAGAAGCACCAAAAAACCCAAAAAACCCTAAATACCAAAAAAGTTGTAAAAAAATATTGAAAAACCCTAACAGACCTTAATAACCCCTAAAACCCATAGAAACCCTAAAAATCATAAAACCCCATGAATTACCTTTACAATCCTTACGAACCCTAGAAAACCCTAAAATCATTTTCAACACCTAAAAAACCTAAAAACGAAAAAAACTATAAAAACCCAAAAAACTCAAAAAACCCAAAAAACCATTACAAACCCTAAAATCCCTAGAACACCCCCAAGAATTTCACAAAACCCTTAATACCCATAAAAGTTATAAAACACCCAAAAAGACCAAAAAAACTATAAAAACACTTAAAATAACCCAAAACCTTAAAATCCCTAAAACACAATAAAATCCCAAAAAATATGAAAAGACCATAACATAAACTAAAACCCCTAAAATACTCTAAAAACACTAAAACCCTTAAAGGACACACAAACCATTAAAATCCTACGAGACCAAAAAATCCATAAAAAAACATAAATTAACCAAATAAAGAAAAAAAACACAAAGGAACCTATAAAACCAAAAAAGCCTAAAAGGATTAGAAAAACAATATAACACCCTGAAGTACACTTAAAACCATAAAAAATCTTAAAAGACCCTAAATCCATAAAACCCTATATGACCCTAAAACCATAATACCTATAAGAAACCCTAAAATCCAATAATAAGAATAATGGTACCATGAAAACACTAAAAAAACCTTGGACAATCCTAAAATCCCTAAAATACCCAAAAAATAAAAAAACCTAAAACCATTTAATAACAAAACCATAAAAGGCCCTAAAAACTAAAAAAATACTAAAAACTATAAAACTATAAAAACCATATAAACCATTGAAATCATGTTGGATCCTAAAAATTCTGATTTCAAGTTGATGAAAATTCCATCTAACTTAGAAAACGATAAAAATAAAATGTTGAAGAAGATTGAAGAAAAAATTTCAAAGTAAGGGGGACCAAAAAGTGAAAATTCCTCCACAGAATTCCATGCCACATAGAGGTCCCCAACTTCAAAATGATTTCTGTAAACCATATGGTTCGTAGAATGAAGAATATGACACCGGATCCCATGAAATATTTTATTGGTAGAATAGAGGTCAGTAAATTCAATGATGCGTACGACACCCACCATGAACTGTGTTGTTTACAAAATGAAGGCAGAGAATTACTCCCTTGTGTATAATATCCCCTATGATCTAAGTGGTTTATGGGATGTGAACACATCACGGTCCCCGCAAATGAAACCCCCTGATGACTATGTCCACATTGGGATTCCGTAAAAGGATCTATAGGTTCCACTAATCTAGTGCCATAACCTCTCTAAAATAGAACCCTAAGGGGAAATGAAAATGGAGAGGGGAAAAGAACTTAGTCGGATGAGAAAAAAATGGATGAATCATGGAGAAAAACATAAAGGGTGTGGGAGAAATCACTCCCACAACTGATGAAATTCTCGGAAATCTATCCCGCAAACCATATGTGGGTGGACCTTTGAGGACACCATCTCTTAAACAATACGTGAAAGACCCTCCATGGAAGATATCGTGTGGTGGATGTGTTGTTTTCAGAATTGAAGTGTCATTCTCTGAAAATGTGAATAAATAAAAAATACTACGTCGATGATCCTATGTAGAAAATGGGTCATGGACGATCATATGTAGGAAATAGCGTAAGAACGATCCAATGTGGCCAACAGTATACAGATTCTTCTAAGAGGCTATCTCTCTAACAAACCCTCTTATGAGAACAACTCCTATACAGACCATCTCTTGTGTGGAAAAACTCTTCATGCCCACCGGTTCATAACACTCGAGCTATACCCCCGAACCACCACTCATGATCAGTTCCAGGTCATGGTCCCAACTTTATCCCATCACTACTATCACTAACCCACATGAAAAATGGAGACTCGCACGACAAGATTTTTGGGCTAGGTCATCCACATTTTCTATTGTGACATTCTACCACTGAAACATCTATCCCCAATTAACATGAGTCGAGCTACTCATCATGAGACTCCTAAAACCCCATATCCTACATCCTATTCCATGTTGATCCAGATCTACATGGATAATCATGGTATGGATGTTATGTTTATGCGTGGAAGAATCATTTCCATTCATCTAAGTCTGTGTCCAGGAAATTTTATATCTTCATAAACCTCCTCGGCTATTGGAATTTGAGTTATAGTGTACCAGGGGAACCACTTCACTACTATGTGAACAATTCCCTAGTGGATTTGCATATGTTTCCCAAAAAAAGGCCTGTCAAACATAGATAAATTCTTCCTCATTAGAGGAATTTACTACCTATATATGCCCAAATGGATTCCATTACTCGTATCACTTCTCCTGACCTGAGAACCCTCATAATCATGGTTTTCACATTCCTCCCCTATCATGTTCGAACATCCTGAACTGATTATCCTCCATTTGATCATGTTTTCTACAAAAAATAGTCTAAATTATATGTCCTTAAACTATGTGTTATTTTCCTGAACACATGACATTAAACTGTCTGGTATTAGTCCCAACAACACACCATTAAACTATGATTCCATCATCCAAGAAATAGAACATTAAACTGTAGTAGACCAGATGATTTTAGATCATCATATATATCACCATCCATCAGAAATGGAATCTCAGTGTCCCATAAACACCTTTTTTACTATGCACACAATGCCCCAATGACTTTTCATATGTTTCCCACACAAATGGCATGTCAACCATAAGAAAATTCATCCTAAGGAGAAGCATCTCCGACCTCTGTATGGCCTAATAGATCCCATGCATTGTATCATTTATCCTTATTGGAGAATCAATATAATCATTGTTTACTCATTCCATCCCACTCATGTTTGTGGAATGTCAAAACATCTCAGTACCATTTTCCTATAGTTCATCATGGATTCAATTACAGGTGGTCCTCACCATATGACCTTAAACTATATAACCCCAACACTTCCTAACTACATGATGTTAAATTTTATAGTATTACTTTCTACAACATGAAATTAAACTATATTTCCCTCATACAACCTATGTGGAAGTAAACTATAGTGCACCCCATATTAAATTCAACAAGTCACTACCACTGAGGTAATATACTAGCTTATCTTGCAAGAAGTTGCTTCATTTATCCTCTCTTCCCCTACCCAAGGCATACCCAAATAATTTAATCTGACTATCCAGGGTATGTATGTAAAAGATGAGATGTGTACACTTAATAACCTCTCTCTCTCTCTCTCTATTTGGTATCTAAACCATCTTTTATTAGATGATGTGGGACATGATATCTTCATATCCACTACCTCCTCTTGTTTCTGACACCGAGAATGATTCCTATGGTCATATAGGTTAGCGGTGATAATGGAATTTGAATAACCCCAAAGCATGGGCCTCCTCCTAGGTGTAAGCCCCAAAAGAACCGAAATATGAGAACTCTCATTCTTACACCAAAAAGGATATGTAGGATTCTTGTCTAAGGCTCAAGATCTAATGGGATCCTACCCAAGGTTTAACCCCAATCATGACTCAAAATTCATCAACGCCTCCATTAAGGTGTAATTCCCAAATTCGGCTAAAAAGGGCATCCCACACCGATGTAAGCCCTGCATCATGACCTTAAAAAAGTTACATTCCTAGTTAAATAAAACCTTACTACATGGGTTCTAATTAATCTCACAAGGATACGTAGAAATCCCATACTATGGTTTGGATCCCGGTATCAAAACAACTCTCATCCCCCTAGATGATGACAAAATCCAATGTGATTCATCAAATGGATTAACCTAGTGTTGTCTTACTAATTCCTGACCCATGTATATCCATGATTAATCTTGCAACACATGGGTAATTGGCGGACACATTCGTGGGAAAGAACCAAGGATTTAGGAATGTATGAAAATTTTGTAAATCTATAAGAGTGTCCCGGATTTGGAAATAATTCCATACAAAAGTGTGAGATAATCCTGAACTCTCATCCTCTCAACTAATGGATTCCATAAGTTTCATTGGCCAAATAATACAATAAGCACCTACCTTTGGAAACTAGGTCCATGAATCATGGATAAAATGGTCGTTGGGTGTTTCTAGCTCCACGAATAAACTTGTTAGAGACCACCCAAGAACATAATACCTAGCGTGGGCCAATTGTGCAAACACTTAAACCCCTGTAATCACCTTCTAGGACCCAACATACTTTGGGCGGAAAAACAAATGATGAGTTCGACATGAAACACATTGTTGTGGTACCTCATTTTTAAGATTAATTATATGATATACTACCCAACCCCCATCAGGCTATTTTATCATGAACATGACACCACCTCAGGTTAAAAACAGGGCACAATGCATCTCAATTCAAAAGAAATCTTTAAAAATCCCTAAAAACATTAAATCAATAAAAAACCTAAATAAATAGAAAAGCTAAAAACCAAAAAATCATAAAACCACTAAAAACACACAAAACCTTAAAACCCATAAAAATTTTAAAATAATTAAAAATATATAAAACCATAAAATACCCTAAAAAAATAAAAATACCCTAAGGGTCCCCAAAATGCACAAAAATCATTTAAAGGCACTAAATTACCATAAAAATGTTAAACGCAATAAAACCATTAAATACCTTAAAAACCATAAACATCCATAAATATATTAAAAACCATAAAAGATCCTAAATAACACATTTAACCCCCTAAAAGAGACAATAAAACCATGCACATCCAAAACCATAAAAACCCTAAAACCCCAAAGGACCCGAAACCGCCAAAAAACCTGAAAAAACCCTACACCCAATAAAAACCCTTAAAACCCTAAATACCTATGAAAACCATAGAAATACATAAACCCTTAAAACCACTTAAACCCCTTAAAACATCCAAAATAATACCAAAAATAGATAATACCCTAAAAACCCTAAAAAGGATAAAAATTCCCTAAAACTCTAAAATCCAAAAAAACGTCAAACCCTAAAAACCCTATATCAACTAAAATGATAAAAAACAATAAATACTCTAAAACCCCAAAATCCATAAAAAATCAAAAAAAAACTACAAGACTATAAAAAACAAAAAAAATCAAAACACCATAAAACCTTAAAAATCCTTCAAACCCTAAAAAATAAAAAACAATAAAAAACCCCCCAACCACCCAAAAATACCTAAAAACACTAAAAACCAAAAAAAAACCTAAAAACCCTAAAAACATTATAAATGTGTAAAAAATATTAAAAATGAAAAAAAATTAGTAAAACCCCCTAAAACACCCCTAAAAGAACCAAAATCCCCAAGACCCTAAAAGACCATATAAACCCTAAAAACCCATAAAATACCCTAAAAACTAAAAATAACCTTAAATGTCACTAAAACCCTTAAGATACTCTAAAACCCCAAAACACAAAAAGGCCAAATTAAAAGCCTAAAAAACAGGAAAAAACCACAAACACACTAAAATCTAAGAAAATCAATAACGCCCAATATAACCCCTTAAAAAATTTTAGCACCCTAAAAACCGAAAAGACTGTAAAACGCCTAAAATACCTTAAAACACTTAACACCCTAAAAAACTATAAATTCACTAAAACCATGAAAACCATAAAACATCACTAAAAGACAATAAACACCCTAAAAGCCCCAAAACATAAAAAAAATCCCTAAAAGACCCTAAAACTAGAAACCGTAATAACCGTAATAACCCCAAAAGACACTAAAACCTACTATAAAAATAATAATGTCCCCAATAACCCATAAAAACCAAATTAAAACTATTAAAGACCATAAAAACACTAAAACCCCCAAAACCCTATAATACATAAAATCCCTGAAAATCCTCGGACATCTAAGAAACCATAAATACCGAAAAAACACTAAAACCCCTAGAACCTATAAAATCTTAAGAACCCTCAAACAACCCAAAAAAACCCAAAAAACACTAAAAACTGAAAAAGTATATCAAAACAATAAAACCCCCTTAAAACCAAAACATATTTATAAAACATGAAAACCATATAAAACCCAAAAGAGTATAAAAAACCTAAAAACTAAAAACCATAAAAAAAATTGAAAACCCCTAATATACCAATAAATTCTCTAAAAACTCAATGAAAATTTGAAAAACCCTAAATTCCATAAGAAACCCAATAAAGTACCTAAAATTTCTAAAACCCCAAAAAACCCTAAAACCTCTGAAAACCTTTAAAACCATAAAAATCCCTTAAAAACACCAAAAAAACCCTAAAACCATTAAAATGCCAAAATCCAAAAAAAACTACAAAATCATAAAAACCATAAAACCCCTAATAGAAGCCTAAAAATAGAGAACAATCTTAAAAACCAAAACAAAACACTAAACCCCCCATAAAAATATCTAAACACATTTAAAACCCCTTTAGACCATAAAAATTCAAAAAAACCATTAAAAACCCAAATCTGCAAAAACACTAAAAAAACATAACAACCCAAAACCCCTATAATTTCCTAAAAATAGAAATATCCTATAGATCACTAAAAACTCTTAAAACCCCTATAAAAACATAAATACATTGAAAACCCTACAATACCCAATGAATACCCTAAATAACCATTAAAATCCATAAAACAATAAATCCCAAAATTCCCTAACAAACCCTAAAACACCCTAAGACCATAAAAAACAAAAACCATTAGAAACCCCAAAACCCCTAAAACCCGTAAAAATATTGAAACCCAGAATCCCCTTCAATCCAAAAAAAACCCTTAAACACCCTAAAATCCTATAAATCCATAAAACCCCCTCAAATACCCTAAAATGCTTAAAAACTCTAAAAACCTATAAAAATACAATAAAACATTAAAAAAACTAAAATACCAAAAATAAACGCTATACAAATCCCAAAATACCATAAAACCCCTTAAACACCCTATGATCCCTAAAAACAAGAAAAATTGAAAACCATAAAAACCCTAAAAACCCTAAAAACAAATAAAAACTATAAAAATACCTATAAAAAAACAAAAACACTCGAAAAAAACCACAAAACAACCCTAAAACCCCTAAAACACTAAAAACCCATTAAAATACAAGAACAACTATAAGAACCCCTAAACCCCCTTAAAATCATAAAAATCCTAAAAACACCTAGAACCCCAAAAAATTCCCTAAAACAATAAAAATCCCAAAAAATCCCTAGAAATAACTAATATCCATACAAAATCTAAAAAATAAATACCCTAAAAACACAAAAAAAACTATAACCAAAATATCTTTTAAAACCCCTAAAATCATTAATAATTTAGAAAACCCAAAATCTTATAAAAACCCCTTATAACCCTAAAATCCCTAAAAACTATAATACTGATAAAAACACCAAAAGATACAATTCCCATAAAAAGTCTTGAAACTCCTTAATCCCCAAAATCCACTAAAATAACTTAAACCCTAAGACACTAAAACACATAAAATCCATAAAAACACAATAAAACCCTAGAAACATTAAAAACCCTAAAACCCTAAAACCCCTTAAAAACCATAGAGACACTAAAACCCTTAACATAATAAAAACCCATTAAAAGACATAAGGAACCTAAGAACCATAGAAACATTAAAATAAACCTAAGAAACCATAAAAACAATAAATAAAATAAAAAACCCTAATAACATTAAAAACCCTTAAAAACCAAAAACCTTATATTCCCTAAAAACCCTAACAACTCTAAAACCACTAAAAATCCTTTAAAACACTAAACCACTAAACACCCCCAAACAATCCAAAAATTACAAAAATTCTTGAACCCCATAAAAAAAACTAAAACACTAATTTCCCTAAAAACCATAAATCCCTCAAAACACCCTAAAAATGTAAAAACCTAAAAACCCATAAAAACCTAAAACCCTAAAAACCTAAGAAGATCGTAAAAACACTAAAACCTGCCAAAAAATCCAAAACAATAAAATCCCCTATAGAACTAAACAAACCTTAAAAAACACTTAATCTCTGTAAAGAACCTAAATACCCAAAAAATCTAATATCCACTACGAGAAATAGAGTTTTTCCCAATGATTTTATACCAATAGTTTCGATAAAAAGTTTGTATTCTGTAATAAAATGTAGCATTTCCCAATTGTTTGTTCAAACCATTGTTAATGTGTTAATATAATTAAGATGTACCAACAGTTTGAGTAACCCATTGAGAAATATTTAATTTATTTAATATATACCAATAGTTTATTAAAACCATTGGTAAAGTGAATCATTCCCAAAAAATTTCAAAAACCGTTTGGAATGTTTTCCCTGAAATAAACAGTAGCCCGGCTCCCACTCAGCTCGATTGCTGACCCTAATCTAAAGATCTTATAGAAGGTCTCTCTTTATCCAAGGCCATGAAAATCCCTTCACCCATAGATACAACTTCAAGTAAGAATGTTTTTATTTATACACTTCATATTATTAAGTGTTACTTTAGTTTTAGTGTTCTTCATATATATATTTTTGTTTTCAGTTATGATTTTGGCTAAATCAGTGTTCCGGTAGTCTGTGTCATACAGATCACTTTCATTTGTTTTTCTGTTCTACACCTCAAATATGGTAAAGGTTTCTTTATTCATATGGTCTCGAGACGGGTAATGGATATAAGGATGGTCAATGTGAAGTTATTAGGGATGGTTTGGGTAGTGGGGTAAGTGGTTTTACATTTTTTTAGTGGTGTGAAATGGTATATTATATGGACTTTGGTTTAGTTAAAAATTAGATTTGGATTTTGTATTTATAGTTTTAGTTCAAGGAATAATGGGAAGGGTATTGATACATGATGAGTTTTCCATTGGTTGTGTGTTGGATTGGAATTGTGATATTGGTTGGATTGGGTAAATGTAAATTTTAAGGTATTATATTGGTATTGAAACCCCTGAACACCCCACCCCCACCCCCTGGACAACCCACCCCTTGGACAACCCCCCCCCCCACCCCCTGGACACCCCCATGTCTGTGGACTTCCCCCACCCTCTAGACACCCCACCCCCTGGACACCCCCACCGCCACCCCCTGGAAACCTCTCACCCCATATGGACACCCCCAACGCACCCCCTGGACACCCCTCTCCCCCTATGGACAACCCCCTAGACACCCCCACCCCCATGGATTCCCCTACCCCCTGGACACCCTCCACCACTTTAGACTACCCTCCACACCCTTAGAAGCCCCCCCCCCACGGATACCACTACCCCTCCGGGAAACCACCACACCTTATAATTTCATGGCCCAGTTTTTAAATCGTAATTAACAGTGTAGAGGATTTACCCTTTCCCAAATGACATTTCTTAAGTGACCCATATAGACTTATAAATTGAATTTGTCTTGTTTTGATAAATTTAATGGGTCATTTGGAATGAAATAGATAATTCATGATGGTTTGAAATTATTAATAAATAAAATTACCCTATGGGGGTCTATAGGGGGTAGGGGTTGTCCAGTTGTGGGGGGTTTTCCAAGTGGGCACTGGGTTTTCCATAGTGTATGGTGGCTGTAGGGGGTAGGGGGTTACATGGGTGTGGGGGAGGGGGTATGGGCTTCCCAAGGAGGGGTTTGGGTTTTCCAGGAGGTCAGGTTGGGGTGTCCAAGTGGGGGAGGGGGTATGAGCTATCTTGGGGGTGGTCTATACATGGGGTGGGGTTGGGCTGTCCATGTGGGGGAGGGTTGTGGATTGTTCAGGGGGTGGGCTATCCATGTGGGGGAAGGGTGTGGGCTCTCCTATGGGGGGTGATGTCCAGGTGGGGGCGGGGGTGGTTTTTCTAGGTGGGGGGGTGTCTAGGGGGGGCTATTGGGTAGGGGTGTTGGCTATCTAGGGAGGTGGTGGGATGTTCAGGGTGGTGGTGGCTAGGTTATCCATGTTTGGGGATGTGGTATGGGTTTTCCAAATAGGGGGTGTCCAGGTGGGGGTGGAATGTCCAATTAGGGGTGGGGGATATCTAGGTGGTGGTGGGATATCCAGGAGACGGCAGGGGGTAGGGGGATGATGGGGAGGGGTGTGGGCTGCCCAGGGAGGGGGGTGGGCGGTTCAAGGGGGTGGTGGTGGGTGGGATATCTAGGTGGTGGAGGTTTGTGGTCTATCAAGGGGGTGGGTTGTCCAAAGGGGTTGGGGTGGGCTGTCCAGGTGGGGTGGGGGAGGATGTCCAAGTGGGGTGGGGGCTCTCCAGGGGAATGGAGGGGGGTAGGGGGGTTGTAGGGGTGTAGTGGGGGTGTGGATTGTACAGAGAGGGGGTGGGTTGTCCACTCTGATACTCTACAAAAAAATAAGAATCACATATAACCAATGTATTGTTTTTTTCACAAGTTAAGACTTTTCTTGAAGTTCCATACCAATACTCACTCTTACCCTTCCATGAAGAAGTGGTCTCTAAAAATAATTCTCACTCAAGTTCATATCCACTATCCATATTGATCGCATAAAAATTTAACATTCGTAGAACTCCATATCACCTAATGATATAACAAGGCGCATACTCCCATGAGCACTGTCCCGTAGAAACATGGTACATATTCCTAAACAACATACATAGAATCCTATTTGACACACACACAAAAATTTTTAAACATACACCTTGTATCACATAATGGAATTAGCTCTTAGCTAGCCTCTCAAGGCATAAATAAGCTACATACCATGCTCAAAATTTGGAGGTTTTTTTACAATTAGGTGATTTCTTTAGAATTAATGTTTGATATTTAGTGTGGAAGATAAAATCTGATCCGTGTATGATATTTTGATGTGTGTTAACAGTTAAGACTGTTGTGATTTATATGTTTTATATTCATAGTTTACACCAACAGTCTTCTAGGTCATCTATAATAGGCTTGAAATAATTCTAAAATTTGATAGAGATTAGATTCTACAGCCCTAGTTTGGGGGAGGACACCCCCACCCCATTGGATATCCCCTACTAGACCCCTCCATCTCCTAGACACCCCCACCCCCTGGACACCCCACACCCCCCCACGGATATACCCCATCCCCCTAGATAGCCCCACCTCCCCTAGACACCCCCACCCACCACATTGGACAACCCCCTAGACACCACTCCACCCCCAGGACACCCCTACCCCCTGGACACCCCCACCCCCGATGGGCAGCCTCCACCCTCTTAGACATCACCCCACCCCTAAACACCCACTGGATACCCCCACCCCATGGGCAGTGTATGTGATCACTCAAATAATCTACTAAAATATAAAATTTATTCAATATAAAAATTAATCAACTCGTTAATAATTCTCATCCACAAGTGTACATGATCTTGTACACTCAAGCATAGTACCTCAAAGATATTTTGTTATAAATATAGTATTTTGTTTTCATTTATATTATGACTCTCTTATAGAGTAGTGTGTCAGTTATGGTTTCATATAAAGTGAACAATTCTCGTTTTCTTAAATATATTTTCGATGGAACTAAAATATTCTTGAATTGATTTTGGAGAAATGACTTATAACAAATATGTTTTTATAGAATGGATAAAATATGGATGTATGAAATCGATCAGATCTCAAGAGATTTTAAAAACAATTTGGAGAGATTTTCAGATTTTCCATTTCACAATGCTTCAGATAGTGGTCACATACACTACCCCTATTACAATTGTGCTTGATAACCTCAATTTAGCTATGAAGAAGTTAGATACCAAATACCCTAATATTGTTTTCAAGAAAACTACTCTGTGTGGTATCACAATGGGGAGAAAATGAAATCCCAAATTTCTGATGATCCAAATGAGAGGATGGCATTGGATAATTTTTTATATGACCATTTTCAATTTATTCGTCATCATTAAAAATGACGTATTATGACCTAAGAGGGATTAGATATGAGAAAAAATGATGCGTCTAATGAAAATGATGATGTTTTCTGGGTGAAAAAATTTAATGATGTTGCGATGACTCTAGTATATCGACAATGCAGTAAAATGAAAAAGCTGGTATTTTTAAACTGATTGTTTCATGGGAAAATTATGCATGGGATTTCTAATACATTCATAGATTATATTCTTACCTTATTAAAGGAATTACTTCCATATCATAAAAATATTCCCTCAAACCACTATATGTCATGGAAGTTAGTTGAGAAACATGGATATATAAGAAACCAAATTCATGCTTCCCCAAAAATTGTAGTTTATTTTTGGAGGAAACCGGTGAGCTAAATGATTTAATAAAATGTGGAACATCACGCTAGAATACAAAAGCTGATGGAACACCATCCCATGTGCCACAGAAAGTAATGTGTAACATTCCATTGATCTCCAAACATCCAAATCTTCTTTTTTATGATGATATATCAATAAAAATGTGATTCCATGATGCTGAGAGAAAGGAGACTAATGATGAGTTGGTTCACCTAGAAGATGGAATTTTATGGTAGAGATTTGATGCTTTATATCTTGATTTTGTAGCTGATGTTCTTAATGTGAGGTTGGGTCTTTCATGTGACGGTTTTAATCCATTTGGGTAGATTTTTACATCTCACTGCCCATTCATGATTTTTATACCCATTTATAACCTTCCCCTATGGTTGTGTATGAAAAAACCATTCAATTTCATGAGTATGCTCATATATGGACCTTCTGATCCAGGAATGATATAGACATAAACATACAACTTTTAATAAAAGAGTTGAAATTTTTTTGGGATGTGGGTGTTCATGCATACGATGTAATTTCAAAAGAAATATTTCAGATGCGTGTTGTGCTTATGTGTACGATCAATGATTATTCATCTTATTTAATGATTTCTAGATGGAGCACGAAGGGAAAACTATAATTTTTGGTTTTTATGAAGAATACACAATCCAGAATACTGAAACATCATTGTAGTTTCAATTACATGAGATGTCAGTGATTCTTTCTAATTAAAAATCCATATAGTAATAATCGTCGAAGATTTGAAAATAAAATGGAGGCCAATGATCCACCTCAGTGTATGTCTGGAACTAAAGTTCTTAATAAATAGAAAGATTTCATTTTTTCATTCGGCAAGGGTCAAATGAAATATGGAAAGGGAAATAATGTTTCCACTAAAACCTGTTACAATTAGACGAAGAGAAGTACCTTCTTTAATTTTTTTATTGGTCAAACAATTTGTTACATCATTTCCTAGGCGTAATGCACATTGAAAAAAATATATGTGAAATGTTTCTTTCTATTCTTCTAAATGTTAAGAGAAAAAAGTTGATTTACAGTATTGGCATGACTTGGTGGATTGTGGCATCAGACTAGAATTTCTTCCTATGCATATCAGTGAATATAAATAACAAGTTCCATGTGCATCTTATGTGATGACCCCTATAGAAAAAAAAGATTTTTTTGGATATACTAAAGTTTATTAATGTTCTTTATGGATATTCAAGCAACGTATCTAAATGGGTAAACTGAAGAGAGTTAAAGCTGAAATATTAGAAGACTCATGATTATCACATCCTTCTGCATGATTTGATTCCAATAGAAATTTGTCTTCTTTTTAGATATAATGTAATTGTGGCTCTTATTCAGTTGATCCATTCATTTAGAGACCTTGGTTCTAAGAATTGTTCCATGTCTTTCTTTCAAAAAATGTTTCCACATGCCCCATTAATTTTGTGTGAGTTAAATAAAATATTTCCTCCATCATTTTTTACATGCATGTTGCATCTGAGTGTTCATATTCCAACTGTTCATAACAATGAATATGATTCTGTAATAATTCAATGATATTATTTAAATAATTATACAGGTGGGTTGGATACAAACGAAGCATATCGGACATAAGGTAAGGGATAATTTTGAAAATCCCATTTTTATCCGAGATTTCTTGTACGTATGTATTTATTGGGGTCATATTTTTCATCCATGTGCATAAAAATGTTTTTCATAAAGTGTTTAATATTATTACATGTATTTTTAAAGTCATGTTTACCCCTCTTTGAATTTTACTTTCAGTTATGGAAGGAATATTTCTTTTGTTTTCCATACGTGGTACTTTTTTTACTTTTCCATAAAAAGTATGAGGAGAATGTTTTTTAACTTATAAGGCATGAATGGATTTTTATGGTTTCATAACGCCTTATTTTCATGAAGCTTACTCTATAATATTTCATGATTATTTTCAACAAAATCCTTTTCTTTTAAAATTTCATGGAAGTTTTTGAAAAGAAAATGATTTCGTAGAAGAAAGGATTTTTTCCTCAAGAATTAATTTCAAGTGGTTTATCAAAATCATTTTCCATCTAAGATGACAATATTTCATATGTGTATGTTTCTAGTATAATGTCTCTATTATTTACATGGTTTCACTTTTCTTATGATGAAATGATATCCATTTGTTTTATATAGATTATGTTATGATGGGATGAGGTTTATGAAACCCATTTTATTCTTTAAGTTATGATGAATTATTTATGTTTATGTTGTGGCACACGTAAGAATTATTTCATTATGAGATGGGTGGGAACTATATATCCCTCCAATTCATTAGGTAAAGGTTTATATCTCTTGAGATATACATGGCTGGAATGACAAGTTAATCCGGTTGAGTGATACAAGACTGGAATGAGGAGTAATCTCGATTCAGAAAGGGACTTCTTCCACTAAGATGGTCTTGGTAGTAATGCCTTGGCTACTATGGAAATCATACCATGTTCATAATGGTTTCCAAAATTACATGTTTTATTCCCATGCTATTTTGTCATGATTGATGTTCCGTTATGATCTATGCCTTAAGTACTACCTTGTTTTATGTCATTGCTCAATATTTTGATGTTTAAACATTATGTTCACGTTTTTAAGTTCAAATGTATATGGTTTGTTTTATTTTATCCATTATTACCCTTACTAAGCATTTGAGCTCACCCTTTTATATGTTTTCTTTTCCCCAGGATATAAAGAATGATTTTCTGTAAGAAAAAAAGGGGAAGATCTTTATGGGAGATGTTGAAGATCTTCCACCATGAATAGAAGATTCTGTTCTAAGTTTCCAAAGACACTAAACTATTAAGATCCTTGAGTGTTGGTTTTTCTTATGTATTTACTATTATGAAAAATTAATGTAATGTTCATGTATGTCAATATTGGGTCTCTATAATTGGTATTAGAGGAATGGTTTAGTTAACATTTGGAAACTAGGATGCAAAAACTTTAGTGAGATCCCTAGAGATATTTCTAAGGTATGTCTAGGGATGTCCCTAAGGTTAAGTATAAGTATAAGTTATAGTCCTAGAATTATTGTAACGATATTAGAATTAAACCTAAGATATTATATATTGAAGGTACTCCTCCTTTATTTTGTTGTTTTACCCAGCATGATTTTTTCCTCTCACACTATTCTTTTTGGGTTTTAGACAATGGCTGGAACCTGAAGGTACCGTGTTGATAAATGTAATGGACATTGTAATGATTTACCTTCTTAACAAACCAATGTTATTGGAGATAGAGTTAAAAATATTATTGTTATACTTACACAAGATATGAATCCTTATGGACTTCCAAATTAGTAGAGAAGGGAATAATATCCTATTAATTCCTTCATGAGGCAACATCCACCTTATTTCAGTGGGTCTTCTAGTCCACTTGTTGCTGAAAAATGGATCAGTACCATTGAAAAGTTATTTTCCATACTTAGCTGTTCAGATCATGGAAAAGTCATTCTGGCTGTTTACCATTTAGAAGGTGAAGAAGACCAGTGGTGGGCTTTAATTAAGATTACAAGGACTCATGATGAAATTCAATCCAGGGAATGGGGAAAGTTCAAGAACATGTTTTTCAATAAGTACTTCCCTCGTATTCTTCAAACAAAGATGGAAAAGGAGTTCCTTGAGCTTAAGAAAAAGGATGATGAATCTGTTGGTATATACAAAGTGAATTTTACAAGGCTTGCTAGGTATGCAACTGGATTTATCATCCAACCTGAAAGTAAAGTTGATCGATTATTCAGTGGCTTAAAACCATATCTTCGAAGGGCATTAGCAATAAAAGTCTTCAGTGGCTATGATGAAATTGTGTGTTGTGCTATCAAGGTAGAACTAGAAGTTAGTGTTACATATCCATCTCATGGTTTTGATAAAAAACAAAAGATGGATTTCAAGGAAAAATATCTGAACAATGGTGATAAAAATATGAATGTTTCTTTATGCCCAAAGTGTGGAAAGAATCATGGTGGACATTTCCTAAAAGGTACTAGAAAGTTTTTTAAGTGTGGAAAATAAGGTCATCGAGCAGTTGAGTGTCAAAGTAATGGGAAAATTGTAGCCAATGATGTGAATAGAGAAAATACAACAAAGAACTCTCCACCAACACTTCAATGCTTCAAGTGTAAGGAAATGGGGCATTATTATAATCAATCCCCTAATCAAAGGGTTAATTATGATCGACATGAGCATCCTCTAAAGGGAAAGGACAAAGGTAAGTCACATGCGATCACTATTGGTGATGTTGAGTTTGAAAACGATGTGGTGGAATGAATAAGTGTTTATGTAATGGGATTTCAAGATAATGTTGTGTAATATCATTTAAAGTATCGTGGAATATTGCAATATCAATGTATTGGATCATTGTAGTTTTTAATAATTTTATGGTACTGGTAACCCTGAAAAGTGACTGAAATATTTTTGGAAAGAAAATTGAAATTCACATAATGAAGGGATAAAGAGAAAATAACATGTATGATAGTATTCATGAGCTCAATAAAGATATAAGGACAAAGTTATATCATGGTTTGAGCATATTGAAATTTTGTGATTTTGGTATGTGGAAAGAGTTAACTTTTGATAGCATTCTTGTTTTCACTAAGGTTCAATGGATATTAATTTTTCATGATAATACATTATTAAGGTATTCACATGTTTGTAATGTGTCCAAAAAGATATATCTTATGATATATGGGGATAAATGATGGTATTCACGTGCTTGTTATATGACCATTCTAGTAATCATTATCTTTATACAATGAGTTTGGAAAGAAGTATTTTGGATAAGTCTTAAGGTTGGAGTAGATTATGTTGGACATAAGTTAGTATTGTTTAAGGCTAGAACTTTTTTTAATATTATTGATGGGATGTTATAATGTAGAAAAATGAGAACCTGTAGGATGGGTGATAACCTATCACGTCGGACAAGGTTGCAGGAATCAAACCCACAAACGAAGTGCGACAGACCTTTATCGCCTACCAGTGGCCTACAGGAAGTCCCTGGTTAGTAGATACTAGTTTTATTTTATTAAGTGGTATGATAGATGAATTATAAGTCCATTTTAGGAACCATATACGATTAATCTCACCATATAAGGACTTATGTATATATATTTTGCTAACCTAATGTTTGAGATAGATGGAATGACCTATCATTCTATTTCATGATATGCTAACACTTCACGGAAGACAAATTAAACTTTATTTCTTTAAGAGATGAAGTGGAAATTGTTCAAGGCACAAACAATAGCGAGATTGTACCAAAATCAAGTATGTATTTCTTTTAAATTTTATTCAATATTTGGGAAATGATCTTGAAAACCAAAAATGTTGTCCTAGTACCCTCATATCTGATTAATCAGATGGTACCTTAGATCATGACAAATTTATGGCTTTCTGATTGTTGGATTTTTCATAGCCATGTCCTCTACCACACTTCATCAGAAGTTGATGGTTATATTTCCCTTCCATATCCATATTTTCACCTATGTTCTCCTATGTGGAATCCCAATGATTAGTTAATTTGGGTAACCGATATGTTTCATACTTCACTTTTTAAAAATAAGTTTTAGTATTAGTTTTTACGATGTGGGTTTTTATGAAAGAAACTTTCAAGTCGTAAACCATTTATAACCCCGATTAATTTCAAGGGAGAAATTCATTTTAAGGGGTGTAGAATGTAACAACCCGAGATTTTATGACAATTATTATTTTTAATTTTATTTATGTCTTGTTTTTTACGCTACACCAAGATTATCTTTCACTACACGCAACCTTGACTTGGCTTGCATTACACACAATTGTGACCTTCCTCGATAGCGTGTGTTGTACGCAATACCAGGTTTCACTAAACAACGATATATGGTTATAATATTGTTATAAACTAGAAATTATGAATATTATTAACTAAATTTTTAATTTTATAACATTATTATTCATCTTAAACATTTTCTAGAACATGGTATGAGAACAAAATAATTTTTTCGAGTAAAATAAGTATTTTTAAAAAAATGCAGTTTTCCGCCTTTTGATGGAGAACCCTCTTTAAATCTAGTTTTTTACATGTTTATAAGTTAAATTTGACAAAATAAAATTCTTCTTTGGAATCAGGATATAAAAATTTACTTTGGATAAATTTTTCATATTATTCTGAAAACTTTCATATTTTAATGAATAGTAAAACACTCTGTATTATAATAAAAAACAAATTATTTCATCATAATAATTTATATGGTTAAATTATAATATTTAATGGTTTTAAAGTATAAATAGAATACAATTTTACCATTTAATATAATTTATGTCATTATCGTTTATTTTACATTGAATTCATAGTTAAATTCTTTCAATCTTTTGCAATGTTTTAACTTTTAAAAATCATTTTCTTAACAACGGGATTAATTTTAAATTAATTTCTGCAAATTCTGTGATTTGAATTTGGAAAAATGGATTCCATATTTGGAATCATTAGGTCCAAATTATGTTAATAAGATACTTTTTATTTTTAGTCATTCTGAATAGTAACTACGAAAAAATTTTATTTACCATAGTTAAAGGTAAATCGAGGTAATTAAGGGTAAATATAATATTATAAAATTACCCTAACACATGTCCTAATATAATTGGATGATTATATTTTAACTTGAATTATACTTGGGTAGAAATTTAATCTAATGGATCCCACTTGTATTTGATTTAGACCTTTTTTTATTTTATTTAAAGGAATGTGAAATGTCTCGCTCAAACTTTAATAATTAGATTTTCTTTAATATATAGTTATACAGAATATATATTCGATTATAAATACTCATTTGAAAGATAATATATTTTTTCTATATCATGGTAAATTATCTGTAATTTTTAATAATTATTTTATTACCATAAAATCTTATTCATTAATGATGTAGAAATTATTTATTTAGTGAAAAATTAATAATATAGTTTTTATTAAAATAATAATACCTATAAAAAGAACCATAAACTTGACCAAACAATATTTGTAGAGTATATATATACCCTAATAATACAAGGGTAGATATTTGGACTATTTTTAGGCTTATAAAACCGATTAGGACATTTGCATTATTTTATTTTAAATGACGTCAAAGATGTCACCTTCATAATTTAATAAATATAATAATTTAAATGTTGTGATTTTAAGATGATAAATTCGAGTAAAAATATTATTATGAAAAGTATTATATTTATATTAATCAAAGGATTTTATTTTTAATTTTAATGAAAATAATAAGTATATTAAATTATTATAAAAAAATGATATAGTAATTCTTTTATTAAGGGAAATATCAAATAAATTCTTTTATAAATATTAAAATAAATATTATATGAACTATTTAATGTTCTACACTACATTTATAGATAAATATGACATATTAGGAATCTATTAAATCTTTTAGTTAGAACATATCTTCTGTGAGGAATTTATTTAAATTCAAATAAATGAATAGTGTCAAAATTGACACTATTGTTATTTTATAAAATTAAAATAATATAAAATTGTATAAAAATCAAAAAAAAATATTTAAAAATTATAAATTAAAATTTATATGGTAGAAAATTTCATAAAACATCCAATTATGGGCAATTAACAACACATAAGTAATTATTTATAACAATTTAAAATTTAGAATCTCATTACCACAAATAAAATTAAATAGATTAAGTAAGTTTAATCAAGTTGATAATGTTTAAAATAAATTCCCAACATGTCTAAATTTTATTGGTTGATGAGATTACAACCCTATATCATCTAATATTTGTATTTGACTCATTTTGGAGGTTTTTATGCGGGGTTTGAATTTATTATAAATTAATATTTCTTATGTTTCAAAAGGTTACCCTCTCCTCCCTTATAAAAGGGCACATCCTCCCTCTCTTCTTCAACACACATTGAGCCTTAAAGATCAGAAAAAACAAGACCATTTCTCTTATCCACTTCTGGAGAAAAATTCTGGTGGTTCTGGACTTCTCAAAAGACCAACTCTAGTTCCTTAAGAGGAAGCTTAAAAGAGGTGCGTCGAAGAAGAGGTAATCTCTTCTACCGATTCTTTCAAGTTTCTATCTTCTTTAACTTCTTCATCCTTATTTGTTTAATTATACATTAATAAAATAAGTATTAATAATATACTGATATGTTATTATAAATATTAAACAACCTCATTTCACATTCTATCCATCCTACGGAAAACGAAATCACTGCGCGTGCGTACGAATGGAATACCGTCTCCACGTCGTGCTGTAATCTGTTTTCCCACCACCACCTTAATTGGATGGGTATAATGGTGTAAATAATAACTATATATATGTTTATTATAATTTGATACTAATTATGAGATATTATATCATCCACTCTAATTCCATTCAATAATTATGGGAACGATATCATCGCTCGTGCGTACGTACAGATTACCGTCTCCACGACGCGATGACATTCATTATCCAAGTTAATCATTCAAGAATGATTATAAAGTATATATATATAATAGTAATGAAAAATATGACATATTAATGATACTGGAATTATTTATATGTTATTTACTTACTTCCATTCAATTTAATAAGGAAATGAAAACAACGTTAATGGGTACGTACGGCCTACCATCTCCATGAATGGTGTATTTCTTTCCATTTGTCGATATATTATATATATATGTATATTATGAATATATATAAATCATGTTTTACATTCTTGATGTAATTAATCATGATATAAGTTATCGTATTAATAATTACAAGTCAAAACATAGATGATAAATAAAATGATTTTACCCAAAATGCTACTATAACATGAATTTAAAAAAGAATGGGTAATATAAAGTCATAAGTGTACCATATATGATATCATGACAATGAATATGATTCTGTAATAAGTCAATGACATTATTTAAATAATTATACAGGTGGGTTGGATACATATGAAGCATATCAGACCTAAAGTAAGGGATAATTTTTCAAATCTCATTTTTATCCGAGATTGCTTATACGTAAGTATTTACCGGGGTTGTATTTTTCATCCATGTCCATAAAAATGGTTTTCATAAAGTATTTAATATTATTCCATTTATTTTTAAAGTCATTTTTACCCCTATTTGACTTTTACTTTGTGTTAAAGAAGGAATCTTTCTTTTGATTACCATACATGGTACTTTTTTGACTTTTCCATTAAAAGTAGGAGGAGAATGTTTTTTTACTTATACGACATGAATGGATTTTTATGGTTTCATAATGCCTTATTTTCATGAAGCTTACTCTATAAGATTCCATTATTATTTTCAAAAAAATACTTTTCATTTAAAATTGCATGACATTTTGTGAAAAGAAAATGATTTTGAAGAAGAAAGGATATTTTCCTCAAAAATTCATTTCAAGTGTTTTATCAAAACCATTTTCCATCTAAGATGACATTATTTCATATGTGTATGTTTCAAGTATAATGTCTCTATGATTTACATGGTTTAACTTTTATTATGATAAAAAGATATCCATTTGTTTTATATGGATTATGTTATGATGGGATGATGTTTATGAAACCCATTTTATTCTTTGGGTTATGATGAATGATTTTTGTTTATGTTGTGGCACACGTAAGAATGATTTAATTATGAGATGGGTGGGACCTATATATCCCTCTAATGAATTGGGTAAAGATCTATATCTCATTAGATAGACATGGTTGGAACAACAAGTTAATCCGGTTCAGTGATACTGGACCAGAACAAGGAGTGAACTCAATTCAGAAAGGGACTTTTTCCACTGAGATGGTTTTGGAAGCAATGCCTTGTATACTATGGAAATAATAACATGTGCTTAATTGTTGACACAATTACATGTTTTATTCCATTTATATTTTATCCAGATTGATGTTCCATTACGATCTATGCCTTACATACTGCCATGTTTTATGTCATTGCTCAAGATTTTTATGTTTAAACATTATGTTCATGTTTTTAAATTCAAATGTATTTGGTTTGTTTTATTTTCCCCATGCATACCCTTACTAAGCATTTGAGATCACCCTTTTATATGTTTTATTTTCCCCAGGATATAAATAAATGGTTTATGTAAGAAAACAAAATGGGAAATTCTTTATGGGATATGTTGAAGATAGTTCACCGTGATTAGAAGATTATGTTCCGAGTTTCCAAAGACACTAAACTATTACGATCCTTGAGTGTTGGTTTTTGTTATGTATTAAGTATTCCGAAAAAGTAATGTAATGTCCATGTATGTTAATATTGGGTCTCTATAACGGTGATGATAGTTACGGTGATGAGGGGGAGATTTATCTATTACATGTTTGACTGATATTACTGACATTTGATGTTTGATGATTTATTTTGCCCAAATGTATGTGTGATTAGCTATGTCACGTTATCTTTATTTCTTGGTCTATAAATAATATAACATGACTTGCTGATTTTTTTTGTCTGATTTAACCCTCCCTTGGATACCCCCTTGGACACCCCACCCCCTTAGACAGCCCCCACACCCACCTACACAGCCCCTCGGCCCCCCTGGACACCCCACCCCAGGACAATCCCTACCCCCTTGGACAGCCCCCAACCCTTGGACAACCCCACCCCCCGAACATCCCCCCTGAACACCACCTACTCCCTAGACACCCCCACCCCTGGACACCCAACCCCCTTGGACAACCCCCCCCCCCCCCCCCGAACACCCCATCCCCCTGAACATCCCCCACCCCCAGGACACCACCCCACCCTCTGGACACCCCCACCCCCAGGACACCCCCACCCCCAGGACACCCCCCCCCACACACATACCAACCTGGACACCCCCTTCCTCCTCGGACAGCCCCCATCCCCTGGATAACCCCTCCACCCCCTGGACACCACCGCACCCCTGGACACCTCCACCCCATAGACATCCCCTCCACCCCCACTAGACACCCCCATCCCCCTAGACACCCTCATCCCCCTGGACACCCCCTACCCCATTGGACATCCACCCTCTGATGGACATCCCCCCCCAGACAATCCCCAACCCTGGACACCCCTACCCCGTTGGACAGCCCCAAACCACCTGGACAACCCCCCCCCCCCTTCCCATGTCACATTGCACCATACTACAACATGGCATACCACATTATCCAAAAAATCAAATCTCATATAAATTCACCCATTCCTATGAACAACAATTCCATATTCAAAACCTGAAACATGATTTTCTTATATAGGGGCTATTAAATTCAGAATTTTGAATTCAATTCTGTATGTGATATAGAGAATTCCATATTCTATGTATTCAATTCAGAATTTTGTATTGCATAGGGTAATTGAGTTATGAATTATAAATTGAATTCTTTATGTGTTAATTGTTAATTAGTTTATGAATTATGAATTATGAATTATGAATTATGAATTATGTATGTGTGTAATTATATAAAAAAATAGAGGTATTTCAAATTATGTTTTCAATGAATTCTGTATAAATTCATACTGAACTCTATATTTATTCTGAAGATATTGATAATACCGTATGAATTTAGCACAGGGGGAGGTAGACCTACTGGTGGAAGTGTTATAGGTGCACAGGGGGGAGGCAGGCTGTCTGCAGGTGTATAAAGCCTATGAAAACGATTGTAAACCATTGGCATATGTGACTAAACAGATCATATAACAATGGTTTCATGTAAACTATTGGAAGAAGTATATACCAAAGGTTTACAATTCGTTAGTATATATCATTTTACTTCAATTTAACCAATGGTTTGTGGGAATCCGTCGGTAAAAGTCTATACCAAATATTTTCAAACCCTTGGTATAGGCTTGATGTTTGAAATTTACAACAATTTTAAACCATTGGTAATGATTTATAACAATGGTTACATGAATACGTTGGTATATAATCCATTTTCCTTCCATATCCCAATAGTTATCATATAACCATTGGGATATATTTATCCCCACGACTCCACAGCCAACAGTTTGGACAACACATGGTATAGTTTATACAAACGATTGTCCAGCGTTTACAAATAGTTTTGAAACCGTTGGTAAAGGATAAGTTTCCAGTAGCGGGCCCTATAAAACTTCAAAACACCCCAAATGTCCCAAAAAACCCAAAATAACCTAACAGTACATAAAAACACTAAAAGGCCCTAAAAACCATACACCCCAAAAAATTCTAAAAACCTAAAAAATCCCTAAAATATTCAAAAATACCATAAAACCCTAAAAGACTCTAAAAACCCTAAAACCCAAAATAACCATAAAAACCCTTAAAGTCCCTAAAATAAAAATACTTTAATGGACCCAAAAAGGACAAAGGTCCTAATAAACATCGAAAATATTAATACAGTCTTAAATCCCCTAAAACTACAAAGGACATTTTGAAACCCTAAAGAACCCTAAAACCCCTAAAACACTAAAGGAACCTAAAAATTACTCAAGACACTAAAATACATAATAAAAAATAAAATCCCCAAAACCAATAGAAACCTTAAAAGAGTCTAGAAAACCCTAAAGAACTCAAACGAACATCAAAACCTTAAAAATTCCATTAAAACCCTAAAAACTCTAAAAGACCCTAAATTCCCTAAAAACATTAAAAGAGAATAGAAATGTCACGACCCGTCCTCGGGGCCCGTGCCGTGACTACCCCAAGCCCGCCTTCCATAGGCCAGGGGCTGGCGACTAGCACCAAGGCGTAAATCCCAGTAAAAAGGGAAGGCATTGCCTTTGAAAAGTAAACAAGCACCACAGAGTAAGCAAGCGGAAAACTAAACACTACGTAAAAACTGTACAAGCTGTGCTGAAAGTAAAAGGGGCCGAAAATACAAGATCAACTGTAAAGTACAACTGAAGGAAAAACAGTAACTGAAAGGAAAAGCCGCAGCATCGAGCCGTCCTCTGGAAGTCCCACCTGAAGGGTGGGTACAGATAGCCTCCACTGCTCCTCGGGTCCACCTGACCGCTCCGAGTACGTCCCGCCCTGTGGTCCACCTCCAGGTACAGTCCTGCTCCGCACGCCTCCACCACGATCAGCGCTGTCCGTCGTCTGCAACCAACACCATGAAGTGCGGGCATAGCCCGTGCAGGGGTGAGTATAAGCTACTCAGTAGGGACCCCGAGACCCCCGAAGGTCTCCCGAAATCCACAAAGAATAATCCACAAAGGAAAGATACAATCACGAAGTAACATCTGACACGGATTAGGTATATGCCCATACATATACCTAAGTCATCAATTCCCATTCGGCTCCAACGTCCGAGCCCAAGCACAACCCAGTCCACACAGGAAAGCAAAACGTATACCCACACAGGATAGCTCAACACAATCCACAAGGAGAGTAAACAGTAAATCCACACAGGATAGCTCAACACAATCCAGAAAGGAGAGTAAACAGTAAATCCACACAGGATAGCTCAACACAATCCAGAAAGGAGAGTAACACAAGATTCAGCTCACACAGGTATACTTCTTCGGATAACGATAAAGATGATCACTGATCCATCTAAGTCGTCGGACCCACGAAGGATCGATAGGTAACTAACCCCCGCAATGACCCACACGAGATCGGGCCCACACAGGACCTGTAGGCCCTGGCTCACACAGAACCGCTGAGCGCGGACCCACACAGGATCGGACCCACACAGGATCGGGCCCACACAGGACCGGGCCCACACAGGACCTGTAGCACTGATCCACGTAGGATCGCTGAGTGCAGTAGTCGTCGTAGTCCACTGAGGATCTCTGTACAGTCGTCGCCGCAGTCCACTGAGGATCTCTGCATGGTCGTCGTCGGAGTCCACTGAGGATCTCTGCACAGTCGTCGCTGTCGAAGTAGCAGTCGCAGCCAGCACTAGGGTTCCCACACACAGCAAGCTCGTTCGGGAGGGTCCGCTCCACGAGCCGAGAGGCTGATACATCAACTGACACAAAGTCCAAAGTAGATTTATCCAAAAGTTCCGTATCGTCAACAGGAACTCAACGTCGCAGACGGCGCGTCAATCGGACGACCGGTCTGAGAGTTATTGGCATTTTTCTTCCCAGGGGGCCAATTGGTTTTAAGGCAAAACCAACCCGACCGCACTCCACCTGCGTCCAAACCTCCGGCGGAGTATGCCAAAAGATCCGTCTCACTTAGAGGAATTCAACAAAGCTGACGGAACGTCAATCGGACGTCTGTGACTCAAGATATGAGCGTTTCCGCTCCGAGGGCCCGGTTGGTTTCGTGTACGAACCAACCCGGTCGAACTCAAAGTATTCCGAAACCTTGAGTGCGATATACCGAAACGACCGTCTCGATCCAAGGATTGCGTTGCCGCTGACGGCGAGTCGTTTGGAGGCTTGTATCTCATGTTACAGGTGTTTGAACGAAGACCGTCCGAAGACAGGGGTCCGGGCCCGGGCCGACCCGGCCCGACCCCCCCGGGAGTCGGCCGAACCGGGTCGACCCGACCCGGTCCGGTCCGGCCAGGGCACGGCCCAGTTCGGCCGAGCGGCCGAACGGCCAAGCGCCGCGGGGCGCTGCCCCCACGGCCTGGTGGTGCCGCCTCACCCCGCGTGGGGTCGCGCTGAGTCAAGGAAGCGGCTTCAGCCGCGTCCGAAGGCACCGGACCCGCGCGGCCGCGGGTCCGCGGGTGCCGCCGCCGGCGAGTTCCGTGGGCCACCGGGATCGCTCCGGTGGTCCGATTTTGTTCCCGTCTGTGCCGCTGCTCCTCCCGGAACTCGTTCTTCACTGCGGGATCATCAAACTTCCGTTGCGGCGCGTTCCGTCGTCGCCCGTCGAATCCGCACAAGAACGAAGAACGGCGGAGGGTTGTCCGGCCGTGTTCGTTTGGCCCGCACCCTCCGCGTTAGATATAAACAACGGGAGGAATTTAAGTTCAACACATGAACGCATATCCGAAACAAATTTTAATGAAATTAAATTGTTTCATAAACGGGTTCCTCATTTGAACGGAAACAACAATTTTTAATAATTTTAAAAAATTGTTCACAAAGCCAGTTTACTTTTTTTTAAAGAAGCATTTACGGGAATATAAAAAGAAAAGGGGGGTAATTCCCAAAATAAATCTCTACCTCGTTGGTCGTCGCGCGTGAGCGTTCTTCGCGGAAATGCTCATCGCGGAAGAGGGGGATCGTCGCGTCGTCGCGGGAAGGCGTCGCGTCGTCGCGGAATCCGGCGTTGAGTCGACGAGCTCAACGGACCAAGAACAACAGATTTAAATTATAAATAATTAAAGTTGTGTTTCGTTTAAAACCAAAAAGAACCTTTAGAGGAAACCCGAAATCACTCACCTCAAACGGTTGGTGATCGGAGATCGAGGCGGGGAAGAACGTCTCGGATGGGAGCTTCTTCGATTTCCAGGTTCGGCGTTCTTCGCGTTCTTCGCGTTCTTCGCAAGGGAGAAGAAGATACAGGGGTCCTCTCAAATCTTTTCAACGCGCAAATAACCAGAGGTCGTGCGTTGGCCTTATTTTATTATTACGCCAATGAATTTGAAAACTGGTTAAGAAACGATTGAATTAATTCGTTGAATTAATTCGACGAAAGAAACTGCCCATTTAATTCACGAAATAAACCGCCCAATTAAATGGTCTGTTAAGATTTTAAGAAACGCGTCAGTTGACTTTCATAAAGACGGGTTTTCGCGAGTGCGTTTCTTAGCGGAAAGAAACGGCGGGGCTCATGCGGAGCATGTCCTCGAGAGTCTGAATGGTCCTCTCTGTCTGACCATCCGTCTGAGGGTGAAAGGCGGTGCTCAGACGTAGTCCCGTCCCGAACGCCTCCTGCAAGCCCTTCCAAAGCCGGGAAGTAAAGCGAGCGTTCCGATCGGAGACGATAGTCGATGGCACACCGTGAAGCTGTACAATCTCCTGGACGTAGAGACGCCACAAGCTCTCCACTGAGCCATGTTCTCTGATGGGTAAGAAGTGTAACGACTTGGTGAGTCGGTCAACAATCACCCAAATGGAGTCGTGACCTCTGAAAGTGCGTGGAAGTCCAGTCACAAAGTCCATAGATATCTCGTCCCACTTCCACTCCGGGACCTCCACGGGCTGTACCAAGCCTCCTGGTACCTGGTGCTCTGCCTTCACCTGCTGGCAGATGAGGCACCGTGAAACGAACTCTGCCACGACCTTCTTCATGTCCGGCCACCAGTGCTGTCGTCTGAGATCCTGGTACATCTTCGCCACTCCAGGATGTACCGCCAAAGGAGAAGTGTGAAACTCTCTCAACACCTCCTCTCGTAAAGCGACTGGTACCAAGGTACGTCCTCTGAAAAGGACGTCGTGCTCTGCTCCAAAGGAGAAACCATCAGGTGCCTGTCCCGAGGATATCTGTGCACGCCGTGTCTCACAGTCAGCGTCCCCACGCTGTGCCTCTCTGACCCGCTATAGAAGTGGAGGAGAGACTATGAGATACTGAAGGAAGGCTGCTCCGTCTCTATCCATGAAGGATATCTGCAAAGCGGCTAGCTACTCTGTCACCTCCTCAAGTAGCTAGATGCCCGACCTCCTGCTTAGGGAATCAGCTACCACGTTCCCCTTCCCAGGAGTATAGACTATCTCAAAGTCATAGTCCTGGAGGAACTCGAGTCATCGCCACTGTCTCAGGTTCAGGTCCTTCTGAGAGAAGATGTACCTGAGACTCTGGTGGTCAGAAAAGACTGTAAAGCGCTCGCCCATCAGATAGTGCTGCCATGTCTTCAGAGCGAAGACCACTACTGCTAACTCCAGGTCATGGGTAGCGTAGTTCTGCTCATGCGGCTTCAACTGACTTGATCTGTAGGCAATCACGGCCCGCTCCTGTATCAGGACACACCCGAGTCCGGTCCCTGATGCATCGTAGTAGACTACGTATCCAACTCCCTCCTCAGGCAACCTCAAGATAGGTGCGCTGGTCAACCTCTGCCTCAGCTCCTGGAAGCTCTGCTGACATCTGTCTGACCACACGAAAGGTTTCCCCTTCTTCGTCAACGCTGAGAGTGGGGCCGCAACTCTGGAGAAGTCCGGCACAAATCTCCGATAGTATCCGGCTAGACCCAAGAAACTCCGCACCTCTGTCACGCTCTTGGGTGGCTCCCAAGCTAGCACTGCCTCGATCATCGCGGGATCCACTGCAACTCCCGCCTCAGAAATGACGTGCCCCAAGAAGTGGACCTCACATAACCAGAACTGACACTTCGAGAGCTTTCCATAAAGCTGGTGCTCTCGGAGTGTGTCTAGTACAACACGCAAGTGGTAGGTGTGCTCCTCCTCGGTGGTCGAGTACACCAAGATGTCGTCGATGAAGACTACGACAAATCGATCGAGGTATGGCTGGAAGATCCTGTTCATGAGGCTCATGAACACTGCTGGAGCGTTGGTCACGCCGAAAGGCATAACCAAGAACTCATAGTGGCCATACCGACACCTGAAGGTCGTCTTCTGCACATTCCCGTCTCGAACTCTGAGCTGATGATAGCCTGACCTGAGGTCTATCTTCGAGAACCACCATGCTCCCTTGAGCTGATCGAAGAGGTCATCAATCCTGGGTAGCGGATACTTGTTCCTCACTGTCATCTGGTTCAGGCGACGATAATCGACACAGAGTCGCAAGCTCCCGTCCACCTTCTTGGCGAACAATATCGGAGAAGCCCAGGGTGAAACACTGGGTCGGATGAACCCCTTTCCCTGCAAGTCCTCCAACTGTACCCGCAGCTCTCGAAGCTCAGCGGGGGCCATCCGATATGCTGGAGTGGATATTGGGGTTGTCCCGGGGTACAGGTCAATATAAAAGTCTACCTCTCTGCGAGGAGGTAGTCTTGGAACGTCGTCGGGAAAGACGTCTGCGTACTGATCCACCACTGCAGGAAAACTGGGACTCCGCACGTCAACTGCTCTCAGGATGAGGCTAGCCAACTGATGAGTGATGGGCTGACCTCTCCTCTGCGTGAGTCCATCCTGTGCTGCTACGGCTCCCTTCTCACCGGTGAAGGTGAACCTGCTCCCGTCGGTGCGCACACATCGCACCTTGCGCCTAATGCCGTCAATCTGAGCATGGACCGTAGATAACCAATCCATGTCCAAGATGACGTCACAAGGCCTCGACGCCGCTACAAGAAGATCACAGCCGAAGCTCTCGCCTCCTAGAGTAAGCTCACACTGCCGGCACCAGTGCGTAATCGTCGAGTCTGCTCCCGTAGGAGTCTCTAGCCGTAAGGATCAAGCCAACGGCTCTGTCGGAATCTTCGAGCTTCGAACAAGGGCAGTGGCTATGAAAGAGTGACTCGCTCCTGTGTCTATCAGAACTGCAGCAAGTGTGTAATAGACACAGATCGTACCTCGAATCATCTCTGGCGCGCCGTGGTCGTAGGCCTCCGCTGCCTGGAGCTGAGCCTGTCTCTGCCCGCCAGCCCCCTGTGGTCGGGGCGGGCCTCCTGGTGGTGGTGGTGGCAGAGCCTCAAAGCGTCTCCCACCACCTGCTGCTCGGCCAGCTCCTCTGCCTCGTCCGCCTCCTCCCTGCGGACTGCCACGGTCGACCCTCTGCCTCTGCCTGGGTGGTCCCTCCACCATCTGCTGCCCCTCGGTACGACGGGTCGGGTAGTCACGAGCCATGTGGCCCTGCCCGCCGCACTCGTAGCACTGCCTGCCTCTCGGAAGAGTGGCTCCACGCTGTGTGCCCCGCACTGCTGAGCCAGTCTCCCGAGGTCGTCTGCCGGAATGTCTGGTCTGCCTGGAACCCTGAGTCATCCGTCGGCTACCAGCTGTCGAAGACTCCGCTACCTGCCGCCCCGCGGTAGGTCTCGCTGTGGACTCAGCCAGGAAGCTCTCGATCAGAAGGGCTCGCTCTAGCACTCCTGCCTGGGTCGGGATGCTGAGGGAGGTCAGTGATGCCCTGATCTCGTGTCTCAAACCCTGCTCGAAGGTCCGGGCCCGGAAGAAGGGGTACCGTACCATGTCTGTCGAGTAGCGAGAAAGTTCGGTGAACCTCGCCGCGTACTGGGCGACCGTCAAGCTGCCCTGCCGCAGCTGAAGAAGCTCCTGAATGCGCACCGCTCGGAGGGTGGCCGGGACGAACTCTGAGTGGAAGAGGCTCTCTAAGTCCGTCCAGACGAGGGAGGCCTCATCGTGTACCTGTAGCATCAAGCTCCACCATCGCCCTGCTGCTGCGCGCAGTAGGCTCGCCGCGAGGATCACCATGAGGTCTGCTGGTGACCTCACTAGCTTGAAAACTCGGACGACTGCCTCCATCCAGTCCTCGGCCGCCTGGGGGTCCGCCTCCCCACGGAACCTGGGTGGTCACTGGCGCTGGAACTCGTGCAGAGCTCCGAGGCGTCGTGCATCGTCAGCGGTCAGCGCTGGAAGCATCGGAGGCTCGGCGGGTAAAGGTACCGCCGGTGCCTCTGCTGTCAACGGGCCCTGTACCGAGGCCTCGTCGCTCGGCGGGCTGTCATCGCGCTCTACTCTCGGAACCCTAGCTGGCTGCGGTTGTCGTGCCATCCTGAAAAGGAAACAAGTGTGTCACGGTCAGAACAGTATACCTGGTGAGCTGACACAAGTAATCACAAAGAAAACTTGAAACACACACGCAATCAATGTTTTCGTGCATTAAGTCGGAAATCAGAAGTCAGGGTCCTGGTGTACGGATACGTCGGCCGCCGCACCAACACTGGACTCCCTGGACTGATAACCACACTCAATACACTAAACACTATTGCTTCACATAGAAGAAAGATCAGAGTCTGCGGTAGAACCGACCGCCTCTGATACCAATTTGTCACGACCCGTCCTCGGGGCCCGTGCCGTGACTACCCCAAGCCCGCCTTCCATAGGCCAGGGGCTGGCGACTAGCACCAAGGCGTAAATCCCAGTAAAAAGGGAAGGCATTGCCTTTGAAAAGTAAACAAGCACCACAGAGTAAGCAAGCGGAAAAGTAAACACTAAGTAAAAACTGTACAAGCTATGCTGAAAGTAAAAGGGGCCGAAAATACAAGCTCAACTGTAAAGTACAACTGAAGGAAAAACAGCAACTGAAAGGAAAAGCAGCAGCGTCGAGCCGTCCTCTGGAAGTCCCACCTGAAGGGTGGGTACAGATAGCCTCCACTGCTCCTCGGGTCCACCTGACCGCTCCGAGTACGTCCCGCCCTGTGGTCCACCTCCAAGTACCGTCCTGCTCCGCACGCCTCCACCACGATCAGCGCTGTCCGTCGTCTGCAACCAACACCACGAAGTGCGGGCATAGCCCGTGCAGGGGTGAGTATAAGCTACTCAGTAGGGACCCCGAGACCCCCGAAGGTCTCCCGAAATCCACAAAGAATAATCCACAAAGGAAAGATACAATCACGAAGTAACATCTGACACGGCTTAGGTATATGCCCATACATATACCTAAGTCATCAATTCCCGTTCGGCTCCAACGTCCGAGCCCAAGCACAACCCAGTCCACACAGGAAAGCAAAACGTATACCCACACAGGATAGCTCAACACAATCCACAAGGAGAGTAAACAGTAAATCCACACAGGATAGCTCAACACAATCCAGAAAGGAGAGTAAACAGTAAATCCACACAGGATAGCTCAACACAATCCAGAAAGGAGAGTAACACAAGATTCATCTCACACAGGTATACTTCTTCGGATAACGATCAAGATGATCACTGATCCATCTAAGTCGTTGGACCCACGAAGGATCGATAGGTAACTAACCCCCGCAATGACCCACACAGGATCGGGCCCACACAGGACCTGTAGGCGCTGGCTCACACAGAACCGCTGAGCGCGGACCCACACAGGATCGGACCCACACAGGATCGGGCCCACACAGGACCGGGCCCACACAGGACCTGTAGCACTGATCCACGTAGGATCGCTGAGTGCAGTAGTCGTCGCAGTCCACTGAGGATCTCTACACAGTCGTCGCCGCAGTCCACTGAGGATCTCTGCACGGTCGTCGTCGGAGTCCACTGAGGATCTCTGCACAGTCGTCGCTGTCGAAGTAGCAGTCGCAGCCAGCACTAGGGTTCCCGCACACAGCAAGCTCGTTCGGAGGGTCCGCTCCACGAGCCGAGAGGCATATACATCAACTGACACAAATTCCAAAGATGATGTATCCAAAAGTTCCGTATCGTTAACAGGAACTCAACGTCGCAGACGGCGCGTCAATCGGATGACCGGTCTGAGAGTTATTGGCATTTTCGTCCCAGGGGGCCAATTGGTTTTTAAGGAAAAACCAACCTGACCGCACTCCACCTGCATCCAAACCTCGGGCGGAGTATGCCAAAAGATCCGTCTCACTTAGAGGAATTCAACAAAGCTGACGGCACGTCAATCGGACGTCCGTGGCTCAAGATATGAGCGTTTCCGCTCCGAGGGCCCGGTTGGTTTCGTGTATGAACCAACCCGGCCGAAGTCAAAGTATTCCGAAACCTTGAGTGCGATATACCGAAACGACCGTCTCGATCCAAGGATCGCGTTGCCGCTGACGGCGAGTCGTTTGGAGGCCCGTATCTCAAGTTACGGGTGTTTGAACGAAGACCGTCCGAAGACAGGGGTCCGGGCCCGGGCCGACCCGGCCCGACCCCCCCGGGAGTCGGCCGACCCGGCCCGACCCCCCCGGGAGTCGGCCGAACCGGGTCGACCCGACCCGGTCCGGTCCGGCCAGGGCGCGGCCCGGTTCGGCCGAGCGGCCGAACGGCCAAGCGCCGCGGGGCGCTGCCCCTGCGGCCTGGTGGTGCCGCCTCCCCCCGCGTGGGGTCGCGCTGAGTCAAGGACGCGGCTTCAGCCACGTCCGAAGGCACCGGACCCGCGCGGCCGCGGGTCCGCGGGTGACGCCACCGGCGAGTTCCGCGGGCCACTGGGATCGCTCCGGTTGTCCGATTTTGTTCCCTGTCTGCGCCGCTGCTCCTCCCGGGACTCGTTCTTCACTGCGGGATCATCAAACTTCCGTTGCGGTGCGTTCCGTCGTCACCCGTCGAATCCGCACAAGAACGAAGAACGACGGAGGGTTGTCGGGCCGTGTTCGTTTGGCCCGCACCCTCCACGTTAGATATAAACAACGGGAGGAATTTAAGTTCAACACATGAACGCATATCCGAAAAAAAATTTAATGAAATTAAATTGTTTCATAAACGGGTTCCTCATTTGAACGGAAACAACAATTTTTAATAATTTTAAAAAATTGTTCACAAAGCCAGTTTACTTTTTTTTTAAAGAAGCATTTACGGGAATATAAAAAGAAAAGGGGGGTAATTCCCAAAATAAATCTCTACCTCATTGGTCGTCGCGCGTGGGCGTTCTTCGCGGAAATGCTCGTCGCGGAAGAGGGGGATCATCGCGTCGTCGCGGGAAGGCGTCGCGTCGTCGCGGAATCCGGCGTTGAGTCGACGAGCTCAACGGACCAATAACAACATATTTAAATTATAAATAATTAAAGTTGTGTTTCGTTTAAAACCAAAAAGAACCTTTAGAGGAAACCCGAAATCACTCACCTCAAACGGTTGGTGATCGGAGATCGAGGCGGGGAAGAACGTCTCGGATGGGAGCTTCGTCGATTTCCAGGTTCGGCGTTCTTCGCGTTCTTCGCGTTCTTCGCAAGGGAGAAGAAGATACAGGGGTCCTCTCAAATCTTTTCAACGCGCAAATAACCAGAGGTCGTGCGTTGGCCTTATTTTATTATTACGCCAACGAATTTGAAAACTGGTTAAGAAACGATTGAATTAATTTGTTGAATTAATTCGATGAAAGAAACTGCCCATTTAATTCACGAAATAAACCGCCCAATTAAATGGTCTGTTAAGATTTTAAGAAATGCGTCAGTTGACTTTCATAAATACGGGTTTTCGCGGGTGCGTTTCTTAGCAGAAAGAAACGGCGGGGCTCGTGCGGGCCCCACCTCACAAATATCCTATCGTGGGGGTAGGATATTTCTGGATAGCATCCTATCCGGTTTAACTCAATTCAAGCCGTCATTAAGTGGCTTCAAGTGGCTTCCAAGTGTCTTAAGTGAAATAAAATAAAGTTGTCGCAAAATTATTTTATTTCTTAACTTTAAGCCCGAAAATTAAAAACCACACCCGAGCAAACGCAACTCTAGAAGAGGCGTTTCTAAGCGAATATCGGCACTGCGATTTCATCGGTGCCCTCAGAATTCGATTCCGGGCACCGGTTCAAAAGTTAGAAAAACCCGCTCGTCCGTTCACTGAACGTACCCGAGCCAAACTTCGAAAAATGATTCCGGGCACACCGGACCTCGGAATCAGATGCCGTCAGAAACTGCGTTCTTGTAAAATTTCAAAGATAATTAAGAAAAAAAAATTTCCTTGAAATTTACGGGTCTTTACAAGAAAACCATAAATTCCATTAAAAACCTAAAAGAACCTAAAAATAGTAAATCGTGAAAATCCTAAACATGCTAAAAATTCTTAAAAAGCCATAAAAACTATAAAAACCAAAAAATTAATAAAACCCATAAAAGCCATAACATATATAAAAACCATAAAACCCTAACACCCCTAAAAACCCAAAAAAACCCCAGAAACACAAAATCATTAATAACCATAAAAATATTAAAGGACCGTAAAAGCCACTAAAAACCCCACATGACTCATATAAATTAAGAAATATAAGGGAATCCCCAAACCATAAACACACAAAACGCCCTTTAACATCCTAAAACAACAAAATGTTCCGTAAAAACCCGAAAAACCTATAAATTTTATGTCTATTAAATCCATAAAAACTATAAAAAGTAGTAAAACCCAAAATTACCAAAATATCATAAAAATAATAAAAAACCTAAGAACCCTAAAACCATAAGATCTTCTAAAACCCCTAAAATCCATAAAAACTATAAAACCCCTAAAAGCCTGAAAACCCCAAATAACATGAAAAATTCAAAAAATACTCAAAGAAAATACATTAAATCCCCTAATAAACCTAATCCCCAACCTCAAACCCTAAAAAAACTAAAAATCCATAAAAATCATAAAACCCTAAAAACACCAAAAATCATAAAACCCATAAAAACATCAATGACCCTGAAAACCCGTGGAAACCCAAAATACTTTTAAAAACCCAAAAACACAAAAAAAAACCCCAAAACCATAAAAACAAGTAAAAATCATACCCCCTCTTACACATACACACTGAATACTCCAAAAAAACACCTAAAATCATAAGAACACATTAAAAATTCTAAAAACCCCAGAACCACAAAAAAACACTAACAACCCCAAAACCCCACGATAATCCCCCATCACCAAAATACACTAAAAACCCCAAATCCATAAAAATACAAAGAAACCCTATAAACTATAAAAAACTGTAAAACCCTAAAAACCCAAAAAACCACAGAAACACAAAAAAACCATGTAAAACCCAAAAAATATTAAACCCCTACCAACCCTAAAAACATTAAAAATTCATAAAAATAATAAGAAACCCAAAACCCCATACAAATTCCTAAAAAACAAAAAATACCCAAATAACCAAAAACCCTAAAAATTAGAAAAAACTTTTAAACACTAAAAACTATAAAAACCCCTTAACCCTCAATAAAAACTCCTTAAACAACCTAAAACCCTTGAAAATCCAAAAAACCCTCAAAGACCATAAAAACATATTAAACCCCTAAAATTCTCAAAATAACCAATAAAAGCCCTAAAGTCCAATAAAAACCCTGAGTCACCATAAAAACCCAAAAACCGCTAAAAACCATTCAATCGTTCAAAACCCTAATAACCATTAAATCCCTAAAAACCATTAAACACCCAAATACCAATAAAAACACTGAAACCTTGATAGTGATAAAAAACCCAAAACAACCATAAAACCTTAAAAACACTAAAATACCTTAAAAATACCAAAAAACCAAAATATTATAGATCCCTAAAAATCCTAAAAACCCTAAAAACCAATAAAAACCATTAAAATCCCTAAACCCACCCAAGAAAAACCACCAAACCCCTAAATTCCTAAAATCCTTACGATCAGTAAAAATAGAAGAAGACTCAGTACCCCTAAAACCCTTTGAAAACCGTAAAAATCCATAACCCCCCCCCCCAACCCCAATCTCAAACCCACTAAATCCCCTAAAAACCCTAAAACCCCTGAAAACCAGTAAAACCCTAATTGAACCACACAAACGCTAAAAGCACTAAAAAACGCTAAAAACCATATAAAATAACCATGAAACCCCTAAAAGACCAAAAAAATGTAAAAAACACTTATAATTCTAAAAGATCCTTAGAAGACCCAGCACACCTAAAAACTATAAATATCCTAAAACCCCCCAAATACACTCAAAAACCAAAAAATACATAAAAATCATTAAAAACATGAAAACCCCTAAAACCGAAATGCAACCTACAACCCCATCAAACCCCTAAGAAACCTCAAAACCACTAAAACCTCTAAAAACATTAAAAATTATTTACATTCCTAAAAAATCGATAAAATCCCTAAAACCCTAAAAAATTAAATACATAAAAAACCCTAATTAAGCTTCAAAATATTATAAAACTGTAAGAATCTCTAAAACACCTATAAATTTAAAAAACCTAAAAATTAAAAAAAACCTAAAAAAATTTAAAAAACCTTAATATCCAAAATACACCAAAAACCCCAACAAAAACCTGAAAACCCTAAAATAAAAATCCCTTAAACACTAAAAAACCCATATAAATCCAAAAAACCCAAAATACCCTAAAAACCCCAAAACCCCTAAAAAACCTAAACCCCATTAAACCCCCAAAAATTTCATAAATGTACCTAAGAATATGAAAACCTTTAAATCCATAAAAATCCAAAAAACCCAGAATATATTCAAACCCATGTATCATTAAAAAACCTTAAAAATGCAAAAAACCAAAAAACCCCCTAAAACCCAAAAAAAAATAAAAACTTTGAAAACCATAAAACACGCTAAAAATCCCTTAAGCAGCTAAAACCCCATATAACACTAAAGAAATCCTAATTACACAAAAAAAAACATTTAAACCACTAAAAATACTTAAACCACATACACCCATAATAACAATAAAAACATTAAAACCCCTTAAAAATCTCTAACAACACTGAAAATCTAAAAAACCATAAAAATAATAAATGAATTTTAACTCCTAAAAACCCTGAAACACCCTAAAAACACTAAAATCCTAAAAATAATAAAATACCCTAAATATTTGTACGAAATGCTAAAAACCCAAAAATACCAAAACCACTTATAATCCAAGACACAGTTAAATCCCTAAAAATCATTACAACTCCTTTAAATCCCTAAAAACCCATAGACTACTCTAAAAACCTAAAAACCCAAAAAGACCCTAAGAAAAAAAAAGAAAACCTTAAACATCCCTCAAACCAAAAGAACTCATAAAAGACTCTAAAACCTCTAATGACCCTAAAACCATAAATAACCATAAAAGACACTTAAAACCTTAAAATCCATAAATTACCCTAAAATAACATAAATTACCCTAGAAAACACTAAAAACCACTTAATGACATGAAAAATCCAAAACAATACTAAAAACTATAAAGGAACTGAAAAAACCTAAAAACCGAAAAGGACCCTAAGAACCCTTATAACCCTAAAGGTCCCTAAAAACCGTAAAGCACCACATATACACTAAAACCCCTAAATGGCCTTAAAAACCCTAGAAACCCAAAAATTTCCTAAAAACCCTAAACCCCTTAAATCCATAAAAGACCCTATAAAACCATAAATGACCAAGGAAACCCTATCTATCACAAATAACCCTAAATAAACATTTAAAAACTAAAAGACCCTGACAAATATTAAATATCATAAAACCCCTAAAAACCACCTAAAACCTGAAAACCCATAAAAACAGTAAAAACAATAAAACCCCTATAAATCTATAAAAACTTTCAAACACCTTTAAAACCTATAAAAACATTAAAATACATAAAACCAAAAAATACCACCAAAAAACAAAAAAACCATTAAAACCCCCAAAAAACATTAGAACCCCTAAAACCCCTAAAAATATTAAATACACTAAAGACACTAAAAACATAAAATCATAATCTTATAAAAACCATAAATCCCTAAAAACCCTAAAAACCCAAAACACTAAAAATCATGCAAACCCTAAAAACCCTAAAAACCCTAAGATCATGTAAAAACCCTAAAGGTCCCTAAAACTCATAAAAACTATAAAAAAATCTCAGACACACATAAACTCCCAAAAGACTGCCCAAAACTCTAAAATAACCTAAAACCCATAAAAACCTATAACCCCTAAAACCCCCCCAAAAACCTTAAACCCCTAAGAAAATATGAAAATCCTAAAAACAAATAAAAGAAAATAAAAATCCAAAAACACAAAAAATACCCTACAACCATACAACCCATAAAAACCCTTAACCACCAAAAAAATCATAAAATCCAAAAAAAACCCAATAAACCCTAAACACTATACAAACACATAAAACATAAAAACACGTAGAAAGCCTAAAATCCCTAAAACACCAATAAAACATTAAAATCCTAAAAAATATAAAAATACATAAAACCCTAAAAACCCATAAAACCATTCAAAACCCAAAAAAACCTTCTCTAACCAATTAAACCCATTAAACCATAATAAAACCCTAAAAATCTTAGAAACCCATAAATCCCCAAAACCCCAGAAAATGATAAAAAAACCCTTAAAACCATAAAACCGTTAAAACCCCTTAAATAACCCTAGACCCACTAAAGAACCCTAAGAACCCCTACAAAATCATAAAACCCATGAAAACGTAAAATCCCTAAAAACCAAATAAAACCCAAAAAAACATATAAAAACTAAATAACCTAAGAAAAACCAAAACCACTACAAACCCTTAAAGACCTTAAAAACCATAAAACCTTTAAATAACCTAAAATACCCAAAAAAAACTAAAAATCCTATGAATGATGAAAATAATAGAAACCCGAAAAGTACCCTAAAACCTCTAAAAATCCCAAAAAACCCTAAATCCATTCAAACACACTAGAAACCCTAAACACCCTAAAATCCCTAAAACCCCTAAAAACACAAAAAAACAACAAAACCATAGAAAAATATATAAAACCCTAAAAAACATTTGAAATCCCTAATAAACTATAAAAACCCTAAACCCCAGTAAAATCCAAAAAATAACCCTATGACCATAAAAACCCTCAAAAACAATAAAAACATTGAAACCCCGAAAAAAACAAAAAACCATAAAACCATAAAATTCCTAAAATGTCCTAAAACCCATAAAAATCATTAAAACACTCAAAACCCTTATAAAACCATAAATCCCTAAAAACCTAAAAAACCCTAAAAACCCCTACCCCCAAGCCTATACCCCCCAAAACCTGAAAATCCTTTAAAAATTTAAAATCCCTAAAACCAATTAAAATTTTAACAAAATCTATAAAAAACATTAAATCCCAAAAAACCCCAAAAATTACTAAAGCCCCCTAAAAGCGTTGAAGACCCTAAACCCCCAAAAAATGCATGAAAACCACTGAAAACCTAAAAACACTAAATAATTCTAACAAATCGCTAAAAATCCCTTAAATATCTAATAACACTACCGCCCCCCCCCCCCACCCTAATAAAACTCTAAATAACTGTAAAATACATTAAAACTAGTAAATACCCTAAGGACCCCAACAAAATCCTAAAAACCATGAAAAACAATAAATAAATATAAAATCTCAAACAAATCCTCAATATCCATAAAAACATTTAAACCCTAAAAACCCTAAAACACACAATAAACAATAAAAACGCCTTAAAATCCTAAAAACACTTTAAAATAAATATAAACCATAAACCCCCCTAAAAACCTAAAACCCAAAAAACCCTAAAAATCATAAAATCCTTAAAATCCCTAAAAGACCTCAAACACCTTAACACCCCCTAAAACCCTAAAACCCCAAAAAACAATAAAATAATTTAAATCCTTAAAACCATAAAACCGTAAAATACCTTAAACCCCAAACAACACCAATACCCTAAAAAATTTAGAAATATTAAATAACCACTGAATGATTCTAATACCCCAACCCCCGAAAATCCCTAAAACCATAAAACCCCTAAAAGACCATCCATCCATCCAATGACCCAAAGGACTTCATTTTTTTAATGATTTTTGATAATCCACCTTTCAAGGGGTGAGTTGGAACCCTTAAAATACCCGTAGGTGTAAGTATTACATGGCCTGTAGGCCTTAGAGGAATTCATTTCCCATATGCTTCAAACATTACATACTACTCAGACTCACTACTTAGAACTGCTCCTACCCAGCATCTTGATCATGAAATCAGCTCTCTACATACGCATGGCTATTCATCTAGGTTATCCCATGCATGAACATGTTTGTCCTGATGGAAGGTTCCATACCCTCTCATTCTTGAAATCTATGCATATTCTACTGTGGTGAAAGCTCCTTGCTCATCCTCCTATAGAGCTTTTTTCATATAGGTTGTCTGGTTTGAATCTGCACTAAAGGTGGACCGAAGGCATTGAGGTTTCCCAAAGGCCTTACTAGCCGGAAGGATTGGGTGGCCCGAAGGTCTTACAGGACTTGGGGACCAAATTGGTGGCCCGAAGGTCCAAATAGGGGCAAATTCCCTACTACTATAGTGGCTACAGTACTGGTACATTCATGCTACATTGCCCCCAGAAATTGTGCCTCCACCTGGATTTGATCCTAGGTCTCTTGGATTCACATAAGAATCCTCACCAACCGGGCTGATGCTCGTGTGACCTAAAATACCATAAAAACCCTAAAAATCCCTTGAAGAGCCAAAAAATCATTAAACAACTAAAAAATCCAAAAAACCCACAAAAACCATAAAAACCATAAACCCCATTTAAATATCTAAACATTGTAAACTCTTGAAACCCTTAAAACCTTACAAAACACAAACCACTACTAAAAAACTGTAGAACCCCTAAAAAGCCTTGAAAACCCCTAACATTCAAATTAAACCTATAAAAACCTATAAACCCTAAAATCCCCTAAAATAACTATTAAACCCTAGGATAATCTTAAATCCCAATAAAGCATAAATCCCTAAAAACTGTAAAAAAATAAATCACTAAAACAACTTTAAACCCCTAAAACTCTATAAACAAAAATAATAAAAACATTAAAAAAATAAAAAAACATTAAAAAACTGAAAAAACTAAAAACCATAAACTGATAAATAATACCGAAACCATTATAAACACAAAAAATCCTGAAAACCCTAATAAAATACATAAAACTGAGAAAACCTTTAAATAAAAAAACCCTAAAAAACCCTTATAAACTATAAAAAACCATAAAAGACCTAAAACCCTTAAAAAACCCCATCACCCATAAAACCCCTAAAACCCCAAAAAACACAAAATATCTAGAAAAAACATTCCAAAACATTAAAAACCCCAAAACCCTAAATCCCCCCAAAACCATAAACATCCCTGCTAAAAAAACCCCCCACACCCCCAAAATATGGAAATACCCTAAAACCCCAAAATCCAAAATAGAACAATATAAAACTCTTTGAAAAACCTAAAACCCCTAAAACCCCTAAAATCACTAAAAACCCTTAAAAACCTAAAAACCCCTAAAAACCTTGAAAAGACACCCTAAAACCATAACACCATAAAAATTATAGAAAACCAAATAGAAACATTTAAACCCAAAAAATACCATATAATGTTAATAACTCTTTAAAACCCCTAAAATCCATTAAAACATAAAAACCACTAAAAAGACAAAACACCCCCAAAATCTTAGAAACCATGTAATCTAAAAAGACACAAAAACCATCTAAAACCATAAAATTGTAAAACCATAAAAATTACTAAAAATATTAAAATCACCTAAGACCTAAAAACCCATAAAAGAAAAAAACCAAAAAACACATGAAAACCTAATACAAATGCATAAAAACCATAAAACCTATACCATACACCATTGACCCTAAATCCTACACCCTTGAACCTTTACCCTATACCCTTAACATAAAACCATGCACCCAAAACTATATACCCTAAACCCTAAAACATAAACACTCCACCATAGATTATGTACCAAAAACCCAAAACCCTATGCTCGACACCTAACACCCAAAACCCAAAACCCTGCACTTTAAACTCTATACCCTACACCCTATACCCAAAATGATGCTCCCTAAACCATATACAGTTGACTATAAACCGTAATACCTACACCCTAAGCCATATTCCATATACCTTAAACCCTAAACCCTATAACATGAACCCTATATACTACACCCTGAACCTTATACCCTATACCGAAAATCCAATATGCTAAACCCTAAACCATATACCCTAAATCCCAAACCCAACACCCAAAACCATATACCATACACTCCAAAACCTAAATCCGACACCCTAAAACCTATACCCCACACCCTATAAAATATACCATACACCCTAACCCATATAAAATACTCCCTAAACCATATAACCAAAATCATAAGTCATATACCCTACACAATAAACCATATTCCCTACACCAAAAACACTAAAACATAAACCCTAAGTTTATCACTCCCAATTTCAAATAAATAACCAATTATTTAAGTATGTTATGTATATAAAGTAACTAGGATATGTTTGGGAGGTTTTGGAGGAATTTTGGATATATTATTAGGATTTTATGGAGGTGAATAGTTTGATAACAGTTTTTTGAAATAATAAAGAACCTCTAGGAAATCATGAAGAGTTAAATAGAGGGGTCTATCTCAGTGCATGGTTAGCGACACTGTTTGGACAATTGTGTGTCCACAGAGGAGAAACCATGATTTTTGGGATAGTGGGATTATTTAAAATGTGATCATGGTTTTTTAACAATGAAATCGAAGCATGAAATGTTATTATTTATGCAGAGGTATGTGAATGGTTAGTGGATGGTTTGCCTAACTATGTTCCCTAACCACGCACGATTAAAATATTGATCTGAATATTTTTTGCTCTATCATTATGTAACCCCTCAACTCATTTTTCACTTAATATGTCCTTAACAAGAATTCCTATCCTCCTAAAGGTTTTTGAGAACCATAACATTGATTTGGGAGTGATTTGTTGAAAAAATTGGATGCGTTGGATTCTGAATTCCTTGCTAAGGTTCCAGTTTTTTTCATTATTTTCTTCTTATTCCCTCCATTTTTGTCATATATATAGTTAATTGGGGATATATATATAAATATATATTTATTTATTTATTTATTTTTACCAATAATGTTGAGATATGGCTATTTTGAAGTCAAGGGACAACATCTATAGTGTACCTTTTAGAGTTTAAATCATGTTTTGATTAAATATTTTATGTCGTTATTCACTTTCTTCTAGGTTTTAAAGCATGTTTTATTAACTATTGACTCCTATTTTTATAACTTTGAAGTCTTGGATTCAAATTTATAATTTGTTTCAAATTTTTTGGGATTTTTTGTGCAAATCTTGGTAAAAACTATCTTTTGTGATGAATTATGGGAAATGGATATTGTGAAAGGTTATTTTCTTATAATTTTAAAATGTTGTATTAAAATATAGCATGGTTTTGATTCATGTAAATGGTTTGATAGAAAGTATTTCTATAAACTATGTTGTTCATCAAAATGCATTTCAATTATTGGTTTCTCATATATTTTAGCTAATTGGTTGTCACGTGTTTATTTTCATTAATGTGACCCTGTAGAAGAGGCATGTGAAGTTGGGGAACATGGTATATGTTTACCATGTGATGACTTGGTAGACCAATGAGACACATATCATGAGAATGTAACTTTCACTTGGGCATGATTGTGTTGTTGTGCGGAATTTTAGAATCATCTAATGGGAATGAAAATGGTTTGAGAAATTTTTTAAAGGAATTGTTTGGTTTGTTTCCTTGGATATGGTTTTGAGTTTGGGAAAATTTCTTTCATAGAAATGTGTTTTCTTGATATATATTATTTTAATACATTTTATAAATTTTTTATATAATTGTGATTACATGTTCTATCCTTGTGGCATGGGTAATGAATTAATTTTAGGAAAACCTACTAAGTATCAATACCCATCCCTACTTTGTAAAATTGGTGTGTTTATAGATATTGTATACTAAGACATAGGTCTAGGAAAAGTATCTCATTTACTTAGTGATCGTTCATGATTTTTTGTGTATGGATTGTGGTGTTGGAGTTTGGAGCATGTTGAGTGCCATGGAGTTTGAGTATTTGAATTCTTTTAGTGTTTTTAGGTTTTCTTCCATTATATACTATGATGTTGGTTTATGTTTCCTCTTTTTACTCTCGTATGGTTTGTAGTTTGGTTTGTTATTTTGAGTTGTATTGTAATGTTATCATGCATCATATTGTGGTTATTGGATAAGGTTATCTTGGTTGTGGTTGTTTTATTTCAAAGGGAATATTATCCACCAATTATATTGAACCCCATAGAAATTATTTATAACCTTTGGTGTCATGGTATTTTCACCTAAGGAAAATTAACATCCTACCAACTTCTCAAACCAATGTGGATAGGGGTTATTACAAATGGTATCATTCTTGGTTGGTCCATCTATCATTTTGGGATAAATGGAATTGGTTTTTTAGTCTTGGATATGGAAACTCATTCTATTTAATTCTTTGAGTTGGGATGGTATTAAGGAATATGATCATTAGATCAAGAAATGTAGAGTATAAAAGGCTATTTCTATCCAATTTAGGTTGCACCTCAAGTTACCAGGGAGTTGGATACTTGATTTTTTTGAGAATCATATAGGGTTTGTAATCTCATTGACATGAGTATATCCAAATGAGAATAACATGATATGCATTGTTAAGAATTAATTACCACTATGATTGAATATTTCATTTTGAGGATTGATATATGAATTGGTAGAAAATAATTGATTTTTGAATATGGTGAAATTAATTTTCAAATCTGATATTTTGAAACGGCATGGTAGTGATACATTGAAAGTTGATTAATTTTCCAAAAAAAAGTGTGATTTTAAAAATTACTTAAAAGTGGTAATGATGAATTTTGGAATATAATGTGGTGATATATATGATTTTTTAGAATTTCAAATTTTTAATAAATCATTTTATAGAGAGTGAGACTTATGGAAATGTGTTTACTATATAAATTGATCACATTAGGCACTGTAGAAAACAACCAGAAGAAGTTGTTGAAATTGTGGTTACACCTAGGCCACATGTGAACCAACAACTAGTTTATAGTATTATCCATTCTTTTAAATTTGTATATAGAGGGAGGATATGGGATTAAACAAGAAAATTGGATCCATCAATTCAATTTCAGAAGTAGAATCCACCAATATTTCGAGGTGATTAGAACCATAGAACATAGAGGTGTGGCTGAATAGGAAGAATAAAATATTTTATTTAATGGGTACACAGGGTGAGTTTAAAGTCATGTTGGAAATGTTTATTCTAGATGATATTTTATTCCAGTGGTGGGATTTATCACTCCAGGATAAATTAGACCAAGGCAGGACATGAGAGGATTTTGAATAATTTTTTAACAAAAAATTATATCCTCACTCATTCCGAATTTCTAGAATGATATAAATTTCTATAATAAATTTGAATAATATCTCATTGAAAGAGTATTCATATAAATTTATAAAATATGTCTACCTTATTCCCAAATTTTTTTCATGTGTGTCATTGAAGTAATGAATTTTTGAATTGGGGATGAGGAAAGAGATTCACTCAAATATTTCTAATATTTTTGTATAACATATTATAAGAATATTTTTAATAGAGTGACATTGGTATAAAGAGAAAAATCAAGAACTATGGGTGGAGGAAGCAAGTTAATAATTATGGTAAATGGTTATAATTTTAATGCTGATAAAAAGAGGAAGTGGGAAAAATATTTGCAAGGTACTGGTATGACTCAAAATCAGATGGCTAGGTCTGTGATTCTTCTTCTATGTCCAAAAACGTCTTGATGTTTCCAATGTATATCATTTGATCACATGAAGTGAGATTTTACGACACCACATAGAGAATGCCAAAAATTTAACTAGATGGTTCATCTTGAGTGCTATTTTTTTAGTTCTCCATTGTTGGGTTATAGGAAAACATATCATGTTTTTTAGACATATTATGATTTATTGGGATGAAGGAAGAAGAATATCTCTCATTAACAAAGCCAAACTAGCCATGGTGACTCTAGGAATATCATACTACTCAAAAATAAAAATCCAAATTGTTTAATAAAGACCTAATTATAGTGAGTAATCAATTATATAGAGCTATGAAAGTGATTTTGGATGATCACTCTAGACCATCGATGGTGGGAGTTATGATTATTTTTAATTACCCCTATATGAAAGATTTTTTTGATAAGGGTGCATACAATTCATTTATTTCTTTCCATGTTGTTTATCATATGGGTTTTCCTACTGAGATAATTCCATATGTTTTGATACTTCAAACACCTCGTATATAAAGATAATGTCAAGACTTTATATGAAATTAATGTTCTAAAATGATTGATGGAGTTGAGTTGATATGGTATTTCACTATTCTTGAGATGTATGTCTATGAAATAATCTTGGGAATGGATTGAATGAAAATGTTCAAAGATTTCATTATTTGTTTTACTTGAAGGGTTAGTTTTATTACAAATGATGGCTTTAAGCACCTCATTAGTAGATACTGTAATGTTAAGTAGAGTGAAACAATATTTTTTCCTCAAGAATTTGGAAATATCCCATACCAGTTGGATGATCTGACATTAGAATTTATGGATGAGATCAAGAATATTGGTTTTCTAGTAGTTTTTGATAAATTTTATTTGATGTTTTTTCTAAAATTCATTAAAGGACTGCACCCTCAATACAAGTGGATGTTTTTATTTATATCCTCTATAGGACTTGTCCGATTTTCAATATGTATTTACATATGACACAAAAAGATTTAAGGGAATTGAATGTTCTATTGGGAGAGTTGGACTGAAAAGTGTTCATTTGGCCTATTACATCTTTATGGACAACACCGATCTTGCATGTGAAAAAATTGGTTGTAAATCTTCATTTGTGTGTGGATTATCATTCGGATAAAAAATTGGTCTCCAATTATTTGCATTGATGATTTTTTTAATCATCTTAGGGGATCTAAGTGGGACTCTATGATTTATTTATGCTCTAGATATAACCAATTGTTGGTTTCAAAGGAGGATATTTGGAAAATAGCTTTTAGAATTAGATATGACCATTAAAAGTATGTGGTTATGCCTTTTGGTCTTATGTATGGACCATAAGTATTTATGGCATTAATGAATAAATTTTTCAAGGATATCAAGATTCTGTTTCAGCGGTGTTTATAGATGACATATTGGTGTATTCAAGGATATTGGATGAGCTTGGGTAACACTTGGAAACAGTGTTGGACATCTTATAGGATCATATTTTGTAGACAAAATTGTCAAAGTGTGTTTTCTGGATATAAAAAAGTAAATTTACTTTGTAATGTAATATATAAAAATGAGTTTCTATGTTTTTAGAAAAGATAGTGGTTGGGATATCTTGGAATCCACCAAAGAATTTATTTGTGATATATAGTTTCCTTAGCTTAACTTCTTATAACTGTCTGTTTTTTCATGAAATTCCATTACCAGATTAACCAATTTCATCTTTGATAAATAAAAATGTTCCATTATAATAGAGCAATGATTGTCCCCAACATTTCCAAGAGAATAAATTTCACTTCACATCATCACCAATCATGATTCTTCCATAATCAAGATAAGTTTATGTGGTGTAACATGATGCTTCATGATCTAGATTGGTATGTATTATCATGTTGGGAAACTAAGTTGTTTTATATGGCTTGTGTAAGTTACATATTCCTGAGAAAAACTACCCAACACATGATTTTTGAGCTAGTGTATTTCGACCATGATTTGAATATTTTTCATCATTAACTCTTTGGTGAAAAATTTACAGTGTTTATTGACCATAAGAGTTTGAAACATATTTTCTCACAACGATATTTGAACTTGAGAAAAATAAGATAGATAGAGTATCTTTAGATGTTTGAATTTGACATGATTTATGAATTTGGTAATTGAAATTAATTGGAATATGCATAAATCCAGAATGTGAATGGTTATTTGGAAAAAAAATCTTTAGATCAGGGGTAGTCACTATTGGTGATAGATAACATGTAGTTGGATTATAAAAACCAAAGTGGTGTTATATTTTTTTGTCTAATTTATTTTTTTCATAATTTTGTGGTAAAAGATAAATATGCATAGACATCTGATTCATAATTTGTTTCTGTAAGGTCAAAAATAAATGTAGGGGAGACTATTGAGGTATGGAACATGGATGGGAGATCTATTTTGTGGTTTCATTTTTATATGGTCATACATTTTTCTTGTTACAAATTTTATTTATCTTTCCATTATTTTAGATGGGTCGTTAATCTTGTAGTAGATATTATCTATAAGGAACAAAAAGAAACATTTTTGTGGGTTTTCCGAGAAAGAAAAGTGTATAAGTTTATGATGAAATCTTTCACTTGTTAGAAGGATAAGGAAATGAAAAAGTGGCCAACAATCATGTATTATTCTTTAAATTTTCCTATTTGGGAATGGGATTAGATAGTATAGATTTTCTGAAAGGTATCCCGAGAAAAATTAGGAAACATGATTCCATATAGGTGATAGTATATCTTCTCACAATGTTATATAAAATTTCATCCCTATTTTTGAATCTCACATTGTGGAGGACTTCTAAAAAATGTATATCTGAGAGGAGGTAAAGAGGCATGGAATGCTAGTTTCAATGGAATCATACTGAGATCCAAGGTTTATATCTAATTTCAATAAAACCTTTGAGCAATCCCTTGGGACTCAGTTTACTATGAGTATGACATATCATCCTTCAAAATATGGAAAATTTCAAAGGATGATACAAAAATGGTAAGACATGCTTCAGGATTCTATATTGGATTTTGCTGGTTCATAGGAAGATAATGTACCATTAAAGGAGTTCTCATATAAAAAATATTTTTAGGCCCCAATACATATGGATCTTTTTGAAGAACTGTATGGGAGTACATGTCATTCTCCACTTTGATGGGGAAAACATGTGGGACTTCACTGGTTGCAAAAATCCTTATCTAAGAGACAACAAAGAATATTTAGTTGATCAAGAAAAGGATAAATATGGTTCAATATCTTTATAAATAGATTGAGGATCATGGTGAAGTGCCATTTTTAAGTGAGTGATCATGTGATGTTGAAAATATATCCAAGGCTTGGGCATTATCATTTTGGGAAGCTGATTAAGCTATATCCTTAATATATATGCCATTTTTAGATACATCATTGGGTTGGTGAGGTGGAATATAAGTTGAATTTTACACCCGGGTTTATTTTAGTTCATACTATATTTTAGGTATCTTATTTGAAAAAGTATCATCCTGATCCAAACCATGTGATTCGATCGGATCATGTGTCCTAGAGTCAGAAGCTTTATTATTTCATGTTCTAGTATAGAGTATGGATAACTAAGATAAAGAATTTCATGTTAAAATAATAGGTTTAGTTAGGGTTTTTTGAAGCATTTTCATATTCAAGAAGAAATTTTGGAATGTGAAAAGGAAATGGTCAAGCATTGTCTGAAAATATTTCAGTGGAATGTTGGTTTTCTATTTACAAGGATGTAAATAACAATGGTGGGGAGAATTTATAACCCCAAATTTTAGTTAAGTGTATATTAATTTATTTCTATTATAATATAATGTTTTTTGGTCATGTTTGGGAGAATTTGGGGGAGTTTTGGAAAGATTTTGAGGCTTTTCTGGAGGTGAGTTATTTGATAATGGTTAATAGAAATACTAAAACACCTACAGGAAAACATGTACAGTAAAACAGTGGGCTCTAGGTAGGTGAACATATTGGTACATGGTTTGGACAAGCTGTCTTTCCACCCAGGAGAAACCATGCTTTTTGGGATAGAGGGATTCTAACGATTGGCATATGATTTTTTGAACCATAAGATACAACCTTCTAGGGTGATTTTTAAGGAAGAGGCATGTGCATATATAGTTCACAATTTTCCTAACAGTTCTCTCTAACCATGAACAGTTAAAAGTTTGATAAAAAATTATGGATCTAAGCCAATTTTCCCATTATCAAATCATTTTTAATTAATTTTACCGTAATGTGAATTTATTTCATCTTAAATGATGTGGATACCTATCCCTTTGATGAAAGAGAAATATATTGGAAAATATTGGTGGATTAGAGCTTATCTTCCTTGTTAAGTCCTCCTTCTTGATCATTTTCCATAGTTTCTTCTTCTTCTTTATCTTGGATTCATAGATATAGTTTATTAGGGAACTTGGTATATGGATAAGTTGTGATGATTTGGTAGATCGATGAACGACGACTCTTGAGTATTGAAATATCACATTGGCATGAATGTGTGGATATGTGGAATTGTGGAATCAATTTTATTAATTCTAATGGTTTGAAAAATGTTTTAAAGGAAATTTTTAGTTACATTCCTTGGATATGATTTTGGATTTGGAAAACTATTTTGGTATGAAAACATCTTTTCATATAAATGGGTTTTCATGATATAAACATTTCTATAGTGTTTTATATAATTTTTTTTGTAAATGTGCTAAATGTTTCTCTCTTATTGGAGTGAGTTGGGAAGTCATTTGGGGAAAACCTGCTGACTGTCATTACTCACCTCTATAGAGAAAATTTGGTTCATTTGATGATATTTTATATCAGGAAATAGGTAAAGGTAAAGTATAACATTTTTAGTGATTCTTCTTTATAATTTTAGGATGGATTGTGGAGTCAGAGGTTGAATCATGTAGGGATATTTGTAGTTTGAATCTTTGGAGACTTCTATTATTGTTGGTTTTTCATTCCTCTTTATACTCTATATTTCTTTTAGTTTCCTCTTTATATTCTGGTACGGTCTGTGGTTTTCTTGGTCACATTGAGTTTTTTTATATTTTTATCAAGCACCATACAGTTTTTTTGTTTATAGTTATCTTGGTTGTGGTTGTTTTATTTAGAAGGTAAAATCACCCCCAATTGTATTGAATCCCTTGGAATTTATTTCCAACTTTGGGTGTCTTGAAGATGTCACCTAATGCCAAGTAACATCATACTGCCTTCTCTAGCCTATGTGAAGGGGAGAGGTGTTACACAAAAGCCTATACCATACACCTTATACCCTAAAACTGACACCCTAAATCCTATACCCAACACTTCAAAAACAAAAATCTACTCCCAAAACCCTACACACTAAACCATATACCCTACACCGTAAACCCTAAACACTATACCTGACACCATAAACCCAAAACACTATTCCCTAAACCCAAAATTGAAAACCCTACAACCTATAACCTACACCCTAAACCCTAAACACTATACCTGACACCATAAACCCTAAACACTATTCCCTAAACGCAAAATCAAAAAACCTACAACCTATAACCTACACCCTAAACCTTAAATCCTACACACTAAACCATATACCAAACACCAAAAACCAAAAACCCTACACACAATACCCTAAACCACAAACACTGAACCCTATAGTCTACATTAAAAACCCAAAACCCTACACCCAAAACCCTATACCATACACCCCTAACCCAACACCATAAATCCTATACCCTACACCCAAACCCAAAAAGCAACACCCTAAACCATATACCCTACACCCTCAACCCTATACCCTACACCATAAAACTTAAATCCTAGACCATAAACCCTATATCCACCACCATAAACAGTAAACCCAAAACACTAAACCCTATACCATTCACCATAAACCCTGAACTATTCACACAAAACCCTATACACTCAACCAAAAACCAAAAATCCAAATCCTTAAAACCAAAAACCTATACCCTAAACCCTACACCAAAAAACGTAATCACTACACCCTAAACACCATACCCTACTCCATAAACCCTTTACCATTGAACATAAACCCTAAAAGATTCACCCTAAAATTGTACTATACACCTTAAACCTTAAAGCCTACACCCTAAACACCATACCATGCAACATATAACCTAAACCCCCTAGACTCTAAACACCACACCAACGACATAAAACCTTTCACCCTAAACATTAAACCCTGCAGCCTAAACCATCATCTATACACCCTAAACAATAAAACCCACACTCAAAACCCTATACCATAAACCATGACCCCTAAACCCTAATCTCTATTCCATATACCCTACACCCTACACCCTAAACCCTAAATCATAAACCCTAAAACTTGTACCTTACACCCTGAAATCTATAACCTACAGCCTACACCCTAAACCCTAAAACCTAAAAACCCTTTAAAAACCCTAAAAAACCTAAAACCATGTAAAACATAAAAACCCTAAAAAATCCTTAAAACCCCATAAAACCCAAAAATCTTTTTAAACCCAAAAAACTTCGTAAAAACATAAGAAAATTATAAGAAAATCATTACAAAACATTTAAAAACCTAAAAACCCGAAGGCATGCAAAATTATAAAAAAAACCGTGAAAACCATAAGAAAAACAAAGAGATCTTATAAAATAATAAAAAACTATAAAAACCCTAAAAACCCTAATAAATCATATAAAACCCTCAAATCCCTTAAAAACATTAAAAAATCCTTAAAACCCCAATAAAATACCACAAAATGTAAAAATAAAAAAATGATTTATAAAAGCAATAAATAAACCCTAAAACCCTAAATACTCTAAAAGAACCCAAAGACTATAAAAATAACCAAAATAACCCAAAAAACGCAAAAAAAAAATAGAAATGATAAAATCATTAAAATCCCTAAAAAACATAAAACCCATAAAACCATAAAAGTAATGTAAAATATTCAAAACCCTAAAAAACAAAAAAAAACCTAAAAAGACACCTAAAACCATAAAAAACTAGAAAAACCCTAAAACCCCTTAAACATTTAAAACCCAAAAAACTAAAAGGAGTCTGACAATATCCCTAAAAGACTCTAAAACCTCTAAAAACACTATAATAAATTAGAAAGACCCTAAAAACCCTAATGATACTAAACCCCCCTAAAACCCTACAAAATATTAAAATAACCTTAAAACCCTAATAGACCCTAAAAACACAAAGGACCCATAAAAATACAAAAAAGAACCTAAAATCAAAATAACCCCATAGAACTCTATAAAATCACTAAAAACCTAAAAGCATTAAAGAATCCTAAAAAACCCCTAAAACCCCTAAAAACACTAAAACCCATATAAACCTAGAAACCCTAAATGTACCTAAACCCATTAATGAAATAGACCACCCTAAAACCTCAAAACCCCTAAAAGATCACAAAGCCCATAAAACCCTAAAAGACATTAAAAACCCTATAAAAACAGTTAATGAAACTAAATACACTAAAACCCCATTAAAACCGTATAACCCTTAAAAACACTAAAAAATCCCTAAAACACCATAGAAAACCCTCAAAACACTAAAAACCCTAAAAACTATAAAACTCCCAAAAAACTCTAAAAACCATAAACCCTTTATAACCCCTAAAATACCCTAAAAATAATAACATCCTGAAAATTCAAAAACAATCCTAAACAATCCTAAAAACCACTAAAAACATTAAAACCCTTAGAAATTCGATAAAACCTTTAAAACGTATAAAAACACTAAAACCCCTAAAAACCAAAAAACCATAAAAATACATAAAATTCCCTAAAACCCTAAAAAAATTTAGACCCTAAAATATTTAAAAACCATAAAAAACATAGAAACCATAAAACCTATATAATCCCTAAAAATGAAAAATACCCTAAAAACCCTATTTAATAACTTAAAACTATAAAAACCCTAGACACACAAAAAATCATTAAAACACCTAAAAACCAAAAAACCATTAAAAATACATAAAATTCCTAAAAATCCTAAATCAATAAAAATCATTTAAAATTCCTCAAAATGCACAAAAACACTACGGGAGCCTAAAAAGCATAAAGAACCATAGACTCCCCAAAACCCCAAAAAATAACCAAAAACCCCAAAAACCAAAAAACGCTAAAAATCCTTAAGAACCCTAACAAAATAAAAAACCATGAAACCCCCGAAACCCTAAAACCCCCTAAAAAATCCTCAACACCTGAATGACCCCTAAAACCCCCAATCACTAAAAAACAAAAAAGATCCAAAAAAACCTAATAAATCCTAAAATCCCTTATAACCCCTAAAAGATTATAAACACCCTAAAAGACCCTAAAAACCTCAATACCTCATAAATACACCTACACCTCTTAAAATATAAAAATACCCTAAAATACTACACAACTGTAAAGGAATCTAAAACCCTAAAAACCCTAAAGGACCCAAAAACCACTAAAAACCCTAAATTCTCAAAACCCCTAAAACCCCTATAAATAAAAAATCCATAGAAGACCCTAAAAAATCCTAAAACACTAAAAAACCATAAAAGACCGTAACAACATTAAAAGATCCTAAAACTCCTATGAAAATCCTCAAATCCCTAAAACTAATAAAACTCAAAAGAATCCCCGGAAACCCTAAAAACTGATAAAAAATCATAAACACCTAAAAACAAATAAAAACACTAAAACACTAATATAATTTAAAAAAACAAAAAAAGAAATAAAACAATAAAAACCCCTAAGAGGTAAAAAATGCCCTAAAATACATTAAACACCATAAATCTCTTAAAACCCAAAAAACATTAAAACCCAATAAAAACTAAAAAACCCAAAAAAACGCCTAAAAATCCTAAAACCCAAAAAACCCAAAACCCCAAAAAACCCTAAATCCCATAAAAACATTAATATACCAAAAAACCCCTAAAAAACTAAAACCACCCAAAAACCCATTAGACCTTAAAAATCAGAAAAAATCTAAAAATATCCTAAAACCCAAAAGAAATTTAAAAAAATAAAAAACATAAAAAATATAGAAAACACTAAAACCATATAAAAACACAAAAAACCTCATAAAATATTAAATACTATAAAAACATAAAATTATTTTAAAACGCCTAAAACCCCCAAAACCACCCAAAAAACCCAAAAACCCAAAAACCAAAAACCCTAAAAAACAATAAAAACACTAAAAACACTGAAAAATTCTTAAAACCATTAAAATGAAAAAAACCATACAATTCATAAAACCCCAATAAACTATAAAAACCAATAAAAACAATAAAATAACATAAAAATCCTAGAAACCTATAAAATCCTTAAAAACCCATAAAAACACATAAACACCTAAAAAGCATTAATCATATACCCTTATCCCAAAACATAATCCCACAACCCTAAAACATATATCCAAAACCCTATACTCAACACCCTAAGCCCTAAAACCAATACTGAAAACCATATACCCTATAACCTACATTAAAAAACCTACACCCTCACCCATATAACCTACGCCCTAAACCCTTTACCCTAAACGTTATACCCTACACCCTAATCACTAAAACCAACACCCTAAATCGTATAGCCTAAACACTATAACCCTAATCCCTAATCCCTATACCTTAATCCTTAAACCCTATATCCTAAACCCTAAACGATATTGCATAAAACTTAAAATACAATTAAAATCCTAAAACACTCAAAGAAACTAAAACTCAAAAAGACCCCAAAAAACCTTAAAACCGTGAAAAAACCTCAAAACTCTAAAGTCCCTAACAACCGTTGAAGCCCCTAAAATACCATAAAAACACTAAAACCACCAAAAGTCCCAAAACCCTAAAAACATAAAAGAAGCAAGAAACCCTTTTAACGCCTAAACCCCCATAAAACCCTTAAAACCCTATAAAACATAAAAACCTCTTACAGCCTTTACAAAACCTAAAAAACAAAAAAAAATCCATAAAAAATATTATTAATAAAAAACCCTAAAAACTATAAAAACCCTAAGTTATGAACTAAAAACTGCTAAAAACATAAAACCCACCAAAATAATAAAAGTCCCAAAAAACCCAAACAATCCAAAAAATACAAAAAGACCATAAAACCCTAAAACCATGGAAAAGGTCATTAAAGCACTAAAAAACGACTAAAACCCATATAAACCCAGAAAAACAACCTAAACCCCATAAAAACCCAAAATCTATAATACACTAAAAAAAGAAAAAAACTATAAAACACTGAAAACTCTAAATATCCCTAAAAGACCATAAAAGATCCAAAAACACCATCACACCCCTAAATACATAAAAATAATTAAAACCTTAAAACCCCAAAAAACTAGAAAATAAAAAAACATGAAAACCCTAAGAAACACTAAAAACCCCTAAAAATTCTAAAAACCATAAAAGAAGCTAAAATCCCAAAAACTCTAAAAGGGAGTTGAAGGTGCTTGTTCACAATAGTGATGGTATTATAGTGGAATTTTAGAAAGTGAGTAATATGCCTAGGGAGGAGGGGAAATGGTATTTGATTGCTGATGTTGGGAGAGTGAGGTTTGCTGTACAGGCACTGAGTGAGGTGCAGGTCATCGATGTTGGGCACGGTGGAGGGAGTGTGGACTAGAATGCTAGTGAAGCAGATCCGGTGTTGGACATCATTGGGTGGTCGGGGGGCACATATGAGCAGGAGAAAAGGGTGATGTTGGTTCTTGTACTCTATAGTGATGGGATTTCTGAGAATGAACCTTCTTACCAGGGGAAGTAAGAAATATACCTTGGGTGGGTTTAGAGGAACCTGTTCAGGTGGTTCCAAGCATGCCATAGTGTGGGGTTCTTGCTTGCTGTTCCCTAAATCAGGAAGCCTCCCACATCCCTGGTCAATATTTTTTCTAGGAGGATGGTATAAGGATGAATGAAAATATGGCAACGATCATTAAGGGGAGGGCCTTGGTAGAGGTGTCCATTCCAAATTGGAAGAATAAAAATTATGCAGTGGTCTGTTTACATCCTTGAAAGAGGAAACCGAGGAAGGACTATTCTACTTTACCAAAGGCAATGCCCACGGGAGCCTCTTACAAAGCTAAGGAAGTTGACTCTGGCAGGGGAGGTTTCTCTGTCAAGGATAAACTGAATGTGAAGCAGCAACATCTCAAAGAGTATTACATTGCCTTCCTAAAGCAATATGAGTCAACTGAATGGGAGACAGTGGAGTTAGAAGCTTCCTCTGGTTATGGTGAAGATGGGGACCCATATGGGAATGGAAATGTTGATTTGTAGTTCTTGCTTCTTTCTCATCTGATTTTCGGGACTTTTGGGGTTTTGGTGTCTTGCGGGGTCTAGGGTTTTTCAGTGTGGGTTTTTTGGCCCCACCCAACCATTGTCTTCTTTTCTTTTCTTTTAATAATTTTTTTTGGGGGGGGGGAATAGCCTAGCCTCGCAACTTCCATACCCTAAAACCCTAAAATACCATAAAACCTAAAAGACCCCCAAGATAATCCAGATATATTAAAATCCCTAAAAACTCTAAAAACCCTAAAAATCCAAATTCCACAGAACCAAAAAAAACCCATAAAACCCCAAAAACCCTAAAATCCCTTAAAAACCTAAAAAACATAAAAATCAAAACAAAAACTCATAAAGATAATTAAAAACCCTACACCCCCTAAAAACCAAATAATCCAAAAAAAATCCATAAAACCCCATGAATCCGTAAAAAAATCAAAAAAAAACCCAAAAAACCCTCAAAATCCTAAAAACCATAAAATACATAAAAAATCTTAAACACCCTTCTAGACCAAAAAATTCCCCAAGAGACCCTAAAACCCTTATAGTGACCCTAAAGAAAATAAAAAAATCTAAAAAAACCTTAAAAACATTTAAAACGCATTAAAAATTGAAAAATCCTAAAAGACCCTAAAAACCCTAAACCCCTAAAAGGCCGTAGAAACCATAAAAACCCAAAAACCAAGAAACCAATATAAACCCCTAAAGGACCCGAAAACCAATAAAACCCCATAAAGACCCTAAAACTGAAAAAACACCAAACATAATATAAAACCGTAAAAGATACCCTAGGAAACCCAAAATGGAAATAAAAATCCATAAACCCTAAAGAACCCTAAAACACATACAAGATTTGAACAATAATGAAACCCCTAAGGATGCAGTGATTTCTGTTACTCACCCCCTGAAAGTTGGAAGCAAAAATGAAGGAACAAGTGGGGTCCCAGACCAATCTGTTGTTCTTGAGAAGGTTTGTGATCCCATTTCTTCAACTCTGGTCGAGGATTCTAATGCTCCCAATCCTGAGCATACTGCTCATGAAGTTTCTACCTCTCCTGGAGCCTCTGTTGTGCTTCTTATTGTGCAAACTTCACTTGCCCAGCCTGATGCACCTGGTCTTGCATCTTCCAGCAGTGTCCATGTTGTACCTTCTCAGCCTCCTGATTCCTGCATAGCATTGGCTCCTGCTGACCAAATAGTTGCTACCAGTGTCCATGATACAGCTATCTTGTCCCTCATCTCTTGAAAAGCAGTGGATCCTGTTGAGCAGGTTATGATTTCTACAGGTGCTCCCTCTACTGTGGCTAATTCAGATCCAGTGACCATTGTGTCCCCTGCTGAGCGTCTATCGTGTGTCCAGCCTGATGCAACTGCTAATTTCAGCAGTGCATATAGTGCACCTGCTCAGCCTCCCCAATTCACTCCTGCAGTCAGCAGTGTGCATGATGTGCATATAGCAGATGCTTCTGCTGAGCAATTCAAGATTACTGATGGTGCTCCTCCGCTTGGGGCCCCACCGGGGATTGCTGCATTATCGGACTCTTCTGCTCCTGGAATTCACTCACCCAGCAGAGTACATGATGCAACTGCTCAGTCGGATGCACCTGCTCTTACTGATACGGCTGAGGTATTTTCTCCTATTCCTGCAGGAATTTCCAATAAGGCCACACTCACTGGAATTCCTCGTAATGATGGGATCTGTGTTACTAATGCCTTCTCCGCCCTATCTGGGGAATTATGGGCTGATCAAGTTGATGACAGCCAAGATGCAGATGTTATCCTTGAGGATGATCCTATGGCCTCTACTCATGAGTTTCCAAACATTGAGCAAGTCATTAAGAAACCTCTTGGCAGACCTCCAAAGCAGGGAGGGAAAAGTAAAGGTGCCCCTTCCAAGAATACAAAAGTTCTGCCTCGCCAAAGAGGCAACTCAAACTCCAATCAATGAAGCTTCTTTTTTGGAATTGTCAAAGGATTGGGAACTCTCCCACTACAGTAGCCCTTCGACATTTCCATGCTGTCAACAAACCCTATCTTATGGCCATTGCTGAGCCTCTTATTAGCTTTGATCACTGGAAGGGTTTCAACTAGGCATCGCTCAGGTACTCATTTATTGCTCATAATAGAGGTGCTGGTAATATTGAATCACTATGGGTGCTTCGACACAATGACTTGATGCTTGAGTCTTTTGAGATTTGTCACCAGGTTATTTCAGTTCACATCCAGATGCAGGACATTCACCTCACCTTCTCTTTTGTATATTCCTCTTGCTCTTACATCAGAAGAAGAGAACTCTAGGCAGATTTAGCTGCCCTCAGTGAGAACATGAATCACAATTGGGTCATCACTGGTGACTTCAATGTTGTTTTGAGTCTTGATGAAAAAACTGGCCCCCATTTTCTCCGTTCTGCTGCTCAAGATTTTCAGTACTGTGTGGATCAATGTAATCTCATTGAAGTTCCTATGGAAGGCTCCAAATTTACCTGGGGAAGGTTCACTGTAAATGGGAGGCAAGCCAGCAAAATTGATAGGTGCTTCATTCACGTCAATGATGCTGGTGCTCCATTGGACATCTCAGGGTTTACTCTCCCTAAATTTATCTCTGATCATAATCCCATTGTTGTCTCCATTCGGGAGGATATTAGGAGACTTTCTCCCTTACCCTTCAAATTCAAAAATTCCTGGCTCTCAATCCCAGGAAGTAGGGAAGTTGTTCTTGATGGATGGAACTCCACTTTCTATGGCTCTCCTTACTTTTTGGTTTCCTCAAAGCTTAGGAGAATAAAAATCCTTCTTAAAGCTTGGAGTAAGCTCCCTTTCTCCAGAATTCATGAGGAGATCAAGGATGCGCAATCTCAGCTGGAGTTTTTCCAAGAAAACAATCAGCAGGGGGGCTGTTCCTACTCATGAGGAACATTCATTTCACAAAAAGCTTGATGATCTTCTTGCTCTCAAAGAGAATCTGGAAAAGCACCAATTCAGTGCTCGATGGCTCAAGGATAGTGATAGAAACTCAAAGTTCTTTCATCGCTTACAATGAGATAAAAGGGTCTATGAAGGACCTAATCGTATCCAAATCAATGGGGCAACCTTGGTTGAGGAGAAAGAGCTCTTTGATGCTGTTGTTGACCATTTTAAAGCTCTTTATAATGATGATGGTACCCCTCCCACGGCCTTGTTTGCCGACTGTATAGAGCAGTGTGTGAATGACTCACAGAACAATGATATGACCTCTCCTCCTCTTGAAGATGAAGTCAAATATTGTCTCTTCTCTCTCAATTCTGAAAGTGCCCCTGGACCGGATGGATTCACCAACAAATTCTTCATCTTTTATTGGTATATCTTTCATGCAGAAATTACCAATGCTGTCAGGGAGTTCTTCATCTCAGGATCATTGCCATTTGGAGCCAACTCCAACTTCATTGCTCTGCTTCCCAAAAAAGAAGCTATTATTGACATCGGTGACTTTCGTCCCATTGCCATTGGAAACACCATTCCAAAGATTATTAGCAAAATCAACATCACCAGATTGGGGAAGTTTGTTGGTTCCATTATCACTCCTAATCAATTTGGCTTTGTTCCTGGGTGAAACATTCAAATCTGTTTATATATGGCCTCTGAAGGAGTTAATATCATGAGAAAGAAAGTCAAATATGGGACCTTTGACCTTAAACTGGATATATCCAAAGATTTTGATACCATTAAGTGGCATTTTCTATTCGGGGTGTTGGGTATGTATGGTTTCTCATCCAAATTTATCAGGATGATCTCTTCTATTTTGGAGAGTGCTAGAATTTCTGTTCTTATTAATGGGGCGCCAAAAGGTTTTTTTCAGTGTTCACGAGGGGTCAGACAGGGAGACCCTCTCTCTGGAATTCTCTTTGCACTTGCAGAATATTACCTGAGTCATATTGTTACACATGCAATGATGGCTGTATTATATTGCCCTTTCAAAGCTAGCAAGGACTCCTATGTACCCTCACACCTTTTTTATGCTGACGATATTCTTCTATTTGGGCAGGCTAATATGCGAACTATCTCAGCTATCCGGAAAATCTTTCATCACTATGAAGATGTTGCTGGGAAACCAATCAGTTGGTGTAAATCGTCTATTGTTTTTGGGAAAGGGTGCTCCTCAGTGAGGCAAAACAGAATCATTATATGTATTGGCATTAAAAAAGGATCTTTGCCTTTTAATTACCTTGGGGTTCCCCTCTTCTGGGGGAGGGAAAAGCGCTACCACTTGGAAAGCATTTCTGTTGATATCACCCAGCAGCTAGAAAAATGGAAGGGAAAGTCTCTATCTCATGCAGGACGAGTTTGCCTTATCAATTCCATTATCACATCAAAGTTTGATCATGCCTTCTCTTTATATAGATGGCCGGTAAGTCTGATCAAATCCCTTCAAGCCAAGATTCAAAACTTTGCATGGATAGGATGCATTAGTGAAAAGAAATTGGTAACTGTTGCATGGAAGGACTGTATCAAACCCATTAACATGGGTGGTCTTGGAATTAATGATCTTAGGGATTTAAATGAGGCCTTGTTGGATAAATTCACCTGGAATCTCTTCGTGCACAAGGAAGGTGAGCTGGATTTTCTAAAAGAACGATTCACTGCACACTGGTGTAATGGCTACACTGGGTATATGCTCTCCTCGGTATGGACCACAATTAAATCCTCATTTCAGAATATTATCTCTCAATATATCTGGACTGTTTCAAGACAATCCAATCTGAACTATTGGCTCACCCCTTGGCTCGATTTTCCTCTGCATGAACTTATGCAAGTTCCACAAGGTCTGCAACACATGACTATCAGTGATCTCAATGCCAGGCTGATGGAGCTGGATGGAATTCTGCCATCAAACATCATCTCCCAGATCCGTTGTTACAACTACGTTGATTCGGACACTCTCCTATAGAAGCCAGATCTGATTGGCCAGCTCACTGCAATGGGTTTCTACAAGCATGAATGTCGGCAAGGTCCTGACCCCCCCTCATGGCTTCTGAAATATAAGTGTCAATTCATTCCCCCTAGACACTTTCTTCTTCTTTGGAAAATTTGGAGGCGTAGGTTGCCTATGCATGGTCAGCTTCAAAAAACTGGGTTGCAGATTGCCTCAGTCTGCAGCATCTGTTTGCGAGGTGCTGAAAGCATACATCACCTCTTTATTGATTGCAATCTTGTACACAGATTATGGAGCTACATGCAGGATGTTTTTGGTCTCTTCTTACCTCCTGGAACCTTTTCTCAACGGATGATTTTTATCAATGATTTTAGCTGCAGTGAGCAGCTTCATAACCTCCTTCTTGCAGCATCGGCAGCCATTGTATCTTTCCTATGGGCTGCAAGAAATTCTGCTATGTTTCGGAACAAATCATGCTCCACGCATGAAGGTATTATTTCCATGCATAGTGTTGTTCGGCTGGCTGGGAGTCTCCAATCATATATGATGAAAAACTGCTTAAATGATCTTGTTACAATCTGCACCCTTGGTGTCCCTGGCAGGTGCAAAAAACCAATGTTGATGAAGTACATTAGATGGATTCCACCATTCCCGTCATGGATCAAAGTTAATGTTGATGGTGCGGCGGCAGGCTCACCAGGCCGTTCAGGTTGTGGTGGGGTCTTTCGTACTTGTCGAGGATTTGTCAAGGGTATTTTCTATCACTAAATTGGAAATGGATGTGATTATGAGGTATAGCTTTTGGATATTATCAAGGCTATTCGTTTTGAAATTCAATTTGGGTGGTTGCATCTATGGATCGAATCAGACTCAATGCTTGCAGTGGAGGCGCTTCGCCAAAACTCCAGGAAGGTTCCATGGCGGCTTCTTCCTCAGTGGATTGAATTCCTTAGCCTATCCAAGAACCTCACTCTCAGGATCTCTCATGCATATAGGGAAGTCAATATGGTGGCCGATGCTCTCTCCAAGATGGCTATTGAAGAATGCTGCTCACGGTGGTCATTCATTGCTCATTCCTTTTGCACGTCTCATGTAGCCTCTGACATGATGGGTGCTACCCGCACACGAATGTACAAGTCCCCCCTGTATTGTTTTGTACCTTTTCTTTTTATTAATTGATGCGCCATGCTTTCTGTTTGGCACGCGCCTTCTTTTCCCCAAAAACCATAAAAATCCTAATGGACCATAAAAACCATAAAACCATGAAAACCCTAAAAATAATATGGGACACTAAAAATCCTAAAAAATTAAAATGACCTAAAAACATAAAAACCAATAAATAACCCTAAAATGGACCAAACACCCAAAGACCCTAAAACCACCAAAACCCCTAAAAATCCCAAAAAACATAAATCCTAAAAATTATTATAACATGAACACCCTAAAACCCAAAAAAATATTTTAATCCCATAAAAATTTTAAATACCATAAATTCCTAAAAACCCTAAAATTCTTAAAAACCATAAATACCTTAAAAAACAAAAAAACCTAAAACCCATTTAACCCTAAAAAATATTAAAAACCATAAAAACAAAAAAAACTCCAAAAAACTCTAAACAACCTAAAAAACCCCTAAAACCCCAAAATATCCAAAAATTCCTTAAAAACACTAAAACCCTAATGACCATAAAATCCCCTTAAAACACTTAATAGCACTAAAACCCATAAAACACATAAAACAAAAATATAACTTAAAACCCAAAAAACCAAAAAACCATAAAAATCATTAAAACTCTATAAAACCCCTAGAAACCCTAAAATACCCAAAAAATTCTATAGAGCCCTAAAGGTAAGTTAAAAACCTAAACACCTAAAAACACAAAAAATAACCTAAAATCACTAAAAAATACCAAAAACCCAAATAACCCAAATAACCTTAACCCTCCAAGATCTAGAAATTCAAAAACTGAAAAACCCCTTAAAACCCATTAAAATCCCTAAAACATCAAAAAATATCGCAAATCCTTAAAACCCTTAATCCCTTTAAACACCAAAAAAACCTAAAACCCCCAAAAACAAAAAAAACCCTAATAAATAAAAAAAATAAAACTTCTAAAAGACCATAAAACGTGTAAAATCCTCGAACCCCTAAAATCCCTAAACACCTAAAACATTAAAACCCTAAAAAATACATAGAAACCAAAAAACACTAAAACCCCTAAAATCCCTTAAAACTATAAATGGATGAAAGACCTTAAAACACCTAAATGACATAAAAATCCTAAAAACATAAAAATGTTGAAACATCAATAAAAGACCCTAAAACCCTTAAAACCCATTAGAGAACATAAAAGAGTCTAAAAACATAAAACATTAAAAAGAGTTAAAACTAAAAAAATACCCTTAAACACCATATAAAACCCTAAAATACCCTAAAAAACATAAATAACCTAAAAAATCAATAATGCACTAAAATCCCTAAAAAAGCCTCAAAAATATAAAAAATGTAAAATATTCTAAAAACCCTATTAATCCCAAAAACACATAAAACACATAAAACACCTTAAAAACACAATAACCTGAAACCCCATTAAAACCTAAAACCCATTAAACCTTTTATAATTATAAAAAGCACAAAAAAATACAAAAAATCCTAAAAAACCTAAAATTATTTGAAACAATAAAACCCTTAAAAACTGTAAACAACTAAATTCGCAAAAAGTCCTTATAAACACTAAAAACACCTAAAAATTATAAAGAACCTAAAAAGAAAAAAACCTTAAATCCCTTAAATCACATAATAAACTAAATAAAATCATAAAAACCTAAAGAAACCCTAAAAAACCAAAAAACACTAAAAAACTAAAAACCATAAAATTCATCCAGAAACCTAAATTCCATAAAAAACTTTCAAAACACTAAAAATCCATTAAAACATTAGAAACCCTTAAAACTCTAACAAAACAAAAAAACCTAAAAGCCAATTTAAAACACTATAATTCTTTAAAACCCCATAAAAAACCTAAAATCTCTTAGAACTCAGCAAAACCCTAAATATTCTTAAAAAAATACAAACTCTTAAAGAAACTAAAACCCCCCACAGAACCTAAAATCCCCAAAATCCTAGAATTCTTTAAAAACCCAAAAATACATAAAAAATTACTAAAAAACGTTAAAGGGATTAAAAATATTAAAGACCCTAAAAATGTGCTAAAACCCAAAAACCCATTAAAACATAAATCCCCTAAAAACTAAATACCATAAAACAATAAAAACATCTAAAACTCTTTTAAACCCCTAGAAGATACTAAAAACTAAAAATACCCCTAATAGGACCTAAAAACCCCTAAAACCTCTAAACCCCTACAAACCCTAAATCCCCTAAAATTCCAAAAATCCTAAAAAAATCAAAAACCCATAAATGTCATAAAAATACAATAAACACCATAAAAACAATAAAAACCCTAAAAATTATAAATAACCCTAAAACACCCTAAAAACCTTAAAACCTTTTAAATCCTAAAAAACCATAAAATCCATTAAAACTCCTAAAAATATACAAAATACCCTAGTATCTGTAAAACCCATTAAAATATAAAAACCCAATTAAAAATCTTAAATCCACAAATAAACATAAAAGACAATGAAACACCCTAGATGACCCTAAAAATCCCTAAATACCCAAAAAAGCATAATAAATCCCTTTTATCCCAAGCAAACTGCTAAAAACCATGAAAACCCTTAACAACCCTAAAAAACATAAAAACCCTTAAATCACAAAAACCTTGAAAACCAAGAAAATACTAAAACACTAAAAACACTAAAAACAGATAAAATAAACATGAATACCCTACAAATAATTAAACCAATAAAATCCTAAAAAACTAAAAGACCCTAAAAACCATAAACCTAAAAACCCTATATCTACCAAAAGTCACTAAAAACCCTTATAGACCAAAAAACCCTATAAAAATAAAAATCCCTTAAAAAGTAAAAAACCATAAAAAACCAAAAAACACTAAAAACCCTTTTAGAATCTAAATTACCATAAAATCCTTAAGTAATCATGAAACCCCTAAATCCTAAAAACCCTCAAAATATTAAAAACCCATACCCCCCAAACCTCTAAAAGTATTTAATCCCCAAAATAACACCTAAAACTGTAAAACCATTAAAACCCTAAAATGCCTAAAAATCCTTAAAAACATAAAATTATAAAACCCTAGCATAACCTAAATACCCTAAAACAACTAAGAAACCATAAAAACAATAAATTTATTTAAAACCCCTAAAAATAAAAAAAACCCCAAATCCACAAAAAAACTCTAAACCCGAAAAACTCTAATCAATCCAAAACCCCCTAAAAACGTTAAAAATAATAAAACCCTTAAAATACTAGAAACACTATAACCCTAAAACCACTTAAAACCCTAAAAAAATTAAAACCCCAAAAAAATACATGGAAACCCCCAAATAAACCTAGAAATCCAATTTCCCTTAAACACTTAAAGACCACTAAATCCCCAAATATCCCTAAGAACCCTAAAAAACCATAAAAATCCCAAAAAAATACTAAAAACACAAAACGCCAAAAAAAACCCTAAATCCCAAAAAACCAAAAAACCCTTACAATCCCTAAATATAATAAACCCGCTAAAAACACTGAAAACCCATAAAAATGAAAATCCATTAACGTCCCAGACCCCCAAAAACCCAAATAAAAGTAAAAACAAAAAAAAAACCCAAAGCCCAAAAAACTTTTAACAATCATAAAAATCCTAAAACCCCTTAAAATCTCTAAAAACCCAAAAACGCTAAAGCCCTTAAAATAATAATAACCCTAAATACCACTAAATACCCTTAAAACCCCCTAAAACCCAAAAAAATAAAAAAAAACTTCTAAAAGACCCTAAACACCCTTAAAACCCTAAAAGCACTATATAATCCCTCAATATCCCCAAAAATTCTAAAAACCCTCAAAACCCCTAAAAACCCTAAAACCTAAAACCCCTAAAAGGCCATAAAACCCTAAAACATTCCAAACTACCATAAAAACCCATTAAACCCTCTCAAAAAACCATAAATACATAAAACAAGTAAAATGATTCTGTAAATCATATAAAAATTTTAAAACCCCAAATAACACATTAAAAAACCTGAAAAATCATAAAACCCTAGAAAACTGCAAAAACCGAAAAAAACTAAAACCCATTAAATCCCTAAAAATGGCGAAATTTTTCTAAAAACCCTAAAATTTCTAAAAACCTAAAACCCTTAAAGGACCCTTAATAACATAAAAACAATAAAACGCCCAAAAAATTACTAAATACAATGAAAATCCTAAAATCCATAAAATATTCTAAGAAACCTATTAGACACTAATAACCATTAAATAAATCCTAAAGGGTCCTAAAATGAAAACAAACATAAATGACCTTAACAAACCCCAAAACAACCCATAATAGACCCTAAAAAACTAAAGACACTAAAATCATAAACAGACCATAAATGAACCTAAGATATTGTAAAGGAACATAATACCATTATTAAAATTAATGGACCATAAAAACACTAAAAACCAAAAACATCTTAATAACATTAAAAATCCTAAAACCCCCTAAAAGCTTGAAAAGACCGTAAATGGCCTTAAAACCCCTAAAATACTAAAATACCCTAAAACCTGAAAAAATTAAAAGAACCTAAAAATTGTAAAAAAAACCCTAAACCCTAAAAGATCATAAAAACCCAAAAAACAATAAATAATAAAAATCATAAAAAACCCTAAAAACCATAAAAAATATACAACCCCATAAAAAATTAAAAAACACTAATAGACCCGGAAAATCATTAGACCCTACAAAACCCTAAAAACCCATAAAACCTTCAATACCCTAAAAACCCCAAAAAAACCACTGAAAACCCAAAACCCCGAAAAAACACAAATAACAATAAAACATCAAAAAATACTTAGAACTCCTAAAAACCCTAAAAATGCATAAAATTGCCCCAATGACCACAAAACCCACAAACCCCATAAAACCACTAAATTGAAAAAAAAAATACGAAACCCTAAATAACTTAAAAACTACTAAAAACACAATAACACTAAAAACACACAAAACACTAAAACCCCCAAAAACCCTTAAAACCCAACATGTCATAAAACCCATAAAACCCAAAAAAACTAAAAATCCAAAAAACCCCTAAAATTTTAAAAAAATTTAAAAACCCTTTATAAAACTAAAACACTAATAATCAATAAAAACACTAAAAACTATAAAAACCTTTAAACCACCTAAAACCCGTTAAAAATGAAAAAAACCCTAAAACACTAAAAGAAAACCCCCCAAAGAAATTCAGAAGAGATGGCTGCTCTGCTCCGCTCCCACGATGGCGCTCCGGACGCTTCATCATTGGCTTAAAGATGACATCATGGAAGCGCCCTGGGCTCCCCCCACTACGTGTTAGGGACTCCCGCTGCCCCCTCTTATAGATGGTTCTCCCCTTTCTCGGATCCCGATTCGCTTCCCACTTTACCACTGATTGATCTCTACCCTAAGGTGTCGGGCTTGCACGAAGGGCTTCCGAATCTCCCTCTATCGATTTAGAAGTTCAAAAGGGACAATTTCCTATATAGACTAAACCTGGTTTCCATGTTATCGAGCTGGAATCCCCCGTATGATGTTTTGGATTGGTTTTTTTTTGAGCATTGGGATCTCGGGGATTGTGCCTCTGTCAGTTTGGTTGACTCCAGCCACATTTTGATTTGGTTCTCGTCGGAGGATAACTATATCCAGGCCTGGTCAATGACTCCTCACAGTTGTGATGCCGCTCGTTTCTCCCTGTTCCAGTGGAAATTTGAATTTCATTTAAATTGTGACTCCCCGCTGATGACAATATGGGTAAGGTTCCCTAAAATCTCCCTACCCTTCCAAAATTTGTCCATTATTATTATGCTAGGGAACTTGGTCGGATGGTTTCTATGTGTGGATAGCCGAACCAGGGCCCTTATTCATCTATTTTCCCTGAGGTTTTGTGTTGAAATTGATGTCTTGAAGGAACCAGTCGACTTTGTCTAGATTGAAATTGGTGAAGAGCTTCGATGGAAGCAGTCAGTGGTTTTCGAATCATAGGTGAATTACTGTGCCTCAGGCTTTACTCTTGGTCATATGGAAAGGGATTGAAGATGCAGGGATGGCATAGCAGCTAGGTTTGGAAAGGATACCATCTCCTCAATGGTAAGCTCAACAAGGGACCTGGAGGTGAAGAATGACACCCCGCAAGATTCTCTGCCAGATGCTCGGAGGGGTGGTAAGATGGAGGAAGGGGGTTCATTCCCCCAAATTGGCATGGACGAACAAATTTTTGTTAGGGACATATTTACGCATATGAAGGTTGATCTGGGACTGGGGTTGATGCCTCTTCCAAAGTGGGGGATGTCCCTCCTGGTGGAGTTGTGGTCGTGGTGTTGCATCCTGATCCTGCTAAGAGCATGAGTGTGACATTAAAGCCATCATGTCATGCCACGAAGAGGATGACTTTTCCAATTCCTCTAGTGAATATTGGAGGTGGCGTCGTGCTGGTTGTGTTCTCGAATCAGTTCAATGCCCTAGAATCTATGGGAATTGAGGAAGGGGGTCAGGGAGGTCAGGAACTGCAGCAGGCGGTGGCTGCTGAGGTCCCCCATGAGGTAGAACTGCATTCCGCTGAAGATGGTGTTCGGTCCTTGGGTGTGGATTCCCTCCATCCCACTGCATCCTCTTTGGAGAAAGAGTTGTTGGTCTCTACAATGACTGGACTTGGTCCGAGTGATACAACTCAGCCCATGCCGCAAGTTGATATTCCTCAAGCTGGTAAGAGGAGCTTCGTGCTGCCTGATAGGAACTCGGCCCTTGTTATGTTCGAGAAGATGCCTCCCTATGTTGAATTGTTTGAGCTGATTATGTTGGACTGTTTGGAAATCCTCCTTGGGCAGCACATATATGTCATCTTTCATAAGGTGTATATTTCATAAGGTGGATCTTACTTGGGAATGAGAATGACGAGAAAATTCATCTAGGAGAAATCCTGGGGGACCATGATGACCTTATTAGTGCAAGCTTGAACAGGATCAAGAGGGTGCAGGAGAAGATGGGCCACTCTGACTCCTCTGGCGGTAATCAGAAAAGAAGGTCATGGTATGATCCTAAATGTAGTAAGAAAGGTGACATGGCTTCCCCTACTGTCGCTGCTCATAGGAAGGTCAACATGAAGAGTGATCCTTCAATGAAAAAGAGGGCTAGGAGGGACTTCTCCTCCCAGCCTAGGCCAATAGCCACTCGGGCCTCCTCCAAGGTGAGCAAAGGTAACAGAGGCACACAAGACAGGGATGATCGAACTACCAAAGTGAAGCCGTATGTGAAACTCAGGAAGTATTGTGAATCTTTTCTCAATCAATATGAATCTTCTCAATGGGATTCGGTGGAGTTGGATGCGTCCTCGGGCTATTGAAAAGATGGGGACCCCTTTGGGGATGCTGATTTTGTTCTGTAGTTGCCTCTCCTTTTGTTCCTTGGGATTTTTGGACTTCTGTTTTTGTGGGGGTTGTCGGGGTTTAGGGTGTGTGTCTTTTGACCCCACCCCTCTATTGGTTGTCGTTGTTTCTCATTTTTAATATATTTTGGGGGCCAGGAATAGCCTGGCCTCACATCTTCAATTCCCTAAAATACTAAAAAAAACTCAAAATCACCAAAATTCATAAAAAACAATAATCAACCAAACAACCTCTAAAAGAAATAAAAACCCTAAAAATCGTATACCCCCTATAACAAAAAAACATAGAAAAACTAAAACCCTAAAAAACTATAGAATCCATAAAACCATAAATTTCCAAAAAAAACCCTAAAACCATAAAAGACACTAAAAACTTTAAAATACACTAAAACCCCTATAAAAGCATTAAAATACCTATAAAATCCCATTAAACAATATGAAAACCTATAACCCATTATAAATACAAACACCCCTAGAAACCCTAAATCTGTAAAGCCCAAGAAAAAACATCTAAAACCCTATAATCCTTAAAAAACCCCTAAAACCATTAAAATGATGAAAACCATTAAATAACCATAAAAACCATAAAAAGCCTAAAGTGCCCTAAAATATAAAAAACACTAAAAACCCTAAAAACACTAAAATAAAAAACACTATGTTCCAAAAAACCTAAAAACCCTAAAATCCCTATGAAAAACCCAAACAGCCCAAAAACCTAAGAAAATCATAAAATCCCAAAAAATCCCAAGAAACCCAAAAACCATAAAAAACATAAAAATACAAACTATAATATATCCAAAATCCATGAACAATATAACACCAAAAAATGGCACTAAAACCCCTAAAAACACTAAAACCCCTTAAAACCCTAGATAACCCTAAACCCCTAAAAGTCATAAAAACCCCTAAAACCCCTAAAACCCAAAACCTCCTAAAACCATGAAAATCATTAAAACCCCCTATAAACAATGAAAAATCATAAAAACAAATAAAACCCATTGAAATAGAAAAAAATCATTAAAATACAGAACAACCGCCTAAAACCTTAAAAAACAAATATACCTAAAAATATCAAAACCCCAAAAACCTTAAAACCCCTGAAATCCATTAAAACACTAAAAACCGAGAAAACCCCAAAATCATAAAAACAAAAAAAACTCTTAAAATCCCTAAAAAAATAAAACCACAGAAAATATAAAAGGCCCTTAAACCCTTAAAAATGCTAAAACCCCTAAAAAATATAAAATAACCTAAAACTCCCCCCAAAATATAACACCATAAACCCCACAACCTAAACCAAATAACATATACACTAAACCATTTACCATACATCCTATACCCTACACCCTAAACACAACACCATACACCCTACAACCAGAACCCACAACCCTATAACCTAAACATCATACAATACACACTAAACACTAAACCCTAAACCCTAAACCCCACACCCTAATCCCAGACCCCCAAAGCCATCATCCTGACCATATACCATAAATAATAAACCATAAATCATACACCCCAAACCCTATACTCTACACCCAAAAACCTATACCATACACCCAAAACCTTATGCCCGACACCAAAAACCCAAAACCCAAAACTCCAAACCCAATACCCAAAACAATAAATTGTAAACTGTATACCATAAAACCTATACCCTACACCCTAAACACAAAACCATATACACAATACCATAAACCTTATACCCTATACCCTACACCCTAAACATAGAAACCTACAACCTATAATATATAACCTACATAATAAAATGTATACCATGAACCCTAAACATTAAACTATACACCCTAAACCTCAAACCATAAACTTTAAACCCTAATCCATAAACCATATACCCTATACCTTAAACCAAAAACCGTACACCCAAAACCTTATACCATACACCCAAAACCCTAGAGCCAACACTCTAAAACAATATACCATAATCTCTAAACCATATACCCTATACTATAAACCCTTCACCCTATACTACAAACCATATACCCTAAAACCTAAACCCTAAAGCCTAAACCCTATCCCAAAAACCGTGAACCCTAAACCATAACACATAAACCCTAATCCCTAAACCCTAAACCCTAAATACTAACACTGAACTAAAAACCCTAAACCCTAAAACCAAAACCCTACACTCAAAATTCAAAACCCTACCCCCAAACCCAAACCCTACCCCCTGAACTCTATAACCAACACCTTAAACCCTATACCATACACCTTAAACCATACACCCTAAACCATATTCCCTACACTCTAAACTATAAAACTTATACCCTAAACCCTACACAGTAAACCATAAACACTACAGCCTAAACCATAGACTCTAAACCCTATATCCTAAAACTTATACCCTAAACTATTAAACATACACCCTAAACCCCAAACCTTAAACCACAAACCCAAATACAAACACACTAAACCATATAACATAAACTCTAAACTATAATCTCTGCACCCTAAATCTTATCCAATACACCTAGAACATGATACCGTATACCCTAGACTCAATATCATACACCGTAAACCCTATACCTGACACCATAAACCCTAAAACCTAAGAACCTTAAAAAATTATAAAACCAATAAAACTATATAAATTAAAAAAACGAATAAAAATATCATTTAAAAAATTAAAACCCTATTAAAAAATAATCATACTCAAAACCCCAAAAAACCTTAGAAAAACATTAAAGTCCTTAAAACCCTAAAATCCCACAAAATCAATAGTACCCCTAAAAAACTTAAAATCCATAAAAAAAATCTAAAAACCCTTAAAAATCCAAAATCCCTTAAAATCCAAAAACCCCTTAATAACCCTAAAAAACCTAAGAATTCTAAATTAACCCTAAAACCCTAAAAATTCTAAGCACCCCAAAAAACCAAAAAAAAAACTAAAATCTCAAAAAACCAAAAAAACCCTAAAAAACCTTAAAACCCAATAAGACCCCTAAAAATACAAATGAAACCTTAAAACCCCAAAACAACCAATAAATCCTAACCCTTCCTCCAAAAAAACATATAAACCCCTCAAAAACCGAAAAACTCTAACTGAACACTAAAAACCATAAAATTTCCCTAAAATCCCTATAATAATTCTATCCCACCTAAAAATCTAAAAACCCAAAAACCCTACGACCCCCCCAACCCTTAAAAATTATAAAAACTCTAAAATCACTAAATCCCGTGAGAAGACACTAAGACCCCTAAAAGACACCCAAAGACACTAAACACCCTAAAATGTCCAAAAATATGATTAAACCCAGAAAATGCTAAAACCCCCCTAAAACCCTAAAATCCTAAAAATCCAAAAAAAACCTAAAATACCCTAAAACCCAAAACTCCTAAAATCCATAGAAAACACTAAACCACTGAAACCCTAAAAACTATAAAACCTAGTAAAACCCTTAAAACCCAAAAAAAACATAAAAAACTTTAAACGCCCCTAAAAACCCCCAAGACCCCCTTAAAACATAAAACCAAAAAACAATAAAGATAATTAAAAACTCTAAACATCCATAATAACTCTAAAAAACATAAAATACCATAAAAACCCAAAAAACCACTAAAACCCATATAAACTCTCAAAGGCCCAATAAAACCTAAAAAATTAAAATGTGACAAAAACCCCACTAAAAGCCCTGAAAATCCTAACACCCCTAAAAACCATAAAAACCGAAAAAAACAAAGAAACACTAAAAAACCCTTAACCCCCTAAATGAACCTAACAACCCTAAAATTCCCTAAAATATGATAAAACACTAAAAGTGCCTAAAAATATTCAAAACCGTAAAAACCTAAAAAAAGAAAAAACCCTAAAAGACCCCAAAACCCAGTATAATATAAAACCATAAAAGACCCTAAAACCCTAAAACACCTTGACAACCATAAAACCATAGAAACCTAAAAAACCTGAAAAACCAAAAATGACTAAAAAACAATACAAATTAAAAAATATCTAAGCAAAATAAAAACTCTAAAACCCCTGAAAACAAGATAAACCCTTAAAACTTTAAAAAAACCGTAAAAATCAAGAAACCCCTAAACTAATCATAACATCTTAATACTCATTAAAACCCTAAAAATATAAAAGATATAGAACCCCCAAAATAACCTTGAAAACCTTAAACCCATAATTGTTGACATCATGATGTAAAACATTAATTTTTCCTCTATGCCCTTCAAATTAAAAAAATGCTTGGCTCATGATCCTGGTATGCAGGAAGTGGTGTTAAATGGGTGGAGTAATGCATGTGCGGGAAATACACTTTAAATGTTTTGATTCCAAGCTCAAAAAATAATTTTTATTCTAAGAGTATGGAGTGAAAACACATTTTCCAGATTGTAAGTGGACATTAAAGATGTTAAACATAATCTTTTTGATTTCAAGATCTCCAAAGAGTAGTATAATTCACCTTCTCATGAAGAAATCCAAATTCATACCAATATGGATGGCCTCCTAGATCTTAAGAAACGAATTATGAAAAATAAATTAAAATTTAAATGGATAAAATATGGTGATATGAATATAATGATCTTTCATCGTCCACACAAAGAAACAAATCCAAGAATAGACCATATTCCATTCAAATTCATGGCTCTCTTCTCACATCTAGGGAATACATCTTAACATCTGTTGTTGATTACTTTATGATGACCTATAACAATGATTGAAATGGGGAAATAACTCAACTATATAATTCTTTTTTTACTTTCATTGATCAGCATAAGAACAATTCATTAACTACTATCCCATTTGAAGAATAGGTCAGAACTACTTTGTACTCTTGGAATATGGAGAGTGAATCATGTCCAGATGGCTTTACCAACAAGTTCTCCATGTTCTAATGGTACATCATGCATGTTAGGATCCTAAATTATAGAAGGGAATTATTCCTTCCTAGCTTTATCGCCTATGGAATTAACTCCCATTTTATTTATTAATACCAAAGGATGAAAATGCAACTATTATAAGTGTTTTTCGGCTATTTTTCATTGGGAATAAAATTCCATAGATTATTAGAAAATATTTGACAATGAGGTTGTGTAAGCTTAAGAAGAATATTATCACACACAAACAATTTGGATTTTTCTTAGATAAAATATCCAAAATTGTCTCTATATGGCCTCAAAAGGGATCAACATCATGCATAAGGTAACAAAACATAGGAATATTTACCTAGAGATAGATATATCGAAGGACTTTAACACTATAAAGTGAAGATCCATCATTAATGTCCTTTGAAAATATGGGTTCTCCCCTAGCATTATTAGGATGATCTCCACCATTTTTACCAACACTTGGGTATAAATCCTTATTAATGGCTCCCTAAATGGTTTATTTAAATTCTACCATGGGGTATAGAAGAAGGACCCAATTTCCAACCTATTTTGGGAAATCATAAATTATTATTTCAGTCTCTTACCATTGAATTCTCACATGCTGGGCTTTATAGGATGATAAGGGAATGAAGATATCATCATGTAACCTCTCACCTACTCTATGTGGATGATATCTTTATCTTTAGGAAAGATACCAAAGGAAACCTTTTTTTGAATTATAAGGAGTTTTCACTACTATGAACTAGTGGATGGGTGATCAATTATCTGAAAAAAGTCTTCAATAGTCTTTGGAAAAGGGATTTCAGCCTTTTTGAAATTTAATATTTAATTATCACTTGGGATTAAAACGTTCTTCATACCATTTTTATATAATGGAATTTCTCTATTCTAGGAAATGGTCAGAAGCTCTGATCACGAAACTATCTTGATAAAGATTTCTAGCAATCTATCTAAATGGAAAGGGAAATTCATCCCCCATGGAGGGTGAGTTTTATTGATTAATTTTATCATCACCTCTATGATTGTTCATTCCTTATCTATATATAGATAGCATGTATCTCTTCTTAAAGGAATCTAATCCACGATCTAGAACTTTACCTGGATGATAAATATTATTGAAAGGATGTTCATAACTATTTATTGGAATTAATACACTAATCCAGTTGTGATGTGTGACCTGGGTATCAAGGATATTAGAAAATTCCATGATGCCCTCCTGGGAAAATTCACATGGAATTTTATTTTATCTCAGAATGAAGGCCTAGATTTATTGAGTTGTTGATTTACTAAATGAATTCAAAATGGATATTCAAGGTATATTTTATCCTCTAACTGGTTTGATATCATATCCTCTTTCCAATTAATTATGTTCTGATCAAAATGGGTTGTCTCCAAGAATTCAACTCTAAATTGCTGGAATACAACCTGGTTGGACAGGCCCCTAACTGACATGGTGCTTCCTACTTTAAACAGATCCCATCTTCCCATAAAAGATTGTATTTATTGAATGGGTGATTTTTATGATATCCATCCATCTCACATTATCCTATAAATTCATATATATAACTTTTTTTGGTACAAACACCATAATTTGGAAACCAACATTGACCAGGCATCTCGACACCAAGGACTTCTACAAGCATAAATGCCTGCAGAACATCAATGCTCCATCTTGGCATATTAAATTCCAAAAACCATGAATTCATCTATAAAAGAACATGTTTCTATGTAATATATGGAGTAATAGTTTTTCACTGGATGAGGAATTGAAGAATATTAGGATGAATATGGCCTTAGAATGCCAACATTGGCTACAAGATGACGAGAATGAAATTCATCATTTAGCCCACTATAGGTTCTTGTCTAGCTTGTTGCTGCATGTTCATACATATTTTGGAATCTCCCTAAACATGGATACCTTTTAGAATCAATTGGACAACCTATTGAAACTTATTAATTTTATTCTCCTTGGTGAGCAGTAGTATAATCTGTTTCTCGTAGCCTTAGCTATTATAATTTCTCACACATGGGCTGCTCAAAATGGATCACCTTTATTCTAAAAAGGACTTATTTTCATGAAGGGGTTGTGTCCATCCACAATGAAATCCATGTATAATCTGTTTTACAAACTGGTTCCATGGATATGATACTAATGTTCTGATCATCTTGCGCACTCATGGGGCTTCTAACTGGTGCAAGAAGCCATAGACTGCCATGTTCATCTGGTGGATTACCCCTCTTCCATTATGGATCAAAGTCAACATTGATGGTGTGGATTTAGGTGCACCCAAACCTTTAGGTTGTGGGGGTGTTTTATGTATGTACATTGGATTTATGAAAGGGCGGTTCTATCACTTTTTTGGAAGATGAAGTTCTTATAAGGTGGAGCTTTGGGAAAAGATTAAGGCGGTCAAATTTGCGGATTTTTTTGGGTGGAACCTACTTTGGATTGAATCTGACTTAATTTTGGAAATAGAGGCCTTCAAAACATAATCAGGAAGGGTTCCATGGAGTCTTCTTCTATAATGGATTGAATGTCTCAACATCTCTCATGACCTTAATCTCAATTTTACACATGCATATCATGAGAAGAATATGGTGGCATATGTGTTCTCCAAGAAAGAAATTGAGGATAAGTTCTCATGGTTGTCCTTTTTCACCACAAATTTTTTTCACCCTTTACCGGATCAGATATGAGTGGTGATTCCCACACCCTTTTCTATAACCCATTCTTGTAACACTTCGCAATTAATTTTTGTTAATAAAATAAGGGGGACTGAGCATGCTCAATCCTGCTCCTTCTTTTCCTTAGGAAAATTAAAATACAATAAAAACCAAAGAACCCAAAAAAACTCTAAACCCCCTAATTATCATACAAACACAAAAAGAAACACTTTAAATCCCTTAAAATTATAAAAAACCCTAAAAACCCTTAGGAACCCTAAAAAACCTTAAAATCCAAAAAAACCTTAAAGAACCTAAAAAACCCTTGAAACCGCTAAAAGTAGTTCTAAAAACCCTAAAACGCCCAAAAAAGAACATAAAATCCCTAAAAAAATATAATACTTCAAAAACACTAGAAAACCCATAAAACTAAAAAATAACATAAAAACCCAAAACGAACCTAAAACACTTAAAATGCACTAAAAACACAAAAAATAATAAAGGTCCCTAAAATACCATAAAACCCATAAAAGAATTTATGAACTATAAATATTTAGAAGTATCCTAAAAACATAAATGTCCCTAAACCCCTAAGAAATTTAAGGACCCTAAAAACCATAAAACCCCATCAAACCCCCTAAACAATCATAAAAAAAACAAAAACCATAAAAAACCCAAAAACACAAAAAAATTGTAAAACCTATAAAAAGCCATAAAGTATATGAAAACCCTAAAACTCCTAAAAAACCTAAAATACACTAAAAAAACAATGAAACCCCTAAAAACCATAAAAGTCATTAAAAGACTCTAAAATAACTAATAAGAATCCTATAAAACCTAAAAACATTAAGAAACTATAAACAACTAAAAAACCCTAAAATCAAAAAAAAATACTTCAAAACATTAATTACCCTAAATCCTTAAAACCCCTAAATGGTTTTATTAAATTCCTAAAAATCATAACAACACTTAAAACACTAAAACACCCAAAAGTCCTTTAAATAGTAACATTCCCAAAAAAAACTAACACCCCTATAAAATTAAAAAAAAAATCCTAAAAAACTCTAAAAATTTTAAAAACTCTAAAAAACCTCAAAACTCTAAAACCTTGAAAATAAAAAAAAATAAAAAAACCTAAAATTTATGTAAAACACCTAAACCCCCCCCCCTAAAACCATTAACACTCAAAATACGCCTAAAACCCTAAAGACCCTTCAAAACACCTAAAACATTAAATCACCAAAAAAATAAAAACCCAAAAAAATTAAACCCCTAAAACCCTAAAAACTTCCAAAAACATTAAAACCCGACAATACTAAATACGCAAAATACCCAAAATACAATAACATACACTAAAACCACTAAGAAGAAAAAAACACTAAACACCCTAAAAACACAAAAAACTATAAAAACACTTAAAACCCATTAACCATATAACATACTCCCTATAACCGATACCCAACACACTAAACCCAACACAAAACACCATAACCCTAAAACATACACCATAAAACAATACCGTATACCCTAAAATATAAACCCTACACCCTAAACCTGATAACCTACACCATAAACCCTACAACCTAAACCTACATGATGAACCCTAAAACATACACTATAAACCCTATAAATACTCCCTAAACATTACTCCCTACCCCCTAAACATTAAAACCTATAGCATAATCCCTAAACCTCCCACCTTAAATCATAATCCCTATTCCCTAAAACATTAAATTCCCTAAAAACCATATAAAACAATAATAGAACATAAAACCATTAAAAACATAAAAACCATAAAATCCCAAACAAATCTAAAAATTCCTAAAACACATAGACCTATAAAGAACCGAAAAACATAAAAACCCAAAGGACCCTAAAACCCCTAAAAGAACTTTATAGACCATAAAAATTTAAAACACTCTAAAAACCCTTAAACCACTAAAATTCCTAAACATACCATAAAAAAATAAAACCCTAAAATACACACAAACTATAAAACCCCCTAAAAACCATTAAAACCCTAAAACCTTAAAAAACTATAAAAATCCCTAAAAATTCTAAAATGTCCTAAAACCCCCAAAGAAACCCTAAAAATACCCTAACAACCAAAAAATAATAAATAGACTTGAAAAACTAAATACAACACTAAAAACCTAAACCTACTAAAAACACTAAAATCTATAACAATGATAAAAAATCCAAAAACCCTAAAAAACTCTAAAAACCCCAAAAAATCTCAAAAAGAACCTAAAATCTCAAAAATGAAAAAAATACATAAAAACACCTTAAAGACCATAAAACGCTATAAAAACACCCTAAAATAATGTAAAACATGAAAAACCAAAAACCCTAAAAATACCCTTTGACTTCATAATACACATAAAAACCATAAAAACACTAAAATCTCTAAAACCCTAAACAACACTAAGAAAATATATACCCTAAAAACATAAAAAATACATAAACCCAAATAGAACCTAAAAAACACTAAAAAACACTAAAATCAAATAGGACCCTAAAACACCCTAAAACACCCTAAAATAACCTAGAAGACTATAAAATGCCATAAAATTCTAAAACTAAAAGAATAATATAAAACAATAAAAAACTCAAAAATCCTAAAAATCCAAGATTCACTAAAACGCCTTATGACCATAAAAACCATAAATACCCTTAGAAAGAGACCCCCCCCCCAAAAAAAATCCTAAAAACCCTAAAAATTCTAAAAAATTATAAAAACTCTAAAATAAAAAACGTAAACACTCCTAACCCCCCCCCCTAAACCCCCAAACACCAAAAAAACAAAAAAAAACCCTCCTTAAACTTCTAATTACCTAGTAAAAGTCACTAAAACACTTAAAATCCTAAAAGAACACTAAAACCCATAAAGTCCTCAAGACCCTAAAAAACAGCATAACACAATAAATGCCTAAAACCCCAATGTGACAAAAAAACCAAAACCCTAATGAGCGTAAAAAAATTTAGACCCTAAAATCCCTAAAAACACTAAAAACTCCAAAAGACCTAAAAAACCAAAAACCTTAGTAAGACAAAAACCTCTAAAAGAAAAAACCTTTAGTGCTTGCTCTTAATGACTCCTTCTCTCCTGATGGATCCTTGACGACATTAGCGATGATCACCCCCCTTGCAGGGGAGGGGTTTTTGCTCGATAGTGACTGTATCTTAGCCTTCATCTATCCTCTTGTGTCTTATTTGCTTCCCAATTCCTTCGAATTAATATTTTCCCGATTTTTTTTGACTTATATGAAGGCTAACCTAATTTATTTTTATTGGACTCGGAATTCCATGCAGCCTTTGTACTTCATGGCTTGACCTTGGCTTCCCGGTTCATGATGCACCGACCCTCGGTGGAGTCTTTTGACAGATTTTATTTGGGATGTCGGAATTCTCAAGATCGGGTGACGGTATGGTTACTGGATGGCTGCCAATTTATGTTCAGGTTCTCAACTGAGGATGATCTAATCCTCATTTGGTTCATATCCCCTCGAAGCCTCATTTAAGTTAGATTCTTCCTCATCAGATGGATATTTTACATGCACATAAACTAGGACTCACATCAGATTGCTTCATTAGTTAAGTTACTGAAACTCCCTATTCCGTTTTAGAATCCATACATTATCTTTATGCTTGGATATATTGTGGGCCAATATTTGTGTTCGGACAGCTGGACTCAAGAGATATGTCACCCAGTTTCCCCACGAGTCTTTGTTGAATTGGATGTCTCAAAACCACTGACAGACTTTGTGCAGATTATTGTTGTCAAGGAGATTCGTTTCAAACATTCAGTACTTGTGGAGTCCTTTGTTGCGTTCTACACTATATATAGTATATTGGGCCTTTCTAAAACTTCTTGTAAATGTTGGGGTATCAGTGCATGAGTTACGGAGGGGGATAATGGGGTTGTTGCACCAGTTGAACGGCCAGTGATGGTATATGATCAAAGAAATGTTGTGATTAGGATTTCTGTGATGAAGGAAATGCCACTAAAATCCACTTGGAAAAAGGCCTCTCAGGTGTATGAGATATTGAAGTGAGATCTGTTGAGTGTGCATGATAAGGGAGTAATGGAGACAAAGGAAGGTGTGAGGTCCCCTAGGTTGTGCAATGACGATTTGAAGGAGCCAAGGCATGCTGGAAGAGTGGAGGAACATGATTCACATGGGTAGGGAATGCAGGTATAGGCTATGGATGTTGTTTCATTGGGCCATGGGTTTGAATCACTGGCCTTGTAGGGGGAGGTTGCTACAGATGTGTTAGTGGAGGCGTCACCCTTCAGTGGTCTTGATGTGGAGGATCATCAAAGTTGTAGAGGGCATGAAGAGGCTGGTTAGAGGGTGGTGCATCTTCGGGGGAATCTGGGGGATGCTTCTTGCTTGGGAGGGGTAGATGAGGCACAATAGGTTGTAATCTCTATAGGGGGCATGCTGGATAAAGGGAGGCACTGGCCTTAGGTGGTTCCCCCATGTGTAATAGGTTTGATTGTCTTAGTTACGTGGAGTCAGAGGGCTAGGATGATGCAGTGCGGGATGCAGAGGAGAAGGGGGTGGTGGAAGAAGATGGGGAGGTTGTCGATACCAGTGTGATGACTGATACTAGACCCGGTGCCATCGTGGATGAAATGGGTACCTTGGTGCATTTGGAACCTCTATTTGGTGATTATTTCCATTAGCATGATGTGTTGGAATTCCCCCTATTAAAGGCTCATGGTTATGGTGCGAGGCTGAGGAAGGCCGAATTAGTGAGGCTTCAATGCTCGCTGGAGGTGATATGTAGGATGGGGAATGGGAAATGCGTGGTGAGTAGAGGGTGTCCCAGATGTCTAGTGACACCATTGGGAACTTGGATGGTGCCGATGATCAGGGGAAAATGGTGATGTAGGTGCTCTTGGACAATAGTGATGGGTTTGCGGAGAATGAGCCTTCTTGCTAGGGAAACAAGCTACCTGGGTAAGAGGGGAAATTGTCACCTACTATACCTGAAGTTGAGATAGATAAATATGTTTGTGATGTGGGGTGTCCCTTTTTTAAATAAGATAAGGGCATGCAGCTGTTGACGACTGATGTGATGTCTGCTCCCTATCTGGCTCTCGAGGTACCTAACTTGGTGGTCCCTTGTATGTCGTAGTGTGTGGTCCTTCCTAATTGTTCCCTTAACTAGGAAGCCCTATTCATCCCTGAGGAACCCTTCTATGAGGATAGTATAAGGTAGAATCACAATATAGATATGATCATTATGGAGAGGGCTAAAAAGTTGGAAGATGGTTTCTTCCCAGGCCCCTTGAAGAGGAGGATGAAGCGGGATTACTCCACTCTTCCCAGACCCATAACTACCCTGGCGTCATGAAAGGAAGTCAAAATGAAATTCAAAGGAAGCAAACTGGAGCATCAACACACCTCAGAGCAAGATAGATGTAGGGAGGAGCTTCTAATGCTCCTCCAACTTCATGAGGATTTTGGGACAGGATGGGAATCGATGGACACAGGGGCATATTCTGACTTCTACTCTGTTAATGCATCTATTGGATATGGTGCCGAGGGTGAACCTTATGGCGTAGCTTCATATTCTGATTTTAGTGGTGATTTAAAATTACTTGTTTCTTCTTTATGGGTTTTCTCTTTGGGTTTTTTTGGGTTTGTTAAGGGTTTTTGGGTGTGGGTCATTTGATCCCTCCACCCCCTTGTCTGTAGTGTCTTTTTGCTAATAAATTTTGGGGGGCCAGGAATATCCTGGCCTCACACCTTCCTTTCCATAGAACCCCTAAAAACATTTAAACCCCTAAAACCCCAAAAATCATAAAAAGATTTAAATCCCTATCAAACTCTAAAGAACCTTTATAAAACTATAATACTCAAACATAAAAAAAACCCTAAAACCCCCACAAAACCCTAAAAAGCCTAAAAAATGCTCAAAACCATACCAAACCAAAGAGAACTCCAAAACCCCTAAAAGAACAAAAAAATAAGAAACCCTAAAAGAAACCATTGAACCCTAAAACAACTCTAAAATAATAATATATGATCATAAAATAAACCAAAAACCCACAAAAATAAAAAAAACCATAAAAACATTAAAATCGAAAAAAATAAAAAACCTAAAACCCCTAAAAACACTAAAATCCCTAAAATCCCTAAAAACCAGTAAAATAATAAAAACCCTAAAAAGACACTAAAACCCCTAAAAACTAAAAAACACTAAAACCCCTTCGGCACCAAAAAAACCCAATGAACCCTAATACACTTAAAACCCTTAAAACCCTCTAAAAGACCCCTTGAAGATGATAAACACTCTAAAACCCTAAAATACCATAAAACAACTAAAACCCCTAAAAACCATAAAAACCCGTAAAAACTAAAAAGAACTGCTAACATTATAAAAAAGGACCTTAAAGTCTCTAAATGACTGTCAAAACCCTAACAATCCTAAAACCACTAAAAACTGCTAAAAGCCATAAAACCCCTTAAAACCCCCAAAAATAATTGAAATCCCAAAAAAACATAAGAACCCTTAAAAACCAAAAAATACCTTAAAAAACCAGGAAAACCACAAAAACCCTAAAAACACCAAAAACCATAAAACAAATAAAAACCCCTAAAAATCCAGAAAACTCCAAAAAACCAAAAATCCTAAAAACACTAAACACCTAAAAACCCTAAAATACCATTAAAAAACCTAAAATTATTAAAAACCTAAAAACCTCATAAAAATCCTAATAATCATAAAAACCAGAACACTGAGAAAACCAAATAAAATCTTACGCCCCTAAACTCTAAAAAGGGTAAAACTCATAAAAACATAAAAATAATTAAATACTCTAAAAATATACAAAAATAAAGGAAAATAAAAGCCTAAATTACCTCAGAGAACCTAAGATCCATAATGACCTTAAAATTACAAAAAATCACTAAAATACCCAAAAACCCATAAACGCCATAAAAAACATAAAACCTTCTAAAACCCAAAACCCCCCTTAAAACCCAAAAAAAAAAGAATTACAACCGCTATAAAACCATGAAATGAATCTAAAAACCCTAAAAGACCTAAAAAATTCTAAAGATATCTAAAAAAAATTGAAACCCAAAAAAAACACTAAAATAATTGAAAACCCTAAAAAATCCTAAAATCATAAAACCCCTATAAACCCCCTAAAAACCTTAAAACAAAATAAAATTGTTAATAGCCATAAAACTAATAAAAACCCTACAACCCATAAATGACATAAAACCCTTAAATACCCTAACATCCCTAGAAACTAAAAAATCTTAAAACACATAAAAATTCCAAAACGACCCTAAATCATCCAAAGCCCCCAAAAATGAAAAAAAAAACAAAAAACCCGTAAAACCCGTAAAACCTTAAAAGTATATAAATAACCCTATAAATTCTAATATCCCTACGGCCTAAGAAAAACCCTAAAAATACCTAAAAAACCTAATAACTCTAAAATAACTTAAAACACTAAAACCTATAAAACCATTAAAGAACCTAAAAAACCTAAAATCCCTTGAAAACCAGAAAATCGCTAAAAATTATAAACCTGTAGAAAACATAAAAAAAAATAATAAAACCCTAAAAAATCCTAAAACCAATAAAAAATGTTGACCCCTAAAATTCAATAAACCCTAAAATTTTTAAAAAAACTTTTTAACCCCTAAATTGATCGAAAACAAAAAAAGCATGAATGATTATAATTTTTTTAAAAACAAACCACATAAAAACTCAAATAAACCCTAAAAACCCTAAAAATTAAAATCCGTAAAATCTCAAAAATCCCTAAAACAACCATGATGGCAGCTCAGACCTCTTGCGATGGCGATTCTCTCTTCCCGCATCACTATTAAAGATGATGATTTATCCTGCACCTTGCCCTCCCCCCTCCACGGGGGAGGGGCCTCTACTGATTCTTGATGAAGGGAGTCCTTTTTTCCCGTTCATGGTTCCTAATTTTCTTCCTCCTTTTCCGTGGAGTAAAATATGCCCTAAGGTTCCTGACATACATGAAGGATTTCCAAAGCATCGATTATTGATGGAGGAGTTCAATTAGGCCTCCGCCCTATATAGGCTATCCTTGGTTGCTCATTTCATGAATTGGCGACCCACAGTGGATGTTTTCGACAGATTTGTGTTCGAACAATGCGACCTCCAAGACCATGATATGATAGGTCTTCTTGATAGTAGTCACATTTTTATATGCTTCTCTTCGGAAGAGGATCTGGTTCATTGCCTGGTTAGCGGCTCCAAGAAGATGCAACGGTGCTCGATTATCCCTTTCTAGGTGGTGCTTCGATCTCCACTAGAACTGTGATTCACCGATGATGGCAACGTGGGTTACATTTCCAGAACTGCCCCTCCCTTTTCAGAATTTCTACATTATTTCAATGTTGGGGAATTTGGTGAGAAGGTTTTTATGCGTCGATAATATAACAAGGTCCCTTTGTCACCGGGTCTCTACAAGGGTTCTTGTGGAGATTGATGTTTCTAAAGGACCTGTTGATTTTGTTAGGATTGTTGGTGGTGAGGAGCTTCGGTGGAAGTAGCTGGTGATCTTTGAGTCGTGGATAGATTTTTTCTCCTTCTGCTGGCATCTGGGTCATAATGTTCAGGCATTCGGGTGTAGTGTAAGGAATTATTATGTTGTGAACCGATCTCAAGAGGTGACTAGTGAGGTGAAGAAAATTCGGGGCGAGGTGTAGGAGGTTGTCCACAAGGATCTTGAAGCTCAATTTGAGTCTGGTGAAAGGGGGAAGGCTCGTGCGGGGATTGATATGGAGGAGGTTGCAGTGCCTGTTTCAAACAAGATTGGCAGGAATACTACCAATGGGGTGGCACCTGTATATGGACTTGATGTTGGACCTCTGGGTAAGTTGCTTGTACGTGAGGGCCTTCTAGTTGTGCCGGGGGACCACAGACCTGCAGTTGATATAGGGAAAAATGCCTTCTAGTGCCAACCGGAACTCAAGCTGACTGAAATTTTAAGCATTTGAGGAGTGACTTAAAGCTCTCAGATCCTGGGAGTTCCCTATGTGAGGATGTTGCTACTGATGGGAAGTAGGTCTCCACTGATAGTAGTCTGAAGCGGAGGAAATAATCCATTCCAAACTTCAATTGCTTTGAAGGGATGGATCTCAAGGAGGTGGTGCAAGGTCCTCTTCTCATTGATTATGGGAGTGAGAGATATGATGCATAGGGAAGCGGGGTGCAGGCTATTGTTACAGAGGACTTACAACACTATTTTGCTCAACCTGTTGGTAATGAAAAGTTGTCTACATAGGGGGAAGGTGATGCACATAGGGATATGGCTGAGCAGAGTCTCTTGGAAGGGGTCCCCCCCAGTGATGTCCAGTGTGGTGGTGGAGGAGGATGGTCTCAAGGGTGTGGCTGGTTTCAGCTTTTCTGGAATTGGTTTGCATTCACATGAGGTCGTGTTTGAGGGAGCTGGTGGTAGTGACTCTCATATGACTACGCAAGAGACGGTGGAGAAACTGGGGACAATGGATAAGGTGGAGGAGGCAGCTACTCAGGGGGAAAATTTTGTGGAAAAGATGGTGTGCGGGCAGGGGGAGGGACCTAGGATGGGGGTTGTCCCTGAGCAGTGGGGTGCTGCCACACAGCATATGGTTCCAATTTATGAGGGGCACTTTCATATGGCCTTGGCTAGTGCGGCCCCTCTTTCTGAGGAACCTGTTCTTACTGTATGCTCCCTGAATCAGGAAGCATTTCTCATTCTTGACCAAGATTTTTTCTAGCAAGGTAGTGGAAGGATGGCTCAAAATATGAACATAATCCTTAAAGAGAGGTCCTTGCTAGAGGTGGTGAGTCCTTATGGTAAGGAAAACAAACATGCAGGGGCCTCCTTCTATCCTCAAAAGAGGAAACCAAGGAAAGACTATTCGGCTCTACCAAAAACAGTGACCACGAGAGCCTCATGCAAAGCGAAAGAGGTTGCCTCTAGAAAGGGGGGATGGTCTACCAAGATGCAGTTGAATGCAGAGCAGCGACATATCAGAGAGTATTACACAATCTTCTTAAAGGGATATAAATCATGTGAATGGGAGTCGATGGAGTTGGATGCCTCTTCTGGCGATGGTGCGGATGGAGACCCATATGGGAATAGAGACTTTCACCTGTAGTCTCTGCAGTAGTGTGCTACTGGATGCCAGATGTTGTTGGATGCTGGTGGTGGTTACTGTATAGACCTGGTTGTGCTTGTTTGGTTTTTCTTTTCTATTTTGAGTTTTCTTTTTTTTTGCGTGGGTTGTAAGGGGTTTTTGGGTGTGGTTCGCTTGAACCCTCCCCTCCCTTGTCTCCTGTGTCTCTTTTTTCTTTCTAATAAATTTGAGGGGGCCGGGAATAGCCTGACCCTTGCATCTTCCATGCCCTAAAACAACCAAAAAACCAAAAAACCACTAAAACAAAAAAAATAAAAAAAATTCCAAAATCATCATTTAAAACATTACAATACCCATAAAGACCCAAAAAGAATTAAATTCACCTAAAACCCCGAAAATGTGAAAGATTCATAAAAATTACCTAAAAAATCTAAAATCATAAACCCCTAAAACACTAAAAATTCCCTAAAAACATAAAAATATTCTAAAACTCAATGGGGTTCCCTCCCCAAAGGGTCCACCTAGTCATTCCACTCTCAAAAGAGCATCATCCACGTGCAAACCCCAATCCATCATGAACTACGAGAACTCTTATTATTGTTCAAACCAGGATATGTAGGTGGCCTACATAATGTCCCGAGCTCAAAAGGGGTTACTTTCTAAAAGGGTTCAGCAAATTATTCCCCAAAAAATAGGCATCCTCCAATGTCCAAGACTCGAGCTAACTAAACTATATGGGCTTTGATTCCTCTTCGGAGGATATGTAGGAATCCCATATTATGGGTCCGATCCAAATATCATACCACCGTCCATCCCTCTTGGATGACAATGAACTCTAGAGTGTATTATTTCATGACTTATGTTATCATTTCATCGGTTGAATCAAATCCATGTATATCCATGATGATCCTACAAACTTGGGGTATCCCATGTATACATTCTTTGGGAATTATCCAAGGATTAAGGAACATATAAACATGAATTAAATCTATAAGATATTCCATGAATAGGAAATAATCCCACCCAAAAGGGTTAGATGATCCCATCCTCTCATCCTCTCGACCAATGGAGTTCTTAAGATTCATTGGACAAATAGTCATCAAACAAGTTCCTACCTTTGGAAGGATAGTCTATGAATCATGGACACCAGGGACGTTGGGTGTTTCTATCTCCATGAATAGACCCATTAGAGACCATCTAAGGAATAAATATCCTAAGAGGACCAATTTCACAAAAATTTAACCTCATGTAATCGCCCTCTAGAACCATTTTACTATGGAAACTCCTTCATAATGTGGAAGGGATAAATTTTCCTGTCCTCGTGGTGTTAATCTAATTCCCTATAATTGATAACAATGCAGGTTAGGTTGAAACAAATATGGTGACGTGAAATTCTCTAATAAGGGACAAATACCTTTTATCCGTCAAATCACTTTGTATAATCCCAAAACAAATCACCTCAGGTCGAATAAAAATGGTGAACCTGATATGAATCCTCAACCAAGATTGTGGTTCTACCCCACTAAAACCACTTTACCTCACAAAAGAGAGAGAGTGAGGGGGCATGCTGAATCGTTAAATATGCATATGTTCAAGAGATGTTACTTTGAAAGGGGTTTATTGTTTGTATATGTGACATATATATATATATATATGGTTCTTTTAGAGAAAACATAAATCCAAATGGAATCCCGAACACCATTGCAAACACACACCTCATTGATCTCAGAGGCAGTTGGGACCCCAATTAAGATCATGACCCCTCACCAACCCAACATCCTCAATGATATATATCTATCACGCCGATTAAAGGGTACCACCAAAATGTTACACTCCCAACAATTAAGGCTACAATACAATCCCTCTAATATGAAAAAGCTCTCTAGAAACCACCTCTACCATAACTGGCACCACAACATATGGAAGTCCAAGTGGTCACCTCAAATCATTTTGGTAACTTTCCCCTAAAACCTGATAAATGGTAGCTCCATTTTCTCAGAGAGTTAGATGAATTCCATTTTGTTGACTTTATCCTCGCTATGTAGGGGTCATAGTCATGGGACCCTACTAGAGAGCATCACAACCAACACCAAGAGACAAATAATTCTCACTCTGAAGTAGATCTTAGGCCGAGAGAACCTGGTGATGTCTAGACGACACGAGATCCTTAGGGCGCTCATAGAAGGAGGTAGTTATATAATCATGAATTGGATATCAAACTGATTAATAAAGAGGAAATCTACTATATAGACATGTTATAATTAAATGGGAAGACATAAAACTTTGCACCCTCCACTCAAGACCACAATAGAAATAAGGCGGAATAATATGAGCACGTTCACATTCCTGCTAGTGCTCACCAGTCTTGCCGTGCAGACAGAGCGGAAAATTACAGGCAGATGCAAATATCTGGAAATGAATAAGAATCCCATCATCCAAATAGGATGGAAACCTACTACAAGAAGGCTGAAATACCTGATGATTCATATCAATCCTTCTATCCAAATAGGGTGGTAAACAAATATGAGTAGAGTCAAATTGTTGTGGATCCATACAAATCTTGTGAGAAAAATACAGCGGCAAACGACCAGATGAAAATTCCTTAATATAAATATAAATCCCACTAGTCATGTATGGTGACAACCAAAGATGATAGTCAGTGGTAGACTCGTTTCTATGTCCTAACATAGGAGAACATATAGTACCTACTAACAACATATAGAGGACCGCAGTAGGCACAAACTCTTAATCCGACATTAGAATGGACCTTAATACCAATTCCAACCAAAGATATATCTTAGAACATCTATGTAATGATGGAATATTAGACACTAATTCCAACCCATATCCTCTAAACATGACAAGATGTCATTTTAACAACAGTGAAGGTGAGGAGCCATGCCCATGACCTAGTTTCCTCAAACCAAATGACTTACCAAAAAAATGGGTTAGTCACTCCAGAGTTGTTATGCATATTGGGTCTAGTCTAGGAGAGTCAGTATCAATATCCCATGATTCACAAACAACCAAATTTGGAAAAGATACCCATTCCAATTGGGGGATGCAGGTCAAATGTTGTGGCTGCTCTAGGGAAGACATATATCTCTGCCAAAACTCATTCTGTATGTCGGTGTATCTCGGTGGAATTATGGTGACCAAAAAATGGGGACCCATATATGAAGGTTTTTACCAATAGAAGACAAACCTAGTTACCCATAAGAGAGATACCAAGAATGAAATGTGCCAAAGTCATCTGGAAAAAAGGAGCATATACTTGATCTTGATCTAATGGAAGCTTGATTTCATGACTCCCATGAGCATATATGAATAAATGCTCAAGAACCTATCAGTGCATTACCAAATTATGGAAGTAGAATTAGTATTTATGAATGTCCTACCTGAAATGTTTCTACCAGATGCTCTGAAGGTCCACACCAGAGCACCCATGGGGTATTACTACATGGGCTAGGAATGATCAATCATGAGAGCCAATCTCTAAATACATGTTAGGGTAGCCCTGCCCTTGACCTGAAGATCAGATAAAAAGAAGTTCCTCCCCATTCTATTGTCCAAAATGATGGTCCTACCCAATGTATACAGTGTAGATATTCTTCTCCCTATAGTCGGACATTGAGTCATGATGGTAGTCCTTTCCATGATGACAATAATTGTGAAATCCCTCCCAACAATGGTAGTTAAAACAAAGGTCCTCCCCATAGAAACATCAGGAAATGAGAAGCCCCCCCCCCTCATTATAGTATATATTGAAGGCCCTTCCGAAGAAGTACATAGAAGAAATTATCCCCGCTTCCAAATATCTTGTTATGATAGTAGTCCTCTCCATCATAATAGTCATTGAGAAGGTCCTTCCCTCAGTGAAATCAAGCATCTAGAAGGTCGTACAATCAATATATCCTACCATGAATGTCCTCCCCATGGTATATTTAATAGGGTAATTCCAAGAAGTAATACATCATGTTGTAATGGTATTCCTATCCATTGTACCACTGATTGTGATGGTCCTCCATGCAATCAAAATTCCCACTAGAAAGAATGCACGCGCCTTGCCGAGGAAAATGCTAGATTTCCCTCCTACACCGAAACGCTTGAAAAAATAGATTCCAACATGTTATAAAATCTACCTATGATGAGTGATATCCTTTATAAACTAGATGATGATCTGGGTCCATGGTCCTCTTTCAAGCCACCCCCATGCCGCTCACATATCGATGAGGCTCCTACCAGCCCTACTGCTTTGAATTAAATTATTAAGAAGTAGTCAAGATATACATATCATGTAGATGAGTCCCCAGAAGAACAATAATAGGATATGTTTCTTGTGAGAATACAACTAGATAAGGATAATATACTAGTGATGTATTGGCCCATGACCAGTTCTAACTTTAAAATACCAAGGGAGTTGTCTGAGGAATGTATGCATAACATTCTCCTCAATATCTAGATGACTCTTTTCCAGCTAAAATATATGTTTTTTCCCTATGAAGGGTATGAATACCATGTAAAAATATTTGGAGAGCTCCACCATCTAATTGAAAAGGAAGCCCTCCTATCTGTACGGTGACCACAATCAGAAAAGAGAAAGAAAAACCTTGAACTGACCTTCCTCCATGAACTGTACAAGTTGTGTTACCTCATAGGTAATGCCCTATTTTGAGTTAATATTCGAGGATGGGGAGAACATGTAAGTCTACCCTTATCCTAGAGTCTAATCCAATAGACCTTATTGGAAATTACATCTTGAAATGTCATTACGCAAAGGAATCCTTCAAATAAAATACCTACTCTGGAAATGTTGAACGCTCGACTAGAACTGGCCCAGAGTAAGTCTCAAAAGCATTACTCCTGAAGAGATCATGATATCAAAAATCTTTTATGCCAAAAAATAGATACAATCTAGCAGGATTCCTACCTAAGGGAATATAACCACTAAACAGTGCTAGTTTGTTCAAAAGAAAATAATTTCTATACGAACCCGATGCCAAACCTGTCTCACACCCATACAGAAGTGCATGAAATCAAGACGGTGGAACCAGCGGTAGCTACAACCAAAATACGAGAAGAACCCCATCCTGAAGGGTTGGGGAATTTTTAAATAAATTTACCCTATAATACCAACCAATCTAGGCCATAGCTAATCATGAAGAGAATGGGAGAAACCTCATCCCATAGGGTTGGGGTAATTTTTGCCTCAAATTCCCACATTATGGATGTTTTTCATCTCTTGTATGGAAAGGATGATGAGGAGAGAGGTTACTTGTTCAACCCCATCTCTTGGTTCGTACCCTCTGGGATGAAGGCATATTGAGAGGTCATATCAGGGGCCTCGTCAGGTCAATTTTCACTAATAACCTCGATGAATACCAGAAAATGGAAGGAGAAAGTCCAACAAAAGGAGAAAAAATATCTCCAACCAATCAATACAGGGTGCAACACACCCAATGAAGTATTAATCAGTGAACATGGTGAACTTCATCCCCATGGATCTCAGAAGAAATGATACAAATGGATCAGATGCAAGAGATGATGGTTTCCTCCTGGAAGAATCCCATGTCAAACCTGATTGTGTGAATACCTAGAACTAGAGAGCTTCCCTCAATTTGGGAACACCCTCAAGAATCCTAGTACTACCTCCCTTGTAAATACCCAACAAATAGAAGAATAAATCCGAGGTCATCTATGACCCACCTCATCCTCCCCCTGAGAAGGTGTTCCTCTTGCACGAGGAATGATTTTCCAAGTAGGAGGAAGAAATGAAATAGACCAGGATAATTAATGATGAACTACAATGAGGGAGATATCATTATGGATGTGTTCCTCAAGTGGAACATCAACAGGCAGTCCCAGAAGAGATTCCCATGCCACATATACTCATCCCTGTAAATGAAGTTCATCTTGGATTCCCCTCAAATCCATAACCAGGACCATAAACCAACTTGAATCAAGACCCGAAGGACATCAAGACATCCCTCTACTGTGAAGGTAGCCATAGTATATTTAGGTGAACCCACAAAAGATACCCTCAGTTGGGTATCCACCCAAAATTCCAGTAGTGCCAGAATGCCCCAATTTTCCCCTAATAGTACCTGCCGAAGCTCATTTCCTGGACGATATGAATTAAGGTCTCTTGAATATAGTTGAGAAACTAACTGCCAGAATAGAATCCATGTAAGGGTGGAACATTCCAATACAACCAGAACATAATCTTTGCCCCAATTGTGTGAGAAATGTTCCACCACCACCAAACATGGGGAACCCCATATTTTAGGTGTTCAATGGTTTGGAAGACCCAACCGACACCTTATACACTACGAGTATTATTGTGATCTCATGATGGAAAACCTATAGTAGAAATAGATATTAAAACATAGTTTCTTCATGCGAACTCTATAAGGTTCAACATTCATGTAGTATACTAGCTTTATAGCTAACTCAATCATAGGCTGGTAGGACCTTCGGTGACAGTTTCCCTTCCAGTTTACTTCAAAATTACCTTAGACAATAGTCATTGATCTCATGAACTGCAAGAAGCAGGAGAATCAAGGACTTTCATATTTTATTTCTAGATGGAAGGGTCTATCTTACTCCCTGAACTGACCACCCCCTTAGGATAAAATGCTTTCTATGTGAACCGATAAAATCCATGATGAATTGTGGACACCACTCATCCCAATAAAGCTAACCAGTGGGTTTTGAAATTTATCCTCCATTGATCAAAGGATAGAAGACACTTTACGGTGGACTAATCTCTAATCCTAAGTGGCCTAATCATCCCCAAGAAAAAATGGGAAAAGCTAGAACATCTTCTATCACACTTAATACACCGACAACACTAGCTCTAGAAATGGGGCGTCCACTAAATCATGCAAGACCCCCTTGATTCCAACAACTACCCCACCTTAGAAATATGTGCGAAGGTGTGTGAAAAAACTTTGTTCAAGGAAAAAATAATTAAGGTGTACTCATTCAGAGATGATGATTTTTATGGATACTTCATAGCCTCTATGAATTGAAATTTTCTCTAGCTACTAGATCCAAAGTGATCTGGTGAAGTGGGTCTCGACGACCTTCCTAATTATGTTCCCTATCATCAGATACTAGGGCACACCATCTAAGAGTTCATCACCCTCAAGGACCTCCTGTAAAAGACGGTTGATTCCGAACAAGTCAAGATGTGTCCTCTAAAAGAACAAGTGGCATAATTATTCACCTTAGACCCAAGAGATGAATAATAATGAAAAATAGTCACCAGAAAAAAGTGAAAAATTGATAGTTGGATGACTTAGAAAACAGTAAACCGAGGTCATATCATCTTCCAAGCTTGGTTGAAGCAACCAAACATGACCCCAATTACTCTTGAGGAAACACAACCATCATCCTTAACCCCATAATCCTCTGAAGGCCATAAGGGAAGAAAGTAGGAATAAGAAGATGGGAATAAAACGAAGCTAAAACCAGTCTTAACAATTTTGAACTTCATGCCAACATCCATGAGACAACGAGCACCTCCCCACAAAATGGAACAATGGGAACCACCTTTCCAAATGACACTGTCATAAGAAGACAGTCAAATATAGTCATTTTCAGATCAAAAACTAATGTTTGGATCTATTATTGTCGTTCACTTGATGGAACCCCCTAGATAGAGACTATGGCCATGAACCCAAACATCCCATGTTCAACTGAAGAGCTAGAGGAAGAGGCTGTAGAGGTTGATGGTTTCCTTGAAGGCATGATCTTAGAAGGAGTAAAACTACCATCCACACCTTAAATCACACTTTCAACAATGCAGAAACTCGTAGAAGAACCCTCAAGTAGACAAAATAGGAACGAGTAGGTTTCTCCACCCCTTCTGGAAGAAATACGAGCCCAATTATCATGGATTAATTATTAGAGGAAGAATAGATTTACAATCACCCAAGGCATATATGTAGACAAATTAATCCAAACTTGAAAGGAACATTAGTTCCATCGGCTCCTCTAACAAAATCCTGACCATCTACGTACAAAGATCAATCCCCTGAGGCACCCATGAAATAGAATCCCTGATCCAAGAATAACTGATCGTTAGAGCATAAATTTGATATTATGAAGCAGTTAGCCACAATAACGGTAATGCTATTGATACAAGATGACTTGAGTATGTCAGCAGATAGTAGAGAGGCACTCATCAAAGCCTTACTAAATCCCATGGAATTCGACGATGAAGTACCAGTGGCTAAAGTATTTTGGGTGGAGACCAAACCTGAAGTATATCATACCATCATCTCCTTTATAGATCAGGATGCAGACGCCATTATGAAAGGTCACATCAAACACTTATATGTGTTTGAAAAGATAAATGGAATTGATGTTAAAGAAAATTTTCATCGACAATGGCTCTGGAGTCAACCTCCTCCCACTGTGAACACTTCATCTGTTAGGCTATGATGAGGAGAGTCTAACACCCTTCACCCCAACTCTTCTATGATATGAAAAAAGTGAGTAGAATCCATAGGTATAAAGCAAGATTAAAACATGGCTTGGTGATAGCGTGTCTGATTCTGAGTTTCTAGTACTGTGGTTGAGTATGGCCTTCAACATTTTGTTGGGGAGGACCTAGCTACATCTACATGCTGAGATTCCCTCATCACAACATAAATGAATCAAATATTTAACTAGTTGGAAAATCGGGACATTTCATGCTGATAAATCTCTATTCCAATCTCGTGAGTTGCATTACATTGATGTTGCATTATATGAACTGAAAGAGAAGTTGTCTTTGGTTGACGACTTTGATTGGATCACCACCCAAAATGGATTGGAATGGCTCTCATTTATCCCTTAAAACTTCTTGGGGAAGATTATGAATTTCCTATTTACTAGGTTGCATGCATAAGTTCAAGATTATATAAAGACTCATCCATCTGCATGATTTCTGTGAAGACGGCTAAGTCCAAAGACATTGAAAAGTATGATGTACCCTATAATGATAGGGAAGGCCCAAAAAAAGATGCCCATGGCCCATACTTGAGAAACCATATAGTTCCCACCATACACACCAAGTAATAAGATGATGTCCTATCACTAAAAGTAAAAATGGAAATTCCATTCACGTTAGATAATTCTCTGTTGGACGTCTAGGAAAAAGGAATTGTTTCATTTTTCTTAAACCAGATCTACAATTTCTCTCCCAACACCAGAGAGTTCATCTCAAGAATCCTCTCTCCATCAGAAGTGGAAGAAGATTATGATGAAGATGAAGATGAAGACTAAAAATATTGATCTCCCTCATTCGAAAAGTCATTCTCCACTAAGATCGATGAACATAGGGAGATAAAACTGGACACCAATGAAGACCCATGGCCAATTCTAATTAGCGTGGCTGTGACATTAGAGGATAAAGTGACATATAAATTTTTCCTAAATAAGAATAGAGGTGTTTTTATTAGAACTACATAGAAATACTAGGCCTCGATCTTGAGGTTTCCACTCATCTCCTAGGTCTGGCAGAAGACCATTCTAGTTATAAGAAGGATACCAGAAGGACCCATCTGACACATTCTTCCATAATAGATCCTAAATATGAAAGATAATAAATGATAAATTCATATTTTATGTCCAATATTTGATATGGATATAAAACATATTCCCTTTAAAAATGAATACTGGCCAGATTAGAGTATGCATTGACTTTATCAACCTTAATCATCACTACCTAAAAGATGATTCCTCGGTCTATATCATAGAATTATTGATCGATGCAACTGCTGGATATGAGGCCCTCTATTTAATGGACAGTTATTATATATACACCCTAATCTGAATGGATTTAGTAGATGAAGAATCCACTACTTTCAGGGACCCCAAGGAGTGTTCTTCTATAAGGTGATTCCTTTTGGTCTGAAAACTATCATCACAAAAAATTACCACTCCATGCATCACATCATCAAGCCCTTCCAGGAAAAATTTGTTGAGTGCTATGTAAATGATCTGGTGGTTAAATAAATATAGTTCTCAAACCACCTAATTTATCTTGCAACTATATTTAAAAAAACAATGACATCACGGTTTAAAGATGAATCTCCTAATGTGTGCTTTTGACGTTACCTCTGCGATATTATTCGGCTTCATCGTATGACATCACTATATCGAATTCAACCCTAAGAAGGAAAAATCCATCCTTGGCATGAATCCACCTTGCAACCTCACTAAATTGATGGGCCTATTGGGGGAATTGGAAAAAATTCAATGCTTCATAGCCAATCTGGTAGGTAAATGTTTTCTTTTCACCAGGTTGATGAAGAAAGTGGTCCCCTATGATTGGGATAATGATTGTCAAAAATAATTCGACAATCTAAAAAGGAATCTCTTAATCCTACTGGTGCTGATGTCTCCAGTTGAGGGAAGACCAATCATTTTGTACATGACCACCTTGGAATAGTCATTAGGTACCTTCTTTGTATAGAATAATTAGGAAATAATTGAGAACAATCTTTACTACCAAAATTTAACAATTATTGATATTGATATTCGATATTCAAGAATCAAAAAGAACTCCCTAGACCTAATCTTTGATGTTCAAAATTTCACGGATTACCTTCCGCGCTATAAGGTCTATCTAGTCTCCCAAAGCAACCTTCTCAAGTTTATCATCAGCGATACCATGTTTATTAGGTTTCTATCACAGTGTGAATTCATGCTACAATATTTTTACATGTTGTACGTACCCCATAAATCAATTAATTTCTTGGAATTAGTAGAATTACTGGAGGATTACCCCTAGGAAGAAACGACCCCATTGGATATTGAACTTCATGTTGAAGAGGTATTCTCCACCAAAGAAGGCCTCTAGGCATGCGAAATGTACTTTGATGGTGCCTCTAGATTCCCAACATGGAAAAGGATAGAGGATCCCAAGATCAACAAAGTAGGGTTGTGTTTTATACTCATATACCCAGGAAAGGCTGTCCTTCCTTTCTTCTTCCTACTTTCCGAGGGGTTCACAAAAAATGATGCTGAATATCAAGCCCTCATTATAGGTCTAGATTTGGCACTTCATGAACGTTCTAAACTCCTTAAGATAAATGGTGATTTGAAGTTTTTCATCAAGAAAGTCAATGGTGATTATGCCATTAAAAAATAAGCATCAGTACCTTTTATGAACCATGTTTGAGAACTGATGGTAGAATTCCTATCAGAACCAATACTAACTTATGTCCCCCAATTATAAAATCCTTAACCTTATTCATTGGAAAATGCAACTACAACCCTGGCTGATCCAGATTCGGATAAAACTGTCATTAGAATTTCACAACATTAGATGGAATTACTATTCATCTAGAAAAATAAAGAGGAAATGAATGAGATTATCTCTATTTCTGAGCCTTATGGTTGCACCAACAATATGATGACTCCCATTTCAAATTACCTTTTAAAGGGGGATATTCCTCTTGATAGGGATGGAAGAGAACAGATCCAGATGCGGGAAGTCAATTTTTTTCATTTACAATGGTGAAATCGAAGAAATGGTTCTCTAAAAATGAGTCCTTGAAGGAGTCCTTCTAGGGAGAAGTTATATGAGAAAAAGGATGCACACTTTTCACCATTTTGAATTCTACCAAAATCAGATCACATGATCTTTCAACAAAATGGTTTTCCTTCGGTCTTTTTTTAATGAGGAGATAGTGTTGGTCCTCAGAACCACAATGATAATTTGGAATAAACCCTAAAATATTTATCAAAAATTGGAGTGCCCATATGTCATACATAAGGTCTACTCCAATGGAGAATATTCCTTTATTTCAATGGATGGACAACTCCTCACAGCTCTGAGTAATGAAAGGTTTCTGATGAAATACTTCGCATAAAAAGAGGAGAATTTTTCGAGCTGTAAGATGTTGAACCTCATAGCATAAATCATTCTAATTTAACGATGATAATATATAGTGTCAAAATTTTGATTACCACATGACATTAAACTATATAGAGTTCATCCTAATCACATGATGATAAACTACTGGGTCAAAATTTTCATAACCACATGACATTTAACTTTGTAGAGTTCTTCCTAATCACTAGATGATAAACTATACGGTCAGAATTGTCCAAACCACATGAAATTAAACTGTATGGAGAATTTTCTAAATGCAATATATTAAACTTAACGGTTTCATGAAAAATATGTATGGATTGATTACCACTCATCAATAGGATACATAGTGATGCCTCAACCCTCAATATTGGCCTAGCCATCACATGAAACAAAATTTCTCTATTGTTTCCTCTACCACCCCATACAATGAGTAAAATACTCATCGCTCCTTGTTTACCACATCAAGTATGAATCACATGATCCTAGTTTCAGTGGTAAGGATTCCCTTATGTAACCAAACCACATAAGAATACGATATACCTGACACCCATAGCAGATGAAACCAAAATTCCCCTACTCCTACGTTTGATTCAGATTGGTACATGGAACATTTAGAAATACCTATGGCATGATTACTTCCCCTATAGAATATGTAGGGATGTTCGAATTTAACATCTGATACCATCCACCAATAAAGAAATATTCCCTCACATTTACCCTATACATGAGCTAGACATCTATAAAGAAAATTTATAACTATGTATGGCTCGATTCCTGTCCTTGAAGGATATGTAGTGATTCCCTGATCCTCTATCCCAGTCCAACCCCTCATAAAATCCACTTCCCCTATATATAAGTCAGAATTTCATGAAGGAATCCATGAAAGGTCCTAACCACATGACATTAAATTGAAAGGTTCCTCAAGATTCACGTGCAGATTGATTCTTAGTGTTACTAGAACCCAAACATTCCCCTAATTTCCTACACACAAAAAAAATAAAAAGAGATGATGAAAATTCCCAGTCTAGATTCTAACACTCAGATGGAGTCAAAAGATCATTCTTTCCCATACTTATGAGTCATATCTATGTACAATCATCATTAGTTCATTGATAATCATAGTATAGATATTTCGTACATCCCCAAACAAATCCTTCCCTATTTTGTAAACTCCATAATCCCAGAAATCTTGGATCTCCATAAATATTCATGGCCATCGAGGATGAAAGGCCAGTGTATTGCATACACCATTGTTTGACTATGTATATCATTCCCTAGTGGCTCTGCATATGCTTCCTACAAAACTATTTTCAATCAAAGGAAACAATATCCCCATGAGCGTCCTTTCCTATTTCTGTATTCCCAATGGATTTCAAGCCCCATTTCATTCCTCCTAATCTATGTCCCCCTGATTGTACCACGATTCACTGTTTTATTCCACCCTTACACCGCAGTTTTAAACTAGTTTTGTAATGAATATTCCACATATAATAATAAATCGTACTTCATGTTTTAAGAAATCAATTAATGTTAATGAATATTATAATGGGAAATGTTACTTGTTTTTATTGTTTCAATGTAGGTGGAGGTGATTTGGAGGGCCTTTGATGAAGTGGAAGAAAAATGGGCCAAAATTGCATGGATCCATGGACATCTGTCCACTGTTTTTCATATTACACGAAATCCATGCATCCAAATGGGCTGATGTTTTGTAGGGAATTTCCAAAACATAATAGGATACATATCATATTAAGGAACCCAATGCTGATTCAGCATTTATGGGGCCCAGCTGAACTGATCATTACAAGCCACCGAATTTGGACCAAGTCAAATGCGGTGTTCTGTATTTTATCAATATCGTGAGCTGTAGTTGTCCAAAGGGTGCCAAACATTCGGTGGAGATATTCTAGGGGTAGGGATACAACTTTTCTATTTTCTCCAAAGCGAGATAAGACTGTCTGAAGGCCGAAACTCGTGGTACAAGTGGATTGAAGAAATCTGTGTGCCTAAAACCACCTTCCAATTTTCCTATAAAATTTACCCTTGGGCTCCCCATTTGCAAGTTCGGCCAAGAGGAAAGGTGCTGCCATTTTGGAGTCCCCAAGGAGTCTTCTCAACATCCCTAGGAGGTATCCTAGTATAAACTTAGTAACATTCTAGTTATAATTGTTACAAACCAGGGATTAAAAGATCATAACCTTATATCATGAAGCGATGAAGTATAAACATCATATGAGTACCCCGAGTTGATCACGCTAAATTAATTCTGTTAATCTCTACTTTGTTTTATAGCTTCTATTTTCTATTATCATCTTTAATCATCAAACCTAAGTATTAAAAACCCCCATTTCCCTTTTTAATTTCATAATCAAAACCACATTTTAGAATTAATGATCTAAGGCTCCGTTGAGAAACGACCTAGGGTTGCTGCTATACTGCATAAATTCTAGTCAAAATTAAACAACTAATTTGATGCGTTCGACAACGCGGTCAAATTTTGGCGCAGTTTCCAGGGAGCCAAGATCATTTTTTTTCTTTATTTTATTTTATTTATTTATTTTACTTCTTAATTATTACTCCTTTAAATACCCCACCCCCATTTGATTGTTTTTTTTTTGGGTTTTGTCTTTATTTTTGGTTGTTTTTTAGTGTGTTCTTTATCTCTCTCTCTCTCTCTCCCTTCTTCCACATCTCCCTCTCAAATTCTATAGTATAAAATTCTATTCTTCTTTCACCATTCTTATGTTTCTATTTTATCCATCTTAAATCAAAAAAAAACACAACAAACAATCAATCAATCAAACTGGACATCATTGTTGCAAGACAAGATCTGGTAAAGGAACACTACTTGAATTTGATCCTAAAATTGAAAAGTCACTTCACACACAAATCAAGGCATCTAGAGAAGGTCAATCAAGTAACATTGTGGAACCCCATTTAGAACCTCAAGTGGTTCTAAACCAACCCAAAATTGAACCCAATCAAACCCAAGAAAACATGGCTGCAAATAATCAAACTTTAAACGAACTTACTACCCCAGATGTGGAGTACCAACCTACGTACATCCAATATCCTGAGGAAGTAGCCAACATTGAGCTTAGATCAGGTCTCATCCACCTTCTTCCAAAATTCCATGGTCTTCTCAGAGAGGACTCTCACAAACATCTAAAAGAGTTTCACATAATGTGCTCCACCATGAAACCCCAAAATGTGTCTGAGGACCTCATTAAGTTTAGGGCCTTCCCTTTGTCCCTTGATGGTGTAGCCAAAGATTGGCTATAATATTTTCCTTCCATAATTGGGGGCTGGAATGACCTAAAAAACATTTTCTAGAGAAGTTCTTCCCTGCCTCCCAAACTGCATCAATTAGGAAATAAATCTGTGGAATTAGGCAATTGCAAGGAGAGACCCTTCATGAATACTGGGAGAGATTCAAAAGATATTGCTCAAGATGCCCCCACCACCAGATTAGTGAGCAACTTTTAATTCAATACATCTATGAGGGACTTATCCCCATGGATCGTGGAATGATTGATCCTGCGGCTGGTGGTGCCCTACTTGACAAAACTCCTTCTGCCTCTCGTGACTTAATAGACAACATGGCTCAAAATGCACAACAATTTGGTACACGAGCTATTGCACCAATCCGAGGAGTTCTTGAGGTAATTCATTCAGCCCTAGAACAAAAGGTAGATACTAAACTTGATGAGATGCATACCCTTCAAAGGAAATTAGTTCAAGGACAAGGTAACTCACTCTCTACTTCTATTCCATTACATTGTGGGATTTGTTCTGATAACACTCATTTTTCTGACCAGTGCCCACAACTTCAAGATTCATCTGAGTCCTGTGTAGATGTGTTTTCAGGGCGTCCATTCCAACAAGCGCCTCCCTTCAAGAAAGAACAATTCAGGCCAAATCCAAATCCAGGGTGGCAAGCACAACCCCAATACTAACAAAGAGGAAACTCAAGCTACCCAAAGTAGAATTGGTATCAACAAGGCCAAGGTATGAAACCTTCTTATCCTTCAAATTCTCAAAACAATCATCCTCCTCCTCCTCCCAAATCTGAATCAAGCCTCGAGGACATGGTGAATCAAATGGCAACCCTGATCCTTCAGTTCCAACAGACCACACAATCAGCTATTCAAGACCTACGAACCCATGTGGGGCAATTGGAAAACACCATCAGTGAGCTTAAGATGCAAGGTTCTGGACAACTACCATCCCAACCCATTGCCAATCAAAAGGACAAAGGTAATGTATGTGCAGTTACACTTCGTATTGGTAAAGAAGTTTCTCCTTCTACTGATTTTGCACAGCAGGTATGTCCCCCTCATGAAAACTCTCTTTCCCAACCCTCAAAAACTTCATGTAATGAAAAAAAAGACCAAAATGGTAATCGAATAGTCATTGATGATTCAAATGAACAATCCATTCCTCTTCCTTTCCCTCAAAGACTCTCTAAATCTAAGACAAACTTTGATAATGAGATTGACAATGAAATAATGGATACATTTAAAAAATTTCAAGTTAATATTCCATTGTTGGATGCAGTCAAGAAAATTCCCTGTTATGCCAAATTTCTTAAAGAGCTTTGCACCCATCGATGAAGGCTGAAGGGGAATGACAGTGTCAACCTAGGAAGGAATGTCTCAGCCTTGATTCAACCAGCAATGCCAACCAAATGCAAGGATCCCGGCACATTCACCATACCTTGTACCATAGGGAAGACCTTCTTTTCTGATGCTATGCTAGATTTAGGTGCTTCCATTAATGTAATGTCTCACTCCGTGTACACTTCTCTACAGGTTGGAGAGCTTCAACCAACAGGAATTGTTGTGAATCTTGCCAACCGGAGTACAACACATCCAAAAGGAGTGATTGGGGATGTCCTTGTTTGAGTGAAGAATCTCAACTTCTCGACGGATTTCTATATTCATGAGATAGAAGATACCCGAACCCAAGGACATGCCCCTCTCATACTTGGGAGGCCATTCCTAAAAATAGCAATGACGGTCATCAATATTCCCAATGGTACGCTGTCCATGGAATTAGGAGGAGAAAAGGTAAGTTTTAACATCCTTGAGGCTATGAAACACCCCGTTGAAGAGCACTCCACTCTTCTTGTCTATTCGATGGAAGTGCTCTCAAACGATGCACACACTCACAATTCTCTTCTCAACCCAAACTCTGATTCTTTTTTGTTTTCTTCACCCTTGGATGATTTGAGTTTTGTTTCCTCCTTTGAATGTTTTGTGGGTTCAGAAAAATGTATATTTTGTGCTTTAATTGATGTGTGTGTTTATTCTGAGGTACCTATGACTATCGATGATTCTGAAAATCTCATTTCAATATATTCTCTTTCCTTTGAGAATAAACATGTGCAGATAGATAGTTTCATGGACCTCAATCCCCCTAAATCCCCTCCCTCAATCCAAAAAAAATGGTGTTTTAACTTAAACAACTTCCTTCTAATTTAAAATATGCATATCTTGAGGGTATTGACCAATTGCCCATCATTATTGCCAATAACCTCTCTCCACAACATGAATTGAAACTGCTCAAAATTTTGAGAGAGTGTAAAAAGGTAATAGGATGGACATTGGCTGATATTCCCAGGATTAGCCCATCTATTTGTATGCACCATATACATTTGGATGATGAGGCTAAACTTATAAGACAATCTCAATGCCGGTTGAATCCCACTCTCCTTGAAGTGGTAAAATTGGATGTTAGTAAATTACTTGCTGCAGGGATCATTTATCCTATATCTGATAGTAAATGGGTTAGCCCCATGAAAATTATGCCTAAAAAAACAGGAATAATCGTTGTGTCAAATTAAAGGAATGAATTGGTTCCAATGCGTGTGAAAAAATAGTTGGCGAGTCTGTATTGACTACCATCTACTGAATCAAGCCATGTGGAAGGACCACTTTCCTTTACCTTTCATTGACCAAATGTTAGAACTATTGGCTGGTAAGTCCCATTATTGTTTCCTTGATGGCTATTCGGGTTATTTACAAATCCATATAGCCCCTGAGGATTATGAAAAGACAACATTTACCTGTCCATTTGGCACATTTTCATACAGAAGGATGCCATTCGGTCTATGTAATGCTCCTGGTACTTTTCAGCGATGTATGATGAGTATTTTTTCTGAGTACCTTGAGAGTTGTATGGAAGTCTTTGTGGATGATTTCACAGTTTATGGTTCTTCTTTTGATGATTGTTTGGAAAACCTAGGTTCTGTCCTCCGCCGCTGCATTGAAGAAGATCTTATTTTAAATTATGAAAAATGTCATTTCATGGTTGAGCGGGGGGTAGTTCTTGGTAATATCATTTCAAATAAGGAAATTCAAGTTGATAAATCTAAAATTGAATTAATTTCATCCCTTCCATATCCAAAATGTGTTCGTGAGGTGCGGTATTTCTTGGGTCATGCTGGTTTTTACCGCCGATTCATTAAAGACTTTAGTAAGATCACACTTCCCTTATCTCAGTTGTTACAAAAGGATTCTGATTTTTTTTTTGATAAAAATTGTGAGGATGCATTCAATTCAATAAAAAAGAGTCTCACATCACCTCCCATAATCCAACCACCAAGGTGGTATCTCCCCTTTGAGCTTATGTGTGATGCCTCTAACTATGCAGTTGGGGTAGTTTTATCACAAAGGGTTGAAAAGGCTCCTCATGTCATTGCGTATGCCTCGCGTACCCTTGACCCTGCCCAGGTAAACTACACAACAACAGAAAAAGAACTCCTTTCTATTGTGTTTTCCTTGGAAAAAATTCCGTTCTTATCTTCTTGGGTCAAAAGTGATTGTGTTTTCTGACCATGCTGCCCTTCGTTTCCTCCTAAAGAAACCTGAATCCAAGCCCCACCTCATTCGGTGGATTCTCCTCCTCCAAGAGTTTGACCTTGAGATTAGAGATAAGAGAGGAGTGGAGAATGTTCTAGCTGACCACATTAGTAGGATTTCCCCACCATTGGACCATCTTTTTGACTCACCCCTACCCATTGGAGAATTCTTCCCTCATGAGGACCTTTGTGATGTTGTGGACCTTACCCCCTGGTATGTGGACATTGTGAATTTTCTAAAAACATCTAGGTTTTCCATTGATTTTAGCACTTCACAATCCCAGAGACTTAAATATGACTCTCGATGGAACATTTGGGATGACCCATACTTGTGGAGAATTTGTAGTGACCAGGTTGTTCGTAGGTGTGTCCCTGACCATGAGTTCACCTCTGTTAGGACCTTTTGCCACACCTTGGCATGTGGGGGCCACTTTGTCTCTCAACGTACAGCTCGAAAGGTCCTTGACTCAGGATTATATTGGCCAACATTGTATAGATATGCCCATAGGTTTTATAAATCATGTACTCGATGTCAATTCATAGGGAATATCTCCAAGAGGAATGAAATGCCCCAACAGCCCATGTTATTTTGTGAGATCTTCGATGCATGGGGCATTGACTTCATGGGGCCTTTTCCAAATTCATTTGGCTTTGTGTATATCTTATTGGCTGTTGACTATGTATCTAAATGGGTGGAAGAAAAAGCCACTAGGACCGATGACTCTCGAGTGGTTGTTGATTTTGTGAGGTCCCAGATTTTCAGTAGGTTTGGTCTACCAAGATTCATAATTAGTTATCAGGGTTCACATTTTTGCAATCGTAACATGAAAAACTTGCTTCGTAAGTATGGGGTTGTTCATAAAGTCTCCACTTCATATCATACCCAAACTAACGGACAAGAAGAATTTTCAAATCGGGAAGTTAAGTGATTCTTGGAGAAAACGGTACAACCCAATAGGAATTATTGGAGTTTGCGCTTGGATGATGCACTTTGGGCGTACCGTACTGCTTTTAAAACACTGAATGGAATGCCACCATATAGGATTGTGTTTGGAAAATCTTGTCACCTCCCGGTGGAGGTAGAACACCGTGCATATTGGGCTGTTAAACAATTTAATATGAACCTTTTAGATGCAGGTGAGGAAAGAAAGCTGAAGATTCAAGAGTTGGAAGAAATTAGACGTGATGCATATGACAACTTTCGAATCTATAAAGAGAAGACAAAGGCTATTCATGATAGCATGATTCACCAGAGGAAGTTCCATATTTGTGAGAAGGTCCTCATGTATAATTCCAGGCTTAAGATCCACTCAGGTAAGCTTCGTTCCCGATGGCTCGGTCCTTATACTGTTACTAATGTTTACCCTTTTGGTGCAATACAGGTTTTTCATGAGCAGAGTGGACGAATTCTTACCATCAACGGGAAGCGACTTAAACACTTCTATGAGGATTTTCCAAATAATCCGGTGGAGGAAATCCACCTTCTCGACGCATCATACCAATAAAACACACCAGGTTTTATCCTTTCTTCTCACATTTTCAATTATTTCAGTGAGGACACTGCACATTCTAGGTGTGGGGGGTGGATACATTCCTGGTTTAGTTAGGATTTTTCATCGTTTTCTCCTTTTGTTTTCTCTTTTTGGCCTTCTTTATGGTATTTTTATTTTTCCCCATCATCAATTTCGAAATTCCATGATGTGGCGACCATAAAGTAGGGAAAGTAAAAATACCATAACGAAGGCTAAAAAGAATTTGTGTATGAGTTTACCATCAAGGATTGATTTTTAGTGAATTGGTTTTCTGTCAATGATATAAATGGTTGTATCTATGTGAAACCTTTGAGATGATTTATGCCCTTTGTGTGAGTAGTTTTTTTGGAAAACTTTGTCACTAATATCTCCACAAATTTCTGCACCAAACCACAAAGTGTGATTATTTCTTACTTAATATAAGGTAAATATATGTTGGGTTAATATTTTTCAGCATTAAATGATATTTCCATACATTCGTTCCTTATCCGATTTGTTTCATTACTGTACCAGATTGACCTATGCGTGTGTACCTAATGTCTGACTGTTGTACGCCCTCAAAAAAAATTATTATGTCTTGGGAAGGTCAAAAACCACTTCTCCTCAACCATTGATCTTGTTATAACTATTTCAATTAGTTTCGTGAGGAGATAAAACAAGGGTTGAGAGATGAGTGTGAGATTTGTTCCAATTGAAACTTCAAAAAAAGAAATGATAAATGAGGGGAGTGATGAAATGTGCAACATATGGGGATATCATGGTCGAGAGCTTATGGTTTGACTTCTGGGAATGCTTAAATGAGTGGGTCTTGAAATATGATTGCAAAGGATGTAGGACAGGTTTGGTGACAAAATCATTTAAGCTGAAAAATGTTAAAATAACATATATTTATTGGATAGCAAGTGGAAAGAATAGCATGGAATGGTTTTCACACACACACATGGAGATTTAATGTCATGGTTTACTTCTGAATTCCTTTCTCAATTGGGTATCATGAATCTTTTTGAATTTCGCTATGATATGATTTATGAGACATCTTTTTTCTATTTTCACTAGGAAGAACTCCTTGGCGTGGTTCGTGCATTGATCACATTACTTTAAATAAAATTTCCTCAAATGAAAAATCTTTTGGATGTTGGAAATATATATATATGAATCATTATATTTGGATATGTGACTTTGCCCAGGAGTGCAAATGTTTAGGTGTGGGGGTGTGATCGTACCACGATTCACTGTTTTATTCCACCCTTACAGCGCAGTTTTAAACTAGTTTTGTAATGAATATTCCACATATAATAATAAATTGTACTTCATGTTTGAATAAATCAATTAATGTTAATCAATATTATAATGGGAAATGTTACTTGTTTTTATTGTTTCAATGTAGGTGGAGGTGATTTGGAGGGCCTTTGATGAAGTGGAAGAAAAATGGGCCAAAATTGCATGGATCCATGGACATCTGTCCACTTTTTTGCATAGTACACGAAATCCATGAATCCAAATGGGCTGAAAGTTTGTGGCCATTTCCAAAACTTAATAGGATACATTTCATATTAAAGAATCCAATGCTGATTCGGATTCTATAGGGCCCAGCCGAACTGATCTGTCCAAGCCACCGAATTTGGACCAAGTCAAATGCAGTGTTCTGTATTTTATCCATATCGTGAGATATAGTTGTCCAAAGGGTGCCAAACGTTCGGTGGAGATATTCAAGAGGTAGGGCTACAAATTTTCTATTTTCTCGAAAGCATGATAAGGCTTTCTGAAGGCAGAAATGTGTGGTACAAGTGGATTGAAGAAATCTATGTGCCTAAAACCACCTTCCAATTTTCCTATAAAATCGCACCTTGGGCTCCCCATTTGCAAGTTCGGCCAAGAGGCAAGGTGCTGCCATTTTGGAGTCCCTAAGGAGTCTTCTCAACATCCCTAGGAGGTATCCTAGTATAAACTCAGTAAAATTCTAGTTATAGGTGTTACAAACCAGGGATTAAAAGATCATAACCTTATATCATGAAGCGATGAAGGATAAACATCATACGAGTACCCCGGGTTGATCATGCTTAATTAATTCTGTTAATCTATACTTTGTTTTATAGCTTATATTTTCTATTTTCATATTTAATCATCAAACCCAAGTATTATAAAACCTCATTTCCCTTTTTAATTTCATAATTAGAACCACATTTTAGAATTAATGATCTAAGGCTCCATCGAGATACGACCTAGGGTTGCTGCTATACTACAGAAATTCTAGTCAAAATTAAATAACTAATTTGACGCGTTCGACAACGCGGTCACCCCCTTGGACTATGGTTTACACATTATATCATCGTTCATGTCTATAGAATTCTATAATTTCCCAACCACGATTGAATCAAAACTATTTACGGTCTTTGTGACAAGTTTTCTACACAACATGATGGTAGACTATGCTGCCAATGTCCTTACTGCACGATGCAAAACTGTAAGTCCAGAAGGGTCCCAGTTTCATGAAAATAAACAAAAACTCATAATGGAAATGCTTATATTTTTATCTTTTCTCATCCTCCTAAAATCAAATGAATTCCCTTCCCTCTTAAGGGAAAAACCTCTATAATGAATTTTCATTGGGAATCCCATGTAAATTGGTTTCCCCCTAGGAAGATGTGTGGAAAACCCAAATTATAAAATGTTGACTTAGCCGTAAAAAGTATTGAAATGTCCCCTTATCTAAGAACAAATTGAATATAAGAAAAGAATAATAAAAAATTTACTATCTATAAGGATAATTAAAAGAGGTCAAATATCCCTTCCTTCGCATTGGGTTTACCCTACATCCACCCAACATTAAGATAAATTATGTGGAATTTCACCCCTACTGCATGACTCTAAACAACATAGAACTGGTTTAAGTATAAAATTTTCCCTTCCATTGATTGTTCTATTCTTATGTTGTGACCTGTAATCCTTTTAGTCCGTTGCTTCTCACACTAAGAATAGCTCGTGTGAGCTTAGAGACCTTAGCAGGAGATCCACCATGACATCATGGAAATTTAGTCTAGGATTTTGGTCCTAGCAGCATGACCCCAAACAGCATGGTATTGTTCCCTTCCCCATAAGGAACCCTGGGTCATGGCCATCCGACGTTAAAATACATGGTACTCCAAATATGGGACAGATGCCTTACCCTATGTATGAGATAGATCTATGTATGGGATTACTTGATCTCATGGGTGAATCACTTCCAGGACATTTCCAATGTATCTAGATACACTTATTCTATGTGTCAAGCTCTGTTCTTTGAGTATTGTTGAATCTCAACAATCTTACATGTCCATCAGAGGTGGAACGCCATTGTCCTATAAACACCATTGTTTGACTTTGTGCATCATTCTTTGGTGGCTCTGCATATTCCACCTACAAAACAACTATCGTCGAAAGGAAAATTCCTTCTCTCTCACCTCAGTATGCCTAATGGCTTCCAATCCTTGTGTCATCCCTCCTGATTCAAGAACCCTCAATGTCATGGTTTATATTATCTTTCCTACCCACATTCTTGATATATCAGATCATCTTGGACTGATTCACCTCTAGTCTATCATGGATTATGTAAAATAATGATACCCCATAAATATGTGTGAAGTTGATCTATATACAAAAAATCCCACACTTATTTCTAGTTTTCCTGGTAAATTTCCACTAATTAAATACACCCTTTAACATTTATTCACACCCCCTTTCATAAGACATATACCATTTCTAGAAAGGTAACAATCTCCATAATCTTTTATGGAAATCAAAGATGGAAGGCTAGTGTCCTATAAACATCTTTTTTGACTTTGCACATCATGCACCAGTGGATCTTCTTATTTCACCTATAAAACAGGGGTCAACCAAAGGAAAATTTATCCTCATGAGACTCCTTTTTTGTTTCCATATGCCTTCATGAAATTTCTATCCCATCTCACTCACTATAATCAAAAATCCCCTGGATTACAGTTTACATAATTTTCCCCTTTCAAATTCATAGAGTTGAAAATCATTTCTAATTGAAATGATGAATCACTTACTCTCCCTTAGTTCGAGTAAAATGACCTCCCATAAAAGGTTTCATGTTTCATGGGGAATGATATTAAACAGTACCATTCACTAGATCTCCATTACATAAGAGAAATTCATGTGGGAGCGGTTTACCATTCAAACCCGATTGAAATCCCCCTAATACTTTTGGACATCATCCCTCATATAGGCCACCCACTATGGTTGCAAACCTCAGCACAAATCCAAAGTGTTATAAATCTCTTAGGCTATCAAAAAATGGAAGGACAAAGTCCTATGAAGTTGATTGTTTGACTATCAACATCAAGCCCCAAGGGATATGCAAATGTGGCCTACAATACGGTCATCAACAAAAGGAAACTTTGTCCCCAGGAGATTCATATTCAGCATTCATATACCTAAAATAGATCCCAAGCCTCATATACATCCAAAACTCACAATGTCAGGGTCAAGAAAAACACCTCATTCATGTATGAGATTATTAGGACATTCTCAGCTGATAAATTCCAAATTAGGGGCCCATACCATGCTATGTTTGGTTCAATCTATTCAACCTAAAACATAAGTAATATGTCTGGTTGTTAGGAATATAAAATTACAACAACAAAAAGATGCAATACTCGCTAGAGTGAAACCCTCTAAGGGAAACCAGGGATAAAGGTTGAGTAACATCTCATTAAACCTTTACTATGTATGGTTTAAGAAAAAAATGTTGATCTATCAAATACTCATAAGAGACATAAATCATCCTAATTATAAAACCGATAATGGGTAGCCAAAGAAAAATCAAATTTAAACCCACTAAGACCATAACAAAAAGGATTTGAAAAAATTAAGGTAATAATGGAAAAGACATAAATGTTATTGAAGTTTTCCATAAACCCCAGCAACAGTCAGACTACCCTAGCTATGTCCTATGGAATAAGAAAAAATTAGAGCCTGATATGATTATTTCAATTTATTAGTTTCGAATCACAGTTTAACATTAATACCAAAGTGAAATAATGTTTATATGGTTAATTGTGATTAATTTACATGGGAGGAAAAGAAAAATAAGAATTATTGGATGGGAAATTATTTCTATTATGTTCAACAAGAAATGGAGGAGCATCACCAGTTCAGAGTCTCTCCATTGTATTAATGGAAAATGAGTACATCATGATTTGGGTAAGTTACAGAAAGGATAAGATATTCCTTTTAAAAAACATGGAAATGGATTATCATGGACCATCAAGGGTCTTCTCTAATGTAGATCTCTCTTTCTCATAAACTTCAACCATCGGGTATACAATTTCATAATGGAATTAATGTCCAATCCTTTCCTCTTGATGGATTTATATTTGGAACCCCATTTTTCCATTTTTGCATACATCCTTGCCTCTTGGGAATCACATTCTCACATCTCTTCTGTTTGGGAAACCACCAAGTCATGAGCCTTTACCTCCTCAGTCATCAGATGATCAAGATCCTCATATAATTCTCATAAATTCATTTCCATATGATGTGAATAATTGAATTTGTAATGTTTCCCCTCAAATGAAGTGACATATTCAAGGGTTCTGACAATCTGGTAAATAAGAAAGTGTAGATGCAAGTAATCGAAGCCAACCAAAACCAATTCGGAAAATAATTTCTGAAAGTTGTATGTTTCATTAGAAAATATATCCATATGTGTTTCCATGGAAAGGGCTCATAACTGACGCCACACCTATTTTTTCTCCACATGATGCCTCCCCTCTATACTAGGGCCTTGGTTCTCCCTCGTCTCATTGGTTCTATAGGAAATAAACATCATTACAATAGTGGGAAAGGACCTAATATTGGTTTCCCGATTAGGGGGTCTTTGCCTCCCCTCTGATGGTTCGACCCCTGGAGTCGGACACGGTGGGGGGGGGGAGGGCTAGGACTTTTGCGATTTCTAGTGGAACTATGTTTGGGCCATCCTTATTAGGGTCATGAATAATATCCATATGAGTGTATCAGTCTGAATCACTCCCTACCGAGATAGGCCATGTAGATGATGCCCATTTTAGACTTATCTGATGGTGGTTCAATTGTCTTCTCACCATTTGAAGAGGTCTAGATAGCCTGAATATCAAGGTCAATACAGGGAATAGGACAATTAATGGATTTTGGAAACATTGAATTGGTCAACCCATCACCCCATCAGGGTAACAGTCCACCCATATTTGTGAATATTCCAGTGAAATAAATGTAGATCTGATCATATTGGGGATGATAAATACCATGGTAGCACCTTCTCGCATCATTATAAGTCATAAATGGCCATGAATTGGGGTATGGGTTTGTTCCCTCAATTGTATAGCTGGAAGAAGCATGTTCTGTTGAATGCGCCTAAATAACCTAGTGAACCGGTAAGGGAGGTATGGATCACAAATATCCACTTGATATTTGCGATCCATGAGAATCCCATCCCAAAGCACGATCATGTACAATTTATCCTATAAATAACCTCATATGTCACCCCTTAGTGACCCATGAGGGGTAGCGTAAGATGCGAATGAGAAGAGAGAAGCATCATTTAGTAGACTAACCATTTTTCTTACACTTAAATTCATTGGACGAATAACGACGATGTTTAGAAAGGAAGGTTGAAAATCAAATTGAGGAACCCTCTGGGTGTGTCGATATTCATATTAGGGGAATTTTTATTCTATTCACTCATATAGAAATTGAAATGGTCTACTAAGATGATGTGGTAGTTTACCTTCATGAATCATCCCAAATAGCTCATAAAGTCGAGCATGAGTAAAAGTGGTCAGATTAAAATGGTTGACCCTCACCCGATGTAGCCTCCATCATCATTGTAAATACTCAGACCTTGGTATATACGTCACGGAATGGAAAGATCCATCCTCTTAGAAAAATGGAAAAGAAACCTACTAATCTAAGCTCATGTGATATGTGTGGTCAGATCTCATATCCCCAGGTAGTATATCATCCCACTTCAAGGGTGGCGCAATATGACCCAGGAATTTGTTGAGAGTGACATGATAGATGAGTTTGACTACTAAGGGCTCTCATCCTAGGCCCATTCACTGATATAAATGACCCTATCAAATCCTTAAATGGGATAAGAGAGAGAGCCTCAAGAGTGTCATCAAGAAGTCCCTCTACCATGGCCAGTAGGCTCCTTGTCAATAGAGACACATGGTTGGTATTTTCCCATGTAGTAACAGATGAAATAAATTCTTCATACATGATTTCAAGAATGGGGAGTCCTATGACCTGGTAGATTTCCCATATGCTTATCCACACCTCTTAATTCAAAAAAATGGATGGTATTGGTGCTTGAACACCAGTGAAACATCACTTCAATGAGGATTTCACCTGAAGAGAAAGTTACAAATGTGGAGACCCAAGTTTCCTGGTATAAGTTCACTACTTCCGACTAGTCGGGGGACTCTAAAGTGATTTGATGTACCCAAAATTCCATGGCCCATCCATCATAAAAGCATACTCTAGCTCATAGGTACCATTTGGTGCTCCACCCACCATTAGGGTTTTCTTAGGAAATGTTGATAATAGAAGGCAACTATTGTGAAACCAGTCTCTAGGAAGTGTTGTGCCAACTGTGATTTCTCTACATCCACCCCGAGCCTCCTATTATGAACAGATTATTTTGAATATTTGTATCTATGATTTAATATAGTTTCCCACATTTCCTTAAAGTGTATTAATAAAAATTTATATTTTTATGATGGATGTAGTAGTTATGATTTCCCCTATTTAGGAAATATTGGTTCGATTATTCCCTTGTGGTTCCACCAAGAGAATGAAAGGAGTATTATGGTCAGCTAGTGGAAAAGGAACATAATCAAGAGGACCAAAGCCATAAAGCAAAAACTACATGGTTAATGGGTATTCTAGAAGCCCTGGCATAAGGAGATATTTTAAGAATCAATCTTGTGGAAAAATATCAGATCCAAGATGTTCCTCAATGTCCTAAACCATGGCTTCCCTTGTCTTGGTCGATTTCATCAAGGTCTATAGAAGATCCATATCATCCTACAAAGAATGATTTAAAAACCCACGAAAAGTTAGTCTAATTTGAAAATTATTGGAAAAGGGCCACAAACATTTCCAAATGACTTAAAAAAGGGTCTGTATGGGGCTCCACATACTGATTTCAAAAATAGTACATGGAATCTCCCGCGTATTAATGGTACACGAAATCCATTTACCGCATACTACATCAAAAAGTGAAAGATATCTACCACGTATAGCCATGGTATGAGAAATTCCTGCATATCACTGTCCCATAGAGGGCTGGCTAGCTAATAAAAGGGTTTGTAGATGGAAGAAATTAAGAACCAATGCCTTGACATGCTGATATTCAAAGAATGATTATTAAGTGTTTATGTTCTATTTAATAAGGATTAATGTCTAGTTATCCGGTTTATGTTCAGTGTGAAGAACATGTAAATTGTGAATTATTGTCCTATGAAGAAGTCCAGACTTCAGTTCTAAATTTCACAATGCAGTTTGTGAAACCCAAAATTTGGTTCTTGGGTAGAAGCATCTGTGAATAGTTTATTTCGAAGCACATACATGGTGGTTTGTGAAAATAGATTTCAAAAAGGAGTCAGTAAGAAGATGATAATAAATCCAAGGAAGGTCAAGATCACGTTTCACCATAAGAAATGGTAAATGGAAAATAATTTAGGCCCCTATAAATAGGTGTGGTCCCCTCCAACCAGACCTATCTATTATACTGAAAACCACTTCAGTTCAGGACCACTTCTACATCGGAATAGCTTCCTCTTTATTCTGAACTAACCCCATTCTGATTATAGACATTTGTAGGGTACTGAAAAAACATCACAAAGGGATGTAAATACTCCCAAAAAAATATTACAAGAGGAATCAAATATTCTTACTAGTATATAAAGGAAAGTGGATGAAAATAGAATTGAAAACATGGATAGAAACTTGAGGAAATCAAATTTTCATGAGTTATAAGTGACCCATGTACCATCACTTTGAATGGTTTTCAGAGCACATGAACCACAAACCACCAATACGTAGAATGACCCATGAGGTGTTGGCCCGTGGGGCAATGGACAGAAAACCCAAGAAGCCTCGAACCTCATCATCAGTGGAATAAAATGTGGGAAAGAAATATGTATACCATCCCACGAACTCGGTAGTTCACCAACAAAGTAAGCTGGTAGGGATCTATAAACCATGAACCATAGCCCTTGCAAACCTCGGTTGATTGAGTCTTCTTCGGGTTGAGATATATCTTCATCGGATTCTGAAAATGGTGTTGCATGCCCACAAGTATAATTTCCCCAGTGACCTATAAAAGAATTACAAGAGGAATTGATAAATGTATGGATAATGATAGCTTGATAGAGACCCTATATTTTGGAAGAAAGAATTCAGAGATGATTCTTACATCAGTTTTGAATCATCGATGAAGTGAAAACCATGATTCAAGTTCATGCCAGTATAACCAGGCATAGACCATACAAATAAGGATCTTAATAATAATGGATAAACTTGGAACCTAATTGGTGTCATCATGAATCATAAATTCCTCCAGATGAACTCCCTGTGAACCATAGGTTCCAAGACCCTCCTTAAGTACAACATTATGTATAGTGCATTGCTATGGGGATCGAACCCCACATCGCGTATTAAATTAGTACGTGGATAGAACACAAAGTGTCCTAGAGAACTGCATACAAGACCACATACCACTTTCTTACGTGGTAGTCCATACCCAATCCTTCATACTACCGCGATACATGGAATACCCCTACCCACAAAGAACTATGGTATACGGGGAACCCCCCATCCCACATGAGAAAATAGAACGTTGACTGGGGCGTCTTTGGGTGTCTTTCCCTACGGCTCCAATATTTCCCATCCAATACCTTATGGTCCTCCATAGCTCCTCCAAGAACCAATCCACCAGCATTAGTCCAATATCTCCTCCAATGCCACTTGACTCGTATGGTCAAATAATCAGGTGCATCAACATGCACCTTTGAGTCTACATACCCATGGTAAGAAGAGTCACGAAAGTTGTTCCCAAAATGGTTCGGACTCCCAGGATGTCTATAAGTATACATTCCTAGGGTAACCTGAAGTCCAACCTTGCGATGCTAATGTGAACCTCCCCTTTCTAGAGATTAATGGAGATCACTTTTATTTCCATTCAATGAGGAATGGTGATTAGTTTAAGTAATCATGCTCGCATCTCCTTTTGAAGAGGAACAACATTCCTCCCATTTCCCAAAACACATTCTAGGAAACTCACACTTAGGTAAGTCTCTAACCTTCCGAGAGTCGAGACACATCACCTCCAATGTCATCCCATCTTGAAGAGTTCATCACTCCACCCCCTCCCACTATTTCCTCTGCTTCTTCCACCATAAGAACAACCTCATCCATTAGTTGGAGAGAAGGCATGTAGGTTATTGAATCTCTCACATCCTCTTGTTTGTCACATAGAGTATGACTCACATGGGATTAGAGATTTTTTATGATTACAACATCTACACAATCCAACCCAAAATGAAAAATGACAATTCTGATTCTTGTTCAAACCAGGATACATAGGACACCTACTAGAAGGCCCAAGATCAAAGGAGTGCCCTTCCGAAAGGGTCCACACAGTCATGTCCCCTCAAAATGGAAGATTCCATGTGCAAGACCCAAACCATATTGAACTATGAGGACTATGATTCATGTTCCAACTAGGATACCAAGGGCGCCTTCATAAAGGCCCAAGATCAAAAGGGGTTACCCTCCAAAAGGTTTCACCTAATTATGCCCCAAAAATTGAGCCTCCTCCCAGGTCCAAGCCTCTAGCTAACTATACTACGTGAAATTTGATTCCTCACCTAAGGATATGTAAGAAGACAATATTATAGGTCTGATCCCAACACCAAACCACCTTCTATCCTTCTTGGAGGATGATAAACTTCAGAACGCCTTATTTCATGGATTAAGTCTGTATTTCCTCAATAGCATTAAATCTGTGAATATCCATGAGGATCTTATAAACCTGGGGTAGCCCGTGGTTAAAATCTTCGAGAATGAACCAAGGATTCATGAACATATGAACAAGAAATAAATCTATAAGAGATTTTAGGAATATGCAATAACACCCCTCAAGGTGCAATGAGCCAGACTTCACATCCTCTCAACCAATGGAGTCCTTAAGTGTCATTGGCTAAATCTTCATCCAACAAACACATGTATTTAGAAATAATGTCCATGAATCATGGATATAATGGTCATTGGGTATTTCTCACTCCACAAATAATCCTATTGGAGACCATCTGAGGAAGTCATATCCTATGTGGATGAATTTCACAAATACATAACCCCATGAAATTGTCTGCTGGTAACATCTTACTATGGAACCTCATTCATATTCCGTAAGGGATAAACTACCCAGTCCGTGCAGGGAAAATGAAATTCCCCCAAAATGATAACAAAGTGTATTGGGTCAAAAAAAGATGGTGATGTGAAATTATATAATAAGGGAGAAATACCTTTTATATGTCCGACCATTTTTTCATCCAAAAAAAATCACGTCGTGTCGAAACAAACCCCAAAACCCTAAAGAACCCAAGATAACCAAAAATACTAAAAGTCTAAGATATTCTAAAAACAATAAATTACCTGATGTACCCAAAAACCCATAAAGCAACCAAAAAATTATAAAGGTCCCTAAAACCCTGAAAAATGAAACTAAAAGCTATTAAAACCATAAAGGACCCTATGATACCAAAAAAATCAAAAGGTTACCAAAAACCCCCAAATACCCTTAAAGGGCCCCAAAATCCTAAAAACCCAAAAAGACCTAAAACCCCTTCAAACTCCAAAAGACTCTAAAAGTCTTAAAAAATCATTAAACAACCCAAAAAATCCTCAATGCTTCTAGAAAATCGCAAAAAACCATAAATTATGAAAAAAAAATATTTAAACATCAATAAAACCATAAAACCCTAAAAATCATTAAATACAATAAAAGACACTAAAAATGATAAAAAATAATAAAATTCCCAATACATTAGTAAAAACCCCAAATAACCCAAAAACCCCTAAAAATATGATGCCCTAGAAACCCTAAAACCCAAATAAAACCCTATAACTATAAAAAAAAACCTATTAGAACCCTAAAAATCATATAAATGATAAAAAAAATTAAAACACCAAAAACCCAAGGAACCCTAAAAACACTGACCCACCAACCCCTAATAACTCTAAAAACCATTAATCCATTAAAATCCCAAAAAACCTAGAAATCGTTAAACACCCCCAAAACCCCCCATACACTAAAAGAACCTATTCCCTTTCCGGTTTCACAGGAACACTCATTTTGAGTTTATGGAGACCTACTTTTAAAAGGTAGGAGACCACATAAATTTCTCCAATAAGGCCTTAACAAATTGATAGGCAGAGAGGCTGGGAGTTTGGGATCATCAAAAAATTTTGAGGGGTATTATTTCCTACTATAGGAATCAATTATATATTTTTGTTTTATGTATAAATACTTTGTTTAATCCTCTTTATGGAACAAGTCTCCCTTATGTTATAAATATATTATTTGGCATGTATTCACTTTTGAATAATCTATATGTATATGAGGTTCTTCATCAACAGAGACATCTATATGTATCTGAGGTTCTCTATCAGTGGTACCCTTTTGTAAGGGGAATATATATTATTATATCATTTATTATCAAGATTCTAGTTTTGAACCATAGAGTTGGGTGCTCTATAATTTAATGTTATAGGGAAATATGAAAGCTATTTTTATGGTGGGATCAGGCCCATAAGATTGGCTTCTTAGGTATCCTTGAAAAGGGGATCAGAACCCATGTAGTTCTATGCCACTTAATGGGGAATATCATACCATTTAAGGACATGTGATTAGAACCAAATTTTTAAATTTAATGTCATTATACAAGGACATATAGGTGAAATATTCCTAGTAAATGGATAGTGTGAGGATTATTCAAAAGTGGCCTGAATGAACATAGAAGGTATGTGTTCTCCTATGAAGGGGCATGATATTACTAGGCATATAGTCCAATAAGTATGGTGATTAAAGTGACCCAAAATGAATATGTACTTATGGGTTGGATATGACCCTACTAGGGGTGTATCCCAAAGAGCAATAGGGTTAATTGGGGATGTTAGGTTTGTACACTAAGAAGGCTTCCTATGCATCTCCTTTGGTTAATAATAAAACACCATGTAGTTTTTAAATATTGACATGTACATTTGGAGGAGTCCCTTTTGTGTTGGATACATGGCTTTGAGGACTCTCATGTATGGAGGCCCTCTTAAAGAACGATTAGAGGAAGATGAAGGAAAATGTTTTTATAGAGACATACATCTGATTTTGAAGACACCATGATCATAAATATCCTATATGACTATTTGATTCATGATCAATGTGAAAAATAAGAAGATGTAAATGATCTAGAATACCATGAAGTCTTCTTTATAAGTTGGTGGATTTATATGGGGTGATAAGAGAGAGATAGGGCTTAGAATGTGTGCATATCCTCACCTATATTAAAAACTAGGATATTCACATTTGGAAACCTATATAGCTAATGAACCTACAATAAATTTCATTGGATTACGCCAGGAGTGATTCCCTACTCCCAATTTTTCCATTTTCCCCTTTTGACTAATGGATGTGGGGACGAGGGAGGGGAAATGAACAATAGATAATCCCACCTATCCAAATAAACCTAATGTCGCCATATTTATTATTAGGACCCTTGTTACCATGGGATTTTATGATTCAGAGAATTCAAAGGATCTTCCTTATTAAGTAGTTTAATAATAGGACCACATTTACTGTCACACCCTGACCTTGGGTTTTCATTTTTTTTCTTTATGTTGGTTCTTTTGGATGAGGTTTGGGAGGAGTTCCTAACAATAGTTTTTGAGATTAATGAGTTTGTTAAGGTTAGTGGTTAGGTTCATGGTTGGATCATAGTTTCAGCATGATTATTCTAAGTGTTAAAATTTGAAATAAGGGAGTTACATAGTTTTATCATTTTTAGACTAATTATGTAGCCTAAGTGTTCAACTCTTGAAAGTGGTAAATTTCATGGTTTGGGAACCATTTGATTAATTGTGTGAGCTAATTGTGAAACCCACCCAAATTCGAGGTATTATTGACATTTATCCTTCTTTATAATTTTGGTTTCTTCCATTGTATTTTTTCATTCTAAACCCATAACCTAGACACCTCTCATGTTTCTTTTTGGGTCCTCCAAGCTCATATAAGGTTATTTTTATGTGGTTTCATGGTTATTCGTCATGGGGTTCAAGAGGTATGAGATACTCCTCTCTTCCTCTTTTCTTTTCACCTCTATTCCTCTTCTCTTATAACCCTAGGTACCATGCTTGGACGATTTTCATTCCTATGGTGGTGTGAAATTTGTTGTTTTACTTGTTAAGGGTCATGAGGCTTGGTTTGAGAATCTTTTAAGTAGATTATATCTAAGGTGAAATGATTCTACCACTTTAGGAATGTGATTAAATTATATTCCTTTCTATAACATGCCATTTATGATGGATCCTTCATATATTATTTTCTGAAAAAATTTCTCATTACTTTTATGTTCTACTATGATTTTTAGTTTTGGTTTCATGTTAGTAATTTGGTTGAAAATAGTTTTTTGAAGGATTCCATTAGGTATGCCTATATATGTATGCCTACAAGGTATTTGGGAAAAATAAAATTGATCATTGGAAATGAAATTAAGTGTTTTTAGATCTTTATTTTCTTCATTTATGTTTTTTTAATTTAGATTTTTCATAAATTGGGTGTTGTGTTTGGATTTTGGTGACTTCTTTAATTTTATTCAGGTAAGCGATCTCTTGTAATGGATTGATAAGACCATTTGATTTCTAAATTGGATGGATTGAAATTTGATGTCTTTTAGCATGTGTTACATTGGATGTGCAGACATCCTTATGTTCATGGGGTGAGCATATGAATGGGTACACAAATAATGATGTATTATTTTAGATAATGACCCTTTTGAACATAGTTTTAAATAATTCTCCCTCCTCTTCCATATAATCATTTCCCCCCCTCTTTCAAAAGTTAAAAAATGGCTACTTGGTCTAAAAATGGTTCTAAAATTTTGTTTTTAGTGTTTCTTCAAAAAACTGTGCCACTTTTAATTTTAGGTGTGGTTTGGTAAATAAATGGTGTATAGGCCCATTTAGAATTTTTAATGATATAGTGGGGTTTCATCTTGAATGTGGAAATGGTTTGGAAATGGGATTATAAATTTATTTGGATTGGAAATGTTGATGGTCGGGTTGGTATGTTAGGTGTTTTAGGAAAATGGTTTCAATGTGACATGATGTGTAGGCCTGTTAAGAACTTTTGTAAGGATCATTGTGATATGGGAACCTCTATTGTGGATCCTATATGTAGAGTGTTATCAGATATGTGGTCTCAGTGTTTGGGCTAGGAAATTATGATGGTTTGGGGTTTCTGTTTGACACACACATGTGAGGACATCCCTATTCACCATGTATTATTTTCATGTGATTCATGGGCTTAATAAAGAGGGTTAAGTGATGGTTTCATATAGACCTTGATATGATGGGTTAGTACCCCTAGATTTTCTTAGACGGTAGTGGGACATTACACTAGATTATATAGTTTATAGTGGCTAGTTAATTATTGACTATAGAGTTGCATCATTTGCCAACAAGTGATCATGAACCAAATATGTCAAGGGATTTCTTTTTGAGATGTTTAATATATCCCCATAATTATTACATTTTTATTCTATTTTATTATAATTCATTTATTTTTTCTGTTCTATTAGTTTCCACCTTAATGTATTGTTTCCTTTTATATAATTATATATTTTTTATCACCTGGTTTGTTTTCCTCTTTTGTAATTGTGTGTTTGAACTAGTTCTTGAAAATGGAAATCTATTTTGAATAGGTAATCTTCATGTGGTTTGTTTTCAAAATGTGGTGTTTCTTGGAGAAATGTTTTTATTTCATTAAAAATATAAAACCCAATTTTAGAAATGTATCTCAACCCAATTTTTATAAACTGTTTTAGGAATAGAAATTTATATATTATTTAGTGATTACCTAATGAGTTTTCTATTCAACACAAAACTTGTGCTCCTTGGTGTTGGTAAACTAGTATTGTTTTTAAGGTTTAGGTTTTTATTTGTGTATTATATTGGAGTAGGTTTATTCTTATGGATGGTGGTAACTAATATGTCACAAATAGATATTGTCATTCCAGGTAAGCTTTATTTTAATTTGTATGTTTCTGTCTTATTTAGCTATTGTGTTAGGATCATGATGCATTCATTTATTTGTAGTTGTTTTAGTTTAATTTTTTCTCTGTTCATATTATGTTATCTTATATGTTTATTGGGATAAATTTTTCCCTCTATGATAACATTGATGCTCAGTTGTAGTCACTATCTCGGGAGGATCAGGAATACCACTCGAACATTATCTCGGGTCAGGATGGGGCTGAGTTGGGTGGCATCCTGGATTGATTCATGAAAAAATGATGAAAATAATTATATATTATTTGGGGAATCAGATAGACTATAGGTTAGAACTATTGGGACTCAAGGTCTAGTTATATAAAGACCATATCGAATTATTTTTCCTTTCAATCCTCAAGTTTCTAGGGTTAGTACAGGTTTTTAGCCTTTTTTTGTTTCAGTGTGTGGATAAGGAATGGAGAAGGAGGTAGTCTAGTGGTGTAAAGTAGAATTATATGGAGTGTTGTCCCATGTGGATCCCAAGTGGATGGTTCAAGGTCCTCATAGTGGTTGGTTTTTTCTTAGGGTTATTTCCACTAACTAGGTTTTCAGATTATGAATCACTATTAGTTATTTATTTTAAGATCTTGGTGTGAGTTTTTTTGTTTTGGTTTTAGTTAATTTAGTGTAACTTTAAAAACTGTTTTTGGAAAAAGTAGTTTTCTGAATGGAAAATTATTTTGGGCATGTGTTTTGTTATAAAAGATGGGATGTTTGAGTTGGATTGGAAAATGGGTTTTGGTATTTTGAAAGTGGCCTTGGATAGAGGCAATCCTGAATATTGGAATGGAAATATTTGTTTTTCAAAAATGATTTTTTTTGGTTTTGATTTTTGGCTTAGGAACTATGTTTTTTTGCCTGGGATGACCTTTTATTTTAGTTTTTTATGATTTATTTTGGTTCTGTGTTTTTATTCCATTCAGTTTTCTGCGTAGAAAGTTCCCCAATGTTTATGGAATTTCTCCTCCTATTTTTGTCCCTACCCAGGATCTTAGTGGAGTGGATTTGTTGAGTTCTTCTCATTTGTTTATTCTATTACATAGTGATCATGTTCCAATAGATTTTTTGGAGTGGCATGTGGAATTAGAAGGTGTATTCAAGTCATTAGGAACTCTTAAAGCTATGAAAGTTTGTGAAGTTATGGATTGATTTGAGGAACCATATTTGGATCTATGGAAGGGGATCATCCCGACATCATTTTATGTTTCCATGAATTGGGACATGTTAAAGAGAACATTCATATAATGTTTTATACCTGTGTTTTTAAAGGCATGTAAACTGACGAAGATGTTCGGTGTTCAAAAATATCAACAGAGAGTGAAGGCCTACATTGATCTTTTTGTGTATTTGGTTCCTTTACCTCTAGATATAGTGATGGATAATCACCAAAATATTCTAATATTCTTATGGGATCATCATTTAGAGGTTAATAATAAATTTATCTAATTTGGAGAAATTTTTATTTGAGAAGATGATGGATGAGGAAATCACAGATGAGTTAGTTTCTAGAGTATTGGAATTTGGAGATCTAGTTTCCCTTGGTGATCATGAAGGTTACCCATTTGTCAAGAGGTGTATGATAAGAGGAATATATTCTTAAGGAGTCTCTATTTACAGTTTCAGCTTCTAGATTATCAGACTAATTCATAATGTGCTTCCATTAAGGTCGATTTAGATATTCAAAGATGTCTTACTATAATCCTCTAAAGGATACTCATTGATGTGGCCATTTTGGTCACCTGAACAAAAACTATAACCAGATTTTCTAGGAGGAGAAGTTCCAATCATAGGATATAATATCTTTACTATGGGTAAATAGACGCTTCAATATATCAAGGCCCCATCCATTGGCCCCAGAGTGAATCTCTCCATGCAGTCAGGAATCGTTAGGCTTGGTAGAGTTGTTGGTCCAACATTAGTATCCAATGTGGTAATGGGGAGGGTTGAAGTTCTCAATTGTTGTTTTCATTTTTGTTGTAAGTCCCTCTTTTTTATAAGAGCCTTTGTTGTTTTTTTATTTTGGAATTCTAGGGGTTGAAAAATTTTGGGCGATCCTTTGACTAGTGATCTTTCATGTGTGATCTTAGAACTTTTTTAGATTAGTTTCTACTGTCAATCATTATCTATTTAAATATGTTTATGTATTGTATAATAAATGATTTGTGACATAGTTCAATTTTTGGATTGAGTTTCTCCTATAGGATTCCCCTATGTTTGGGGTTTTTGGTTCATGTGAGAAGCTTATGTTCATGGTGTTTGTTTGGTTTATTATGTGATCGGAGTTTTTAGTTTGTATAAGACGGTCAATTATTAAATGGTGGTGAGACCCAACATTGATCTTACTGTGGTTTCTTATATAATTGTTTGGTTTTAGTTGGATTATTATGTTCGGGGGATACCTCTCTTTCTCTTTCCCCATGTTTTTCCTTTTTGGGATTTCCATAGAGCTGGTCGGGTGTGACTTTTGGAGTTAAATAGTCCCCCTGAGGTTCATGTTTATTTTGTCCTCGTTCAGTTTTGAGATTGAGTTTTTGGTTCTCATTTGTCCTGGTGACTTTCAAGGGGATATTTTATTTGTGGTGGGGATAACATTCACACCCTAACCTTGTTTTTTTCGTTTATTATTGTTTTATTTGATGTTGGTTCTTTTGGTTGAGGTTCAGGTCAAGTTCCTAGTATAACATTTTGAGTTTTGTGTGTTTTTTGAATATTTCTGGGCATGTACATGGTTTGAGGACAATTAGATTAAGTGTGAACTTTGAGAGAGGGGGTCACATGGTTTGGGAATGGTTAAACTAAGTGTAAAGACAATGTGTACAACCTGTGTAGATCTTCATAGTGGGTAATTCCATGATTCTAACATGGTTTTTTTAATCATTCGATGTAGACATGAAACACACTTGAAGAGGGGAATTTTTGACATTTCTTGTTGTTTCTAATTGGTGTTTCTTCCATTTACATTACCCATTTCAACTCCATGAACTGAATTCCTACTATAGAGGTTTTTACCTCCGCCAATCTTCTATTAGATGATTTTATATGTGGGTTGATGGTGTTTCATCACCAGGTTCAACAGGTATGAGCTCATACTCACATACTCTTTAGTTTTATCCTCATTTAATCTTATCCCCTAACCTTAGGGGCCATTCATGGGATCGTTTTATGCCTAGGGTGGTATAAATTTTGTCTTTTTACTTTTTATGGGTCATGATCCATAGTAGGTGGGTATATTTAGTGTATTTAGTCTAAGGTGACATGATTCTACCTATTGTGGTTGGTATTTTCATTATTTTCCATTTTGAAACATTCCATCGATGCCTGATAATTTTGATATTATATATAAAACGTGTTACCCATTATTTTGATGTGATATTATGATTTGTAGTAGTGGTTTCATGTTAATAATTTGGTGGAAATTGGTTTTATAAAGATTCTATTATGTATGCCTATATATGTATGCCTAAAAGGGGTTCAGTAAAAATCTAAGAGATCTTTGGAAATGAAATTGGGTGTTTTTTAGATCATGTTTGGCCGCAGTTACATTTTAGTAATTTGGTTTGTTCATTAATTTGGTGTTGTGTATAGATTTTTGTGATATTTTGGTATGATACATATGTTTGATATCTTGTAATGGATTGATAAGCTCTTGTGATTTCTAAATTGGAACTTTTATAATTTTATGGATTTTACCATGTGTTCCATTGGATGTGGGAACTTCCATATGTAGATGGGGTGGACATATGAATTTGCACACAAATAATGATGTATTATTTTAGAAAAAAACCTACTTGAACATAGTTTTCAAACACATCCCCCTCATATTACCTCCATTCTTTACCCACCTCTATCAATGGTTCTAAAATGGCTCCTTGGTCTCTAAATGGTATTAAATTGGGGTTTTCAATGTGTTTATGAAAAACATGGCCCATTTGACATCTTGAGGTGAGATTTTTTAAAAGAATGGTATAAATGCATATTTTATAATTTTCACATTTATGTGGTGTTTCATATTGACATTGGAAATGGTTTGGAAATGTTTTTGTAAATTTATTTGCATTTAAAATTTTGAAGGCCTGCTTTTTTCTCTTTGTGTTTTCGGAAGGTGGTTTAAATGTGACATGATGTGTAGGCCTGACAGGAACTTTTGTATAGATCGTTGTGATATAGGCTCCTCTATGGTGGACCCTTCATGGAGAGAGTCATTACATAGGTGGTGTCAATGTTTGTTCTAGGATAACATGTTGGATATGGGGTTCAGTTTAGTACTTGCATGTGAGGACCTCCCCATTCACTATGTACTAATATCATGGGATTTCTAGGAATAATTTAGAGGGTATAGTGATAATTTATTATCAACCTTGATGAGATAGGTTGGTACCCCATGGATTTGATGCAAGGCAGTGTGGGATGTTTTACTTGTTTGGTTGGTTTAGAGTATCTAGTAGGTGTTTGACTATGGAGATTCACTAGACACCGATAGGTGAGTACAAACTGAGTACATATAGGGATTTATTCTAGATATTTTTAGGAAATTATCATGATTACTATATGTTTGTTCTATTTTATAATGTTTCTTATATTTTTGTTACAATTATAGTTTCTAACTACATATATTGTTTCCTTTATTCTCATATTAGATTTTTTATGACTTGGTTCAGTTTACTTTTTTTTTCTTTTGGATTTCATGTTGGTTATTTAAAATGGAAATCTATTTTGAATTGGGAAGCCATGAGAATGTTGATTTAAAAATGAATTTTTTCATGGAATTTTGTACTTGGATATTTAAAAATATGAAACACTATTTTCAAAATGAATCTCAACCTATTGTTTATGGACTAATTTGGGAAAGTAAATGTATCGATTCTGTGCTAAATACCTTCTGAGCTATTATCGTCACAACCTACTTGTGCCACTCGGCATTGGTAGACCCAGCTTATTTTTCATGTTCAAGTTCTCGTCTATGTTTTCCTCTGGATAATGCTCGTTATTATGGATGGTGGTGACCAAGAGGTCACATGGAGATCTTTTCGGTCCCGGTTGGTTTTGGTTACAGTTTTTATTTTCTGTCTTATTTAGCTATTGTTTCTGGATATGGTTTCATTTATTAATGATCGGTTTTTATTAGTTGTTTCTTATTCAATGTTCTATCTTATTTTATCCATGATATTTATTGGGAAAAATCATTCCCACTATGATAACATTTATGCACAGTGCTAGTCTCCATCCCAGGAGGATCGGGAATGCATCTATTGCCTTTTCTCGAAAGGGGTTGGGTTCTATCTTGGATGGTATACCAACTAGGTTTGTGAAATCAACCATGGGAAGGTATTATCAAAAGGCCGAAATGATGTTATATTTAGTTTTTCATACATATATAGAGGCATTATAAGATAATTATCATGGTGATTTATAAAGGGAAGTATCAAGGGCCTAGAAATTTATGGGAGAGGTTGATGGAGAGGGTTGTATGAAAAACTTATGAAGGGGATGATATAAGTTCGAACACAGTGTAGAAGGGTACCAAGAATTAAGGACACTATCCAATATATTTTTTAGTATAAGATATTTTGGCCGAGAATGATTACATCCTCATTTTTATTAAGGAATGGTGGCTCGAAAAGTGGTTAGTTATGTAGGTTTCTAGTCCACAAATGACACATTAATATACATACCACTACTTGTGCTCTGTGGACAGATTCATAGGTTTTCTTTTACATTTTAATGTGTTGTAAATTATTACCTAAAAAATCTATTTATCAGACTCCCTCTCATATTGTATTTCTCACACAATAATTCCAATTATCAAAATATTCTACAAACCCCATAAATCATGGTGTGTCAGTTTTATAGGGGTATGGATGTAACCATTCTCTTGGTTGAAATTATGAAAACCCACCAAACATGAAAGATTTTGGTTTTTGGTTGGCCTTATCATCACAGAAAGGAAAATACTTTTGCAAGGAGCCTGAAAATAACACCTTAGACCATAAAATAATTTTTTTTGTTATGGATAAAATATTGTTGCCTCGCCCTACAGACAATTTTTCATATACAGGGGTCCTAAAAATCATTCCTGGCCTCAAAAGGAATATTTTCATTATTGGGGGGCATGAAATACGCCTCACCCCACAAATGAATTTTTATTTTCATGGGAACTATGTAGATGTGCTATGTGGAATAGTGACTCATATAGAGATCATGCTATGTGGATGGAGCTATTTATTTGTGGATCATTTTACATTATTATTTTAATATCTTGATTAATTTTAATCCATCAATTCCAAAATTCATTAACTAAATCTAATATTCTATGAGAAATTTTATGGGCCCAAAATATTTTCTAGACCAAACAATATGCCCCTCATTGGAAAGGGGTCTAATAAAGATGAAGAGGAGTCCATTTCTAGGAAGAAGTTAGTTTGGTTGAATTAATTGAGGAATGATTTTTGGGGTACATGTGGAACTATAAAAGGTCACACACCTATAAAATTTCTCATATTCACCCTATTATTCGCATTAGAATCAAGTTCTTTACGATTGGTCTAAGATTTCCCATGTAGCATATCCCATCCCATAACATTTCCTTTGTGAATAGACTATTCCACATATTGAAAAATATAATATGTGAACCAATATCTTACATAATCTGTTTATGATTATTTATGGATGAATTAATTTTACATAGATAAATATGTATTTTTCATAGCGACTGAATCACTTCATCATCCACATGGTGCTATGTGATTTTATTCTTCGATTAATCTAACATATTTTTTTTGATTTTTCTTTCCATAGGGATAAAAAAGGAATCTAGAAAACTATATCTATCTAGTTTTGTGGCTACTTTATCTTCAATTTCATGATTAATTTCTATTTTGAGAACATCAAAATTGATCTTCACATCATATCATGATGTAGGGGTATTATAAAGAGTCTCCTTTTGCTGAAGATTCTATGTTATCCATTGGATAAAAAATTACCCCTTTATAAATTTGGGATTGAAGATAACACTCTAATCCCATTTTCTAATCAAATTCTTCCATCTTCATGGTTTTAGGTGCCTCAGATCATGTTCAAGTGATCATTTCAACTACAAGACACATAATTTATGAATTAGGCCAAGAGGAGGTTTCCATTATGAATGTTATCATGTGGACCCAAAGTGACCAGCATAATACTGATATATCCATAAATTATTTCATCTAAAATTATCCATCCATTTTAGCCATTCAATATGTGGTCCCAAAATAGGATGGAGTTCCAAGTTGAATTCTTGATCTTGAGGGAGTTTTTCTGATGAATGGGTTGGGGAATTATGGGTGCACAAAAATTGCATGGAATTTTTCATAAATTTGGAGGCCATCAACTTAAATTAAATTGTGTGGATTTACCAGTTTCAATCTATTCACAAACCAATATCTTGATTAAATTAATCATTCATTGGTTATACATTACTAATACCTCCCACTAGTTTCATGGTGAAGCTAAAATTAGTTTGTGGTTTGTCTAACAATTCAGGGGAATTCCAAATTTTGGTAAGTTATATGATGAGTTCCTTCCCACATCAACCATTTGGGAAGATACCTAACATATTTCTCTAAAGAGACCTACTGATCATGGTCATGAAATCACTTGGTTATCCCCATATATCTCATTTACTTATTCTCATCAATGACTAGAAAAACTAATTTTTGAAAACTAGTGGTACATGCTCGAAGGATTGGTGCACCATGAACCATCTGACATGACCAAATTTTGGTGTTCTCGGTTCATTATAAGAAACTATCAAGGCATTCCAACACACCACATGGGGCTATAGGATCTGTCACGCATATCTATAGACATTAGGTGTGTAGGATTTCTCTACATGTTTCAAAGTGGGTTAATCATTCCATATCATGATGTTTATGACGATGTTAGAGTTTTCACATGAATGATGGCTTCCAAACTAGTAGAGGGAAAACATCTCACACTAGTCATACCCCACCCAAATAATATTTATAAATTTTTGGCTCATTACTGAAGTGAATATCCCCACGTCACCTTAGTAGACCCATTCAATTTTTATATGGTTGGTTGGATGAACACTTCTGTTGTTACGAATATCATTATACCATAAAAATTCCTCATTACATTTTTCTCCCTGCACAACTCTACATTGATATTATTAATCCAAAATCCTTGTGAATAAATAGTGTTTTTGAGTTGCTAAATTAAAACTCATATATTTCTTTCATTCCTTATCCATCACCTTTATGGGTGGTGGTAGATAATATTGGAGTAACATTAGAATAATGCTCCTACATCATCTCATTGTGAGATTAGATTCTGACAACTCAAGTGTATTTGGAACACATATTTCATCCTGATTCTACACATTGGTTCATATGAAAATTTGGGTGTCTACAATAGTTTTCATATTTACCAGACATTAGTATTAAAATGGGATCACACCCACTCATCCTTCATCAACTAGGGCCGATGATGATATGTGAGGAGTATAACATTGAGATTTTTTTTCCTTCTATAAAATACCTCACTAAACATTAATGGGGCTTCCCCCAAACATGGGTGGATTAATATATAGACATGATAGTAGGGAAACTAATCTTATTGGTTCATAAACTGTTGGCTTCTCTTAGTTATTTTATTATTGTACATTCTTTAGAAACTTATAATAGAGAAAGACATTTCTCTTGACATTATTAGAATTAGGAGGGAGTTTCTTTCTCAAGTAATCATTTTTTAGAGAGTGGTTCAGACCCAAAAATTTTTATGAGAACAATTTAAGGCCCTATAGATGATGGTCCTAGTGGAACGGTATTGGGAATTAAACCGATCAGTTCCAAACTTGTCATATTAATTCCTTATATTAAACATGAGGAAATGGTATATGAATTTTCATATTCAATGTCACAATTTAATGAAAGTATATCTTCAGTAAATGTGATCTCAGATTTTATACATGTAACAGTAAGTAAACAATATCTAGATCCTAGTTTTGTCATTGAACATAAAGCTGTATGAAAATGGTGTTGGTGCCATGTTCAAATAATCATCACCAAGACACCTCGAAAGAATATTTCTGATAAAAGGATAAATTTTTTCAACATTTTCATGTCTTAGGAAAAAGTTTATTTGATAAACAAAATATTCATTCCCTTTTTCGTTAGGTTATTATTTTCTAACCTTTGTTCGAAGCTAGTGAATGTGATCTCATCCAATTAAATCTTTCCTATCGTTATGAGGAGGATTTACATGATTCAACTACTGATCTTCATCACCTCACTACTAAGGAAGAAAAAATCCATGATTATATTATAGAATAGACCATAAATCAATGAGAGTATGATGCTTTGATGGATAAAATAAATGCATGTATATCATAACAAAAATATGGGGCTAGAATCCATAGAATAAAAAACATATGAGCTAAATGCCTTTTTTAATAATTTCTTTTCCATTATCTAAAGATGAAGTTGGAAAAAGAACCAATATCAAAAAGTTCTTGAACGCCTCAAATTGGTAGTTAACATATATTTTAAATAAGGTTTTTCAAATTCCATTTTGATCTCTTTATTTTATTTTTATTTCATAATAATTTCAATAAGATACCCCAGGATGTGGATGTTCCTCCCAAAAATTTTACAATGAATGGAAATTTTGATGTTCTCAATTTCAGGTCTCTTAATTCCAACTTCCCCTTGTAATTTTAATATTATTTCTAGAATTGACTAATTTATTAGATTTCCATGTATTAGTTTATTTAAATTTAAATAATTGGAACACGAAAATTCTCTTAAATTTTGGGTGCTTAGGATCTTGAAGGACCAATCAATGATGATGTTTTATTCTAAATAACTGTAACCCATTTTTGTGAGATTAATTATCCCAAACTAGGTTTTCAAGACCGAAATATGAAACCTAAAACATATTTATGTCATTTGTGATGGGAGAATAAAATTTTATTCTTATCATGTGTCAATAAACTATGGAACATATTTTTTTTCATCTCAAAAATCATACATATTAAATGTGGTATTAATATTATGAGGAACCTATTTTTTGTGTGCCAAATTTATTCTACATGAATAAAAATTCACATTAGAAAAAAAGATGGTACAGTAAATGGGCTACATGGTAATGTTTTATACTAATCAAAATGACTCTTCTGGTTATCTAAGCTCACCTGAGCCGTGATTGGTGTGAGAAACCAGAGGAAATTTTGGGAATCATTTAAATCCACACTAGAGTACATGATAGGGAGAATTTGATGGAATTTTTAACTCAATTAGGTTTTATAGAGGGACATGACTATGGTCGATGAAAACCATGGCCAATGAATCCTTTAGAAAGGATGGTACACCTATATAGATCAAATTATTATACAGGGGATGGGAATTTCCATATTACATTTTGGTATGGGATTATGAATAATTGAGAATCGAATGCCAGTAGAAGGTACCTTTGGATGTAAATAGCTCTTATGAAGATAAGGAGTCATATATAATTTATCATGCATAGTGTAGTTTAAATTCATGCTATAAGGACTCATATGTTCTATAGTTTAGGTTCATATAATGAGTATATTTATTTATAGTTTAATGTCATATGTCTTGCATGAGTTTCAGACAGTGTAACATCAATGTGATAAGGGAATGATCTATATAGTTTTATGTCATTTTAGGTACATTTTATTTTCTCCCATAAGGGCGCATGGATTTGACCAAAATATTGGCGATTATCCATTTCTTGGTGAGCAGGATTATAAATTTCTATCATCCTATAGACAAGATGTTCTGAATTTTGACGATTTTATCTAGGGACCTCCAAATACAAAAATTAATAAGGGACAAGTAGTCATGAAATAACCATGGACCATGTTTGAAAATTGGTTACCAGTATATATTTTTTTGGTTTATAGAGAAAGAAGGGATCTCTCTTGAGAAAGAATATGCCTCTATTTGATAGGCCTTTTAAGTGCGGTTAATGGAGAGGTAAACTAGGTCATGTTATGCATAGAAAAAACAACGGTGTCCTTATAAAACTGATATTCTAGTATCAATAGCCATGGAAAATTTTTGGATATTTGGATTTTCCTAAAAATATAGTTAGATTTTTGAAATGAAGGTACCTAAGTATGGAACGATCATTTCATATCCAAACCAACCCTAGAATGAGGATAAATCATTCCTATGTAGTTCTAACCTATACAAAGGAGGAGATATTTTTTTATATTGTGGTTCGTCCAAACGCATATGTTTTAGCCATCACTATGTTTCTCATCAAAGTAAGAATCAAGGAACATGTTGTTCTAGAAAAGAGTAAGGACTAACCACATAACTTATTTGAATATTGGTTTTTTCTATAAAGGCTCCCCACACATTATAGAATTGTCTTGTGCAGATGAGATCATTTTTATTTTAAATATGGGTACACGGTATGGTGATAACACATATTGGACCCTCCTATAATGATTTGTCTTCTACATTAAAGAAAATGAGAGTTTTTTATTTTGAGGCTAGACCAGGATATTGGATATTGCCTTAAATATGTATCTCAAAAGGGTGAGAATAAATACATATTAAGTCCTTTGAGATAAGAATTGTGGGAGACTAATACCTGGCATAGTGTCCCTCTTGGGAGAGGGCCATATATATCATGTAAGAGACATAAAACATGAAGTTTAATGTCTTTTACACAAGGATGTTTGGTGTTCCTTTTAAGGTCATGTATCCAAGACCACGTCAACCTTGATATGAACAAATACCCCTTGATCATGTGGGGAAACCTTTTACATCCTAAGCCCATATAATATTTTCTCAGTATGAGAAATAAAGAATGGTAATGTTTTTTCTCAAAACATGGAGGTTATTAAAAGAAATAATAGGGGATTTTATATCATGTGGTGGTTGAGTTAAGAAATAATATCAATACAATTTTTTTATAAAATCCATGTAAGAATCAAGTCGTACAAAGTTCTTGGTAATGGTTTAGTTTAATTTTATAATGCAAGGATGAAGGTAACTCAATGTCATTGAAATAATGGGTGATATAAGGCATATTTGGACAAGGATGTTTCATCATAAATTAGACATGAGGAAGGAATTTGGAAACAAAAATCATGGGAGTTATTGAATGAGGAGAGGTGATATGGGAAATTTTTTTAAAGAATGACTGTAGAATATGTTCAAAAAGTGGATTCTGGTATGAAATATTCTGAGCATATGAAGATTGAAGAGGTATTTACAAAGGATGAATACACCTTTGGTTGATAGACTTTTAAGGGATGCTTATGAAAATAAAAACTAGGGAATGTTATGAATAGTAAAAAAAAAGGTGTCCTTAAGAAGTCGATATTCAATTACCAGTGTTCAAATTAAGGGTATGGAGATTTTTGTTTCCCCAAGATAAGGAGTATGGAGTATGGATTTAATATGCCCATGCATATCAGAAATATTTGAACCAAAATTGTACATGGGGTTCAGAGTTCCCTACATAGATTTTACACCTATTTAGGGAAAAAGAATTTTTTGTTTCCATGTTGGGATCCAGAATGAGGGATCCCAATTAAAATATCCTTATATATATATGTTTGAAGGTGATAGAATGTTATTTTTTATTTCATGGTTTAGACCATGGAAAATGGTCTGATCATCACTACATTTTTTATTTTGGGCAGAATCAATCTTCATGTAGTTCTCAAATGAAGGAACCATGTGATGGTATGACTCATATTCAAGGAGTAAAGACATTTTAATGTTGTGGCGTGAACATGGATTAGAGATCCAGAAATCCCTATGTGTCCTCTTTGGAAAATAATATATCTACATTATGTTTTAAAAAGATATTTAGTGGTATAATACTGATATTGGTGGCCCCTTTTTTGATGGAAAAAGTGTTATGTGGTTTTACATCATACACCAAGGATGTCAACCATATCATTTAATGTCATAAAAAAGGATTATGGTTTGGGTATTCTGATATTTAGCATATAATGTATCCTAATTTCAATAAGGGTAAGGATTATATATTAATTTCATGTGGTGGTAATTTTTATTGGGGATTACACCTAAAAAGGAGGCTCATAGAATCATTTTTGGGTGATAGAACCATATCTAACAAATTGTTTTGCGGTGAATCTATGGTTTTGACGTGTAAAATAAGGTATAGGAATCACTATGTATCCCTTATGGACAATAATAAATCCGAAAATTGTTTTAGATTGATGTTTTTGTGGGAAAAATATAAAAGGATGTGATCTTCTCAACTATGGAATAAAATGTAATTTAGTTTTACATCTTGAAAAAAAGGATGTCAACCATGTAGTTTAACATCATATGGTCAGCGAGATATGTTTGGGTCTTACACATACAGAGGATAACCATGGGTTATGCAGTATAGATACATAATATATGGACTATGGGGTCTTGTATTTTTAGGTAATAAAACTAGGACCATCTTGTTTATTGATCATAGAAAATATTTCAAGATAAATCATATATTGGTAAAAGGCACAGTGTCTTCCCCATCCCTTATTATTACAACATTGCATTTTATTTCACACCTAAAAATGATTCATTATATAAAACTATAACTTGATAAAATATATAATATCAATAGGTATAGTGTATTTGGGGATTAGGAACATTACATAAATACTTAAAACATGAAACAAAACATCTTTATTGAAAACTTCCTTTACATGACCACTACATTCCCTCGTACTTAGCATTACATGGGATAACCTGAGGACATGAATTAAAAAAGAGTGATATATAAAGCTCTGCAAGGGATTAAAAAAAGTAATAACATGAAGAATATAATACATTTTAGGCAATTGGAGTATCAATTAAGCATACTAGAAACATTAATATAAAGATATGATATAGCAAGATTATCATAACATGGAAATGTAGAAACAACATTTAACATGATATTTTCATGTGCCAAGGCCCATTGCACATGGATCCAGAGTAAAACCTCATTAAAATTTTATTATCATGAGTAACCCATTATTTCACTTGACATATCATGATACTAATCTTTCCCCAATGCATTGAAGCGCTATTAGGGAACAATCTCCTTAATCATTTCATTTCATGCATAAGTGTGCCACATGGATCCTATAACATGGATTCATTAAAAAACATAATTTATTCCATGATAAAAGAATTTATAATTTATAATTGAATCTCTATAATCAATAATTTAACATGAATAATGTTTAATACCCTTGATAGAGAAATGTGCATGGTATTAACTACACTATGACTTTGGCTTGGAAAATCGCGACGCAATTTCGCCAGCATAACAACGCGATATAAAAATTCATTAAAATGTTTGATAAGAGAGAAAGGGGTGTCTCATAATATTTAAATTAAATAGAAAATAAGGGGGATATATGGATACATGTACCAACATATGTAATGGAATTTAAATTCATAATAAAAATTATTTCTTAAATGTAAATGAGAAGATAGAAATTCCTTACGGACTTTCGGCATGGTAAAAGGTGTACATGGGGGGAATTAACGAGAGAGAAAGGGATCACTCATCATCAAAAAAAATAATAAAGTCAGTATGGGGGAGGTTCTAAATCATACCCAAACATTTATAATTTAATATAAAATGGTATAACATATATTAAAAACATGGATAAAATGAGAATGGAAGGAATCTCATACGTGGAATCGTGATACAAAAGGATTGAGAGAGGCTTGAGAGAGGATAATTAGGAGCTTTCAGTGCCTTAAAATGATTTTAGTGAGAGGAGGGAAGATTTTTGTTGAGATTCAGAGGCTTCTAGTGAAGGGAAAGTTGGAGTTTGGGTTGGTTTATATAGGAAAAGTGAGGGAATTCCTTATTATTTAGATTTTGGTCCCTACACATGAAACTAATCAAAACCAAAAACCATTCCACGGGATTTTCCCATGGTTTTCACAAAGGTAAGTGGAAAATAAAATTTTATATGTCCAACGGTTGAACATATTATAATACAAGTCTTTCATATGTGGAGGTTAGTCACACTCTCAAATAAATCAATTTTAAAATAAAATATGTTTTATGATTCATGGAGGGTCCACAAAGGCTTGGTAAAATAAATAAATAAAATATAAAATCACATTATTTTAATGCTAAAACATATATTTGATGATAATTTCATTTATAGTAGTTTATTACATCACTATTGGGTTATTATGATGTCATAAAACACCTTATATAATTAAATATTATTTAATTTTTACCCAAAGATTTAACTGTCTAAGAAAATTATAGAAAAATTCAGCATTGGATAATTTTTGATGTCCTGATTCCAAAAATAATATTCATTTTATCTATATATTTTTCTAAATATGTGAATTTTTTTAATTTCAAAAATAAAAACCGATATTTATCAAAAATTAAGGGGGTTTGACAAAAATAGATTTCAAACCTTAATAAAAATCACAATTGAATTCATAATAATTATATGGTCATTAAAATTTAATAAAAATTAATTTACTAATAATATTTTATCTAAATATTATTTAATATAAAAATTAATTAATTCATCAAAAATAATTTCTTAATTATCTAAAAAATATATTTTTTCTTTAAAAAGTAACAATAATAAAATGAATTTATATTCTCTATTCAAAAATAGTGTACATAATCATAGTAATAGGGTCTCATTATGTAAATCATTATAACACCCTCATATGACCTAAGGGTATGGTGTGTGATGGTGACAAACTCATGGGGTGGCTCGGATAACATTGGTCAGGTGGTAATCTCTACCGACTTCCACTTCTTCTGTTGGAAATTCTGTTCGAGCTAAACGTGTTGAATCATGGATTGGCCTTGGTCAAGAGTGAAGCCCAGTGATGTCACCTCCTTTCCAAGCTTAGAAAAATGGTCTTTGAATGGATAAATTATACTAGATGAGGTCATCGTTTCCTTTTTCTGAGTAAATTTGTTTGTTAATGCCATATATTTATACTATTTAAGTGATGACTGTTCAATGTCTATATTAGAAATAGTCACAATTCATAATAGTATTTTAAAATCCAAAACCATAAAACCAAATAAGTGCATATGTTATATAACCATTTTATATAATAATACATTTAATTAGATCAATAGGACTTTTCATTGATAAATGTTTGGGACTTTAAAATCATCCCCGCTTAAGAAATTTCACCATCGAACTTTCTTTTTCCCACACTAAAAAAGATGAGGTTAACTCTACTTCATCACTTCCTCAGATTCCCATATTTCTTCTTCAAACATGTGGTTTCTCCACAACACTTTGACAAGGGGCATTGCCTTATTTCGTAGAACTTTTTCCCTATGATCTAAGATCTTCACCGGCTTCTCTTCATAAGAGAGGTCATTCTCCAATGGTACCACCTATATATTTAGTACATGTGATGGGTATGGTATGTACTTCCTCAAGAGTGATACATGGAATACATCATGTTCTTGATATAGGTTCAATGGGAGTTCTAGTCAATAGTCCACTCCCCCAATACTATCAAGGATCTCAAAAGAGCTGATGTACCTTGAACTAAGATTTCCATTCTTTCAAAATCTCATAACTCTCTTCCACAGTGATATGCGGAGTAAGAACATGTCTCTTAAATCAATCTCAAGGTCTCATCGATGATTATCAGCATAGCTCTTTTGTCAAATCTGAGCATCTTTAATGTGCAGCTGGATGGTCTTAACCATCTCCACCATTTCATCATCCATCTCTAGACTTATAAGTTTTCTCTCCCCAATGTCGTCCCAACATGACGGTGTTCTACACCTATTCCCATAAAGGTATTCATAAGGATCTATATGGATGCTTCAGTGTAAAATTTTGTTGTAAGAGAACTCAACTAGAGGAAGATTTTGATCCCATCCTTATTTGACGTCCATTGAACATGCACTCAATATTTATTCATGTGTTTGGATAGTCCGTTTATATTGGAAAATAGATTGAGGATGATAATCCATACTGAAGTTTAGCTCAGTATCCAGATCATGTCGAAGACTCTTCCAAAACGTACAGGTGAATCTTGGATATCGATCAGATAAAATTAAAAGTGGTACTCCATGTAGCATTACCTCATCATTGATCTATATCTGTTCTAGTTTATCAAATGAGAAAACATCCTGAATTTCAATGAAGTGTGTATTCATTGTAAGACGATCCACACCAACCCATATAGCATTGTTTCCTTTGTATGTCTTCAGAATTCTGGTGACAGAGTCCATGGTGATGTTCTCCCATTTCCATGCTGGTATGGGTAATGAGTGCATCATCCCCTTAGACTTTTGCCTCTAATCCTTTACTTGTTGACATACTAGGCACTTTGATGTATACTCAATGATATCCTTCTTCATGTTATCCCACCAATAATGCTCCTGCATATTTTGATACATCTTTGTGTTTCCTGAGTGAATGAAGAAATTTTACCTATTTAAATCATCCAAAAGTTCCTTCATTAACTCCGGATTCGATAGAACACATATTCTTGACCCAAATCTCACAATTCCTTATTCATTTACATTGAAATCTGAGGATTTACCTTTCCTAATATTTTCCACCTTCTTTTATTTCCCACATCATCATTTTGAGTATCCTTTAACCTTCCCAAAAGAGACGGTTGAGCAATTGTTTGTGAAAGGATTGATGATATTCCCTTTTTTATGATTCCCATGTCAATCTTCATCAAACCTAAGAAGTTGGATCCTTTTCAATTCTCATCAATGATAGAATTCATGGGTCCTTCCTACATAGAGCTTCTGCCACCATGTTCACTTCCCAAGGTAGTAATGGATTGAGCAGTCATAGTCTTTGATCAACTCTAAACATGTTAATTGGCACATGTTAAACTATTTCTATTTGAATATATACTTGAGGATTTTGTGGTCCGTTTATATTTCATACTTCACCCCAAAGAGGTAATTCAACCAAAATTTTAAAGAAAAGATCACTGCAGCCAACTCCAACTCTTATGGTGGCTAGCTTTTTTCATGAACATTCAATCGCCTTGAAGAATAAGCAATGGATTTTTCATTTTACATCAACAAACAGCCCAAGCCCTTCTTCAAAGCATCACTGAATACTACAGAAAGTTATCCACTTGTGGGTAATGTGACCACAGACTCAGTGATAAGCCAACTTTTCAACTCCTTAAACCTCTCTTCACATTCATCACTCCAAGAAAACATTACTCCCATATGAGTTAGCAGGGTAAAAGGGTTGGAAAATCATGATATATTTCTCACAAATCAGTGATAATTTCCAGCTAACCCTAAGAATCTATGGATATCTATTATCGATGTTGGCATCGACCAACCCCCAATTTCAATACTCTTGGAGGGATCCACATATATCCCATTTCTTTTGACGATATGATTGAAGAATGAGACTTCTTAAACCAAAAATCACACTTGATATAATTTTTATAGAGCTTCTCCTTTCGCAAGGTCTCTAGTAAAATTCATAGATTCTCCTCATGCTTCTTCTTGGATTTGGAGTATATTAACATATCATATATAAACATTACCACCAATTTTTCATGGAAATCGCTAAAGACTCTATTTATCTAGTCCATGAATATTTTTGAAGCATTAGTGAATCAGAATGTAATTAATATGAATAAATAGTGATTGTACCTTGTATGAAATGCAGTCTTGGGTAAATCCTTCTTCATCACACTTACTTGGTAATATCCCAACCGCAAATCCACTTTTTAGAATTATTGTTCTCCACATATCTGATCAAACAAGTCATAAATCTATAAAAAATGATACTTGTTCTTTATCTTGATTTTTTTGATCTCACAATAATCAATGCAATGGATCATTGAACCATCCTTCTTCTTGATGAAGGGGACTGGTACACCCCATGGTGATGCACTTGGGAATATAAACCCTTTAACCAGATTTTCTTGTAGTTGTTTCTTCATCTCCTCAATATCAAAAATATCCATTCTATACAGAGTATTAGATATTGGCATTGACCCATGTATAAGGTCAATTGACAATTCAACATCTGTTCAAGGAGGAATACTAGGAAATTCCTCAGGAAACACTTCATCAAATTACTTCACAACAGGCATTTCTTCAAGGATGGTAGCTTCCTTAGACTTAATCATCTGATCTAGATACGAGTTCTCATAAGGTAGTAATATCTACACTTGAGATGATGGTGCTAAAGAAGATTCATCTTCCAAAATTCACTTGTATAGAATCAGGGTTCAATTATTCATATGGAGAGTGATTTTACTCTCCTGACAACTTATTTTGGCTCTATATAGGGATAGAAAATACATGTAGATAATTTCATCAAATTCCACTTGGGAGAGTATGATGAGGTTTAACAAGAAGTTCAATCTGCACATTATGATAGGGGAGGAGTTATATTCAGGGGACTTAATGATTTCTTCATTTTCTAAACACACCAATATATTTACTTCCATGTTTTTTTGGTGATATTGGTATTGTTCAACTAAACATACATGATATAGAAGAATGTGTTGAAACAGAATAAAAAAGTATATTCCCTATTCTTGAATTAATAACTAGTGTACTTGTCACCACTTCGTTGTTAGGGTTCACTTCGGTGGTAGTGATGGAAAAATATTTCCTTTGCAACCTTGGAGGATGTTGGCTGCCTCCAAAAACCCTTGGCTTAGGGAACTAATTTGCATGGTGCCCTAGTTCTTTGATGTTGAAGAAATGAACATCACATTGAGGTACTAATATAGCATTCATCTACTCTGTCAAAGCTGTATGTTTTTCTTGTCTACAGTTAACAGCTAGGTGCACTTCTCTTCTACACCTAAAGCATTTTTTCATACCCTTCAGGCAATTTCCAGGGTGCTTCTTTCTGGACCTTTGGAAAGTTGGGTGCTAGATCTTCTTAGTACCATTTGGTTTTTCCATCAAACATCCATAATTAAATTACACCATACGCTTCTTATCCTCTTGACACCCATGAGATTCATCGATCTCCATTTTGACATTGAGGGAACATCAAACAATTTACTCATAGCTGTTGAAGTCACAGATCGCTAGGGAATTCCATAGGCTAGGTTTTATCCCACCAAAGAATTAGTCAGACTTTCATTTAGGGGTAATGACAAAGCCTGAGGCATATCATGCAGGCCTTGTGAAGTTTTCCTCTTATGCTCTGTTGGATTCATCATATTTTTTCTTTTGGGAAAGAAAATACATTTCCATCTTAAGTCAGAAGGTGTGCGGAAAATATTTATCCAAAAAAAATTTCCAAAAAAACCTTCCATTCCAATACCTCGATCTCTTCCATAGTCTTCATATTTTTTTATCAAAGACCACCATTGATCAGCTTCACCCTCCATACAATAAGCATCCAGAAGAACCTTCACTTGTTCGGCACATTTTAGAAAGGAGAAGATCTTTTAAATGCAGTAGATCCATTGTTTGGTTATTGAGGGATCAGACGATCCATTAAAAGTAGAAGGCCTTTGTCTCATGAAGATCTCTATTGCAACATGTTCTTCCTTAGTGGGGTTTGAATTTTCCTATTGACCCATGTTTATATTCAAATCTAATTGTGAGAGTATCGTGACAATGTTCCTGATTCCTGCTCCCATCAGATTAGGCATCTCATTATAATAGTCATCACATTGATCTTCACTTCAGTTGTTTTCCCGGGTCCTCCTATTACAGGACATTTTATGGCATAAAAATAATGTTAGGGGTAAAAAATAAATTGTAATCCACGGACAAAAACTGATGACTTATAATTAACTTTTATTTCCTTAACTTATGAATCAATAGGCTTCAATCTATGTTATCCGTGATCTACATCCCAACATATATTCTTAGGGTTTTTTTTATTTCCCTTAATAATGGTTAATAATAAGCTTATGAATTTACTAAAGCATATCCCCTGGGAGTGTTGTAACTGAGAGTGCAGCAAGCCCCATTGTTTTGTACTAGGATACACAGGTCAAGCCTAAAACACCATGTTAGAGTTTTCAATACTAGGTACATATGGTCCAGATCCGCCTCTACCTTCTTATATCTAGACAAGGATATATTTTCTTGATATACTGCATACTCAATACTCACCAAAACATAGGTATTTTTTTACTATACTTAATCTTATCCCTAAGTCTTTCACTAGGGTTTTCTAATCCTAATCCAAAAATAACTGAACCTATCCTATGATACCAACTATAACAACTCTTATTTTTATTAAACACCTAAACATGATTTATTAAATAAAATATTCACATGATACATCATAGAAGATAAAAATTTCAGTGTATTTAGGGCATAGTAACATTACATAATGACTTAAGAGATGTAAGACAACATCTTTATTGCAATATTCCATTACATGACCACTACATTCCCTTGTACATATCATTTCATGGGATAACCTAAGGAAATGTATAAGAAAAGGGTGAGATATAAATCCCATTAAGGGGGGAAAAAAATAAAATGAAGAAGATGATACATTTTAGGAAATAGTTATATGAACGGATCATTAGAGAAACATGAACATAAAGGCATGATATATCATGCTTATCATAACATGGAAATGTGGCAACAACATTTAACATGATATTATAATTACCCAAGGCCCATTAAACTTGGAGCATGAGTAAAACCTCATTTCACTTAAATAATCATTAGTAAACCCACATTTCACATGATGTATCATGATACTAATCTTTACCCAAGGCATTGGAGCATTATCATGGTGAACCCTTTTTAATCATTTCATTTAATGATTAAGTGTTCCACATGGATCATATCACATGGATTAATTAAACATCATCATTTATTCCATGATAAAGGAATGTGTAATTCATATATGAAACTCTATAATCAATAAGTAAATGTGCATAAAGGTGAACACCCATGATAGAGAAATAAGCATGGTATTCACAACACGACTTTGCCTTGGAAACCTGTAGTGCAATTTCGGCAGCATGATGACGTGACATAAGAATTCACAAATATGATTAATGGGAGAGAGAGGGGTGTATAATCATATTTACATGAAATTTATAGTAAATGGGTTATATTGATACATGTTCCAACATATGTAATGGAATTCATATTCCTAATACAAAATAATTTATTGAATTTAAATGAGAATAGGGAAATTCCTTACGGAATTTCGTCATGGAAACAGGTGTACATGGGACACATTAATGAGACATAAATGGATATATCATCATTGAAACATAAATATGGAAGTATGGAGGTGGTGAAAAATCATACCCCAACATTTATAACTTAAAATAAAATGGCATAACAATATTAAGAAACGTGGATAAAATGAGAAATGAAGGAATCCCTTAATTGGATGTTTGATATAAAAGGGTTTAGAGAGGCTCAAGATAGGATTATTGGGATCTTGGGGATCCTTGGGATGATTTTAGAGAGAGTAGGGAAGAGGTTTCTCTTGATCCAATGTCTTTATGTTAAGAGGAAGTGGGTTCTTGGGTGGGTTTATAAAGGAAAAAGAGTGGGAATTCTTTATTAATTATGTTTTGGTACCTTCACATTAAAATAATAAAAACCACAAACCATCCCATGGTTTTTTCCAAATGGAAGTGGAAAAAAATATTTTATAATTCCAATGGACGAACTTATTAAAATATTAGACTTTATTATGTGATGGTGGGTCACACACTCAAGGATATAAATTTAAAAAGAAAAAAATGTTTTTTAAGTCTTAGAGGGTCCACTAAGGAATTGTAAAATAAATCAAAAAAACCTAAATTCACATTATTTTAAAGGTAAAAAATATATTGGCCGAAAATTACATTTTTAGAATTTTATTACATCAGTATTGGGTCATTATGATTTCATAAAATGAATTATATAATTAAACAGCATTTAATTTTTACCCAAAAATTCAACTGTCTCAGAAAATTATGAAAAATTCACCATTGGATAATTTCGATGTCCTGATTCCAAAAATAATATTCATTTTATCTAAATAATTTTATAAATATGTGAAATTTTACTTTTAACAAAACTGACATTTATAAAAAATCAAGGGGTATTGACCAAAATAGCTTTCAAATCATAATAAAAATAACAACAGAATTCATAATAATTATATGGTTATTTTCATTTAATAAAAATTAATTTAGTTATAATATTTTATTTAAATATTATTTAATTTAAAAATTCATTAATTCATCAAAATAGATTTTTTAATTAACTTAAAATGCTATTTTTTCTTTAAAAGCAATTTATAAAGTAACAATAATAAAATGAATGTATATTGTCAATAAAAAAATAGTGTACATAATCATAGTATTAGGGTCTCATTACATAACCCATTATAACACCTACATATGACCTAAGGGTAAGGTGTGCGATGGTGATAGACTCTTTGGGAGGCTCAGATAACATCACTCAGGTTGTATTCTCTACAAATATCAACTTCTCCTGTAAGTGGTTCCATTCAAGCTTAAAGTGTTGAATCATAGATTGGGCTTGGTCAGGAGAGAAGCCTAGCGATTCCAGCTCCTTTCCAAGCTTGGAAAAATGGGCTTTGTATGGATTAATTCTACTGGATGAGGCCATCTCTTCCATTTTCTGAGTAAATTGGATTTTTTAAATCTTTATATTCATATTAATCATTTGATCACTGTTCAACAGATATGTTAGCAACAATGAAAATTATTAATAGTATTTTAGAATTATAAAACATAAAACCAAATAAGTGTATATGTAATATATAAATTTTATATGATAATAAATATAATTATATCAAGAGGAATTTTTATTGATAAATGTTTGGGTCATTACAATTATGATTAAAGAGTATGCTCCATTAATGTGGACCTTTTGTATTTCATAATTTCTATCTCACGTTGGTAAATATTTGGGGGGTTTTCCCAATATTATTTTGGTCATGGGGACCAGTACCAGCTCTCTATAGATAATTGAGTGGAAGAAGGACTTCTTGTTAAAATCCAACGATTCTTGTTTTTTTTATATTTTCAAATGATGTATGGTGTACAAGATTCTCTCATCGAGTCACTACTACTCATAAAACATCCTCTTTGAGTTTTCATCATATGACAGTTTCTCACGTATAGATATTCGATGTGTTGTAAATTGGATGTCAATGGGTAGAAATTATTCTATTATATAATCTAACAAATACAAGGTTTCCTAAGTAGAAATACACATTGTAGTTCAGTGGGACCACATGGCATGTAGAAGCTTTTTAGGCTACGATTTATTTTTTTATCCACCTTTTTCTAGAAAATATTCGATATAGTTTTATTGAAATCATTTATATATCAATCCACCACTTCATGATAATGGTAAGAATGGTTGTATTTGATATTTTACTCATGGTACAACATCATCAATATATAAGAGAATAAATTGGTGTCATTTTTTGTTTGTATTATATTAGGGAAACTAAATCTAGTGATGGTGTTTGACATTAAGAAATGGATGATACTTTTTTTTCCGCGATTACTTAAGTGGTATCTCCTTGACCCATTTAGTGAAGAAGTCAGTAGTAGTATGGATGAACTTGAAGAGCTTGGCCATATCCATAGGGTAAGATACTACGACAACCATTCCCTATATGGACAAAATTCATGATTACTTAGCTATATGAAAAAACATCAAGAGTTTATATATGAAGTTAGAATGAAATTGGCCTGAATGAAACTTTTTTATGAATTTGGTGAAATCCTATGTCATTAGAAAACATAAATATTCATGCCTCCTAATTTGGAGATAAATCTAGGTATTTGAATGACGGTATCCACATGAGTTTGCCTAAAATTCTTCCTTTATGGAAATGATATCCTTTCCTTCAATTCAAAAGAGGATAATTCCTTTGATGCTTCTCTTGTAAATAACATTATGATGAATCGAGCTATCAAAAAGAGTGAAATTAACTACTTATTGTTAGATATATTTTCTCATAGTTATTTCTAGTTGTAGAGTCCCATTTTTAATATATTTCAATATGGGTGTCATCCAACCATTTGCGACATCATATGGTTTTACTATTGAATTAATCTAATTTATCTCTTCCATACTACTTTAAACAAATGAAAATACTATTATGCGATACGAGATGCAGATGATTGTTTCATCCTAATAAAAATCTGCTAATTATATAACAGCATTGACTAACACATCTTCCCATGAATTTTATGGATTTGTAATGTGAGTTACTTTTAGATTATAGGGAAATTCCACCATCAAATCTTGAATGTGATTAAGTATGGTGATCGACTCCTCTTTTCATATGGAGTAATCACTATTGATATTCCTTGTCAACAACCTAGAATCACATTTTAATATTTGGTGGGTAAAAATTAATTGAAAATTCAGGTTTGATTTTTTAATAAGATCTTGGTATTCAGCCTCATTGTCGGTGCAACCCTCTTATAGTAAAAAGAAGTATAGTGGAACATTCCATATTGGATAATTAAGAATAATTCCCAACATGAAATTGTTAAGATTAGGGACTTTAATTATAAATTTGATTGGGATTATATATTAACAATTTAAATACATTTCCCACATTCTAGAAAAATCTTGAATAGAGAATATTTATTCTTCTGGTAGTTCAGTACTCATCGGAAATTCTTCCCCAGAGGGATGTTCATCTAATAAATTTTATAAAGGATTATCTTTTATCACCTTTTATGGTATGAACCAGTTGTCAAATATTATAGAAAAATCTCCCATTGTGCTAAAACTCTTTTAGAAATGGAAAATTGATAATATATTTGAGTAGTAAAATTAAATATATCAAATGGACTTCATGATTCCATAGGTAATGCCTAAATTTTTTTAATTGTGAAATTCCACACCAACTAGATATTTTAAATACCTTAATATAAATTCCCAATGTCAATAATGGTGTGAACAAGATAATAAATGTTATTTTCACTACATAAATAATTATTGTGTGCAAGAAAGACACCCAAATATTGTTATAGTGAAATAAAATAAAATATGAGAAACTTTCCATAAATTAGTAGCATCAAATCCTTTAGGCTCTAGAGATATTTTTTAGGCTATCCAATTCTTCTGGTAAGTCATCAATCCACAGAAATACTAACCCTTTATTCATTAGTTTAGTGAAGGTTAAATATTTTCATGTGAGGCTTTAAATGACGTGAAAAATATAGGAAATGTGTCCATATAGACCTCCCATTTATTTGAGATTTCAAGGATGTGACAAAACCATAATTTCCTTAGTCTAATCAAGGTATCATTTATTTCATGTTCAGGTATCAAAAAAGAGAGAAATTTACCTACAATAATGCAAAAATCACATTTCAAGGGACACATATTCAAACTCTATTATCATAGTTTTTTGATTTTTTTTTAAATCAGTTATTTTATTAAAATGTTTCCAATATTTGACTAATAAATCATCAAAAAAACAATTGATTGAATTCCCCATGAAGGGTTAAAATTTTTGAATTATGGAATGTTGATATGTAGCATCGACATTATTCAAACATAAGTGAATTACATGGTATAATAATACTCCCTTGGGGTCACTGAATGCGGTGTATTCTTCATTTTCTAGAGACATTGATATTTAGTTATACCATAAATAGCCATACATAAAGGAGAGGGCATGATATCCATCCATTGCATTGTTCAGAAGTTTTGTGATCAGAATCGAGAAGTCATATTTTGGAAAAATGTCAATTTATGTCTCTAAAATTGATGAAAACTATAACATTACCATTATTTTTTTATAGGTACATTATTGGAGTGCAATTTCATGTATTAAAATTCTTGAATGAGGTTGGATTTAAAGACCATAACTACTTCATATTTGAAACGTGAAGCATGTGTCCAATGTATCCTTATGGATAACTGTATGTAACCATAATGGTCTTATAAAAATCCATTATGATGGGTATACACATTAGGATCTAGGCTTGGAATCTATTTATAGTTGAATTCAACATGTCCAAATTATTATTTATAAATGAGTTTTAAATATCCTGTTAATTGAGGGGAAAAGATGTTCTAATCACTATCAATCAAATATATTCTTCTATACCAACATTTATCTATCATATTTAATTGAAAATTGTAGAGAATCCTTTCTTCAATAGTAGAGGAGTGTTTACGAGGTCATTCTCTCCACCCTTTATGTTTCTCCCCCTATTCATCTAAGACGGTGTTAAGATGATAAATATATGAAGGGGAATTATTAAATCTTGGAGGAAGGTTGTTATACTAAGAGACAACCTTGAATGGTGATATCATGACACCCATAGGTTTGGAGGATTAAGTCATGGTTCTTGGAAACCTCTTGGGTAAGGTTTAAGAATTTCTTTATGAGGTATCACAACCAATGGAAGAATCCATGATTCCATAAACATCTTCAGGTACATATGATGTGAATCATTTCATGAAGATCAATGAGCATGTCCTTGAATCTGAGATAATATCTTTGACCAAAATGATTTGTAGCACATATTAACTACTTTGGTCTTTCAATGTGTCGGTTAGGATCATTTACAACCCATTTAGAATAGTAAACCAATATGCTTTGTCCATTATGGATTTCTTCTATTCTCTTAGATAAAATTATTAATCAGTATATGAGATTAACAAGGATCAAAAGGAGTTTTTTCATGATGTAATGTCCCAATATGCCTATTGTTATAGTATTTATAGCACTGAGGGAAGTATAAAGAAGTCACTATATGCTTATTCAACCAATTCCATCCTAGAAATACATTGAAAGATGTATCTTCAAAAATCACCAAGAATGCATAGTCCGATACCAAATCCCTAAACAGAGCTATAAATTTAATGTGGCCAAGGGGGTGTCTATTTACTTTTATCATACCCATGGAGAGTATGATCAAATGGGGATAGTTCAGCTTTAGTATATCTTCGTTGCTGAAGCATTCTAAGACGAATGAGGTTTACTCCCAAGCCATTATCAATAAAATCTCTATGTATGTCAATGTTATTTAATCTTTTAGATTTATACATGGGATGGATGAGTCCTTTTGTGCCGTCGTTTCTTTCTTCCTCAGTGAAGGAGATAAAAACATGACATTTTGTCATGTCAAAATCTATACGATATACCTCAACTGAAAAAACATTAACTTCAATCTCTTGAGGTCTTAGAAAATACTCTATAAGTGCTTCTTAAAGATACTTTGACAGATTTAGACCATCTAGAATTGAAATTTTTTCCAGAATTTTAGAATATTTATTTAGAATATCTTAATTTTTGGTTCAAAGGAAAATGTTTCACTACTGGGATGTATTCCCTTGAAGGATGTTTTTGTGTTGATGTGTCTAAGGTAGATAGGTTAGATTGTTGAGTAGATTTAGAGGGAATATCTATTGTTGAATTCAGATACCTTGACCTACCAACATTCATGGGATGGTTAAATTATCACTTATTCATCAATCCATATTCTAAAATGATTGGTACTAAATGATGTCTGGATAATGTTTCTAAACATGGTGGCATTATTATAGGTTTTTTCATGGATTTTCAATATAATAGATCACTCTGTGTAGGATATAGACAGTATATTTTTTTCCAAAGCTTTTATAAAATAGCTACTAACCATATCATACCATAAGGAGTAAATTATATTCTTATTGTATTAAAATTGGGATATTTTCATCTCTCTTATTTAAGATTGATGTGATTTTTTTACTATTGTTTCTTCTATAGAGGGGGTCTCACATAATAAGTTGTATGAATTAGATTAGGATCTGGTGTAGGGACTAGTTTTAGAGTGATATTTATCATTTCTTCTAAACCTGTTCTCTTTCACTAGGTTGCTGGTACTAGTCTAGATTTAGATATGGTTGGTAAGAGAGAGTATTATAACTTTTTTTCAACTTTATAATGATCTAAAAAACCACCTATTTATTTAATTAGATTGGGTGGTTTTTGAAACTCAACCTTTAAGATTTCAATGCATAGACCTAAAAATATTCTTTGGAAAACTAGAAATTACAGGATTATCTTAGTCCGTTAACCTTGGAAAAAAAATTATGATACTCTCTTAGTTTCTTTCTGCTTATAGTTTGAGAGGTTACAAAATTTTTTCTTCCACATAATTGAGCTGAACTGATAAAGAATTTACCAAAGATGGTCATTGGATCCTTTGATCGACCTTGTGGTTAAACTATTATACCAGAAAAATGACGGTCCCTGAAAGGTTTATACAAATAACTGGACATGGAGAGATTATTTTTGCTACAAATTTCCTATCATGGGGCCATACAGATTCATAATGCATCAGGTGTTGATCTTGATCTCCCGAAACCACAACCATTAAAAATACAAAATATCTAAAATAATGTGGGGGAACTATCGCATATACCCATTCAGTGTAGGTTTTTCTATCTGGCTACATTGGAATACATTTCCCTTTAATAGATTATATCTAAAATGAAAAAGAATCAATAGTTTCAAGAAGTGTCGTGGGAATGGAAACCTAATATGGAAATAAATAAAGAGGCACAATTGGAAGAACTATATGTGTTGGATCTATATAATGTTATTCTTGAGATGGTTGATAATATATTGATGAGAACTAGTCTGGTTGTTTGGTCAATAGAGAGAAATATAGGTATTCAACCATCACTATTTGCAAATAAACATGATTTATTTATCCATAATTAGGAAGAAATTGTGAATATATCTTCACTTATACAACAATAACCTATTTTCTAGGGATATTAACTGGAGGAGTGAAATGAGATTCTGTTGGAATAACATATACCAATGGAACATTACCCCTATGTAGTTTTTAATTAATCCATTTCAGTTCTCTATTTTCTTTTTCATATTGAGACAGCCTATCATCAAGTGTAAGGGGTTCAAAAACATTATTTAATAGTTGGTATTGAACCATATATTTAACATTTTGTTTGGTTTATTCTCATTGGGGGGGGGAATAGATCATTCAAGGAAATCCCCAAAATTTCGGGTAATCATCTGATTTCTAGAATGAACACCTTTTTGGATGTTTTAGTGTGGAAAATATTTTGAATGGATATATTCTTCTCTTATTCACAAAAAATATCTGGATGTTATATAGTATTTCCAAAAAATACTGATGATTTTTATTAAAGTGATCTGTATTTCAAATAATTCCTTAGTCTCCAAATAGTTGGTTGGGTCAGTTTCATTGACAGTGTCTGTGAGAATATTTCTGATTCCCAGGAGAAGAATTTCACTTACCATGTTATTTTTTTATAGCCAATAGGAGTGTTCATCCACTATTTCAAGGATACCTTCAATGTCATCTAGTTACTATTAACCTGAAGTGAGCCTCTAGATAATTAGTTTGTAAGTGTCCTTAAAGGAGAAACTACATCATGCGATGGGATAAACTTGGAAGACTCATTCTGTGGAGATCCTCCCAACCAAGAAACCACTAACATTGGATGAGGTTTGTGTAAAACGTCCCCTAGCCTTATGGGTTGGGGGAACTCATGTTCCTCTTTTACAACATTTTGGTATTAATTTTTTGTCTCAAAGGGTTGTGTTAAAATTTACCCCTACCCTATGGTTTTGGGTTGCTCCTATATGTCCACGACTATAATTATTTTGTCCTCTCTTCTAATTTTACAGATACTATTCAAAACATGGTATAAATTCATGGTGTGAATTTCACCACATCTACCTACTACTGAATATATTTGTACTATCAAATGATTTACTTTCCTTAATTGGGAGGCTTTCTCAATATTTTTAGATGGATGACATAAAATTATTTAAATGGATGACTCTTTTCAATCCAAACATATTTATGATATATTTTTGGTTCTTTTTTGTGATCATACCATCTATTGAAAGTAGGGTTTATTTCATGAAATTGTTTTGAGGTAATGACATTTCAAGATTTTACCCTTGGAGGAATTTCCTTATCAGTGAAAATGGTAAAATGAAACACCCCATGTTCCCCTTATCCCCCAACATGAACACTAAATAGGTAATCATTTATTAGATAACATAAATATTTTAACTTGTCTAGACATGAGTGTTGAAGATCTCTTTGATTTTTTTTGCATTTCAGGTGTTGTGAAGCTATGTGGGATTGAAAATGATTTTTTTGATTCATCTATTATACTAACATGATGTGATTTGGGTAATCATCACAAGGTAATAACATTTTATTAAATTTAATATGAGTTGTCCATATGTTTAGGATAATTTCATGCTCACAATCATCTAGAAATGGCTCCTAAATATAGAGTTGTGGACAGTAAAATGACCAGAACATTAATGATATATTTTCATTTTACAATTATATTATCATGAGAAATATTTATCTATATTCTTTTGTGAGATCATCCCTAGCCCAATCTAACAAATGTGTATGTTTTACAATTGCATTATTATAAAAAACAATTATTGTATAGATTTCCTCTTCTGCATTAGAAGTATGATGATCCAAGTTGAGTTCGAAGAATAATTGTTGTGTTAGGATGTATTCTTGTTGAAAAAGAATAAATATTTTCAATGGAACGAAATTAGGAATTATTGGACTCAATTTCAAAATAATTTCATAGTAGGAGGGATTTTGTAGAGTAGATTCATCATGGAGTGGACCTTCTTGATAAAATGAAATTTCAGCGGGTGGAGGGCCTTCACAAGCAATTCCATCATGGGAAGGAATACCATCATGGACTGATGATAGACATTAGGTATAATGTTTGTAGAATCTTCTATGGGGGACCTTCAGGTTGTATGGATTTAAGGGAGGACCTTATTTATCCTGGATATTATAAACATGAAAAGTGATACCATGAAACTATTCAAGAGAAAAGATCTTGAAATCTATTAGATTTTGGATATATTATTATAATTCCTGATCAATATTTTGGGGAGGAACTCCAAAAAAATGGTATCTAAATTGTAGGGAGGACCCTTTAAATAACCTATTATATCTCTATAATTTTGCAACATAAGAGTAGGATATTGAATTTCCCTAGATATAAATCTAAGGGATTTAGGAACATCAAAATTCCTTAGGGTTTTGTTAGGGAAAAACTCATTATTTACCAATTATCATTGGCAAGGGTTCTTATTATATGTATTTCTATGGGTGATTGAATCTTCATATTATGGGTGAATAATTTCACATATTGAAACTTGTTTTATTATTTCCAACATTTTTGCTGTAATTTTCTGAAAAATTTATTGAATTATGGCATGATATATGCCTTCCCTAGAGTGGAAACTGAGATAAATCGATAAACAACAGTTGGAATGGGGATTTGTAACTGATTATATTGTCTATATTTCATTATATGGAAAAACAATTCCTGCAAAAGAAAAGGAATATGCATCTTCTCCATGGTGAATCTCTAATTACTTACTTGATTCACTTCAAATGTGGAGGTTGGGATGTGTGAAAACCATAAAGTCACCACAGATTATATCATTATATCCTTGAAAATATTTAGAATGTGGAAGGGAATAGATACACGTGATTCTATCATCGCAAAAATATATGGAGTGACATCATCGGCTGGAATGAGAATATATGTCCATTTTGTAGCTGGAGCAAGGATATATTCATCCTCTATTCCTCCTATTATTTATATCATATAACTACTATAATCAATCATGGAGGAAGAGATATGGGACTCCCCTTGTTGGTAGCTGAGATATGCTAGTTGGTTTCTCCAGGTGCCTCCAAATTGTGCTGGTGGGCTTGATGGGTGCATGAAGGTGTGTGCACTAACAAAAAATATGTCGCCAAATTTGTTTGGTGGGATTATTTGGATTTTTTCAAACTATAAAGTCAGGATTGGATGAGATATAAATGTGTGTGATCCTACTCACAATTTTCCACCAAATTTGTCTCATAGGATTCATTGGAGGTAATAGAGGCATAGACCTGATCCCATATAACTTTTTTCTACCCTTGGAAAACTCTCTTGGGTTTTTGAGCCCGAGTGACCTGGGATAGAATCATGAGATCAACACGCTCCTTATGCTAATGGATTTTTGTAGTTTAGTTCTGATGGTTGTAGTTTCTATCAATATCCCTTTTTTTGGAACTCTATTATATTAGGATGAGGCAATCAGTGACCTCTTAATCAACATCTATTAGATAGGGGATAATGTTTTTTGTGGTGTTTCAGGGATAGGAACCCGAAACTATGGTATATAGAAATAGATTCCGTCTTTTTTTGGATCACTAGTGGTTATTGAGTAGAATAATGACGTGGATTCATGAGATAGAGTGCTTGTGAATATGCCTCAAGGGTTTCGATGGTACCATTTTGGTGGTAACCCATAAAAATAATGTTTGAAACCTAGTGTTGGAATTGTTGGGTTATTGACGTCATCCTTTGAGTTGACGAGGACCCAACATCAGGATCAAAATCTTCAATTGAATGAAAGGGTGACATTGGATTGGATTAAATGGAGTTCTTGTGACATGTTTCTTCAGTAATTATGACAAAACATAAAAAATAATACCCATCAAGTAAGTGTGTTAATAAATAAACACATGCATAATTAATTATTTTGGATATATATTTTGGGCCCTCTTTCATCTTTTCCTTAAACGGGCCTGACATGTTGGTGACATAGTCATATTTTTCACAAGGTTTGATGTTAGGTTAACCATTTTCTATTTTCATGAGGTATAAAAAAAATGGTTTGACATTTTATTCTAAGAAAAGGACTCACATCAGGTTCACCAATTTTTATTCTCGATGTGGTTTCGTTCAACACTCATTTTTAGTCGATCCAAACTAACTTTACAAAGGTAGAAAACCACTTGAATTGCTCCACTGAGGCCTTAGAAAATGTATGGTCTGATAGGAAGGTAGGTATAGCTCATTATACCAATTTTGGGGGAAAATACATTCTACTTTGAGAATCTCTTATAGATTTAATTCATATTCATAAATAACTTTTTCAATCCCAAATATTGAATAGGTCAACCGTATGTCAACAATCAATTATTTTGCATGTGTTGCTTTCATATTAATCTATTTTAATTCATGGATCTTCATGAATGGAGGCATCTATATGTATTTTACATTGTCCATTAATTTTACCCTTTTTAAATATACTAGATATTCTTATATAATTTTTATCAAGATTCTAGTTTTAAGCAACATAGTTGGGCACTCTGGAATTTAACGTCTTTTGAAAGGTGAAATTTTTTTTGATTGTAGGATTGGGCCCATTATATGGGATTCCTACACATCCTTAAAAATTAATTGTATCCCATATATTTTGGTTCCACCTAACAGTACACAACATTCCTTTTGTGGTCATACGATGAGGACCAAACCATGTTGCTTAACATCATGTGACATGGAAGTCTGGGTGAAATATGCCTACTCAATATATGGTGTGGGACTTATTCTGGTTTTGTACCCTCTTTTTATGATATGTAACCCTTAGTTTTTTATTTTCATGTATATTATGTATACAGGTAAAGGTTGTGAGAGGTTTTGGATCTTTTACAGAGTTTTTGGGGCTACAGGGAAGGCACACAAGATGCGCAGAGTTTGTGTAAACCATGCACAATCCTAGGAGATACCATACAGAGTTGCATATGTTGGATAGTAGCTTCCGAATGATGGGAACATGGTTAATGATACCATGTGGGTAGGCCATGTGAGGGTCTACCTAAGTAGTAGCTAAAACATTATTATCACATGGTTTATCTTATCATGTGACTAAACCGTGAGCAGGGTATATATGAGGTTGAAAAAAGTGGGTATCACATGTTTTTTACACTATGTCCATCATTTTTTCTCACTTGTATCCCTAATATGGGGTTCTCCTCCATTTTAGGTTGGTGAAGGAAAATTGGAATCAAATAGATCATTTCCTTGGAGTTTAGAATCCCCATTCTTGAGGTATTCCATCATTCTTGTTCATTCTTATCATGTTTTCTTAGATCGAATTAGAAATACTTATCCACTCCTCAAGGATTCTCGTATATACACCCTTTATGGGTAGATCTAAGAATGTGGATTCCAAATAAGATGAGTTTTGGTCTCATTGTTGATAGTAGAAGTTCTCTAAGGTAGTATAATGGATTTCATACCCAGTTTCTTGAGCCTTCTTCATCCGTTTTATTTTTTCACCAAAACAGTTAAGGTAGGTGGATTAAATCTTGACACCACTTAGTAGAGCTGACTATAATGCTTTCAAATTTAATATAATGGTTTTAATTGACTATTATTTTTATATTTAGAATGTTTTTTGAACCCTCTTTAGTGACATTTTGGTAAATTGTGGAAATCTGAATTGGTTTATTTAAATGAATTTGGCATATATGGGTTATGATAGTTTATGTTGGTGGTTGCCCTAAATAGTGGATTTGTACTATTTGTGTACATGGTGTGTGACCCTGGATAAGTGGAGGTTGTCACTGGGACACAAGGTAATTGGACGAGGGACTACTAAAGTTAATGAAACTATTAAATCAAAACATGTATTTGTGGGTGTGTTTTAAACCATGGCATGGTTATGCCAACATGATATTGAAAAATGGTTTTAAATCCTTTTTTTATTTTTGGAAATGTGACTTGCTAGAAAATTGGTAGAAAATAACACTTGTTTAATCTTGGTTATAATAGTTTTTGGAACCGGTTTATATTTATTTATAAACTATTTAACAGAGTTATTTTATATAGTTTGTTTTAAAAATATTTTTCTTAATTTTCAATCCAAGTGTTGTGAGTAAGAATGTAATTGGGAAAATCCTATTGATTTATATACTCACCCCCTTCTTTATAAATTTGTTGCTTTCACAGATTCTATCTTCCAGGACATGGGAAAAGTTAATGTATCACACATATTTAGCAACACCTCGTGATACATGGGCTGTTTGGTGATTTCATAGCATAGATATTATGGAACATGTAGTCTTGTGGTTGTCTTATAGTTTCTTTTAGTTATATTTCACAATTTACTTTGATAGTTACTTGTATCCTGATATAGCACACTTTGGTGTGGTAATGATATATATGTAATGTATGTGTTCTCTTTCATTTATTCATGCATCATATAGTGCATTTTTTTTTGTTATAGTTTCTGGGATAATGGATTTTGATCTTAAAGGGCTAAACCTCCCCCACTTTCATTTTAAACCCTTTGGAATTTATTTCCCACTTTTGTAATCCTGAGGATGTTACTTAATTCCAAGAAATGATTCATTGTATTCTCAAGACAATAATAATAAATGGGTAATTAAAAATTTTATTAGTTTGTTTGATCCAATAGGTTATTTGAGAAATTTGGTATCAATTTGTTCATTTCCTTATGGAACAAGTAGTCATCAGTTATCTTAGTCTTGGAGTTGAAATTTCTTATTGTCTATTCCATGGGTTATGATATTATAATGGAGTAGGATTTGCAAGATTTGAAATTTAGAGCATAAAAATATGTAGCTAACCTTTTTTATGTTGAACTTTAACTTACCAAGGATTTGGGTACATACCTGTTTTGGATAAACTTATTGGATATTGGAATCTCATTTCCATGGGTTTATCCAATGATATGAGCATTACATGCATTTTAGAAGAATGGATTCCCACTAGGATTACATATTTCTTTTTGAGTAATTATTTTTTATTTTTTTCAATGGTGTAAATTTTTTAGAAATCTTTCAATTTTTTCAAATTAAGGATTTCGAAAAGATCATTGTTTATGAATTTTGAAAATGGTTTAATTTTCAAAAGCATGACTGTATTTTACAAAAATGGTTCAACATGGAAAATATTGTTTATGGGAAATATTTTGTGATAGTTCATGTGATAAAATTTGGAATGATAAGTCTTTAGTATCTAGAGAGTGATACTTGTAGAGTTTGTTGTATGTTTAGAAAATGGACCCCAATAGATATAGTAGAAACAAACCAGAAGAAGATGCGGAGAATGTGGTTTTACCTGAACAACATGTGAACCAATATCTTATTCAAAGTATCATTCAAGCATTCCATGATGTCAACATGAGGAACCTATGGGATGATTCAAGACATGTGGATAATTTCACACAATTCCTGAAGAATAATCCAAACATATTCCAATCTGATTCTGAACCAGAAAGGGTAAAGGTGTGGATGAAAATGATGAATCATTTATTTTATTTCATTGGAACACCAACGAAGTTGAAAGTTAAACTGGAAATGTATATGCCCGAGGAACATGGATTCTAGTGGTGGGATCTAGCATTATAGGATAAATTATATCACGGTCTTAGTTGGTTGGATTTTAAAAAAAAATTAACAAAAATTTATATCTTTAGGCATTCAAGTTATAGATAAAAAGGAATTATTCATCCTGAAGTATTAAAATCTATTTTTCATCGAATATGAGGCTAAATTCGGGAATTTGGAGTTATTTTAACCCAAATTTGCAGCAAGTGTGGCCTTGAAGCCATGAATTTTTAAATTAGGGACAAGGAAGGATATTCACTCAATGATTTTTGTTTTATATATTACAGATTATACAGAGATGGTGAACAGGGTGATAGTGGCTGAATGTGATATCCCCTGAACTATGGGAGGAGAAAGTATTCTTATACCTATGGAAAATGGTGGGGACTCCAATGATGGGTGCTAGCAGAAGAGAGACACCTATTTCCTAGGTTGGAATGAGAATTAAAATCAAATTGCAGGACCATTGAACCTTTGTCCATGACCCAAGAGCAAAGAAGGTTGTTCCCAATGTTGTGATTTTACCACAAGATTTGAGAGTGTACTACACAATCTATCGCTTTCCATAACTTCATATAGATGGGGCATATTTATAACTATTGTCATAGTTCTTCAAGGTCAAGTGCTCGAGAAATTTCTTAGGTGTCGCAAGAATCATATGCTTGGACATGATGAGGGCAGTAGAATCAGGCTCCTCAGTAGAACATGGCTAACCATAGTGATTCTAGGAACACCATGACTCATCAACAAGGGAAATATTAGTAAGTTAACATGGAACAAAGTGCATCAGTGAAGTGATTGTATGAATTTGAGAAGGTGATTGTGGATGATTAGGTAGGGCCAACTACAGTGAGTGGTATGATTCTTCTAAATTCTAAGATTATGTAAGTACTTTTTTGATACAAGTTCATAACATTCTTTTATTTCTTCTCGTGATTTTGATTTTATATGTATAAAGCTTTAGATGATTCTCTCTATGTTAAAACTTGAAACAATTATCAGTAAATGAGAATGTTTACCATTTTGTGTGAAGATATTTTTCTAAAACTGTTAATAGAGAAGAGTTAATGTTGGACATATTAGTGTTAGATATGGATTTATTTTATTTAATATTGAGTATTGATTGGTAAAAAATGTTCACGTCACACATCAACTATTATTGAAGGATAGTTACTTTTGAGACTGAGGAAACCATTGAGTATCTCGTTAAAGGAAAAAGGGTGGTGGAGGCGGGTGAAACATGCTAGTTTACACCAGTAGTGGGAATAAACTCTTTCTAATTGGTGATGTTGACTTTGGCATCAATAGAAGATATCAAGTATATTAGTTTTCCACCAGTTTTGGGTAAATTTCCTGATGTAATTTTCAAGAACATCTCAAGGTTAAAACCTATAAGGGAAGTGGATTTTACAATTGATATCCTCATAGGGACAAGTCCAATTTCCCTACCATCTTATCGGATGATACCAACATAGTTCAAGGAATTTAAAGTGTTTTTTGAATAGCTGGTAACAAAACGATTCATTTTGTCGTGCATGTATACATGGGTAGCAAAAGTCTTGTTCTCGATGAAAGTAGATTGAACTATAAAGATTTGTATGGATTATCATAAAATTAACCATGTTCTGATAAATAATTAGTATCCACTTCAACGCATTTATGATTTTTTTGATCAATTGAGGGGATGCAAGTGGTTCTATAAAATTTACTTGTGATCATGATATCAACAATTGTGAATTTAAAAGGAAGATATTACAAAGATAGCTTTCAGAACTAGATATGGACACCAAGAACACATAGTCAGGGATTTTAGTCTTATGAATGCACCAATAGTCTTTATGGAATTTATGAATTGGTTATTTCAGAGATATCTATATTCTCTGGTTGTGGGGTTTTTGAATGAAATATTGGTGTATTCAAGGATAAGAGATTATCATGAGAAACACCAGACAATATTGTTGGAAATCATGAGAGATCATTGTTTTGTATGACAAAGTTTCAATGTTTGGTATTTGGATATAATAGGTATGCTTTCTCAGCCATATAATTTCTAAAAAGTTTTTTTTATGGATCCCAAGAAGATAGAAGTTGTTATCTCTTAGAAACTTCTAAAGAATGTATTTGATATATTATGTTTTCTTTTTCTAGATGGTTATTACTGATTATTTTTTCATGAATTCTCATAACTAGAATCTACAATGATAGCTTTTACAAATAATAATGCTTCAATTCAATGGATTGAGAAATGTCATAAGTCTTTCCAAGAGTTTAAAGTACATCTTACATCAACACCTATCTTGATTTTAACCGAATCAGGATAGGGGTACGTGGTGTACTGTGATACCATGGGATCTAGGTTAGGATATGTTCTAATGCAATTAAACCATGTTGATTCTTATGGTCCAAGGTAGTTGAGAGTGCATGATAATAATTACTCAACACAAAATTTGGTGTTTTTTTCATCCATTATTTGAAGACCTATAACCACTATCTCTTTAGTGAGAAATTTACTATGTTTAGGGATCATAATATCCTAAAAAATATTTTCTCACAATAATATTTTAATTTGAGGAAAATAATATTGATGGAGAATCTTTAATTTTTTTACTTTGACTTGATATATAAAATTAGAAAATGTAATTCGGTGGTTTATGCATTAAGAATAATTTCATATACTCAGATGGTGAAAGAATCCTAAGATGAATGGTAGTTGATGTCAGTCGTAGCCGACACACACGTGGAATGTGAAGACCAAGGTGATTTTGTGGTCTTATTTTCAATTCTTTTGGTTCCTGATTTAGTAAAGATGGTTAAATACACAAAAACATTTGATGAAGAATTTCTAGTTGTGAGTTCGACACTCAATTGTGGGGAGACCATTTAGGGATTGAAATTTAATGGGAGTTCGTTTTACGGTTCAGAGATTAGATGGTTGTACTGATGTCTTGTCATGAACAACTTATTCCTACTTACCAACATTCTATATGGACTGTATATCTGGGTATACAGAAGATGTATACTATTTTGAAAGTGTAGTTTTGGTGGATTGGTATGAAACAGAAAGTGGATGAGTTCATTTCATGGTGCTTAACTTATCAGAAAGTAATGGTAGAACATCAACGACTATAAGGTATTTTGCAGTCATTACCTATACTATTTTGAAGTGGGAGTAGATAGACATTTAAATTGTTACAGGTCTCCCAAGAATGCTTCATAAACACGATTCCATATGGGTGATAGTGGATCGACTCAAAAAGTTGGCTCATTTAATCCCTATTCATGAAACTCATATGGTGAAAAATCAAACAATATCTATATACAAGATCAGATAATAAGACATGGCATACCAGTTTCAATAGTCTTAGATAGATATATGAGGTTCCTATCTCATTTATGGAAATCCATACAGAATGATCTTACAATTCAGTTGACTATGACCATGGCGTATCATCTTACGACGGATGGGAAATATGAAAGGATGATACATATGTTAGAATAAACTTTTCGGGTGTCTGTAATGGATTTTAGTGGCTTATGGGAAGATAATAATCCCTAATTGGAGTTATCATATAATAATAGCTATCATTCCTCGATACATATCACTCCTTTTGAATCATTGTATGGGAGTCATTGTCGTTCTCTGCTTTGATGGGTGGAAAAAGGTGAAACATTACTAGTTGGGCCAAGACATGTCCGTGAAACTAAAGAGAATATTTAGTTGACCTATAAATTGATCGATACATCTCAAAGTCATTAGAAATCGAATTTGGATCATCATCGAAGACTTTGATCATTCACGGTGAGTGATCATGTGCTCTTGAAGATTTATCCTAGGCTTGAACATCATTGTATTGGGAAGTAGGTAAATTTATATCCACAATAAATTGTATATTTTTATATATTGGAATGGGTTGGAAAGGTGGTATGTTAGTTTTCATTACCACCACAGTTTGGTTTGGTACATAATGTGTTCCATGTTTCCCAGTTGAAAAATTATCTGCCTCATCCTGACCATGTGATCAGATGGCATCATGTTGACCCGGAGCCAAATGCTTCATTGGTACATATTCCAGTGCAGATTGAGGATAGGAAGGATAAAGTCTATCATGTAAATATCATTGGTTTAGTATGTGTTTTATGGAACTATGTTCAGATTTAGTAAGAAACATGGGAACACAAGAAGGAAATGAAAGTGCAATGGACAAAACTCCTTCAGGGAAATGATGGTTTTCTCCATTCCAAGGATTGAAAGACAAGTGTTGGGAAGAATGTAGCACCCCCAATTTCTAGTATATAACCCTTACTTTGTTATTTTTTTATATATATACTAAGGTTGATTATAATGGTTGGGAGAGATTGGGGATTTTTCAAGGAGGTTTGGGGATAAAGGGTAGGCACACAGGATGCACAAAGTTTGTCTAAACTATGTAGAACCATAGGAGAAATCATGCAGAGTTGTAGATGTTGGATAGTATCTTCAGCACAGTGGTCACATGGTAAAAGATTATATGTGAGGAGGCTATGTGAGGGTCTACCCAGGCAGTAGCTAATGCATGGTTTGTCTAACAATGCGACTAAACAGTGCATAGGTTTTAAGTGAGATCCTAAAAAAGTGGATGTCACATGTTTTTTACTTTAACTCCATATATTTTCTCATTTTTTGACCGTAACAAGGGATTCTTCCCTATATATGGTTGTATAACCTCTCTCAAGAAAATAAGAATCAATCTAGAGCCTTTTTATGGCATTTAGAAGCCCCATTCATGAGGTATGTCCTCATTCGTCTTCATTCATGTCACGTTTTCATAGATATACTTCTCCTATACTCTCAACTTATCATATCTATGTCCGTTATGGGTAGATCTAATATTTTTTTATGCCAAATATGATAATTTTTTATCTTATTTCTGAGTAGATAAGAGATCTGAGACTGTTTTTTGGATTTTTTACCTGATTTCTTGAATGTTCTTCTATTTTCTATTTTCACCAAAACGGTTAAGGTAGGTGGCTTCACTCTCAACTCCCCTTAGTCAAACTGATTAGAATGCTTTAAAATTAAATATTTTTGGTGAATTGATTATAAATTGGATATTTATAAATGTATGGAAACCCTATTTAGTGAAGGTTTGGTAAATTGTTGAAATATAGAAAATTGGTGTCCTTGAGTAAGGTGCATTGATTCTTGATGTTAAAAATAATATTTTTAAAGGGTATTTTATTTTTAATTGTATTCAATTAATGTTTTTTCAATAAAAGGAATTATTTTATTGAAATTACATGGTTGATTTGAATTGCTTTATTTGAATGGTTTTGGAATATATGGGTTGTGTGAGTTCATGTTCAATGTCCCCATGAATAACGGATATGTACTATTAGGGTACAAGGAGCGTACCTTGAATCGGGGGTGTGTGTCAGTGGGACAAAACGTAATTAGACGAGAGACCACTAATGAGTATGGAACTATTGAAATGAATATTACATGTGTGGGTGTGTTTTGAACCTTGGATTGGTTATGCCAAAATGATATTGAGAAATGGTTTTAATGACTTGTTTGGTTGTTTTACAGAAATGTGACTTGGTGGAATGTTGGTTGAAAATAGAATTAGTTTACTCATGGTTATATTTATTTTTAGAACACATTTATATTTATTTACAAATTTTTTTAAGAGTTGTTTTATATAAATGGTTTTATATAAATGTTGATAAAAATTATATCCTAGTGGCGTGAGTTGGGAAGTCATTGAGGAAATCCAACTGAGTTTTTACTCACCACTTCTTTGGAAAATTGGTGCTTTTAAAAATGCTATCTTTAGGGACATGGGAAAAGGTAAATAATCACATGTATTTTGAACCACCTCATGAAACATGGGATGTTTGGTGATGTTGGAGATGGATTTTGGAGATCATGGATTCGTGTGGCTTTCTTTGAGTTTCTTGTAGATATATTCCCTTATTTACTTTGATTGTTAATTGCCTTCTGTTTTGGTAAACTTTGGTGTGGTTTTGATATAAATTCAGTGGTTGGGATGTATTTCATTTATTCATTCATCATATAATTAGTATGTAGGTTATGTTTGTTGCGCTAATGGTAATAGTTATTAAAGGTTAAATTTCCCTCTGCATTAATTTTAATCCCTCTAGAATTTATTGACTAGTTTTGGAAATTTGGGGATGTCACATAAGTCCAAGTAATGATTAATCGTATTCTCTAGCCAATGAGAATAAGTGGGTCATTACAGCTGAAGGGGTCATAAAGAACCAAAAAGGGATGTGTCCTACAAGGTATGGGAATGATCATACATGGAATATAATCCAAAAAGTATGGTGATGAAATAGACATGAAAGGAATATGGCCTTCATTGCTGGATATGACCCAACTAGGGATGTATCCAAAATAACATTTGGGAGGATTTTAGGTGTTAGGTTTGGACCTTATAGAGTCTTCTTACATATCCCATTCGGTCATGAATTAAATCCCATGTATTTTAAATATATGGGGCACACCATGATATGAGGACCTTTGGTGTTGTATATATTGATTTGAGGTCTCACCCCAATGGAGAACCTCATGATGGAAATCGGTAGAAAGATTTATAAAAAATATTCTCTACCAAGACAAGAATCTAATCATGTGTATTATATGATCATAATTAGACTTTAAGCCCACTTGAGTCATGAATGGTGTGAAAAATAAGATGAATTTGAAGATCAAGAAAAGTAAATGATCATCTTCATTCATCGGTGTATGAGGTCGTGGCTATGAGTGAGAGAAATGGATTTGAATGTTCCCATATTCTCTCTATTTTTTTGTAACCAGGATAGTGACATCTGGTTACATATTTGGTTAAAACCCTATAATAAATGCCATAGGCTTACCCTAAGAGTTATTTCTTAATTTCATTATTCCCCTCCTCCCCTTTTGACTAATTGAATAGGGGAGAAGGGAGGAGAGGCAAACAATAGATATCACCGCCTGAACCTAGGAACATAATATCACTATACCTACATGGCAATGTATGATTAGGATCATTATGAGGATATACCTTGTTATGTAGGTTAACAATCAAAACACAGTTAGCATAAGAATTTATGATTAAGAGGGAACAATGATTTCCTATTTAGTTTGATCATACATTTCTTTTTTCTTTAGAAGAGGCCTTGGCATCGTGTTCCCGAAGAGGTGCATCTGGAGCCTAATGCTTCGCTAGAGTGGTTGATAGGGAGGGTTGTTTGAACAGTTCATGAAGGGGATGTGATAAATTTGACCACTGTAAATAAAATAATTGAGGCTAGAGAACCCAATTACACATACTATTTAATATGTGTGATAATGGTCTGATATGATTTCATCCACATGTGGTTCAGAGAATTAGGGTTCTGAAAGGGGTTCTTTATGCGGGTCGCTAATCCATAAAAGAATATTTGCTATGTGCACCACTACCTATGATATGTGGAAATATTCTTATGTCCCCTTTAAATTTGGGATATGTGGTACAATATTACCTACTAAAATATATTTCTCAGATTGTCTCAAACCATATATCAAAAAACAAAATTATAGTGTCTAAAAAAATCAACTATCCCCATCAATATATATGTGGGGGTTTTAAAGGGGTATGGATGTAACCATTCTCTCAGGTTAACCAAAAGAAAAACCACTGCATTTGAAGGATTTTATATTGTAGGTAACCCATTCAGCTTATAAAAAAAATTTATTTACGGGTAGCCTGAAAATAATAGTTAAACTTGCAAAAGAATTTTTTTCAGGGGTAAGAAGGGTGATGCCTCACCATACAAATGATTTTTTGTTTTTGGGGGTCCTGGAAATCATGACTCACCTAGAAAACATATTTTCTGTTTTCAGGGGGAAAGGAATATTCCACACCCTACAAACAAATTTTTATTTTGCAGGGGTTCTATGTGGATGCACAATGCGGAGCTGCAACTCGCATATCAATCACACTATACAGATGGTGAGGTTCCTTTATGGCCCATTTCACTTTAACATTTTAATAGGCTGGTTAATTTTTTCTATCCATTCCAAATATCATAAAATCCTTCAAATATTCTATGGAAAATTTTGAGGACCCATCCACTTTCCAACCCCAACAAACTGAAAAAATCCTAAAAACCATAAAAGACTCTAAAAACCCTAGAAACCCTAAAAGACCCTAAAATCCCTAAAATACCCTAAAATACCAAAAACCCCTCAATATCACTAAAAGACCATAAAACCCTGAAACAATAAAACCCTAGGAAAATACCAACCCAACCCCTAAAGACCGAAAAAACCCTAGAAACACTAAAATGAGCCCAAAACACTAAAAACTCAAAAGAAAAGTAAAAACCATAAAAACCCATAAAAACCTATAACCTATAAAACCTAGAAAAGACTAAAACCATAGAAAACTGTAAAATACCTCAATACCCTAATAATCCCTAAACCCATAAAAAATATTAATAACCGAAAAACTATAATTGTTATTTTTATATTAAAATCCCTAAAAGACCAAAAAACCCATTAACCCCCCATAAAAGACCTAAAAACTCCTAAAAGATCCTAAAACCCCCCAAAAAAATACTAAAAAGTCATTAAAACCCTAAAAACACAATAATGGCCCTAAAAACCTAAAAACCCTAAAAGACCGTAAAAACCATAACAACCCAAAAACACCTAGAAACCATAAAAACCTTAAGGACCCAAAAGGACTCTAAAACACTTTAAAACCCAAAAACCATAAAAACAATAAAATTTATAAAAGTCCCTAAAAGACACTAAAACCCAATAAAATACCCTTAAAGACCCTTAAAACCTAAAAAAGACTCTAAAATACCCTAAAACCCCTACAGGTTGCTAAAAACACTAAAATCCTTTAAAGGACCGAAAAACCCCTAAAAACCTAAAAATATTAAAAGGCCCTAAAAAACCAAAAATATATCAAGGTACTGTAAATCCTTTAAAACACTAAAAACCTCAGAAGGCATAAAAACAATAAAACACCCAAAAACCCGTTCAAACCCATAAAAAAATCATAAAACCCTAAAAACCCCAAAAACCCTATAAAAATTCTATAATCCCTAAAAAACACTATAAACCCAATAAAAACCCAAACCCCTCCAAAATCCTAAGTCCCAAAAAAACCTTTAAAACCATAAAATTCATAAAAACCACAAAAACCATAAAATCACACCGAAACCCCTAAACCCCCTAAAAAATATGCAACCCCTAAAACCCCTAAAAATCATTAAAACACTTGAGTGCCAAAAAGACACCTAAATCAATAAAAACCAAAAAATGTCCATATATCCCTAACACACCCAAAAAACATAAAATATAAAAAACCCTAAACACCCTAAAAAACATAAAAAAATTATAAACAAAAAACCCCCCAAAACCTAAAAGATTTTAATAATAATAAAAACTCCTAAAAACCCAAAAAACACTAAAAACCCAAAAAACTATAAATTCCAAAAAATTCCTAAAACCCAAAAAAACATAAAACACTAGCCACTACACCATCAACTATAAAACCTAAACACTACACTCTATAACTTATGACTTAAAACCTATACACCACACCTGTAACCAAAAACCCTACACCATAAACTGAAAACCCTACATCTTATACCCTAAACCCTACACTCAAAACCCTTATCCTGCACACTAAACCTTAACCCCAATACCCTAAACCCTAAACCTTTCACCTTAAACACTAAAACCCACACAATAAAACCTAAAATCTACAACATAATCCTCAAAACCATAACAAACCCTAAAATACACTAAAAGAAACTAAAAAACCATAAAAAATCCTATAAAACCATAAAAACCCTAAAACACCAACAAACCCTAAAAACCACCTAAAATACTGCTGAAATCCTTAAACCCATAAAATACCCTAAAAGAATAAAAATCATAAAAGAACATAAAAATAATAAAAACCACCAAAAAACATAAAACGACTAAAACCCCTAAAAATCTAAAAAAACCCTAAAAAACACAAACATGCCTTCAGGCCCCAAAATAAACTAAGAAAACCCTATAAAACCCATAAAAATACCTAAGAATTCCTATAAACCATAACACCCTAAAACCATATAAAAGTTCCAAGTAAACCACAAATAAACCCTAAAAAGGATAAAAGAACCCTAAAACCCCTAAAGTACCCTTAAAACCCCTAAAATGACCTTAATACCCCTAAAACCCATAAAACCCCTTAATAACCATAAAACACTAAAAAGAACATAAAACCAAAAAATGATTAAAAAGGCCCTAAAAACAAAAAAAAATCCTAAAAAAATATGACAAGCCCTATAAAACAAGAAAACCACAAAACCCCTAAATCTCTAAAAAACTAAAATGCCTAAATCCAATTAAAACACATAAAACCCTCTAGAAACCCTACAAATAACAGAAAACCTATAAAATTTAAAAACATTATAAACCCTAAAAATATCCTAATACCCAAAAAGACCCAAAAAGTCCATGAAATACCCTAAAATACCCTAGAAACTAAAAATACTTAAACCCTTAAAAACTCCAAAAATATATAAAAACCATAACATATGATAAAATTAACCACGAAACCCTAAAAATCTAAAAAATACAAATAACCACTAAAACTCTAAAAATTCATAAAAACCCTTACACACCATAAAACACCTATAACCCCCTAAAACCCCTAAAACCTCCTAAAAATTCATACAAACTCATAAAAATACCTCAAAACCGTGAACAAACCAAATAATACACTAAAATAACATAAATTCCCTAAAATACCCTAAAACCCTAAAACCCTAAAAATTGTTAAACCCCAAAAACTTCTAAAAATCCTTAAAAACAAAAAAAAAATCCACAAAACCCCCTAGAACACTTAAAATCCATAAAAATACCTGAATAATCTAAAAAACCTAAAAAACATTAAAAATTCATAAAACCCCTAAAAACCTAGAAAACACGCCTGCCGTAGGGGTGTCCTGTGGGACCCTAGGTGAAAATGGGAGTACTGTTGATGACTTCCACGATTTTTCAAGAAGGAAAACGAATGTCACATTTGGTATATCTCTACGCAACCGGTTTGAGGGCCTACAGTATTTGGAATGTAATGGATATGATTCTTGCAAAGATGGGAATCATGATACTCAGCATGGTGCTGCACCTCTGGGTTTTGGAGGTGATCCTAACCTTTGTCTTGAGCAGCTACAGGCCACTCTGGTGGCCATTGATAGTCTCGAGGTGGATGGCCATGGTGACTATGGAAGGTAGAATGATGGGTCTCTTGAAGGGGATCACGCCGCCCGTCCTGGTTCTGATGGAGCTGTTGTGACGTACCCCCTCTCACTTAAAACCATCCCCCCAGATGAGAGGCATCTGGTCCCGACTATAGGGGATATTTTAGATGTGTGTGTGCATGAAGGGGTTCTCGCTACTATTATTGATGAGGCAAGTACAGGGGATGATGATACCATTGTAACTGATGTCAGTGCTGTAGTGGATGAATCTGATGGGCTTGATGGTGCGCATGCCACTTGGCCTACTTGTGCTGAGGATCTGACATGTGTTGTTGTGGCGTGCTCTGATTTGCATGAAGCAAGTTATGATGATAATGGGAATCTGGTCCCGGTCACAGTGGATTTTTCAAATGCGGATGTGCCCAAAGGGATACTCAATGCCTGGATTTATGAAGCTTGACAAATGGAAGCTACTTTCCCAACCAAGATACTAAAGGAAATGACTTTGTAGGTATCCAATGTGATTCCAACAGCAGTGCATAAACCCATCTCACAAGATGAAATGGATCTACATGGCACAATGTCTTGGGGAGAGGGTTCTGATGATGAATCAAGAATGAACTTCAACATGGCACAAATAATTAAGGAGATGGATATTCTTGGGAATGAATTCACTCCCATGAATGAGAACAAGACATGTGGTTCATCTGGAGAGGGGGATATTGAGGGGTCAATCCCCATTGTTTTCTCTCTGAATAAAGGGGACACTCTTATCCGCGTTCAGGACAAAATTTCTGCCAATGTCACATCTAACCCATGAAAGAGGAAGTCGAGGAAGGATTATTCCTCCCTACCAAAGGCAGTGTCTACTAGGGTATCCAGTAAAGCTGTGAAGAATAAACCCTCAGGCAATGGTGGGGGTTCGGTCAAGACTCAGTTGAATTTGGAACAACGAAGGCTGAGATAATGTTACACTAAATTCCTAAGTGAATCATATGAGTGGGAGTCAGTGGTTACTGATGCGGCTGACAACTATGGTGGGATGGAGACCCATGTGGTGTGGACATTGACTAGACTTTGGGACATGCTAACATCTATTTTGGCTTAGTAGGAACTACTGCTATGATCTTTCTTGCTTGGCATTGTGTGTTTATATTTTTTATTTTTATTTTTTTAGGGTCTTTGGCGTCTTGGATTTGTAAAGGTTTTTGGGGTGCGGGTCGTTTGACCCCTCTCCTCCCTTGTCTGCTGCGTCTTTTTCTCTTAATAAAATTTGGGGGGGGGGGATAGCCTGATCCTCACATCTTCCTTTCCCTAAAAACCTAGACAACCTAAAACCCCAAAAAACCCAAATACCCTTAGAAATCATGAAAGTCCCTAAAACCCTAAAATACCTAAAAACCTAGAAACCTTAAAAGACCCTATAAACTCTAAACCCCTTATAATGTCCTGGAAACCATAGAAACCCAAACAGAAATTAATAAAACACTGCAAGGCACTAAAAATATTAAAAACAATAAAAATTACTAAAAGAACCTTAAAACCCTAAAAGAACCTAAAGACCTTAAAATAACCTAAACCCCCTAAAAATTCCTAGAAATCCAAAACACCCCCAAAAACACTAAAAAAACCAACAAACCTAAAAACTCTAATAAACCAAATAAAACCCCAAAACCCTAAAATAACATTTAAAAACATGTAGAAACCTAAAAAAATTCAAATCAATAAAACCACCTAAAAATATTAAAAATCATTAAATCCCTAAAAATTCCTAAAACACCCTAAAAACCACAAGGAAAACTAAGGACCCTAAAACCCATAAAATAACGATAAAATCCTTTAAAACCCCTACAAGGAATATAAAAACCCAAAAACCTATAAAACCCATAAGATAATATTAAAAACCCCTAAAAACCCTATACCCCTAAAACAATAAAAACCCTAGAAAAATAAAACCCAAAAAAACCCTTAAAAATACCAAAACCATTAATAAAACTAAACAACTAGAATTTATAAACAGAGGATTTTAAAATCATAAAATTCTATAAATTATTAAAAACCCCTGAAAGACTCTAAAAATATAAAAAACCTCTAACACCCCTTTATAACCCTAAAATACCATAAAGACCCACAAATCCCTAAAAGATTCAGAAAAATCATTAGCCACCTTCAAATCCTTAAAAACCCTAAAATCTGAAAACGCTATAAACCCTAACAAACCGTACAAGTTAAAAATTCTAAAAAACATGAAATCCCTAAAAATCATAATTCCCTTAAAAATGATAAAACCCTAAATCAAACCCAAAAATAGTAAAAATATTTAAAATCTTAAACCCTAAAGAAAACTAAAAACCCTGAAAACCTAATAATCCTACAAACACTAAATCTATAAAAACCTAAAAAATACCATAAAGCCACAATAACCCTAAAACCACTAAAACCCATACAACTCTAGAAAATCCGTTATAAATAATAAACTACTTAAATCCCTAAAATCCCTGAAAACCCCTACAAAACACTAAAATCCTTAAAACATTTAAGGATTACCCTAACCTCTCGATGATTCCTTGACCACACTGGTCGTTGGGATCCTTCCTCTGCCCCCTGTGGGGGAGAAATCCTATCCTGATGCTGATCAAAACCTGGATTTCATGAAACCCCTTACGTCTGATCTTTTTCCCATGTTCCCTTGTACTGAGCTTCATTCGATGGATCTTGATTTATATTAGGCATATCCGCAACATTCAATTTCAGTATCAGAGTTCCACTTGGCTTCTACTCTTGAAAGTCTGACCCTAGTTTCTTGGTTTCTGAATCGCTGTCCTTGAGTGGTCTTGTTTGACAGATTCATTTTCGAATTTTGAAATCTTCAGGATCATGTAATTTTTGGGTTTCTAAGTATCCTCCACTTTATGATTCTCTTCTCGATGGAGAAGGATTTGATCTGTGCCTAGTCCTCGTCCTCTCAAAGCATAAATGGTTCTAGATTCTTCTTATTCAGATGGAGTTTTTATCTACAAATGAATCGTGAATTGTCGATGGTTTCTTCTTGGGTTACATTTCCATAACACTCACTCCATTTTCCAAAATTAATCAATCATATATATTCTAGGGAACCTGGTTAGCTAGTTTCTATGTTCGAATAGTAGGAATCAAGATATTTTCCATATGATCGCTCCATAGGTTTGTGTGGATGTGGATGCTAACAGGGATCTTGTTGATTTTGTTCGGATTACTTATGGTAATGAATTATGATATAAGAAACTAGTTATTTTTTAATCTCCTGTGGCCTTTTTCTCCTATTGCAAGAGGATTTTCCATATTAGTACTAGTTGTAGGCATGGTAGCATGAGAAGAGAAGCTATGGTGTTGAAACATGGAGCTCTTGATGTAGGTTTTCTGGTACAGTTTTTGTTCCCTCAAGTGAACAATATGTTGTGGCTTCTGAAGAGGCTCCCCTAAAGTCCACTTGGATGCCTGATCCTAGTGTATCTATTGTTTTTAACATGCTAAAACATGACCTTGGTATTATGGGTGACAAGGAGGTGGGGAGCTCTTTGGTAGGGTGCAGTGGTCTGACTGTGCAGGGCCACATGAGATAAACAAAGGATGATGATGGTGTAGTAGTGGATGGGGCTTGGGACATGATGAATGATTCAAGATAGAGGGATACTATTAGTGATGTGATTGTTGATGGGAAACCTGGGATGTAGGCTCCCTTTAGAGTTGGTTGTGAGGGGAAATCAAAGTGTTTGTAGAAGGATTCAGCCTTAGAGGCTGTGGTGCTGGTTGGGGCAGGGGAGTTGGGTCACGAGGTCGTTGTGGGACTTAAAGGAGTGCTTGTTCCTGAGAAGGTGGAGGGTTATGTTTTTGTGGGAGGGATGGATGAGCAGAAAGACAAGGCGGGCCTCGTCAGTGAGCATGCCGGTAGAAGAGTGATGAAAGCATTGGCTGGTGCCCCCATGGGTATTCGGTTTGCGTGCCTCAATGTGATATCTGAGGGTGTAGATACTATAATAGAAAATGTGGAAGAGAAGGGGATGGTGTAGGAGAAAGGGGATGTGGTTAATCTAGAGGTAGGGACTGAAGGTTCCGGGCGCAGTGGAAGCGCGTGGGTGGATGTTCCCACTTGGCTTTTTGTCATTAGCAATGATCAATCCGGGATCAATACGACGATAAACGCCAGTCTCCACGGATCGAATCACAGAAAAAGACAAAGAAGATGGTTTTTCCCGGAACCACAAACAAGGATCGTTACAGGTTGATTATAATTAATTTAATTAATTATAAAGAAATACCTTTTGGGTGTTCTTTCTTCGTTGATGTTCTCAATCACGTTGTCGATGTGATCCGTCGTTGCGTCGCAGAAGCCAAGTGTAGACTCCCTCTAGAGGTAATCCACACGTGTACCTCGTATCTCTGGACGTCGCCAAAAGATTCTCCGGGTGCTAGCGTGGAGAAGCCTTTGCTTGCGTTGTCCGCCTTAGATTGTCTTGATCCGATGGAAGAGGATCTCTCTCGGTCTTGAGAGTGTTCTTAGAGGAAGAGGTTCTTTCGGCCTTGAAAGAATTCTCCAGAGATGTTGTGCACAACGATTCTCTTGTGTGTCAGAAAAGAGTTGGGGTTGTGAGGATATTTATAATCGGGTGTGTGGGGTTATAGAGTTATGACAATAAATAAACGCGTTACGCGTTTTATTTATTTCATTGACTCTTTATTTAAAACCCCATGTCGAATAAATAATTCCTTGACATGTGCCCACGCTGATTATAATAAATATCATTTAAAACAATATTATATCCTCAAAATCCCAACTAAAAAAACTACACTGTGTGTATTAATAAATACACGGCGTGTACTTGTTTCTCATTGAAAACTACACGGCGTGTACATTAAATGTACACGGCGTGTATATCTTGATTTCATTTATTCATTTCCTTTCCAAAATAAAACTACACGGCATGTAATAATAATACACGACGTGTACTTGTTTTATTTTCTATTTCCTCCATCATTTAAAACAACTTAGGCTTCCTTGAATAATTATTAAACCACGTACGAGAATAATCTTTATTCAACTTGAGATACTTGGATACACTTAGTGTGTGACCCTCTAGGCCTCTTTCTCGTTGTCATTAGGCGGGCTTGCCTAAAGTCCAAGGTTACTGTCTAGAAACGGGTCAAGAAACCCAAGAGAAAGAAGTTGACGCCGCATTGACGTATCACCTCATACGAACGCTTACTGTGTAATTTAATCCCTTTGTCTCAATATCTCATCAAGCATGTTTCATGGCAGTGTCATAAACCTATATGCTTGATATGTCGTTCTTTGACTACCTGAAATAAACTCATCATTTACACCATGGCCATGGAATTTAATGCGACAGTTCTATTTCAATCAAAGGGCCGAGATATCAACTTCCATAAATGGAAGGGACAAATCCTTCCTTGACTTATCCATTAACAACATGTCACTCGTGAGGCACCCAACGAACCCTACTTCCTGCCAACTGTCTGCGTGACGGTTTTCGTCAGTAAATATAAGTGCGCGAGTCATGACATGAGTTAATGATAATCTTCCAGTCTAAGGACCATTACACATGCTCGTAGATAGAAATATCCGATGACACCAAGACATGCGGAATTACTACTGGCGGGTCTGTTCTCATAATCTCCCATCTTGGAGATTACCAAGTGCGAACTCCATGAGAGAGAGTCTCGTCTTCTTATGAGTACTTGCACATGACGGTCTGTATACTATGTGTTCTATCATAGTATGTCATCCAACCGTAGAACTTTATTTAAGAATATTGTTATAGCATTTCAAGGTTCTCATCATAGCGGGGATCTGCTATGACCTTATTAATGCAACAAATATTTCATGACATTATTATATTATAGTCATGCAGAACAATGAACAATATATAATAAGTGAACATTTATGTAATCAAAGTACAAAACAGTTGGTTCTGAGGTCACCAACCCTTACAAACTACCACTTGGACTAGAGCCAACTGCCTACGACTTTTAGTCCGCTAGACCTCACATGAAGATCATGTTTCTGCTGAGTCAGGGCTTTAGTCAATGGGTCCGCCACGTTGTCTTCCGTGGAAATACTTCTCACTACAACTTCACCTCTCTGAGAAAAATCCCTCAAGAGATGATACTTCCGATGTATGTGCTTTGTCCGCTGATGTGACCTTGTCTCTTTTGCAAGTGCCACCGCTGCAGTATTATCACAATAGAGTGTGATAGGATCTTTACTGCTCGGTACAACATCCAGCTCTTGGACGAATATTCGCATCCATACTGCTTCATTAGCTGACTCAGAAGCTGCGATATACTCGGACTCCGCTGTAGAATCTTCCACCACACTTTGTTTTGAGCTCTTCCAGCTCACTGCACCTCCATTCAAATTGAATATGTATCCAGTCTGCGACTTCATGTCATCTTGATCAGTCTGGAAACTAGCATCTACATTTCCTCTGATGACTAGTTCCTCATCTCCTCCATAAACCAAGAACATATCCTTAGTACACCTTAGATACTTAAGGATAGTCTTGACTGCCATCCAATGGCGGTCTCCTGGATCAGCTTGATATCTGCCTACCGCACTCAATGCATAAGCAACATCTAGCCTCGTACATAGCATATCATACATGACTGACCCAATCGCGGATGCGTAAGGGATCCTTGCCATTCTCTTTCTTTCCTCATGTGTCTGAGGACACATTTTCTTGGAAAGATGAATGCCATGTGACACTGGCAACAATCCCCTCTTGGACTGTTCCATACTGAATCTCTTCAGTATCTTGTCAATGTATGTACTTTGACTTAGGCCCAGCATTTTCTTGGATCTATCACGATGGATCTTGATCCCAATAATATATGCCGCCTCTCCCAAGTCTTTCATGGAGAATCATTTATTCAACCATGCCTTAACTGACTGTAAGACAGGTACTTCGTTTCAAATTAGCAATATGTCATCGACATATACTATTAGGAAAACGACTGCACTTCCACTAAACCTTTTGTAGACACAAGGCTCACATTCGTTTTTAACAAATCCAAATTCTGTAACAGCTTCATCAAAACGAATGTTCCATGACCTTGATGCTTGCTTTAATCCATAAATGGATTTTTGCAACTTGCATACCTTGTTGGCATCCTTTGAAGTCACAAACCCTTCAGGTTGTGTCATGTAGACATCTTCCTGGAGGTTCCGGTTAAGGAAAGCTATTTTGACATCCATTTTCAAAATTTCATAGTCATGGTAAGTAGCAATGGACAATAGGATTCTGATAGACTTCAGCATTGCAACCGGTGAAAAGGTTTCATCATAGTCAATTCCTTGACGCTGTCTAAAACCTTTTGTAACCAGTCGTGCCTTGTAGGTGCTGACTTGCCCCTTCATGTCCAGTTTCTTCTTGAATACCCATTTATTACCAATAGGCTTTACATCAACTGGAGGATCTACCAAAATCCAGACTTGGTTTTGGTACATGGAATCCATTTCAGAATTCATGGCTTCTTGCCACTTGGCAATGTCTGTTCCTTCAACTGCTTCCTTGTTGGTAAGAGGATCATCATTGTCAACCAATAATGAGTCACCATCCTCAGTGACTTGAAAACCATATCGTTCTGGTTTTCTCACCTCTCTCATGCTCCTACGCAGTTCTTGTGTCTCTGGAACAGATTGTTCTTCCACGGGGCTTTGTGGAATCTGTTCTTGTACCAACTCATGTGTATCTTGAGCCTCGACTTCATCGAAGTCTATCTCGCTCCCACTATCTCTTCTAGAGATGTGCTCCCTCTCAAGGAATATGGCGTGTCTTGCCACTGTAACCTTTTTTTCTGAGGGGTTGTATAGGTAATATCCCCTTGTTTCCTTGGGATATCCTATAAAGATACACTTTGTGCCTCGGGGTGCAAGTTTGTTACCTGAAGAGGCCTTAACAAATGCTTCGCTACCCCACACGTGTAAATTCGATAACATGGCTTTGCGTCCACTCCATAACTCGTATGGAATACCATTTATCGATTTAGTTGGTACTTGGTTTAGTATGTGTGCTGCTGTTTGTAATGCATATCCCCAAAATGATAATGGAAGACTCGCATGACTCATCATTGATCTCACCATGTCCAACAGGGTGTGGTTCCTCCTTTCACTTACACCATTCCACTGCGGTGTGTAAGGAGGAGTGAGTTGAGATAGAATCTCAAACTCCCGTAAGAAATCAATGAAGTCTTGATTAAGATATTCTCCTCCTCTATCTGAGTGGAGTTTCTTAATCTTCTTACCAAGCTGGTTCTCAACTTCATTCTTGTATTCTTTGAACCGATCAAAAGAATCTGACTTATACCTCATTAAATTGATATATCCATATCTACTAAAATCATCAGTAAAAGTTATGAAGTACGAGAACCCACCCCTTGCTTCAACTGGAAATGGTCCACACACATCTGTGTGAACTAATTCTAGAAGATCTTTAGCTCTTTCACCTTTCCCACTAAATGGGGCTTTGGTCATTTTTCCTTGTAGACACGCATGACATACACCAAGTGGTTTCAGTTCGAAAGAATCTAAATACCCATCTTGATGTAATTTTGTCAAACGTTTCTCATTGAAATGACCTAGCCGGTGATGCCAAAGTTGGGTGTGGTATGAGTCATGTAAATTAACTTTGTTATCAATTTCCATTACTTGGTTTGTGTAGTCTAACACATAAAGGCCGTTATATAAATGTGCCCTACCAAAACAAATTCTATCTTTATAAAAGTAGCAACATTCATTTCCCAACTTGAATATGAAACCATCAGTATCTAATATGGATACTGAAATAATGTTTTTGGTTACAGAGGGTACATAATAACATCCTTTCAAAACCAAGACCATCCCGGTAGGCAATGTGAGGTGGTAGTCCCCGACAGCTACAGCAGCAAGTCTGGCTCCGTTGGCTGCTCGTAGATCTATCTCCCCTCGATCAATCTTCCTGAATCTACTTGGTTCCTGTATTTGGATACAGATGTGAGCACCACAAGCAGTATCTAATACCCAATTAGTAGAAACAGATAGATTGCATTCGATAACAAATGCACCTGAAGCTTCCCCTTGCTTCCTTGGCTGGGTGCAGTTTTTCTTCCAGTGACCCTTCTTGCCACATGCGAAACAAACAACATCCTGTTCCTTTGCCTCCCCTTTGATCTTACTTTTCTTGGAAGGCCTTGAAGAAGATTTGGGCTTAAATCTCTTCGCCTTCCCTTTCCTTTTATTCACCATAAGGATAGAAGGCTTTTCACGATTCATGTCATTGTCCACTTGGCGAATAAGGATAAGAAGATCAGATAGAGACTTCTCAATATTGTTCATGTTGAAATTAACAACAATGTTTGAGAAGATCTGGGGGAGTGATGCGAGAATGAGATCGGTACCCAGTTCTTCAGGGAGTTTAAACCCTATAACCTCCAAGCGCTCAATGTAGCCAATGAGCTTGACTACATGAGGCCCAGCTGGGGAACCCTCTCTAATCTTACTCTGAAACAGAGCCTTGGAGATCTCAAACCTTTCCTGTCTTGCTCTCTCCTGGTATAAACCACGGAGGTGCTCAAGCATGCTTTAGGCATCCATGTCTTCATGAGACTTCATGAGCTCACTAGACATAGATGACAGCATCAAACATTGAACGTCGAGAGCATCGTTCAAATGTTGATCATAGAATAGGAAATCTTCATCACTTTCCCCTGGGGCAGGAGAATCAAGAAGTGAGGACTCCAGCACATAAAACTTCTGTTCATGGCGTAGGATAACCCAAAGGCACCTAAACCATTCCTGAAAGTTTCTGCTGGTGATGATGTTGTCTTTATCCAGAATTGATCGTAGAGAAAATGTGGTTGATGTGTTTTTCATTTTGATTCTACAATTTAAAAGAGAAGATTCATCAGTACTTTCTTGATTACAGTTTATGAGAAATAATAAATTTTATTAAGTCTCCCACTATTTTATCAATTCCCAATGGCGCTCACCATTGAACTCGGAATGTCTAGTTGCTTTGACATTCTAATGGCAAGGATCCATATTTCCCTTCGCATAACCCCAACAAGGGTTGGTCAAGCTATTTGAAGGTATTTAGGTAGGCGGGTCTTTACCAACTGTGAGCTTACAGTTCCTTGATCTGTTAAGTGGACTCCCCAATCCTGAAATCCTGACTTGGATTTCCTCAACTCTTGCCTCCAATATTACATCAAGTCTAGCAAGGGCTACTTCTCTTGATGTAATATGGTTAAGTCAACCCTAAACCTTTCATAAGGGCTTCCTTTATAAAAGTAAGTGTCCCAACAAGGGTTGGTCAAACACATAGTTTTATTGAGTCTTTCCCTTAATCAAGTAACGAAAGGCTTGGTCTGACTTAATATGGTATTTGAGGGATTTTATTCTTTATGCGTATCTTTGCATTATCACATGCTTGTTAATATTAAGTGATTCTTTCTTAAGTGATTAACCATTTTCCGATAATGTATACACATAGACCGGTTTTTATTTTATTCCATCTTTGCATGCTTGTTCATTTTATTAATTATGTGACCGCGACAACACATGCATAATATATAAACCATGCAATCAGACAGAAATAAAATAAGATGGCATGATCATGAGCTTCTATTTGGTTAGCTTATCTAGCGGTTTTGATAAGCTTACCCTGACCTAGGGAAAACACCTTGAACCTGATGGTTCGTGTTTTGCAGCTCCCACCTGTCCACCTTTGTATCTTCTTGTGTCGGTTTCGCCTCGGCTTCGGGATTTGAACCGTCTCCTCTGGCTTGGGAGATCCTCCATTACATGGGTTTACATTAAAGAAACCATGGGCATGCATGCCCTACATTTTAATGGAAGAAGGCTCGCAGGCCAACAAATTTAAATTAAATAAATTTAAATGAAACCATACACATACAAAGGGTCTTTGGTCTAGCTCATGATCATCCATAGTATGCAATGACATTTACGCATATTTAGAATTCAAATTCTTTTAATCGTTCTTTTATTTAAGATAAGACGCGCTCAAATTCAATTAATTATGATCTTATAATTAATCAATTCTTTATCTTAAATTCCTTTCTGAATTTCCTTGAGATTCTTCTCATCCATATTCCTTGTACGGGTCTTTGTAAATTGGAGGAAACCTGGTGAAATTCCATTTCTGGAAAGTACACGGCGTGTAGTTTATAATTACACGGCGTGTATTTTTCTTTTCACCCTTTGTCCAAAGTACACGCCGGGGCTTTGGCGTGTTTTTCTATACCTTGGAAATTTTAGAGTACATGGCATGTAGATGAATCATACACGGCGTGTACTTCCTTGTTACGTGGTAACCGGCCTGGCGATCCCGTATACGCGGTACGCGACTTATCTTTGTATACGGTTTCACCTGGGTCGGAACGGACTACATGGCGTGTTGTTCCAACATACACGTCGTGTATTCCGGTTTCCACGCGCCGTTCTATTCTGGTCAACACGACGTGATTAAAACTTAGGCATAATCAATTCACACGGCATGGTTTGGCGGACCAGTGCCGGTTCGTTGAACCTAAGTACACGGCGTGTAGTTTTAATTACACGCTGTGTAATCCCGTGTTGTACAGACAGAAAGAGCGGCTCCTCCGGATGAGTTCCTCATTTTTATTTTAATCAAAATTAAAATTAAAAGGTCGTTTCTGTGATATGAATCGAGAAACTAAGGAGGAAGAATAGATCTCGTTAATTCATATTTATAGAACAATTTATTTCGAATTGAATCAAATATGAATGCGTAAATTATCAACGAAAATTAAATAACTATAATCAACGTTGTAACCTCCCTTTGATACCATTTTGAAGGTTCCGGGCGCAGCGGAAGCGCGTGGGTGGATGTGCCCACTTGGCTTTTTTCATTAGAAATGATCAATCCGGGATCAATACGACGATAAAAGCCAGTCTCCATGGATCGAATCACAGAAAAAGACAAAGAAGATGGTTTTTCCCGGAACCACAAACAAGGATCGTTACAGGTTGATTATAATTAATTTAATTAATTATAAAGAAATGCCTTTTGGGTGTTCTTTCTTCGTTGATGTTCTCACTCACGTTGTCGATGTGATCCGTCGTTGCGTCGCAGAAGCCAAGTGTAGACTCCCTCTAGAGGTGATCCACACGTGTACCTTGTATCTCTGGACGTCGCCAAAAGATTCTCCGGGTGCTAGCATGGAGAAGCCTTTACTTGCGTTGTCCGCCTTAGATTGTCTTGATCCGATGGAAGAGGATCTCTCTCGGTCTTGAGAGCGTTCTTGGAGGAAGAGGTTCTTTCGGCCTTGAAAGAATTCTCCAGAGATGTTGTGCACAACGATTCTCTTGTGTGTCAGAAAAGAGTTGGGGTTGTGAGGATATTTATAATCGGGTGTGTGGGGTTATAGAGTTATGACAATAAATAAACGCTTTACGCATTTTATTTATTTCATTGACTCTTTATTTAAAACCCCATATCGAATAAATAATTCCTTGACATGCACCCATGCTGATTATAATAAATATCATTTAAAACAATATTATATCCTCAAAATACCAACTAAAAAAACTACACGGCGTGTATTAATAAATAAACGGCGTGTACTTGTTTTTGATTGAAAACTACATGGCGTGTACATTAAATGTACACGGCGTGTATATCTTGTTTTCATTTATTCACTTCCTTTCCAAAATAAAACTACACGGCATGTAATAATAATACACGACGTGTACTTGTTTTATTTTCTTTTTCCTCCATCATTTAAAACAACTTAGGCTTCCTTGAATAATTATTAAACCACGTACGAGAATAATCTTTATTCAACTTGAGATACTTGGATACACTTAGTGTGTGACCCTCTAGGCCTCTTTCTCATTGGCATTAGGCGGGCTTGCCTAAAGTCCAAGATTACTGTCTAGCAACGGGTCAAGGCACCCAAGAGAAAGAAGTTGACGCCGCATTGACGTATCACCTCATACGAACACTTACTGTCTAATTTAATCCCTTTGTCTCAATATCTCATCAAGCAGGTTTCATGGCAGTGTCATAAACCTATATGCTTGATATGTCGTTCTTTGACTACCTGAAATAAACTCATCGTTTACACCATAGACATGGAATTTAATGCGATAGTTCTATTTCAATCAAAGGGCCGAGATATCAACTTCCATAAATGGAAGGGACAAATCCTTCAGTGACTTATCCATTAACAACATGTCACTCATGATGCACCCAACGTACCCTACTTCATGCCAACTGTCTGTGTGACGGTTTTCATCAGTAAATCTAAGTGCGCGAGTCATGACATGAGTTAATGATAATCTTCCAGTCTAAGGACCATTACACACGCTCGTAGATAGCAATATCCGATGACACCAAGACATGCGGAATTACTACTGGCGGGTCTGTTCTCATAATCTCCCATCTTGGAGATTACTAAGTGCGAACTCCATGAGAGAGAGTCTCGTCTTCTTATGAGTACTCGAACATGATGGTATGTATACTATGTGTCCTATCATAGTATGTCATCCAACTGCAGAACTTTATTTAAGAATATTGTTATAGCATTTCAAGGTTCTCATCATAGCGGGGATCTGCTATGACCTTATTAATGCAACAAATATTTCAGGACATTATTATATTATAGTCATGCAGAATAATGAACAATATATAATAAGTGAACATTTATGTAATCAAAGTACAAAACAGTTGGTTATGAGGACACCAACCCTTACAAGGACCCAGACTACTGTTCAAATCCCATTTGAGGATCCCTTGCAAGTATCGTGTTGCTTCGGTTCTGGGAAGGATGGGCAGCAAGTTCTTTTTGTGGGGGCTACTGCTGAATTTTCTGGTAGCATGACTGTGAAGGGGGAGATAGCTGAGCCTAGATAGGTGGATGCATAGGGAGAGATAGCTACTCAGGGGATTGAAGGTGGGTAGTTCAGCATTATTGAGAGAGCGAGTATTGTTTTACAGGTATAGAGTGAGGTGGAGTTCATCACCGCTGGTCATGGTGGGGGGATTGTGGCCCTATCCTCCCATGATATTTTGGACACCTCTGGGTACTCATATGGTGTCCTTGAGAAGGATCAAGGGGAGTTGTAGGTGCTTGAGCACAACCAGGGGATTGTAACCAAGCTGTTTAGGGAGTAGGGGCAGTTGGGTTCTACTGAATGCTCCCTTAACTAGGAATCCTCTTTCATCCCTATTTAGGATTTTTTTAGGAGGATGATAGAAGGTTGAACCTCAATTTGTATATGTCCATAAAGGAGATGGTGGTGGAGGGATTTCATTTGTCTCAGGTTCATGGGGATGATGCTAGGAATGAGTAGGGATGCTAGGAATGATGAAGGGATGCTACTTGGTTTTAGACCCCAAATCCCTTCTAGAGATCTTCCAGACAAGGTAGTTTCAATTCGAATGCTTTATCAGACGACCTTGGTTGTGTATGACGGAGGTGTCTGGCCTTCTTGTGATGTAAGGGCAGGTTCATATGCACAGGGGTTGAAACCTAGGGGTGATGAGGAAGTGCAGGGGAATGCTTTGGAAAGGGGGGGGGGGTAGAGGGTAATAAAGATGCTTTAGATGGATGAAAACTATCTAATCAGGGGAACCAGACCATTTTTATGACTTCTGATGAGTTGAGTTGTGTTTTCTTTCAATGTATGGAGGTGGAGAAATGTTCAGATGTTTCCAAGAAGGTGAAAGGTTCCATCTCTACCCCCTCCCCCCCAAAGAGGTGGATGAAGTGCGATTATTCCACTCTACCCAGACCCATGGATACACGGGCGTCATCGAAGGCAGTGAAACTGAAAGTCAAACTTAATAAATGGGAGCAGTAGTGATCCCCGGAACAAGAAAAATATAGGGAGGAGCATATGTCACTCCTCATTATGAATGAGGACTTTGAGTCAGGATGAGATGACTCTAACTCCTTCTTTGATGATGCAGCTTCTGGATATTGTGCAGAGGGTGACCCTTTTTCCACTACTTTTGTTTCTGACTTTGGTGGTGATGTTGACTGAAATGTTTTCTTTTTTTGGGGGGGTTTGTTAATGGTTTTCGGTGTGGGTTGATTGACCCCACCCCTCCCTTGTCTATTGTGCCTCTTCTTTTCTAATAAATTTGGGTGGGGGGTCAGAAATAGCCTGACTCCATACCATCCATTCCTAAAAACCCTTAATACCATAAAAACTATTAAAAACCCTAAAATCCCAAAAAACACTAAAAAATACTAAAAACCCCTAAAAACCCTAAAACCTGCTAAACCCCATAAAACCTGAAAACCCCAAAAAAACCAAAAAAACCCAGAAAAATATCTTCAGACCTTATAATCCCAAAAAACATAAAAACCTAAAAACTAAATAAAAACAAAAAAGTTAATAAAAAAATATAAATACCCTAAAAGTCCATGAAAAAACCTAAAACCCATAAAAACATAATTAATCTAAAAAATATGAAAACACTATAAATCTCTTAAAAACCAAAAAAACCTTCGAAAATATAGAAACCCAATCAACTACTAAAAAACCAGAAGAACCATAAAAACAATAAGACCACCTAAAAACCTAAAACACAACAAAACCCCAAACAAAATTAAAAATTCATTAAAAACACTAAAAGTCTAAAAGCCCCCAAACCCCTAAAATCTTTAAAAATCCTATAAATGCTCAAAACAAACTAAAAACCCTAATACCCCCCAAAATCCATAAAAACCTTAAAAAACCAAAAAACACCAATAATCCATAAACAACCTCAAAAACCCTAAAAACCATTAAATCCTAAAAACCATAAAAACCATTAAAATACCATAAAATCATAAACGAACCAAAACGAACAAAAAAACATTAAAAACCTAAAATATCCTAAAAACCCTAAAACCCTTAAAACCATAAAACCCTTAAAAAGCCTAAAAAACTTTTAAAATCCTAAAAACCCCACAGAAAAAAACCCCCCCAAAACCACTAAAATCCATTAAAAGTACAGAAACATGTCAATGTTAATAGAAAAACTGTAAACCCCTAAAAACCAAAAGGCAAAACCCATGAAATAGCCTAAAAACCTAAAAACCCCTGAAAGAACTGAAAAACAATGAAAACCCCTTTAATAACCGTAAACTACCCTAAACCCCATAAAGGACCCCAAAACACCTAAAACCCTTGAAGTACCCCAAATACATTGAATTACCCTAAAACCCAAAAAAACATAAAGGTATTTAAAAATCGTAAAAACCTTGAAGGTATCTAAAAAAACTAATTGCCACGAAAGAACTTGAGAAACCTAAAAATCCTATAAGTCCCTAAAAACCCAAGAAAACCATAAAGACCCCAAAACCCAAAAACCAAATAACCCCAGAAATAAAATCTAAATCCCTAAATCCACTAAAAAATCATTAAATACCCTGAAAATAAATAAGGCCCCTAAAATACTCTAAAAACCCTAAAACCAATAAAAGGCCACAAAACCCCCAAACCCCTTAAAACCCTAAAAAATCCTAAAAAACCCAAAAACCACAAAAAAACATTTAATAACTTTAAAAACACATAAAACCCGTAAAAGAACATAAAACCCCAAAACTCCAAAAACCCCAAAAAATCATGAAAAACTAAAAAGAACCTTAAACCCACTGAAACATTGAAACACATTAAAAACCCCTAAAAATTAAAAAAATACACTAAAAATCATTAAAATTTTAAAAACACAAAAATACTAATAATATCATAAATACAATAAAACCACTAAAAAGTCCTAAAATCCTTAAAAAAATATAAAAAACCTAAAAACACCCAATGCACCCGAAAAACACTAAAAACCTAATAAACTGTAAAAACACTAAAAACCCGAAAATATGAAAACACCTTTAGTGTATCCTAAAAATCCTAAAAATCCTAAAAACAGTAAAAACCCTAAAATACTAAAAACCACTAAAAATAATAAAAGACCAAAAAATCCTAAATTTCATGAAAACCTATAACAACCATAAAAAACACTAAACCCCCTAAAATACCCTAAAACACTTTAAAATCCCAAAAAAATCCAAAAATCCCTATAAGAACAGTAAAAATACCTAAAAACCCTGAAACCTTACAAAAATCTTGAATCCCCTAAAAACCACTAAAAATTTTTATAACCTCTTAAGGACCTTAAAAATCCTAAAACCCCTAAAAACCCAAAAAAAAAACTAAAAACCCCAAAACACCTTAAAAACCCTAAACACCTCATGAATCCTTAAAGCACCCAATAAATACCAAAATCCATAAATACCAAAAAATTATAAAACCCCAAAAATTCCATAAAAATTGTAAAACCCCGAAAGACCCAAAAAACCCTAAAATCCCTAAAGATAATAAAAAAACTACAATTCCCTAAAAACCCTCAAAATACGTAAAATGAATGGATATTATACTAACCACTAAAATCTCAAAAAAAAACCCTAGAACACCCCTAAAAACCCTTGAAAGACCTATAAGTCCTCAAAAATACCATTAAACCCCTAAAAGTCTGTCAAACAATCAAACACCCAAAAAATCTAAAAACACGTAAAACCCTATAAAAACGCTAAAAGACTCTAAAACCCCCCAAAAAGTAAAAAACGTTGAAAACCCCTAAAAACCTGTTGAATCCTAAAAACCCAAAACACCATAAAACCCATAAAACTACTAAAACAAAAAAATACTAAGATACCAAAAAACCCTAAAAATTGAAAATTTTCAAAAAAAACCCGAAAATCCATAAAACCCCAAAAAAACATAAAACCCTAAAATCCTAAAAAATCCTACATACACTGAAATCTAAAAAAACAAAAAATACCATAAACCCCAAAAATATGAAAATTCCTAAAAACCAAAAAAATTATAAAATACTCTAAAATAAAAAAAACCCCACAACCCAAAAAAACCTCAACAAACCCAAATAACATTAAAAAATCAAAAAACACTAAAAATCCTAGAATCCCAAATAAACCAATAAAAATATAAAAAGCACTGTATACCCTAAAATGACAATAAAAACCCTAAACCCCTAAAAACCCTAAACAAACACTACAAAAACTAAAAACCACAAAAAAACTATAGAAACCTTAAACCCCTAAAAGACCATAAACCCCCTAAACACATTATATGACCCTAACCCCCCCCCCCCCCATCAACATCAAAACCCCTTAAAATTTTAGAAATCTAGAAAATCAATAAAAAAATAAAAATAAACCCTAATAAATTATCAAAATGCTTAAACACCGCAAATATAGAAAAACCATAAAAATCTTTAAAACCTATAAAAACCCAAAAAAACTAAAATATATAAAAATATTAAAAACCAATAAATACCATAAAAAAAATCCTAACAAAACCTTATTAAACCCTAAACCCCTAACAATCCTAAAAAATCATGAAAACCCTCAAAACCCTACAAATCTTAAAATTACATAAAACCTCTAAAAACATAAAAACGAATTAATGGACCTAAAACCATAAAAACCCCTAATTAAACCATAAAACATCTACAAACCCTAACAAAACCATAAAACCAAAAAAAACCCAAAACCCTAAAAACCCTGAAACCCAAAAAAACATGAGACACCCAAAACATTAAAAACCAATAAAAATCTTAAAACCTTAAAAATGTGTAGAAAAGCCATAAATCCACAAAAAAAACAACTTTAAAATCAGAAAACCATCTAACTATTAAGCCCTTAGAACCCTAAAAACATTAAAACCCCACAAAAATATAGTAAAAACCCTAAAAACCAAAAACCCTAAAACGCCCGAAAAACAATAAATGAACCTAAAAACCCATAAAAACTCTAAAAGACCTGAAAAACCCAAAAACACTAAAAAACCAAAAAAACACTAAAACAGAGTTGAATCTCATGAACCCTTAAAACCTTACAAAACCCTAAAACCCTAAAAGACATTAAAACCCCTTAAAACCATTAAAAACTATAAAAAACGTAAATATTGTAAAACAATACTAAAAAACACTAAAACCTTAAAAGACCATAAAACCATTAAATCCATCAAAAATCCATAAAACCTCTAAAAATCAATGAAAACCCTAAAACCCTTTGAAAATCCAAAAAACTATAAAATCCCAAAAATTCAATAATGAACTAAAAACCAGAAGAAGACATAAAAAACCACAATATTCAAAAATCCTAATAACATAAAAATCCCAAAAATCACAATAAAACCATGAAAACCCAAAACTCCCTAAAAACTATAAAACCCATAAAAACCTAAAACCTTAATGTCCATCAAAAACTTTTAAAACTCCAAAGACCTATAAATCAAGAAAAAATAGAAAACACTAATTATACTTAAAACTTAATGAAAAATATTTAAAAACCATATATCATAAAACCTTTTAAAATCCCTATAAACCAAAAAATTTTATAAAACCCCAAAGCCCTATAAATATTTAAAAATAGGAAAACCACTAAAAACACTAAACCACCCCCCAAAATACCCTAAAAACTAAAACCCCTATAATATCATAGAAAAAGTAGAAACCAAAAAACATTAAAAACCCATAAAACCCAGAAAAAACCTAAAAATCCTAAAACACAAATCTTACTAAAAAACCCTATAAAACATTAAAAACCCACAAAAACTTTAAAACCCTAAAACTCAAAAAAACCTTAAAACACTAAAAGACCATTAAAACCCCCAAATAACCCTAGAAAACAAAAAAAACACTAAAATCCATAAAAATACTAAACCCCATAAAAACCATAAAAGCCCAAAATAATATAAAAAATACTAAAGGATATTTTAAACCCTAAAACCCCAAAAATACCCAAAAACCGAAAAAACCACTAAAATTCTAAAAACCCTAAAAAAATCCTTAACAACTTTTAAAAAATAAAAACTCCCAAAAAACACAAAAAAACTAATAACCTTTACAACCTTAAAACCCATTAAATGAACCTAACAATTTTACACCCCCTAAAAGACAATAAAGGACCCCAAAAACCATAAAGGTCATAAAAACTAAAAAATCCTAAAGACCTTAAAACCCCTAAAATACCCTAAAGACTTTAAAAACTAAAAATACTATAATGGACCACAAAAATCCTAAAAAATCATAAAATATTTCTGGAGGACCCTAAAATACCCTAAAAGACCCTAAAACATAGAAAATCCCTTAAGTCCTATAAAACTCTAGAAACCCATAAAAGGAACCTAAAAAACCAAAATAATGTCCCTAAAACACCATAAAAGAACCTAAAAACCTAAAATATCCCCAAAATTCTTTAAAACACCTAAAAGAACCTGGAACCCTAAACATATATAAAAACTCTAAAACCCTAAATGAACCTAAATTACCTAATATAAACCATAAAATGCCCAAAAATTCCCATAACCTCACGGAAAACCCCAAACTCCAAAAAAACCATAAAACCCATAAAACCCCTAAAACCCATAAAAACAAAAAAAAAATCCCTAAACCACTAAAAATCCAAAAAACCCCAAAATCCCAAAAAATAACATAATCACCAACCCCCCTAAAAATACTAAAAACCCTAAAATCATAAAATATATAATAATCCTAAAAACCCTAAAATAGTAAAAAATTATAAAATTCCTTAAAAACCCCAAAAAAACCACTAGAACTCTAAAACCACCGAAAACCCTTTAAAGACAATAGAAATCCTAAAACCCTAAAATACCATAATAACCGTAAAATCCCAAAAATCCTAAAAACCCAGAAATGCATAAAAAGCACAAAAAACATAAAAAACCTAAATACCATAAATCTGCTAAAAACCCCAAAACCCCATAAATTAAAAAAAACATAAAAAACATTAAAACCACTATAAATGATAAAATTCCCCTTAAATACCTCTAAACACATTACTCCATAAAATAATGTAAAACCCAAATATCCCTATAAGACCCTAAAACCCATAAAACCCCAAAAAGACACTAAAAACCATTAAACGCCCATCAAAACTCTGAAAACCCTAAAATATCCTAAAAATTGTAAAAAACCAATAAAATCTTCAAAATCCCAAAATACCCCAAAACTCATAAAAAAGAAAAATACCCCAAAAATGGTAAAACACCAAAAAACACAAAAACAACCTAAGTACCCAAAAAACCTTAAAAACCTAAAAATTTGGAAAACCCCATAAGAACCACAAAAAATATTAAATACCATAAAGACCAAAAATATCTCAAAACCCTAAAACACCTAAAAACACTAAAAATACTAAAACCATGGAATCAGTAAAAAAAATAAAATCACTACACATTTAAAAATCCTAAAATCCCTAGAAATTACCAAACCCCTTAAAACCCAAAAAACAAGTACAAACCACAAAAACCATTCAAACCCTTAGAACATCAATACCCATAAAAACTATAAATCCCTTGAAAACCTTTAAAACATTTCTAACCCCTAAAAAATACAAAAAACTAATATCTCTAAGAAACCCAAACAATCCCTTAATTTCCCTAAAAACCCAAAAAACCAAAGAACCATATAAAAACCTAATGAAACCTAAGAAATCATAATAACATAATAAAACTCCTAAAAATAATGAAAGGGATAAAATATGAAAAAAAACCTCTGAAACCCTTAAACATGAAAAAGCATGTTAAATCCTTGAAAACATAAAAAACCTAAAATACCATAAGAGAACATAAAACCATTAAAAGAATAAAACCAATAAAATTTTAAAAAAACCCCCAAAAAAACTTCACAACCCCTATAAACCTTTTGAAACCCTTAAAACATAAAAACCCATTAAAAATCCAGAAAACCCACACCCTAAAGGTCCCATAAAACATTATAAAACAAAAAATGAAAATATACAACCTAAAAATCACTAAATGAACATAAAAACTATTAAAGGTCGTAAAAACTATTATATCCTAAAAACCCTTAAAGGACTATAAACACCAATAAAAACATTAAAAGACCCTAAAAACCATAAAAATCATTCAAACCATAAAACCCTTAAATCCCCAAAAAAAGCTAATACTGTAAAAAACCATAAAGCCTAAATTTTTTATGAAATCCCTAAAACCATAAAAACCTGAAAAATAAATTTTAAAAACATTAAATACCAAAAACCCTAATATCTTTAAAAACACTAAAAATTCCTAAAAACACTAAGAAAACTAAAAACACCGCTAAAAACCCTAGAAAATACCAAAAACCATAAAAATGAAAATATCCTAAAACCCTTAAAAATTCTAAGATCCCAAAAACCTTTTTAAAACCTTAAAAATAGATAACCCATGAAAACCCCATAAAACCCTAAAAAAATCCAAAAATTCTCAAAACCCATAAAACCCCTAAAAACAAAAAAAATTACAAATACAAAAACTGTAAAACCCCTAATCATGAAAAAGATACTACAATAACCATAAAATACGTAAAATCCAATGAAAAAACTAAAAAATAGAATACCCCAAAAATCCAAAAAAACCCCTAAAGACCTAAAAACACTAAATATCATAAAACCTTAAAAGCCAAAGAAACCCAAATGACACTAAAATCATAAAAACCTAAAAATCCCCAAAACAAACAATAAGATCCTTAAACCCCATTAAATCCTTAAAAATAATTAAAACCATAAAAATTTATGAAATCCCATAATAAACCCCAAAAACTATGACCCTCAACCTGAAAGACCCTAAAAGTTACAAAACCCCTAAAAATTCAAAACAACATTTAATAACCCAAAATTACCAGAAATCCCAAAAATGATTTAAATATGAAAAAACCCCTAAAAACTCAATAAAACCACTGAAACACCTAAAAACCATAATAAAAATAAAAACTCCAAAAATCCATTGAAATCTATAAGTACCCTAGAAATTCCTAAAAGATCATAAAATCCATAAAACCATTAAAAACCTTAAAATAATAAAACACTAAAAAACACAAAAATCCATTAAATATATGAAAACCTTACAAAAAATATAAAACCCTCTAAAAATTAGAGGAATCTCTAAAAATCCAAAAACCCCAGAACACTAAAAAATATGAAGTCCTATTAAAACCAAAAACCTTTAAAGTCCTTAAAAACCAAAAAAGAACAAAAACCACAAAACCCTAAAAATCCTTAAAAAACATATCCCCACCAAACCATAAACACCCTCAGACCCCTAAAAACCATAAAACCCCTAAAACCTCTAAGATATCTAATACCCCCTCCCCCAAAAAATAAAAACCTTAAAAAACACAAAGAATCCCTAAACACCCTGAAATCCAAAAAAGCCTTCAAATAAAAAAAACCTAAAAACCCAAAATAAATTCAAAACCCTTAAAAAAAATAAAGAAATAAAGAAAAATTCTCAAAACCATAAAACCAAATAATACCATAAAACTTTTAAAACACATAAATTACCCAAAAAGCACTATAAACCTCTAAACACCCAAAAACCAAAAAGAACCCCAAAACCCCAGAAAAACGTAAAAAATATTTAAAACCATAAAAACTCAAACCCCCCAAACAATCCATAAAACCATAAAAACCATAAAAATCCTAAAAACACAAAAAGAAAATAAAACCCCATAGAAAAAATAAACCCCCTTAAATCATAACACCCCTAAAAAGACTAAACCCATAAATCCTTAAAACTATGAAACTAAAAGAAATATAAAAACAACTAAAACCATAAACATCTCTAAAACCCGTAGAAAAATAAAAAACCATAATAATCCAAAAAACCCTAAATCCCGTAAAAATAGTAAAAATCAATGAAAACTCTAAAAACCAAAAAAACCAAAAAACCTATAAATTCAAAAATATAACTAGAAAAATTTAACCCCTTATAAATAAAAAAATTTCATAAAAACTCTAAAAACCCAATGTGATTGCTTGACACTCTGTCTGTGGCTCTAGGAACCTGCCTCTTGAGAGGGGAAACACCACCCTTAAACTATGAGGATCATGTTCTGGAATTATCAAGGGCTTGGTAATCCTCACAATTCATCATCTCTTTTACATTTTATCATTTCCCAAAGGCTGATGATTATAGGAATTGTTGAACCAATGATTTTGTTTAATAATTGGATCGGTTATAAGTGGGGCAGCCTTGGATACTCCTTTGTTGAAAAAGACTATAATGAGAGTGTCCTGGAAACATTTTGGGTCTTAAAAACATGATGATGTCTAGGCATGGTCATTTGAAGTTGGTCCTCAAGTCATTACCTTGGTGACCATCCTTTACAATGCACCCTTATCTCTTTCCTATGTATATTCTCCATGATCATACATTATGAGAAGGGTCTTGTGGAGGTTGATTGAATAACTGCATCATTCAATGGATCACAACTAGATTTTTATTGGTGACTTTAACACCATGTTGAGGATGAATGAGAAGATTGTTTCCAACTTATCCCGCTCGGATGCTGAGGACTTCTCTCACTTCCTTAATTCTTGTGATCTCACTGATGATCCCATTTCTAGATCCTCCTTCACATGGGTATGATTTATAATTAATAGAATATAGGAAATCAAGCTAGACAGGTGCTTCTACTAGATCAGTGAAAAAAGTTTTCTCTCTAATATCTCTGGACTTACCCTCTACATGTTCAACTCAAACCACAATCCCCTTATTGTTGACCTCTCTAAATTCTCTCCAAGGTCATCTCCCATGAATTTTAAATTCAACAATGCATGGATCATGATTCTGGGTGGAAGGGAAATCATTATCGATGGTTGGAATGACCCTTTTCAGGATAGTCAGTATTTCATTATTTTCTCCAAACAAAAGAAAATTAAAAATCTTATTAAGAAGTGGAGAAGGACATCGTTTTAAAACATCGATGAGGACATTAAGGTTGCTGAGCTTCTACTTTCCTCCCTCCAAAATTCCAATCAGCATCTACCCATGCCCTCTTAGGAGGAGTTGCAGGCTCATGAAAAACTGGATGAACTTCTTACTCTAAAGGAGAAACTGGCCAAGAAACAGTTCAACATCAAGTGGGTACTGAATGGGGACCATAATTCCATGTTTCTTCACTATTTTCATAAGGAAAATAAATCCAAGAGATGCATGATTTTTGTCTGCATTCATGGTTCTATCTTCACCTATGAGGCTGATTCTCCACTATTGTGGTCAGTTACTTCTTGAGACTATACTCTAATAATGGTGGGGATTAATCCCTAACATTTATGGAATCCATTTTAAATTATGTTAATTACCAGAAGAATAAGGACAAAATGAGTTCTCCCTTTGAAGAGGAAGTTATATCTGGTTTGATTTATCCTAATATAGAATGTCCAGTGCGACTTGATGGATTTGGAAACAAGTTATTTATGTTCAACTCATACTTTATGCATGTGGAAATTATAAATGTTTTTAGGGATGTTTTTTTCTCCTGTTCTTTCCCACATGGAACTAATTCTAGTTTCAATTCCCTGGTTTCAATGAGGGAAAATTCTCTTGACATTGGTGACTTTTGGTTAATTTTCATTGGTAATATTATCCCTAAGATTATCAAAAATAATTGGTCATGAGGATGGGGAGTAATATGGGGTAGATTATTACCACAAATAAATTTGGTTTTCATCCAAGGTGGAACATATAGAACTGGTTATTTATAGCCTCAGAGGGTATCAATATAATGAGGAAACATTCCAAGCATAGAAACATTGCATAAAATCTGGATATCTCTAAGGCCTTTGATACTATCATGTGGAGCTTTATCTTCCCTTTTCTTTCTAAACATGGTTTCTCAGACAGATTTATCATTATGGTAGCATCCATCTTGAATAGTGATAGAGATTTGTTGTTCATTAACGGTTCTCCTAAGGGGTTTTCCCCTAGCTCTCGTGGAGTTAGGTAGGGGAATCCAATCTCTGGTATTCTCTTTGAAATTTTTGAAGACTATTTGAGAAGATTCCTAATTGCTCTCATGCAAGCCGGTCTCTTCAAACCAATCATGGCAGGGGGAGACTTCTGTGTGCTATCCCATCTATTCTATGTAGATGATATCCTCCAATTTGTACAGGCTGACAAAAAGTACCCTTCCTCAAATAGAATGTTCTTCCGTCCTTATGAATGTTTGGATGGGCAATCAATTAGTTGAAATAATTCATCTATTGTCCTTAAGGAGGGGGTCTCCACCTATAGAAAGCTACATATTTCCCTTTTCCAATGGTGTTATAAGGGTATCACATCCCTTTTTCAATCAAGGTGTTCCCCTTTTATGTGGGTGGGTGAAGAGTAGTTACCTTTAGAACACGACAAGAAGAATCATTAACAACTATCTAAATAGAATGGGATGTATTTTTTGAAAGCTGGGAGAGTTTGTCTTGTCAATTCATTTATTGCCTCTATGTTCACATATGACTTCTCCATTTATAGATGTCTGGTCAATCTCATTAAAAAACATTATTCAAATTTTAACAACTTTTCTTGGATGGGCTGCACCGGAGAAAGAAAACTAGTTTATGTATCGTTAAGGATTTCACAATGCCTATTATTCTGGGAGGGATTGGGATAAAAGAAATAAGGAAATTCAATGATTCCCTCCTTTCCAAGTTAACTTGGGGTTTGTTAGACTTTAGAAATGATAGACCGGGCTTCTGTTGGGAGAGGTTCCACTGAAACTTTGGGACACGTTTACTGGTTATTTTTTATCCTCTGTTTGGCCATCAATCTGGGGATTTTATAAGGGAATTATGAATCATTTGAAATGAATCATTTCAAGGAATTCAGACTTGAATTTTTTTTCCACTGCTAGGATTGATAGGAATTTTTGGGTTAGTGTGGGGCCTCTCATTGATTCAAGAAAAATGTCATTTTATGGTCTCATTAATTGATTGGACGTGATTTAAGTTCTCCTTCTAGCTGACACTTACATGCAGATTCAAGATTACATATTTTTTGAAAGGTATTCCTTAATATGGAATACTAATATTGTTGGGAAACATAATGTGAAAGATTTTTATCAGTCTAAATGTACTCATGGGCCATCTCCTCCTGCCTGGATTTCATGCATTAAGAGGCCCTTTATCCCTCTGGCTAACAATCTTCTAATCTGAAAGCACTGGAAAAGTAGGCTGCCACATCAAGGGAAACTACAATGCGATGGACATAGCCTATCCTCGGTCTGCTTCTTCTTTCTTATTATTGAGGAATCCATAAAACATACATTTCTTCAATGCAGTTTTTCAGCTACGCTTTGGGACATTTTGCAGAAGCTGTTCGGGTTCCCTTCCTACTTGAGCAGGCCGTTGGTTGAGCTACGGAACAGCCTGGTTAATTGGCCTTACAGTGTGTAGGTGTCCAACCACTTGCTCGTTTCCATTTCAACTATTACTTCTTATATCTAGGCTGCCAAAAATTTGATAGATTTTAACAAAAAGTGACTCGCCATCCATGGTGGTGTCGTTACCCTACATATGGAAGTTCATGCGGCATCGCACATTCAGAGTGTCCAATGGAAAATGATGTTAATGATCTTATTCTCTTACAGATCCTTGGAGTTTTTGGAGGATAAAAAAACTGAAAGTTCTCATTTTCATCCACTAGATTCCCTCAATCTCCTCTTGGGTCAAGGTTAATGTGAATGGTGTGAGATTGGGAGCATCGGGCCACTCTGGGTGTGGTGGGGTCTTCCGTACCCACCGAGGTTTCACCAAAGGATGGTTGCAACACATTATTGGAAATTGGTGCACCCTTAATGCTGAATTTTGGTCCATGATAAAGGTTATTGAGTTTGTTGTTGAATTTGGATGGAGTCCTCTCTAGCTTGAAACAAACTCGATGCTTGCTGTGGAGGTCCTTAAAAACAAATCTTGGATTTTCCCTTGGAGGATTCTTCCCTAATCGATGAAATGCCTTACCCTTTTTCTTAGGCTTAATCTCCAGGTCACACATTCCTATTGAGAGGTGAAATCGGTAGCATATACCCTTTCTAAGTAGGCAATTGTGGAAAGGGGCTTGATGTGGTCTTTTGTATCCCCATCCTTCTTCCTACAATTTGTGGAGTCTGATATGAGGGGTGAGTTTCGAAACCGAGTTTTTAATCCCTCCTTATAACATCATGTACGTTCTTTCTATTTTTAATAAATTTTGGTCGACCCTCTTCACCTAGCCTCAAGATTTCTTTACTTTAATGTAATTAAAACCCCAAAAAACCAGAATCCCAAAAATTCCCAAAAACCAAGAAACCCTAAAACACTTGAAAACCATAAAAGAACCCTAGAAACCCTATAGATAAGTAAAAACCACTAAAATCCCCAAAAGATGTAAAATCCCAAAAACCATAAAAAACTAAACCCCTAAAAACTCTAAAAAATATTAAAATCCCTTAAAAAACTAAAAACAATATCAAAAACTAAAAATCTAAAAATTATAAACCCCTAAAACCCTAAAACCCCACAAAAACATAAAAATAACCTGAAAACCTCTAAAAACCTCAAAACCCAAAAAATTACCTAAAAACCAAAAAATATTTAATATCCTAAAAAACACCAAAGAGGCCCTAAAACCCCAAAAACCCCCAACAAATCTTGAAAACCCATTAATACCCAAAAAACCCAAAAACAATAATAAACCAAAAAACCCCTAAAAATCTATGAAAACCATATAAATCCCTTAAAACCCGTAGTACACAAAAACTACCTAGATACCCATAAAATGTCTCTAAAATGCCAAAATACCCTAAAAATGATTATAAATCACTAAAATCATAATAAATTATTAAAATACTAATCACCTAAAAGCCATAAAAACTTAAAAACCCATCAAAACATGAAAAATACATAAAAAATCCAACAAACTAAAACACCCCTAAAAAAATTTAAAAAAACTAAAACCCACATAAACAACTAAAATACCAATAAAAACACTTATAAAACAGAAAACACTAATGCACCATAGAAACATTAAAATCCAAAAAAATAAATTTAAGACACTAAAAACACCAATAACACTAAAACCATGAATACCCCATAAAAATAATACAACCTTAAAAACATTTATAAACCCTAAAAACCCTAAAAATCATATACATCCTTTAAACTCTCTAAAAAACATTGAATCTCCAAAAAACCAAAAAACCCTAAAAATTTAATAAACCCCAAACCCCTAAAACACAAAATATCATAAAGTCCCTAAATATCCTATGACACTAAAAATCCCCAAAATAACCCTATAAAAACTGTAGAAGACCCTAAAATCTATTAAATAAAATAATATACTAAAATGAATAAAAACAGTAAATGATTAAAAACATAAAATCCCTAAGCACTTCAAAAATAGTAGAACCCATTAAAACCCTAAAACCCCCAAAACACTAAAAACACTTAAATACATTAAAACCCATAAAATAATTCTAAAAATCCCTATACACCCTTAAATAACTCCAAAACACTTAAAAACCTAATGTCTATGAAAACCCAAAATTCTTAAAACCCTAAAACACTAAATCCTCTAAAACCACTAAAACCCCCTAAAATCCATGAATAAAAGTCTGAAAACCTTAAAACCCCTAACACCCCACCCCCAACCCCTAAAATGCCCCACCCAAATCCCCCTAAAATCACTAAAATCTCAAAAATACTTAAAAACCTAAGAACCATTAAACCCCTAAGACCCTAAAATCACTAAAAACCATAACCCCCAAAGTCATAACATATTCTAAAATCCCTAAAAATCTTTAAATACACTAAAAACCCTAAAAATACATAAAAATACTAAAAACCATAATACCTAGAAACTCTAAAAACAAAAAAAACACAAAAATAACCTAAATACCTAAAGATCCTAAAATAACCTAAAAATCATTTAAACACTAAAAACACAAAAAAATGTAATAAACCATAAAATAATAAAAACCCTAAAACACCAAAAACTATTAAAACCTTAAAATCCCTAAAAGAAACTGAAAAACATAAAAATAATAAAGCCCCTAAAACCCTAAAACCCCCAAAATCATTAAAAACCCAAAAACCCCAAAATCCCAAAAACCCCAAAAACACCTGAAACACTTTAAAATACATAAAAAACTAAAAATAATTAAAACCCGAAAAATATAAAAACATATAAACACCAAAAACCATAAAACTATAATAACTCAAAAAGACCCCATTAGTAATAAAACACCCTAAAAATAATATCACCCGGATAATTTCCTAAAAATCCTCACCCCCCCCCCAAGACCCCAAAAACTCTAAAGAACCCTTAATGACCCTAAAACCCATAAAACCCTAAAGGAGACAAAAACCCGCTAAAAGACACTAAACCCTGAAAACCAAAAAAACCCAAAAAGGTTATAAAAAACCATGAAAGACTAAAAACACTAAAATAACTCTAACTGAACCTAAAACAAAAAAAAATCAAAGAGAAACTTAAAAAAGGACCCCAAAAAACTATAAAATCACTAAAGGTATCTAAAACCCCCAAAATGTTTTCCCTAAAACCCTGAAACCCTATGAGGACATAAAAAATTATAATAGTAGCTAAAGAGGCTAAAAGTACATAGGAGAAACTAAAAACACTAAAATAATTATAAAACCCTAAAAACCCGTAAAAGACACTAGAACCCTAAAAAATAAAAAAAAAATAAAACCCCTAGAAACCATAAAATACCCTAAAATCCTATATGACCATTAAAATTCCTAGAGAAAATCTGAAAATTCCATAAATCCACAAAAACCGGTAAAACCCTAATTAATACCTAAAAACATAAAATTTCCTAAAACACTAAAAGCATTGAAATACATTACAGAAGTAAAAAACCAGAAAACACAAAATAGTTCTAAAATACCCTAAAACCCCAAAAAGAATCTCTAAAAAACCAAAAAACCTTAAAAACTAAACACCATTAAAATCCCTAAAAACCCTAACATACCATAAAATCCCCAAACCCCTAAAAATAATAGACACCACTAAAACATGATAAAATCCATTTAAACCCATAAAAACACTAAACCTCTTAAAATCAAAAAAAACATATAAAAATAAAAAACAATCCAAGAAACCATAAAAACTCAAATCCCACTAAAATCACATAAAACCCTAACACCCTAAGAACCCAAAAAACCATAAAAACTCTAAAATCATGATACCCCATAAAAACCATAAAATACCATTAAAAACTTAAATCCAAAAAATCATAAAGGCCCCTAAAAACCCTAAAAAACAAAAAAAACTAAAAACCTATAAAACCATAAAAATATTAAACACACAAAAAACAACTAAAACCCCTAAAAACATAAAAACTCTAAAAGGACCAAAAAAACATCAAAAATTCCTAAAAGACCCTATAATAACTTTTATAACCCCTAAAACACATAATAACCCTTAAATACACTAAAAATACTAAAACCCATAAAACCTAAGAAACTCTTAAAAACACTAAAAACCCTTAAAACCCTAAAAACCCTAGAACCCCTGAAAACTCTAAAAACAATTAAAATGATAGAACCCCTATGATAACCCTATAAACCCTAAGAAATTGAAAACAATATATCAAATAAACTTAGAAAAACATTAAAATCCCTAAAAACGTGAAAACCCTGAAGCCCAAAAACCCACAAATACACTAAAACCCTAAAAAACTCAAAAACCCCAAACAAACAATAAAAATCATAAAAACCATAAAAATCATAAAAACCATAAACACCCAATAAATTTTAAAATAAACCTTAATCCCTTAAAATGGGTAAAACCACTCTGAAACCTAAAAATAACCTAAAAATACCAAAATCCTAGAAAACATGAAAAAACCCCTAAAACCCCTAAAAATGGTAAAATCTCAAAAAGACCCTAAAAATTTTCAAAAATAGAAAAAACCCCTATAACCCCATTAAATCACTAAAAACGCTAATTTTTTAATAACCATAATAACACTAAAACCCTTAAAAATACTGTAAACCCCCTAAATTACCCTAACAAAACCAAAAAGCCCTTAAACCCCTAAACACCCTAAAACCACTAAGAACACTTAAAACCCCCTAAAATCCAAAAAACCCATAAAACTCTTAAAACCATTATAAATTGTAAAAAATCATAAAAACCTATAAGAAACCCTAAAACCCCTAAAAACATTAAAAACCCTAAAAACCCTAAATCCCCTAGAACCTCTAAAAATAGCTAAAACGCCTACAACAACCTCCTTAAAACCCCTATTACCCAAACAAAATGAACCAAAATGGCGTAAATACCATAAAAACCATATAGCACCCAAAAGAATCATTAAAACCCACAAAACCCCAAAAAAACCCAAACCCCCTAACAGTTCCTAAAACCCAAAAAAACACTACAGACTATAAAAATACTAAAAACCCAAAAGACACTAAAAACCTACAAAATACAAAAGACCCATAAAAACCCTTATACAGCCTAAAAACCTGAAAACCCCATAAAATCTAGAAAACCATAAAAAGCATAAAAACCCCTAAAATCTAAAAAAATACTATATTAATAATAAACACAAAAATACCTTAAAATAATAAAACCTTTGGACACCCCAAATAACCTAAAAACCATTAGAAAACTTAAAAACCCAAAAAATTAAAAAATAATCTAAATAACATGAGAAAATGGTAAAAAACTCTATAACCAATTAAAAACACCTAAAACCATCAAAAAATAGTTAAGAAATATAAAAAAACCAGAAAGATCCTAGAATCCCTAAAAACCATAAAAGACCATGAAACCAATGAAATAACCACAAAAACCCTTATACACCCAAAAAACAAAAAAAACCACTAAAAATACTAAAATCCCTAAAAACCATAAACCACTCTAAAAACCCAAAAAACCCTAAAAAATAATAAAAATCATAAAAATTCAAAAAAACATAAAACCATTAAATCCTAAAAACCCCTAAAACTAAAAAAACCACCAAAAATCGGAATAACATAAAAATATGAAAAATGAAATATCCCTAAAAATCACTAAAAACCCTAAATATCCAATAAATATACAAACTTATATATATCTAAAACCATAAAACTCTGAAAACCGTTAAAACCCTTTAAAAGAAAACCAAAAACAAATAAAAAACCAAACAAAACCCAAACTCTAGAAAACAAATAACACCCCAAGAAAATTTAAAACCCAAAAAACCCCCCCAAATACCCAAAAACCATTAAATCACTAGAAATCCTAAAAAACCTAATAAATGCCTAAAAACCAAATAACCCTAAATACCATAAACCCCATACCCAACTCTCTAAACCCTAAACCCAACAACCTAAGACTGACACCATAAATATTAGAACATTAACCCATTACCATAAACCCTATATCCTACACACTAAGTCCTAAAATCTACATGTTGCACCCTAAACACTAAGCCATGCAACCTAAACTAATAACCGTACACCCTAAAACCTATCCCCTGTACCATAAACACTATATGATCAACTATAAACCCTAAACCCTAAACCCTAAACCCTAAACCCTAAATCCTAATCCCTAAACCCTAAACCCTTATCCCAATACCCAACACCCTTCACAAACACCCAAAACCCTATACTCTACAGCCTCTATCATATACTCTATACCCTAAACCCTACACTATGTACCCTAAAATATAACCCCTAAACCCTAAACACTACACCCTAAACCTTATACCCGAAAACGTTAAACCTAATCCCTACACCCAATACCATATAAAATACACCCTAAATCATAAACCCTACAATCTAAACCCAATAAACTATACCCTAAACCCTAAACCCTTTTCACAAAAGCACATAATCAACACCATAAACTATATACCTGACACCTATATAAAATACCCTACACCCTAAATATTTTACCCTATACTCTAAACCCTACACAAAACATCCTAAACACTATAAACTACATCCTCAAACCTAAAACTAACACCTTAATCCACGTACCCTACACCCAAAATAGAAAATCGTACACCCAAAACCATATACCAAACACTCTAAACCATATACCGTAGACCCTAAACACTATATACTACACCCTAAACCCTAAAAGAAAAACCCAAAACCCAAAACCGTAAACCCTACACCGTAAACACTAAAACCCAAACCCAAAACCCTACACCCTAAACCCAATATCGTACAACCTAAACCCTTATCACTACACCATAAACCCTAAACTCTAATCCATAATCCAAAAACCCAATATCCTACATCTTAAATGCTAAACCCTAAACGCTAAACCTTATACCCTACACCCTAAACCATAAACCCACACCTTAAACCCTAAACCCTACACCATAAACCGTAAATGCTACACCCTAAACACTAAACCATATACCATGCACCCTAAACACTAAATGCTAAAATCTAAACCCAAACCCATACAATTTACACCCTAATCACTAAACTCTACAGCCTAATCCTTAAAGTATACACGCTACACCTAAAACCCTAAATTGTAACCCTACTCCTTATACCCAACACTCTAAAACCTATAACATCCATCGTAAATACAAAATCTTACATCCTAAACCCTAAACCCTAAAACCTATATCCTAAAACATACACCCTAAAACCTAAACCGAACACCCTTATCCTTACACACTGCGCCTTAAAGGCTATACCCAAAACCGTAAACTCTAAAACCTATAAATTAAACCCTATGCATGACACCCTTAACCTTATTCACAAACCCCTAAAACTCATACCATACACCCACTACCAAAAACCTAAACCCTAATTCATAAAACCTACACCCTAAACCCTATACCCAAAACCCTATATTCATTACATTATACCCTAGACCCTATACCCAATTTTCTAAAATCCCAAAAAACCCTAGAAAACCTATAAACCCAAAAAATAGGAAAAAAGCTAAAAAATAAAAACGAATATATAAAACCTTTAATGTTATATTATCCCTAAATAGATTAAAAACCTTAAATACCTTTAAATCCATAAATTCCCCTAAATCCCCCTAAAACCCATAAAAACAAAAAAAACCTAAAATAGCCCTAAAACTGCTAAAAACCATAATAACCCTAAAACCCAAAAAACCCTAAGAAATTTTTAAAATCCATAAAAACTATGATAAAAACCTAAAACCCCTTAAAACCCAAAAATAACCCAAAAGAACCTAAAAATCCTAACCCCCCCCCCAAAAAAAATCTCCTGAAATCCCTAAATATATGTAAAATCCCACACAGGACCTAAAAACCAAAAAAAAACCCTACAAAACAATAAATATACCCTAAAAACGCTAAAAAACCCATAAACCCTAAATGAACACTAAAATCCCATAAAGAACCCTAAAATATGTAAAAACCCTGAAAACCCTAAAAACCCCTAAAAAATCCAAAACCCTAAAACCATAAAACACCAAAACCATTAAAAGGTACTATAAAACTTAAAAATCCTAAATCCCTAAAATAGGGAAAACCCCAAAAAGCAACTAAAAACCCTAAAATACCTATAAGACTCTTAAACTCTAAAAAATATAAAAAATATTCAAAAAATATAAACAAACCAACATATCCTACCATCATTATGAATGTGTGGCAGGGAAATCCAATAGTTGGAGAAAATCCTCCTTAATTTTTGGGGAGTGGATTTAGTCCTCTTTGATGTTATGCAATGACCTTTCCCCTACAGATAAAAGGGGATCACTCTCTTTTGATTATCTAGGCATCCTGATTTTTTACGGATGGGTCATGAGTAGTTATCTTGAGAACCGATCAAGAAGAATCATCCTACTTCTTGTTAAATGGAAACATAATTGTTTTTCAAAATATGGTAGTGTTTGTATTATTAGTTCAATTATTATATCTATGTTCACATATGCCTTCTCAATCTACAGATGGGCAGTTAACCTCATAAAAACCCTACAGGTGAAGATTGGTAACATTGCATGGATGGGCTGTATAGTGAACAAAAATTGGTCTATGTGGCTTGGAGTGACTTCACTAAGCCAACTAAGCTGGGTGGGCATGGAATCAAATGCTTCAAGATATTTAATGATTCCCTTCTTTACAAATTCTTATGGGACTACTTTATTATAACCATGATAGCCTAATCTTTTTTTGGGAAACTATTCCATAGACACTTTGTGATGGGTTTTCTAGATATTTTCCATCCTCAGTTTGGCCAACTGTCTGAGGCTCTTATAAGGGGATTATGGAGAACTCGAAATGGATTGTTTCGAAGAACTCAGATATGAATGTTTGGTCTACCACTTGTCTTGATAGGCCCCTATTGGATACTGTGGTGAATCCCATGGATTCAGGGGACATGTCTATTTCTTGCTTCACTCGTTGACTGGGGAAGTTTTAGGCCATCCTTCCAGTAGACATTATTTTTTTAAAGAGATGCCTTAATTTGGAATCCTAATCTCGTTGGGTAGCTCAATGTGAAATATTTTTATCGGTTGAATTGTCCATATGGTCCAACGCATCCAGCCTGGCTTTCATGCATTAGAAGATCATTTATTCTTCTGGATGACCATCTGTTGCTCTGGAAGCTTGGAAAAAACTGGCTTCCAATTCACAGGAAACTGCAAAGGGCTGGACATAGCCCAGCCTTAGTCTGCTCCCTCTGCTTTGGAGCCAAGGAATCCATTCATCACACTTCTCTTTAATTCATGTTAGCAGCGACACACTGATATTACATGTTGATGTTGTTCAGGTTTCCCTTCTTCTTTAACAAGCTGTTTTTGAGCAGTTGGATAGTTTGGTTAATTGGTATTGCAACGGGCCGGTGTCCAACTTCATTCATGTTTCCATTGTTTCCATTACCTCCTCCACCTAGGGCTACCCAGAATGTGATGTTATTCAAAAAAAAAACATCTCTCTTTCCATGGTGGTGTTGTTATTCTTCATACATTGATTCATGTTGCGTCTCATATCCAGTCTGAATTAATGGAAAATTATGTGAATCTTTTTGGGTAGCTTGGTGTTGTAGGAAAGTCAAAGAAACTAAGAGTTCTTGTGTTCATCTTCTAGATCCCCTCGATTTGTTCCTAGATTAAGGTCAACATGGATGGTGTGGAACTAGGAACACTGGGCCCCTCATGGTGTGGTAGGGTTTTCTGTACCCACTGTGGCTTCATTAAAGAATTATTTTGTCATTTTATTGGGAATGTGTTTTCCCTTGAAGCTGAAATTTGGGCCATGATAAAGGTGATTAAATTTTTTGTTCAGTTTGGATGGAGTCCACTCTAGCTTGAATCAGACTCTATGCTTACATTGGATGTCCTTAAAACAAAATCAGGGTGAGTCCCTTGGATAATTCATCCTCAATGGATGGAATTTGTCACGTCTTTTCAAGGTATGAACCTTCATGTCACACATGCCTATGAGAAGGTGTACTTGGTTTCAGATGCACCCTCCAAGCAGGAAATTGTGGAGAGGAGCTTGATATGGTCGCATGTTTCTATGTAATGCTATCTATGGTTTGTGGAGTCTGATATGAAGGGTGAGTCTTACACAGGAGTTTGCAATCCCCCTAGTAACGTTTCTTTATTTCTTATTTTTTAATAAATTTTGGGGGACCAGTTTCACCTGGTCTTGAGCCTTCTTTTCCAAAAAATATAATAAAAAAACTTAAAATCCTCTAAAAGTTAAATAATTATTAAAACCATAAAAAGGACCTAAAACCCACGAAAAATTCTAAAAAATCACTAAAAGTCCCTAAAACCATGAAGAAAATAAATGAAAATTTTATTCGTAAAACAACTAAAAATTCTAAAACCACAAAGACCATATAGGACCTCTAAAGACTCTAAAATAACCCAAAAAAACCTAAAAACCTTTAAACACCCAAAAAACCAAAAAAATCAATAAAACCTTAAAATAATAAAATCCTAAAAACAAAAAAAAACACTTAAATGGTTTTTTAAAACCCCCAAATGCTGTAAAAAACATAAAAACAATAAAAACCCCTTAAAACTCTTAAAAACACTAAAAGACCCAAAAAACCCCCTAAACCCCTAATATATCTAAAAACCCAGAATATATTAAAAAAATAAAATAAATAATAAAAAACACTAAAGCTTTAAAAAAACCAAATAACCATTAAAAAAACATAAAAACACTTTAAACCCCTAAAATTCCCATGGAACCATTTAAGCTCCAAACCCCCTAAAAACTGGAAACCCTAAAAATCACATAAAAGAATAAAACCTATTAAAACATAAAAAACCATAAAACCCTATAAGTTAAAACAACTCTAAAAGCCAATAAAACCCCAAAAAATGCTGAAAAAATAAAAATCATAAACCCATAAAAATCTAGAAAACACTAAACACTGGAAAACCACAAAAAACCATAAAAAACACTAACCAATATATCTGACACCTTAAATACAAAACACTACACCCTAAAAACCTTCAATATAAACCCTAATCCAAAAACCTTTCACCTGAAACCCTAAACTATAAAACCTAAACACTATACCATAAACCCTAAACCCTACACCCAAAAGCCTACACCCTACACCTTAAACCCTATACCATGCACGCTAAATCTACACCCTAAACCTACACCCTAAACCCTAAATCCTAAATCCTACACCATAAACCCTATACTATGCTCCATAAAACGTGAACCCTACACCCTAAACCCTACACCTTAAACACTAATCATTACACCTTAAACCGTAAAACCTACACCCTAAACCCAACAAGACATAAAAAACACTAGGCAACTCTAAAAGAACATTTTTGTTTCTAAAAATTCAATATAGAATAATAAGATGATTCCATTAGTTTTGAAATGTTATGAAATAAATCCAATGATGAAATGTAAGGAAAACATTTTAAAGGGGTGAGGCCATTAAGAACATATCGATCCCATGAAGCATAATCGCTTCTCTGGCTTCCACATTTCATGGCGATCTGCGGCTTTACAATTAAATTAAAAAAGAAGTAGTTTGAGGGATAAAGATGCTGGATCCAACCCCCCAAAAAAATTGTAGACATTTTTAGGAATGAGGTAGTGATATCTTCCCTAGTAAACAATGACCCCCTCTAGAGAATTATTCCCCCGCTAATGAAGTCATTTATGGGATAGTCATCCTTTATAGGCTTTTTCAAATAGAGGTTCATGGACCACAACTAATGACTAGCCAAACTGGTATTTGGTCCCTCTACACTTCAATAAATAGACCTCGAGGGGGATCTAAAAATAGTATGTAGAAAGGGATCCACACTTAAATGTATGAAATTAAGAAAGGTGAAGGCAACGTGGGAACAAGAGTCCTTTGACGATTCTTTATAGAAAAAACTCACCATGAATAATTTAAGAGAAATAATAATTCATATGGTCATCCATGAAACCGAAACCCTTTGCAGACATAATTCCTACAAGGTACAATCATATGTACCCTTTTTTTCATAGGCATTTCCCCTTGAAAAACCTTGTGCGGGTGGAACCCTCCGCATTGCAAATTGGTATGCAGGTATAACTCATCCCCATGTAGCATTATGAAAAATAGGCTGAACCTACAGCCACAAAGAGAAATTATACATGGGAAAAACCAAGGTCTATGTAGCACAATACTATATGGATGGTCCCCCTACCCACATAGCTTCACGCTACATATAAAGAACCATATTCCCTATAAGAACATGCTACAAAAAATGAGGTATCTTAGGGAATTCTACACTCCATGACCAACCACATTATTTTGTATATCATTAGTCCTAATATCGGCCCCTCCATAAAATATTCTAATGGAATTTGGATAAGGACTCTTCCAAATCCACCCAACATGTGTGATATGATCATTGGGCACATCAACATATAATTTCGAGTTTACACACCTGTGGTAAAAATAATCACATGGGTAATCTCCATAAAATGGTGGAACCAAAGAGTATCCTCGAGTTTACATTCTTCTGGTAACATGAGTTATGACCTATATATTCTCATATGAACCTCCCCATTATTTTAATTGAGAGAATCCAATGGAATTTCCCATTGATGAGGTCCAATATTGAACATTCATCTCTTTCTTAGAATCAATTTTGGGGAAATATTCTTGAGGTAAGCCCCTATATTTTCTTACAGGATTTGGCACATTTTCCCCTATTCACCTCCACTTAGGACGTGTCCTGAGAGGTCAAAAAATGTGAATATACTAGATATCAAAATAAGAGAGAGAAAAAGCACACTCAAATCCCCTTTCCTTATCTCTTTAGTGTTCCAGCACAATCCATTAGTGGATAGGGTGAGATCTTGTGACCATTAGATATAATACTACCTATTGTTTCTCTCACTAAGCATGACTCACATGGGCTTAGATGTTAGTTTTTATAATGAAGTAGTATCAAATGGGAATCTCCTTTTCATAATCCCTAATCACATTCCGTCAAATGGGAAAATCCCATGAGTAAACCATAATCTCATTCCCTCAAATGGTATGATCCCATGCATAATCCCTAATAACATTCTCTCAAATGGGAAACTCCCATTAGTAAGACCCACTTATGCCCCCCCTAATGGGATTCCACTATGGTGTAAGTCCTAGTCATACCGAACTATGTGGTATTTTATTCTTAACTAATTGGGATATGTAGGAAGCCTCCTTGAGTTCCAAACCCAGCACCCAAATCACCATAATGTCATGCATGCCACATTCTAGATAGGGTCTTATCCACCTTAGAGACTACATATCTTCTAGGAACTTTAGGACACCTCAGTATATATCTCACATCATCCATGACTAGGCACCCTTCTCCAAGAAATCAACACCGAACGATGTTAATCTACATGGTTGGGTCCTTGTCACATGACCTTAAATTGTGATGTGTCCAATTAAGTGGCACCAAACAATGTGGATTTTGATTCCTCCCATGAGGGTATGTAGGAATCCCATATTATGGGTATGATCCTAAAATAAAAACAACACTCGTCTCCCTGAATGATAGAAAACACCAGAGATCCCCATCACATAGCTTAAAACCATAATCGTCCCTGTAAAAGAGCACAAGGATCCTCAATTTGTCTGAAAAAGGGTAGCATTAAATTAATGGAGAACCTCAAATACATACAGATGATTATTAACCAATGTGTGTTTAAAATAAATCTTTACATAAGGATAATCTATGGATACATACTTGGGAATGAACCAATGACTTGTGGACATATCATAAATATATGATAGAGTCTTGGAATAGGAAATAGTTCCACCCAAAAGGGCATTATGAGCCCAACTTCCCATCCTCTCGATCAATGTGATTTCATACGTGTCATTGGCCATGTAACCCAATAAGAACATACCTCTGGATTATTGTTCTATGAATCATATATATGGGAGAAATTGGGTGTTTTAAGCTCCACAAACAAAACCCTTTGGATACTATTAGAGGAGCTTGCAACCAACATCACTGATTGTGTACCATTCAACCCACTTGCAATCAAACATTCGATCTATAAACACGCCTTTATAGGAAAATAATTGTAAATCTATGGTGAATTAATTAATTATGTAACCTCCATCACAAGAAAAAAATGACACACTACCATCCATCATCAATCCCTTTCATTCCATTTCAAAATCATCAGTTTAGTGGAAACAAAATTGGTGAACCCAAAGTGAGTCCTCAACCAAGGTGGTGGTGTTACCTCTATTTATGCCCCTTTCACATCCAAAATGGAAGAGGTAAAAGAAATAACATTAATCACACATGTGGTAATGAGATGATAATTTTATTAGGGTTTTCTTTCCATACTTTTCACATACATTTTTTGCACGCTTCAAGGATTCCTTCAATCCAACAACATCTCAGAAGTTTTCATAGGAATGCGTATCAACCACCACAACAGCCGATTCCTCCATGAGGAAGAGGACTCCATCTCCCACCTTGAATCTTTATTATGGGTCTCAAATTCACTGGTTAATGATTACCTCCATAAGGGTTCTCTCCCTACACTTGAGTAATCAAAGTAGGACCTCCAAGCCATGAATCCATGTCATCCATCCACCCAACGATAGTTGGAAGTCCATAACTAGGTATCTCTACTAGACGTCTCCAACTATTTCTAGAGCCTATCCCCAGAATGCAATAATGAGTGCATCCCTTACCTTAGGGAGGCTGATAAAGTCATCACCAATGATTTCAACATATAGTATTGGGGTCCCACCAAAGGGGCCCTGCTAGAAATGATCGATGTTAGTTCCATTCAACCCAGTATCCTAACCCTGAAGAAGATATCACCCTAATGGACCCTACTAAATGAAAATAGACCTAAATTCATAGGTTAGAACACTAAGGGAGATGATTGGACAATCATGAAAATGTCATCACCCTCATTCCTATCGAAGAAACCCACTATTAAAATTTGGTAACACACTATGGAAAGACGTATATTCCTTTTCCCTATGATAAATCCTGACAAATAAATAGGATGGGAAAGGTTGAGAAAGTAAAAATACCATCTAATTCTATCCAAACCTATCATATAAGTGGGTGGAAAATTATAGGTAGATGAAAATCTATTCCAATACACATGAAGCCCGACAACCAAATAGTCCAAAAACTAGCTATGAGAAGATGAAAATTTATGTTGGTACATACCAAAACTATCATCCAAATTGGGAAGAAAACTACAGGTAGGTGCATATCCCCACCAAAAATTATGAATGTAATCTATCATATATGATGGAAATCAAATACAGGAAGAGTAAAAATATTATATAATCATATAAATCCCATCAAAAAAATACAATGGCAATCAATGATTAGATTCCAATTATTTCTCATTGATATGAAGACCTTTATAAAAATACAATGGATACTAAATAAAGTAGTTGTAATAACCAAGATATAAACTAGGGGAATACTCATTCCTATACCCTCATATAAGAGAATTTTAAGTATCTACTAGTAGACAATGGAGGACCAGAGCAGACATATACCATTGCGTCAACATCATAATGAAAATATGTTCCTATTACAACCAAAGAAGAATTTCATCACATTTTGGAAATGATGCAAGATCAGACTTCAATTCCTCATCATATCTGCAAACTTGTAAAGATGTAATCACTTCTATAAAAATAGAATGGAATCGATCCCGTAATAATACCTCCTTAAGTGGGGTGACCCATCCAAAAAATAGGTTGGTCACTCTAGAGATTACATTCGTCCCTACTCTCATCTAGGAGGGTTTTTTTTGGAAATATTCTATGATATATGAAAAATAGGATCAGGATCAAATACATGTTCCAACTAGGGGTCACCAGTCAACCATGGTGGATTCTCTAGAGAAGGAATATATCCCTACCATAACATGAGATTATTTTTAGAATATATCATCAGCATCTTAGGATTAACTTGAATAGAAACATGTATGTGAAGGCTATCACCTATAGAAAGTGGCTCCAGTATCCTACAAGAGATAACATAGAAAAAAGTGTACCAAAGACAATCAGGAAATGAAAAGAAAACTCATGCCCCTAATATGGTGGAATCTTTCATTATTGATACCATCAAATACATATCTCTGGTGGTTCAAGATCCTACCAATCAGCTGAAAAATTACATAAGTGGAATTAGTTGTTGTGAAGGTCCTCCACACAACATTGTTACTAGAAACTCGAAAGGACTTCTCTAGAGAATGTACCAATTTTTTTTAATTCCTGGATAATAAATGATTGGTTAGAAAAACATATATCCTAATGAGCATCACATTATCCATCCTCATGTCCAGAATATCGAACAAAAATAATTTCCACCACTTATTTTCATCCACCTTGATGGTCCTCCGCAGAGTATACACTGTGGAAATTCTCCCTACTATCAGACATAAAAACAATATGGTTGTCCTTTCCATTATGGAACCTACTAGGAAGGTCCTCTCCAAAATGTCATTTTATTTTATCAATAAGGTACTACCCTTACTGTCATCCTCCCTGATGGTCCTCCTTGGGGTATACGCTCTAGAAATTCTCCCTATATTTTGTCACCAAACCATTATTGTAGTTTTTTACATTATAGTACAAATTGTGAAGGTCCTCCCCATAGTGATGTATTATTCTAATAATATTTTCCTCCCTTTTCTATCATCCACCTTAAAGGTCCTCCCTGGGTTATAAAATGCATAAATTCTCTATGTATTTAGACATCAATCCATGATGGTAGTTCTCACCATTCTGTCACAAACTGCGATGGTCCTCACCGCAATGATGTTATATTTTACCAAGAAGGCCATACAATTTTCATTATTCACCCTGATGGTCATCCCTACGGTATATGTTATAGATATTCTCTTTGTAGTTATACATCATGATATGATGTTAGTACTCACCATTTTTTGTACCAAATGTGATGTTCCTCTAAATTGTGAAATCTTTTTTCAGAATGAAGTTCCTCCCCTTTCGGTCATCTTCCTTGAAAATACGACCCAATGTATATGCTACAGAAATTCTCCCCACAACCTAACATCATCATATGATGGTATTCCTCTCCATTGTGGCACCAAATACAGTGGTCCTCCCCATAGTGAAGTTCAATATCATTAAGAAGTTCCTCCCCTTTCCAAATAAAATATAATAAATCCATCATATTTAGAGGTGCTTGGAGAGATGTGGTCATAAATTTTATAAAACCATTCAATAATATGTGATATCATTTATCAACCCAGAGAAGCCCTGGGGAAATTCTCATTTTATGAGACACCCCCATGACCATCACATGTAAATGATAACCCTACTAGACTAGCTAGTTTTCAAAAATTCATGGAGATGTGTTCAAATTCGATAGATCAAGTAGAGGTATATCTAGTGGAAGAATATATTGATATGTTTCTCATGAGAATAAATTTTTTTAGGGATGTTATGATAGTTATATTTTGGACCTTAGAAACTAATCAGATCAACGTACCAAGAGAGTTTTAGAAAGAATGCATACATAAAATTCATCTCAATCTATGGACTACTCTCCACCATTTAAAAAAATTCCCCTATAATGGGTATTGAGGCCATGTTAGAATATTAGAATATCCTTGTAATCAAATTGAATGGGATGAACCTAAATATGCATGATGAAAACAATCGTAGAGGTTGAAGAAAGATCTCTAACTAACCTACCTCCATGCACTGCATAAGTTGCATCTTGTAATCGTTGATACCCTACTTGGTGTTCATATCTAGATATGTGGAGAGAATGGAGATTTTCATTTCACCCCATGACCTATTCATCAAAACCCATTGTAAATTACATCTTCTAATTCCATTAAGTAAATGTGGAAATTAAATGAAATTCCTATTTAGGAACATCATCATACTGAACAAGGATAGAACCTAATTAAGTATCAAAAGAGATATACTCGACTAGAGAAATCCATCAAAATACTCTTAAACCAGTCAATAGAGATCATTCAACAGGCTTCCCAGTTAAGTTAGTGCATCCATAAAGACCTCTTGATGTCCTCAAAAACAAATAGTTCATGTGTAAACATTTCACCATATTCTTCTCACACTAGAAAAATAATTTTTTAGATAAAAAAATCAAAAATAGAAGATGCACTAGCTGTAGTATGGGATCAGCCCCATCTCAAAGGGCTGGGGGATGTTTTACCTCAACCACCCACCTAGTGGAAATCATTATCTTCCTATTTAGGTAATATGACAAGTATATATGTTTCCTATTTTTCTAGTCTTTTGACTCATTTCCCTAAGAAGGTATGTTTATGAAAAGGTGATATATTGGTTACCTTCAGGTTACCCTTTCCAATAATCCCAAATGGGACCCAAGAATGGAAGGATACAATCCAATAAAAGACATAAATATCTCTCCTACCACTCCATAGTTGGTACACCACCCATAATTAATTATTCCTCTATGAACATAATTTACATTATTCATTAAAACCACACCAAAAAGTATGAAAATTAATAAGAATAGGGAGAAGATGGTACCACCTGAAATCTAATCCACACTAAGTATGAGAGTGGTCTTACCCAAAACTAATGGGCCACCATGAATCTGGGTGTTCCCCTAATCAATCCTCCACTACCACCTCATTTAACCTCCAACAAATAGAAAATTAAATCCAATGTCTCATATAAACCACCACTCCTCTTGGTGAGAATCCTCCCCTTACACATGATGAATGATTCACTCAATAAAAGGAAGAAATGAAGGGGATAAGTTGAATCAACATTGATCCGCTTCATGGTAGATGTCTTAAAAAATAAATTCACCTAATGTTACCTTGACATACTCTTCTAGTGGGTGTACCTCATCCACAAGGTTTCATCCCAGAAAATTAATAATGACTAGGACAACCTCCCAACACAATGTCTAGACCATCAATCTACCTAGAACATATCATGGATGGATATCATGATTTCCCTGCATTATTGAGGAAACTAGAATGGGTATAGGAAAATCATTAAAATATTCCCCCGATTTAATATCCACATAAAATTCTAGTAGAACTGGGACATTAAATATTTTCCTTATTGTTCCCATCTAAGATCAGGCTCAACAGAAAAAAAATAAAGGGATTATCTATCCCATTGTGTCATAGGAATCGTGATTCGAATCCATAAAGAAGCAGTGTACACCGGTATAGGTAGAAAGGAAACCTTACCCTGATTGGGTGAGCGATACTCCACCACCACCAATTTTTGGGAGTTGTATGTTTTTGATATAATTTGGATCAAACAAACTAAAATAACATATGAGTCACTATGAATATTATTTTTATCCAATGATGGGAACCCCAAAAAAATGATGTTTGGAAACTCTGATTCATCGGACCAAATTTCAAAGTTTCAGCCTTTGTATTGTACACCAGCTTTCCAGCATGGTCGATAACAGGATAAGATGGTCTCCTCTAACATTTTATCTTCTAGTTCATGTCAATGCTTCCAATGAAAACATTTATTGAACTATAAATCTATAAAAAGTAAGAGAATGATAGAGCCTTAGACTTCATTTCTATATAGAAGTGGGTGACCTAATCATTGATCCAACCACTCCACCATGATGATATACTTGATACATTCATCGATATCCACTATGATGAGATGAAAATTTTTCTCATCCTGGTGAAGTAAATGAGTGTGTTTTGGTATTTCTCCACCATTACCCAAATAATTAAAAACTCCATACAGTGGAATAAGTTCATGTCTTGGGTAGCACCACCAGTCCTTGGATAAATACTGTTGAATGATTAAGTATCCTCTATTATGATTAAGTTATCCATATCACTAACTCCATCTCCCAGCCTTACAATGTATCATGTAGATCCCATGGGAATAAATAGAAACACCCACTTTCACAAGACTAGAAAAGAGGAACTAGGAAAAATTAATTTAGGTATTAAAGGAATAAATTTTACTCATTATGAGATGATCAAATCTATGGATATTGTATAGATAATAAGAGCTAAAATTGACTATTTCTAAAAGAGTTGAAAAGGGATAAAGGGGTAGGTATTGATGACTAGATAGATTATTTTTCCTTTCACTATATACTTGGACCCACCATCCATTATTTTAATCTTCTAAGACCTCCTATATAAAATGATTGATTTTAGGAATGTAAAACTGGATGCACCTTCAGCATAGGTGGAGTATGTTTCCACTACTGAACCCGATGAAGTAGATGAGGGGAGAGAAGTTGATAATAGAAGGAGACATTAGTTTGATATTTGGAAGACATGAAAGGACATGAACTAGACTCAGGGTATTCTCCATGAATAAACGAATCAAACAACTATTCCCATGACTGCTCCTGCTACAATTTAGTTGACATCCTCGACCCCACAACCCTCCAAATATAGATCATCTAAAATATGTATGACCATATAATCAAGGAGAATGTTCTAGAAGATGAACCCATGTCAATTAAAAATTAAATGTTTTCCCTATATAATTTTATACCATTGGATATGGAAGCATGGGAATCTACCCTGCCATATGGCACCACTAAAAGTAGTTGGTCAGACATAGTCATAATCAGCTATGGAGTTGATCCTCAGATCCATTAATTTAATTCCCTTAATGTACCCTTCTCTGAAAATGATTATGTCTATGAAACTAAGTTTCCCATACCCATTCATGGTCCTAGAGGAAGAGGTTGTAGGAACCTTGGCTATCAAGGTAGACATAAACATGGAAGAACCCAAATTTATTTTCACACCCAAGCTCAAATCATCAATGATGCAAAAACTCACTGAGGAACCCTTTAATAGACCAAATAAGAATAGAAGAATAACCTCACCCTACCATAATTCACTCTACTCTAATCATCCTAGAATGTCCATCAGAAGAGGAACATGTGTCTAATATCCGTTGGCATGCATGCAGACCGGCCTAGACCAAACCTAAAATAACATAAGCTCATCCAACTCCTATCTTATGGGATAATCCATGTACATCTAATACTACGTCCCCTAATGAATCGATAAAAAACATCACCACATAGGTAAGATTTATACATTATACCATTACTATGATATTTAAAATAGTTACATGTGGTACTAGTAAAACTATCAATCCTGACCACCTTGTTTTTTGTCCAAAGTCCATAGGGGAGAACTTATAAGGGATCCACTAATCCCCTAGGAGTGTGAAGATGAGGTGGATTTCATTAATTTATATAAGATAGAGGAATATCCCATGTAATTCCACATGGTTATCTCATTCAAAAATCAAGATGAAGATGATTTTATACAATATAATAGCAGAACCTTATAAGTGTCCAATAAGATAAATGGTGTTGATGTCCGAAATGTTTTCATTAACAATGGATATGGTGTTAATATCATTCCAATAAGAACACTTAACTAGATAATTTGAAACAATGATATTATAACACCTTCCTTCATAAATATTCAAGTCTATGACAAAAGTTATAAGAAGACATTGTACAAAATAATGATCAAGAAACATTTCAAAGACCATGTTCTAGACTCAAAATTTCTGGTTGTACATCCAAAAAATACCTTCAATGTCTTAATATAAATGACTTAGTTGTACCAACATAAAGAAATAACCTCATCATGCCATCAATGTATATAATATTTCATTAATGGACAGATTAGGAAATTATACACTGATAAGTCCTCTTTTGAATCATAGGAGTCACATTATATTGATGCAAGATTCTATCAGGGGAAAGGAAAGTGACCCTTGGTCGATGGTATTGATTTATTCACAACGACAAATGATTTGGAAATGATACCATATGACCCATAAGAAAACAAGATTAAAAATATGTATTAACAATTAGTTTGGTTGGGTGTATAGGTACAAGTTCTAATATGTATTTAATAGTCCTCAAGATTTTAGTCATGGGAACTGAGTCTAATAGTGTTAAAAAATATAATGACCCCCAAGTTAATGGTGAATGATTGAATGGAAATTACAAAAATCAATCCTCAATGCTCTATGAAACTCATTACCCACTCATTGAGGCCTAAGAGAAAGAATACACTCCTACATATCTCACTCCATCCTCTCTAAAAATCCCTCGATGTCAGCTGGGTCATAGGAAGTCACTTCATCTTTTGATACAATGATCTTGACTCTTATCCCAACTCTGAAGATATCAACTCAAGAATTGATTCGCAATTAGAAATAGGGAAAGGATATGAAGAGGAGAAATATGAAGAGGATAAATACCTCAGGGTTTTACCTCCATCCTTTTTGGAGGGTGTCTCTACTACTATTGATAAAATTAGGAAAATAAATCTAGGTATGAAATAAGATCGATGACCCACCGAGAATAGTACAGAAATTTATTCTAAAGAGTAAGAGTTATAAACCTCATTTCTAAGGAAACACCAATTTTTTATTTCTTTAACTACATATAAATTCCATGCCTTAGTCATGAGGTATCTACTCACCACCTAGGCCTGCCAGAAGATCATCAGGGATATAAAAAAGAAGCTAGATGGACACACCCAATGCATGATTCCAAAATAGTGGTTGATGTTGAAAATATCATCACATACAAATTAATTTAGGAGTTAAAATATATAATGTGTCAAAACAATATAATCCTCATAAAAAATAATAATGGAATTGTCTCAAGGCAGATTTACCAATCCCAATCATGGAATTGATGATCGATACAACCACAAGATATCAGGGTCTCTTTTACATTGATAACCATTAAGGATAAAAAAATCTGAATGGCCTAATAAGATGAAGAAACCGATTTCTTCATCATTTCCCAGGTTGTATTTTTCTTTTAGGTAATTCCCTTTTTCTTGAAGAATGTTGATGCCACATATCAATGTACCATGCAACACATATTCAAAACCTTCTTGGGAATGTTTTTCGAATGCTATATTGAGGAACTTTTGGTTAAGTCATAACAATACTTGGATGACCTTGATGTTCTTGGAACCATATTCAATATACCATGGAAACATTACTTATAATTAACCCTCTAAAATGTTATTTTGGAATTACCTTGTGGAATTTTCTTCGATTCATTGTACGCCATCATGGAATCGATGTCGACCTCAAAAAGAAAAAGGCCATCCTTGGAATGTCACCTCCTCTCAACCTCATCAAGTTGAGAGGATTTCAAGGACACCTAGAATACATTTAGAGATTCATATCCAACCCTGTAGGTAAATGTTTTCCCCTTATGAGGTTGATGTAAAAAGGGGTTACATATCAATGGATTGATGATTGTCAGGAAGAATTTGACATTATCAAGAAATTTTTATTAAACTGACCAGTGCTAACACTTCTTGTCAAAAAAATAACACTAATTTTGTAAGTGAAGTCCTTGTAATGATAACTAGGTTCCTTCCATATACATAATTATAATTCCAGTAGTGAAAAAATCCTTTATTATCTTATATGAACCATGATCGGTGTAGAGAATCGCTAAAAAAATATAAAGAAAAATGGTATAGTGCTAATATTTTCAGTCCAATAATTGAGGCACTACATACAACATCATGAGGTCCATTTTTTCTCTTGAACCAACCCAATCAAATACATCTACATCCATCTTATTTTGACTGAATGTCTGTCATATAGGGTAGTCATCCTGTAGCAGTTTGACATACAATTTGTTCCTCAAAAACTGTTCAAAGGAAATTAATTAGAAGTTTTAATGGAAGAAAACCCATTGGAAGAAATGACATAATTGGATACTGAATATCCCAATGAAGTGCACTTCTCTATTCAAGAGCACCCCCATATCTAGGAGATTTATTTCAACGGTGTATCTACAATCCTGACCTAGAAAAGTATGGAAGACCCCAAGCTTAACAATGTTGGGTTGGGAGTCCTACTCATATCTCTAGGAAAGGAGGTCCTTCCATACTCCTTCATACTATTTATGGTGTGAAAAAACAATGGAGATTAAATATAGGATATCATTTTAAGAAAATATAAGGAACTTCATGTACATATAAAACACTTAAAGATAAAAGTTTATTTTGACTTGGTCACCAAGAAGGTCAATGGTGATTATGAAATAAAAAATAAATAGATAATCCCCCTATTAGACCATGTCCAAGGACTAATGGAATAATACCCTTCATAGAAAAAATTAACTCATGTCCCCAGATCAAAAAAATGATCAGGCTGATGCATTGGAAAATGCAGCCACAACTCAAGATGATATAGATAGGGATGAAAATTTCTGCAGTATTTCACACCAATGTATGGTCTATAAATTTCTTTGGGCCAAAATAGAATTAATCATTGATATTGTCTCAATCTCTGAGCCATATGGTCCTACCAATATATGGTTGACACCCATCATGGGATTCCTTCAAAAGGGAGAATTACCACTAGATATGGTTGGAATGGATAAAATATATAGAAATGAAATTTAATTTGTTCTATACGATGTCCCAAATCAAAAAATGGTCTTATATAAGATAACATTTAATGGGGTCCTTATCAGGTACATTGATGGAGAAGAGACCACTGTTGTCCTGAAATAATTACGCACTAGATCCTATAGTGCTCACCAATATAGATCCATGTTTTCCCATCAAATTCAATGAATTGTATAATATTGGTCCACTATAATGCAATATTTCACTAAATTCACCATGATGTTTCATTCCTTTTATGTTAATTCACATTTCATCCATTAACCCCTAGATTTACATCACATAGAAATGTACTCATATACATTTTCAATATGGGGAATCGACCTTGTTGCAGCATACCCTCCTACAATGGTGAAGCAGTTCATGTATATTCTCACACTAACTAACTTATTTTCCAAATGGGAAGAAGTTTTAGCTCTTAAATATATCTAGGAAAAACATTAATAGATTTGTGAAATCAAACATTATCACCATATTTGGGGCCATTCATGCAATACTAATGTAAAATGGAAACAATTTCTATTCTTCATAATTGAAGAACCTATATCATAAGGATGGTAGCAATTCCAAATGTTCATACCAATATCATCTAGTGGAAAAAAGATATATAAAGGCTTTTAACAAGAAACTATCCAATATACTCGAAAATACAATAGATAAGGATGCGAATTAATGAGAAGACACAATACTCCATGGTCAATGGGCCTACCGACCCATGACCTATAATACCATTCAATAAACCCCATAGTTAGTAGTATATGTGACAAAGGTGGTCATACCCATCAGCGATTAATTTACCTTACTTTTCATTTCCATCTGTGGTTATCTATAAATGGATGATAAATCCTATAAAAAGATGGATGAATTGGAGAAACTCGATGAAAATAGATAGTATACCTTTCACTATTTGGGGGTTTAACAAAACCATATCACATGAGCCTTCAAAAAAAAAGGTAGTCCTCCAATATTTATTTGAATGATAGATGGAAATGTTCGTCAAGAATCTGATGATACTCAAAAAGAAACCTCCAATGCTAGAGCCAACATTGGAAGGAACATATGCCACACAAAAATTATACTCCAACAAAGATTATTCCTTGATCTCAAGGGATGGACAACTCATTACAACTCTTACAAATGCAAGGTTCTGGAATAAAAATTTCATATACCCAAAAGTTCCACATAATTAATGCAAGAAATTAAACTACATGGAACATGTATTCCTAAACCCATGATATTAAACAATACTGATTTCATACCTGCAATAAGACGTTAAACTGGGCTTCCATTGTTTAGACCGCACGATGATAAACATCGCACATGGTTCAAACTCTACAACCATAAACATGAAACTGATTTCCAATCATCATTAGTTAAAACTATATGCAATGCTACTTAGGAATTCATATTTGTTTTAAGGATGTGTTTGTCCCTCATTCTTGTCAGGTGTGTTATGACACTGCATGACGCACATCACTTATTGAAATGCTTACTCCCCTGGTATAACATATCTGACCTCACACTAGGGGTTATTGTCCTTACCCCAAGATGATAAACTGAATTGAACATCATCCTTACAACATGATGTAAAACTTTATAGAGATCATCATATCAATCAGAAATTCACTACACATGAATTGATCTATGTGATATAATGATGAAATGTCCCTATTTCTGCATAAGATCTAGATCCATATAGGAATTATAATTCCCCAAAACTATGTGTGGATTTATTCTGTTCATCCCATGTAACACAGTGACTCCCAGATCCCATTTCATAGTTATATCCATGACCCATGGGAGAAATTTATTCCTCTATGTATGGGTCATAACTACATGTATAATACTCATTTAGTACTATGTGTGGATCGATTACTATAATCATAGGGTATTTAGTGATTCCCAAACTCGACATGTTGGGACCAACTAAAAATTTCCCTCCATCCGTGGGATGATTTTAATATTATCCATTGGCCTCAGAGCCACTTTCTTATGAACATCAGGATTCTTTCGAGTCTATAAAATCTCCCTTTTCATAGTTTTACCATCCATTTATTCACTTTATGACAGTATATTGTGTGAAAATATGGTATCATCATCCAAGAGTGAGCCACTTTTAGCACCATATATTTATCATGCAACATTCAAGAACTATGTATGGATTTATTCCTATTTATGTTAGATACATTATGATGTCTGGATGCTATATCTCAAGCCCTGACAACCCCCAAAAAATAACAACAAAAATTCTCCCTCCCTATATATGAACCAAAACTATACAGAGAGTTTTCATTTAGGAACAACATATGGATTGATTAACATCCTATGTGATATGTAGTGTTTTCTAGACCTCATTTCTTGGATCCACCCCTAATGTACAGAAAAAACACCCCTATGTACAAAATGGACCTACATATAAAATTCTCAATGAGAACAACATATAGCGGGATTCCCATGCATGTAAGATATGTAGATAATACTTGGATTATATTCTTAGGCCCAACCACCACAAATTAAAAATTCCTATATATTTCATTTTATCACCTCTATGGGGAATAATGAACCCTTTCCACCCCTTGTTTCCCACACCAAGTAGAGATTGGGTGGGATAAACTGGTTTGACAGGGGATTCCCCAAACAAAAAAGTTATATCAATCCATATCAAAGTCACCATAGTCCTAGTAACATGTCCTTAAATGGGAAACTAAATTCCATACCAAGCAACATTAAATTTTATTGTTCCTAAATAAATACATCTATATTGATTCTAACTTTGACTGGATAAGTATTTATGATTAGGCGTTATTCCCTAGTCCCAGTCACAGAGTAAAGAAAATGAAAATTTCTCCATCTCCTATATGTATATTTTTGCATGAGATATCAGAATCAGGTTCCTCATTCGGAGATAAATCATAGGAAAAAATTGAATCCCCACAACTATAATCCAGATATAATTATGGAATTTCAAATTCCATGTCCAAACATGTTCTGAATATTTCTACAGTGCTTGGAAACATCCCTTCAATCCATCAAAATCCATGCCCCAGACAATTTTGGATCTTCATAAACCACCACAACCATCAGAATTGGAGGGCCAGTGTCTTAAGGTCTGTTTTTTTTACTACAAATAAAATTAACATGTTTTCTCTTCAAAAGTTTCCCATAAAAGATACAAGTTAATAAATGGTAAATTAATACACAATAGATTATTTTCTTACATCTGTACATCCCAGTGGCTTCCACACCCTATATCATTTCTCCTAATCTGAGAACCCTTGGAAACATGGTTTAAACTATTCTTCCACCTCATGCTCGGGCCATGTCTGGAATATCCTAACCTAATTAGCGCCCATTTACACATGTTTTTCATGACATGTGTTCCTCACTGTGTGACATCAAGCCGAATGGCTAATATCCTCACCATACGACATTAAATTGAATGACCAACACCCTAATCACATGAAACTAATATTTTATGATATTAAGAACTACATGTGTCTTGATTCCCATATTATGGGATACATAGTGATTTACGATGGTCAATATTTAGTCCAGCCATAGAAAAGATAAAAATTCCACTTCCTAGTGTATCTTAGACCTATATGAGAAAACATCAAATAAATAAAAATGGATTGATTCCTATTATCAATGGATATGTAGGGATGCATGAACCTCATATCTCAGGTCCATCCATGAGATAAAAATTCCCCTCGTTTCTTGTTTATGGATCAAAACTACATGTAAAATATCTAAACACTATAAAGAATGTATCCCTTGTGTTCCTATTCCTAAAATAAACCTGCATTAGAGAGTCCAATATGATCCCCTTACCATGGGTGATTTCAAATAAAAAAAATGCCCCACTCAAATTCATGAGATAAATATGCATAAGAGAATTTAATATGAGCCCCACCCGATTCATTATCTCATATCCAATGGTAAATTTCACTTTTCCCATATGAGAGTTTGATTAGAATATGGGGGAACCATTGAAGAACTATGTACATCCTGATTCCAACAAATATAGGATACATAGTAATGCATAGATCTCTTGTTTTTGGGCCCAGACACAACATCATTTTTTCATCATGTCAGGTGATCAACTTCCTTACCTAAGTACATTAAAACCACATTGGTTTTATAAAAATTAGTATGGATTGATTCGTGCCCTTGAAGAATTAATAGGTCCACCTATATCTCCAAACTTGGGTCTGGCCACAAAATGAAATAAATTTCTCTTCCCTATGATTGGGTCAGACCTATGCATGGAACCTTCTCATACCTACATAAGGTGAACAACTCCACTTATTTCTTAAAAATAAAAACATTAAATTCCCATTTCATGTTCATACACCATCCTTTAAAAAACCAAACTCTCTATCCGTAAAGGTATGAATCCCCATATCCTTCCCCGACCATCAGAGTTGGAGGGCCAGTGTCTTGACGACACTGTTGTCTAACTATGCACAATATACCCTAGTTGGCTCTGCATAAGTCACCCATTAAATAGGACTATAACCAAAAGTTAAATTATTCTTTATGATATTATTTACCTACCTCCGTATGTAAAAAATGACTATTACGTCCCACACCACTCCTTGGATTCAAATACCCTCAAATTATAGTTTACAAAATTTTCATCCCTCAAGCCTAGATATTATAGAAATTTCATTCTCTAACTAATATGAAAATGCATAATCAAATATCTATTTTTTAGAGTAATGCAATTTTAGATATTAAATCCTTAATGTCATAGTAGTGAGACCATAAACTACACCACCCAACTCCTTGCTTCATTATGATAAATTTCACCATTCTTCAATCATCCTTTACAAAATAAATTTTTTTGTGAGAGTGGTTTCCCATTCATGATCGAAACTGATACATATGACCTCATTGTTTTTAGACATCACTCTTATGACAATCATGATTTTAAAAAATATGAATTCACATAAAATTACATGGAAATCATAAGTGGAGGTCTAGTGTGCTGAGGAAAACTCTATTTAAAAATTCATAATATTCTCTAGTTGAATCTACAAAAGTCTCCAACAAAAAAGCCTTTTCAACCAAAGTAAAATCCATCCCCAAAAGAGGCTTTTACTACATCTATATTCCCCTAGAAAAATTGTGTTCAAAACAATTCTTATGGTAACACCTCATGTACTTACTCCATATCATGTTTTGGATTCAGAAATCATAAATCTATGGTCAATAAAATTCCCTCATTCATGTCTGAAAAATATTTGGAAATTCTTAGCAAATAAATACTATTGAGTCAATTTACATTAAATTTATGGTAAAAGTTGTCTAACCAAAAACACCAGTAATGTCAGCCTATTTGGCAATACATTATATTGCATAATAAAGGAGAAAAAAACTCACTAGGGTGAAAACCACAAAGGGAAATCTAGATAAAAGTTGAGTATGAGATCATTAAACTTATTATTCGCATAATTTAGAAAAAATAGAACAAAAAATATTAACGAGTCACAATGTCTGTTAGGTCAAATACCCACAAAGGTGGGCCTAATAAAAATCCATGTTCTTCCTGAAACTATTGCACCACTATGGACATTGGATAAAAATTCGATTATAACAGAAGAAGAAATTTTTTTAGGGTTTTTCATGAAACAATAACTATATTCAATCTATGAACAATGATTACCTTGGATGTGGAAAAAATTAGAGCATTATCTCATTAGTCATTAAAATCAGGACCACTTCTACATTAGAATATCTTCTTATACATCCCGATACTAACCCATTTTGTTGGGGGATTTATTGGGCCAAAAAAATTTCACATAGAAGAAGAAGAGGATTCCATCATTATTTAAATGTAAAGAAACAAATCTGAATAAAAAATAGAAGGAAAATATTGAAATGGGCTAATCCATGAAGGAAGAATAGATCTTATAATGCACTATTTCTTCATGGACTTCCACTCTGCATGGTGTTCTGCAACTTCATGAATAACCCATGAACCAAGTATATCATGAGATGGAGATGGTGGAAGAAAACCCTGCAAGAAAAACTTAATATGTTTACAGGAATAAAGTAGTGATATACGCACCCAAAAAATTGAAGCCCATATGAATGATTTCCCCACTGACTATATCATTTGCAGGATGGGAATCCTCTGTAGGCTTCCCTAAAAGAAGTCTCATGGACCACTGAGAATTACCAGCCATGATGGTATTTTATTCCTCTACTCATCTATAAATAGACCTCAAGGGGGGACTAAAAATAGGATGGATAAAGTGATGCACTATTGGAAGTATAAATTAGAGATAGTTGAAGGAAGTGTATAAAATGGAGTCCTTCGATGATTCCCTATAGTTAAAACCCACCATGAAGCATTAAAGATAAATAGGAATTCATTTGGTTGTCTGCGAACCCAAAACCCTTTGAAGACATAATTCCAACAAGGAAAAAACTAATGGTCCCTTTTTGAATAGGAAACTCACAGAGAAAAATTTTATGTAGGTGGATCCCTTACCTATATAGAAAAATTCTATATGGGTGGAACTAGGTCCCTTGTAGAATTAAGCTACATGATTTAAACCTCACCCTACGTACCAAAATGCTACATAGGCATAACCTAGTTTTTCATAGCAGAATTATATATGGATGGTCCCCTTACCCTTATAACAAAACACTATGCAGATGGGATCCCATCATGCATAATCACAAACTATGTGAGATGAGGAATCCTAGCGCATTATACACTCAAGATCCAACCACTCTTTTTATCGTTTCATTAGTACCCATATGAGACCCTCCATGAAATAACATAATGGAATTAGGCTAGGGTGTCTTCAAAATACACCCAACATGTGTGATAATATCACCAGTCACATATGAATGTCCTTTTGAGTGTACATTCATGTGTTAAGAAGAGTCACGTGGGTAATCTATGCACAATAAAATAACTTTAGAGTATCGACGAGTTTATATTCTGAGGGAAATTTTGGTTCTGACCTTGGGTTGATTAGTTGAACCTCCCTTTTCTAGAAATTGAGATGAACCACTAATATTTCCCTTCAATGGGGGACATTTTTGAACGTTGATCTCTTCCCCAGATCCAATTTTTGGGCACTCCTATTGAGGTAATCTCCTAGTTTTTCTTATAGAAGGTGGAAATTTTTTCCCTCTTTATAATCATCCAAGAATTTTCAAGATAGATCACCAAATGTGACTGTCTGGGATATGAAAATAGGAGCGGAACATTGCACACTCAAAAACCATGTCTTTTTCCCTTTTTGGATCCAACACTATCCATCATCTGATAGGGTGATATCTTCTGATCATCAGGTTTTCGATTTACTCTTGTTACTCTCACTGAGAATGACTCATGTATGCTTATACGTTAGTAGTGAGTATGACATATGTACGATCCCAAATTTCATATGGCCCATCCACACTGTATAAGTCCCGAAACCATACTTGAACAGTAGAAGTTCTATATTTTCAAAAAATCAACATAAAATATGTATATACCATTCGTAATCCCCAATAACATTTCATTAAATGGGAATCTATCATGCATAAGCTCCAATAACAATCCCTAAAATGGGAATCACCCATGAATAATCCATAATCACATTACATCAAATGGGTATCTCTCATTTGTAGCCACAATCCTGCCCACCTTTAATGGGATTCCTCTAAGGTGTACATCCCAGACATGTGGAACTATGTGAGATTTGATTCCCAACTAACTAGGATATATAGGATGACTCCATGAGGTCTAAATACAAAATACAAATCACCCTAATGTTCTTTGGGCCACATTCTAGATAGGTTCCTATCCACCCAAGAGACTACTTATCTTTTGGGTACTTAGGGCTGCCTCGGTATAAACCCCACATGACCCTTGATATAGAAACGTTAACCTGTAAATCCTTACCATACGATGTTATACTACATGGTTGGGTACTTATCACATGACCATAAAAGGTGGCATGTCTAGTTAAGTGACACTGAACTACATGGGTTCTTATTTCTCTCACGAGGGTATATAAGAAACACATTTTATGGGTTCTCTCCCTACATAAAAACAACTCCTGACTCCCTTGATTACGGTAAACTCTAGAGCACCCATCACGTAGAATAAAACCAATATCATCTTAGTATATGACCCAAGGAATCCATGATTTTTTCTGAATAAGGGTAACAAAAATGGAGAACATTGGATACATATATATATCTCCATTGATTGAGAACCATAGATACATACATATGATTTTGAACCAAGGTGTGATTTTTACCAATCATTACTTAGGTATAATCTGCAGATGCATAATTGTGAATTAACCAAGGATTTGTAAACATATTTTAAATATTGGAGAGTCTTGAAACATTAAATATTTCTCCCCAAAAGGGTGGGATTATACCAACTTCCCATCCTCTTGTCTAATGTCAGTTCTTAAGTTTTGTTTTCCAGGTTACCCAATGATCACTTACCCTTGGAGAGTAGGTCCTTGAATAGTTTATAGGAGATATATTTGGTGTTTCTATCTCCAAAAACACCCATGGGAGACCATTTTAGGAGATTTTACCCAAATTTAGTTATTACACACCATTTCCCTCCCTTATAATCAACTGTTCTGGCTACAAACTTATCTCTATGGGAAATGAAATGGTAGATCTAATTTGAATGACTTAATTATGAAACCAGCTTCTCAAGAAAAAAAATTATACACTACCAATCATTAAGAATACCTTTCGTTCCATACATAGGATAACTCTTCAGTGGAAACAAACCTAAAAAAATAAAATTCCATAAAAAACCATAGAACCCTAGAAAACTGAAAAATCACTAAAACCCTAAGAGACCCTAAAAACCGTAAAACATATAAAAGGCCCTAAAACCCCTAAAATAACCTAAAACCCCAAAAAATAATAAAAGCCATTAAGACCACTAGAAACTATATGAATCCGTAAAAACACTAAAAACCCAAAAAACCTAAAAACATTTTAAACCCCTAAAATTATTTTGAACTCGAAAAGCTCTAAAATCCCTAAAAGACACTAAAATCGAAAAGAAACACTAAAAATAACCTAAAACCCAAAATACACCCAAATACCCTAAAAATCCTATAAAACACTAAAAACCACTAATACCCCCTAAATACATAAACTTTATAAAAATCATAACAACAAAAAACCAAAAAACCCGCCAAAATCCTTTAATCAAATAAAAGCCCCTAAAAACTCTCAAACCCCTAAAAAACCTAAAAGATCATAAAAGAATAAAGAGCCTGAAAAACTAAAAAAACCAAAAAATCTAAAAAAACCCCAAATATCCAAAAATAAAAATCTTAAAAATCATATAACCCATAAAAGCCTAAAAATCCTCGATAAACTTATAAAATCCTAACAAATACTGAAAACCTAAAAACCCAAAACCCTCAAAGACCATAAAATACACCAAAATACCCAGAAACCATAAGAACCCTAAATAAACCTAAAAACCCTAAAACCCCATAGAAGACCAAAAAAATACACTAAACAGCTAAATAGAATAAAAATAAATAAAAAACAACCCAACCACTAAGAACTACTAAAATCCATATAACACATAAAACCCATAAAACCCTAAAAAAAGAAAGAAACCCATAAATCGCAAAAAACCATAAAATCCCCAAAAACACCTAAAATCCCTAAAAAATGTAAAAACATTAATACTATAAAAAATAAGTAAAACCCCTAAGAAACCAAAAAATCTTCAAACCCCCTAAAACCATAAAAATAAAAAAAACCCGTAAAACCTTAAAACCCCTAAAAAGATAGTAAAAGACCCAAAAAACCATAAAAGACACTTATAATACTAAAATCCTAAAAAACCCAAAGACCCTTAAAATAACTTAAAACTCCTAAAACACTAAAATTCACAAAATACCTTAGAAAACCATCAAAACACTAAAAGATCCAAAAATTCAAATTCTCTAATAACTCTAGAAACCCTATAGACCCTCAAACCCATAAAAATATAAAAAACCCTGACAGAACCTAGAACCCTCGAAAGAGTTAAACCCTTAAAAACCCTACATAACCCTAAATTCCATCTAAACCATAAGAACCTTAAAGGCCATAAAAAGACCTTAACACACTTGAGATGGACTATAAATCCCTAAAACCTCCCACACAACTCTAAAAACCTAAAATATCCCTAAATACCTAAAAAAATATGAAAATCCTAGAACATTGGACACTCAAAAGAACCATTAAACCCTAAAACAACACTAAAACAACCCCAAAACCATAAAAACCTAAAAATACCCTAAAAATCATTAAATAATCAAACAAATACCTAAAAAACCAAAAAACCAAAAAATCCCTAATCCCGTAAAAACCCTGAGTCCCTAAAAACCCTAAAAACCCTATTGAAACTCTTTTTTATAACTTACGTGAAAAATGGGAAGGGACATAGAAAAAAGAAGAGAGAATATATGAAGAATGTCAAGAATCAAAAAGCCTAAAATAGTAGTCACCCAAGGTATCCCCAAGAAGCGATGGCGTGCAACTTCCTGTGATCCCAACACTTTCCCACCACCCACTTGTGTGTTATCCACTTGCGTGAATAAAAACATATTCCTAGGGTCCCATATTTTCATATGAATAGACACTGTCGGTAATCATTTTCATGAAAAATTTTTCTTGAAGGCCAATTACTACTCTGATTACCCTAGTACTTCTCTCATGTCTTACAAAACCCTCTAGGTAGTTTTGAAATACCTAGAAAGAGGAAATTAAATGGGTATAATGAGACTTAGGTCCAATCCGTGTAAAAAAATAAGCAACATGTGTTTGACATATTCACCCAACACATAATCGATGAAGACTAGTGTAAGGTCTCCTATTGAACTGGGGACCTAGGTGAATCACCTACGAGAACACATGTAGAGACCATTTAAGGATTTATCAATGTATCACACAAATTTAGTATCCTAGGTGGTCTGTCTCCCAAGGTACTATTTGTTCACCTAGGCCTACCAGCATGACACACCCCACCTTCCCGATCCTCCTTGATTCAAACTACCTTCAAGCATCTGTGATCCATCCACCAGGTCCTCTTTAAATCCATTCATTGTTGAATATCTACTTATTTATCTCCCTTTTGTGAGAGGGGTCAAATAAACACCTCCACCAAGGCCTCCGAATGTACAAAACCTTAGAAAGTGGCACACTCTCATGTCCTCCATTATGATTTTTATTCCTATCTTCAGAGGTTCCCTGCACTTTTACGGTTGGGTATTCAAGTTTCTTAGGGTGCATGTAAGTATGTGTCCCTATGGTCATGAGGATCCTTACCCAGGGGATTTTGTTGAGGAGTTCTCATAATCACATTCTAGGGATAAGACTCTATTTTTTCTTTATCATATCTAAGACCCAAAGACATGGGTTCCCAATAGGGAGGGTAAGGGTCACACTTTATTTTTCATTAATCATGGAATGATATCCTCCTTCTATTGTAGACCCAATTTCAAGGGAATCCCTCTTAGAGTAAGCCCATATCCTTTCATTTGGTTGGTTATAGCCTTTCTCTTCTCCACCTTTGCATCATTAACCTTAATACCTCCCTCACATTGGACTCTTATCTAATTTAATGTTATGTTAGGGAAGTGTTGTAACCCTTACCTCTTCCATCATAGCTCGACCTCTTCTTTCATATCCCCAGAGTTTTCCACCAATGAAGGAGGAAAATCATTTGGTTATTCGAATCATATTCTTCTTATTTTTTCTCACACCGAGCATGCCTTACGTGGGATTATAGTTAGTGATTATCATGAAATCCACACAATCCACCTGAATGAGAGAAATATGAGAACATTTATTCATGCTAACTAGGATACATAGCAAGCCCACCCAAGGCCCGAACTCAAGGGGAATCCTCCATAATAATAATACCCAATCATAATTCCCTTAATCCAATTATCCTCCACATGAGTAAACCCTTAGCTGATTACCATAATCACCATGAGTGAAAATATCCCTCATGTTCCCTTCATGGGTGATATCCTTATTACAAATAACCCCCATCCTATCATTTCAAATGACTATACTTCCCTATGAGATATACCCTTGATGTCCTGTAAAGGTAAGGGTCCTCACCAACAAACTACTTGGAATTTTTTTCCCATACCAACATGATACATAAGAATCCTCCCTATAGTTAAAAACCAGATTTCTAAACCAACCTTATTATTTTTTGCCACATCCCTAGTAGGGTTAAATAGAACTTGGAAACTGATTTCCCTTTCGTGTTCCTTAGGCTGTTTTGGCATAAGTCCCACACTAAACCTTTTAACAAGGAACCTTCCACCTAGACATCCTTGTCACATGATGTTAAAATATATTGTTAGGTCCACATCACACAACCTAAAAATGTATGATGTGCCCTATTAAGAAGCATCGAGCTATGTGGTTTCTGACTCCATTCATAAGGATAGGTAGGAATCCCACTTATGGGTTAAATATAAACATCAAACAATTATTATCTCCCCGAATGATGATAAAATCTAGAGTGGTATTCGTCTACCTAGATGAAAATAATCTCAAGAGTGCCTCACTATGTGGATAGAAAACTAGTATCATCATAATAATCAAAAAATAATCTATATGTAGTATATAATAGTATACCATCAATAGGGAACATGAGATAAATAAATATTTCTCTATTGATGAAGAACCTTGAATACATATAGATGATTCTGAATACAACATATTCTAATAATTTATTTCTAATTTGGGATGTCCCACATCATACATGGGAATTAATGCTGTATTCATGATCATATATTAAATATATTAGAGTCCTGGATTAGGAAATAATTCTCCCAAAAAGGATTTGATGATCTCGACCTCCCATCCTCCCAGCCAATGGGTGTTCTTAAGCATCATTGGTCAAAAACCTTATCGATCACCTACCTTCGGAAAGCAGGTCTCTATGAATATAAAACCATTGGGTGTTTCTTATTCCACAAATTAAACATTTTAAAATAGTTTAAAAACTGGAAACCTTTATGGGGCATGAAATATGAGGGGAAAATGGTGAACCCAACATGAATCCTTAAACAAGATGATAGAATCACCCACCAGCTTGGCCCCATCCATTCTCAACAGAAATGAGGGCCAGATAAGGAAATCAATCACACATGTGTTCATAAAAAAATTTGTTTCTTTAATTGGATTTTCATAATCATGTATGTTATATATCCTCATGAACATACTTCAAAAAACTCCCTTTAATCAAATGGATTAATTTATTTTTTCACCAAGGAATTCCCCGACTACTACTCAAGTTGTATCTTCATCCTCACAAAGGAAATAATCACCAACTCAAAATCATCAATGCGGGGTTCCCAACTAAATGGTCAAAGAGTACCATAAAAATTGTATGATCTTAACCTTCTGGGTTGTTTGACATGCTCTCCAACTCAATAATCACCACCAATAATTTGGTCAATGATGACTGGTGGTCCTGAAGAAGATGGCACTGACCACCATCTTCAACTATTTTCGGAGAATATCCCTAGAACATAATAAAAATTTCCTCCAATATTTTATGGATTTAGATCATGAAGATACCTATGACCTCATCCGTAAGACACGTGTGTCCTTTTGAATAGATCCTTCCAACTATCTTCGCCATGAATGATGTGTAGAAGTGGACCCTCAACTTGATTAGGTTGTCACCTTCAGTTGTTCGGCCTGGGTCCCTCAGACTTGGGCAAGCAAGACAACCCACCGGTGATGAAAACCATAAAAAATGAGTAGTTTCAATAATTTACCCCTCTAGAGAAGTCGAATAATCGATTTTGGTGGAAAAAAATGAGAGAGAACATACACTCGTACACCTTCACTCAGACATCTAGTAGACTCACCTAGTGGAATTGAAAGAAAATATCCATCCAAATATGGCAGAAACCAGCAATCAAGAACATACACCTGCCTTCACCCACCAAGTATTCCAGAAGACTCATCTGGAATCACATAAATAAGTATTTCAATAATTTTGATGTAAAATAGTGAGAAGACACACACAACTACCAACATTTATCCAGACTTCTATCCACCTCATATGGAAGCACAACGATAATTTAGTCAAAAATTTCTGATTGATAGTATAGTTCATACTCATATCTCGGTCCCTAAGTATTATTAGTATCCACTAACAAAAACAAGAGGACAAGAGTTGGCACAAACACCTACTCTAGATGATGAATTGACGTATTCCCCTATTCCAATCACAGAAGTCACCATGAATATCTTGGAAATGGTAAAATGATAGAGTAAAATACTTTCCCACATCCTATATAATTTCTAGGATGTCATCACGATGAAGAAAGTAATTCCTAAGGGACGGAAACATAACTCTGTCCCCAGAAATGGGGTGGATTATCAATATAACTCACCATAGTAGACGCATACCTATACTCTCATCCATGAGGTTCATGTCGAAATCTCCCCCATTATATACAGAAAACAAGATTGGGAATATACACCCATTCCAATTAGAGATAATCATCCCCTTCCAATGCCCACTCTAAGGTAGTAAAAAACACCTTCCCGTGATGACAACTTATCCCACCAGGTGGTGACAACTACTAGTAAGAATATTTCCAAGAAAAATTATCATCAAGAATGGTAAGAGAAGTAAGGGCTGATCTACAACCAGTTTTTTTCAATGTTGTTGTTCTTTAATCCCTCTAACATTTATCTATTGAAACCCAAGATCCTACCCCCCCATTACCAAATTCATTGAGTATTACTAGTAATTCTAAAGGACCTCATCACACAATTCATATTAACTACTTTGGTCTTTCAATGTGTCGGTTGGGATCATTTACAACCCATTTAGATTAGTAAACCAATATTCTTTGTCCATTATGGATTTCTTCTATTCTCTTAGATAAAATTATTCATTAGTATATGAGATTAACAAGGCTTTGATGGAAGTATAAAGAAGTCACTATATGCTTATTCAACCAAGTCCATCCTAGAAATACATTGAAAGATGTGTCTTCGCAAATGAACAAGAATGCATAGTCTGCTACCAAATCCTTAAACATAGCTATAAGTTTAATGTGGCCAAGGGGGGTGGTCTATTTACTTTTATCATACCCATGGAGAGTATGATCAAATGGGGATAGTTCATCTTTAGTATATCTTCATTGCTGAATCATTCTGACAGGAATGAGGTTTACACCCATGCCATTATCAATAAAATCTCTATGTATGTCAATGTTATTTAAACATTTAGATATATATATGGGCTGGATGAGTCCTTTTGTTCCATCATTTCTTTCTTCCTCAGTGAAGGAGATAAAAACATGACATTTTGTCATGTCAAAATCTATACGATATACCTCAATAGAAAAAACATTAACTTCAATCTATTGAGGTCGTATAAAATACTCAATAAGTGCTTCCTAAATATACTTTGACAGATTTAGAGCATTTAGAATTGAAATATTTTCCAGAATTGTGGAAAATTTATTTAGTATATCTTACTTTTGGTTCAAAGGAAAATGTTTCACTACTGGGAAGTATTCCCTTGAAGGAATTTTTTGTGTTGATGTGTCTAAGGTAGATAGGTTAGATTGTTGAGTAGATTTAGAGGGAATATCTATTGTTTAATTTAGCTACCTTGACCTACCAACATTCATGGGATGGTTAAATTATCACTTATTCATCAATCCATCTTCTAAAATGATTGATGCTGAATGATATCTGGGGAATTTTTCTAAACATGGGGGCATTATTATCGGTTTTTCCCATGATTTTCAATATAATAGATCACTCTATGTAGGATATAGATAGTATATTATTTTCCAAAGCTTTTATAAAATAGATACTAACCATATCATACCATAAGAAGTAAATTTTATTCTTATTTTATTAAAATTGGGATATTTTCATCTATCTTATTTGATATTGATGTAATTTTTTTACTATTTTTTCTTCTATAGAGGGGGTTTCACATAATAATTTGTATGAATTAGATTAGGATCTGGTGTAGGGACTAGTTTTAGAGTTATAGTTATCATTTCTTCTAAACCTGTTCTCTTTCACTAGGTTGCACGTACTAGTCTAGATTTAGATATGTTTGGTAAGAGAGAGTATTGTAATATTTTTTCGACTTTATAGTTATCTCAAAACCAGATATTTAGTTAATTATATTGAGTGGTTTTTGCAACTCATCCTTTAATATTTCAATGCATAGACCTAAAAAATATTCTTTGGAAAACTAGAAATTACAGGAGTATCTTAGTCCATTACCCTTGGAAACAAATTATGATACTCTCTTAGTTTCTTTCTACTTATAGTTTTATAGGTTGTGAAATTTTTTCTTTCACATAATTGAGCTGAAATGATAAATAATTTACCAAAGATGGTCATTGGATCCTTTGATTGACCTTCTGGTTAAACTATTATACCAGAAAAATGATGGTCCCTGAAAGGTTTATACAAAGCACTGGATATGGAAAGATTATTTTTGCTACAAATTTCCTATCATGGGGCCATACAGATTCATAATTCATCAGGTGCTGATCTTGATCTACCAAACCCACAACCATTAAAAATAAAAAATATCTAAAATAATGTGGGGGAACTATCGCATATACCCATTCAGTGTAGGTTTTTCTATCTGGCTACATTGGAATATGTTTCCCTTTAATAGATTATATCTAAAATGAAAAAGAATCAATATTTTCAAGAAGTTTCATGGGAATGGAAACCTAAGAATGAAATAAATAAAGGGGCAAAATTGGAAGAACTAGATGTGTTGGATCTATATGAAGTTATTCTTAAGATGGTTGATAATATATTGACGAGAACTAGTCTGGTTGTTTGGTCAATATAAAGAAATCTTGGTATTCAGCTATCACTATTTTCAAATAGACATGTTTTATATATCCATAATTAGGAAGATATTGTGAATATATCTTCACCTATAAAATAATAACCTCTTATATAGGGACATTAACTAGAGGAGTGAAATGAGATTCTGCTGGAAGAACATATACCAAAGGAACATTACCCCTATGTAGTTTTTCATTAATCCATTTCAGTTCTCTAATTTATTTTTCATATTGAGACAGCCTATCATCAAGTGTAAGGGGTTAAAAAACATTATGTAATAGTTGCTATTGAACCATATCCTTAAGATTTTCTTTGGTTTATTCTCATTGGGGGGGAATAGATCATTCAAGGAAAGCCCCAAAAATTTTGGTAATCATCTGATTTCTAGAATGAACACGTTTTTTGGAAGTTTTAGTGTGGAAAATATTTTTAATGGATATATTCTTCTCTTATTCACCAAAAATATCTGGATGTTATATAGTATTTCCAAAAAATATTGATGATGTTTATTAAAGTGATCTGTATTTCAAATAATTCATTAGTCTCCAAATAGTGGAAGAGTCAGTTTCTTTGATAGTGTCTGCGAGAAGAGTTCTGATTCTCAGGAGATAAATTTCACTTAACAAGTTATTTTTTTATAGACATCAGGAGTGTTCATCCACTATTTCAAGGATACCTTCAATGTCATCTAGTTACTATTAACCTGAATAGAGCCTCTAGATAATTAGTTTGTATGTGTCCTTAAAGGAAAAACTACATCATGGGATGGGATAAAACTGGGAGACTCATTTTGTGGAGATCCTCCCAACCAAGAAACCACTGACATTGGTTGAGGTTGGTGTAAAACGTCCCCTATCCTTATGTGTTGGGGGAACTCATGTTCCTCTTTCACAACATTTTAGGATTAATTTTTTGTCTCTAAGGGTTTGGTTAAAAATTACCCCTACCCTATGGTTTGGGGTTGCTCCTATATTTCCACGACTATAATTATTTTGGCTTCTCTTCTAATTTTATAGAGATTATTCCATACATGGTATAAATGCATGGTGTGAATTTCACCACATCTACCTACTAATGAATATATTTGTACTATCTAATGATTTAATTTCCTTAATTGGGAGGCTTTCTCAATATATTTAGATGGATGACATAAAAGTATTTGAATGTCTTACTCTCTTCAATCAAAACATATTTATGATCTGTTGTAGGTTCTTTCTTTGTGATCATACCATCTATTGAAAGTAGGATTTATTTCATGAAATTGGTTTGAGGTAATGACATTTCAAGATATCACTCTTGGAGGAATTTCCTTATCAGTGAAAATGGTAAAATTAAACACCCCATGTTCCCCTTATCCTCTAACATGAACACTAAATAGGTAATAATTGATTAGATAACAAAAATATTTAAACTTGTCTAGACATTTGTGCTAAAGATATCATTGATTTTTTAGCATTTCAGGTGTTGTGTAGCTATGTGGGATGGAAAATGAATTTTTTGATTCATTAATTATACTAACTTGATGTGATTTCGGTAATCATCACAAGGTAATAACATTTTATTAAATTTAATATGAGTTGTCCATATGTTTAGGATAATTTCATGCTCACAATCATCTAGAAATGGCTCTAAAATATAGATTTGTGGATGGTAAAATGACCAGAACATTAATGATTTATTTTCATTTTAAAATTATATTATCATGAGAAATATTTTTCTATATTCTTTTTTGAGATCATCCCCATCCCAATCTAACAAATGTGTATGTTTTACCATAGCATTATTACAAAAAACAATTATTGTATTGATTTCCTCTATTGCATTAGAAGGATGATGATCCAAGTTGAGTTCAAAGAATAATTGTTGTGTTAGGATGTATTGTTGTTGAAAAAGAATAAATATTTTCAATGGAAAGAAATTAGGAATTATTGGACTCAATTTCAGAATAATTTCATAATAGGAGGGATTTTTCAGAGTAGATTCATCAAGGAGTGGACCTTCTTGATAAAATGAAATTTCAGCGGGTGGAGGACCTTCAGAATGAATTCCATCATGGGAAGGAATACCATCATGGACTGATGATAGACATTAGGTAGAATCTTTGTAGAATATTCTATGGGGGATATTATGGTTGTACGGATTTAAGGGAGGACCTTATTTCTCTTGGATATTATAAACATGAAAAGTGATACCATGAATCTATTCAAGAGAAGAGATCTTGAAATATATTAGATTGTGAATATCTTATTATAATTTCTGATCACGATTTTGGGGAGGAACTCCAAAAAAAGGGTATCTAAATTGTAGGGAGGACCCTTGAAACAACTTATTATATCTCTATAATTTTACAACATTGGAGTAGGATATTGAATTTCCCTAGATATAAATCTAAGGGATTTAGGAACATCAAAATTATGTAGGGTTATGTTATGGACAAACTCATTATTTCCCAATTATCATTGGCAAGGCTTCTTATTAGATGTATTTCTATGGGTGATTGAATCTTCCTATTATGGGTGAATAATTTCCCATATTGAAACTAGTTTTATTATTTCCAACATTTTTGCTGTAATTTTCTGAGGAATTTATTGAATTATGGCATGATATATGCCTTCCCTAGAGTGGAAACTGAGATAAATCGATAAAAAATAGTTGAAATGGGGATTTGTAACTGATTATATTGTATATATTTCATTATATGGAATAAACATTCCTGCAAAAGAAAAGGAATATGCATCTTATCTAGGGTGACTCTCAAATTACTTACTTGATTCACTTAAAATGTGTAGGTGGGGTTGTGTGAAAACCATAAAGTCACCAAAGATTCTATCATTATATCTTTGAAAATATTTAGAATGTGGAAGGGAATAGATACATGCCATTCTATCATCGCAAAAAAATATATGGAGTGACATCATGAACTGGAATGAGAATATATGACCATTTTGTTGCTAGAGCAGGGATATATTCCTCCTCTATTCCTCCTGTTATTTATATCATATGACTATTATAATCAAGCATGGAGGAAGAGATATGGGACTCCCCTTGTTGGTAGCTAAGATATGCTAGTTGGTTTCTCCAGGTGCCTTCAAATTGTGCTGGTGGGCTTGATGGGTTCATAAAGGTGTGTGCACTAACAAGAAATATGTCACCAAATTTGTTTGGTGGGATTATTTGGATTCTTTCAAACTATGAAGACAGGATCGGATGAGATATAAATGTGTTTGATCCTACTCACAATTTTCCACCAAATTTTTCTCATAGGATTCATTGGAGGTAATAGAGGCATGGCCCTAATCCCATATAAGTTTTTTCTACCCTTGGAAAACTCTCTTGGGTTTCTGAGCCCGAGTAATCTGGGATAGATTCATGAGATCAACATGCTCCTTATGCTGAGGGTTTTTTGTAGTTTAGTTTTTATGGTTGTAGGTTCTATCAATATCCCTTTCTTGTAACCCTATTATATTAGGACGAGGCAATCAATGACCTCTTAATCAACATGTATTAGATAGGGGATAATTTTTTTGTGGTGTTTCTGGGATAGGAACCTGAAACTATGGTATATGGAAATAGATTCCGTCTTTGTTTGGATCACTAGCGGTCATTGAGTGGAATGATGATGGGGATTCATGGGATAGAGTGCTTGTAAATATGCCTCAAGTGTTGTGATGGTTCCATTTTGGTGGTACCCCATAAAAATAATGTTTGAAACCTGGTGTTGGAATTGTTGGGTTATTGACGGCATCCTTTGAGTTGATGAGGACCCAACATCAGGTTCAAAATCTTCAGTTGAATGAAAGGGTGACATTGGATTGGATTAAATGGAGTTCTTGTGACATGTTTCTTCATTAATTATGACAAAACATAAAAAATAATACCCATCAATTAAGCGTGTTAATAAATAAACACATGTATAATTAATTATCTTGGATCTATATTTTGGGCCCTCTTTCATCTTTTCCTTAAACGGGCCTGACATGTTGGTGACATAGCCATATTTTTCATAAGGTTTAATGTTAGGTTAACCATTTTCTATTTTCATGATGTATAAAAAAATGGTTTGACATTTTATTCTAAGAAAAGGACTTACATCAGGTTCACCAATTTTTATTCTCGATGTGGTTTCATTCCACACTCATTATTAGTTGATCCACACTATCTTTACAAAGGTAGACGACCACTTGAATTGCTCCACTGAGGCCTTAGAAGATGTATGGTCCGATTGGAAGGGAGGTCTAGATCATTAAACCAATTTTGGGGGAAAATACATTCTACTTTGGGAATCTCTTATAGATTTAATACATATTCATGAATAAAATTTTAAATCCCAAATATTGAATTGGTCAACCGTATGTCAACAATCAATTATTTTGCATGTGTTGATTTCATATTCATCTATTTTTATTCATGGATATTCATGAATGGAGGAATCTATATGTATTTGATGTTCTCCATTAATTTTACCCTTTTTAAATATACTATAGATTCTTATTGCATTTTTATCAAGATTCTAGTTTTAGGCAACACAGTTGGGTGCTCTGGAATTTAACGCCTTTTGAAAGGTGAAATTTTTTTGATTGTAGGATCAGGACCATTATATGGGATTCCTACACATCCTTAAAAATTAATCGTATCCCATATATTTTGGTTCCACCTAATAGTACACAACATACCTTTTATGGTCATACGATGAGGACCAAACCATGCTGTTTAACATCATGTGACATGGAAGTCTAGGTGAAATATGCCTACTCAATGTATGATGTGGGACTTATTCTAATGTTTTACCCTAGTTTTATGTTATTTAACCCTTAATTTTCTATTTTCATGTTTATTAAGTATACAGTTAAAGGATGGGAGAGTTTTGGGATCTTTCAAGGAGTTTTTAGGGCTACAGGGAAGGCAGACAAGATGTGCAGAGTTTGTGTAAACCAAGCACAATCCTAGGAGAAACCATACAAAGTTGCAGATGTTGGATAGTAGCTTCCGAATGGTGAGAACATGGTTAAGGATTCCATGTGAGGAGGACATGTGAGGGTATACCTAGGTAGTAGCTAAAACATTATTAGCACATGGTTTGTCTTATCATGTGACTAAACCGTGAGCAGGGTAAATATGAGGTTTGAAAAAAGTGGGTATCACATGTTTTTTACACTATATCCCTCATTTTTTCTAACCTACATCCCTAATATGGGGTTCTCCTCCATTTAAGGTTGGTAAAGGCAAATTGGAATCAAATAGAGAATTTCCTTGGAGTTTAGAATCCCCATTCTTGAGGTATTCCATCGTTCTTGTTCATTCTTATCATGTTTTCTTAGATCGAATTAGAAATACTTATCCACTCCTCTAGGTTTCTCATAAATACACACTTTATGGGTAGATCTAAGAATTTGGATACCAAATAAGATGATTTTTGGTATCATTGTTGATATTAGAAGTGCTCTAAGGTATTATAATGGATTTCATACCCAGTTCCTTGAGCCTTCTTCATCCGTTTTATGTTTTCACAAAAACGGTTAAGGTAGGTGGACTAAATCTTGACACATCTTAGTAGAACTGACTTTAATGCTTTCAAATTTAATATAATGGTTTTAATTGACTGTGAATTTTCTATTTAGAATGTTTTTTAAACCCTCTTTAGTGACCTTTTGGTAAATTGTGGAAATCTAAATTGGTTTATTTAAATGAATTTGGCATATATGGGTTATGGTAGTGTATGTTCATGGTTCCCCTAAATAAGGGATGTGTACTACTTGTGTACAAGGTATGTGAACCTGGATCGGTGGAGGTTTTCACTGGGACACAATGTAATTAGAAGAGGGACTACTAATGTTTATGAAACTATTAAAACAAAACATGTTTTTGTGGGTGTTTTTTAAACAATGGAATGGTTATGCCAACTTGATATTGAAATATGGTTTTAAATCCTTTTTTTTATTTTTGGAAATGTGACTTGCTAGAAAATTGGTAGAAAATAACACTTGGTTAATCTTGGTTATAATATTTTTTGGAACTGGTTTATATTTATTTATAAACTATTTTATAGAGTTATTTTATATAGGTTGTTTTAAATATAATTTTCTAAATTTTCAATCCAAGTGTCATGAGTAGGAATGTAATTGGGGAAATCCTATTTATTTCTATACTCACCCCCTTCTTTATAAATTTCGGGATTTCACAGATTCTATCTTCCAGGACATGGTAAAATTTAATGTATCACACGTATTTAGCAACACCGCGCAATACACGGGCTGTTTGGTGATTTTTGAGCTTGGATCTTATGGAGCATGTAGTCATGTGGCTGTCTTATAGTTTCTTTTAGTTATCTTTCACTATTTACTTTTATAGTTACTTTTATCCCGATATAGAATAATTTGGTGTGGTAATGATATATATGAAATGTATGTGTTCTCATTCATTTATTCATGCATCATATAGTGCATTGTTTGGTTATATTTTCTGGGATAATGGTTTTTGATCTTAAAGGGTTAATCCTCCCCCACTTTCAATTTAAACCCTTTGGCATTTATTTCCCACTTTTGGAATCTTGAGGATGTTACTTAAGGCCAAGCAATGATTCATTGTATTCTCAATACAATTAGAATAAATGGGTAATTAAAAATGGTATTAGTTTGTTTGATCCAAGAGCTTATTTGAGAAATTTGGTATCAATTTGTTAATTTCCTTATGGAAAAAGTAGTCATCAGTTATCTTAGTCTTGGAGTTGAAATTTATTATTGTTTATTCCTTGGTTTATGATCTTATAATGGATTAAGATTTGAAAGATTTGAAATTTAGAGCATAAAAATATGTAGCTAACCATTTTATGTTTAACTTTAACTTACCAAGGATTTTGGTACATACTTGTTTTGGATAAACTTATTGGATATTGGAATCTCATTTCCATGGGTTTATCCAATGAGATGATCATTACATGCATTTTAGAGGAATGGATTCCCACTAGGATTACATATTTCTTTTTGAGTAATTATTTGTGATTTTGTGCAATGGTGTAATTTTTTTATAAATGTTTCAATTTTTTTCAAATTAATGATTTTGAAAAGATCACTGTTTATGAATTTTGAAAATGGATTAATTTTCAAAAGCACGAATGTATTTTACAAAAATGGTTTATCATGGAAAATATTTTTTTTGGAAAATATTGTGTGATAGTTGATGTGATAGAATTTAAAATGATAAGTCTTTAGTATCTAGAGAGTTATACTTGTAGTGTTTGTTGTATGTTTAGAAAATGGATCCCGATAGATATAGTAGAAACAAACCAGAAGAAGATGAGGAGAATGTGGTTTTACCTTAACCACAGGTGAACAAATATCTTATTCAAAGTATCATTCAAGCATTCCATGATGTCAACATGAGGAACCTAAGAAATGATTCAAGACATGTGGATCATCTCATACAGTTCCTGAAGAAGAATCCACACATATTCCTATGTGATTCTGAACCAGAAATGGTAAAGGTGTGGATGAACATGATGAATCATTTATTTTATTTCATTGGAACACCAATGGAGTTGAAATTTAAACTTGAAATGTATATGCCCGAAGAACATGAATTCTAGTGGTGGGATCAAGCATTACAGGATAAATTGGATCATGGTCTTAGTTGGGTAGATTTTGAAAATAAAATTAATAAAAATATATATCTTTAGGCATTCAAGTTATAGATAACAAAGCAATTATTCATCCTGAAGTAGTAAAATTTATTTTTCATAGAATAAGATGATAATTTCGGGAATGTGGATTTATTTTAACCCAAACTTGCAGAAAGTGCAGCCTTGAAGCCATGCATTTTAAAATTAGGGCCAAATAAGGATATTCACTCAATGATTTTTGTTCAAGATATTACAGATTATACAGAGATGGTGAACATGGTGATAGTGGCTGAATGTCATATCCCCAGAACTATGGGAGGAGAACGTATGATTATACCTATGGAAAATGGTGGGGACTCAAATGATGGGTGCCATTAGAAGAAGGATACCTATTTCCTAGGTGGGAATGAGAATCAAAATCAAATGGCAGGACCATTGAACCATTATCCATGACCCAAGAGCAAAGAAGGTTGTTCCCAATGTTGTCATTTTACCACAAGATTTGAGAGCGTACTACACAACCTATCACTTTCCATAACATCATATAGATGGGGCATATTTAGAACTATTGTCATAGTTCTTCAAGTTCAAGTGCTTGAGATATTTCTTAGGTATCGCAAGAATCATATGCTTGGACATGATGAGGGTAGTAGAATCAGGCTCCTCAGTAGAACATGGCTAACCATAGTGATTCAAGGAACATCATGACTCCTCAACAAGGGAAATATTAGTATGTTAACATGGAATAGAGTGCAACAATGAAGTGATTGTATTAATTTGAGAAGGTGATTGTGGATGATTAGGTAGGACCATCTATAGTGAGTGGTATGATTCATCTAAATTCTAAGCTTATGTAAGTACTTTTTGGTACAAGTGCATAACATTCCTTTATTTATTCTCATGATTTTGATTTTATATGTATTCAACATTAGATGACTCTATCTATGATAAAACTTCAAACACCTATCAGTAAAAGAGAATGTTAACCATTTTGTGTGAAGATATTTTTCTAAAACAGTTGATAGAGATGAGTTAATGTTGGACATATTAGTGTTAGATATGGATTTATTTTATGTAATACTGGGTATGTATTGGTTAACAATGTTCAAGTCACACATCAACTATTATTGAAGGATAGTTACTTTTGAGACTGAGGAAACCATCGAGTATCTCGTTAAAGGATAAAGGGTGGTGAAGGTGGGTAAAACATGCAAGTTTGCACCAGCAGTGGGAACAACCTCTTTGCAATTGGTGATGTTGACTTTGGCGTCAATAGAAGATATCAAGTATATTTTTTTCGACTAGTTTTGGGTAAATTTCCTGATGTCATTTTCAAGAACTTCTCATGGTTACAACCTATAAGGGAAGTGGATTTTACAATTGATATCCTCATAGGGACAAGTCCAATTTCCCTTCCATATTATCGGATGATACCAATATTGTTCAAGGAATTTAAAGTGTTTTTGGAATAGCGGGTAACAAAATGATTCATTCTGTCATGCATGTATCCATGGGTAGCAAAAGTCTTGTTCTCGATGAAAGTAGATGGAACTGTAAAGATTTGTGTGTATTATCATAAAATCAACCATGTTATGATAAATAATTAGTATCCACTTCCACGCATTTATGAATTTTTTGATAAATTGAGGGGATTCAAGTGGTTCTATAAAATTTACTTGTGATCATGATATCAACAATAGTGAGTTTAGAAGGAAGATATTACAAAGATATCTTTCAGAACTAGATATGAACACCAGGAACACAAAGTCAGGACTTTTAGTGTTATGAATGCACCAACAGTCTTTATGGAATTGATGAATTGGTTATTTCAGAGATATCTATATTCTTTGATTGTGGGGTTTGTGAATGAAATATTGGTGTATTCAAAGATAAGAGATTATCATGAGAAACACCAGACAATATTGTTGGAAATCATGGGAGATCATTGTTTTGTATGCCAAAGTTTAAAAGTTTGGTATTTGGATATAATAGGTATGATTTCTCGGCCATATAATTTCTGAAAAGCTTTTTTTATGGATCCCAAGAAGATAGAAGTTGTTATCTCTTCGAAACTCTTAAAGAATGTATTTGATATATTATGTTTTCTTTGTCTAGATCGTTATTACCGATTATTTGTTCAGGAATTCTCATGACTAGAATCTCCAATGATAGATTTTACAAATAATAATGCTTCAATTCAATGGTTTGAGAAATGTCATAAGTCCTTCCATGAGTTTAAAGTTCTTCTTACATCAACACCTATCATAATTTTAACCGAATCAGGATAGGGGTACGTGGTGTACTGTGATACCATGGAATCTATGTTTGGATATTTTCTAATGTAATTAAACCATGTAGATTCTTATGGTCCAAGGTAGTTGAGAGTTCATGATAATATTTACTCAACACACAATTTGGTGTTTTTTTGTCATCCATTATTTGAAGACCTAGACCACTATCTCTTTAGTGAGAAATTTACTATGTTCATGGTTCAGAATATCCTAAAACATATTTTCTCACAACAATATTTTAATTTGAGGAAAATAATATTGATGGTGAATCATTAAATTTTTTACATTGACTTGATATATACAATGAGAAAAGGTAATTCAGTGGTTGATGCATTAATAATAATTTCATATACTCAGATGGTGAAAGAATCCTCAGATGAATGGTAGTTTATGTCAGTCTTAGCTGACGCACACGTGGAATGTGAAGACCAAGGTGATTTTTTGGTCTTCTTTTCAGTTATTTTCGTTCCTGATTTAGTAAATATGGTTAAATACACAAAAACATTTGATCAAGAATTCCTGGTTGTTATTTCGAAACTCAATGGTGGGGAGACCATTTAGGGATTTAAAATTAATGGGAGTTTCGTTTTATGGTTCATAGATTAGATGGTTGTACTGATGTCTTGTCATGAAAAACTTATTCCTACTTACCAACATTCTATATGGACTGTATATCTGGGTATACAAAAGATGTATACTATGTTGAAAGCATAGTTTTGGTGGATTGGTATGAAATAGAAAGTGGATGAGTTCATTTCATGGTGCTTAACTTGTTACAAAGTAATGGTAGAACATCAACGACCATAAGGTATTTTGCAGTCATTGCCTATCCTATTTGGAAGTGGGAGTATATAGACATTTAAATTGTTATAGGTCTCCCATGAATGCTTCGTAAACACGATTCCATATGGGTGATAGTGGATCGACTCAAAAAGTTGGATCATTTCATCCCTATTCATGAAAATCATATGGTGAAAAATCAAACAATATCTATATCCAAGATCAGATAATAAGACTTGGAATACCATTTTGAATAGTCTTAGATAGATATATGAGGTTCTTATCTCGTTTATGGAAATCCATACAGAATTCTCTTACAACTCAGTTTACTATGAGCATGGTGTATCATCCTACGACGGATGGGAAATATGAAAGGACGTTACATATGTTAGAAGAAATGTTTCAGGCATCTTTAATGGATTTTAGTGGATTATGGGAACATAATAATACCTTATTGGAGTTATCATATAATAATAGTTATCAGTCCTCGATACATATCACTCCTTTTGAAGCATTGTATGGGAGTCATTTTCATTCTCTACTTTGTTGGGTGGAAAAAGGTGAAACATTACTAGTTGGGCCAAGACATGTCCGTGAAACTAAATAGAATATTTAGTTGACCTGTAAATTGATGGATACATCTCGAAGTCATCAGAAATCGAATGTGGATCATCATCAAAGACTTTGATCATTCACGGTGAGTGATCATGTGCTCTTGATGATTTATCCTAGGCTTGAACGTCATTGTATTGGGAAGTTGGTAAAGTTATATCCACAATAAATTATAACTTTTGAGATATTGGAATGGGTTGGAGAGGTGTTATGTCAGTTCTCATTACCACTATAGTTTGGTTTGGTATATAATGTGTTCCACATTTCCCAGTTGAAAAATTATCAGCCTCATCCTGACCATCTGATCAGATGGGATCATGTTGACCTAGATCCAAATGCTTCATTGGTACATATTTCAGTGCGGATTTTGGATAGGAAGGATAAAGTCTATCATGTAAAAAATCATTAATTTAGTATGTGTTTTATGGAAACATGTTCAGATTTAGTAAGAAACTTGGGAACACAAGAAGGAAATGAAAGTGAAATGGACTAAACTCCTTCAGGGAAATGATGGTTTTCTCCATTCAAAGGATTGAAAGACCAATGGTGGGAAGAATGTATCACCCCCAATTTCTAGTATATAACCCTTACTTTGTTATTTTTTATCTATATATTAAGTGTGATTATAATGGTTGGGAGAGATTGGGGATCTTTCAAGGAGGTTTGGGGATAAAGGGTAGGGACACAGGATGCACACAGTTTGTCTAAACTATGTAGAGTCACATGAGAAATCATGCAGAGTTGTAGATGTTGGATAGTATCTTCATCATAGTGGTCACATGGTAAAAGAGTCTATGTGAGGATTCCATGTGAGGGTCTACCCAGGTAGTAGCTAATGCATGGTTTGTCTAACCATGCGACTAAACAGTGCACAGGTTTTAAGTGAGATCCTAAAAAGTGGATGTCAAATTTTTTTTACTTTAACTCCATATATTTTCTCATTTTTTGACCCTAATGTGGGATTCTTCTCTATTGATGGTTGTATGACCTCTCTCAAGAAAATCAGAACCAATCTAGAGCCTTTCTATGGCATTTAGAAGCCCCATTCTTGATGTATGTCCTTATTCTTCTTCATTCTTGTCACGTTTTCATAGATATACTTCTCCTATCCTCTCAGCTTCTCATATCTATGTCCGTTATGGGTAGATCTAATATTTTTTATGCTAAATCTGATAATTATTTATCTTATTTTTTAGTAGATAAGAGATCTGAGACTCCTTTTGGATTTGTTACATGATTTCTTGAGTCTTCTTCTATTTTCACCAAAACAGTTAAGGTAGGTGGCTTCACTCTCAACTCCCCTTAGTCAAACTGATTGGAATGGTTTAAAATTAAATATTTTTGGTAAATTGATTATAAATTGGGTGATTATAAATTTTTGGAAACCCTCTTTAGTGACGGTTTGGTAAATTGTTGAAATATAGAAAATTAGTGTCCTTGAGTAAGGTTCTTTGATTCTTGATGTTAAAAATAAGATTTTTACAGGGTATTTTATTCATAATTGTATTCAATTAAAGTTTTTTCAATAAAAGGAAATGCTTTTATTGAAATTAAATGGTTGATTTTAATTGCTTTATTTTAATGGTTTTGGAATATATGGGTTGTGTGAGTTCATGTTCAATGTCCCCATGAATAAAGGATATGTACCATTGGGGTACAAGGAGCGTACCTTGAATCGGGGGTGTGTGTTAGTGGGACAAAAGGTAATTAGATGAGAGACCACTAATGAGTATAGAACTATTGAAATGCATCATGCATGTGTGGGTGTGTTTTGAACCTTGGATTGGTTATTCCAAAATGATATTGTGAAATGATTTTAATGACTTGTTTGGTTGTTTTACATAAATGGGACTTGGTGGAATGTTGGTTGAAAATAGAAGTAGTTTACTCTTGGTTATATTTATTTTTGGAACACATTTATATTTATTATAAATTTTTTAATAGTTGTTTTATATAAATGGTTTTATATAAATGTTGCTAAAAATTATATCCTAGTGTCATGAGTTGGGAAGTCTTTGAGGAAAGACAACTGAGTTTTTACTCACCACTTCTTTGGAAAATTGGTGCTTTTAAAGATGCTATCTCCAGGGACATGGGAAAAGGTAAATAATCACATGTATTTTGAACCACCTCATGAAACATGGGATGTTTGGTGATGTTGGAGATGGATTTTGGAGATCATGGATTCTTGTGGCTGTCTTTGAGTTTCTTGTTGATATATTCCTCTATTTACTTTGATTGTTACTTGCCTTTCGTTTTAGTACACTTTGGTGTGGTTTTGATATAAATTCAGTGGTTGGGATGTATTTCATTTAATAAATCATCATATAATGAGTATTTGGGTTATGTTTGTTACGCTAATGGTAATAGTTATAAAGGGTAAATTTCCCTCTGCATTCATTTTAATCCCTTTGGAATTTATTGACAGCTTTTGGAAATTTGGGGATGTCACATAAGTCCAAGTAATGATTAATCGTATTCTCTAGCCATTGAGAATAAGTAGGTCATTACAGCCGAAGGGGACATAAAGAACAGAAAAGGGATGTGGCCTACAAGGTATGGGAATGATCATACATGGAATATAGTCTAAAAAGGATGGTGATGAAAGAGACATGAAAGGAATATGTCCTTCTTTGCTGTATATGACCCTACTAGGGATATATGCCAAATAACATTTGGGAGGATTTTAGGTGTTAGGTTTGGATGTTAGAGAGTCTTCTTACAAATCCCATTCGGTCATGAATAAAATCCCATGTAGTTTAAATATATGGGGCATACACCATGATATGAGGACCTTTGGTGTTTTATATATTTATTTGAGGTCTCACCCCAATGGAGACCCTCTTGATGGAAATTAGTAGAAAGAATTATAAAAATATTCTCTTCCAAGACAAGCATCCAATCGTGTGTATTCTATGATCATAATTAAACTTTAAGCCCACTTGAGTCATGCATGGTATGCGAAATAAGATGAATTTGAAGATCTAGAAAATAAAATGATCATCTTTATTCTTCGGTGTATGATGTCGTGGTGATGAGTGAGAGAAATGGATTTGAATGTTCCCATATTCTCTCTATTTTTTGTAACCAGGATAGTGACATCTGGTTACATATTTGATTAAAACCCTATAAGAAAGGCCATAGGCTTACCCTAAGATGGATTTCTTAATTTCAATATTCCCCTCCTCCCCTTTTGACTAATTGAATATGGGATAAGGGAGGAGAGACAAACAATAGATATCACCGCCTGAACCAAGGAACATACTATCACTATACCTACATGGGAATGTATGATTATGAGCATTATGAGGATCTACCTTGTTATGTAGGTTGACAATCAAAACTCAGTTAGCATAAAAATTTATGATTAAGAGGGAATAATGATGTCCTATTTAGTTTGATCATACATTTCTTTTTTCTTTAGAAGAGGCCTTGGCATCATGTTCACGAAGAGGTGCATCTAGAGCCTAATGCTTCGCTAGAGTGGTTGATAGAGATGGTTGTTTGAACAGTTCATGAAGGGTCTGTGATAAGTTTGAACACTACAAATAAGGTAATTGAGGCTGAAGAACCCAATTACACATACTATTTAATATGTGTGATAATGGTATGTTATGATTTCATCCACATGTGGTTTAGAGAGTTAGGTTTCGAAAAGGGGTTCTCTATGCGGGTTGCTAATCCATAAAGGAGTATTTGCTATGTGGAACACTACCTATGCTATGTGGAAAAATTCATATGTCCACTTTAAATTTGGGATATGTGGTATAGTATTACGTACTAATATATATTTCTCAGATTGTCTCAAACAATATATCAAACAACAAAATTATAGTCTCTAAAAAAATCAACTATCCCCATCAATATATGTGTGGGGTTTTAAAGGGGTCTGGATGTAACCATTCTCTCAGGTTAACCAAAATAAAAACCACTGTGTTTTAAGGATTTTATATTGTAGGTAACCCACTCACCTTACAAAAGAAAATTAATTTACGGGTAGCCTGAAAATAATAGTTAAACTTGCAAAAGAATTTTTTCCAGGGGTAAGAAGGGTGATGCCTCACCCTAAAAATGAATTTTTGTTTTTGGGGGGCCTAGAAATCATGACTTACCTAGAAAACATATTTTCTGTTTTCAGGGGGAAAAGAAGATTCCACACCCTACAAACAAATTTTTATTTTGCAGGGGTTCTATGCGGATGCACTATGCAGAGCTGCAACTCGCATATCAATCACACTATATGGATGGTGAGGTTCCTTTATGGCCCATTGCACTTTACCATTTTAATAGGCTGATTAATTTTTTCTATCCATTCCAAATAACATAAAATCCTTCAAATATTCTATGGAAAATATTTAGGACCCATCAACTTTCCAACCCCAACAAACTGTAAAAATTCTAAAAACCATAAAAGACTCTAAAAACCCTAAAAACCCTAAAAACCCTAAAAGACCCTAAAATCCCTAAAATACCCTAAAATACCAAAAAACCCTAAATATCACTAAAAGACCATAAAACCCTAAAACAATAAAAATCCTAATAAAATACCAACCCAACCCCTAAAGACCCAAAAAACCCTATAAACACTAAAATGAGCCCAAAACACTAAAAACTCAAAAGAAATGTAAAAACCATAAAAACCCATAAAAACTTATAACCTATAAAACCACGAAAAGACTATAAAACCATAGAAAACTGTAAAATACCTCAAAACACTAAAAACCCCTAAACCCATAAAAAATATTAATAACCCAAAAAACTATAATTGTTTTTTTTAATATTAAAATCCCTAAAAGACCAAAAAACCCATTAACCCCCCATAAAAGACCTAAAAACTCCTAAAAGATCCTAAAACCCCCAAAAAATACTAAAAAGACATTAAAATCGTAAAAACACAATAATTGCCCTAAAAAACCTAAAAACCCTAAAAGACCGTAAAAACCATAACAACCCAAAAACACCTAGAAACCAGAAAAACCTTAAGGAACCAAAAGGTCTCTAAAACACTTTAAAATCCAAAAATCATAAAACTCTTAAAAGTCCCTAAAAGACACTAAAACCCTATAAAATACCCTTAAAGACCCCTAAAACTGAAAAAAGACTCTAAAACACCCTAAAACCCCTACAGGATGCTAAAAACACTAAAATCCCCTAAAGGACCGAAAACCCCTAAAAACCCTAATAATATTAAAATGCCCTAAAAACCAAAAAAATATCAAGGGACTGTAAATACTTTAAAACAACTAAAAACCTCAGAAGCCATAAAAACAATAAAACACCCAAAAACCCGTTAAAACCCATAAATAATCATAAAACCCTAAAAACCCTATAAAAATTCTATAATCCCAAAAAAACACTATAAACCCAATAAAAACCCAAAACCCCTCCCAAATCCTAAGTCCCAAAAAATACATTAAAACCATAAAATCCATAAAAATCACAAAAACCATAAAATCACACAGAAACCCCTAAACCCCATAAAAAAATATGAAACCCCTAAAAACCCTAAAAGCATTAAAACACTTGAGTGCCTAAAAGATACCTAAAACAATAAAAACCAAAAAATGTCCTAATATCCCTAACACACCCAAAAAACATAAAAATATAAAAAACCCTAAACACCCTAAAAAAACATAAAAACTTATATACAAAAAAACCCCCCAAAACCCAAAATATTTTAAAAATAATAAAAACCCCTTAAAACCCAAAAAAACCCGAAAAACCTAAAAAACTATAAATTCCACAGAATTCCTAAAACCCCAAAAAAACACTACCCACTACACCGTCAACCATAAAACCTAAACACTACACCCTATAACTTAGTACTTAAACCCTATACACCACACCTATAACCAAATACCCTACACCATAAACTGAAAACTCTACATCTTATACCCTAAACCCTACACCCAAAACCCTTGCCCTGCACACTAAACCTTAACCCCAATACCCTAAACCCTAAACCATTCACCTTAAACACTAAAAGCCACAAAATAAAACATAAAAGCTACATATTAATCCTCAAAACCATAACAAACCCTAAAATACACTAAAATAAACTAAAAAACCATAAAAAATCCTATAAAACCATAGAAACACTAAAACACCAACCATCCCTAAAAACCACCAAAATACTGCTGAAATCCTAAAACCCATAAAATACCCTAAAAGAATAAAAATCATAAAAGAACATAAAAATCGTAAAAACCAAAAAAAAAACATAAAACAACTAAAACCCCTAAAAATCTAAAAAAGAAAAACCCTATAAAAACACAAACATGCTTCAGACCCCAAAAAACTAAGAAAATCCTATAAAACCCATAAAAATACCTAAGAATTCCTATAAACCATAACACCCTAAAACCATATAAGAGTCCTCGGAAAACCAAAAATAAAACCTAAAAAGGCTAAAAATAACCCTAAAACCCCTAAAGTACCCTTAAAACCCCTAAAATGACCTTAAGACCCCTAAAACGTATAAAACCCCTTAATACCCATAAAACACTAAAAAGAACATAAAACCAAAAAATGATTAAAAAGACCCCAAAAACAAAAAAAATCCTTAAAAAATATGGAAAGCCCTATAAAACAAGAAAAACCACAAAACCCCTAAATCCCTAAAAAACTAAAAAGCCTAAATCCAATTAAAACACATAAATCCCCTGGAAACCATACAAAAAATGCAAAACCTATAAAATTTGTAAACTCTATAAACCCTTAAAAGATCTTAATACCCAAAAAGACCCAAAAAGACCATGAAATACCCTAAAGTACCCTAAAAACTAAAAATACTTAAACCCTTAAAAACAAAAAAAAATATATAAAAACCACAACATAGTATAGAATTAACCACGAAACCCTAAAAATCTAAAAAATACAAAAAACCACTAAAACTCTAAAAATTCATAAATACCCTTACACACCATAAAACCCGTATAACTCGCTAAAACCCATAAAACCTTATAAAAATCCATACAAACTCATAAAAATACTTCAAAACCATAAACAAACCAAATAATACCCTAACATAACATAAATTACCTAAAATACCCTAAAAACCCTAAAACCCAAAAAAAATTTAAACCCCCTATAACGCTTAAAACCCATAAAACATCTGAAATCCATAAAAATACCTGAATACTCTAAAAAACCTAAAAATCATTAAAAATTCATAAAACCCATAAAAACCTAGAAAACACGCCTGCCATAGGGGTGTCCTGTGGGACCCTAGGTGAAAATGGGAGTACTGCTGATGACTTCCACGATTTTGCAAGAAGGAAAACGAATGTCACATTTGGTATATCTCTACGCAACCGGTTTGAGGGCCTACGGTATTTGGAAAGTAATGGAGATGATGCTTGCAATGATGGAAAGAATGATACTCAGCATGGTGCTGCACCTCTGGGTTTTGGAGGTGATCCTAACCTTTGTCTTGAGCAGCTGCAGGCCACTCTGGTGGCCTTTGACAGTCTCGAGGTGGATGGACATGGTGACTACGGAAGGCAGAACGCTGGATCTCTTGAAGGGGATCACGCCGCCCGGTCTAGTTCTGATAGAGCTGTTGTGACGTACCCCCTCTCGCTTGAAACCATCCCCCTAGATGAGAGGCATCTGGTGCCGGCTGTGGGGGATGTTTCAGATGTGTGTGTGAATGAAGGGGTTCTCGCTACTAATATTGATGAGGCCAGTACATGGGATGATGATACCGTTGTACCTGGTGCTAGTGCTGTAGTGGATGAATCTGATGGGATTGATGGTGCGCATGCCACTTGGACTACTTGTATTGAGGATTTGAAATGTGTTGTTGTGGCGTTCTCTGATTTTTATGAAGCAAGTTATGATGATAATGGGCATCTGGTCCCGGTCACAGTGGATTATTCAAATGCGCATGTGCCCAAAGGGATACCCAATTTTTGGATTGATGAATCCGGACAAATGGAAGCTGCTTTCCCAACCAAGATACTAAAGGACATGACTTTGGAGGTCTCCAATGTGATGCCAACAGTAGTTCATAAACCCATATCACAAGATGAAATGGAGCTACATGGCACAATGTCTTGGGGGGAGGGTTCTAATGATGAATCCAGAATGAACTTCAACATGGCACATATAATGAAGGAGAGGGATATTCTTGGGAATTAATTCCATCCTGTGAATGAGAACATCATAGGTGGTTCATCTGGAGAGGGGGCTATTGAGGGGTCAATCCCCATTGTTTTCTCTCTGAATAAAGAGGACACTATTATCCCCGTTCAGGACAAATTTTCTGCTAATGTCACATGTAACCCATGAAAGAGGAAGTCGAGGAAGGACTATTCCTCCCTTCCAAAGGCAGTGTCTACTATGGCATCCAGTAAAGCTGTGAAGAATAAACCCTTAGGAAATGGTGGGGGTCGATCAAGACTCAGTTGAATGCAGAACAGTGAAAGCTAAGAGAATATTACCCTAAATTCCTAAGTGAATCATATGAGTGGGAGTCGGTGGATACTGATGCAGCTGACAACTATGGTGTGGATGGAGACACATGTGGTGTGGACATTGACCAGACTTCGGGACATGATAACATCTATTGCTTCTTGGTTGGAAATGCTGCTAGGATTTTTCTTTCTTGGCATTGTGTGTTTTTCTTTTTGATTTTTCTTTTGTTGGGGTCTTTTGCGTCTTGGATTTGTAAAGGGTTTTTGGGTGCGGGTCATTTGACCCCTCTCCTCCCTTGTCTGCTACGTCTTTTTTTCTTAATAAAATTTGGGGGGTCGGGAATAGCCCGATCCTTACATCTTCCTTGCCCTAGAAACCTAGAAAACCTAAAACCCCAAAAAAACCCAAATACCCTTAGAAATCATGAAAGACCCTAAAACCCTAAAATACCTAAAAACCTAAAAACCATAAAAGACCCTAAAAACCCTAAACCCCTTATAAAGGCTCGAAAACCCTAGAAACTCTAACAGACATTAAGAAAACATAGCAAGGCCCTAGAAATAATAAAAACAATAAAAATTACTAATATAACCATAAAACCCTAAAATAACCTAAAAACCATAAAATAACCTAAACCACCTAAAAATTCCTAGAAACCCTAAACACCCCTAAAAACACTAAAAACACCAAAAACCCTAAAAACTCTAATAAACCCAATAAAACCCCAAAACCATAAAATAACATATAAAAACTTGTAGAACCCTAAAAAAATTGAAATCAATAAAACCCCCTAAAAATATTTAAAAATATAAAATCCCTAAAAATCCCTAAAACACCCTAAAACCCATAAGGAAACTAAGTACCCTAAACCCCCTAAAATAAATATAAAACCCCTTGAAACCCATACAAGGAATATAAAAAACCAAAAACCTAGAAAACCCATATGATAATATTAAAAATCCCTAAAAACCCTAAACCCCTAAAACAATAAAAACCCTAGAAAAATAAAACCCAAAAAACACTTAAAATTTAGCAAAACCATTAAAAAAACTAAACCTCTAAAATTTATAAAAAGAGGATTTTAAAATCATAAAATACTCTAAATTATTAAAAACCCCTTAAAGACTCTAAAAATATAAAAACCCCTAACACCCCTTCATAACCCTAAAATACCATAAATACCCACAAATCCCAAAAATATCCAGAAAACTCATTTGCCACCTTAAAATCCTTAAAAACCCTAAAAACTGAAAACGCTATAAACCCTAACAAACCCTACAAGTTAAAAATTCTAAAAAACATGAAATATCTAGAAATCCTAATTCCCTTAAAAATGATAAAACCCTAAATCAACCCCAAAAATAGTAAAAATATTTAAAATCCTAAACCCCAAAGAAAACTAAAAACCATGAAATCCTAATAATCCTACAAACCCTAAATCTATAAAAACCTAAAAAATACCCTAAATACACAATAACCCTAAACCCACTAAAACCCATATAAACCTAGAAAATCTGTTATAAATCATAAACCCTTTAAATCCCTAAAATCCCTAAAAACCCCTACACAACACTAAAATCCTTAAAACATTTAAGGATGACCCTAACCTCTCGATGATGCCTTGACCGCACTGGCCGCTGGGATCCTTCCTCCGCCCCCTGTGGGGGAGAAATCTTAGCCTGATGCTGATCAGAACCTGGATTTCATTCAACCTATTATGTCTGATCTTCTTCCCCTATTCCCTCATACTGAGCTCTATTCGAATGATCCTGATTTATATTAGACATATCCGCAACATTCAATTTCAGTATCAGAGTTCCACGTGGCTTCTACTCTTGAAAGTCAGACCCTGGTTTCTAGGTTTCTAAATCACTGGCCCTTAGTGGTCTTCACTACTGGAAATATAGGTTTTCCCAATGGATATATACCAATGGTTTGCTCAAAACGTTGGTGTATATGAGTATACGAAGCATATACCAACGGTTTTTCAAAAACCGTTGGTAAAGGTAAGTAGAGGTGAAGTTATACCAACGGTTTTTGCAAAATCGTTGGTAAAAGTGTGTTTGTAAAGAAGATATACCAATGGTTTTGCAAAACCATTGGTAAAAGTTTTTTTTGATGAAGATATACCAACTGTTTTGTAAAACTGTTCGTAAAAGTGAGTTTTGGAAGGGCTTTACCAACGGTTTTTTAAAACCGTTGGTAAAAGTTTTCATTCCCAACGGTTTATAACCATTGGGAAAGATTTCCCAGAAATAGACAGGACCTGGGCTCCCCCATTCCAAGCGACTGGAGCCCTAAACCGAAGGAGAGAAGTGGGATTCTCTTTACCCTACTGTCCAAATCATTCCATCTTCAAAATTTCCTAGATTATCATTTGTAATATGTAAGTTATACTTTCATTTTAATGTTATGTATCTTCTATTTTGATTTTATGTTTTCAATTGGGTGAAGAGGTGAATTGGGATTCTGTTTACCCTACTGCGAAAATCCTTCATTCCGACCCATCTTCAAAATTTCTAAGTTCTACATTTCCTGTAAGTGATACTTTTATTTTAATTATCTACATCTACTATTTTGGCTTTCTCTTTATATTTGTGTGTTCATGAATTTTGTTTTCTGTTTGATTTGGGTGCGTGTTTTGAGCTTTGATAGTGGCACACATATAGTGATTATAGTATGAGTTTGGTCTATTGGGATAAGTAGTAGAGTGAATCAAATTTGATTCAAAATGAATCGTGTGTTAATATCATCCATAAATTTTCAGTTTTTAGAAGGCTTGGTATTTCTGGGAATTTTGTGTTAATATCATTCATATTACACATGATTCACATCATGGTAAGAATGTGTGATGATGTTGTTGAGCTTAGAGAGAAAACTCATACACTCTAGGTTGTTTATAGTGGCATGGTTAGTCATGAGTGATAATTGGCTTCCTAAGATGATTGTACTAATAAATCATTTAGGGTCAATTAAATATATTTCTCAATGTACATTGTATGTTATGTCTCTTTCTTGGACAATACTCACTTTTATGATAGTGGGGTGCTTTTCACTATCCATGCAGGCATGTGTAGTCATCCATAACAATTTTAGATTTTGTTTTATTGATGTGCAGCTATGTTTTTTGTTTTTCTCTTTTGATTTGGTAGAAATGATAGGTCTGTGGAAATTAATCATGTCTGTGGGTGGTAATTTAAGATGTAAGATAGTATGCCTTCATTTTCCGTGATATATCCAATAATATTATTGATTTATGTTCAGTATGATTATCTTTGACAAATGATGTAGTTTAATAATTATTTATTAATGGTTGTAATAATGACTACATGGGGATGTCCAGGTGTTGGGGGATGGGGTGTCCAGGTGGGGGGGGGGGCTGTCCAGGTGGTTGTCCGAGGGGTGCGGGCTGTCCGAGGTGAGTGGGGGATGTTCGAGGGATGGGGGGCTGTCCGGGGTGAGTGGGGAGCTATCTGAGGGGTGGTGGGTTGTCCAGGTGGTTGTACAAGTTAATCTCACCTCAACATTTTAAGTGAAAACAACTACTGGCATACGTAAAATAAACCAAACGCATTTTTATTGTGTTTATAATTTAGTAAAATGATCCATGGGTCATTTGTGATGTGTACGAGTCAACCCCGCCTCATTCTGAGGCACTGTGTGGCCGATAGCACTCTAAGTGTCGCACTTTTGTTTAAAATGAACATTGTTTTAAGTGAAAATAACTGACATACGGAAAACCGACCAAACGTACTCAAATTGTGTTGATACTTTAACACAACGATCCATGAGACATTTTTGACGTGTAAGAGTCAACCCCGCATCAATTCGAGCTATGGTGTGGCCGGAACCACTCAAACCGTGTAACTTTTATTTGAAATGAACAAAATTTTAAGTGAAAACAACTATTGGCATATGGAAAACCGACCAAACACATTATAATTGTGTTGATACATTAGTAAAATGATCCATGGTAAATTTTTGACTTGTATGAGTCAACCCCAACTCAATCTGAGGCACGATGTGGCCTAAATCACTCAAAGAGTCTCTCTTTTGTTTAAAATGGAAACTTTTTTAAGTACAAATAACTGACATACGGAAAACCGACCAAACTTATTTGGATTGTGTTGATACTTTATAAAAAAGATTCATGGGAACCACCCAAAGTGTCTCTCTTATGTTTAAAACGGACAACATTTTCAGTACATACGAAAAACCGACCAAATAGATTCTTATTATGTTGATAATTTATCACAAGGATCCATGGCTCATATGTGACATGTACGATTTGACCCCGCCTCAATCTGAGGCGCGGTGTGGCTGGTACCACTCAAAGTGTCTCTCTTTTGTTTAAAATGGATTAATTTTAAGTAAAAACAACAACTGACATACAGAAAACTGACCAAATGCATTCGGATTCTGTTTAAAATTTAGCACAACCATCCATGGGTCATATATGACATGTACGAGTCAACCCCGCCTCAATCAGAGTCACGGTGTGGCCGTCACCACTCATAGTGTCTCTCTTTTGTTTAAAATAGATTTAATTTTATGTGAAAACAACAACTGACATACGGAAAACTGACCAAATGCATTTATAATTTGTTCAAACTTTAGGAAAAGGATCCATGGGTCATATGTGATGTGTAAAAGTCAACCGCGCCTCAATCCGAGTCACTGTGTGGATGAAACCACCCAAAGTGTCTCTATTATGTTTAAAATGGACAACATTTTAAGTACTTATGGAAAAATGACCAAACGGATTTTGATTGTGTTGATACTTTATCACAATGATCCATGGCTCGTATGTGATGTGTACGAGTTGAACCTGCCTCAATCTGAGGTGCAGTGTGGCTGGTACCACTCAAGGTGTCTCTCTTTTGTTTAAAATGGATTTAATTTTAAGTAAAAACAACAACTGACATACGGAAAACTGACCAAATGCATTCGGATTCTGTTGAAAATTTAGCACAACGATCCATGGGTAATATATAACGTGTACGAGTCAACCCCGCCTCAATATGAGTCACGGTGTGGCCGTCATCACTCAAAGTGTCTCTATTTTGTTTAAATTAGAATTAATTTTAAGTGAAAGCAACAACTGACTTACGGAAAACTGACCAAACGCATTCATAATTTGTTGAAACTTTAGGAAAAGGATCCATGGGTCATATGTGACGTGTACGAGTTGACCCCACCTCAATCCGAGGCGTGGTGTGGCCATTACCTCTCAAAGTGTCTCTCTTTTGTTTAAAATGCACTTAATTTTAAGTGAAAACAACAACTGACATATGGAAAAGTGATCAAACGCATTCGGATTGTGTTGATACTTTAGAAAAAGGATAAATGGGTAATATGTAATGTGTATGAGTCAATCCCTCCACAATCCAGGGGGGGCTGTCCTGGTGGTTGTACGAGTTAATATCGCCTCAACATTTTAAGTGAAAACAACTACTGGCATACGGAAAACAGAACAAACGCATTTAGATTGTGTTGATAATTTAGGAAAACAATTCATGGGTCATTTGTGATGTGTAAGAGTCAACCCTGCCTCATTCCAAGGCATAGTGTGGCCAACACCACTCATAGTGTCTCTCTTTTGTTTAAAATAGACTTAATTTTAAGTGAAAATAACAACTGGCATACAGAAAACCTACCAAACGAATTCAGAATCTATTGATACTTTAGGACAAGGATACATGGGTCATATGTGATGTGTTCAGGTCAACTGCGCCTCAATCTGAGTCATGGTGTGGCCGGAACCACCCAAATTGTCTCTATTATGTTTAAAATGAACAACATTTTAAGTACATACGGAAAACCAACCAAACATATTCTTATTGTGTTGAGAATTTATCACAAGGATATATGGCTAATATGTGATGTTTAAGATTTGACCCCACCTCAATCCGAGGCGCAGTATGGCTGGTACCACTAAAAGTGTCTCTCTTTTGTTTAAAATGGACTTAATTTTAAGTGAAAACAACAACTCACATACACAAAACTGACCAAATGCATTCGGATTCTGTTGAAAATTTCTCACAATGATATATGGGTCGTATATGATGTGTACATGTCAACCCAGCCTCAATATGATTCATAGTGTGGCCAGCACCACTCAAAGTGTCTCTCTTTTGTTTAAAATAGACTTAATTTTAAGTAAAAAAAATAACTGACATACGGAAAACAAACCAAACGCATTCATATTCTATTGAAACTTTAGGAAAAGGATCCATGGGTCATATGTGACGTGTAAAACTCAACCGCGTCTCAATCCGAGTCACAGTGTGGCTGGAACTACCCAAAGTGTCTCTCTTATGTTTAAAATGGACAACATCTTAAGTACATACGGAAAACCAACCAAACAGATTCTGATTGTCTTGATAATTTATCAAAATGATCCATGTCTCATATGTGACGTGTACAAGTTGACCCTACCTCAATCTGAGGCATGGTGTGGCCGGTACCACTCAAAGTGTCCCTCTTTTGTTTAAAATGGACTTAATTTTAAATGAAAACAACAACTAACATACGAAAAACCGATCAAACGCATTCGGATTGTGTTTATACTTTAGAAAAAGGATACATGGGTCATATGTGACGTGTACGAGTCAATCTAGCCTCAATCCGTGGTGCGGTGTGGCCGATACCACTCAAAGTGTCCCTCTTTTGTTTAAAATGGACTTAATTTTAAGTGAAAACAACAACTGGCATACAAAAAACCAACCAAACGCATTCGAAATCTGTTGAAACTTTAGAAAAACGATCCATGGGTCATTTTTGATGGGTAAGAGTCAATTATGACTCAATATGAGGCACGGTGTGGCTGGTACCACTCAATGTGTCTCACTTTTATTTGAAATGGACTTGATTTGAAGTGAAAACAACAATTGGCATACGGAAAATCAATCAAACGCATTCAGATTGTGTTGATACTTTAGAAAAACGATACATGGAACATTTGTGACATATAGGAGTCAACTCTGTCTTAATCCAATACATGGTGTGTCCGGTACCACTCAAAGTGTCTCACTTTTATTTGAAAAGGACATAATTTCAAGTTAAAACAAAAACTTTCATACAGAAAATGGACCAAACTCTTTCAGATTGTATTGATACTTTAGGACAATTATACATGTGTCATTTGTGACATGTACGAGTCAACCACACCTCCATCTGAGGCATGGTGTGACCGGTATCACTCTATGTGTCTCTCTTTTATTTGAAATGGACAAGATTTTAAGTGAAAACAACTTGCATATAGAAAACTAACAAAACTCTTTCAGATTTTATTGATACTTTAGGACAACGATACATGTTTATGTTTTGATGTGTATGAGTCAACCCCGCCTCCATCTAAGGCATGGTGTGATCAGTAACACTCTAAGTGTCTCAATTTTTTTGAAATGAACAACATTTTAAGTGAAACCAACAACTGACATATGAAAAAATGATCAAAGGTATTTGGATTGTGATGATACTTTAGGACAGTGATACATTGGTCATTTTGTATGTGTATGAGTCAACCCCACCTCAATCCGAGGTACGATGTTGTGGAATCCTACTTTGACCAATATATCGCTCCATACTTGTACCATTTAGTGTTCATAGCCTTAAAAACATTAATATTATTCTAACTACGTTCAAAAAACATACAATTCCATTCTTCTAGACCATCACAAGTTGAACTTGTGATCATTTCAGTTCTGCCTGAATTTTAAATAAAATAATGAGTTCTATACTTTACTCCTTTTGTAAGCACCGAGGAACCATGGGTAAGTTTCCCAACCCAATTTTCAAATTTAGTTTCATAACCACCATGGAACCATGGGTAAGTTTCCATACACCATTTTGAGTTATTGAAACTGTTATTCAACTCCATTGGACTATTCTTTTCGTATGAAGATTGAAATAGGGAATTGTAGTACACCACATGGTTGGAAGAGTTTTATGGTTTTATGTGTTTTTTTTGTGTTATTACAGGTGTTTTTATGCTGTTTTAATACTGTGCAATAGTTCTGGTGCTTTTTATGCAGGTGGGGGTGCTGGTGCAATGGTGGGGGTGCTGTGCAATGGTTCTGGAAATACACAATACCAACGGTTTCAAACCGTTGGTATAGTATTCCATCTTCAATATATACCAACTGTTCTCTTGAACCGTTGGTAAAAAACACTATACCAACAGTTTACAACCGTTGGTACACCCTAAAAGTGTATGTTCAAATTGTTTTAAAACCGTTGGAGTAGAGATTTACCAACGGTTTCAATGGAACCGTTGGTATAGGTTTGGGATGGAGTTATATACCAACGGTTTTTAAAAACCGTTGGGAAAACTTTCCCCCAAATTGGCAGTAGCCGATCCTCTCCCCCATTCGCGATCCAGAGCCCTAAATGGGAGAACTTGGGCGATTTTGGAGGCGATTTTGGAGGTGTTTTGGGTTCTCTTCCTCTATCCCATCCAAGGCTGAGGTATTTTCTTAGTTTTTAGTTTTGATTTTGATGTGGGATGAGGCCAATTTCTATTCTCATATTCCAGCCGAATTTCTGTTCCAGCCGAATTTCTGTTCCAGCCGAATTTCTGTTCCATCCCGATTTATGTTTCCGTTCTTTATTTACATTCCACGCATATTCCAGCCCATATAGATTTCATTAGACAGTTTTCTAATTTTTTCATGTGCCTTTCATGTTTCATTACCAAGAAAATTTTATTATATGTTATAAAATTCAATCACATGTTTAGTTTTAACATTCATTGTTACTTTATTATCTTGTTTTAATAATTTATATTAATATTATTTTCATATATTCCATCGTTGAGTGTTTTTACTTGTGCAATATAATTCCAAGCTCATTTTAATTCATAGTGATTATTTAGATTTCAAAGTGTTTTATTTTTCATGTTAAATTTATTAAAAAGTTTTGGGGACTAATTAAAATTATTAGATTCCAATTTCCATGCTTCTATGCTAGTTAATAATTAAATGAAATCTGATGGTTGTAATTAAATGAAAGTAAATGTTTAATTTTAACATGTATGGGTGATTAATAAATTGGAATGTGATGAACCATATAATTGAACCATTGTTGATGCACATTATATACCAAAAGGTTATTTAATAAAAGTTATTCTTGTGAATTTCGTTACATCATAGATAAAAATGGTTGTGGTTATATGAGAGATACCTCTGATGGTTCTTTGATAATTGTTTTATGGAAAATGAATGGTTTAGGTCCAGTATTAATAGTATCTCCCAGTGAGACCATTTTAGTATAAGGGGAAACAAGATTATGATCTACAAGGGGGTGATTGAGTTGGTAGAGACCAAACATTGTTTGTTCCTTGTGTTCAAGAACCATAAATAGAGTGTTCTAATTAGGTGGTCATTAGTAAAGAAGTAGGTTAGAGTTCCAAGTTGACACTATCCCTACTGCAATTGGAAGCAATCTGTTTATTACTTATGATGACCCCAACAGCTCAATTGTCAGAGTTGATTGTGAACCCAAAGTTGTGGTAGGAAATATATAGAATCATACAGTCGTGTTCTCACCTACATGTTTCACCTAAATCATTCAGAGTGTGTATCCTAGTACTTACCTTCATAACACCATAAATATTCTGTTTTATCATGTTCTTTTTATCATAATGGTTTTTCTATATTTTGTTTTTTGGGTTACACATTAGTTATCTGTTTCTAATAACTTCCATATTTGTTTTCATTGTAGGAAATGACACCCATTGAAGAGAGGTGGTGGAAAAAGATGACAGATAATAATCGTCACATACACTGAGGGACACTCCACCTATACAGGATACTCCTTCTGCTTCTACACCCATTGATCCGACTACCACAGGTATATTTATATAACTCTATCAAATTTTTATACCAAAATTTATTTTTATAATAACTTGTATTGATATTATTTTTCTTTAATAACAGATTCTTCTACAGATAGGAGGTGGGGGAGGGGGCGTACTCGCTTGCGTGTGGTGTTGAACCACCAGACACAGTTGATGGTTGAATACAATGTTGATGGACAAATGATGGAGAAATCTGGGCAGCAATGTCGGGGTTTTTTGGCGACACTAGCCAAATACTCCGATATCATTCCGGTCAACCCTCTCTCTTGGAGACATCTGCCACCCAAAGTCAAGGATAACGCGTTGGCACAAATATGGGTAAAAAATCTATTGGATTTAATGCAGTATATTTTTGTATTTAAATGAACTAATCAATTTGGTTTCAGCTTCGGTTTAACTTCCCTGATGGTGAAGGTACACGACCAGCGCGTTTAAAAGAGCTAGGAGAGCTTTGGAGAGCTTATAAGCATGAGCTATATATTGGCTGGTGTGATAGAGTGGGCACGGAGTTAGAGACATTACCTATCGTGGATGACTGCCCAATAGAGCAATATCGCCAAATGATTACCCATTGGGTGACTGCCAAATTTAAGGTATGAATCTCATTTGAGTTATTTAAATGAGAGTTTTCATATTTTTCATTAATATAATCTTATTAATTATTAATCATTATTTAGGAATCTGCTGAAAAAAACAAAAAAAACATTGATTTAAAGCAATACCTCCACACTTTGGGGCTCACAACAATGGAAGATCATGAGAGGCAGCAGGTACGATATAGTTGTTTATAATTTTTCTTTAGGACTTTCCCATTTTAGTAGATCCTACTTAAATTATGTGACTTATTGAATAATGAATATATGATTATACTTTCACTTTATATTGTTTCAATGTCCTTAGAGAAGCACAAAATGAATATTGAAGGACGTATCCCTCGAGCAAAATTGTTTTGCTCGAGTAGAAGAAAAAAAGATGGAACTGCGGTAAATGAACAGACCCAAGAGAAGATTGTAAGTTTTAATTTGTTTATTTCAAAGTTTAATATCTAATTTGAAATTTAATAATCTATTAATATTTTTTACAGGCTTCTTTAGAGGCTCTTGATGCCCAGGAGCCTGACAATTTTGGGCCACACGATCATTTATATCAGGTTTTGGGAGATGATCACTCTGGTCGAGTACGCTGCCGACCTGGTAAGAATATAGTCCCGACAAGGTATTGGTCGTCTCCAGGTATCGATTCTAGTACCACCGAGTTAGAACTGGTCATGGAGCATGCAAGACAGTCTGATAAAAGGGTCATAGAGTTGGAAGTACAAGTTCAAACAAGAGACAAAGAATTTATGAAACTGTTGAAATCATTATCTTCATCACTTCCACCAGAGGCTAGTGCGGCTTGTCAGACATTTATGTCGTCGATGGGTTCATCATCCAATGCACCAGGCGGCAGCTCTAGTGGCGATGGAGATGATGACATTCCTGGTGATGACGAGGACGCTGAAGAGGGTGAGGATGGGGCCGAGGGCGAGGATGGGGCCGAGGGCAAGGATGATGCCGAGGATGAGGATGAGGTCGACGATCAGCATGGGGACAATGACGAGGACGACGACGAGGACAGAGATGGCGGCGAGGATGAGGCTGATAATGATAGTGGTGATGATGATGGTGATCAGAGGCAGATTGATCCATTACATTTTTAAATTCTGTATAACTCTTTTTTTTTTTAACATGGTTTTCCACTTTGGGGTTTTCCTCTGCTTCATAGGGACGTTGCATCCGGATTCTGTTTTTTGCACTTGATTCTTATTGTATGATTAGTCTACTACCTAGACCTTTAGTATTCCTTGGAATTGTGATACTCATTTCTCTATTTTTTTACTTAGCTTTCTTAGTTAGCCATGTATTTCATGTTTATGCATGTGGAAAATTATATGGAAAATGTGCTTTGAAGTAGTGGCCGACACCACTCAATGTGAACTTTTATTTGAAATGGACAGGATTTTAAGTGAAAACAACAACTGGAATACGGAAAACAGACCAAACGCATTCAGATTCTGTTTAAACTATAGGAAAACGATCCATGGGTCATATGTGACGTGTACGAGTGAACCCCGCCTCAATCTGAGGGCTGGTGTGGCCGGTACCACTCAAAGTGTCTTTCTTTTGTTTAAAATGGATGCACTTTTAAGTAAAAAAACACTACATACGGAAAAGGACCAAACGCATTCGGATACTATTGATACTTTAGGACATGTATCCATGGGTCATATGTGATGTGTACGAGTCAACCCCGCCTCAATCCGAGGTGCGGTGTGGCCAGCACCACTCAAAGTGTCTAACTTTTATTTGAAATGGACAGGATTTTAAGTGAAAACAACAACTGACATACGGAAAACAGACCAAACGCATTCGGATTATGTTTAAACTATAGGAAAACAATCCATGGGTCATATGTGACGTGTAAGAGTGAACCCCGCCTCAATACGAGGGCCGGTGTGGCCGGTACCACTCAAAGTGTGTCACTTTTCTTTGAAATGGATGCACTTTTAAGTAAAAAAAACACATACGGAAAAAGGACCAAACGCATTCAGATATTGTTGATAATTTAGTACATGTATCCATGGGTCATTTGTGGTATGTATGAGTCAACCCTGCCTCAATCCGAGGCGCGGTGTGGCCGGCACCACTCAAAGTGTCTAACTTTTATTTGAAATGGACAGGATTTTAAGTGAAAACAACAACTGGCATATAGAAAACAGACCAAATGCATTCGGATTCTGTTTAAACTATATGACAAAAATCCATGGGTCATATGTGACGTGTAAGAGTCAACCTTGTCTCAATCTGAGGGCCGGTGTTGCCGGTACCACTCAAAGTGTGTCACTTTTCTTTGAAATGGATGCACTTTTAAGTAAAAAAAAACCACATACGGAAAATGGACCAAACGCATTCAGATACTTTTTATACTTTAGGACATGTATCCATGGGTCATTTGTGGCATGTAGGAGTCAACCCCGCCTCAATCCGAGGTGCGGTGTGGCCGGAACCACTCAAAGTGTCTAACTTTTATTTGAAATGGACAGGATTTTAAGTGAAAACAACAACTGGCATACGGAAAACAGACCAAACGCATTCAGATTCTGTTTAAACTATAGGACAATGATCCATAGGTCATATGTGACGTTTACGAGTGAACCCCGCCTCAATCCGAGGGCCGGTGTGGCTGGTACCACTCAAAGAGTCTTTCTTTTGTTTAAAATGGATGCACTTTTAAGTAAAAAAACCACATACAGAAAACAGAACAAACACATTCAAATACTGTTGATACTTTAGGACATGTATCCATGGGTCATTTTTGGCATGTAGGAGTCAACCCCGCCTCAATCCGACGCGCGGTGTGGTCGGCACCACTCAAAGTGTCTTTCTTTTGTTTAAAATGGATGCGCTTTTAAGTAAAAAAAACCACATATGAAAAACTGACCAAACGCAGTCGGATACTATTGATACTTTAGGACATGTATCCATTGGTCATTTGTGACCTGTACGAGTCAACCCCGCCTCAATCCGAGGTGCTATGTGGCCGACACCACTGAAAGTGTCTAACTTTTATTTGAAATGAACATGATTTTAAGTGAAAACAGCAACTGGCATACGGAAAAATGACCCAACACATTCGGATTCTGTTGAAACATTATTACAATGATGCATGGGTCATATGTGACGTGTACAGTCAACCTTGCCTCAATACGAGGGCCGGTGTGGCCGGGACCACTCAAAGTGTCTTTCTTTTGTTTAAAATGGATGCGCTTTTAAGTAAAAAAAACGACATACGGAAAACCAAACAAACACTTTCGGATTCTATTGAAACTTTAGGACAATGATCCATGGGTCATTTGTAACATGTACGAGTCAACCCCGCCTCAATCTGAGGCACGGTGTGACGACACCACTCAAAGTGTGTCACTTTTCTTTGAAATAGACAACAGTTTAAGTTAAAACAACAACTGACATACGGAAAATAGACCAAAGGCATTCGGATACTATTTATACTTTAGGAAATGTATCCATGGGTCATTTTTGACGTGTATGAGTCAACACTGCATCAATACAAGTCACGGTGTGGCCAGTACCACTCAAAGTGTCTAACTTTTCTTTGAAATGGACAACTGTTTAAGTTAAAACCACAACTGACATACAGAAAAAAAAACCAAACTCATTCGGATTCTGTTGAAACTATAGGAAAACGATCCATGGGTCATATGTGACGTGTACCAGTCAACCCTACCTCAATTTGAGGGCCGGTGTGGCCGATACATCTCAAAGTGTCTTTCTTTTGTTTAAAATGGATGCGCTTTTAAGTAAAAAAAATGACATACGGAAAATCGACCAAACACTTTCGGATTCTGTTGAAACTTTAGGAAAATGATTTATGGGTCATTTTTGGTGTGTATGAGTCAACCCCACCTCACTCCGATGCGCGGTGTGGCCGACACCACTCAAAGTGTCTAACTTTTATTTGAAATGGACATGATTTTAAGTGAAAACAACAACTGGCATACGGAAAACCGACCAAATGCATTCAGATTCTGTTGAAACTTTAGGACAACTATCCATGGGTCATATGTGACGTGTATGAGTCAACCCCGCCTCAATCATAGGGCCGGTGTGGCCGGGACCACTCAACGTTTGTCACTTTTCTTTGAAATGGACAACGGTTTAAGTTAAAACAACTAGGATACGGAAAATGGACCAAAGGTATTTGGATACTATTGATAATTTAGTACATGTATCCATGGGTCATATGTGATGTGTACGAGTCAACCCCCCCTCAATCCGAGCGCCGGTGTGGTCAGGACCACTCAAAGTGTCTTTCTTTTGTTTAAAATGGATGCGCTCTTAAGTAAAAAAAACCACATACGGAAAACTGACCAAACACAGTCAGATACTGTTGATACTTTAGGACATGTATCCATTGGTCATTTTTGATGTGTACAAGTCAACCCTGCCTCAATCTGAGGCGCGGTGTGGCCGACACCACTCAAAGTGTCTAACTTTTATTTGAAATGAACATGATTTTATGTGAAAACAACAACTGGAATATGGAAAACTGACCCAACGCATTAGGATTCTGTTGAAACTTTAGGACAACTATCCATGGGTCATATGTGATGTGTACGAGTCAACCTTGCCTCAATCTAAGGGCCGGTGTGGCCGGGACCACTCAAAGTGTCTTTCTTTTGTTTGAAATGGATGCGCTTTTAAGTAAAAAACGACATACGGAAAACCGACCAAACGCTTTCGGATTCTATTTACACTTTAGGACAATGATCCATGGGTCATTTGTGATGTGTACGAGTCAACCCCGCCTCAATCCGAGGTGCGGTGTGGCCAGCAACACTCAAAGTGTGTCACTTTTCTTTGAAATGGACAACAGTTTAAGTTAAAACAACAACTGACATACTGAAAATAGACCAAATGCATTTGGATACTATTTATACTTTAGGACATGTATCCATGGGTCATTTGTGATGTGTACGAGTCAACTATGCCTCAATCTGAGGTGTGGTGTGGACGACACCACTCAAAGTCTCTCTTTTATTTCAAAAGGAAATCATTTTAAGTGAATACAACTGAAATTTACACTCATCAACGATAGTCGCAAACTGTTTTTCATGAGTTGGGTAGTTTCACTCATGGGGTCATAAGTGACGAGACTCCTAAGAAAATATCTTTTCACCATATATTATAAACAATACAAGTTCAATGCAAAATTCATCACAAATCATTACATACCCAAACCTAGTATCACAAAAAAAAAATGGGATTTGAGTCAATTTGAATGTCTTATTCAACTCTAATAGATATTTATCAAACTATTATGCCTATTATAATTTGATGGGTGAGGTGAATTACCACCGGATGATTGTTGTCATATGTTTTTTTGGGCGATTTTAGGTGTTTTTTATACTGTTTGAAGTCTGTATGTGGCTTTTGTGATATTTTTTATGCAGGTTTATAGTGGAGGGTATACTGGAGGGCTGTTGTGCACTGTTTTTTTATGCAGGTGTATGGTAGGGATTCTGGAGGGCTTTTGGGGGCTGCAGTGCAGTAGCTATGGAAAAAGCTTTACCAACGTTTCAGAACCATTGGTATAAGTTTTTCCGAAATTCTGGAAAAACTTATACCAATGGTTCAAAACTGTTGGTAAAGAGGTTCCCAGAATTCTCGAACACCTATACCAATGGTTCAAATGAAACCGTTGGTATAGGGCTTTCCTCACGGCTAACTGGCCAACAGTTTTCCAGCCTATACCAACGGTTATAAACAGTTGGTATAGCCTACTTTTCCAGTAGTGCTTGTTTGACAAATTCATTTTCGAATTTTGAAATCTTCAGGATCATGTAATTGTTGGGTTTCTAGGTATCCTCCACTTTATTATTCTCTTCTCGATGGAGGAGGATCTGATCCATGCCTAGTCCTTGGCCCCTCAAAGCTTAAATGGTGCTAGATTCTTCCTATTCAGATTGAGTTTTGATCTGCAAATGAATCGTGACTTGTTGATGGTTTCTTCTTGAGTTACGTTTCCAGAACTCCCACTCCATTTCCAAAATTTATCGATCATATATATTCTAGGGAACCTGGTTAGCCAGTTTCTATGTTCGAATTGTAGGAATCAATATATTTTCCATATGATCGCTCCACAGGTCTGTATAGAGGTGGATGCTTCCAAGGATCTTGTTTATTTTGTTTGGATTACTTATGGTAAAGAATTATGATATAAGAAACTAGTTATTTTTGAATCTCCAGTGGCCTTTTTCTCCTATTGAAAGAGGATTTTCCATATTAGTACTGGTTGTAGGCATGGTAGCATGAGAAGAGAAGCTATGGTGATGAAACATGGAGCTCCTGATATAGGTTTTCCGGTACAGTTTTTTGTTCCCTCAAGTGAACAATATGTTGTGACTTCGGGAGAGGCTCTCCTAAAGTCTTCTTGGATGCATGAGCCTTGTGTATCTATTGTTATTAACATGCTGAAACGTGACCTTTGTATTATGGGTGACAAAAAGGTGGCGAGCTCTTTGGTAGGGTGGAGTGGTCTAACTCTGCAGGGGCCCATGAGATAAACAAAAGATGATGACGGTATGGTAGTGGATGGGGATTGGGACATGATGAATGATTCAGGCTAGAGGGATATTATTAGTGATGAGCCTTTTGATTGGAAACCTGGTATGTAGGCTCCCTCTAGAGTTGATTGTGAGGGGAAATCAAAGTGTTTGCAGGAGGATTCAGCCTCAGAGGCTGTGGTGCTGGCTAGGGAAGTGGAGTTGGGTGATGTGGTAGTTGTGGGACTTAAAGGAGTGCTTGTTCCTGAGAAGGTGGAGGATTATGTTTTTGTGGGAGTGATGGATCAGGTGAAAGACAAGGCGGGCCTCGTCAGTGAGCATTCCAGTAGAAGAGTGATGAAAGCGTTGGCTGGTGCCCCCATGGGTAATCGGTTTGCGTGCCTTGGTGTGATATCTGAGGGTGTGGATACTACAATAGAAAATGTTGAAGATAATGGGATGGTGAAGGAGAAAGGGGAAGTGGTTAATCTAGAGGGAGGGACCCAGAATGCAGTCTGAATCCCATTTGTGGATCCCTTGCAAGTCTCGTGTTGCTTCAGTTCTAGGAAGGATGGGCAGAAAGCTCTTTTTGTGGGGGCTACTGTTGAAGTTTTTAGTAGCATGACTATGAAGGGGGAGATGGCTGAGCCTAGATAGGTGGATGCAGAGGGAGAGCTAGCTACTCAAGGGATTGCATGTGGGCAGGTCAACATTATTGGGAGAGCGAGTATTGTTTTACAGGCACAGAGTGAGGTGCAGTTCATGACAGCTGGTCATGGTGGTGGGATTGTGGCCCTGTCCTCCCATGATATTTTGGACACCTATGGGTGCTCATATGGTGTCCTTGAGAAGGATCAAGGGGAGTTATAGGTGCTTGAGCACAACCAGGGGATTGTAACCAAGCTTCCTGGGGAGGAGGGGCAGTTGGGTTTTACTGAATGCTCCTTTAACTAGGAATCCTCCTTCATCCCTATTTATGATCTTTTTAGGAGGAAGATAGAAGGTTGAATCTCAATTTTTATATGTCCATCATGGAGAATGTGGTGGAGGGATTTCCTTTATGTCAGGTTTATGGGGATGATGCTTGGAATGAGGAAGGGCTACTACTAGGTTTTAGACCCCAAATCCCTTCTAGAGATCTTCCGAACAAGGTAGTTTCAATTCGAATGCTTTATCAAAGTACCTTGGTTGTGTATAACGGAGGTGCTTGACCTTCTTATGATGCAAGGGCTGATTCATATGCACAAGGGTTGAAACCTAGGGGTGATGAGGAAGTGCAGGGGGAGTGTTTTGGAAAGGGGTAGGTAGAGGGTAATAAAGAAGCTATAGATTGATGCAAAATATCTGATCAGGGGAACCATACCATGGGTATGACTTCTGATGAGTTGAGTTGTGTTGTCCTGCAAGGTATGGAGGTGGAGAATTGTTCAGATGTTTGCAAGAAGGTGAAAGGTTCCATCTCTACCCCCCCCCCCTTAAAGAGGAGGATTAAGTGGGATTATTCCACTCTACCCAAACCCATGGATACTCGAGCGTCATCAAAGGCGGTGAAACTGAAAGTCAAACTTAATAAATTGGAGCAGTAGTGATCCACGGAACAAGAAAAATACAGGGTGAATCATATGTCACTCCTCATTATGAATGAGGACTCTGAGTCAGGATGAGATGACTCTAACTCCTTATTTGATGATGCGGCTTCTGGATATGGTGTGGAGGGTGACCCTTTTTCCACTACTTGTGTTTCTGACTTTGGTGGTGATGTTGACTGACTTGTTTTTTTGGGTTTTGTTAATGGTTTTGGGTGTGGGTTGATTGACCCCTCCCCTCCCTTTTCTATTGTGTCTCTTCTTTTCTAATAAATTTGGGGGGGGGGGGTCAGAAATAGCCTGGCTCTGCACCGTCCTTTCCTAAAAACCCTTAATACCATAAAAACTGTTAAAACCCCTAAAATCACTAAAAACACTAAAAAATACTAAAAACACCTAAAAACCCTAAAACTTGCTAAAACCCCATAAAACCTGAAAACCCCAAAAAACCCCAAAATACCCAAAAAAAATATCTTAAGACCTTACTATCCCAAAAAACATAAAAACCTAAAAACTATATAAAAACAAAAAAGTTAATAAAAAATATAAATATACTAAAAGTACATGAAAAAACCTAAAACCCATTAAAATATAATGAATCTAAAAAAAGAAAATAAAACACTATAAATCTCTTAAAAACCATAAACCCTTAAAAACTCTAGAAACCCTATCAACTACTGAAAAACCAAAATAACCATAAAAACAATAAGACCACCTAAAAACCTAAAAGACAATAAAACCCCGAAAAACATTAAAAATTCATTAAAAACACTAAAATTATAAAAGCTCCAAAACCCCTAAAATCTTTAAAACCCCTATAAATGCTCAAAACAAACAAAGAACCCTAAAACCCCCCAAAATCCTTAAAAACCTTAAAAAACTAAAAAACACCAAAAATCCATAAACAACCTCAAAAACCCTAAAAACCATTAAATCCTAAAAAACATAATAACCATTAAAATACCACAAAATCTTAAAAGAACCAAAACGAACAAAAAAACATTAAAACCATAAAATATCCTAAAAACCCTAAAACCCTTAAAACCATAAAAACCCTTAAAAAACCTAAAAACCATTAAAATCCTAAAAACCCATAGATAAACTAAAAACCCCCAAAACCACTAAAATCCATTAAAAGTACAAAAACATGTAAATGTTAATAGAAAACTGTAAACCCCTAAAAACCAAAAGGAAAAACCCATGAAATACCCTGAAAACCTAAAACCCCTAAAAGAACTGAAAAACAATGAAAAACCATTTAATAACCGTAAAATACCCTAAACCCCATAAAGGACCCCAAAACACCGAAAACCCTTGATGTATCCCAAATACTTTTAATTACCCTAAAACCCAAAAAACATAAAGGACTTTAAAAATCGTAAAAACCGTGAAGGTCTCTAAAAAAACTAATTTCCCCGAAAGAACCTAAGAAACTTAAATATCCTATAAGTCCCTAAAAACCCTACAAAAACCATAAAGACCCCAAAAACCCATAAACCAAATACCCCAAGAATAAAATATAAATCCCCAAATCCTCTTAAAAATCATAAAATACCCTGAAAATACTTAAGGCCCCTAAAATACTCTAAAATCCCTAAAACCAATAAAAGTCCACAAAACCCCTAAACCCCTTAAAACCCTAAAAAATCCTAAAGAACCCAAAAAACCACAAAAACATTTAATAACTGTAAAAACACATAAAACCCATAGAAGAACATAAAACCCCAAAAACCAAAAACCCCCAAAAAATCATGAAAAAACTAAAAAGACCCTAAAACCCCCTGAAACATTGAAACACTTTAAAAACCTTAAAAATTAAAAAAAATACACTAAAAATATTTAAAATTTTAAAAACACAAAAATACTAATAATATCCTAAAAACAATAAAACAACTATAAAGTCCAAAAAACCTTAAAAAATAAAAAAAAACTGAAAAAACACCCAATGCACACTAAAAACACTAAAAACCTAATAAACTGTAAAAACACTAAAAACCCAAAAATCTGAAAACACCTTTAAAGTATCCTAAAAATCCTAAAAATCCTAAAAACACTAAAAACCCTAAAATACTAAAAACCACTATAAATAATAAAAACCAAAAAATCCTAAATTTCATGAAAATCTATAAAAACCATAAAAAACACTAAACACCCTAAAAAACCCTAAAACACGTTAAAATCCCAAAAAATCCAAAAACCCCTATAAGAACCCTAAAAATACCTAAAAACCCTAAAACCTTAAAAAAACTTGATGCCCCTAAAAACCACTAAAAATTTTTATAACCCCTTAAGGGCCTTAAAAATCCTAAAACCCCTAAAAACCCAAAAAAACTAAAAACCCCAAAACACCTTAAAACCCCAAAACACCTCATGAATACTTAAAGCACACAATAAAATACCAAAATCCATAAATACCAAAAAATGATAAAACCCCAAAAATTCCATAAATATCATAAAACCGCGAAAGACCCAAAAAACGCTAAAATCCCTAAAGATAGTAAAAAAACTATAATTCCCTAAATACCCTAAAAATACATAAAACGAATGCATATTATAATAACCACTAAAATCTCAAAAAAAAACCCTAGAACACCCCTAAAAACCCTTCAAAGACCTATAAGTCCTCAAAAATACCTTTAAACCCCTAAAAGTCTATCAAACAATCAAACACCCAAAAAATATAAAAACACCTAAAACCCTATAAAAACACTAAAAGACCCTAAAACGCACCAAAACAATAAAAAACATTGAAAACCCCTAAAAACCTTTGAATCCTAAAAACCCAAAACACCATGAAACCCATAAAACAACTAAAAACACAAAAATACTAAGATTCCAAAAAACCCTAAAAATTGAAAATTTTCAAAAAAAACCCAAAAATCCTTAAAAACCCAAAAAACATAAAAACCATAAAATCCTAAAAAATCCTAAATACACTGAAATATAAAACAACATAAAATACCATAAACCCATAAAATATGAGAAATACTAAAAACCTAAAAAACTATAAAATACTCTAAAATCAAAAAAACCCCATAACCCAAAAAAACCTCAACAAACCCAAAAAAATATTAAAAAATCTAAAAACACTAAAAATCCTAGAATCCCTAAAAAACCAATAAAAATATAAAAAGCACGGTAGACCCTAAAATTACAATAAAACCCCATAAAAACCCTAAACCCCTAAAAACCCTAAACCAACCCTATAAAAACTAAAAACCACAAAAAACTCTAGAAACCTTAAACCCCTAAAAGACCATAAAACCCCTAAACACATTATATGACCCTAAACCCCCAAACAACATCAAAACCCCTTAAAATTGTAGAAATCTAGAAAATCAATAAAAAATAAAAATAAACCCTAATAAATTATCAAAATGTTTAACCACCGCAAATAGAGAAAAACCATAAAAATAATTAAAACCCATAAAAACCCAAAAAACTAAAATATATAAAAATATTAAAAACCAATAAATACCATAAAAACAAAAAACGTCCTAAAAACCCTATTAAACCCTAAACCCCTAAAAATCCTAAAAAATCATGAAAACCCTCAAAAACCCTAAAAATCATAAAATTACCTAAAACCTCTAAAAACATAAAAAAGACTTAATGGACCTAAAACCATAAAACCCCTAATTAAACCATAAACCATCTAAAAACCCTAACAAAACCATAAAACCATAAAAAACCCAAAACCCTAAAAACCATGAAACCCCAAAAAACATGAGACCCCCGAAACATTAAAAACCAATAAAAACCTTAAAACCCCAAAAATGTGTAGAAAAGCCATAAATCCACAAAAAACTTTAAAATCATAAATCCATATAACTATTAAGCCCCTAAAACCCAAAAAACATTAAAACCCCAGAAAAATACAGTAAAAACCCTAAAATCCTTAAAACCTAAAAAACCCTAAAAACCCTAAAACGCCCTAAAAAAAATAAATGAACCTAAAAACCCTTAAGAACTCTAAAAGACCTGAAAAACGTAAAAACCCTAAAAAACTGAAAAAACACTAAAACAGAGTTGAATCTCATGAACCCTTAAAACCTTACAAAACCCTAAAACCCTAAAAGACACTAAAACCCCTTAAAACCATTAAAAACTATAAAAACCGTAAATATTTTAAAACCATACTAAAAAACACTAAAACCCTATAAGACCATAAAACCATTAAATCCATCAAAAATCCATAAAACCTCTAAAAATCTATCAAAACCCTAAAACCCTTTGAAAATCCAAAAAACTGTAAAATCCCAAAAATTCAATAATGAACTAAAAACCATAAGAATACATAAAAAACTACAATATTAAAAATTCCTAATAACATAAAAATCCCAAAAATCACAATAAAACCATGAAAACCCAAAACTCGTTGATAACTATAAAACCCATAAAAACCTAAAACCTTAAAGTCCATAAAAAACCTATTAAAAATCCAATGACCTATAAATCTTGAAAAAAAACAATAATTACACTTAAAATTTTATGAAAAATATTTAAAAACCATATATCATAAAACCCCTTAAAATCCCTATAAACAAAAAAAAATTATAAAACCCCAAAACCCAATAAATATTTAAAAATAAGAAAATCACTAAAAACAATAACCCCCCCCCCCCAAATACCCTAAAAACTAAAACCCCTAAAATACTCTAAAAACCCTAAAATATAATAAAAATAAAAGAAACCAAAAAACACTAAAAACCCATAAAACCCAGAAAAAACCTAAAAATCCTAAAACATGAATTTTACTAAAAACCCTATAAAACATTAAAAACCCACAGAAACTTTAAAACCCTAAAACTCAAAAAAACCGTTAAGACACTTAAAAACCATTAAAACCCCTAAATAACCCTAGAAAACAAAAAACACTAAAATCCGTAAAAATACTAAACCCCATAAAAACCATAAAAACCCAAAATAATATAAAATATACTAAAGGATATTTTAAACCCTAAAACCCCAAAAATACCCAAAAACTGCAAAAACCACTAAAATTATAGAAACCCTAAAAAATCTTTAACAACTTTAAAAAACTAAAAACTCCCAGAAAACACAAAAAAAAACTAAAAACCTTTACAACATTAAAACCCATTAAATGAACGTAACAATTTTACACCCCCTAAAAGACACTAAAGGACCCAAAAAACCATAAAGGCCATAAAAACTAAAAAAATACTAAAGACCTTAAAACCCCTAAAATACCCTAAAAACTATAAAAACTCAAAAAACTCTAAAGGACCACAAAAATCCTAAAAAATCATAAAAAATTTCTGGAGGACCCTAAAATACCCTAAAAGACCCTAAAACATAGAAAATCCCTTAAGTCTTCTAAAACTATAGAAACCCCTAAAGGAACCACAAAAGCCAAAACAAAGTCCCTAAAACACCCTAAAATAACCTAAAATCTTAAATCTCCCAAAAATTCCTTAAAACACCTAAAAGAACCTGAACCCCAAAATAGATATAAAAACACTAAAAACCCTAAATGAACCTAAATTACCTAATATAAACCATAAAATTCCCAAAAATTCCCATAACCTCCCGGAAAACCCCAAACCCCAAAAAAACTATAAAACCCCTAAAAACCCTAAAACCCATAAAAACAAAAAAAATCCCTCAACCACTAAAAATCCAAAACCCCAAAAACCCAAAAAATAACATAAAAACTGAACCCCCTAAAAATACTAAAAACCCTACAAAATAAAATATATAATAATCCTAAAACCCTAAAATAGTAAAAAATAATATAATTCCCTAAAAACCCAAAAAAAACACTAGAACTCTAAAACCACCTAAAACCCCTTAAAGACCATAGAAACCCTAAAACCCTAAAATACCATAATAACCGTAAAATCCCAAAAAGCCTAAAAACCCCTAAATGCATAAAAATCACAAAAAACATAAAAACCCTAAATACCATTAATTCCCTAAAAACCCAAAAACCCCATAAATTAAAAAAACATAGAAAACATTAAAACCACTAAAAACTCTAAAATTCCCCTTAAATACCCCTAAACCCATTACTCCATAAAATACTGTAAAACCCAAATAACCCTATAAGACCCTAAAACCCATAAAACCTCAAAAAGTCACTACAAACCATTAAACTCCCATGAAAACTATGAAAACCCTAAATTATCCTAAAAATTGAAAAAAACCAATAAAATCGTCAAAATCCCAAAATACCCCAAAACTCATAAAAAACAAAAATACCCCAAAAATGTTAAAACACCGAAAACCTCAAAAACAACCTAAGTACCCAAAATACCTTAAAAACCTAAAAATTTGAAAAAACCCATAAGAACCCTAAAAAATCTTAAAAACCATAATGACCAAAAATATCTCAAAACCCTAAAACACCTAAAACACCTTAAAACACTAAAAATCCTAAAACCATGGAATCACTAAAAAAATTAAAATCACTACACATTTAAAAACCCTAAAACCCCTAGAAATTACCAAACCCCTTAAAACCCAAAAAAAAGTACAAACCTGAAAAACCATTCAAACCCTTAGAACATCAAAACCCATAAAAACTGTAAATCCCTTGAAAACCATTAAAACATTTCAAACCCCTAAAAAATCCAAAAACCTAAAATCTCTAAGAAACCCAAACAATCCGTTAATTTCCCTAAAAACCCAAAAAACCAAAGAACCATATAAAAACCCAATGAAACCTAAGAAATCATAATAACATAATAAAACCCCTAAAAATCATAAAAGAGATAAATTATGAAAAAAAAACTCTGAAATCCTTCAACATTAAAAATCATGTTAAATCCTTGAAAACCTAAAAACCCTAAAATACCATAAGAGAACATAAAACCATTAAAATAATAAAACCAATAAAATTTGAAAAAACCCTAAAAAAACTTGACAACCCCTATAAACCTTTTGAAACCCTCAAAACATAAAAAACCATTAAAACTCCAAAAAACCCACCACCTAAATGTCCCATAAAACATTATAAAACCCAAAATGAAACTATACAACCTAAAAATCACTAAATGAACATAAAAACTATTAGAGATCATAAAAATTATTATATCCTAAAAACCTTAAAGGACTATAAACACCAATAAAAACATTAAAAGACCCTAAAAACCAAAAAAATCATTCAAACCATAAAACCCTTAAATCCCCTAAAAAAGCTTATACCGTAAAAACCATAAAGCCTAATTTTTTTATGAAATCCCTAAAACCATAAAAACATGAAAATAAATTTTAAAAACATTAAATACCAAAACCCCTAATATCTTAAGAAAACACTAAAAATTCTTTAAAACACTAAGAAAACTAAACACACCCCTAAAAACCCTAGAAAATACCAAAAACCAAAAAACTGAAAATATCCTAAAACCCTTAAAAAATATAAGAACCAGAAAAACCTTTTTAAAACCTTAAAAATAGATAACACATGAAAACCCCATAAAACCCTAATAAAACACTAAAAATTCTAAAAACCCATAAAGCCCCAAAAAACACAAAAACAAATTACAAACATAAAAACTGTAAAACCCCTAATCCTGCAAAAGATCCTATAATTACTATAAAATACGTTAAATCCAATGAAAACACTAAAAAATACAATACCCCAAAAATCCAAAAAAAAACCCTAAAGACCTAAAAAACACTAAAAAATCACAAAACCTTAAAACCCAAAGAAACCCTAATGACACTAAAATCCTAAAAACCTAAAAATCCCGAAAAACAATAAGATCCTTAAAAACCATTAAATCCTTAAAAATAATTACAACCATAAAAATTTATGAAATCCCCTAATAAACCCAAAAAACTATGACCCCCAACCTAAAAGACCCTAAAAGTTACAAAAACCACTAAAAATTCAAAAGAACCTTTAAAAACCCTAAATTCCCAGAAATCCAAAAAATGATTTAAATATGAAAACACCCCTAAAAACACTATGAAACCACTGAAACACCTAAAAACCATAATAAATATAAAAACTCCAAAAATCGATTGAAATCCCTAAGAACCCCAGAAATGCCTAAAAGATCATAAAATCCATAGAACCATTAAAACCCTAAAAATAATAAAACACTAAAAACCCAAATATCCATTAAATATATGAAAACCTTACAAAAAATATAAAACACTTTAAAAATTGGAGGAATCTCTAAAAATCAAAAACCCCAGAACACTAAAAAATATGAAGTCCTATAAAAACCAAAAACCTTTAAGGTCCCTAAAAACCAAAAAAGAACAAAAACCCCAAAACCCTAAAAATCCTTAAAAACATAACCCCACCAAACCCTAAACACCCTCAGACCCCTAAAAACCCTAAAACCCCTAACACCTCTAAGATCCCTAATACCCCATCCCCCCAAAAATAAAAATCTTAAAAACCCCGAAGAATCCCTAAAACCCCTAAAATCCAAAAAAACATCAAATAAAAAAAACCTCAAAACCCAAAATAAATCCAAAAACCCTAAAAACAATAAAGAAACACAGAAAAAGTTTCCAAACCATAAAAACAAATAATACCATAAAACATTTAAAACACTTAAATTACCCAAAAAACACTAAAACCCCTAAACACTCAAAACCCAAAAAGAACCCCAAAACCCCAGAAAAACGTAAAAGATCATTAAAACCATAAAAAATCAAACCCCCCAAACAATCCATAAAACCATAAAAACTATAAAAATCCTAAAAAAAACTAAAAGACAATAAAAACCCATAGAAAAACTAAACCCCCTTAAATCATAACACCACTTAAAAGACTAAACCCATAAATCCTTAAAACAATTAAACTAAAAGAAATATAGAAACACCTAAAACCATAAACATCTCTAAAACCCGTAGAAAAATAAAAAACCATAATAATCCTAAAAACCCTAATGCCAGTAAAAATAGTAAAAATCATAGAAAACTCTAAAAACCAAAAAAAACAAAAAAAAACCTATAATCTCATAAAAATAACTAAAAACATTAAACCCAATAAAAATAAAAAAATTGCATAAAAACTCTAAAAACCCAATGTGAATGCTCCACACTCTGTATCTGGCTCTAGGAACCTGCCTCTTGAGAGGGGAAACACCACCCTTATACTATGAGGATCATGTTCTGGAATGGTCAAGGGCTTGGTAATCCTCCCAATGCATCATCTCTTTGAAACTTTCTCATTTCCCAATGGCTGATGATTATAGTAATTGTTGAACCAATGATATTTTTTAATAATTGGATGGATTTTATGTGGGGCAGGCTTGGCAACTCCTTTGTTGAAAAAGACTATAATGAGAGCGGCCTGGAAACATTTTGGTTCTTAAAAACACGATGATGTCTAGCCGTGGTCATTTGAAGTTGGTCCTCAAGTCATTACCTTGGTGACCAGCCTTTACAGTACTCCCTTATCTCTTTCCTATGTATATTATTCATGATCATACATTATGAGAAGGGTCTTTTGGAGGTTGATTGAATAACTATATCATTCCATGGATCACAACAAGATTGTTATTGGTGACTTTATCACCATCTTAAAGATGAATGAAAATATTACTTCCAACTTATCCCGCTCGGATGCTGAGGACTTCTCTCACTTCCTTAATTCTTGTGATCTCACTGATGTTCCCATTTCTAGAGCCTCCTTCACATGGGGACGATTTATAATTAATAGAAGATAGGAAATCAAGCTGGACAAGTTCTTTAACTAGATCCGTGACAAAAATTTTCTCTATGATATCTCTAGGCTTACCCTCTACATGTTCAACTCAGACCACAATCCCCTTATTGTTGACCTCTCTAAATTCTCCCCATGTTCATCTCTCATGAATTTTAAATTCAACAATGCATGTATCATGATTCTGGGTGGCAGGGAAATCATTATCGATGGTTGGAATGACCCTTTTCTGGATAGTCAGTATTTCACTATTTTCTCCAAACATATAAAAATTAAAACTCTTCTTATGAAGTGGATAAGGACATCGTTTTCAAACATCGATGAGTACATTAAGGTTTATAAGCTCCTACTTTCCTCCCACCAATATTCCAATCAGTAGCTACCCATGCTCTCTCAGGTGGAGTTTCAGGCTCATGCAAAACTGGATGAACATTTTACTCTAAAGGAGAAACTGGCCAAGAAACAGTTCAACATCAGGTGGGTCCGGAATGGGTATCGAAATTACATGTTTCTTCACTATTTTCATAAGGAAAATAAATCCAAGAGATGCATTATTATTGTCTTCATTCATGGTTCTACCATCACCTATGAGGCTGATTCTCCACTATTGTGTTCAGTTACTTCTTGAGACTATACTCTAATAATGGTGGGGAGTACTCCCTCCCATTGATGGAATCAATTTTAAATTATGTTAATGACTAGAAGAATAATGACTAAATGAGTTCTCCCTTTAAAGAGGAAGTTAAATATGCTTTGATTTCTATTAATGTAGAATGTGCAGTGGGACTTGATGGATTTTTCAAGAAGTTATTTATGTTCTACTTAGACTTTATGCATGTTGAAATTACAAATGTTTTTAGGGATGTTTTCTTCTCCTGTTCTTTCCCACATGGAACTAATTCTAGTTTAATTTCGCTGATTCCAAAGAAGAAAATTCTCTTGACATTGGGGACTTTTGGCTAATTTCTATTGGTTATTTTAACCCTAAGACTATCAAAAAAATTGGTCATGAGGATGGGGAGTTTTATGGGGTAGATTATTACCCCAAATAAATTTGGTTTTCATCCAAGGTGGAACATAAAAAACTGGTTATTTACAGCCTCAGAGGGTATCAATATAATGAGGAAACATTCCAATCATGGAAACATTTCTTTAAATTTGGATATCTCTATGGCCTTTGATACTATCATGTGGAGATTTATCTTCCCTTTTCTTTACAAATATGGTTTCTCAGACAGAGTTATCATTATGGTGGCATCCATCTTGAATAGGGATAGATATTTGTTGTTCTTTAACGGCTCACCTAAGGGGTTTTCTTCATGATCTCGTGGAGTTAGGCAAGGGGATCCAGTCTCTGGTAATCTCTTTGAAATTTTTGAAGACTATTTGAGAAAATTCCTAATTGCTCTCATGCAAGATGGTCCCTTCAAACCAATCATGGAAGGGGGAGACCTCTGTCTTCTATCCCATATATTCTATTTAGATGATATCCTCCAATTTGGACAGGCTGACAAGAAGATACCATCATCAAATTGAATGTTCTTCCGTCATTATGAATGTTTGGCTGGGCAATCAATTAGTTGAAATAATTAATCTATTGTATTTAAGGAGAGGGTATCCCCCTATAGGAAGCAATATATTTCTCTTTTTCCAGGGTGTTATAAGGGTATCACATCCCTTTGTCAATCAATGTATTCCCTTTTTATGTGGGTGGGTCAAGAGTAGTTACCTTGAGAACACGACAAGTAGAATCATTAAACAGCTTTCTAAATGGAATGGGATATGTTTTTTGCAAGATGGGAGAGTTTGTCTTCTCAATTAAGTTATTGCCTCTATTTTCACATATGCCTTCTCCATTTACAGATTTCCGGTCAATCTCATTAAAAAACATCATTCGAATATTGAAAAATTTTCTTGGACGGGCTGCACTAGAGAAAGAAAACTAGTTTCTATATCATTAAGGATTTCACAATGCCTATTAATCAGGGGGGATTGGGATCAAAGACATAAGAAAATTCAATGATTCCCTCATTTCCAAGTTCACTTGGGGGTTTTTGGACTTTAGAAATGATAGATGGAGCTTCTGTTGGGAGAGGTTCCACTGAAACTTTGGGACGCGTTTGCTGGTTATTTTTTATCCTCTGTTTGGCCAAAAATCTGGGGTTTTTATAAGGGAATTATCAATCTTTTGAAATGAATCATTTCAAGGAATTCAGACTTGAATGTTTGTTCCACTGCTAGGCTTGATAGGAATTTGTGGGTTAGTGTGGGGACTCTCATTTATTCAAGAAAAATTTCATTTTATGGTTTCATTAATTGATTGGAAGTGTCTTAAGTTCTCCGTCTAGCTGGAACTGACATGCAGATTCAAGATTACATATTTGTTGAAATGGATTCCTTAATATGGAATACTAATCTTGTTGGGAAAATTAATGTGAAAGATTTTTATCGGTCTAAATATACTCAGGGGCCATCTCCTCCTGTCTGGATTTCATGCATTAAGAGGCCCTTTATCCCTCTAGCTAACAATCTTCTACTCTGAAAGCACTGGAAAAGTAGGCCGCCACTTCAAGGGAAACTAAAATGCGATGGACATAGCCAGGCCTCGGTCTGGTTCTTCTGTCTTGCTGTTGAGGAATCAATAAAACATACATTTCTTCAATGCCGGTTTCCAGCTGCACTTTGGGACATTTTGCAGAAGCTGTTCGGGTTCCCTTCCTACTTGAGTAGGCCATTGGTTGAGCTACAGAATAGCCTGGTTCATTGGCCTTGCAGTATGTAGTTGTCCAACCACTTGCCCGTTGCCATTTCAACTATTACTTCTTATATATAGGCTGCCCAAAATTTGATATATTTTAACAAAAAGCCTCTCTCTATCCATGGTGGTGTCGTTACCCTACATATGGAAGTTTATGCGGCATCTCACATTCAGAGTGGTCCAATGGAAAATGACGTTAATGATCTTATTCTCTTACAGATGCTTGGAGTTTCTGGAGGATAAAAAAACTGCAAGTTCTCAAGTTCATCCACTAAATTCCCCCAATCTCCTCTTGGGTCATGGTTAATGTGAATGGTGTGAGATTGGGAGCATCGGGCCACTCTGGGTGTGGTGGGGTCTTTTGTACCCACCGAGGTTTCATCAATGGATGATTGCAACACATTATTGGAAATTGGTGCACCCTTAACGCTGAATTTTGGGCCATGATAAAGGTTATTGAGTTTGTTGTTGAATTTGGATGTTGTCCTCTCTAGCTTGAAACACACTCGATTCTTGTCGTGGAGGTCCTTAAATACAAATCTAGGATTTTCCTATGGATAATTCTTCCCTAATCGATGAAATGCCTTACCCTTTGTCTTAGGCTCAATCTCCTAGTCACACATTCCTATTAAGAGGTGAACTCGGTAGCATATACCCTTTCCAAGTAGGAGATTGTGGAAAGGGGCTTGATGTGGTATTTTGTCTCCCCATCCTTCATCCTACAATTTGTGGAGTCTGATATGAAGGGTGAGTTTCGCAACCGAGTTTGTAATCCCTCCTTATAACATCATGTACGTTCTTTCTATTTTTAATAAAATTTGGTCGACCCTCTTCACCTAGCCTCAAGCTTTCTTCACTTTATTGTAATTAAAAGCCCAAAAAACCAGGAGCCCAAAAATTCCCAAAAACCAAGAAACCCTAAAACACTTAAAAACCATAAAATAACCCTAGTAACCCAATAGATAAGTAAAAACCACTAAAATCCCCAAAAGTCGTAAAATCCCAAAAACCATAAAAAACTATACAACTAAAAACTCTAAAAAACATTAAAATCCCTTAAAAACCAAAAAACAATAAAAAACTAAAAAAACTAAAAATTATAAACCCTTAATTCCCTAAAACCCCACAAAAACCAATAAATAACCTGAAAACCTCTAAAAAACCTCAAAACCCAAAAAATTTCCTAAAAACCAAAAAATATTAAATATCCTAAAAAACACCAAAGAGGCCCTAAAACCCCAAAAACCCCCAACAAATCTTGAAACCCCCTTAATACCCAAAAAACCCAAAAACAATAATAAACCAAAAAACCCCCCTAAAAATCTATGAAAACCATAAAAATCCCCTAAAACCCCCAAAACACAAAAACTACCTAGGTAACCATAAAAAGTCTCTAAAATTCCAAAATACCCTAAAAATTCTTATAAATCACTAAAATCATAATAAATTATTAAAATACTAAACAACTAAAAACCATGAAAACATAAAAACCCATAAAAACATGAAAAATACATAAAAAATCCAAAAAACTAAAACACCCCTAAAAAAATTTAAAAAAACCAAAACCCAACTAAACAACTAAAAAACCAATGAAAACACTTATAAAACAGAAAACACTAATGCACCATAGAAACATTAAAATCCCCAAAAATACATTTAAGACACTAAAAACACCAATAACACTAAAACCATGAAATCCCCCTAAAAATAATAAAACCTTAAAAACATTTATAAACCCTAAAAACCCTAAAAATCATATAAATCCCTTAAACACTCTAAATATATTTGAATCTCCAAAAAACCAAAAAAAAACCTAAAAAAAGTAATAAACCCTAAACCCCTAAACCACAAAAAGAACATAAGGTCCCTAAATATCATATGACACTAAAAATCCCCAATATTAACCTATAAAAACTGTAGAAGACCCTAAAATCTATTCAATAAAATAATACCCTAAAACCAATAAAAACTGTAAAACATTAAAACCATACAAACCATAAGCACGTCAAAAATAGTAGAACCCATAAAAACCCTAAAACCCCCAAAACACTAAAAACACATAAATACATTAAAACCCATTAAATAATTCTAAAAATCCCTATACACCCTTAAATAAATCTAAAATACATAAAAAAACCTAATGTCTATGAAAACCCTAAAATCCTAAAACCCGAAAACACTAAATCCTCTAAAACCACTAAAACCACCTAAATCCATGAATAAAACTCTTAAAACCTTAATAACCCTAACCCCCCCCCCCCAAACCCCTAAAATTCCCCACCCAAAACCCCCTAAAATCACTAAAATCTCAAAAATACTTAAAAACCTAAGAACCATTAATCCCTTAAGACCCTAAAATCACTAAAAACCATAACCCCCAAAGTCTTAAAATATTCTAAAAGCCCCAAAAATACTTAAATACACTAAAAACCCTAAAAATACATAAAAATCCTAAGAACCATAATCCCTAGAAACTCTAAAAACCCAAAAAACAAATACATCCTAAATACCTAAAGAACCTGAAATAACCTAAAAATCATTTAAACACTAAAAACACTTAAAAATGTAATAAACCATAAAATAATAAAAAACCCTAAAACACTAATAACTATTAAAACCCTAAAATCCCTAAAAGAAACTGAAATCCATAAAAATAATAAAACCACTAAAAACCCTAAAACCCCCAAAATCACATAAAAACCCAAAAACCCCAAAAACCTAAAAACCCCAAAAACCCCTGAAACACTTTAAAATTCATAAAAAACTAAAAATAATTAAAACACGGAAAATATAAAAACACATAAACACCCAAAACCATAAAAACCCTAATAACTCAAAAAGACCCCATAAGTAATAAAACACCCAAAAAATAATATAACCCAAATAATTACCTAAAAATCCTCACCCCCCCAAGACCCCAAAAACTCTAAAAAACCCTTAATTACCCTAAAACCCATAAAAACTCTAAAGGAGACAAAAAACCACTATAAGACACTAAACCCTAAAAACCAAAAAAAACCCAAAAATGCTATAAAAAACCATGAAAGACTTAAAAACACTAAAATAACTCTAACTGAACCTAAAACAAAAAAATCAAAGATTAACATAAAAAAGGACCCCAAAAAACTATAAAATCAGAAAAGGTATCTAAAACCCCCAAAATGTTTTCCCTAAAACCCTGAAACCCTAAGGGGACATAAAAAATTATAATAGTTGCTAAAGAGGCTAATAGTACATAGGAGAAACTAAAAACACTAAAAAAATTATAAAACCCTAAAAACCCTAAAAAACCGTAAAAGACAGTAGAACCCTAAATATAAAATTAAAACCCCTAGAAACCATAAAATACCCTAAAATCATATATGACCATAAAAATTCTTAGAGAAAAACTGAAAATTCCATAAATCCACAAAAACCGGTAAAACCCCTAATTAATACCTAAAAACATAAAATATCCTAAAACAGTAAAAGAAATAAAATACATTAAAAAAGTAAAAAACCAGAAAAACACAAAATAATCCTAGAAGACCCTAAAACCCCAAAAACAATCTCTAAGGAACCTAAAAACCCTAAAAACTAAACACCATTAAAATCCCTAAAAACCCTAACAAACCATAAAATCCCGAAACCCCTAAAAATAATAGAAACCACTAAAACATGATAAATTCCCTTTAAACCCATAAAAACACTAAACCTCTAAAAAACATGAAAAATCAGATAAAAATATAAAACAATCCAAGAAACCATAAAAACCCAAATCCCACTAAAATCACATAAAACCCTAACAACCCTAAGAACCCAAAAAACCATAAAAACCATAAAAAACTCTAAAATCATGAGACCCCATAAAAACCATAAAAGAGCATTAAAAACATAAATCCAAAAAATCATAAGGGCCCCTAAAAACACTAAAAAACAAAAAAAAATAAAAACCTATAAAACCCTAAAAATCTTAAAGACACAAAAAACCACTAAAACCCCTAAAAACATAAAAACTCTAAAAGGGCCAAAAAACATCAAAAATACCTAAAAGACCCTATAATAACTTTTATAACCCCTAAAACACATAATATCCCTTAAATACACTAAAAATACTAAAACCCATAAAACCTAAGAAACACTTAAAAACACTAAAAACCCTTAAAACCCTTAAAACCCTTAAAACCCTAAAAACCCCAAAACCACTGAAAACTGTAAAAACAATTAAAATGATAGAACCCCTATGATAACCCTATAAACACTACGAAATTGACAATAATATATCAGATAAACATAGAAAAAAATTAAAACCCCTAAAACCCCTAAAACCGTGAAAACCCGGAAGCCCAAAAACCCACAAATACACTAAATCCCTAAAAAACTCAAAATCCCCAAACAAACAATAAAAATAATAAAAACCCTAAAAATAATAAAAACCATAAACACCCAAAAAATTTTAAAATAAACCTGAAACCCTAAAAATGGGTAAAACCACTATGAAACCTAAAAATAACCGAAAAATACTAAAATCCTAGTAAACATGAAAAACCCCTAAAAACCCTAAAAATGGTAAAATCTCAAAAAGACCCTAAAAATTTTAAAAAAAAGAAAAAAACCCCTATAAACACATTAAATCACTAAAAACGCAATTTTTTTTTAATAACCATAATAACACTAAAACCCTTAAAAATACCGTAAAACCCCTAAAATACCCTTACAAAACCAAAAAGCCCTTAAACCCATAAACACCCTAAAACCACTAAGAACACTAAAATACCCCTAAAAACCAAAAAAACCATAATACTTTTAAAACCATTATAAATCGTGAAAAATCAAAAAAACCTATAAAAAACCCTAAAACCCCTAAAAACATCAAAAACCCTAAAACCCTAAATACCCTAAAACCCCTAAAACAGCTAAAACGCCTATTATAACCTCCTTAAAACCCCTATTACCCAAAAAAATTACCCAAAACGGCTTAAATACCATAAACACCATATAGAACCCCAAAGAATCATTAAAACCCACAAAACCCCAAAAAAACACAAACCGCCCTAAATGTTCCTAAAACCCGAAAAAACACTAGAGACTATAAAAATACTAAAAATACAAAAGACCCTAAAAGCCCAAAAAATCTAAAAGACCCATAAAAACCCTTATACAGCCTAAAACCCAGAAAACCCCATAAAATCTAGACAACCATAAAAACCATAAAAACCCCTAAAATCTAAAAAAATACGATATTAATACAAAACACAAAAATACCTTAAAATAATAAAACCTTTGAAAACCCCAAATAACCTAAAAACCATTAGAAAACATAAAAACCCAACAAATTTAAAAAATAATCTAAATAACATGAGAAAATGATAAAAATCCCTATAACCAATTAAAAACACCTAAAAACCTCCAAAAATATTTAAAAAATATAAAAAAACCAGAAAGATCCTAGAATCCCTAAAAACCATAAAATACCATGAAACCCATGAAATAACCACAAAAACCATTAAACACCCAAATAAACAAAAAAACCCTAAAAATACTAAAATCCCTAAATACCATAAACCACTCTAAAAACCCTAAAATCCCTAAAAAATAATAAAAATCATAAAAACCCAAAAAAACATAAAACCATTAAATCCTAAAAAACCCCTAAAACTATAAAAACCACCAAAAATCTGAATAACATAAAAATATGAAAAATTAAATATCCCTAAAAAATCACTAAAAACCATAAATATCCAATAAATATAAAAACCTATATATATCTAAAACTGTACAACTCTGAAAACAGTTAAAACCCTTAAAAATAAAACCAAAAACCAATAAAAAACCAAACAAAACCGAAACTCTAGAAACCAAATAACACCCCAAGAAACTCTAAAACAAAAAAACCCAAATTACCCAAAAACCATTAAATCACTAGAAATCCTAATAAATTACTAAAAACCAAATAACCCTAAATACCATAAACCCCATACCCAACTCTCTAAACCCTAAACCCAACACCCTAAAACAGACACCATAATTCTTAGAACATTAACCCAATACCATAAACCCTATATCCTACACACTAAGTCTTAAAATCTACATGTTCCACCCTAAACACTAATCCATGTAAGCTAAACCAATAACCCTACACCCTAAAACCTAACCCCTATATCATAAACCCTATATGATCAACCATAAACCCTAAACCCTAAATCCTAATCCCTAAATCCTAAACCCATATCCCAATACCCAACACCCTTCACCTACACCCAAAACCCTATTATCTACACCCTAAATCATATACTCTATACCCTAAACCCTACACTACATACCCTAAAATATAACCCCTAAACCCTAAACACTACACCCTAAACCTTATACCCGAAAACGTTAATCATAATCCCTACACCGAATACCCTATACTATAAACCCTAAATCATAAACCCTACAACCTAAACCCAATAAACTATACACTAAACACTAAACCCTTTTCACAAAAGCACATAACCAACACCATAAACTATATACCCGACACGTATATAAAATACCCTACACCCGAAATCCTTTACCCTACACTCTAAACCCTACACAAAACATGCTAAACACTATAAACTACATCCTCAAACCAAAACATGGCACCTTAATCCACGTACCCTACACCCAAAATAGAAAAACGTACACCCAAAACCATATACCATACACTCTAAACCATATACCCTAGACCCTACACATTATATCCTACACCCTAAACCCTAAAAGAAAAACTCAAAATCCAAAACTGTAAACCCTACATGGTAAACACTAAAACCCAAACCCAAAACCCTACACCCTAAACCCAATATCATACAACCTAAACCCTTAACACTACACCATAAACCCCAAACCCTAAACCATACTCTGAAAACCCAATATCCTACATCCTAAATGATAAACCCTAAACCCTAAAACTTATACCCTACACACTAAACCATAAACCCACACCTTAAACCCTAAACCCTACACCATAAACCGTAAATGCTACACCTTAAACACTAAACCATATACCATGCACACTAAACACTAAACGCTAAAATCTAAACCCAAAACCATAAAATTTACACCCTAATCACTAAACTCTACACCCTAAACCTTAAAGTATACACACTACACCCAAAACCCTAAATTGTAACCCTACACCTTATACCCCACACTCTAAAACCTATAACATCCATCGTAAACACAAAACCTTACATCCTAAACCCTAAACCCTATACCCTATACCATAAAACATACACCCTAAACCCTAAACCGAACACCCTAATCCTTATACACTGCACCTTAAAGGCTATACCCAAAACCATAAACTCTAAAACCTATAAATTAAACCCTATGCAGTACACCTTTAACCTTATTCACGAAACCCTAAAACGTATACCATACAACCACTACCCAAAACCTAAACCCTAATTCATAAAACCTACAACCTAAACCCTATACCCAAAACCCTATATTCAAAACATTATACCCTAGACCCTATACCCAATTCCCTAAAATCCCAAAAAACCCTAGAAAACCTATAAACCCAAAAAATAGGGAAAAAGATAAAAAATAAAAAAGAATATATAAAACCTTTAATGTACTATTATCCCTAAATAGCTTAAAAACCTTAAATACCTATAAAACCATAAATTCCCTTAAATCCCCATAAAACCTATAAAAACAAAAAAAAGACCTAAAATAGCCCTAAAACTACTAAAAACCATAAAAAACCCTAAAACCCAACAAACCCGAAGAAATTTTCAAAATCCCTAAAAACTATGATAAAAACCTCAAACCCCTTAAAACCCCAAAAGACCCTAAAAATCCTAACCCCCCCACCCATGAAATCTCCTGAAATCCCTAAATATATGTAAAATCCCACACAGGACCTAAAAACCAAAAAAACCCTACAAAACACTAAATATACCATAAAAACGCTACAAAACCCATAAATCCTAAATGAACACAAAACCCCACAAAGAACCCTAAAATATGTAAAAACCCTGAAAACGCTAAAAACCCCTAAAAAATCCAAAACCCTAAAACCAAAAAACACCAAAACCATTAAAATGTACTATAAAACTTAAAAATCCTAAATCCCTAAAATAGAGAAAACCCCAAAAGGCAACTAAAAACCCTAAAATACCTATAAGACTCTAAAACTCTAAAAAATATAAAAAAAATTAAAAAAATATATATAAACAACCCAACATATCCTACCATCATTGTGAATGTGTGGCAGGGAAATCCATTAGTTGGAGAAAATCCTCCATAATTTTTGGGGAGTGGATTTCCTCCTCTATGAAGTTATGAAATGACATTTCCCCTAGGGTTAAGAGGGAATCACTATCTTTTGATTATCTAGGAATCCTGATTTTTTGTGGATGGGTCATGAGTATTTATCTTGAGAACACATCGAGAAGAATCATCCTATTTCTTGTTAAATTGAAACACAAATGTTTTTCAAAAGATGGTAGTGTTTGTATTATTAGTTCAATTATTATCTCTATGTTCACATATGCCTTCTGCATCTATACATAGACAGTTAACCTTATAAAAACCTTGCAGATGAAGATTGGTAACGTTTCTTGGATGGGCTGTATCAGTGAACAAAAATTGGTCTATGTGGCTTGGAGTGATTTCACTAATCCAACTAAGCTGGGTGGGCTTGGAATCAAATGCCTCAAGATATTTAATGATTCCCTTCTTTCCAAATTCATATGGGCCTGCTTGATTATAATCATGATAGCCTAAGCTTTTTTCTGGAAATGATTCCATAGACACTTTGTGATGGGTTTTCTGGATATTTTTCATCCTCAGTTTGGCCAACTGTCTGAGGCTCTTACAAGGGGATTATGGATCACTCGAAAGGGATTGTTTCTAAGAACTCAGATATGAATGTTTGGTCTACCACTTGGCTTGATAGGCCCCTATTAAATACTGTGGTGCATCCCATGGATTCAAGGGACATGTCTATTTCTTTCTTCACTCATTGACTGGGGATGTTTGAGGGTATCCTTTTAGTAGACATTATTTTTTTTGAAAGAGATGACTTAATTTGGAAGCCTAATCTCGTTGGGTAGCTCAATGTGAAATATTTTTATTGGTTGAATTTTCCATAGGGTCCAACACATCCAGCCTGGCTTTCATGATTTGGAAGACCATTTATTTCTCTGGCTAACCATCTGCAGCTCTGGAAGCATAGAAAACACTGGCTGCCAATTCACAGGAAACTGTAGAGGGCTAGACATAGCATGGCATTAGTCTACTACCTCTGCTTTGGAGCTGAGGAATCCATTCATCACACTTCTCTTCAATTCATGTTTACAGCGGCACACTGACATTACTTGCAGATGTTGTTAGGGTTTCCCTTCGTCTTTAACAAGCTGTTTTTCAGCTGATGGATAGTTTCGTTAATTGGTATTGCAACAAGTTGGTGTCCAACTTCATTCATATTTCCATTGTCTCCATTACCTCCTTCACCTGGGGCTACCCAGAATGTGAGGTTATTCAACAAAAAACAACTCTCTTTCCATGGTGGTGTTGTTATTCTTCATACAGCGATTCATGTTGCATCTCATATCCAGTCTGAATAAATGGAAAATTATGTGAATCTTTTGGGGTTTCTTGGTGTTGTAGGCAAGTCAAAGAATATAAGGGTTCTTATGTTCATCTGCTGGATCCCCCCGATTTGTTCCTAGATTAAGGTCAACATGGATGGTGTGGAACTAGGAGCACTGGGCCCCTCAGGGTGTGGTAGGGTTTTCTGTACCCACTGTGGATTCATTAAAGACTTTTTTTGTCATTTTATTGGGAATGGTTTTTCCCTAGAAGCTGAAATTTTGGCCATGATAAAGGTGATTAAATTTTCTATTCAGTTTGGATGGAGTCCTCTCTCGCTTGAATCAGACTCTATGCTTACATTGGATGTCCTCAAAACAAAATCTGGGTGAGCCCCTTGGATAATTCATCCTCAATGGATGGAATTTGTCACGTCTTGTCAAGGTATGAACCTTCATGTCACACATGCCTATGAGGAGGTGAACTTGGTTTCGGTTGCACCCTCCAAGCAGGCGATTGTGGAGAGGGGCTTGATATGGTCGCATGTTTCTATGTCGTGCTATCTATGGTTTGTGGAGTCTGATATGAAGGGTGAGTTTTACACAGGATTTTGCAATCCCCCTGGTAATGTTTTCCTTGTTTCTTCTTTTTTAATAAATTTTGGGGGACCAGTTTCACCTGGTCTTGATCCTTCTTTTCCATAAAATATAATAAAAAAACTGAAAATCCACTAAAAGTTAAAAAATTATTAAAGCCATAAAAGGACCTAAAACCCACAAAAAATTCTAAAAATCACTAAAAGTCCCTAAAACCATGAAAAAAAATAAATAAAAATTTAATTCATAAAACAACTCAAAATTATAAAACCCCAAAGACCATATAGGACCTCTAAAGACTCTAAAATAACCCAAAAAAACCTAAAAACCTTTAAACACCCAAAAACCCAAAAAACTCAATAAAACCCTAAAAAAATAAAATCCTAAAAACACAAAAAACACTTAAATGGTTTTTTAAAACCCCCAAATGCTGTAAAAAACATAAAAACACTAAAAACCCCTTAAAACTATTAAAAACACTAAAAGACCCAAAAAACACCCCTAAACCCCAAATATATCTAAAAACCTAGAATATATTAAAAAAATAATAAAAATAATAAAAAAACACTAAAACTTTAAAAAAACCAAAAAACAATTACAAAACCTTAAAAACACTTTAAACCCCTAAAATTCGCATGGAACCATTTACTCTCCAAACGCCCTAAAAACTGAAAACCCTAAAAATCACCTAAAATCATATAACCTATTAAAACATTAAAAACCATAAAACATTATAAGTTAAAACAACTCTAAAAAACACTAAAACCCCAAAAAATTCTGAAAAAATAAAAAACATAAACCCATAAAAATCTAGAAAACACTAAATACTGGAAAACCACAAAAAACCATAAAAACACTAACCCATATATCTGACACCTTAAATAAAAAACAATACACCCTAAAAACCTTCAATATAAGCCCTAATCAAAAAAATTTTCACCCAAAACCCTATACTATAAAACCTAAACACTATACCATACACCCTAAACCCTACACCATAAAGCCTACACCCTACACCTTAAACCCTATACCATGAACCCTAAACCTACACCCTAAACCCTAAATCATACACCATAAACCCTATACTCTACACCATAAAACTTGAACCCTAATCCCTAAACCCTACAACCTAAACACTAATCATTACACATTAAACCGTAAAACCTACACCCTAAACCCTACAAGACATTCAAAACACTTGGAAACTCTAAAAGAACATTTTTGTTTCTAAAAATTCAATATAGAAGAATAAGATGATTCCATTAGTTTGGAAATGTAATGAAACAAATCCGATGAATAAATATAAGGAAAATATTTTAAAGGGGTGATGCCATTAATAACAAATCGATCTCATGAAGCAAAATCGCTTCTCCGGCTTCCACATTGCTTGGAGGTCTACGGCTTCACAATGAAATTGAAAAAGAAGTAGTTTGAGGGATGAAGATGCTGGAATCAACCCCCCCCCCCAAAAAAAATTGAAGTCATTTTTAGGAATGAGGTAGTGATATCTTCCCTAGTAAACAATGACCCCCTCTAGAGAATTATTTCCCCGCTAACGAAGTCATTTATGGGCTAGTCGTCCTTTATAGGATTTTGCAAATAGAGGTTCATGGACCACTACTAATGACTATCCAAACTGGTATTTGGTCCCTCTACACCTCAATAAATAGACCTCGAGGGGGATCTAAAAATAGGATGGAGAAAGGGATCCACACTTAAATGTATGAAATTAAGAAAGGTGAAGGCAACGTGTGAACAGGAGTCCTTTGATGATTATCTATAGAAAAAACTCACCATGAATAATTTAAGAGAAATAATAATTCATATGGTCATCCATGAAACCAAAACCCTTTGTAGACATAATTCCTGCAAGGTACAATCAAATGTCCCCTTTTTTCATAGGCCTCTCCCATTGAAAAACCTTGTGCGGGTGGAACCCTGCGCCGCATTGCAAATTGGTATGCAGGTATAACTCATCCCCATGTAGCATTATGCAATATAGTGTGAGCCTACAGCCACAAAGAGAAATTATACATGGGAAAAACCGAGGTCTATGTAGCACAATACTATATGGATGGCCCCCCTACCCACATAGCTTCACGCTACGTATAAAGAACCCCATTCCCTATAAGAACATGCTACACAAAATGAGGCATCTTAGGGAATTATACTCTCCATGACCAACCACTATATTTTGTATATCATTATTCCTAATATTGACCCCACCATAAAACATTCTTATGGAATCTAGATAAAGACTCTTGCAAATCCACCCAACATGTGTGATATGATCATTGGACACATCAACATATCTTTTCGAGTTTACACACCTGTGGTAAATATAATCACATGGTCAATCTCCATAAAATGGTGGATCCAAAGAGTATCCCCGAGTTTACATTATTCTGGTAACATGAGTTATGACCTATATATTCTCATATTAACCTCCCCATTCTTTAAATTGGGAGCATCCAATGGCCTTTCCCATTGATGAGGTCCAATATTTAACATTCATCTCTTTACTAGAATCAATTTTAGGGAAATCCTCTTGAGGTAAGCCCCTATTTTTTCTTACAGGATTGGGAACATTTTCCCCTCTTCACCTCCACTTGGGACGTGTCTGGAGAGGTCAAAAAATGTGAATATACTGGATATCAAAATAAGAGAGAGAAAAAGCACACTCAAATTCCCTTTCCTTTTCTCTTTAGTGTTCCATCACAATTCATCAGTGGATAGGGTGAGATCTTGTGACCATTAGATATAATACTACCTATTGTTTCTCACACTAAGTATGACTCACATGGGCTTTGATGTTAGTTTTTATAATAAAGTAGCATCAAATGGGAATCTCCTTTGCATTATCCCTAATCACATTCCATCACATGGGAAACTCTCATGAGTAAACCCTAATCTCATTCCCTCAAATGGTATGATCCCATGTATAATCCCTAATAACATTCACTCAAATGGGAAACTCCGATGAGTAAGTCCCACTTATGCCCCCCCCCCTTAATGGGCTTCCACTAAGGTGTGTGTCCTAGTCATACCGAACTATGTGGTATTTTATTGTTAACTAATTAGGATATGTAGGAAGACTCCTTGAGGTCCAAACCCAGCACCCAAATCACCATAATGTTATCCATGCCACATTCTAGATAGGGTCATATCCACCTAAGAGACTACATTCTTCTAGGAACATTAGGCCACCTCTGTATATATCCCACATCATCCATGACTAGGCACCCTTCTCCTAGAAATCAACATCGTACGATGTTAATCTACATGGTTGGGTCCTTGTCACGTGACCTTAAATGGTGATGTGTCCAATTAAGTGGCACCAAACAATGTGGATTTTGATTCCTCTCATGAGGGTATGTAGGAATCCCATATTATGGGTCTGATCCTAAAATCAAAACAACACTCATCTCCCTGAATGATGGAAAACACCAGAGAGCCCCATCACATAGCTTAAAACCATAATCGTCTCTATAAAAGAGAACAAGGATCCTCAATTTGTCTGAAAAACGGTAGCATTACATTAATGGAGAACCTCAAATACATACAGATGATTATTAACTAATGGGTGTTTAAAATAAATCCTTACATAAGGATAATCTGCGGATACATACTTGGGAATGAACCACGGACTTGTGGACATATCATAAATATATGATAGAGTCTTGGAATAGGAAATAGTTCCACCCAAAAGGGTATTATGATCCCAAATTCCCATCCTCTTGACCAATGTGATTTCATACATGTCATTGGTCATGTAACCCAATAAGAACATACCTTTGGATTGTTGTTCCATGAATCCTATATATGGGAGAAATTGGGTGTTTCAAGCTCCACAAACAAAACCCTTTAGATACTATTAGAGGATCTTGTAACCAACATCACTGATTGTGTACCATTCAAACCACTTGCAATCAACCATTCGAGATATAAACATGCCTTTATAAAAAAATAATGGTAAATCTATTATGAATTAATTAATTATGGAACCTCCATCACAAGAAAAAAAATGACACACTACTATCCATCATCAATCCCTTTCATTCCATTCCAAAATCATCTCTTTAGTGGAAACAAAAATGGTGAACCCTAAGTGAGTCCTTAACCAAGGTGGTGGTGTTACCCCTATTTAGGCCCCTTTCACATCAAAAATGGAAGAGGTACAAGAAATACCATTAATCACGCATGTGGTAATGAGATGATAATTTGATTAGGTTTTTCTTTCTATACTTGTCACATATATTTTTTGCACGCTTCAAGGATTCCTTCAATCCAAAAACATCTTAGATGTTTTCATATGAATGCGTATCAACCACCACACCAGCTGATTCCTCCATGAGGAAGAGGACTACATCTCCCACCTTTAATATTTATGATGGGTCGCAAATTAACTAGTTAATGATTACCACCATAAGGGTTCTCTCCCTACACTTGAGGGATCTAAGTAGGCCCTCCAAGAAATGAAGTCATGTCATCCATCCACCCACCGATAGTCGGAAGTCCATAACTAGGTATCACAACTAGAAGTCTCCAACTGTTTCTAGAGCCTATCCCCAGAATGAAGTAATGAGTTCTTCCCTTACCTTAGGTAGGGTGATAAATTCATCACCAATGATTTCCTAATATAGTATTGGGGTCCCACCAAAGGGGCCCTGCTAGAAATGATCGATGTTAGTTCCATTCCACCTAGTATCCTAACCCTGAAGAGGATATCACCCTAATGGACCCTACTAAATGAAAATAGACATAAATTCATAGGTTAGACCACTAAGGGAGATGATTGGAAAATCATGAAAATATCATCACCCTCATTCCTATCGAAGAAACCCAATATTAAAATTTGGTAACACACTATGGAAAGATGTATATTCCTTATCCCTATGATAAATCCTGACATATAAATATGATGGGAAAGGTTGAGAAAGTAAAAATCCCAGCTAATTCTATCCAAACCTATCATCTATGTGGGTGGAAAATTATAGGTAGATGAAAATAGGTTCCAATACACATGAAGCCCATTTTCCTAATAGTCCAGAAACTAGCTATGAGAATATGAAAAATTATGTTGGTACGTACCAAGACTATCATCCAAATTGGGCAGAAAACTGCAGGTAGGTGCATATCCCCACCAAAAAATAGGAATATAATCTATCATATATGATGGAAATCAAATACAGGAAGAGTAAAAATATTATAGAATCATATAATGCCCATCAAAAAAATACAATGGCACTCAATGATCAGATTCAAATTCATTCTCATTGATATCAAGACCTTTATAAAAATACAATGGAAACCAAATAAAGTAGTTGTAATAACCCAGATATAAACTAGGGGAATAATCATTCATATACCCTCATATAAGAGAATTGTAAGTATCTACTAGTAGAAAATGGAGGACTAGAGCAGACATATACCATTGCGTCAACATCATAATGAAAATATGTTCCTATTGCAACCAAAGAATAATTTCATCACATTTTGGAAATGATGCAGGATCAGACTTCAATTCCTTATCATATCTGTAAACTTTTAAAGATGTAATCAGTTCTATAAAAATAGAATGGAATCAGTCCCACAATACTACCTCCTCCTTAAGTGGGGTGACCCATCCAAAAAATAGATTTGTCACTCTAGAGCTTACATTCATCACTACTCTCATCTAGGAGGGTTTTTTGGAAATATTCTATGATAAATGAACAATAGGATCGGGATCAAATACATGTTCCAACTAGGGGACACCATTCAACCATGGTGGATTCTCTAGAGAAGGAATATATCCCTACCATAACATGAGATTATTTTTAGAATATCTCATCAGCATCATAAGAGTCACCTGAACAGAAACATGTATGTGAAGGATATCACCTATAGAAATTGGCCCCAGTATCCTACAAGAGATAACATAGAAAAAAAGAGTACCAAAGACAATCAGGAAATGAAAAGAAAACACATGCCCCAAATCTGGTGGAATCCTTCATTCTTGATACCATCAAATACATATCTCTGGTGGTTCAAGATCCTACCAATCCGATGAAAAATTGCATAAGTGGGATTAGTTATTGAGAAGGTACTCTACACAACATTGTTACTCGAAACTCTAAAGGACTTCTCTAGAGCATGTACCTAATTTTTTTAATTCCTAGATAATAAATGATTGGTTAGAAAAACATATATCCTAATGAGAATCACATTATCCATACTCATGTCTAGAATATCAAACAACAAGAAGTTCCTCCACTTATTTTCATCCACCTTGATGGTCCTCCCCAGAGTATACACTGTAGAAATTCTCCCTACTATCATACATAAAAACAATATGGTTGTCCTTTCCATTATGGATCCTACTAAGAAGGTCCTCTCCACAATGAAAATTTATTTTATCAATATGGTACTACCCTTACTATCATCCTCCCTGATGGTCCTCCTTGGGGTATATGCTCTAGAAATTCTCCCTATATTTTGTCACCAAACCATTATTTTAGTCCTTTCCATTATGGTAAAAACTGTGAAGGTCCTCCCCATAGTGATGTCTTATTCCAATAAGATTGTCCTCCCTTTTCTATCATCCACCCTAAAGGTCCTCCCTAGGTTATAGAATGCATAAATTCTCTATTTATTTAGACATCAATCCATGATGGTAGTCCTCACCATTCTGTCACAAACTACGAAGGTCCTCACATCAATGATATTATATTTTAGAAAAAAGGCCCTACACTTTTCATTATTCACCCTAATGGTCATCCCTAGGGTATATGTTTTAGATATTATCTCTATAGTTAGACATCATGATATGATGTGATTACTCACCATTTTTTGAACCAAATGTGAAGTTCCTCTAAATTGTGAAATCTTTTTTCAGAATGAAGTTCCTCCGCTTTTAGCCATCTTCCTTGAAAATCCGACCTAATGTATATTATATAGAAATTCTCCCTACAGCCAAACATCATCATATGATGGTATTCCTCTCCATTATGTCACCAACTACAGTGGTCCTCCCCACAGTGAAGTTCAATATCATTAAGAAGTTCCTCCCCTTTCCAAATAAAATATAAGAAATCGATCATATTTAGAGGTTCTTGGAGAGATGTGGTCATAAATTTTAGAAACCCTGTCAATAATAAGTGATATCATTTATCAACCCAGAGAATCCCTGGGGAAATTCTCATCTTATGAGACACCCCCATGACCATCACATGTAAACGATAACTCTACTAGACTGGCTAGTTTTAAAAAAGTCATCGAGAAGTGTTCAAATTCGGTAGATCAAGTAGAGGAATATCTATTGGAAGAATATATTGATACGTTTCTCATGAGAATAATTTTTTTAGGGATGTTACAATAGTTATATTTTGGACCTTAGAAACTTCTCAGATCAATGTTCCAAGAGAGTTTTAGAAAGAATTCATACATATCATTCATCTCAATCTATGGACTACTCTCCACCATTTAAAAAAATTCCCTTATAATGGGTATTGAGGCCATGTTAGAATATTAGAATATCCTTGTCATAAAATTGAATGGGATGAACCTAAATATTCATGATGAACACAATCATAGAGGCTGAAGAAATATCTCTAACTAACCTACCTCCATGCACTGCATAAGTTGCATCTTGTAATCGTTGATACCCTACTTAGTGTTCATATCTAGATATGTGGAGATAATGGAGATTTTCATTTCACCCCATGACCTATTCATCAAAATCCATTAGAAATGACATCCTCTAATTCCATTAAGTAAATGTGGAAATTAAATGAAATTCCTATTTAGGAACAACGTCATACTAAACAAGTATAGAACCTAATTAAGTATCAAAAGAGATAGACTCGACTAGAGAAATCCATAAAAAACTCTTAAACCAGTCAATAGAGATCATTTAGCAGGCTTCCCAGTTTTGTTAATGCATCCATCAAGACATATTGTTGTCCAAAAAAACAAATAGTTCATGTTTAAACCTTTCACCATATTCTTCTCACACTAGAACAATAATTTTTTAGATCAAAAAATCAAAAATATAAGCTGCACTAGCTGTAGTATGGGATCAGCCCCATCTCACAGGTCTGGGGGATGTTTTACCTCAACCACCAACCTAGTGGAAATCATTATCTTCCTTTTTTGGTAATATGACAAGTAGAGATGTTTCCTATTTTTCTATACTTTTGAGTCATTTCCCTAATAAGGTATGTGTATGAGAAGGTGGTATATTGGTTACCTTCAAGTTACCCTTTTCCAATAATCCCAAAGGGGACCCAAGAATGGAAGGATATAATCCAATAAAAGACATAAATAGCTCTCCTACCAATCCATAGTTGGTACACCACCCACAATGAATTATTCCTCTATGAACATCATTTACATTATTCATTAAAACCACACCAAAAAGTATGAAAATTAATATGAATAGGGAAAAGACGGTACCAACTTAAATCTAATCCACACTAAGTATGAGAGTGGTCTTACCCAAAACTAAGGGGCCGCCATGAATCTGGGTGTTCCCCTAATCAATCCTCCACTACCACCTACGTTAACCTCCAAAAAATAGAAGATTAAATTCAATGTCTCGTATAAACCACCACTCCTCTTGGTGAGAATCCTACCCTTACACTCGATGAATGATTCACTCAATAAGAGGAAGAAATGAAGGAGCTAAGGTGAATCAACATTGTGCTGCTTCATGGTAGATGTATTAAAAAATAAATTCACCTAATGTTACCTTGACGTACTCTTCTAGTGGGTGTACCTCAGCCACAAGGTTTCATCCCAGATAATTAATAAAGGCTAGGACAACCTCCCAACACAATGTCTAGACCATCAATCTACCTAGAACAGATCATGGATGGATATCATGATTTCCCTGCATTATTTAGGAAACTAGAACGGGTATAAGAAAATCATTAAAATATTCCCCCGATTGAATATCCACATAAAATTCTTGTAGAACTGGGCCATCAAATATTTTCCTTGTTGTTCCCATCCAAGATCGGGCTCAACAGAAAACAAATAAAGGGATTATCTATGCCATTGTGTCATAGGAATCTTGACTCGAATCCATAAAGAAGCGGTGTGCACCAGTATAGGTAGAAAGGAAACCATACCCTGATTGGGTGAGTGACACTCCACCACCACCAATTTTTGGGAGTTGTATGTTTATGATATAATGTGGATCAAACAAACTAAAATAACATATGATTCACTATGAATATTATTGTGATCCAATGATGGGAACCCCAAAAAAATGAGGTTTGGAAACTCTAATTCATCCGACCAAATTTCCAAGGTTCAACCTTTGTATTGTAGACCATCTTTCTAGCATGGTCGATAATAGGATAATATGGTCTCCTCTAACATTTTATCTTCTAGTTCATCTCAATGCTTCCAATGACAACATTTATTGAACTATAAATCTATAAAAAGTAAGATAATGAGAGAGTCTTAGACTTCATTTCTATATAGAAATGGGTGACCTAATCATTGATCCAACCACTCCACCAAGATGATATACTTCATACGTGCATCAATATCCTCTATGATGAGATGAAAATGTTGATCATCCCAGTTAAGTAAATGAGTGTGTTTTGGTATTTCTCCACCATTACCCAAATAATTAAAAACTCTATACAGTGGATTAAGTTCATGTCTTGGGTAGCCCCACCAGTCCTTGGATAAATACTATTGAAATATTAAGTAGCCTCTATTATGATTAAGTCACCATAGCACTAACTCCATCTCCTAGGCTTAAAACATATCATGTAGAGCCCATGGGAATCAATAGAAACACCCACTTTCACAAGACTAGAAAAGAGGAACTAGGGAAAATTAATTCAGGTATTAAAGGAAAAAAAATTTACTCATTATGAGATGATCAAATCTATGGATATTGTATAGCTAATAAGAGATACAATTGACAATTTCGAAAAGAGTTGAAAAGGGGTGAAGGGTAGGTCTTGATGACTAGATTGATTATTTTTTCCTTTCACTAGATACTTGGACCCACCATCCATTATTTTTATCATCCAAGACCTCCTATACAAAATGATTGATTTTAGGAATGTAAAACTGGATGCACCTTCAGCATAGGTGGAGTGTGTTTCCACTACTGAACCCAATGAAGCAAATGAGGGGAGAGAAGTTGATAGTATAAGGAAACATTATTTTGATAGTTGGAAGACATGAAAGGAAATGAACTAGACTCAGGGTATTCTCCATGAATAAACGAAACAAACAACTATGCCCATGACTGCTCCTGCTAAAATTTAGTTTCAATCCTCGACCCCACAACCCAACAAATATAGATTATCTAAAAAAAGTATGACCATAGAATCAAGGATAATGTTCTATAAGATTAACCCATGTCAATGAAAAAGTAAATTTTTTCCCTATATAATTTTATACAATTGGATATGGAAGCATTGGAATTTACCCTGCCATATGGCACCACTAAAAGTAGTCGGTCAGACATAGTCATAATCAGCTATGGAGTTGATCCTCGGATCCATTAATTTCATTCACTTAATGTACCCTTCTCTGAAAATGAGTTTGTCTATGAAACTAAGTTTCCCACACCTATTCATGTTCCTAGAAGAAGAGGTTTTAGGAACCTAGGCTATCAAGGTAGACATAAACATGGAAGAACCCAAATTTATTTCCACACCCAAGCTCAAACCATCAATTTTGGAGAAACTCACTGAGGAACCCTTTTGTAGACCCAATAAGAATATAAAAATCACCTCACCCTACCATAATTCACTCTACTCTAATCATCCTAGAATGTCCATCAGAAGAGGAACATTTGTCGAATATCAGTTGGCATGCGTGCAGACCAGCCTGGCCCAAACCTAAAATAACATAAGCTCAGCGAACTCCTGTCTTAGGGGATAATCCATGTACATCCAATACTCCATCCCATAATGAATCTATAAAAAAAACATCACCACATAGGTTATATTTATGCATTATACCATTACTATGATAATTAAAATAGTTACCTATGGTACTAGTAAAACTATCAATCTTAACCACCTTGTTTTTTGTCCAAAGTCTATAGCGGAGAACTTATAGAGGATCCACTGAGCCCCTAAGAGTGTGAAGATGAAGTGGATGTCATTAATTTATATAGGATAGAAGAAGATCCTATGGAATTCCACATGGTTATCTCATTCAAAAATCAAGATGAAGATGATTTTATACAATATAACAGCAGAACCTTATATGTGTCCAATAAGATAAATGGTGTTGATGTCCGAAATATTTTCATTAACAATGGATCTGGTATTAATCTCATTCCAATAAGAACACATCACTAGATAATTTGAAACAGCGATATTATAACACCTTCCTCCATAACTATTCATGTCTATGCCAAAAGTTATAAGAAGGCATTGTACAAAATAATGCTCAAGAAACATTTCAAAGACCATGTTCTAGACTCAAAATTTCTGGTTTTACAACCAAAAAATACCTTCAATGTCTTACAATAAAGGACTTGGTTGTACCAACACATAGAAATAACCTCATCATACCATCAAGGTATATAATATTTCATTAATGGACAAATTAAAAAATTATACACTGATAAGGCCTCTTTTGAATCCTAGGAGTCACATTATATGGATGCATGATTCTATCAGGGGAAAGAGAAGTGACCCATGGTCGATGGTATTGATTTATTCACAACCAAAAATGATTTGGAAATGATACCATATGACCCCTAAAAACAACAAGATGAACAAAATGTATTAACCATTAGTTTGGTTGGGTGTATAGGTACAAGTTCAAATATGTATTTAGTAGTCCTCATGATTTTAGTCATGGGAACTGAGTCTAATAGTGTTAAAAAAATATAATTACCCCCAAGATAATGGTGAATGATTGAATGGAAATTACATAAATCAATCCTCAACGCTCTATGAAACTCATTACCCACTCATTGAGGCCTAAGAGAAAGAATAGACTCCTCCATATCCCACTCCATCCTCTCTAAAAAATCCCTCGATGTCAGCTGGGTCATAGGAAGTCACTTAATATTTTGATACAATGATCTTGACTCTTATCCCAACTCTGAAGATATCAACTCAAGAATTTATTTTCAATTAGAAATAGGGAAAGGATATGAAGAGGATAAATATGAAGAGGATTAATACCTTAGGGTTTTCCCTCCATCCTTTTTGGAGGGTGTCTCTACTAATATTGATAAAATTAGGAAAATAAATCTAGGTACGAAATAAGATCGATGACCCACATTGCATAGTACAGAAATTTATTATAAAGATTAAGATTTATAAACCTCATTTCAAAAGAAAAAACAATTTTTAATTTCTTTAACTACATATAAATTCCATGCCTCAGTCCTGTGGTATCTAGTCACCACCTAGGCCTTCCAGAAGATCATCAGGGCTATAAAAAAGAAGCTATATGGACGCACCCAATGCATGGTTCCAAAATAGTGGTTGATGTTGAAAATATCATCAAATACAAATTCATTTAGGAGGTAAAATATATAATGTGTCAGAACAATATAATCCTCATAAAAACGAATAAAGGAATTGTCTCAAGGAAGATTTACCAATCCCAATCACGGAATTTATGATCGATACAACCACAAGATATCATCGTCTCTTTTTCATTGATAACCGTTAAGGATTAAAAAAATCTGAATGGCCTAATAAGATGAAGAAACCAACACCTTCATCATTCCCCAGGATGTATTTTTCTTTTAGGTAATTCCCTTTTTCTTGAATAATGTTGATGCCACATATCAATGTACCATGCATCACATCTTCAAAACCTTCCTGGGAATGTTTTTCGAATGCTATATTGAGGAACTTTTGGTTAGGTCATAATAATACTTGGATTACCTTGATGTTCTTGGAACCATATTCAATAAACCGTGGAAACATAACTTGATAATAAACCCCTAAAATGTTCTTTTGGAATTACCTTGGGGAATTTTCTTCGATTCATTGTACGCCATCATGGAATCGATGTCGACCTCAGGAAGAAAAAGGTCATCCTTGGAATGTCACCTCCTCTCAACCTCATCATGCTGAGAGGATTTCATGGACACCTAGCATAAATCTAGAGCTTCATATCTAACCTTGTAGGTAAATGTTTTCCCCTTATGAGGTTGATGTAAAAAGGGGTTACATATCAATGGATTGATTATTGTCAGGAAGAATTTGACATTCTCAAGAAATTTTTATTAAACTGACAAGTTCTAACACTACTTTTCAAAACAACTAACAATAATTTTGTATGTGGAATCCTTGTAATGATCACTAGGTTCCTTCCATCTACATAATTATAATTCCAGTAGTGAAAACATCCTTTATTATCTCAGCTGAACCATGATCGGTGTAGATAATCTCTAAAAAAATATAAAGAAAAACCGTATAGTGCTAATATTTTCAATCCAATAATTGAGGCACTACATACAACATCATGAGGTCCATTTGTTCTCTTGAACCAACCCAATAAAATACATCTACATCCATTATATTTTGACTGAATGTCCATCATATAGGGTGGTCATCCTGTAGCAGTTTGACATACATGTTTTTCCTCAAAAAGAGTTCAAAGGATATGAATTAGAATTTTTAATGGAAGAAAACCCATTGGAAGAAATGACATAATTTGATACTGAACAACCCAATGAAGTGCACTTCTCTATTCAAGAGAACCCCCATATCTAGGAGATTCATTTCGATGGTGTATCTACAATCCTGACCTGGAAAAGTATGGAAGACCTCAAGATTAACAATGTGGGGTTGGGATTCCTACTCTATCTCAAGCAAAAGAGGTCCTTCCATACTCCTTCCTACTATCGGTGGGGTGAAAAAACAATGAGGATTAAATATAGGATCTCATTTCAAGGAAATATAAGGAACTTCAAGTATATATAAAACACTTAAAGATAAAAGTTTATTTGGACTTGGTCATCAAGAGGGTCAATGGTGATTATAAAATAAAAAAGAAAGAGATAATCCCCCTATTAGACCATTTCCAAGGACCAATGGAAGAATACCCTTCAGATAAAAAATTAACTCATGTCCCCAAATTACACAATGATCAGGCTAATCCATTGGAAAATGCATCCACAACTCAGGATGATATAGACAGGGATGAAAATTTCAGCAGTATTTCGCACCAATGGATGGTCTATAAATTTCATTGGGCCAAAATAGAATAAATAAATGATATTATCTCAATCTATGAGCCATATGGTCCTACCAATATATGGTTGACACCTATCATGCGATACCTTAAAAAGGTAAAATTACCACTAGATAGGGCTGGAATGGATAAAATATATAGAAATAAAATTTAATTTGTTCTATATGATGTCCCAAATCAAAAAATGGTTCTATATAAGATAACATTTAATGGGGTCCTTCTCAGGTATATTGATAGTGAAGAGACCACTTTTGTCCTAAAATAATTTCTCACTAGATCCTATAGTGCTCACGAATATAGATCCATGTTTTCCCATCATATTCAAAGATTTTTATAATATTGGTCCACTATAATGAAATATTGCTCAAAATTCACCATGATGTTTCATTCCTTCTATGTTAATTCACATTTCATCCACCAAACCCTAGATTTACTTCACATAGAAATGTACTCATATACATTTTCAATATGGGGAATCGACCTTGTTGTAGCATACCCTGCTACAATGGTGAAGCAGTTAACATATATTCTCACACTAACTGACTTATTTTCCAAATGGGAAGAAGTTTTAGCCCTTAAATATATCTAGGAAAAAACATTGATAGATTTGTGAAATCAAACATTACCACCATATTTGGGGCCAGTCATGCAATACTAATGTAAAATGGAAACAATTTATATTCTTCTTAATTGAAGAAACTATATTAGAATGATAGTATCAATTACAAATGTTCATACCACTATCATCTAGTGTAAAAATAACATATAAAGGCCTTTAACAAGAAACTATCCAATATACTCGAAAATATAATAGGTAAGGATGCGAATTCATGAGTAGACATAATACTCTATGCTCTATGGTCCTACCAACCCATGACCTATAGTACCATTCAATAAACCCCATAGTTAGTAGTATATGGGACATAGGTGGTCATACCCATCAAAGATTAATTTACATTACTTTGCATTTCCATCTGTGGTTATCTGTAAATGGATGATAAATCCTAGAAACAGATGGATGAATTTGAGAAACTTGATGAAAATAGATATTATACCTTTCACTATTTGGCAGTTTACCAAAACCATATCACACGAGACTTCAAAAAAAAGGTAGTCCTCTAATATTTCTTTGAAGGATAGATGGAAATGTTCCTCAAGAATCTGATGATACTCATAAACAAACCTCCAAAGATAGAGCCAACATTGGAAAGAACATATGCCACATAAAAATTCTACTCCAACAAAGATTATTCCTTGATCTCAATGGATGGACAACTCATTATTACTCTTACAAATGCAAGGATTTGAAATAAAAATTTCATATACCCAAAAGTTCGACATAATTATTGCAAGAAATTAAAATACATGGAACATGTATTCCTAAACCCATGATATTAAAAAATAATGATTTCATACCTGCAACAAGACATTAAACTGGGCTTCCATAGTTTAGACCTCGTGATGATAAACATCGCACATGGTTCAAACTCTACGACCATAAACATGAAACTGATGTCCAATCATCATGAGTTAAAACTATATGCAATGCTACTTAGGAATTCATATTTTTTGTAAGGATGTATTTTTCCCTCATTCTTGTCAGTTTTGTTATGACACTGCATGACGCACATCACTTCTTGAAAGGCTGACTCCCCTGGTATAACATATTTGACCATACACTAGGGGTTATTGTCCTTACTGCAGGATGATAAACTGAATGAAACATCATACTACAACATGATGTAAAACTCTATAGAGATCATCATATCAATCAGAAATTCACTACACGTGAATTGATCTATGTGAGAGAATGATGAAATGTCCCTCTTTCTGCATAAGATCCAGATCCATATAGGAATTATAATTCCCCAAAACTATGTGTGGATTTATTCTATTCATCCCATGTAACACAGTGACTCCCAGACCCTATTTAATAGTTATAACCATGACCCATGGGAGAAATTTCTTCCTCTATGTATGGGTCATAACTACATGTATAATCCTCATCTAGTACTGTGTGTGGATCGATTCCTATAATCAAAGGGTAGTTAGTGATTCCCAGACTGCACATGTTGGGACCAGCTAAAAATTTCCCTCCATCCATGGGATGATTTTCATATTATCCATTGGCCTCATAGCCACTTTCTCATCAACATCGGGATTCTTTTGAGTCTATAAAATCATCCTTTTCATATTTTTACCATCCATTACTTCACTTTATGACATTATATTGTGTGACACTATTCTATCATCATCCAAGAGGGAGCCACTTTTAGCAACATATATTTACCATGTAACATTCAATAACTATGTATGGATTTATTCCTATTTATGTTGGATACATTGTGATGTCTGGATGTCATATCTCAAGCCCAGACAATCCCCAAAAAATAACAACAAAAATTCCCCCTCCCTATATATGGACCAAAACTGTACAGAGAGTTTTCATTCAGGAACAACATATGGATTGATTAACATCCTATGTGAAATGTAGTGTTTTCAAGACCTCATTTCATGGGTCCAACCCAAATGTAAATAAAAAACACCCCTATGTACAAAATGGTCCTACATATAAAATTCTCAATGAGAACAAGATATAGCGGGATTCCCATGCATGCAAGATATGTAGAAAATCCTAGGATTATATTCCTAGTCCCAACCACCACAAATTCAAAATTCCTATATATTTCATTTTATCACCTCTATGGGGAATAATGAACCCTTTCCACCCCTTGTTTCCCACACCAAGTAGAGATTGTGTGGTATAAACAGGTTTGACAGGGGATTCCCCAAATGAAAAAGTTATATAAATCCATATCAAAGTCACCATAGTCCTAGTAACATGTCCGTAAATGGGAAACTAAATTCCATGCCACATGACATTAAATATTATTATTCCTAAATAAATAAATCTATATTGATTGTAACTTTGATTGGGTAAGTATTTATGCTTAGGCATTATTCCCTAGTCCCAACCATAGAGTAAAGAAAATTAATATTTCTCCATCTCCTATATGTATATTTTTTCATGAGATATCAAAATCAGGTTCCTCATTCAGAGATAAATCATAGGAAAAAATTGAATCCCCACAAATATAATCCAGATATAATTAAGGAATTTAAAATTCCATAGCCAAACATGTTCGGAATATTTCTCCAATGCTTGGACACATCCCTTCAATCCATCAAACTCCATGCCCCAGACAATTTTGGATCTTCATAAACCGCCACAACCATCAAAATTGGAGGACCAGTGTCCTAAGGTCTCTTTTTTTACTACAAATAATATTAACAAGTTTCATCTTCATAAGTTTCCCATAAAAGAGACATGTCAATAAATGGTAAATTCATCCACAAGAGATTATTTTCTTACATTTGTACATCCCAGTGGCTTCCATACCCTATATCATTTCTCCTAATCAGAGAACCCTTGGAAACATGGTTTAAACTGTTCTTTCACCTCATGTCCGGGGAATGTCTGGAATATCCTAACTTAATTAGCTCCCATTTACACATGTCTTACATGACATGTGTTCCTCACTGTGTGAGATCAAGCCGAATGGCTAATATCCTCACCATAAAACATTAAATTTAATGACCAACAACCTAATCACATGAAACTAATATTTTATGATATTAAGAACTACGTGTGTCTTGATTCCCATATTATGGGATACATAGTGATTTCCGATGGTCAATATTTGGTCCATCCATAGAAAAGATAAAAATTCCACTTCCCAGTGTATCTTAGACCTATATGAGATAACATCAAATAAATAAATATGGATTGATTCCTATTATCATTGGATATGTAGGGAAGCCTGAACCTCATATCTCAGGTCCATCCATGATATAAAAAATTCCCCTCTTTTCGTGTTTATGGATCAAAACTACATGTAAAATATCTAAACAATATAAAGAATGTATCCCCTGTGTTCCTATTCCTAAAATAAACCTGCATAGGAGAGTCCAATATGATCCCCTTACCATTGGTGATTTCGAATTAAAAAAAAATTCCCCACTCAAATTCATGAGATAAATCTGCATAAGAGAATTTAATATGAGCCCCACCTGATTCATTATCTCATATCCAATAGTAAATTTCACTTTTCCCATATGAGAGTTTGATTAGAATGTGGGGGAACCATTGAATAACTATGTACATCCTGATTCCAACAAATGTAGGATACATAGTAATGAACAGATCTCTAGTTTTTGGGCCCAGACACAACATCATTTTTTCATCATGTCAGGTGATCAAATTCCTTACCTAAGTACATTAAAACCTCATTGGTTTTATAAAAATTTGTATGGATTGATTCGTGCCCTTGAAGAATTAATATGGCCACCTATATCTCCAACCTTGGGTCTGGACGCAAAAAGAAATAAATTTCCCTTCCCTATGATTGGGTCGGACCTATGCATGGAACCTTCTCAAACCTACCTAAGGTGAACAACTCCACTTATTTATTAAAAATAAAAACATGAAATTCCCATTTCATGTTCAGACACAATCCTTTAAAAAACCAAACTCTCTATCTGTAAAGGTACGAATCCCCATATCCTTCCCCGACCATCAGAGTTAGAGGGCCAGTGTCCTGACGACACCGTTGTCTAACTATGCACAATATACCCTAGCTGGCTCTGCATAAGTCACCCATTAAATAGGACTATAATTGAAAGGTAAATTATTCTTTATGAGATTATTTTCCTACCTCCGTATGTAGAAAATGACTATTACGTCCCACACCACTTCTTGGATTCAAATACCCTCAAATTATAGTTTACAAAATTTTCATCCCTCATGCCTAGATATTATAGAAATTTCTTTGTCAAACTAATATGAAAATTCATAATCAAATATCTCTTTTTTAGAGTAATTTTATTTTTTTATATTAAATCCTTAATGTTATAGTAGTGATACCATAATCTACACCACCCATGTCCTTTTTTCATGATGATAAATTTCACCATTCTTCAACCATCTTTTACAAAAGAAAAATTTGTGTGAGAGTGGTTTCCCATTCATGATCGAAACTGATACAGATGACCTCATTGGTTTTAGACATCAATACTATGACAATCATGGTCTTGAAAAATATGAATTCACATAAAATTACATGGAAATAATAAGTGTAGGTCTAGTGTACTGAGGAAAACTCTATTTAAAAATTCATAATATTCTCTAGTTGACTCTACATAAGTCGCTAACTAAAAAGCATTTTCAACCAATGTAAAATCCATCCCCAAGAGAGGATTTTCTTACCAATATATTCCCCTAGAATCATTGTGTTGGAAACAATTCTTATGGTAAAACCTCATGTAGTTACCTGATATCATGTTTTGGATTCAGAAATCATAAATCTATGGTCAATAAAATTCCCTCATTCATGTCTAAAAAATATTAGGAAATTATTAGAAAGTAAATACTATTTTGTCCATTAACATTAAATTTATGGTCAAAGCTGTCTAACCAAAAACACCAGTAATGTCAGCCTATTTGGAAATACATTATATTGCCTAATAAAGGAGACACAAAACTCACTAGGGTCAAAACCACAAAGGGAAATCTGGATAAAAGTTGAGTATGAGCTCGTTAAACTTATTATTCACATAGTTTAGAAAAAATTGAACAAAAAAATATTAATGAGTCACAATGTCTGTTAGGTCGAATACCCACAAAGGTGGGCCTAATGAAAAGCCATGTTCTGCCTGAAAATATTGCACCACTATGGACATAGGATAAAAATTCGATTATAACAGAAGAAGAAAAAGTTTTTAGGGTTTTTCATGAAATAATAACTATATTCAATCTATGACCAATGATTACCTTGGATGTGGAAAAAATTAGAGCATTATCTCATTAGTCATTAAAATCAGGACCACTTCTACATCAGAATGTCTTCTTATACATCCCGATATTAACCCATTTTGTTGGGGGATTTATTGGGCCCAAAAAAATTTCACATAGAAGAAGAAGAGGATTCCATAATTTTTTAAATGTAAAGAAACAAATCTGAATAAAAAATAGAAGGAAAATATTATAAGGGGATAATCCATGAAGGACGAATATATCTTACAATGCACTATTTCTTCATGGACTTCCACTCTGTATAGTGTTCTCCAACTTCATGAGTAACCCATGAACCAAGTATATCATGATATGGAGATGGTGGAACCAAACCCTGCAAGAAAATATTAATATGTTTATAGGAATAAAGTAGTGATATACGCACCCACAAATTGAATCCCCTATGAATGATTTCCCTACTGACTATAAAATTCGCAGGATGGGAATCCATTGTAGGCTTCCCTAAAAGAAGTCTTATGGACCACCGGGAATGACCAGCCATGATGGTGTTTGATTCCTCTACTCTCCTATAAATAGACCTCATGGGGGGACTAAAAATAGGATGGATAAAGTGATGCACTATTGGAAGTATAAATTAGAGATAGTTGAAGGTAGTGTATGAAATGGAGTCCTTCGATGATTCCCTATAGTTAAAACCCACCCTGAAGCATTAAAGAGAAATAGTAATTCATTTTCTTATCTGTGAACCCAAAACCCTTTGAAGCCATAATTCAAACAAGGAAATAACTAATGGTCCCTTTTTGAATAGGAAGCTCACATAGAAAACTTTCATTCAGGTGGATCCCTTACCTGTATAGAAAAATGCTATATGGGTGGAACTAGGTCCCATGTAGCATTAAGATACATGATTTGAACCTTACCCTACGTAACAAAATGCTACATAGGCATAACCCAGTTTTGCATAGCATAATTATATATGGATGGTTCCCTTACCCTTATAACAAAACACTACGCAGATGGGATCCCATCATGCATAAAAACAAACTATGTGAGATGAGGAATCCTAGCGCATTATACACTCAAGATCCAACCACTCTTTTTATCATTTCATTAGTACCCATATGAGCCCCTCCATGAAATAACATAATGGAATTAGGATATGTTGTCTTCAAAATACACCCAACATGTGTGATAATATCATCAGTCACATATGAATGTCCTTTTCAGTGTACATTCATGTGTTAAGAAGAGTCATGTGGGTAATCTATGCATAATGGAAGAACCTCAGAGTATCAACGAGTTTATATTCCAATTGAAATTTGGGTTCTAACCTTGGGTTGATTAGGTGAACCTCCCTTTTCTATGAATTGAGATGAACCACTAATCTTTCCCTTCCATGAGGGCCATTGTTGAAAGTTCATCTCTTCTCTAGAGCCAATTTTTGGGCACTCCTATTGAGGTAATCTCCTAGTTATTCCTATAAAAGGTGGAAATTTTTTTCCTCTTTATAATCATCCAAGATGTTTCAAGATAGATCACCAAATGTGACTATCTGGGATATAAAAATAGAAGCGGAACATTTCACACTCAAAACCCATTTCTTTGTCCCTTTTGGGATCTAACACCATCCATCGTCGGATAGGGTGATATCTTGTGATCATCAGATTTTTGATTTCCTCTTGTTACTCTCACTGAGAATGACTCATGTAAGATTATACGTTAGTAGTGTGTATGACATCTGTATGATCCCAAATGTCATATGGACCTTCCACAAAGTATAAGTCCCAAAACCATACTTAAACAGTAAAAGTTATATATTCCCAAAAAATCAACATAAAATATGTATATACCATTCGTAATCCCCAATCACATTCCATTAAATGGGAATCTATCATGTGTAAGCTCCAATAACAATCCCTAAAATGGGAATCACCCATGAATAATCCATAATCACATTACATCAAATGGGTATCTCTCATTTGTAAGCCACAATCTTTCTCCCCATTAATGGGATTCCTCTATGGTGTACATCCCAGACATACCGAACTTTGTGAGATTTGATTCCCAACTAACTAGGATATGTAGGATGCCTCCATGAGCTCTAACCCCAAAATCCAAAATCACCCTAATGTGCTTTGGGACACATTCTAGAGAGGTTCCTATCCACCCAAGAGACTACCTATCTTCTGGGTACCTAGGGATACCTCGGTATAAACCCCACATGACCCTTGACATGGAACCCTTAACCTGGAAATCCTTACCATATGACGTTATACCACATGGTTCAGTCTTATCACATGACCTTAAAAGGTGGTGTGTCTAGTTAAGTGACACTGAACTACATGGGTTCTTATTTCTCTCACGAGGGTATATAAGAATCACATTTTATGGTTTCTCTCCCTACATAAAAACAACTCATGACTCCCTTGATTACGGTAAACACTAGAGCACCCATCACGTAGAATAAAACCAATATCATCTTAGTATATGACCCAAGGAATCCTTGATTTGTCTGAATAAGGGTAACAAAAATGGAAAACATTGGATACATATATATCTCCATTGATTTAGAACCATAGATACATACATATGATTTTGAACCAAGGTGTGATTTTTACCAATCATTACTTAGGGATAATCCACAGATGCATAATTGTGAATTAACCAAGGATTTGTAAACATATTTTAAATATTGAAGAGTCTTAAAACATTAAATATTTCTCCCCAAAAGGGTGGGATTATCCAAACTTCCCATCCTCTTGTCCAATGTGAGTTCTTATGTTTTTTTCCAAGTTACCCAATGATCACTTACCCTTGGAGAGTGGGTCCTTGAATGGTTTATAGGAGATATATTTGGTGTTTCTATCTCCAAAAACACCCATGGGAGACTGTTTGAGGAGATTTTACCCAAATTTAGTTATTACACACCATTTCACTCCCTTATAATCAACCGTTCTGGCTACAAACATATCTCCATGGGAAATGAAATGGTAAAACTAATGTGAATGAATTATTTATGGAACCACCTTCACAAGAAAAAAAATTTACACTACCAATCATTAAAAATACCTTTTTTTCCATACACAAGATAACTCTTCAGTGGAAACAAAAATAAAAAAATAAAATTCCATAAAAAAACCATAGAACCCTAGAAACCTGAAATATCACTAAAACCCTAAGAGACCCTAAATATCGTAAAACATATAATAGGCCCTAAAACCCCTAAAATAACCTAAAACCCATGAAAATAATAAAGGCCTTTAAGACCACTAAAAACCATACAAATCCATAAAAACAATAAAAACCCAAAAATCCTAAAAACATTTTAAACCCCTAAAAATGTTTTTAACTCGAAAAGCTCTAAAATCCCTAAAATACACTAAAATCGAAAAGAAACACTGAAAATAACCTAAACCCAAAATATACCCAAATACCCTAAAAACCCTATAAAACACTAAAAACCACTAATACCCCCTAAAAACATAAACTTGCTAAAAACCATAACACCAAAAAAACCAAAAAAACCCCCAAAATCCTTTAATATAATAAAATCCCCAAAAAACACTCAAAACCCTAAAAAACCTAAAAATATCATAAAAGCATAAAGAGCCTGAAAAACTAAAAAACCCAAAAAAGCTAAAAAACCCCAAATGTCAAAAAAAACTCTTAAAAATCATATAACCCTTAAAAGCCTAAAAATCCTTGAAAAACTTATAAAACCCTAACAAATACTGAAAACCTAAAAACCCGAAACCCTAGATGACCATAAACAAACACTAAAATACCCAAAAACCATAAGAACCCTAAATAAACCTAAAAACCCTAAAAACCCATAGAAGACCCAAAAAATACACTAAACCGCTAAATAGAATAAAAATAATAAAAAAACCACCCAACCACTAAAAAATACTAAAATTCATAGAACACATAAAACCCATAAAACCCTAAAAAAAATAAAGAAACCCATAAATCGCAAAAAAAACCATAAAATCCCCTAAAACCCCTAAAATCCCTAAAAACTGTAAAAACATTAATAATCTAAAAATCAGTAAAACCCCTATGAAAATAATAAGTCATGAAACCCCCTAAAACCATAAAAATAAAAAAAAACCTCGTAAAACACTAAAACCCCTAAAAAGATAGTAAAAGACCCAAAAAACCATAAAAGACACTTATAATAAAAAAATCCTAAAAAAACCTCAAGACCCCTAAAATACATTAAAACTCCTAAAACACTAAAATTCAAAAAAATATCTTAGAAAACCATCAAAACCCTAAAAGATCCAAAAATTCAAATTCTATAATAAATCTAGAAACCCTAAAGACCCTCGAACCCATAAAAATAGAAAAAAACCCGAAAAAAACCTATAACCCTCGAAAAAGTTAAAACCCTAAAAACCCTACATAACCCTAAATTCCATCTAAACCATAAAAAACTTAAATACCTTCAAAATCTCTTAACACACTTGAGATAGACTGAAAATCCCAAAAACCTCCCACAAAACTCTAAAAACCTAAAATATCCCAAAATCCCTAAAAAATATGAAAATCCTAGAACATTGGACACTCAAAAGAACCATTAAACAATAAAACAACACTAAAACAACCCCAAAACCATAAAAACCTAAAAATACCCTAAAAAGCATTAAATAATCCTACAAATACCTAAAAATCCAAAAAACCAAAAAATCCCTGTTCCCCTAAAAACCCTAAAACCCTAAAAACCCTATTGAAATACTTTTTTATAACTTACGTGAAAAAAGGGAAGGGACATAGATAAAAGAAGAGAGAATAGATGAGGAATATCAAGTATCAAAAAGCCTAAAATAGTAGTCACCCAAGGTATCCCCAAGAAGCGTTGGTGTGCAACTGCATGTGATCCCAACACTTTCCCACCACCCACGTGTGTGTTATCCACTAGCGTGAAAAAAATAACATTTTCCTTGGGTCCCATATTTTCTTATGAATAGACTCTTTGGGTATTCATTTTCATGAACAAATTTTCTAGAAGGCCAATTACTGCTCTGATTAACCTAGTACTTCGCTCATGTCTTATAAAACCCTATAGGTAGTTTTCTAATACCTAGAAAGTGGAAATTAAATGGGTATAATGAGACTTAGGTCCACTCAGTGTAAAAAAATAAGCAACATGTGTTTGACGTATTCACCCAACACCTAATCGGTGAAGACTAGTGTAAGGTTTCCTCATGAACTGAGGACCTTGGAGAATCACCTACGAGAACACATATAGAGACCATTTAAGGATTTATCAATGTATCACCCAAATTTAGTTTCCTAGGTGGTCTGTCTCCGAAGGTACTATTTGTTCACCTAGGCCTACCTGCGTGACGCACCCCTCCTGCCCAATCCTCCTTGATTCAAACTACCTTCAAGAATGTGTGAGCCATCCATCAGGTCCTCTTAAAATCCATTCATGGTTGAATATCCACTTATTTATCTCTCTTTTGTGAGAGGGGTCAAATAAACACCTCCACCAAGGCCTCCGAATGTACAAAACCTTAGCGAGTGGCACAATATCATGTCCTCCATTATGATTTGTATTCCTATCTTCAAGGGTTCCCCGCACTTTTCTGGTTGGGTATTCAGGGTTCTTAGGGTGCATGTAAGTATGTATCCCTATGGTCGTGAGGACCCTTACCTAGGGGATTTTGGTGAGGAGTTCTCAATATCACATTCTAGGGATAAGACTCTATTTTTTCTTTATCATATCTAAGACCCAAAGCCATGGGTTCCAAATAGGGAGGGTAAGTATCACACTTTATTTTTCATTAATCATGGAATGAGATCCTCTTTCTGTTGTAGAACCAATTTCAAGGGAATACCTCTTAGAGTAAGCCCATATCCTTTCATTTGGAATTTTATAGCCTTTCTCCTCTCCACCTTTGCATCATTAACTTTAATACATCCATCACATTGGACTCTTATCTAATTTAATGTTATGTGATGGAAGTGTCGTAACCCTTACCTCTTACATCATAGCTTGACCTCTTCTGTCATATCCCCAGAGTTTTCCACCAATGAAGGAGGAAAATCTTTTGGTTATTCGAATAATCTTCTTCCTATTTTTTCTCACACCGAGCATGGCTCGCGTGGGATTATAGTTTAGTGATTATCATGAAATCCACACAATCCACCTGAAGGAGTCAAATATGAGAACATTAATTCATGCTAACTAGGATACATAGCAATCCCACCCAAGGCCCGAACTCAAGGGGAATCCTCCATAATAATAATACCCAATCATAATTCCCTTAATCCAATTATCCTCCACTTGAGTAAACCCTTAGATAATTACCATAATCACCATGAGTGAAAATATCCCTCATGTTCACTTCATGGGGGATATCCTTATCACAAATAACCCCATCCTATCATTTCAAATGACTATACTTCCCTATGAGATATACCCTTGATGTACTCCAAGGTAAGGTTCCTCGCCAAAAAACTACTTTGAATTTTTTTCCCATACCAACATGATACATAAGAAGCCTCCCTATGGTTAAAAACCAAATTTCTAAACCAAAATTATTATTTTTTGCCACATCCCTAGTAGGGTTAAATAGAACTTGGAAATTGATTTCCCTTTCATGTTCCTTAGGCTGTTTTGGCATAAGTCCCACACTAAACCTTTTTACAAGGAACCTTCCACCTAGAAATCCTTGTCACATGATGTTAAAATATATTGCTAGGTCCACATCACACAACCTAAAAAGGTATGATGTGCCCTATTAAAAATCATTGAACTGTGTGGTTTCTGACTCCATTCATAAAGATACATACGAATCCCGCTTATGGGTTAAATATAAACATAAAACAATTATTATCTCCATGAATGATGATAAAATCTAGAGTGGTATTCATCTACCTAGATGACAATAATCTCAAGAGTGCCTCACTATGTGGATAGAAAACTAGTATCATCATAATAATGAAAAAATAATCTATAAGTATTATATAATAGGATACCATCAATGGAGAACATGAGATAAATAAATATATCTCTATTGATGAAGAACCTTGAATATATATAGATGATTCTGAATACAACATATTCTAATAATTTATTTCTAATTTGGGATGTCCCACATCATACATGGGAATTAATTATGTATTCATGAACATATCTTAAATATATAGGATTCCTGGATTAGGAAATAATTCTTCCAAATAGTATTTGATGATCTTGACCTCCCATCCTCCCAGCCAATGGATGTTCTTAAGCATCGTTGGTCAAAATCCCTAACAGGCACCTACCTTTGGAAAGCAGGTCTCTATGAATATAAAACCATTGGGTGTTTCTTATTCCACAAATTAAACCTTTTAAAATAGTTTAAAAATTGGAAATCATTATGGGGAATGTAATATGAGGGGAAAATGGTGAACCCGACATGAATCGTTAAACAAGATGATAGAATCACCTACCAGCTTGGCCCCATCCATTCTCAACAGAAATGAGGGCCAGATAAGGAAATCAATCACTCATGTGTTCATAAAAAAAATTGTTGCTTTAATAGGTTTTTCGTAATCATGTATGTTATATATCCTCATGAACATCCTTCAAAAAACTCCCTTCAATCAAATGGATTAATTTATTTTTTCACCATGGAATTCCCCGACTACTACTCAAGTTGTATCTTCATCCTCACAAAGGAAATCATCACTAACTCAAAATCTTCAATGTGGGGCTCCCAACTCAATGGTCCAAGAGTACCATAAAATTTATATGATCCTAACCTTGTGGGTTGTTCGACATGATCTCCAACTCAACAGACACCACGAAAGTTCTGTCAACGATGACTAGTGGTCCTGAAGAAGATGGCACCGACCACCATCATCAACTATTTTCAGAGAATATCCCTAGAACCCAATAAAAATTTCCTCAAATATTTTATGGATTTAGATCATGAAGATACCTATGACCTCATCCTGAAGACACATGTGTCCTTTGAATAGATCCTTCCAACAATCTCCGCCATGAATGATGTGTAGAAGTGGACCCTCAACATGATTAGGTTGTCACCTTCGGTTGTTCAGCCTGGGTCCCTCAGACCTGGGCAAGCAAGATGACCCACCGGTGATGAAAACCATAAAAAATGAGTATTTTCAATACTTTACCCCTATGAAGAAGTCAACTAACCTAGTTTTTTGGAAAACAATGAGAGAGAACATACACCCGTACACCTTCACTCAGACATCTAGTATACTCGTCTAGTGGAATTCAAAGAAAATATCCAACCAAATATGGTGGAAACCTGCAATCAAGAACATACAACTACCTTCACCCACCAAGTATTCCAGAAGACTCATTTGGAAGTACATAAAGAAGTCTTTAAATAATTTTGATGTAAAATAGTGAGAGGACACACACAACTACCAACATTTATCCAGACTTCTAGCCACCTCATATGGAAGCACAAAGATAATTTAGTCAAAAATTACTGATTGATAGTATAGTTTTTACTCATATCTCGGTCCCTGAGTATTATTAGTATCCACTAACAAAAACAGGAGGACAAGAGTTGGCACAAACACCTACTCTAGATGATGAATTGACTTATTCCCCTATTCTAATAACAGAAGTCACCATTAATACATTGGAAATGGTAAAATGGTAGAGTAAAATCATTTCCCACATCCTATATAATTTCCAGGATATCATCACATTGAAGAAAGTAATTCCAAAGGTATTGACACATAACTCTGTTCCCACAAATGGGGTGAATTATCTACATAACACACCATAGTAGACACATACCTATACTCTCATCCATGAGGTTCATGTCGAAAGCTCCCCCATAATATACAGAAACACAGATTGGGAACAAACACCCATTCCAATTAGAGATAATCATCCCCTTCCAATGGCCACTCTAAGGTAGTAAAAAAAACCTTCCCATGATGACCACTTCTCCCACCAAGTGGTGCCAACTACTAGTAATAATATTTCCATGAAAAATTATCATCAATAATGGTTGGAGAAGTAAGGGCTGATCTACAACAAGTTTTTTTCAATGTTGTTGTTCTTGAATCCCTCTAACATTTATCTATTTAAGACCATGATCATACCCTCCCATTACCAAATTTATTGAGTATTACTAGTAATTCTAAAGGACCTCATCACACACTTCACCATGAAGGCTTTCTTCATAGAATAAATTCGGTCGATCTCAAGATCGTATCTCTAGATAATATACACAAAAACCCTCCATGTGTCCAGAAGACCAAGGAGAAAGAGGGTATTCCACTTATTGTAATCCACCATGATGGTCCTCCACATGATGGTTATAAGTATGAATGTTCTCTCCATAGTAGTGATTCACATTTTCAAATTAATTCTCTAATTAAAAATGTATTGGCGAGAAAGGCCACATACCGTGATTTGATTTCAAATACAAGGTATGTCATTTCTGATGCCTTGTCATGGGTGGGTGAAATCCTTTCTCAACCAGATGATAGACCAAGGTGATGGTCATTTTACAAACCATTGTTGGGTCATCTTTCTTACAATATAGCACCGAAAATACCAATCTATCCCATTGTTTGTGATTAAACAACTGGGAAGTGTCCACTCTGGTCGAACCAGGTCAAGTAACATCTTTTTAATGATGAAGAAGATCTACAAAATATGAGGAAACAGCTAGCTAAAGACAACAAACCAGTCATGTTTTGGCCCTTATCCACCTCTCAATCAAAAAATCAAGATATGATGGTGGAATATTGTATACATGAAATCTACCACAACATATGAAAAAATCTTCATCACCAAGAAGAAAATGTATTACCCTATGATGAGTATCAAACTCACGTCAAGGTAATAAAAGGGTTACATTGCCAAATTGACTTGGCATATATCATGGATTCCAAAATTCAAAATATCGAGAAACAATAGGGATCCCTTCAATGTGCATGACTCAATTCATTAATGATGTGGTAAAATATGATCGAAGAAATCCCATATAGTGTTCATATCAATGGATGGGGTATATGTGGAGTATTTCGTTTCACTGTGCTCCTAAGCCAGTAAATCCTGCCAAAGGTGGTATCATGCAATGTCATTTACCCAATTTGGCTACAAAAACTAGAATATATTCATCACTGAAGATATGGTCAATAAGAACAACACTCAAATGACTCTCACCAATGTCAGTCGAGAAGAGAGAATGCTATTGAGATACACTTGCATCAAGCATCTGAGAACATCGAACATGAGTCCCTCTTAAAGGATTTAATTTATCATATTGGTGAAATCCTAGAAATAACACAGTAACCTTATGAAATGTATTATTTAAGTGAGTTGTGAATAATTTACCTTACCTTACTTCTAACTAGAATCTGTAAAATCAGAAGATTTGTTGTTGTGATATCATCTACAACAATTCGGGAACAAACCTAGCCCTTAGGGCTGAGGGTATTTTTTAACAAAACGCTACGGATCATCTATAAAATCTTGAAGAGTTATGATTATAGAAAATCAACATCCATATCCTTTAGAGATGGGGGATTTTCACCTAAAAAATCCCCTCCTGAATGGGAATAAATCTTTTTCTGATTGAGGAAGATGATGTATAGTGAATACTCTCAATTTTTCTTATCACTTGATCCTATAAAATCACTTGTAATGTGCATGACTGAAACATTGGGAATTTCCATTGGGTAATTTTCTATCAAACAGTTCCTAGGGAGCCACCAAAGAGGAGTACATGGTCTCATGGAGGGCACATAACAATGTGATCTCACATAAATTCCAACAGAATTCTTGCAACGCACTACACATATGTGAATTTCATCAATGATATCACTGATGAACCTGTAGAACATAAGACTAATTTTGTGGATTTTTTATAATAACTTCATATTCATGATATGGTCCACACCAAAATGAATTAATAATATGTGCGAATCCAAATATCTAGAATCTCACTAAATCTAGGAAATCCCTAAAAAAATCCTAATTTACCTCCTCAAAAGGCACCTAATAAGGGAAAAGGTAATGGTCATACCATGTACCACCTCCCCCCAGAGAAGGAAAATACCTTTATTTAGAGGAAATATTTTCACAATGCGAGGAAGAAATGAGAGAGTTGAGAAGACTTAATGAGAGTTACTCTGAGGTAGTCTTCCTATTAGATATGCTCTCCATGTAGACCCTCAACAAGAACTTCCAGTTAGTGCACCTCATCAAAGATGGTTTATTGTAATAACTGATGTAGATAAGGAATTTATAATAAATTTAATACATCAAATACCAATATATATGGATTATACAATAGAAAATCAAGAATTTTAAACATTGGGTAAATATATAGAACATGGTCAGACACATCCTTACAGGTCTGTCCCTATTGGTTACCCCTAATAGATAATAGTGGTGCCACCACCAATGTCCCTACAAGTCATAATATCTATCTAGGCTCTATCCACTACACATATTTTAGTTACAACTCAACCAAACATTCCTCAAATTCTTATAAACATCATTGAGTCATTAACGACTTGATTGGAATCTATGGAAGGATAGAGTGCACCAATACATCAAAAAATGAAGGCTTATCACAATTGGTTGGATCCTACCCCCCCCCCCATAATTTTGTAATAATATATTTTTTATTTTTAATAACCCAAAAATATTCGAACAGCACTTGATTCCTTTCTTCTCTCACTGGGATCCCATGATGGGGACCCCTGAGCAGCAGGAAGTAGTGAAACTCAGATGCTTCATGAAATCACTTCAGGATCCATCCATTATATGGTAAATGTGTTTTTAATCCTAATGGATCAAATAATGGTATGATCTAGGTCAGAAGTTCTTCTTCCATATCAACTCAACACTTCCGAATACAATAATACTTGATCTTACAAATTGAAGGCAAAAGGACAATGAAAGAGTCTCTGACCTCATTGCAAGGTGTAAGTTATTGACTTACTCATAAAACCTAGCACTCCCTCAAGAAGAGTGATCCTCTATATCTATAAAAAATATCTTTGAATATTTGAACAGACCATTGATCCCTATGAAATACACATGAGGGTTTTGGGATATGGCCACATTTCTCAATAGTTGGAAGACTCGATCACTGAGACTAAATCCATGTCCCAAGTAATCCCATCATCTTTAGGAAGTAGAATATAAAAGGAAGAGGACACTATAGTTACAAATAATATGGACCATGTACCCTATCCTACCTAAAATCCCATATCATTCCATAGGGATCGTTTCATAAGAATCAATAGAAATGACAACCTCGTTGTGATGATCAAATAGATTAGAGGCAGGAGCAGTTTGTGGATTTGAAAACATGGTCTATTCCTTTCAGAATGTTCAATTCCCTGGATACATCATCTCATATATGGAAAACAACTTGTTCTAGTTTTTAAGGGATAATAATACTAACAAATAAGGTGATTTGGATCTCCAAAATTATTTCCCCTTCCACCAAATGTTGGGGCACCCAATACAAGAGTGTTTTGTTTTCAAGGAAACCTAAAAAATATTCAGGATTATGGGCAAGTGAAACTATAGAATTTTCCTTCCTAGGTGGAATATGTTTATGTTACCTATCTAGAGGAGGTAGGTGAGTGGCCATAAGTTAAAATAAATAATATGTAGATGTTATATTAATATATGGTCAAAAAAATCATTCATACTCATGACATTCTATTAACATAGTTTAAATATCCAATTTTGCCTCCTACTGCTTTCACTACAGCAATGTCGGCTTTATCGAAGGCCCCATCCTCTAAAAGAATCCTCAAAAAAGTTATATGTTTGGAAGGATATGGAACAAAAAAAGAATATGAGCACGTTTTAAGTTCAAATGTTTCCTTGAGATTAGTATATTTCATGTAGACCATCTCAAAAGTACAAGAAAACCCCTGCAAATTTGTAAAATAAGAGTCGACCCCCAGACAGACTATTCATCAGAATTGGAGTTGATATTTGGTTTTGTTAATGTTATTCTCTTAAAAAATCCCTACACAAATGATGATTTTGATTTTAAAACTAATTTCCCTACATTGGATTAGGTAATTGGGGGAAGAGGTCATCAAGGGCAAGGATATAGTGGAAGACCCTGTTGCGCCAGGAGCCACCACCTCAGCCAAATCCCCACTCAATCCTTATACATGTAAAAAAATCATTATAATGTTCTCCACCAAGTTCAATAGGGATAAATTATTTCTTTATTCACACATTATATCCTAAATTTCTTGTGAAATAGAATCTTCTTTTCAAAAAAAGAAGATATCTGGATCAAATGTATGATTTTTTGAAGCAACTAGCCCATGTACCAACCAAGTTATCAACCCTTGATGATTTGAGTCCTTCAAAATACCTCTAGAAAGAACTCATTGATGCATTATAAATCTTTTAAGAATATGAATTTTAGGTTTCAACTGCTGAAGTATATCATGTAGATAATGATCCTGCAGAATTCCAGGGTGTAATTTCCATCACCAACCGGGAAGATAATGTTTTCATAAATGGAAATTTTGAGGACCTTTTATATATCTGTCATGTTAAATGACATTGATATCTGACAAGAATTCATTAACTATATATTAAGACTCATCCTCATCCCAATTTGGACATTTATTCAACTAGGTCTCAATGAGTCTCACATGTATTCCTCCAATCTGATGGTACAGGGTTATAAAAAGAATTAGAATGATACTCTCAATGAGAGCACACTCAGAACTGAATTTGGAGGTCTTGTATATGACTCAGGGTTAATTGAGGTCTCGTAGGAAATATCTTTCAATTTTATATTTGGAATACCTTGACTTCATCATCATGCATCCATTCCTTCAACACACCACCAATGTCCTGAATATACTATCAATGGTCAAATTGGGATAATTTAGTGTGACAAGGCCCCACTCAAATACTAGGAGACACAATTCATTTTTGCAGGGTTCTATCACCATAAATGGAATCAATCAATGGATAATGATTTCACCCAAATCAATGCTCCTAGTGTATTGGATATGATCCCAAAAAACCCTTTAAATAAGATCATTGTAGATTACATGTTTCATTTTAATAAAATTGAAAGGGTGGACAATAATTCACATTTTCATTCATAAACATCCATAATTTCAATCATGATCATTGATCCTGATGGAACTGAATAATTTATCAACCCTCTAAATTATATTTAATGATTGGATAAAAATTTATTCATTTTATCCCTCAAGATTCAAAAAAGTATGATTATTCCAAGTAAACTGGATGAATCCATCTTGATTGTAGGATAATGTGAAGAGATTATTTTTCATTACATAGTTTCAACATCAGGAATCTAAGAAGGATTCATGACATAAAGTGAGCCTTAAATGGTTTCCTCATCCTTTAGATTTCCAAATGGTAACTCCCATATTCCTTCTAAGAAACTTTTTTTATCATCTCCTACTTAAGAATAAGAATAAGCAGTGGAGAATGAGGAGGAGGAAGAGGAATAATAATAAGATCATAGGAATGAAACTCTAGTATATGAGGAAGGTGTCTCCATCACTATGGATGAACACAAATAAATAAATCTAGGTACAAAAATATCCATTCCAAAATATAATTAGTACATACATTACTCCCAAATGATGGGAGTAATACACCTCATTCCAAAAGAAACACTAGGAAGTGTTTTTATGGAATTGAACAAAAATTTTAGGCCTTGACACTAAGGTGGCCACCATAACATGGGTTTTACAGAAAATAAAATGGGATACAAGCATGCATCTAGGAGGATGCACCCGACCCCCACCTCCAATATTGAGGCTAAAGTGGAAAAACTCCTCAAGGATGATTTTATCTGAGAGGTATATTCCCCAATATTTCTTTCCATAATTTCCTTGTGAAAAAGAAGAATGAAAAATCAGAGTTTTCATCTATTTCATATATCTTAATTGTGATTTCCCAAATATGAATTCTTGATTCCAATTACAGATCTCCTAATTGATGAATTATCAAATTACTAGGTCATATCCTTCATGCATGGATAATCAGGGTTTAATCAAATATGAATGTCCCCAGAAGATGAAGAATCCATATAATTTAAATCACCTCAAGGATAATTCACCTATTGGGTAATGTCCTTTATCTTGAAGAACATTGGTTCAACAAACCAATGTTTTATGCATCACAACATAAAACCCTTCTTGTGGATGTTTGTGGAATTCTACCTTATGATCTAGTTTTCAAGTCCTATAAAAATTATTTCCACTTGGTTGACTTACAGACATTAAATAACAATCTATGATAACATAATATGAAGATGAACCCCTTGAAATGTTATTTTCGGTTAACCTCAAAAAAATTTCTTGGATTTATTATATGCCATCGTGGAATCGAAGTTGATCCTGAGAAAACTAAATCTATCATTGGCATGTAGCCTTCTTGAAACTTGAATAATTTGATAAATCATTAAGTACACTTGGAATACATTTGAAACATCATAGAGAGCCTCTTAGGAAAGTGTTAACCCTTCACCAAATTAATGAATAAAGGGGTAACTTACCAGTGGACTAATAAATGTCAAGAAGCATTTGATGCCTTCAAGAATACCTATTGATCCCACTATTATTTATGCCACCTATTGAAGGAAAGATGATCATTTTTTACATGAAATCCTTGGAGAAATCATTAGGAACTTTCCTAACTCAAAAGAATGAATAAGGGCATGAAAACATCCATTATTATCTCAGTCGAACCATGATTGATGCAAATACATGATATTCAGATATCGAGAATAGCTATCTGGTGTTAATATTTGTAGTTCAGAAGATGAGGAACTACCTTCATCACCATAAGATCTACATGGTTTCTTGCAATTACCTACTAAAATTTATCCTCCATCATCTTATGTAGAAATGATTCTAGAATAGTGGGGAGTTTTCCTACAATAGTTTGATATACATTTGGTGCCTCAAAAATCAGTAAAAGGCCATGCCTTGGAAGACATTATCAATTAGCACCAACATGAAGAAGAGATGTCTTTAAATGTTGAACTACTTGATGAGGAAATTTTCTCTACTTAGTACTACCCTTGAACATGGGAAATGTAATTTTATGGTTCTTATATGAGACCAGTGGGGAAGATAATAGAAGATCATAAGCTTAACAAAGTAGGTTTTGGAGTTGAGATTATCTCACCAAAAAAGTAGTGTTTTCGTACTCATTCCTATTATTAGAAGGTGCTACCAACAATAAGGTAGAATATTAGGTTCTCGTTACAGGCTTGGAAGTGGAACTCCATTTATCGGTGAACCACATAGAGGTAAAGGGTGATTCATACATGATAATCATGCAGATCAATGAGGATTATCCCATCAGAAAAAAGTATCTAATTCCCCAATGTGATTATGTAAAAGGTTTAATGGAATAATTACATTCAGATCCAACATTGAATCACATCTCGTGATCATATAGTGATCAAGATTATGCATTGGAAAATGTAGATACAACTTTGGAAGATCCAAAACGGGATGTAATAGTCATCAACATTTCCCATCGTCGAATGGTTTCACATTTTTTTGACTAGATCAGAAGATATCAATGAAATTATTCCCATTTGTAACACCCCAAGGTTTTAAAAATAAATATTGAATGCATGAAACACTAAGTCCCTACAAAACAACACATTTTATAATGTATCTGTTAAACACAACTATGCCTCTCCTATGTTTTGAATTTTGATAAAAGGTCATCTAAAGTTGTGATCAGTAATTAATTTGGAGTCTAATAAGGAAAACATAATTTCGTGAATATTAACATACCCATATGAATAGTGGCATACCCTAATTAATAGTATTAAATATTACATCAAACAAAAAAATAGAAACTTCAACCATAAATGTATAAATTCAATTTAGAGATCATAAAAGTGAAAAAATGATCATAGTATAAGTAATGGTATTTTTGTATGTCATAAATATTTTAATTACAATTTTTGATTAATTTAATAATTTAAATGGAAATGTATCTTCAAAAAATGTAATCATAAATTTTTAATTTATTTCTCTATGGTTATATGAATATTTTTGTGGACCTTGATAAATTTTTCAAAGTGTTCTAAAACAAGTTATAGTTTTAAAGTTGTTTTTTAAATTATGAATTTATTTAAAAATTGATTTAAAAATATTTCAAAAATTATTTCCAAAAATTTATTTCATTTTTTAATTATACACATCAAAAAATGTTAGGGGTGAATTTTTGGGATTCTTTTAAAATACTTGAATTTTTCATGAATAGTAAAAATACAATTTTTGTTTTTAATATGATTAGTGAAATCATAAATATTTAATAATTAAAATAAAATTATAGTTGAATTTTATAAAGTAAAATAAGATATGATGTGTCCCAGGTTTCTAATACCATGAGACCATACCATAAGAAAGCCCATGGTTTTTCAAAAACCACTAATGGGGGGTCCATTTAAATTAATAAAAAACTCCCTCTCATTTACTATAAATACCCACTCATTCATTAATTTTTCTTAATTCCAAACTCATCATACTAGAATCTCTAGAATATTTACCTTTTTATTAGTCCTCCCAATGTTTCCTCAATCCCCCAAGGTCCCAAACATCAAATCATAGGAGTTTCTCTACAAGGTAAGAGAATTATCAACTTCTCTTTTCCAATCAAGATCTCTTTTTGGTGGTATGTATTTCATGTTTTCATAAAATGTTATTATTTACATATTATTCTGTCACCTATTATATTTTTTGGGTCTTTTATGATTGGGTGACCCATGTCCTTTCTATTTTTAATTTTTTCTAAAACCATGTTGCGTAGCCGTTATGCTGTATAATGTTCATAAGGGATCTCTCAACATTTATTTTATTTTTATGTTTATTTATATTCATTATTTTCTAACCTAAATTCATCCAAATATTATTATATATCTAGTACCTTAAATGCACTGGATTTTTGTTTTGATAATGTAATAATTCATCAGCATCTCTCCTTTCCCATTCTTTTATACTATAAATGAAAACACCATCTGAGATGTGTTAATTTATTACATTTAAGGACGACAGGGTTTCAATTTCTATTACCATTTTATATTATGGTCATGAAACAATTTTAATGGTTTAATCAGACTATAATATATGTTTTATAACAAAATTAATATTTAGGTACTAGTATATGGACATAATATTAAATCATATAACCAAACTAGTTACTAATAATCAAAATACCCCAAAAGTAATAAAAGTGAATGTCATTAATATTTAATCTAATGATTAATACTCATGAAATGTAACCAAATGATTTAAATTACCTCTAAAACCTATTTACTTTCATAAATAACATGTAAATTCAATTCCGGATATTGAAATCAATTCAAAATGAACAACATACTCATATACAAATATACTGATCATAAAAAAGCAAGGAAATGAACTCTCCGGAACGACAGAATTCAATATTATGACTTTTCAATAAGGACATAATGGACTTTATAAAATTATGAAAAAATTAATACATTTTTAATAGGTTCTTAATTAAGTCATTATTAAGTCTAATTTCATATTACATGACATTATGTTCAATAGAAGAAGACAATCTGACTCAAGGTAAGGGTTTTTCACCCAAACCTCCAATTTCAGTCGAGTTTCTTTCGTTGTATAATTACCTCAATAAAATTCTTATGTATTATTATGTAATCCTAATTAATTATTTTTTAGTTTTTTATATATTTTAAGCAACTATAATCATTCCTTATTTTTTGGATAGTTACGCATTTTAAAACGAACTTCCAAAATTGTTTCCGAAATACAAACCTGATTCAAGAGAATTTCTCAAATTCTTACCTATATTCAAGGGAACAATATAATATGTTTTTAGAAACCATTATATTTATAAAATCACTCATTTTAGTATGAAAATACTAACTCTCTTCACTTCTGGTTTTATAGAAATATCTTTCCAAAAGAACTCTTCTTTTCAAAGTAAAAGAGTATTTTTCTCAAGAATTACTCGAAGATTTTATAAGAGTATCTTAATCTATTTCAAAACTCTTGTTCATTATTTTGTATTATTAGGATTAATATTTCATATAATCATATACCATATTTAATTTTATGGTTTATGATTTTTTTTCTATGGATGTTCTATCTTAAAATAATTCACCAGTTCACTCTGAATGGTTAGTGTTTATGATTAATGATCCGGGAAAGTTATATCCATTTCAGGTGCTAATTTCACCATTAATGTATATTTTTTTTATGTTTTTACCCATTAATTTGAGGATTTTATTGTACATAGTAAGTGTTGGGTGGATCCCTCTATATCCCCTCTTTTTATTGGTTGGTCTCATGAGACAAACTATAGTCTTGGAACAAGGCCTTGACAAAATGATTATTTATGGTCTTAGCATGAGGCTTTGATGGTATGGTTATAATGTCCCAAATTATGAATTCCCTCATTATGAAAATATTATTTATGGTAATGTGGTTATTCGGCTAGTTTAATACACATTATTATGTTTTATTATGTAATTATTAACTCAACTCATTTCCTTCCATAATGTGTTCACGTTTATAATTTTAAAGGCACGTGTTTTCAATTATTACCATGCATAATGTTTACGTTATCTTCCACTGTATTTATTAGTATTACTGAGAATTTGATCTCACCCCTTTCTTATATTTCATTTTATCAGGATATGAATAATTTTATTATGAATGAAATGTTGAAATAACCTAGGAGTTGTGGATGTGGTCAATGAAATTTTTCATTTAACGTTGTATCGTTGAACTTAAGTATGTATCATTTTTACAGTGCTAATAAACTACTTGGTATATCATGATACATATTCCTTGTTTATATTCCAATGTAATCAAATAAGGCAATAACTCTGGGAAACTGGGTTTGGGTCCTTTCATTTGGTATCAGAACATGTTTAGTAGAGAACATGAAAACTAGATTTAGAAAATGCAAATTAGGGAAAAATCCTTAAGATCGTATTTGAGGATAAGAATATAGGGACATCATGGTATTTTGGTCAGGAATATATTATGTGTATATTTATAGAAAATATATCCTTGTCTAGATACAACAAGTGGATGTGGTTCTGGCATAGATGTACCTAGGAATGAAAACTCAAACAAAGAGTTTCAGGCTTGACCTGGGGTATCCTAATAAATGAAAATGACCCTTACATTGAACATAATTTTTCACTCACATGGGATATACTTATGATAATTTAAATTTTATTTACAATGCATTGTGAATGATTTAAATGTAAATCTCTCCTTAAAGAAACCATGTTTACGATTAATAGATTAACTAATTATAGAATCTCAATCTATGCTATGTATTTTTATAAATTGAGATGATACGTTTTGATTCATACCCTAATCTAGTGTATTCCATTATTTAGAAATGGTGCCTAGTGTAAGGAAGGGAAATATCATCAACGTATGTGCCCCATGTATAGATTTCCCTCCGATGCAAGATAATGATGTTGGCCTTAGTGTACTGACTAGTGATTATAAGTTTATTACTATAATGGGATAGCTGACTCAGGTTATGAATAATAACTGTATCCATATGGAGAATCTGGAAGCACCACATAGAGGAGATATGTAAGATCTCTTTATATGACAATGGCCTCCATCATTCAATGGGACTAAAAACCCTTTTGTAGTAGAGCAGTGGATATGTTCCCTAGAGAAGATATTTCTCACTTTAGGATGTAAGAAAGAGACAAGATTTTCCAGGAAGTTTATTGTCTATTGGGACATGAGGATCAGTGTTGTTTGTTAATACAAAACACAAAAGAGGAGGAATAAATGGAATTGGGATATTTTAAGGAAATCTTCCTTGAAAAATATTTTCCCCAAAAAAACGAGAAGATATGGACAGGAAATTCATGAATCTGAGGAAAAAGGAGGATAAAAATGTTGCCAACTATAAATCAAACATTACAAGGATAGAAAGGAATGATTTGGACTACATACATAATCCAAAGAGAAAAATTGATTGATTATTTTATGGTTTAAAACCATTCCCTTGAAGCGCACTAGTCACCCAATGTTTCTCATAAAATAAAGATATAATCTCAGGTGATATCAAGATAGAAAAAGAAAATTTATAAATCTTATGACATTAAAGCAAAGAAATAGAATAAGAGGGCTGTTGAAAACTCTAGAAAACGAATTAAAGAAATGTGGAATAAGGGAAGAGTTTAAATACCCTCATATAGTAATTGTGGGAAGAAACACCCTAGAACATTCCTAAAAAGAATGGGAGTCTGTTACTAGTGCATAGAAAAGTGCCACCTATCTCAAGATATTATGGGGATTAAAGAAGCTAATAATATTCAATGCTGTAGTTGTAGGTATATGGGACATTATTCACATGAATTTCCTAAGTGTCAAGGAAATGATCCCTAACAATGGCCAATGTAGAAAGGCCAAGCTTACACGGTCACAACTACAGAGGTTGAAGTTCCTAACGAAGTCTTGGAAGGTACAATAATTGTTTCACCAAAAGTAGCCAATGATTTATTTGATTTTCAATCATCAAATTCATTCATATCTTCCCAGTTTTCCAATAAAATAATATTTTTCCAATTTGATTTAATAAAGGAGTTGTTAGTCAAAACACCTAATGGATGTATCATTGCGACAAAGTTGTGCCTAACAGTCCCCATTTTGGTATATAAACGTGCTTTATCTGTTGATTTTATTTTCATACACATGATTTACAATGATATGATCCTTAGTAAGTATTTTAATTCAAACCATGATGTGAAAATTTATTACAAGAATAAGTAGGTTAAAATGTTTGGGGATGATGTGAAATCCTTTATCTTTAGGACCAAAACATCACCATATGATTCTAATCTAGATCAACCCCAGTATCTCTACTGCATCCAATTATTGGGGAGGAAGGGAATTCAATAATTATGGGTGAGGAATAGAATTTTAAAATAAAGGATGTACCTATTGTGCATGAATATTTTGACATCATTCGAGAGGATTTACCTGGACATCCTCTAGAGTGAGAAATTGAATTTTCCATTGACATAATTCTTAGTTCAAGTCCCATATCAAATACTCATTATAGAATGGAAACTATGGAATTAGTGGATCAGGAGAAACCACTAGATGAATTGAGTAATAAAGGATATATTTTCTCTAGTGTTTCTCTATGGGGAGCTCTTATTCCTTTTGTTGATAAGAAATATGGATCTATGTGGATGTGCATTGACTATAGAGTGATCAATGATATAACAATAAAGAACAAGTATCCCAAACCTCACAATGATGATTTATTTTATCACCTTCTTGGAGCCCAATATTTTTCAAAGTTTTATATTTGGTATGGATATCATCGGTTGCTTGTAAATAAGGAAGACATTCCAAAAATAGCATTTTAGAACTAGGTATGGGCATGAAGAGTTTACAATAATGCCTTTTGGATGGACTAATGCCCCCTCTGTCTTCCTAGATCTAATGATTAGATTTATCAAGGAATATATTGATGAATTTTTTGTGGTATTTACTGCTGATAACTTGTTATACTTCAAAATTTATGGATTCCATGAAAATCCCTTGCCCACAATTCTGAAGACTATTAGATGAAATGAATTATATTGGATATTTAGAAAATGTGAATTTTGGATTCAATTAGTTTCTTTTATAGTCCACACTATATATAATGATGGTATATCTGTTAACCCTATGAAGAAAAAGGATTTACAAGAATTTCCTACTCCAACAAACATAACTGAGGTACATAGTTGTATAGGGTTGGCAGGTTATTATCGGTGTTTTGTTCAGAACATCTCCCGTTTAGAAAACCCAATGACCAAGAATACACATAAATGGGTTATGTTTGTATTGAAAAAATAATGTGATGACTATTTTGCGGAATTGAATATGAGATTAGTGAGTTATTCAATCCTAAACCTACCTTCATTTAATGATGGGTTTGTGATCAATAGTGATTCATCAAAGAAAGGATTTGGTTGTGTTCTTATGCAAAATGATAGAGTAATTTCCTACTCATCAAGGTAGTTAAAAAATCAGGAATAGATCTATCCCACTCATGATGCTGAGTTAGTAGTGGTAATATTTTCTATGAGGATATAGAGAAAATATCTCTATGGTGAAAAATGTGAGATATATACGGATCACAATAGTCTGAAGTATATATTCTCGCAGAAAGAACTCATCATGAGGAAAAGGTGATGGCTCAAGCAACTCAAAGATTATAATTTTACTATACACAACCACACAAGGATGTAAAACAAGGTAGCTAATGTGTTGAGCCGGAAGGATCGTGGGGTTCTCAATAATATGAGGATTGAAAAGGATCCTTTAAACAAGGATCTAGTAAGCATAGATATGGGAATTATCAAATAAGGTGAAATATCACTAATTTTTCATTTAGTTTCACACCAATATTTATTAGAAATGATGAATGTTTCATATCCGGATGATGAGAACATACAAAAGAAAATTAATGTTGTAAGAGATGGGAAGATGGCAGACAATTTGTGTGAAGATGTTGTTCTAACATTTGGGAAGAGGCTTTTTGTTCCAGGTGTACCCGTGCTAAAAAGTGAGTTATTGGATGATTCCCATAGTTTTAATTTCTCAATATATTCTGGTAGCACTAAGATGTATAGAGATTTAAAGGAACATTTCGATTGGGATAACATGAAGAGGGAAATTGGGTATTATGTATCAAGATGTTTAGTCTATCAAAAACTAAAGGCCAAAAGGAAACATCCAAAAGGATTCAAGAAACCTATACCTATTTCTACATGGAAATGGGATTAAATCAACATGTGTTTTTTTCACTAGATTACCCAAAACTCCATGTAAGAATGATGCGATATGGGTAATTGTTGACCAACTTACAAAATCCGCACATTTACTCACTATAAAGGAGTATTTACCACTGGATCACCTAGAAAGACTCTATTTTAATGAAGTTGTGAGACATTAGAAAGCACCCACCTAAAATGTGTCAGATTGTGACAACGATTTAAGTAGAAATTTTAGATAAGTCTTCATAAATCCTTGGATACCGAACTTCTATTGAGTACTACATACCACCCACAAAATGATGGGAAATCAGAGAGTATAATGAAAAACATAGAGGACATGTTGAGATCATGTTTACTTGACTTTCATGGTATTTTGGATCAATAATTACCGTTATTGAAGGTTTCCTACACTAATAGTTTTCATCCAAGTATTCAAATGGCGCCATATGAAGCATTGTATGGAAAGAGATGTCATACACCATCTTTTTGGGATGAAGTTGAATAAAGGAGGCTTGTGGGTATAAATCATGTAGGGGAAATGATAGCAAAGGTAAATACTATTCAATGACATATCAAAGGAGATCAAATAACAAAAACGAGATATGTTGATAATCGACGGAATGATCTGGAGTTTCAAGTGGGAGGTCATGTTGTTCCGAAAGTATCTTCATGGAAGGGTGTTATAAGATTTGGAAAGAAATGTAAACTAAAAACTATGTATATTGGGCCATTTGAAATTTAGGAGATAATTTGAGTTATTTCATATCATTTGGCTATGGCGCCTAGCCTATCCAATGTACACAATGACTTCCATGTCTCATTGTTGAGAAATTACATGCCAAACCCAATGCATATCCTCACATCTAAAGCTATAGAATTGGAACCTGACCTATCTTACTGTGAAGAGACTATCCAATTTATGGACACTATAGAACAAGTGTTGTGGAATTGGACGACTCGTCTTGTAATGGTAGTTTGTAGAAATCATAAAATCTAAGAGGCAACATGATATCCTGAAGATCTTATGTTGAAGACATACCCAAATCTTATTGATAGGTAACATTTTGTGAATTTTGAGGTTGAAATTTTTGTAAAGAGGGGAGAATGTAACACCCCATGGGTTTGAAAATAAATATTGAATTCAAGAAACATTGAGTCCCTAGAAACAAAAACACATTTTATAACCTAGTCATTAAATATTACATTACCTCTACTATGTTTTTTATTTCAAAAAATTTCCATCTAGAGTTGTGGTCAGTAAGTTATTTGGAGTCTAATGAGAAAAATATAATTTTTGGTGAATATTAACATACCCTCATAAATAGTAAATAATTCTAAATAGAAAAAATATAAACTTCACCCATGAATGTATCAATACAATTTTTACATCTTAAAATTAAAAAAACGACCATAGTATAAGTATTGTTATTTTTGTATGTCATAAATATTTTAATTTCAATTTTTTGACTAATTTAATAATTTAAATGGGAATTTATTTCATAAAATGTAATAATAAATTTTTACATAATTTCCCAATGTTTATAAGATATATTTAGGGGACCATGAGAAATTCCTTTAGGTGTGATAAAACGAGTTATGGTTTTAAAGTGGTTTTTTTGGAAAAATTATGATTTTATTTAAAAATTAAAATAAAAATATTTAGGAAATTATTTTCCAAAAATGGATTTGATTTTTTAATTCTATACATCAAAAAATGGTTCTACTGAATTTTTTGGATTTTTCTAAAATACATGAATTTTTCATGAATAGAAAAAAATATAGTTTTGAGTCTTCAGTATGTTTAATGACATCGTAATGATGTAATAATTGAAATAAAATTCTGGTCATATTTTTTATAGTAACATAAGTTATGAGGTGTCCCAAGTGGATAATACCATGGGCCAATACCATAGGAAAGCCCAGGGGTATTTAAAAACCACTAATGAGGTGTCCTTTTGAATTAATAAAACAATTCCTCTCATTTACTATAAATACCCACTCATTCCTTTATTTTACTTTATTCCCAACACATAATACTCGAAAATCGGGTAGTTTTACCTCCCTATTAGTCCTCACAATATGTCCTTAAGCCCCCAAGGTCCCATCCTTCAAATCATAGGATTTAACCTACAAGGTAAGAGAATTCTCAACTTCTCTTTTCCATTCAAGTTCACTTTTATGTGGTATGTATTTCAATTTTTTGTAGCATGTATTTATTTCCATATTATTATATCCCTACACTATATTTTGGGTATTTTATGAATGTTTTACCCCTTTCCTCTATCTTTTTAATGTTTTATAAAACCATGTATCATTGTCATTATGCTGTAGAATTTTCCTAAGGGATCTGTCAACTTTTCTTTTATTTTCAAATTCATTTCATTTATTTCATTTCTAAACTCATTTGATACAAATGTTATTATTTCTCCAGTAACATAAATTTACTTTATTTTTTTGTGATAATTGAATAATTCATCATAATCTCTTCTTTCTCATTCTTTTATACTATAAATGAAAACACCATTCGAGATGTGTTAATTTATCACATTCAAGGATGATGGGTTTTAAATTTCTATCAAAATTTTAAATTTGGGTCATGAAACTATTTTTATGGTTGAACCATACAATAATATATTTATTATAACCAACTTAATATTCATTAACCATTATATTTACATAATATTAAATCATTCGACCCTACTATTTCTTAATAATCAAAATACAGCTAAAATAATCTATGTTAATGTCATTATTATTTCATCTAATGATTAATCCTCATTCCATGTAAACAAATTATTTAAATTTACATTAACACCTAATTATGTTCTGAGATAATATTTAAATTCAATTATAGATATTTAAATCCATTCCACATGAACATCCATACTCATATACAAATATACTGATCATAAAAACCAAGGAAATGAAAACTTCTGAATGACAGAATTCAATTTTATGACATATCAATAAAGACATAATGGACTTAGTAAAATAATGATAAACTGGATACAGGTTTAATAGGTTCTTAATTATGTTATTAAAAATTATAATTACACATTCCATGACTTTATGTTCAAGAGCGGAACACAATTGGACATAAGGTAAGGGTTTTCCACCCGAACCTCCATTTTCATTTGGGTTACATTCATTGCCTAATTAACTTAATTCAATTATTATTTATTATTATTTACTACTCATTAAATTTGTTTTAGTGTTCTATACATGTTCAATAACTATAATACTACCTTATTTTATGGATAGTTACACGTTTTAAAATGAACAACCAAAATTGTTTCTAAAATACAAGCCCGATTATAAGGGAATCTCTCAAAATCGTACCTATTTTCAAGGACAGTATATAATATGTTTTTTGGAATCCCTTACCAATATAAAATTAATAATTTTATTATGAATATACTATCTTTCTTCACTTATTTTTTATAAAAATATATTCCCAAAATAACTCTTCTTTTCAAAGTAAAAGAGAATTTATCTAATGAATTGTCGAATATTTTATAAGAGTATCTTCATCTATTTCAACACTTTTATTGATTATTATGTATTATTGGGATTAATATTTAATTTAGTCATCTACCATATTTTATTTTATGGTTTATGATTATTTTGGCTGATGTATTTTCAATGTCAAAAGCATTCACCAATTTACACTGAATAGTTAGTGGTTATGCTTATTGTTCGGGGAAAGTTATTCACAGTTCATATTTAGATTCAATATAAATGTATACATTTAGTATGTTTTTCCCCATTCATATGAGGAATGTATTGGACATAGTAAGCTTCTTTTGGGGCCCTCTATATACCCTCAGTTCATTGGTAGGTCTCATGATACAAACTATGGTCTTGGCACAAGGCCTTGTCAAATTGATTATTTATGGTATTGGAATGAGGAATTGACAGTATGGTTATAATGTCCCTCATTATGAATTCCATCATTATAAAAATACTATTGATGTTTCATGTGATTATTCTACTAGTAGAATATCCATGATTATGTTTTGTTATGGCATTATTTACTCAGCTCCTATTCCTGCAATAATGCGTTCAAGTGTATAATTTGTAAAGGCATGTGTTTTAAATTATTTATCATCCATAATGTTTATTTTATCTTCCACTATATTGCTTACTCTTACTAAGATTTTGATCTCACTACTTTCTTAGGTTTCATTTTCTTGGGACATAAAGAATTTTTTTATGAATGAAATGATGAAATAACCAAGGAGTTATGGTTGTAGTCAAAGAAATTTCTAGTTTTTTTTTTCATTTCAAGTTGTAATGTTTAACTTATGCACTTATCTTATTTTTAATGATATTAAACTACTCAGTCCTTCAGGGGGAATATTCAATGTTTATATGCCAATGTAATTAAATAAGGCACCGGATCTGGGCAACTAGGGTCAGGTACTTACACCATCCCTGGTCCATATATCCAAACTACGGGATGGATGACACCCATCTTGGAATATATACAATATGGAATATTACCACTTGATAGGGTTGAAATAGAGAAGATCTAGTGACGAGCCGCTTATTTCACTCTTTGTGATGGCCGATATCACTAGACTGAACTCTACAAGTGAAGCATTGATGGATTCCATATCATATGTGTTGATGGAGAAGAGAAAATAACATTTATAGAATAGTTACAAATATGAGCATGTGGTTCCCACCAATCTGGGTTTAAGATTTCTAATCAAATTATAGTGTTTGGAAACATATATCATTCAAAGATGCAAGATAACAAAGAATTTACTAAGAAGTGTCATCCCTTTCAAGTGAATTCAAAATTCATTCATCAACCTTAGGAGTTACCACATAGAGAAAAATACTCTTGGACATTTTCCACATGGGGAAAGGATGTTGTTGGACCGTATCAGCTATCTACAGCTAAGAAGTTCAAGTACATCCTTATTCCTATAGATTTCTTCTCAAAATGGGTTAAAGAAATACCTTTCAATGATGTTAGTGCCAATATAATTGTTAGTTTTGTAAAATCTATTATCATTACTATATTTGGTTCCCCTCATACTATATTGGAAGAAAATGACAAAAATTTATATTCTATTGAGGTGGGAAATCTATATTAGAAATAAAATATGAAATCCACTCATTCATCGAGCCATCATGAAACATCCAATGGATTTATAGAGGCTTTTAATAAGACGCTGTCAAACATATTCCAGAAGATGGTGTATGAATATAATAATTTCTTGGCTGATAAGTTATTACATTACTTATGGGATTACCAGACTACTACCTATACTGCTACGTGAGCAACCTCATACTCATTGGTGTATGGAATAGAACCATTTTTTCCATTGAAGTTCAGTTCACATCCCTCCCGATTTCCATGTGTGACTAGCTATCCATAGATAAGAAATCCCAAAAATTACTGTATGATTTTGAGTGACTATATGAAAAGATATTTTCCACATTTCATCACTTGGAGGTATATTAGAACCGAATAACATGGGCATTCAACTAGAAGTTCAGTCTTCATTAATTCCTCTAAGGATAATTGGTAATGGTCCTTAGGACTCTGATGATACTAGAAAAGAAACCCACAAATCATAAGCCAATGTGTGGCAGACCTTGCTCCATACATAAGGTCCACTCTAATGGAACTTATTCGTTAATCTCAATAGATGGAGTACTCATTACAAATCTAACCGATGCAAGGTTCCTGAATAATTACATTATGTAATCACACAAAATTAGTTTTATCTAAAAGACTTTAAACTACACAACAACATTTTTATCCATGCTGCACAATGCCAAATTGTGTAGAATCGTCATCCTCGTCACATGATGATAAACTGCACGACTTGACATCTTAGTTGTAGGACATTAAATTGCATATCACCCTTTTTCCAAACCACATGAAATTAAACTATATGGTTAACATATACTTTGTTTTAAATTAATAAATCCCAATGATACCATGAGTATACACTCTTTATGGACACTCAAAAGATGAGTAGCATCCATGCATAAACTTCACTATCATCTTTGCCACTCCCTATTGGCACATGTGCCCCATTTATCAAAGTTATTGGATATGAATTGAATGGGGAATAAAAGTAAAGAACTACACATGGATTGATTATTTCCTGACAAAGATACATAGTGAGACTAGGGTCTTCTCCCCTGGTCTAACTACAATGTTTCTTTTAGGTCAGTTGACCCCATGTCCTCGTTACGTGACGATAAACTACACAGTTCACCATGAAAAATGTGTGTCTCGATTCTTATGCCAATGAGATACATAATGATGTTGAGGTCCCCAATGTCATTCCCATCCATCACCATAAATAATAAATATACCTTTTACCTATGTATGAACAAAATCATTATTGGGAAGTCCTCCAGAACATATATCTTGTATCTAATACCATTTTTTTCTTGAAACCTACCATTATTCTGGAAATTATCTGAAACATATTAAAGCCCCATCCTCACATCAAACTTTAGTTTGTGTGGGGAACCATCTTCAACAACTACATGTGGCTTGATTCTTATCCATTTGAGATATGAAGTGACGCCCAGATCTCCAATCCTGGGTCTAGCTATGATTTGAAAAAAATACCCCACTTCCTATGTATGGATCATAACTACATAGGAAATTTTATCATGAATCGTGTGTGGATTGATTATTTCTCCATCATGATATGTAGTGACTCCCAGATCTCATATCTCTAGTCCAACTGCAATGTTAAAAAAATCACTTCACCCCTTTTTTCATGAATCAAAACTGCACAAGGAGAATTTCTATGATCTATGTGGGTCTTGATTCTCATCCCATTAAGATACATTGTGACACCTTGATCTCTAATCCTGGGTACAGTCATGATTTTTTAAAAGAAAATTTCCCTTCTTTTTCCCTCTGCGTGAACCAGATTTGCACAGGGAACCTTTAAAAGACTTATGCCTTGATTCTAATTATAAAGAGATGTGTCGTGGTAACTAGACCTCATGCTTTAATCTCATGCATCATTGTAGAAGTTATCAAAGTCCCCCTTACTCCCATAAAATCCTAATTGGTGTGGGGAATAACCTTTAAAAACTATATGTGGCTTGATTCTCATCCTGTTGAGATATGTAGTGATTCCCAGAGATCCAATCATGGGTCTAACCATGATTAAATCATAAATCCCCTTTACATCATGTGTATGGATCAGATCTGCAAAGGGAGTCTATGAAGGACCACATGGGGCTTTATTCTCATCCCAATGAGATATATAGTGATTCCTGAATCCTACACCTTGGACCAGCTACAATGTTATCATTTGTTCATGATGGTTCATCTTGTCCATAACACATGATGTAAAATTGTAGTGAATCTCAAGAACTATGTGTTCCATGATTCTCATTCATATGAGATACGTAGTGACTCGTGTATCTTCAATCCTAGGACCAACTGCATAACAACATAGAACAAAAACCTCCCTTCCCATGTTAAATTCATATTTACATGGGGATATCCATTATGTGTTCTCACTTTACATATGAATGTGTATTTGTTAGAACTATGTATGGCCTGATTCTTACCCATCATGATACATAGTGATGCATGGATCCTACACCCTAGTCTAGCCACAATATTCCTTTTTAACATCAGAATCACCCAATTACTTTCGTAAGACGTTAAAATACATGACCAATGTCAATTATGGGAGACTTAAAACTACATTGTACCTATAGAACTATGTATGGATTGATTATCATCTCATTGAGACACATTGTGAAGCCTTATCCTTAAGACATATCCCCAACCATGGGGTAATATAAAATCCCCCCTATCATTCATAAAATAAAACATCTAGACATGATATTTTATTTCAGTTCCTCTCCTTAGAGAACCCAACAAAGAAGAAAGTGATTCCCCCCTTCTACATATGAGAAAAATCTATGCAAGGGACACCAAAATCATGGCCAGTATCAGTCCAATGCTTCTTTTATGCATTGCACAATTCCCCTTTCACATGTCACACACCAAATATTGAATAATTTATGATCTTTATAACTTTTTCTCAGATTTCATTAGTATAATTTTTGATAACTGATTGTTCCTTTCATTTACCATGAAGTACATACCATAGTTGGCATTGAATAGATTTCCCCTTATAACAGGCCAACCAGCCAAAGGATGCCATTATTTGACTATGCAGTACGTTCCCCAGTCTCCCTTGCAAAAACTATATCCCATTACTATTTTTTATATAGTGGTAAATACATTATTAAAATAATCCTCTCCTAACACTTTAATCCTTTTGACAAAAATACGCTAGTACGTGTAATTTAAAATAAATGGTCATCCTTTGGATATTTTTCCCATATCTTTTCTCTTAACATAAAAGTCTCCAAGAATACGATTTAAAATTTCCCCAATCATATGTTCAAATAACATTAGAATAATATTTGTCCACTTGAACACATAGTATCCTTCATTTCCATAATCTTATGTTCTTAGTCATATGACCTAAAACTGAAGGCACCAGACTTCATATTCCTTGGTCAGACCTGCGTAGAGCATTCGATTCCCTAATTCTTTAGAAAGTATGACTTGAAATACCCCTAATATATTTAGGTGAATTTTATACCAACCAAACTATGTTATTGGGAAAATCTGAATTTCCATAACCTTTCATTGGATTTTAACAACAAGATTCCAGAATTCTTGAGAGCTTCTTTTCATGACTATGTAGTACATGTCCAAGTTAGCCTCGCGTAAGTTGCCCCAATAACGGGACTTTCATCCTATAGATTACTTTATTGACAATGAAGTATGTTCCCTGGTTTTTCTTATATAAAAAATTCCCCATAATGGGGTTTTCAATCAATGGTAACTTTTTTATCAAGAGATACATCCTCTAACATCATAAAATCATTTTCTACACCATCCTTCGAATCCAGAAATCCCAAAATCACAGCTTACAACATTCTTCTTCCATACCTAAATATAGTATAATAGTTCAAAACTAATTTATAAGAATTATATAATTATCAAAACATCAATAAAATCTAAATACCTTATATTAGTTCCCTCATAATGTCCTTATTGCATGAGTTTAAACTGCACAACATAAGGTCCTTACTGCATGACTTTAAAATGATTAGTATTGTATTCTTACTATATGACTTTATATTAAAAATCCTAATGTCCTTGATGCATGAAATTAAACTAAAAATCATAATTTTCTCACAACATGACTTTAAAAGTGCATATCAAAATGTCCTTGCTTCCTGAATTTAATCTTCATGATACATTTATATTTTGTTTGAAAAGGATAATTCTCCCCCTAACATAGGTTAGATTAAAAAATGTACCTTCCTTCACACATTAAATTAATATAGGAGTGGTTTACCATTCATGTTTCATCTCAACATAGATCATCCCTTCATTTTTAGATATATTTTCTTGGAAAAAACACCCCTTGTGGTCTTGATAACTCAAAATCACCATAAAATTCCTTCACCAAAGAGAAATAGAATATCAGAAAAAGTTATGGGAACTCCTTTACCTAACTATGAAATATGTTCCCTTAGTTTTCCATACATATGTTTCCCTTTAATTGGTCTTTCAAACAAAGGATTACACTATTAACTATGTATTATGTTCCCTAGTTGTCCTTTTATAAAACAACCCTAATAACGGGTTTGTCAACTAGGGGTAACATAGTTCATGAGAGAAATATTTCTATTCTTGAAGATCCAATTTTAGATTTGAGAACCGTATAATCATGGTTCATGATTTACCTTGAAATTACCTAATGAATATATAAATATTCCAAATCACCAAGACTTGTTTCGGTTATCATCTTAAAATTCATGGTCAATAATTTTCCACCTAAAACATTACCCCTTTCAGTCCGACATGCATGACATTAAACTTCCCCTAAAAAATCATAGTACTCACCAAGATGAAAAGTCACCAAGGGGACTGTGGAAAAAAATCGAGTCTCAGCTCGTTGTACCTACACTGTATATGGTTTAGAAAAAATCAAGAAATTAAAAGTTAATAGACACAAAGTATGCGGGGGTGTCTATATGGCCCTAGTAATAGTAAGACTAGGCTCACTAAACACCTTGTTTTATGTTGCAGTTAAAGATCCCACATCCCTATCATTATAATTATGATTATTTGATATGAAGATGTAATACTATAGAAATCTATTTTTACATTATTATTATTGAAGTAATGTAGGGATGAAGATATATATGAGCATAAAAAATTAGTTTTTATTTATGGTGCAATATCAGAGGAACATCTAAAAAATTGATTCCCTCTATCAAATATTACAAGAGGACTTTAATATAACTCATTATCTATTGAACAGCTTTCTAATCCCCATCAAAGAAATTTTAGAGCTTAGTCAGTAGACCAACATCAGTGTCCTCGACCTGATAAAGTGATTCATTGGTATCTACAATGGTAGAAGCTCCTTTATTTTGAGATTGTACTAATTAATAGTGGAGTTGTTTGTGTTCTCCAAGAGTGGAATCCAATTCTCATTGATGATGTGACACTTCAATGGAATTATCCTTGATTTTTTTTAAATCCTTCCAAAATTGTATTTTGGGTGGTCTCTTCTTGGGATAAAGCCACACAAAAATCATCATCATTGGTGATAATATAGGCCTTTGTATTGTATTGTTGAATCTTATGACCTTTTTCCTAGTGAGTAATAGTCTCTTTCACTGCAATGTGGATTGGATGGTAATAGAAGCCTCAAAATCCCAACATGGTGGTCAAAGATGTAAGAAATTGGATTCATGATGAAAAGAAATCAAGGGGAGTCTTAGTTATTAACTTCATATATCCCGACTAGTCGTGTAACTTGAGATGCATAGAGCATTTTGCTGCTGTAGATCTAATTCAGAGTTACTATCATAAGAAGAGATGTACTCCTAGATCATCACACTCAAATAAGTACCATGTTATACTCCCTTGTGGATAATTGAAACATTTCCTTCTAATTCTGGTCAAAATGATGTGGAAGCTTCACTTTCAAACCTAGACACACAAGCTGATAATCTTATATGATGAATTAAAATCATGGTTGACATCAAAGTAATATAATGAGTATGTCACAGTCATAATGATTGGTGATCCGTACCCAACAAAAAGTCAGTATATTGAGATGATTCCTCTCCACCATTACCACCTTTAGCTGTCTTGGTTGGAACCTCTTGATGAGGGGAACTCTCCTGGTTCTGCCTAGGTGTTTCCAGATAAACATCAAGAAGGCTTCCTGTTTCAAGGTCCACTTGAACTATCTCTTCTTTAACATTGGGATCGAGAGTGATTTCAACATCTTCTATATTCACCATCACTATAGTTTCTTTTGTGGATGGAGTTTCATGTTCCAATCAGTCATGATTAAGGAATCATTCTTAAGAATATCGATTTGATGGAAAATAAAGACTCACATCAATTTGGTTCTATATATAGTACATGAAATTCTTCTAATATAGTAGGAATATTAACATGTTCTTATAATTCCTCAAAAGGGATGACAATATTTATCATGTCTCTTTTTGACATCCAATTCCCCATTTTAATCTCACTCATAGGGACACATGGAGATGTTGGTTCATAACCATCCTTCAATAACATGAGACCCTGAACAACCTCCTCGATGACAGCTGCAAGGTTAGTATATGTCATAAAAGGATTCTCTAGTGCATGAGATGAACCTAATTTACTAAAAAATGGAATTTAGTGATTGATATAAGGCCTCTCATGAAACATTTATGTCATACCAGATGTCTCCCCTCTCTCAGAAGCATTGGTAGGAGTAGTGCAATGAGTGGATGATGAACCATAAACTCTCATCATTTATTCATTTGAGGGAGCCATTTTCTTCATAGGGACCTGTGCTTGGTCTGTAGCATCCTCCTTGTATATTTTAGGATAATTTATATTTTTCATAAGGAAAGAAACGTAAGGAGTTCCTATAATTCCAAGGATTTTAAATACTTTCTTTGGATGAATAAAAAATTAATGATATCAGGAAGACTTAATACTATTGAAAAAAATATTTAGACCTAGATTTAAAACTTAAGTATACTTTCTTATTCATATTCTTAAATTGAGGGATAGCATCAACCTACTCAAAAACATGTATTATAGGTGGATGTTCTCCCTCCATATCATCATCTATTGAAGTTTGTCCTAGAGATACCTCTCCTTACTTGTGGGGTGACCCATAAACCATGATCATAGTACCACAAGGTCGATAATAGGGTAAAGAAACCTCTATTGATATTCTCTTATCCAGATAAGAATTAAGATGGTATTAACCCTAATAAATAAACCATTGGATGGTATATAAAGACAAAGAAGATATGAATATAAGAAGAAGAAAACATAAATCTTCAGGATCAGAAAATTTACACAATTCCACAAATGATTAATGATTGATCCCCTCATCAGTGCCACATTCTATCATATCCTTCACTCACAATGTGGAAGGGACCCGATCATCAATTTTATAGATGAGTATCTCGAGCTCCCAACTATGGATTCTATCTTCAGTATGATTATCATCAAAATTAATACCAAATGAGGATCAGATATCTCTTATCCCTGGAATATGAGACCCCTAACATAGGATCACCCATATTGTTTCAACATCAAAGGAAAATGCCGATCAGATTTGGACTGCCTCTAGATATACTTATTCATAGTACATCCCGACCTACTATGAGTTCAGTTCTATATCCCTTGAGTTAACGGGCTTCCCAATATATTCCATCACATATGCTGGATGAGAAAATAGAACTCGGTTATCATCATAATGATGGAGACAAGACCTTCTAGGTGAAGTTTCATATAGTGATGTTGTTTTAGTTCCATTTATTCTAGTGTGTATATTATATCTTGCAGAAGGACATTTTGATAAACTGGGAAGCTATTCATCCTCACTCTCTAACATATATGATACTACCTCTAAAAGAGATGAATCACCATCTAGGTGAGAAGGATCTTTAATACTCTATTTATTTACCCCAACTCGAGGAACAACATTTTAAAGTACCCCTTCAGGGTATGATAAAATCCATGATTTGAAATACAAGATGATCAATATTATAGTTACATCATTTGGAGGTATGTTGATCACCATCCTCCATCAATTCCAATGTTTTGAGCATCCACAACTGTCTAGACACCATCAAATTTTGTTCTAATCAAATGTGAATCTGGGGGATATAGTAATTTGTTTTAGGCATTTGAACTAGCCTATAAACTGGTACAGAGAATAAGCCTCAAATATGATCTCACCATTGATCTTTGTTTCCATGACACCATCCCTAAAGGCTAGCATGTATGACCTTAGCTCCATGTTAGTCATTCATTCATCAACAAACCTAACAATTGGTGGATTCCCATAGGGGAAGAAGTTAAAATCCTTGAATAAACTCATCCTTTTTTAAATATCTTGAGGTTACAAGGATAAGGGAGGAATACCATATATGGCATGGAAATATGGTAGGAATGAGCTCCCAATTACTTGAATCCCACTCTGCATCACATAAGTCATGAAATTATCCATGATCCATAGACATGAAACTTCGAATAGTCTGGAAATTATAAAAATACTTTTCCCTACATGAATATGAAATATATTCCTCTGGATTCTATCCAAAAAAGGGGTGTCCAACCCCACTAACTTCTTATCCACTATCTTGTCCACTAAAAAACGTTCGTAGCTTATAATTCCTTTGGAATCATGGATAATAAGTTGATATATATTGATACATGAGGAATGAAAACCTATAATACATGTCATTGAAGAATCATTGGGATTGACTTCATATCCACATTTGTCAAATTCTTCTATTTCTAGCATCGATTAGAAAGTGTCTGGTACAACTCTCTTCCCCACCAAGGGATAGCTCGTTGGATGTTTGGAAGAGGGGCCTTCCCCATTCTTCTTCCTCAAGAAAATGTACATCCACATCTCTGGATGAATAACCCTTTTTGCAGGGATTTTATTTTTTAATGTGTTTATCTATATTCAATAGATCACACGCTAAAGATAAAATCTTTTTAGTTTCATTCCATGTTTCCTTCAAATGGTTGCACTCATCATACATATCTCCAAGGATTAGAGACCTGATGATCTTGTGAGCATCCCATAAACTGATACCCAATTTTCCATTGGTCAGACAAAAATAATTCATCTATGGGCTCCACCATCTCAACAACTCCGGAACAAACTCACCATTCCTATATACATAGGTCTAACCTACCCAAATGGCCCCATAAATTCTGAATCCTTCTAGATCCCTTCTCAACATAGCACAGGTTTGAAGAACCTAGTACACCCACATCGATGTGGGATTAACACCCCCTCCAAGGTAGATGTCCCAACCATTCCTCCAATCCTTTGATTGATTCGTTTTGTAATATTTAAAAATTGATGAATAGAAATGTGACTTGAGTTCAATTGAATATGGATTCAGATCTAGATCACAGTGGATATGATGAACAACACAGACTAAGGATTTTGTCCCCATGTTAATATATGTTCCCACATCGGAAAAGTTGGAAGATGAGAAGTTTATAAAATCATGAAACCACAAGTTGGTAGATATTTCTTTGGAACCAGTGTGAGTAATTCTAATATATCACCAAAACCATAATGTAGAAGATATACAATCTTTAGGAAATTGTGGGGGTACTTCTATAGATAACCCTCTAGATTAGAAAGTGTGGTATCATAGATGCCATAATAATCAGGCCCAATGATTTTCATTATCAAATAAATTATATTCCTATCTAGTTCATCAAAAATTGAATCCTTCTTGGAAACCATCGGACCTTCAAAAAATATTATTTTCAATATAGAATAGGTTTTTTTAAAGAATACCATGGAAGTCACAAAATTTTGTAAAGGCATTATGGAATGAATGTAGCTCGCACATGTGTATCATGAAAGTGTATCACACAAGACAAAGGCCCAAGACTATATATCGCATAACCAAATACATATTGTATTTGAGAGACTGAAGCATTCCATGAGAAAAGTGCTACGGAGTCTTTGCAGAGGACTTGCACCGGCAGAGATGAAATTTACAAATCGTAATAGCCATCCATCATAAGGAAGACCTTATTTATAGAAAAGGAATCTAAATTTCGTGATGGGATTGTGTGATATACTAGGTAGAAAACCCAGGGATGGAAGACTATGAAACTCATATATCCTTTTCATCCCTTTTCCTTAGGATTATACCCTATTTTTCGATCAGATCCAATCTTATGGGGGATTTTCTTTATAGTCTATTTTAAAATAGAGGTGAAATTGAAATAAAGGGAATGGCCATAGAAAAAGGTAGATAAAATATATTATGAAATAAAATAATTGAAAATCCCAAAAGAGTAGTAGGCCCAAGGTATCCAAAAGCAGCGTCGACGTGTAAACACCTGCGTACTGAACACTTGCGATCCATCCACTTGTGTTCTAACTGCATTCATGAACAAATAACTTCTCCTAGGGTCCCATATTTTCTTATAAATAAACCCTTTCGGTATTCATTTTCATAGACTAATTTTATCGAAGACTAATTGTTACTCAGATCACCCTACTTCTTTGAACAAGTCCTGTGAAACCCTCTAGGATGGTTTCTAACACCTAAAAAGATGTAATTAAAGGAGGATAGTCAGACTTAAGTACACTTAGTGTTAAAAATATATATCACTTGTGATAATTATTCTCCCAACACCTAATAAAATAAGACTACCGTGGTGTATCCTCTTTTACTAGGGATCTACGTGACTCATATCCGGGAACTCCGGTGGAGAAACTTGAGGTCTTAAGCATGGTCTCACCTAAGTGTAGTCACCTTGGTGGTCTGTCACCCAACGTGTTATTAGTTTACCCAGGCCTACCCGTGAAAATCACCCCCCCCCATGCGACTCTCCTTGGTTTTCCCAACCTTCAATCCTAAGTGATTCGCCCATCAAGCATTCTTCAATGAAATTCATGGATGACCTTATACTTCTTTGGATCCCTTTTATGACAGGTATCAAATCAAAACCTCCACCAAGTCCCCCAGATTTAAACAACCTTCAAATGTGGAACACCAACATGTCTTCCATTTGGGTTTTTATTCATATAATTAGAGGTTTTATGAACTTATCTAGCTAACTAGTCAAGGTTCCTAGGGTGCATGTGACTATGTATCCATATGGTCTTGAGGACCCTAACGCTAGGGACTATGTAGAGGAGTTAGGAGTCTCATATTATAATAGAGGACTCTTTCCATCTCTTATATACTTTGAGAGCTAGAGACTCAGGTTCCTAGTAGGGAGTTTAAGGATTAAACTTGGTTAACCATTCAACATGTAATGACATCCTTCTTTTACTGTGAAACCAATTTCAAGGGAAACCCCTCTTAAAGTAAGCCCCTAGGCTTTCCGATGGGGGGTGGGTGTTTTAGTTATGATCCTCTCCACCTACACATCTGTAACCTTAATACCTTACTCACATTAGACTCTAGTCCAATGTCATGTAAAGAGTGGAAAGTGTTGCAACCCTAACCTCTTATGTTGTATCCCTGACCTCTTCCATTGTATCCTTAGCATCTTGCACTAGCGAAGGAGGAAAATCATATTGTTTGTCGAACATTCCTCTTCATCTTGTTTCTCACACTAATCGTGACTCATGTGGTATTAGTGGTTAGTGATGATCCTGACATCCACATGTTCCAACTAAATGAATGAATCACAAGAACTCTCATACCTGATAACCAGAATACATAGGAATCCAACTCATGGATAGAGTCCAATGGGAACCATCCATTAGAATAATCCCCCATCATAATTACATTAATTCAGGTTTACTTATAATGATTAATCCTTAATCTAAGCCCCCACCAATAACCATGAGTGAAAAAACCTTATATGGTCTGTTCAGGGGGGATATCCTTCTATGGAGTAACCCCTAACTTCTCATCTCAATGGGCCATACTCCCTAGAAATACATACCCTTGAGGTCCACCATAGGCAAGGGTACTCACCAAAATACTACATGGGATTCGATTCATATCCAAATGGGATACATAGGAAGCCACCCCTGAGGTTCCAACCCAACATTCTAAGCCAACCCTGTTCTTATGGGCCACAATCCTAGTAGGGTCAAATTCAACATGGAAACTCATATCCCTTCCAGGTTCCTTCAGATATTTCAATATAAATCCCACACTAAACCTCTTTACTAGGTAACTTCCACCTAGATGTCCATAAAAACGGCGTTAAACTATATTATTAGGTCCTCATCACACGCCCTTAAAAAGTTCTGATGTGTCCCATTATGTGGCACCAAACTACATGGGTTCTGATTCCATTAATAAGGATGTGTAGGAAGCCCATTTATGGGTTTGATCTCAACATCATGCAATTCCTATCTCACTAGATGATGATAAAATCCAGAGTGACATTTGTCTACCTAGATGACAATATATTCTAGAATGCATCAATGTATGACTAGAAAATACGAATCATTATAATAATTACCAAATAATTTTTATGTACTATATTATAGGAACTCATCGATGGATAACCTCAGATACATATATATATCTCCATTGATGGAGAACCTTGAAAACATATGGGTGATTCTAAATTCCACATTTACTAATAATTGATTGATAATTTAGGGTGTCCCACATCATACTTGGGAATAAATGAAAGAATCTTCAACATATCCTAAATATACAAGAATGTTCGAAATTATGCAATAATCCCCCCAAAAAAGATGTGATGAGCTCGACCTCCCATACTCTCGACTAATGCAAGTTATTATGCATCGTGGGTCAAAATCCCGAACGACGGCCTACCTTTGGAAAGTAGGTCTTTATGGATATAAAACCATTGTGTGTTTTTGTTTCCCAGAATTAAACTTTTGAAAACCATTCAGTAATAGGAAACCATTATGGGGCACGAAATTTAAGGGAAACAAACACTAAATCCCTAGAAACACTAAAAATACACTAACAACACTAAGAACTATAAAAAATCATAAAAACACTAAAAACCCTAAGAACTCTAAAGCCCCTTAAAAACCATAAAAACATTTTATTCCACATAAAAGAACAAAAAACCCCAAAAACATATAAAAGATTATAAAACACCTAAACCCCCTAAAAACCTATAAAATACCTAAAAGCCATCAAATATTAACAAACCATAAAATTCTATAAATCCCCAAAAGTCCCCAAAACCCCCCAAATCCAAAAATCCCTACAAAACTAAAACCCATAAAACCATTAAACTCCTAAAACACCCAAAAATCTCAAAACCCCTAAAAACCCTTAATACCTAAAAAACCTAAAAACACTAAAAACCCCTAAAGACCCATAAAAACCTCTAAAAACATTTAAACCCCTAGAAAAAAATCCAAAAAAACACCATAAAACCCTCAAAAAACCCTAAACACCCTTAAATTACTAATAACCTTAAAGACCTTTAAACCACCCAAAAACCCAAAAGCCCTTATAAATCTAAAAAACCAAAATACCCATTAATCCCTTAAACCCTAAAATCCAAAAAAAACCATAAAAAATATAAAAACACATTAAACCACCCAGAAAACCCTAAAAACCTAAAAACCATATAAACAATTAAAAACCCAAACCCCAAAAAGACGCAAAAAAACTTTAAACCCCTAAAAGACTATCAAACCTATCAAACCCTAAAAGATCCTAAAACCCTAAAAACATAAGAGACTCCAAAACCCCTAAAATCCCTAAAAGACCCTAAAAACCCTTAAACCCCCTAACAAGCCTATAAAGGCCCATTGAAATATAAAAACACTAAAATCCCTAAAACCCCAAAAAAACACTAAAACAACTTTAAAACCCATAAAACCCTAAAAATACTAAAAACCTATGAATCCCAAAATCAACTAGAAAAACCCCAAAAACATAAAACACAAAAAAATACGAAAAACAGTTAAAACCCATAAACCCCCCAAAAATCTTTAAAGCCCCTAAAAAACACTTAAAAAAGATTAAAAACAATAAAAAATTCCTAAATCCTCTAAAAAGTAACTAAGACCATAAAAATCGCCAAAACCCCTTAAAAACTACAAAACCCATAAAACACTTAAATATTCCTAAAAACTCCGAAACATTCTTAAAAACACATAAAACCTCTAAAAACCTCAAAAACAACAAAAAAACCAAAAAAACCCCAAATCCATCAAAAATTAAAAAAAATCCCTAAAAACTCAAACCTCCCCCCCCAACCCTAAAACCCCTAAAAATCATAAAAAAACTGTAAAAAATCCTATATAACTAAAACAATACTAAAAAAAAGAACATTGTAAATTTATAAAAAACCCCTAAAAATACTCCAAACCCCTAAAAACTAAAAACATTGAAAACCCCTAAAGCAACCCAAATAAAAAAAACAATCTCTAAAAATCCCAAAAAAATATTAAAAATTCCTTAAAAAACTAAAAAAACCCTAAAATCATAATAACCCATACAACCTTGAAAAATATATAAACCCAATAAAAATCCCAAAAATCCTTAAAAACTCATAAATTCTCTTAAAACATCCAAAACCATATAATCCCTAAACTCCTAAAACCCTAAAAGGACTTTTTAAACACTAATAGAACCTATAAAACCCAAATAAAACCATTGAACTGCAAAAAACCTTAAATCCCAAAAATCCATATAAATATAAACCCCCAACAACCTTAAAACCCCCAAAAACATTAAAACCCCTAAAACCCTAAAAATCGTAAAACCATAAAAACCCTAAAAACCAAAAAACCTTAAACCAGTAAAAACCATTGAGGACCCTAAAAAACCTAAAAAACCCCAACCATAAAACTATAATATCCTAATAATTCCTAAACTCCCTAATAACCCCTAAAGATAAAAAAACCCCTAAACCCCTAAATACACATAAAACCCAACTAAAGTACCCTAAAACACTAAAAACCATAAAAGACCCTAAAACTCGTAAAGGCTAAAAGACCCTAAAAGACCCCAATAAAACCTAAAAATACTAAAATAACCTAAACACTACTAAAACCCCTAAAATTCCATAAAAACACCTAAAACCCACAAAAGACCATAATACATTAAATCAACCATAGAAATACTAAAACCCTAAACGACCCTAAAAACCCTATAAGACCAAGAAGTATCCAAAAAACACAAAAACCCTAAAGAGCCTAAAATTCCTAAAATCCAAAAATGACCAAAAAATTACTAAAAAATCTAAATGGACAATAAAATAATAAATACCCTAAAAGACACTAAAAACTCCAAAGGATCCTAAAACCCTTATAAACCCCTATGAGCCACTATAAACCCCCTAAAACCCCTCCAAAAAACCACAAGGAACCTAGATACTCTAAATGGACATTAAACCCCTAAAACCCTTAAATGACCCTCAACCCCATATAAAAACCTAAAAGACACTAAAAACCCAAAAAACAATGTAAAAACACTAAAAACCCCAAAATCTTCTAAAAACCATAAAATAGTAAAATCCCCAAGAAAACCTTTAAACCCCAAAAACCATAAAAGGCCCTAAATACCCCTAAAGGACCATAAAAATATAAATATATATTAAAACACTAAAAAACAATAAGAGACCATACACACATAAAAAACATAAAATCCCTTAAAACCCTAAAAGACGTCAAAAGCCTAAAAATTCCTAAAAACCCTAAAACCCATGAAATTCCCTAAAAATCCCTAAAACACTAAAAACACCTAAAAACACTAAAACCCCTAAAAACCCTAAAACCCCATAAAAACTATAGAACTCTCTAAATCACCATAAAAACGTTAAAACACCAAAAAAATAAAAAACCTAAATAACCATGAAAGACCCTAAATACTGTAAAACCCCTATAAAAACCTAAAAGAACATAAAACCCCTTAAACACCCAAAAAAATTTAGTAAAAAACAGAAAATCTAGTAAAATATATAAAAATCAAAATACCCTAAAAATTTGATAAAACACTAAAAACCCATTAAAACCACTGAATCCTTTAGAAACACTTAAAACCATAAAACCCCTAAAAACCCTATAACCCATAAAAAGACTTGAGACCCCTAAAAAATTTTGAAAACCCTTAAAAAGTCCTGAAAATCCCAGATACAACTAGAAACCCTAAAAATCATTAAATCTCAATCCCTAAGAAACCATAAAAACCTAAAACATTAAAAATCATTAAACATATCTAAATTTTTGAAAAATACAAAAAACCTAAAAACCTTTAAACCCTTAAAAACTGAAAACCACTAATACTTCTAAAAAACACATACACCTCAAAAATCCCCTAAAAACCTTAAAAATAACATCCAAATTTAAAATAAATTTAAAACCCTAAAGGACCCAAAAACCCTATAAATTTAAAAAACCCTAAAAACCCTAAAACCCCCAAAATGATAAAAATAACTCAAATAACCCAAAAACAAAAACACACCTTTTGACCTATAAAAAACCCTAAAAACTAAAAATTCCTAAAATATCCGAAAAAACATAAAACCAATAAAATACCCTAAAACTTATAATTAATATAAAGGACCCCAAAAACCTTACAAAATACAAAAATACCCAAAAATGATAAAAAACTGAATAGCCCATAAAACCATCAAAAAAACTAAACGATACTAAAAACCCAAAAAACCACTAAAAAATACAAAATACTAATAATCCTAAATCCTTTATAAGCCTCTAATAATCCTTAAACCCCCTAAGAACATAAAAGAACAAAAAAAGAACTCTAAGAAACAAAAAAAACACCCCTTAAAGACCCTAAATGACCCTAAAACCCGCTTAAAGGCCATAAACGATCCCAAAAATATTAAAAACTCCAAAACCCTAAAAGACCCTAAAACACCTAAAAATCTTTACAGGATTCTAAAACCCTTTAAACCGTAAGAATTCATAAAGCCCTAAACACTCTAAAATACCATACAACTCCAAAAACCTAGAAACCTAAAAAAACTCTAAAAACTCTAAAAACCTAAAACCCCCTAAAACCCAAAAACAACATTAAACCCCCTAAAAACCCTAAAACCTCTAAAAACACAAAAAATAACCAACAATAAACTAAAAAACCAAATAAACAAAAAAACAAAAGAACTATTCAAAACCCTAAAAACCCTAAAACTCTAAAATATCCTAAAATCATAAAACCCTAAGAGACCTAAAAAACCGTAAAACCCTAAAAAACCTAAAAACCACATAAACCATAAAAACACTAATAAACTCATAAAAAATATAAAAATCCAATGAAAAAACCATAAACACCCTTTAGAAACCCCGAAAACCCAAAAACTCCCAAACCCCCCCCCCCCCCCACCGCCCAAAAAAAACCTAAACAAGACTAAAACCCAAAAATAAATAATAAATCCCTAAAAAACATAAAACCATAAATAACCCAAAAAAACTAAAAACATAAAAACCATAAAAAACATTCAAATCCTAAACAAATCTGAAAAACCCCCTAAAAACCATAAAATCTCTAAAATCCCCTAAAAACCCTAAAACTCTAAAACCCTTAAAATCCTTAAAAACTCATAAAACCCCTAAAATAAAGAAAAAAAACCCATAACCCTCCCCCAAAAAAACCCTTAAAAACCATAAATCCATAAAAACCCTAAAACTCTAAAAACCATAAAAACACTATAAATCAATAAAAACAAAAAATACGCTAAAACCGATACAAAAACCAATAAACCCTAAAACCCCTAAAACCATATAAACCCTAATAAATATAGAAACCAATAAAATACCTCTAAGAGACCCTAAAAAACCATAAAATACTCATATATCAACAAACCTGAAAAGCCCTAAAATCCCTAAAATACATGAAAAGCCCAAAAGACACTAAAAACCATAAAATCCATAACAGACATAAAAAACTCTAAAACCCCCTATAAGTCCATAAAACCCATATAAAAACCCTAAAACCCCTTCAAACACCTAAAAAAAATAAAAACGCATATAATCCCAAGGAAAAATCTAAATTACCATAAAAATCATAAAACACCCTAAAACACCCTAAACCCCTAAAATGATAAAACACTAAAAATACTCAAAACCCATAAAATAGTTGAAACCCTAAAATACCCTAAAAAAACTAAAAATCCTAATATGTGGAAATACCCTAAAACGGATGAAATTCCTTTAAACCCTTAAAAACCCTAGAAACCCTAAAACCTTTAAAAACCCTAAAACAAAAAAAATGTAAACCCCAAAAACAAAAAACAAAAACATTAAAAAACACAACAAACCCTAAAATCTATAAAACCCCTTAAAAACCCTAACATCTCAAAAAACAACTAAAACCCTAAAAATCTTAAAAACTCAATAAACCTAAAAAACAATAAAATCCTAAAATTCCAATAAAAATGAGAAAATATTAAAATCCCATAAAATCACAAAAAAACATTATCGAAATTCTAAAAACACTAAAAATCCATAAAAACCATTAAAAATAAACAATCTCTACCAAATCATAAAAACCCATAAAATAAAAAATGACCTAAAACACTAAAAAATCGTTAAAAATCCTAATAAAACCTAAAAGAACCTAAAACCCAAAACCCCTAAAAATCATTAAAAGAACCCTAAAACCACTAAAATAACCCTAAAACTCCAAAAACACCTTTAAAAACTAAAAACCATAAATATATTAAAATCCTAATAACGTTAATAACCCATAAAAGACTATAAAACATTAAAAATATTTGAAAATCCTAAAATCCCCTAAAATCCAGAAAACCCCCTAAAAACATAAAACCCTAAAAATAAATGAAACCCCGAAAACCACTAAAACATATAAAAACACAAAAAACTGTAAAAATAATGAAAACACTAGAACCCCCAAAACCCAAAAAACCCATAAAAACCACAAAAATCACTAAAATTCCAAAAATCCTAAAAACCCATAAAAATCACTAAAAACCCACAAATTACCTAAAGCCCTTAAAAATAAAAAAAAATCCCTAAAGACACCCCAACAACCCTAAAAACCCAAACCCCATTAAAATCATAATGACAACTAAAATCCATATAACCCTTAAACCCCCTAAAATGATAAAAACCCTAAAACCCTAAAACCCCATAAAATGCTCCCAACACCCTAAGAAACCAGAAGACCACATAAAACAACAAAAAACACCTTAAAACCCCCAAAAATTATAAAACCCCAAAAAACCCAAGAAACCCTAAAACCATAAAAAACCTAAAATCCATGAAATACCTATAAAAATACATAAAAACAATTATAACCTATAAATCCATTAAAACCCCCAAAACCACCCCCCCCCCCTAAATGACCATAAAAACCAAAAAAACATAAAATGGGATTCCCATGTGTCCCTAGTCTGTTCCATCCACTGATGGAAAGTCTACAGATCTGGATCTAGATTTTCTGGAGTTCTAGGTCCATACGAAGCTTTTTTAGCTATGAAAGCATCCACCTCTAGCATCCTATGTGATTTTTGAGGCTCTGGAGATATCAAGATTGAAGTTATACTTCGCGAAGGTTGTGAAATATACGGCCTCTCTCACCTTCTATGATTATTGTGCGCCCTCCCCTGGGAAAGTGATCTGGAAGGGGTGGGTGGCCCATGTTTCTGCAACTCACGAGGCTATGTAGGAAATGATTATTTATGTAACGTCTCCATTATAGCTATGTTATTGACCCCCAAAGGAGAAGGGATGTGGAAATTATCTGATCTTACTAAAAGGATCGTGGATATTTTGGGATTCTACGAATGGAAGATAACAATCATGGGGAGAGGGTACCATCACATTGTCTTCCCATTAGTTGAATTGAAACGAAGGGGGTGGAGATTTCGATCTCTAAATATAAAGCATGGGCTCCTCTGAATTCATGATTAGGATCAAAATTTTGATCCCTTGATTGTGAAAAAACATCTATGGAGGTTTTGGATCCAGATTTTTAAGCTGATATGGAATTTTTGGCACACCCAGATCCATTGGAACATTTCTTCCACAGTGTGTTTCCCCATTCTCATTGAAAAACAAATAGATAACCCAAGGTATGGTCACTATACACACATCCTTGTTGAAGTTAATTTGGAATCCATGTTGGTTTAGGAGGTGGCGCTCAACACAATTGAGGATAGCTTCACACTGGAAATTCAGTATGAAAGTAGGTCAAGGTTCTGTTCCCGTTGTAATATCCTCATTTATTTTTTTTTCTCACAACTGAATAATGAAGGTGTGTTCTCACTGCAATCATAAGGGGTATGATGCTGAACCCTGCAATAAGAGTCATGGTGCTGGGATTGAGAAGGGTCAGGCATTAACTTATAAACATCCTATACCCCAGGCCCCCATAGATTCTTTGTCTAGGAAATCTTGTGGTAATAAATATGTGACTCCTATGGGGCCTCACGATTTGGATCCCACTAATGTGGTTCCCCTTGGACATTACCCCTCTATGTCTATTGAGGTGGCGGTGGTGGAAGCTACATGATTTCAGGAAATTCACCCTCTGTTTCGAGGAGTTGTTCCCCCTGATGCCTCCCCTCAATCTCTTATCCCGAATGTGGACACTAATGGGCTTGTGGGTATGCGAGACACCAAGGCTCATGTTTTCCTAGTCCTTCCTCAGATGGGATGGCTATTTTTAATTCTACTGGGTCACTGGATGTTACAGCAATGAGGGTACACCTGGCTCTTCTCTAGGGTCTGTCGCGGTGAACACCAACAGTTAATCTAAGAAAGAGTTCACACCCGAGGAAACATTTCCTGCAAGTGATGATTCCTTTACAAGTATGTCTTCTTGTAAGGTTGCTAGGAGGACCCTTACAGGGGATGTTACTGAGAATCTATGTCCCATGAACATATTCACCCCTATTATTAGAATCTTCTAAGATGATGAGGTTGAGAATCAGCCTGATGAGGTTAGTGGCTGGATGAAAGGAACATCCAAGACTGCTGATGTTGATCAGCCCCCTGCAGTTGGTACTCATCCTATTGATGAAAATGTTTGAAGTATCGGATTATGGAAATCACTGACCCATATGTGAAGAAGAATCATTTAGATAGGCCCTATAAAAAAGGGTAAAAAAGTAAAATTAAAGGGGATTGATCCATCCTCTATCTCTGACTCCAAGAACCTACCTCATGAGAGTTGAAATTATCCCCGTAAATAATGAGGATCGTGTTCTATAATTTCCAAGGGCTCAGGAACTCTCCCACTGCCTCGACCCTTTAGAATCTTACCACTTCCTAGAGGCTTATGATACCTGGAATTCCTAAACCTATGATTTCCTTTTATAATTGGAAGGGCTTCAATTGGGGCAGACATGGTTATTCTTTTGTTTCTAAAGACTATAATTAGAGTGGTCTGGATACTCTATGGGTTTTGAATCAAGACGACGTCCAATTAATATCATTTTAAGAGAGTCCTAAAGTCATCACCTTGTCAATCAGCTTGAATGACACTCCTTTTTCTCTATCCTTTGTGTATGATTCCTGGTCATACACTAAGAGAAGGCTCTTGTAGAGGAAGTTGGCTCAACTGTATGAGTCAATTGAGCACAACTAGATTTTCATTGGGTACTTTTACACTATTTGAGACCGTATGAGAATATTGTCTCCAACATCTCCCTCCTATCTTCTATGGAGTTCTCCCATTTCATATATATTTGTGACCTCACTAAAGTTCCCTTTTCTAGAGCTTCCTTCACATGAGAACAATTTGCAATCAATGGAAGATAGGGCAATAAGCTGGATAGGTGCTTCTATTAGATTAGTGATGGAAGTTTTTTCTCTGATGTCTTTGGGTTCACCCTCCCAAAATTCAATTTAGACCATCAAATTTTTTTTCTTCTCATGGGGGGGGGGATTTTTCCTTTTCTATTCAAATTTAATAATGCATGACTCACGATTCTGGGTTGCATGAATATTTTTATTAATTGGTGGAATGTCTCCTTTCATGGAATTCATTAGTTTACTCTGGTCTATAAACTTAGGAAAATCATGGCATTACTTAAGGAGTGGAGAAAGAGGTCATTTTCTAGGATGGATGAACATATTAAATCTGCTAAACTTAGGCTTTCCTCCCTTTAATATTTCAATCTGCAGTTGTTTTTTCCCTCTCTAGAGTAGATTCATCTTCATGAAAAATTGGATGATCTTCTAGCCCTTAAAGAGAAGCTGGCCAGGAATAAGTTCAATATTAGTTGGCTCAAGGAAGGGTATCAAAACTCTAAATTCATTCAATGGTTACATGAAGAAAAAAAAGGTTATGAAATTCTAGAATGTTGTATGCATTCTTGAGTCCATCTTCACATTGGAGGATGGTATTTCCATTATTGTTGTTAATTATTTAAAGGGGTTATACACTGATGATGGTGGGGAATTCCCCCATCCATTAACGGATTCAATTTTTCCTTCTTTTGATGAGTATTAGAATAAAGACTTACTGAATGTACCATTGGAGGAGGATGTCAGATCTGATCTGTTTTTTGTGAACATGGAATTTGCAGCGGGTCCTGATGGTTTTACTAACAAGTTTTTCATGTTCTACTAGGATATCATCCATGTGGAAATTACTAAAGCTATTACGGAAGTATTTGTCTCCATCACATTCCCACATGGCACCAACTCAATCATCAATTATCTATTCCTAATAAAGAAAATTCTATTCGCATTGGTGAATTTATTTCGATAGCTATTGGGAATAAAATACCAAAAATTATCATCAAAATTCTGGTCAAGAGGATAGAAAAATTTATCGTGGAGCTTATTACCCCAAATAAATTTTGATTTGTTTTAGGGAGAACCATCCAGAGCTTTTTATTTACCGCCTCAAAGGGTATCAACATCACGAGGTAGATTTTGAATCATGATGATTTTGGTTTTAAATCTAGTTATCTTGAAAGTTGTTACACCATTAAGTGGAGCTTCATTTTCTATGTGCTCTGCAAATATGGTTTCTCGGACAGTTTCATCAAGATGGTTGAATCCATCTTGAATATTTCAAGAGTGTATGTTCTTATTAATGGCTACCCTACGGGGTTTTTACCATGCCCCCATAGAGTCAGGTAGGGAGGTCCAATATCAGGTATTCTCTTTGCAATTACTGAAGTTTATTTTAGAACATGCCTCTTTGATCTTATTCAGGCTGGTATTTTCAAACCAATTAAAGTAGGGAGAGACCTTCAGGTGACATCTAACTATTTCTATGCTAATGACATCCTCCTCTTTGTACAGGCTGACAATCGGACCCTGTCCTAAATTCAAATGATTTATAGTCACTATGAATATATGTCAGGGAAATCCATCAGTTGGTGTAAATCCTCTATTATTTTCGGGGAGGGGGTTTCCCCCTCTCGATAGTTACACATTTCTTGGTCCCTTGGGGTAGAAAGGGGATCACTTTCCTCTGCCTATTTGGGTGTCCCTATCTCTTAGGGAAGAGTCAATAGATGTTATCTTAGGAGCACAATGAACATAATCACCCAACAACTTAATAAATGGAAAGGGAAGTGCTTATCGCATACTAGGAGAGTCTGCCTCATCAATTTTGTTGTTACCTCTATGTTCACCTATTCGTTTTCCGTTTACAGATGGCTGGTTAATCTCATTAAATACCTGCAAGAGAATATTAGAAACACCACTTGGATGGGATGCATTATTGAAATAAAGCTGGTCTCTATGGAGTGGAAGGATTGCACAAATCCAATTGGTTTGGGAGGGCTTGCCATTAAGTACCTCAATAGAATTAATTATTCCCTCTTTTCCATGTTTACTTGGGTCTTATTAGACACAAATGACGATGGTATGGATTTTTTTGGTAAATGTTTGCACTGAAACTTTTTGATGGGTTTACATGATATTTTCCATCCTCGGTTTGGCCAGAAATCGAAGTTTCATATAATGGAATTATTGACCACTCAAAATGGATTGTCTCAAAGCATTCAGATCTAAATTTTTGGTCCATTATATTGATTAATAGGCCTTTTTTGGATGTCGTGGTGCCTCGTAGTGATCTAAAAACATTTCAATTATTGTGTTCATTCATCGATTGGTAGATTTCTAAGTTCTCCTTCCAGTAGACATGATCACGCAGATTCAGAAATACACCCTAGTTGATAAGGGAACCTTAATTTGGAATCCCAATCTTGTTGGAAAGCTCAATGCAATGGACTCATACCGGTACAAATGTGAAAGGGGGATAGATCCTCCAGCCTGGCTCTTGAGCTTCAAGAGGACCTTCATTCCTCTAACAAAACATCTGCTTCATTGGAAACATTGGAGAAATCTGTTTCCGCTCCAGAATCAACAGAAAAAGATAGGCACAGCTTGGCATCAGTCTTCTTTCCCTATCATTGGTTGTAGGAATCCATCGAACATAACATTCTTCAATTCAGGTTTACAGCTGCATTTGAGGCAACTTGCAGAAGTTGTTCGGGTTCCAATTTTGTTTGAACATACCATTTTGAGCTTCTGTATAGCCTAGTTAATTGGCCTTGTAGTAATCAGGTCTCTCACTTCCTGCTAATTTCCACTGCTGCCAGCATTTCCTATATTTGGGTTTCCTGGAATGCAGTTTCTTTTAATAAGAAGCGACTCTCTTTCTATGGTGGGGTTGTGACACTTCATATGAAAATTCATGTGGCGTCCCATATTCAGATAGGTTTGATGGATAATGTTGTTAATGATATTTTTCTTTTACGGTTTCATGGAGCTTCTAGAAGGACCAAAAAACATCAGGTACTCAAGTCCATCGGCTAGATCCCCCCGATATCCTCATGGATTAAATTTAATGATGATGGTGTGGCTTTGGGAGCACTGGGACCCTCAGGATATGGCGGGGTCTTTCGCACCCATCGCGGTATCATTAAAGGTAGTCTCCATAACATTATTGGCAATGGGTGTGCTCTTGAAGCTGAATTTTGGGCTATGATTAAGGTGATTAAATTTGATGTTTAGTTTGGATAGAGACATCTCTGGCTTGAATCAGACTCAATTCTTGCGGTAGAGGCCCTCAAGAACTAATCTTGGAGAGTCCCTTGGATGATTCTTCCCCAGTGGATGGAATGTGTCACCCTTTTTCAAGGGCTAAACCATAATGTCACCCATGCTGACCGAGAGGCGAACTCGGTTGCGGATGCTCTCTCCAAGCAGTCAATCGTAGAGAGGTCTTCGATGTGGTCTTTTGTTGCCTCGTCTTTATGCTCACGGTTTATGGAGTCTGATTTGAATGGTGTGTTCCACACACGGTTTTCTAATCCCTCCTTATAATGTCATTCTGTTTCCTCTAGTTTTTTAATAAATTTTGGGGGGACCAGGTTCACCTGGTCTCAGGCCTCCCTAGCCAAAAAATCCATAAAAAACCCATAAAAATAAAAACTGTAAAAACGAAAAAAAAATCTAATGAAAAACCAAAACCCAAAAAAACTATAAAATAATTATAAAACCCCTAAAACCATAAAACTAGTAAAAGCTCAAAAAATCCTTGAATACCCCCAAAATAAACCAAAATCCCCATGAAAACCTCAAAACCCTAAAACCCTAAAAACCATAAAAACCAATAAAAAATATAAAAATCCATAAAAGCCTAAAAACCCGTGATAAAACTAAAACACTACAGACATTGAATCATTAAAAAACCAAAAAATCCATATAAACTCCAAAACCCCTAAAAAACCTAGACAAAACACAAATAACCTTAAAACCGTACAACCTTAAAAACTAAAGAAACCCTAAAACACTAAAAAATATTTAAAACCCCAAACAAAAATAAAAACCATTAAATCCCAAAATAAGAAAAACTTATACAACCCCTAAAAACACATCAAAATCATAAAACGAATAAAAATTCTTAAACCCCCTAAACACTTCAAAACACTAAAACCCTAAAAACACCTAAAATACATAAAATCCCTCCAAATCCCCTAAAACCCCAAAAAAACACTAAATACCCAGAAGGACTATAAATACCCTAAATACTGTAAAAATCACATTAAAACTCATAAAACCCCTAAAAATCCTAAAAACCCCCAAATACCCTAAAAAAATAAAAATCCCTAAATTACTATAAAAATACTAAAATCCTAAAAGGCCCTAAAGCATTAAAAGCCCCTGATACCCAAAAAAACTCAAAATACCCTAAAACCAATAAAGAACCCTAAAAGCCCCTCAAAAAACCAAAAAACCCTAAATACCATAAAATAACCTAAAAACACTAAGAGACTATATAAAATCTTAAAAACCTTAAAGTAATCGAAAACCTCTAAAAGACCCCAAAAACCAAAATAAATCCAAAAGTACACTAAAACCCTAAAAAAGAGAAATGACCCTAAAACCCCAAAAAACATAATGGACCCCAAAATAAATCAAAACACTAAATAACAAAAAAGATAAAAAAAATACTAAAGTTCACTAAAATCCTAAAAATTCTAAATGACACAAAAAACCCCAAAAACCCAAATGACCCTAAAAACCATAAAAAATATTTAAAACCCCTAAAACCACACTTAAAATATTAAAAGACACTAAAACCCATAAAACCCCTAAACAACCCTGAAAACCCTAAAAGAAAATGAATACCGTAAAAATAGAAAAAACTATTGATAAAACCCTGAACGAACCTAAAAACAATAGAAAACTTTAAAAGGCCCAAAAAAATCATAAAACCCCCCAAAAAATGAAAAGACCCTAAAACCTTAAAAATCTTGAAAATCTCAAAAATAAAACTAAAACCGCTAAAATAGCCCTAAAACCCATAAAAATTGGAAAAAACATTTAAATCCTTAAAAATGCTATAAAACATACCTACCCTAGAAAACCTAGAATCCATAGAAAACCTTCAAAACCATAAAATTCCTAGAAAACTCGGAAAACCACCAAAAAACCCTAAAATATTAAAAGGCCCTAAAACCCTAATGGACCCTAAAAACTAGAAAACCAAAATGTAACATAAAATTCCTAAAACTACAAAAAAAATCCACAAACCCTAACACCTTAAAACCCTCTAAAACCCATAAAAACTAGAACCCCCCCCCCCCACCAAAAAACCCTGAATGACCCTGAAAATGCTAAATAACCTAAATGAACCTAAAAACATTGAAACCCATAGTAGTCACTAAAAATCATAAAACCCCTAACAACATAAAAAACCCAAACCCCGAAATGACCCTAAAACTATAAAGTCATTGAATGACCAAAAATCCTGAAACCTTAAAAACAGTAAAACCCTAAAAACGAATAAAAACCACCAAAAACCTAAATTAATTAAAATTATAAAATCCCTAAAAATATATAAAACCCTAATACCCTAAAAACCCCCATAAAATCCCTAAACAACTCTAAAACCTAAAAACCCAAAAACCCCATAAAAATTTAAAAAAATATAAACCACTAAAAACAATAAAGGCCTTAAAAACACCTAAACCCTAAAAGACCCTAAAAACTCTAACAACCTAGAAATACCAAAAAAACCTAAAACCCCTAAGGGTCCCTATAATACCCTAAAATCACGTTAGAAACTCTAAAACCCCTAAAAACACCAAAACCCTTAAAAGACCCTAAAAAACGTAAAAGATGTTGAAAACCCATAAAACATAAAAAAGACCCTAAAACTCTAAAATACCATAAAACCACAAAATGAATATGAAAAACCTAAAAACCTAAAGGCAACTAAAATGATTAAAAAATTAAAAAGACCCTAACCCCCCATAAATCCCCCAAAAAATCCTATAAGAACATAAATCCCCATAAACCCGATGAAAACCATAAAAGATCGTAAAACCATAAAACCCCTCTAAACCCCTAAAATCACTTAAAACCCAAAAACCCCAAAAACCCCAAAAGCCCTAAAAATCCTAAAATAAAAAATCCTAAGAACACTAAAAACCAAAAAAAACTATTAAAACCCCTAAAACCCTAACAAACCACAAACACATAAAAACCCAAAAAAACAACATAACCGCTAAAACCCATAAATACCAGAAAATCCCCCCAAACCCCTAAAACCCTAAAACCAATCAAACACCCCTAAAACCCCCAAAACACATAAAAATTGTAAAAAAATAAAAACCTTTAAAACATAAAAAACACATAAACCTCTCAGAACCTAAAATCCCTAAAATCCATAAAACCCCTAAAAACCTAAAAACCACAAAAACCCTAAAACCCAAAACCCCAAAAAAACCATTAAAATCGGGAAAACCTATGAAATCCAAAAAATTATAAAATTCCTAAAAACACCTAAATACCAAAAACCCCCCATAATACCCTAAAAACCCTAAAAACCATAAAACCCTAAAATCCCTAAAAGGCTGAAAACCCTAAACGATATTCCCTACACCCGAAACCCTAAATCATTCACTATAAAACCTAAAACCTAAACCATTAATCATAAAACCTACTCCTAGAACAATGTACCATACACAAAAACCCAAAATCCTAAAACATAAACCCTATACCTACACCCTAAACACGAAACCCTACTTCTTAAAGCCTATACCCTACACACTAAACCTTATACCCTATACCCTAAACCCAAAACATTAAACCTTACACCCTGAAATATACACGTTAAACCATAATCCATAGAACCTAAAACCAAAAACAACCCTAAATGAACCATAAAACCCCTAAAATATCTTAAAAACATTAACACCCAAAAAACTATTAAAATCCCAAAAATTCCATTAAAGACTTAAACCCTAACAGACATTAAAACCGCTAAAAACCCCATAATAGACCATAAGAAACTAAAAACATAAATAACCCATAAACCCCTTAATGCCACTGGAAACCCATAAAACCCTCAACAACCCTAAAACCCTTTAAAAAACCTAAAACCCTAAAAACATAAACAATCCCTAAAACACTAAAAAGCATTTATAACCTCTAATAAACCTAAACCCATGAAAAAGATATAAAAACCTAAAAACCATAAACCCCATAAGAACCCTAAAAACCCAAAATAAACCACAAAAGCCTAAAATATCATTGAAACACTAATAATCTTATAAACTACCATAAGACTCAATGACGACCCTAAAAACGAAAAAAATCACCAAAAAATCACTTAAACCACTAAAAAAACTCAAAAAGATTGTAAACCCCATAAAACCCAAAAAAAACATAAAACACAATATAATCCAAAAAACCATGATAAACCATAAAACCCCCCCATTTCCCTAAAAAACATAAAAAATAAAAAAAACACTAAAAACCATAAAAACCTAGAACCCAAAAGATCCAAAAAACCCCTAAAACCTATAATACGCCTAAATAGACCCTAAACCCCTATAGAGACCCTAAAACACATTAAATATACACAAAAAACACTAAATCCCCTAAAAACACACAAACCAATGAAAACCATAAAAAACAAAAAATCCCATAAAACACTATGGAAACCTAGAACCCCTTAAAAATAATAAAAACCATTGAAACCATAAAAATAAAAAAAAACATAAAAACCCTAAAATCCAAAAAAATGAAAATCCATAAAAGACCATAAAACCCAACAATACCTACCCTAAAAAATAATAAAACAATATAATATATAAAAAATTATAAAAACTATAATATCCCTTTAAACCATAAAAATTATAAAACCCTAAAAACCATAAAACACCTAAAACCCAAAAAAAAAATCTAAAACCCTTAAAAGAGTAAAGTCCTAAAAATGCATAAAATTCACTATAGTCCCTAAAATCCTAAAAATCCCGAAAAAATCCTAAAAGGCTAAAAAATAGTAAAAACTCCCCAAAAACCTAAAAAACATAAAAAACATAAAACCACCCCGAAAAACAAAAAATCAAAAAAGAAAATAAAATACACTAGGTACCATAACAATCCCTAAAAACCCTAAAATCTTTAAAACACGCTAAAAACCATAAAAACCAATAAAAACATTAAAAACCCTAGAAACCCTAAAATACATTAAGAAACCATAAATGGACACTAAAAACAAAAAAAACCATAATAGTTTCTAAAATAACCTATAGCTTCTAATGAACATATAAACCCTAAACCACTAAAAACCTAAAAATTCCAAGCACTCCTAGAAAACATAAAAACTCTTAAAAACTCTAAAATACCACAAAAAACCCCCCTAAAACCCTAAAACAATCATTAAATACCCTAAAAACAATAAACCCATTAAAAACAATTCCACCCTAACAAACCCTAAAATCCATACTAACCCCTTAAAAACCCCAAACCCCAAAGACCCATAAGAATGCCTAGATCCTGAAAAACAGTATAAGAACATTAAAATCCCTAAAAACACTAAAAGAAACATAATAACCCTAAAAACCCTCAAACCCCATTAAAATATCCTACAAACCCCTAAAAACCCTAAAACCTATAAAAAACTAAAAATCCCAAAAAAAAATCATAAAACCCATTAAAAACCCTAAAAACACTAAAAATACTAAAAAATACATAAAATCCTTGATAACCTTGAAACCATAGAACCCTAAAAACCATAATTCTACCATAACCCCCCTAACCCCCCCTAAATACCATAAAACCATAAAGACCCCCTAATCCCCAAAACCCACAAAAGATGCTAAAAATACAAAAAAACACATAAACTCACAAAAAATCCCTAAAAACCAAAAAGACCCTAAAAACCATAAAAATCTACAAAATAACCAAAAAACCTTAAACACATTAAAATACCTAAAACCCTAAAACCCTAAAAACCATATCAATACATAAAAACCTGAAAACCCTTAAAACAAAAAAACACAAAAACCCAAAAAACACCTAAAACCCCTAAAAACATAAAAACAATAAAAAACCTAAAAACCCCTAAAACAATCCAAGTAATAGTAAAACAATCAAAAGAAACCCTAAAAACAATGAATCCTTAAAAAACTAAAAACAATATAAGAAGAATATAAACACTAAAAAATATGAAAAAAGCCTAAACCATAAAAACACAAAACTGTTAAGACCCTTAAAATTACTTTAAAAACACTACACCCACTAAAACGCATAAAAACCATGAGAACCCCTAATCTCTTGAAAGTAACCCTTAAACACCATAAAAATACTAAAAACCCAAAACAGAAAAAAATGCTAAAAACTTAAAAACCCATAAAATCTATAAAACCGCATAAATCCATAATTCCCCAAAAAACCTAAAAAAACCCAAATTTTCCCCAAAAACTAAAAAAACCCAAAAACCACTAAAATCCCTAAAACCCAAAACTCTTAAAAGCTCCTAAAAAACCTAAAACCCAAAAATGACTAAATATCTCAAAAAAATTAAAATACAAAAAAAAACCTAAAACCCCACACAACACCCTAAAAATATTAGAAAAAATATCAACCCACTAAAACACTGTAAAAAATCCAAAATAACCTTAAACCCCTTTTAAACCCCAACCCCCCCCCCCCCCACTGCACCCCAAAACCCAAAAACCCCTGAAAACCCCAAATAAACCTAAAACCCCCAAATACCCTAAAAATACATAAATATCACTTAAAACCCATAAAACCCATTTATAATTATAGAAAACCCTAAAAAGCCTAAAATAATTATAAACACTCAAAAAACCATAATTACCTTAAAACCCTAAAAAACCTAAATACTTAAAAACATTAAAAACCCCCTAAAAAATAAAATCTTTAAAAAACCATTGAACCCATTAAACTCCATAAAAACAATTAACACAATAAAATGCTCACAAATCTCTAAAAACCCAAAAACCCCCATAAAAACCCTAAAAACAAAAAAATCCTAAAAATCCTAAAACCCCCTTAAATTCCCCTAAATTTACTAAATAACCTAAAAACCTTTAAAACCAATAAACCCCTATAAGATTATAAAAAATCATAAAAATCCATAAAAACACTAAAAATCTAAAAAATCCCCCAAAATCCTAAAAACAACAAATAATCCAAACCCTATAAGATATCCAAAAAAACCAATAAAAACAAAAAACCCCATAAAAACTCTAATAGTCCATAAAATGCCTACAAACAATAAAAAGGAGTTTAGAAAACCATAGAAACCCTAAAAGACACTAAAAGACCCAAAAAATCATAAAAACCAATGAACTGCCAAAAAACTCAAAAAACCTAAAAAATACACTAAAACCCCAATATGCCTAAAAAATTAAAAACCATATAATTCCCATAAAGACTCTAATACCCTAAAAATTACTAAGATATGATTAAATATCTGAAACCCTAAAAGCTTCTAAAAAATAACCTAAAATCATAAAGAACAATAACATCCAAAAAAACCCATAAAAGACACTAAAAACCTTAAAACCACTAAAGGACACTAAAAACCCAAAAGGACCTAACAACCCTTAAAACCCATAAGAGACCCTAAAAATAATTAATGACCCTAAAACACTAAAAACCTTTAAAAGACCCCATAACCCAAGACCCCCTAAAACTCAAAAATTAAACTGTAATAACAACAAAACACCCTTAAAAATACCCTATAATCACTTAAAACCCTAAAGGACCATAGGACCCCTTAAAACCCTAAAAACCCCAAAGACCCTTAAAACACTGAAAACCTAAAAACCCTAAACATCCTAAAGGACCATAAAACCCTACAAAACATCTAAAGATAATAAATACAGTTAAAATCCCAGAAAGATGATTAAAACCTAAAACATTTAAATAAAGGTGTCACCGTTGGATGATCGAGTCAGATATGGTATCCCCGGCATGAAACATTGTAGTTTTAAGGAGGATTAGACCGAATCTGGATTTTCCATGGCATGGCACTGCAGATACTTGGTGGTACCACATAGATCCAAAATCTTCAGAGTGTGCTGCTACAGATCCAAGGAGGTGCAGGTCAGATTTTGGTGTTACAGTTTGTGGAAATGGGCCTCAGTAGTGTTCCTTAGATTCATGGCGGTAGGTTCTCTTCAATTCTTTAGTAGATGAGTCTCCTCCGAGCGGTGACCTAGAAGGTTTATTTCATTATGGTGCTTCAGATCTGGTTTTTTTGTCTATGTTGTGGTGTTGTATCTGTGATTTTTCTCTGCTTCTGGTTTGTCGGAGGCTCATGATTCTAGTGTTCTTCTGCTTAGTGGGTGGATGATTGATCTGCCATTATGGATTTTTTGGCTGGTGGATTGGTCTGTTATATGGGCTCCTCTTCTGGTTAGGGGAATTCCTTTTGAGTTTCCAGATAAGATGGTTTTCTCTTGTTCAATTTTTTTGATGTTGTTGTGGCATTTGGTGTGTTCAGATGAGAGAGATATGTTGTTTTTTGCTGTTTGTTTTCAAGGCGCAGAATGAGAGGTTGTCCATCAAAAACCTTGGTGATGGATGATGTATTCTGCTGGACTGGGATGTGTGGAAGTTGATGCTTATGAGTTTGGTGATGAGTTTTTTGCAATGCTGACAGTGGATCTTCCTGGGGTGGAGGTTATAGAAGATGGAAATATGGTGACTGGATACTGTTTGATTCTTGGCTGTGTTATGGACATAGATGCGGGCACTTTTCTTCCTGTTTTTCTTCCCTTTGAATGGGTACTGTTGGATGCGAGTTGCTAGTTGCTGGATGACATTTGTCTTGGAAGTGATGGTTGTTGGATGATGAGTTTCAGGTTATTGGTTGCTTCTTTCCTTGAGTACTCGACGTGGTGGGTGCTAGAAGAATGTAATGGCTGTGATGTTTGGAATTGGTGCTGCTAGTTTCCCGAACTGATATGTGGTTCTGGGATATGTTTGATGATCAAAAGAGGTGTTGATTGTTTGAAAATGAGGTGTCAGATCATGGATGATGTTTGGCCAGGATTTTATAAATACTTGGTTTGTGATTTTAGTGCTAGTGGTTCTGTGTTGCTGGTGATGGATATGCTTGGAAAGGAGGTGAAGAATGATGAAAATGTGTTGTGGGATGTTGGTTTCTGGTTGGATGGGAGATGCTGGTGGAGATGAGTTTATTTTTCTACTTTGTCCGGTTTTTCGTGTCTTTTAGGTTTTTTGGGGACTCTTGGGTTTTGTGGGGGTGTCTAGGGTTTTTGGGTGTGGGTTGATTGACCCCACCACTCCCTTTTATGCAGTTTCTTTTTTCTAATAAATTTTGGGGGGCCAGGATTAGCTTGGTCTCATATTTTCCTTGCCCTAAAAGTTCCTGAATACCCTAAAAACCTATAACCCACTAAAACACAATAAAACCCCTAAAACACAGTAAGACCCCTATATAAACATAATAACCCCAAATGGCCGTAGAAATATAATGGAACCCTAAAAACCCGAAAACAATAAAACCATAAAAATAATAAAAATACCCAACCCCCCCCCCCAACCACTAAAAACCATGAAACACCATAAAAACCATAAAAAATCACAAAACCCCATAACCCTTTAAAAACACTTTTAAAACCCCCGAAAACCATAAAACCCCCAAATAAACCCCTAATAACCCTTAAAACACTAAAAACACCTAGAACCCCTTAAAATCCAAAAAACCCCTTAAACCCCCTAAAACCCTCATAAAACCCCTAAAAACCATATGACACCAAAAAATCCCAAAAACACATAAAAACCCCGAAACCATAAAAATCATAAATGAACGTAAAATTCCTAAAAAAATAAAATGATATAAACAAACCTAAAACCACAAAACACTCTAAAATCCTTGAAAATTATGTAACATAAATCCCTGAAAACCCTATAAATCACTGAAACCCCTAAAAACTCTACAACCCCTAAAAATCCTAAAACCCCTAAACACCTCTAAAATTCCCTAAACCCCTAAAACACCTAAAAGACCAAAAAATTACTACAAAAAGACCCTAAAACCATAAGGATGATAAAAATGATAAAATACATATAATCCCAAACCACCATAAAACCATATAAAACACTTAAAGACCCTATAAACACATAAACAATGTAAAAACACTAAAACCCATAAAACCCCTATAATCTAAAAATACCTAAGAAACCCCTAAAACACCATAAAAACTATAAAATAGCTAAAAGCCCAATATAACTCTAAAACACCATAAAACCATTAAAACTACATATATAACCCTAGAAACCCCAAAAAAACTAAAAAATCTAGAATCCCTAAAAACCATTAAAGAAACCTCAATTATGATTAAAACCCTAAAACCACTAAACCATCCCCAAAAACCCAAAAGAGCTAAAATACCAAAAAAACCCTAAACAAATCGTTAAAAATTAAGAAACTCAAAAAACCCAAAGAAAATATTGAAAACTCTAAAAACTCTACAAAACCCCAAAATTTCCCAAAAAAACAAAAAGACCCTAAAATCCATAAAACAGTGAAAAACCTAAAAAAAATCTAAAAACCAAAAAAAACTCGAAAAACACTACATAATCATAAAACCCCTAGAAGAACTTATAAAATCTCAAAAACACTAGAAGCCCTAAAAAGACATTAAAAACTCTAAAACCCCTAAAAAATTGAAACCCCTAAAATCCCCCAAAAAATCTCAAACTGTTATAACCCCTAGAAACCCAAATCTACTAAACCCCATAAAAGACCCAAAAAATCCAAAACCCTCTTGAAAGACCACACAACCCATAAAGTGCATTAAAACCCTTTAAACACATAAACGACCTAAAAACCTAAAAAAACTATAAAGATACATAAATAATACAAAAACCCATAAAAAATCGAAAAAAATCTAATAAATTCTAGAGCATTGTAAAACCCTTCCACCCCTAAATGCCCAAAAACCCTAAATATTAATAAATACCCTTAATACCATTCAAAAAAAATATAAAATAGTAAAACCCCATTAAACCCCTAAAATCTCTAAACACCCGAAAAACTCTGAAACCCCTGAAAACACTTTAAAACCCCCAAAACAATCATACAAACATAAGAACCTATAAAATCCTCTAAAACCGTTGAAACCCTAAAGCAACCATGAAAATCCAAAAAACCACTATGAAAATCAAACAAACCTCAAAACCCCTAAATACACAGAAAACCCCAAAAATTCAATCAAAACCTAAAACCCTAAAAACCATAAAACAACCAAGAAATCATAAAAACATTTATGAATACATGAAAACATTAAAAACCCTAAAAACCACATAAAATCCAAAACCCCGAAAAACCATTAATCCCCTAAAACCCTAAAAAACAATAAAAATATACAAAAATACCATAAAACCCCTAAAACCTGAAAAACCCATAAAAGAAGTAAAAGATATTATAAACCCTAAAATACCCTAAAACCCCCAAAACACCTGAAACCCTAAAAAAATAAAACCCATAAAACCATTAAAACCCCCAAAACCCTTAAAACCCTTAAAACCACTAAAACCCTAAAAATACATAGTCATAAAACCCTAAAATATCTAAAAACATTAAAACCATCCTATAATCCCTAAAACCATAAAACTCTAAAAACCATAAGGAACACTAAAACACCATAAACCTAAAAAAAATATATGAAACACCCTAAAACCCCCATAAAAATATAAAAATCCCCAAAACCCCTAAAAACACTAAAACCCTAATACCTTTAAAAACAATAAAATACTAACAACCATAAAAACCCAAAAACCCTAAAATATCGAAAAAAATACAAACACTAAAATTCCAAATAGCTCTAAAACCTTAAAAAATCCTAAAATCCATAAAATCCCTAAATACCACTAAAAACCCTAAAATCCTTTAAAACCCAAAAATAAAATAAAAATCACTAAATATTACTAAAAAACTCTGACAACCCATTAAAACCCAAACATACATTGAAATCCTGAAATCCCTAAATACCATAAAAAATCCTAAAATAATAAAAAACCATAAAAAAATCTAAAAACCCCTAAAACCCAAAAAAATAATAAAAACCATTAATACACCTAAAAACCCCAAAAAAAACACATAAAAGAAGCCTAAATTCCAAAAAATCCATAAAACCACTAAAAAAACAAAGAACCACAAAAATGATAAAAAAACTAAAACCCATAAAACCACTAAAAACCATAAAAACACTAAATCCACCAAAAACCCCTTAAACCATAAGAAACCAAAAAAACTCTTAGTAAACATAAAACCCATAAAACCCATTCAAAACCCTGAAAACCATAAAACCATACAAAACTAAACATCAATAAAAATACAATAAATCCCTAAAAACTTAAAAACCTTAAAATTCATAAAACCATAAAAAACAAAAAACATTTAAAAATGAAATAAAACCCTAAAAAACATAAAAACTAGAAAATACAAAAAAACACTAAAAGGCACAAAAACCCCTAAATATTCAAATGAACACTAAAACCCCTAGTCACAAAAAACCCAAAAAAACTAAAAACCCTAATAACCATAAAACCCCTGAAACCCTAAATCCATAAAACACTAAAACTCTAAAGCCCCAAAACATAAAACCCTCTAAAATAACCTAGAAACCCTAAAAACCATAAAAATCCGTAAAAGTGACTAAAATACCAAAAACCCCCTAAAATAATTTATACCCCCAAAAAACCCAAAAAAGACTAAAACCCCAAAAGGACCATAAAATACCATAAATGAATCTAAAAACACAAAAATCTGAAAGGACGCTAAAAATCATACAAGTTGTAACAAAAAAACACTAATGGACAGTAAAACATCCTAAAAGATCCTAAAGATAAAAAAACATTAAAGGTCCCTAAAAACCCATAAAAACACTAAAGGGCCTTAAAAACCCCCATATGGCCTTAAAATAAAATAAAAACCCTAAGATCCCTAAAATCTCTCAAAACACTATAAAACCCCTGAAGACCATAGAAAACATTAAGAACCCTAAAAACCATGAAACCCTATAAGGACCAAGAGAACCTAATAAAGCCCCTAAAAGTCCCTTCAATACACTTAAAAACATTAAAAACTATCCAACCCCAAAAAAACCGAAAAACCCAAAAAACCCAAAAAACCATAAAAAGCCCTAAAACACTTAAAAGATCCTAAAAACCCTAAAACCCCCTATGAACCCTAAAAACTACTAAAAATTTAAAACCTTAAAAATGATAAAACTAAAATAAATCCAAATAACTGTAAAAAACCTAGAAATTTCCTAAAACAACGTAAACCCCTAAAAATTTAAAATCCCATCAAACCATAAAAATTTTAAAACCCTGAAAGACCATAAAAACACCTCAAACAAAAAAAACCCTAACAACCCTAAAACCACATAAACCCTTAAATGCCCTAAAAGGCCTAAAAACCAAAAAAAACCATATGATTCTACAAACCATTAAAAACATTAAACCATTAAAAATCTTAAAAGACCCTAACACCCCTTAAACCCCATAAAGTCTTCAAAAACCCTCAATGCTCCTGTAAGACCCTAAAGCACTTAAAATTAAAATAAAAGCCTTAAAACCCTAAAACAAACCTAAAACCCTAAAATTCATTTCATCAAATCAGAAACCCAATATAAATAAAAAAACACAAAATACCACAAAACCTATAAAAACACTAAAACACCACAAAACCCTGAAACCCCTAGAACTCTAAGAAACCCAAAACCATAAGAACCATAAACTACCCAAAAGACCCTAAAAACTAAACAAAGAAAAAAAATATATTAAAACCTAGAAAAACACAAAAAATCACTAAAACACCAAAAAAACATATAACCTAAAAAACCTAAAAAACAAATCAAATAATAAAAATCCTTAAATCCTCTAAAAACTTTTAAAATACTAAAAAAAACTAAAACCCCTAAAAATTTTTAAAACCACATAAATCCTTGAAATCATAAAAAATTAAAATCTTTAATAACCTATAAAATTCTCTAAAACCCCTATAGAAACCTAAAAACCCAAAAGAAATCCTAAGAAAACACAAAAACCCTAAAAATTCTTAAAACCATACAAAACCTAAAAAACTAAAAAAAACCCCAAAAATTTAAAAAATTCCAAAAACCCAAAAAAAAACCATTAAATCCATAAAATACCTAAAACCCCATATAAACCAAAAAATCTATAAAAATATGATAACCCTTAGAACCCAAGAAACCATAAAAACCAATAAAAATACCTAAAATAATTAAAATCACCAAAACCCAAAAAGAAAAAACCCAATGAAACCCTAAAAGATATAGGACTAAGACCTCTCTCTCTCTCGATGCTTTCTTGACGGTGCCGGAAGTGATCCTCCCTCCTCCCCTGGGGGGAGGGTCTTCTGCTTGATGGGAATCCATAGTTGGTCTTCATCCCTCCTCACATGCCTGATCCTATTCCCCCTTTCCCCCGAATTGAGCTTTTCCCGAAAGTTCCTGATTTATACGAAGGTTTCTCCCAATTATCATTATCAGACTTGGAGTTTCACTCAGCCTCTACACTTCATAGCTTGACCCTGGTTTCTCGGTTCTTGAAGCTCCGTCCTTCGGTGGAGGCTTTTGATAGGTTTGTTTTTTGATCTTGGAATCTCCATGATCGAGCCACGGTAGGGTTGCTTGATGGTCGACACTTAATGATCTGATTTTATTCTGAAAAAGATTTGATACGCCCTTGGTCTGCGGCCCCATGAAGCTTCAATGGAGCTAGTTTCATTCTCTTCAGGTGGAGTTTTGACCTATAAATGAATCGTGATTCATCATTGGTTGCGTCATGGGTATGGTTACCGAAACTCCCCCTTCCATTTCATAATCCCCCCATTATCTGTATGCATGGGAATCTTGTGGGTCAGTACCTTTGTTCAGGCAGCAGGACTGAAGTGATCTGCCACCCAGTTGGCCCAAGACTCTGTGTTGAACTAGATGTTTCAAACCCCCAGTAGACATTGTGTGGATTACAGTTGGTAGGGAATTATGCTACAAAAATCCGGTGGTTTTTGAGTCGGTTGTGGTGTTATGTTATAGGTTTAATCGTTTGGGACATTCTATTTGCTCTTGAAGATGAGGTTTTAGCAGAAAATGAGCAGTGGAAATGGATTATGGGATGGTTGGGTTAGCTGATAGGATAGTGATGGTGGAGGAGAAAAGGAATGTTGAGACAGGGAATCTCTTCCTGAGGAAAATATCGTGACAGCCAGCTAACAATGCCCGTGCGGAGGTGTCAGATGGGATGAATTAAGAGGTGGTAGTCTAGAGAGAGGATGGGTTTACATCTATAAGGTTGTGCACTGATGATCTACAGGAGAAGGGGAAGGTTGGAAGTCTGGAGAAGGTACAGGCTTTGGGTGATGCTGTGTTGTGCAATGGGTCTAGCTCACTGGAGTCAGCAGGGGAAGCGGTTGCACATGAGCTGGTGACAGAATCACCTTCAGGTGACCCGGACCTGGAGGCTCTTTGTGGTAGTGGGAAGGATGGGGCTGGGGAGAGTCCAGATGTGCTGGAGGTCCATGGGTTTGCAACAGGTGATATCAGTTTAGAGAAAGTGGCTGCTCAGTGCCAAATAAATCCCATGGTGAGTGATGTTCTCAAGCGATTGAGGAGTGACTCGAAACTCTCGGATGCTGGAAGTTCTCTTTGTAAAGAGGTTTCTGCTGGTGGGGTATCTACTTCCCATGATAATAGTTTGAAACAGAATCAGGAAGCAATTCCAAATTTCAATCACTTTGATAGGCTGGAGCTTGAGGAAGAGGTGCAAGGGTCTCCATATGCTGATATTGGGTGTGTGAGGTCTGCTACACAGAGTGAGGTGAAGGCTGATGCTGCTGGGAGTGAGAGAGGAAGTGTGGCCCCAAATTCTAGTGAATAGACTCCTGCTCTCAATCACGATGGGTTCGTGGTTCATGGGAGAGTAAGCAGGATGGATGGGGACGAGAGGCCTGATGCATAAGAGAACGGGGTTCAGGCTACTATTGTTGTTTCTAGTTGGGATAGAGGTAGTGCGATCCCAATTTTTGGTAAGGATATGCGGTCGCTGGACATCATTGGGCCTATGGTTGGTGTTGGGGAGCAGGGTAAAAGGGTTTCTCAGGGACTAGAAAACACGCCCTCTTTCCAGGGGGATGAGGGAAAGATGCCTAGGGGGAGGGGATTTTACAGCTATCCCTGAATGGTGGTGCCCCTCCTCTTTTTTTGGGTTCTCTGGAACCTACGGTGGTCCCTAGCATGCTGCATTGTGGGGCGGTGGAGGAGCAGGGGGAAACGGATCTTTTGGAGGTGGTTGCTGATGAGGCGAGAGTTCTTAAGGAAGGGAATGTGTTTGGACAAGAGGAGGGGGCTGGAATAGGGGATGATCACAAACAGGGAGAAGCTGCTGCAAAGGAGGAAATGATAGGGCTGTCCCTAGAGGTGCATGAAGAGTCCTTGGATGATAGGCCTGTCTGTTTGGATTTGCAAGATGTTGGGGGATGGTACTGACAAGGAAGGATGGTCAAGGACCACTGGTTGCTGTCATTGGGAGTGCAGAAACACCTGGTTAATGGCTCTAAGCTTGCTGCAACATGACGAATTTGTTGAGTGCCCCCTAAATCAAGAAGCCTCCTTTATCCCAGAACAAGATCATGGCATAGAGGTGGGGAAGCGTTCCAATGAGTTCGAGCAGGTGAAAGGTGATGGTACCACCTATGCCTCCTCAAAGATTAGGGTGAAGATGGATTATTCCACTCTTTCTAGAACCATGGATACCCAGGCATCATCAAAGGCAGTTAATCTAAAAATCAATGTTAATCATCAGGAGCAGCAGTGTTCCCCGGAACAAGAAAAATGCAGGGAGAAGTTTCTGACGCTCCTCAATCTTAATGAGGAATACGAGTCAGGGTGGGATGACTCTAACTCCTGCTTTAATGAGGCGGCCTCTAGATATGGTGCGGATGGTGACCCTTGTGGTGTGTCTTCTGTTTTGGACTTTGGTGGTGATGTTGACTGATTTGTCTTCTTTCTTGGTCTTTTCTTTTTTCGCTTTTGATTTTTCTTTATGGGTCTTTTTTGTTTTAGGTTGTATGGGTTTTCGAGTGTGGTTCATTTGACCCCTCCCCTCCCTTGTCTGTTGTGTATCTTTTTCTTTCGAATAAATTTGTGGGGGCTGGGAATAGCTCGGCCCTTTCATCTTCTTTTCCCAAAACCCAAAAAAACCTAAAAACTTTTGAAATTCCAAAAAACCCAAAAATAGAAAAGGTTTCAAAACCTAAAACCCTAAATCACCCTTTGAACCCTAAAAACCATTAAAGATACCTAAAAATTGTAAAAAAACCCATAAAACCCCCAAAAATAATTAAAACCCCAAAAAGAACCTAGACACCCCTAAAAACATTAAAACCCCAAATAATCATAAAACGCTAAAAAATCTTAAACAACCATAAAAATCCTAAAAACATTAAAAGAACTGATTAACATTAAAAATACGTAAAACAAAAAAATACCCAAAACCCTAAAAGAACATAAAGCACCATAAAAACATTAAAATAACTTAAACCCATAAAAACCCTAAAATAATAAAAAATCTTAAAATATTATAAAAAATGATAAAACTACAATAAATTAAAAACTCTAAAAACATAAAAACCTAAAATATCCTAAAAACCCTAAAAACAATAAAAAAGATTTTAGTAACCTCAAAACCACTAATAACTCTATAAAAATTGAAAATCCTAAAAAATATTAAAAACCCTAAAAACAAAAAAAACCAAAACCCTATAAAAATTTACAAAACCTAAATTAAAACTAAACCCCTTAAAACTCCTAAAACATAAAATAACACTAAAACCTATAAATCACCACAAAACCTTAAAAACACCTAAAAGAAAAAAGTCTACAAAATCCAATAAAAGCCCCAAGAAAACTCTGAAACCCCATAACAATTCAAAAAAGATCTAAACCCCCACAAAAACTCTTAAAACCCATAAAAGCAATATAAAAATTTTCCAAAAAACCCTGAAGATAACTAATCCCAAAAAAATCAAAAACTAAAAAAACTCCTAAAAACAATAAAATAATAAATGCCCAAAAATACTATAGAACTCATAAATTCCCTAACGACCCTAAAGACTGTAAAATCCCAAAAAACCTAAATAATGTTTAAACCATAAAATCCCTAGAACTCCTAAAACCCTAAAAACCCCTAATACCATAAAAACATAAAAACCTAAATGAGGAAAAAAATCCATAAATGCCTTAAAATACATTAAACCCCCACCCTAAACCCCCTAAAATCCTTAAAATCCCCTAAAAACACAAAAACCCCTTAAAACTAGAGAACCACTAAAACCATAATCACCTATAAAACCCAAAAAATACTAAAATAATATAACACCCCCTAAAATACCGTTATAACCCTAAACATTATACAAAACCCAAAGACTCTTAAAACCTTAAAAATACTAAAAACCATAAAAATCATAAAAACCATAAAAATCCTAAAAACACGTAAAAACTCAAGAGCCCATTTAAAACACTAAAACTAATAAAAACTATAAAAATCCTAAAAAATACAATAAAACCCTAAAACTGAAAAACCCAAATAATCCGAAAATATATAAAAACCCTTGAACATCTAAAAAATAATAAAAATCCCTAAAATTCCCCCCAAAAAACCCATAAAGACTTCTAAAACCCTAAAATGGACCTAGCATCCCTAAACATATGAAAACCATTAAATACCCTTAAAAACCTATTTTTTTGAAAGAACCTAAAAATAAAAATAAACCTAAAAAAACTAATACCCTAAAAACACAAAAACCTAAAAACCATAAATAACCATAAAGACTGTAAGAAATAGTAAAAACCCCTCAATACCCTGAAAACCTAAAAATACCATATACCTAATGAAAAATCTTGAAAACCATAAAGAAACCCAAAGATACCATAAACACGCGCACAATTCTTATAATATCCAAAGAAAATATAAAAACCATAAAACCCTAAAATATATAAAAATCAATGAAAACCATAAGAACTGTAAAAAATTAAAAAAAAATCCTAAAAACCATAAAAATTTAAAAAACCTAAAAGAATCTAAAAAATTAAATCACCCCCAAACCATAAAATCCCATAAAAATATAAAATCATTAAAAACCTTAAAAGCCACTAAAACCACTAAAACACCTTAAATACCCTAAAAAACAAGAGAATAAGATGGAACAAGGATTTCAGCATTGCCAAAATGGGATTCTCATGCGGCCCCAGGCCATTCCATCCATTGATGTCAAGTCTGTAGATCGAGATTTGGATTTTCCCAAGTTTTTTAGACATAAGGATCTTTCTCATCTATGCAAGATTCCATCTCCATCGTCCTATGTGATTCACGAGGCTCTAGAGGCGTCGGGATGGAAGTCAAATTTCTCTTAAGTTGTGAAATATGAGGCCCCTCTCCCCTTCTCTTATTACGGTGTGCCCTCCCCAGGGAGAGTGATCTAGACGGGGAAGGTGGCCCATGTTTATGAAAATCTTGAGGTAGTGGAGGAAAGGTTTAATTTATATCGTTTTTCCATTATAGCGAGGGTGTTGAACCTGAACGAAAAATGATTGTGGAAGTTCACTGATATTACTAAATGAATAACAGATATTTGGGGATTCTCTGAATGAAGGATAACCACCATGGGGAGAGTGTACTGTCACATTTTCTTCCCATCAAATGAATAGAAATGGAGGGCATGGAGTTTTGGCTCTCTCAATCTAAATCTCGGTCTCCTCCAAATTTAGAATCGGGATAGAAATTTTGATCCATTTAAGGGGAAAAACACTTCTACGTAGGTTTAGATATAGATTTGTAAGATGATATTGATTTATTGGAACCCCTAGATACATTGGTACTTTGTATTCATAGTGGGTTTCCCCTTTCTCATTAACAAATATACGGAAAACCTAAGGTATGTCCATTATGTATGCATCATTATTGAAGTTGAATTGGCATAAAAGTTGGTTGAAGAGGTGGTGCTCAACACAATTGAGGATTTCTTCATGTTGGGAATTAAATATGAAAGGAGGAATAGGTTGTGATCCCATTACAATATGCTTAGTCATTTTCTCTGACTATTGAAGGATAAAGGGGTTTTCACGCTGCAATCTTAAGGGGCATGATGTTGAGTCTTGTAAGAAGAGTCATGGTGATGGGACTAGGAAAGGATGAGCTTTACCTACTAAACCTCAAATACCCTAGACCCCCACATATTCTATGTCTGGCCAATCCTTAGTTAATAAATAGGTGACTCCTGAGGGGCCTCACAATTTGTCTCCCACTGATTCGGCTCCCCCTACACATTCCCCCTCTATGTCTATTGAGGTGGTGGTGGTGGATGCTACCTACTATTAGGAGACAATGTTTCGAGGAGTTTATGTCCCTAATTCTTCCCCTCAGTCTCTTATCCCAAATGTGGACAGTTGTGAGCCTATTGATATGCAAGAAAACCAGGCTCAAGTTTCCCCTAGTCCTTTCTTGGTTGGGACATATGTTTCCAATTCTGCGGGGTTGTTGGCTGTTCTAGTCCATGATGGTACACCTGTCTCTTCTCCAGGGTCCACCGTGGTGAACCCCAACAGTTATTCTAAGAATTATTTCACAGCTGAGGAAATCTTTCCTGCAAATGAAGACTCCTTTATGGATGTTTCTTCTGGTAAGTCTACTAAGAGGACCCTGGAAGGGGCCGTTACTGAGGATATATGACCAATGAATAGATTCACCCCACTCAATGGAAGCTTCTAGGCTGATGAGGTTGAGGATCAGTGTGACGAGTTTAGCGGTTGGATGGAAGGAACATCCAATCCTACTGATGGTGATCATCCCCATGTAGTTGGTACTTATCATATGGATGTACTTGGTTTGAAGTACTAGATTATAGAAGTCACCGACTCATCTGTCAAGAATAATATTATAGTCATGCCCAAGAAAAAAAGGAAACAAGTCAATGGAAAGTAGTGTGATCCATCCACTATATCGAACTCCAAGAACCTACCTCATGAGAGGGGAAATGCTCCCCGTAAACAATGATTATTCTGTTATATAATTTCAAAGGGATAGGGAACTCCCCCACTACCGCGGCCCTTGGAAATTTTATCACTTACCAGAGTCTGATGATCCTTGGAATTGTTAAAACTATGATTTCCATTGATAATTGGAAGGTATTCAATTAGGGCATACATGGTTACTATATTGTTTATAAATATTGTAATGAGAGTTGTCTAGATACTCTATGGGTTTTTAGGACTGAAGATGTTCAATTATTATCATTTAAAGAGAGTACACAAGTCATCACCTTCTCAATCAGCTTGAATGATTCTCCTTTTCCTCTTCCTTTTGTGTATTCTTCCTAATCATACACCAGAAGAAGGATTGTATGGAGGAATTTGGCTCAACTTTATGTGTCCATTGATCACAACTAGATTTTCATTGGGGAAATTAACACTATTTTGGGACCGGATGAGAAGATAGCCTCTAACATCACCTACCCGGATACTAAGGAGTTCCATCATTGTTTAGATATTAATAAACTCCCTGAAGATCCCATTGATGGAGCTTCCTTCACATGGGTACGATTCATAATTAATGGAAGATAGGCCAGCAAGCTGGATAGGTGCTTCTATCAGATCAATGAAACAATTGTTTTTTCTTATTTCTATGGGCTCATCCTCCACAAATTCAATTCGGACCATAACTCCCTTATTGTTGACTTATTGGGGGCTCTCTAAGGCTTTCACAATTTCCTTTCAAATTATTTAATGTCTGTATCACGATTCCAGGTTATAGGGAGATTGTTAATAATGGGGGAAATGGATCATTTCATGGATTTCATTATTTTAATCTGGTCTCCAAAATTATGAAAATCAAGTTATTACTTAAGGAGTGGAGCCGAATGTCATTTTCTAAAATGGATTAAAATATAAAATTTTATTAAATTATTCTTTCCTCTCCCTAATCTCACAGTCAGTAGTTTTTCATGCCCTCTCAGGAGGAGTTTCATCTTCATCCGAAATTGGATGATCTACTGACCCTTAAGGAGAAGCTGGACAAGAATCATTGAATTATCTAGTGGCTCAAGGATGGGGATAATAACTCTAAATTATTCCAATGGTTAAATAATTAAAATAAGGTTAAGATATTATTTATTGTTGTACTCATTCATGAGTTCACCTTCACTTATAGGGCAGATATTTCCATTTTTGTGGTGGATTATTTCAAGGGGTTGTACACTGATGAGGCTGGGGAATTCCCCCTTCCATTGACAGATTCCATTATTCCTTGTGTTGATGAGTATAAGAATACAGACTTAATGAATGCTCCCTTGGAGGTGAAAGTCAGATATTCTTTGTTTTTTATGAACATGGAATGTGCAGCGGGCCTGAATGGTTTTAGCAACATGTTTTTCATGTTCTACTAGGATATCATGCATGTGGAAATTACTAATTCTAGTAGGGAAGTATTTCTCTCTAGCTATTTACCACATGACACCAACTCAAACATAATTTCTCTGATTCCTAAGAAGGAAAATTCTATTTACATTGGGTAATTTCAGCCGATAACTATTTGGAATACTCTCCCCTAAATAATCAGCAAAATTTTGGTCAAGAGGATGGGTAAATTTAGGGGGAAGCTTATTACCCTAAATCAATTTGGATTTATTTCAGGGAGAAACATCAAGAACTGCTTATTTACAGATGTGGAGGGTGTCAACATCATGAAAATGTGTTCAAAGCATGGTAATTTTTATTTAATGCTAAATACCTCAAAATATTTTGACACCATTAAGTGGTGCTTTATTTTCTATGTGCTCTGCAGATATGGTTTCACAGATAGTTTCATCAAGATGGTTGCATCCATCATAAATTGTGTAAGAGTGTATGTTCCTATTAATGGCTCCCCTAAGTGGTTATTCCAATGCTACCATGGAGTCAAGAAGTGAGATCCAATCTCTGGTATTTTATTTGTGATTGTTGAAGTCTATTTGAGTAGATGCCTTATTTATCTTAAGCAGTTTGGTATTTTTAAACCAATTATGTTAGGGAGAGAACTTCTAGAGAAATCCAAGATTTTTCTTTGCTGGCGACATCTTCCTCTATGGATAGGCTGACAAGAGGACCTTTTCCTCAATTAGAATGATTTTTAGTCTCTATGAATCTTTGGTCGGGCAATCCATCAGTTGGATTAAGTCCTCTTTTTTTTCTGGGAGGGGGTTTCCCCTTCTCGATATTTATGCATTGTTCGGTACCTTGGTGTGAGAAGGGGATCACTCCCCCTTGTCTATTTGGGTGTTCTTATCTTTTGGGGAATAGTTAAGAGATGTTATCTTGAGATCACAATGAACATAATCACCCAAAAACTAGCTAAATGGAAAGGGAAGGGCTTATCACGGGTTGGGAGAGTCTACCTCATTCAATTTGTTATTACCTGTATGTTCACCTATGTTTTTTCCATTTATAGATTTCCGGTAAACCTCATTAATGATTTGAAAGAGGTGATTAGAAACATCTCTTGTATGAGTTTTATTAGTTAATGAAATATAGTCTTTGTGGTGTGGATGGATTTCACAAAGACAATTCATTTGGGAGGGCTTCGAATCAAGGACCTCAGAAGATTTAATGATTCCATCCTTTCCATGTTTACCTGCGGCTTGTTCAACACAAATGATGATAGTCTGGGATTTTTTTCAGGAGAGTTTTTCACTGAAAATTTTATATTGGTTTATAGGATATTCTACATCCTCAGTTTTGCTAGAAATCCATGTTTCATATAATGGAATTACTGACCAATCATAATGTATTCTCTCAAATCATTCAGATATAAATGTGTGGTCTACTATATGGATTGATAGGACTTTATCGTATTTCACGGTGCCTCTCACTGATCATAAAAACATGTCGATTGCTGAGTTAATTCATCGATTAGGAGAGTTTTAAGTGCTCATTCCAGTGGATGTGGTCATACAGATTCAAAGATACACCTTCGCTGATAAAGACACCTTATTTGGAAACCCATCATTTTTGGGATGCTTAATGTGAAGAAATTTTACCTGTAAAAATGTGCATGGGGGACAGCTCATCCTGCACGACTCTCAACCTTAAAGATACCCTTCATTTCTATGGCTAATCATCTGTTTCTTTGGAAGATTTGGAAAAATTGGTTTTCGCTCTAGAATCAATTGCAAAAGGGTGGACATAGCCTGGCCTTAGTATTCTTTCTCTGTCATTGTGTGGGGGAAACCATCCAACATACCTTTCTTCAATGTAGGTTTGTAGCTGTTTTTGGGACTACTTAAAGAAGTTTTTTTGGTTCCCATTTTGTTTGAACATTACATTTTTGAGCTCTTTCACATCTTGGTTAATGGGCCTTGTACTAACAAGGTCTCTCACTATATGCTTGTTGTCACTACTTCCATCATTTCCTATATTTGGGCTGCACAAAATGTAGTTTATTTTAATAAAAATAAACTCTCCTTTAATGGTGGGTTCATGAAACTTCATAAAATAATTCATGATGCATCCCATATTCAGATAGGTTCGATGGGAAATTATGTTAATGATCTTATTCTTTTATGGTTTCTTGGAGTTTCTGGAAGGACCAAAAAACCTCAAGTACTCATGTTTATCCACCAGATCCCTTCGATCTCCTTGTGGATTAAGATTAATGTGGATGGTGTAGCTTTGGGAGTACCAATCCCATTGGGATATGGCGAGGCCTTTCGGAACCATCATGGTTTCGTTAAAGGTTGTTTCCATTCAATATTTTCAATGGGTGTTCTGTTGAAGCCGAATTTTGGGCTATGATAAAGGGGATTAAATTTTCTGTTCTGTTTGGATGGAGGCTTCTCTGGCTTGAATCAGAATCAATTATTACGGTGGAGGCCCTCATGAACAAATATAGGAGAGTCCCTTCTAATATTCTCCCCCATTGGATGGAATGTATCACCCTTTTTCAAGGGATAAACCTCAATGTCACCCATGCTTACTAAGAGGCTAACTCGGTTGCAGATGCTCTCCCCATGCAGGAAATCATGGAGAGATCTTTGATGTAGTCTTGTTTTGCCTGTATTTTGGCTCACGGTTTGTGGAGTCCGATTTGAAGGGTGTAGTACACACTCTGTTTTTTAATCCCTAATTTCAATGTTTTTTTTTGTTTCCTCATCTTTTTTAATAAATTTACGGGGACCAGGTTCACCTGGTCTTGGTCCTTCTTTTCCCAAAATACTCTAAAAACACTAAAAACATAAAAACCACAAAATTAAATAAAAAAACAAAAAACCATAAACATATTTAGAAAAATTTGAAAATACCATAAAATATTAAAAAAATCCTAATAACCCTAGTACCCCTAAACCCTAAAAACCATTAAAACTTTTAAAACCCTAAAAACCCAAAAAAAACCCCTAAAACCCCTACAAATTACTAATGATCCCTAAACCACTAAAAACCTAGACATTATAAAACCCATAAAACTCTAAAAACCCCTAAATGGCCTAAAAACCAAAAAACCCCTAAAATAACATAGAAACCTAAAACACCAAAAAGAAACTAAAAACCTAAAAGACACCTAAAAACCCTTAAACTCCCTAAAACCCCCAAACCCCCCAAAAATCCAAAAAAAATCTAAAAGAACATAAAAACCCTTAAACAACCTAAAATATGAGAAACCCATAAAAACTATTAAAACCCCAAATACCTAATATTTTTAAGAAAACCATTAACCCCCTAAATGTCACAAGAAGAGACTAAAATATCTAAAAACTCCAACACTCTAAAACCCTTAAAACCCTGAAAAAAACCCATAAAAACCAGTACAAACCCTATAAACCCCTAAAAAACCTAAAATACATAAAAAACCTTAAAAACCCTAAAACCCAAAACCCTGAAACCCTCAAACACTACTAAAAACCCTAGAAAATAAAATACCAAATATCCTAAAAATTCATAAAAACTCTAATACACCCCAATCCCTAAAAATCCCTTAAACTCATACCCCCCCAATGAAACCATTATATCCCTAAAACCACTAAACCCTGAAAAACCATTAATCGTAAAAACATCTAGAACCCTGAAATCCCCTTAAATCCTAAAAACACTTAAAAGACCCAAAAAACCCAAAAAACCATAAAAAACATATAACACCTAAAACTCCAAAACCACTACAAACCTCTAAACTCCAAACCACCTTAAAACCCCTAAAAAACCATAAAATCTTAAAACCCCTTAAATCCTTAAAAACGCTAAAAACCTATAAAGAAACCATAAAAGCCATAAAATACATTGAAATCCCCTAAAACCCCTAAAAACCAAAAACTAAAAAAAAATCCTAAAAATCCCTAAAGAGGCCCTAAGAACCCTAAAAAAACCCAAAACACAATTTTTTTAAAACATAAGATAACTTATGAAAGAACTAATAACCCAAAACCCCATAAAAACATGAAACCCCTAAAACACTAATAAAACATAAAACCCCCTTAAAATCCCTAATAACCGTAAAAACACATAAAAATATAAAACCCCCCAAGAAACCCATACACCCCCTAAAAAGTAGCTAAAACCATAAAAACCATTATAAAACCCTAAAAATATCAAAAATCCCTAAAAAATATAAAAACATAAACCACCTAAAATTACCTAAAAACCTCTAAAACATAATAAAACCCTATGAAACTCTAAAAACAAATAAAAACCTAAAAACCATTCAGGCCGTAAAGAATCTAAAACCCCAAAAATTCCTTAAAAACATGAAAATAAATAAAAACCCTAGATACCCATTTAACACCCTAAAAACAAAAATATATATATATATATAAAAAAAATAAAAAAAAATACCCTAAAAACTATAAAACCCTATAAAACCATAGAAAATTTTGAATCCCTAATCAACATTAATAACCATAAAACCCCTAAAATTCCCAAAAAACACAAAAAAAAAATTAAAAAACCTAAAAAAATAATAATAACAATAAACCCTAAAAAACCTATGCCCTTAAAACTCATGACAACCCAAAACCCTAAAAGTCTATAAAAACCCTAAATGCTAAAAAAACATACACACCTAAAGAATATAAAATACTCTAAACGGCAAAAAAACACACCAAAAGACCCTAAATTTCTATATAAAATCATATAAAACCAAAATAACCTAATAAAATAAATAAAATTCCCTAATGACCCAAAACCCCTAAATACCTGAAGATTTGAAATCCCTAAAACCCCTAAAAACCACAGTACCCCCTTACCATTAAAGAGTCTAAAACCACATAAAACCCTAAAAACCCCAAAACCCCTAAATCTATTAAAACAACTAAAACCCTTAAACATTACTAAAAACCCTAAAAACTATTAAAACCCTCAAAAAATAAAACCCCAATTAACCAAAAAAATAAAAAATCAAAAACCATAAAACCCAAAACCCTTAAACCCCCTTTAAATCCATGAAAAACTCTTAAAACCCAAATTCCATAAAAACATATAAAACACCTTAAAAATCACAAAAAATTAAAACCCCCTAAAATCACTAAACCCATAAACCCTTTCATAGTCAAAATATCCAACTCCCCCCCAAACCCTAAAAATGGTAAAATTTATGAGACACCCAAAAAACACTAAAACCCCTCAAAACCCTAAAACCATAAAAACTATAAAAAACAAAACCATAAAAACTCTAAAAATACCTAAAAACCCTAAAAACCCTAAAGAACTCTACAAACCCTTATAACCATTAAAACCCTAAAACCCTTTAAACCTATAAAAATTCATAAAACTAATAGAAACCATAAAAACAGTAAAAAAATTCAAAACCAAAAATCCTTAAACCCCTAAAAAATCTATCAACATACAAAAACCATAAAAAAATTAAAAACCTAAAAACACTAAGATCCTTGAAGCAATAAAAACCCTAAAACCCTTAGAACCCTTAAAAATACTTAAACCCCTAAAATCCTTAAACCCCCTAAAATTCCTAATGAATTTATCTAAGCTGAAGAGGATGATACAACAAGGAGGGAACCCTAGAGAATATGGGGACTGCCTGAAAACTCAGATCTAGGAACCCCCAAATCACAAGAACATTGATCCAGGCATGGGAAATATGGAATTAGTCTGGGACAATGAGCTTTTTATTATTTTTAAATAAAAAAACCAATTTTGGGAGATATTCACTCATTTCCAGAGGTAGCTGAGCTAAGGAAGAATTTTTCTAAGGTAATAAAAATATAGGCATCTAGCCCCTTTTATGATTTAACGATTCCATATCTTGTATGAGTTATTAAGAAGAGTCATGTTTCCCATATCTCTAAAAAACACAATGTAGTTGAAGAAAGACTTAACTTATGCTGGATTTCCATCATCGTGAGATTTTTGACCCCTAAAGGGAAGAATATTTGGTAGTTTATAGAACTTTATAAAATAATTTGAAAGGTTTTTTGGTTTGATTAATGGAATATGAATTCCATGGGAAAGTTATACTGTCACATTGTATTCCCTTCAAATGATAGAAAAAGATGGGCCTGGAGCTTTGGCTAGATTTCTCTCAAACCAGGCCTCCTTCGGATCCAAGACTGGGACTTTAATTTTAACCCCTCTAGTGTGAAGAACACCTCAAATCATGTGTGGATCTATATATTTATGTTGAACTGGATTTACTGGAACCCTTAGGTAGTGTTGGAAATTGGATCTTCGGTTGTAATCCCTATTAGAATAGACAGACATATGGGAAGTCCATGATTTGTTAACAATGATCATGTTCTTCTTAAAGTTGAATTGGAAAATACTCTAGTTTATGAGGTAGTGATAACTAATCTAGTGGACCACCTCACCCTTGAAATCTAGTACCATTAAAGGCCCAAAATTTATTATATTTTCAATTTCCTTGGAAATTCACTCTTTGAATGTAGGAGGATCATGGTGTGCAGTATCTGCAATCTATATGGTCATGATGATACCATCTTCCGGAAGAACCATAGGAAGGGTAAAGTGATGGTCCCTCACCCCTAAACCCTTAATCTTCTTTCTGGTCATATGAAGGTGGAAAATACTCTCCCCCTATATCAATCTGTTTCAGACCCCTATCTCCCTATGAATTCATGTGAAAACAAATAATAACATCACTCTATGTCCTCAAGTGAGTTGAGAAATCCTATTTTATAGGATCTAGTCACTGAGCCCCCCCCCCCACAAGGATCCTAAGGTGGAGCCTAGTAACTCAAGTAATGTCTCATCTGAGAGAAGCCACATCTTGGATCTTTCAAATGATTCACTAAAACTGTGACATCTTCCTCAAATAGATATTATGTACGGTTGTCCATACTTGTGCATGATGCATCTATCCCCACAAAGTTGTATTATAAGGACACCATATGGTGTAGGGGAGGTCTATTTCTCTAGACCTTATTGTTATGAGTAAGGTAGGGGACTAAGAGAACAATGCTAGGAAATTCATCCATATTGCTGATGAAATATTTACTCAAATAGCAAACTAAAAATGTGTCTCTTTCTCCAAGTGGGTCTGCTAAATAGTTTTTAGGGGGGGGGGATTTCTCCATCCGCTATTGCTTTCACTAAGGTATTTTTTTTCACATTGCGGATGCAGTTACAAATACACGACCAAACATGAATACACTACCTAATTTTCCCATGCCCAATGGAATGGTGTCATATCATAGGTTTGTTGCATAGATGGCTGAGGAGAGGGCTCTTATCTCATCCCATGTCGCTTCTGCTGAGGTAGTGGACTCTTACACTATAGAAGCTCTGGACATGCCTCCCAAATTTCATAGAATTTCTGATCCCTATGTACATTTTGGGGATTCCAATAGAGTGTAGGGTTCCATGCCATCCATTGAAACATACTCTTCCTAGTCTAATGTGAAGGCGGAAACACCTAAAATGTCACCCTTGATTGGTTTGGGTGGGGATTCTTTCCCATAGGATCCCTCAAAATAGGCTTCCAAATGAAAATCAGGTGGGGGACCATCCAAATAAGTATTATACACTACAAATAAATTCACCATGATTAGTGGTAAATACATGGATGATGGTGATTAGTATGATCATCCCCCTAAATATGGTGCTAAAATAGAGAATGTAAAAGAACAAAATCCCCTCAAAAAGTTTGTAGGAAGGCCCAAAAAGAAAGGAAAGAAAGATAAAGTAAAGGGAATCAATCCCTTAACTAATATCATAGAAATTAACTAGCTTCATTCAAGGGGAAACACCCACTTTTTTTTAACGAAGATCGTGTATTAGAAAATCCATGGTCTTGGGAATCTCCCTGACCTCATACCTTAGTCACTTTCTAACCTTCAATAGGCCAATTATTGTTGGAATTTCCCATCCCAAGATGAATTTTGACAAATGGAAGCATTTCTACTGGAAAATTCTTTTTTACTCATTTCTATCACACAATTTTAATGAGATAACCTTCGAAACAATATGGGTTTTGAATGTTGGTGATATTCAGGCCATTTTTTTATGAGAAGATTCCTTATCTCATCTCCCTCTCAATTGGTTTTCATGGTTCTACACTTATGCTCTACTTTTTTATAAAACTATTTTTTATACATTAAAAAAAATTCAATGAAGGGAATTGATACAAATGAATGAGGAAATGGACCAAAAGTAGACAATCATTTCAGAATTAATTACTATTCTAAGACCAAATGAAAATATAGGATATAATTTCTCTCTAAATGAAATTGAGGATTTCTCTTACTGCATGGATCAGTGTAAAATCATTGAGTTCTCTAAATCTAAAGTTGAATTTAAAGGGGGTATGTTCACCATCAATGGTAATATTGAAAGAAAACATGATAGATACATATTCTAGATCAATGATAGGAGTTACCGCACTAAAATTTCTATGTTCACTCTCCCCAAATTCAACTCAGACCACATCACCCTCATTGTTGACATCTGGGTGAATACTATGAGGTCAACCCCCATTGACTTTCAAAACAAATAATTCTTGTCTTATAATTATTGGGTGTTGGGAATTGGTTACTAATGGATGGAATCGAACCTATTATGGAAGTCCCCACTTCATTGTGGCTTTAATGCACAAAAATAAAAATTATTTTTAGAGAATGGAGTAAGAAAATCATTCCATGTTATTTGATGACATAAGTTTGTTGACACCTAGATTTATCAATACCTTATTAATAACCATCAATAGAAAATGACTTCCCTTGAGGAGCTACAACATTATTCCATGCTGGATCACCTCCGGGTTCTAAAGGAAAGGCTGCATTGAAACAAATTTAATGTATGGTGGATCAAAGATTGTGACATGAACTAAAAGTTCATTCACTGTCTATATAAAGAGAAAAAGTCTAAGAAAGTTCCATTCACCATTCGAATCAGTGACTACAGTTTTACCACTAAGAAAGATATTTCAATTGTTGTGGTGGATTAATTCAATATGATTTACAATGGTGATTGTAATTGTGACTCCACTGAACTGAAAGATTCCATTATATTATGCATTGAATATCATCAAAAAAATCGTTAACTACTTCCCCTTTTGAAGAGAAGTCAAATATAACATTTCCTTACTAAATATGGGATGGAAACGAGCCTGAATAGATTTAGAAACAAGTTTTTTATGTTTTAATAGGATATCATGCGTCTGGAGATTAGAAATGAAATCAAGGAATTATTTATCTCCTGCTCACTCCCACATGGTTCTAATACCAAATTCATTTCTATGATTCGAAAGATATAAAATTCAATTAACATAAGGTATTTTTGGCCAGTTTCCCTTGGAAGCACCATTCCAAATATTATTACCAGGATTATTATCATTGAGATGGAGAAGAATGTTAAGAATATTATCACGCCAAATAAATTAGGGTTTTTTTTAGGAACAAAAAAATTTCCTCTATACAAAATTTGAAGTTATTAATATCTTATTTAAGAAAGAAAAGCAGTGGAACATTTCCCTAAAACTGGATATCTCTATGGTCATTGACACTATACAGTGGAATTACATCTTTAATGTCCTCTATATGTATGGAATCTCTAGATCCCTCATTAAAATGATTGTGACCATTTTGACAAGTTCAAGGATGTATGTTCTTATCAACAGATCCCAAAAGGGGTTCTTACAATCCTCCCATGGAGTCAGGCATGGAGATCCTCTATAAGGACTCATATATGAGATTTATAAAAATGACATAAGTTTTTGGATAAATGAAATTTCAAAATATGGTATTTATATTCTTATAAGGGAAGGGAAATATCTACATGTGCCTTCTCATATCCTGTACATAGAGGAAATCTCTCTCCTGAGAGAAGAGAACAAGAGAACCCGGGATTCACTGAAAATGATTTTTTGACACTAAGAAAGAGTGGATGGGTAATTCATTAGCTATAAAAATCATCAATTGACTTCAAGAAAGGAATCTAAAATTCTGTAATGATTATTATTTCCAGATCTCTAGGTGTGAAGAGGGTCTCCTTACCATTTTTGCCTAGGTATCCCACTCTTTTGCAGGAAGGAAATAAGCTATCACCTTGAGTGAATTTCTATGAAAATTACTATTTAGTTGGCCAATCATAAAGGGAAATGTTTTTCTCATGTGGGAAGGGTATTATTGATTAATTCCACAATCACATATATGTTTGTAAATGGGTTCTCTATTTATAGACGGTCAATTAGTATTATAAAATTCTTGCATGCCAATATCATGAATATTTATTAGAAAAGCTGCAATAGTGAAAGGAAGATGGTCTATGTGGCATGGATGAATGAACCAAACCAGTTGAAATGATTTGTTTGAGAAATAAGGACCTCAAGAAATTCAAAGAAAAACTTCTTAGAAAATATACCAGGAATCTGTTTATCCCACAACATGAAGACCTTGATTTCCATAATGATAGGTTCACTCAAAGGATCTATAATGGTTACTTAGGTTACATTCTTTCCTCTGTATATATTTCAATCAAATACTCATAGTATAAAATTTTATAACATTAAAAATTGGAACTTTTAAGACAATATAACATCAACTAATATACTACAACGTGGCTAGACATTCCATTGAATGAAATGGGGCTTCCTCCCTATAATAGGTAGCACATGTCCATTGTTAATCTAAAGTAGAGGATTGGAGATTATAATGATATTCTTCCCACCAACATAATTATGTAAAATTGTTGATATAATTTTTTTTGACATAGATACTCCCAATTGGAAATTGAACATGGTTTTCAAGCTCAATGTAAGAGAACTCTATTGGCGCAAGTGACACATGATATGGTTGCTCCAACTTGGCTCTCCAAATTCATGAGTTCTTTCATTACACTAGTAATGAATTTTATACAATGGATTATTTGGAAGAAAATTATTCCACTCAATGGTAATATGAATAATACCAGATAGTACATGGCCTCCATGTGCCAACACTGCCTGTAGTCAGGGGAAAATGCACAGTAAACCTTTGTTTAATGAAGTTTTGTATCTGGTCTGCAGAACTAGGTACAAAAACTATTAATTTTTTCTTTATGTATGGATGGTTATATAGTGGACCTTAAATGAAACATAATAGTGATGGTCCTCAGTGAGAAAATGAATAATATCCTCCTCACAGTGGGTTCTATTGTAGTTTCATATATATGGGATGCTCATAATGATGCCACATTTAAAAAAAGGATTTCCTTTCATGGTGGAGTTTTGTCCATCCACAAATCAACTCAATATTTTTCTGGTATCCATATAAGCTCGATGGATAATGAATTCATTGACCTTATTTTCTTTCATATGCTTAGAGTTCTTAGCATGAGTAATAATCCACAGGTTTTGAAGTTCATCTGATGGATTCCCCTAATTCCATCATGGATCAATGTCAGTGTGGATGGCGTGGCTTTGAGAACACCAGGACCCTCAAGGTTTTGTGGTGTATTCCACACACAAAAAAGTCTTCTTAATAGGATTAATTTACTAATTAATAAGGAGTGGATGTGAATATGAATTTGATCATTGGTAAATGATGAAGGCAGTTAAATTTTCAGCCCAGTTTTGGTGGATGCATCTTTGTATGGAGTTCGACTCGATTTTTGAGGTGTATGGATTAATGAAAAATATCAAGAAGAGTGACTTAGATAATTCCCCCACAATGGATTGAATGAATTAATGTCTCCCAGAACCACATTCCCAATGTCATAAACATCAATAGGGAGGATAACAAGGTGGAACATGCACTCTCCAAAATGGAAATTGAGGAAATTAGCTCCTTGTGGCCCTTTGTCAACCAAAAATTGTAGTACCCAGTCAGGATCCAAGTATCACTGAGAGGGTGAGGGGGTGAATTAGTGATACCAATTTTTTTTATGTTTCCTTATTTTTGAAACAAACTTCTCCTCTTGTTAAAGAGTTTCTTCCTTGTTGAACACACACCACTACATGAACACAAGATTTACATGGTTCACTACTCAAAAAGAGTTGTTACGTCCTTGGTATTGTATGGAAACAATCCAGTACCACAAAATCAACTAGAAAATAATACTTTGATGTGGAATACAATGATTAGGATATTCCCTTACACTCATTTTTCACTTTGAAAACATTCCAACAGTGCATGTACTCCCTATTAGCACAAATAGGGTAGTGTAATGATTCTTTGCTTCTTTATGAACTTTCAAAAATCAATTCTTTCAAAAAAATTCTTCACATTCTTACCCAGACGCTGGTAGAAACCTCTTGCTACAAACATATTTCGTTCCACTCCCTACTTGAGTGAATCCCGGCTTTCGTGCAACTTTGACTGCGTGCCTCCCATCTTGCATTCCACTCTTCTTGTATGCCTTCTTGGTTGCATGCCGCCCTGCTTGTGAACCTTCCTATTTTAACACAAAAAATGACATTCATGCTATTATTTTTCACAACTCAAAACATTCTCTTCACCTATTGCTTATACCCAACATACTTCTTGAAGACAACTCCCTACTTGTGCACCTCTTACAACTTTCCCACCACTTCTGCTTGTGTGCTACTCTGATTGTGTGCCACTCTGCTTTCACGCCACTCAGGTTACATGCCACTCTACTTGCGTTCCATATAAATAACTATTGACTTGTGAGACAGTTCATCTTTCACACCACATCCTAATAAATGTGCGATCAGAGGTCAATGTTTCTCTTAAGTGTTGAGCTTAGAAAAATGAGGAGGATAGTAATATATTTATAGGAATTCTAGTGACTTCCACGCAACATAGACGTGCGTGCTCTTCCTGCTTATGCCCCACTCTATCACTTGTGTTCCGCTCCATTACTTGCATGCTACATTCTTTCCGTTTTTATATTTTGATGTGATGATGTTGAAATATGACTTGCATACAACATACACTTGTGAGTATCTTATACTTGCATGCCACACCTATGTGCCGCTTCTTGACATTCCCTACCCTTTCTTTCCATTATCATATTTTGTGATCTTGAAATATGAATTTCATGAAACATATACATGCATTCCACACTTGTGGGCTGATTTTGACTTAAATGAAACTTTTTATCATTTTCCAAAAACACTACTTTACTTCCCCTATCTTTCAAAAGGCTTTCATCACACGTTATCCAAACTTATGATATTTGTGAAATACAAATTAGAAAATCATTTTCATAGTTTTCCAAGTCTTTTACAATTTCAGTTAATTTATCCTATTTGACAAAAAATAAAACACTCTGTAAGGGAAAACTCTTCAAACTTCCTTCTTAATCCAATGTGGTCCCAACAATATCCCCCTTTGGATTCTGTTGTCAACCAAGATTCATAAATCACTAAACTTTCTAACCTCAAGAAATTGATTACTTATCAACAATTATAGGCCTACGTGATCTAACTAATTGTAGGAAAGAAGAATTATTGACAGCCAAACCCAAGTAGTCTAAAAAAAGTGACTTTGAAATTTTATGATCATATCTCCTCATCCTTCTTCAGATCATCTTCCAAGCTTCTACCTCAACATTATTCACATCATCACTTTTCCTAGAATATGAAAACATTGTTTCCTACAACCACTCTAACAAATAGTTAGAATTGTCCACACACATACATGTTGGACTCATATCTTTCCCGCAAATACCCCTTTAGGCGTACTTCCAGAAGGATAGATATATGAAAATAAAATTACCCATTGACAACACTATCCAAAGGTATGATGAGAGAAGTGAAAGACACACATTCCTTAAACATGATGAGAAGGAGGTTGGAAACCTATGTTCAACCTCGATTTAGAAAATGGTTCCTTTAGTAATGGTTTTATAAGTATGTCAACAACTTATTCCAATGTAGGAAGGTACTCTAACTTCAATTCATTCTTCTCCACCTAATCTTCGATGAAGTGGTAAGTTATGTCAATGTTTTTTGAATGAGAATGTTGTACCAGATTCCTTGTAAGATTGATTGCACTCTGATTATCACATCCCAATAGTAAGGGTAGATTCTCTTCCATAAGTAGATATTTAAACTCAGCCTTCATCCACATAATTTGGGTAGCATCTTGAGTGGTAGCAACATACTCAGTTTCATCCATTCTAAGAGTTACTGAATTTGGTTTCATTATATTCCAACTAACACAAATGTTCCCTAGAAAGAAAATTCTACCCAATGTGGTTCTTCTATCATCAACATTTTCTACACAATCAGCATCTGAATTCCCAAACAAATCAATATTTCCCGTTCCATCATATCTTGTTCCCAAATTTGTTTTTCCTTTTATATAACTAAGAATCCTCATCCATTCAATTAAATTATATTCCTTATGAGCACTCTGAAACCTTGGGCATAAGGTAATAACATAGACTATGTTGGGTCTTGAGGCATTCAAATATAATAAACTTCCAATGAGATTTCGAATCTGTTTCTAATCAACTTATTTTCCTTATATATCATTAGATAACTTGGTTACCAATAATTTTTTTTTCCAAACTGGTTTTTAATTTTCCATGCCTGACTTCTTTAGAAGATCCTTATCATAATTTTGTTGAGAAAGAAAAATGTGGTTCTTCTTCTGTAATATTTGTTACCTAAGAAATTATTTCTTTTCTCCCATCATGAATATATCAAACAACTTATTCATCTCTTTAATAAATATTTCACAATATCATTCATCATTTCTAGGAAATATATTTTCCTCAACATAAAGAATTACAATATGTGAAGTCTCTTCACATTCTTTGACGTAAAGATTGTTTTCATCTCTTCCGTTCGGGAAACTCATCTTCCTTAAGAAAGTATCCATTTTGGAATACCACGCCCTTGGAACATGATTTAGACCATACAAGGCTTTCTTCAAATTACACACATAACTTTCTTCTTTCCCAACAACAAATCCATAGTTTTGTTCAATGTAAACTTCTTCATCAGGATTTCCATTAAGAAATGCTGACGTCACATCCATTTAATATTTTTTTAACCTCATTGTGTAGCAATATAAATAAATATTCTGATTGTTTCCAATCTATCCACCAGAGTAAAAGTGTCATCAAAATCAACACCATCAAGTTGTGAGTAACCTTTGAAAACAAGTCTTTCCATGTTCTTTATCACTTCGCCTTCTACATTAATCTTGTTCTGGAACACCGATTTTTGTAACAATAAAAAAAATTTCATCCGACTTGGGTACGATTTCTCAAGTATCATTATTTTATATCTAATCAAGCACTTTATTCATAGACTAAATCCATTTTTGATTCTCAAAAGCTTCTTTCACAACATTTAGCTCCACTTTTGAATATAATGAAATATGTGTAACATCATTTTTTGTTCTTCTTGTTTGAACCCTCTGATTTTGATCACCAATATTGTTCTGAGCCTCCACTTTCTTCTTTGACCTAGGATGGGTTATTCGAATTTCATTCTCATCACTTCAAATTGCTGAGTCTGATTATTCTTCTTGAGTAGATTTAACACTGTTTGTAGCATTATCAGAATCATTAACAAGACTTTCCTTATCCTTCTCAACATCTATATCAGAAAAAGTCTGCTTTTCTTTCTCAACATTTCCAACAACATTCACATTACCAAAATCTATGATTCTTTCTATTTCATTTTTTAAACATTTGTATCCTTTTCCATCTAGAGCGTAGCCAACAAAGATTCCACCATCTCCTCTTTCTTCAAACATTCCATGGTTTTCACCCCTTTTCTTTATGATTCTTGGACTCCCAGGAACTCTTATGTGTTTCAAACTTTTAGTTTTTTCATAAAACATTTCATATGGAGTCATATTTGAATGTGGACTGTAGAAACTTAGGTTCTAAATATACAATGTTGTACTCATGTCTTGCCAGCAATAATAATGAGAGAGAACATGTTCAAGTTGCGTAGTTCACCCCATTTCAACCAGACTTCTATTTTTCCTTTCTATAACCCTATTTTGTTGAGGTTTGAATGGTGAACTGAACTCAGGATGAATTCCATGTTTCTCGAGGTAACATTCAAACTCTTCATTCTTATACTCTCCATCATTATCAGTTATCAACTTCTTCACTAAGTACTCATATTCCATCTCTTCTTTCCTCCTGAAACTCTTAAACATTTTTAGAGCATCTGATTTATGTCTCATGTACATAACACAAGTAATACGAGTAAAGTAATTAATGAAAGTAATGAAGTAATTATATCCACTTGTTGATTACATGATCATTGGACCACATATATCAGAATGTATAAGTTTCAAAGGCAGTTTTGAACGAATTTCAGCATGGAGTTTTTAATCATCCCTTTTTCAAAAATAGTGGAACACTATTATCTTCTTCTTGATAAATCATGCATATCTTGGAAACTATCTCACATCATTAAATTTCACGTGTTTTAATGACACATATGTCCCAACCTTTTATTCCATAACTGATTTTAATCCACTATTCCCATGTAACAGGAGTTATACACTTCACCAACTTGGAATAAGTTTCCTTTTGTACGTTGGCATCTTGTAACTACCTTTCCATGATTTTTACTTTTCACAAAATACCTATATTTTCTAAAGATAAAATTGTTTCCCTCATCACATATTTTCTAAACACTTAGAATATTGTGTTTCAACACATCAACATATAATGTTTTCCATGATTTCAATATGTCTTTCCCAATGATGGCTGATCCAACACGTTTGATCCTTAGAGATTTATTTATTCCAAATGTAATTGTTCCTTCATTAAATCCTTTCACATTCTTCAGCAACATTAATTCTCATGTCATATGTGAAGAATACCTACTTTCCAGAATCCATGGACATTATCCTTTTGTAGCTTTCAAGGTGGTTTCAATAATAAGGGATTTTTGTTCTTCCTTTTCATTATTAACCTCCATCTTCTGATATTTGTTATGAACGTTTTGTTGTGATGGAAACAAAACAAGACATCCCCTAGTAATATTTCCAGGATGTTTGCATCTTTCACAAATAGTTTCCAATGGTTGAAACCTATTTTCAACTTTTAAACTATCCTTCTTAGATTTATTATGAACTTCCTTTCGGTACTTCCCTTTTTGAGAGGATTGAATCCCCCTCAAACCTTGTCTTCTATAACTTGTGGAATAATAGTAATGTTGTCGATTAAACCCACAAATATTTTCAGTGTGTACCAATCCACCAAAATACAATCTGTAACCATAGAATGAATATTTCCCTCTAAAACTTCTATACTGGTCGGAGTTATGAACATGCTTCTCAACAACTTTCTTAAGTGAAATCTGCTGACCATCTAACTTCCTGTTATCAATCATAACATTCTTCTTAAGATCATATTTCTGTTCAAAATTCTCATTACCAGAAGTATTATAAATCTTTCTGGACTTAGTATTTTATGTACTTCTGATTTTTCAGCATTGGTGACTTTGGCCACATACATAGTCTTTCCAGCATTGTTCTTATCAGAACCCGTTTTTTCTTTCCTCTCAACCACTGAAGGTAACTTTTTTTATCCTTATTTTGTTCATTTTGACTATAACTTTCACCAACATCGGAGATAGATTTTTTGAAACTGATATTTATTTATTTAGATTTAGAATGGTTCTATTGGACAAGTTCCGATAGTTATTCTTTTTTCCTTCAGCATTACTTAAACATAAACATTAGGATTCTTTGAATTATCATAAAAATTATTCAGATCACCAATCTTATTTTCCAACTTTATTTTGTCATTTGGAAAAAATTCTTGATTATTTAATATAGAATTTTCATTTATCAACTTCTTGTTTTCCTTCTCAAGCCTTCTGATCAACCTCAAACCTTCCTTTTACTCTTCTTTATAATGATATTCAATTTGAGTTTCTTCTTCTTCAGAACTATTACCCCTATAATCTTCCTTATTCACTACTATAATAAAGGTATTATCTCTAGTTTTTTTAGAAAATAATTTCTCAGATTTATCTTTGTTATCTTCTTCATCTTCAAATTTAGATAAAAAGCTTCTTCTTTTTGATTTTAAGAACGTTTTATCATTCCCCTTTGAAAAATATTTATCATTGTCAGCTTGATTCTTCCACGACCTTCATTGCCTTCGGTCATCATCATCATTGTCTTCTTATTTATTCTTTTGAGGACAATTAGATATAAAGTGACCAACATCTCCACACTCAAAAAATTTCAAGGGAAGTTTACCCTTGTATTTCCATGTACCTATTTTCACATTCATAGAAAACTAGGATATAATTTAATCAAAAAATTTACATACCTCATCTTCAGAATCATATTCAGCAACTTCATCTTTAATAAGAGTCTTATTTTAATTCTCTCTCTTTTCAGCCTTTGATGAAATTTCTCTATAAAATTTTTTATCTCTTCATAGTCTTCTCCCTTCTAATTTCATATGTAATTAGAGTTCTATTCAAATTATCTAGAGAAAATGATACAGGGTATCTATATTATAATGAATACACTATACCATCATACTCTTCAGGAAGAATTCTCTAGATCTTTTCAACAACTGTTGAATCCTCCAACGTTTCACCAAGACATCTGATTATATTGAAAATGTAATTTATCCTCCAAAAGAAGTCCCCAATAGATTCAGATTCCCTAATTTTCAAGTCTTCATACTTCAGCCTCTAGATTGGTAGTTTTCCCTTCTTTTATTTTGTATTTTATTCATAGATGTTCTTCAAATTATCTTGTATTCCTTTAGTTTTAGCGACACCTTTCACTCTTAAAAACTCACTATCAGAAAGAGATGAGAGTAATAAATTTTTAGGTCCTCCATCATTCTCAGGAATCCTCTTATCGGTAGGTGTATGTGGGACCTTGTCATCAATAGGAAGAAATCCATCAGTTTTAGTTTCAATAACTTCATACCCAAGAGATATAAGATAAAGCGTCCTTATATGTTTCCAAATATGATAATTATTTCCATAAAATATCAGAATCCTCTTACTATTCACATAATTCTGATTTTCCATATCAACATCTCTTTAAAACTTCAGCAAAGAACTAACAAAGGTAACCTTCTCTCTATTACCAATTTTTGTTCCCAGTCAGGATCCAAGTATCACTAAGAAGGGGAGGGGGTGAATCAGTGCTATCAATTTTTTTTATGTTTCCTTTTTTTAAACAACCTCCACCTCCTGTTAAATATTTTCTTCCCTTTTGAACACACACTTTTACAAGAACATAATATTTACAAGTTTCACTACTCAACATGAGTAGTTACCTCCTTGGTATGGTATGGAAACAATCATGTACCACACACTCCACAAGAAAACAATCTTTTTATGTGGAATACAATGAGTAGTATATTCCCTTACACTCCTGTAGCACATTGAAAACAAACCAATAGTGAGTGTGATCCCTCTTAGCACAAATAGGGTAATATAATGATTATGTACTTCTTAATGAAATTTCAAAAATTAAATCTTTTAAAAAATCTTCACTTTCCTACACATAATATTGTAAGAACCACCTGGTGCAAAAATCATGCGCGCCACTCCCTGCTTTCGCGCCTCCCTGCTTGTGCACCACTCTACTTGCACACCTCCCTGCTTGTATACCACTCTAATTTCACACCTTCATGTTTACATGCTGCCCTACATGTGTGCCTTCATACTTGTACACCAAAAACTACTTGGGTGCTTATATTGTTCACATCTCACAACTTTCGTGCCACCTTTGTCTTATACACAACAGACTTCTTGAACACAACTACCTTCTTGCGCACCACTTACAACTTGTGCGGCACTTATTCTTGCGCACCACTCTACTTGTGTGCCACTCATCTTATGTTCCACTCATCTTGTATGACTTATAAATAACTCTGGACTTGTGCGACCCTTCAGCTTGGACAACACTTTCTACTACTTGCGCGATCAGAGCTCAAATTTTCAATTAAGTGTTGAGCTTAGTAAAATAAAGAGGCTAGTCATTTAATTATAGGAACATTGGTGACTTGCATGACACATACACATGATCATAGTTCCTTCTTTCCTTCCACTGTATCACTTGTATGCCACCCCATAATTCTCTCACTACTTTCTTTTCTTTGTCATATTTTGATGTTATTATGTTGAAATATGACTTGCATGCAACACCCAATTGTGCTCTACTTATACTTGCACAACACACTTGCGTGCAGCTTCTTGACTTGCGCTCCACTCTCTTTCCTTCATCATATTTTGATTTTATGATCTTGAAATATGACTTGCATGCAACATATACTTGCACGCCACACTTGCGCGCTGCTTCTGACTTGTGTGCCACTTACATTCCTTTGCCCAAAATTCTTCTTTACTCCCCATATCCTTCATAAGGATTTCATCACATGTTACCCAAACATATGATATTTGTGAAATAAAAATCAGCATCAAATCATCATAGTTTTCCAAGTCATTTACAAAGTGAATTTATTTATCCTATTTGACAACAATGGAAAACCCCCTACAAAATCAAAATCTTCAAACTTCCTTATCCATCCAACTGGATCCCAACAAAAAAAATTAAACCTCTTAGGATTATGATATGAAGGGAAAAATACACACCCATTATTGTAAAAATTCTCTGTAACACACTACATTTACTTTTCGTTAATAAATTTGAGGGACCGAGCTTCCTTGGTCCTAGGACTTATTTTCCTTAAAATCCCTAAAACCCATAAAAAGTCATAAAAACTTAAAACCCCATAAAAACCAATAAAATACTATAAAAATTATAAAAACACAAAATAACCTAAAAACATTAAACAATAAAGATTATAAAACTCTAAAAAGTCCCTAAAAGATCCTAAAAACAATGAAACACCCATAAGAAAATAAAACACCTAAAAACAAAAAAAAATCTAAAAAACCTAAAAGGATATAACAATCATAAAATTATCTAAAAACCATGAAATAACCCTGTTGACACTACTTTCCATCACATAGTCTAACAAATGAAAAAGGAGAATACCTTAAGCCGAAAGAGATTCATCCTTTGAAGAACATCAAAAATTGAAAAAGCCATGAACAAGAACCTCTTTAAACATGTGTCGCGCAAGTTTCCTTATGGTCGTGCAAGTATACTTGCACGCGAAATATGGGTTGTGCAAGTAACTTGCGCACCCTATTCTATTTTCATCCAAGGACCTCAAATGGCCAATAAATACCCCCTGTGGGACCCCATTTCAGGGTCGAAAAATCAAAAACTCAGATTCAAGCTTTGGTCGCCCAAGTCTCTCTCTGAAGTCTTCCGAACACTTCTAAGGTAATTATTTACCTAGAATGGAGGCTCTCAAGAGGAATAATAAGGCCAAAGTATTAGAACTCATCAATAATTGCACGCCTAAGTGTCCATACCTTAAGGGAAATAAAGACACTTGTGTGCCGCCTTGTCCTCTCATGGAAACGCGTGTGCCTCCCTTCTGAGAGCATCTAGGGATACTACTAAGGGCTTGAGAAAAGGCCCGCCCATGTATTACCCTACAGGTTCTCTAATGCCCAATCGAACTTCGGTCACGCAAGTATACTTGCGTGACCAAGACTTCCGCGCCAGACCAGGACTTGTGCGCCTCCTTCCAATTCACTTGATTTCTTCAAATTCATCTATCCTCTTCACGATATAACCTTCAAAACCCTCTTAAAATCCATTTTTTGCATGGTTCCTTTGTTGTCTTCCTTATCTGAAAGGAATTATGAGATATTATTTTGATATGGGCCTCATTCTCCTGACTAAGCCCCAAGCCTCAAGTCCCCTTAGCCTGGGCCTCATTTTCAGGAGTAATCCCCAGTCATACTTTCTCTTAACTTGGGCCTCCTTCTCAAGAGTAAGCCCCAAGTCTCAATTACCCTTAACCTAGACCTCTTTCTCAGGAGTAACCATAGTCAAAATTTCTCTTATCCTGGGCCTCCTTTTTAGGAGTAATCCCCAGTCATAATTTCTCTTAACATGGGCCTCCTTTTTAGGAGTAATCCATAGTTATAATTTCTCTTAACCTGGGCCTCCTTTTCACGAGTAAGCCCTAGTCATTATTTCTCTTAACCTAGGCCTCCTTTTCAAGAGTAATCCCCAGATTATAAATCCCATTAATATGGGCATCCTCCTTATGAGTAATACCCAGTCTTAATTTCTTTTGTTTTGGTCTTCCTTCTCTGGAATAAAACCCAATCATAAGTCCCTTATAATTTGGGCATCATTCTCATGAGTATGTCCTATGTTAAGTAACCAAATCTCCATAAAGAACATATACCTTTATGGACCCTATTCCTGGGCTTCTTCCCTGATGTATGTCTTGATCTTCATCTATCTGGGTAGTCATACATACATGAGCCCCACATCATTTCTTATAACTGCATCTTTCATGGAACAACTGTCAAGTTTTACTAATACCTCTTGTTTCTCACACCGAGCATGACTCACATGATATTAGAGTATAAAAGTAATTATTACATCTCTTTTGGGGCCATTAATCCTAAATAAACCTCATACTTATTCACTTGAACTACATGGGTTCTGATTCCTTTTCTAACAAGGATATGTAGGTAGCCCATCTGTGGGTACGATCACAACTCTAAAATAATACCTGTCTTTCCGAACAATAATAAACTTCAAGCGCCCCAATGAGTGGCTTTAAAACCATTATGGTCATAATAATGACCAAGGGAGTTCTATATAATGTATGGAAGGATACCATTGACTAAGAATCACTAATTCATATGGATGAATCTCTATTGATGAATAACCTCAAATATATATAAAAGATTCTCTAAATCTCCTACATATCAGTCATTTATTGCATGATCTAATGAAAAAAACTCATTTTAATGCTTGGTAAATTAATAAGGATTCACAAACATAACTCAAACCTATAATAGAGTCCTGGAGTAGACAATAATTCCCCCTAAAAAGGTGTGATGATTCTAAACTTTCATCCTCTCGACCTATGAAAATTCGTAAGCCTCATCAATCCACAACTAATAGGCACCTGCCTTTGGAAAGTTGGTCCAAATGGTTATAGAATCATTGGATGTTTCCAATTCTATGAATAAACCAATTAGAAATTGATAGGAATGTTTGAACCTTAAACAAACAAGGTCATCCACATTTCTAGAGGAAACAAAAAATGGTGAACCCAACATGAATACTTAACCAACTTAAATGATGTTTTACTTATTTGTTAGGCCCCTATTTAACATAATGTGAGGGCCAAGAAAACAATAAATAACATATGTTCTCATACAAAAGATGTAGTGGCTGAAATTATCTTAATTATGTCTGTTATATCAAAAAGGAAATGTCTTCCAAGGTCTATCTGCATTATAGAAATGGCTTCTTTAAAGTTCACACCTGTGAATGCCTCAACAGCTACTCATGCTGGATCCTCGTCTACTATGAGGATGAAATAACCTACTCAGTATCTTCAACACTGGGTCTCAAATGCACTGGTTAAGGAATAACGTCAACACAGTACCATTCTGAGTCTAGAGGCCACTCGACAGGCCCCCCAAGTTAACAATTCATCCTGGTAGTCCAGACAGCGACAACCAGTGATTAAGAATCTGGTGGTTCAAACTAATGTTTCCAACCATATCGGTCGTTATCCACGGAATGCAACAACCAGTCCCTCCCTTATTAAATGGAGGTGAATGAAGAAGTCACTCAAGGCCTCGGTTCCAGAAGGCAGAAGTCCTTCCTGAGGACTCCCATCATCAATCACCGCCAGACTCGTGTGGAAGTGAACCCTCAACATGATGAGGGTATCACCTCTAGGCGTTCGGCTCTGGTTCCTTAGACCTGAGCACTCAAGAAGAACCATCAAAGGTGAAATTAGGACAAGCGGGAGTAGGTTATTACTTCTTCCCCCTCTAGAGAAGTCTATCATGCTAACTTGATGGAAATCAATGAGTGGGCACACACATCTGTCCGTTCTAATCCCGATGTCCAACAGAATCGTCTGGTAGTAACCCACCAATCCTGCCAGGCAATTCTGACGGAGTAATATCGGTAGGCACATACACCTGTTTATAATTCATCATCAAGTCAGCAGGCCTGTCTGACTGCATCCAAATAAGCTCACCAACCAAATATGGTGACCACCTGTAAACAGGCATATACAACTGCTTACAATCACCAATTCTTTCAGTAGTCTCGTATACCAGTATTGAATGAAATTCGTCAACCATAATTGATGGGGTATATCCAGTAGGTATATAAACCCTCCAATGTTCATCAAGTCTTCCAATAGTCTCGTTTGGTACAACCTTGAGAAGTCAGTCCAAATGCTCCGATGATAAATTTAGAGGAGACTCAACTATACGCCCCTATGCATAAGTGTTGTCAATATTCGTTGAAAGGAAAAGTAGGACAGGAGTAGGGACATACACCTACTCCAGACATGGAATGGACTTATATTCCCATTCTGGTAGTTGAAGTCACCAAGAAAATTTTGACAATGGTGAAAGAGAAGAAGAAAATCCCTACCCATATTTTGGATGCTTGTTAAAATATTATAATGACTTTAGTAGGATCATAGGGAAGGAATGATAAATCTATCCTTATTAGTGGAGTGACACAACAACATTTCACTCCGGAATAGATACACACCTTTTTCCCAGTCCAGGATTATTGTGGGGCATACTCTCCCATATCATACAGAAAATCAAGCCGGGCACATACACTCGATTTGAATGGAGATAATCAGCATAACCTGACAATTTCTTCTAAGAAGGCACATACACCTGCCAATAATAACCACTTTCGTCAACAAGTGGTTTCCAAAGTTAGTAAGAAGGCGTCTAAGAAAAAGATCCTTCCAGCACAGTCGATAAATCAAGATCAAATATTCAATAAGGCCTTTCTCAATGCTGAAATTATTGATGCACTTAGAAAATTATCTATTGCAAGTCATGATTCTACTCTCATATTTCCCAATAGTGGGAACAATAATTCCTATGGTCTTCATCAAACACTTCCTCATAACGGCTCGCTTCATGACAGTTCATTCTATCTTGAAGTATCATCTTCAGATGAGAGCCTCGATAAACCTCTATGTGGCAATAAGATCATGGAGTAAAAGGTTTCATCTTTTGCTGTAATCCATCATGGTGTTCCTCCCCATGATGATGAATTTAGATGTGAAAGTCCTCTCCGCATTAGTAATTCACATTTCCTAGAAAATTCTTCAAAGGACAATGTAGTTATGAGAAATCCCTCTTATCTTGAGGAACTTGCAAATGTGAAGCCAGTCATGTCTAATGTTTACTACTAGCAGGTGAAATACTTTCTAAATCAGAAGATAGCCTGGGGGTGTAGGTCATTCTCCAAACCACCCCTGGTTCATTCATCTTCTAACTTGATAAATGAATTCTCTACCAATATTGTTGAATCTGATGAAGCCACAAAGAAGCAACAACTTTGGTTTAATCAGGTAGAATAATCTTTATTAAATGATAAGGAGGAAGTGCTGAATATGAGAAAACAATTGGTGAATGGTGAGGTACCAGTAATGTTTTGGCCTTTGGCTGACTCTCAGTATGTTATTCCAAAAATTTTGACAGAAGATTGTATTGATGATATTCGTCTCAACATGTGGAAAATTATTTTTCACTTGGAAAAGAAAATATTATCTTATGATGAATATGAATATCATGTCAAGATAATAGAAGTGTTACAACACCAAATTGTTTTGGAATCTCTCTTTGTTTCCTGATATCCAATGGTTGAAAAGCAACAGAGATCCCTTCAATGTTCTTGTCTTGGCATGTTAAAAAGGTTGTGCCAGTTAATTACCAATGCCCCATCTGGTTTTCATATCAGGGGATGGGGTGTTCAGGGAGCACTGCATTTCACTATACTCTCTAGTCAACAAATCCCGCCCAAATTGGTCTCATGCAATGTTATTGCCCATGGTCGGCCACATATACCTAGTTTTGTGTGTAATCAAAGGCTTGCTTAGGAACATGCCTCAACTAGTTTTCCCAAATTTAGGCATACAAAGAACAAGTTATCGAATTACTCTTGTATGAATAAAATGAGAATATCGAAGAGGCCTCTCATTTAGAGCATGCGCATAATCATGTGACAGAAGTGTCAGAAATAATCCAATGGTCATTTGAGCCAGGTGATTTGAGTGGATGTAGGTTGATGCATCCAACCAATTTCCAGACTAATGTCCACAAAATCAGAAGTGATTTTAAGAAAGTCTCAGATGTATAAGCTCAAGAACCACCACATCTTTCTAGATTGGGGACTCTTTTAATCCAACCCTTGGAATGAACAAATAGGAATCATGGTGTTGAGAATGGAATGATGGAACAACCCCAGTCCACCGGACTGGGGAATTTTTCAAATCCTCAATCTCTTCCTTAGTAAAAGTTAATCTTCTCTCGATTAGGGAAGAATCCACATGAGGAATGTTGAGCCGAATTATCAGGAGATTCACTCCAAATTATAGTTCATCAAGTAGTTCCTTAGGGATCAACTCATCCAAGGGAAATGTATCATAAAGGACATGGAATAAGGAAATATCGTAGAAATGCCGATAGAAGAGATGTGATTTGTTATGAATCGATAAATTTCATCAATGTCATTGTCATTGATCTCCCAGAACATGAGGTTCACTTAGAGGAATTTGATGAGGAAGTTCCTATTCAAGAAGCTGTACACAAAGAAATTAATGAAGAAGGAGTGAGTACACGAAGTCAAAGGCTTACCTAGAATCTAGGTATTCTTTCAAATAACCATCTCCCACCACTCCGAAAGGCGTTTAACAGGGGTAAATGGAAAAAGTCCGGTTAAATTCCACCCTTCCTTTGGAAAAGGCCAATCACTCTCATTAGATGAAAGTTTTGCACAGTAGGAAGATGAAATGAAGGAGTTAAGGAAGTTGAATGCCGAACTAATCCAAGGTAGTCTTCCTCCAAAGCATGCTGGAGTCAGTCAGTTAAGGGAACTCATTGCAGCTACTGGGATGGATTAATAATATCCCCCTTTTCTAATACACCCTCATAGGTCCAATCATATGGGTCATGCACAACAAAAACCAGTAGTGCTACCATCAGTTGCAGTACCTGTCACCACCCCTATCCAAACTCTAGTTATTGCACCTTTTCAGATCCAAGATCAACCAGATGTTTCTCAAAAATTAATGACTACCATTGATTCATTAACAGCTTGGTTGGAATATATGGAAGTAAAACGTGATCAAGTTCAACTGGAAAAGAAATCTTACCCTGAATAGATTTATGAAATTCCTCCCCCATTGAATTTTTCGAATGCCACATTCCCAATTTTTAATGGTTTGGGAGACCCAGAACAACACTTAACACATTTTTTTCTCGTTGTGATCCTATGATGGGAACTCCTCAAAAACAAGAAGTTGTTAAGCTCAGATGTTTTGTACAGTCATTATAAGGGCCTGCTTTTGTATGGTATAGAAGCTTGCAATACTGGTCAATTAATGGGTGGGAAGATCTCCGTCAAATATTTATCCTTCAATTTTTCTCAACATTTCCAAAGATGATAGTTTTCGATCTTACCAATTTTGAGAAAAGGAAAAATGAAAGAGTTTCAGATTTCATTGCTCACTGGAAAGGATTAATATATTCCTTAAGCTTAGCACTCCCTCAAGAAGAGTTGTTGCCAATATGTGTGGCAACTTTTCATGATTAATTACACACACTGTTGATCCCTGTGAAATAAACAGGAGGGTTTCGAGACCTTACATCAATTGCTCAGCAGATTGAAGATTCTCTTACAAAGACTAAGGATAAAACTCATATAATTACATTACTTCCAGGAAGGAGAATGGGGAATGTAGCGACTGCTACAGTTACACTAAAAACAAGCACCGGTACCTGATTCCACTTCAAAACCTTCATCATATCGAAGGGCTCCTCCTCCTGTGTGTCAGCAACAATGGCCAATTCATCAAGATGGTCAAATAGATCAAAGGCAGAAACAGTTTAATGGTTTTAAGAGTAATGTTTATTCTTTCCAGAATGAACAAGTTTCTGGTTACTTTATTTTGGATCTAGAAAATAATTTGGTTCAGTTGCCAAGGCCTAAAAGGCCGAACAAGTAAGGAGATGAAGACCTCCCCAACTATTTCCCATTTCATAAATTGTCAGGGAATCCCATTCAAGAGTGTTTCATCTTCAAAGACCTCTGGAAAAAGATGGTGGAATCTGGATAGGTAAAACAGAAAGGTTCTTCAGCCCAGGTAGCATGTGTTACTGCTACTGATCCATAGAAATAATGAAAGTGGAATGAAGTCAAAAGAAAAAATGCGCTGAAATATGATGATTGGATGGTCAGGAAAACGATCAACCGAACTCATGAAATTTTATAAATGCAATTGAAGAAACCAATTGTGTCTTCTACTATGAATGCCACAGTAAATCCCCCTTCATCAGAAGGAAAATCTTCAATGAGGCGGCATAATTCGAAGAAGGAAGAGTAGTCATAAGAAGATGAGATCATGTCAAAGCCAAAGTTGTCTTTGACTCTAGAAGATTTTATGCCATCTACTTCAAAAGTATGGGCACTGCCCCACCAAACGGAATAGCCTTAACTGGATAATCAGGCAGAATCTTCATCAAATTAAGAGTTTATATTTGGATATGTTAACATTATTCACTTAACAGATCCATATTCCAATCGCATTTTCGATCCTGATGAGCCTGATATCCCTTCAGTGGGCTCAATAGAAATAATAATGTTCTTCCACACATGAAAGATTAAATCCTGGAACAATTATTTTGGAGGATCGGTTGGAGGTTACACATTCTTCCTATCAATAAGTAAATAGACCTAGTCGGTCTAATCTTCCAAATCCAAGAGTATTTCAAACTTCTAACCCAATATAAGATGCATCTACTTCCAAAGAATCAACTTCTAAGGCACCTACAAAACCACATGTTCCTGTTGGGAAACTCAGACCTTTGGACCAAGAGTATGATGTCTTGAAACATTTAGACCAATTACCAGCCAAGTTATCAATTCTGGATGCCTTTAATCTATCAAAGGATCTTCAGGAGGTACTCATTGAGGCTTTGTCATGTCCTTAGGAATTCGAAACTGAAATTTTTGTGGCTGAAGTTTACCATATATAGAATGATCCTACAGAATTCAATGCAGTGATATCTTTTACAAATGAAGATAAAGATAATGTTGTCCATGGACATATTATACCTTTGTATTTATCTGGAACGTTTAATGATGTAGACATTCGACGAGCTTTCATTGATAATGGTTCATGAGTCAACCTCATCCCTATTTGTACACTTCATCGATTGGGCCTCACCGAATCTGATTTATCTCCTTCTACTTTGATGTTTCAAGGATAATATAAAAATGAACAAGAACCTCTGGGTGAGATTTCACTCAGAACTCGGTTTGGTGACCTTGTATCCAATTCAGATTTCATGGTTGTTTGTCAGGACACAGCCTTCAACATTTTTCTTGGAATACATTGGCTACATCAACATGCGGCTATACCTTCATCATACCATCAATGTCTCAAATATTGTTTCAATGGCCATATTGGGACATTTTATGGTGATAAAGACCCATTAAAAACATTTAAATCTCAAATGGATATGTCTTCATTTAATTTTCTAAAATATATCAATTCTATACTTCATCGACCAGGTCAGAAGAAGTTATAACAATGTCAGAGAAAAACGATGGTATCGATTCTCAGTCCATCATCTCCTCTTTATTACACAAGGAAGCCCCTTCATCGTCAATAGGGTCAAAAAATTGTAGCCTTTTTTTAAAGATGTTCAAATTATAACTTCTCTCCTAATCATGGGAATTCATCCTCATCATCTACAAGGCAAGTAGAAACAAAAGAAGTAACACATATTTAAGAAGAAGAAAAATATCTCAAGGATGCTCCTCCATAATTTGAAGAAGGTATCTCTAACACTATGGATGAACACAGAGAAATAAATATGGGTACAAAAGAAGATCCACGCACCAATTTAATTAGTGCGGCCATGACTCTTGAAGATCAAGAAATGTATATTTCATTTTTAAAGAAAAATAAAGATCTATTTGCTTGGAATTTTATAGAAATGATAGGTATTGATCCTGATTTTGCCACTCATCATTTGGGTTTACCAGATGAACATCGAGGATTCAAGAAATCCCCAAGAAGAACACACCCAACTTATGCCTCCAAAATTGAAGCTATAGTGGATAATATTTTCAAGGATAACTTTGTCAGAGAAGTTCAACATCCCAAATGGCTGGCCAATATTTTCCCTGTGAAAAAGAATAATGGAAAAATTAGAGTTTTCACTGATTTCGTAGATCTTAATCGGCATTGTCCCAAGGATGATTTTCCAGTTCCAATCACATAACTCTTAATTGATGAAACAGCTGGATATGAACCTCCTTCCTTCATGGATGGATAATCTGGGTATAATCAAATCTGAATGGATTTTGAAGATGAAGAATCTGCAGCCTTCAGAGCCCCTCAAGGTGTGTTTTGCTATCGGGTAATCCCCTTTGGCCTGAAGAATGCAGGTGCAACGTATCAACGTGCCATGCACTATATCTCCAAACCATTTTTATGGAAATTTGTTGAATGTTATGTGGATGATTAGGTGGTTAAATCCAAAAAATGTTCTATTCACTTGGATGATTTGGAAATCATATTCCACAATCTCCGACAACACAATTTGAAGATAAACCCCTTGAAATGTGCTTTTAGGGTAACATCAGGAATATTTCTTGGATTTTTTTGTATTCCATCATGGAATCGGAGTTGATCCTAAGAAAATGAATTCAATCCTTGGTATGTCACCCCCTTGAAATTTGAATTAATTGAGAGGATTTCAAGGACACTTGTCCAATATTCGGTGTTTCATCGCTAATCTGGCAGGAAAATGTTTACCCTTCACCAAATTAATGAAGAAGGGAGTCACATACCAGTGGACTGATGAATTTCAAGAAGCATTCAATATTCTCATGAAATATCTCTTGAGTCCACATGTATTAATGCCACCTATTGAAGGAAGACCACTTATTCTTTATGTGACAGCTTTAGAGTGATCATTGGGTTCCTTGCCAAAAAGAATGATGATGGGAATGAAAACGGCCTTTATTATCCTAGTCAGACTATGCTTGAGGCAGCAACTCGATATTCAAGTATTGAAAAGTGCTTCCTGGCATTAATATTTTCAGTTCAAAAATTGAGACACTACCTACAACATCATGAGGTCCAATTTGTATCTCGCAATAACCCGCTCAAATTTATCATTAGTCGTCCAATGCTTACTGGATAACTGGAATGGTGGGAAGTTATTTTGTAGTAGTTTGATATCCAGTATGTGTCTCAAAAGGCAATAAAGGGCCAAGCTCTAGCTGATTTCCTTGCTAAACACCCTTCAGAAGAAGATACATCTTTAGATATTGAAGTTCCTAATGAGGAAGTCTTCTCTAATCAAGATAATCCTCAATCATGGGAAATGTATTTTGATGGTGCTTCCAGAAGTCCAACAGGGAATAAAATGGAAGATCCTAAATTCAAAAAAGTTGGGTTAGTAATTGTGATTATTTCCCCAGAAAAGGTAGTGCTACCCTATTCCTTCTTATTGTTAGAAGGTGGTACAAACAAGGAAGTAGAATATCAAGCTCTCATCGCAGGATTGGAGTTGGTGCTTCAGGCACATGTGAATAACTTTAAGGTCAATGGTGATTTAGACTTGGTAATCAAGCAAGTCAATGGGGACTATTACCTTAAAAAAGAAGAGTTAATCCCTTCATATGATTACGTTAGAGAGTTAATGGAAGAATTTCCTTCGGAACCGACCTTTTCTTATGACCCGCGATCACAAAATGCTCAAGCTGTTACACTGGATAATGTAGCCACAACTCTTGCAGATCCAAATCGGGATGAAACAATCATCAGTATTGCCCACCGTCGTACAGTTTCACCTTATGTTCAAATAAAAACAGAGGAAATCAATGAAATTATTCCCATTTATGAACCATATGGTCATACTACATGATGGATGACACCTATCAGGGAATACCTTCAAAATGGAGCACTCCCACATGATTGAGCCGGGAAACAACAAGTCTGGTGACGTGTGGTCAATTTTACTCTTTATGATAGCCCAGATCACCTACAAAAAATTCTATACAAGTGAGGTTTTGATGGTGATGTTTCCATCCAGGATCCAAGTATCACTAAGAGGGGAAGGGGGTGAATCAGTGATATATTTTTCTTTTTATGTTTCCTATTTTTGAAACAACCTTCACATCCTGTTAAAGAGTTTCTTCAGTACTGAACACACACAACCACATGAACACAAGATTTACAAGGTTCACTACTCAACAAGAGTATCTACGACCATGTTATGGTATGGAAACAATTCAATACCACACAATAAACTAGATAACAATCCTTTGATGTGGAATACAATTTGTAGGATATACCCTTACACTCTTGTAGCATTTTGAAAACAATCCAATAGTGTGTGTGCTACCAATTAACACAAAATGGGTAATGTAATGATTCTATGATTCTTAATGAACTTTCACATATCAAATCATTCAAAACAATTCTTCACTTTCCTACCCAGAAGCTATTAAGAACCTCCTGGTACTGAGATCTTGTCTGCCACTCCCTGCTTGCATGCATCCCTACTAGCGTGCCACCTACTTGCGCACCTACTCAATACTTTCATGCCACCATTGACCACAGCTCACAACTTTCATGCCACCTTTGGCTTATACACAACCACTTCTTGAAAGCACCTCTCTGCTTGCCCACCTCTGGAAACTTGCGTGACACGGCCTGCATGACAAAACATTCCCAGAAAAACTTGCACGACACCCTACTTGTGCGCCTTATAAATAACCCTCAGCTTGTGTGCCACTTCAACATGCGCACCACCCTATGCTACTTGTGCGCTCAGAGCACCCTCTCCTACTTGCACGTTTAGAGCTCAAAATTTCTCTTAAGTGTTGAGAATTGAAAAATGAAGAGGCTAGTCATCTATTTATAGGAAATTTGGTGACTTTCGCACCATATACACTTGTGCGCCGCTTCTACTTGCATGTCGCTTCATCACTTGGGCGCCACTCCATCACCTGTGCGCTCTTACATACCTAGCGTGACACCTTCTTTCCTTTGTCATATTTTTATATGATGATTTTGGAATATGAATTGTGTGCCACTTATACTTTCATGTCACGCTTGCTCACCACTTATACTTGTGTGCACTTTTGACTTGCGTGCCAATCTTTAACTTTCATGCCATTTTATTTCCTTTGTCAAATCTTGATGTGATGATATTGAAATATGACTTACGTGCCACATATACTTGTGCTCCAATACTTTCACCCCAATACTTGCGTGCCACATTCTTTCCTTTTCCAAAATTACTTCTTTACTCTCTCTACTCTTCATAAGGCTTGTATCACAAGTTTTCCAAACTTATGATATTTATGAAATACAAATCAGCAATGAATCTTCATAGTTTTAGAGACCTTTACAAAGTGAATTGATTTAACTTCTTTGACAACAAAAGACAACACTCAGTAACAACGAACTTTTCTTACTTCTTTATCCATCCAACTTAGTCCCAATAATCTCCCCCTTTGGATTTTGATGTCAACCCTGATTCATAAATCACTGAATATTGTAACCTTAAGCAATGGATTACTTATCAATAATTATAATCCTACATGTGCTAACACATTGTAAGAAACAAGAATTATTGACAGCCAAAACTATGCTGTCTAAAAACAGTGACTATGAAATCTCATGAGCGTACCTCCTCAGCCTTCTTCTTCATCATTGTTTAACATCATTCAAGCATCTACTTTAGAATTCTTCACTTCTTTAACTTTACTGTAAAACAACATTGTTTCGTATGACCACTCCAACAAACAGTTAGAATAGTTCACAAACATACATGATGGATTCACAACTTACCCACAACTCCCCTTTATGCATGCATATATAAGGATAGATTTATAAAAAAATTCTCCCCCTTGACAATAGTATCTAAAGGCAAGATGAGAGTGGGGAAAAAAACACGTACCTTAACCTTGATGAGAAGGAGGTTGGACAACCATGTTCAACCTCAATTTTTCAAATGGTTCCATTGGTAATGATTTTGTGAATATATCAACAAGTTGTTCAGATGTGGGAACATACTCTATAATTAATTAATTATTCTCCACTTACTCTTTGATGAAGTGGTACTTTATATCAATTTGTTTTGAACGATAATGTTGTACCGGATTTCTTGTAAGATTTATTTCACTCGGATTATCGCAACCCAAGAGAAATGTTAGCTTTACTTCAACAGGTAGATCATTCAACTGAGTCTTCATCCACATTAGTTGAGTTGTATCTTGAGTAGTAGAAACATACTCAGCTTCAGGTGTGGTAAGAGTTACAGAATTCTATTTCTTGGTTTGACAAATAACACAACTTTTCCCCAGAAAGAAAACTCCACCAGATGTGGATCTCAGATTATCAAAATTTCTTGCCCAATCAGGGTCAGAATACCCAAATAGATCAATATTTACTGAGACATCATACATGATTCCAAAATTTGTTGTGCCTTTTTTATATTTAAGAATTATTTTTCTAGAAATCAGATGTGATTCTTTAAGAGCACTATGAAATCTTTCACATAATGTGATGGCATAGTCAATGCCGGGTCTTGAGGTAGTCAGATACAACAATCTTCTAATCAGTTTTTGAAACTCTTTCTGATCAACTTCATTACCTTCTCCATCTTTATACAACTTGGTTCCCACTAAAATTTGTGTGGAAGCTAGTTTCGAATTTTCCATGCCAAACTTCTTCATAATTTACTTAGCATAATTTTCTTGAGATAGAAAAACGTGATTCTTCTTCTGTGAAATTTGTATCCCAAGAAAGTACTCCATTTCTCCCATAATGGACATCTCAAATAACTTCTTCATCTCCTCAACATTTTTTTCACATGATCTTTAATCATTTCCAGCAAATATAATATCATCGACAAACACAATAACGATCAGTGAAAACTCCTGACATTTCTTGATGTAGAGATTACTGTCAACTCTACCTTTCTTAAAGTTCAACTTCTTTAAACAAGTATCTAATTTAGAATACCATTCTCTTGGAGCCTGTTTTACCCCATACGAAGCCTTCTTCAACCTAGACACATAACTTTCATCTTTACAATAACAAATCCTCAATGTTTATCGATGTAGACTTCCTCGTCAAGGTCACCATTCAAAAATGTGGATTTTACATCCATTTAAAAGACTTTGTAACCACATCGTGCAAAAATAGAAAGAAAGATTCTGATAGTTTCTAATCTTTCCACCGGAGCAAAGTTTTCCTCAAAATAAATGCCTTCAATTTTTGAATACCCTTACAAACCAATCTTGCATTGTTTCTTATTATTTTACCTTCTTCATTCAGCGTGTTCCAGAAAACCCACTTTGTACAAATGATGTTCTTGTTGTTCGGATTGGGTATAAGTTCCCAAGTATCATTCTTATCTATCAGATTAGGATCTTTATTCATGACATGAACCCATTCTGGATGCTCAAATGCTTCATTTATATTATTCGGTTCAACTTTCTAATAAAGAGATGTATGTGATATAGCATTTGTTGTTCTTCTTGTTTGAACCCTGTGATTTTTATCTCCAATAATGTTATGAGCCTCCACTTTCTTCCTTAACCTAGGATGAGTTGTTTGAACTCCATCTTCATCCCCTCAGATTTCTGAGTTGGATTTGCCTTCTTGAGTAGGATTAACACAGTTTGCAGCATTATCATAATTGTTAACAAAATATTCTCTATCCTGCTCAACTTCCACATCAACATGTGATTGCTTTTCTTCCTCAAAATTTTCAACAATTTTTACATATGAAGAATCAATAATTCTTCATGTTTCATTGTTGAGATATCTATATCCTCTTCCCTATAGAGCATAGCCAAGAAAAATTACATCATCTCCTATTTGCTCAAACATTACAAGGTTTCCACATTTCTTATTTATAATGCATGGACTCCCAAAAAATATTAAGTGTTTCAAACTTAGAGTTTTTCAATAGAAAATTTCATAAGGAGTCATATCTGAGTTTGGTCTAATGAAATATCGGTTTTGAATATACACAGCAGTTCTCATGGCTTGCCTCCAATAATAATGAGAAATACTATGGTCAAGAAACATAGTTCTCCCCATTTCCACCAACCTTCGATTCTCTCTTTCAGTGACCCCATTTTGATGAGGTGTGTATGGTGAACTGAACTCATGACGAATTCCATGATTCTCAAGAAAACAATAAAACTCTTCCTTATTATACTCATTGCCGTTATATTTTCTCAACTTCTTGACTAAATACTCACATTCCTTTTCCTCTTTCCTCTGGAAACTCTTAAACATTTTCAGAGCATCTGACTTATGTCTCATGTACATAACACAAGTAATGCGAGTAAAGTCATCAATGAAATTAATGAAGTACTTATCTCCATTTGTTGATTACTTTCTAATTGGTACACATATATTAGAATGTATAAGTTCCAAGGGTTATTTTTGAACGAATTTCAACTCTCTTATGAAAAGTGTTTGTAATATTCCGTTTTTCACAAATAGTACAGCACCAATCTCTTCTTCTTGATAAATCAGGAATATCTCGTACACTGTCTCGCGTTGATAACATACACATATTTCTATGACACACATGTCCTAGAATTTTATTCCATAACTAATTTTCATCCACTACACCCATGTAACAAGAGTTCTACGCTTCACCAACTTGGAACAAATTCCCTTTTGTACGTTGGCCCCTTGTAACTATATTTCCATAATTTTCACTTTTCACAACATATCCATCTTTTTTGATGATTACTTTTTTTCCCTCATCACAGAGTTGTGAAACACTTAGAATATTATGTTTCAACCCATCAACATATAATTTTTTCTTAGATTTCATTTTTTTCTTTTCCGATGATGGCTGATCCAACACCTTTAATTCTCAGAGATTCATCATTTCCAAATGTAACAGTTCATTCTTTGAAGTCTTTCACATTCTTTAGAAACTTTAAGTCTCTTGTCATATTAGAGGAACACCCACTATCAAGAATCCATGGACTTTATCCTTTTGTATCTTTCAATGCAGTTTCGACAAAAAGAGCTTTTTGTTCTTCCTTGTCCTTCACTTTATGTGGTGCTTCCTCTAATTTCCTAGCCAGGTCAATGTGTTCTGTCCAAACAACCATGCACTATTTATTTTTGGATTTATTAGACCTGTCCTTTTTAGATTTAAAAAACTATGTATTTTGAGAATTATTAGGAATATTTTGTTGCTCTGGTAACACACTAAGATATCCCTTGGAATGATGTCCAGGTCAATCACAACTTTCACAAATAGTTTCCAGTGGTTGGAACCTATTCTCAACATTCACACCGATCTCCTCAGATATCTTCTGAAATTTATTTGGAGACTTTATATTTTTAAAGGATTGAATCTTCATCAATCCTTATCTTTCAAAACATGTGGAATAGTTGTAATGTTGTTGGTTTAATGAACACATATTTGCCATGTGTCCGAATACACTATAATACAATAAATAACCATAGAAAGAATATTTCCCACTGAAACTTCTATACTGACCAGATCTATGAACACACTTCTCAACAACCTTCTTCATAGAACTATGATGACCATCAACCTTCATGTTTTCATTTGTAACTCCCTTTAACATTTCAGATTTAAAAACACCAAAATTAATAGAAGTCTTTCTTGACTCATGATTTTTATGCACTTCTGATTTTTCATCATTGCTGACTTTGATCACATACATGGCCTTTCTAGCCTTGTTCTTATCAAAACCAATTCTGTCTTTCATTTCAACCATTGAAGGTAACTTTTTTGAAACCTTCTTTGGTTCATTCTTACTGGAACATTCACCAACTTCTGAGATGGAATTTTTTAAACCGATATTCATTTCTTTAGCTTTATAAAGTTTCTATTGTACAAGTTCCAACTCTTCTTATTTTTTCCTTCGACTTTACTTCAAGATTATCATTACGATTCTTTGTATTTTCAAGAGAATTTTTCAGATCATCAATCTCTTTTTCCATCTTGATTTTCTCATCAGTAAAACCATCTTGATTGTTTAATGTGGAATTTTCATTTATCGGATTTTTCTTCCTTCCCAAGACTTTTGATCTTCCTCATGCATTCATTCAACTCTTCTTTTAGATGATATTCATGTTGAGTTTATTATTCTTCTGAACTGTTTCTCTGGTACTCTTCATTATTTACTATAGTAATAAATGTATTATCTCTAGAATTTTCAGCAAATAATTTCTCAGATTCATATTTTCTATTTTCTTCATCTTCATATTTAGATAAAAAGCTTCTTATTTTTCATTTGAAGAAATTTTTATCCTTCCCCTTTGAGAGATATTTATCTTTGGCATCTTGTTTCTTCCACATCCTTCATGGCCTTCTATTATCATCATCACTGTCTTCTTCTTTATTCTTTTGAGGATAGTTATCCATAAAGTGACCAACGGATCAACACTCAGAACATTTCATGGTAAGTTTACCCTTGTATTTCCCTGTACCTCTTTTCACATTCTTAGAAAACAAGGATAAAATTTCATCAAAATTTTTACGTACCTCGTCTTCAGAATCAGATTCACCAGCATCATCTTCAATAAGAGTCTTCTTTGAATTCTATTTCTCTATAGCCTTGAATGACATTTCTCTATCAGCTTTTGTTTTCCCTTCATTTTCTTCTCTCATCTCATCTCATAAGTATTGAGATTTCTATGCAAATCATCCAAACATAATGTTTTAGGGTCTCTATCTTCTAATGAAGATACTTTAGCAACAAACATGTCAGGTAGAATTCTCAATATCTTTTCAGCAACTATAGAATCCTCCAACGTTTCACTAAGACATCTGATTGTACTGACAATATCATTTATCCTAGTAAAAAAATCCCCAACAGATTCAGATTCTCCCATTTTCAAGTCTTCATAGTTCAGTCTCCAGATTTGTAGTTTATCCTTATTCACTTTTGTATTTTCTTCATTGATGTTATTCAGTTTTTCCAAAATTTCATTGGCTGTAGCAACACATTTCACTCTTAAAAATTCACTCTCAGAAAGAGATGAGAGTAACACATTTTTAGCACTTCCATCATTCTCATGATTCTTCTTATCAACAAGAGTAAAGGGAACCTCGTCATCAATAACAGGAAATTCGTCTGTTGTAGTTTCAAAAACTTAATATCCAAGAGACATAATATAAGGCATCATTCTTTCCTTCCATATGTGATAGTTCTTTCCATAAAAAATCAGAATCACCTTACTGTTCACACAATTTAAATTCTCCATCACTACTTCTCTTCAACCACTTCATAAAAGAATAAACAAAGGGAACCTGCCTCTGATACCAATTGAAGTTCCCAGTTAGAATCCAAGTATCACTAAGAGGGGGAGGGGTGAATTTGTGATATATTTTTCTTTTTTTGTTTCCTATTTTTGAAACAACCTTCTCCTCCTATTAAATAGTTTCTTCCCTTCTCAACACACACAACCACAGGAACACAAGATTTACAAGGTTCACTACTCAACAAGAGTAGCTACGTCCTTGGTATGTTACGTAAACAATCCAGTACCATACAATCCACTAGAAAACAATCCTTTGATGTGGAATACAATGAGTAGGATATACCCTTACACTCGTGTCGCACTTTGAAAACAATCCAATAGTGTGTGTGATCCCTCTTAGAAAAATTAGGGTAATGTAATGATTCTATTCATCTTAATGAACTTTCAAAAATAAAATCTTTCAAAAAAATTCTTCACTTTCCTACCCAGAAGCTGGTAAGAACCTCCTGGTGCAAACAGCTTGCTCGCCACTCCCTACATGAACCCCTCCATGCTTGCGTGTCACCTGCTTGCATGCCTAATCAATACTTGCGTGCCACCATTGAGCACATCTCACAACATTCACACCAAATTTGGCTTATACACAGCCCACTTCTTGAAAGCACCTCCATAATTGTGCACCTCTGGAAACTTACGCGACAGGACCTGTGCGACAAAACTTGTGTGGAAAAAATTGTGGGGCAAAACTTGCACGAAAATACTTGCGCGACACCCTACTTGTACTCCTTATAAATAACCCTCATCTTGTGCACCACTTCAACTTGCGCACCACCCTCTAATACTAGCGCGATCAGATCACCCTCTCCTACTTGCGCGTTCAGAGCTCAAATTTTCTATTATGTGTTGATCATTGAAAAATGAGGATGCTAGTCGTCTATTTATAGTCATTTTGGTGACTTGCACACCATATACACTTGTGCACCGTTACTACGTGCGCGCCGCTTCATCACTTGTGTGCTGCTCCATCACTTTCATTCTCTTCCATCACTAGTGTGACACCTTCTTTCCTTTGTCATATTTTGATATGATGATGTTGGAATATGACTTTCATGCAACATACATTTGTGCACCACTTATACTTACGTGTCACAGTTGCGCACCACTTATACTTGCGCGCCACTTTTGACTCGCGTTCCAATCATTAACATGCGTGCCATTTTATTTCCGTTTTAAAATCTTGATGTGATGATCTTGAAATATGACTTGCGTTCCAGATATACTTGCACGCCAATACTTGTGTGCCAATACTTGCGCGCCATTCATGACTTGCACGCCACTTTTTTTCCTTTTCCAAAATTACTTCTTTACTCTCTCTACTCTTCATAAGGCTAGCATCACACATTCTCCAAAATTATAATATTAATGAAATACAAATCAGCAAAGCATCATCATAGTTTTTTAGTTCTCCACAAAGTGAATTGATTTAGATTCTTTGACAATAAAAGACAACACTCTGTAACAGCAAACTTTTCTTACTTCCTTATCCATCCAACTTGGTCCCGGCAGATGGAATTCTCTTTAGATATATTGATTGTGAAGAGACAATGGTTTTCATGAAATAAGTACATGTAGGAGTTTTTGGTGCCAACCAGTCTGTACAGAGACTATCTAGTAAAATTCAAAGGCTTGGACACTTTTGGCCTTCAATGATACAAGATTGTGTAGATTTCACTACGAAGTGTCATTCTTGCCAAGTATATTACAATTTCATCCATCAACCCCGAGAGTTTCTCTATAAAACTAAATACTCATGGCCATTTTCCACCTGGAGAATGGATGTAGTAGGACCTTACCCTTCAGCTACATCCAAGAAGCTTAAGTATATTCCTACTACTACTGACTTCTTTTCCAAATGGGCAGAGTAAATACCTCTCAAAAAAGTTAGTTCTAAAATAATTGTTAGATTCATAAAGTCTAACATCATTACCAGATTGGGTGTACCTAATACCATATTGAAGGACAATGGCACCAACTTCTGTTCATCTGAGGTAAATAAGTTGTATCAAGAATACAACATCAAATCCAATCATTCAGCTCGGAATCATGCAGCGGAAAATGGACATATAGAAGCCTTCAACAAGACTCTTTCAAACATACCGCAAAAGATGGTGGATAAAAATTATAAATCATTGCCTGATAAACTTTTTCATGCTTTATGGGCTTATCGGACCACCACCCGCACTGCTACGCAGTAAAATCTATATTCATTGGTATATGGAACAGAAGAAGTATTACCCATTGAGGTTCAATTGACCTTGCTCAAAGTAGCCATTTGTGATCAGTCATCTACAGATGAACAATCTCAAAAGTGATTTGATGAATTTGAATGATTAGATGAAAAAATATTGTGCACCCTGCACCACTTAGAAGTCTATCGGAATCTAATAGCACAGGATTCCAACAAAAAAGTTCATCTTCATTCATTAATTCAAGGAGAATTGGTATTGGTCCTCAGAACTCCAATGATACCCGGAAAGAAAACTCCAAAGCTTGAGTCAAAGTGGGAAGGACCCTACTCAATATATATGGTCTACTCCAATGGATCTTATTCTTTAATCGCAATGGATGGAGAACTCATTACGACTCCAACCAATGCCATATTCTTAAAGAAGTATTTTGTGTAAAAAAAATGTATTCCCATTTTCCTAGCTACATGACGCTAAAATGTGCATCATTGGTCCATACATAAGACCTTACACTATTTTAGTCCTTACTGTAAGACTTTAAACTGCACTATCCCCATAGTCCTTACTACATGACTTTAAACTGCACAGTCCCCATAGTCATTACTGCAAGACATTAAACTGCATAGTCCCTTCATTGTCCAACATGACATTAAATTTTTCATAGTTTGTGCATTGTTAGGGTTTTTGCTACCTCTTGTTTCTCACACCGAGCATGACACATGTGAGATTAGAGTAAGATTCAATCATTAAACCCTCTCTGGGCTGCTAACCATGCATAACTCCCAACACTATCTTTAGGTTGTTATTCTCAAGTACAACTCGATCACCAATTCATTCTTCAATCGAACTACATGGACTTTGATACTTTCCTTCTAGGCTGGGTACGTAGGAAACCTCCCGAGGTTCAAGCCCAAAACCAATATCTTCACATTGGTTCACCTCCGTCTCATATTTTGTTGATATGTGAAGCAGCCCAAAACCAATATCTTCACATCGGTTCACCTCCATATCATACGATGCTGATTCGTGAAGACACCTCCAAAACCAATATCTTCACATCGGTTCCCCACCATCTCATACAATATTGATCTATGAATCCGCCCCTAAAACCAATATCTTTACATTGGTTCACCATCACCCCTCCATTGTCCTAGCTACATGATGCTAAAATATGAAACATTGGTCCATACATATGACCTTAAACTATTTTAGACTGTACTACAAGACTTTAAACTGCACAGCCCTTCCATTGTCATAGCTACATAACACTAAACTGTTCCGCATTGGTCCATACATATGAACTTAAACTATTTTATTCCTTAATGAAAGACTTTAAACTACACAGCCCCTCCATTTTCCAACATGACGTTAAACTTTGTCCAGTCCCTCATTTCTCCTACATGACATTAAACTATGCATCGTTAAGGTTGTTGCTACCTCTTGTTTCTCACACTAAGTATGACTCACATGTTCTTAGAGTAAACTTCAAACATAACACCTTCTCGGGGCCGTTAACCATGCTTACGTCCCAACACCATTTGTTGGTTGTTATTCTCAAGTACGACTCGATAACCAATTCATTATTAAATCAAACTACGCATACTTTGATCCTTACCTTCTAGGCAGGGTACATAGGTATCCTCTTGAGGATCAATCCCAAAACCGATCTCTTCACGTTATTTCACCTTCGTCCCACATGATGTTAAACTGTGTACGTCCCTTTTATCCCTGTTACATGACACTAAACTGTGCAACACCATCGTCCTTTCTAAATGACATTAAACAATACAATCCCCAGTTGTACCTCGCCTGAGAGGGAATCCTCAATGACATTGATCTCTAATCATGTCATATTTCAAAGATTACGTGCATACATGGTAATGCCCGAACTTTTAATCTTGGGTCAAACCATCATTGCACTAAAGTCCCCTTTCACCCTTCACTTGTACAAACCAAATATGTATAGAGGTTATTTCAAGAACTATGTATGGCTTGATTCCTATCCTTATGGGATACATAGGAATATTCGAGCGTCCCTCGAATCTATCCCCATGTCTTTGGAGCTAACCCAAAATTCCATTTTCAGTCCCTTGGCTGAAAAGTCCCCCTATGAAAACATGAATGTGGTATAAAAACATGGTCTTCATTCACATCATGTATATATGTATATTCCTCATTATGGTCCAAGGTATAAGACCTTAAACTAAGATCTCCTACACTCTCATCCCACATGACATTAAACTGTATTTCAAGAACTACACATTTCTTGATTCCCGTCCTTATGGGATATGTAATGAAGTTCAACACCTCAATTCATGACCCAGCCACAACATGATTATGGTTAGCATTGGTCTTTGTATCTCCTTCATGCATTGGAAAATTCCCATTTTGATGTGTCATATTCCTAACCTTAAATACTTCCAGATCTCGATAACCCTTTTATTGACTTCTGGTCACAAAATGTTTGATACCTAGGAATTATTTTTCCTGACTATGAAGCACATGCCCTTAGGTGGCCTTGCATAAGTAGTCTACATAGCAGACCTGTCAGCCAAAATATACTTTTATTTGACTATGTATCCAATTCCCTTAAATGGACATGTATAATTCAACCCCCTAATGGGTTTGTTAAATAGTGTTAATTTTATTCTTGGGAGGTAAACCTCTTTTGTCTTTATTGGTCTTAATGACAATATGTAGGGATCCGCAATAAAATATCCATCCTTAACATATTTTTCCCATACTCTTTTTAATTATCCTAAAGTATTCAAGTCTTTGGTTTATATTTACCTTCCCTTCATTTGGGTCAGAACTTCACAAGAGTGATATTCATCCAATTCTTTGACAATCATGACTGGAAATATCCTCTTCATATTCAAGTACCCCTCTCCATTCAGACAACTCTATGATTTGGAAAATTTGAATCTCCATAAACATCCACAGTCTTTTTAGCAATACAAATGTAAAATTTCTGAGAGTTATTTTTCCGGACTATGCAGTATGTGCCCCTAGGTGTCCTTGCATAAGTAGTCTACATAAAGGACCTTTCAGCAAAAAGATGCTATTATTTGACTATGCATTAAATTCTATTACGTGTCCCTACATAATTCAACCCCCAAACGTATTTGTTAAATAGTGGTAACTTAACTCTTAGGAAATACTTCCTCTAATGCCTTTTAGCCCTTTTTTTCATATCATTCCTCAGATTCAAAATTTCTTAAGTCATAGTTTACATGTTTTCCCCCATACTTGAATGTGTTAATATGTTTTCAGATAAATTATCAAGGAATTGAGTCAATTTTAATCCATTCAGTGAAAGATATTCGAATTTAAACATTAGCCTTTTAATGTACGATGTGCATGACTTTAAACTACACACAAAAGACAAGGGAACTATGAACAAAAGTCGAGTCACAGCTCGCTAAACATACATTTTTTATGATTTAGGTAATATTGAGCAACAAAAATATTCAAAGTTTTTATGGTTATTTTTATAATCCTAGAATAAAATCAAACAATGATTACTAGGCCCATTGGATTAGGTAAAAATTTAAAGCAAGTATCGAGAGAATACATGCACAAATGATTGAAGATGAAAGTGTTTTTCATTGGTAAACAAGAGTTAGAAGGACATCCACAGACTAGAGTCTCTTCTCTTTTTCAAAAAATTCATGAGGATTTTATCATAACTCTTTATTTGATTTACGGGATCTCGAGATTCATCAGCAGTCACCTAGAATTCATTCATTCAACTGGATACAATAATAGACGTATTGACACCATCCCTTATTGGAAAAATTGTAAAAGAATGTTCTTGAGTGTGGTTTGAAAAAATTTTATGCTGATCAAACAGTGACTCTGTTTCTGTCCAAGAGACTTGGAAGATGGATACATGTATTTGAGAATGGATCATAGGAAGTAAATATCTATTTGGAGAGGGTACTCTTTTCAGATATTTTTTTAACGTCATGATGGTCTTATCTCCACCAACCGGCAGTGAAAAACATATCAGCCCATGGGTTTTCTATTTTCATATCTTCAAGGAAATGGCATGGAGGAAAATTTTGAAAGTTCACACCATTGTTGCTTCTCTTAATGCACAACAAAACCAAAATAGAGTGGTAGCAGTGCAGCTGCATCTCGGGCATATAGTTATTTGAATCTGGAATTCTGAATCCTTGTAGATGACCATTTCCATATAAATGTAAGTAAATACTTCGAGGGAAATTGACATGATATTTCTGAAAGTACTTGGCCAAATCTGGGAGAGTGATGTCACATATATCATAGTAATCATGGCCAACGATGTTCATCATGTCATCAATTATCTTTCTAGCCATCTCATCAGTCGATCTAATTCTTTTGGGAGTCGTTGAATCTACACAATGATCAGATAATTGACTTTTAAGTAAGTTAGTTTTTCATAAAATTTGTGAAGAAATTTGGAAAAAATGGATTAGGCATTAAGGCGCACAAGTATAATGTTGGCGCGCAAGTCCAAGTCAGTCGTGCATGTTTTACCACGCTAGTACTGGTGTTCACGTCAGAAAGTCACTACAGAAGCACAACATGAACAGAAGCGCGGACGAGCGGAAAGTTGAGTCACTTGCATGAACGAGAGACCACTTGCATGACGATAGCGTGGTGATTTGAAATCCAGGATCTTTTCATGAGAGTAGCACCCATATTTATAGGAGAGGCCATACACCTGTGTTTCGTACCCTATGCACTGATACCTGTGTGCTCAAAACCTGTGCACCCAAAATCCATGGTTTTCTCCTTTACCTCAGAGTCAAATCCTCTTTCCATTTTCGGATCCAACTCTGAGGGGGGATTTTATTGATGCTCTTTTCCATCACAGAGTCTAACGAATGAAAAAGGGGAATACCTTAAGAACAAAGAGATTCATCATTTGAAGAACATCAATAATTGACAAAGGCATGAACAAGGAACACTTTAAACATGGGTCGTGCAAGTTTCCTTACGGTCGCGCAAGTATACTTGAGCGCCAAATATGGGTCCCACAAGTCACTTGCGCGCCCTATTATTTTTTCGCCCAATGACCTCAGATGACCAATAAATAACCCCTGTGGGCCCCCCATTTTGGGGATGAAAAATCCTAAACTCAGATTGAAGCTCTGGTCACCCAAGTCTCTCTCTGAAGTCTTCTGAACACTTCTAAGGTAATTCTTAACATAGAATGGAAGCTCTCAAGAAGAAGAATAAGGACTAAGTGTTAGAAATCATCAATACTTCTGTGCCTAAGTGTCCAAACCATAAGGGAAATGAAGTCACTTGCGCGCTGCCTTGTCCTCTAATGGAAACTTGTGTGCCGCCCTTCTGAGAGCATCTAGGGATAATACTAAGGGCTTGAGCCAAGGCTCGCCCAAGTATTACCCTACAGTTTCTCTATCGCCTAAGTGAACCATGTCGCGCAAGTATAATTGTGCGACCAAGACATGCGTGCCAGACCAAGAATTGCATGAATCCTTCCAAATCACTTGATTTATTCAAATTCATCTCTCCTCTTCAAGATATAGCCTTCAAACCCTCTTCAAATACATTTGTGGCAATGTTCCTTTGTTGGATTCCTTATCTGAAAGGAATTCCGAGAAGTTATTTTTATTTGGAACTCCTTATCAGGAGTAAGCCCCAAGTCTCAAGTCCCCTTAGCCTGGGCCTCATTTTCAGGAGTAATCCCTAGTCATAATTTCTATTAACATGGCCCTCCTTCTCAGGATTAGGACCCAAGTCTCAAGTCCCCTTAACCTGGGCCTCTTTCTCAGGAGTAATCCCCAGTCATAATTTCTCTTAACCTAGGCCTCCTTTATAGTAGTAAGCCCCAATAATAATTTCTCTTAAGATGGGCCTCTTTTTCAGAAGTAATACCCAGTCATATTTTCTCTAAACCTAGGCCTCCTTTTCAGGAGTAATCCCCAGTAATAATTTCTCTTAACCTGGGTCTCCTTTTCAAGAGTAAGCCCCAAATTAAAAATCCCCTTAATATGGGCATCCTCCTTATGAGTAAGCCCCAGTCTTAATTTCTTTTGATTTGGGCATCCTTATCAGGAATAAAACCCAATCATAAGTCCCCTATAATTTGGCATCCTTCTAAGGAGTATGTCCTAAGTTAAGTATCCAAATCTCCATAAAGCACATATACCTTTATGGACCCTGTTCCAGGGTTTCTTCCCGGAAGTAAGTCCAGATCATCATATATCTAGGCAGTCAAAGATACTTAAGCACCAAATCATTTCTTCTAACTGCATCTTTCATGGCACAATCGTCAGGTTTTACAGATACCTATTGTTTCTCACACCGATCATGACTCACCTAATCTTAGAGTGTAAAAGTAATTATGACATCTCTATTTGGGCCATTAATAATGCATAAACCTCTTACTTCTTCACCCGTACTACGTGGGTTCTGATTCCTTTTCTAAAAAGGATACGTAGGTATCCCATCTGCGGGTACGATCCCAACTCTAAAATAATCCCTATCATTCTGAACGATAATAAACTTCAACCGCCCCACTGAGTGGATTTAAAAACTAGTATGGTCATCATAATGACCAAGGGAGTTCTATATAATGTATGGAAGGATACCATTGACTACGAATCAATAATTCATTTGGATGATTCTCTATTGATGAAGAACATCAAATACATATAAAAGATTCTCTAAATCTCGCACATATCAGTCATTCATTGAAGATCTAGAGGAAAAACCTCATTTTCATGCATGGTAAAATAATAAGGATTCAAGAAGATAACTCAAATATATAAGAGAGTCCTAGAGTAGACAATAATTCCCCCCAAAAAGGTGTGATGAGTCTGAACTCCAATCCTCTCGACCAATGCATTCTTAAGCCTCATCAGTCCACAACTAATGGGCACCTACCTTTGGAAATAAGGTACAAATTGATATAGAATCATTGGATGTTTCCAGTTATACGAATAAACCCATTAGAAAATTATTGGAATGTTTTCACCTTAAACAAACAAGGTCATCCCCATTTACAGAAGAAACAAACCCTAAATGGTCCGAAAAAGTAAAAACAAAAAGGAACCTAAAACACTAAAGGACACTAAAAACCCATAAATCAACCTAAATAAACCAAAACCACATAAATACCCTAAAGAACCATAAAAATCCTAAAACCCAAATGGGCCCTAAAACATTAAAGGACCCAAAAAACCCCATATTGAAACCTAAAAATACTTAAAACACTAGAAGACCATAAACCCCTAATAACCCAAGAAACAATAAATCCCCTTCAAAGTCCTTTTAAACCCAAAAATAAATAAAAACCCAAAACCCCCCAAAAAACACTAATAAAACCCTAAAACCCTTAAAATACCCTAAACCCCTAAAAAATTAAAAGGCTGTAAATCCCATAAAACCCCATAAAACATAAAAGATCCATAAAATTACCTAAAAACCCTAAAATTCATAAAAATCCTAAGAAACCCTAAACCCCTAAAAAACACAAAAACAACTTAAAATCCCAAAAACCCCTAAATTTATAAAAAAACATAAAAAATACCACAAGAAATCCTAAAAAACCTAAAAATGCAATAGCCATGAAAACCACCTAAAAATCATTTAAATACCTAAAAAAACACTAAAAGGAAAACCCCCAAAAAAATAGATTAAACTAATAATAAAACCATAAACCCAAAAACCCAAAAATTCCAAAACCCCTAAAAACCATAAAACCCAAAAAACACAACAGTTCCTAAAACCCATAAAATTTATAAATATAGAAAAAACCCCAAAAAATCCCTACAAAACCAAAAACACCCTTAAACCACCACAAAAAAACATTAAATCTGATAACTAACATAAAATAATATAATCCTCTAAACTCCCTACAACCTTTAAACTCCTAAAAACCCACTAAACTCCATAAATACATGTGGAACCCTAAAAATCCCAAAGGATCCTAAAACCCCCCCTAAAATACACTAAAATCCTAAAAAACCATAAACCCCTATAAAACCCGTAAAAGAATAATAAAAACTCTTAGACACCATAAAATACTAAAAAACACTTTAAAAAGGAAAAAAACCAAAAAAACCAAAAAAATTTAAAACTCTAAAAAAACACTTATAACCCAAAAATACCCTTAAATATCAATTAAACCCCATAAATGGAATGGAAAGTCCCTGTCTCAAGAAGGCGGAGTATGCGTTATCAACTCTGTCATCACCTCAATGTTTGTTCATGTCTTCTCTATATATAAATGGCCAGTAAGTCTGATCCAATCTCTTCAAGACATGATCCAAAACTTTGCATGGACAGGATGCATTAATGAAAAAAATTGGGAACTGTTGCATGGAAAGACTGCATTAAACTCATTGAAATGGGTGGTCTTGGAATTAAGGACCTCTAGGTTCGTGATGAGTCCTTTCTGGCCAAATTCACTTGGACACTCTTGACACACAAGGATGGTGAGATGGACTTTCTTAAAGAACGATTTACTGCTCACTTGTTCACTAGCTACGCTAGATACATGATCTCCTCTGTCTGGACCACAATTAAATCCTCATACAAGGACATTATCTCCCAATCAATTTGGGTTATTTCAAAGCACTCAAATCTGAACTATTGGTTCACTCTGTGGCTCAACTATCCTCTACATGAAATCATGCAGGTACCTCAAGGTCTGCAACACATGTCTATCAATGATCTCAACACCAGGTTGGTGGAGTTGGATGGACTTTTACCAGCACGCATTATTTCCTTGGTTCATCACTATAACTACATTTATTCTGATACTATCATCTGGAAACCGAATATAATTAGTCATCTCACTACAAGGGAGTACTACAATCATAAATACTGGAAAGGCATGGACCCCCCCCCCCCCCTCATGGCTTTTGAAATATAAGTGTCAATTCATTCCCCCTAGACACTTCCTTCTCCTCTGGAAGATTTGGAGAAACTGCCTGCCTATGCATGCTGAGTTGCAAAAAGCTAGATTGCATACTGTATCGGCTTGCAGCCTCTGTTTACGGGATGTTGAAAGTGTAAAACACCTTTTTATTGAATGAAATCTTGCAAATAGATTATGGAACCACATACAAGACGTCTTTGGTCTCTTTTTTCACTCTGGAACATTTTCCCAAAGGATGGTTTTTATTACAGAATTCAGTTGTAGTGAGCAGCTCCATAATCTTCTTCTTACTGCATCTGCACCAATTGTTGCCTTCCTATGGGCTGTGAAGAATTCTGGGATGTTTAGAAATAAATCATGCTCCATACATGAGGGAATTATTTCCATGCATAGTGCTGTTTGAATGGATGGGTGTATCCAATCAGGCACTATGAACAACTATTTCAATGACCTCGTCACACTCCGCACTCTTGGTGTCTCTGGAAGGTGTAAAAAACCAATGTTGATGAAGTTCATTCGATGGATTCCACCAATCCCGTCATGGATCAAAGTTATTGTCGATGGTATGATAGCAGGTTCACCAGGTCCTTTAGGCTATGGTGGTGTTTTTCATACCTATCGAGGTTTTTTCAGTGGAATTTTCTATCATTTCATTGGGAATGGATGCACCTATGAGGTAGAGATTTGGGCTATTATCAAGGTTGTAAATTTTTCAAATCAATTTGGGTAGATGCATATCTGGATTGAATATGACTCGATTATGGTGGTGGAGGCTCTTTATCAAAACTCAAGAAAAGTTCCATGGCGGCTCCTACCCTAATGGGTTGAATTCTTTATCTTATCCAAGAACCTGAGTCTCAAGATCACTCATGCATACAGGGAAGTCAATATGGTGGATGATGTTCTTTCCAAGATGGCTATTAAAGAATGCTGCTCATGGTGGTATTTTATTGCTCCTTTTTGTGTGTCTCATGTAGACCCTGACATGAAGGGTACTACCCGCACCCGATTGTACAAGTCCCCCCCTGTAATGCCTTTTACTTTTCTTTATTTATAAATTGAGGCACCAGGCTCCCTGGCTGGTCCGCACTTTATTTTCACTAAATAAACTAAGAAGACACTAAAACACTAGAACTCTAAAACCCACAAAAACCATAAATAAGATAAAATACCGAAACCCTAAAAATCCCTAAATCACCCTAAAACTCATAAAACCCTAAAAAACACAAAAAAAATAAAATCATTAAAACACTAAAAAATCATGAAAAACACAAAAAACCCCAAAAAAATAAAAAACCCCTAAAATCCTAAAAAAACCTAACAAACCCTAAAAACCATAAAAACCCGAAAACACCTAAAACGATATAAACCACCATAAACACTAAAACCTTTAATACTCCTAAAAATATTATAAAATTTAAAAGACCCTAAAAACCCTAAAAATTCATAAAGAAACCTTAAAAACCTAATGAAACCCAAAAACCCTACAGAAACCCTAAATATTACAAAACAATATAATATTAAAAAACCCCTAAAGAAACCTAAAAACCCTAAAAACCCACACAAACCCTAAAAACCTTTAAAACCCTAAAAATGCCTAAAATTCCTAAAAACCATCATGGAGTTTGGTGATTCGGCTCTCATTGATGGTGCGGCGAGGCGATCTGGCGGGTGCGGATGGTCCCATATCAATCACCGATGAGGTGGATGGTTCCAGATTTGGGAGGGATCGGGCTTCGCTTTGGTGATAGGTGGGTGCACTGGGATTTGAAACTTCATGGCGGTGGAATGTGCGGTCTTGCGCTCAGACCTGTGCCTCTTGATCTAAGTCGTGAAGGGGCTTTGTGGTTCTTCTGGCTTCATGACGAGTTATGGTGGATGTAGAGGATGAAGATGAAAATGGTGCTGCAGCTTCTTGTGATACTCGGATTCAAGTGGCTTGGGAGAAGTGAAGGCGCGACTTTTGGTTCTGATCATAGGCTGCTGGAGGCACGGATGAGTTTGTCTAGGCATCGTTTTGTGCAGAAGATGCAGGTTCGAATTTCTGGTTTCTCTCCTTCGGAACTATTTCATGTTGTTGCTAAAGGGATCATTATGTTATGTTGCATTATATCTTCTTTTCTATACTATGGTCTTTTTTTTGGCTGGGTTGGTTGTGAATTTTTGAAAATACAGGATTTTGGATCTTTTTAGTGGTGTTGGATGCTTCTTTAGGTTATGTGGGTGGGTTCTGGGCATGAGTGTTGGTTTCCCCTCATGATGTCGATGAAGTGCATGTTAAGTGCTGCGTTATGGCCGCTACGTTGGACTGTGGCCTTCTATGTTGTAGCAGGTTTGGTTGTGAATCGATGTGGATGCTGGATATTGGTTGTGTTGAGTAGTACTGGATGTTACTCAGCCTTTAGGTGTAGCGGATGTGTTCCTATGTGTGATACTAGGTGTGAGTTGTTGGGAGCTGATTGGATTAAAGGAGAGACATATGAATTTTCTACTGGTGGTTTTGAGATGTTGGTGGTGGATATTCTTCGTAATGAGGCGATGGTTGATGAAAATGGTGACACTGGACAATGGTTGTTGTTTGGCTAGGAGATGCAGTTGGGAATGGTTTCTATTTTATGTTTTTTTCTAGTTTTTGTGTCTTTTTGCTTTTTTGGGGACTTTTTGGTTTTTCTGGGGCGTGTCCAGGGTTTTTGGGTGTGGGTTGATTAACCACTCCCCTACCTTGTTTGCGTTGTCTTTTTTCTAATAAATTTGGGGGGGGGGGGAGTCCGGAATAGCCTAACCTCGCATCTTCCCTGCCCTAAATAACCCTAAAAACCCTTAAAATATAAAAGCCCCTAAAAACTATAAATGAAACTAAAAACTCCTTAAACACCCTAAATAACCTAAAACCCATAAAACCCATAAAACCTTAAAAACCACCAAATCCATAAAAACAAAAAAAAACCTAAACTTCCCAAAAAATAGTAAAAATTACAAAAAACGTTAAAAGTACTAAAACAAAACTAAAAATTCTAAAAATGATAAAAAAAAACATAAATCACCCAAAAACCATAAAAAAATATGAAAAACTATTAAATGACATAAAACCCTTAAAATATCTTTAATCCCTAAAAAATCCCAAAAATCCTTTAATAACCCAAGAAACACCAAAAATCCAAAAACCCAATAAAATCCCAACAAATCCTAATATCAACTAAAATAATAAAAACCTAGATAACCATAAAACCCCTATGAAAACACAAAAAACAATACCAATACCCATAAGATGCTAAAAAAAATAAAATTCCCTATACCTCCAAAGAAAACGTGAAAAACCCAAAAATGTTAAAGAATCCTAAATAAATGAAAACCCTAAAAAACCATAAAAACCAATAGAACACTTAGAACCCTTAAAACATAACAAACCCTAAAACCCATAAAACCCAAAAAAACCCCTAAATACCCTAAAACACCAAAGCCACCAAATCCCACTAAAAAATATAAAAACCTGAAAACCATAAAACCTATACCCAATACTCTAATACATATACCCTAGACCATAATCCCAACTCCCTTAAACATAAACCAAATACACTACACCTCAAACCCAAAACCCTACACGATAATCCCAAAACCCTATAATCTACGACCAAAACAATAAACCTTGCACCATAAATCCTAACCCCTACACTAAAAACCATAATCCCTACACCACAAACCAAATACCCTACACCATAAATCCTAAACACTACACCTTAAACACTATACCCTAAACCCTAAACCCTAAACCCTAAACCCTAAACCATATACCTCACACCATAAACCCTGAACCCTAAACCCCTCACCCTAAACCCAAAACACTGAACACTAAACACTAAACCCTAGACCATACCCAAAACCCTAAAAACTAAAACCTAAACCCTACTCCATAAATCCTATACTCTACCCCCTAAACCCAACACCATAAACCCTAAACCCTTCACCTTAAACTCTATACCCCACACCCTAAACTATATACCATGAATCTTAAAACCAATACCCTACACCCTAATCTCTATACCCTGATCCCTAAACACTACATAATACAACCTGTACCCAATAAAATATACCCCATTCCTACATCCTAAACCCTAAACCCTATACTGTAAACCATATACTCAACACCCTAAACACTAAAACCTACACCTAAACCCTATACCCTACACCATGACCCCAATAACAGACACCCTAAACCCTATAGCCTACCCCCTAAAAAAATAACCTACACCTTAAAACCTATATCATACCCCCTAAACACTGTACCCTACACCAAAAACCCAAAACCCAAAACCGTACACCCAATATCCAAAACCCTACACCCTAACCCCTAAACCAACACCGTAAACCCTAAAACCTACACCCTATACCCTAAACCCTAAATAATAAACAATGACACCTAAACACTTTATCTTACACTCTAAACCATAAAACCTACAACCTAAATCATATAACCTTCCCCCTAAACCCTCCACCCTAACCCCTAAAACCTAAAACCCAAATCTTATACCCTACACCCTAAACCCTAAACCTAAACCCCTAAACCCTAAACCCCACACCCTAAACCCTATCTATAATACTTTAATCATATACCGGCACCCTAAACCCTATCCCTAATACTTAAACCTTATACCAACACCCTAAACACTTTAACATGCAGTCTAAACAGGACACCCTGACCTCCATAACCTCCCCACTAAACAGAAAAACCTAGACCCTAAGTCCAATACCCTGTACCATATACCCTCAGACCTCCACCCTAAACCCAATACCTTATAGCCCAAACCCTAAACCCTACTTCATAAACCCTATCATATAGACCCTAAACCCTAAACCATATAACTTAATCCATATACCTTACACGCTAAACCTTAAAACCTACATGCTAAATCGTACATCATACACCCAAAACCCTAAATCGTGCATTATAATCCCTATACCCTACACCCTAAACCCTAAAAGACACACACTAAACCAATACCTTGCACCCTAAACCCTATACCATGAACCTTAAACCCGATTCCTTACACCAAAAACCATATAACCTAATCCCTAAAAGAACACTAAAAACCCTAAATAACACTAAAATCCCTAAAAATATAAAAGAGCACTAAAAAGACTAAACAAAAACCCTAAACACCACTATATGGCATAACACCCTAAATAAATAAAAAGAGAACCCCCCGAAACCCTAATTAATCCATAAAACCTCTAAAAACCTTAAAAAACCCTTAAAACCCTCAAAACCCAAAAAACTAAAAAAATACTAAAAACCCTAAAAATATTAAAATCCCAAAAAAATCCTAAAAACCCTGAAACCACTAAAGACCCTAAAAATTTGTTAAAACCCCTAACAAAACCAAATGACAATAAAATATCCTAGAAAATACTAAAGATACTAAAAAACACCTAAAACCCCTAAAACCCCTAAAAACATTAAAACCCATATAAGAATAACGAAATGCCTAAAGTAACCCAAAACACCCCCTAAAACTCCCAAAACCCCTAAACACACCAATAAATAAAAAATCAAAATAAACCCCAAAACACTATAAACCATATAATTCCATAAAATCACCAAAAACCATAAAATTACACTAGAAACCAGAAAACCCTAAAATCAGAAAAAACCTTAAAAACAATAAAAGCTCTAAATCCCCATAAAAGTCCCCTAAAATATCCTAAATCCCATAAAGTGCCCTTAAACACCATAAAATAACTAAATTCCATAAAAAACCTAAAACCCTAAAAATTCCTACAAAACCCTTAAACAACCTTAAAACCCTAAAACCCCTAAATATACCAAAAAACTGTAAAACCCCTCAAAATCTACTAAATTAACAAAAAACTACTAAAACATCTAAAAACCCATAAAAACCCAAAAATCAACAAAACCCCTAAAAACCATTGAGACCCTAAAAGCCTTAACAGACCCAAGAAACCTTGAAAGGTCTAAAAAATCCATAAAATCCCTAAAATCTCTAAAACCCCTAAAAACGATAAAAATCATTATCAACCTAAAGACCCCCAAACACCCCTAAAACCCAAAAAATATCTAAAGACACTAAAAAAAATAAAACCCCTAAAAATACTTAAAACCCATAATCTCCTTAAAACCCCTGAACTCCTTAAAACCCCAAAAATCCCTAGACACTCTAAAAACCCTAGAAACCCTTTAAAACCTAAAAATCCCCTAAAAAAACTTAAAAAAATTGAAGGCCCTATAAACATGAATAAACCTTGATATAACCAACAAACACTAAAAACACCAAAACCAATATACAAACTAAAAAGTCCTAAAATACACTAAACACCTACATAATATTGAAACCCCTTAAACAACCTACAAAACCTAAATATCATAAAACATTAAATTTCTATAAAAAAACAAAACCCCTAAAAAAACAAAATAATCCCTCAAAACCCAAAACCCTTAACAACTCAAAAAACCCCTAAAACACTAAAAATAAGAAAAAACACAAAAATATGCTAAAAATTTCTAAAAAGACCAAAAAACCAAAAGAAAACACTTAAAAACCAAAAAACAATAAAAACCTAAAAACCTCTAAAATTTTTAAAACCTAAAAAAGTCAAGAAAACCCCTAGAATCCTTAATAACATAAAAAAATGTGAATAAAAAGTGCCTAAAATCCCTTAAGAACCTGAAAAATCATATTTACCCCAAAATCATAGAAGTCAGAAAAATACATAACACCCTAAAAAACATAAAAGACACTAAAAACATAAAACCCCTAAAAACCTCTAAAACAATAAAAACAATAAAACCCTTGAAACCTGTAAAAAAATTCCTAAAATGCTTAAAAATCATAAAATCCAGAAAGAAACTATAAACCATAATAACATAAAAACACCTATAAACCATAAAAACCCTAAAACCCCTAAAAACACTAAAAATACTAAAATGCCTAAAACCCCTAAAACCATGAAAACCATTAAAATTCCTAAAAACCCTAAAACATCCCTAAAATATCCTAAAAACTATAAACCCAAAAAAAAACTATAAAACAAAAAAACCTTATAAGACCCTAAAAACCCAAAACCCCAAAACCCCTAAAAGACCCCCCAAAACCAGAAAAGACCATAAATCCACTAAAATATGCTACCCCCACCCAATCCTAAAAGATAATAATATACCCTAAAAGACTCTAAAAATCCGAAAGGACCATAAAACCTAGAAAAAACCCCTAAATGTCCCTTAAACCCCCAAAAAAGTATTGAGGGTCCTAAAAACTATAAAAACCATGAAGCACCCTAAAAGACCTTAAACCTATAAAAACACACAAACTCTAAAACCAATTAAAATCTTAAAAATAATAAATCCATAGAAACCTTAAAACCCAATAAACAACCTAAAAACCCCATAAAAGCCATAAAAAATACAAAAAACCAAAAAACCAAAAAACCCCAAAAAACACCAAAATAACTCATAAAATCCTGAATGTTCTTAAAGGACGCTAAAATATCATGAAGGCTCCCTAAAAAAATTAAGACACCCAAAAAAACCAAAACAATCACTAAAACCTAAAAACCACAAAATACCCTAAAAACACAAAAATCGTGAAAAAACTTGAAAACCCCTTCAAACCCAGTAAAAATCCCCAAAACTTCTAAGAATTCTTTAAAGACACTAGAAACGCTAAAAACATAAATTTATGCAAAACCCGAAAACCCATTAATAACTCTAAAAACCCCTAAATACCCTATAAAAATTTGTAACCCCATAAAAACCCCAAAGATAGACCTAGAAGACCAGATAATGATAAAACCCATTAAACCCCTATAAAATCTTAAATAAGACCTAAAAATCCAAAAGATCCATAAAAATACCCTAAAATATAAAATACAATAAAACCCCTTAAAAGGCCCTAAAACCACAAAAATCCATAGAAACACCTAAAACAACCCTAAAGCTCCCTAAATCCATAAGAACCTTAAGAAACCAAAAAAATAAAAAAAAACATAAAATTATAAAATTCTTAGGAGCTAAAAAGAACCTAAAATAACCTCAAAATGACAATAAAACACCTTAAAAATACTCTAAATACCTAAAATCCCTAAAACATTTAAAACCATACAAAACACTAAAAACACTAAAAACTCTTAAAAATCTTAAAACCCATAAAAAACTAAAAAACTCTAAAAAAACCTAAAAACAATAAAAAAAACTAAATACATAAAAAACCATAAAAGTCCCTAAAACTCCTAAAAGTCTCAAAAAAAACATAAAAAGACCATAAATGACCCTAAATTGCTAAAAAACATAAAAAAACAAAAATATGGTTAATTAATATATCAAGCCTAAAAATCATAAAACACCCTAAAATACCTGAAAACACTACAAACCCCTAATAACCCCTAAAAATATAAAACCCTAATAACTCATAAAAAACCATGAATGCCCTAAAAAATAAAAAATCACCAAGAAACACCTAAAACTCCTAAAAACATTAAAATCTATAAAAACATAAAACCCCTAAAAACCCAAAGTGTATGGAGACTTTGTTATCTCGTCTCCTTTGCAATGGTGGCTTCACCTCCCTCCTATTTTGAGGATGATGGTGGCCCAGGCACCTCCCCCCCTCTCTGTGGGTGAGGGTCCCCCCTCTGAGGACCTCTCTTTCTTATCTTTCTCATCCCCTGATTTTCTACCCTCCTTTCCATGAATGTTTCTTTTTTCAAAGCTTTCGGATCCCTTTGAATGCCAAACCCTAATTCCCCTTTTGATTTATGATAACAAAAAAGCTTTGGATCTGCACAGTTTGACTCTGGTTGCAAGGTTCCTAAAGTGGCACCCCCCGGTGGTAACTTTTGACAAGTATGTCTCTGAACATTGGAATCTACATGATCGTGTGAAGGTGGTTCTAGTTGAAAGCACCCACATCATGATTTGATTTGCGTGTGAGGAAGACATGATCCTTTCCTAGTCTGCGGCACCCCGAAGCAATAGTGATGCTCACTTATTTCACTTTCAGTGGAGTTTCAAGTTTCACCTGAAGCATAACTCCCTCATGGTTGCAACTTGGGTTTGATTTTCCAAACATCCCCTTCCCTTCCAAAATTTCTATATTATTTTTATTATTGGGAATATTGTGGGTAGGTTACTTTGTTTGAATATTAGGACTCGGGCCCTCTGTCACCAAGTTTCCCCAAGGGACTTCATTGAGGTTGATGCTTCAAAGGATCTGGTGGATGCTATATGGATTGCTGTGGGGGAACAGCTTTGTTGGAAGTATCTAGTAGTTTTTGAATCGTGGATGGTTTTTTGTTCTATCTATTGGAGATTTAGGCATAATTCTCAGTCTGGAGGATGTTCTAACCCTGGTAAGAATGGTTTAAACCTGTTTCAGTTGAGTTCCAGTGAGAACAACTGAGCTCTGGTGCAGGAGAAGGGGGTCAAGGGGGGTGACTGATCATTTTCCTTCCCGACCTTTGGTTGCTGTAGTTTCGGTTCCTCTAAAGATAGACCTGATGTCTAGGAGAGATCATGAAGTATAATTGATCAACTCTGGTGGTTTCATTTTACGTTTGGCTGGGAATGATTGTGAATCAAGAGATGATGTCACTGAAGCAGTGATCATGTTTGAAGGGAGAACTAGATCTTGTGCTGATGAGGTTTGTGGAATTGGTAATTTATCAGAGAGAGAGTTGGAGAAGGGGAAGGATGATGTGAAGGAAACATTAAATGGGAATGAACATATGGATGCCCCCCTAATGTTGTCCCAAGAAGGAGGGGTTATGGACTGCATGAATAGCAGTGGGGGTGCTAGTAGTAGCATGCTGCCAGATGCGAATGTTGCGACTCTTCAAAATAGGTTTCAAGACATAGCCACGGGTGAGCCGGTTAGTGATAGTACTGTACTGGTGGGTGAGCTCATGCAGGGGGATGTGGCTAATCTAGATATGAAATCTGGGGATAAGAAAAAATTGTTCTCGGATGAGAAGGATATGATCATGGCAAAGGATCATACCTGGAGTCCTAGGGTGAGACGCCCTAGTTGGCTTATTGCCCCCTGATGCTCACTGGGTGTGGAGAGGCAGAGAGAATTGACATGGGGGTTGGGATAGGTTCTCTTTCTGAAGAAGCTAGCGCTAGATATGTGGAGGGTTTTCTTGGTGCCCATGGGGAGGATCCGGTTGGGATCCCTCTACCAGAACCCAACATTGATGAAGGTGATATGGCCCCGAACCTGCAGAGGGCCATGGTTGTTTATGGTGCTCCATCTACTGAAGATCATTGTGTGCTACTGCATGACATGATGATGGTTGAATGGGAAAGCTTTCCCCATGAGGGAGAGGCTAAGATACTTGGGGAGAGGTTTGCTAAGGATGACACAGGATAAATGATGTTATGGCCAGGTGCAAGGAAGAAAAGAAAAATCTCTAAAAAAAGGGGTGGCGCCACTCCTAGGATAGGAAGAATGAATGGGAACAAAGAGGCCTCAAGTGTAGCCAGCAATGGAGTAATACGTGAGAAGGAAGTCCATGAAGATGGTTCCATATCCACCCTCCCCCCCCCCCAAATCGATGGCTGGGGAAGGATTACTCTACCCTTCCAAGACCTATGGCGACCCGGGCCACCTCTAGGGCGGCCCAGCTGAATCTAAAAGTCAACAAGCAGTAGCAGCCTCCATGAAATGCTGAGAAGGATAGGGACAGAGAGAAACTTTTTCCTATACTTTGAATGTAGGAAGAATATGATTTGGGCTAGAACTCTATGGATATAGGAGCTGACTCAGACTTTTTCTTTACTGATGTGGGTGTTGATCTTGGTGTGAGCTTTGGATCCCGCAGTGTGGAACTGGATTACTTCAGTGGTGACATTGATTGATGCTCTCTTTTTTGTGTCTTTTATTTTGGACTTTTTGGGGTGTGAGTCTTGTGGGGGTTTTTGGTTGTGGGTTGTTTAGCTCGACCCCTCCCTTGTGGCGTATGCTTTTCCTTTACATATATTTTGTGGGGATCCAGGAATAGCCTAGCCCCACATCTTCCTTTCCCCCTAAAAACCCTAAAAACCAAAAACCAATAAAAATTCATGAAATCCATAAAATCTAAAAAAACCTTGAAACCCAAAAACTGCAAAACCCCCAATAAAACAAAAACATTAAAGACATTAAACTACTTTAAACAGTAATAAGTACCTAAATACAATAAAACCCAAAAGACCCTAAAACTTCGAAAAATCGAAAAAGGACATTAAATCCGCTAAAACCCTAAAATGACCCTAAAACCCATAAATATCCAAAAAGACCCAAAAACCCCTAAAAACCAAAAAAGACCCCAAAAATAAAAAAATCCAAAAGACCCAAAAACCCTAAAATAGTTTTAAAATGATAAATACACTAAAAAACCTAAAAACCCTAAAACACCATAATATCCATAAAATAAGCTAAGTACTATAAAAACCTCAAAAGACTATAAAATATGATGAAAAATAATAAAATAGACTAAAGTACCTAAAACCCCTAAAAGATTCATAAAACCCTAAAAACCCCAAAAGGACCCCAAAAACCTAAAACCCTTAAATGACCCAAAAATCATCCAAAATACTAAAGGACCTTAAACACCCTAAAACCCTTAAGACCAAAAAGAACCATAAAACTCAAAAAAAATTCTTAAAATCCACAAAACACATAAGAAACCATAAGGCCCCTATAGACCCTAAAAACCCTAAAAACCATAAATCCACAAAAATACTATAATCCTAAAACCCCCTAAAAACAATAAAACACAAATGAAACCCAAAACCCCCATACACACAATAAAAACTCAAGAAATCCCTAAAAAACTAAAAAACAATTTAAAAACCTGAATAACATTAAAACCCATAAAACTCCTAAAACCCATAAAAAACATAAAAAAATCACTTCAAAATTGTAAAAAAACTAAAAACCAATATGACCAAAAAACATTAGAAACCCCTAAAATACTAAATCCCATAAAACACCTAAAATCCAAAAAAAATACCTACAAAATAAAACCTAAAAATCCACTTAAAATATAAAAAATCATAAATACCTAAAACTACTAAAAACCCCTTAAACCCATAAAAACTTCTAAATAAACCCAAAAGCCTTAAAAGCCATAAAACCCTAAAAACCCCTAAAAAATAAATTCTTTCCCAAACAAAATAAACCCTAAATCTTACTCCCGAAACCCTATACCTTACATATTTAACCCTAAACCACACACCCCACCCCAAAAACCCTTTACCATACACTCAAAACCTAAACCCATACACTTTAAACATTATTCCCTACATCCTTAACCCTAAATCCCAACATCCTAAACCATATACTCTATAACCTGGTCCTAAAATCCTATACGATAAACCCAAAATCCAAAACCCAAAACCCTAAACCCCACACCCTAAATCCTAAAGAACACTAAAAACCCAAAATGAATCTAAAAACCATGAAAGGCCACACACAAAATTAAAACTCCAAAAAAAATCCTAAAATACACTAAAAACCACTAATAGAACCAAAATACCATAAAAGACCCAAAAATCCCGAAAAATATACATTAAAACACACTAAACCTAAAGAACATAATAGACTCTAAAAATCCATTTAAAACACTAAAGTACCTAATACCCCTAAAAACCCATTGAAACCCTAAAATTGATAACATCAAAAAAATTGCATTAAAATCCTAAAAACCATTAAAAACCCTAAAAAATATAAAAAACACTAGATATATAAAAATTTTAATCAACCTTAAAACCGTAAAATTGCTAAACTAAATTTAAAAAACATTTATAACCCATAAAATTCCAAATAAAAGTAACCATAAAAACTGTTAAAAATTCACAAAACACCAAAAACTATTAAAATAACCCAAAACAAAAAGACCTAAAAAGACCTAAAAACATTATAAAGATACTTTTAGGGTCCTAAAAAATATTCAAAGGGAAATAAAATACCCCCATAAAATTTATGAAACAAATAGAGGCCTCTAGGGATGAAAATTGGAGGAAAAGATTGAAAGAATTGAATTTGGAAAAATAAAAAAACTGGTCCACATACTGGATACTAGGAAAGGTCTGCAGAAGGCATAGACTACGAACCAAGTGTTATAAAGATGGCTGGTTGTGCCCAACCCTCTTGGTAAAATCTGTCGATGTAGTACTTGTATGGGTCGAATCCATAGGGACTGAAGAAGTAACCTTGAGACACTATGATATGTTGGAGGATGGGCGGTGTAGTGGCCAACATGGGATTGAATTGATTGGATAACTAATTATTTAATTTAAATAACAATTAAAAAAGACAAATTTACTAGATCTAAAACAATTAAATAATATGGGTTGATCCTAGGTCATTGCTTGGGGTGGATTGGCTGCACTTGTTTCTTAGAAGGTTTGAGATCACTAATTCAAGATGAATCCACAAAATGAGATAATTCCACAACCACATTCACCAATTTAGTTCTTACAAAATTACAAGGCTAATCACCAATGCTCTTATAGGACCAATTTAATGATCACTCCAAGTAATTGGATCATACTATCACTCAGAATGTGTCGTCATTAAACTTGGAAAAGACGAAGAATAACATAACTCATTGAATGGGAATCCTAAAATAAAAAACACTTTTAAAAATTGAATTACATGAAATAACATCATATCCATCTCATGAAACTCTCTAAGACCAAACCATAAATTTTTAGCCCTCCATAGATGTTATTCTATCAATGGAAGAGAGAAGTCGACTTAAATAAGTGGGATTGAAGAATAAAAATGAACACTCCACCGTTGTGTGAGAAATTCATAAGTGTTGGTGTGAATAAATTCACACATCGATTCAATGGTATCAACATGATAAGAAAAGAAAAATAAAAAGTGAAGAATAATAAAATCTTTTATTAAGATATTTAACGTGAAATAAAAACTTACATTAGGGAAATTGACTATGTGATTACAAAACGAAAGCAGGAAATTACAATTGAATGAAGTACAATGGATGAAATAAAAACATTGATTGAAAGAAAAATATTAGATGATAATACCCTTCACCACCAGCTCCATATATAGGCATATTTTGAGCCTTAGATACACCCCCAACAAGAAATTTTATCCCCATTAAATGGGAGAGTCGAAATAGCATGAGGAAATCAAGGGAATTTCGACGTTTCAAAGTTGTCCATAAATTCATCCTGATTCATCTCCCGTTTTTACATGGGAATTTGTAATTTAAGGATGATGAATTAGGTGGGGTCATTGAAGCGAAATATTCTCATCCATGTGTCCTCTATTATCTATAAAACTTTCAGGACATTTAGTGCAACTGTTTTGATTTAATGGTCGAAATGGTGGAATGAATTTATGGGCGTTCGGGTCAGATCCACCATTTAAATGTAAACTTCGAATCCATTTATCTTCATGAAAACATCAGAATTATCTCTGACCACAGTTTAATGAAATTAAACTAATTTTTGTATCTTTAAAATGTAAAAATCTGACCTTCATTGTGCTTGTTTTCTGAGCCCCACTTCTGTTTGACGTGCCTTAGGCCCATTATGCTTTGTCCAAAAATTTCATCATTAATGATGAAAAATATCCATCATCTCTTGGGATTAATTCATTTTTCCTAAAATAAAAAATGTTCCTAACAAAGTTTTTAGTCATATCCCAAAATATCAAATTCAATAAATGAATATAATATTCTCCACAAATAGATGATCTATTGGGCCCATATTTTCATTTTATACGTGAATTGCACGTAAGATGAGAAATGAATATTAATTTATATAATGCACTAAAAATGATATTTATGGACTTTGGAACACATAAATATTAAGATATTAACAATTAATACTAGAAAATTTCAGTGGCTAATCATAACCCCCAAATTGATTTTTGTTAGTCCCTAGAAAAATATATTACAAATATGAAATTTGAATTCCCTTTTCCAAAAAAAAATTTAATACACATTGTTCACCTAAAGACCTCATACCAAAAAAAATTATGAAACCCATAAAAATCATTTAAGAAAATCTATTTCCATAAGCATATCCCAATCCCAAGCCCATTCTTTGTTAAAATTCATTGTCACAATTCATCCAATTTCAACTAAGTGTGATGATGTGTTGTGCATCAAAAAAGATATGGGGCCCATTTTTTTGTTCAAGGGGGGAAAATGGAAGCGCTAGGTGGGAATCACATTATAGATTAAGACGAGTATCTGGTTTTTTTATTTTATTATATTTTTTATTATATTTAAACCACAATAGATATGAAAAGACTAACTCTAGGCAAGAAAACTAAGGAGTCACGGTCCCCAAGTGACATATGCCACGCATATTGTCAATTCCATGCTCTATAATAGAGATATAATGCTTAACTCTGGGAAAGACAATGATGGAGTCACAATCCCCATGTGTCAGATTCCACACATTTGGAAAAACATTTCTCTATATGGTCACAATTTTTTTATGTTTTTTTATACTCAAATTAGACTAAAAGTGACCAAACCCTATGCTATGATAAAAGGGACCCAAGAACTCAAATTTACACCCAAGATCCAATAGACGTGCATTGTGGCATTTTGATTAAGAGGATGAAAACTTAAACTTTGAAAAATCACATTAGACAATCGCACCTTCCAAAAACTATGCTCATGAACTTAAACATGAATTAAAATCATAATCATTGAATGAAAAATTATTCGATATCCAAATTCAAATTATGAAATATGTGTTATCATTTCCATGGTTAATGGAATTTTTCTTTCCATGCATGTTATTATTCACAAAAAAATAATTTTTTATTTAATCTCCCCCAACATAGAATAACCTTGTCTATATTGTTTAAAAATACATAGATGGTGGTATGGGAGAGGTGTTCAAATAAGAAATTGAGAATGATAATTATTGAATGAAGTCACCTAGTGGTTGATGATGAAAGTGTGTGCCATAATATCCCTTCAATCATGGGTTCGAGTCTCAATGTCTTGGACGGTTGTAGTGGGCTTTTCCCCATGAACTACGATATGTCCTTTTAAATTTTTTATTATATATATATATATTTTAGTTTTTTAACCTACAAAAAAACATAAAAATAAATTGATGATACATATTCTACTTTTTAAATTTCTAGGTAAGGTATTACTCAAAGATCAAGCCACGTGAAACAGATGAATATGGTGCTGCCCTTTCATACCAATCCTTACACATAATTGAAGAACATGTCAATAATAAATGGAAATTTATTATATAAAAATAAAAAAAATAAAAAACTAAATATGATTCACAATGATTGGAAGCATGAAAACTAGGGTTTCCTCCCATGCAGCGCTTTTGTTTAACATCGTTAGCTCGACTTGAACCCCCAAAATTATCCAATTACAAAATTCAACATTTTTTATACCCCATTTTTATCCACCTCAACAAGATTTAGATTAATTATTTTTTATAATTTTTTCCATGTGAAATCCAATGCTTAATAATGATTGTGAAATTCCAAGGAATTTTGCTAATGGTTTATTGAGTTTCATCTAGAGTATTTCAAAAGATATCAAGGTTCATTCCTACTTTGTGAGATTCTTGATGAAAATGGATGATAATTGAATGGTCTCAGTTATTATAAATGGAAGGATTATTGAGTTGGGAAGGAAGGATTATAATGTTTAGTTCAGTTTGATTGAATTTTCCTAAAGAAGAATGGAAATTTGAATCTAAGTTTGATTCTTCTACAAAACATTTTGAAAGATTTGGTTCATTTTGAAAATATGATTCATCCCCAAAATTTTTCAGTTGAATATCAGGAATGGGAATGCACTCATTGTTTGTTATCTCTCTAAATAGTTCAATTATTGGTACTTTTGAAAATTTATCAGTGGAGTTATATTCAGGAAACTCAATCCATGTTGTCAAATGTTTCTCTTTTGAGTCCAAAAAATCAATTTCCTCTTGATTTAAAAACCCTTCAACATTTCATTGATCTTCTTCTGTTATCCCATATCAAAAGGTTAGATATTTTTTAAATTCATGAGTGGTTTTTGGGATAAAATATTCTTCTATCAGTTATGAGGAAAGGACATCCTGAGTGGGAATGGGTTCCTCATAAGTCTCAATGATTTGTATTTCTAATCTTAGTGATGAAACTTCTGAATTCATTTTAACCATTTTTTCACACAAATGTTCAATAATTTTTTCAGGATTAGGATTTATAGATGTTTGGACATAATGAAATTCATTACGTTTGATCTCTTCAATATTCCTCGAGAGGTATGGAAATTGATCCTTTAAACAATAAGCATCCCATTGATTGTACATCTCATCTGGTGTGGTGTATTCAATCAAGGTTTGGTCAATGAAATTCCCTATGTGAGGATATTTGAAATATATATTTTCTAGTTGATTATGACCTTGGTCTATAAATGGAGATTATGGAAGATAATACATTGGAGTTTATTGAAAATTTGTTTTGGGAATCATTGGACACACATAAACAGAAAGCGAATAGAGAGGAGAAATTAGGGTGAGAGTAGATAATTTGGGGTGAGAATAGAAAGATGTTCTGCGGTGACTTACTTGGTCCCCGACAACAACGCCAAAATTTGGTTCCACCCAAATTTACCCTACTAGTAAAAGAGGTCAATGTAGTACATGTTGGGGTAGAATCCATAGGGACCAAAGAAGTAACCTTGAGACACTATGATTTCTTTGAGGATGGGCTGTGAAGTGTCCAACTTGGGATTGAATTAATTGGATAACTAATTTTTTTTTTAAAGAAAAATTAAAATAAGACAAATTTTCTTGATCTAAAACAATTAAATAATATGAGTTGATCCTAGGTTTTTTCTTGGGGAGTATTGGATGCATTTGTTTCATATAAGGTTTGAGATCACTAATTCAAGATGGATCCACAAAACAAGATAATTCCAGAACCTCATTCACCAATTTAGTTCTTACAAACTTACATGGCTAATAACCAATGCACCTATAGGACCAATTTCATGATCAATCCAAGGAATTGTATAATACTAGCACTCAGAATTTGTCATCGTTAAACTTGTAAAATAAGAATAAGAACATAACTCATCGAATGTAAATCTTAAAATAAAAAAAAATGAAAAAATAAAGTATATGAAATAACATCCAATCCATCTCATGCAACTCTCTAGGACCAAACCATAAATGTTTATCCCTCCATCGATGCTATTCTATCAACAGAAGCGAGAAGTCGACTTAATGAAGTGGGATTGAAGAATATAAACATTAATAAAAATGAACACTCCACCTTTGTGTGGGAAATTCATAAATGTTGGTGTGAGTAAATTCACACCTTGATTCAACGGTATAAACTTGTAAATAAAATGAAAATAATAAGGGAAGAAGAAGAACAACTTTTTTAAGACATTTAACGTGAAATAAAAACTTACATTAGGGAAAATGACTATGTGATTACAAAACAAAAGTAGGAAATTTCAATTGAAAGAATACAATGGATGAAAGAGAAATATGGATTTAAAGAGAAATATTAGATGATAATTTCCTTCACCACCAACTTCTTATATAGGAATATTTTTATCCTTAGATACACCCACCAATAATATGTTCTATCCCCATTAATTGGGAGAATCAAAAGTGCATGAGAAAATCATGGGAATTTCGACATTTCAAAGTTGTCCATAATTTCGTCCAGATTCGTACCTTTTTTTGATGTGTGAATTTATAATTGAATGAGGTCTAATCTAGAGGGGTCATAAAAGAAAAATATTCTTACCCATATGTCCTCTATTTTCTGTAAAAATTTCAGGCCATTTGGTGCACTCGTTTGGACGTTATGGTCGAAATGGTGGAACGACTTTAGGGGTGTTCGGGTCAGACCCACCATTTAAATGTAAACATTGGATCCATTTATCTTCATGAAAAATTCAGAATAATCTCTGAAAAAAAATTTAGGAAATGATCCAAATATTTTTATCTTTCTACTTCAAAAATTTAAACTTCATTGGGCCTATTTTCTGGGCCCCACTTCTATTTGATGGGCCTTAGGCCCATTATACATTGTCCAGCAAATTTCTTCATTCATGCTGAAAAATCTCCACCATCTCTTGGGATTCATTCATCATTACTAAATGAAAAAATTGTTCCAAACAAATTGATCAATCATATCCCAAAATATTAAATTCTAAAAATGAATATAACATTCTCCACAAATAGATGATTGATTGGGACCAAATTTTCATTTTAAACATGAATTGCACATAAGATGAGAAATGCAGTTTAATTTCTATAATGCACTAAAAATGATGTTTAGGGACTTTGGAAAACATAAATATTTAGATATTAACAATGAATATTAGCCACTTTTAGTGTCTAATCAATGTCCCATCTGGCCAGTGAAGCATTGGTGTGGAAACTAGGCAGTTCACAGATTGAATGACGAATGATGCTGGTCAACCGAGAACCATGTCATCAGTGGAATGGAGGTGGAGAAATTACACTCATAGGCCATATAATTGGTTAAAACCTGAATTATAATTAAGTCCCTATACACCATCTCTATATACTTTGTGGTTCATGGATGAGGCAACGATGGAAGCATCCCGCGAGCCGCATCTTTCGCGGGAGTGAGGTGATGATTTCTTCTGTCGCGAACCACAACACCGCAAATATTGGTTGATCGAGTCATCCATGGGTTGGATGAACCCTCCATGGGAATCATAAAAATGTTTTGTGTATCCCATAGATACTTCCTACTTGACACCCTAAAAAATAACCCCGTGGGAGTTTAATAAAGGATTATATTTTTGGGGGGAATGCTTGGAATTGACAGGTTAAAGAAATCGAAGGCTAACAACAGACAAAGTTCAGGACCACAAATAGTTTCCAATAGGTATAAAGATGTCATGAACCATAAAAAGAAGAAAAAATAATAATATGGTCAAACCGTGAACCTAAAATGAGTACCACGAACCATAATCCCTTCACAGATGAACTCCCCATGAACTACAAGACCTATTCCCCTTCTAAAACTGGCGTACCACATAAAACATCTCAATGTGGACACAACCCTACCTTGTACGGCTTTCTGCCACAAAGAGGGAATCCAGTTCAACATACCATCATGGTATATAGATAGAACATGAGGTCACGTACCACCCTGGTTCATAGACTTCATCCATGTCTATGTACCACCCTAATACATGGACGACGTCCTTGTCCAAATACCACCTCGGTACGCGGACGACCCTTCCACCCGCATAGACAAATGTTTTGCGAAGGGTACCCCACCCTGCATGACCAAGTGATGCATGGAGTAGGGTTCCTTTAGGTTTTTTAGCTTTCGATGCTAATCATGACCTTCTTTTCCATCCCATCCTATGAATCCTCTCCACAAACCAGTTCATCAGCATCAGGACAAAGCCTCTTCCTAAGCCTTCAGACTCTTGTGAAGAGACCATTAGGTGCATCATCATGCCCTTCTGAGTCTAAATACCCATGGTAAGTGGATTCATGAAGGTAATACCTACATTAGTATAGAACCCAAGAATATCATTATGTCTACATTCCCATGGTAACCAGATGTTCATCCTTAGGATACTAAAGTGGACCTTCCCATTCTAGGGATCAAAATAGATCACATTCGTTTCGATTCAATTAGGGATAATGATCAGTCAATGGAATTATGATTACATTTTATTTTGATGAGGGTAAACCCCCCTGATCCTGGAACCCATTTAATGGAATCCCTCCTAGAGTAGGTGCCTACCTTTTCGGGATGGACCTAATGATCTTCACTTTCATTTCACATTAAAGGGTTCATTATTCTTTACCCTCATCCACCATATCCTCAACATCTTGCATTGTGGGATCCTCCTTTTCCAATAAAGGAGAAGGGAATGTTTGTGGTTTTTGAGATATACCACATCCTATAATTTCTCACACCGAGATTGAATCACATGGGATTAGAGTTCTATGATGATATGAAATTCACAAAACAAAGTAATTAACTTCGAGAACTCTGATTCCTACACTAACCAGATTACGTGGGATTCCAATCAAAAGGACCGAGCTCAAACATGATGATTTCATGAACAAGAACCAATCATATACTACCTCACATGAACTACAATAAATCTGATTCCCAACACAACTAGGATACATAAGAATCCCTTATCTAGGCCCAAGATCCATATCATCTCATCAATAAAATGAGAAATCATTCCCCATTCACGTTGGTAGCATCCACTTCTAAGCCCCTCCCCACATGAACTACAAAATCACCAATTCTTTCTCTATCTAGGATATGTTGGATGCCTATCCAAAGGCCTAAGTTTAAGAGATATTATCCTTAAAATTTTTCAAGTAATAATTTTCCCCTAACGCACTAGGGTATCCTGCTTATGTAAGATCCCCAATGTGACTCTTCCATGAAAGGCCTCCTCTACATTGCAATCCCCAACCATGTATCCTAAATGGGGTAGCGATTGTGCATAAGTTATATCTCTTGAACTATGAGAACTTTGATTCGCAACTGACTAGGAAACATATGAAGCCTCTTTGAGGTCTGATACCAGCTTCCAAATCAACCTAGTTTTCTCCAAGATGCATCCCAAATAGGGTAATATTCACCCAAGAGACTGAACCCTTCCTGGTCATCTTGATCCACTTCAACGTAAGCACCAAATGGGATCTTGAATAGGCACCTTTCTTCTAGACGTCCTTTCCACACATCTCTATACTACATGGATATATACTCGTCACCTGACCTTAAATGGTGATGCGTCTAGTTAAGTGGTATCTAAATCCATGGGTTTTGGATCCTCTAATGAGTATATGTAGGAATAAAATCTCATGGTTTCGATCCTAAAAGCAATTAAACTTCTATCCTGCTCAGATGATAATAAACTCTAAAGCACCTCATCATAGGGATTACCTTAAAATTATCTCAAAAAATTCTAATCCATGTGGATCAATGATTGATTTTGAAACATAGGGGTAATCTATGGAAACACACTTTGTGAAATAACCAAGGATTCAGGAATGTATAAACATTTCATAAATCAATAAGAGATTCCTAGAGTAGGAAATAATTCCCCTCAAAAGGGTGTAATGAGACTGACCTCCCATCCTCTTGAACAATGGAGCCCTCAAGTATTGTTGGAAAATTCATCATCTAACAAGTGTCTACCTCTGTAAATAAGGTCCATGAATCAGGGATACCAGGTCCATTGGGTGTTTTGTCCTCCATGAATCAACCTATTGGAGACTATCTGGGGAAATTGTACCCGATACAGACCGATTTCAAAAATATTCATCCCCCCTGAAATCGCCCACCTGGAGCATTAAACTATGGATGATCCATTGTAATATAAAAAGGAAACAATGATCAAGCTCATTGAAAATGTATCACCCACAAAAATGGGTCATGGCGTGAATCCAGTGTCCATCGTGATGAGATGAAAGTCGGGATGAAACAAAAATGGTGAACCCAACGTGAATCCTTCACCAAGGTTGTAGATTACCCCTCATCAAGCCCCTTTCACATTTAAATGGAAGAGGGACATCAATGATCATAAATTTCACATATGATCATCAGATGCTACATTGAAAGGGTTTTGTTGACTGTATATTTCATATATATATTACAAGAATTTATATGAGGTCTCTTCGATCAAAATGAAATCTTAACAAATTGCATAGATACACATGTCAGTGAACGCATGGACAACCAGATCCTTAATAAAGAACATGGCCCCATTACCTACCCAACATCTTCGACGATGGGTTTCAAATGTACTGATCAAATAATACCATCAAAATAGTATTATCCCTAAATTAGAGGTGGAAAGGAAAGCCCTCCAATAGAAGAAAGCTCGCTAACTGCCTCTTCAGTTGCGACTAAAGATCCTGAAATGGACATCCCCACTGGAAATCTCTAACAGATTCAGGAGCCTGTCCCCAGAGTGTGATAACAAGTACTTCCCTTATCGTAGGGAGGTAGATAAAGTTGATGCCAAAGACTTCATCCAAGATGCACAGGAACTCTGTTCAAGTGATCCTGCCAGAGGATGTTTCCACTAGCAGCGTGAAACCTGATATTCTCACTCTGAAGAGGATCCCATGTCGAGGGAACCAATGGGATTCTAATGATAATTGGCCCCACATGATGTCTGTCGAAGATGGAAATACTTAATCAGGTATAGGTTATCACCCTGGTCCCTAAGAGGGATGTCCACAACACAAACACATTGACATATAATGTGTAGAAATACAATCCTACCCCTCCTAGTGAAGCCTTCCATGGAAATACCATGGAAATATATGAGTGGCTTCATATCCCCTCTAGCTCTTATGAATCTCACCATATAAATAGGGTGGATCCATATGAGCAAACACAGATTAATTCAAATGCTAACCGGTGAAACCGTGCAAATAGAGTGTAGAATTATAGGCAGATGAAAATCTCTACCAATGCATAAGAATCCCATCATCTAAATTGGATGACTACTAGAACTAATGAGGTGAAAATTACTACAGAAACACTTCAAGCCCGCTATCAAAATAAAGTTGAAAACCAAGGTAAGTTATATAACACTACCAATGCATATGAATCCCACCAATTAAATACGGTGTAAATCAAATGTGAGTAGAGTCAAATTTATATGGATGTAAATAAATCATATGAGACAAATATAGTGGAAAACGACCAGGGAAAAATTCATGCTCATAAATAAAAATCCCACCAACCAAATATGGTGGAAACCGGAAAAAAATATCTAGTAGTAGACTTGTTCCTCTTGCCCAACATAGGAGAACAACCAGTACCCACTGGAAACCTATGGATGACCGGAGTAGGCACAGACTTATACACCAACATCAGAATGTGTATTCATATCTATTACAGAAAAAGACATATCCTAGAACATCTTGGCCATTATATAGGATCATAAATTGATCCCATACTATAGCCTATAGACATATCAAGACGTCATTAAATCGGTAAAAAAATTTAGGAGTTAGGCCCACAACCTGATCTCTCGAGGAGGGGTGATTTATCCAAAAAAATAAGATAATCAATCTAGAGAAAAACAACATTGATACCCCATTTCAAGAGGGTAAACAAACATATTTTTTGACACAAAGACATCATGATTGAGAAACAATACATGTTCCAACTAGGGGAACCACTCTAATGGGGTGGTCGCTCCATTGAATTGGTATATCCATTCCATAAATCAAGATGTTTGTTGTCATATCCCAACAACATCATGAGAACCAATCAAAGAGGGTCCAATACACGAAGGTCATTACCAATAACAGGCATCTTGATACATATATTTTACATATATATTTTAATGTGTTTTATTGTGTTGAGTATGTAATTCAATGAACAGTCATGCCAATTTTGGAATGTATTTACTAGTTCTAGATTTGGTGGAAGGAAATGTCAAATATTTGAAAAATAAAAAAAAATTGGACGATAAAAGATCCAAACAAACTTTCATTCCACAAGCAAAAAAAAAGAGGAGCAACACTGGATTTTTCATATAAAGCGGAGCTGGAAAACTGAAGAAAAATTGACTACATGTCATGTACCAAAAGTACACATCATGACCATTTTACGTAAAATTGATATGTGATTGACAATTATAAATGATTATATATAGCATGAAATCCAAGTACATTCCATGAGTCACTAGTACACGATGTGATAGATTTCAGACCAGTGTATGAGATTTTTGCTGATTCAACATTGAAGATGTGTACAAGGTGTACATAACCTGTAGTCCAAGTACACATTGTGTAAGTAGTCAAATTTCCAAAATCTCCCCCGAGATCCACAAATTCATCATGTAGATTCAAAAAAATAATAGTTTTATTACACAACGTGTAGTCCATGTACACGATGTGACAATGGTCTATCAGAGCCAGTTCGAAGCCTATAAATGTATCCCCTAGCTACACCGTTGGAGCATTCAACTTTAGTTAATGACCACTTATTGGATTGAAGATGCTACACCATTTTTGAATTTTTCCTTTATTCTTTATTTTCTCCTTCCCTATAAACCTCTCATCTCTAGGATGAGGGGGTAATCCCACCATGTGACAGGGAAATGTAGCTGAAGGGGAAAGGTGAGTGGGATTTAATTCTATTAATTATTCATGTAGTTGGTTGGCATAATTTTGTTTTTAAACATCAAATCCATTTATTTTTCTATTATCATGACCATCAATAAATTAATCATAAAGGAACTATTAAATTTCACAACTGACAACCGAAAATACGGCATGAAAATTTTCATCTTTAGGGGAAATATGGTTTAAATAAGGTATTAAGACAAATTGATTTGGAAAATTCCTATCTTATTGGACCCATGGAAATAGGTAATTTTCGTGTAGAGGAGGGGATACCATGACCATTGGATCTTCCTCATCTTAACTCGAACACCAATCATGAATCAATCAATCTAATTTCCAAAATCTAATTGCACCCAATCCTGGAAACTAAATAACCCTGACAAGCTTCTTAAAATATGTTATCAAACCTATCAATCAATATTCTTTGTAATAAAACAAATGTTTTCTCACCACCTCTATAAATTACTCTTTTGAAGTCCCAATCAAAAAATAATAATTGTCTCTATGCTTTCGACCTCAAACATACCAATACTACGTATTAATTTATAGGTTAGCATATTTTGAGTTTTATAAATTTGTTTTTTCATAGAACTGTAGGGAACAAATGAAACCCTTCAAGGATAAAATATCCCTAGTTTCTTACAAGAGAGCACCCAAAAATGAAAGGCGTCAATGGAAAATGTAAAATGAAGATCATACTCATGATTATTCTCTACTAGAAGCCGGAATTCTTAACACCATCAGACATTTATTGATAGAGGCTCATGATTCTGTCAATCAATTTCCAAATTATGGAAGTCGTAGTAGTATTTGTGAAAGTACTCCCCATAATGTCACTATAAATAGCTCAATAGGTCCTCCATAGAGCACCCACGGGGGCTTACTCTGTGGGATATAATAAATCGATCATGAGATCTAATCTCCTGATGCATGTCAGGGTAGCCATCCCTATGACCAGAATATCATACAGCAAGAAGGTCATCCCCTTGTTTTATTCCAAACTAATGGTCTTCCCTAGGTTATACAATATAGATATGTTTCATTTTGTAGTCAGGCATCAAGATATGATGTTAGTACTATCCATGACTATATTTATTACGAAGGCCCTCCCCACAGTGACATAAAGCAATCAGAAGGTCCTCCCCTCATTATAGTATATCTTGAAGGCCCTCAACGGAGTGTAAATTTCATATAATCTCCTTTTAGCTAGATTTGTGATTGTAGACCTCACCATGATAATAGTCACTGTGAAGGCACTCCCCTCAATGATTCTAAGAAGTAGGAAGGTCGTCCCCTAACTATCGTACATCCTAATATTACCCCATGGGTATACGGTATAGAAGTCCTCTATACATCCAGACAATATGCTTTGATGGTAGTCCTCACCATCACGACATCAACTGAAAAGGTCTTCCCCACAATCTAAATTTACGCTGGCCAGAAGGTCCTCTCCTCATCAGGTCAAATGTGAGAAAGCCCTCATAAACTAATGCGCTTGAAAAAATGGTGTACAACATAATGGATACTCCCTCCATGACAAGAAACATCATTCATCTTCCCGACGTAGGCCCAGGGCCACACACATCTTCTAAGACACCCTCATGGCATTCACATGTGAACAAGACTCCCAATAACCCAACTATTTGGAAAGAAATCATTAAAGAGTATTCAATCCAATAGGATCAAGAAGAAGAGTCCTTGGAGGAAAAAACATGATATATTTCTTGTGAGATGACAACTAGATTGGGATGATATACTAGTGATGTACTGGCCCACAAACACTTCTCTGTTCAGCATACCAAAATAGTTATCAGAAGAATGTATTCATATCATTCACCTTCAACATCTGGATGACTCTCCACCAGTTCAAAGAAATGCTTTCCCCATATGAAGGGTACATATACCATGTTAACATATTGGGATAGGTTCACCATCAAATCAACCAAGAATACCTTCAATATACACAACGACCATAATTAGAAAGTTGAACAAAAGACCTTGGGCAATTCTTCCACCTTGAGCTACACAAGTTGCACTGCCTTATCGGTGATGCCCAATATGGTGTTCATTATGGGGATGGGGAGAACATGGACACCTACAATTAACCCAATGTATTGTTCATCAGAACCCACCAGATGAGACATCTTGAAATTTCTTCATCTCCATACGATAATAAAATAAATTACCTGCTCAAGAAAAGTTTAATCCTCGACAAGAAACGACCATGAGTAAGTCTCAGAAGTGTCAGGCATGACGAGAATCCATCGATATGCTCCTAAACCCAGAAACTGAGAAAATATATTAGGATTATAGTATAAGGGAGTAAAATCACTGATAAATCCTCATTTCCTCAAAAGAAAATAATTCACGCTTAGACCTAACACTATAACTGGCTCACATTTGCATGGGAATGCATGAGATTTAGAAGGGATCAATTACAGTATCAGCTGCCACAACATAGGATCAACCCCATCCCATTGGAATGGGGAAATTGTTATTTCAAAATGTCCTGATATGACTAGAAAATTGGGTTCAAGGACTGTTAATAAAAGAATAGGAGAAACCCCATCTTGTAGGGCTAGGGACATTTTTACATCAAATTCCAACCCAAGAGATATTTGTCTTATCCTGTCATGGGAGAACAATGGATAGAAAGTTAAACCATTCCATCCCATCTTGTGAATCACATACTCCGAAGCATAGGCATACTAAAAGGACACATCAGGGATCCATTTCAGTAACTCTTCACTAGGAAACCCAAAGAGTATCACAGAATTATCAGAAAATATCCAAATAAGGGTTTAAGAAGATCTCCTACAATTCATCACCTAGTACACCACCCCATGTTCAGTATGGATCAGTCAATTTCATGGAAATCATCCCCACAGACCTTGCTGAAAATAATACAAATTATAAAGAAACTGGAGAAGAGGGTTCCCTACTGGAGATGGTCCACACTGAGATTGGATGTTAGCACACCAGAAACCAAAGCGTATTATAAAACATGGGTTACCCCTTAGTCATTGCACCATTACCTACTATGAAATTCCTAAAATGGAGAAGAATTAAGAAATGGTATGTGACCCACATTCTCCTCCCCAAAAAGATTATTCCCCTATTCTTGAGGATAGATTTGCTTGACAAGTGGAAGAAATGAAATAGTTGAAGTTACACAATTCTATACTACTAAGTGAAATACATCCCACTAGAAATGTTCCTCAGTTGGAGAGTAAACACACACTTCTATTAGACATCCATCTACCTCAAAGTCTCATCTAGATGAATTAACCAAGTTTGTATGGCTTGTTTAGTGGGGTGTTAGGACCATCAATATACCTGAACCCAATCCTGATAGGATATCAAGATTTCCCTCTATTAGTGAGGTAACTGGAACAGATTTGGGAAAATCCAAAAAGGAATCATCTAGATGGGTATCCACCTAAAGGTTTAGTAGCACCAACACTTCCAATAATTCCCTCGTACTACACATATTCATGTTCTGGTCCAACAGAACATGTATCATGGGCTTCCAAATACCATTGATTTATTAACTAATCGAATGGAATAAATTGAAAAATTGAACACTCCAATAAAACTAGAACAGGGGCCTTACCCCAACAGGGAGAGAAATATCTTGCCCCCACCAAATTTCAGGATTCCTATATTTCTAGTGTTCAGTGGATCAAGGGACCTGGAGTAGTATCTAATGCACTACTCTTATTATTATGATCCCTGATGGGAACACTAGAGAAACAAGAGGTTCGGAAGCTCAGATGCTTTATGTGAACTCTATATGGTTTAGCCTTTGTCTGGTACACCAATTTTCAAGCTAACTCTATAAAACGATGTGAGGACCTCCATTGCTAGTTCCTATTCCAGTTCAGCTCGACGTTGCCCAAAACAATAGTTATTGATATCATGAACTGAAAATAAACAGATACTGAGAGAGTCTCAAATTTCATCAACATATAGAAAGGTATGACTTACAAACTGAACTGGCCACTCTCCCAAGATAAGGTGCATTCCATGTGAATAAATAATCTCTGAGATGATATATGAACACCACTCATTCAGATGTATAAAAGTGGGTTACAAGACTTCTCCCCCAGCACTCAATGTAATGAGGATTCCTTATAATAGACTAATCCCATGTCCTAGACAGCTCCATCAGCCATAGTAAAAAGAGAAGGGGAGATGAAGTGGACTCTGTCATGCGTAAGCCACCTACTACACCAACTTTAGGCCCAAGGCCCCCAACAAACCATTCAGGGCCATCTGGATGTTAGCACCCACCCTTCCCGGTCAATACGAGAAAAATGGTCCAAAAGAAATCAATTTCAGAAATTTATGAATGAAGTTTATTAATTCTAGGATGATCTAGTAGATAGTTACTTCAATTTATCAATGAATTTAAACTTTCTTCGGCTTTCAGAGCCATGGAGAGATGATGAAATAGGTCCTGATGACTGACAAGATTAAAATCCATTCCATGGATATTAGGACACAATATCCAGGAGTGTTTTATATTCAAGGACTTCTTTCAAAAGATTATATATTCTGGACAAGTCAATATGGGTCCATTTCTAGTGAATGTGACACATGTTTCCCCCACTGATCCAGATGAATAAGGGGATTAAAAAAAAAGTTGTGAAAAAATAATAGTAGAAGTTTGATTATTGGATGTCTGAAAAAAAAAGTTAATCGAGTACATTGAATACTCCAGGAATAGTTGAAGCAACAAACTATGCCTCCAATAGATCCTAATGAAACACAATCATTATCATTAGGTCCACAATACTCTAGAAGAGAGACACCCAAAAAAGCAGTCCAATTATAAGGGAAGAAATAAACTACATGAAGATGAACTTACACCAAATATAAGGTTGGATTTGAAACTCTCATATTTCATGCAAACAAATTTGAAGAAACAATCACTTCCCCACTAAATGGAACAACAGACATCGCCCCACCAAATGGTACAAATAGAAGAAGATGATGAGGTGAATAAATCATCATAAAAGGATATGATTTTTGGATCTTTCAATTTTATCCATTTGATGGATCCCTTCTCTGATGATCAGTATAGTTTGCAACTAGAATTCCATGAACCTAACCAGGGATCTAGAGGAAGAATACACCAAATCTATGGGTATAAAAGGAGAAACATCCATGAAAAAAATAAATAGTATTGCTGGACCTCCACCCAAATCATAGGAATTGTGGAAACCAGTGGATGGAGACTCTAGTAGATCCAATAGGGGATAGAAAATCCTACAACCCCCATTGGAAGCCACCCTAGTCCAGTTCTTCTAAAATATCCATCAAAGAAAGAATAAATGACTAATTTCACTTGAAAAGTGAGAAGATCTTCCCAGAATGATCTGAAAAGGACATAAATTCCTTCATCTCCAACCCAAGGGTAGACTCGTCTTCATCAATTGTTCAATCCCCAAAAGAGCCTATGAAAGGGTATCCCGAATCTAAGAAAAGGAAAGCCTTTAGATATGAAATATGATATTCTAAAATAGTTAGATTCAGTTAGAGCTAATCTCTAAATCACAGATGCACTGAATCAATCCGAAGATCTTAGGGATGCTCTCATAGAATCTTTACTGAGTCCCTATGAGTATGAATACAAAGAAGATGATGCTAACGTTTACCAGAAAGAGATCAATCCTGTATAATTTCATGCGGTTATCTACTTCACAAATCACGATGAATACTCCATCATGCAAGGACACATCAATCCCTTATATGTATATAGCATGATAAATGGTATCAATATTTGAAAATAATTCATCAAAAATGGAACCAGGGTTAATCTCCACCCACCGAAAACACTTTTTCAGTTGGGATGGAATGAGGATATTATGAATCCCTACACCATGAACCTATCTGGATAGGAAAAATGTTAGTAGAAACAATTATGTAAAATCAAGCTCGAAACCCAGTTCAGTGACCTTGTAGCTCACCCATAATTTCTGGTGGTCTGAAATAATACAATTTTAAATGCACTACTAGGGAGGCCCTGTCTCCATATGAATTCAATAATACCATCCTCATACCATTAGTGCTCGAAATATATCATTAATGGATAGAGTTGGATACTTCATGATGATAAGGCCTTATTCGAGTCCAATGAGTCACATTATATTGATATAGAGTTCTATGAACCAAAGTGGAAATGAACCTTAGCTGATGAAATTAAAATTTTCACCACCCCAAATGGTTTGGAAATGGTTCCAACTGATCCTCTCAATCATCTTGGGGAATTATATTTTTTTCTCATCAATCAAATTGAAATCACAAGACTACATTAAGATGTGTATTCAGTAGTGCTCGTGATTCTTGTTGTGACTACAAATCCTGATAATGTAGAAAGGCTCCATGAATCCCAAGATAGTAGGGACGGTTTGGTTAAAAATTCCCCCAAACTATCATCAAAACACTAGAAAATTCTTTCCTCACCCGCTAAGGCAATAGTAAGTGTTTTGTCACTCAAATAAGATTAAGAAACTCTTTTACCCCTTATTAAATCTTCTCTAGAGAAGCCGCTTCCAATGATGATGACTTCACTTCCCAGACACCAAAAACTGCAAATCCTCCCTCAACTATGGAGATATAGTTTCATGTATTGTTTCCCCATTTTATGATGAATAGAAAGATGATAAGGGTGTAGGGGGGAGAAGAATAACTAAGGGACCCCCTACATCATTTGAGGAAGGTGTTTCCACCACTGTTGATGAACTCTAGGAAATCAAAAATTGTATGAAAGAAGACCCAAGACCCACTATGGTTAGTGAATCCGTGCCTTCTGAAGAGAAATATATATACACCTCTTACATTAAGAATAATCGAGATGTTTTTCCTTATAATTATACAAAAATTCCAGGTCTCAATCTAGAGGCAGCCACTCACCACAAGGGCCTTCCTGAAGATCATTGTGAATACAAGAAATCTTCTAGAAGGACACACATGACACATGATGTCAAAATAGATGCTGAAGTTGAAAGGATCCTTAGAGGTAAATTCACTCAATAGGTTCAATACCCCATTTTGTTATCAAACATTATCCCCTTCAAGAAGAAAAACTGGCATATCAGGGTCTTCCCCAATTTTAGGGACCAAAACCAGCACTTTCATCATCATCATCATTTCAATTTTTAATAAAGAAAACAAAATCAAACCATAACCTCAACCCCATAGACCTTAAACCCAAGAAGGGACCTAAGGATGTCTAAAATAGTGAAGGCTGAGGGCATCCCCCCAGATAACATTCACCACTTTGGGATTGAGAGTATGAAAATTATGAAAACAAACCGGATCTGTGCCAATGACCTACAACGAATCAAGATATTATGCCACGTGGTTTCCTTCCCTCTAGGAGTGAATCAATTTGATGTGTTAGTGATCATATATCTATATTTTTTGATAAAATAGGTAATAGACCAAGGAGCGGGGAGAGGCTATTTAATGCATCATGGAGAATTTTTGACTTTGTTTCAACATATGAATTGGAAATACCTTCATGTTGGAAGAGTGAAAGACCCAATAGTAAGGCCTTGTCTTCAGCCTAAAGAGAAGAGCCTTGACCGAGATGATAAGAGAAGGATCTCATAAGAGTGTTTTTCTATGAGGTGATACCATTCCATTTGCAAAATTTTGGCACCATATATCCACATGCCTTGAACCGCAATTTCAAACCCATACTAGAAAAGTTCATTGAATTTTATCTTTATGATCTGGTGGATAAATAAAAACAAAACTCAGACCACCTAGATGAACTTAAATCCATCTCCAATAAATTATGAAAACACATTCTAAAAATGAGCCCCCAGAAATGTGCTTTCAGCATCACCTTAGGGAAATTACTCGGCTTCTTTGTATGCCACTGTGGCATCAAATTCGACCATCAGAAAGAAAAATTCCAACCTTGTTGTGTCACCTCCTCACAACATCATTGAGTTGAGAGGTCTCCAAGGACACATGGACTAAATTTGGGTCTTTATAGCCAACCTCACCAGAAAATGCCAGCTCTTCCCTGGGTTGATTAAGAAAGGTGTAGAATATGAATAAACTTAATATTGTTAAGATTAATTCAACTATCTCAAGAAATATATCTTTATTCTAATAGTTCTAATTCTTTTGGTTGAAGGAAGACTGCTCATTCTATAAGTAACAGCCTTGGATTAATCCCTATGTACCTTCCTCGCACAAAAAAATGATGTCAGAAGTGATAATAGTCTCTATTATCTCATCCAAAACATGATTGAAGCTAAGATATGTTATTCAAATATCGAGAATAGCTACCGTGAATTAATATGTGCGGTATATAATTTGAGGAATTACTTGCAGAACCATGAAGACTATTGGGTCTCACGTAATATCCTGCTCAAGTACATTCTCATCCATTCATTGTAAACTAAGTGCCTGCCATAGTGGGCGGTCATCCTGCAGAAGTTCAATATATGGTTCATACAATAGAAAGATATCCAAGGCCTTACATTAGCATATTTCTTGGCCATGAATCCCTCAATAAGAGTGGCACAATCATATGATGTGATACCATATGAGGATGTGTTCTATATTCAAGAGAACTCCCAAATTTGGGAAATTCACTTCAACAATGCCTATAGAAGCCTGATAAGAAAAAGAATGGAAGACCCCCAAATTCAACAATGTGATTATGGGATTCATACTCATATCCCCCAAATAAGATGTTTTTCCCTATTCCTTTCTGCTGTTAAAAGGATGCATGAACAATGAAGCAGAGTACTAGGACCTCATTGCAGGCCTAGAATTAAAACTCCAAGTGCAAGCTGAACACTTGAATATTAAATTATATTTAGAACTAGTCATCAAGTAAGTCACGGGTGACTATAATATTAATAAATAGGTGCTGATCCATTTGATAAACAATGTCCAAGAACTGATGGTAGAATTCCCATCAGATTTGACTTTGAAATATCTTCCCCGGTTACAAAATGCATTATCCAATGCATTGGATAATGAAACCACGACTCTAGATGACTAGGATCAGAATGAAGAAATAATCAGTATTGACCACTGAAAGATGGTCTTACAATTCAATCATTCCAACATGGAATACATTAATGAGATTAGTCACATATCCGAGTTGTATGGTATTATCACTAGTTTTATGACTCCCATTGTGAAATATATTCAATATGGAGAGATCCTACTATATAGGGTTGGAAGGGAACAAATCTGAATAAGGGTAGCCAATTTCTTTCTATACAATGGTTGAAACTGGTAAAAGGTTCATTATAAGTGGGGCCTTGATGGAGTTCCTCTCAAGTGTGTTGATGGAGAAGAGATCGATGTTGTCATAAAAGAAGTGCATGTCGACACTTTTGGGGAACACTAATATGAAACCAAAATCTCTCATCAAATTTGAAGGCTTGGATAATAATTTACCAATATGGTGCATAATTATGCCAATTTCACAATAAGGTGTCATTCCTAGAATGTCCATAACAATTTCATCCATCAAACCTTATATTTTCTTGACACATCCTTGTACTCAAGGTAATTATTCATATGGGAATGGATTCCATGGGACCATATCCTCCCACCAGTACTAGAATGTCTAGGTTTATTCTCACATAAACTGAATACTTTTCAAAATGCGAAGAAGTTTTACCTGTAGAGGCTCGAAGCTTGACGTACATGGACAACACATTATTTTATGTGTATGTTTCAAGTATAATGTCCCTATGATTTACATGGTTTCACTTTTCTTATGTTGATATATCCATTTGTTTTACTATAGTTACTATTCATTAAAAAAAAGTAACCTATTAACATAATTTGGACCCACTGATTCCAAATATGGAATCCATTTTTCAAAATCAAAACACAGAAGATTCAAAAATTAAATTAAAATTAATCCCATTGTCAAATGAAAATGGGTTTTGGTTTAAAACATTGCAAAAGATTTAATTTATTTAACCTACGAATTCAATGTAAAATCAAGGATATTGACATAAATTATATTAAATGGTAAAAATATATTCTATTTATACTTTAAAACCATTCAATATTATCATTTAACCACAAAAGTTATTACGATGAAAAAATTTGTTTTTAATTAATATATAGCTTGTTTTTACTATTCATTAAAATATGAAAGTTATCAGAATAATATGAAAATTTTATCCAAGGTAAAATTTTATATCCTAATTCCAAATAATAATTTAATTTTGTAAAATTGAACTTATAAACACGTCAAAAACTAGATTTAAAGTGGGTTTCCCTCAAAAGGTTGCAAAACTGCATTTTTTTAAAAATACTTATTTTACCCAAAAAATTTATTTTCTTCTTATACCATGTTCTTCAAAATGTGTAAGATGAATAATAATTTTATAAAATTCAAAATTTAGTTAATAATATTCATAACTTCTAGTTCATAATAATATTATAATAATATATCGTTTTTTAGTAAAACCTGGTATGGCGTACAACACACGCTATCAAGGAAGGTCGCGATTGCGTGTAATGCAAGACAAGTCAGGGTTGTGTGTTGTGAAAAAATAATTCGTTGTTTCATATAACAGAATCCAACCATATTTCATTTATACATTGATTATATATATATATATAAACACACTCAATGTCGCGTAGAATGACTATTATAAAACGAACATGAAATTGTGTGTAACACGATCCAAGAATAGCGTTGCTTATACTACAGGCTAATACTGAGTTGCATATAGTACAAGCTAAACTTGGTGTGCTGTATAATAGAAGACATCAATGAAACTAAAAGAATATTTTTCATAAAATCTCAGGGTGTTATATTCTACCCCCCTTAAAATGAATTTCTCCCTCGAAATTCGTTGGGGTTATAAATCGTTTACTATTCATAGAAACCCACATCGTAAAAAGAAATACTAAAACTTCATTTTAAAAAATAATGTATGAAATGAAATGATTACCCAAAGTAACTCATCATTGGGTTTTTATATAGGAGAACATAGGTGAAAATATGGATATGGGAGAAAAATGTAACCATCAAGTTCTGATGGAGAGTGGTAGAGGACATGGCTATGAAAAATCCAACAATCACAAAGCCATAAATTTGTGATCATCTAAGGTACCATCTGATTAATCGGATATAAGAGCACCAGGACAACATTTTTGGTTTTCAAGATCATTTACCTAAAGTTGAAAATTTTGAATTAGAAGAAATACTTGCTTGATTTTTGTACAATATCACTGTTGTTCGTGCTTTGAACAATTTCCACTTCATCTCTTAAAGAAATGAGTTTGAATTTGTTATTTGTGAAGTGTTAACAGATCATGTGATAGAATGATGGGTCATTCCATCTGTTTCAAACAAAAGGTTAGAAAAAGTTATCAAATATACATAAGTCCATCTATGGTGAGGTTAATCGTATACGATTCCAAAAATGAACTTATACTTCATATATCATAACGCTTAATAAAATAAAACTAGTTTCTACTAACTAGTGACTTCCTGTAGGCCAGTGGTATGCGATAAAGGCCAGTCGCACTTCAGTTGTGGGTTCGATTTCCACAGCCTTGTCCAACGTGATGGGATGTCACTCGTCCTGCAGGTTGTCTTTTTTCTAAAAATACATCACTATAACATCCCATCAATAATATAAAAAAAAGTTTTATCCTTAAACAGTACTATATTATGCCCAACATAATCCATTTCAATCTTTATCTAAAATAATTCGGTCCAAGCTCATAGTATAAATAAAACTATTACTTGAAATTTCATCAACCAACCATCATTTATCCCCCATTATATTGTTGGTCACATTCCAATCATGTGAATACCTTAATCATGTATTCTCTTGAAAAATGAATACCCATTAAACCTTAATGAAAACATGAATACTGTCAAAAGTTAACTTTTTCCACATACCAAAATTCAAAAATTCTATATACTCAAACCATGATATAACCTTCTCCTTATATCAGTGATGAGATCATGAATACTATCAAACATTTAATTTTCTTCTTATCCCTTCATAATGCGCATATCATCTACTTTCCAAAAATACTGTTACCTTTCATCACACACTTTCAAAACTTAAGGAAAGATAACAGTGTAACAATCCTTAGATGTCTCTTTATTCCATAGTTCCACGATATTACTTATACAGCTTTACACTTGATAAACATGTAATCATTCCACTACCTTCTTAAACCATTGATCAAGCTTCAACAATTCTTTCATCTCACATATCTTTTTTAGTTTCTTCATCATCATCCACATAAATACTACTCATATGGCCATGCAGATTCTCTTCATGAGATTTTCCCTTAGGGAATTGGTTTGCATAATTCCCATAAATTCCACATTTAAAACATCTAATCATTGTTGATGTTGTAGAAATACCATTATCCTTGTCCATAGTGTTAACTAATACTTTTTCTTTGGCACTTACTAGGTTTGTGTCCTTATTTTCCACACCCAAAGCATCTTCCAGTCCCTTTGAAACAATCTCCTCGATGCCTCTTCCCACATGATTTACATGAGGGAAATTGAACTTTCTTTACACTATGACCATCACGAAACTCCATCTTTCTCTTATTATCTGAGTCGGGAAACTTACCAAAGCTGAGATTATTGATCATATTATGAGATTGCTTATTTGGTATAATAATGATGTTTGGACTTCTAAATCCCATTTCATTTGGTTACTCATGAAGAATATCATTCCATTGTCCATCATATCCTCCATTATCGTGAATCGTCTTGTTTCCAGCCATTTTCTAAAACCCAAAAAGATTAGTGTGAGAGGAAAAAAGCATAATAAAGGGGGAGTAACATCAATATCTAACATCTTAGGTTTAGTATAATATCGTTACCATAATTCTAGGACTATATCCTATACTTATACTTAACCATAGGGACATCCCTGTACATACCTTAAAAATATCTCTAGGGATCTCACTAAAGTTCTCGCATCCTAGTTTCCAAAGGTTGACTAAACCTTTCCTCTGATACCAACTATAGAGGCCCGAAGCTTGACGTACATGGAAAACACATTACTTTTGTGGAATAATTAGCACATAACAAAAACAGACACACAAGGACCGTAATAGTTTAGTGTCTTTGGAAACTCGGAATGTAATCTTCTAATCGTGGTGGAAGATTTTCAACATCTCCCATAAAGATCTTCCCATTATTCTTTCTTACTTAAAACCTTTCTTTATATCCTGGGGAAAAGAAAACATATAAAGGGTGAGCTCAAATTCTCAGTAAGGGTAAGAATGGATAAAATAAAACAAACCATATACATTTGAACTTAAAAACATGAACACAATGTTTAAACATCAAGATCTTGAGCAATGAAATAAAACATGGCAATACGTAAGGCATAGATCATAAATAAACATTAATCCTAATAAAATAGCATGGGAATAAAACTTGTAATTGTAGAAAAACATTATGATTTCCATAGTAGCCAAGGCATTGCTGCTAGGACCATCTTAGTGGACAATGTCCCTTTCTGAATTGAGTTCACTCCTCGTTTCCGTCCTGTAACACTGAACCAGATTAACTTACCCTTCCAGCCATGTCTATCTAATGAGATATAAATCTTTACCATATTAATTAGAGGGAGATATAGGTCCCACCCATCTCATAATGAAATCATTCTTACTTGTGCCACAAAATAAACTTGAAACATTCATCATATCCCAAAGAATAAAATGGGTTTCATAAACATCATCAAATCTTCACATAATCCAGATAAAACAAATGGATATATAAACATAAGAAAAGTGAAACCATGTAAATCATAGGGACATTATACTTGAAACATACAAATATAAAATAATGTCATCTTATATGGAAAAATGGTTTTGATAAAACACTTGAAATGAATTCTTGAGGAAAATATCCTTTCTTCTTCAAAATCAATTTCTTTTCACAAAACGTCATGCAATTTTAAAAGAAATAGATTTTTTTGAAAATAGTCATGAAATATTTTGGAGGAAGATTCAGGAAAATAATTCTTTATAAAACCGTAAAAATCCTTTCATGTCGTATATGTTAAAAACATTCTTCTCGTACTTTTGTCAGAAAAGTCAAAAAGTACCTTGTAGGGTAAATAAAAGAAAGATTCCTTCCATACCATGGGGTAAAAGTCAGAATGGGTAAAAAGGAATTTAAACATACATGAATACACTTTAATAAAACATGGAAATGAATGATAGAAATAACCCCAGTAAATACTGACGAATAATCAATCTCAGATAAAAATGAGATTTGCAAAATTATCCCTTACCTTATGTCCGATATGCTTCGTATGTAACCGAACCTCCTGTATAATGATTTAAATAATGTCATTGAATTATTACAGAATCATATTCATTGTTATTATATCATATATGGTTCACTTATGACTTTATAATACCGATTCTTTTGTAAATTAATGTTAAAGTAGCGTTTTGGGTAAAATCATCTTATTTATCGTACGTGTTTGGACTTGTTGTTCTTGATGTTATTATTACATATATCATTATTTACTTACTTAAAAAAAGTAAATCATGATTTATATATCATATACATTCATTATATATCCATCATATACAATCATTTATAATATTACATAACATATGGAGGAAAGAAATGAAACACACCGTTCATGGAGACGGTAAGTCGTACGTACGTATGAACGCTACTTTCATTTCTATTTATTATTTTAATGGAATTAAAACATAATTATATATAGTTATATTATAATTACTGTATAATATCATATATAATATCATTAACCACATCCTTTATACATCCCACATAAGGTATTAAAGAATCACATCACTTTGAGGGGGCGGTAGTCTGCACTTCCTCAAATGAGATTATCATATTTACTGACTATGGAAACTGTAAAGGCTTGATATAATTGGGAAGTAAAGAAGAATAAGTAAATCATAAAAATAATATATATTATATATAAATACAGTTCCATCATAATGGCCACCATGATAGGCGGTAGGAGAAAATCGAACAATCATCCTTTCGTGAGGCGTTAGTTTGCCATCAAAAAAACATTATGTTCTTCATCCATTAGATGGAGGTGTGTGTAATTTTAGTTCTAATAATTCTCATTAAAAACATCCTAGTATATTTAGGATATTGTTTTTGTTACAAAATAAAGGATTAAAAAGATTTTAGGGGTTGGAGAAGTAGAATAAAGGAAAACAACTTAAGAGAAACTGTTACCTTTAATTTTGCTAACTTCCTTTGGTTTAAACCAAAAGGACTTCTTGGAGAGTCTTATGCCTAATGTAAGGCTTCTCAGGGGAGGATAGTGATATATGGATCTTAGTTGGGAAGATTTTGGACGAGCCAAAAGGCTTGAGAGGTGTGAGGAATTTCATAGAAGTGGTCTCCTTTTATAAGGGAGAGGAGGGGCTCCTTAGGAAAGTGTGAAAACATTATTTTATTATAAACTTATCTTCGGTTTCAAGAGGTCCAAAACACATTAATGTCAAATATAAGATGACTCATATTAGAAATAAAATCATTAAATTGGAATTGGACAGGTTTTGGATGATATTTTAATCATTATAATCTTATTTATTTAAATCATTTATTAATGAGGTAAACACTACATCATTATTGTGTCATAAAGTATTTAATTAATTTGATGTCTAAAAATTATGAAAAAAATACCATGATGTAGGGAATATTTTTATCTTTCAAATAATATTTATAGTTGAAAATATAACTTAGATAACCCATTATAAAAATTAATTACTAAAAGATTTTTGTTAAAGTCAATTTTGTCTTTACATTAAATTAATTAATCCAAATTGTCATTTTCACTACCAAGTGGCTCATTGGGGTCCCTAAATCTTCCCAAGGATGACCATGGTCGGCCACGACTCATACAATAAGGTTAGGACAAGTGTCAAGGTAATTTAGAATTATTATAATATTCTTTTAACCTTGAATTACCCTATTTACCTTTAACCGTAGTAAATAAAAATTATCGTAGTTACTATTCATAATATAAATAAAATACAAGTAACCTATTAACATAATTTTGACCCACTGGTTCCAAATATGGAATCCATTTTTCAAAATTCAAAACACAGAAGTTGCAGAAATTAAATTAAAATTAATCCCATTGTCGAAAGAAAACGGGATTTTTTTTAAAACATTGCAAAAGATTTAATTTATTTAACCTACGAATTCAATGTAAAATCAAGGCTAATGACATACATTATATTAAATGGTAAAAATATATTCTATTTATACTTTAAAACCATTCAATATTATTATTTAACCACATAAGTTATTACGATGAAAAAAGTGGTTTTTAATTAAAATATAGCGTGTTTTTACTATTCATTAAAATATGAAAGTTATCAGAATACTATGAAAATTTTATCCAAGGTAAAATTTTATGTACTGATTCCAAATAATAATTTAATTTTTTAAAATTGAACGTATAAAAACGTCAAAAACTAGATTTAAAGTGGGTGCTCCATCAAAAGGCGGCAAAACTGCATTTTTTGAAAAATACTTATTTTACTTGAAAAAATTATTTTGTTCTTATACCATGTTCTAGAAATTGTGTAAGATGAATAATAATGTTATAAAATTAAAAATTTAGTTAATAATATTGATAACAAATAGTTCATAACAATATTATAATAATATATCGTTGTTTAGTAAAACACGGTATTGCGTACAACACACGCTATCGAGGAAGGTCGTGATTGCGTGTAATGCAAGCCTAGTCAGGGTTGCATGTTGTGCAAGAATAATTCATTGTTTCGTATAACATAATCCAACCATATTTCATTTATACATTGAATATATATATATAAACACACTCAATGTTGCGTAGAATGACTATTATAAAACGAACATGAAATTGTGTGTAACAAGATCCAAGAATAGCGTTGCGTATACTGCAAGCTATTACGATGTTGCATATAGTACAAGCTAAACTTGGTGTGCTGTATAATAGAAGACACCAATGAAAATAAAAGAATATTTTTCATAAAATCTCTGGTTGTTACATTACCCATTAAAGAGGTTGGAGAAAAATCTTTGTCGGCTTTGTGAAATCCGATATCATCACCGGGATAAGTTTCCCTCACACAATACTAATGAAAAATGGAGCCCATTTATCATATTTTTTATTTAAAAAACCCTAACATGTAACGTCCCAACCCCAATTACCCATTTTCGGTGCATTATTTTAAACATTGGCATGATTATAAGGAATCATGTCCCAAAAGACCGATCAGTTTAGCAGTCTTGAAAAATAGATTACATACATGAACGTTACATTTCACTTTATAACATAAATCACATAAAAATAATACTTTGATAATTCCATTGTTTCCTTAGCTTAACCATGCATCTCAAATATTAAACACTTCTTGGGATCCTAGGAAAATAAAACTTAAGAAAGGGGTGAGCTCCGATGCTTAGTAATGGTAAATAATACAGTAGAAGATAACATAAATATTAAACATGGTGAATAATTGAAAACACATGCCTTTACAAATAATAATCATAAAAACTTTTATGGATGAAATATGATCTTATTAAATAATTCCATAATAAAACATAATCATGGGTATTCTACTAGTCAAATGACCACATGAACCATCAATATTATTTTCATAATGAGGGAATGTATAATGCCGGAAATTCTAAAACATTTTGTCAAGGCCTCAGCCAAGACGTCTATAAATGATTAAGGACTCAGCCAAAACAATATATCAAATTTGGGAAAGGACTAAGCCAATTCCACATCTAGTTGTCTCATGATACATACTGATGCATCAAGGAGCTACAGTGGGCTCCACCCGTCACTTACTAAGTCCAATACATTCCTCTTATGAAAATTTTGAAATATAACATAAACATTCATATTAAAAATAGAATATGAAATTTTAATACTTTAACCATAAACCGTGAATGGTATAAAAATAACACATCTACAGTCAAACATATCAAAAAACCTTCAAACAATATGGATGACTTTTATTATAATGAATTAACTTCAAACAAGTATAAAATTCATCAGAGAATGTTGACATAGATGAAATAAAAACTATTTGAGAGAAATATCTCCTTTTTTTAAGAATTTAAAGTCGCATAATTATAAAAGAAAACATTTATTTTGAAAATATTCTTATAAGATTGTAAGTGAATATTTGATGATGTTATAATGGTGGACAATAACCACACCCTCCGTATAAGTTAAAAAAAGACATTCTTACTTTAATTTTGACGAAAAGGTCGTAAAGTAGGTTGTTTGGAAAATGACTGAAAGATTCCTTTCAAAACATATAAGTTAAAATAAGGTTATAAATTACTTTAACCCATATCCTAGTAAATATTAAAAATGTTTTGAAATACATTTTTAAGAAACATGGATGTGGGTGATAAATAGGTCCCAGTAGATACTTATGTAAAAACAACCTCAAATAATAAAGAGATTGTAGAATTAACCCTTACGTTGTACTTTTCCTTGGTCGATGGTAGGTTAACCTCTTTTATAATGGTGAAATAATTGTTATTAAATTATAAATTATCCATATCCATTAATATGATATCATATATTATCTTTTAATATATATTTATTAATAATATTTTAGTATTATTGTTGTTTCGGGTGTTAACTGATTCATTTTCCTTTATATGCTTTGTTATGTAAGTAAAGTTTTTTATGGATAGGATGTTTCTTATTAAAATTCAGAATGATATTAAGTCTTTAAAAATTATTTTTAATCATCAAATGAATATTATTCTTGAATGGATATGATGGGGAATAAATCTCATTGTGTTCGTGGAGACGGTAATCCGTACGTACGCACACGCGACAATATCATTCTTTTGATTAAAATTGTATATAATTGGATGGAATATCATATATACAGAATCATTATCATGTTATATTTATTATTCATTTTGATTATACGTAATTATTATACCCATCCAAATAATAATGTATTGAATAACAACTACACCACGATGTGGAGACGGTAAGCCATACGTACGCACTTATGGTGACATGTCATTCAAAGGATGGATATAATAATGAATATGGTTGTACCATATTTATAATAATATCACAGTATATAGAAAATACTGTATTTATTATTTTATAATGGAAAAACAAATAAAGATAAAGTGCAATAAGAAAAAACTTGAAGGAGGTGATCAATTATTTAACTCTTCTTCGGGTTATTCCTTTTATTTGATTAAAAGGGATTCTTTGGATGGATTTATGACTAAAGGAATACCTCTAGGATGAAGGGGGGAAAGTGGAGAGGATATTCAGGTAGGGTTTTCCTGAGCCAAATGGCTTTGAAGGTGTGAATTTGAGCGAAGCGAATGTTCCCTTTTATAAGAGGGGTGAGGGGAACCTTAGGAAAAGATTGAAATATTATTTTATAATAAAATCATTTTTGGTTTATAATGGCTCAAAAATGAATTATTTAGAGGATAAGGTAGGTATAGGTTGAGAACCACTCAACCAATAGGTTATAGACATGTTTGGGTCACTATAATAACCTTATCTTTTATATTTAACTCTAAGTTAAATACTTTGACATTTACAATGTCTCTTTGTATTTTTATATTATATGTTTAATAAACTTAATATAAACAACCAAGAGAACCCCAAGTCGATAATAATGATACAACTATTATTATATAAGTCTTTTTTTTTAACCTTAGATTTTTAGTATTATTATATCAACCAATAATATTGTATTTGTTTTAAAAACTCATTTATATCAATTTGGACATTATTTAATAATTGATTTTTGTTAAAGTCTTAAAAACATTATTACTTCAAACTAAATACATTTAATCAACCATAAAACGTCATAGTAAACTATAAATTTTTTTTATGGCGTCAAAACTTTCAAATTATATTTATTTTAGAATTTATTATATCATTTATTTGATTGTTTCATTAATAAGGAAAATACTGCATCATTATTGTGTCATATATAAATATATTTATTTTATGTATAAAAATTATAAATAAAATACCCTGATGTAGGAAATATTTTTATATTTTTAATTACTATTAATAGTCGAATAGATCAATTATATAACCTCATATAAAAAATTTTCTAATAAAATATATATTTTTTCTGTTATTTTTGTCTTTACTTTAGATTATTTAATATAAAATGTCATTATCACTTCCATGTGGATCCATGGGGTCCCAAAATCGACCCAAGGATGCCCAGGGTCAGAAATCTATCAGAAAATATGGTTAGTACACGTTTTATGGTAATTTAATATTATTATAATATTATTTTTTAACCTTATTTACTGGATTTAACTCTTTAACAACGGTAAATAAAATATTTATTGTAGTAAATATTCCTAATGTATAAAAATTAAAGTTACCTATTTACTCAATTTGGACCTCCTTATTAAAAATATGGAATCCATTTTTCCAAATTCAAAACACATAAGTGGAAGAAATTAATTTAAAATTAATTCTCATTGTTAAAATAAAAAGCGTGTTTTTGTGAAATAATAAATATCAAATGATCGACACATGTTTATATCCAATTTCAAAGTGAAATTACATAAAATTACCATAAATTTATTATATGGTAAAAATATAATCTATTTATACATCCAAATCATTAAAATACATAATTTGACACTATAAATTCTTTTGATTAAAAAAGTTGTTTTTAATTAAAATTTTGTATTTTCACTATTTATCAAAAATTGAAAGTTTTCAAAAAAATAAAAAAATTCATCCTAAGCTAATTTAGATATTAATAATCTAAAAATGAAGTCCATTTAGAAAGATAAAATTTATAAAATTTCAAAAGGTCCGTATTACTATTCATACTGGCTAGTTTGATTGGTCGCAGTGTGTTAGAATATCGAAGTTGTGTACAATGAAAGCTATTGCATTATTCAATGGGAATCGTACCATAGAATCTTAGAGTGTTACATTCTCCCCTCCCTAAATAAATTTCATCCTCTCAATTTGAAATTTATTTTTTTAATATTAAATGTTAAAATATAAAAATTATTTTGTGGAAAACCCACCTCAGAAATTGGGTTAATTATATTTATCCTTAATAAGAGGGAATGGAAAATGAAAAAGTCACCACCAAATTATGATCTTGATTAAGAGAACCTTGGTGGAAATTAGAGACACATAATTAGTGAAAAAATGTAAATATTTATAGGGAGTGATTGTGGTCATCAACCACAAACAAGTGTAAAATTGAGGGCCTCAAAGCCATCAATCTATGATGATTTAAAATATGATCTATTCAACATAACATAAGGTATTAACATAACACATTTTTTGTTTTAATATCCCTTACCTAAAGGTTAATAATTAATTTGTTCATAGAATAATAGAATATATATATATATATATATATATACTAGACAAGTAGAGTTTCATCCTTCAACTAATTTCTACCACAAACTCATCTTTCACTTCAAAAGATAATAGAACTCAAAAATATTCTATTTATCCTAATAATATAAGGTTACAAATTTTAACATATTCCATTTAAATGAAGAAAAATATTTTTTAATAACCAGGGACTTCATGTAGGCTAGTGGTAGTATTAAAGCCTTCTCCCACTTTAGTTGTGGGTTCGATTTGTACAGCTTCGTCCGATGCGATGGGTCAACACCCAACATGGTGGTTGTCCTTTTCCTAAAACTATAGTATTATAATATTGTAAAAATAATCTTAAGAAATATTTTAACCTTAAAAAATACTATCCAAAGTTCAACTTAATCCATTCTACCCTTTATAGTTGTCCAAAATACCTCTATCCAGACTCTCTCTAAAAGGCCTCTAAATTTCAAAATCAATTGTTACATCAGATTCCCCAAACAAAGTAAAGTTTCTCTTATTGTCACATACTGGAGATAAGATTACCTTAATCATATTAAAATCCAAATGAATAAAACAAGTACTGTAGTAAAATCCTTATATATATCACATTATTCTTATAACCATAATATAATTCGTGAGTCCAAAAACACAAATACATTAATTATTCCAATTCAACTATAGTAACAACATAATATTATCCTGGCTCCCTTGGCCTTTTATGAGGTAATTTTACTTGGAACTTAGGATATTCATTTTCATAATTACCCATTTCTCTACAATTGTAGCATTAAATATTGACAACAACTTTATTTCTCTTTCAATCATGAGCTTAGTGGGCTTTTTCAACACACTTGTAATAGAATCCCATTCCTTTTAGGCAAGTACCGTGGAGTTTCTTCCCACAATTATCAGATAATGGAAAATCCTTCTTTCCATTCTTCCCTAAATCCATATATTGATACACTATTATCCTATTCTCTTGTTTTACATTATTGTCATAAGATTTAGATAATTAATTTTCAGTGTTGATGGAGCATGAGACAATAACTTCATATGATTAGAAGGTTTGTGAGACAAATGCTCACTGGAGAAATGGTTTTCACCCATCAAAGAATCGATCAATCTTATTCCTTGGGTTACGTATATAATTTGTTGCATGCATTTCTAACCTTGTAAAGTTAGCCTCATTCTTTGTGACATTCTCATCCTCCATTTTCCTCAGACTCAAAAATTGCCTTTCCATATCTGCTCGGTGGTCATTAAGAAAGAATTTTTCTAAGAAAATATCATTAAACTCCCTCTATTACATACTGGACACTTCTTCATATTCCTTTGTGTTTTGAATCAATGACCACCATTGATCAGCATCTCCAGTGAGGAGATAAACTGCCCTGACAACTTTTTCACTTTCGCTACTCCCCAAAATGTGAAATATTTTTTCTAATGAATTTATCCATTTCTCATCCACTAATGGATTTGTACTCCAATTGAATGTTGGTGGTTGGTTCTTCATGAAGTGTCCTAACATTGATCCTTCGCGTTGTGGATCAGGGTGCTCTATATGGGTAAGGTTATTATTCATAACCTGTGTGATTTGTCCCAGTATGGTGATAAGATGATCAGCACCAATTGCATCACCATCTCCACTATAATTATCTTGAGTAAGAGGAAAATCCCTACATGGATTATGTTCGCTGATACAGTTTCCATTCCTTCCACTAGGCGCTATTTCTAAATAATGGAATACACTAGGTTAGTTTATGAATTGCAATACATAAATCCAAACTTGTAAAACACTTAACATAAATTGAACAGTTTATGGATATAATCCATAATCATAAAAATGTTTTCTTTGAAGATTTATATACTAATAAATACTTCATAATGTTTTGTAATTAAAATGAAAATTATCCTAAGAATATACCCTAGGAGTGTCGTAACGAAGAGTGCAGCAAGGCATGTTGTCATGCACTAGTTCTCCTTCAAGTCTAGCTTAAAGAGGTGTTTTCGGGTTTTACCCCTAGGTACATCTCTTCTAGAACCGCCTCTACCTGCTCATATCCATATAGGGATGAATTTCTTGTAAAACTAACAAAATGTCTACAAAACGGAAATTCTAGGCAGTTCTTCTATACTAACCCTCAAAGTCTATCTTAGGGATATGTTCTCTAATCAGAGTTTATCTAAATCTAGTTTTCAAGGATTGTACTACAATTTATCAGATATAAACTATAATTCCCCAACCGCAGTTAACTAGAGTAGGTTCATTATTTTAATACATTGGCATGATTACAACGAATCAAGTCCCGAATGACCGATCAGTTTAGCAGGCCTGGAAAATAGATTACATACATGAAAGTTACATTACACTTTCTAACATACAACACAAAAACTAATAATTTGATAATTCCATTGTTAACTTAGCTTTACCTTAAATCTCAAACATAAAACACTTTTTGGGATCTTGGGAACTTAAACATAAGAAAGGGGTGAGCTCAGATGCTCAGTAAGGTTAAATAATACAGCAGAAGATTACATAAATATTAAGCATGGTGAATAATTTAAAATACATGACTTTACAAATAATAAACCCGAACACTTTTATGGAAGGAATATGAGGTAAGTAAATAATTCCATAATAAAACATAATAATAGGTATTCTACTAGTCGAATGACCACATGAACCATCAATATTATTTTCATAATGATGGAATTTATAATGTCGTACATTCTGAAACATTTTGTCAAGGCCTTGGCCAACGTGTCTAAAAATTATTAAGGCCTCGGCCAAAACCATATATCAAAATTGGGAAAGGCCTCCCCCAATTCCACGTCTAGTTGTCTCATGAGACCTACCGATGCATTGAGGAATTATAGAAGGCTCCACCAATCACTTATTAAGTCTAATACATTCCTCATATGAAAAGGTTAAAATATAACATAAAAATTCGTATTAAAACAAGCATACGAAATGTCAATACATTAACCATAAACCATGAATGGTATAAACATAACATATCCATAGTCAATCATATCACAAAACCTTCAATACAATTTGGAATATTTTTATCATAATGAATTGACTTCAAACAAGTATAAAATCCATCAAAGGATGTTGACAAAGATGAAATCAAAACTATTTGAGAGAAATGTCTCTTTTTTTAAATCATTTAAAGTTACATAATTATAAAAGAAAACATTTATTTTGAAAATATTTATATAAGATTATAGGTGATGCTTTGACGATGTTATAACGGTGTATAATAACCGCACCCTCCTTATAAGTTAAAAAAATACATTTTACCTTAATTTTGTCGAAAATGTCGTAAAGTACCTTGTTTGGAAAATGACTGAAAGATTCCTTTAAAAACATATAAGTTAAAATAAAGGTATAAATGACTATAACCCATTGAATAGTAAATAGTAAAAATGTTTTGAAATACATTTTTAAGAAACATGGATGTGTATGATAAATAGGTCCATGTAGATACTTACATAAAAAAACCTCGGATAATAAATAGATTGTAGAGTTAACCATTACCTTGTACTTTTCCTTGGTCATGGGTAGGTTTACCGCCTGTATAATGGTGAAATAATTGTTATTAAATTATACAAGAACCGTATAAATTAATATGATATCATATATGATCTTTTAATATTGCTTTTTTAATCATATTTTAGTATTATTGTTGTTTCAGGTGTTAACTGATTCATTTTCCTTTATATGATTTGTTATGTAAGTAATGTTTATTACAAATAGGATGTATCTTATTCATATTAATAATGATAGTAAGTCTTTAAACATTATTTTTAATCATCAAATGAAAATTAGTCTTGAATGGATATGATGGGGAATGAATCTCATCGTGTTCGTGGAGACGGTAATCTGTACGTATGCACGAGCAAAAATATAATTATTTTGATTGAAATAATATATAATTGGATGTTATATCATATATATAGAATAATTATCATGTTATATATATTATTTACATCAATTATACATCATTATTATACCCATCAAAATAATAATGTGTTGAATAATAACTACACCATGACGTGGAGACTGTAAGCTGTACGTACGTATGTATTTTGATATGTCATTAAAATAATGGATAGAATAATGAATTTGGTTGTACCATATTTATAATAATATCACAGTATATATAAGATACTGGATTTATTACTTTATAATGGAAACAATAAAGAAAGGGGAAGTGGAAGAAGAAAAGAACTTGAAAGAGGTGATAAAATATTTACATCTTCTTCAGGTTCTTCATTTTGATTTGATAAAAAGGGCTCCTTTGGTTGGATTTCTAACTAAAGGAATGCATCTAGGATTAAGGGGGTATAGTGGAGAGGATATTTGGGCAGGGTTTGGCTGATTCAAATGGCTTTAAAGGTGTGAAATTGAGAGAAGGGAGGGGTGAGAGGCACCTTAGGAAAAGATTGAAATATTATTTTAAAATTAAATAATTTTCGGTTTCTAATGGCTCAAAAATGAATTATTTAAATTATTATTTGGTTATGGGTCGAAAAATACTCAAACAATAGGTTTTAGATAGGTTTTGGTCACTATATTAAGCTTATCTTTTAGATTTAACTCTTAATTAAATAGTTTGACATTTACCATGTCACATTAAATTTTGAGATTATATGGTTAAAAAACATACTATAAAATTCCAAGATATCCCCAAGTGGTTAATTAATGATAAAAATATCATTATATAAGTCTTTTGGCTAACCTTAGATTTTTAGGATTATTATATCAACCAATAATATTGTATTTGTTTTAAAAACTCATTTATGTCAATTTTGACATTATTTAATAATTTTTTTTAAAGTCATAGAAAAATTATTACTTATAACTAAATACATATAATAAACCCTAACATGTCACAGTAACCTAGAAATTTTTTTATGGCATAAAAAATTTAAAATTATATTTATTTTAGTATTTATAATATCATTTATTTGGTTGTTTTATTAATAAGGAAAATATTGAATCATTATTATGTCATATATAAATATATTTATTTTATGTCTAAAAATTATAAATAAAATATAATATGGCATTAAATCTTTTTATCTTTCTAATTACTATTTATAGTAGAATAGATCAATTATATAATCTCATATAAACATTTTTTTACTAAAAGATATTTTCTTTTGTTATTTTTTGTCTTCATTTTAGATTAATTAATATAAAATGTCATCATCACTCCCATGTGGCTCCATGGGGTCCCTAAATCGACCCAAAGATTCCCATGTTTGGACATGTATCATGAAATAGGGTTAGGACATGTGTTAGGGTAATTTAATATTATTATAATATTATTTTTTAACTTTATTTACTAGATTTACCCCTTTAACCACCGTAAATAAAATATTTACTGAAGTAAACATTTCTAATGTATAAATATAAAATTTACCTATTTACACAATCTGGACCTCCTGATTCAAAATTTGGAATCCATTTATTCAAATTCAAAACAGAGAAGTGGAAGAAATTAATTTAAAATTTCATCCCATTTTCAAAACAAAAAAAAACGTGTTTTATGAAATAATGACTATCAAAAGATTGAGACTTGTTTATGTCCAATTTCAAATTGAAATTACCTAAAATGAGAAGAATTGGATTAAATGGTAAATATTTAATCTAGTTATACTTAAAAACCATTAAAAAATATAATTTAACACTATAAATTAGTTTGATTAAAAAAGTTTTTTTAAATTAAAATTTAGTATTTTCACTATTCATCAAAAATTGAAATTTTTCAGAAAAATTAAAAAAATTCACCGTAAGATAATTTTGATATTCTGAATCCAAAAATTAAGTCCATTTGAATGATAAAATTTATAAAATTTCAACAAGTGGGTATTACTATTCATAACGGCTTGTTTGATTGGTTGTAGTGTGTTAGAATCTCGAAGTTGTGTACAATGCAAGCTATTGCATTATTCAAAGGGAAACGTATCATAGAAGATTTTAGGTTTTACATAACAGCAGTATAGTATCAAAACCAACCATTCATCCTACTACCATAAAATGTCCAATGAAAAGATAGAGGCTTTCATGAAGATCATATCCCACATACTCCAAAATATGGTAGTCAGGGATAAGAAATCATGGCCGAACAAGCTCTTTCATACTCTTTGGGCTTACCAAACCACAACCCACACTGCCACTAAAGAAACCCCGTACTAGTTAGTATATGGGAACAAGGAGATTCTTCCCCTTGAAATTCAACATCAATCACTCCACATAACATTCTTTGACCAACTATCTATATATGAGAATCCCAAAAATGGTTTGATGAGCTGGAGTAGTCGGATGAGAGAATATTGCACATTCTGCTTCATCTAGAAGGATACAAAAATCAGATTTCTCAAGCCTTCAATAAGAAGGTCCACCTCTGATCTTTCCTTTAAGGAGAGTTGTTTTTGGTCCTCAGATCCCCAATGATGCTCAAAAAGAAACCAACAATGTTGGTTCCAAATTGGGAAGGGCCATATATTGTAATGAAAGTTTTCTCCAGCGGACTGTATGCCCTGATTTCAATGAATGAAAATCTCACCATAGCACCCACCAATGTGAGGTTTCTGAAAAATGTACTTTGTGTAATCATGATCACCCCCATCTTAGCTGCATGACGTTAAACTATATTGCACCACAAAAATCTTTACCACACAACATTAAAATATTTAGAAGAAGTCCCTTAAACATGAGGTTAAACAGTACAAAATATGTTCTAATCGCCTGACAATAAACTGCACAACGAATTCATCCATGTTGAAAGTTGTTAAATTGATCAACACCCTCGTCTTAGATTCATGAAATTAAAATGCATTTCACTACCAATGTCCTTTCCACACAATGTTAAATTTTAGGGAATGATTCCTTTACATGTGACATTAAAATGTAAGGAAGATGTCCTAATCACAAGATAATAAACTGCATTATGTAGTCATCCATGTTGCATGATTTTAAACTACTCAACACATTCATCTTAGTTGTACGAAATTAAACTGCATAGTTCCACCAAAGTCCTTTCCACATGACATCAAACTATACGGATGACATCCTTTACACATGGCATTAAACTGTATGGAAAATGTCCTGATCCCATGACAAAAAATTGCACGAAGTATTCTTCCATATTACTCGACATTAAATTTATCAACACCACCATCTTAGTTAAAATATATTAAACTATATAGTGACATATTTACCCTTACCACATGATGTTAAACTGCATAGCCCCAAAAATCTTCTCACCTGAAGGGACACTGTCTCTGTAATTGGTCACCTACCATTCCATGATACAGAACAATATACATATTGATTCCAATCTATCGATGGGATACATAGAATCACCTCAATTATAGATCTTGGTCAAGACACCACAAGGAAAAAATACCTATATTTTTCTCTCAACTGCCTCTGCATCGTGAGAGGAGACCCTGACTATTTATTGTTTCTCCCACCAATCATAGCTTATGTGAACATAGAAATGGTGGTAAATGATTCCCATTGGATGAATAGAGGATATATGTACACTATAGGCCCATTAAAGAAATAAAATGGTCAAAAATTATCCCTCCCTATGTATGAGCCAAAAATATATGTGGTGGACGCTCCAAAACTACTTGTGACTTGATTTGTGCCCTCACAAGATACATAGTGACGCCCAGATTCTTTATCCCAGTCCAACTACCTCAAAAAATACCTCATTTCCCTATGAACATTTCTGACCTATTTAGGGAGTTTCATCCTAAGATCCACATATGGGTGCATTATTTCCCATATGGGATACATATGTAACCTCAGATCTTCTAAAATATTTCTGGATATATAAAATTATTGAAGGAAAATTCCCTTTTCTTCTTCACGATCCCACTATGTGGCGGAATAATCCCTTTCCGAGCCTTATTTCTCACATTGTGTGCTACTCAAATGGGCTTGGGAGTTTTGTAAGAGGCTTCCTCGCAGGAATAAAAACCCACTACATGTATAAAAGTACATACCAAAATATGTAATACTATAGGGTACACAAATAACTACGCATAGGTTTGTTTGATACCATTGTAGGACACATAGTGATGCAGGGATTCTTCATCTTGGTCTATCCCCCAACAAAAAAAACATTCTCCCCCTCCTTATGTATGGCCTTAACCAATGTGTGTGTGTGGGAGGGGGGGGTATTATAGAACTACATACATATTGATTACTATTCATCAATGGGATGCGTAGAGACACCTTGACCCTAATTCTTGGACCAACCATCACGTGTTGTGGAATGCCTCTGTTATATCCTCTATTCCCCAAATACTATGATGGAAATCCTTATCACTCCATGTTTCTCACATCAAGTATAACTCACATGAGATTAGGAATAATGGTAAAAACTACCCCTGAATAGACAAATCATATAAGAGTATAATAATCCCATTATCTTTAATGCATGACATAAAAATGCCCCCCACTCCATGAACTAGTTAGGATGGTAAATGATCCCTCATAAATATCTGGACATTGACTTCCAACTAATTAGGATATATAGGAAACCTACATGAGGTTCAACCTCGACACTTCACTTGCCTTTTATTTTTCAAATTGGCTCACCCTTTTACTAACCACATGATGTTCAACAATGTAACTAAAGAGGTATTATCCACATGAAATTAAAATTTATGGTAGCGCAAGTACTATGTATGAATTTATTCTCAACATGATGAGATTCATAGTGACACTCGGGTCTTGTCGTGTCCAACCACTGAAAAAAAGATCCCCCACTCCCCTGTAAGTGATATGGAAATAAATGTATAGGATTTCAAATCTAGGATCTTACATATACAAGGGGTCAAAAGACCATGATTCCCTCCATGTATTGATCATATCTATGTAAAGGATCTCATACCTTAGAAATAATTATGGCCAAGATATTCCTCACTTACCCATAATTCCTCTTATCAGCCATCAGACTCCATGCCCTAGAAAATCTAGACTGACCATAAACATCCACATCTATCATAAATATATGTCTAGTGACTTGTGGCCACCTTTCTGTGAATATTCAAACAAATGATTCAGCAACTCCATATATATTTCCCACAAAAATTCTTATCAACCAAAGGAAAATTAATCTGCAAGAGAGGTTGTTCCAAATTTTTTATGGTGAATGGATCCTAATCCTCACATCATACCACATTACATGAGGGACCCCACAATAATGGTATACACCATATTCCCCCATTCATATCCGGTGTATATCGTGAATACCTCGGCCTGATTGTCTAATATTTATGCATGATTCCTTCGATAATTCATCCCTAAAACATGACAATTAATTCGGGATGTCATCATCCATTTCATATTATGTTAAACTGTACTGATGAAATCCTCACCACATGACATTAAACAACATGTCCCAAAGACCTAAGTGCATGGCATTAAAAAACTAAAATATACCAAAAGAATATATAAAATGCACCCACTCCTTGTGCACATACCAAAACTTTTGTAGGGAACCTTGGCTTGGTATGCTTGGATCTTCAATCTAGGCCTTGATCTGACAAGGGAGTCAAAATACTCCACCTCACATAAATTTCAAATATGCGTATAGACACTCCCAATTCCATGAATAATCACATAATTCCATGAATAATCATGGCCTGAGTGAATTTGATATGTCCAAACCAACTCTCTCCATTCATTAAACACCATTATTTGAGTGATCTTGGATCATCATAACCCTTCATGGCCATTCATAATGGATGGTTAGTGTCCTAAAAACATCTTTTTTGACTATGCACATTATTTCCCAATCGATGTTCATATCTTTCCCACAAAATGGAATGTCAAAGAATAGAAAATTCATCCCTGGGAGAGGCCTTTCCTATTTTTTGTACACCAAATGGCTTATAAGCCCCATGACATTCTTCTTGATCTAATATCCCTCAAAGATATGGTTTATACTCTTCTCCTTACCCATGTCTTGAATGAATACGAACATCGTGGATTGATTACCTTCCAGTTAGAAGGGCCTTCTACATCAACTTCCTAATCTCATGACGTTAAAACTGCATGATACTCGATACATTCTATCCAGCTTTAGGCCAGGTCCTGATAAAAGGGTATTTCCCCACATGACCATGTGAAATAAATAAATATAAATAGGAAATTTTTATGTGTGCCTTTCCCCATTGGTGTATCTATATCCAAAATAAAAATTCCTAACCATATCCCGGAATCAGATCCACGTATGGATAAACCATGAAGAGATATGTATATCTTGATTCCTGCCATCACAGGATACATATCAACATCATATATCACATTTTGGGTCCAGCCATGAGACAAAAATGTCCCATCCCTACCAAAGGAAGGTTTAGACCTGTGTGAGGAAACAATTCATATAGATAGGATAAAAATGACTCCACTTATTACCAGTAATGTTTGACCTAAAATCCCCATTTTTCATATTTATGCATACCACTTTGGATGATCCAAACACTATGTCTAGGAAGGTCCCAATATCCATAATCCTTCACGGTCATCAGATATAGAAGTCCACTGCCCCATGGACACCTTTGTTTGACTATGCACATTATTCCCTGACATCCCTGTATACATTGCCTATAAGAAAGATCTATCAACCAAAGTGAAATTCATCGATAGGATCAAATATTCCTACCTTCATAGGCCCTCAGAAAATTTATGTCCCACCTCAATACTAGGATTTAGAAGCCCCTCAGATCACGGTTTACATATTTTCCTTTTCAATTCCTAAAGGTGGAGAATATTCATGGCCAGATAATGAAAGATGAAGTGAATAATTCACTCTCTTCTATTCAGAGTAATATTATTTCACAAAATAAGTCCCAAATGTCCTGGAAGTACAACTCTAAACTGAACCATGCCTTGAACCTCCTTACAACCCAAATTCATGTGGGATCACTTTTTCCTCAAGATATGATAAAAATTTCCTTATTTATTTTAAACTTGATTCCTTCAACGGGCCACCCACTGTAGTCCTTAAGAGAAAAATAAAACCAAATTTCTATAAAACATTCATGTCCATTGGAAATTAAAGGTCAATGTCCTGTGGACACCATTGTTTGACTATGCATATTATGCCCCAGCGGCTCTACATATGCTTCCCACAAAATTTCATTTCTACCAAAGGTAAATTCTTCCTCAGTAGAGGATTTTTCTAACTCTTTACACCCCATGGATTCTAGGCCCTATATCATGTCCCAAATTCATAAATCACATGTTAGGGTCGTGAAAAATCCCTTATCCATTTCTGAAAGATATTGGGAAATTCTCTGTTAAAAAGTCCTAAATCTGGGGTCTTTTCCCCACAAGTCATGGTATAATCAATTAAACCTAATACATCACATAGTTATGGTCAAAGTTGTTGAAAAAAAACATCAGTAATGATAGTCTGGTTGGAAATACTATAAACTATCCACCAAAAGAGACATTATACTTTCTATGGTGAAAACACGTAAAGGTAACCTTAGATAAAAATCAAGTGTTAGCTCACTAAACCTATGAAACATATGGTTTAGGAAAAAAAATTGAGTAGCCAATAAATAAAGGGACACATAACTTGTTAGGTCAAAACCCAGTTAAGGGAATCCTAAGAAAAAATTGAGTTATACCTGCTAGTCCCACACTATAACAGGCCTAGGAAAAAATTAGGGTGATAACAAAAAATTACCAAAGTTTGTAGGGATTTACTTGCGACCCTAAAAAGATTCAAACTATGCTCGTTGATCCCCTCGGTTCAGGAAAAATGTTAAATTATAACTTTATTATTCTTTAATCCTAGATTGTAATTCAAATTAATAGACAGTTGAGATTTTTGTTTAAAATACAATTGATCACAAGTGACTGAGATTTCCAGAAAAAGATAAAGGATGAGTATTCGAGGGAAAAATATTTTCATCTCATTAAATAAAAATATAAAGAGAACCCACAATTTGAATCCTCTCCATATATACAGGACACGACTATTACAAAATACGTTCAAAAAAAATCATAGAGTTGTGTCACTCTCTAATTTCACTCTTCAATAGCCTGATGTAGTCTTAGAAAAGTCACGATCTCAGCCTCCACACCTACCCAAAAATCCTCTGCCTTGTGTGCTACCTCAAGACCATCCCTTTCCCCATTATCTACTCACTAATTCCCCTCATCAACTACGAAAGAAATGCAGACCCATTCCTATTTAAGGTTATCTAATTCCCTAAAATGATTCTTCACTTCTTATTCATGATGTTCCTCTAAATACCTTTTCTTTGTGACTTCAGTCAATAGCCTCACAACTGACCCAGCTTGATCAGTAGCTTTATTAATTAGGATTTCTCTTGTAGCAACAAGATGAAACCCATAATCTAAATAGAAAGATGAGACTCGAGCATTCCAGTCGCCTCCCAAACCACAACCACCTATTTCAATATTTCATAGATTACGTGATAGTCAAACCCTCTGAACCACTTAACCAAAAAACTAGTAGTGTAACTTCGAAAGCTTCATTGTCATGTCAATAAGTGGTATTTGAAAAATTAACCACTAGATGTTTATCCAAGACCATTGGTAGCCTAGTAGAAGGGTGAAAAATTCCTCTCGATCAATCTCAAAATCACTCCCTTATTATGAAATATATTCATGAACCACTGTCACTATGTCGGTGGATAATTTAACAAATACAGCATGATTACATCCATCAGTAGCGTTGGCCTTGACAGTTGCGATAACAGGCATGATTGATTCCACCACCACAATCATCGGTGCTTGTAGTTGTGAACCTAAAATTAGAAAGGAAACCAATAAACATCCTCTGTCCATGAATGGGGTGGATAAGGGAGAGATGTATGATGACTATAAAAATAACCACCACTTACTGTAGCATCGTTCCTTCAGACTCTATGGAAACATCATAACCCAATAAATATGGTACTATATCCTCTATTAGAGGTTGAGACCTAGAATCAGTCAGAATAATCTATAGATCTAGGTCATACATATCTGGACGAGAAACCTCAAGGGAAGCCTCCAAAAGATCACTTACTAAGATCAGGCTTGCAGGGATAATCAACATAGAGAAATTTGTGATGTATGGACTTGATCTTTTGGGGATGGAATCATGGTCTCTCTTGTGAATGGAATAAATGGCACAATATCCTGTTATAATTTCTTAAGAGATGGGATAGTAGCCTTACCTATGTTGAGATTCTTTGAGGAAGTAGGATTAGCTTTTCCGGTTCATGTACCCACTTACAATGGTGTTCTCTTTGCCAAGACAATTTCAACCTGGTTTGGCACAATGAACGCCCCAGAACCAAGAATCTCTTCAAATTCATAGGGAAATAGAGACTCCTCGCCCAGCTTAGTGATAGTTTTCAGGGTCTTCCTATCTTCTTCTATGGTAGTGAGATCTGTATGTTCAGTAGGGACTTCAATATCTAAATTCTCCTCCACTGTTGGGAAACAAATCGTTTGATCTGGGGTAGCTTCAGTTGTTGGTATTCCTTCTTCCACCACAGAAGGGATATGATCTGTAGACACCTAAGAAAATAACTATTGGTTAATTATGTGTCTTTCATCAAAATAGGAATGTGAAAATGGGTTATAAAAATAAAATTTCATTGTATGGTTACCATATAAACTAGTTTGGAAATTACTAGAAATCACCTTCTTGATACGCATCAATAGATGGGATGCCTATCAATGTTTCTTTGTATTCCATGGGGATGGATATTTGGTAGAAATATCAAGTAGAGATGAGGGTGTAAATTCCCCATAATTGTCCATAATGACAGCCTCCATATTTTCAGCAGCACCAGGAGGACCTTCCCAAACAACCCACACATCCAAAGGCACATGATCCCTAGCTGGAGTGCCTCTAGGGGTTTATAATGGGGAAGAAGACATTTCTCAAGACTCTTCAGTCTCCTATGATAGTAAAGAAGGGAATGATTATAATCTTTGCAGTAAAGGGAATTAAATTCATGGATCTTGAATCAAATTAACTCTCCCTCAATATCCATTGGTCACAAGATTACATACATTGATTCCACATCATCATACCTTTAAGGTCTTTTCCTGGGTGAATGGAGGAATTTTCCATTAAACTTAGTTAAACACACACCTCATCTTCTTTTTCTTCAACAGAAACAAATGAGGGGTTATGGACCCCCCATATCTTGGAAGGTCAAAGGGTCCTCCTCAAAGCATCCTCCAAATGTCTTCATTAGAAGTGCTCACTTATAATAAATCCTTGACCCGCCAAGAATCCATAAAAGTGTCTATAATAGTGTTAGCCTATGCTTGAGGGCCATCATAGGAAATAAAAGCTGGTTTAATTAGTTTCAATTTCTTCCTAGGTGCCTTTGAGGTCTTGGGACCCTCAGGAGATGAGCATTTTATGGGGATCTAGATGCAAGCAAGGAGCTTTCCTACCTCATCCGTAGTAGGAAAACCAACAGTACCATCACCCTCTTCGTTGGACTCTGGCCACATCATAGAAATTACTCGATGGGTGTATTTGTGGAGAACGTTCCAGGAGTTGATCAGGGTTTGATGGACTAAAAGGTAACAACCTAGCATCTCATGATCATCATCATACAGGACGTCAGCAAGTGATGATAAATGGCCATGATCAGTAAGGGAAACCATGTTCTCTTCGAGGAACTACCACAAGGCATGAGGTGATTGATCGCAAAAGGACTAACAAACCTTTAAAATATCCAATTAATTATTTGACTCTACAGAGTCAGTATTATATGGGATGGGTGGTTGTTCTATTGTAGTAACCTCTATAGCTGTTGAGGTCACACCCTAGGGCCTCAAGAATTTCCTTAGGGGAAAACCAAAATCACTCCCAAGAACTTTCCTTGGTCAGAAGTGCACTATGGTTTCCTTCTACTTCCACATCCCCTTATCCTTAGATTCTATTGGAGTTATAGTATTGGGAACTAAATTTGACAAATGACCAGCTAGATAATATTGAATCCAGGGGTCAGCATTACATTACGTATTGAATGGCACAAAACCCTCGAAATATGGGAGCTTAACCTTGAATCAGATTTCCTACCGGCTGAACATTAGCCACAATTGACGGGCTATCATAAGATGTTTCTCTAGACATGATCTATTAAGAGTCACGTGACATAAAATTTGAATGCAATTAAACTTATGACTAAATCTGTAAGGCACGTATCTCTCACAGAAAAGATCTCCATTACTGCTGGAAATCAAGATACCATCCCTCAAATAAAATAGGTACCCTTGGTTGAAAAAGTAATCATATTTGGAAATCATGATGGTTCCCATGGGGTAATCATAAGGACGATAGGTGAAGTGATCCTAGTAGTTGATTTGGGCCACCATCTCTCGATCATTATTTTAATTATAGTTATGTTGTTCAGTCCATCCTACTGGTATATCCCCACTAGTAATCTGATGATATGTCTAAAGAACAATTTAAGAAATCGATATGGAATTGATAAATGTATAGCCTCCAATGTGGGATCTAATCCAACCATAGAGGATTTACAGGGGAAAATCATCGACTAAGGTGAATTTTTTTCACTTATCTGACCTAGTAGGTAGTAAATTATGACCAATATAGAAATTTCCTGGTTGATACATTTGTTGCTGGCCAACAGAGCCACCATAAAAAAGTTTTTGACCCTTAGGCCACCGGAATCTCATCCTGGTAAGAGAAAACCACTCAGAAAAATGGCCAAGAATACTACAAACCAAAAAAAATGGTTCACATTAAGGATGAGTTCCCATCCCCGTTCGTGGAACCAGACCTCCTACAAGATGGGAAAGTTGGTGTCTGATTTCCTTCGAGTTCCCTTAAATGGAAAGGACCTGGTTCTGTGCATATCGGGCTCTGGGACACTCTTCTTGAAAAAAGAACTAATCCACTTAGAGAAGTATGTGTATTGTTTCAGGAAGAGTTCATTGTCCTCCTAAAGATTCTCTGTTTGATTAATGATTATTTTAGCCAATGGAAGAGTCCTATCAGCATATTACTATGTGAAATTAGGGGGTAGAAACCCATCTTACATGTCCCTGATGATGAGGACAACTTAAATTAGATCAACGTCCCATAGGATGATTCCAACCTCTCCATGGTTTAAATGGAAATTATTTGTTTCTGGACCCACCTTCTCTAAAACCATGAGATAATGGCACTAGTTTGATGAGTATAATTCTGGGATACCCAAATGACCTCATATATCCTCACAGTCTGTATTTCGACCTGGAATTATTCACAGATTTTATGGACCGAGAAGGGCCACCCCAATCTAAACCAAATGAATCTCCATAGTGAACATCCCATTTGGAGGACCAGCCATGTTGTGAATTTTCTATAGCCCTCTCGTAAATTATATAATATCAATGGTCCATTTTGTCTATCTTTTGTCATACCCCCTCCAAATTCCAAGGTTCATAGTTCAGTAAGGACCTGATAGAGGTATCCTTTAGTATAAATCATCCTTTGAAATATATTAGAGATTTATGTATGGTGACACTAAAAATACAAGTGGCAAGTTGGTTGACCACTTGTGGCTCTAGGATAGGTATGTCAGACAGCAGGTCAAATCCATAAATGGGAAGCCTGTCTGAGATCAGATATTCCTTTGGACCCACCATATGTAATTTTTCTAAAGATTGATGTAGTGGGGTGATAGGTATTTTTTCAAATATATCATTTTCCATAGATTTATTTCATTCATCTGTAGCTGATATGGGATCAACATGAATGTCAGCAACAACAACATCATCATCAGTAACTTAGGGGAGCATCGTTTCATAGAAATTTAAACATACATTTTAAAATTCCACATTTCGGTTCATAGATTCTATGTTTGGTTCATGAATGAGGCTACTGTGATGATTATGCAGTTCTCAGAATTCAAGGCACAGTTCTCAAATGATGAGTTTCTTGAATGATATAGTACATTAAAGAAATGGAAGGCGATAACTCTTTGCAAAGCACTTTTTTCTAAGAAACTAGGTAAAAGAAAAATGATCTCGTCCCCTCTATATAGGTGTGGTCCAACAAATGGGTCCATCATTATATAGAAACCCAATTCAGTTTGAGACCATTTTATACATTGAAATAGCCTCTTCATTCCAACCAAACCCCATTCTGATGAGTAGAATTCGTAGGCTCCTAAAAATCCGCAAAGGGAAATAAAATTTTCCCATAAATTGATAAAGGAAAGAGAGGTATGTGGGGACGAAAATTAGAGGAAAATATTGAAGGAATCCAATTTAAAAAAGGACCCAAATTGGTCAGCATACTGGTTACTGAGAAAGGTCCATAGAAGGTATAGATCACGAACCAAGAGGTACGTAGATGGCCTGCAAAGTGCTGAACCATGACTCATTGGCCAAAAAACCATGCAGTTTGAGGAATAAATGAGGAACGAATTCGGTCATCTGTGAACCACATCATTAGCAGAATGAAGGGAGAGAAATTCCTACTATGGACTATATTGTTGGTGAGAAAATGAATGAAATTACATCCTCATGCACCATCTCTAAAGAGAGAGCTGATCATGGATGAGGCAAGGCTGGAAGGGTCCCGCAAACTAGGTCGTTCGTGGGAGTGAGGTGTTGATTTCTATCATTGCAAACCACAACACTGAAAATATTGGATGATTGAGTATTTTGTGGGTCGGATGCTCCCTTCATGGGCTTCCGCAAAAGGAACAATATAGTTCATAGATACAGCTTCCTCGATAATCAATAAAAGGACTCCAAGGGGAGCAGAGTAAAGGATCCGATTTTTTGTTGGAAAAATGGAATTCACATGTGGAATACTTTAAAGGAAAAACCCAAAGAAGTACAGGACCAAAAATGGTTTCTAATAGTTATAACCACGCTGATAACCATAAAAATAAGAAATCATAATAATATGGGAAAACCATGATCCATACTCCCCTCACAGATGAACTTCCCACCAAAAATAGGATCAATTCCACTTCATCAAACCGGCATACCACATAACACATCCTTATTCAGATGAAACACTTCCCTATGTGGCATTCCACCGCACGGTGGAACTCTAGTGCTTCTTACTATCATGGTATATTGATGGAAGCTGAGGCTACATACCCCCTGGTACGTTGATGGAATTCGAGTCTACATACCACCTAGGTATGAAGACGACATCCCGATCAGCATACCACCCCGGTAATTAGATGAACCTTCCACCTACATAGAAAAACACTTTATAGAGGGTACCCTACCCCGCATCAACAAGTGGTGTGCAGAGTAGAGTGCCTTAGAATTTTTCACCTTCTAGTGGAAATCATGCCCTTCTATTTCTATCCCATCCTCTGAATCCTCTCCACAAACCAGTCCATCAGCATCAGACCAAATCCCATTCCTAATCCACTGGATCCATTTGAATAGACCATCGGGCACATGATAATGCCCTTATAAGTTTACATCCCCCTGGTAAGTGGAGTCATGAATTTAATCCCTACATTGGTATAGACCCCTGGAATGTTCTTAAATCTAAATTCCCATGGTAACCTGGGATCCAACTATGGGATATTAACATAGACCTCCCTATTCTGGGGATTAAGGATTATAACGTTATTTTCCATTCAATGATGGATAGAGACAATTCAAAGGAATTATGTTTTATTTTCCTTTTGATGAGGGGAAAACTTCCCCCCTTTATCGGAACCCGTTTTAGGGCATCCCTCTTAGATTAATCCCCTATCCTTTCGATATGAACCTAATGACCTTCACATTTATTTCCCATTGAAGGATTCATTTCTCTAAACCCTCATCCACTATCTCTCCAACATCTTCCACAGTGATCTCCTTTTTTTGTCAAGGTTGAAGACAATGTGTGTGGTTTGAAAGATCTATAGATTCATCTTGTTTCTCACACCGAGCATGAATCACGTGGGATTAGAGGTCTGTGATGATACGAAATTTTCAAAACCCATTAATTAACTATGAGAAATTTTATTCCATCTCTAACTATGATACGTATGATGCCTATTTGAAGGCCCGAGCTCAAACAAGCAGCTCCCTTGAACAACTCCCAATCATATACTATCTCACATGAACTATAAGAACTGTGGTTCCAAATATAACTGCGATAAAAATTAATCCTTTATCTAGTCCTGATCTCCATATCATCTCATCCATGAAATTAGAGATCATTACCCTTTCATGTGGTAAGCTTCCACATGTAATCCCTACCCCAAATGAACTACGAAAGCTCTTACTCCTACTCGAGTCAGGATACATAGGATGACAATCTAAAGGCCTGAGTTTAAGGGATATTCTCTTTAAAAGTCTCTCATAGTAAGAATTTTTCCCCAAATCACTATGTTATCTTCTTTAAGTATAATCCCTGATGTGAATCTTCAATGAAAGACCTCTACTGTGGTGAAATCCCCAACCATGTCTCTACAATGGGGAAGCTCTTGGGAATAAGTTACATCTCTTGAATTATGAGAACTTTGATTCCCAACTAACTGGGATACGTTGGAAGCCTCCCTGAGGTCCAAACTGAGCATCCAAATCACCCTAATATTCTTTGGGCCACATCCTAGGTAGGTTCATATTCATGTAGGAGACCGAACCCTTCATAGGCATCTCAGGCTACCTCACCGTAAGCCCTATATAGGATTTTTACTAGGAACCTTTAACCAAGATATCCTTGTCACACAATAATAAAATGAATGAATGGGTCTTCGTTACATGAACATAAATTGGGATGTCTCCAATTAAGTGGCTATAAACTACGTGGGTTCTGATACCTCTCATGAGGATATGTACGAAGCCTATCTCATGGGTTTAATCCTGACATAAAAGCAACTTCCATCCTCCCTAGATGATGATAAACTCTAGTACACCTCATCATAGGGCTTACCCTGGCATTGTATAAAAAATTTATAATCTATGTGCATCCATGATTGATCTTGAAACACATGGGTAATCAATGGACACACTCTTAGAAAATGAACCGAGGATTCATGAACATATGACCATTTCATAAATCTATAAGATATTCCAATATTAGGAAATAACTCCCCCCTAAAGGGTGTGATGAGCCTGACCTTCCATATTCTTAACCAATGGAGTCCTCAAGTGTTATTGGTGACATCGTCATCCAATGAGCACCTTCCATTGGAATGAATGTCCATGAATCATGGATATTAGGGCCATTGGGTGTTTCTGGATCCATGAATAAACTCATTGGAGTCCATCTGAGGACATCATACCCGATGTGGAATTATTGCACACATACTCAACCCCCTGTAATTGCCCACCCAGACCATTCAAATGTATAACCTCCATCATAATATAAAAAGGAAACACTGCCCAGGCACAGTGAAAACATATCACCCACCTAAATGGATCATGATTTGAATCAAGTGTCCATCGTGGTGTGACGCGAGTTGAGACGGAAGAACCCTAAAACAAAAAAAAATGAATTATAACCAAAAAACACTAAAACCCCTAATAATCCCTAATAACCCTAAATCCCCTAAAACCCCTAAAAACTATAAAAAACCTATAAATCTATAAAAACCCAAAAAACATAAAGAATCATAAAAACCTAAAAACACTAAATGACCCTGAGACCCTCAAAGACCCAAAACATAGCTGAAAACCCCTAAAAACCCTTAAAATCCTTAGAACCCATTAAAAATGCTATAAAAACCAAAAACACCCAAATAATTATAAATACCTCAAAAAAGTCTAAATAACCTAAAAACCCAAGAAAATCCATTTGAAATACTAAAACCCAAGAAAACCCTAACCAATATTTAAAATAAAAAATGACTATAGAACTCGTAAAATACCCAAAAGTCCTTAATAAAACCCTAAAATACCTTAAACGACACTAAACGCCCTAAAATCCCTAATACCCTAAAACAAAACTAAAAAACCCTAAAACCCTAAAAATATAATAACATAAAAATCCCTTAAAACCATAATACCCATAAAACCTCTAAAAACCCATAAAAATACTAAAAAAATATACACCATTGAAAAACCTAAAATCCCTGAAACTCATAAAATCCGTAAAAGTCCATAAAAACCATAACACAACTAAAAATCCCAAAAATTACTTAAATGTAATAAAAATTATTAAAACATGAAAAAATCCCCCAAAACCCTCGTAAACCCCAAAAAAATTAAAAACCCAAAAAAATAAAAAACCCTTTAAAACCCAAAAAGTCCCTAAAATAACTTTACAACCCTAAAAAAGACCCAAAAACCCTAAAAACATTAAAAGGCCCTAAAACCACAAAAGGACCTAAAAACCCCCAAAAACCATTGAACACCCTAAAAAACCCATTATTTCTTAAAAAAAGTAAAATCACTAAAAGACACTAAAATCCCTTTACCCCCCCCCCCCAACCAATAAAATCTCCTAAAACCATAACAATTCTACAAAAAATCCAAAAACCACATAAAATCCATAAAATCCTACAAAACCCAATAGAGAGATGAACCCCACCAAAACAAATTAAAACCCCCATAACCTTTAAACCCCTTAAACGACCCTAAAACACTAAAAACACTAAAAACACTATAAAGCTCGAAAAATATTAAAAAACAATGAAAACCCATAAAATATTAAAATAACCATAAACCCCTCCAAAACCCTAAACCCCAAAAAACATATAAAATTTCTAAAAACCACTAAAAACAAAAAAAACATAAACCCATAAAGAATCCATATAAATTATAAAACACAACAACCACATAAAACCATAAAAATTTCTAACATCCCTAAAATCTCACATTAATCCTTAACCCCTAAAAACCTGTAAAACACTAAAAACCTTAAAACCCTAAAAACATCTAAAAGGATCTAAAATACCAAAAACCCATAAGAAATCCAAAAATTCAAAAAACAATAAATGACCCCAAATAGCCTAAAAATCAAAAAAACCTCAAACCCCTAAATGATCCCAAAAACCCTAAAATATCCCTAAAAGACCCAAAACACCAAAAACACCATAATAAACCATAAAACCCCATAATATTAGAAAACCACCTAGATATCTCTAAAACCCTAAATAATCATAAAGCCAACTAAAAACCATAAACCCCCTTTAAAACTATAGAAATCAACACCACACCTAAAAACCCAATGAAATGGTAATCACCTTGAAACAACCGTAAAGCCTGGGAACATTCCTAAAAGACCTAAACATCCTAAAAAACATAAATCCCTAAAAATCTAAGAAATTTAAAAAAAAACCTAAAAACTAAAAAATACCCTAAATCCCCCTAAAACTCCCAAAACCCATAATCACACTAAAAACACATGAAAATTCCTATACCCCTAACACCATAGAAAAATCCTAAACCCCCTTCGAACCCTGATGCCCATAAAATCCCAAATCACGAAAACAAATTCCTAAAAAATAACCCTTAAAACCCATAAAAATCAGAAAACTCAATACCCAATCCCCCAAAAAAACATAAAAACCCTTAAAAACCCATAAAACATCCCTAAAACCCCTAAAAACCCTAAACCCTAATAACTATAAAAACCCATAAAAATAATAATATACCATAAAACACTAAAAACTATTAGAACCCCAAAAACCAAAAAAATCCTAAAAACAGTAAAATCCCTATAAAACCCCTAAAAGACCATAAAAACACATAAACACCATAAACCCATTAAAAAATAAAAACATAAAAACTCCAAATAACCCAAAATTCCATAAACCCATGAAACATTAAAAAAACACTAAAAACCTTTAAAACTCTAAAAACCCTAAATCCCTACAAACCATAAAAAACATGAATACCCCAAAAAATACATAAAATATAAAAAATTATAGAAAACTATAAAACCCCCAAAACCCTATAAAATCGCATAAAAATTCCCAATGAACTTTAAAAAATTCTTAAATACCCTAAACACAAAAACACACTAAAATGCCTAAAAAACCTAAAACCCAAAAAATTCCCTAAAATCTCTCTCCCTAAAACAAAAAAATAACTAAAAATGTAAAAAAAACCTAAATTATTAAAATTTAAAACCACTTTATCCCCCCTTAAATACAAAAAATAACATAAAAGAACTAAAAACCCTAAAACCCTAAAAACCAAAAAAATTACTAAAAACCCAAAAAATGATATATTTTATTGAAAACCCCATCCCCTTAAAAGCCTTAAAAACCACAAAAACCATAAAAACATAAAAATACCCTAAACCAAAAAGAACATTTATAACCCTAAAACTCTAATCTATAATAAAAACCATTAAAACCTCAAAACCCTTAAAAACATAAAACCCCGTAAAATCTTAAAAAACAATGAAATTTATAAAATCACTAAGAAACCTCTAAAAGACCATAAAAACATAGAAATACCCTAAAATTCCCTAAATCCTTTTAAATCCCTATAATACCCTAAGATACCCACTACACTAAAAACCAACAAAAAACCTTAAAAACCCTAAGAGACCCTAAAAACCCAGAAATCCATAACACATAAAAATATCTAAAGGACACTAAAAACACAGAAAAACTATACCATACCCACAACACATCAAAATGAAATTAAAAACCCTAAAACTATAATGGCCCCAAAACCATCTAAAGTTCCTTAAAAACAGTAGATGACCCTAGAACCCTAAAGTAACCTAACAACAAAAAAGTCCAAAAAACTGTTAGAAACCCTAAAGGACCCTAAAACCCTAATGAATTATAGAAAAAACCTAAAACCCCTAAAAGACCCTAAAAACGTTAACAACCCTTAAAGGCCACAAAACCCTAAAAGTCCCAATAAACACAAAAAAATTCATAAAAATAATCTAAAACCCTAACAACCCATACAACCCAAAAAATACCAAACTACCCAAAAATTCTATAATAACCTTATGCAAGTTGGGATTCGCATATGAAAATTGAATTGGCTTTATTGGCATCCCATAATTTTATGGGATATTACCTCTGCGGTTCGATTCCCCATTCGCATTGACAAAGAGACTGATAATTCACGGTATAGGCACTATGAAAGGGTGCTTGTTGAGATTGAATTGGAGAGTACCCTCATTGAAGAGGTGGTACCCACCACAATTGATGATACCATGATTCTGGAAATACAGTATGAGAGGAGGCCCCTGTTTTTCTCCAATTATAGCTTCATCGGCCACTCGTTTGCTGAGTGTCGAAGGTCCAGAATCTGTGGCCTTTGTAATCAGCGAGGGCATGAGGACCCTGACTGTCAGAGAAAGTGGGTGAAGGGAAAAGGGATGGTCCCTAAAGAATTGAAGAAACCTCCTGGAATTCCAAGTAACACAAAACCAGGGAATCTCTTAGATTTGGGAAATAATGTGGTGGAAAAATTTCTAGTTGGGATGGCCCATGGAGGTGTGGAAGATGCCGAGGAAGGGAGGGATGAAAAGGCGTCTACCTCCAAGGATGTCACTGCCCATCCTGGGCCTGAAACTACTGTGCCTCCCATAGGATCAACTCAGGACAAGGGTTTATCTAGTCAGCTTATGGTTAATAAGGATTCACATAGTTCAGATCCCCGCAAGTATGTGGAGAGTGGGGTTGTTCCCGCTGGTGGTGGTGTGGTGTCACAGCCGCCCCCTGTAGGATTGGATAGCCTTGATAATCCACCAGCATCTGCAAGGATTCCACCTGGACCGAACTACTTGGCAAGCACACGGGAATCCAGTTCTTTTATGGAGACTGTGGCAGTGCCACTTGGAACTAAGGATGTGGAGGGTGCAGCTAGTGGGCAACAGTCTGACTCTGAGCCGGGTGATTCTGCTCAGGTTCCAGGACAAGCGGAGTTGGTTGGCCACACTAGAGATACTGTCATCCCTAGGAATATTGCATCACCCTTTCCCCCTATAATTCTAGTGGATGGGAGTCATGTGGATGCAGCTGCACTGGATCAGGAGGGTGGAATCGTGTAGGATGGTAGGGTATACACTAATATTTTTGGGGTGATGGAGCGTTATGGTGGTGCTCTGCAGGATATGACTAGGGAGTTCACTCCGGTTGTATCATGTAAGGTTTCAAGAAGGATTTATGCTGGTTTCGAGCCTCCTGAAGGGATTTGTGACACCAATAGGTTCACCCCACTCTCTGGTAGCTTCTGGGCTGATGATGGGGGTAATGAGAAAGGTCATGAAGAGGGGGCCCATGGGTCTGCTAACAGTGGCACCCCTGATGAGGAGCAGGTGGTTGGGAATGCGTCTGAACCCACAAAGAAGCCTGTTTTTAGGCCTCCTAGGAATAATGGCAGGAAAGGAAAAGGGAAATACATCGATACCCCATCCAAGAAGAAGCAACCTACTGTTGGGGGGTGGGAAAACCTCTTGTTAATGAAGATCATTTTCTGGAACTGTAGAGGGCTGGTTAATTTACCAACGATCCATGCCCTTATTCATTTAATTTCAGCCAAAAATCCAATTCTTCTTGGGATTTCAGAACCTACGAATAGCTATGATAGCTGGAAGGGCCTTAATTGGTAGCAGTTTGGTTATTCTCTTGTTGCTTATAATAACATTGAGAATTCCATGGAGACTCTTTGGGTTATCAAGAATGATAGTATTCAATTGTTATCCTTTGATAGAAGACCTAAATTCATCTCAATACGGATCCAGAATCATGACCCCATACATACAAATTATATTGTATATGCCTCATGTGTTTACACTAGGAGAAGGAAACTATGGATTGATATGATGAGCATCAGTGAGCACACTCGTTACAACTGGGTTGTGGTTGGTGATTTCAATACGGTGTTGAGGCCAGATTAAAGGATTGGATATTCTTTCTCACGCATCGCTGTAGAGGAATTCTCTTATTGTATTGAATAGTAAAATCTGGTGGAACTCCCTGTTGTGGGTGATCGCTTCACATGGGGAAGACACACCATCAATGGGAGGAAAGAAAGCAAATTAGATAGATGCTTTCTCCAAATCAATGATAGCAGTTCTTTAAGTGCGATATTTGCCACTACTCTCCCTATGTTCAATTCCGATCACAGCCCCTTGATGCTTGAAATCAATGATAATAACCACAGGTCCTCTCCTTTGCCTTTCAAATTCAACAATGCCTCACTCACCATCCCTGGATGCAGGTAAGTGGTTGTTAATGGGTGGAATAGCACTTTTCATGGTAGCCCAAACTTTGTTGTGGTGGAAAGGCTCAAATGAATATAGAGTCTTATTAAGGAATGGAGTAAGATCTCTTTATCCAAACTCGATGATGACATCATGGCTGCTGAATCCCATCTTTCTCACTGTCAAATAAACAATCAGCAGTAACTCACCCCCTCTAGGGAGTAAATGCAGCTTCACTCGAAGCTGGATGAGATTTTGGCTCTAAAAGAGAAGCTGGCTAGAAATAAATTTAGTGTGGCCTGGCGTAAGGAAGGGGATAGGAATTCCAAATTATTTCATCGTCTTCATAGGGAGAAAAAATCCAAGAAAGTTCTGAATGTCATCCGGATTAATGGGGCCTCCTATTCATCTGAACATGAAATCTCCAATGATGTGGTTGATCACTTCAATGAACTTTACAATGATGGTGGGCATGAGCATACCCCTATACTTGTTGGATCTATTGATCCTTGAATTAATGATCAATAGAATAAGCATCTTACTAATGCCCCGTTTTAGCAGGAATTCAGGTCTGTGATTTTTTCTCTAAATATGGACAACACTCCCGGGCCAGATGGATTCAGTAATAAGTTCTTCATGTTCTATTGGGATATTCTATATTTTGAGATCAGTAATACTGTCAGAGAATTTTTTATCTACTACTCCATTCCTCATGGAACGAATTCTAAATTCCTTGCTCTACTGCCAATGAAAGAGAATGCCATGGATATTGGGGATTTTCATCTCATGGAGATTGGAAATACTATTCGTACGATTATAAGTAAAATTCTAGCGATCAGGATGGGGAAGATTGTTGGTGGGATAATCACCCCAAACCAATTTGGGTTTGTCCCAAGTCATAATATTCAGAGCTAACTATATTCTGCATCGGAGGGTATCAACATCATGAGGAAGGAATCTATGTATGGAAGCTTTTCTATGAAGATGGACATCTCAAAGACATTTGATACGATAAAATGGAGCTTTATCTTTACTGTTCTCAACAGGTATGGATTCTCCACCTCTTTTATAAAGTTGATCGATACTATCTTGTCCAGTTCCAGGATCTTTGTTCTTGTTAATGGATCCCCTAAGGGGTTCTTTCATTTCTCTCGCGGCGTTAGGCAAGGTGACCTGATTTTTGGCCTCCTCTTTGCTCTGGTTGAGGATTACCTTAGCAGATGCATAATTGATCTCATTCAGGCTGGTTTCTTTGCTCCGTTAAATGCTAGGAAAGATATTTTTGTGCCAACTCATATTCTATATGCGTATGATATTCTCCTTTTTGGGAAGGCTGATATGTGTACCCTATCCTCAATTAAATCACTTCTACAAAATTATGAAGAGTTTGTGGGGGAAATTGATTAGTTGGAAAAAGTCCTCTGTTATTTTTGGAAATGGGATTTCAGCCTCCAAGAAACGCAGAATTTCCAGAAATCTTGGTTTCATGAGGGGTTCCCTCCCTTTCATGTACCTAGGGGTTCCCTTGTTCTGGGCGAAGGTGAAAAGTGGCTACCTTGAGGGAATTTCACTCAAAATCACTCAGCAACTTGCGGGCTGTAAAGGAAAATGCTTATCTCAGGTGGGAAAAATTTTCCTGATCAACTCTGTTATTACTTCTATGATTGTGCATGCGTTCTCCATTTTTAGATGGCCGACAAGTCTCATCAATAGCTTGAAAGAAAAAATCAGAAACTTCGCATGGACGGGATGCATAAATGAGAAGAAGATTATATCTTTGGCATGGAATGAATACACAAAGCCCATCGAAATGGGAGGGTTGGGCATCAAGGACCTCAAGAATTTTAATGATGCCTTAATTGGTAAATTTACTTGGAATCTTTTCAACCCGCAAGATAGGATTCTTGACTTCTTGAGGGAAATGTTCACTTCCAAACTATGTGAGGAATTCCCGGGCATCATACCTTCTTTGGTCTGGACCACAATCAGGTCCTCTTATAGAATCATTATTTCTAACTCTAAATGGGAGGTCTCAAGGCATTCGACTATGAATTGTTGGAAGACCACCTGGCTTGATTGGCCCATTCATGAATATGTCCAGCCCCCTCAGAATTTTAAGCATTGGTCCATTGGTGATCTCAACAATAACATGAGCGAGATTGAAAGCATCCTGCCGCAGAATATTATCACACATATACAAAGTTACAGCTTCATGGACATGGACTGTCTTATTTGGAAGACCAACATGGTTGGGCTGTTGAGTGTGAAAGAGTTTTATCGGTCCGAATTTGAGTAGGGAATTCAACCCCCTGCTTGGATCTCTAAATTTCAAAGGCCCTTCATTCCCCCTTCTAACCACCTTCTGCTGTGGAAAATTTGTAGAAATAGATTTCCAGTTGAAGAGAAGATGAAAAGATCTGGGTGGTTCTTGGCCTCTGCTTGTCCAATCTATCTTCAGGATGAGGAAAATCTGCAGCACATTTTTCTTAATTGTCCACTGGCTGCTAGTATTTGGGAGTATTTGCAGGGCATTTTCTAGTTGAAAATCTGCACGAACAGCACGATGTCTGCTCTTTTCAGCAGTGTCGTCAGTGTGCAATGCCGTCAACAGGTTTCCAACCTGCTTCTTGCTGCTGTTGCGACCCTTGCTGCTTTTGAGTGGGAAGCATAGAATAAAGTGGTTTTTGATAATGCTCCATGCTTCCTCCGCACTGGTGTGGTGGCGATCCACAAAGCTGTCCGCATGGCGTCTCATATCCAAGATGGTATGATGGCTAATAATGTTATTGATCTTATTGTGTTGTGAACTCTCGGAGTTTCTGGAAGATGCAAGAAACCAAAGGACTTTAAAATCATTCGGTGGATTCCACCAATCCCAGAATGGATAAAATTCAATGTGGATGGTTCTTCCCTCGGTGCTCCTGGTCTCTCTAGTTGTGGTGGTATTTTCTAGATGTAAAGAGGTTTTCTTAATCGATGCTTTTATCACTTCATTGGGAATGGGTGTGCATATGAAGCGGAGCTTTGGGCCATGATTAAGGTTTTCCAATTTGCAGTTCAGTTTAGGTGGAAGTAGCTATGGATTGAATCTGACTTGATGTTGGCGGTGGAAGCCCTCAAAAGCAAAACAAGGATAATCCCATGGAGGATCCTCCCACAATGGATTGAGTGTCTGAGGATTTCTCAGGGGATGAACATTATAGTCACACATGCATACAGGGAAGCGAACAAGGTGACAGACATGCTCTCCAAGAAAGCAATTGAGGTTGGATGTTCCATGTGGTCATTTGTTGCACCAGAGTTTTGTACTCCCCTTATAGACTCAGACATGAAGGGTGATTTGCACACTCGGTTGTGCAGACCCTCACTGTAGATCCTTGTACTTACTTTTTTGTTAATAAATTTTGTGGGGCCGGGATACGCCTGGCCCCAAACCTTCTTTGCCTAAAAACCATAAAACCCCATTAAACTCTATAAAACCCACAACTCCTTGAAAAATCTAAAAACCACTAAAAGCGCCTAAAACACCTAGAGACCCTAAATATCCTAAACCACCCTAAAACACTATAGGAATCTATAAAAATCTCAAAAAACTGAAAAAAAAAATTAGAAGACCATGAAAACCTTATAAACATTAAAATACCCTAAAAACCCTAAAAAATGTAAAAACCCTAAATAAATCATATAGACCCCCCAAAAAACAATTAATAATCCTAAAATCCGAAAACACCTAAATCCTATAAAACACATAACCCCCCCTGAAACCCCTATAACAGCCTAAAAATAAGAAAAAATCCAAAAAACATGAAAAAATCCTAAAAAACCTATAAACAATAAAACAATAAAAAAACCCTAAAACCCCTAAAATACAATAAAAACCCCTAGAAAATAAATATAATAAAATACCCTGAAACCCCTAAAAGACCATTAAAAACCATAAAACCCCTAAAACTTTAAAACCCATGAAAACAACTAAAATCCATAAAAAAATCTTTTCAAACCCATAAATCATAAAAATTATAAAAATCCATAAAAATGATAAAAACCCCAAAAAAACAAAAAACAAAATGACCTAAAAACCCTAAAACCCACATGAAAACCCTAATCCCACCAAATCCTCTAAAAACTCTAAAACCCCACAAACCGTAAAATACCACAAAACTATAAAAACTCATAAAGAACCAAAAAATAATTTATGTCCCTAAAAATTATAAAAAAACCTAAAAACTCTAAAAAAGGCCACAAATACCTAAAAATAGTAAAATCCTCCAAAAATCAATAAAATCCCAAACAACCAAAAAAAACCCTTAAAAATGTTAAAAATACCAAAATCTTGAAAACCACTAAGACAATCATAAAAGACCCTAAAAAGCCTATTAAACCACTTAACAACCCTAAAACCACAAAACAACTAAAAGAACCTAAAAACCAAAAAAAACCCTAAAATTCTATAAAACACTAATAACCCCATAAAACCCTAAAAACCCTAAAGCCGTAAAAACCCAAAAAGCATAAAACCCTAACCCCTAAAACCACTTAAAACCTTATGATCAATAAAGAAAACATTAAATTACTAGAAACCCCTAAAAATGAAAAAAACCTAAAACAATGAATTACCCAAAAACCTTCTAAAACCAAAAAAACCCATTAAAACATCAAAAACCCATAACCCTATAAAACCCAAAAACCCAAAAATATCTAAAAACTATAAAAGACCCTAAAAACCCAAAAATCAATAAAAACCATAAAAACCCTAAAAACTACTAAAAACTATAAAACTGTTAAATCCTTAAGAAGATCCTCAAAAACCACAAACCCTACAAAAACCTATAACCCACAAATAACCCTATGAAACCCTACTACCACTAAAAATATAAAAAATCCTAAATCCCCTAAAATTCTTAATAAACCTAAGAGGACTTAAAAACCCTAAAACACTAAAATAAACTAAAAAACACTAAAACACTAAAACCATAAAAACCATAAATAATATAAAAATCCTAAAGAACCCTTGAAGGCCATAAATACCCTAAAAACCCAAAGACACAATCAATTCCCTAAAAACACCATAAAACCTTATAAACCCCTTGAAATTGTAAAAACACAAAAAAGACACTATAAACTCTAAAAATTATGAAAATATAAAATCCATTACCAAACAGTAGAAAAATCTAAAATCTATAAAAACAATAAAAACCTCTAAAACCCTACTAAAACCCACTATAAAACATTAAAACCCTAAACCCCCCTAAAATACCTTAAAACCCAATAAAAATCCAAAAATACCTACATCACCAAAAATCCCTAAAACATCCTCAAAACAAAAAACCCTAAAATCCCGAAAAAGACCCTATAATCGCAAAAAATCCCTAAAACCCTAAATACCACTAAAAACACATTAAAACCATAAATAACATTAAATAAACCTAAATAAAAAAAATGAAATACCCTAAAACCATGAAAATTCTAAAAAACCTAAAAATTCTAAAAAACAATAAAAATAACTTAAAACACTAAAAACCACAAAACTATTGGAAAAACCCTAAAAATCCTATGAAAATAATAAAACCCTTAAAAACCATCAAACTAGATAATCCCCATAAAACCCTTTAAAACCCCTGAACTACATAAAACCATAAACACCCTAAAACCCTTAAAAATACAAAAACCCTAAACCCTTAAATACACTTAAACCCCTAATAACAATTAATCCCTAATTGAAAACCCTAAACCACCATAAAAGACCCTAAAAACGAAAAAAACCCAAAAATTTTCTAAAACACTCAATGAACCTCAACACCAAAAAGTCCCTAAAAGACCCTAAAATCCAATAAAACCCCTAAAAGACCAAAAAACCCTTAAACACCCTAAAAATATTAAAAACAACATAATTCCCTTAAAACCCTAAAAACCCTAAAATACCCTAAAAACAGTAAAAAAACTAAAAATCCTAAAAAAACCACTAAAACGACTTAAAAACAAAAAAAATCCTAATACCCCTAACACAACCCTAAAAACCCTATATCCCCTAAATCCCTAAAAACCCTGAGACCAAAAAACTCCCTAAAAACCACTAAACCCCCAAAAACCATTTAAAAAACCTAAAACCAGTAAAAATATTGAAACAACCTAAAAACCCTAAAAATACTAAAATACATTAATACCACTAAAAAAATATCCATAAAATGGTTAAATCCATTAAATACCCTTAAACATCCATAAAATCGCTAATAACCATAAAAAACTCTATAATTCTATAAGAATCCTAAAAACCGTAAAAAATTAAAAACTGTAAAAGCATTTTAAAATACCTAAAACCCCTATAAACTATTCAACCATAAAAACCCTAAAATCTATAAAAACCCTAAAACCCAAAATAATATAAATAACAAAAAAACCATTTAAAAATCCAAAAACCCCTCAAAAACCATAGGAACCCCTAAAATCCCTTAAACACCAAATAACCCCAAGAAAATATAAAATCCCCTAAAAATATTTGAAAACCACTAGAAACCCATAAAACCCCTAAAACTACTAAAAATCCCTCAAAAACCTCAAAACCCCTAATAACATAAAAATCCCTACATTAAAAAATAACTAAAACCCACTAAAAACCCAAAATCCATAAAAACACTTAAAAACTCTTGAAAACCCAAAAACCCCTAATAAATAATTAAACCCCTAAAAAAATTAAATCCCCTTTAAACACAAAAAATATATATCCCATAAAAGATCATAGAGACCAAAAACACCATAAAACCCCCTTAAACCCCTAAAAGCACTAAAAATGCCTAAAAACATTAAAAACTATTAAAACCATTAGAAACCTAAAAGACCCTAAAAACTAAAAAACCCCACATAACCTTTAAAGCCTTATAAAATCATAAAAACCCCCTTAAACCCTAAAACCAAAAAAATATAAAAAATCATAAAATCCAAAAAAACCCAAAAAACTTTAAAAACTCAAAAAAAAATCCTTAAGACCCTAATAACATAGAATTCCTAAATACCCTAAAGATATCTAAAACCTAATAGAATACCCCCAAAAACCTATAAAATCCTTAAAACAAAAAAAACCCATTAAATACCCAAAAACATTAAAACCATAAAAGACACTAACAACCCTAAAAGACCATAAAATTCCGTAAAACCCTAAAATACTTTAAAACCCATAAAACCACAAGGGATCCCAGAAATCACATACAACCAAAAAGACCCTAAAACCTAAAAATCATCCCAAAACTACCCCAAAATCCATAAAACCCATAATATACAACAAAACCACCTAAATGACCCTAAAACCCATAAAAACCTTAATCCCTTAAAGGACGCAAAAAAAATACTGAAGGCCCTAAAATAACCTAAGGCACAAATAAAAACATTTAAACCCATAAACAATATAACTCCTTAATGGATCCAGAAAAAAACAAAAAAATAAAACACAATCCTAAAAACCCTAAAAATACCCTAAAACCCTATAAAAGACCCCAAAATAATCATTAATCCCTGAAAAATTTATAAATACCCTAAACTGTAAAAACACTAAAAATACTAAATTTCCTAAAAACCATAAAAACCTAAAAAACCCATAACTATAAAACCTAAATAACCCTAAAAACCAAAATAACCCTAAAAACATAAGGAAATCGTAAAACACCTAAAAACCCTAACCCCATATAAACCAAAAAAAATTAAAATCCTTAAAAAACCATAAGGAACCAAAATACCCCTAAAAACATTGAAGGATCCGAAAACCTTAAAAACCAGTAGGACCTTAAAACCCCGTAAGGATCCTAAAATACTTAATAGTATTTAAGAGTCCATGAAATTATAAAACCACCCAAGAAACACAGAAAAATTCCCTCAAACACAAATATATTAAAAAATTCATAAAACTAATGAATGATCCTAAACCCCCTAAAAACCATAAAGGGACTAAATAAAAATATACAACACCTAAAAGATCCAAAACCCCATTAAATCCCAAAAACCATAAAAAAAAATACAAACATAAAACCCATAAAAACCAAACAAACCAAAAAAAACCAAAAAAACCAAAAAACCCATGAAAATCACTAAAACTCAAAACCCCCCAAAACCCCCAATAAAACTCTAAAACCCCCATAAAATCCTAAAATCCAAATAACCTAAAAAAAGAATGATAATAAACACCCTAAAAAACCTAAAACCCTGAGTAATCCTACAGAAAACCTAAACCATAGAAAACCTTAAAAACCAAAAAAATACCATAAAAAATATATAAACACCTAAAACCACAAAAAAATAAAAAAATACTAAAAACCAATAAAACCCAAAAATACCATACAAACCATTATAACCCTAAAACCCCTAAAACCCCTAAATCACCCTAAAAAAATAAAATACCATTAAATACCTTAAAACTCTCATAACCATAAAAACAAAAAAAACCTAAAAACCATAAAAACCATAAAAATACCTAAAACCCCAACAAACATAATATCCTTAAACACCGCAAAAGTCCCTGAAACCCCTAAAACACCTAAAAACATAAAAACGATAAAAGATTCTAAAACTCTTGAAACCTGTAAACAACAATAACAAATAAAAACCCCAAAAAGTAATTAAAATTGTAAAAATACCATAAAATTAATTAAACACTCCTTAAAATACTGAAAACTCTAAAACCCTCATAACCCTTTAAAACCCTAAAAACCCTAAAAATCATTGGGAAAATAAAAAAACCTAAAAACATCTAAAAACGCCTAAAAAACACTAAAAATACTTAAAAACACTAGTTAAAACTAAAACACAAAAAAGAATCCATATAACCCTTTAAACCCCCAAAAAATGATAAAAACCATAAAAACCCAAAAAACCATTAAAACCCTAAAACCCCTAAAATCACTAAAAACCATAAAACCCCAAAAGCAATAAACCCCTTAAAATCCCAAAAAACCTAAAAAATCATCAAACACCCTAAAACCCTAATAAATCTATAAAAAACATACAAAGAACTAAGTAATCTCTAAAACACATAAAACCCAAAAACCCTTTAAAACCCAAAAAATCAATATAACCTCCATAAACCCCTAAAATCACTAAAACATCAAAAAAAACAATATAAACCCTAAACATAGCTAATAATGCAAAATGACCTTTAAAACCCCTAGAAATCCCTATAACCCCTAAAAAACATAAGACAGAAAGAATTACTTAAAATACTAAGAAAACCAAATAACCCAAAAATTCCCCCAAAACCACATAAACCATCCTATACCCCCTAAAACACATAAAAACCATATAAACCCAAAACAAAAAAAAACCCTAAAAACCCACAAAATCCATAAAAATCACTAAAATTCTAAATGAACCGTAAAACCCTAAACCCACTAAGAATCCTAAAAAATCATCAAAACCTGAAAACCCAAAAAAGAAACTAAAACCCTTGAAAACCATAATACATATAAAAAAACCCTAGAAAATATAATAAAATTCTTAACATCTCTAAAAACACCAAAAATAAATAAAACCCCCTAAAAGGACCTAAACCCCTAAAACTCTTATAAGTCCCTAAAACCACTTAAAAATAAAAATAAAACTAAAACTCCATAAAATTTTATAGGCAAACCATAAAACCCCCTAAACAGCCTAGAAACCTACAAAAATTTGAAAACCCTAAAAACTATTAAACACCTTAAAACCCCAAAACACCCAAAAAACATCTAAAATCCTAAACACCCAAATCCCCCCATCACCATTAAAAACCAAAAAAACAACTAAAATCCCTAAAAAATATATAAACCATAAAAATCTATAAAAAACATTAAAACCTTAACCCCCCACCCCAACCAAAAAAACATAAAAACACTTAAAGCCTTTCAATGTTTAAAAAACCATAATGATTCAAAAAAAACATAAAGACAGTAAAAAAATCCATAAAAAACAAAAACTCTACCCCCCAAACCCTCAAAACCCTTGAAGAACCCTAAAAAAATAAACCCCCCAAAAGTCTCTCAAAACTCTAAAAGATATAAAACTGTACTAAAAACCATGAAAACCCAAAAAATTCTTGAAAACCATAAGGACCCCCTAAAAATATTTAAATTCCCCAAAAACCAAAAAAACGTAAAAACCTAAAAACCTACAATCCCCTAAAAACCTTAAATTCCCTTAAATAGTAAAAAATATTAAACCCCTAAAAAATATTTAATAACCCTAAAAACCCTAAAAACCTAACAAAACCAGAAAACCCCTAAAAATACCAAAAACCAAAATGCCCCTAAAAACACTTAAAACCCAATAAACCAAAAAATATACTAAAGAATATAAAAACCCTAAAACCCCCTAAATACACTAAAAAATGAAAGGGACTAAAATATATAAAATACCATCAAACCCAATAAAAACACTAAAAGGCCCTAAAAACCCATAAACAAACAAAACAACCTAAAAAACAACCTAAAAACCCTAAAAGTCCCTAACAACCCATAAAAATATCTATAACACCTAAACACACTAAAACTAAAAAACCATAAAACCATTAAAGTAATATAAAACCATCATAAAACTCTAAAAATGTAAAGACCCTTAAATTTCAAGGAAAATTTTTTTCTTAATTTTCCTTGGAATTTTACAAGAACGCAGTTTCTGACGGCGCCTGATTCCGAGACCCGGTGTGCCCGGAATTAATTTCCAAAGTTTGGCTTGGGTACGTTCAGTGAACGGACGAGCGGGTTTTTCTAACTTTTGGACCGGTGCCCGGAATCGAATTCTGAAGGCACCGATGAAATCACAGCGCCGGTATTTGCTTAGAAACGCCTCTTCCGGAGTTGCGTTTTCTCTGTTGTGGTTTTTATTTTTCGGGCTTAAAGTTAAGAAATAAAATAATTGTATGACAAACTTTATCTTATTTCACTTAAGCCACTTAGAAGCCACTTGAAGCCGCTTAAAAGAGGCTTAATTTGAGTTGATCCGGATAGGATGCTATCCAGAAATATCCTACCCTCTTGGTAGGATATTTGTGAGGTGGGGCCCGCACGAGCCCCGCCGTTTATTTTCCGCTAAGTAACGCACCCGCGAAAACCCGTCATTATGAAAGTCAACTAACGCATTTTCTTAATTTCTTAACGCACCATTTATTTGGGCGGTTTATTTCGTTGAATTAATTGGACGGTTTATTTCGTTGAATTAATTCTACGATTTAATGGGACTTTACTTATCTCCTTTTTCGTTTGTTGGCGTAATAATCAAATAAGACCAACACGACATTTGGAGGATTACACGTTGAGAGGATTTGACAGAATCCTTGAGCCTTCATCCTCCTTCACGAAGAACGCGAAGAACGCGAAGAACGCCGACCTCCGACGAAGAATGATGAAACTGCGGAAATCGACAACGAGACGCCGTGTTCCGCGACACCGACGTTCCCTTCCTGCAACGTTCTTCTGCGACGTCTCTTCCTCCACAACGAAATCTTCGATCAGCTGTTTGAGGTAAGAGACTTCGGGTTTCTCTTAAATCTCCCTTTTGTTTTTTTAACAAAACACGGATTTAATTATATATAATTAAATTAAATCTGTTGTTTCTTGGTCCATTGGGTTCGCCGACTCAATGCTGGATTCTGCGACGATGCGACACCCTTCCGCGACGACGCGACGATCCCCTCCTTCTGCGACGATCAAATCTGCGAAAAACGTGCGTACGACGACGACTACGATGTAGGGGTTGTTGTGAATAATTCTTTTTTCCCATGATCGTTTCTTTTAAAAGTGAAGAACCCGGAAAATAAGAACAAATTTAATCCATTAAAAATGTTGATTCATGTGTTGAATATATTTCTTCCGTTGTTTTTATCTAACGCGGAGGGTGCGGGCCAAACGAACACGGCCCAACAACCCTCCGTCGTTCTTCGTGGTGGTGCGGATTTGGCGGGCGACGGAAAATCGTGACGTAAGGGCAGTTTGTCGATTCTACAGTGAAGAACGGAACCCGGGAGGAGCAACGGCGCAGACGGGAAGGAAAACGGACCACCGGAGCGACTCCGGTGGCCGGCGGAAGCCGGCGGCCGGAGGCGGTGGCGCTCGCTGACCCGCGGTCGCGCGGGTCCGGCGCGCGCGGGACGCGGCTGAAGCCGCGTCCGGCTGTCCAGGGCGACACCCCGCGGGTGCCGCGGGGATGTCACGCGGGGGCGGCGGCTTCTCCCTGCGTCGCTCGGGTCGTCCAGGGCGACAACCCGCGGGTGCCGTGGGGGTGTCACGCAGGGGTGGCGGCTCCCCCCCACGTCGTTCGGGTCGTCCAGGGCAACACCCCGCGGGTGCCGCAGGGGTGTCACGCGGGGGCGGCGGCTTCAACCCCCCCCCCCCCCCCCCCCCCCCGCGTCGCGCGGCCGAGCCGGGCCGGGCCGGCCGAGCCAGGCCGGTCCGACCGGCCGGGCCGGACCGGGTTCAGTTCGGGTCGACCCAGTTCGGCCCACCCAGGGGGGGTCGGGCCGGGTCGGCCCGAGCCCGGACCCCCCTTCTTCGGACCGTTTTCTGTCAAATGCCCATGACTTTAGCTACGGGCCTCCGAACGACGTGCCGTCAGTGGCAACATTATCCTTGGATCGAGACGGTCGTTTCGGTATATCGCACTCAAGGTTTCAGAAAACTTTGAGTTCGGCCGGGTCGGTTCGTACACGAAACCAACCGGGCCCTCGGAGCGGAAACGCTCATATCTTGAGCTACGGACGTCCGATTGACGTGCCGTCAGCTTTGGTGGATTCCTCTAAGTGAGACGGATCTTTCGGCATACTCCGCCCGAGGTTTGGACGTAGGTGGAGTACGATCGGGTTGGTTTTTCCTTAAAAACCAACCGGGCCCCTGGGACGAAAAAGCCAATAACTCTCAGACTGGGCGTCCGATTGACGCGCCGTCTGCGACGTTGAGTTCCTGTTGGCGATACGGAAGTTTTGGATACATCAACTTTGGACCTTGTGTCAGTTTATGTATCAGCCTCTCGGCTCGTGGAGCGGACCCTCCCGAACGAGTTTGCTGTGTGAGGCAACCCTAGTGCTGGCCGCGACTTCGACGATGATGACTATACAGAGATCCTCGGTGGATTCAACTGCGACGATGATAAGAACAGTACGGAAATTATCCGTGTTTTCAGCAGTGACCACTACGGTACACCTTGGGATACATCAACTCCGGACTGCATGTCAGTTGATGCATCGACCTTTTAGCTCGTGGAGTGGACCCTCCCGGAACGAGCATGCTGTGTGCGGAACCCTGGAGCCGGTTGAGATTTGACGACTGCCGATCGAATGAATCGGTTTGTTACGGATAGCCCAGTGGGGAGCTCTTGGTTGTAGCGGCAGACCCACGACAGAGGTGCGCTTGGTTGTAGCGGCACAGGGGATCGCTTGGTTGTAGCGGTACAGGGGAGCGCTTGGTTGTAGCGGCAGACCCACGACAGAGGTGCGCTTGGTTGTAGCGGCACTGGGGAGCGCTTGGTTGTAGCGGCACAGGGGAGTGCTTGGTTGTAGCGGCAGACCCACGACAGAGGTGCGCTTGGTTGTAGCGGCATAGGGGAGTGCTTGGTTGTAGCGGCAGACCCTCAACAGAGGTGCGCTTGGTTGTAGCGGCACATGGGAGTGCTTGGTTGTAGCGGCAGACCCACGACGGAGGAGCCCTTGGTTGTAGCGGCATAACCACTGTACTTGGTGGAGAAGGAGTTTTCCAATAGCTTTGGGTCCAACTTCATGATCGATCCTATGTGGGTCATTGCGGGGGGTTAGTACCTTCCGATCCTTTATGGGTCCGACGGATTAGATGAATCAGTGGCTACATCTGATCATCTCTATCGTCATTTGAAGAAGTAACCTGTGTGAGCTGAATCTTGTGTTACTCTCCTTTGTGGATTGTGTTGAACTATCCTGTGTTGATTTACTGTTTACTCTCCTTTGTGGATTGTGTTGTGCTATACTGTGTGGGTATACCTTTTGCTTTCCTGTGTGGATTAGGTTGTGCTTGGGCTCGGATGTTAGAGCCGATCGGGAATTGATGACTTAGGTATATGTATGGGCATATAACTAAGTAGTGTCGGATGTTACTTCGTGATTGTATCTTTCCATGTGGTTTATCCTTTGTGGATTTCGGGAGACCTTCGGGGTCTCGGGGTCCCTATTGAGTAGCTTATACTCACCCCTGCATGGGTTTTGCCTGCACTACGTTGTGTTGGTTGCAGAAGACGGACAGCGGTGGTCGTGGTAGAGGCATGCGGAGCAGGACGGTACCTGGAGGTGGACCACTGGGCGGGACGCACTCGGAGTGGTCAGGGGGACCCGAGGAGCAGTGGAGGCTATCTATACCCACCCTTCAGGTGGGACATCCAGAGGACGACTCGATTCTGCGGCTTTTCTTTTTAGTTGCTGTTTTCCCCTTTCCGTTGTACTTTACATTTGGGCTTGTATTTCCGGCCCCTTTACTTTCAGCACAGCTTGTTACAGTTTTTACTTACTGTTTACTTTTCCGCTTTCTTACTCTGTGGTGCTTGTTTACTTTTCAAAGGCAATGCCTTCCCTTTTGTTGGGATTTACGCCTTGGTGCTAGTCGCCAGCCCCTGGCCTATGGAAGGCGGGCTTAGGGTAGTCACGACACGGGCCCCGAGGACGGGTCGTGACAAATTGGTATCAGAGGTGGTTGGTTCTACCGCAGACTCTGATCTTTCTTCTATGTGAAGAAATAGTGTTTAGTTTATTGGGTGTGGTTATCAGTCCAGGGAGTCCAGTGTTGGTGCGGCAGCCGACGTATCAGTACACCAGGACCCTGACTTCTGATTTCTGACTTAATGCACGAAAACATTGATTGCATGTGTGTTTCTTGTTTTCTTTGTGATTACATTATGTCAGCTCACCAGGTATACTGTTCTGACCGTGGCGCACCTGTTTCCTTTTCAGGATGGCCCCACGACGGAAGCCAGCTAGGGTTCCGAGTGATGTGTGTGGCGAGAGCCCACCGAGCGTCGAGGACTCGGTACATGGCCCTTTGACAGCTGAGGAACCGGCGGTACCTATACCCGCCGAGCCACGGATGCTACCAGCCCCAGCTGCTGACGATGCATGTCGCCTTAGTGCACTGCATGAGTTCCAGTGCCAGCGACTGCCCAGGTTCCACGGGGAGACGGACCCTCAGGCCGCCGAGGACTGGCTGGAGGCAGTTGTACGAGTTTTCAGATTAGTGAGGACACCAGCAGACCTCATGGTGATCCTCATAGTGAGCCTCCTGCACGCGGCAACAGGCATATGGTGGAGCTTGATGCTCCAAGTGCACGACGATACATCTCTCCTCTGGACGGACATTTAGAGCATCTTCCGCTCCGAGTTCGTCCCAGCCACCCTCCGAGCGGTGCGTATCCAGGAGCTACTACAGCTGCGGCAGGGCAGCATGTCAGTGGCCCAGTACTCGGTGAGATTTACTAATCTCTCACGCTACTCCACAGATATGGTACGGGACCCATTCTTCCAGGCCCGGACCTTCGAGCAGGGACTGAGGCATGAGATCAGGGCTTCGATGATCTCCCTCAACATTCCGACTCAGGCAGGGGTGTTGGAGCTAGCCCTCTTAGTGGAGAGTTTCCTTGCTGAGCAGTCTCCAGAAGTAGGACCCACCACTTTCCGGCATGCGGCAGAGTCTTCTGTAGTGGACAGTAGGCAGATGGCGCAGGGGTCCAAGAGGACTAGACCTACAGGTGGTCGACAGCATGACTCTGGATCGTTTGCGCGAGGCACTCGGGGTGGGCAACGAATTTCCATGAGAGGGCAGTGTTACTCCTGCAGCGGGGTTGGTCACATGGCTCGTGACTATCCGACCCACCATACGGATGACCAACAGATGAACGAAGGTCCCCCAGGCAGATGTAGAGGTTCGATCAGGGCGGGCCTCAAGGAGCAGGTGGGCACGGCGGGGGAGCTGGTCGTGCCGCTGGATGTGGACGATGCTTCGGGGTGTTGCCACCACCACCACCAGGAGGTCCATCCCGACCGCAGGGAGTTGGTGGACATGTGAGAGCTCAGCTTCAGGCAGCTGAGGCCTTCGATCAAGGAGATCTGGGAGCAGATGGACAGGAGCGGGACTAGTGGATACGTCTTTTGTACTTCTAGTTCCTTGTTGCTATGGTGTAGTGTCTTTGTATTATGAGCTGCAATAATAAAAGACGAATACCCTTGTGATGTTTTTATTCCTATCCTCTTTTGTGTTGTTACTAAGAGGTTCCGGTTTAGACTGTTGACTTGACCCTCACACGTGAGACATCTACTGGAGGAGACCCAGTTACCACACACTGATGCCGACAGTGTGACTCAACCCTTGGAGGCGAGAGTAACGGTTGGATCTATTGGTAGTAGCGTCGAGGCCTTATGACGTCTTCCTTGGTATGGATTAGTACCATCCATGTTGGGATTGACTGTATTAGGCAAAAGGAAGTGGTTCATCCAGGGGATGAGACCAGATTTCTCTTATCAGAAAAGAAGAAATCTTAGCAGCTTCTGTGGGACCGGAGATGCTCCAGGCCACGACAGAGAATGTCCAGGTCATCCAGGAGCGGATGAGGACAGCTCAGAGCCGGCAGAAGTCATATTCTGACAAGAGGCGGAGGCCACTAGAGTTTGAGGATGTCGACCACGTCTTCTTGTGTGTCTTATCTCGACGTGGATTACGAAGATTTGGCCGAGGTGGCAAGTTGTCTCCACGCTTCATCGGACCTTTCCAGGTCCTCATAAGAATTGGCGAGGTGGCTTATCGCTTGGCTCTGCCACCTCAGATGCACCGGGTGCACGACGTCTTCCACGTATCTCAGCTGAGGAGATACGTGCACGACCCGACGCACATCATTGACCATGGGGAGCTAGACGTGGATGATGTGGTGACTTTTGCGGAGGTCCCGGTGGAGATAGAGGATCGACAGGAGCGGGTCCTACGTGGGTGATTGATTCCTCTTGTGCGCATCAGATGGCAGCACGGGAACCTCTAGGAGAGCACTTGAGAGCGGGAGGCTCAGATGCGTGCTCAGTATCGCCTTTGTATCCATATGTTTGTGGGGAAACTTTACGGGGACGTAAAGCCCTGTGATGGGAGTAATGTAAAGACCTGTAAATTTCAAGGAAATTTTTTTTCTTAATTTTCCTTGGAATTTTACAAGAACGCAGTTTCTGACGGTGCCTGATTCCGAGGCCCGGTGTGCCCGGAATTAATTTCCGAAGTTTGGCTTGGGTACGTTCAGTGAACGGACGAGCAAGTTTTTCTAACTTTTGGACCGGTGCCCGGAATCTAATTCTGAGGGCACCGATGAAATCGCATCGCCGATATTTGCTTAGAAACGCCTCTTCCGGAGTTGCGTTTTCTCGGTTGTGGTTTTTAATTTTCGGGCTTAAAGTTAAGAAATAAAATAATTGTACGACAAACTTTATATTATTTCACTTAAGCCACTTGGAAGCCACTTGAAGCCCCTTAAAAGTGGCTTAAGCTGAGTTGATCCGGATAGGATGCTATCCAGAAATATCCTACCCTCTTGGTAGGATATTTGTGAGGTGAGGCCCGCACAAGCCCCGCCGTTTCTTTTCCGCTAAGTATCGCACCCGCGAAAATCCGTCATTATTGAAAGTCAACTGACGCGTTTTCTTAATTTCTTAACTCACCATTTATTTGGGCAGTTTATTTCGTTGAATTAATTGGACGGTTTATTTCGTTGAATTAATCCTACGATTTAATGGGTCGTTACTTATCTCCATTTTCGTTTGTTGGCGTAATAATAAAATAAGACCAACACGACATTTGGAGGATTACACGTTGAGAGGCTTTGACAGAATCCTTGATCCTTCATCCTCCTTCGTGAAGAACGCGAAGAACGCGAAGAACGCCGACCTCCGATGAAGAACGTCGAACCTGCGGAAATCGATGACGCGACGCCGTGTTCCGAGACGCCGACGTTCCCTTCCTGCAACGTTCTTCTGCGACGTCTCTTCCTCCGCAAATAAATCTTCGATCAGCTGTTTGAGGTAAGAGACTTCGGGTTTCTCTTAAATCTCCCTTGTGTTTTTTTAACAAAACACAGATTTAATTATATATAATTAAATTAAATCTGTTGTTTCTTGGTCCGTTGAGTTCGCCGACTCAACGCCGGATTCCGCGACGACGCGACGCCCTTCCGCGACGACGCGATGATCCCCTCCTTCCGCGACGACCAAATCCGCGAAGAACGTGCGTATGACGACTACTACGAGGTAGGGGTTGTTGTGAATAATTCCTTTTTCCCGTGATCATTTCTTTTAAAAGTGAAGAACCCGGACAATAAGAACAATTTTAATCCATTAAAATTGTTGATTCATCTGTTGAATATATTTCTTCTGTTGTTTTTATCAAACGCGGAGGGTGCGGGCCAAACAAACACGGCCCGACAACCCTCCGTCGTTCTTCTTGGTTGTGCGGATTTGGCGGACGACGGAAAATCGTGACGCAAGGGCAGTTTGTTGATTCCGCAGTGAAGAACGGAACCCGGGAGGAGCAACGGCGCGGACGAGAAGAAAGACGGACCACCGGAGCGACTCCGGTGGCCCGCAGAAGCAGGCGGCGGCGCCGGTGGCCGGAGGCGGCGGCGCCCGCTGACCAGCGGCCGCGCGGGTCCGGCGCGCACGGGACGCGGCTGAAGCTGGGTCCGGCTGTCCAGGGAGACTCCCCACAGGTGCCGCGAGGATGTCACGCGGGGGCGGTGGCTCCCCCCCGTGTCGCTCGGGTCGTCCAGGGCGACACCCCGCGGGTGCCGCGAGGGTGTCATGCGGGGGCGGCGGCTCCCCCCCCCGCGTCGTTCTGGTCGTCCAGGGCGACACCCCGCGGGTGCCGCGGGGGTGTCACGCGGGGGCGGCGGCTCCCCCCCCCCCCCCCCTGCGTCGCTCGGCCGCTCGGTCGAGCCGGGCCGGGCTGGCCGAGCCAGGCCGGTCCGACCGGGTTCGGTTCAGGTCGACCTGGTTCGGCCGACCCAGGGGGGGTCGGGCCGGGTCGGCCCAGGCCCGGACCCCCCGTCTTCGGACCGTTTTCGGTCAAAAGCCCGTGACTTGAGCTACGGGCCTCCGAACGACGTGCCGTCAACGGTAACGCGATCCTTAGATCGAGACGGTCGTTTCGGTATATCGCACTCAAGGTTTCAAAATACTTTGTGTTCAGCCGGGTCGGTTCGTACATGAAACCAATCGGGCCCTCGGAGCGAAAACACTCATATCTTGAGCTACGGACGTCCGATTGACGTGCCGTTAGCTTTGTTGGATTCCTCTAAGTGAGACGGATCTTTCGGCATACTCCGCCCGTGGTTTGGACGTAGGTGGAGTACGGTCGGGTTGGTTTTGCCTTAAAAACCAACCTGGCCCCTGGGACGAAAAAGCCAATAACTCTCAGACCGGGCGTCCGATTGACGCGCCGTCTACGACGTTGAGTTCCTGTTGGTGATACGGAAGTTTTGGATACATCAACTTCGGACCTTGTGTCAGTTGATGTATCAGCCTCTCGGCTCGTAGAGCGGACCCTCCCGAACGAGCTTGCTGTGTGCGACAACCCTAGTGCTGGCCAAGACTTCGACGAAGACGACTATACAGAGATCCTCGGTGGATTCGACTGCGACGATGATGAGAACAGTACGGGAATCATCCGTGTTTTCAGCAGTGACCACTACGGTACACCTTGGGATACATCAACTCCGGACTGCATGTCAGTTGATGCATTGACCTTTTAGCTCGTGGAGTGGACCCTCCCAGAACGAGCATGCTGTGTGCGGAACCCTGGAGCCGGTTGAGATTTGATGACTGCCGATCGAATGACTCAGTGTGTTACGGATAGCCCAGTGGGGAGCGCTTGGTTGTAGCGGCAGACCCACGACAGAGGTGCGCTTGGTTGTAGCGGCACAGGGGAGCGCTTGGTTGTGGCAGCACATGGGAGTGCTTTGTTGTAGCGGCAGACCCACGACAGAGGTACGCTTGGTTGTAGCGGTACAGGGGAGCGCTTGGTTTTAGCGGCACAAGGGAGCACTTGGTTGTAGCGGCAGACCCATGACAGAGGTGCACTTGGTTGTAGCGACGCAGGGGAGCGCTTGGTTGTAGTGGCATACCCTCAAGAGAGATGCGCTTGGTTGTAGCAGCACATGGGAGCGCTTGGTTGTAGCGGAAGACCCATGATGGAGGAGCTCTTGGTTGTAGCGGCATAACCACTGTACTTGGTGGAGAAGGAGTTTTATAATAGATTTGGGTCCAACTTCATGATCGATCCTATGTGGGTCATTGCGGGGGGTTAGTACCTTCCGATCCTTTATGGGTCCGACGGATTAGATGAATCAGTGGCTACATCTGATCATCTCTATCGTCATTTGAAGAAGTAACCTGTGTGAGCTGAATCTTGTGTTACTCTCCTTTGTGGATTGTGTTGAACTATCCTGTGTGGATTTACTGTTTACTCTCTTTTTTGGATTGTGTTGTGCTATCCTGTGTGGGTATACATTTTGCTTTCCTGTGTGGACTGGGTTGTTCTTGGGCTCGGATGTTGGAGCCTATCGGGAATTGATGAGTTAGGTATATGTATGGGCATATACCTAAGCAGTGTTGGATGTTACTTCCTGATTTTATCTTTCCTTGTGGTTTATCCTTTGTGGATTTCGGGAGACCTTCGGGGTCTCGGGGTCCCTACTGAGTAGCTTATACTCACCCCTGCATGGGTTTTGCCCGCACTACGTTGTGTTGGTTGCAGACGACGAACATCGCTGATCGTGGTAGAGGAATGCGGAGCAAGACGGTACCTGGAGGTGGACCACTGGGCGGGACACACTCGGAGTGGTCAGGGGGACCCGAGGAGCAGTGGAGGCTATCTGTACCCACCCTTCAGGTGGGACTTCTAGAGGACGGCTCGAAGCTGTGGCTTTTCTTTTCAGTTGTTGTTTTCCCCTTTCAGTTGTACTTTACAGTTGGGATTGTATTTCCGGCCCCTTTACTTTCAGCATAGCTTTTTACAGTTTTTACTTACTGTTTACTTTTCTGCTTGCTTACTCTATGGTGCTTGTTTACTTTTCAAATGCAATGCCTTTCCTTTTGTTGGGATTTACGCCTTGGTGCTAGTCGTCAGCCCCTGGCCTATGGAAGGCGGGCTTGGGGTAGTCACTGCACGGGCCCCGAGGACAGGTCGTGACAAATTGGTATCAGAGGTGGTCGGTTCTACCGCAGACTCTGATCTTTCTTCTATGTGAAGCAATAGTGTTTAGTTTATTGGGTGTGGTTATCAGTCCAGGGAGTCCAGTGTTGGTGCGGTGGCCGACGTATCCGTACACCAGGACCCTGACTTCTGATTTCCGACTTAATGCATGAAAGCATTGATTGCATGTGTGTTTCAAGTTTTCTTTGTGATTACTTTATGTCAGCTCACCAGGTACACTGTTCTGACCGTAGCACACATGTTTCCTTTTCAGGATGGCCCCACGACGGTAGCCAGCTAGGGTTCCGAGCGATGTGTGTGGCGAGAGCCCACCGAGCACCGAGGACTCGGTACAGGGCCCTTTGACAGCTGAGGCACCGGCGGTACCTATACCCGCCGAGCCACCGATGCTACCAGCCCCAGCCGCTGACGATGCACGTCGCCTTAGTGCACTGCATGAGTTCCAGTGCCAGCGACCGCCCAGGTTCCACGGGGAGACGGACCCTCAGGCCGCCGAGGACTGGCTGGAGGCAGTTGTACGAGTTTTCAGATTAGTGAGGACACCAGCAGACCTCATGGTGATCCTCGCAGCGAGCCTCCTGCACGCGGTAGCAGGCATATGGTGTAGCTTGATGCTCTAGGTTCACGACGAGACATCTCTCCTCTGGACGGACTTTGAGTGCATCTTCTGCTCCGAGTTCGTCCCAGCCACCCTCCGAGCGGTGCGTATCCAGGAGCTACTACAGCTGCTGCAGGGCAGCATGTCAGTGGCCCAGTACTCGGCGAGATTTACTGATCTTTCACGCTACTCCACAGATATGGTACGAGACCCATTATTCTAGGCACGGGCCTTCAATCAGGGATTGAGGCATGAGATCAGGGCTTCGATGACCTCCCTCAACATTCCGACTCAGGCAGGGGTGTTGGAGCTAGCCCTCTTAGTGGAGAGTTTCCTTGCTGAGTAGTCTCCAGCAGCAGGACCCACCACTTGCCGGCATGCGGCAGAGTCTTCTGCAGATGGCAGTAGGCAGATGACGCAGGGGTCCAAGAGGACTAGACCTACAGGTGGTCGACATCATGACTCTGGATCGTTTGCGCGAGGCACTCGGGGTGGGCAACGACTTGCCATGAGAGGGCAGTGTTACTCCTGCAGCGGGGTTAGTCACATGGCTCGTGACTGTCCAACCCACCATACCGATGACCAGCAGATGAACGAAGGGCCCCCCAGGAAGATGCAGAGGTTCGATCAGGGCGGTCCTCAAGGAGCAGGCAGCCATGGCGGGGGAGCTGGCCGTGCCGCTGGAGGTGGACGACACTTCGGGGTGTTACCACCACCACCACCAGGAGGTCCACCCCGACCGCAGGGAGTTGGTGGACATGTGAGAGCTCAGCTTCAGGCAGCTGAGGCCTTCGATCAAGGAGCTCTGGGAGAAGATGGACAGGAGCGAGACTAGTGGATACGTCTTTTGTACTTCTAGTTCCTTGTTGCTATGGTGTAGTGTCTTTGTATTATGAGCTGCAATAATAAAAGACGAATACCCTTGTGATGTTTTTATTCCTGTCCTCTTTTGTGTTGTTACTAATAGGTTCCGGTTTAGACTGTTGACTTGACCCTTACACATGAGACATCTACTGGAGGAGACCCAATTACCACACACTGATGCCGACAGTGTGACTCAACCCTTGGAGGCAAGAGTAATGGTTGGATCTCTTGGTAGTAGCATCGAGGCCTTACGACGTCTTCCTTGGTATGTATTAGTACCATCCATGTCGGGATTGACTGTATTAGGCACAAGGAAGTGGTTCATCCAGGGGATGAGACCAAATTTCTCTTATCGCCAAAGAAGAAATCTTAGCAGCTCTTGTGGGACCGGAGATGCTCCACGCCACGACAGAGAAGGTCCAGGTCATCCAGGAGCGGATGAGGACAGCTCAGAGCCGGCAAAAGTCATATGCTGACAAGAGGCGGAGGCCACTAGAGTTCGAGGATGGCGGCCACGTCTTCTTGCGTGTCTCACCTCGACGTGGATTACGGACATTTGGCCGAGGCGGAAAGTTGTCTCCACGCTTCATCGGACCTTTCCAGGTCCTCAGCAGGATTGGCGAGGTGTCTTAACGCCTGGCTCTGCCACCTCAGTTGCACCGGGTGACGACGTCTTCCACGTATCTCAGCTGGGGAGATACGTGCACGACCCGACGCACATCATTGACCATGGGGAGCTAGACGTGGATGATGGGGAGACTTTTGCGGAGGTCCCGGTGGAGATAGAGGATCGACAGGAGTGGGTCCTACATGGGCAATCGATTCCTCTTGTGCGCATCAGATGGCAGCACGGGAACCTCCAGGAGAGCACTTGGGAGCGGGAGGCTCAGATGCATGCTCAGTACCACCTTTGTATCCCTATGTTTGTGGTGAAGCTTTACGGGGACGTAAATCCCTGTGGTGGAAGTAATGTAAAGACCCGTAAATTTCATAGAAATTTTTTTTCTTAATTTTCCTTGGAATTTTACAAGAACGCAGTTTCTGACGGAGCCTGATTCCGAGGTCCGGTGTGCCGGGAATTAATTTCTGAAGTTTGGCTCGGGTACGTTCAGTGAACGGACGAGCGAGTTTTTCTAACTTTTGGACCGGTGCCCGTAATCGAATTCTGAGGGCACCGATGAAATCGCAGCGCTAGTATTTGCTTATAAACGCCTCTTCCGGAGTTGCGTTTGCTCGGTTGTGGTTTTTAATTTTCGGGCATAAAGTTAAGAAATAAAATAATTGTATGACAAACTTTATCTTATTTCACTTAAGACACTTGGAAGCCACTTGAAGCCACTTAAAAGCGGCTTAAGCTGAGTTGATCCGGATAGGATGCTATCCAGAAATATCCTACCCTCTTAGTAGGATATTTGTGAGGTGGGCCCGCACGAGCCCCGCCGTTTCTTTTCCGCTAAGTAACGCACCCGCGAAAACCCGTCATTATGAAAGTCAACTGACGCGTCTTCTTAATTTCTTAACGCACCATTTATTTGGGTGGTTTATTTCGTTGAATTAATTGGACGGTTTATTTCATTGAATTAATTCTACGATTTAATGGGTCGTTACTTATCTCCTTTTTCATTTGTTGGCGTAATAATAAAACAAGACCAACACGACATTTGGAGGATTACACATTGAGAGGCTTTGACAGAATCCTTGAGCCTTCATCCACCTTCGCGAAGAACGCGAAGAACGCCGACCTCCGACGAAGAACGCCGAACCTGCTGAAATCAACGATGCGACGCCGTGTTCTGCGATGCCGACATTCCCTTCCTGCAAAGTTCTTCTGCGATGTCTCTTCCTCCGCAACGAAATCATCAATCAGCTGTTTGAGGTAAGAGACTTCGGGTTTCTCTTAAATCTCCCTTGTGGTTTTTAACAAAACACAGATTTAATTATATATAATTAAATTAAATCTGTTGTTTCTTGGTCCGTTGAGTTCGCCGACTCAACGCCGGATTCCGTGACGACGCGACGCCCTTCTGTGACGACGTGATGATCCCCTCCTTCCACGACGAGCAAATCCGCGAAGAACGTGCGTACGACGACGACTACGAGGTAGGGGTTGTTGTGAAAAATTCCTTTTTCCCGTGATCGTTTCTTTTAAAAGTGAAGAACCCGGACAATAAGAACAATTTTAATCCATTAAAATTGTTGATTCATGTGTTGAATATATTTCTTCCGTTGTTTTTATCTAACACGGAGGGTGCGGGCCAAATGAACACGGCCCGACAACCCTCCGTCGTTCTTTGTGGTTGTGCGGATTTGGCGGGCGATGGAAAATCGTGACGCAAAGGCAGTTTGTTGATTCCACAGTGAAGAACGTAACCCGGGAGGAGCAACGGCGCAGACGGGAAGGAAAACGGACCACCGGAGAGACTCCGGGGGCCCGCGTAATCCAGCGGTGGCGTGGGTCGCCGGCGCGGCGGCGCCAGCGGCCGGAGGAGGCGGCGCCTGCTGACCCACGGCTGCGCGGGTCCGGCGCGCGCGGGACGCGGCTGAAGCCGTGTCCGGATGTCCAGGTTGACACCCCGCGGGTGCCGCGGGGATGTCACGCGGGGGCGGAGGCTCCCCCCCGCATCGCTCGGGTCGTCGAGGGTGACACCCCGCGGGTGCCGCGGGGGTGTCACGTGGGGGCGGCGGCTCTCCCCCGCGTCGTTCGGGTCGTCCAGGGCGACACCCCGCGGGTGCCGTGGGGGTGTCACGCGGGGGCGGGGGCTTCCCCTCCCCCCCCCCCCCCCCGCGTCGCTCGGCCGGGCCACGCCCTGGTCGGGCCGGACCGGGTTCAGTTCGGGTCGACCCGGTTCGGCTGACCCAGGGGGGGTCGGCCCGCGTCGGCCCGGGCCCGGACCCCCCGTCTTCAGACCGTTTTCGGTCAAATGCCTGTGACTTGAGCTACGGGCCTCCGAACGACGTGTCGTCAGCGGCAACACGATTCTTGGATCGAGACGGTCGTTTCGGTATATCGCACTCAAGGTTTCGGAATACTTTGAGTTTGGCCAGGTCGGTTCGTACACGAAACCAACCGGGCCCTCGGAGCGGAAACGCTCATATCTTGAGCTACGAACATCCGATTGACGCACCGTCAGCTTTGGTGGGTTCCTCTAAGTGAGACGGATCTTTTGGCATACTCCGCCCGAGGTTTGGACGTAGGTGGAGTACGGTCGGGTTGGTTTTGCCTTAAAAACCAATCGGGCCCCTGGGACGAAAAAGCCAATAACTCTCAGACCGGGCGTCCGATTGACGCGCCGTCTGCGACATTGAGTTCCTATTGGCGATATGGAACTTTTGGATACATCAACTTCGGACCTTATGTCAGTTGATGTATCAGCCTCTCGGCTCGTGGAGCGGACCCTCCCGAACGAGCTTGCTGTGTGCGGGAACCCTAGTGCTGGCTGCGACTTCGACGAGGACGACTATACAGAGATCCTCGGTGGATTCGACTGCGACGATGATGAGAACAGTACGGGAATCCTCCGTGTTTTCAGCAGTGACCAATACGGTACACCTTGGGATACATCAACTCCGGACTGCATGTCAGTTGATGCATCGACCTTTTAGCTCGTGGAGTGGACCCTCCCGGAACGAGCATGCTGTGTGCGGAACCCTGGAGCCGGTTGAGATTTGACGCCTGCCGATCGAATGACTCGGTGTGTTACGGATAGCCCAGTGGGGAGCGCTTGGTTGTAGCGGCAGACCCACGACAGAGGTGCGCTTGGTTGTAGGGGCACAGGGGAGCGCTTGGTTGTAGCGGCACAGGGGAGCGCTTGGTTGTAGCGGCAGACCCACGACAGAGGTGTGCTTGGTTGTAGCGGAACATGAAAGCGCTTGGTTGTAGCAGCACATGGGAGTGCTTGGTTGTAGCGGCAGACCTACGACAGAGGTGCGCTTGGTTGTAGCGGCATAGGGGAGCGCTTGGTTGTAGTGGAAGACTCTCAATAGAGGTGCGCTTGGTTGTAGCGGCACATGGGAGCGCTTGGTTGTAGTGGCAAACCCACGATGGAGGAGCGCTTGGTTATAGCGGCATAACCACTGTACTTGGTGGAGAAGGAGTTTCCCAATAGCTTTGGGTCCAACTTCATGATCGATCCTATGTGGGTCATTGCGGGGGGTTAGTAACTTCCGATCCTTTATGGGTCCGATGGATTAGATGAATCAGTGGCTACATCTGATCATCTCTATCGTCATTCGAAGAAGTAACATGTGTGAGCTGAATCTTGTGTTACTCTCCTTTGTGGATTGTGTTGAACTATCCTGTGTGGATTTACTGTTTACTCTCCTTTGTGGATTGTGTTGTGCTATCCTGTGTGGGTATACATTTTTCTTTCCTGTGTGGACTGGGTTGTGCTTGGGCTCGGATGTTGGAGCCGATCGGGAATTGATGACTTAGGTATATTTATGGGCATATACCTAAGCAGTGTCAGATGTTACTTCGTGATTGTATCTTTCCTTGTGGTTTATCCTTTGTGGATTTCGGGAGACCTTTGGGGTCTCGGGTTCCCTACTGAGTAGCTTATACTCACCCATGCATGGGTTTTTCCCGCACTACGTTGTGTTGGTTGCAGACGATGGACATCGCTGATCGTGGTAGAGGTGTGCGGAGCAGGACGGTACCTGGAGGTGGACCACTCGGCGGGACGCACTTGGAGCGGTCAGGGGGACCCGAGGAACAATGGAGGCTATCTGTACCCACCCTTCAGGTGGGACTTCCAGAGGACGGCTCGACGCTGCGGCTTTTCTTTTTCAGTTGATGTTTTCCCCTTTCAGTTGTACTTTACAGTTGGGCTTGTATTTCCAGCCCCTTTACTTTCAGCACAGCTTGTTACAGTTTTTACTTACTGTTTACTTTTCCGCTTTCTTACTCTGTGGTGCTTGTTTACTTTTCAAAGGCAATGCCTTCCCTTTTGTTGGGATTTACGCCTTGGTGCTAGTCGCCAGCCCCTGGCTTGTGGAAGGTGGGCTTAGGGTAGTCATGGCACGGGCCCCGAGGACGGGTCGTGACAAAAAAATCCTAAAAACATTAAAACCCCTAAAACCCTAAAAAACTACAAAACCCTAAAACCCAATGAATGCCTTAAAAACCAGAAAAGCCTATAAAACCCATAATAAATAAAAACCCCTAAAAGACCTTCCATCCAATGGCTTGAAGGCCTTCATTTTTTTATTGATTTTGATAATCCACCTTTCAAAGGGTGAGGTGGAACCCTAACAAGGCCTGTAGTCGTAAGTATTACATGGACCGTAGGACTTAGAGGAATTAATTTTCCCATAGGCTTCAAACATTACATACATCCCAAAAAAACTACTTCAAACTGCTTCTCCCCAGCATCTTCATCATGAAATTAGCTCTCCACCTTCGCATGGCTGTTAGGCTACACATTCCCGTGCAATCATAGGCTTGTCCCAATGGAAGGTGCCATACCCTATCATTCTTGCAATCCATTTAGCTTATGCAGTGGTGAAATCTCCTTGCTCATACACCTTATAGAGCTTGTTCCTTATAGGTCGTCTTGTTTGCATATGCACTTAAGGTGGCCCGAAGGCCTTGAGGTGGCCTGAAGGCCTTGAAGTGGACCGATGGCCTTGAGGTGGCTCGAAGGCCTTGATGTGCCCCGAAGGCCTTAGTGAACCAAAATCTTGGATGGCCCGAAGGACTTAAAGGACTCGGGGACCAAATCGGTGGCCCGAAGACCGAAACTGGGGCATATTCCCGGGTGCTATAGTGCCAAACAGTACCTGCTACAGTTCTGCACATGTCTCGCTACAGTGCATGCTACAGTATTGCTACAATGCTGCTACAGTACCCAAAATAATTTCTCCGCCTGGATTTGATCTCGGGTCTCCCGGATGCACTTATATAGTCCTTACCAACCAGGATAAGGCTCATGTGCACTAAAAGACCTTCAAAAACCCTAAAAAACATTTTAAATCCTAAACACCTAAAAACATAAAAAATACTAAAATATCTAAAAACCCTAAAAACGCTAAAATTGTAGAAACCCTAAAATTCCAAAGATGTTGAAAAGGATTAAAAACCACTAAAAAAATTTAAAATCCCCAAACCCCCTAAAAACTATAAAAATACCTAAAATCCAGGAAAATCCAAAAACCCTAAAAACCCTGAAACACATAAAAATCCCTAAAGCCCATAACATACCTAAAACCCTTTAAAAATAATATATAAACCCTAAAAACAAATACTCCACCCCCAAGAACTCTTAAAAACCACTAAAAACTATATCATCCCTCTAAACCCCTAAAACCACCAAAAGCACCAAAAACACTAAAACCCAGTTAAAAACACCTAAACCAATGAAAAATTCATAATAACCTTAATAAACCCAGGAAACCCTTAAAAACAAAAAAAACCCAAAAGAACCCAAAAACCCTAACAAAACTATAAAAATTTGTAAAACCCCTTGAAACCCACAAAATCCTAAAAATCACCCAAAACCTAAAAATCTAAAAAACCCCTAAAGGACCCTAATAAAATCAAAAATCCTAAAAATAGATTAAAAAAACCTAAAAAAACACAACCTTACAATACTCTAAAAACCTAAACCCCATAAAAATACCAAAAACCCATTAAATACCCTACACTATCTAAAGGAAACTGAAAGGAAAAATCATCCTAAAAGAACCAAAAACTTTTAAAAGATCCTGAATCCCCAAAATATACTAAAATTCCCTAAATCCATAAAACCATTAAAAGACTAAAAAATACCCTAAAAGTCTTTAAACCCCTCTAAAAACATAAAGGACCATTAAAACCCTTGATACACCCCCTCCCCCCAAAATCCTAAAGGTCTCTAAAAACCCTAAAAACCCTAAGGGACATTTAAAACCCTAAAAAACATAAACAACCCTACAAAATTATAAAGAACGTAAATGGCCCAAAAAACACATTATGTGACCAAAAATTCCCTAAATCCTAAATGGGAAACCCCCTAAAAATTATAAAGGGTCCTGAAAACCCTAAAAACCCTAACAAACACTAAAAACACTAAAAACCCTAAATGACCCTAAAAGATGTAAAAATGATAAAAGACCATAAAATCCCTAAAAACCTTTAAAAACGCCTTATATACCCTTTAAATAATGTCAAAACCAAGAAAACCCAAAATACCTTTTAATACCCTAAAATCCTAAAAAACTAAAAAGCATGAAAACCCCAAAAACATTAAAATACCTTAAAACTCAAAAAACCCCAATGATCCTTAAAACACCCTATTACTCATAAAACCACCAAAAATATTTAAACCCCTTAAATAATAAAAACACGAACAACCCTTAAAAACCTAAAAACCAAAAAAACCATCGAAACCCCATAAAAAATATAAAAACCCAAAAATCCCTGAAGCCCTAAAAACCCCCAAACATCTAGAAAACTTTTAAAAACACTAACACCCCTAAACAACCCCCAAAGGACCCTAATAAACACTTAAACACCCCCTAAAGGACCCTAAAACCCCTAAAAGGCCCAAAAACACACAAAACCCATAAAGGATCCTAATACCCTAAAAAATATCAAAATGAATCTAAAACCATTAAACCCCTAAAAACCCTAAAACCCCCAAAAATCCCAAAAAACCACATAAACCCCAAAAAATGCTAAAATATTAAAAAGGACTAAAACAACTATATAAAAACGATTAAGCACTCTAAAAACATATAAAATCCCCAAAACCCTATAAACCAAAAAACCCTAAATATCCAAAAAACCTAAAATACCCTAAAAATATAAAAAAACCCTTAAAACCACCAAAAACCCAAAAACCCAAAAACCCCAAAAGTACTAAAAATACATAAAACCCCTAATACCCAAACCCAACCCCACCCCCAAAACCCCTAAAGACCCTGAAACCTCCAAAAATACCATAACACCTAAAAATTTTAAAACCCCTAGAATACACAAATAACCCAAAAAATTGTAAAAACTCTAAAACAACCAAATCCCAAAAAAAACCTAAATTTTTTAAAAATCGTAAAAACCCTTAAAAATATTAAACCCTAAAAAAACAAAAAAGAGCTTATAAAGTGTAAAAACTATAAAAACACCAAAAAACCCTAAAACAATAATCAATTCAAAAAAAACCTAAAAACACAAAAAAAACCTCAAACCCCAAAACCCTTAAAATCCCCTAAACTTTAAAAAACTCTAAAACACTTAAAACACTACAAAACCCCTAAAACAACACGAAAGGACCCTAAAAATCCATAAAACCCCACAAAGTACATAATAACCAAAACCCCCTAAGAGTCCCTAACAACCCTAAAAAACACTACGAAACCCGAAAAACCCTAAAACCCCATAAAAGACCCAAAAAGTATTAATACCCTTAAAACCCCTTAAATAAAATAGAAACTCAAAAAACCCTTAAAAACTCTATAAACCATAAAAATTCTAGAAAACCCTAAAAAACCAAACAAACGCTATAACCCCTAAAACAATACAAAATACTCTAAAAACCAAAAGAAATAAAAACATAAGAACCTAAAACAACCAGAAAAAACACTTAAAACTTGATAACCCCCCATAAAACCCTAAATTCTTATAAGCCCCTAAAAGCTCAAAAAATCATTATAAACCCTAAACCCCTAAAATATATAGAAAAATATAAAACAAAAAATATAAAAACTCTAAAAATCCTAAATAATTAATCCCTAATAAAATCAAAAAATACTCTAAACACCCTTAGAAAACCTAAGAAAAACTGAAAACCCAAAAAACACCCCTAATAACCCCAAATTCCCTTAATTCCATAATTCCCCATAAATACCATAATAATCACTAAAAACACTAAAACCTATAAAAAAACTAAAACCCTAAAAAACATAAATATATATTGGGTCCTAAAAACTCTAAAAATGATATTGAAATAATTATGTCTATTTGGAAAAGGAAGAAAAACAAATTGGAGGAAGAGTTCAAGAATCTTTGTTCAAGGTGGTGAAAATTGTAATGGAAGAAGAGATGTCATGAAGCGTAAACTCAATCACAGATCCCTATATTGAATGGAAATCCACTAATTGGTGAAGTGGTATGAAATAAATAGTTTATGGCATAGATATAGAGACACCAACCCCCGCAAATAAAACCGAATTAGTTTTATGGAAGGAGGCGATGATATCCGCCCCTGAAAACGATGATACCATATGAACTAAAATAGTTAAAGGGATAAGGTGGTACCATTGGATCCCCATGAATGAAACAAACTCATTCATGGGACCGAGGAGGTGTTCTATACCCCCTCAAATGATTACCCTTATATGAAAATGATGACCCCACTGAGTAATTTGTTTGCAGTATAGAAATCTTCTTTGGGATGCACAAAATAAGTCCTACACCCTAATCACGGATGACCATCTATACCTGTATCAAGTTCATCCATTTAATTATAAATATAAATAAGGTTTACAGATAAGAATACACATAGAGTATGGATTAAGAGAGCCACGTACATTCATTCGAACCAAACATTAACAATTCCGCAGAGGTAAAACCCAATGCATGTCATTAAGGATGATAAAATAAATCAATTGGAATTCAAAAAACATGAAATACTTTGTAGGAATACTCCATAGAAGGTGTAGAACCAATTAATCCTTTTCAAATAGGTATCCCGCATAGAAAAATTCAATGAAGGTGGATCCCTGACTCACATAGCTAATAACTATACGAGAGAAAATCGACATCGCATAGCAGTATACTACGCGGAAAAAACATGGCTATGCATAGAAAAGTTCTACGTGAATAGAACTTAGGACTATGTTTCACCATGCTATGTTTATGGCCCCCTTACTTGTTTAGAAACATACTAGGTGGATGGAAACCTACAGTGCATACATAGAATGGGGTATCCTAGGGCTATCTACTCCTCGACACCAATCATTCCCTTCCATCGTCTCATCTGCCCCCATGTTCGTCCCACTACAAACTAGTCTAACAATATTAGTCCAAGGCCCATACCAAATCCTCCAAACATATATGATAGGACCATAAAAAATATCAGAGTGTCTGTTTGAGTTTACTATCCCATGGTAAGAAGAGTCACATGGGTAACCCTAGTAATAATGTGGACCATCAGAATGACCTTAATTCTACATTCCCATGGTAATGATGGTTCTAACCTTGGGGTTATCTCATGAACCTCCTAACTAAAGGAATTAAGTAAAACCACAGGCCTTTCCCATCTATTTGGTCCAATGTTGAATATTCTTCCCTTTTTCTTCATACCAATTTTCAGGCACTCCTCTTAGGTTATACACTACTCTACCAAGCATGAGGTGGCACCTTTTCTCTTCTTTGCCTCTACTCCGGACATATCTGGATAGATAACCAAATATTACAATCCAAGATATGAAAAAATAATGGTATCAAACACATTAAAACCCTTATATCCTTATCCCATTATTCTCTAGAACAATCCATTAGCAAACTATTTGGGATTGTGATCTTCATATCCACCACCTCCACTTGTTTCTCACACTGATAATGACTCACGTGGTCATAGATGTTGGCGGTGATCATAACATCAACTTTATCCCAAAGAAATTCAAATGGGATTCCCACATGGTATAATTCCCAAAACTATACTTATACCATCAAAGATCACAACTCCCAATTAATAAGCACTAAATGGGAATATTCCATGCATAACACCCAACCAAAATCTCAAATGGTCCAATCACAAGGTGCAAAATCCAATAAAACCCCTTAAATGGGTATATTTCATGTGTAAGTACCAATCATGCCCCCTTAATGGGACTCCTATAATTTGTAAGTTCCAAATAAAACCAAATTATGATGTATTTGACTCCCAACTAATTAGGATACATAGGAAGCCTCTTTGAGGTCCAAACCTAAAACCCAAATCCACCCTAATTTTTCTAAGCCATAATCTTGGTAGGGTCATATCCAAAATGGAGTCCATATCTATTTTGGGTATCTTAGGCCACCTCGGCATAGGTCTTATAGTATCCATGACCAGACATCTGTTTTCTTGGATTTCCTTGTCACGCAACATTAAATAGCATGGTTGGGTTCTCATCACATGACCATAAAAGGTGATGTTTCTAGTTAATTGGCACTAAACAACATGGGTGCTGATTCCATTCAGGAAGATATATAGGAACCCAATCCTATTGGTTTGATCCTGAAATTAAAATAACTCTTGTCCATACTAGATGACGATAAACTCTTGAGTGCCCCATCACATGGATTAAAACCAACTTTGACCCAATAAACTACTAAAAAATCCTTGGTCTATCCAAATATGGGTAACATTGATGGGGAACCTTGGATAAATAGAGATCTTTCCATTGATTGAGATCCTCATAAACATATATATGATTTTTAACCAATCTGTAATCATGATGCATCTTTACCATGGGTTAATACACAAAATTAACACTTGGGAATGATACAAGTATTCAAGAACATGAATTATCTTTATAAGAGTGTCATAGAATAGTAAATTATTCCCCCCAAAACGGTGTGATGAGCCAGAATTCCCATCTTCATGACCAATGTGAGTTTTTAAGTGTCATTAGCCAAATCCTATAATGAATGACTATCTTTGGAAAGTAGGTCCATGAATCTAGGATTTGAGAGTCATTGGGTGTTTCTAGAACCAATAAAAAACATGTTGGAGATCATTCAAAGATATTGTACCTAACATCAGCGATTAAACACATGTTAACCCCCTACAATCAACCCAATTGGGAATGAACCCATCATCAAGAGAAACAAAAATGGTGAACCTGATAAGAATCATTACCCACGACTACAGTTTTACCCTGTTCTCATCCCCTTTCACATCCTAAAAGGAAGTGGGCCAATAGATATCATCAATTATTCATGTGGCCATGAGATGCTACTTTGATGAGGTTTTGTTATTTGTACTTGTCACATACATCGTAATATCTCTTAAAATAATCCTTAAGTGCAATATACTATCCAAAATTTTCATAGAAAATCATGTTTACCACTATACTGGCCATTTCCACCAAGTATCATAAGACTCCAACTCTCACCCAGCATCTTCAATTTTGGATCTCGAATGCGTTAGTTCAAGAGTAACACCTTAGGGGTATCATCCCTACCCTGGTTGCAGCTAAGAATGTCCTCCAGGCCTTGAGTCCCAACTAGTTGTTTGCTAAATGATTGTCGGAGGTCTAGAATTTGGAAGGTCCACTAGATGCCTCCAACCGTTTCAGGATCCTATCCCTATAATGTGACAATGAGTTCCTCCATTATCATAAAGAAGCTGATGAAGTCACCACCAACAATTTTATCCCTACTGGACAAGATTCCCACTCAAGGGCCCATTCAATAAGTCATTTCTACAAACATTATGTGACCAAATATCATCACCCTGAGGAGGATATTACCCCAAGGGCCCCTTATAAGGAAAAACAGACCCAGGTTCCCTAGGTAGCCCAACAAGGGTGGCAGTCACATATTCGGGAATAGGTTATTGCCCTGGATATTGAGGAAGAAATTTATTGTGAAAATATATTTTCACACTATGGGAAGACATATATTCATGATCAATCTGATGAATCCTTCTGTGTAAATGGGGTGTAAAATTACAAAAAAAAAATCATATCAATAATTATTTCCAAACCTGTCATGCTAGTACAGAGAAAAGCTACAAGCAGATGAAATTAACTACCAATACACACCAAGACTATTATCTAAATTGGAAATCAAAATACTAGAAGGTGCAGATCCCTACCAATGAATATTAATCCCACCAAATAAATAAAATGTAAATAAAATATAAGAAGTGTCAAATTTCAGTATACACATATCAAGCCTGTTATAAAAATATATTGCAAAATGAGCACATGAAATTCCCTTCTCATTAATAGAAATCCAATCAGACAAATATGATAGAAACTAGATAAAGTATATGGATTATAGAATCTCTAAATCATGGGAAAACTTGTTCCTCTACCCACACATAGGAGAAATGTCAATACCAACTTGTAGAATATAGTGTACTAGAGCAGGAACATTTTCTTTCTTTAACATAAGATTGGGAATATAGCCCCACTCCCTCCAAATACATCTCTCGACACATACTGACAATGATGGAGGATCAGACCACAATTCATGACCATATCCTCCAGACCTATCAAGATATAACCACTTTATGAAAATAATAAAGAGTTGGGGCCACAACCCCATCTCACCATGTGGGGTGGATCATCCACATAATAAGTTCATCACTCTAGTGTAGACTTGTGTCCCCACTCCCATATAGGAGGTTATTTGTCCATATTCTATGACAAATGGTTGAACGAATCGGGAAAAAATACATGTTCAAATTGGGGGAAACCCTTCCACTTATGTGTCCATTCAAGGGTGGGAATATATGCCTAGTTGAAATCAAGATGCACATCGGTGTATTTTACAAGTATCGTGTGAGCCACTTGAATAAAAACCCCTCTATAAAGGTCATCACCTACTACAAGGGGGACCCAGTTTTCCATAAGAGGGCACCCGAAACAAATTTGACCAAAGGAAACTGGAAAATGAAGAGAAAACTCATGAATCTACTCTACTAGAATTTGGCATTCTGGATTCCATCAAACACTTATTTATGGTCTCCCATGATCCTACCAACCCATTACCAAATTATGGAAGTTGAAGTAGTAGTTACAAAGGTCCTCCCCTTAACATTATTACCAAGAACTCTTAAGGTCCTCCCCAAATCATGTACCACACATGATTACTTCATGGACAAGAAATTATTAGTCATGAGAGGCTATATTTTGATAAGTGTAACAAAATTCTTCCTCATGGCCATAAGATCAGATATAAAGAAGGTCCTCCCATTGTTGTCATCCACATCGATGATCCTTCTTAAGGCATAGTATACAGAAATTCTCCCTACTATAAGACTTGAATATACAATGGTATTCCTATCCATTATGGAATCAACAATGGAGGTCCTCTGAGTAGTGATGTATCATTTAAGTAAGAAGGACTACCCCTTACTGATATTCACCTTGATGGTCCTTGTATGACCTTGAGTTTTAATAAAAGAACTATTTATTAATATTCTGAGATATATATTAATAATATGTTAATAATAATAATAATATTTAAAAAAAATGAATGGTGAATTATTAATTAAATAAAAAAATAATTTATTTTTTCAAAAATATCATGTGAATATATTTTAAATACAATTTTTTTTCAAGGAATAATATTTTAATTTTAACTAATATTCAAAATTTTTAACAAAAACTATATTATATAAAAACCTATATTATATTATATTATTAATTTATGAATAACTAATTTTATTGAAATATTTATTAAAGGAGTTACTTGAAAAGTGAAATAATTATTTAAAAAAATTATAAGAAGAAATATATATTTATATATATATATTCAATTTATGAAATTAACATTTTATAAAATATTTGACACAAATGGAAAATAAAAAATAAAATTTTTCAGTTACATTAATTAAATGATAAAAATAATAATAAGATTAATGTTAAATAACAATGTATTAACAAAATAGTTAAATTGGTTTTGGGGGTATTGTGAGAAGGTTTTAATGTAACACCCTGAGATTTTATGATAAGTATTATTTTTAATTTATTTTATGTCATGTGTTTTATGCTACACCAAAATTATCTTGTGCTATACGCAACACCGTATTAGTTTGCAGAATACGCAAAACAATTCTTGGATTGTGTTATACACAATTTCATGTTCATTTGATAGAATTTATTCTACGCAACATTGATTGTATATATATATATTTATTCAATGTATAAATGAAATATGGTTGGATTTTTTATACTCAACAAAAAAGGAGTCTTGCACTACATGCAACCCTGATTTGTCTTTCATTACACGCAATCGCGACCTTCCTCGATAGCGTGTGTTGTACGTAATACCGAGTTTTACTAAGCAACGATATATGGTAATAATATTATCACGAACGAGCCGTTATGAATAGAATTAAACACATTTTTTATTTTATAACATTATTATTCATCTTATAAATTTTCTAAAACATTTTATGTGAACATGATAAAATTTTTGGGTAAAATAAGTATTTTTCAAAAAATGCAGTTTTGCCGCCTTTTGATGGCACACCCACTTTAAATTTAGTTTTTGACATGTTTATAAGATCAATTTTACAAAATAAAATTATTCTTTGTAATAAGGATATAAAAGTTTACCTTGGATAAAATTTTCATGTTATTCTAATAACTTTCATATTTTAATGAATAGAAAAAACACGCTATATTTTAATTAAAAACAACTTTTTTCATCATAATAATTTATCTGGTTAAATTAAAATATTGAATGATCTTAAAGTATAAATAGAATATATTTATACCATTTAATATAATGTATGTCATTAGCATTGATTTTACCTTGAATTCGTAGGTTAAATCAATTCAATCTTTTGTAATGTTTAAAACAAAAACCCGTTTTCTTTCGACAACGGGATTAATTTTAATTTAATTTATGAAACTTCTATGTATTGAATTTGAAAAACTTAATTCCATATTTGTAATCAGTGGGTCCAAATTATATTAATATACTACTTTTTATTTTTGGGCATTATGAATAGTAACTACAGTAAATTTTATTTACCATAGTTAAAGGTAAATCGGGTAATTAAGGGTAAATATAAGATTATAAAATTTACCTAACACCAGACAAAATCCTATTATATGACTAAAAGTAGACTCATATCACCTAAGGGTCGTATTATAATAATTTAATGGACTTTTTTCCATGAAAATATCTTAATTATTATTAAAACCAAAGAAAGTGACAACATGTCACTCTCTTAAATCTTATAAGTATATTAATTTTAATTTAGTGATAAACTTCATGAAACTTCGAAAATGAATAGTATCAATAAATATAATGAAATTATCTACATCATATGAATTTATTTATAATTTTTAGGGGTTAAAAAAGTATCATTAATTGTGACACAATAGTGATGCATAAATTGTTTATCTAGTGAAAAATCAAGAATATAGTTTTTATTAAACTAATAGTGACCATAAAAGGCACAAAACCATGACCAAAACTTATTGGTCATGTAAATGTAAACCATAAACATACAATGGTCTAATATTTGACCACTTGGAGCCTTATAAAATCGATTACGACACTTATATTATTTTATTTTAAAAGATTCCAAAGTTGTCACCTTCATAATTTAATAAATATAACAATTTAAATATTGTGATTTTAAGATTATAAATTCTAGTAAAAGTATTATTGTGAAAGGTAATAGATTTATATTCATCATAGAATTTTATTTTTTATTTTTATGCAACAAATAAGTATATTAAATAATTATACAAAAATGATGTAGTAATTATTTTATTAAGAGATAAACCAAATAAATGGTTTTAAAAATAATAAAATAAATATTATATGCACTATTTAATGTGATCCACTGATTTTATAGATACATATTACCTTTTATAAATCTATTAAAGCTTTTATTTCTAACATATCTTCTGTATATATTTTATTTAAATACAAATAAATGAATAGTGTCAAAATTGACACTATTGTTATATTATAAAAATAGAATATTATAAAATTGTTCAAAAATCACAAAAATATATAAGAATTATAAATTTAAATTTATATGGTATAAAATGTTATAAAGTGTCCAATTATGGACAATTCAAAACAAATAAGTAATTATTTGTTATAATTTAATATATAGAATGTTATTACCACAAATAAAATTAAACTGATTAAATAAGGATTAATAAAGTTGATAATGTCTAAAATAAATTCCTAACATGTATAAATTTTTTTGGTTGATGATATTAAAACCCTATATCATATAATATTTTAATATGTTTCATTTATTGAGGTTTTTAATTGGGGTTAGATTTATTATAAATTAATATTTTTAAGATTTTCAAAGGTGCCCCTCTCCTCCCATATAAAAGGGCACCTCATCCCTCTCTTCCTCACACCAATTTGTGACTTCAATCTCGGCCAAACCCTGAAAAATTATCTTCTCCACTTCCCTAGAAACATACTAGAGGTCCTGGTCTTCTTCAAAGACCAATTTTAGTGCCCTAAGAGGAGGTCTCAAAGAGGCGCTTCAAAGAAGAGGTAATGTCTATTACCGATTCTTTCAACTTTATTTCTTATTATACTTCTTCTTATTTAGTTGTTTCATTATGAAGTAATAACATGAGTATCACTAATATACTGATATGTTATTATTTGTATGAAAGAACCCTATTTCACCATCTATCCATCCTACGAAAAATGATATCACCGCGCGTGCGTACGTACGGAATACCGTCTCCACGCCGTGGTGTAATCTGTTTTTCCACCAACACCTTACATGGATGGGTACAATGGTGAAAAGAATAACTATATGTGGTTATCATAACATCATACTTATTCTGATATATTATACCATCCACTCCAATTATATTCAATAATTATGGGAATGATATCATCACTCGTGCGTACGTACGGACTACCATCTCCACGACGCGATGAGATTAATTTTCCATGTTAACCAGACATGAATGATCATAAAGTTTATATAATGAATAATAATGAAATATATTAAATAATAATTCTACTGGATTTATGTATATATATATGTGTATGTCATCTATTTAGTTTCATTCAATTCAATAAGGAAACGAAAAGATCGTTCACGCGTACGTACGACCTACCGTCTCCATTTACGTTGTATTTAATTCCTTTTATCGATCTATAATATATATTTATATGATGAATATATACTACATATAAATCATGTTTTAAATTCTGGAATTATGTAAATCAGGATATAAGTAATAATATCATGAATGACAAGTCGAAACACATACGATAAATAAAATGATTTTACCGAAAACGATGCTTTAACATTGAACTTACAAAATAACGGGTAATATAAAGTCATAAGTGAACCATATATGATATCATAACAATGAATATGATTCTATAATAAGTCAATGACATTATTTAAATCATTATACAGGAGGTTCAGATACATGCGAAGCATATCAGACCTAAGGTAAGGGATAATTATTCTAATCTCATTCTTATCCGAGATTGTTTATTTGTAAGTATTTACTGGGGTTATGATTATTATCCATGTCCATATGTTCCAAAATGTTTTAATAAAATGTTTACTTTTCTTCCATTAATGTTTAAAGTAATTTTTACCATTTTCTACTTTTACCACATCGTATGGAAGGAATCTTTCTTTTGTTTACCATATAAGGTACTTTTTGACCTTTTCCGACAAAAGTACCAGGAGAATGTTATTTTCAACTTATACGGTGTGAACGGATTTTTACGGTTTCTTAAAGCCTCATTTTCATAATGATTCCTATAAAACATTGCATGATTATTTTCAACAAAACCCTTGTTTTAAAAAATTTAATGGCATTTTGTGAAAAGCAAATGATTTTGAAGAAGAAAGGATATTTTCTTCAAGAATTAATTTCAAGTATTTTATCAAAACCATTTTCCATCTAAGATGACATTATTTCATATGTAAATGTTTCAAGTATAATGTCTCTATGATTTACATGGTTTCATTTTTCATATTATGAAATGATATCCATTTCTTTTATATGGATTATGTTATTATGGGATGATATTTATTGAACCCATTTTATTCTTTGGGTTATGATGAATGTTTTATGTTTATTTTGTGGCACAAGTAAGAATGATTTCATTATGAGATGGGTGAGACCTATATATCCCTCCAATGAATTGGGTAAAGATTTATATCTCATGAGATAGACATGGCTGGAACGGTATGTTAATCTGGTTCAGTGTTACAGGACTGAAATGAGGAGTGAACTCGATTCAGAAAGGGACTTTGTCCACTAAGATGGTCTTGGCAGCAATGCCTCGGCTACTATGGAAATCATGACATGTGCTGAATGGTTTCCACAATTACATGTTTTATTCCCATGATATTTTATCATGATTGATGTTCCATTATGATCTATGCCTTATGTACTGCCATGTTTTATGACATTTCTCAAGATTTTGATGTATAAACATTATGTTCATGTTTTATTTAAGCTCAAATGTATAGGGTATGTTTTATTATCTCCATGCTTACCCTTACAGAGCATTTGAGGTCACCCTTTATATGTTTTCTTTTCCCCAGGATCTAAAGAAAGGTTTTATCTAAGAAAACAAAAAGGGAAAGATCTTATGGTAGATGTTGAAGATCTTTCAACATGATTAGAAGATTATTTTTCGAGTTTCCAAAGACACTAAACTATTACGGTCCTTGTGTGTCTATTTTTGTTATGTATTAAGTATTCCGCAAAAGTAATGTAATGTCCATGTACGTCAAGGCTCGGGCCTCTACAGTTGGTATCAGAAGAAAGGTTTAGTCAACCTTTGGAAACTAGGATGTGAGAACTTTAGTGAGATCCCTAGAGATATGTCTAAGGTATGTCTAAGTATGTCCCTAAGGTTAAGTATACATATAGGTTATAGTCCTAGAATTGCGCTAACGATCTTAGAATTTTACCTAAGATGTTAGATATTGAGGGTACTTCCCCTTTACTATGTTTTTTTCCCTAGCATGATTTTTTCCTCTCACACTATTCTTTTTGGGTTTTAGAAAATGGCTGGAAACATGAAGATTCACGATAATGTAAGATATGATGGACAATGGAATGATATTCTTCATGAGCAACCAAATGAAAAGGGATTTTTAAGCCCAAACATCATTATTATTCCTAATCAGAAATCTCATAATATTATCAATAATCTCAACTTTGGTAAGTTTCTTGACTCAGATAATAAGAGAAAGATGGGGTTTCATGATGATCATAGAGGAAAGAAAGTTCAATTTCCCTCATGTAAATCATGTGAGAAGAGGCATTGGGGAGATTGTTTCAAAGGAACTAGAAGATGCTTTGGGTGTGGAAAGGAAGGACACAAAGCCAGTAAGTGCAAAGGAAAAGGTTTAGTTAACAGCATGAACAAGGATAATGGTATTGCTATGACATCAACAATGATTAGATGTTTTAAATGTGGAATGTATGGGCATTATTCAAACCAATTCCCTAAGGGAAAATATCATGATGAGAATCAGCATGGTCATATGAGTAGTATTTATGGGGATGATGATGAAGAGACTACAAATGAAATATGAGATGAAAGAAATGATGAAGCTCAATTAGTGGTTTAAGAAGTTAGTGGAATGATTGTATGTTTATAAAGAATAATGTATGGTACTATGGAATAAATAATCATCTAAGTATTGTTACACTATTATTTTTCCTAATGTATTTGAAAGTATATGTTGAATGGTACTGGTAACCATGAAAGTTTATTCAGATATTTTTTGAAAGTAGATGATATGCACATAATTAAAGGATAATAAGATAATGAGATGTTTGATTGTATTCATGAGATCATGATTGATATAAGGACTAAGTGATATCATGGTTTGAGTATATAGAGTTTTGAGGATTTTGGTATGTGGAAAGTGTTAACTTTTAACTGCATTCATGTTTTCACTAATGTTCAATGGGTATTCATTCTTCAATAGAATACATGATTAAGGTATTCACATGTTTGTAATTTTACCAACAAGATATATCCTTTGATATATTGGGGATAAATGATGTAATTCACGTGATTGTTATGTGACATTTCAAGTAATCATTTTCTCTATACTATGAGCTTGGACCGAAGTTTTTTAGATAAGCCTAAAGATTGGAATGGATTATGTAGGACATAAGTTAGTATTGTTTAAGGATAGAACATTTTTTGATGTTATTGATGGGATGTTATAGTAATGTAGTTTTAGAAAAAGGACAACCTACAGGACGGGCGACAACCCAATGTGTCGGACAAGGCTGTGGGAATCGAACCCACAACCGAAGTGCGACTGGCCTTTATCGCCTACCACTAGCCTACAGGAAGTCCCTGGTTAGTGGAAAGTAGTTTTATTTTATTAATCGGTATGATAAATAAATTATAAGTCCATTTTTGTAACCATATAGAATTAACCTCACCATAAGATGGACTTATAAATTTTGCTATCTTTTTTTTTGAAAGAGATGGAATGACCCGTCATTCTATCACATGATCTGTTAACACTTCACGAATAACAAATTCAACTTCATTTCTTTAAGAGATGAAGTGTAAATTGTTCAAAGCATGAACAACAGTGAGATTGTACCAAAATCAAGAAAGTATTTCTTCTAATTCAAATTTTCAACTTTAGGGAAATGATATTGAAAACCAAAAAAATTTTCCTAGTGCTCTTATATCCGATGAATCAGATGGTACCTTAGATCATCACAAATTTATGGCTTTGTGATTGTTGGCTTTTTCATAGCCATGTTCTCTACCACTATCCATCAGAACATGATGGTTAGATTTCTCCTCCATATCCATATTTTCACCTATGATCTGCTATGTGGAAAACTAGTGATGAGTTAATTTGGGTAACCATTATGTTTCATACTTTACTTTTTAAAATTAAGTTTTAGCATTCGTTTTTACGATGTGGGGTTCTATGAAAGAAATTCTCAAGTAACAAACCATTTATAACCCTGACAAATTTCGAGGGAGAAATTCATTTTAAGGGGGGTAGAATGTAACACCCCGAGATTTTATGATAAGAATTCTTTTTAATTTATTTGATGTCAGGTATTTTATGCTACACCAAGATTATCTTGTGATATACGCAACACCGTATTATCTTGCAGTATACGCAACACAATTCTTGGATCGTGTTACACGCAATTTCAAGTTCATTTGATAGAAGTTATTCTACGCATCATTGAGTGTATATATATATATTCAATGTATAAATGAAATAGGGTTGGATTTTGTTATATGAAACAACAAAGGAGTCTTTCACTACACGCAACCTTGACTTGGCTTTCATTACACGCAATCACGACCTTCCTCGATAGCGTGTGTTGTACGCAATACCGAGTTTCACTAAGAAATGATATATGGTTATAATATTATCATGAACTAGACGTTATGAATAGAATTAACCACATTTTGAATTTTATAACATTATTATTCATCTTATAAATTTTCTAAAACATTTTATGTGAACAAAATAATTTTTTCTGGTAAAATAAGTATTTTTAGAAAAATGCAGTTTTGCCGCCTTTTGATGGCGCACCCACTTTAAATTTAGTTTTTGACATGTTTAAGTTCAATTTTACAAAATAAAATTATTCTTTGGAATAAGGATATAAAATTTTACCTTGGATAAAATTTTCATGTTATTCTGATAACTTTCATATTTTAATGAATAGTAAAAACATGCTATATTTTAATTAAAAACAACTTTTTTCATCATAATAATTTATGTGGTTAAATTATAATATTGAATGGCCTTAAAGTATAAATAGAATATATTTTTATTATTTAATATAATGTATGTAATTAGCATTGATTTTACCTTGAATTCGTAGGTTAAATCAATTCAATCTTTTGTAATGTTTTAAACGAAAACCTGTTTTCTTTCAACAACGAGATTAATTTTAATTTAATTTCTGAAACTTTTATGTATTGAATTTGGAAAAATGGATTCCATATTTGGAATCAGTGGGTAAATTTATATTAATAGACTAATTTTTATTTTTGGGCATTATGAATATTAACTACGGTATATTTTATTTACCATAGTTAAAGGTAAATCGGGTAATTAAGAGTAAATATAAGATTATAAAATTACCCTAACACCAGCCAAAATCCTATTGGATGACTAAAAGTCGACCCATATCACCTAAGGGTCGGATTATAATCATTTAATGTACTTTTTTCCATGAAAATATCTTAATTATTATTAAAACCAAAGAAAGTGACAACATGTCACTCTCTTAAATCTTATAAGTATATTAATTTTAATTTAGTGATAAACTTCATGAAGCTTCGAACATGAATAGTCTCCAGAAAGATAATAAAATTATATACATCTTATGAATTTATTTATAATTTTTAGGGATTAAATAATTATCATTAATTGTGACACAATAGTGATGCAGAAATTTGTTATCTAGTGAAAAATCAAGAATATAGTTTTTATTAAACTAATAGTGATCATGAAAGAAACCAAACCCTGAAAAAAAACTTATTTTTCATGTAAATGTAAACCATAAACATCCAATGGTATAATATTTGAACATTTGGAGCCTTATAAAAGCGATTATGACACTTATATTATTTTATTTTAAATGATTCCAAAGTTGTCACCTTCATAATTTAATAAATATTACAATTTAAATATTGTGATTTTAAGATAATAAATTAGAGTAAATGTATTATTGTGAAAGGTAATAGATTTATATTCATCATAGGATTTTATTTTTAATTTTTATGCAACAAATAAGTATATTAAATAATTATACAAAAATGTTGTAGTAATTATTTTATTAAGAGATAAACCAAATAAATGGTTTTAAAAATAAAAAAAAAATATTATATGAACTATTTAAGTTGATCCACTAATTTTATAGGTACATATGACCTTTTATAAATCTATTAAAGCTTTTAGTTCGAACATATCTTCTGTATGTATATTATTTAAATTCAAATAAATGAATAGTGTCAAAATAGACACTATTGTTATTTTATAAAAATAACATATTATAAAATTCTTCAAAAATCACAAAAACATATACGAATTATAAATTTAAATTTATATGGTATAAAATGTTATAAAGTGTCCAATTATGTAAAATTCCCAACAAATAAGTAATTATTTGTTATAATTTAATATATAGAATGTTATTACCGCAAATAAAATTAAATTGATTAAATAAGGATAAATCATGTTGATAATGTCTAAAATAAATTCCTAACATGTCTAAATTTTTTTGGTTGATGGTATTACAACCCTATATCATCTAATATTTGAATATGAGTCATTTTTGGAGGTTTTTAAGTGGGTTTAGATTTATTATAAATTAATAATTTTTAGATTTCCAAAGGTGCCCCTCTCCTCCCTTATAAAAGGGCACCTCCTCCCTCTCTTCCTCACACCAATTGGAGCCTTCAAGATCGGAAAAAACCTGCCAAATTCTATTATAAACTTCCCTAGAAACATCCTAGAGGTTCTGTTCTTCTTCAAAGACCAATTTTAGTGCCCTAAGAGGAGGTCTCAAAGAGGCGCTTCAAAGAAGAGGTAATGTCTGTTAACGATTCTTTCAACATTATTTCTTCTTCTACTTCATGTTCTTTAGTTGTTTCATTATGAAGTAATAACATCAGTATCACTCATATACTTATATGTTATTATAATTATGAAACAACCCTATTTCACCACCTATCCATCCTACGGAAAACGTAATCACCGCGCGTGCGTACATACGGAATACCGTCTCCACGCCGTGGTGTAATCTGTTTTTCCACCAACACATTACATGGATGGGTACAATGGTGAAATGAATAACTATATATGGTTATTATAACATCATAATTATTCTGATATATTATACCATCCACTCTAATTCTATTCAATAATTATGGGAACGATATCATCGCTCGTGCGTACATACGGACTACCGTCTCCACGACGCGATGAGATTCATTTTCCACGTTAACCATACATGAATGATCATAAAGTTTATATAATGAATAATAATGAAATATATTAAATAATAATGATACTGGATTTATGTATATATATATGTATGTCATCTATTTAGTTTCATTCAATTCAATAAAGAAACGAAAACATCGTTCATGCGTACGTACGGCCTACCGTCTCCATGAACTGTGTATTTCAATCCTTTTATCGATCTATAATATATATGTATATGATGAATATATATTACATATAAATCATGTTTTAAATTATTGAATTAGGTAAATCAGGATATAAGTAATAATATCAAAAACGACAAGTCGAAACACATACGATAAATAAAATTATTTTACCCAAAACGATGCTTTAACATGGAACTTACAAAAGAACGGGTAATATAAAGTCATAAGTGAACCATATATGATATCATAACAATGAATATGATTCTATAATAAGTCAATTTCATTATTTAAATCATTATATAGGAGTTTTAGATATGTACAAAGCATATCGTACCTAAGGTAACAGATAACTATTCCAATCTCATTCTTATCTGAGATTGTTTATTTGTAAGTATTTACTAGGGTTATGATTATTATCCATGTCCATATGTTCTCAAAATGTTTTCATAAAATGTTTACTTTTATTACATGTATATTTAAATTAATTTTTACCCTTTTCTACTTTTACCACATCTTATGGAAGTAATCTTTCTTTTGTTTACCATACGAGGTACTTTTTGACTTTTTCCGACAAAAGTACGAGGAGAATGTTATTTTTAACTTATACGGCATGAACAGATTTTTATGGTTTCATAAAGCCTCATTTTCATGAAGCTTACTATAAAACATTTCATGACTATTTTCAACAAAACCCTTTTCTTTTAAAATTTAATGACATTTTGTTAAAAGAAAATGATTTTGAAGAAGAAAGGATATTTTCTTCAAGAAATCATTTCATGTGTTTTATCGAAACCATTTTCCATCTAACATGACATTATTTCATATGTGTATGATTCAAGTATAATTTTTCTATGATTTACATGGTTTCACTTTTTTTAGTATGAAATGATATCCATTTCTTTTATATGGATTATCTTATAATGGGATGATATTTATGGAATCCATTTTATTCGTTAGGTTATGATGAATGTTTTAAGTTTATTTTGTGGGACAAGTAAGAATGATTTCATTATGAGATGGGTGGGACCTATATCTCCCTCCAATGCATTGTGTAAAGATTTATATCTCATGATATAGACATGTATGGAACGGTAAGTTAATCCGGTTCAGTGTTATAGGACTGAAATGAGGAGTGAACTCGATTCAGAAAGGGACTTTGTCCACTAAGATGGTCTTGGCAGCAATGCCTTGGCTACTATTGAAATCATGACATGTGATGAATGGTTGACACAATTACATGTTTTATTCCCATGATATTTTATCATCATTGATGTTCCATTATGATCTATGCCTTATGTACTACCATGTTTTATGTCATTGCTGAAGATTTTGATGTATAAACATTATGTCCATGTTTTATTTAAGTTCAAATGTATAGGGTATGTTTTATTTTCTCCAAGCTTACCCTTACTGAGCATTTGATCTCACCCTTTCTATTTTTTCTTTTCCCCAGGATTTAAAGAATGGTTTTAGGTAAGAAAACAAAAAGGGGAAGATCGTATGGGAGATGTTGAAGATCTTTCATCATGATTAGAAGATTATTTTCCGAGTTTCCAAAGACACTAAACTATTACGGTCCTTGTGTGACTGTTTTTGTTATGTTTTAAGTATTCTGTAAAATTAATGTAATTTCCATGTACGTCAAGGCTAGGGCCTCTACATTTTAGTTTTTGGGGTCTGTTCAAGTCGAGAATTTTGAAGGACCGTGGGAGATCGATATAGAGAAAGGTCAAGGTTAAATCCAATAAACTCTAATTATGTATTGTTTCTTCAACCGCTGATGAGTTAAAATAAAGCTGATCATGATGTCAAGGATGATGATTGAGAAAATGAAATGTTAAAGGGCTCTAATTCATTAAATATGATTGTGTAAGAGGTTAAATCGAGTCCTACGATTTACATCAGAACACTAAACTCGGGTTAATGGGTCTCGATTCCAAATCAGAACTCTGAAGAGGTTCAAATGAGTTGTTCTTCTCTGATTTGTTTCTTGTTGATAGGTAGGTGGTTCACATTTAATTTATATATTGTCCAAATATAATATACTGATCATTATCAGTATATCACTCTCACTATTTGTTGATTTCATAAATTTTAATCTTCCTTTGACATATATTTTTGGTTCATATTTTTTAATTTCTTTATTCGGATCTGAGTATTTATTATGGTGTTCAAATTTAAAACTTTTATTTTTCAGAAATGGTATGTGTCAATGTTTCTGTAGGGATTTAAGTTCATTTGTGTTTGGTTTGATCGAATGAATCTTATACTCTCATTTTCTCATCCCTTAACTTTGATATCATGGATCAATAAAAATTTTTGTATCCAATTCATTTAATTGTTTAAAATAAATTATCATGTATTTATAATATTTAACTCTACGATTGATCAATGATGGATAAAGATCATTCATTTTTAATTTTTCTTCTGATAAGACAATTGTTGTAAAGTATACACATTTGTTTCTATCATTGATATATTGTCTTGAATGCTAGCATAAAATATCATTTTAAAGTTGAAATATAATATAAATATTTTTTTCTTCTGATTGTATAGATATTATTAAGAGAGAGGCATAATGGTAATGGATTTCAATAGCCATGCCTTTCAGTTATATTTTTTTCAACTTTTGAAGTAAGAGAGCTAAAGAGAAGAACTTTTACTAAAGGAAGAAGACATATTTTTCATATAAAATGGTAAGGGATAGTTCAATTTTAAATTTTCATTATTTTAAAATTTAAATTTATTGGATTTTAACACTTTTCCATAATTTTTTCAAAATTATGTATGGGAAAATATTTATTTTCAAATAGTTATTTATTTTAAATTTTATTTCCATAAGGCAGTTTAAATTTAATTATATTATTTATTATTTCATTAAAATTATATATTTTGAGAGGGAATGATTAATTTTTTATATACTTTTCTTGAAATTATAATTGTCAAATCAATTCCTCCTTTAAAATATTATTTATATAAAATAAATATTAGTATATTATCAAGATATTAAAATTCATAATAAAATTTTATTTTCAAATATGGTTATTTATTTTGATTTGATTTTATTATTTGAATCTATTTAATAAGAGAATTAATTTTATATGAAATTTAGGCTTACTTTACTATTTCAAATTCCTATGTCTGGAATTTATTTTATAAAAAATTTAAAGGTATCATTTCATGTATAATTTTCACATTACAATATCTTTTAAATATTTTAAACTATCATATCAAGTGTGAAAATTGAAAATTAAATCCTTAATTTCATTTGTAATATAATAAATGGCCATAATCTTAATTCATGACATATCATTCATGCAGTAGTTTTTTTATTATTAGTATACACATATTTTTTATGATTAAATATTTCTTTTAAAGAAATGATTTTCAAATAATGTTTTATTGTATGTTATATAAAAGGAAAATATGGATGAAAACTATCATCATATCATTCAATGAAAAGTTTAAATGATATTTTATTTTTCAAAATATATAATATGTGTTCTTCTGAATGTATATATATATATATTATAAACATATAAATTTATTAAGATTGTTGGAATGTTTTTTAAATATAAACTTCATTGAAAAATTTATGTATATATATAAATAAGGTTTAAAATGTTTTCATAAAATCCGGAAATTGAACGTTGTATATATGGTAGGGAATTTGGGAGTGAACCCATCCCTATGCAAGTGGGTAGATGCATGAAAACATTTAATGTTTCAAGTGGCCTTAGTGTTTTGTTCTATGAAGCATTCATACTTTTTTCAGAAAAATCAGTGGAATATGTTTAATAATTTTTTTAGCGTAAGTATTTTCCAAACTATTATAGTATTTTTATATTTTAATTAATTTAAACAATATTTTCAAATGGTATTTTAAATGTACTTATGATTGTATTTTCAAAAGAATATTCAAAATTATCTCCCAATGTTATTTTCTAAATAATATTTCATAAAAGGTATTTCAATGATTTTAAAACCCATTACTAGGATATTTAATTATCATCCAATGTTTAAAGTTGATTTGCATAGGTATCTTACAAGATCTAATTTAGACAGCTTCTATTTTAGAGTTATCACATGTAGAAGCATAGTTGGAATATTTTTTAGGTTATTTCATCTGTGATAAATTATAATATATAGTCTAATTTTATAGAACATAGACTGTAAAATGTCTCCTATTGTATAATTCACTGTGAAATTTTATGTTACATTGTTTTGAAAAAAATGCATGTTTTTAAAACAGAATCTGGAAGCGTGGGTTCAAGGAGTTATAATTGGTATCAGAGGAATGATTTAGAAAAATTTGGAGATATGATGTTGTCTTTTGAGGAAAACAAAATCTGCATAATAAAATTTCTTTTGATAATTAAATTTTCCTTAAAAGTCAATTCATTCTAATTTGGAAGATGTAAATTCGGACTTTTATCAAATTCGATGGATGCATTGCATGGGAATAATTAATTTATGGGGGGGGGATGTAACATTCCAAGTTTCAATAAAATAACTATTTATATATATTCTAAATTAAATAGTCACTCTATGTTATTAATAATAATAATAATAAAGAAAAATTTGTAAATGAATGTTAAATTATTACGTAAATAAATGAATAATTTATTTTTTACAAAAATCTCATGTGAATATATTTTTAATAAATTTATTCTCCAAAGAATAATATTTGAACTCTAATTATTATTCAAAAATTTGAGCAAATACTATATTATATAAAAAATTAATTATCATAGTTTAATTTTTTTAAAATAAAATTTTTTTATATAAATATTTATTAAAGGGGTTACTTGAATAGTTCAATAATTTTTTTAATAAAAATTATTAGAATACATATATATATATATTCATTTTATATAATTAAAATTGTATAAAATATTATACACAAATCAAATATAAATTATATAATTCCTTTTACATTAAATAAATGATAAAATTAAAAATATGATTAATGATAAATGAAAATGTATTAAAAAATAGTAAAATCTGGTTTGGGGGAATTGTGAGAAGGGTTTTGGTTTTGGGGGTGTGTTTGAGTTGAGAAATCTGAGGGCCCATGGGAGACCAATGCAGATAATGGTCGAGGTTAAAGCCAAGCAACGTCAAGAACACTGTGTGTCTTCGACCAAGGATGAGTGAGAAGAAAGATGAGTATGACTCCAAGGATGCCAATCGAGCACAGGTGAAGCTAAAGGGCTTCGATTTTCTCAAGATGATCCTAGAAAAGGTAAAATCATGTACTAGAAAATTCATTCATTCCAATATGATCCTAAATATGGTTGGCCTGAATATGATTGGATGCACTTCTTATCCCACATTCCTTTATCAGGATAGTATCACAAGTTTTACAACTAATGTATGATTTGTGGGAAACATAAATAGAAAACCATCATAATATTTAGATCAAAGTTAGGTAGACTCAGAATTAGTACCTAATTAAAATTTTAATTTTATTTTAGACCAAAGGTGTGTCTGATAAACATTTTCTTCCAAAAAAATCATCCAAATACTAAGGAATATCATACACATTGTGAGTCTGATTTCTTGAATATGATGTAAAACCTGATTTTTCAAATTTTCCAAAGTTAATTGAATTATCCACTATGAAAAAAGACAACCAGTTTGTAAAAAAAAGTTCTTATTACTTCAAAAAAACCATTTCCAACTACTTAGTCTCAACAATACCCCCTTTTTATTTTTTATCAACATAGAATTATAAATCACTGATCTTTGTAATCTTAGACGATGGATTAATTTTTAACAATTATAATTATACATGATATAACTCATTTTAGGAAACACGAATAATTGAAAACCAAAACAAACAATTAAAACTAGTGAATCATGAAAAACATCCTCACTTCCTCGTCTTTCTTCCTCATCTTTCTTTCTCATCTCTGTTCCTCAACATTTCTACCCCACTTAACAACCCCATTGTTATTCCTTATCTTCTCTTCCTCAGATAACTTCCTCAAATTTCTTCCTTATCTTGTCTCTAATTCTTCAACATCCTTGGAATAGAAATTTTTTTTTTACAAAAACCAATCCAACAAAAATTTGGAATAGTTCAAACTGATACATGATGGATTAACATCTTACCAAAAACTCCCCCTTTATGAATTTTTCCATTAGTATAGATTTATGAAACAATTATCTCAATTGAGAACACTATGAATAGGTAAGATGATTGAGGGGACAAAAACACATACCTCAAACAAGATGAGAAATAGGTTGAACACCCATGTTCAACCTCAATTTATAAAAAAATTTCTTTGGTAAAAGATTTTTGTATATGCAAGAAACTTGTTCTGATGTAGGAACATAATCTCGATTCAATTTATTCTTATTCGCATGATCATTGATGAAGCAGTAATTTTTTCAAATATTTTTTGAATGAAAATGTTGTACTATATTCCTTGTAAGGTGTATTTCACTCTGATTATCACATCCCAATAGAAGGCTAACTTTACTTCAACATGTATGTCTTCCAATTGAGTTTTGATCCACATAAGTTGGATACCTACTTGAGTGGAAGAATCATACATAGATTTATCTGTAATAATAGTTGCTGAATTTTTTTTATTTTTATTCTAACTAACATAACTTTAACTTAGAAATAAAACTCCAATAGATGTGGATCATCCACCATCAAAATTTACTTCCCAATCAACATCTGAATACTCAAATAAGTCTATTATTTATGAGCTATCATACCTGATTCAGAAATTTTTTTGTGCCTTTGACGTATATGATAATTATTTTACAAGAAAGTAAATATAATTATTTAGGATCACTCTGAAATAATTCACATATGGTAAGAACCTAAACAATATTAGGCTTTGAGGAATCCAAATATAACAAAATTTCTATCTGTTTTCAAAACTCGTTATGATCAACTCCCTTGCCTTCCCAATATTTATACCACTTCTTTCCTACAAAAATCGGTGTGTAAACTAGTTTCTAATTTTCCAAGATTAACTTCCTAAGAATATTGTTAGCATAATTTTATTGAAAAATCAAATTTTATTTATTCTTTTGTAAAATTTTTTAATTAAGAAGTTATTTTATTTATCCAAATAGGGACATATTAAAAAACCTTTTCATTTCTTTAGATTTTTCTTCACAAAATCTTTTTTCATTCACTGTAAAGATAATGTTAGGAACATAAACAACTACAGTGAGGGAGAAATAATAACATTCATTAATGTAAATATTAATATCAACTCTTAATTTCATAAAATAGAAATTCCTCAAGAAATTATCTAATTTATAATAGCATCCTCTTGGATCTATTTTCATTCCATAAAAATTTTACTTCAACATACAGTCATAACATCCATATTACCCAAAAAAATCCACATGGTTGTTCAACATAAACATCCTCATCAAGTTCCCAATTTAGAAATGTGAAATTTACATCCATATGAAATAATTTATATCTTTATTGTGAAGAAATAGAATGAAGAATCATGATTGTTTCTTACCTATTCACAAGAGAAAAAATCTCATTAAAATAAATAAAATAAATTTTTCAGTAACCTATGAACAATAATATTTCTTGTTTCTTATCACTTCACCTTCTTCATTAAGATTATTCCAGAAAACCCACTATTTTCTGGTAACACTTATGTTATCTGTCTTGGGTATGAGTTCCCATGTATTTAAATTTTCTATATGATCAACGATATTCATTAATATCCCAAAGCTATCCTTGATGTTCAAATTTTACATTCAAATCATTCGGGTCAAATTTTCAAAATAAATAAGTATGTGTAAAACTTTTTGAGGTTCTTTTTGGTTGAAACTTATGATGTTGATCATGAATAATGTTCTAATCCTCAATTAGTTTCTTTAAAAATGAATGAGTTTTTTAAGTTTAATCCTAGTCAAATTAAATAGGTGAGTTGGATTCTTCATCATCAGTAGGATTATAATTTTTTGTATCCTTATCATAAATGTTAACATAACATTCCTTATCATAGTTAAGTTATTTATCTGTATGAGTCTATTTATCCTCCTTAGATTTTTCAGTAACATTCATATAAAATGAATCAAAAATTATATATGTTTCTTTGGTAAAACACCAGTATCATATTACTTCTGGTGTATTTCCAAGAAAATTACATCTTCACCTATCTTCTAAAACATTACAATGTTTCCACCTTTCTTCATTATAATGAATGGACTCCCATAAACACTTAAGTGTTTCAAACATAGAGTTTTTACCTAAAACATTTCATATAAAGTTATATCTAATCATGGCCTATAGACATTTTGTTTTTGAATACGCATGGTATTACTCATATCTTTCCTCCAATAGTAATGAGAGAGACCATGTTCAAGTAGCATATTTTACTACATTTTATCCTAAATTATATTCTTCCTTTCAGCAACCCCATTTTATTGAGGAGTGTAGAGTTAACTAAATTCATTCTAAATTTGATGCATCTTATAATGGCATTCAAATTAATTACTCCTATACCCACCACCATTATGAGTTCTCTTCTTCTTCACTGAATACTCAAATTCCATCTTAACTTTTCTTCTGAAACTTTTAATCATTTTTAGAGCATCAGAATTATGTTTCATATACATAAAATAAGTAATGAGACTAAATTCCTCAAAAAATTAATGAATTATATATATCTAATAACTGATTGTTTTCTCATTGTCCCATAGATATCATAATAGATATCTTCTAGGGAATTTTTTTGAAAAAAATCTAAACTTTCTAATGCACTATGTTTGTAATTATTCATTTTTAAGAAATAATGAAATGGAAATATATTCTTCTTGACATATCTGGAATTTTCTGAACATTATATTTCATTGATAATTTTCTCATGCTTCTTTTACACATGTGTCCCATCCTTTTCTTCGACTAATTATTTTCTTCCACCACACCCATATAACAAGAGTTTTGTATTTTAACAACTTGGAACAAGTTACCTTTTTTTCTAGCCTCTTGTAACTATCCTCCCATATTCCTCACTTTTTACAAAAAAACACGTCTTTTCTTAAGATTACTTTTTTATCCTCAACAAAATTTTATGAAACAATAATTATGTTTTGTTTCATTCCATCAACATATAAATATTTCTTGTATTTAATATTTTCTTTCCCAATGATGGATTATCCAACACCTTTGATTCTCATAGATTAATCATTTCCAAATGACAACATTATTTCTTTGAATTCTTCTACATTCATCAAAAAATTTAATTATGATGTCTTATAAGAAGAACACCCACTATCAAGAATCCACATTCATTATCAGTGTATAGCATTGAAATAAGTTTCTATAACATGTTTCTTTTATTTTCCATTTTGTTTCGTCACATCCAACTTCTGAGAAATGTCAAAAATAAAATTTTTGTTCTAGTAAAAAAAAAATACAAGCCTTATCTAGAAGTCTTGGTTGTTCACATAATTCAAAAATAGTTTCTAGGGGTGAGAACATATTGTTGACTTTCACACGAAATTTCTAAAGTTTCTTCCGAACATCCTTCTCAGACTTAATTGTTTAAGAGGATTGAATCCCTCTCAAACCATGCATTCTATAATATGTGGAAGAGAAGTAATGTTGTTAGTAAAACCAGCTCATATTTGATATATGTACAAATCCTCCACAATACCAACAATATCTATATAAATAGTATTTCCCCTAAAACTTTTGTATCGACCAGTATTGGGAGTATGTTTCTCAGTAACCTTCTTACCAAAACTTTGTTGGCCACCAATATATTTTAGCTCAGTTTTCATTCCATCCTTATCAAAATAAAATGTTGTGATAAATTTTTCATATTCATAATGTTCAGAATCATTTCCATACTAATAATTTCTATAAACATATGACATCATGAATTTGTGTGTCTTGGCGACATACATAACATTTAGATATTTCATAATTTCAGAAAAATAGAATATTTATATTCAATAAAAACATCATATTCATTCCCCACTTATGAAGGTATGTTTTGATCCTTATCAAGTTACTTGTTATGAGAACATTCACCAAATTCAGAGATAGAGTTTTTAAAACATATAACTCAATATTCATCTTTAGCATGTTTTTGATGAAAATGTTCCAACTCTTCTTATTTTTCCTTCATCTTACCTTCTAGATGTTCATTACAATTCTTTTCTTTCTCAAGAGATTTATTCAAATCATCAATCTCTTCCATCATATTTTTTTTCTCTTTAAGAATACCTTTTTGATTGTTTGATGAGGAATTTTCATTTTTTCGCTTCCTCATTTCATTTTCAAGCCTCCCAATCTTCCTCAAACATTCTTTCAACTATTCATTATGATGAAATTATAATTTGGTTTCATGTTTATTAGAAATGATGCTTCATAATTCTTTATTAATCACTATTTATATAAAATTATTCTGTATAGTTTTTCAAAAAAAATCAGATTCCGCTTTAGTAACTCCTTATTATTCATATTTAGGGAAAAATATAATTCTTTTAGATTTGAATAAAATTTTATCCTTCCATTTGAAAAATTATTTATCCTTATCACCTTGTTTCTTCCATGACCTTATTGGCCTCCTTTCTTATACATCACTATACTCTTATTTCTTTCTTTGAGGAAAAGTTTCCACAAACAATCCAATAGATCCAGATTCAAAAAATTTCAAGGGATGTTACCATTTATATTTACATTTACCTATTATAACATTTCTAGAAAACAAGAAGAAAATGTCATCAAGATTTTTACATACCACATTTTTGGAGCCAAAGTTAGGAAAACCATCTTCCTCAAGAACATTATTATACTTTTCATTCATGGATGTTTTTAAAGACATCTCTGTATCATTTTTTGTTTTTTCCCTTTATAAATGTTTCACATTTCATTTCATAAGTAATGAGAGTACTATGAAGATCATCTGGAGATACAATTTCCGGACCTTTATCTTCTTATGAAGATACTATTGAATCAAAATTTTCAGGATGTATTCTAAATATTTCTTAAAAAATGGTAGAATATTTCAAATTTACACCAAGACATTTAATAGTGATGACTATCTCATTAAACCTGTTAAAGAAGTACCCAACAGATTCATACTCACCCAGTTTTTTTCCATCATACTTCTGCCTCCATATTTTTATATTTTCCTTCTTCATATTTTTATTTCCTTCATAAATGTTTTTCAAATTATCAAAAATACCTATGGCAGTGTAAACACATTTTAATCTTAAAAACTCACTATCATAAAGTTATAAGAGTACATCGTTTTTATCCATTCCATAATTCTCAATAGTCTTCTCATCAACAAGTGTAAGAGTTACATTATCATCAATAAGAAGAAATCCATATGTTGTAACTTCAATAACATCATACTCAAGATACATAAGATAAGTAAATGTTATATAATTCCATATATGATATCTATTACCATAGAATATTGGAATACATTTACTATTACCAAAATTAAAATTTTGAATCAGAAATTATCTTTCAAAAAACAATAGAAATGGGTAAACAAAGGGGACCTTGGATCTGATACCCATTGAGATTACACAGCCATGATTTATGTACCACTGATAGGGGGAGGGGGTGAATTAGTGATATATTTTTCTTTTAACATTACATACTTATGAAACATACTTTTATTCATATTAAAAAATTTTCCCCTGATGAAAAAAATAAAAAACATATCTATAAGAACATAATAATTTAAAAGTTTCACTACTGAAGAAGAGCAGAAACATCCTTGGTATAGTTTGGAATCAATCCAATAACCCAAAATCCACAAGAAAAAAAATCCTTTTGCATGGAACATAATGAGTAGGATATTACTTTAAGCTCATATAACACTATGTTAAATATAATATTGAATGTTCTTTATGTAGAAAGAATTGATTTCCTAAATCTTTTGTTATAAACATGTTATGGTTCTTCTTGATCAACTTTCACAAATATGATATTTCAAAAAAATTCTTCATGTTTTCACCCAGAAGATGTTAAGAACTTATTGAGCTTTGTTATGATACTAAATATTTTTTCCCAGTATGATTTCCATGTTTGATTACTAAATACAAAAATAATACTCTGTCATAATACTACTGAAAGAATATAAAGATAATTTTTCATCTTCAATTTGAAAATCACAATACAATTTTCCTGATCTGATTATCCATCCCAATATGGTAAGTAGATGAACTTGATCTTACTATTCTTATTCTTCTACCCATATAAGTTCTTTAATAAAGAAAAATATGAGAACCATATTAACATGATAGAAATTTGGATCTTTTATCTCCTCTAACGTGAATAATTAATGTCACAGAATAAACCAATAATTGTCCTTGTATTTATAGGATCAAACATATGGTTTAAGAGAGATCTTGAAATTTTTTTCCCATTACCCAAACTCCCAAATCATCAAACATTCTTCAATATCAGATCTTCATTTGGACCTTTAAATTCCCCATGTATTATGGATCTTTGGTTGGTTCATTCAATTTCTCTTGAAATTAGTATCTTTGTTTGACTCATTGAATTCCCCATGAAATACATATAGTTCATTGAATTATTAATCCTTCATTGAATATAGGATATTCTCTTAACTTCAACTCCATTCAGTATTTATAAAAAAACATCAATCTGATTCTTATTTTTCATTTTTATTCCTATTTTGATTGTCATCATGATTTCTTGACCCTCTTGTACATATGGAACTAAAGATTTTTAGTTCGATTCAGATTCCGATTCCAATTGCGTAATATGATTTCTTTTTTAAGATAATGGAATCTAGCCACTCTAATTTTCATTACCCACTTGTATTCAATTTATAAGTAAAGATATTGCATTATGTTTCACTACACCAATGGAAAGTCTATCTACCCATTCTCATTTTCACATTATGATAGAAGGATATGTTCAAAAAAAACATTTTCACTACCTTTCCCATCAAAAACATTTTTAAGAAAAAAATATTTATTCTCATTAAGATTATAAAAACCAATTCTCATTATTAATTCTTCCTTATTATGGATACAATAGATTCTTTAAAACATCAACAACCTCTTATGCATATTCTTTTTTGAATATGATATCAAATATCTTTCAAAACTCAAATTAGTTCTCTTTTCGGAATAGATTTTTTGTAAAAATATAATTCTATGTAGATTTAAATATTTATTTTTTTCCTAACTAAAAACTACCACCTTTGGTTTCTCTCATTACATTAATCATAACCTTCCCATATTTCCAACAACTCCAAATCTGATGATACAAGACTAGAAAAAATTTACATAAGTGTCTTCCTTCTTCAACAAAATTTTTATTTTAAAAATGAATTCTTTCATGACTTTTATTATGTTGAAGGTATGATTTAGAATCTTATAACTTATAATAGAATACCTTTTTAACTTCCCACCCTTTCTAGAAACTTCTTTATTTAAAAACAGAACATGAATGTGATTGAATTGAGAATGATTGGAAGAAATTATTCTCTCCATTTCTTTCATCATGCTAGAATCACATGTCTTAAAAATTTACTTATGATTTGTGGTAAATAAAAAAGAGAAAAGAATAATCAGATATACATCGATGTCAGGTAGACTCTGAAGCAGCCCATAATTCCAATTTTCCTTTCATTCCAGAACAAAGGTGATTCCAATAAACCTTTTCTTCTAGAAACCATCTTTCAAATATGATAGACATTCTAACACAGGTTGAGTCCAATTTTATGAATATGATGGTCATTCTACTTTTTGAAATTTATAAAGTGAATTTATTTATCCTCTTTGAAAACAAAAGATAACCCATTTGTTAAAAAACATCTTATTACTTTAGAAAAACATTCTCCAACCAACTTGGTCCTAACAAAAGGAATATAAAACCTAAAAAACATAAATAATTGTAAAAAGGGAGTAAAAGCCTAAAAATATGTCAAAACCTCATAAAACCCCATAAAAACCCTAAACACTCCTAAAATCATCAAAACATTAAAAACCTGAAAGAACCCTTATAACACTTAAAAACAAAAAAAACCGTAGTACCCTAAAAGAAGACTAAACCCCTTAATGACCCCAAAAATTCAAAAAACCCGAAAACCATAAAAACACCCAAAAAATCCCTAAAAACCTCAAAACCATTAAAATTCCAAAATAATAAAACACTAAAAACTCAAAAAACATTAAAACCAACGAAAATTCCATAAAAATTCAAACCCTTAAAAGACCCTAGAAACCCTAAACACACTAAAATAACTTATAACCCTAAACAAAATTAGAAACTCTAAAATACCCTTAAAACCCATAAGACAAAAAAAAACTAAAAAACCTGAAAAGACCCTAAAAACAAAAAACCCAAAAAACCCAAAAAACCCCCAAAACCCTATAAAAGACCCAATTACCCTAAAATACCCTAAAGAATATAAAATTCATTAAATATTTAAAAGAACATAAAACCATAAAAATCCCTAAGAGAACCTAAAAATCTCTAAAAATCATAAAGGTCCTTCAATACCAATTTGTTTTTCTAAAACACTAAACCCTTAAAAGAACCAAAATCATGTTAATCCCAAAAACTATAAAAACATTAAAATACAAAAAACCATTAAAGTCCCTAAAAGGCGAAAAACCATAAAACACTAAAAACCATAAAACCCTAGCACCCTAAAAATACAAAAAAACCTCCAAGAATCCTAAAAACCATAAAATCCCCTCATCAAAATGATTAATAACTATAGAAAAATAAGAACCCCAAAAATTACTTAAAATAAAATAAAAACCCATAATCCATAAAAACCATGAAATCAATAAAAAATACTATAATCAAAAAAATAATAAAAATTATAAAAACCACAAACCCCCTAAAATCCCTAAAAACCCTAAAAACCATAACAACCATAAAAAACCCAAAAACCCATTAAAAACAATAAAAAATATCAAAAACTCCTAAAACATTTAAAACACTTAAAACACCTAAAACCCCATAAAATTCTAAAAATTAATTAAAAACCTGACCCCAAACCCATAAAAACCTTAATATCTCAAACGCCCCCAGAATAATCTTAAAAACCGAAAACTCCCTAAATCCCCCCAAAAATAAAAAAAACCTAAAACACTAAAAACCCGAAGAAAACTTTAAACCCCAATACCATATATCATAAATGATAAACCATAAACCCTATACCACATACAATAAATCATAAACCTGAAACCAGAAACCATATACCTTACACCCTAATCCCAAAAACTACTCCCTAAACCCAATAACATAAAATCAAAACCCTAATGCCTACACCCTGAACCATATACCAAGAACCCTAAACCATAAATACCAAACAATAAACCATACACCTTAAACCCTAAACCCTACACCCTAAACTTATTCCTCATTTTAAAAACACTTAAAGACAATGAAATGCTAAAAACACTAGGAATAATAAAAGAACCTAAGAAACCTTCAAAAGCCAAAGGAAACCTTTATAATTCATAAAAAGCCTTCCCACAAAAAAATACCCTATAGAACTAAAAGAATAAAGAGATATTAAAACCACTAAAATCATCTAAATACACAAAAAACACCTAAAATACCGTAAATTAATTAAAAAATTTAAAATACCCCCCAAAAATTAAATTTTTATAAAACCCTAAAACCCCTAAAAATATAAACACAGTAAACACCATAAAAACCATAAAACCATAAAAAAATTATAAAACCAAATAAGCATTGAAACCCTCAAAATACCTAAAAACCCTAAAGACCTTTAAATCCCCAAAACCTTAAAAATCCTAAAATCCCCTAAAAACCATGAAAACATTAAAAATATCCTAAAATTCAAAAAAAAAAAACCATAAAAGACCCTAAAAACATTAAAATACTAAAAACTCCCTAAAATCCAATAAAACCAAAAAAACAAAAAAACACTAAAAACTATAACAATTAGAAACAACTTAAAAAGGCATTATACCCCTAAAAAGACCCAAAGATTCCGTAAAAAGATCCTAAACACTCCAAATCCCCTAAAACACCATAAAACCCCTAAAAACCCTTTAACCTGTAAAACCATTAAAAAATTAAAATCTATAATACACACTACCCCTAGAACCTCTAAAAACCCCAAAACTATAAAAACCCATAAAAACGAAAAAACACATAAGACCTGAAAAACCTTAAAACCTATTAAATATCTTAAATACCCAATAGACCATAAAAGACCCTAAAAATATTTAAAGACCTTAAAGTAGATAAAAACCCTAAAAACTCTTAACCCCCCCCAACCCTAAAAACACCTTAATCTATTGAAGAACATTAAAGTCCCCTAAAATCCCAGGGAAAACATAAAACCCCCAAAAAACTCTCATGAAACCTAAAAACCTCTAAAACCCTAATAAACCCTTTAAAACCCTAAACCACCTAAAACCCTAAAAACACCTAAAAACCATTTAAACCCATAAATGATAAAAACCCCCAAAAACCTTAAAATATTAAACCCAATAAAAAATCCCTAAAATAACCTAAATCCTAAAAGACCCTAAAACCATAGAACACTAAAAAGACCATAAAATAGAAAAATCCCTAGAAAGTCCTTTAAACCATAAAAAACCTAAAAACCTATAATTCCATTATATTTAAAAAACCTTAAACCCCTAAAAACATGAAAAGACATTAAAACACTAAAATACAATAAAAACACAAGATACACTACAAAACATAAAAACCCTAAAAATCCTTTAAAGTACATAAAAACCCTAGAAGATCCCCAAACCCCCAAAACCCAAAAAAAACTAATAAAAAAACACTAAAAACCCATAAAGACCCAAAAAACACAATTCAAACTATAAAAACAAGAAAATTATGAAAGGAAGCTAAAAACACTAAAAACACTAAAAGACCCCCAAAACCCCTAAAGAGTTCTAAAGGACCCCAAAAACCATAAAAACTCTAAAAACATAAAAGACCATAAGAAATAAATGATCATAAAAGATCCTAAAAAAAATTCTAAAAAATGCTAGAAAACTAAAAAACTAAAAACCCCAATAACCCTTAAAAATAACTTACAACCCATAAAAACACTAAATCTCCTACTAATAAAAACCCCATGAATTCCCTAAAACCCTTAAAACTCTATATAATAGAAAATACCTAAAAACTATAAAAACGGTAAAACCAAAAAACCGCCCAAAACACCCAAATAACTATAAAACCCGAAAACAACCTAAAGACCAAAAAATTAATAAAAATCCATAAACCCACAAAACCCCATAAAAACTCTAAAAACCCATAATAGACCTAGAAAACACCTAGAACCCCAAAAACCCCAAAACCACAATAAACCTACAAATACTATATAACATAAAACCTACTAAATTCTATAAAAATTCCAAAAAATATAAAAAAATCCCAAAAAACATAGAAAATGATTAAAACCCTAAAAACCCCAAAAAAATAAAACCCATAAAAAACCAAAAAAAAACATAAAAATTCTTAAAACCCACAAAAACCCTAACAATTGTAAAAATCATAGAAACCAGAAGAAAAAAACCTAAAAACCCTGAACCCATTAATATACAACGTAAACCCTAAAACCTGCCCCATTATACATATATCATAAACCATAAACCCTAAACCCTAATCTTGAAACCCTATACCCTACACCCTAAACCCAATACCCTACTCTTAAATCCTATACTCTATACACTATATCATATACCCCAAATCAAAAACCATAAACTCTATACACTACACCCTAAACCTTATACCCTATACCCTAAACCCTAATCCCTGCACCTTAAACCCTATAACCTAAACCCTAAACCCCAAACCCTAAACCCTAAACCCTAAATAACCTAAAATACACTAAAACCCCTAAAAGAACCTAAAAACACAAAACCCAAAAAAATATTTTACCCCCCAAACTATAAATTCCCTAAATCCCCTAAATCCCTAGAATATCATTAAAAAAACTTAAACCCCTAAAAACCCAAAAAACCTAAAAACCCATGAAAGAACCAAATAAAATTAAAAGAACATAGAAGACCCTAGAACCCCTACAAAACTAAAAACCCATAAAAACTAAAAAATTTCCTCAATACCCCTCAAAAAACATAAAAATACTAAAACCCTAAAAGCGTTAATAATAATAAAAACCCTAAAAATATAAAAACCCTAAAATCCATAAAAAAAATAAAAATATAAGAACCATAAAATCATAAAACCCCCAAAAACCAAAAATCCCCAAAATAAAAACTAAAAACCTACTAAAATCTCGAAAATATTAAAAAAAAACTTAAACCCTAGAAATATAATAAAAACACCAAAAACCCAAATTACCAAACCCAATAAAAGCACAAAAACCCCAAAAACCCATAAAAAGACCATAAAACCCTAAAAAACACAAAAATCCTTAAACATCTAAAAAAATCCTAAAAATTCATGACAACCCTAAAACCCCTCAAAAGCTTAAAAACACTAAAAAACCTAAAACCCAAAAACCCTAGAAACTATAAAAAATTAAAGATACCTAAAAACCCAAATGACCATAAAACCCCCTAAATGGGACCTTAAACTCAATAAAATTACCCTAAAAGTCCCTAAATTACACTAAAAATACCCTATAACCTAAAACAACAAAAAAACACACTAAAACCAAGTAAAAATTATAAGAAACCCCAAAACCCATAAAAACACAAAAAAAAACCATATTTTTTTAAAAACCATGAATACCCCTAAACACCTAAAAACCCTTAAAATCATGAAAACCCAAAAAACCCATATAGCCCAGAAAAAATCCCAAATTCCAAATAACCCTAAAAACTATAAAAACAAAAAAGACCCTAATAATTCCTAAAATACCCTAAAATTTCATAAAAACTCCAAAATGACCCTAAATGGCCCGAAAAGACCCTGAAACCATAAAACCATAAAACCCATTAAACCTCTCAAAACACATAAAAATAATTAAAACCATAAAAGCACAAAAAATACATAAAAATACATAGAAACCCTAAAAATTACTAAAAACCCTATAAATCCCTAAACACACTAAAAACCATAAACCCTAACCCATACCCTAAATAACTCTTAAAACCATAAAAACCCAAAAAACACTAAGAGTACATAAAATCCCTAAAAAGTCATTAATAGACCTTATAAAAATCCTAAAATCCCCCAAAACCCCTAAATATACCATAAACCCACTAAAATAATAAAAAACGATAAGACACAAAAAACACTAAAATATATTAACCCCCCAAAAGGCCCTAAAACCATAATGCACCCTACAAGATGATAAAAAACTAAAATTCTCTAAAACCCTTAAAGAACCTAAAGACCCTAAAACCCCTTAAATCCTATACTATACAATATAAACCCTAATCCTCACACCCTGAACATTATACCCTACACCTTAGAACATAATCCAACACTCAAAACCCTATAATCTAAGCCCTAAACCCAAAACCCTACATCCTAAACAATATAACCTAGACCCTAAACCCTACAACATACTCTATAAACCTGATAACCTACACCTGAAACCGTAAAGCCTATACCCTAGACCCTACAACCTTCACCTTGGACCCTAAACCATAAACCCTAAACCCTAAACCCTAAACCTTAAACCCAATAAGATCATAAAAACCCAAGACAACCTAAAAGAACCTAAAAGCTTAAAATAACCCTTAAAAATGCTTAAAAACCATAAATACCCTAAACCCCTAAAACCCTAAAAGACGCTTAAAACCCATAAGAACCCCTAAAACTCCCTTAAAATGCTATAAAACCCCAAAAAACAAAAAATATCCTAAAAAAAATTAAACCCCCCTAAAATTTCATAAATAATCCTAAATACCATAAACCCCAAAAAACCCAAAACCCCCAAAAATAATAATAAACCAAAACCCTTCAAAGACACTAAACCCTTAAAATCCAAAAAACCCCTAAACCCCATACTAAAAATTTTTAGTAAGACAAAAAATAATATTGATGAATTCCCTCATATATTTCAATGTATCAAGGCAAAACATGGAGGAATAAAAGGCATGAAAAATGGAAGGGGACCTGCGTGGAAAACATACGTGCCGGACATACGCGTCAGAGCTACGCAACAAAGCTATATGTCATGATAGTTTATGGACATGTATGCGGAGGAACTCTGAGGAAGGGTTGTGCGGCCGACATACTCTATGGAATTGTTTTCAACCAGCCCCCTAACTACCTATAAATATCCCCCTTGGGATCCTTATTTAAAAAACTAAAAAAATTGAAAGACTTTTTGAAGTTCCCATTGTGTACCTCTTTCACCCAAATCCCTCAAATTGTCTTAGGTATCTCTATAAAAACACGAGATAAGGGATAATTAGATAGTATATGCCTGTTTTTAATGTCTTTAAAAGTTTGAAACTTTTATAGGCTTGGTTTCCTTATGTGAATCATTTTTTTAGCCATCGCTAAGGCCTACATGGTACGTCTGCATGACATACCTATGTGTCACAGCTGCGCGGGGTATCTATGTTGTAAGACTACACACTGGCCCAACACATAATCCATGATACCCTTTTTAAGGCCACTAAAAAAAGGTTATCTTCTTCCTTGGATCCCTTATTTGAAAGGGATTAAGTTGAATCCACTACTGAAACATCCCTACTTATCAAACCTTTAGGAGTGGCACATTAACATGTCTTCTATTTGGGTTTATATATCTGAAATCAAAGGTTCCCATATTTGTTTTTCAATGGGGTTAAGATTCATGGATAGTCTGTGGGTTTTTATATCCACAGTCACATGGACCTTTATTCCATTAACATTGTTGTAATGTTACCAATTTGGAGAATTAAGGTAGATATTCCATCCTCCCCTTTTCATCTCTAAGACCTAGAACCTCAGGTATCAGGTAGGGAAGGTAAAATTCACAAATACTTTTCCTTTTGAGCAAAGAAAATGTCTCCCTCCCCTTCCAAGATCAATTTTAGGGAATCCATACTTGTGTAATCCCCTATCCTTTCAAGTTGGAGGTTGAAATATTTCTTTTCTACACTTTCTTAACCTTCACTTCTTCCTTAAATTATACCCTTGTCTAATTTAAGGATAATAGAGGTAAGGCTTGTTGCTACACCCTTTTCCCTGGTCGCCACGACTTCTTTGGCCATAATTTCTCTCTCTCTGATCATCAGAAGAGGGACAGTGTGGTTTGTTGAATCTTTCACATCCTCTTGTTTCTCACACCGAGCATGACTCACGTGGTCATTCAGATTTGTGATGATCAAAACATCTACACAATCCTAAACTTCATGAACGATGAGACTCTGATTCCCACGAAAGTTGGGATATGTAGGAAGCCTTCATCAGGTCCCGAGATCACTGAATATCTTCTTAAGGAGTCCAACCCAAATTACATTAATCTGAGCATCATCCATAAGAGTAAGCCCTAAATTACCCCCCCCCCCCAAACATCTAGAACTACGAGAACTCTGATTCCCATCATAATTGGGTGACGTTGGAAGCCTTCTCAAATCCCGAGATCCATATCATTTCATCCATAAATGGGAATCCTCATAAGGAGTAAGCGTCAAATTAACCCCCATATCACCAAGGCTTCTTTTTCCAGAAGTAAGCCCAAAATAATTTCCCTCAAAAGTCTATACTATCTTATGAGACTCCCTGAACTATGTGGGCTTTCATTCTCATCCAAATGGGATATGTAAGAAGCCTCTATGTGGTTCAAACCCCAACATATCAAATCAAGCCTGTTCTTCCTAGGTCATATTCCCAGCAATGTCTAATATTAATTGGAAACCCATATTCTTTCCATGTTTCTTGGGCTACATATGCATGATTCCCACACCAATCCTTGACTAAGCACCTTTCTCTTAGATTTCCTTACCAGTTGTCATTAAACTATATGGGTAGGTCCTTATCATAATACCTTAAAAGGTATGATGTGTCCCATTAAGTGGCACACAACTATGGGCATTATGATTCCTTTCACAAGGATTCATAGGTTTCCCATTTATGGGTATGATCCCAACATCAAGACAAACCTTTATCTCCTTGGATGACAATAAATTACAGAGTTCCCCACTGTGTGTCTTAAAAACCAGTATCATCATAACAGTGGTTAATAAAACCTCTAAATATTATATGTTAGGATACCATTTATGGAGAACCTTGAATACATATAGATGTCTCCTTTAATTAAAAACTTTGAATACATACGAATGATTCTAAACTTCACAAATTCTCATAATTGATTGAAAATTCCATAGGAAACCTATTTTATACTTAGTGATTTAATAATTATTCATGAAAATATCTGAAATTTATAATAGAGTCCCAAAGTAGAGAATAATTCCCCCCCAAAACAGTTTTTGGAGTCCGACCTCCCATCCTCTTGACCAATGCATGTTCTTAAGTATCGTATGTTCTAAATCAATGACTGTCTGCCTTTGGAAAGTGGGTCCCTTTTGGATAAATAACTATTAGATGATTCTGGTTCCAAAAATAAATCCAATGGAAATTGTCTGGAAGCAGTGATTTCTTACCAGAACACATGTTCCAAGGAATGATGAAACAAAAATGGTGAACTTGACGTGAATCCTTAACCACATTAATAATGTTACCCATATGTCAGGACCCTATCAATTTATAAAGGAAGGCCATAAAAGGGAATCAATCATGCATGTATCCATATAAAAGATGTTATTTAATGGAGTTCATTTCTTTCCTAGTTTTCTCAGAACTCCCTTCAGTTCAAATGGCTTCCTTCAAGTTTTCACCCATAAATGCCCCAAATAGTGCTCAAGCTGGATCCTCATCCACTGGAAGGATTCCATCGCCAACTCAGTATCTTCAACTCTTAGTCTCAAATGTTCTGGTAAAAGGATACCATAAACACAGTACAATATCAAACTTTGAGGCTTCCCAAAAGGCCCCCCAAGCTAACTACAATGGTCGATCATCCGGTCAATGATGACTGGTGGTAAATAAGAAAATGGTGCCAACCACTTTCTTCAACCGTTTCAGGTCCTTATCCCTATAATACCACAACCAGTACCTACCATATTACATGGAGGTGGATCCAGAGGTCACTTATGACCTAAACTCAAAGATGCAGGGGTCCTTCCCAAGGGCTCCCATTAACAATCTTTGTCAGTAGAATCATGTAGCAGTGAACCCCCAACATGATGGGGGTGTTTCCTTCAGTTTTTTGACCAAACTCCCTCAACATAGAGCATGAAAGACGAACAAGTGGGGACACAATCTGGAAAACAAGTAGAAGGTTCTTACCTTTTCCCCTTCGGAAGAATACATCAACCTAACTTGATGGAAAACAACGAACTGGCACAATCACCCGTCCTTCCCAATTCTGTTAGCCAGAAGACTTGTCTGGCAGCGAACTACCAATACTACTAGTTAAATATAGTGGAGTACCATGAATAGGAATAGACACATATTTACAAACTATTATCCATTTAGTAGTCTTGTTTTAATGCATTCAAGGAAGCTCGCCAATCAAATGTGGCAGTAGATAGTTAATAGGAACATACACCTTCTTACAATCAGCAATTCTGCCAGCAGTCTCTTCTGTCAGCATTGGAATGAGTCTTTAAACCCTTCTTGATGGAAAACAATTAGCTGGAACATACACTTGGAATCATTTATCATGCCTACCAACAGTCTCATTTGGCAGCACCTGAAGAATCCAGTCGTGAATCTCCGATGACAAACTTGGGATAGACTCAATTCCCTTCCATAATACATGAGTATTTTCAGTACCCAATGATTGAAAATATATGACATTAGCAGACACATAAACCTACTATAGTTATTGATTGGACATATATTCCCATTCTGGTTTTTGATTTCACCAATCACATTTTAGAAATGGTGAAATGGAATACACAATATCCTACCCATATTATGGAAGCATGCCATAATATTATAACAGAAAAATCAGAAGTACCATGGGAACATACACATAATTATTTTCCCACACCTAGGATGACTCATCAAAATTCCATCACAGACCCTATACACACCACTATATCAATACAGTAGGTTTATGGGGAATACTCCCACATATTATGCGGATACCAAGATCGAGAACATACACCCTTTCCAATTGGAGATAATCATCCCATTTTGATGACCACTTCATGGAAGGCACACACACCTACTCCTGATAACAACTTCTCCCAAAAAGTGGCACCAAATACATGTAAAATACCATCTAAGAAGATGTCCCTCCAAACAAAGTTGTAAAATCAATATCCAATCTATGATCTCAATCCTTTGAATGATGGAGTTCACGAAGCCCTCATACATTAATCTATTGAAACTCAATATCCCACCCTCCCATTACTAAATTATGGGAGTAGTAGAAGTAATTATGAAGCTCCCCATTAGATACTTCATCATGAATGATTTCTTCATGAAAATTCAGTCAATATTGAGAGCTTATAACCATATGAGATCCAGAACAACCCTCAATGTTTCTAGAAGAGCAAGAAGGAGGAGGATTTATGCCTTGCTGTAATCCCCCATGGTGGTCCTCCACATGATGGAATCTGCTGAAAATGTTATATCCACAGTAGTGTTTCCCATTTTCAAGATAAATCTCTAATTGAATGTGTAGTAATGAGAAATCCTTCTTATCTCAAGGAACATTCCAACCTAAGGCTAGTCATGTCTGATGCCATGTCACTAATAGGTGAAATAATCTCTCAATCAGAAGATATCCTAAGGTGACAGTCATTCTCTGAACCTCCCTTGGGTCATTTTTCTTTTAATATTATAGATGAAAAAGCGACTTATTCAATTTTTTTAATAAAACAACTGATAATATTCAACTCTAGTGGAACCATGTTTAGAAACCTCTAACGAAAAATGATGAGAAATGTTGAAAATGAGAAAATAATTATCTAAATGTGATGTACCAGTCATGTTCTGGGCTTTGGAAGACACACAATTTAAAATTCCAGAATGGATGGTAGAGGATTTCATTCATGACATCCACCTCAACATAAGGATAACTCTTCATTATTTTAAATACAAAGTATTACCATATGATGAATATCATTGTCATGTAAAGGTAATAGAAGGGTTGCAATACCAAATCAACATGGCATGTCTATTATTTTCCTGACCTCCAATGGTTGAAAATCAGTTGAGAACCATTCAGTGTGCATTCCTCAATGCACTAAAGAAATTACACTAATTAATTTCGGATACCCCATCTAGTGTTCATATAAGATGATGGGGTGTACATAGAGCATTGCATTCCACTGTGATCCAAAATTTTAAAAGCCCATCAATAGTGGTCTCAAGAAATGTTGTTTCCCACGGATGACTAAAATCAAATAATTTTTTGTATAATCCATTATACTCTCAAGAACATGCCTTAACTATATTTCTTCTGAGTCAAGTCCAAAGAGAGAAATCTGTTGAGATGAATTTGCATCAAGCATCTAAAAATATTAAGCAGGCCTCCTGTTTAGAGGATATCAACCATCAGATGGTGAAAATGCCTGAAATAGATCACCGGCCTTCCAAAAAATATGGTTTAAGTGGTTGTTGAATAATTCACCCCTCTAATGTTCTGACCAAAATTCACAAAATTAGAAGAGAAGCTACACAAATCTCAGTTATATCATTTTGGGAGCCACCCCAGCCTGTAGGTCTAGGGGATTTTTTAATTCAACCATCGAATTCAATAAACAATGTTTGAAGTTTTGAAGAAGAAAAACAAGAATATACCTAACCTATAGGGTTGGGGGATTTTTCACACCTACAATCCCTTCCTCAACGAAATTTAGTTTTCTCCGGATTAGGGAAGAAGACACTAAGTGAATGCATAACTAAAAAATCTAAGGATTTCCTTCGTGTTACTATATGTCAAATAGCTCTTGGGAATTTAGCATATAGGAGAACACATTATCATGGAAGATACAGAAGGAGAAGATCTTATAAAGATACTGATAGAATGCCATCAATGTGTATTCAGTTATTTAATGTCATTAACACCATTTTAGAAGATCCACTAAAGAATTTGTCTTGTTAATTGGAGTTAGAATATGATCTTATTATCCATAAAATGGAAAACATTGATGAAAATGATGGAGGTGTACATACCCGATATCAGAGGATTACCCAGAATCTGGGTATTACATCAAGTAACAAACTACCACCACTTAGAAAGGTATCTAACAATGGGAAAGGTATAAGTCAGATCACATATCACTATAACATCGAATAATGTTAGTCTCTTTTTCTTGAAGAAATATTTTATCATCAAGAAGAGGAGATGAATGAGTGGAAAAGACTCAATAGAGATTCACTTCGAAGTAGTAATTATTCCAAACATGCCCCCTAAGAAGAACCTAAAGTTTCATATCTGGTAGGAACTCCTCAGCAAAGAGGATTTGTTGTAAGTACGTATGCGGATAATGAATTCCCTCCATTGGGTACCCAAATATTTTAGGATGAAACACATCCTTATTGTCTTGACCCCATGTTTTATCCAAGACAAATACTAATTGCACCTCCACCAATGGTTTTTATAGTCATTGTGTTAGTTCAAGCTCCTGCTGTTGTACCTGTACAAGTCCCAACTCATCTTGATATTCCCCAAATTTATATGAATACAATCAAGGAATTAATAACTTAATTGAAAGCTATGGAAGAATGGAATGTGCTAGTACAAGAAGAAAAGAAATATTACCCTGAATGGGTGGATCTAATCCCTTCCCCATATGAATACTATATTCCCAATCTTTAATGGTTCAGAAGATCCGGAGCAACACATAATGCATTGTGTTCCTTATTGTGATCCCATTATAGAGACTCCTCAATAATAAGAAGAAGAAAATATTATATTCTTCATGGAACCATTACAATGACCATCATTTTTCTCATATATATGTTTATATTCTCGATCATTACTGGATGGGATGACCGCCGTCAAAAATTCCTTCTCCAATTCAACTCAATACTGCCAAAGACAACATTTTTTGATCTCACAAATTTCAGACAAAGAGAAACTGAAAGAGGTTCATACATAATTTCTCAATGGAATGTATTAACATATTCTTTAAATCTATAACTCCCTCAAGAATAGTTTCTTATAATTTGTATGGAAAATATACATGGTGAGTTATGGACACCAATAATTCCTTTGAAATATATAGTAGGGTTTCAAGACCTTTCTTCTATCACCCAAAATGTGGAGGAATACATTATGAAAACTAAATATAAATCTCATGTAATTCCATCAACTCTAGGAAGGAGAAAAAGGAATATTGAGGAAAATATAGTCACACTCAAACCAACACCTACATCTACTTCTACTTCAAAACCTTCAACATATTTAAGGGCTCTGGCTCTCGAGTGACAACAAAAATGACCACCTCATCAAAATGATCAAAAAAATCAAATGTAGATATAGTTTGATGCGTTAAAGAACAATTTTTATTATTTTCAGAATGAAATGGTTCCTAGTTACTTCATTTTAGCTTTGGAATAAAATTTGGTTCGGTTACCAAGTCTGAAGAAACTGAACAAGGAAGGACATGAAGATCTTATGAATTATTGTCACTTTCACCAAATTTTGGGGCATCCCATTCATGATTCTCTTGTTTTCAATGCCCTCCTAAAAAAAATAAGACTCTAAAAAAGTGAAACTGAGGAGTTCATCAGCCCATGTAGCATGTGTTACTGCTACTGATCTAGAGAAAGAAGGTAGATGGTATGTAGTTAAAAGAAAAAGTGTGCAGAAGTATAATGATTGGATGATCTAGAAAATCATCAATTGAACTCATGAATATACACGAACATAATTTAAAGATCCAATTGTGTCTTCTAACACTTCTCCAACATAAATTTCATCTTCATCAAAAGATCAGTACTCTAAAGGTCAATCCTCAAAGAAGTTACGTGTTCAAAAAGATAAAGAACAGTCAGAAGAGGAAGATCTCATGTCAAGACCAAACTAGTTCTTGACTTTGGTATATTTCATGCCATCTATTTCAAAAGTAGTGGAAACACCCCCCCCCCCAAATGGCTAAACCAGAACTAACCCATCAAGTAGAATCTTCATCAGATGAAGAATTTATTTTTGTTTCCATTATCGTTACCCACATAATGGATCCCAATGAAAACGAAGATTATGGTTATGATGATCCTAAATTCCTTATACCTAATTGGGGAACTAGAGGAAGAATCCAAGGTTAAGGATACATGAGAAGATATCGATATGCTAGAAATAACTATTTTAACTCTACCCCTACCCGAACCGTATATGCAGTGGAAACTTGTGGGAGAGACCTTCAACAGGGCTGAACAAAAACAAGGATATTCTCCCACACATGACAGGATCAGTCCGGACATTATTATCTTGGAGGCACAATTAGAGATTACACTGTGATTCTCTCAGAATGTATATATACCTAGTCAATCTAATCTACAAAAATAATAAGTATTTCAAACTTCTTCCCTGACACAGTGTACTTCTACATAAAAATAATCAACTTCCATGACAACTAAAAAACTGCATTTCTATGCTAGAAAATTCAGACCTATTGATGAGAAGCATGATGTTTTGAAACAGTTATCTCGTGTACCATCTATGTATTCAATCTTTGATTCCTTGAATTTTTCAAAATATCTCTGATAAGCACTTATTGATGCTTTTTCATGTCCTCCATATTTTGAAAATGATGTTGCATCTACTGAAGTTTACCCTATAGAGAAGGATCCTACAGAATGTAATTTTATTATATCTATTAAGAATGAAGTTGAAGATGAAGTTGTAATGGACATATAAGGCCCTTGTATCTATCTGGAAGGGTTAATGATATAGAAATCTGATGAGCCTTCATTGATAATGGTTATGGAGTCAACATCATTCCCACCAATACACATCGTTGACTAGGCCATACTGAATCTGAAACACATCATTCATCTTTAATGTTTCAAGATTATGAAAAAAATGAATATGAACCTCTAGGAAAGGTTACACTCAATTATTAGTTTGGAAATCTTATATCTAATTCAATTTTTCTGGTTGTTTGTCAGGATACAGCCTTCAACATTCTTCTTGGAAGGCCTTTGCTACATCATCATGTGACCATTCTTTTGTCATATCACCAATTCCTCATGTAATACTTAAATGGACAAGTCATAACATGTTATGGTGGAAATTATCCTTTCAGATCGTGCGAATCTCAATATATTGAGGTAGAATTCTATCACACGAAGGAAATAATGTTCGTGTCAAAATAGGTAACCAAAATCAATTCTTTGAATGGCCTATAAAAGATCCCACCTAACCCATTAAAATATTTGAGTATATATTATGTGTTTTCTATCAATCAAATGAAAAGGATAATACTAATTTAGATCACTTATCCCATGACTTCATAATGTAAATTGTGACAATCGAGCCTGACAGCATGGGAGAAATTGTTGATTTACCAAGAAGTGGTGAAAGCTTACATGGAGATGTCATCATTTCATCCACCGAACATTAGTAAGTATTTTCTAATTCATTCCTTCTAGAAGATGTTATCACGATACTAGAAGAAGACACAGATGTTGATTCCCAACCCATCATCTCCTCTTCAATACTCCATGAAGACCCCGAATCATCATTAGGGTTTGAAATGGTGGCCTCTTCTTTAGGATGTTCAAATATTAACTCCTCCCTTATCATTGAATGTTTTACTTAATTACCTTCTTCAAAAGCTAAAATAGAAGAAGTGGAACAAAAGGGAAAATAAGAAGAATATCTTAGGGATGATCCTTCAATAATTTAGGATGACATCTCCACTAACTGACTGAAAATTATTTTTTATTTTATTATTGAATCACTTTAACAGAGAAGTGAGAACCACCGAGTCCAACATCACATCCAAAACAACAACATAAAATAACCCAAAAAACACATGTACTTCCTCACCCCAGAAGCCACCACAAGATTAGGACCCAACCAAGCATGAGAACTCAGCAACCAGTCCTGTGCAAGGATGAATGGGAATGGAACCGATGGCCAGGCCATACCCTCTCAGTCTTCCACTCCAAGTGTCGTGCAGAAGTGGCAGCCTTATCCTCTAAACCCCATCTAAAGAAGATCCATGTAACAAGAAATAAACAAAAGACCAAAACATCTATAGTAAGACAAGCTGAGAGTAAGCCTCATCACAGGAACAAGGAAGGGGAGATTGGAAAACCAATTATTACATAGAAAAGGTTAAAGCAACATCATTGAAGAAAAATATAATTCTTCCAGAATTCATATCCCTGAACAACTTCTAGGAAATAGTTGTTACCTGAGTGAGTGGATCGTCACTTTAAATAACCTCCAATGTATAGGTTAGTTTATCCCAAACCTCTATATACTCTTCAAGTCTGATCAACCCCTTATTGAAACCCCCAACCAATATAGTGTCCTTTTTGTCTACCCTAGAATACTGATCCTCACTTAGATTCATTCCAATGTATCGACCCATCATCCTGGCCACTTCCTCTTCCAAGGCATTGTGAAACAGCACCTGCTCTGATACCACCTCCTCTGAACACAAAAGCAGATCCAAGGAATGTTCAGGTTGGCCAGATGAGTTCTGGCTCATGGTCTCGCATTCCACCTTCTTGTCCATTTTCTTTTTTGCTGCTCGAGTCTTTAGTGGAGGTGGAAAGGAGGAGGAGTACCTCTTACCCTTCCTCCCCCTGTTACATATATTACTCCTCGGACTGATTTCCCCTGCAGAAGTACTCCTACTACCTTCAAAGGTCCCCTCCATACACTCCCCAATTGTACTGAGGCCATAAAATATATTCTTCACCTGGATAGAATATTGGTTCCCTAATAAACATATCCATTCCTTACCAACTAGATTATGGACCTCCAAATACAGTGAAGACCCCTTCCTCTCCATGTGTAAGTCCCCACTACCTCTGACCATCTCCCCACAAAATGCTCTACTAGGTTCCTCTTCAACACCTTCCACTTGAGTCTCACCCACTGCTTTCCTACCATCACTCCAAGAGGTCTTATACTGTGCGAGTTCCCCATCACTTGGCTGCAGGACCTCCATTTCACCTCCCATTCCCCTCCGAGAGCCACCACTATCTGCACTAGAAGTCTCAGCAGGAAACCCCACTACCATGCCTTCCTCCTACTGCACTGTGTCCTTTCTAACCACCACCAGGGTAAAAACTTGCACTTCATCCTGCTGCAGCGAGCCAGCCATGGGTTTGGATGGTTCTTCCAATTAATCTTGGATCTCCATAGCACTCCTACCTGATTCCAACCCATGCATAACCTTAACTGACCTGTTACATTCACCATTTAGTTGGTCCATCTCCACCAGTCGTAGAGATTGAAATTACCTACCATAGCCTCCACCGATTTTCATCTGCGACAGACCAGTTTCAACATTAACTTCACGAGCTTTACCTTTCACACTAGCCTCCTTCCTAGATGTAGACTGTATTCTCTGATGACGGACTTTCGAAAGTGGAAGACCTTTACAATAGAACTCCAAAGCATGACCCAAATGACCGAATGAGGAGCATAAGTCTGTCCAGATCTTGTAGATGACCCACTTTTAGCACCTATAATCCTCACCAATATTAATCCAGACATAATGAAAAGACTTTCGAGATGCATCTAATTCCACGCAAACCCTTGGACTGACTGGGTGGAAAACAGCTTCAGTGCGGCTATTTGAGCACAAAAGTCTACCTACAAGATTACCTATCATGCGAATAATAGAAGGATTCTATAACAACAATGGAATATTGGGAAAACATACCCAAACTGCATTAGATGGATAATCTCAATTCAGATAGAATTCAAATAACCATTGGAAGAGGAAGAACCAGGACCCATTGACATTGTGCAAAGCACTCAACCATGCCTTGATGGGGTCTGCTTCAGATTCAAATTGAATCATGATGTGGCAACTGTCAAGTAAGTCGACAATTGCACTTTCCTAGACATCCCATGAGATAAAGATAAACCTATCAAACACATCCACCGAAGGTCTTCTCAAATTGAATTGAACCACCAAAGTGAGGTTTAGGATGGAAGAGGTTTTATAGAATTCATAGGTCAAAATATGAAGATTATGGAGGCCCTCAAAGAGATCTGGAACTTTCAAGCTTAAAGAAACTTTGGAGAATGGGGGAAGAAAATCAGGGTTGGAGAAGGGGAGAAATATTGTCCCTTTTCTCCCAAAGGGAAACAAAGCTCCCTCCCCCACCGAGGGAGGAGGGGGTGGAGCGGGGTCCACTATCGTCACTGAGAGGAGGAGAGTATCCTAGGGTTGGGGTCATCCTGCAATCCACGTCATTCTTTCATGGTATCTCCACCACTGTGGATGAGCTCAATGAAATAAATCTGGGTACAAAAGAAGATCCACACCCCAATAAAATAAGTGAGACCATGAATTATAAAGATCAATAGATATATATTTAAAATCTAAAGAAACATTGAGATATAATTTCTTGAAACTATATAGAAACGTCCAAACTTAATCCTGATGTGGTCACTCATCACTTGGTTTTGGCAGAAGAGCATCAATGATTCAAGGAGGCCACAAGAAGAACACACCCAACTCAATCCTCAAAAATTGAAGTTGTAGTTGACAAGATTATTTAGGATAACGTTTTCAGGGAGGTGAAATATCCCAAATGGCTAGCTAACATTTTCCCTATGAAAAAAATAGGAAAATCAAATATTTCATTTATTTCAGAGAGCTTAACCAAAATTGTCCCAAATATGAATTTTCAGTTCCGATCAAAGAGATTTTAATTGATGCAACAGCCTAAAATGAAGCTCTATCCTTCATGTATAGCTAATATGGGTACAATAAAATCCGAATGTCCCTAGAGGATGAGGATTCTAAATATTTCAAATCTACTCAAGGTGTGTTTTTCTATCGGGTAATGTCCTTCAGCTTAAATAATGCAGGTGCAACGTATCAACGTTCCATTAACCATATCTTCAAATCCTTCTAAGGAATGTTTGTTGAATGTTATGTGGATGATCTTTTAGTTAAATCCAGATAAATTTCAGACCACCTGACTGATTTGGATACCATAGTGAGTAAACTTTGGAATGATAATTTGAAGATGAATCCCATTGAATGTGCTTTAGGGATAACCATAGGAAAATTTCTCAGCTTTTTTTACCCCATCATGACATTGAAGTTGATCCTGATATGATAAAATAAATCCATGGAATTTTATCTCCTATAAATTTAAAGGAATTTAAGAGTAATTTAAGGACACTTGGTATATATTCGGCCCTTTATTGTCAATTTGGATGGAAAGTGTTTACCATTCCACAGATTAATGCAGAAGGGAGTCACCTATTAATGGACTGAAGACTTACAAGAGGACTTTGATACCCTCATGAAATATCTATTGAGTCCAGTGGTATTAATTCCACTTATTAACAGAAATCCACTTATTCTCTATGTCACAGATTTAGAGTGATCATTGGGGTCCTTCCTTTCCCAAAACAATGATGCAGGGAATGAAAATAATATTTACTATTTTAGTCAAACTATGCTTGACACAGAGACTCAATATTCAAGTATTGAGAGGTACTTTATATCATTAACAATTATTGTATATAAATTAAGGCACTAACTACAACATCACGAGGTATTATTGGTATCTCTCAATAACCCGCTCAAATTTATCTTCAGTCATCCTATACATATAGAAAATTTTGCATGGTGTACAGTTATTTTTCAATTGTTCAATATCCAGTTTATGCCTCATAAATAAATAAAGGTCGTTCCTTGGAATAATTCCTCACTGAGCATCCATATGTAGAAGATACCTCTTTGTATACTAAACTTCATGATTAATATGTCTTTTATATTCATGATAATCCCCAAAAATGGGAAATGTACATTGATGGTGCTTCAAAAAGTCCAACAGGGAAGTGAATAGAAAACCCTAAAATCAAAAAAGATGGGTTAGGAATCATAAATATCTCCCCAAAAAAAAAGTGGTTCCATATTCCTTCATGTTGTCTGAAGGAAGTACCAACAATGAGGCAGAATATCAAGGTCTCAGCGATGGCCTGGAATTGGAGCTCTAGGTACAAGTGAACCACCTAAAAGTGAAAGGTGATTCAGAGATAGCAATCAAACAAATCAGTGGGACTTATGGTATCATGAATGAAAAATTAATCCAATTGTGTGATTAAATGAGAGGGTTGATGGATGAATTTATCTCAGATCCAACATTGACCTATGTCCCACGATAAAAAAAAGCACAAGCTAATATATTGGATAATGCATCCACATCTCTAGCAGATCCAAATCAAGATGATATAATCATCACATCATAATGTGGTTCCACAATTCTTTCAAACTATATTGGAGGAAATTAATAAAAATATCCATATTTCTGAGTTGTGTGGTCATACCATGGGATGGATGTCACCCATCATGGAATAACTTCAAAATGGATTACTTCCACCAGATATACCTAAAAAGAACATATCCGATGATGAGTGACCAATTTAACTCTTTAGGATAGTACTGACCACCAGAACATCCTATGAAATTGAGGTTTTGATGGAATCCTCTTCTGGTGTGTTGACGGATGAAAAACTAAAGCCGCCATGAAAGAAGTACATACAGGATCTTGTGGTGCTCACCAGTCTTGGAATACTCTTTCTATTCAAATCTGAAGGCTTGGATACTTATGGCCTTCAATAATTCATGATTGCACAGATTTTACCAAGAAATTTCATTCTTTCCAAGTGTATTCCAACTTCATTCATCAACCCCCGAAGTTTCTACATACAGCTAAATAATCCTAGCCATATTCCAAATGGGTAATGGATGTAGTAGGACCTTATCCTCCATCTATGACAAAATAGTTCAATTACATTATTACTTCTACTGATTTCTTCACCTAATGGGATAATTATATACCTCTCAATTAATTCATAGAAAAAAATAATTTTTATTTATGTCAAGGCTAATATTATCACCAGATTTGGTGTCCACCATACAATGTTGATGGAAAATAGAACCAATTCTATTCTATTGAGGTAAAGAAGTTATATCAGGAGCACAATATCAAATCAAACCATTCATCTTTCTATCTTATAGAAGCCAATGGATAAATAAAGTACTTTAACAAGACCCTATCAAATATACTACAGAATATGGTGGATAATGATAAAAAATATTGTCCGGATAAAATTTTTCATGCTTTATGGTCTTATAGGACTACTACATGTACTACCTCTCAGGAAAATCCATATTCGTTGGTGTATGGAATAGAAGTAGTTTTTTTCAATTGAAATTCAATTTCCTTCACACATAGTAGAAATTTGTGATCAGTTATCTATAGTTGAAAAGTCTCAAAAAACGATTTGATGATCGTGAATGATTAGAAAAAAATATATTTCATAATTTTAATCAATTAGAAGTCTATTAGAAGAGAATATAAATATATTTTCACAAGAAAGTTCACCTCCACTCATTTATTCAAATATAATTGGTATTGGTCTTCATGAATCTAATGATATCAAGAAGGATGCCACCAAAGCTTGAGCCATAGTGGGAAGGACCATATTCCATACATAAGTTCTACTAAAATAGAGCTTATTCCTTCATATCAATGGATGGATAAATTATTACAACTCCAATCAATATGATATTCTTGAATAAGTACTTTTTATAATTGCACATCACATAATGTCCTCACTTCATAACTCTAAACTGCAAAGAAAAAGTCCTATTTGCAAGACATTAAACTACATAACAACCATAAGAATCCATGCTGCATGATGATAAAATTCATATCATATTTTTCCTTACCACATGTTTTTAAAATGAAAAACATAATTTTTCATCATTACAAAACATTAAACTACACGATTATATTCTTCTTTAATTGATGTTAAGAGCTTCCATGTGCAAACATCATTAAAATCATTGCTACTGCTTAGTGGAACATGAGTTCCATTTCTCCCTATGTATGAATCATATCTTCATAGGGGCCTCATTTCAAGAACTATGTATGTATTGATTCTCATTTTCAATGAGATATGTAGAGATTCCTGGATCTCCAATATTGGGCCCATTCGCAACCACAAAAAAAATTATTTCCCTTTTCTCCTCCTATATATGAACTAGATCTATAAAGAGTTCTCTTTAGAGATACATGGTTTGATCTTTATACTGCTTTGTGTATTATGTTTAACCATTCTTTTTCTAGAATGTGTTAAAATCCCATGTCTCTCACATAAAACTCAATTAATGTGGGAAATAATTGATTCAAGAACTACTTTGGCTTGAATCTTATTTTAATGGGATACATAGAGACACGTAGATCACCAATATTGGGAATAACCATGATATAACCACCCTATCCCCTTTGGATTAATCAAAACTTCATAGGGAATGTTTCAAAGAACTATGTGTGGATTGATTCTCATCCATATCAGATACATAGTGACACCCGGGTTCAATTCTCTAGTCTATCCACAATATTATTATTTTTACATCGAAATCACTTCATGTCCTCACTGCATGACTCTGAACTGCACATCATAATGTCCTTGATGCACAACATTAAAATGAAAAGCACCGAAAGAACTACATATGGATTTATTCTCATCCCATTAAGATATATAGTAAAAACTATGCCATAAATCCTAGTCCCAACCATGAGATAAAAATTTATCTCTCTTCCACTCATAATTAACAATCTATGTGGGAATATTAATTTTGGGTCCTCTACTTAGAGATCCCACTAAGGAAACAATAAATTTCCCCATTTTACATATGAGTTGAAGCAATTTAAGGGACTCCAAACTGAAGGCCAATATTAATTCAAGTATTTCTATGAATCATTGAGAATTTACCCCTTTTGAATTACACACTCTTAATCTAGAATATTTTTAAATCATCATAATATTTCTGACTATTTTTGGTGGTAGAGTTTTGGATATCTGAGAACTATTTTTCTTGACTATGTCGTATGTTCTCCAAGGTGGCCTTGCATAAGTTTCCTACATAACGGGTATTTCAGTCAAATGATAGAACTGTTTGGTTATACAGCATATGCCACTATAGGCCCTGCATAATAAAACCCACATAACATGTTTTCCAAATAATAGTAACTTCATTCATGGTTAAAGTGTCTTTTTTCCCTTCAAAAATTGATGAAAATATACAAGAATTTGTATTTTAAAGTAGTTATCCATGTATATTTGTCCCACTACCTTTCTCTCGATTTGAAATTCTTCAAGACCACAGTTATACATTTCCCAATTCATGTGGTCAAATAAATATGAAATAACCTTAGATAATTTGACCACATATTATCTAATGTTTTCATTTTGGTCCTAGTTGTATGACCTAAAACAGTAGACACCATACTTCCTACGTTTGGTTCAGACCTTCATATAAATCATATTTCTCTAATTCTTTAAAAATCATGATTGGAGATACTCTTTTCGTATTCATGTTCCTTTCTCCATAAACTAATATCTGTTCTATGGAAAATCTGAATCTCCATAAAATTTATTTGGATTTTATAAGAAGAATTTCAAATTTTTGAGAGCTCTTTTTCCGGACTGTGCAGTACGTTCCCCTAGACGGCTTTTCATAAATTTCCTACAATATGGGCATGTCAGTCAAAAGATTACACTAATTGGAAATGTTTTATATACCCTAGTAGGCCCTACATAATACAACCCCCATAATGGATTCATCAAATAATTGAAACTTCATCTTAAGAAAGACTTCCTATAATGCCTTTTATCCCTTTTCTGATATTATTCTTTGGATCCAAAAATTCAAAAATCACAGTTTACAATTATTCCCTTACATACATGAACATGGTAGTATGTTTCCAAAAAAATTATCAAGAAATTGGAGAGTCTAAAATTATTGTTCAAAGATAAAAACAATGAAATAAATCCACTTAATGTTCTCACTGGTTGACTTAAAACTACACAGTACAATATTCTCACTACATGACTTAAAACATTAGAGAATGATATCAGAAATCCACCTTTATGTCAAATTTTATCCATTACTCATACACCAAATTTGTGTAGAAGTAGTTTTCCAATTAATAAAAAATATTGGAATAGACATGAATTTATTCTTAAAATCCCTTTCCTTAGAAAAACCACCCACTGTGGTATTGAGTCACTCAAATATAATTTTACCTTTTTTATCAATAATAAAATGTTAAATTCCTTATAGCTCAATTGACTGACTATGCATTACGTACCCCTAGGTGGTATTGCATAAGTTTTATACATAATGTTCTTTTTAGTCCAATGATTACACGGTTTTGTTATGTATCATATTCCCTAGCTGGACCCGCATAAAAGAACCCCTGTAACGGGATCATCAAATAATTGAAACTTCATTCTTGGAAGAGACATCTTTTATGTTTATACATGTGTTAGATTCAGTGACCATAAAAATGATGACTCAAGATTCCCTTTGGAAGTATTTAAAGAATATTAGACCAATTACGAGCCACTAATCCTTGTTTTGGATATAATTTCCAAATTTATGGGCAGAGCTATTTGACCATAAACATTATCCTTTTTAGTCTGACATGCATGACTCTAAACTGCCAATAGTAATAGATGTGGTACTTAACAGATTATAAACCCACAAAGGGAACTCTAGAAAAAAAATACAAGTCTCGGCTCACTAAACACACATTTTGTTTATGATATAGGTACTATTGAGAAATAAAAAGTCAGAATATACAATGTATTTGGGGTTTGTCTATATAACCCTAGTAAAAATAAAACTATAATCATTTGGCCCATCAGCTTAATAAGAAAATTTAGATCACCCCCATTCCTTTATTTTAATTATGATTATTTGACAAAAAGGTTTGATTTGAAAAGAAATAATCATCATCACTATTGATATTGAAATTACAAAAAGAAATAATGAAGATATATATGATTGGGGACAAAATTCCTTTCACTTATATGGTAAAACCAGAGGGACATCCATAGAACAGAGCCTCTCTATCATGTGTTAAAAGAAACTTTCAGCATGACTCTTCCATTGTTGAACGACCTCATGAGCCCTATCAACTTCCTATTGAAGTTGATATAGTTTAGTGAATCCATCCTCCTCAGCATGACGAAGTTCTTCTTTGGCAGTTAAAATAGTGGTTATCCCTTCCAACTGGGTTTCACCCAATAATTGGTTCAATTGATCGAGTTTTTTATGAACATCATCCATCTTCTGCTGAAGATATATCATCTCCTTTGTCACTTCTTTAATTTGTTGTATTATTTAGATCAATCAATTGTTCTTATCGGCCTCTACCTCATGTACTGCAACTTGGAAGAACTCATTGTTACCATGCTATTTAGTCTCTTCAATATTTTAATGCAGCTTATGGTCTTTCCTCCATTGGAGGATGGTCTCTTTAATTTCATCATAGACTGGTCGATAATTAAATCCTCCAAATCCCAATATGCAAAATATTTCTAGGAGTTTTTGAAAATCGGACAATAGCTCATCCATGGATTCTCAAAAATTATGTTACATATTTGTTGCCAGGCCTTCTTACGTGCCATTTCAAGAGAAAACTGCATATCTAAATCTAAATCTGAGTCACTACCATGGGGTATAATTTACTCTGGAAACTGATAACTTTAAGAGTGCCTTGTTCTACCTATCTCAGAATTGTAGATGCTTCAACTTCTACTGATATCTGAGCCAACACAGATGATTTTCCTTTCGATCTAGCTGTGGGAGCTGATAACCCTAAATGATGAATTAATATCATCATCAGTTTCAGAAGAATGGATGAAAACATATCATGATCTAGAAATCTGATAACATTTACTCAATAATTAGTCAGCCGCTATATTGGATTCATCCCCAGTGTTCATAGATTTAGTAATTTGAGAAGATGTTTGTTGGGGAGGGGCATTCTCATTTGTTTTCCCAGTTGGCATAACTGAAGGATCTACAATTTCTCTCAATATGGGCTCCTGAGTAAGTATTTCTCCAGCTTTAGCAGAAGAAGGATAATGTGTAATTCCCCATTCTTGATGGTCCTTTTCAACATTTTCTATAGACAAAGCTGCATAAGTAGAACCTTTATGTGTTCTACTAGGTAAATTAAGAACAATTATGTATGAAAAATGCATTAATGAGAACATAAACCCTTTCAAATATTCATGAAATTCCCCAAACCCATTTATGGAACCTTTAATATCAATTTTTAGATTAAGGGAATCCATAATTTCAGTGTATGTGGCATGGAATGTTATAACATCCTCACCATTTTATGTATCCAAAAAATATTGTTTGATTCCCAAATTGGCTCCACAGACATTCGGTTACATCATTTCTTCAACTGGTGTAACATCATTAGATCTTTCAAGATTATAATCAACACCAAAATATACTTCAAATTTCCGCAAATCATAATTCCTTCCTTCCAGAGTGATAGGAATATTACCATTGATTATTGTAGGATCCAATGTAAAGGGAAACTGATCCTAGGTATGTTGAACAAAATAATATTATAAAATTATTTAATATTCAAGAGAAATTTATTTGACATTACCATGACTTTTATCTCTATAAATAAAACCATGTGTAGATACAACTATACCTTCTAATGTCTTATCTCTCAAAGGAATAGATTCATCAACATGAACCTATGTTTCCCCTTGGGTTTTTTTCTCCATTATTGAGGGATTAGCTCTTAATCCCTTAAGAGAGGAGAGAGTTACAGATCCTACTAAAGGAATAATGTTATTACTAAAGTGTATCAAGAAATTTATAATTTTAGAAGATAGTATAAATACTTACTTCTTTGACATACACTTCGAACTAGTCTCATCTGTTTTTTGCATTTCTTTTCATAAGATGGTGGAGAAATTGAAACACTCTTATTGGTAGGAGAAACCTGAGGTAATGGCCAATGATTATGTGTCTCCATTACCCTAGTCATGATTATTTCTCCCGGATAAAGATTTAAAGACTTGGGAGGATCATTTAATGTTTCGATGGACGAACATATAGGTTTATACCTTGCTGACCCAATAACTTGTCTTGAGGTTCTGTCCCTAAATTCATGCTGAGAAATGCCATTTCATCATGATTAATGATGGTGAATGGGAAATTATAATTGAGAAAAAATAAAAGGAAAATAAGTTCTCATTATTAACAAAAATTTCCTATTCCTCCTTAGGGTTAATAATTACCCCTTCATGTATCCCTATTTCTATAATAGCGGATACCCATCTAGAGGATAGGACTTGATCACTAGTTTCATATATAATGGTCTCCAAATATGTAGTATACTCACATAATTCAGCCATGTTATTATCAGGATGACAATCATAATGTTCTTTAATGTCACCCATATCCGGTATTCGAAGGCCATTTTGAAGAAATGACCATGAATCCCTGAGTTCGTGAGTCAAACTCTCCCAAATGTGAATGGTTGAAGGATGCACATAATTTTTTCTTGGTATGGCTAGATGTTGAAGAAACTCTACAGCTTCTGACTGTTGAGCCTCTTAAGGCCTCCATTATTCTTCAGAATGGTCGAAAGATGGGTTGGGAATCTCATTTTGATGGTGGTGGATAGATCACCTTGGTGATAGAGGTATTATTTCACTCGACATCCTCTTCCTGATATACCTTCAACGAAGATGTTTTGAAGGCTCTAAAACTTCCAAAGCCTCTGCATCATCTTTGGATTTGGAATTCTTACCACGATTACTACGCACAAAAGTTGATGTGGCTGCCACCTGATATATTGCTTTTGTCGAAGATCCTTGAGGGTATAAAGAATCCCAAGCATTGCAATATTCGTCTTCCAATCTGATTGATTAATCTAATAGAGGTAAAGTAATTGACAAATTGGATTTCTCTAAATCCATCAAAATCCGCAATTTTCTCGCTACCATTGGGTGTTTATCTTATCTAACATACATGGGAGGGAAAGTGTTTGATTTTTTAGGACATATACTTGGTGAGAAAACCTAAAGGGGATGTAATCCTCACATATAATTTGACCATCAATCTTAGTCGATAATATACTATCCCTGAATACCATCATGTAATACCTAGATCATAATTATCTTCCTTATTATCATCAATAAGTGTTTAATTTTGTGGGTTACCAAAATGAAGGAAGATCAATTATCCGGATGCATTCAACTCCCTCATCACTACATCAGTTATGTAGTTCTAAGGCTATAAAAAGGGGGTGAATCGACTGTTGAGGACTCTGACAGAATTCAACACTGAATATGAAGAAAAGTGTGCTGCAATCCAGCCCCACAATACTTGGGATGGGACTATAAATCTTAATGAAGAAATCTTATTATATGGATGCAACATGGAATAAAACATTCTTACCAATACAAAAGTTTCTAACCCAATATACTTTCTCAATACCAATTTGGATATAATAACAAAATTCCCTGGTATTATACTACCATTAGACTCAAGGTTGAAGTAATTAAATGCTTAGCCACATCGCAAGGAAGATGTCTAAGTGTACCTTTGCATCAATATCATATTTTACTTTATATCCCTAGTGCATGTAGTCACCTCTCTTCATTGTGGTCCAATATGTGCCTGAACTTCCCCAGTTATCTAAAAAAGGAAAAATAGTAGGACGTCCATAGGTGGGACCATTCTTTGTTGTTTTTTCTAAAAAGGATTTCATCCAAACTCTGGCATGAATATATTTCTTGTCATTAGGAAATTTATTTTCAATTTTTAATTTTTCATGATCAAATAGTTGTGTCCTTGTAACATCACCACATGTTTTTATAGGAATAATAAACTCAAGATACATTTCCCAGGGAAAGGGAACCCCATCAATTTGATAGATATCCCATAAACTAATGCGAACATCACCATGTTTCAAGTGAATGGAATTTTTTTGGACTCCAGTTGCATATAAATTCAGGAATGAAATAATTTTTATAAAAATAAGTTCATAACATATAGATAGCTTCATAAATTTAAACATCTGATAGCTCTTTTCTATATTATTCACAATTATGGTGTACCCAGAACACCCACATCCATTCTGGTTTAACACTTCCTCCAGAATGAAGATCCCAGTCTTCCTTCCAACCATTAGACTAATCTCTTTGTGAATCCTGAAAGGTTGAATCATATAAATGTAGACTTGGCTCTACAACATGATCTTCCATGTCAGGAGTATAACCATTAGGATGTAGGATGCATCCAATATGGATTGTTCCCTCATGAAATAGCATACTCTTCATAGTAATATTCCTGAAATAATAATTGGAGTATTGAAGAAACCTATTCTTTTGAAAAAATTTCTAAACATACGAAATGTGGGAATCTTGTAAAATCCCATGCCCGTACAACTGTAGATAAGGACACAATGGATATTCCCATTGGTATGGAATTGAGCATTTCCATTGTCCAGGAAGAGTACTCTCAACAACATTATAATATTCTAGTTCTATGATCTTCATCATCTCATTTTGAAGAGCCTTAGCTTCCTAATTATTGGTTATTAAGTGAGCTATTTTATGCAAAATAATTACCAAACTCCCCCTATTAGGTTGTAATTTTGACTTATGAAATTTCAAATTTCAACTTTAAGAAATTTGAAAATTTGGAAAAGGAAATTCTTTACATTGGTCCTTCAACTAGGTACATCATGTAGGTCCTTCAACAAGGGTCCTAGAATAAATCCTTCAATGAATTCCTCCTGCATATCTCCATCACTCAAATGGTTTCACCATGAGAAAATTTCTAGAAATCTATGCAAGGTCACAACATGAAAATATTGGATGAACAAACTATGCAATGAGAGAAGAAAATACGAGAGCCCAAGTGAAAAAAACCTAAAGGAACAGACCTTTTTATAGACATTGGCAGACCTATGTGCAATCATAGTGTGGAATTCCTGCATGAAATAGTGATATTGAATTCATGTGTGAAACAGCTACGGGACATGACTGTGCAAAAATAGTTGTACGGAAAATCGGCACAGCTCAGAAATTACTCCATAGTCGTTTTCCCACAATCTTACCTCATGACACGAACCTATTTCTAATCAGATCCAATCCCGAGGGAGGGGGATTTTTTGAAACTCTTTGGTAAGACAAAAAGACTATGAATATTTCCCTAAAATATTTTAAAGTATCAAGATGAAGATTTAAGGACTCAAATGCCTTAAAAATGGAATGGGACCTGCACAGAGAACTTATTTGTCAGCCCAACGTGTCGTAGCTGCACAACAGAGCTACACGTCAAGATATATTATCAACACCTACATGGAATAACTGCATGTAAGGGCTATGTACCTGACCTATGCCGATGAATTTTGTTTACCAATCCCCCACAGTTCATATAAATTGGTACCTTGGGCTCCTCATTTAAAAACTGAATGAAATGAATGATTTCTTGATGATCCCATTGCTTAGCTCTTTTACCCAGATCCCTCAAATTATCTCAGGTAGCTCTATAAAAACACAAGATAAGGGATAATTATATGGGATAAGCATGTTTTAAAAGTCTTTCATGCTTTAAAACTTTAAAAGGCTTGGTTCCTCAATGTGAAGTATTTTTTCATCCATCACTAAGGCCTATGCGGTATACCTGGACGACATACCTTTGTGACACACCTATGTGGGGTACCTATGCTATAGAGCTATGAACTTAGCCTATAAATCATTCTAGATACCCACTTTAAGACCACTCATGGCAGGGTATCTCTTTACATGGTTCCCTTATCTGAAATGTTCTATGTTGAAGCCTCCACCAAAACCTCATGACTTATCAAACATTTGGGAAATGCACATCAGCATGTCACCAAATTCGGTTTGTATATCTACAGTCACATAGGCCTTTCTCCCAGGAACAGTGTCATGAAGTTCTTGGTTTTGATAATTTTGGTTTCGGTTCTTTCCTCCCCTTTTTACCTCGAAGACTCGGAACCTCAGGTCTCTGGTAGGGAAGGTACGGTTCACACCTAATTCTCGTTTTGAACAAAGAAGAAGTCTCTCTCCCATACTAGGATCAATTATAGGGCATCCATCCTAGTGTAAGCCCCTAATCATTCAAGTTAGAGGGTGCAGTCTTGGTCTTCTATACTTCCTTCAACTTCACTTTTTCCTTACATTAGACCCATGTCTAATGTAAATAGAACAGAGGGATGGCTCATCGCCTTGACCTCTTCCCAAGTCGCCTCAGCTTATTCCACCGTAGGCCTGCTATTTCATAGTTCCTAGAATTTTATGTTCTAGTTTTAAGAATAACTACTTATAGGTGGTTTCCATTGGATTTATTCATGGAATTATTAACATAAAATAGTTCATTATCCAAAGTGATCCTACTTTCCCAGAGAATGTGTTCATTATATTTGAACTTTATGATACTTAAGAACGTACATTGGTAGAGATAATGGGAGGTCAGAATAATCACACCCTTTTAGGGGGAATTATTTTCTACTTTGGTACTCTCTTTGTAAATTTATGATATTTTCATGATTAATTATTAATTTACTAGGCATAATACAAGTTTCCCTTGGAATTTACAATCACTTATTAACATGTGTAAAATTTAGAATCATCATAATGAGTTCATGGTTCTTCATTAATGGAGATATCCATATGTATTAGAGGTTATCCATCAATGTTATCATCTAATATATTATTTAAATATTCTTTTAATCGTCATTATGATGATACTGGTTTTTAAGCCACTCAGCTAGGCACTCTGGGATTTATTGTCATCTAGGGAGACGAAGGCTTGTTTTGATATTGAGATTGTACCCATGAAATGGGTTACCTAAATATTGTTGTGAAAGGAATATGAACCCTCATAGATCAGTGCCAATTAGTGGGACACATCCTACCTATTAAGGTCATGTGATAAGGACCTAACCATACAGTTTAATGTCACGTGGTAAGGAAATCTAAGAAAAATGTGCTTAGTCAATGTTTGGTGTGGGAATTATGTAGAAACAACCCAATGAACTTGGAAAGGATCTAGGTTTCCATTTTATATTAGACACTGTTAGGAATATGGCCCTATGAGAATAGGGTATATTTGAAATGTTGGGTTTGAACATCAAGGAGGCTTCCTATGTATCCCATGTGGATGGGAATAAAATCCCACGTAGTTCGATGAATCTCATATGAGAGTATAGTCCTTTGAGTAAAATGAGTTTGGTCTTACATCCTGAAAATAATTCATTGAATATTTTGGGGTTTAATTTGAGGAATATTTCTAAGGGTGATTCCTAGATAAAGAGAATTAAGGTTAGATTTATGATGAAGAGATCCAGTGATCTCGGTCCCTGAAAAGTCTTTCTATGTGTCTTGGTTTTAATAGGAATTAGAGTTCCCTTAGTTCCTTCACCATGGGTGCTTGTGAAAATATTATATTCATCACAAATACCTAGGCCCATGTTATTCATGCTAAGTGTGAGAAATAAGAGGATAAGAAAGATTCAATGATGACACTTCACACTTTTCCTCCTCTGCTAGTGGAAGAGGGAGAAGCCACCCGGGAAGATGGTGTGTCGATCGTGGAAGAGAGCGAGGCGATGAGACTTCCCTCTAATAACATTACATTATACAATGGTCCAATGAAAGGAAGAATTTGTGAAGGTTAGTGGATTACAGAAGGATGGATTCCATGGTGAAAAAGCTCAACGGGAGAGGGAAAGGGTAACGAAAGGTCATGTTCCCATGTCCCCTCTTGTCTATGGAACCGAAGAAGAGAGGAGAAGAAATGATGCTACCTCTTGGAAGAAAATCTAGGGGATTATGCTAGGATGGTTCCCTAAAACAAATCTTGGTAGAGGAGGGAGACTTCTCCATTGTTCAAAATCAAGAAAATAAATTGTGATCTTTACCTTCCCTACTAGAGAACTGAGGTTTCGGGTCATCTCTTGGAGAAGGGAGAGGCTGGGACCCAACTATCCTCTAAACTAGGAACTTCACATCACTATTTTTGGGAGAAAGTTCCATGTGACTGTGGATATAAAAAACCGCAAACACTCCATGAACCCTAACCCCATTATAAAAAAATGTGGGAAACCTATGACTATGGATATACAAACCCAAATAGGAGACACACTAACATGACTTTCCCAAAGGTTTGATAAGTAGAGAGGTTTTGGTCGAGGCTTCAACATAGTCTGTTTCAGATAAGGGAACCAAAGAAGTAGATAAACTACCATGAATGGCATAAAAAGGGTACTTGAGTTGGTATCCTGGCTTTATTCCAAGATCTACTGTGTAGGTGCCTCGCGCATGTGTGCTATGTAGGTACCCCCATTAATGCACCACGCAGTTGTACTGTGTAGGTGTGTCATGTAGGTATGCCGCACAGGTGTCTCGCACAGGTATTCTGCATAGGTGTGTATGATGACTGAAGAATATATTTCACATTGGAGAACCAAACATATGTAAAAATTGTTAAAGACTTTCAAAACATGCTTTTCCCATTTAATTATCTCTTTTCTCATTCTTTAGAGAGCTACCTAATACAATTTGAGGGATCTTGCTGAAATAGCTACGCAATGGGAGAATCTGAGAATCATTCAACTTTTTTATTCCTAAAATTTAGAGCCCAAGGGTCTTATTGGTAGGCATTGATGGGGCATAGTTGAAGGAACATTTCCCACGTAGGTCCTTCATGACGCACCTCTGTGTAGGTGCTTCACGAAGGGGTACAGAAATTATGTTGTCGAGTAGCTCTGCCGTGTAGCTCTGTCGCGTAGCTCTGCTGAGTATCACTGTCGCACAGATCTTTTGGAGTATTTGACTTTCCTTTGAATTATTCAAACCATTCCTTGGGATTTTGAAATATCTAGGGATATCTTATAAAAGTTTTGTTTTCTTTAGTGCTGTCAAAAATTACCCCCTTTAATATTGGGTCCGATTAGAAAGAGGGTCGAGTCCTGAGGTAAAATAACGGGGAAATGACTATGGGACAATAACTAGATAGCACTGGTTTTTCATGGAGCTACTAAGTTTAGGTATTATGGGTAGGTATGTTGCATAGTGTTGTCATGCAGGTTCATGGATGGCTATAAATAAGTTTTATCCTTTGCACTTTTCTTCACCCATGCCTCCAAATTTTCCATCTCTCATGGGGAAGCACTTTCATCTAGCCTCAACGTGTTTTTCTCTGGCGTAGTCTCCTTTGAATTTTCTCAAGGTGGAACTACTTTTGGTTTTGGAGCTATGTAGATGGACATCGTTGAAGGAGTTGCGCAAGGATCCTTGTCGAAGGACCTATGTGACGGACCTCGTCGAAGGACCTACGCGAATAGCTTCCTTTGCAAAATATTTTTGATTTACCTTTTCTTTATGTTGAATTATAAGTAAAATCCTAACCTTATCGAGGAGGTTTAGAAATTATTTTTCAAGGAATGGATCATTTTACATCCTCTACTAAAGAAGATAAATCTCATCAAAAGGAAATGATGAAGATCATCGAACCAGAATATTATGACGTTGTTGAAAGTACTCTTCCTGGGATATGGAAGGGTTTAATTATATATCAACGTGAATATAAAAAACGTTCTTACATGTAGTTTTATTTTAATGGGATTTTATTTGATGCCAATGTTCCATCTATCCATAAGAACATTCCAAATATTTGGTTTCTTCAATACTCCAACTGTAACTGAAGGAATATTAGTCCAAGGGGGTTCCAATACATGAAGGAACAATCCCTATTGGTTTCATCCTGCATGAAAGTAGTCATACTCTAGATATTAAGGATCATGTTATAGATCCAATCCACATTACTATGATTCATCTATTCAGGATTCTCAAACAGATCAGCCTAATTGTAGGAAGGGAGATTGGGATCTTCGTTCCAAAGGAGGTGTGAAACCTGAATGGATGTGGGAAATTTGGGTGCACATGACTTGTAAAGAATTCAAGGAAGAGTTATCAGATGTTCATATCTATGAAGTTGTTTGGATGGGGAAAACATATGTTTATAAAAACAATTTAATTCTTGAATTACTGATTCGATGGAGTCTGTAAATCAATTCCTTCCATTTTAAGAATTGTGAAGTTGGTTTTAGTCTCTAGGATATCTACCAAATAACAGGAAGTCCCATTTTTGGAGAAATGTATGATGATTTTATTCCAACGGATAAAATGTGGGGTAATGTTACCAGAACACCACCGTTGGCTCATGAACTATTGAAAATATCAATGAAATTACCATAAGGAAAGAAAGATATTCATGCTAGGGTGTGTATGGAGGCCTTTTTAGAACCAACAATAGAGAAAGGTCTGACCTATGGACGTCACACTATTTGTCCTTCTGCAGATAACCAGGGTAGTTTAGGCACATATTGGCCTATATTGAAAAAAGGTGACTATAAGAATTGGGGCTATAATGTCAAATCTAATATTGATGAAACTATACACTTAGATTTCTTCCCTGCCATGTGGCATAGAGTTTAATATTTTTAGTTCGTGAGTTCGGAGGCAGTGTAAGGCCAGGGAATTATTTTATCACAACTAAATTAGCAGTGGGGAAGTATATTGGGTTTGAAACTATTGAATTGGCTAGAATTTACCATTCTATACTACCCCTATACAATGGGACATATCCAATTATAATTACAAGGTCATTTCAAGTGTTGCGGGGTTGGATTGAGGGACACTTTTCTTCATACTAAGTATTTAATTTAGTTAGAGTCCCCAATGGTTGATTCACCCCATTTTTATAGAAATGTTCTTATATTTAGCCTAAAATTTTGAGAACTAATGTAGTGCTAAAGGCATTGAATATCATAGGGGATTTCAGCTTCTTTCATTTTTGTAACCCACCAACTGGAACATTTATTAAGGATGGTAAAGAAAAGAATTATGAGTTAAGGTCTTATATGATGGAATTCAGGGATGGTGTATTATCGACTAGAATTGATAATGAAATTATTTGTAAGGCTTACATCCCTTGTAGGTTTTCTCTTTAGCTCAAATGTCTTCAACAATTAAACACTTTTCCACTCATATATGTTAGACACGAGAAACACCCAATGGTTGGGAGATAATTATGGATTATAATGACTTTAGAGGCATCCAAATTCTTGATTACATTACCTCCACTATATGAATCAATCAGATTGGTTGCTGGATATGCTAAAGGTTGGTCTTCTTCATATCCTTAAGGGGCATTGATGAATGGAATATATCAAGTGGCGGCTACAACTACTATTGCACATAGAAATCGTGGTAAGAAGTCCATGGCCAGAGATGATGAAGAAGTTTCAGAGGTTTCAGAAACCTCAAAACATATTCATAGGAGGTATATTAGGAAGACCAAGGCTAAAGAAGCAATATCTCTGGTGCCAAGGTGATCTAGTTACCGTCATCAAACAGAGGTTCCTACTCCATCCGTTGAACTTTCTGATGAATAAAGGAGGTCTGAAGAGGCTAACCAGTCATACGGTGTTGAGTCTCATCAACAATTATCAATACTGGGATTGAATTATGTGCAAATTTTATCCATTCATTATTGGGAGAGTTTGACCCGTGATCTTAGGGATGAATCGGAATTCCTCCAACATGGTATTCGAATACCAAATGTGGGTAACATGAAGGAACCTTCTAGTTTCGATATAGATAATAACTTGGATGAAGTACGTGACTATATTACGGAGCTGGAGGATTTTATATATGCAACTGATGAAAAAATCCCAGCCTTTAAATGAGTATCTCATATGATGAACTAAGGAGTACACGAAGGGGTAAATATCGACATTGAGGAGTAGTGTGATATTTATGTAAATAATGAGAATGCATTTTACTTTTATTTTGTCTCAACTAAACTCTACCATTCATCACCATTAATCTTGATGAAAATGTATTTGTGCATCTTGAATGTAGGGAAGGAATCTCCAGACCAGTTCTTGAATCACCAAAGTATTGGTATGTAGGCTCTCCCATTGATGTAATGAATGATCCTCCCAGGTCTCCAAAACATTATCTAAGAGAGAGAATTATGACTAGTGTAATGTCGATGGGTACACCTCTACCATTAACTCATGTTTCTACTACCAAGAGGAGTGTTTTTATTTCACCCCATGATTTTGAAAAGAAACACAAGAGACGAATGAGATTTATCTGATGTGTTCACCTAAGGAGTAAGTATTTATACTATCCTTAGGGAATTTTAATTTTCTCAATACACTCTAGTAATCATGTTTATCCTCTTTCAGGATCTAAGTCTCTATATTCTCTCATGGTACTAAGAGATGATTCTTCTAGACCAGAGAAGGAAACCCCAGGATAAACCCATGTTCATCTTGATGAATCTGCTATCTTAGCAGATAAATCATCAAAATATTCATTTTTACTCATTCCCATATCCACTGAGAGAGAGAAATGACATGGTAAGAGAAAATACATTTCTCTTGAATATTAAAGTCTTTTCGAATATTTGTATTTTTAATATATTTCAGATCAATTATCTTTACCAATGGATCCTGGAATAACTAATACTGACATTCCTATTTCTCCAGAAGATAGGAATAAAGACCCATGGAAACCTGATATAAATACTAATGTTGGCCCAAACCTGGAATGATATGATGATTCTTTACTGATTGAAGAGCCAATGGAACAGAATGTCAGCATGGCCAATTTGTGCATCAACCAATGTTTGTTGGATACCTTAAATGGTGAAGATGTTATAACATTCCAAGCTGCATACACTGAAATAACGGAACCCCTTAATCCAAATATTGATATTTCAGGTTTCATCAAGGAGTTTGGGAATTTGCAAGAGGAATTGAAAGGACGAAATTCCTTATTCTTTCATTTTCTGTACACAATTTTTCTTCTATACTTGATTCTTTACATCAAAGTTCACCTTATGAAGTTTGATCTGCAAATTTTTTTCAAAGGCTCTTTAGTAATGTGGAATTACACTAAATTATTCTTTTGTTGGACCTAGAGAAATACCTATAGAGGACCCTCGGTCAATAGATTTTCTAGAGCCGTCAATTATGATAATTGGAAAAACTCTAGAGAGTACCCCTTCTCAAGAAACATAGACGCAACATGTTGAAGATGAGAATACCGAGGATTAATCCAATCAAATATCCAACTTATTATCAGGTAAATATCATTGGTATTATAGATCATACTCTACTTATTCCATTTCCTGAAACTGACAATGATCTTGATTTATCGTTTAGGGTTATCATCTTCAAAAGTTAGATTATAAGGTGAAACTTCCATGTTGGCTGAGACATCAGTAGAAGGTGAAGCTTCTACTATTCCGAGAGAAGTAGAACAAGGAAGATCCTTAAGTGATCTATTTACAGAGTAAATTTTACATCATGGTAGTGACTCTTACTTAGATTTAGACATACAATATTATCTTGGCATGGCAAGTAAGAAGACATGGTGACATATGTGGAGCATAATTTCCTAGAAGCCTCTATATGAACTGCCATCTCATTTCTCTAAAATATCAGCATTATTTGGCATATTGGGATTTGATGGATTTAATTATCGACCAGTTTACGATGCAATTAATGATACCATTTTTTGATGGGAGGAGGAGCATAAGCTACAGAAGGATTTTGAAAAGGCTAAACGGGTCGTCAATATTGAGATTTTTCAAGCTGTAGTAGCTAATGTAGAGTCAGATCATAATAGGATATCAATTGAAATCAGCCATCAAATCAAATAATCCATGACTTAATTGCTATATATTCAATAGAAATTGGATTTTGTTCATAACAAACATGATTAATTGGACCATACATTAGAAGAAACCCAATTAGAAGAGATAACTTCCATTTCAAATACTAAGGAAGCACTTTTTTGGGCTGACTAGGCTGGAGTTTCTCAACTATCTCATCATCAACAGGTTGCTGATAGGGCTTATGATGTTGTTCAACAATTGAAGATTCATGTTGAGAGTTTTTTTTTAAAACAAGATATAGTGGCTCCATTTTTTTTATTCCCCTCTAATTTCATATGAATGGAAAAAAATTTGTCAATCATATATGTCCTCATTCTTTATTTTTATTGAAATATTAATGGTAATGATGATTATTATTATTTTTAAAAAAACATCAAACCTTCATGTTATGAAATCATTTTTATAATGAAAAGAATGGGAGTTCTTAAAAAAAATTATTAAGACAATGAGACTAATGAGCATAGTTTTATTTTTTATGGAGTCGTAGGTACAATCCCAAAAACATCATATCTTTTAAATTTTTTTATTGCTCAATATTACCTAAATCATAAAAAAATGTACGTTTAGTGAGCTAGGAATCGACTTTTGTTCAGTGTGCCCTTTGCAGGTACTCAATCTGGTGAATACCACGTCTCTTAGCTATTTACAATCATGCATGTTTGACTATAAAGGGATAATGTTTAAGGTTGAAATAGATTAGACCATAAATTTTGAAACTAGATCCCAAACAAGACACAATGACTATGAATTTATTTAATATTATTTAACTATTTCCAAGGGGAATCTTGAGCCATGATTTTTATGGTCACCAAATTTAAAACATGTATCAACATAAAGGGAGTCTCTTCCAAGAACTAAGATACAATTATTTGACAAAACATATATTTGGGTTGTATTATGTAGGGCCAACTAGGGCATATGCTGCATATCCAAATGGTGACATCTTTTGACAGACATGCCTATTATGTAGGAAACTTATTCAAGGCCACCTAAGGGCATGTACAACATAGTCATGAAAGAGATCTCTTAGAAATTTAATATTTTATTGTTGATAGATAAGGGAAAATAAGATTTGGGTGACTCAAGACCACAATTGGTGGTTTTTCCAAGGAAAGGGGTTTTAAGAATAAAAGGGCTATTTTATGTCAACATATGTCATGAATAGTAAAAGCAATTCTATACAAATTTGGTGTATGAAAAATAGTTAAATTTTATCCGAAATGGATCTTTCTAATATAAAAACTGTGCAATTTTATGTTAGGTAGTGAGGAAATTGCACTATGTAGTTTTAAGTCATGTAGTGAGGACATTGTACTGTGCAGTTTTAAGTCATGTAGTGAGGACATTATGCGACTTTAATTTAAGGTATTTTAGAATTGACCAAAGGTATGAGACTCTGCCAATTTCATTATATTTTTTTTGGAAACATTCTACCATATTCAAGTATGGAAGGGAAAATTTTAAACTGTGATTTTGGAATTTCTTGATCCGAAGATTGATATTGAAAAAGGATAAAGACATTTGAAGAAGTATTTTTCAAGAATGAAGTTACCATTATTTGACAAACCCATTATGGGGGCCATATTATGGAGGGACAATTGGGGTATATGCTGCATATCCAAATAGTGGCATCTTTTGACTGACATGCCCGTTATGTATTCAACATATGCATGTTCACCTAAGGGAACATGCTGAATAGTCTGGAAGAAGAGTTCTTATGACTTTTGACATTATATTTCTAAAATTAAAAGAATGTTTTTGGAGATTCAGATTTTATGAATAATAGAGTTTGGTTTATGGAGAAATGTACCAGAATTTGGAGAGGGTATTTCCAACCAAGATTTTCAAAGAATCATACAGATAAGACTTTTACGAAGGTCTCACCCAAATGTAGGAGTTGGGGTGACTGTAGTTTTAGGTCATACAACTAGGACCATAAATGGAAATAGTATATGATATGTGGAAAAGTGATTCCAAGGGTATTTTATATTGCTTTGAACACATATAGAGGTTAATGTGTAAACCATATTCTTGAAGTCTTTTTGGTCGAGAGAAAGATAATGGGATAAATATACATGAATGAATGTTTTAAAATCCAGATTCTTGTATATTGTCATCGAATATTGAAGGGGAGAAAGACACTATAACCAAGAACAAAATTTCAATAATTTGACAAACCTGTTATGGTGGATGTATTATGAATGGCCAATTGGGGCATAAGCTGCAATGCCAAATAGTGGCATCTTTTACTGACAGGACCATTATGTAGGAAACTTATGCAAGGCCACCTAAGGGATTGTTCTGTATATTCAGGAAAAAGAGTTTTCTGGTATTAGAAACATTGTCACCAAAAACCATAAGAACAATTATGAAGATATGGAAATATTCAAGATTAAGAGTGTGAAATATAAAAAGGGGGTTATGCTCAATTCACTTAAGAAATATTTTAATAAATATTGGCTATGATTTTGACACCATTTAAAAATATCTGAATCAGGGGTAAAAGGGAGACTTTCTTTGTTTCCCATTGAATTAATATTGTGATGTGTAGTTTAATGTCATGAAAAAAGACATTGTACTGTGTAGTTTTAAGTCACATAGTGAGGAAATTATACTGTTCAGTTTCAAGTAATATAGTGAGGACATTAATAACCCCATAAAAATTGAGACACATTATTTATATAAAGAATCCTTTTCCCAATTCCTAAGCCCATGTGATCTATGGTCAGTGTGAGAGACAATGAGCAGTAATGAATTCTTTTATAATACAAAGGTGATAAAAATGAAAAATAATGGTGTTATATTTCCATGCAGTTTAATGGCATCTGGTAAGGATGAAAATGAACCGATGTGAAAAGAAATAAATGTTGTAGATTGACTAATTGACAAAACCAAGGTGTCGCTACGTGTCTTGTTGAGAGAAATAATCAATCCATATGTAGTTCTTTAAACATTCCCTACACAGGTTGGATTATTATATAAGGAATAAAGGGGTCTTGTTTTTTTTATCATGGTTGGGCCTAAGATTGAAGATCTAGGCATCTCTACATATCTCATATAGATGAGAATCAAGTCGTACATAGTTCTTTAAACAATCATTTCCCACAACAATCGAGTTTGACATGGGATATGGGGGGATTTAACACATTCTAAAAGAATGATTAAATTTAAGACACAAGATAGTACGAAAATAAAATCATGTATCTTAAAATAGTACTATGTATAGATCTAGTTCATATACATGATAAGAAAAAGGGAAATAAAAATTTTGTGATTATGGCTGGGCCCATGATTGGAGACCCAAGCATCTATACGTATCTCAAATAGATGAGAATAAATCCATATATAGTTCTATAAAAAAAGGTCCCAATGTAGATATAACTGAAACATGGGGATGATAGGGACTCATGTGCCACTAAGGAGTATCAGTTATGTCCTTGATGCTTGCTTATGGAAGCTCCTAACATCACGTAGAGAAGAGATTCATTATACAGTTTAATGTCTTGTAATGAGGACAAATGATGTCATGTAGTTTAATTTCGTACGACAAAGAAAAAGATGCTTGGAATTTTATGGTCATGCAGCATGGACTCTTATGGTTGTTACAAATTTTAACATCTTTCGACTAGGGCTTTCTACTATGTAGTTTTATGTTTTGTAGTAAGGACATTGGGGGATGTTCATTTTTCAGTCTTGCAGCGAGGAAAAATGACCTGTTCAATTAAACAACGTATTTCTTATAGATTCGGGCATTGGATGGAGTTGTAATGAGCTTTCCATCCTTTGAGATTAAGGTATAACCTCAATTTGATTATAACTTATGTATAGAATAATATCATTCCCCATTTGGATCAATCATTGGATATTTATTTCTTGGTATCATTGGAGTCCTGAGGACCAATACCAATTCTCCTTAAATAATTGAATAGAGGAAAACTTTCTTGTTAAAAACCTGTGCCATTCTATTCTTATAGACTTCTAAATGATGCAATGTATGAAATCTTTTCATGCCTAATTTTTACATCTCATTAAACCATTTCTGAGACCTCTAATATGTAGATAATTTATCACATATTGCAACTCTGAGTGAATTCAATTGCATTTCAATTGGAAAAACTGCTTATGTTATGTATACTAATGAATAAGGTGTTGCGTAGGTGGAAGTATGGGTAGTAGTCCGATAATCCCATAAAGCATGGAATAGCTTATTCGGACAATATTTCTTATCTTTATCCACCATCTTCTGGAGTATATTTGACAAGGTCTTATTAAAGTCCTCTCTTTGTCCATTGGCTGCTGCATGATAGCGAGATGAATGGTTGGACTTGATATTATGTTCCTGATATAACTTTTCTACCTCAAGATAACAAAAAATAGTGCCATTATCCCTCAAAATAGTATAAGGGACACCAAATATGATGGTGATATTAGTTTTAACAAAACTAACAATGATTTTTTATCTGACATCTTTGAGAGGTATTGCCTTAGCCCATTTGGAGAAAATTCAGTAGCAGTAAGAATTTACTTGAACTGTTTAGCTGTATCTGGAAGATAAGGTCCTACTACATCCATTCCCCATGTAGAAAATGTACAGGACTATTTAGCTATATGTAGAAACTTTGGGGTTTGATAAATGAAGTTGGCATGCACTTAACAGATATGACATTTCATAGAGAAATCATTACAATCATGCACAATTAAAGTCCAAAAGTATCCAAGAAATCTGATCTGATCAGAGTGGTTGTGCCCTGACTAATGGGCAACACAAGCTCATGAATACATTTCTTTCATGAAAGCTGCAGTTTCTTCCCCGTCAATAAAACCAAGGAGGATTCCATTGAAGCCTCTTTTGTAATGGATCGTCTAGTGTATTGGACTATCATATAGAGTAAAATTGGATTCTTGTCATAGGACATGTTCTTTTTCAGCCCAATATTGTGGAAATATTCCATTTTTATGATATTCCATGATGGGTGTTCTTTGTACCAGGGTATGACCATATGGCTCAGAAATAGGGCTAATCTCATTAATTTCATCCATTATGGGATGAATTAAGGGTGAGACCACATGACAATGGGCTATGGTAGTGATATTATCATTCTGATTTGTATCTGCTAGAGCTGTAGCTACATTAGCTAGTGCATCAGCTTGGTAATGTTTTGATCAAGGGACATAAGACATTGTCATCTCTGAGGGAAATTCATCCATTAACCCTATAATGTAATAACACAAAGGGATTAACTCTTCTTTTCTTATATAATATTCCTCATTTATTTTCTTGATTACTAATTCGGAATCACCTTTCACTTTTATGTTATTCACTTTCACCTAAAGTTCCAATTCCAAACCTGTGATGAGAGAATAATATTTTGCATCATTGTTGGTAACACCTTCTAACAATAGGAAGGACTAAGGCAACACAACCTTTTATGGGGAAATAAGGACAATTCCTAACAAAGCATTGTTGAGTTTAGGGTTTTATATTCTCTTCCATGTTGGACTTCTGGAGGCACCATCAAAGTACATCTCCCATGTTTGAGAATTTTCTTGAATAAAGAAAACCTCTTCACTAGGAAGTTCATTATTCAAATATATATCTTCTGTAGATGGATGTTCATCAATGAAGTCTTCTAGAAAGTGGACTTTTATTGCCTTCTGAGGCACAAACTTGATATCAAACTATTGCAGAATAACCACCCACCGTGCCAGACATCCTGTAAGCATAGGACATTTGAGGATAAATTTGAGTGGGTTATTGCGAGACACCATGTGGACTAAATGATGTTGCAGGCAGTGCCTTAATTTTGGAAGTATAATGATTAATGCCATATTTCTCTTTTCAATACTTGAATATTGATTCTCTTCATCAAACATAATTCTATTGAGATAGTAAAGACTTTTCTAATTCCCAGCATCGTTCTTTTGAGAAAAGAAGGCACCCAATTATCACTCTAAAGCTATCACATAGAGAATAAGTGGTCTTCCTTAAATAGGTGGAATTAATACCGGTGGACTCAAGAAGTATTTCCTGAGGGTATAAAATTCTTCTTGGTAGTCTTTAGTTCATTGATAAGTGAACCCCTTCTTCATTAATCTGGTGAAGGGTAAACACTTGCCTACCAAATTGGTGATTAAGAAGAGAATATAGGCCAAGTGTCATTGAAGTCCTTTTAATTATTTAAAATTTCGAGGAGGTGACATAACAAGGATTGATTTTGTTTTCTCTGGATCAACTTCTATACCACAATGGCGTACAATGAAGCTATGAAACATTGCTAAGGTTTCCCCAAAAGCACATTTCAAGGGGTTCATCTTCAAACTGTGTTTCCAAAGTTTATTGAATATGGTTTCCATATCTGCTAATTGATTGGAACATTGTTTATATTTGACCACCAAATCATCCACATAACATTCAACATTTCTTCTTTAAAAAGGTTGGATGATATGGTGCATATCACATTGATATGTAGCACCATATTTCATTATGACAAATGGAATTACCTGATAGAAAAACACACCTTGAGGGCCTCTGAAGGATGTAGTTTATTCATCCTCTAGAGCTATACAGATTTGATTATACCCTGAGGATCCATCCATGAAGGAAAAAAGCTTCATAGCCATATTTTGTATCAATTAAAATCTCTATAATTGGAACTAGAAAATCAACTTTAGGATAATTCTAGTTAAGATCTCTAAAATCAATGAAAACTCATATTTGACCATTCATATTTTTCACTAGGACAATGTTAGCCAGCCATTTGGGATATTGAACCTCCCTGACAAAGTAATCCTTTATGAGCTTATCAACTTCAGCTTCATTTTTAGAGGCATATGTTGGGTGTGTTCTTCTTGATGCCTGCTTGAGTCCTCGATGTTCTTCTGGAAAACCCAAATGGCGAGCGGCTATATCAACATTAAGACCTGAAATTTTGGTATAATTCCAAGAAAATATATCTCAACGTTTCTTTAGAAATTAAATATACACCTCTTTCTTGTCATAGGTCATGGATGCACTAATTAGAGTGAGGCGTGGATCTTCTTCTATACCCAGATTTATTTCTCTGAGCTCATCCACAATGGTAGAGATAACTTCCTCAAATGCTGGAGGAGCATCACTGAGATCTTCTTCTTCTTATTCATTATGTATTATTTCTTATATTTCTACCTACAAAGTATATGACGAAACAAAACATTCCATGTTAGGATAGAAGTCACTATTTAAACATCCTGAAGAGGAGGCCACCATTTTTAACCCTATTAATGATGAAGGGTCTTTATGGGGTAATAAAGTGGAGAGGATGGATTGGGAATCAACATCTTTGTATTACTATAAAATTTCTACAACTTATTATACTATAATTTTTGAAGTAGAGGCTTGTTGTAGTTCTACAGATGATTTGAAGACATCCCTATTTAAACTTTCATCACTACTTGGTGAATCAAAAATTTCACCCATGTTTTCAGACACATTTTCCACAATCAAAATTATGGAAGTCACCGAATGAGTGCTTATATTTGGTGTTACTCTTTAAATTTGATTTATTGGTAGCACATAATATGTACTCAAATATATGAATGGATTTGATGGAATCCTTTCCAAACCATATAGAGAATTAACACTGGTTATCTCCTTTGTCATGGACTTCCTTCCATTTGCGTGATAAAACATTTCCCCAATGTATTGATATTCAAATGATTTTAATGGAGCCTTTTCACCATATAATGTATTTATTTGACCATTGAAATAGTAATTAAGACATTTTTGGTATGACGAAGGTATTTCTGCATGTTGATGTAGCTAATGCCTTCTAAGAAGAATGTTTAAGGCTATGTCTTGACAAACAACCATGAAATATGAATTAGACACACGATCTCCTAAGTGATTTATTAGTGTAATCTCACCCATATATTCTTTCTCATTCATGTCATAATCTTGAAACAAAAAAGTAGAAGAAGATAAGTTAGATTTAGTCAGGCCCAATCAACAATGTGGACGAAAATGAATGAGGTTGACTTTGGAGCCATTACCATTCAAGGATCATTGTATGCCTATATCATTGACCTTTCCAGATAAATATAAGGGTTTAATATGTCCATTCATAACATAATATACATATTCATCGGTAATTGATATGACTGCATGAAATTATGTAGGATCATTCTCTATAGTTAAACCTCAGCAGCACCAACTTTGGTTTCAAACTCTTGAGGACTTGAAAAAGCCTCAATAATTGCTTCTGGAAAGATCTTTTGATAGATTAAAGACATCATGAATTGATAACATGGATGGTACTTGGGAAATTTTTTTCAAAACATCTTACTTTTGATCCATAGTTCTTCATTTCCTAGAAAGGAAATGTAGTTTTTCAGGTGTCTTAGAAGTTGATGTTTTTGATGTAGATGTACCCTGTGTTGGAGCAAAAGCTATAAATACTCTTGCATTTGGTAAATTAGACTGAATAGGTCTATCTACATGCTGAGAGGAAGATGGTGTGACTTTTAGTCAGTCCTCCAAAATGATAATGTCAGAACAGAACCTATCTTGAAAGGAAGAAACTTCTTATTCTTATTGATCCTGTTGAAGGGCTCTTCCACGAGTTTTAGATGCATAAATTGTTTGAGTAGGGGTAGAGTTAAAATTGTGTTTTATAGAATTTCCTATGTCACCCCCTATATCCTTAACCATGGAATCTTCCTCTGGTTCCCTAATTAGGTACAAGAAACTCAGTCTCATTATAGTTAGAATCACCATTTGAAAAGGGATCCATTAAGTAGATAATGTTGATAGAACCAAAAATCAATTCTTCATCTGATTAAGATTATGCATGATAGGTTGGTTTTGGTTGTACCGTTTGGAAGGGCGGTGCCGATTCTTTTAAAGATGATGGCATGAAATCTACCATGGTCAAGGATAACTTTGTATTTAACACAAGATTGTCTTCTTATGACTTCTCTTCGTCCTTATAATCATATCGTTTCTATGAAGATTGGCCTTTTGATGGAAGTGGTTTTATTGTGGTATGAGTGGAGGAAGACACAATCGGCTATTTCAACTATTTTCATAAAATGGAATGAGTTTGGTTGATCATTTTTCTGCTCATCCAATCATTATATTTCTGCACATTTTTACATTAGACTTCCTTCCATTTTCCTTCTTCCTCTGGATCAGTAGTTGTAGCACATGCTACTTGAGATGATTAACTTTCCAATTTCACTTGCCCAAAGTCTACCATTTTTTGCAAGAGGTACATCAAAAAAACTCCGGAATGGGATTCCCCAAAATCTGGTGAAATGGACAATAATTCATAAGATCTTCATCACCTTCTTTGTTTGGTTCATTTATCCTTGGAAATAAAACCAAATTATTTTCCAGAGCTGATATGTAGTATCTGGGAACTTCTTAATTCTGGAAGGAATAATATTTGATTTTTAATTCCTCAATCTATGTCTACCTTTGATATATTTGATCATATTGAGAAATTGGTAATTGTTGTTGATGATATGGAGGTGGAGCCCTTCGATACGATGATGGTTTTGAAGTGGCATACGGTAAAAGTGTTTTCTTGAGTGTAACGACAGCAACCTATAATTTCCTTGTTCTTCTTCCCAGAGCAGATGGAATTAAATGAGTTTAGCCTAAGTCTCTGTAATAGAATCTTCTATCATTTGAGAAATTGAAGTAACATCTCAAAACCCTCATGTGTATTTGACACGAATCAATGCTGTGCATAACTCATCACATTGATTTTCCACACAAATTATAAAAAACCCTTCTTGAGGGAGTTCCATATTTAAGGAATATGTTAATAATTTCCATCGTTCAATGCAATATAAAACTCTTTCATTCTCCCTGTGTTTACAATTCGTAATATCAAAAACTGTCATCTTCAATAACATTGAGCTAAATTGAAGAATGAATTTCTAGCAGAGATCCTCCCATCTTGTAATTGATTGAGATTATAAACTTGTATACCATACAAAATATTGTCCCTATAGTGAATGCAAGAAACAACTGAGTTTTAATACTTCTTGTTATTGAGGAGTTCCCATCATGGGATCACATCATGAAAATAAATGTGTTAAGTGTTGTTCTGGATCTCCCAAACCATTAAAAATTGGAAACATGGTATTCATAAAATTTGGTGGGGGGGGAATTAGATCCACTTATTCATGGTAATATTTCTTTTCCAGATGAACAGGCACACATCACTCCTTCATAGCTTCCAATCAAGTTGTTAATGCCTCAATTGTGTTTATAATAATTTGGGTAATATCCGGATGAGTTGGAACCTGTGAATGTACAGCAACTGGAGCCTGAGCTAATGTAATTATTGGAAAAACCACTAGTGATATTACTGATATTTTACTTGGATAACCCACGAGAATAGGATTATCAGGATGTGTTTGATCCTTCCTTGGTTGTGTACCCAATGGAGGGAATTCATTATCTACATCTGTAGTTACTACAAATCCTCTTTGCTGAGGAGCTCTTATAGGATGTTCAAGTTGAGGTTTTTCCTGAGGAGTACGTCTAGTATAATTTCTATTACGATGTAACTATGTATTGAGTCTTTTCAATTCCTCTATTTCATCTACTTGTTGTGAAAATATCTCATCAAGTGAAAGATATTGACCTTCTCCAGTGGAAAAGTGAGATACAATCTTACTTATACCTTTCCCCTTGTTAAATTCAATTTGGTGGTGGGGGGGAAGTTGGTTATTTTGAAGGCATACCATGTTTCTGGGTAAGCCTCTGATTTCTGGTACGTACACCTTTTTTCATTTGCCTCACTGTGTACCATATTATAGATAAGAACTTCAAATTATGATTCCTTGAACTAGACTCATTTTATAGAGGATATTCTGTGATGGTGTTAATGACATTTACTAATGCATAATACACTAATGTAATTATGTCAGAATCTTTGTAGGATCGTCTCCCTCTGTATCTTCCATGAGACTCTTTTATCCTATATTATGGATTCTCATGAGCTATTACAGACCGTAACCTAAAGAGAATCCTTGGGTAGTTCATTTGTGTGCTCTCTTTGTGCCTTCATCGCTAATCAGGAGAAAATGAACTTCTATTTAGGAGTGGATTGCAGATGATAAAATGGCCCTCACCCTGTAGGCTGGGGAGGTTTTTGATCTTCTTATTCAATCTTCTGAACTTTGTTTAATGAATTTGATGGTTGAATTAAATGAGCCCCCAATCTTGAAATCTTGGGCGATTCTTGAACTGATATGGTTGAAATTAGTTCAAATGAACTTCTGACTTTGCAAGTATTGGTTTGGGAATTAGTTGGGTGCACTATCGGACAATAACATAAATCTTTTGTTTTGGAAGATTGTTGTGCTATTTCAGACATTTTCATTCTTTGAAGACTGACATCTTCTAAGTGAGACGCTGACTCATGATTCTTAGATTCCTAATGTAAATTTAACTCAACAAGTTCTTTTCTTTGGTCCTGGCCCTAATGCGAGCTGGTTGAGGCCTGCTCTTGAGTGTACATTCAATTACATACAAAATATATTGGTTGTAGCTTACTGTGGGAAATAAAATTGCATGAGGCCACTTTTTATGGACTTTTCATATCAAGTGTGTAGTGAAATGAAATGCATCATGTGCACCCTATCCTCTTATACAAACACCATATCGGGTGACAGAAATTAATCGGTGCAACCACTTTAGGGCATTGAGGAACGCACGCTTAAGGGATCTCTACGATTTTTCAACCATTGGATGTTGGAAAACTGAGAGAGATTCCATGTAAATTTGGCATTGAAACCCTTATATTACCTTCACATGATTTTGATATTCATCATATGGTAATACTTTGATTTTCAAATGATGGAGAATATTCCATAATTTGAGGTGGAAATCATGAATACAATCTTCTTCCATCAATTCTGGAATGTTATACTAAGAATTTTCCAAAGGCCAGAACATTATTGGTATTTTTCCATTAGCCAATTGTTTCCTCATGTTTAACATATCTTCATCTTCTTTAAATAGAGGACTCTTTACTTTGTCTGACCAAATTGGATGCTTCGTATTATAAGGAAAATGACCTAAGGGAGGTTCGGAGAATTACCGTTCCCTTATGATGTTTTCTAGTTGAGAAATTGTTTCACCTGTCAATGACAAGGCATTATACATGAATATTCTTGGGTTTTCAAGTGCCTCGAGATAGGATGGATTTCATATCACTACATTATCAATTATATAATTATCCTAAAAATAAGAAATAATATTGTAGAGATGAATTTCTCTTTGAATGCCATCATGAGGAGGACCACCATGGTGGATTATAACAATGGATTAATCACTTAGCTTCATGGCCTTCAGGCCACACTAAGGTTTTCCATGGATCTCATCCAGAGATAGGAACTTTGGATTGACCGAATTTTTATGTAGCAAGCCTTCATGATGAAGGTTCTGATGAGGAAATTCAGATTTACTACTACCACTTCCATAATTTGGTAATGAGAGGATAGGTTCTTGAGCTCCAACAGATAAATGTCGGAGGGCTTCAAGAACTCCAGCATTAAGAAGATCTAAATTGCAGTTTGAATCTTGATTTTCCAACCCTTTTTGATGAGAATTATTCTTGGGTGTTCTCTTACACTTAGTTGGGGTCACTTGCTGGGAGAAGTGGTTATCATGGATAGGTTAATGTTCTTGCCTTGGATTAGTTACTAGAAAGGACTGATTACCTTCAATTGGAAATGGTGTATGTTCCAGATCTTGTTGTGTGTATGATATGGGGGAGTATGCCCCCATGAACATCCTAGATAGAAACAAAGGCATGTGTCTACTCCGATATGGAATTCTGATGTGTCATCCCATATGTGGGGAAAGATTTATGTGTCGGTTCCCCTATTACTGCTGAAGTAGTAGTTATATTACCCTGGCATGTTTCTAGAATATGGAAAATAATTTATGTCTTCCCTTTCACTATTGATAAAATTTTTATGGTGAATTTAGTGGACAGAATGAGAATATATTCTTATTCCGTATTAGGAGTAGGTGCAATTGATTACTTCTATACTCCTTTTCCTATCAATGGGTATTAAAGGCACTCATGCATGGGGGCAAAGAGTTGGGTCTGCCCCAGATTTGATATCCGAGATTTCAGACTGACTTATCTGGGTGTCGTCAAATGAGACTATTGGTAGGCTTGATGAACACTAGTTGGTGTATGTGCATGCTTGCTGTTTCCTGTCTTGTGTGGTGGATGGAATTCCTTCAATTTTGGCAGACAAGACTGTTGGTACAATTAGTGATTATAAGCATGTGTATCATAATATTTATCATTTTCCACCACATTGGAATGGGTGGATTCTTTAAATGTAATCTGAAAATCCTGATGACAAGATGATAACTTGTAAGAAGGTGTATGTTCGTGCTCACAGTACTCCAGTAGGTTTATCTGGTGGGATTGGTGAATTGCTACTAGATGAGTCTGCTGGATAGCAAAATTAGTATGGACAAGTGTATGTTCCCACTCATTGTTTGCCATCAAGTTAGGTTGATGGACTTCTACAGAGGGGGAAAAGGTAAGAACCATCTCCCTATTAACTGAACATTGTCCCTGACAGTTCATCTTGCTTACCCAGGTCTGAGAGACCTGGGCCGAACATCCAGAGGCAACACTTGCATCATGTCGGGGGTTCACTACCACACAATTTCTCTAGTGGCAAATATTAGTGGGAGTTCTTAAGAAGGATACCTACATCTTTAAACTAAGTCTGTGAGTAACATCTTGATCCACCTACCTGTAGTATGGGAGGGACTAGTTGTTGTGTTCCTGGGATAAGGACCCAAAATGGTTGAATATGGTGGTTTGAACCGTCTTCTTCTGGATCATCTGTTGTCCTTGGTCGGATGATCGAGAATTATTATTGACTTGGAGGGCTTGTCAGGCAGCCTCCAAAGTCATGATTATACCATGTTGGCAATACTCCTTCAAAAAGATGTTGGTGACCAATTGTTGAATACACTGATTGGGTGATGTCATCCTCCTTGTGGATGAATATCAAGCTTGAGTAGTGGTTGAGAAGTTTGTAGATGTCGTCTTGAAGAAATCCATTTTGGGCTGAAGGGAGTTATTTGGAAAACTTGAAAAAAAAAATTAACTCCATTAAAGTGACATCTATTAGATAAATACTTGCATGATTTATTCCTTTGTCGGGACTACCTTTATCATTTGATAGGGACCTGAAATGGGGGGAAAATTATTAACATGATTAAAGATTCACGTTGGGTTCACCATTTTTGTTTCGTAGTTCCATCAAACGTATGTTCTAGTTTTTAGAATCCATACTTCCAAGAGGTTTCCATTGGATATATTCATGGAAGTGGAAACTTCCAAAGGTTCTTTATCCAAAGGGGACATTCATTCCAAATGAGGGTGTTCATTATTATTGAACTTTACGATAATTAAGAACGTATATTGGTAGAGAGGACAGGAGGTTGGACCCATCACACCCTATTGAGGGGGAATTATTTTCTACTCTGGGACTTTCTTTGTAAATTTATGATATTTTCATGAATCCTTAAAAATTCACCAATTATAACATAAGTTTCCCTTGGAATTTACAATCACTTATTAACATGTGTAAAACTTAGAATCATCAGTATGCATTCAAGGTTCTTCATTAATGGAGATTTCTGTATGTATTCGAGGTTCTCCATCAATGGTATCCTCTAATATACTATTTCAAGATTTTATTAATCATCATTATGATGATACTGGTTTTTAAGACACTAAGTGAGGAACACTAGGATTTATAGTCATCTAGGGAGATAAAGTCTTGTTTTGATATTGGGATCATACCCATAAAATGGGTTTCTTACGTATCCTTGTGAAGGGAATCAAAACCCTCATAGTTTAGTGCCACTTAAGGGGACACATCATACCTTTTATGTTCATGTGATAAGGACATAACCATACAGTTTAATTTCATGTATTAAGGACTTCATTGTGAAAGGTGTTTAGTCATTTTTTGGTGTGGGACTTATGCCAAAACAACCCAATAAACATGAAAAGGATATGGGTTTCCAAGTTATATTAGACCCTATTGGGAATACGACATAAGGAGAACAAGTTGGATTTCAAATGATGGGATTGAACCTCAAGGAGGCTTCCTACATATCCCATTTTGATGGGAATCAAATCCCATGTAGGTTGATGAATCTCATAGGAGTGTATAGTCCTTTGAGAGAAATGAGATTGGGCTTACTTCTGAAAAAGAATGCCTTGACGTTTTTGGGGTTTAATTTGGGGATTATTCCTAAGTAGGATGCTCATATTAATTGAATTAAGGATGGATTCATGAAGAGGATATCCAGTGATCTCGGGCCCTAAAAGGGCTTCCTACGTATCTTGGTTTGAATAGGAATTAGAGTTCTCGTAGTTCCTCACCATTGGTGTTTATGAAAATGTTGTAATCATGACTAATATATAAGCCCACATGAGTCATGATCGGTGTGTGAAACAAGATTATGTGAATTATTCAACAATGACACTTCACACGTTTCCTCCTCCACTAGTGAAAGAGGGCAAAGGAACCCGGGAAGAGGGCGTATCAACTGTGGATTAGGGCGAGGTGACGAGCCTTCCCTCTAATCACTTTACATTGGAAAAGGGTCCAATGAAAGGTGGAAGGGTTGAAGGTTAGGGTATTACACCAGGATGGAACCCCATGGTGAAAAAGATCCAAAGGATAGGGAAAGGGTAACGAATGTCCCTTTTCCCCTCTCCTATCTGGTCTTTGGCACCGAATAAGATTGAAGGAGAAATGATGCCAACTCCTGGAAGAAATGATAGGGGCTTATGCCAAGATAGTTTCCCTAAAATTGATCCTGATAGGGGAGGGAAACTTCTACTTTGTTCAAAATAAAGAAAATAATGTGTTAACTTTACCTTCCCTACTGGAGACTTGAGATTCCAGGTCATCTCTTTGAGAAGTGAGTGGCCAGGACCCATCCCTCTTCTAAATTGAGAACTTCCCATGACTGTTTCTAGGAGAAAGGTACATGTGACTATGGATATACGAAACCATAGATACTACATGAAACCTAACCCCATTATAATAAAAATGTGAGAAACCTATGACTGTGGATATACAAACCCAAATAGGAGACGCACTATTGTGCCTTTCCCAACTTTCTGATAAGTCAGGAGGTTTTGGTGGAGGCTTCAACTAGTCCCTTTTAGAAAAGGGAACCAAAGAAAAAGATACCCTGCCTTGAATGGATTTAAAAAGGGTACTTGGGTTGGAATGTAGGATTTATACCAAGCTCTACAATGTACGTTCCTTACACAATTGTGTCACGTAGGTACCCTGCCATGATGCACTACACAACTGTACCGCGTAGGTGTGTCACACAGGTATGTCACACGGGTGTGTCACGTAGGTATGTCGCGCATGTGTGTATGATGATTGAAGAATAAATTTCACATAGGAGAACCAAACCTATGTAAAAATTGTGAGTGAAATTCAAAACATTATTATACCATTTATTTATCACTTCTCTCATACTTTTGAGAACTACCTGATACAATTTAAGGGATCTTGGAAAAATAACTATGCAATGGGACCTTCTGGGAATCTTTCAACTTTTTTATTCTTAAAATAAGGAGCTCAAGGATCTTATTTATAAAAATTGATGGGGCCTATTCCAAGGGATGTTTCTCACACAGGTCCTTCGTCCAGCTCCTCCATGTAGGTGCTCTGCGTAGGGGTACATAAATTATGATGTCACCTAGCTCTTCCACACACCTCTGCCGTGTAGCTCTTCCATGTAGCTATGTCACGCAGCTCTTTTGGAGTATTTGGATTTCCATTGAACTATTCGATCCCTTCCTTGGAATTTTGAAATATCCAAGGCTATTTTTATAATTTTTTTACTTTGCGGGTGTAAACACCCACCTTCTCCCATCATTGGAAGAGAGACCGTGTGGTTTGTTGAATCTTTCACATCCTCTTGTTTCTCAAACTGATCATAACTCACATGGGATTAGAGATTTGTGATGATCACAATATCTACAAAATCCTAAACTTCTTGAACTATGAGAACTTTGATTCTCACCATAATTGGGACACGTGGGAAGCCTTCATCAGGGCCTGAGCTCATTGGATATCCTCTTCAGGAATCTAACCCCAAGTCCCTTAATCGAGGCATCCTCCTTAGCAGTAAGCCCAGAATTAATCCCCCCTAAACTTCTTGAACATCGAGAACTATGACTCCCATCATAATTGGGATACGTAAGAAGCCATAAAAAGGACCAAGCTCCATCTCATTTCACCATAAAGGGCATCCCCCTTAAGATTAAGCCCCAAATTAACCCCAAAATCATCAAGTCATCCTTTTTAGAATGTAATCCCAAACTCGTTTCTCTCAATGAACTATACTCTCCTATGATACTCACCAAACTACGTGGGATTTGATTCCCATACAAATGGGATACGTAGGAAGAATCTCTGAGGTTCAAATCCAATACTTCAAATCAACCATGTTCATTATGGGCCATATTACCAAAAAGGTCTAAACTTACTTGGATACCCATATTATTTCCAAATTCCTTGGGATTCTTAGACATATGTCACACACAAAACCCTGAATAAGCACCTTTCCTTTATATGTTCTTACCATATGACATTAAACTTTCCAATTATGTCCTTATCACATGGCCTTAAAAGTTATGTTGTGTCCCATTAAGCATAACTAAACTTCAAGGGTTTTGATTCCATTCACAAGGATACGTAGATGTCCCATTTATGGGTACATTCCCAACAACAGAACAAACCATCATCTCCCTCAATGAAAATAAATTACAGAGTGCCCCACTAAGTGGCTTAAAAAGCAGGATCATCATAATGGTGGTTGAAAAAATCTCTAAATAGTATATGAGAGGATACAATTAATGGAAAAACTTGAATACATACAGATGTCTCCACTAAGGAAGAACCCTTAATACGTATAGATGATTTAAAATTTCACACATGCTATTAGTTGATTACAAATTTTATGGTACACCTATGTTTTATGTGGTTAATTAATAAGGATTCATGAAAATATCTTAAATCAATAAGAGAGTCCTAGATTAGGAAATAATTCCCCCCAAAAGGGTGTGATCAGTCCAACCTCCCACCATCTCGACCAAGGCTTGTTCTTAAGTATTGTAAGTTAAAACTCAACGAACGCCTACCTTTAGAAAAGAAGTCCCTTTTGGATAAAGAACTATTTTATGTTTCCGGTTCCATAAATAAATCCAATGGAAACCGTCTGGAAGCAATGATTCCTAACCAGAACACACATTATATGGAATGATAAAACAACCCCCAAAAACCATAATTCCCAAAAAACCACTAAATAAACCCCAAAACACTAAAAAACACTAAAACCCCTTAAAACACAATGAAACATAAAAGCCATAAAGACCCTAAAATCCAAAAAAAAAAACTAGAAACCCAAAAACAATAAATAATAAAATAATTACTTAAACCCCCTAAAAAACATAAAATCACAAAAAAACTAAAAAGACATTAAAAGGAAAATAAAAACCTGAAATCCCTAAATCCCAAGAAAATCCAAAAATCCTAAAAGTCGTAATACCCTTAAAAACATTATATTTCTAAAACACTCAGAAAGACACTAAACCCATTAAATAAAAAATAAAAACATAAAAACATCCTAAAAACACTAAAACCATATAACCCCTAACCCCCAACCCAAAACGCATAAAAACACTAAAACTGCAAAAAACCAAAAGACCACAAAATACCATAAAAACTATAAAACCCTAAAATCCTTAAACCCCAAATATTCCTAAATACACTAAAAACCATACAAATAAAAAAGACCATAATGACCTTAACTTATCTTAAAATGGCTAAAGAATCCCCTAAAACTCCCCAATAAACCCTATAATACCATAAACGACCCTACACAACCTAACAACCTCTAAACCCCTAAAAACCATAAAATTATAAAAATCATAAAATAATAAAAACAACATTAAAAACCTAAGACATCATAATAAATTTAATAACCCTAAACAATAATAAATCCTCTTAATAATATAAAACAGCTAAACCCTCTAAAGACCCATAAAAACCCAAAAATACATAAAATTATACAAAACCCTAAAAAAATAAAACCATTAAAACCCTTAAAAATACCCTAATATAAATTTAAACCCTAAAAAACATAAATGACCCAAAAACCCAAAAAACCCTAAAAATAAACTAAAAACCATAGAAAACCATAAAGCCTCTAAAAACCCTAAAATACCTTATAAATCCAAAAATTCTAAAAAAACTCTTAAAACAAAAAAAGATAGTAAAACCCCTAAAAACCTAAAAAACGAAAACCCCTAAAATAAAAAAAAAATACAAACAACCCTAAATATAGTTTTAACTCTAAAAACCATTTAAACACTTAATAATCCATAACAAACCATAAAAAACCATAACAATCCCGAAAAAAAAACCCTAAATACCATAAAACCCATTAAAATCCTTATGAACTCTAAAAAAATTGAAATGCCACTAAAACCCCTAAGCCCCTAATATTCAGGGAAAACTGCAAAAAATCATGAAGAAACCTAAAAAACACTAAATTCCCTAAAATATAATAAAGTAGACATAAAAACCTTAAACCTTTTATAAACTCTATACTACTCGAGAAAACCCTTAAAACCCTATGAAATCACTAAAAACCATAAAATACCTAAAACCGTAAAACCTTAAGAACCCCTATAATACCATGAAAACCCTTAAACCCCTAAAAAATCAAAAAACAACTAAACCACCAAAGACCCTAAAAACCATAGAATCCATAAAACCCATAAAAAACCTAAAAATCCTAAGACCATAAGAACCCATAAAACCCCTAAATCCATAAAAAACATAAAACCCCTAAAAACAATTAATCTCCTTGATTACCCTAAAAACCATAAAACCCCTTAAAAGACAATAACCCTCTAGAACCGTAAAAACTATAAAAGAAACTAAAAATCATAAAACTCAAAAGACCCAAAACTTAGATAAATCCCCTAAATGACCCCAAAACCCCAATAGAACCCCTAAAAGACAATAAAATAATTAAACACACGAAAACCCTAAAAATACTTAGAAAACATAAGCACCCTAAAACCCTTAAAAACCCTAAATAACCATAAAACCCTTAAAAACTGAAAATCTATAAAATTAATTAAATACCTAAAAACCATAAAAAATATAAAAGCCCTAAAATTGTTTTAAAACCCCTAAAATAGCTCTAAATCCCCTTAAACCCCAAAAAAAATGTAAAATAATTAAGACCCATAAAATTTGTGATAGTCCTTAAATACCCAAAACCCTTAAAAATCAACAACCGATAAAACCCAAAAAACCATAAAGAATCCATAAGAAACCTTAAAAAATTAATAATACGCCAAAAAACTAAACGAAATTAAGAACCATTATAACCTCATAAAATCACTGAAACCCATTAAAAACCCTTAAAACACATAAAAACCATAAAAACCTGAAAAAACATTAAAAATCATAGAAAACCCTAAAAACTAAAAAAAACTAAAACCCTATAAAACCAAAAATATCTAAATAACTGAAAAACATTAAAACTCTAAAAACCCTAAAATTATATAACCTTTAAAAATACATAAGAAAACCTTTTAACCCTCATAATCCCTAAAACAATCTCTATGAACCCTTAAAAATTAGTGAGAACCCTAAAAATCCTAAAAACCCTAAAAACCCTAAAATACCTAAAAACATAAAACCCCTAAAACCATAAAAATCCTTGAAAACATTAAAAAAATATTAATAACCTTAAAACCCCCTACAACACAAAAATCGAAAAAATACAAAAAACCACTTAAAACCCTTAAAACCCAAAATCCCATAAAAGAAGCCTAAAAATAATAAAAACCCAAAAACCCCAAAAAATAATGAAACACCTATAAAAATACTAAAAACACCAAATCCCTAAAAATAATTAAAATCCCTAAAAACCATAAAAACATGAAAAACCCATAATACCTCCCAAAAAACTAACTCCAATCATTTTAAAAACACAAAAAACACAAAAAACTGGAAACACCATAAAACCCCTAACCCCGCCAACCCCTAAAACCCTAAAGGACCCTAAAAACCATACGCCCACAAAAAACACTAAAAAACTCTAACCCCCACTTCCAACTAAAATAACTCTCAAAACTCGAAGCCCCTTAAAATCCTTGAAACCCTAAAAACAAAAGAAACCATGAAATACCATACAAATCACTAATAAATCCTTAAAGACCCAAAAACCCATGAAATACCCTTAAAATCCTAAAAGACCCAAAAACCCATGAAAGAACCTTAAAACCCTAAAAAACCCTAAAGAGTCCTAAATGTATAAAACCCCTTGTAGACACTAAAAACCATGAAACCCTAAAGTCCCATAAAATTCCATAAAACCCTAAAAGACTCAAAAACCCCAAAATATCCCTTAAAGGTCCCCAAAAACCCTAAATACCCTAATGGACCCAAAAAAGACCAAAACCCATAAATGACATTAAAAAACCCTTCATAACACTCAAGGAACCTATAACTGTACGAAACCATAAATAATCCTAAAAGAACTTAAAAAACCTACATGATCCTAAGAAATTATAATTGATCCTAAAAACTATAAGAACCATTAAGAAACCCTAAAACAAAATAAAACTCTAAAAGACACTAGAAACCCCAAAAAACATAAACATATCAATATCCCTAAAAGGACCTAAAACCCTTTTAAAACCCCTAAACGGACCTAAAACCTCTAATAAAAACAAAAATAATAAAAGAACCATAAAAAAATAAAATAGATAAAAACTCTACAAACCATAAAAAACTTAAACACCCCTAAGAATCCCTAGAAACCCTAAAAACACTATAAACCCTAAAAACCACAAAATCATGAAAACACTAAAACCCCAAAAACTTAAAAACACTAAAACCCATTAAAAACACCAAATAACTCTAAAAACATTAGGATTCTAAAAAAAGTACAACCCTAAATGAACGTAAACCCCCAAAACACTAAATGACCCTAAAAACCCTAAAGGTCCCTAAGTACCATAAAGGACCCTAAAAATACAAAAATCCTAAAAGGGCCTAAAACCCCTACCAACCCAAAGGCCCCCGATAGACCTAGATGACAGTAGAATCCCCAAAACACTAAACAACCCTATAAAATCATAGCCACGAACAAGAACCTAAATAACCAAATAAAACCTTATAAAACCTGAAAACCCATAACCACCATAAAAACACTTTATTACTATAAAAACCACTAAAACATCAATAAACACTAAAACCCCTTAAAATTATAAAAGCCCTAAAATCCTAAAAAAACCCTAAAACCCATTAAACTCCCAAAAAACCCTCAAACCAAATAACTAAAGGAACCTCTAAAACCAAAAGATCATGAAAAACCACAACACCTTATAAACCATATAAAAATACTAAAACCCATAAAGCCTAAAAAACACTAGAACCATAAAAAACTAAAAAAGTCTAAAAACTGTAAAAACACATAAAAACCAATAACACCCCTAAAAATCCAATATCTCCAAATAGACTATAAAAATCTATAAAACCACTAAAACAAAAAAATCCCTAAAACCCTAAAAGACCGTAAATACCCAAAAAATACCTTAAAAACCTATAAACCCTATAAACCCCTAAAAACCCGTAAAACCAGAAACAAACCTAAAAGGTCCTAAAAGGGCCAAAAGGAAACTAAAAATAAAAAATAACATAAAAACCCTTAAAACTATAAAAATCCATAAACTATAAAAAACACTAAAACCCATAAAAATGAAATAAACTCTATGAAAAACATAGAGACCCTCAAACCCTAAAAAAACCTAAAAGATAGTAAAACCCTAAATACATGAAAAACCTAAAATCCTACATACCCTAAAAACAAACACCCCCCTAAATGTACATAAAAACCTATAAAAATAGAAAATAACCCAAAAACCCTTAAACACATTAAAAATGATAAAAGCCTTAAAAACACTAAAAACACTAAAACAACTAAAACCCTAAAAACATTTAAAACCATATAGTCATAAAACCTTAAAAACACTTAAAAACCCCTACAAACCATAAAAACTTTAAACCTCGCAAAACACCTAGAAAACAAAAAAAGAAACTTAAAACCCTAAAAAATCCATAAAAACGAAAATAACCATAAAAACCCCTAAATACCTTTAAAAGGAGAAAATATCCAAAAAACCCCAACCCCCCCCCCCCCTAAAACCATAGAAACCATTAAATGACCCAAAACGGTTTTAAACTCTTAAAGACCCTAAAAGACAAAAGTATCTAAAACTCAAAAAATCCTAAAATAATATAAAAAACCCATAAGAACCCTAAAAATCCAAAACACCATAAGAAAATCCTAATAACCCTTAGAAAACCAGTGAAAATACTTAAACCCAATAAAACCCTACAAATACTAAATACCATAAAACAATAAAAAAATTAAAAACCTAAAAACCCCTAAAAATCCTAAGAACCCTAAAACTTCCCAAAAACCCTAAATACCCTAAATAACCATAAAAAACAAAAAAGAACATTAAAAAACCCAACACATTAAACACAGGGAGCAGCAGCATTCCCCGGAACAAGAAAAACTGAGGGAGAAGTTTCTGACGCTCCTTAAACTTAAGGAGGAATACGAGTCAGGGTGGGATGACTCTAACTCCTACTTTGATGATGCGACCTCTGGATATGGTGCAGATGGTGACCCTGGTGGTGCGGCTTCTATTTCTGACTTTGGTGGTGATGTTGACTGATTTTCATTATTTTTTGGTCTTTTCCTTTCTCATGTTTTAATTTTCTTTTTGGGTCTTCTGCGTTTTGGGTTGTAAGGGTTTTTGGGTGTGGGTCGTTTGAACCCTCCCCTCCCTTGTCTACTGGATCTCTTTTTCTTTCTAATAAATTTGGGGGCTGGGAATAGCCTGACCCTCACATCTTCCTTGCCCTAAAAAACCTAAAACTTAAAAATATCCAAAAACCATTAAAACCCCTTAATGTTCATCAACCCCCTAAAAGATTCCAAAAACCATTAACACCCCATATAAACCCTAAAACACAAACACTCTAAAAGTACCTAAAACCCCATAAAAATATTAAAAATGCTAAAAAAACCAAAATCCCATTAAACCCTTACAAAGCCTAATAACACATTAAATCATTTAAGACCCCTGAAAAATCAAAAAAAAAGATTACAAACCCCTCTAAAACATTAAAACCCAAAAAAACCAAAACCCTAAAACCACCTTAAATGCCTAAAACCCTAAAAACAATAAAAACACTAAAAACCCATAAAATCCTAAAGTACTAAAAACACTAAAACCATTGAAAAACCAAAATACCCTAAAAAACTAAAATCATAAAAATCCTAAATACCCTAAATACTACTAAAACCCTAAAAATTCACCAAAACCCCTAAAACCCCTTAAAATACCATAAACCCCTAAAATACCAAAAAAAACCCTTAGAAACTCTAAAACCCCTAAAAATAGCTAAACACCCTAAAAACCCAAAAAACCCGAAAACCCAAAAAACCTAAAGGAACACCTAAAAACAACTTAAATCCCCCTTAAAATCCCTCAAAAATATTAAAGAGCCCTAAAACCCTAAAAACATATAACATTAACACCCATAAACCTGTAAAAACCTAAAACCCCCTCAAATCATTAAAACCCTCAAAAAAAATGAAGAACTGCTTCAAAACCATAAAAATATATAAAAACCCATAAATCCTTTAAAAACCCTAAAATTCCTAAAAAAACCTCCCCCAACCACCAAAAATCCCTAATAACCCTTACAGGAATCTAATAAACCCTAAAACCCCTAATGGGCCTTAAACCCATAAAAACCCTAGAAGATGGTAAAAACCTAAAAACTCTAAATCCCCCCTAAAAACCAAACAAGACCCTAAAACCCACACGACACCCTAATACCTGTAAAAAACCCATAAATCAAACTAAACAACTGAAACATCCTAAATGACCCTTATAAACCCTAAATACGACAAACCCCAAAAGACCCTAAAACCCCATAAAAACAATAGAAGACCCTTGAAACCATAAAATCCCTAAACATCCCTAAAATATCAAAAACTACTCTAAAAATGCTAAAACTATAAAAAACCATGAAAGCCATAAAAACACTTAAAAACATAAAAGCATAGAAAACATTTAAAAAATATAGATAAACCCTAAATATATAAAAACAATTAAAATCCTAACCCAAAAAAACCACAAAACCCAGAAAACCCTGAAACCCCTTAAAAAATGGAAAATCCTAAAAACTTAAAACACCAAAAAACCTCAAAAAATAAATAAATCCCAATAAACCCCCCAAAATACCAAAAACCCTAATAACACTTCAAACACTAAAACCCTTGGAAAACATAAACCCCTAATAAACCCCTAAAACCCAAAATACCCCAAAAACCATAAAAACCTTTAAAATAAAAAAACACATAAAAACCCAAAAAATATTAAAGACCCCTAAAACCCTAAAAACTATAAAAAACCTAAAACCCCTAAAATACCCTAAAACCATAAAAACTACTAAAAGAACCAAAACCGCCAAATGACATTTAAAATATCTGTAACCCCTAAAAGAATTATTAATACACTTAAACACCCTAAAACCCATAAATGTCACAAAAAATCTCTAAAAATCCCTCAAAAACATAAAAACCCTTAACCCTCTAAAAAATATGAAAGCCCCTAAAACCCAAAAACACCATAAAAACCCCTAAAACACCATAAAACCATAAAACCCTAAAACAACCCTCAAATCCATTAAAACTAAAAAATCAGATAACCCTAAAAAAACTATAAACACTAAAAAATACATAAAAACATTGAAAACCCCTTAAAACAAAAAAAAAACCTACACACCAAAAAAACCTCTAAACCCCAATAACCCAATAAAACCATAATACTCCTAAAAAACTAAATACCCCAAGAAGAACCTAAATACTCTGAAATCCTTAAGAAAAACCTAAGAACCCCTAAAAATCAAACAAAACCTAAAATCCCTTAAAAACCCAAAAACCATAAAACACTAAAATACTATAAATCCCAAAAAACCCCAAAAAATAATACACTAGATCCATAAAATGATTAAAAGAAATTAAAACCATAAAAATACCTAATGAATCCAAAAAACCCCCCAAAAAAATTAGAACCCTAAAAACCCATAAAAGAATAAAAAGATATAAAGGCATCTAAAAAGACACTAAAACTCTTATAAACACCTGAAACCCCAAAAATACACAAAAACACAAAATTCAAATAAAAATATAAATACCTTAAAAACCATAAATCCCAAAATACTAGAAAACCACAAAAAACCACTAAACCCTCGAAAAATCATAAAAACCTTAAAACCCATAAAACCCCTAAAAACCATACAACAACTATAAAACTATATGAAACCCTAAAAATGATAAAAACTCATAAAAACCCCTAAAAACAAAAAAATCCTAAAACCCCTGGAAAACCCCCAAAACCCTAATACCCCTGAAAAACTCTAAAACTTTCAAAAATCCTAAAAAATCCATATCATATCTCTAATACACAAAAAACCTATAAACCCCTCTAAAAACCATAATAATATAATTAAAACCCATAAAACCCCTAAAACCCAAAAAATTATTATAAACCCCTAAAAACAGTAAAAAGCCATTACACCCAAAAAAAGCCAAAAAACCCTAAAAAACCTTTAAATCCCTAAAAACATTATAAAACCCCTAATGAACTAAAACAACCTCAAAACCCAAAAAACCATTAATAATCCTATAAAACTCTAAAAGACACTAAAACCCGTAAAAAAACCCTAAAACCCTAAAATCCCTAAAATCCCTAAAAACACTAAAACCCTAAAAACATAAAAACTCCCCAAAAAATCCTCAAACCCTAAAACCCAAAATATTCTAGAATACCCTAAAAAAGTCATAAAAAACCCTAAAACCCATACAAACATGAAAAGTCTTAAAAAATTTTAAAAAAACTAAAAACCCTAAAACTATTAAAATTCTATGAAAACCCCGAAAAATGATTAAATCCCTATAAACCCAAAAAGACCTAAAATACCATAATAACCATAAAACCCCTGAAAAACATAAACCCTTAAACCCATAAACCTATTAAAAAAATTAAATTCCAAAAAAACCCCTTAAAACCATAACAACCAATAAAATTCCTAAAAACCCTAAAACCCCCAAAAATAATAAAAACCCCTAAAATACCTCGAAAACACAAAAAACACTTAAAAATATTGAAAATACCCTAACAAACCTAAAAATACTAAAACTATAACCAGAAAATAAAACTCGTCAAACACCAACACACCAAAAATCCTTAAAACCCCAAATAACACAAAAACCATTAAAATCCTAAAAAAGAATAAAAAATTAAAATACTAAAACCCATAAAATTTACAAAATCCATATAAAACCCCTAAAACCCATCAAAACCGTAAAACCCCTTAAATTCCTCAAAAAATTCAACCTCATAAAATAATAAAAATCGTTAAAACATTAAATACCGAAACTTTTATTAATTAAAATTCCTCTGGATCTAATTAAATGTTTTATTATGTAAAATTGTTATATAAAAAATTCACATCCTTGGTTATATTATTTTGGTTTTTAAAATACCATTAATAATTGTGATTGTTTCAATTATGGTGGTTGAACAATGATCATATGATTAGTATAAATATGGGGCTTTAACAAATCCAATTTAATCGGACAAATGAAGTGATTGCCTCATCCAGTAAAATTTTTCTATATGAAGCCCATTTTTCAGAGCTAATAAATAAGTTGGAATCACTGGGCTTTGCTCATGACCAATCCCAAGTCGAGCTTCAACATGTTAAGCTTGAGTGGAACTATCTACGGGATAAGTGTAGGTTAATAGAGATTACCACCCGAGCGATGTAATCTTAGCCTCTGCAAGAGTCTTTCACCATCGCACAACTTACCCTTCGGTCATATATGGGTTTTGTAAGGGGTTATGTAACAATAACTTAGCATTATGATTTTGTACATTATTTTTATAGAGAATATACAATCCTTTTATTATTGTTACATTGTAAATAGTTTTTAACGAAAAAATAGTATTTATAGTTAATATTCAATTAAAAATTTTCTTTTGATGAATTTATGGATTTTTAAATTAAATAAATTTTTAATGAAATATTTTTAATAAATTACTTTCTATTAAATATAAATTATCGTAAAATTTATATGAATACAATTTTAATTTTTATTAAGGTTTGAAAGATGTTTTTGTCAAAACCCATGAATTTTTAATAAGTGTTAGGTTTTTTTAAAAGTAAAAATTCATATATATAAAAAATTATTTAGATAAAATGAACATCGTTTTTGGATTCAGTATGTCAAAATTATATAATGGTTAATTTTTCATAATTTTCTGAGAAAGTTGAATTTTGGGGTAAAAATTAAATTCCATTTAATTATATAATGTATTTTATTACATCATAATGACCCAATAGTGATTTAATAAAATAATATAAATGGTTTTTTGGCCAATATACGTTTTAACTTTAAAATAATGTTATTTTAGATTTGTTTGATTAATTTTATGGTGCCTTAGAGGAGCCTCCGAAAACATTTTTTCTTTTAAAATGATTTCCTTGAGAGTGTGACTCACCTCCACATAAACAAGCCTAATATTTTAAAACACTCGAACATTGACCTTATAAACTAATATTTTACACCCCCTTTTTCATAAACCATATGCAAAAACCATGGGTTGGTTTTTTTTTATTATTTTAATGTGCGGTGTCCAAAACCAAAATAATAAATAATTTCCTCTCTTTTCCTATACAAACCCACCCAAGATCCAACTTATCATCACTAAAAATCCATGGATCATGTCTTTACCCTAACCTCCTCTCTCTATAATCATCCAATGGTGCACAAATCTCCCAATAATCCTCTCTCAAGCCCCTACCAAGCCTTCGGAATCACACTTCCATGTAATGGATTTCTTACTCCCTCATTTGTTTCCATGTTTCTTTATGTTTCTATAACCATGTCTTCTTAATTACAAATTTTAGGAATTATTTCACACTTACACATAATTACTTTTTTATTTTTAATTACGAGACACCTCTTTCTCTCTCATTGATGCCTCCCATGTACACCCGTTACCGTGACGAAATTCCATAAAGAATTTCTCTCTTCACATTCACATTCAAGAAATTTTTCTGTATTGTGAATCAAAATTACATTACATATGTTGAGACATGTATCTATATGACCCACTTACTAACCATTTCAGATAAATATTATGATACACCCTTACTCTCTCATCATCCATTTTTATTAATTCTAATGTCACACTGTTATGCTGCCGAAATTTCACTGCGATTTTCCAAGACAACGTCATTATGTAGTGAATACCATGAACCTTTCTCTATCAATGGTATTCAACTTTATGCACATTTACTTATTTATTATGGAGTTTAATTTATGAATTCCACATTGATTTATCATGTATTAAATTATTATTTTTAATGAATCCATGTTATATGATCCATGTGGCACACTTATGCATGAAATGAAATGATTATGAAGGGTGCACCCTAATAGTGCTCCAATGCATTGTGTAAAGATTAGTATCATGATATATCAATAGAAATGAGGGTTTAATAATTATAATTCAATTTCAATGATGGTTTACTCATACTCCATGTGCAATTATCCTTGCCTCATGCTAATATCATGTTAAATGTTGATGACACATTTCCATGTTATGATAATCATGTTATATCATGCCTTTATGTTAATGTTTCTCTTATGATCCCTTGATATGAATATTTCCTAACATGTGTTGGATTATTCATGTTATGCCTTGTTTAATCTCTCACTGGGATTTATAGCTCACCCTTTCCTTATTCATGTCCTCAGGTTATCCCATGCAATGCTAGGTATGATGGAATGTGTGTGGTCATGTAAAAGAAGTTTTCAATAAAGATGTGTATTTAATGTTTTAAGTTTTTATGTAATGTTAATAATCCCCAAAGACACTATAAATCACTATATTATATGTTGTATCAATTTAAAATTTTATTTAATAAATTATGATAATGTGTGAAATAAATATTAGGGTTGTTATAGTGGGTATCAGAGAATATGTTTAGTTATTTTTGGGATTAGGATAAGAGAACCCTAGTGAAAGCCTTAGGGATAAGACTAAGTATAATAAGAACATCCGTAAATTTTAGTGAGTAATGAGTAAGTGTTTTATTCGGAAAATATATCCCTGTTTGGATACGATTTGGTAGAGGTGGATTTGGCACAAATGTATCTAGGGTTAATATCCAAAAAAACTGCTTTGAGCTAGACTCGAACGAGAACTATTGCATGACAATGGGCCTTGCTACACTCTTGGTTACAATAATACCAGGGGATATGGTTTGGTAAATTCATAAGCTTATAATGAACCATTGTTGAGTGAATAACAAAATTCCCCTAAAAATATACTTTGGGAAGTAGGTCATGGATAAAATAGATTAAAGCCTATAAATTCATAAGTTAAGGAAATAAAAGTAATTTACAAGTAATTTGTTTTTGTCATTGGATTACCCTTTGTGTCTTACCCCTAACATATCCTTTAATTCATTCCAATGACTAGTAATAGGTGGGCTCATGCTAACTACCAATACGAAGATCAATGCGATGACTATTTTATTGAGATTCCCAATCCAATGGGAGAAGGAATCATGAACTTTTCCCGATACTCTCTCATTTAACTAATGTATTGAATAGAAACATGGGTCCAAAATAACATTCCAACCCCACAAAGATATAATAAGTCGCAATGGAGATCTTCATGAGACAAAGACATCCAAATTTTGATGGATCATCTGATCTCTCAATTGTTGAGAAATGGATCAAATCCGTTGAAAAGATATTCTCCATACTTCAATGTTCCTAAAAAGAGAATTTTCTTCTGGAAACTTATCATAAAGAGGGTGAAACTGATCAATAGGGGACATTGATAAAAAAATATGAAGCATAAAGGGGAGATCGAGGCGTGGGAATGGAAGGATTTATATAGAATGTTTTTTGATAAATATTTTCCTTGTACCCACCAACTTAAGCTATAAAGGTTCTTCCTTTCCCTGAATAAAAAATACAAAGAATCCATTAGATCATAATAGGAAAACATAAAAAGGATTTCATGATATGCCTACGACTTTTTCATTACCCCTGAATGCATGGCTAACCACTTTTTTTGTGGACTAAAACCTAGCCTATAGAAATCCCTAGTGATCTAAGACATAGAGAGTTATGAGGAAATTGTATAAGGTTCCCTCAAGGTAGAAATGTAGATCAGCGAATCATAGGGTATGATGTGGATAAGAATCATAAGGCGGTCATTAATTCTAGTGATCTGATTGATAAATCAAATAGTGCTATGAAAATCCAGCACCCCACATGCCAAAGGTACAGATAGAAGCACCCCAAAAATTGCCTGAACGAGATGAGGAAATGATTTTGGTGTGAAAGAAATGGGAACCTGGACATTAACTACCGAAAATAAAAAACTACAGCTACAACATAGGAGAGGAAAGATCCATTCGACCCTAAATGCATTGTTCATTGCTTCAACTACAAAGAACCAAATCACTTCTCAAACCAGTGACCTAAGATAAGGTTTTTCTGAGGCATCCAACAACCTCGAAAGCAGCAAGTGGGAGCTTTTTCTATCACAACCGTCAAAGTGAACCCCAAAAAAAAAGTGGTAAACTGTACGCTAGTTATTCATTCAATAATAGTGAACATAATTTTTGATTCTAGTTCTACTCATTATTTTATTTCTGAAAGTTTTGTTGAACAATCCCAACACCACCAAAAATCATGGAAGTAAAGATGTTGACGAGAATGGAAAATGGAGAAATAATTGTACCCCATGAATATAACTGCTCCTTTGTTATAATTTATGGACATAACATTCGGAAAAACCTCATAATACTAACTATGGTGGAGTTTGATGAAATTTTTGGCATGTATTGGCTTTCCGTATATAGTTACAACAGAAATTTCTGTGAGAGTTAAATCACTCTCTATATGGATAATCAAGCCTCGATTATGTACACGTGCCAGGAGGAGGATGAATCTTCCTTAGTACCATCATCTCAAGAATATATTTTACTACCCTATGAGCATGCATACATTTCTATGATGATTGAGTCTAAGGATGAAACCAACCAAGAAGAAATGCCTATCGTGAGAGAATTAGCTGAAGTGTTTTCTAAGGAATTGTCTCGTCTTCCTCCTCGAAGATATGTTGAATTCTCAATTGATTTCATACCTAGGGAATATCAAATACTATGTATAGAATGGTTGTCGTGGACCTTGAGTACCTTAATAAACTTGTACATTAAAATATAGATGAAGATTTTATATGCCCAAGTGCTTCACCATGGGGTCCACCAGTCCTCTTCGTCAAGAAGAAGGATGGGTCAATGAAACTTTTCATTGATTATCATGATCTTATCAAAATCCCAATAAAGAATATGTATCATCTGTCATGAATTCCTGACTTTTTCAATCATCTATCTATAGCACAATACATCTCTAAGGTGGATTTGTGTTCGGGATATTATCATTTAAGGGTGAAGAAGGAGGATATCCCCAAGACTGCTTTTCATACATGTTACAGGCACTATGAATTCATAGTAATGCCTTTTGGACTCACAAATGCTCCAGGAATCTTCATGGGCTTGTTGAAATGTGTATTTAGATGATACCTTTACAAATTTGTGATTATATTTATAGAATATATTATAATATACTCCAATTTCAAGGAGGAGCATGAGGATAATCTAAGCATTGTACTAGAGACCTTGCGAAAGGAGAATCTCTATGAATATTACAACAAGTGCATGTTCTGGTTGCATGAGGTATCATTCATGGGTCATATCATCACAAGCAATGGGATATATATGGATCCTCCAAGATAGTTGTAATTGAGGGATGGATGAGGCCAACATCGGTAATGGATAACTGTAACTTCCTAGGGTTAGTTGGATATAATCACTGATCTGTGAGAAATTTATCGCCAATTTTTTGACCCTCTTACCCAGCTAACTCGGAATAGAGTAATGTTTTCTTGGAGTGATGAATGTGAAGAGAGATTCAAGGAGTTGAGAAGGAGGCAATTTACTGTACATGTTATCATAGTACCCACAAATGGAGAACATTTTGTGGTATTCAGTGATTCTTTAAAGAAGGGAGTGGGTTGTGTGATGATGAAAATGAAAAATTCATTGCCTATGAATCAATGAAATAGAAATTTCAATAGAAAAACTATCCAAAACATGATCTGGAGTAGGCTCTAGTAATATTTTCTTTGAAAATTTGGTGACATTACCTCTTTGGGGATATGTGTGAAATATATACAGACCACAAAAGACTCAAGTATATATTCACATAGAAATATTTGAACATTCACCAATGAATATGGTGAGATCTAATCAAAGACTAAGACTAATCAATCCATTACCACCCTGGAAAAGCGAATAAGGTGGAAGACGCTCTATGTAGAAAGGACCCAACGATAATATACTTTAAAATAATTTAAAAGGATCCAATCATCATAGATTTGATGAATATGGACATGATAATCATAAATAAAAGAACATTATAAATCATTTCACAAATTATTTCTCAACCGTATCTTTTGAAAAAGTTAAAGGATTCTCTAAAGAATGATGTGGGAATCTAGAAGAAAGTGGAAACTATCAAAAAAAGTAAATCCTCATAGATCAATGTCAATGAAGAAGGAATTTTGATATTTGGGACTAGACTATGTGTTCCATAAAATTTGGAGTTAAAGAAAGAACTTTTGGATGATTTGTGTAGTTAAAATTTCTCCATTCACCCAGGAAACACAAAAAAGTATCAAGATCTTCAAGAGAATTGTTGGTGGGGAAGCATGAAGAAGGTGATCACTGAGTATACAACAATGTGCCTCGTATGTCATCAAGTGAAGGATGAGAGGCATATGTCTAAGGGGATGATGCAACCATTACCCACACCATCATCAAAATGGGAGAACATCATCATAAACTTTGTCGTCAGACATCTGAAGACATCCAAAGGAAACAATTTTATTTGAGTTCTTTTGGATCATCTTACAAAAACTACACACTATATTGCAATTCGAGATGATTTCTCAATGAATAAACTAGCATTGATATATATCATATAAGTGTTAAGGTTTCATGGAGAACTACTATCTATTGTATCTGATCGAGATCAAAGATTCACCTCTATGTTCTGGTAGAGTCTTCAACAAGATCTGAATTTTGAGCTGAACTTATGTACGACTTATCACCCTCAAACAAATTTCCAATATAGGAGGACTATACAAACACTTGGGGACATGTTAATATCATGGTCAATGGACTTAAAAATAGGATGGGATAAACATCTTCCTCTAGTTGTGTTCTATTACTATAAAAGTTTCCACTAAATCATCCAAATGGCTCTTTATGAGACCCTATATGGGATGAGGTGCTGAACACCAGCATGTTGTAATGAATTTTGGCAGATAAAACTCCTATTTCCAAAAATGGTCAAAGAAATGTTGTAGATGTTTATAACCATTTAGTAGTACATTAAAGCTGCTTAGAGTAAAAAAAAATATCTATGCTGATAATTGTCAATTGGACCTAGAGTTTGATGTTGGAGACATGGTATACATCCTTATATCACCGTGGAAGATATTTATGATATTTGTGAAGAATGTAAAGCTTAGTTCAAGGTATATAGGCCTCTTTTAGATCCTTAATCACATTAGAGAATTGGCCTATTGACTATAACTCCCATCAAACCTATCTCATGTACATGATGTATTCTATGTATCACTGTTGAGTAAACACATACATGGACCATCACATGAACTCAGTCCAAAGGTGGTACCATTAGATTATTACCTCTCCTATGAAGATAAACTGGTGAATATTTTAGATCATAGGGAAAAAGTTCTATAGAATAAGACAATGCCCCTTGATAAGGGGATTTGGAGAAACCACATGTTTGAAGAGGAAATGAAGGAATTAGAGGAAGTGATGAAGTAGAGTTAACCACATTAGTTTTAGTTTGGGAAAAAGAAATATCAAGGGTGAAATTTCTTAAGGGGGGAAGATTGTAACGACCCAATCTTTTATTAATTAAAAGTATTATTGATCTAATTAAATGTATTATTATGTTAAATGGTTATATAACATACTCACTTCCTTTGTTTTATGTTTTTGTATTTTAGAATACCTTTAAGAATTGTGAACATTTTCTATTATAGTCGTTGAACAATGATTACATGATTTCTATAAATATAGGGCTTTAAAAAATTCAATTTAATCAGAGAAAGTAAGCAATGGACTTATCTAGTAGAATTTTTCCATATGAATCCCATTTGATAGATCTCGGAAAGGAGGTTGTGTCACTAGGATTCTCTCTTGACCAATCTCAAGTCGAGCTTCAACAGGTTAAGCTTGAGCAGAACCACATATGGGAGAAGTGGAAGTTAATAGATATTACCACCCGAGAGATGTTATCTGAGCCTCCCCAAAAGTCTGTCACCATCACACACATTACCCTTCAGTCTTATGAGGGTGTTATAAGGGGTTATGTAACAATACCTTAGCACTATGTTTATGTGCATTATTTTGTATAGATAATATACATTCATTTTATTATTCTTACTTTGTAAATAGTTTTTAAAGAAAAAATAATTTTTTTGTTGATATTCTATTAAGAAATTTATTTTGAAAAATTAATGGATTTTATAATAAAATAATATTTTATTTAAATTATTTTATGAATTTACTTTTTATTAAATATAAATAATCTTATAATTTTTATGAATACAATAGTAATTTTTATTATGGTTTGAAATCTTTTTTTTTCAAAACCAATGAATTTTTGATAATTGTCCATTTTTATTTTTATAGTAAAAAATTATGTATTTAGAAAATTATTTATATAAAATGAATCTCACTTTTGGATTCAGGACATTGAAATTATCTAACAGTGAATTTTTTATTATTTTTGAGACAATCGAATGTTTGGGTAAAAATTAAATATCATTTAATTATATAAGTTGTTTTATTACATCATAATGTCCCAATAGTGATGTAATAAAAAACTATAAATGGGATGTTAAGACAATATAGGTTATAAATTTAAAAAAATATGATTTTATATATGTATTATTAATTTTATGGTTCCTTAGTGGACCCCCCGTGTCTTAAAATACATTTTAACATTTAAAATGATTTCCTTGAGAGTGTGACTCACCCCCACATAATCAAGTAAAATATTTTAAGAATTTTTCCCATTATCCTTATCAAATAATTTTTTCCACTCCCCTTTGGAAAAACCCACCGACAAAAACTCGGTGATGGTCTGTGGTTTTGATTTGTTTAATGTGTGGTTTCCAAAACCAAAATTATAAATAATTCTCTCTTTTTCCCTATATAAACCCACCAATTTTCCCACTTCTCATAACAAAAAACCCTTGTAGAAAGACCCTACCCTTACCTCCTCTCTCTAAAATCCTCCCAAGGGGCCCCAAGCTCCCAAGAATCCTCTATCAAGCCCCTCTTAAGCCTTTGGGATCACACTTCCAAGTAAGTGATTTCTTCCTCTCTAATTTGTTTTCTATGTTTCTTTATGATTCTATAACCTTGACATTTAAATTTAAAATGTTGGGGGTAAGATTTAGCAGCTACACCCTTATTCCCTCCTTAGTATTGAATTATGAGATACCTCCTTATCTCTTATTGATTCTTCCCATGTACACCTATTAACATGCTGAAATTCTGTAATGAATTTCTCTCTTCAAATTTTCATTCAAGCAGTTGTTTTGTATTATGAATCTAAATTCCATTACATATGTTGGGACATGTATCTATATGAACCCCATAATTTCCATTTCTGTTATGTACAATGATACACCCCTTTATCTATCATCAAATTTTTTTATTAATTCTTATGTCATGTCGTTATGCTGCTGTAATTGCACCACAATTTTCCAAGCCAAAGTCATTGTATAGTGAATACCATGCCCATTTCCCTATCAATGGTATTCCTTTTTATGAATATTTACATATTTATTATAGAGTTTCATTTATTAATTCCACATTAATTTATCATGTAATAAATTATGGTTTTTAATTAATCTATGTTATATGATCAATGTGGCAAACATATGCATGAAATGAAATTATTAAGAAACGTGCACTCTGATAGCATTCCAATGCATTGGGTAAAGATTAGTATCATGATACATCAAGTGAAATGAGGGTTTACTCCTGATAATTCAATTCAAATGAAGGTTTAATCATGATCCATGTGCAATGAGCCTTGTTTCATGACAATATCAAGTTAAATGTTGATGCCACATTTCCATGTAATGATAATCATGCTATATCATGCCTTTATGTTCATGTTTCTCTTATGCTCCATTGATAATTATATTCCCTAACATGTACTATACTATTCATGTTATGCATTTTTACTCCCTTACTGGGCTTAATTTATCACCATTTTCTTATACTTCTCCTCAGGTTATCCCATGCAATGCTAAGTACGGAAGAATGTGTGTGGTCATGTAAAAGAAGTTTTCAATAAAGATATGTATTTCATGTTTTAAGTTGTTATGTAATGTTCTTATGCCCCAAAGAAACTAGACCTCTATATCTTATATTTTGTATCAAGAAAATATTTTATGTAATAATTTATGTTTATGTGTGAAATAAAGAGTCAGGTTGTTATAAAAACCTTTTAAAACCCCTAAAAACCCTATTAACTATAAAACCCATAGAAATCATAAATACCATAAGATAAGCATAATATTCCGAAAAACCATAAAGACAAGAAAAACAAAAATATCACTAAAAATCCTCCAAAAAATCAACAAACCCACAAAATACTTATAAAACCCAAAAAATCTATGAACACCTAAAACCATATACCCTTAAATGTATCCTAAATCTCTAAATGAACACTAAAAACCCCAAACAAAAAACCCTTAAAAGAACCAAAAAAATACATGAAAACCATAAAACCTATAAAAACCCTAAAACCCTTAAAACCCTAAATATATTAAAGGACCCTAAAAACAAAAAAAACCCAAAAATATCCCTAAAACCTTGAAAATACCCCCCCCCCCCCTAAAAGACCTCTAAAACACTCTAAAACCACAAAAAATCAGACCAAAAAATAAAAAAACCTTAAATATTATATGAAAATCTGAAAACATAAAAACCCTAAACCCAAAAAAACCCTAAAAGACCTAGAAAGCCTAAAACCCATAAAACTCTAAAAATCATAAAAACCCTAAAAGAACCTAAAAATCATAAATGTAAGATAAAAACCACAATATTACCCTAAAATCCAAAATATTCCCTTTAAAACCCAAAAAACCCAAAAAAAACCCACCAAAAACACACCAAAACCTTTAAACCACAAAGAAAACCCTTAATCCCCATAAAACCCCAAAAATCATGAAACCCTAAAACCCTAAAAACAATAAAAAATTATAAAAACTATAGAAATGATAAAAAATTACTGAAATATCTGAAAAGCACAAATATACATAACAATGCTAAAAACCTTGAAAATATCTATAAAACCTAAAAAAAACTAAACCCCCAAAAACACTAAAAACCCTAATACAGCATACCTTTTAGCTACAGATCTGCATGGAGGACACACTTTAGGACCTATTCATTAGCATTGTAGGGACACACTGTCGCGATCAGATTGCCAATCTGCTTCTTGCTGCTACTGCTGGACTTATGGCACACATATGGGCAGCCCGGAATAAAGTGGTGTTTTATAACACTAGATAATCAATATGGAGGGGAGTGTTGGAGATAAATAAGGAAATCCGGAATGCGTCGGAGAAACAAACTGGTGCCTTGAATAGCAACATGAATTACCTCAGCATACTACGTTCTATTGATGTGGTAGGAAGTTGCAAAAAACTGCCGGTTCCAAGGTACATTTGCTAGATTCTCCCACTCCCCAGTTAGATAAAGGTAAACATTGATGGTGCGGCCTCCGGTTCACTTGGCCTCTCGGGATATGTAGGTGTCTTTCGTACTTGCAGAGGCTTCGTCAAAGGATCATACTACCACTTCATCGGAAATGGATGTGCCTATGAAGCTTAACTTTGGGCCATTGTTAAGGCGGTTCAATATGCAACCCGCTTCCAATGGACGAACCATTGGATTGAATCTAACACAATGTTGACAGTGTAGGCCTTTAAAACCAAGAATCGAATGATACCATGGAGGATACTGTCGCTATGGAACTCCTATCTACGGGAATCACAACTGCTCAACATCAACGTCACACATGTATTCAGGGAGGTGAATGTTGTGGCAGATGCCCTATCCAAAAAGGCAATTGATGAAGGGTGTTTGATGTGGCCCTTTCATGCCCCACAATTTTGTAATCCCTTAGTCGAGTCAGACATGAAGTGTGAGGTGCACACCCAACTATGCAGGTCCTCCTTGTAATATTGTGTATTATGATTTTTTAATCAATTTGGGGGGGACTGAGGGACTGGTCTCGAAACTTATTTTCATAAAAACCTGAAAACCACCCTAAAATGAGTAAAACCACATTAAGACCCAAGAAAACCCTAAAACCACATAAAACCCAAAAACACCTAATTACAAAAAAACCTAAAATCCCATAAATTTTAATGCCCCGACCCCAGTTTCCCAGATTCAGTGCATTATTACATAACCGTGGCATGATCACAAGAAAGGTCAAGTCTCGAAAGACCGATTAGTTTAGTATCCTTGGAATAACTAGATACATTCATAATGATTACATTACATCATAAAATGTAAACTACAAAAATATAGTCTTCATAGTCCACACTCTTATCCCCTCATACTATCCCTGCAGGTCATTAAAAAAATAATTCTTCACATCCTGGGAAAAATAAAACATAGAAAGGGGTGAGCTCAAAGGCCCATTAAGGATAATAATATAGCGGAAACTTTCATAAATAAGTATAAACATTTAAGGCAATGTATAACTAAAACAAAAGCCTTTTAAACTTGAACTTCAGAATAATATGGAAGAAATAAAATGAAATAATCCCATATACTTATTCACATGGACATTCTACTAGTCTAATAATCACATGCAATATCAATAATCACTTTCATAATGATGGAATGCATAATGCCAGACTATCATAACCACATAGTCAAGGCCTCATGCCAATACTACAAATAAGAGTTTGTCAAGGCCTTGTGCCAAGACACTAGTTTGTCTCAGGAGACCTACCAATGCACCTAGGATCTATATCTGACTCCACCTGTCACTTATTAAGTCCAAAACATTCCTCATATGAACAGGTTTAAACATAACATAAACATTTGTATTAAAAATAGCATAAAAAATGTCAATACTTTCTCCATAAACCATGAATGGTAAAATAACACATCCACAGTCAAACAAATCAGAAAACCTTTAGTACAATATGGAATTTTTGTATCGTAATAAATAAACTTCAAATAAGCTTAAAATCCATCAAAGTATGTTGACATAGATGAAATCTAATCTATTTGAGAGAAATATCTCTTTTTTGAAATCATTTAAAAGTAACATAATTTATAAAAGAAAACATTTGATTTTAAAATATTCTTATAATCTTGTAATGGAAGCTTCGACTATTTTATAATGGCAGAAAATACCACACCCATCGTATAAGTTAAAAAAAATACATTCTTACCTTAATTCTGTCAAAAAGGTTAAAAAGGACCTTGCTCGGAAAATGACAGAAAGATTCCGTTATAAACTTCTTATAAAAAGTCAAAAAGTGTATAAATGAATTTAACCCATATTCTGTAAAATATTAAAAATTATTTGAAATACATTTTTAAGTAACATGAATGTGGTTGAAAAAGAGGTCCCAGTAGATAATTACGTATAAACAACCTCAGATAATGAAGAGATTGTGAAATAAACCCTCACCCTGTACTTTTCCTTGGTTGGGGGTAGGTTAACCTCCAGTATAATGGTGAAATAATTGTTATTAAATTATAAAAGAATCATTTAAATGAATATTATATCATATATGATCTTTTAACATTTCTTTGTTAATAATATATTAGTATTATCGTTGTTTCAGATGTTAACTTACTCATTTTATTTTATATGTTTTGTAACATAATCCATGTTTGTTATGGATAGGTTGTATTTTATTCATATCCATAATGATATCAAGTCCTTAAACACTATTTTTAATCATAAAATGAGAATTTTACGTGAATGGATACGATGGAGAATGAATCTAATCGCGTTCGTGGAGACGGTAGTCCGTACGTACGCACGAGCGACAATATCATTATTTTGATATTTAAATAATATTTAATTGGATTTTATATCATATATAAAGAATCATTATCATGTTATAATTATTATTTACATGAATTACACATCATTATTATACCCATCCAAATAATAATGTTTTGAATAACAATTACACCACGACATGGAGACAGTAAGCCGTACGTAAACACCTATGGTGACATGTCATTCAAAGGATGGACAGAATAATAATTATGCTTGTACCATATTTATAATAACATAACAGTATATATAATATACTAGAGTAATGGTTTTAGAATGGAAATAACAAAGAAAGAAGAAGTGGAAGAAGAAAGGAACTTGAAAGAGGGTCGTGAAAACATTACCTCTTCTTCGGGTTCTTACTTTTGATTTGATCAAAAGGCCTCCATAGGATGGCTTTATGATCAAAATAAGGCCTCTAGTTTGAAGTGAGGGAGGTTGAGAGGGTATTTGGGCAGGGTTTGGTAGAACCAAATGGCTTTAAATATGTGAATTAGTGAGAAGGGGAAGTTCCCTTTTATAAGAGGGGTGAGGGGCACCTTTGGAAAAGCTAGAAATATTATTTTATAATAAATTCAAATTCGGTTTCTAATAGCTCCAAAGTAAATTATTATGATTCTAAGGTGGGTTTTGGTCAAAAACCACTCAAACAATAGGTTTTAGACAGGTTTGGGTCACTATATAAACCTTATCGTTTAGTTTTAACTCTTAGTTAATTAGTTTAAGATTTACCATGTCACATTGTATTTTTATATAATATAGTTACTAAACATACCATATACATCCAAGAGAACCCAAAGTGGTCCATTAATGATACACCTATCATGATATAAGTCTCTTGGCCGAACCATAGATTTTTAGGAATTTAATATCAATTAATAATTGAATATTTGTTTTAAAAACACTTTTATGTCAATTTTGACACTATTAAATAATTGATTTTTGTTAAAGTCGTAAAAACTTTATTAATTCAAACCAAATTCATTTAAGAAATACTATAATGTCATATTAATCAATAAAATTCATTTAGGTCGTAAAAAAATTCAAATTATATTAATTTTAACATTTATAATACCAATTATTTGATTCTTTCATTAATAATGAAAATACTGCATCATTATTGTGTCATAAATAATATTAATTATTAAATGTCTAAAAATTATAAATAAAATAAAATTATGTAGGAAATATTTTTATATTTCTAATGAATCATTATAGGCAAAAATTCAACATATATACCCCTATGTAAAAATTGTTTTTCTCAAAGATATATGCTTATGTCATTTTTGTATTTATTTTAACTTAACTAATATAAAGTGTCATTATCACTTACAAGTGTCTCCATTGGGTCCAAAAATAGACCCAAATATGCCCATGGTTGGACATGTATCAACCAATAAGGTTACGACACGTTTTATGGTAATTTATTATTATTATTATTATATTATTTTTTTACCCTTATTTACCGGATTTACCCTTTTACCATGGTAAATAAAATATTTAACGAAGTAATTATTCAAAATTTCTAAAAATAAAAGTTACTTATTTAAACAATTTGGAGATTCTAATTACAAATATTGAATCCATTATTCCAAATTCAAAAAACACAGAAGTGGCAGAAATTAATTTAAAATTAATTATCGTTGTTAAAACAAAAAGCGTTTTTTTAAGAGATACTAACTATCAAAAGATTGACACTTGTTTATGTCCGGTTTAATTGTGAAATTATGTAAAATGATCAAAATTGTATTAAATGGTAAAAATATATTCTAAATATACTTTAAAACCACTCAAATTCATAATTTATCACTATTAATTATATCGATTAAAAAAAGTTGTTTTTAATTAAAATTTAGTAATTTTCACTATTCATCAAAATATAAATGTTTTCCGAAAAGTTCCAAAAATTTACCCTAGGATAATTTCGATATTACAAATCCAAAAATTAAGTCCATTTTGAGAGATAAAATTTATAAAATTTCAAAGAGTGGGTATTACTATTCATAGCGGCTAGTTTGATTGGTTGTGGTGTGTGTTAGAACTCGAAGTTGCATACAACACACGCTACTGTATTATTCAAAGTGAAGCTTGGGGTGTTACATTATCCCATCCTTCAAATAATTTTGTCCTCGAAATTTATAGAATATTATTTCATAAAAATACTCGGGTGTTTCTTCGTCATAAGTTCCTCGGGTTCCCACATTGCCTCTTCCATCTTATGGTTTCTCCATAGAACTTTTACCAGACGAGTCATCTAGTTTCTCAGCAATTGTTCTCTTCTATCAAGAATACTAATCGGATATTTGCAATAAGACAGACCGGGTTCCAGTTCTAATTCCTCATAGGTGAGTACATGCGTTGGGTCAGGCATGTATTTCCTCAACAGTGATACATGGAACACATCGTGAACTTTGGAGAGACATGACGACATTGCCAAACGGTAAGCTATAGCCCCAATTAGATATAGAATTTCAAAAGGTCCGATGTACCTAGGACTTAATTTACCTTTCTTACCAAAAAATATAACTCCCTTCCATGGAGATACCTTCAGGAAAACATGTTCTCCAACCTGAAATTCCAAATCCTTCCTTCGGTTATCGGCATAGCTCTTCTGCCTACTTTGAGCTGCTTTGATGTGGTATTGGATTACCTTCACCTTTTCCATCATTTCTTCCACCAGTTATGGGCATACAAGTTTTCTTTCACCGACGTCATCCCACCAGGTTGGTGTGCATCATCTCTTTCCATATAACTTTTCATATGGTTCCATCTGAATACTCGAATGGAACCTATTGTTATAGAAAAATTATACCAGAGGTAAATATTGATCCCACATACCATGAAAGTCAAGTGAGAATGATCTTAACATGTCTTCTATGGTTTGAATAGTCCGTTCTTATTGTCCATCTATTTGAGGGTGGTAGGCAGTGCTCAAACTGAGTTTAGTATCAAAGGATTTCAGAATACTTTTCTAGAATCTTGAAGTAAAACGGGGGTCACGATTAGAAACAATCGATAGGGGTACTCTATGAAGTCCCACAACTTCATCAATATGTAGTCTTTATAGACGTTCCAGTGGTAGATCTTCTCTTATAGAAAGAAAATTTGCTGACATGGTAAGAGGATCAATAATAACCCATATTGCATCGTTCCTTCTAGGAGTATTTGGTAGTCCCATGACAAAGTCCATTGTGATATTTTCCCATTTCCACTCAGGTATGCGAAGAGGTTTCGTGACTCCCCCAGGCTGTTTCCTTCCAGCTTTCACTTGTTGAAAAACAATAAATCTTGACAAAAAATCAGCAATCTCCTTCTTCATGTTGTCCCACCAAAAATGTTCCTTCAAATATCTATACATTTTTGTGTTTCTAGGGTGTATAGAGAAATTGGAACTATGAGCATCCTCCAACAATTCCCTTTTTAGATCAGGTATATTGGTAACCCAAAGTCTCTTCCCAAATTTTAAAGTTCCTTCTTCATACACAAAGTCTCTCAATCTCCCATCATTCACAGCTTTAATCTTCTTCAAAAACACTTCATCATCAGTCTGAGAACTCTTTATCCTTTATAGTAAAGATGGTTTGGAAACCATTTGAGAAAGTATTGATGTTTCACCTTCCATGGTGATTCCCATATCCAACTTTACTTGATCCATCACTACGGGAAAAATGCGTATTTGCGACGGGTTATTTGCGACGGGAATAAATCCCGTCGCAAATAGTCCCGTTAAAAACTTATTTGCGACAGGGGTATTTACCCCTCGCAAATAATTAGGCTTTTGCGACGGGATTGCTTTCCCCGTCGCAAATAGTTTTCCCGCGATGCGCGCCAAATCGCGGGAAAACTATTTGCGACGGGAATATTTTCCCGTCGCAAATAACCGGCGGCGGTAAAAGGTATTTGCGACGGGAATATTCCCCCGTCGCAAATAGTATGTCGGCAGGTGGTTATTTGCGACGGGACCCGTCGCAAATAACTATTTAACTGTTGACTGTAATAAATGTTGGCTAAGGTATTTGCGACGGGTACCGTCGCAAATAACACTATTTGCGACGGGAATCCCGTCGCAAATGGACCCGTCGCAAATAATCTAACCTATAAATACCCCCATCCGTTTTTTTCAAATCATTCTCATTCTCTATCTTCTCATGCTCTCAAACTTGTGTTTCTAAAGTTGAGTTTTTCTTCAGTTTGATTTTTTTTTTCGGAGCTGATATTAAAGTTTTGAAGAACAATCAGAGCAGATCAATTTTCAAGGTATTTATGTTCAATTTAATTTAATATTTATTTTTAATTTTTTATTAGTTTCAATTATTCTTAATTAGTTGTAATTTAATTATGTTTATATTGTTTTATTACTTAATAAATTTAAATTATTAGTATTGTTCATAGTTAATGGTAATTAGGAATAATTAGTAATAATTTTTAATAATTAAGAATAAATATTAATAATTAGTAATAAATACCAATAATTAGGGATAATAACATTATTACATTATTAGTCTATTTTATTATTAATATTAAAATAATATAATTTTTTATATATATACAGTTCTCTTTTCATCTGTGTGTTTGCTGTCTTCACATTTATTATTTGTATGTGGAGATAGAAAACGCACAGATGAAAGGAGAACTGTATATAAATTAGAAAATTATATTATTTTAATATTAATAATAAAATATACTAATAATGTTATTATTTGTAATTATTGGTAATTCTTCCTAATTATTAGTAATTATTCATTTAATTACTAATAATTAGGAACAATTACCAATAATTATCAATAATTAGGAATAATTAGTAATAATTACCAATAATTAGTAATAATTACCCATAATTAGTAATAATTACCAATAAATAGTAATAATTACCAATAAATAGTAATAATTACCAATAATTAGTAATAATTACCAATAATTACCAATAATTAGTAATAATTAGTATTAATTACCAATAATTAGTAATAATTACCAATAATTAGTATTAATTACCAATAATTAGTAATAATTACCAATAATTAGTAATAATTACCAATAATTAGTAATAATTACCAATAATTCGTAATAATTACCAATAATTAGTAATAATTACCAATAATTAGTAATAATTACCGGTAAATAGTAATAAATAGTAATAATTAGTAATAATTACCGGTAAATAGTAACAATTAGTAATAATTAGGAATAATTACCAGTAATTAGTAATAATTACCAGTAATTAATAATAATTAGTAATAATTAGTAATAATTACCAATAATTAGTAATAATTACCAATAATTAGTAATAATTACCAATAATTAGTAATAATTACCAGTAATTAGTAATAATTACCAGTAATTAGTAATAATTACCAGTAATTACCAATAATTACCCGTAATTAGTAATAATTACTAGTAATTACCAATAATTAGTAATAATTAGTATTAATTACCAATAATTAGTATTAATTACCAATAATTAGTATTAATTACCAATAATTAGTATTAATTACCAATAATTAGTAATAATTACCAATAATTAGTAATAATTAGTAATAATTACCAATAATTAGTAATAATTACCAATAATTAGTAATAATTACCGGTAATTAGTAATAATTACCAGTAATTAGTAATAATTACCAGTAATTAGTAATAATTACCAGTAATTACCAATAATTACCCGTAATTAGTAATAATTACCAGTAATTACCAATAATTAGTAATAATTAGTATTAATTACCAATAATTAGTATTAATTACCAATAATTAGTATTAATTACCAATAATTAGTAATAATTACCAAAAATTAGTAATAATTACCAATAATTAGTAATAATTACCAATAATTAGTAATAATTACTAATAATTAGTAATAATTACCAATAATTAGTAATAATTACCAATAATTAGTAATAAATAGTAATAATTAGTAATAATTACCGGTAAATAGTAATAAATAGTAATAATTAGTAATAAATAGTAATAATTAGTAATAATTAGGAATAATTACCAGTAATAAGTAATAATTACCAGTAATTAGTAATAATTAGTAATAATTAGTAATAATTACCAGTAATTAGTAATAATTACCTGTAATTAGTAATAATTACCAGTAATTAGTAATAATTACCAGTAATTAGTAATAATTACCAGTAATTACCAATAATTAGTAATAATTAGTATTAATTACCAATAATTAGTATTAATTACCAATAATTAGTATTAATTACCAATAATTAGTATTAATTAGCAATAATATTAATTAATTAGCAATAATTAGTATTAATTAGCAATAAATAGTAATAATTACCAATAATTAAGAATAATTAGTAATAATTACCAATAATTATTAATAATTACCAACAATTTGGAATAATTAGTAATAATTACAAATAATTAGTAATAATTACCAATAATTAGGAATAATTACTAATAATTAGTAATAATTACCAATAATTCGTAATAATTCGTAATAATTAGTAATAATTAGTAATAATTACCAATAATTCGTAATAATTACAAATAATTAAGGATAATTACCAATAATTAGGGATAATTAACAATAATTACCAATAATTATTAATAATTAGTAATAATTAACAATAATTAGTAATAATTAGTATTAATTACCAATAATTAGTATTAATTACCAATAATTAGTAATAATTACCAATAATTAGTAATAATTACCAATAATTAGTAATAATTAGAAATAATTAGCAATAATTACCCATAATTAGTAATAATTACCAATAATTAACAATAATTATCAATAATTACCAATAATTAGTATTAATTACCAATAATTAGTAATAATTACCAATAATTAGTAATAATTACCAATAATTAGTAATAATTACCAGTAATCAATAATTACCAATAATTAGTAATAATTAGTAATAATTAGTAATAATTACCAATAATTAGTAATAATTACCAGTAATTAGTAATAATTACCAGTAATTAGTAATAATTACCAGTAATTAGTAATAATTACCAGTAATTACCAATAATTAGTAATAATTAGTATTAATTACCAATAATTAGTATTAATTACCAATAATTAGTATTAATTACCAATAATTAGTATTAATTACCAATAATTAGTATTAATTACCAATAAATAGTATTAATTAGCAATAATTAGTATTAATTAGCAATAAATAGTAATAATTACCAATAATTAGTAATAATTAGTAATAATTACCAATAATTATTAATAATTACCAATAATTTGGAATAATTAGTAATAATTACCAATAATTAGTAATAATTACCAATAATTAGGAATAATTACTAATAATTAGTAATAATTACCAATAATTCGTAATAATTAGTAATAATTAGTAATAATTAGTAATAATTACCAATAATTCATAATAATTACAAATAATTAGGGATAATTACCAATAATTAGGGATAATTAACAATAATTACCTATAATTAGTAATAATTAGTAATAATTAACAATAATTAGTAATAATTAGTATTAATTACCAATAATTAGTATTAATTACCAATAATTAGTAATAATTACCAATAATTAGTAATAATTAGAAATAATTAGCAATAATTACCAATAATTAGTAATAATTACCAATAATTAACAATAATTATCAATAATTACCAATAATTAGTATTAATTACCAATAATTAGTAATAATTACCAATAATTAGTAATAATTACCAATAATTAGTAATAATTACCAATAATTAGTAATAATTACCAATAATTAGTAATAATTACCAATAATTAGGAATAATTACCGGTAAATAGTAATAAATAGTAATAATTAGTAACAATTAGTAATAATTACCAATAATTAGTAATAATTACCAATAATTAGTAATAATTACCAATAATTAGTAATAATTACCAATAATTAGTAATAATTACCAATAATTAGAAATAATTACCGGTAAATAGTAATAATTAGTAACAATTGGTAATAATTATAAATAATTACCAGTAATTAGTAATAATTACTAGTAATTAGTAATAATTAGTAATAATTAGTAATAACTACCAATAATTAGTAATAAATACCAATAATTAGTAATAATTACCAATAATTAGTAATAATTAGTAATAATTACCACTAATTAGTAATAATTAGTAATAATTACCAATAATTAGTAATAATTAGTAATAATTACCAATAATTAGTACATTATTTTTATATTTTATTATTAATATTAAAATAATATAATTTTCTATATTATATACGATTCTCATTTCATCTGTGTGTTTTCTGTCTCCACATGTAATATTCGCATTCTTTTTCAAAATTATCAACCTACTTGCCAATGGAGAGGTGAAAGTGAATGCGAATATTAAATGTGGAGACAGAATGTTAAACACACAGATGAAAGGAGAATTGTATATAATATAAAAAATTATGTTATTTTAATATTAATAATAAAATATACTAATAATGTAATAATGTTATTATTATATAATTAATGTTTGTGAAAAAATTATATTAGTATTATTAAAATAATAAAAAATCAATATAATATTAAAATTATCAATATTTGTAACATGTTTTGCTTTATTCTCAATATACTCAATCTTTACTTGAGTGTTTTTTCTAACAAATTATTCAAAACCAGTAATGCTTTTATATTTTTATAGAGAAATATGGAACAACGAGGTCGTCAACAATCATTATTAGGTGACCTCATATGGATAAATCAACATAGAAATCCAAACGGTTCTGGTTTAAATCCAGTATATGTTGAGGGTGTGGAGACTTTTTTATCATTTGCAGAATCAAATTCAGAATTTGTTTCAGAAGGAAAAATAAAATGCCCTTGCAGAAAATGTGCATTGAGAACGTTTGACACGTTTGACAAAGTGGGAGAACATCTCTTGCGTTTTGGTTTTCAACCAGATTATGTTTTTTGGTATCAACACGGTGAACGCAGTTCCAGAGAAGGTGATACCAACTTGATTCCGGATCCATCCCGGTTTCAAGATTTAGTACATGATGTTGCAGGTTCATCTGTTCAACATACAGAAACTCCGGCTGATATAGCTTCAAATCCTGAGTTGGCACCGTCTGAATTTTATGAGTTGTTGAAATCTGCTGAGGATGCATTATATCCTGGCTGCAAGATGAGCAAATTAGAAGCAGTTACAAAATTTATGGCTATCAAATCAGATAACGGAATGTCAAACACCTGTTTTGACCAAATATTTTCTTTGCTGAGAACACTGTTACCCGAAGGAAATGTTTTACCTGCAAATTACTATGAGAGTAAGAGGCTGGTTCGAAATTTGGGACTTACTTGTTAGAAGATTCATGCCTGTTCAAATGACTGCATTTTATATTCTGGGGAAAATGAGTCGTTGGATAGTTGTCCTACATGTGGGCAACTGAGATATAAAGAAGGACAACACGGGAAGTCTGGTTTGATTCCTGTAAAACAGTTGAGATATTTTCCGCTTACATCCAGACTTCATCGTTTATTCATGTCTAAGAATACAACGACAATGATGTCATGGAATAAAGAGAATATTTCAACCGATAAAAGCTTGAATCATCCAGCCGATGGTGATTCATGGAAACATTTTGATAGAGTGCATCCATCATTTGCTTTAGAAGCTAGAAATGTTCGACTGGGCCTTTCCACTGATGGTTTCTGTCCGTTTGGATCTTATGGTAGTCAATATTCATGTTGGCCTGTTTTTTTAACTCCGTACAATTTACCTCCATGGATGTTGATGAAGGAGCCATATATCTTTTTGACTTTACTAATTCCAGGACATCCGAAGAAAAATATTGATGTTTATTTGAAGCCATTGATTGATGAATTAAATTTATTGTGGAGTACTGGTGTCAGTACATATGATGTTGCAACGAAACAGAATTTCATACTGAGAGCAGCATTGATGTGGACAATAAGTGACTTCCCGGCTTATGGGATGTTATCTGGCTGGAGTACACATGGTCAGAAATCATGTTCTTACTGTATGGGAGATGACAAAGCATTTATGCTCATTCATGGAAAGAAACCTTGTTATTTTGACTGTCATCGCAGATTTCTTCCAGCTGATCATCCTTGTCGCAGAAACAGATCTCATTTCAGAAAAGGAACAGTTGAAAGGGATGGACCTCCAAAAATGCTATCAGGTTCGGAGTTAAAATCAGTTGTATTTTCATTACCTCCCATCACTTTTGGTCCCACAATAAATCAACAGAAAATTTCTGGTTTTGGTAAAGAACACAATTGGATTAAACGTAGCATATTTTGGGATTTTCCATATTGGTCTGATTTTTTGGTCCGACACATGTTAGATGTCATGCATATTGAGAAGAACTGTTTTGATAATTTGTTTCATACAGTTTTGGATACGCCAGGAAAGAGCAAAGACAATGTAAATGCACGTTTAGATCTTGCCCAAATTTGCAGGCGTCCAGAATTGGAACTATTTGAGAATGTCAGAACAGAAAGGTTACTGAAACCAAAAGCAGTTTATACACTGTCTAAAGAAAACCGTTTATTATTTTGTCAGTGGATTGCAGATTTGAGACTTCCAGATGGCTGTGCTTCCAATTTGGGTAGATGTGTAAAGAATGGTCATATTACTGGATTAAAAAGTCATGATTGTCATGTTATAATGGAGAGACGTCTACCCATTGGATTAATAGGTCTCTTGAATTCTGTGATTTGGGATTCCATAACAGACATGTCTCATTTTTTTCGGGAAATTTGTGCGGCTACGGTAGATTATGATGCTCTAGGCAAACTTGAAAAAGATGTTGTTGTAATTATATGTAAACTGGAAAAAATATTTCTGCCGTCTTTCTTCGACTCAATGGAACATTTGATGTTACATTTGCCATATGAAGCCAAATGTTGAGGTCCGGTACAGTTTCGATGGATGTACCCATTTGAAAGATGCATGCAAAAATTGAAAAGAAAAGTACGCAACAAAGCATCTGTTGAAGGATCTATTGCAGAAGCTTATTTGCAAGAGGAAATATCTTTTTTCTGCTCCCATTATTTTGAATCTGAGTATCCTTCAAAACACAACCGAATGGGACGGAATGAGAGGAATATTGATGAAATCGACAATCAATTATCTATTTTCAACCAGTCAGAGCTTGGTTTTGGTGGAGTTTTTAAACGCTGGATTTCAGATGATGAACATCATAGAGCTCATACGTATGTTCTGCTCAACTGTGAAGAGATGACATCAGTTGTACTGTAAGTGTTTATATCACTTATTCTCTCATTTATGTTATAGTAAATAACTTTGGTTTTTATAGGTTGTATGATAATCATATCAAGAAACAAATTCCACAAATTACAGCAGCTGCTCTCGAAGAACGCCGACTGAAAAATTTCTCTCAGTGGTTTCAAAAACTGGTAACATAAATTCTTTATCTTCTAGAAACTCATTCAATGTATAGTTTACTATATTGATAATTATTTCACAAATTTTCAGGTGTCTCGACATGCTGATAAAATTGACAAACAGTTGTGTGTATTGAGTAACCCACCTTCCAAACTTGTTAAAACTTATAATGCATATGTGGTGAATGGATTTCGATTCCACACACATGCATATGGGGAATCGAAAAAAACAATGAACAGTGGAGTTAGCTTGAGAGGATCTCATCATAGAGAAAATGAAGTTGACTTTTATGGCATACTTGATGAAATCATTGAACTCTGTTATCTTGGACAACATTACATAACCATGTTCAAATGTCGGTGGTTGGATACAGAGAGAGGCGTGCGTGTTCATCCGACTCATGGAATCATCGATATTAAATGTAAAAGTGTTCTCGCAGTAAATGAACCATTCTTATTGGATCAACAGGCATATCAAGTTTATTATGCAAAGTACTATGCAACATCAAGAGACTTGACTAATTGGTGGAGTGTAATAAAAATCAAAATTCGAGACAATCAGTTTAGTCAAAGTGAATGTGCTTTCACTGATGTGCAAAGAATTGACGTTTTTCAAGAGAGTACTCAAAATCAATCTTTTTTACAAAGAGACATGAGTATCGATGACGACACCCCACATTTAAGAGTCGGTGATGACGATGATGTTAATTATGTCACATATGAATTTGAAACGGTAAGAGATGAAGCAACTGTAACTCGAATGGATATCGATGATGTTGAGGAGGAATATGAAGATGACATTGACATATATGAAGATGATGATGAAGATGAACACTGATAGCATTTCATGGTATTTATATACAATCATAATATGTATATATGTATATATAATAGTAATTATCAATTATTTGCTAAAATTAACATTTTCTGTTTCAGATGGACGACGCCACATTTCGTGCGTTGGTGGATGCTGACCTGACTTTTGATGCGGATGAGTTGCTGACAGATGACCCTCAGCCTGCAGGCGCTCCAGGGAGTACGCGGAGGGGGCGCGGTCTTGCACGATTGATGATTCCTGACCCCGTCCCCGAGCGACGTCCACGTCTTGGGTTTGATCCACGCACACGGAGGTGTGATAACCTGTGTGATAACATGTGGATTTGACAAAGATTTCATTAATCTATTCACATAATAAATGTTTATTATTTTTTTAGTTTTCCGCATATAGAAGTCGGACAGGGCAGCGCTATTTTGCGCAACTATTTCTCTCAGCCGTGGACCACATGGGAGCAGATTCCCATTGATGTGCAGCAGGCCATGTTCGGCCATTGGTTGGTACGTACGTAAATAAATAATTTTTATTTTGAAAATTATTTCATTTCTAACTTGATATTTTGATTTATTTGTAGGGTTTATGGTATCTGATCGAGGATACCATGCGTGACGCCATCCACGAGGCATGGGAGGTGGCCATGCGTGATCGTCTTCGTCAGTTTTTGCACAATTTAAGAAAAGCTACGATGAAGAAAGCAGGAGTGTCAGATTTTGAGGAGTCATGTAGAGCACACCGACCAGAGTATATTTCATCCCATGTATGGGATGGATTATGTGCGCACTGGTTGAGTGGTGCCTTTCAGAGGAGATCATCGGTGGGGAGGCAGAATCGGGGGAGACAGGAGGTGACTCATCGAGCTGGGAGTCGTTCTTTCAGTACTCATAGACAGCATCTGGTACGTACATTATTTATAAATATTTTATATAACTATAAATATTAACAGTTTATTTTTTATTCTTATAGGCTGTCGAGCACCCCAATATTACAGAGTACGACGTATATCGGAGGATGTATAGTGATCCTGCTACTGGGGAGCTCATAGGTGATCGTCAGCATCACATCGTGGTCAGTATTATTTGTTTTCAAGTTTAAAAATTAACTGCATATAATATATTCACAATTTTAATTTTAAATTGCAACTATAGGAGTCATATGAGGCCGCAGCGGCACAGGCCCGACCTGAGAGTCAGGCCGAGTCATCAGATCAGACCACTGCCCGTCAGTTTGATGAGGCGGCATGGATGCAGGCCACCCAGTATGCCTTCGAGAAGGGCCGGGTAGTTGGTATCGGCTCTCGACTGACTCCCGGAGATTATTATGGCAATGCTGCGATGTCGGCGTCCAGCTCGAGAGGAGCTCGTGCATCTTCTTCTACACAGTATGAGGATCAGTTGCGATCTCAAACTGCATAGATAGAGAGTCTCCGACAGGAGTAGGAGCAGATGCGTCAGCAGCATGAGGAGGAGCGTCAACGCCAGCAGCAGCTGTACGAGGAGCAGGCAAGTCGGTGGCAGCAGCAGCATCAGGAGCAGATGGAGTACATGCGCCGACTCACTCATGCTTTAGGGATAGAGTTTCCTCCACCACCATCTGCAGATCCCCCACCTCCCCCCCCCCTCCTTCATATTAGAGTTTGTATTTCTTTTATGAAATTTGTGAAATCAAAATATTTTTTTTCTATTCGTAGTTTCTGTCTCATTATAAAATATTAATAATATTATATTTTTAAATAACAATATTAATATGAATAATAATATTATTTATATTTTATAATATTAAATTATATATATATATTAAAATTTTATATATATATTAAAATTTTATAATATTAAAATTTAATTATTTTTTTTGTAATACTTGAATTATTTTAATATTTGAATGTAAAATAATTCTATTATTTTTATATTAATTAAAATAACTTATTAATATTTTTTTTATTTATAAATTATAATTGTAATATTATTATATTAATTAAATCATTTATTAATATTCTATTATTTTTTATTTTTGAATTATAATTCTACTATTATTATAGTAATTAAAATAATTTATTATTTTCATTTCTAAATTATAATTCTATTATTATATTAATTAAAATAATTTATTAATAATTTATTTTTTTATTTTTTTTATAGTATTTGCGACGGGATACTATGCCCGTCGCAAATACTAGTATTATTAATTTTTTTTATTTTTTTAAAAAGTAGTTTTTGCGACGGAACCGTCGCAAAAGCGATTGCGACGGGTCCCGTCGCAAAAGGTATTTGCGACGGGTCCCATCGCAAAAACAATTTTAAAAGTTTTTTACAAAAATACGGAATACTATTTGCAACGGGGAGAATGTCCGTCGCAAAAAAAAGGCTTTAGCGACGGGCCCGTCGCAAATAAGTGTAGTTGCGACGGCGTTTTCAGCAACGGGCTATTTGCGACGGGATCCCGTCGCAAATAGCCCGTCGCAAATACCTGTTTTTCTAGTAGTGCATAAAAATAGGATCTCTTTCAATTCTCATCAAGTTCAAAACTCCATGATCTTTTCTGCTCAAAGAATCTACCACCTTATTTTCCTTCCTCGTGTGGTAGTGTATCGTGCAATCATAATCCTTGAGTAGTTCAATCCCTCGCCTTTGTCTCATGTTGAGTTCTTTTTGTGAGAAAATATACTTCAAACTCTTGTGATCAGTAAAAATATCACATTTTCACCATAGAGGTATTGTCTCCATATTTTCAAAGCAAAGATCATAGCTGCTAAATCAAGGTCATGAGTATGATAGTTTTGTTTATTAATTTTCAACTATCGTGATGCATAAGCAATAACCCTATCATTCTGAATAAGGACACAACCAAGTCCTTTCTTTGATGCATCACTATAAATAACAAACCCATCATTCCCCAATGGTAGAGTCAATATAAAATCATTGACTAATCTTATCTTCAGTTCTTCGAAACATTCTTCACACTCTTTTGTCAAACCAAATTTAAACCCTTTACGTGTGAGCTTTGTTAATGGGTTAGCCAACCTGGAAAAATTCTGGATGAAACGTCGATAATAACCTACTAAACCAATAAAACTGTGTACCTCAGTTATACTTGTCAGTGCAGGCCATTCATGGATTTCCATGTTCTTAGAAGGATCAACAGAGATTCCATTTTTAGAGACAATATGGCCAAGAAAAGAAATCTCCTGAAGCCATAATTCACACTTGCCAAACTTCCTATATAATTCATGTATTCTCAGAGTCTTCAGGATAATGCGCAAGTGATTTTAATGATCTTCATAGCTTTTGGAGTATACCAAGATATCATCAATAAATACCACCAAATATTCATCGATATATTCCTTGAAAACTCTATTCATCATATCCATGAAAACAAGGGGTGCATTAGTCAATCCAAAAGGCATTACCGTACACTTGTAATGCCCGTACCTGGTTCAAAATTCTATCTTCGAAATGTCTTCCTTCATCACACAGAACTGATGGTATCTAGATCGATGGTCTATCTTTGAAAAGTATTGATCTCCATGCAGTTGGTCAAATAAATCACCAATGCGAGGTAGGGGATACTTGTTCTTTATTGTTATAACACTGATCTCCCTATAGTTGATACATAACCTCATAGATCCATCTTTCTTTTTAACAAAAAGAACAGCGGCTCCCCATGGAGAAATACTAGGGTGAATAAATACCTTTTTACTCAATTCCTCTAGTTGTTTCTTAGGTCAACTAATTATACAGTGGCCATTCTATAAGTGGTCTTTGATATAGGCCTTGATCCAGGAATTAAATCAATGGAAAACTCAACTTCTCGTTTTGGAGGATGTTCAGGTAAATATTTTGGAAACACATCTACATATTCATTCACAACAGGTACATCCTTTATGTGAACATTCCATTCCTCACCCACAGTCATTTCATTCTCTTCCTCCCCAATAATTGAATCTAGTTGAGCTACCGGGGGTGGATCTAGATAAGAATTAGGTGGTGATGATTCTTCTCTAAAGATAAGGTGTTCCTTATCATCATCATAAAAAATTGTAACCTCCTTCTTCTTACAATAAATCTTCGCATCATGGTCCGAAATCCAATCCATATCGAGGATTATATCAAACTAAATCATATGTATGATGATGAGATCAGCGGATAAAGAACATTTATGTGCTCTAATGGGGATTGATTCGCAAAACTTTGTTGCAATGATACTTACCTTAGGAGTTTTAACTGACAACTCCCTTGTTAAATCAAATTGGGAAATATCTAATTTTCTTAGAAAACTGGGAAGATATAAAACAATGTGATGATCCAGAATCAAATAATGCATTTTCTAAACTTGAGGAAACCATTAAATTACCTGCCACCACGTCTTCCGGAGCTTCTACCTCAGCAGTAGTGATAGCATAAGCTTGGCCTTTATCACTTGGAATTTTCTAAGGTAAGTTCCCCTGACACTTAGGACATTCATTTGAATAATGTCCCATCTCCCTGAAATTGTAGCATTGGACATTGGTAGCTTCCTTCTTCCCCTTTCAATCACGATCTTGGTGGCCTTTTTCACCACACTTGTAACAGACTCCCATTCCTTTTAAGCAAGTACCAGAGTGTTTCTTCCAACATTTACTGCAGGATGGATATTTAAATTTTTCCTTCTTCCCTTTATTTCCATTCCTAGATTGACCAGCAGATCTCTTCTTCTCTTGATTTTCTTTAAAGTCATAAGACTTAGAGAATTCCTTTTCTATCTTGATAGCACATGATACAATGTATTCGTACGACGAGAAGGATTGTGAGACTAATGCTCGATGGAGAAATGGTTTTAACCCATAAAATAAACGATCAATATTACTTCTTGAGTTACACATATAACCTCCAACATACCTTGCTAACCTTGTAAAGTTAGCCTCATACTTTGTGACATTCTCATCCTCCTTTTCTCTCAGACTCAGAAATTGCCTTTCCATATCTGCTCGATGGTCACAAGGAATGTATTTTTCTAAAAATAGATCTTTGAACTCCATCCATTCCATATTTGATAATTCATCATCTTCCTTCATGTTTTGAATCAATGACCACCATTGATCTGCATCTCTAGTGAGGCGGTAAAATGCCATGATAACTTTTTCCCTTTCACTACTCCCCAATGCCTGAAATATTTTTTCTAGGGAATTAATCCATTGCTCAGCTACTAAGGGATTTGTACTCCCATTGAACGTTGGTGTTTATTTCCTCATGAATCTATCTAACATTGATCCTGCACGCTGCGGATCAGGGTGCTCCATACGGGTATGGTTATTATTCATAACTTGAGTGAGTTGTCCCAGTATAGTGATTAGCTGATCAGCACCAGTTGCATCACCAGCTCCACTATAATTATCGTGAGTAGGAGGGAAATCCCTAAATGGAGTGCGTGAATTGATACAGTTTCCATTTCTTCCACTAGGCTCCATTTCTAAACAATGGCATAAACTAGATCAGTTTATGAATCAAAATACATAATTCCATACTTATAAAACACTTAACATAAATTGAACTATTTATGGATATAATCCATAATCATAAAGATGATTTCTTTGAGGAAGTATATACTCATAAACCCTTCATAATTATTTCTAATGAAAATGAGAGTTATCCTAAGCATATCCCCCAGGAGTGTCGTAACCAAGAGTGCAGCAAGGCCCGTTGTCGTGCACCAGTTCCTGTTCTAGTCTAGCTCAAAGCGGTGTTTTCAGGTTTTACCCCTAGATACATCTTTTCCAGAGCCTCCTATACTCTCTCGTATCTAGACAGGGATGTATTTCTTGGAAAACTCCCAAAATCTCTACAATACCAAAATTCTAGAAAGTTCTTCTATACTAATCCTCAAAGTCCATCTTAGCTCTATGTGATCTAATTAGAGTTTATCTAAATCTAGCTTCCAAGGTTTGTACTAAACTTCCTCTGATACCAACTTTAACTCCCCTGATCCTAGTTACCCAGAGTCTGTGCATTATTACATAACATTGGCATGATCACAAGAAAGATCATGTCTCAGAAGACCGATTAGTTTAGTAGCCTTGGAATAACTAGATACATTCATAAAGTTTACATTACATCATAAAATGAAATATAAAACAATATAGTCTCCATAGTCCACACACTTATCCCCTCATACTATCCCTACAGGTCATTCATAAAATACTTCTTCACATCCTGGGAAAAATAAAACATAGAAAGGGGTGAGCTCAAATGCCCAGTAAGGATAACAATATAGCGGAAACTTTCATAAATAAGAAGAAACATTTAAGGCAATGTATAACTAAAATAAAAGCCTTTTAAACTTGAACATCGGAATAATATGGCAGATATAAAATGAAATAATTCCATATACTTATTCACATGGATATTCTACTAGTCGACTAATCACATGCAATATCAATAAACACTTTTATAATGATGGAATGCATAATGCTAGACTATCATAACCACATAGTCAAGGCCTCATGCCAAGACTACAAATATGATTTTTTCAAGGCCTTGTTCCAAGACAATAGTTTGTCTCATGAGACCTACCAATGCATCGAGGAGCTATATTGGGCTCCACTCTTCACTTATTAAGTCCAATGCATTCCTCATATGAATAGGTTTAAACATAACATAAACATTTGTATTAAAAATTGCATACAAAATGTTAATACTTTCTCCATAAACCAAGAATGCTAAAATAACACATCCACAGTCAAACAAATAACAAAACCTTTAGTACATTATTGAAGTTTTGTATCATAATAAATAAACTTCCAATAAGCTTAAAATCCATCAAAGGATGTTGACATAGATGAAATCAATACTATTTGAGAGAAATATCTCTTTTTTGAAATCATTTAAAAGTCATATAATTATAAAAGAAAACATTTACATTGAAAATATTATTATAATATTTTAAGGGAAGCTTCGGAGATTTTATAATGGCATAAAATACCACAACCTCCGTATAAGTTAAAAAAAGACATTCTTACCTTAATTCTGTCGAAAAGGTTAAAAAGGACCTTGTTCGGAAAATGACTGAGAGATTCCTTTATAAACTTATTATAAAAAGTCAAAAAGGGTATAAATGACTTTAACCCATAGTCTGTAAAATATTAATAATTATTTGAAATACATTTTTAAGAAACATGGATGTGGATGATAAAGAGGTCCCAGTAGATAATTATGTATAAACAACCTCGGATAATGAAGAGATTGGGAAATAAACCCTTACCTTGTACTTTTACTTGGTTGGGGGTAGGTTAAACTCCTGAATAATGGTGAAATAATTGTTATTAAATTAGACAAGAATCATTTAAATTAATATTATATTATATATGATCTTTTAACATTTCTTTGTTAATAACATATTAGTATTATCGTTGTTTCGGGTGTTAACTTACTCATTTTCATTTATATGTTTTGTTACATAAGCCGTTATTGTTATGGATAGGTTGTATCTTATTCATATCCAAAATGATATCAAGTCCTTAAACACTATTTTTAATCATCAAATGAGAATTATAATTGAATGGATACGATGGAGAATTAATCTCATCGTGTTCGTGGAGACGGTAGTCCGTACGTACGCACGAGCGACAATAACATTATATTGATATTAAAAATATTTAATTGGATGGTATATCATATATAAAGAATAATTATCATGTTATATTTAATATTTACATGAATTACACATCATTATTATTCCCATTCAAATAATAATTTTTTGAAAAACAATTACACCGCGACATGGAGACGGTAAGCCATACATACGCACGTATGGTGACATGTCATTCAAAGGATGGATAGAATACTGATTATGGTTGTAACATATTTATAATAACATCACAGTATATATAATATACTGGAGTTATTGTTTTATAAAGAAAATAACAAAGAAAGAAGAAGTGGAAGAAGAAAGGAACTTGAAAGAGGGTGGTGAAAACATTACCTCTTCAAAGGGGAATGTTGATGCACCTGATGGCCTGATCATATAGGTCTGGTGGCATTGGAGGAGGCTTTGGTCTGATTTTGGGGGACTGGTTCATAGAGGGACTATGGAGGACTGGATAGTAGCGAAGGGGAAAGATTGGAACTGTAGTAAATAATACCTGAAAACACCTCATTCTGCGTACAAGTTTCTTATGCGGGGTAAGGGAAGAACTTCATACCATAGTGGTATGTGGGTAGAGGATTCATCCGCGTAGAAAAGCACTACATGGGCATGGGTATGGACCACCACACACCATAGTGGTACACGGTCCTATAAGAGGCTTGACATTCCATTTTGGGTTCCATCAATGTACTAATGCAGTACACGATGTGAGTTAAATCCCTGTAGCAATACACTAGTTGAAACACCATATTGAAGGAGGTTTTGGGGGACTATCGTTCGTGAGGAGTCTATTCGGGAGAAATATGTGGTTAGTAGTTTCACTAATCAGTTTCTTTTTTCTCTTGTTATTTTTTTGTTCCCCAATTTTATGGTTCATCGATGGTTGTACCTAAAAAGATCATGGTTTTTAATTTGGGCTTCCCTCATGATACAAGAATAAAGTTGGAATCTTCTCTAAGATCTTTCTTCCAACCTCTAGTGTACCCTTTGAGATTTCTTCATCCTTCCTTTCTCAAATCCTTCTATTCCCCTTTTATAGATCATTTGGGAAATAGTACCTATGCGCATGCAGAACCATTTTTGGAAGAACATGAATAGATATCTTGACCCTCATAAGACTCAATGAAATTTTGTTTTTGGAGGCTATGGTTCAAAATAATGGTTCACAGAACACTACCATTTTAGTTTTTCCACAAACTGTTGAGTTCGCGAGATTATATGTGAATGGAATTCACACACATGATTCATTCAGCGATGCGGTTTACAGTCCACTGGATTTATTGGCCACCACTCTATAGGGCATCACCTCGTAGATCCTTCCGTGTAATGGTGGTTCACAGTTCCAACAATCCAAAAAACCTTCAAGATGATGGTTCACGGTGCACTAAAAATCTTTTGAAAACATGAATTCCTTCATGTTTCTTCAAAATTTTGTAACTCATTTTGAGTCCATTCACCTTGTTATACATATAGGAATAATTTCTTCCTTCTACAAAGTGATTGAGGGAATATTTTCCTCCATTGCGGAAATTTTTAGGACCCTGCAAATTCCCCCATTGGAATGGGGTTTGTTAAGAACAAAAAGGGGGAATTACGATGTAGAAGATGTCCTAAATTAAAGTGGTTTGTGATAGAATAGATACATCCAGTAGGAGGGGACCACACCTATATATAGGTTCCCATTCCATTTTTATTTTACCATTTCTCACAAAGAAATGTGCTCTCAACTCCCCTGGATTCCTCTGCATTGGAGTATTGTTTCTCTTGCTAAAATTCTATTCACGAACCCCGTCATATGTTACTTAAACCAAACTTTTCATCATTTATCTTCCCGCAAACCAAATTTTGGATTTTTAAAATAGAATTGTGGAATTTTAAAACAAAAATCCATATTTTATGTAGGATAACACTATGCTTCATGTATGTTCTCTTACATAGTTTGTATTGGATAATCGAACATTAAGACTTAATAAAATGAACCTAAACATTTAATCCACAAACTTTGAAAATGAACATAACAAGGCCTTGGTTTGTAGTATCCACCTTCTGGAAACCCTTTGGTTCACCGACCAACACTCCACAGGCTAGCTCCTGGTGGTTACTTTATATACCATGCATGTACACAGTGTAATGCTTCTGAGTATCATAGAAGTATGTGGAGTTTTCTTCTTGTGTATAATGAAGTAGCTGGGATATTCCTACATCATACCATTTCTAGTAACAGTTCATAGATCCCTATACGGACATATTTTTAAATCCTTTATCCATTCTTATCTATCATTTATAAAAAAAAATACTTTATTTACTTTGCTAAAGGATTTTGGATCACTTTGTGTAGGATACAATGGCTCTTTCACAGGCTTTGATAAAATCGATTAAGATGGGGGTGACCATGGTGGTGAATAGTGAGGATCATCATTGATCCTACATTAGTCCCCATGAAAGATTCTTAAACTATCTCCTTACACCCAATATCCGAGCATACCCATTGTTCATACAGTTTCTAATTTATGGATTTGGTCTCCCTGAAGACATTCCTCAGTCGTTGGCTAACCACAAAACCCCTTTCTTCATCTTAGAAGCACCGCAAGGGAATTATCAGGCCAATATTTTATCAGGAGGAGATTTCATAAATACTCTGATTCAAGAAAAAATCATTATACTAAGAGGCTCAACATGGACTCAAGGAAACAGAATTTATCACAATGCTAGCCTAAAACTAGTCGCCTAAGAGTACCCATCCATTATCAACATATCCCAAGAAAACCCTAATGGTGGGTGCAGCACCAAGTGGGATTTGCGTGCTGGAGGATGTTTCTTCAACGAATGGGACTGGGAATTCTGGGTACATAAAACCTATTTGGAGTCCACTGACCCGTTAAAGGTGGTGAACTTATATCAGGAAGCCTGGGTTTCTTAGTGCGCAACTTTCTCCCTAAGAGAAATACTTCCTGAACTGCTGAGTTTCTGGTGTTCAAGTACTATCACCTTCCATTTATCGCATGGGGATGTGGGAATAATCTTATGAGATATCCACCGGCTTGGAGGACTCCCCATCCTTGGAGATATGTATGACGAGTTTATCCCGACAGTCGCTACTTGGAATGAAACTGACCATGTGTACCCTTTGAAAAGGAGTGTACTGGTAATGGAAGAGGGATTACTTAATCACACACTCTGGGATTGCTCCCTTATCTCATTCATGTTGTGGGTAGGATTATTTTTATAGGAAAAATCACTCAAGCTTAGGGATCACAATAGTCAAACTCATCCACACCATTAGTCACGCCATACTCTAGGGTCATATTTCTACCCTTGATATGGGATGATACACCACTTGGTGAAATGAACGTCAACCGAACGCGTCACATACACATAGATTGGCAGGTTTCTTTTCCATGTTTTTTAGTAGATGGATTTTCCCATCCCATGATGTTTATACTAGAGTCTGGGCATGTACTTTGATAATGGCAACTGTGCTGGAAGAGGTTCGACCCATCAATTTGGAAATTCCTAATCTTTCCCAACATTATGAGTTGTTATAAAAAATGCTGGAAGGTAGGACCCCACATAATCTCTTAAAACCGTTTCAATTCCTATATGGGTGTATGGAAGAACACTTCCCCTATTACAAATATCATCACAATTAAAAGTTTCCCCATTCTGAATTTCAAATCGCGCTTCTCATCATTTCCTCTATTCGTCACCGGACTTTGAGAATTAGTGATGTAGCCAGGCTACTGAATGATGCTTCTTTATTTTCATTCACACCACATCCTACCTCTCATGGGTCATTAAGAGGTTACATGGGTGGTTCTTTAGAATAACACTCCTACATCATTATACTTTGGGACGAGATGCTCACTACTCTTATAGATCGAGTGTCCATTTGTGAGCCATTCCTCACTTATCGGTTTTCCAGAAAATTTGGGAGCCTTCAATAAGCAGTACTTCCTCCTGCTGTTCAATTAAGAAGAGAGTCTCATCCAGTAATTCTTCACCAATTTGGGATTATGATGATGTAGGAAGGTGCCACTATGTTTGTTATCATCCCCAATATTATGGGATCCACTTTTTTTCACTATAATATTCCCATCTGTGGGTAGGTTGTGACCCTGATGGGGTGCTGAGTAAACCAGTTCAATGGGTGGAGAACCCTCTAACCATTATATACCTTATCCTCTCCCAAACGACCATGCCACAAATTCTTTCTTCTATGATGAGTGTTGTGGATATGCCTTTTATTCATGTTCCAGCAACAAGCCTGATGGACAAACTGCATATTCCTACCCTCTTGGTAAGAAGGAACTTGATTAACCACTAGAAGCATCTGAAAGGGGATTCATTGGTACAACCTTTCTCAGTAGAGATTTATTCAGACTAATCCTCTCTTGTGGGTACTTCCCATGAACCTAGTGACGATTTCCCTAGTAGAGTATCACTAGACAACTCGGAATCTGTAGCTACTCCTCTACATCTAGATATAGTGGTCGAATAATCTAAGGGTATGAAGTGCCCCCCATCTTGGGTAACCTTTCTTAGGTCCCTTCCCACTTCTGTAATGACACTTCCTACCTATATACCTACTGTGGCGGGAGAGGATCAAGGTATTGGAATTGTGACGAGGCAACAAGAAGTACGAAAACAAAAATGGCATCTGTTATGTGCCCTTGACATGGAGACACCTATAGCTTGATTTGCTAAAGATGTTGAAAAAATTTTGTGGTTTTTCACAAATATGATTTTGGTGGATCTAATTATAGCCACATACACCTACTTATCTACAAAATCATCATATACCAGGAAGATCTTGCTTTTTGTGAGGGAAATATTTCCACGTTCAATTCGTCCCATCATCAGATGATGACCTTATGAGATATTTTAGAGGAACTCGATCACCTATCAGCTGAAGTGGAGAATTCTCATGATTCGAAGATCACCCAAAAGGGAGATTTGCATGAGTGTTTGGTTGGTGAAGAAAGGTTGAGGGATCAACTGGCCACTTCATGTACCAATTATGAAGCTATCCAAAAGAATGGGTGGGACATTAAAGTTTTTCTAGATCGGGTGTGTCTAATGGTCAAGGGTGAAGCATAAGAGAGAGTTTCTTTAGAGAAAAATCTTGACATCCTGTGGCAATCACTGACTATTTTTCTGGAAAGGGTATGTCATGGAATATTGTATCTTTCCCTAAATCATAATGTCAACTCTTCTTTCCTTTTTGATACATTGGAGAGACTCCGAACTAGTTATGTCCCTCTATTTTTTGAACTCAATGAAATATATTTTCCTTAAAATGATTCTTCTTTTCCATTATTTTTCATGTCAATTGATCACAATCAATCATATAACCTTCATTTCAACCAGATATTAATTTTAAACTGTGACTAGTAAAATGAAATAATTAACTAGGGCTCTAATTTTTCTTGAATTGTGGGAATTAGAAATTATAGTTCGACTATTACAGAGGTTTTACGGAACTCATTACGAACATTTGTATCTTTTCTCATTGTTACCCTAATTTTTCCTAAGACTACATGACATAGGTAAAGAGGGAATAAAAAAGACTTTTTATTTGGATTCCCTTTGAGGTTTTCAACCTAACAAGTTTTACATCTCTTTTGATATCTTGATATTTTTTTAATCAATACATGGTGTTGGTTTAACGAAACGATACTCAAATTTTTGTCAAGAAGTGCCTTTTGTGGATTCTTAATTTGGCGAGTAAGGTGTTTTTTTCATTATCAGTTTACAATATTTCCAATAAATCTCATTAATTATGTTTTAGGTCAAAAAAATTTGACCAAACATAACGGGGAAGGGGCCCCAATTTGGGATTCATCAGTCAGGAATGTTCTAATATCTTTCAGACATGGATTAGGAATTTTTCATGACCCTAAATATGTGAATTCTGGACATGCATGAGGCTGAGAAACTATTTTAGGTGTACAGAGGAAGGAGAGGACTCTCCTAAGAAATAATTATCCTTTGAATGACGAATGTCTTGTGGGAATCATATACAAAGCCATCAGGGCATGATGTGCATAGTAAAATAAAGGTTTTCACAGGACACTGGCCTTCTGTCTACGATGACCTAGTAGGATTTGCAACACTTGAATTTATTTTGATGTTGGGAGCCACAGTGGGTGGTCTGTCGGATAATATTAGGGAAATTCATATCAAATTTTAGTGGGAAACTGTTCCCATATAATTATTACTTGCATAAAGGATATCTGGTGAATTGTCAGTTTAGTTATAAATATTTTTATGTTTGGGGAATTTGAAAAGAGGAAGGTTTGTAAGACATTATCCAATGGTGTTTCAAATCCAAGGGTGTGATGGGACATGAATGTCATCTGAGCATATAGAATCTAGAAAAGACTCTCCTGAGAAAGAATTTATATTTGATTGACATCCATTTTGTAGGTGGTATACGCAGAGCCTCTGGGGCATGATGTATATAGTCAGAAAAAAGGTGTCTATATGATATTGGCATTCCATTTCTGAGGGATATGAAATATTAAAGGGATTGGGAACTTTATGAATACGGTATATGATCTTTGTCAAGGGGTGCTCCTAAACATGAAAAGGGACATTTTAACTGAACTTCTCTAGGAAACCCAAAAATGAGTAGGTGCATTCTTCTTTTTTATGCAGATCAACACCACACATACAAATGAGGAATATTTATTTTACAAAAACCATATAAGATACCAGAGATAAATTGGGCCAAAACGTTCTAGTATATCTAGTACATGAGTTGGAAGGATAATGTAAACCATGACTATGAGGGCCCTTGAATCAAGAGGGATGTTATGGGGCATTGAATCCACTGAGCATATAGATATAGGAGAGGAATCTCATAAAGAAGAAATTTCCTATGATTTATGGTCATTTTTATGTGACATATGCAGAGCCACTGGGGCATGATGTGCATATCCAATCAAAGGAGTCTGAAGAACACTAGGCTTCCATCTTCAATGGGCATGGATGATTATTGGGAATCAATATTACTCAAGACAGGGAGTTTGAGGTATGGAAGAAGTGTATACAGATATATTAGAGACATTTTGGCTTCTATTTACTCATGGAATTAGGCATCCCTTAGGTATATTTGACTCAAAAGAAAGGTGAGGCATTCATACCATATTTGGAGTACCATATCATTTAATGTATTATGGCTACGATGTAAGGTTAATTAAGTAGAAGGGAACCGTGACATGCCTTTTAGGGTCGTGCTGCTAGGACAAAATTCCTGGACTATGTTTCTATAATGTCAAGGTGGATCTCTCCATAAGATCCCTATGATCATGTGATCTATGCTTAAGAAACAAGGAATTACCAGGATTCCAGTTCACCACCTAATAATAAAAATTTCAACATTAAGAAAAAATTTAGGATTAAACCAATTCTATATTATTTAATGTCATACAATAAGGATTACTTTGGCCTAAAAATTTAATGTTGTGTACTGAGGTCATTAGTTTGTCACAAAGATCATTAATAGATTTGAGTTAATCAGGATCGGGGTGTCTGAGCATTCATTAGATGTGGGTGATGATAGAAGGTTTAACTATAGTTCTAAGGGGAAAATTGAATCAGGATGGATTTCATGGGGCTCAGAAGTCATTAGGTGTACTGAGATATGAAAGGAATCTCTTGGGGATGAATTTTCCTTTGATTAATGGTTCTTTGGTAGGTGACATATGTAGATTCATTGGGGCATGATTTGCATATTCAAACAATGGTGTCCGCAAGACACAAGCCTTCCATATCAGATGGCCTTGAATGTTTATGGGGATCCAATTTTTTCCAGAGTATTGAGTTTGACAAATGGGAAAGATGTGTCTGGGAATGTATGAAATTCCTAGACCATGATTAACCATTAGCTACAGGAACATACAAATAGATCTGGCTTGTATGTACAGGGTGAACAAGCTCTTTTGGCTTCTCATGAGTGGGTCACATGTGTGAGATATCGTATCATTGTGAATCAGGCCACACATGACTCTTGAAGAATCTTGCAGTTTACACTCAAGATGTTAAGACCTTTCTTGGACTCCCCACAAAAGTATTACTTACAAATGGGGGAAAGGGTTTTTTTAATGGTGACTAGGATGAGATGCTAGATCCAAGGGTCACCATGAATTTTTTATGGGAAGGTATCAAGCTATACATTGTTTTGAATTCTCCCGACAAATATTTTATTCATGTGTAGGGATATGTGAGGGCATTGTTTTCAATGGAAGGGCTGAGATGAAAAATCGTGGCATCACTAAGTATCCTTCAAGGGTAGGGATCAAGTCGTTCATAGTTCTGAATGCTCTCTAAAAATATTTGGTCCATGTGTAGGGACATGCAAGGGAATTTTTTTCAATGGAGGGACCAAGATTCCAAATCCAGGTGTCACTACATATCCTGTAATGGAAGGAATAAAGCCATACGTAGTTATAAACAATCCCTAAAAATATTTGGTCTATGAATATGGACAAGCGATGGATTTTTTTTCAATTTCTAGACCAGGATCCCAAATCTGGTCATCACTATGTATCTCACAAGGGTATGAATCAAGTCATATGTGGTTCTAAACACTCCCTGTACTGATCTGGATCAGACATAGGGGTAGGAACATTTTTGTTTCATTCACTACTGGTGCTGAGTATACTATGGTTCTCTCTAGTTTTTTTGTGTAATGGAATCCTTACCGCTGATCCTAATCTCACATGAGTTATACTCGCTATTATAAATAAGATGTGACATGGGTTTCCTGTGCCAGTGTGGGGTGATAGAGTATATGTTAGAGGCATTTTTTCTAATGGTGGGGTATGTTCCATGATCTAGGATCAAGGCGTCGCTACGTATCCAACAATAGCAGGAGTCAATCCATACTTAGTTCTATAAGAGATCATGCATTTTACCATCATTCGATTAGGACACTTTGTGCTATAAAGTATAACATCTTGTAGTGAGAAAATGAGTCAAAGTTTAATCTCATGTTTTAGGGATGAGTTCATTTTAGTTTAACATCATGTGGAAAGGAATATAACTCATAGTTTAGGGTAATATATTTTGGACCACTAAATTTTATCACTACAAATCATAGTTTAGGTTTATAGAGTTTGGATCATGTCTGCGCATTTCTATTACGTGAAATACTTATTCAGAAACATTTCATTTTTTAGAGATATATTGAGTTGTCCATCCATTGATATAAGGGAATATGATCTGTTGGAATAATCCCTATGTATCAAATATCATCCTTCTTACTTTGGATCAATATTTGGGGGAGTCTTCCCAAGTTTCATCGGGAATCTAAGGACAAACACCATTTTTCCTTTGAGGAATGATCGAATGCGATACTTTTTGTTGAAGGCTCGTGCAATTCGATTTTGATAAATTTCCAAATGGTGCAAAGTGTGCATCCATTTTTCATCTAGCATCTCCAAATCATCAAACCATCTCTAGGATTACTCATCCGTGGAATTTTGATTACAAATGGAAACCATAAGTGATATCACTTCAATTTATATAGGCAAAAACACATTTTCCACATATACAAGTGAGTATGGTATCACTTCAGTGGCAGTGCGGGTTGTGTCCGGTAAGCCCATAATGCATGAAGGAGCTTATTTTGACTATATTTCTTATCCTATATTCCATATTTTTCGTAATTTTATACATAGTCTTGTTGAAAGGCTCTATCGTACCATTGGCCCCCACATGGTAGTAGGATGAACGATTGGCTTTAAGTCCATATTCTTGGTATAACATGTCCAACATAGCAGAGCAGATGCTGGTGTTGTTGTCCTTCAGTATTGTATGAGGGACACAAAATATGGTAATGATATTGGCATTCACAAAGATAATGATGCCTTTCAACATGACTTCTTTAAGGGGTATGGTTTTGGCCCATTTTGAAAAGAAGTCGGTTGTTGTGATTATGAACATGAATTGTCTGGTTGTGGTCAGAGGATATGGTCCAACGACATCTGTCCCCCTGGTGGAGAATGGCCGTAAGTACTTAGATGTATAGAGTAACTCTGATATTTAGTGAATGAAATTATCATGAACGTGGAAGGAATGCCACTTCTTGGTGAATATGGAATAATATTATATCATAGTGGGCCAATAATACCATAGCCTTCAAATTTGATGAGCGATCATTGTTTCTGATTGGTGTGCACCACAAGCTCCGACATGCACTTCTTTCATGATGGCAACAGTCTCTTCTCCATTAGTGCACCTGATAAGGACTCTATTAAGGCCTCATTTATAAAGAATCTTTTCTTGGTTTATCCCATTATACATGAAAAAGTTGACTTCCTGTCTTCAAACATGTTCACTTTAAGCCTTATTTTGTGGGACTTCCCCCTTTCGAAGGTAACTTACAATGGGTGTCATCCAGTCGGTGGTGTGACCATAAGGCTCAAAAATGGGACTAATTTCATCAATTTCTTCTTCATTATTCTGGATAAATGGAAATACCATTTGGTGGTAGTAAATTCTAATAATTGTTTCATCCCGGTCTAGATCATCCAAGGTTGTGGCTGCATTTTCCCGAGCATCGACCTGAGCATTTTGTTACCGAGGGACATAGGTCAACGTTGGTTTTGATGGTAACTCTACCATTTGTTATCTAAAATGGTTCATGAGGGGGGTAATACTTATTTCATAATGGAATAGTCACCATTGACCTACTTGAGGAAAATCTCTGAATCACCCTTTATCATTAGTTGTTTGGCTCAGGCATGGAGTGCAAACTCTATCCCTGCAATGAGGGCCTGATATTCTGCTTCATTATTTGTGCACCTTTCCGAAAGCAAGAATGAATAAGGTAAGATGACCTTTTGGGGGAAACTAGAATAACTCCCAGCCCCACTTTGTTGAACTTTGGATCCCCCATTCATTTCCCTATAAGGCTTTTGGAAGCACCATTGAATTACATTTCCCTTGTCCGGGGGTCCTCTTGGAAAGATAACACTTCATTATCTAGATGTTAATTATCCAACAATGTTTTTTCATATGAGGGGTGCTCTTCTAGGAATTCTGCTAACACCTGACCTTTTATGGACCTCTGGGGTACATACCATATATCAAACTATTCTAGGATAACTTCCCACCGTGATAGGCATCCAGTTATCATGGGATAGTTGAGGATATATTTGAGCGGGTAGCAGCGGGAGGCTAGGTTTACTACATGGTGCTATAAGTAATGCATGAGTTTCTAAACCATGAAGATTAGTTTAAGTTAGTTCTTTTCAATTTTTTGATATCATTTTTCACCATCAATAATTATTCAATTGAGGTAATAGAGGCAGTTCTCACTACCAGCATCATTCTTTTGCATGAATAAGGCACCTAATGACCACTCTAGGGTAGTTACATATAAAATTAGTGGTCTCCCCTCAACTGGAAGCATCAACACCAGTGGGATCTAAAGTTATATTTTTCTACTGTAGAATTATTCTTGGAAATAATTATCCTAATAATATGTAACCCCTTTCTTGATTAACCTAGTGAAAGGTAAAAATTTAACTATTTGGTTGGCTATGAAGCACTAGATGTAAGCTAGGTGCCCATGGAGACCTCTCAATTTGGTGACTTTGTGATGTGGGTACATGATTAGGATGACTTTTGTATTATTAGTGTCATCTCCAATGTTGCGATGGTGTATGAAAACGATGTGTAATTTACCAGTGGTGATGACAAAGGTGAAATTTAATGGATTCATCATTAAACTATGTTTTCATAGCTTGTTAAAGAGAGTTTCAAGAACGAACAGGTGGTTTGAGTGTTGTCATAATTTAACCAACAAATTATTGACATAACACTAAATAAATTTTTATTGGAAGGGCATGAAAATGCGATGAATTGTGTATTGATATGTGGAGTCGGAATTTTTTAGAAAAAATGGAAATATCTTGTAATAGAACACTCCCTAAGGGGCCCTAAAATCAGTAGCTTCATCATATCCTTGTCCCACATGGATCTGATTGTCTCCAAAATAGTCATCCATAATGGAGGGGGCCTCATATCCAGTGGTTGTATCGACCAAAAATTCTATGATTGGGAAATTGAAATAGTCTTTTGTGAAATATCAATTATGGTCCCTGAATTCAATAAATATTCTAATCTTTCTGTTCTTATTTTTCACAGGGACTATGTATTCCATCTAGATCGGATATTGGACTTCTCATATTATGTTTTCTCTGATCATATTTTCAACTTCAGCTCCTATTTTGGAAGTATGCATCTAGTGGGTCCTCTTGCTGGCCTTCTTGTAGTCCCATTGATCTTCCAGTAAACCTAGATGATGAGTGGAAACCTCATAATCAGGTCCATGTATTTCTGTTTAGTTCCAAGAAAACACATATTTATTCTTCCGGAGGAAGGAGGTATATGATTCCTTCCCATCAACAAGAATAGCCACACTGATGAGAGTGGGTTGTGGGTCATCTTCGGTGCGAAGGATTGTCTCATTATGTTCATCGATTGTGGTGGAGAAACATTTTGTGAATGCAGGTGTGGAATCTATTAGGTCTTCTTCTTCTTCTTCTTCATATTCATCTTCTTACACTTATTACTCTTTTGATAGAGAGATGATTTTTGAGACAAAATATCCAATGTTGGTAGAGAAATCATTCCTTAGTGAGTAAGTATTGGGTAGTTTGGGGTCCTGAGGATAGGTTGGGATTATCTCTGTTATGGATTTTCCTGACATCATGGGGGTCAGCCTGTGCTTCCTTGTCTTTAGGATTAGCAGCCATAACGGAGATCATGCGGACAATTGAGTCTCCATCCAGACATGCACTTATGCATTCAATATGGATGATGCGTAATAAATACAATTCCCCTAGATGTTAGAGGGGTTCGACGGGAGCAATTTCAAATCCATTCAAGGTAGTGACCCAGTCGACGTTTTCGGCCAAAGAATACTTCTCTTCCTATTCATAAAACCCTGCATTGATGTAATGTGAATAACATGACTCAAATAGGGATTTATCAGCATGAAATACCCCTTTTTACCATTAGTGAAATATTTGATGCACTGATAGTATGATGATGGAATTACACAGTGACGATGAAACCATGTCCTCCCTAACAGGATGTTGAAGGAAATACTTTTCCGCACTACCAGGAACTCAAAATCTGATATGAGGTATCCAAGATGAGTTTTAAGCATGATTTATCCCAATGGATTTTTCTTGATTTTTTCATATCCTAGAAGATCTATGGTGTTGGGTGCCAGAATGTCTTCATCCTAGCCTAGTTGACAAAGTGTTCATAGTGGGAGGAGATTGACTCCAGATACATTGGCAATGAATATCTTTCAGACATAAATTCCATTTATCTTTTTCAAATCATATAAGGGTTTGATATTCCCTTTCATGATGACATCATCATCCCTTTCTATAAAAGATATGATAGCATGAAATTCTTCAAGATTTCTCTCTATTTGATAGACATCGGCAGCTTCTACTTTGACCTAAAATTACGGGGAACATAGTAAGGCTTCGATGAGAGCCCCCTTAAGTCTGAGTACATACTTAACATGTCCAGAATTGATAGATTTTCAGGTAATTAGGCCATGTTCTTCATAATTTCATACATATTTTCTAAAGCATGGCACTTCCTGGCTTGGGGATTCTCTTTGAAAAACACTTTAGCGGCTTGGGCTACGGACATAGATAATTCGACCTCTGTGACAGGAGCTAGTGGCACTACGGTCCTTTCTGATATTGGAAGAATTGGTCATCCAATATTCCTTGGGAGATTTAGTATTCATTCATTCTCCAATGGATATTCCACGATAAAATGGATTTGATTTCATCCGGTGGGGTTGGAGAATCATTCTGGTTCCGATTGTGTCTATCCAATGTTCCTTTCATGAATTTCTATGACATTAACAGTTTGAGTTATGGAATGGATGGGAATTTGACTCCTTCCATGATCATGACTTCTTGGAACCCTCCAAACTTTTTGGAATATTCTTATGGATCTCTAGTTGGGAATATAGAATTTGGGTTCATGGACATAGTCTCTATATGGGAAGGGGTCCATCATTTGATTGACATTAATTGAAATGAAGATCAGTTCTTGATCTGGTAATGTTTCTATCTGATTGTCTCCTTCTGATGGTGCTGTTTGGAAGGGAAATTTAGATTGTACCATTTGGTGGTGTGGTATTTTTTGTACGAAGTCTGTTGGTATGAAATCTAAAAGTGTCAACATTGGGCTCAGTTTCAGTGTCATCCCATCTTCTTTCTCCTTCTTTCATCCCTTTTAGTCCTCAATTGACTGCGGGGATAAGTAGGATAGATGTGTTGTATTAGGTGCTTTTTGGGGAATGGTTAGTTGTTTCAACTGCACTTGGAGGTTTCCATGAACTTGGATTACTATTTTCCAATTCATCCAACTATCAAATTTTTTCTCCATCTTGCTGGAGACTGTTTTCCATTCCTTTTCCTCTCATGATCCTGAGGTACAAAACATAATCCACTTGTGTTGGTAGTGGGCCCAACTTGACTTTACTGGAATCCACCATCTTTTGTAGGAGATCCTTTAAAATGAATCATTCCTTGATGGTGTGTCCCCATATCTGGTATAGAGAAAATAATTTGGATGGTCATTAAGACCCACTTCATCGGCTCGCTTTGGCTCTGGTAGCTAGTGAAAGATGCAATTCATAGAAGCTATGAAGTAGTAGAAGACCTGGTCATATCAAAATGAGTATAATTTATTTATTTGTTCTTTAAACTGATTTCTTTTGTCACCCCTTTTATAATCTTGATGAGGTGGGGGTGGCTATTGGTTTCTATGGGGTCTTGTATGGTTTGGTGGGGGCATCTCAACTAGATATGGTGTTGGGGGTGGCTTAAGCGTGACAGAACCTACATCATCTATTTGACTCTTTTCCCTGGGGCTAATGGGACCACTCGGGACTTGATATTGGTTCTTTGAAATGATTCTTCTATTATTTGGTAAATGTATGAGAAATATTAGAACCAACTTGTTTAATTCACTTTGATGAGGGATGTTTACAATTCATCACGAAGGTTATCGATGCACATTGCAATCATTTCATCCTGGGGGAGCAGCCAGTTTGTGGAATAAGTTTAGCTTTTCCATCTAGAAATTAAGTCTAAGACTCATCCATTCTCTCTCTACTAGTAGTTCATGAGATCACTGACCTTTGTCATTGGAAATGTCAAAATGAACTAGAATATAAATTGACACTGAAGGTCCTCCTAGCCCGTGATGGAGTTAGCTTGAAAGCTCATATACCATATAAAGACCGATCCCTATAGGTTTTTCAAAAAGTGTCTGAGTTTCATTACTTTTTACTACTCCAGAGTGCCCATCCAGGGGTTTTAATAAGAGAATTAGGGTATTAGAAGTTGTTTCAGGTCCCCCAAGACATTGAATACTAGGAATACGGGGTTTATATTGATTGGAGGAGGTAGAACGTAGCTCACCCAATTGTAGTTGGGGTTTCACTCTGGTGGAATCAGAGCACGCCTCCCCTCAAGGGATTCTAGTCAAGTTCTTAGTTTCTCTACATTTTTCCAAATCCCTTGATGCATATTGTGCTGGGCTTGAGATTGGGCTAGTGTTGTAGTGGCCAAAGAAGGGCATGCCATCACTACTAGAATTTGGGGTTGATATCCTGTAGGGGGTATCCTTTGTGGGTTTACCTAAATATATTATGACTTTCTTCCCATTAGGGGGAAGTCTTGATGTCTTTCTGGGGTCAGGATTAAGTAGGTTGATGGTCCCGATTCTGGATTGGACATGCCTCCGCACTTGGGTTCATTCCCCAAGATGAGTGAATTTGGAAAGGGTACCATTTCTGGGAACACGTATTGACGTTTCACAAGGGGAACACAGCTGTAGAGGTAGCTCCCTTTATGCAGCTAATCTCTTTCATTTTTTCCTCCTTGGCGGACCTTTCCTCGAGAGTGAGGGACACATTCTTAGGGGCATAAGAGTTAGGTCATATATGACCTTGGATTTATTTTTCTCTTTGTTGGGATTTTTTGAGGGAGGTAGTGATGGGTTAACTAAGGGGGCACCCAAATTTATGGCCACTCTCTTGTTCAAAGTATGCACACCATCAAAATCAGTGTGGGATGCCACTTGGAGGGATCCATATTCCCTTTTGTTCTCTCCCTATGTGTTTTTTCCTGTGAGATCCTTGGCGTTTACATTTACCCCATTCACTAATGCATACCACATTGGTTGTTTTTACCCGGTGCCAAATGGAAGGAAGGATTTCTGTGCCCTTTTTTGGGTTTTTTCCATCCATTCGGCAATATTATTTGGTGAATATTGATACAAAAGGATCCCTAACATAACCTCATAATTGGACTTTGTCTCAGTGGGTGAGAACCATGAGATGGGATGGAATTTGTGACTCATCTTCCCTTCATTATTCCTAGATGGGAGATGATAGACGTTTATTGTGTGGGAGTTTGACGTAAAAATGAAACCAGCCCTACGGGCTAGGGTTGTTCCCGTTATTCCATTTATACTCTACGGCCTATATTTTTTGGTCTTATAGGGAAATTTTTATTTAAAAATTCCCCCATCAATGCTAGATGGGTTTGTTCCCTCATTGTGGCGGTAGCTGCCACTATTGTAACATTTCAATTTCATGAACTCTCACTCAATGGTGATCCAAGTATGGCATTAGACCTGAACAAAGTCTGTGGGCGTTTGAAGACATGAGCACTGCTTGTTGGATGGATTCTCTTAGGTGAGAAGCCTGCTATATGTTCTTGTATGCCTGATTCAAAAGCTTTTTGATGGCTTGATCTCTTCCATCATGACACTTTTGAGACTTATTCTGGGCCTTGTTTTGTTTCTTATCCCATCTTTCCGGAGCATGGGTTTCATTTGATTAATTCTATTGGGTGATGAAATAATAATACTTCATTTTCATTTGGGTTTTTTGGATGGGACATGGGGTGATGTTTAGAGCTCCATGTTCTCCCCATCCCTGGATATGAACTCTAGTCAGGGTGTTTCCAATGAGGTGATGCAACTTGTACAGTTCATGGAGGCAAGCCAGTTCAAGGTTTTTCTTTCACCTTTTTGATCGTGGATTAGATGTGGACAGGAGGGCTTCTAGGTCGATTTTATATCTAAGATCCCCTAACATTTTGAGATGGTCTACATACCTTTCATTGGGTAGGAATTTTTTTCTGTTGGATAAGTGTAATCCATATATTGAGGTGATTGTCAAGCATACATTCCCCAGACAACCCTCATGGTATATGAATGTGGGAAGTGGTCATAGGACAATATATCACTGGTATATTATCCTTAGATTGTTGTCTTCTCACAAGAAATATATCATACTTTTGTCATTATGGGGGATCCTCTACTTGATATGCCCAGCTCAATTGTTTCTTAATAATTTCATTCCAAGCAACCGGGATGGTGGGAGCCTCATTGATATGTAAATGGCGTAGGGGTGGCTCTAATGATGAGTGTGGCCCCATACCATCCTCTGGTTGAGAAAGGATATCCCTCATCATAGACGGAGTGCATGATATGTCTGAATCCATCGTTTTAAGCACATCAACATAAGAGGGCTTTGTCATCATTATTACGAAAAGGGGATGGCCTTCTAGATAGTATGAAATTAGGTTGTGTGGAGGACCTTTGAAATTGGTGATGCAATGGATAGGGACACTATTATAACTTGATGCCTGACCGCAGGAAATGTATTTATGACGTGTGCCCTTGGGAGGACCATTATGACAGGCTAAAGCAAAGGTAGGACCTTCTTACTTCTTGATGTCACTTAGGGGAGGACCTTCTTAATGATAGAATGGAAAGGACTACTATCACAGCTTGATACATGGATGCAGGTAGAATTTCTGTTGTTAATATCATGGGGTGGACCTTTAGGATGTGTTGTAATGATGGGAGGACGTTCTGGTTTCTTGATGCTACTATGGGAAGGATCTTCACACCAATCTCTATTGCGGGGTGGGCCTTTTCAATGACCATCATGATGGTGAGGACTACAATCATGACATGATGTTTGGATACAGGGAGAAGCATATGTGTAGTGTATACCCTGAGAAGGACCATCAGAGAAAACAATGACAAGGGGAGGACCTTCTTGAGGTCTGACCATTAGGTCGAGGGGAGGGATACCCCAACACGAATCAAGAGATAGGCTCTCGTAATCAATCATTCCTGGCCCATACACTTTTCCACAAAATTTCGTCAATTGGGATCGAAAATTTCATGGTGAGACTATACATTTTTCATGGGAGTCAGTGATAGTAGCGAAGTCACTGGCCCGAAGTGACTGGACTACAGCCCAAAACTGAGGCCAAGAAGGGTTGTGGGGGTAGATCCCCCGCGTTATGGATAATTTATTTCTCTATGTGTCCAATGATGCACCCAAGGTACCTGCACACAAATACCTGCACACCACCATGATGGAGGAGAATGAATAATTTATTTTTCCTATGTCCTCAAAGCTATGCACTACTTAGGAAAAATCACCAACGGCACATAGGTCAACTTGGGCACCACCCATCCAGGGCGTAACCTACTTGCATGCCCCTATCTATCGCGCAACCTACTTGGGTGCCCAAACTCCTTTCTCCCAATGTCCTATTTTTTCCAATAAATAGACCCTCAGGGCATTCATTTGTAAAGAAAAATTTCTCTAAAGCCCAATTAATGCTCTAGTCACCCTATTACATTACCCCATTCTTAAGAAATTGTAAAGGTAGTTATTGAACACCTTGAATGTAGGATTTAATTTAGGATCGTTGGAATTAATTTTTTTCAGTTTTTGAATACCATAACACTTTAATTCCTAAAGATAACAACCAACCTAAATCCGAAATACCTTTGAGACACCTATTCCTTTCATAGGACTTCAGTGCCCCACTTCTGGGATCACATGTGAATACTTTTGAAGGATTGAGCCACGTCTCACCCAAGTATTACCATATAGGTTTTTCATCGCTTAAGTGAACATCAGGTTTCCCAAGCCTACTTTTGTGCCCATACGTGTGTGTTCTTCTCTACTTGGGTGCCCCTATATGATTCACTTACTCTCTTCAATGTAAAATCCATCAAGCCCTCTTAATATCCATTCATGGAAAGGATTATTCTTCATAGTATCCTTTGTTTTAAAGGGATTCTATTGAGACCTCCACCAGAAAATCCTCACTTATTTAACCTTTGGAAAAGATATATGAGCTTGTCTCCTATTTGGGTTTGTATATCCACAATCAGAGGTTTCCTAAATTTGTTTCATAATGGGATTAGGATTCATAAAGTATATATGGGTTTGTATATTCTTAGTCACATGGACCTTTCTACCAATAATAGTGATGAGAAGTTATCGGTTTTGAGAATTAGGGTTTAGGTCTCAACCTCCCCCTTCTCAAAGAGAAGGAACCTCGAATCTCTGGTAGGGAAGGTAACGTTCATGCTTGTGTTTCCATGAAAGAAAAATAAATATCTCCCTCCCCTACCATGATCAATTTTAGGGCATCCATCTTGGTTTAATACCCTAACCTTCATCCCATCTTCCTTTTATTTGGACACTTGTACAATATATAGTGAATATAGAAAGGGATCGTCTCCTCCCCCTCTTCTTGGGTCACCTTGAACTTGTCCATCTCAGCCACCGTAGGCTCGCCATCCTCCACCAGCGGAGGAAGAAAAGTGTGTGTGTCATTTTTTAATCGATCACGTACTCTATTTTCTCACAACAAGCATGAATCACATAGGATTAGATATTCATGATGATTACAACATTTTCACAAACACCCTTGATAAAGGAACTGTGAGAACTCTGATTCATGTTCAAACTTGGATACATACATTTTTCAAGGCCTGAGCTCACTCGATATCCTATTTATGAATCCAACACTAATTCCCTTAATCTGGGCATCCTCCTTGGGAATAATACCCAAATAAAACCTCTAAGTCATCAAAGCATCCTTTTTAGGAAGTAAGTCCAAACTCATCACTCTCAAATGACTATAATTTCTTTTTAGACTTATCGAACAACATGGGATTTTATTACCATCCACATGTTATACATAGCAAGCCACCTTGAGTTTCAAACACAACACTTCAAATCAGCCTTATTCTTTTGGGTTCATATTCCCAATAGGGTCTATCTTACATGGAAACCCATATTATTTCCATGTTCCTTATGCTGACTCGACATAAGTCCCACACCAAACATTAACTAAGAACCTTTCTCTTAGATGTTCTTACTACAAGACCTTAAACTGTACGATTAGGTCCTAATCACATGACCTTAAAAGTTATGATGTATCCCATTAAGAGGAACCAAACTACGAGTGTTTATATTACTTTCACAAGGATATGTAGGTAACCCTTTTCATGGGCACGATCCCAATATCAAAACAATCCATCGTCTCCGAGGATGAAAATAAATTCCAGAGTGCCCCGCTGAGTGGATTAAAAACTAGTATCATTATAAAGATGATTAAAATAATCTCTAAATTGTATATTAGAGGATTGAATTGCTGGATAATCTCAAATATATACAGACGTCTCCATTAATGAAGAACCTTGAATACATACTGATGATTCTAAATTCAACACGTGCTAATAAGTGATGGAAAATTCCAAGGGAAACTTATGTTATACATGGCAAAATAATTAGGATTCATGAAAATATATTAAATTTATAAAGAAATTCCCATAGTATACAATAATTTCCCCCCCAAAAGTGTGTGATGAGTCCGACATCCCATCCTCTCAACCAATGTACATTCTTAAGTATCGTAAAGTTCAAACATAATGAACACTTGCCTTTGTAAAGCAAGCCCCCATTGGATAAATAAATTTTTGATGTTTCTGGTTCCATGAATAAATCCAATGGAAACCACCTAGAAGTGGTGATTCGTAAAACTAGAACACAGGTTTCAAGGAACTATGAAACAACGGGTCCCTATTTTGTTGGAACTTATGATGCTGCTGGGATGCGCCGATGGACATCTTGAGTTTTGATATGGATATATGCCTAACCTAGAGTGGCCACCACGTTGGACTGACGTCCCCATCGGGAAGAAGTATTTTTTTCCCGATCTTGTTGTCCGGGCATCGTAGGATATTGTCGTCAACCCTCTTTAAATAGATCAAGGATGCATAACTTCTCTGGAGTGGCTGACCTATTTTTTGATTGAGTCATTCCATTCTAGGAAACCGGATCATGGGCCTAGTTTCTCACCTTTTCCATCAATTAAATAATATCATATCATGTTTTTATGATATCTTCATGGATCGAAGTCCAATATTTCATCATTTTCAGGATGGGTTGAGATACATCTTTGGCTGTAATGGGTATGAAGGCCCTTTCCGATATCAGAGTAAGAGTTTCTTTCAGCTTTGGTCCCCCATGGGTTTCCAGTACATAATGGTAGTTCTCCTATTCCGGGATAGAGGAAAAAGTTCTCTGCCAGTTATCTTCTTCATTTTCCACCATATTTTACTGATGGTCTTCATATTCATGAGGGAGAATTTTCATCTTCTCTCTTTCCACTATATTTGTCTCACGGGCTTGTTATGAATTGTTAGGAATTTAATCTACTCATATTTTCTTTCCGTCATATTTATACGACAATATTGATATGAATTAGAATATATTTTGTCTTGCATATAGATGGTTTCCATCCAATATGGATGACAGACTTGATATTCCCCAGTTGGTGTTTGTGCATGTGTGTAGCTAGTTTCAATTCTATTTGGATGACAGTATTGATACACATAAATAGGTATTTTTTCCTTCATGTAGCTAGTTGCCTCACTATTTGTATGCCGATATTGATACACATCATTATGTATTTTTCCCTCTGTGTAGATGGTTTCCATCCTATTTGGATGATAGGCTTAATATGCATCAACAGGTATTTGTGACTGTGTAAAGCTAGTTTTCGCCCTATTTGGTAAATGGGCATCTTGTGAATTGGTAGATATCAGCATCTTCCTGTAATTTTCTTCCTTTTCTACATGTATGGATTGGCTAGCACTAGCAGGAACTTGCACGTGCTCGTATTGTGCCACCCTATTTATGTTCTTGTCTTGAGTGGAGGGGGAATAGTTGTATATCCACCCGATGAATGCCATTGTTTTTGTACGGAGGATTTTCTCCTTAGGAACCTGGGTGATAGAATGTTCATGATTATATATTTTATACTCTTGGTGGGAATCTCTAGGGTCACATGTATCCTGCTCTTCAGTAGCAGCCCTCAGTATAAGGTCCTTGTCAGTGTGAGGAGACTTGGTCATCCGGTGTTAGGGGTGATGTTCTCTAATAGGGTCCCCTGAGTAAGACACAAACCCTGTTAAGATGAAGTTGTATACATTGACTTAATCTGCCTCCCTAAGATATGGGAGGTACTCATTGTCATGTTCTGGGGATAGGCTCTTGAAATAGTTTATGATGACCACTGAGGACACCTTTTGTTGAGGCGCCTGTTATGGCTAAGGAGGTGTTTGGAAGGCCTTCACAGACTAGAGGGATTGTCTCCTGGCCTCCACCATGGGAAGAGTACTATTTTGGGGGTACTATTTGATCATCATGTCAGAAACCCAATGTTTAAGATGCTGGGTCGGAAAGGGGGTCCTTATATTGGTTGGGGCCCCAACCACCTATGGGATCATTGATTTGTGTGTCTACATCAGTTTTTGGGATGTCATTTGGATCAAAGGTTTCTATGTGGGAACCTACAACAAATATATATGACATACAGAAAATAAAACCTCGTCAAAGTATCATTATTTTAAAAATATTCATATTTGATGATTTATCATGGCCTCTTCCCTCTTTTTTTGTTGTGAGGTGAAGGGGATTGAGTGGGGTAAGGCCAACACCTTGGTTAAAGATTCACGTTAGGTTCCCCATTTTTGTTTCTGCCTGAGGAGGCATGTTCATGGTGTGTATAAGGGAGAAAAAAATATTCCGATGTGAAATATATTTTTTGATATTATCAATGGGGTAGAATCACCACCATGGTTAAGGATTCACATTGGTTTCACTATTTTGGTTTTGTTCTAAGGAGGCGTGTTCGGGGTGATTAGAAAATGGTCGGACGTTACTAAATTCTCACCTCTTTTTTATAGGGAAAGGTTCTTTTCAAATTCACCATTTCATTTGTTTTGACTCATTCTACATCATCATCCCTTAAAAAAGGGTTGGATTGACACCATGGGGACTGGGCAGTTTATCCCCTCATTATTGCGAGGGAGAAACCCCAATAATATAGTCCTAGTAGACGATTTCATGGGGTCAAGTACTTGTGAAATCATTCCGCCTAGAATATTAATTCCCCGGATGGTCTCCAATTGGTTTATTCATGGATCCAGATATACTAAGTGACCTTTGAATACATGATTAAAGGAACTTATGTTGAAAGGAAAGTGCTCATTGGACAATTATTTGGCCAACGACACTTAAGGACTCCAATGGTCGAGATAATGGGATGTCAGGATCACCTCACCCCTTTAGGGGGTAGGATTATTTCCTATTACAGAACTATCTTATAGATTTATGTTGTGTTCATATGTTCATGAATCCTTGGTTCATTCTTGAAGAGTCTGTCCACAGGATACCCTTGACTTGTAGGATCATCATAGGCATACATGGATTTGATGCTAGAGAGGTAATGCTTACTTGGCCCATACCATAAGGATATCTGGATTTTTTCTTCATCTATGGAGGATGAAAGGTGACTTTATGTCGGGATGGGACCCATTATATGGGTTTCCTATATATTCTTAGGATAGAAAGCAGAACGCACGTAGTTCAGATGAGATGGGGCTTACAAATGGAAGGTGCCCATATGGGGGGTCATGGTTGGGTGAACCCTTTAGGAAGGGCACCCGTTTGAGATTAGGGATTTGAGTAGGCATCCTATGTATCCCGTTTTGATCAGGAATCAGAGTTATCATAGTTCAGAATTGAATGGATGTTGAAATCATCACAAACATCTAATCCCACATGACTCCTTCTCGATGTGAGAAACAAGAGGATGTGAGAGATCCAACCAACCACATGCTTCCTATCCTACTAGTGGGAGAGGGCGATCATACGATAGAAGATTTCAGGGCGATGGTGCTCGATGGAACGAAGTAAAGAAAGCTCTAATGTGAGATGACATTAAAGGTCTCATGGTATGACCTTTGAATGATTGGGGACCTACCTCAGTGGTAATGACCTAAAATGCATTTTTTGAAAGGAAGGAGTGTCGTCATCATCACAAGAGGAAGTAAACATAACCCCTTTGACAGATCACTATTCCTCATTGAATGAAAAAAATTAGGTGATCAGCCTTAATCTTTAGGACATAGAAGTTCATGTTAGATTCCCAATGTTAGACTCTGAGTTACCCTGGGAATGTACACCCACATACATCCCCAGACCCTAAACCGTTTGGGGGAGAGCCTTCATGAGTCTGCTTACCATGGGTATATAGACTCCGAGGGGCACACTAATGCACCTGATAGCCTGATCATATGGTTCCAATGGATTTGGAGGAGGATTTGGCCTGATACTAGGGGACTGGTTAGCATAGGGAGTATGGAGGACTGGACAGTAACGTAGGGGAAAGATTGGAATCAGTTGAAATAATTCCCAGAAACACCCCATTCCAGATATTAGTTTCTAATGTGTGATGGGGTTAGCTCTTCATACTATAGTGATATGCGGCCAGAGGATTTGTCTGCCTACCGAAGTAGTACACAAGCATGGGTTTGGACCACCATTCACTATAGTGGTACATGGTCCTGGATGTGGTATGTCACACCGCTCTGCGTTCCATCCCCGTACTGATGCAGTAAATGAATCCAAGTTAAATCTATGCACCGATACACTATGCATAACACCATATTAAAGGAGGGTCTGGGGACTAGCATTCATAGGGAGTTCATCAATGAGAAATTTGTGGTTTGTGGTTTCACCAAAAATTTTTGAAGTTATCTTATTATTATTATGTTCCCCCATTTTATGGTTTGCAATTGGATGTACCCGTGGAGAGAATGGTTTTTAATTAGGGCTTCACCGATGATTCAACACTGAAGCCAGAATATTCTCTGTGTTCTTTCTTCCAAACTCTAGGGTCCCCATTGAGCATTCTTCTCCCTTCCATTCCCATTCCTTTTGTTTTCTGTTTATAGAGAATTGGGGAAATCGTATCTATGGGAATGAGGCACCATTTGGGAAATCCCCTAAAGATTTATCTTGACTCGCAGAAGTCTCGATCAACTAGGGTTTATGGAGGCTACAGATCGCGATCATGGTTCAAAAAACCCTGCCAATTTGCTATGTTTGTGAACTACTGATTTTGTGGGTTGGTATTCAGATGGACTTCGCATGAATAATTCCTTCAGTGATGTAGTTCACGGTCCACTGGGTTTGTTGTACATCGCTCTATAGGCCAGCACTTCATGAATCCTTCCATGTACTAGTGGTTCACGGTTCATGCGGTCTACGAACCCTTCCCATTGATGGTATGCATGCCTCTTAAAATATTTTGAAAACATGAATTCCTCCACGTTTCTTATGAATTTTGTAACTCAATTTGAGTCCATTCACCTTATTAGACTTTCTGGAATACTTGCTTCCTTCGGAAAAGTGATTGTGGGAGTATTTTCATTCCTTGGAAAAAATTTCAGGAACTCACACCCTTAAAACCCAAAAAAAACATAGAAAAAACTAAACCCTTTAAAAATCCATGAATACCCTTAAATACAGTAATACTATAAAAACAAAAAAATCCTAAAAATTATAAAAATATCCTAAAACCCCTCAAAACACTAAAAACCCCTTAAACTATAGAAATTTAAAAAACCCTAAAAACCATAAAAGGCCATAACAAATCATAAAATCCATAAAAACCCTAAAACTCCATAAAAACCAAAACACGTCTAAAAGGCACTAAAATCACTAAAACCAATAAAAGACTATAAAAACCCTAAATGACTCTAAAAATGATATTAACTCAAAAGGACTCTAAGAAACCTTAAATAATTGAAACAAACCCTAAAATATCGTAAATATCCCTATAAACCTTATAAACCATAAAACTATAAAAATCTTAAAAACCTTTAAAACCCCTTTAAATAAAATAAAAATAATAAACCCCTAAGCCCCTAAAAACCCTAAAAACACTAAAAACTCTACCCACCCCCAATCCTCAAAACCCTTAAAACCCCTAAAAACCCCGACAACCCATAAAACCCCTAAATACCTAAAATAACTTAACAAATAAAGACTGTAAAAATTATAAAAAACACTAAAAACCAAAAAAACCAAAAAAAACAGACATTAAAAAACCCTAAAAAATAACCACCATAAAACACCTAAGAAACCTAAAAACAATAAAAACCTTAAGAACACAAAAACTCAAAAAAATGAAAAAATGCTAAAAACTTCAAAAAGTTGACGAACCCCTAAAAATTTCAAAAGACTTTAAAACCCCTAAAAACCCATAAATTTAAAAAAAACGATAAAACACTAAAAAGAAGAAAACCTGAAAAAAAACCCTTAAGAAAAAAACGATGAAAACCCTAAATGTAATTTAAAAATCCTAAGATCCGTAAAAATATTAGAAACATAAAAAATGAAAAAAAAACTAAAGTCTTGAAAATTACATCAGCACCCCTAAGAATCTAAAAAAATCTAAAACCCCCCCTAAAATTGGTAAAAAGCCTTAAAAACACTTAATACCCTTAAAAATCCATAAAACCCTAAAAAACTAATAAATTCGCTAAAACTTCAAAAAAGTACAACCCCACCCCACAAAACCATTAAAAACCTTAAAAACCAAAAAACAAAAAACCCTTAAAATGGAAACTGTAATGCCCTACAACATAAACCCCAAACCTTGCTCCCTAAACCATATACATTACACCCTAAACACCAAACCCTACATATGAATTCCTATACCCTACAACCTAAACCCAAAATCCTACACCCAAAATGTTGTACCCTACACCATAAACTAAAACCCTACACCATAAAACTTAAACCCTATAATGTAACCCTAAACGAAAAACCCTATAGCCTAAACTATAAATGACAATGAAAACCCTTAAAAAACAAGAAGACCCTAAAAACTGTAAGACCCTAAAAACCATAATACCCCTAGGACTGAGCAACCATAAAACCCCTAAAAGATACTAAAAACTTGAAAGACCCTAAAACCTTATAGATACTGCTAAAAGAGCATAAAAGCCCCAAAAATTTAAAAGACCTTAAAACCATTAAAACCCTAAAACCCCTAAAACCCCGTAAAAAAACTAAAACTCCTAATAACCCAAAAAAATCACAAAAAAAACTAAAAAATCATAAAAACCAATGATAACCAGGAAACCAATAAACCCTAATAACACTTAAACCCCTAAAACCGAGAAATCCTAAAAGACCCTAAATCCCATATAAAATCTTAAAAACAACATAGAACCCCTAAAACCATAAATAGCCTAAAAACCCTAAAAACACCCAAAACCACTAAAACCCTAAAAACTACACAAACCATTTTAAATTCTGAAAAACCCAAAAATGGCCTGAAAACACCCAAAACAACCTAAAATACCATAAAAACTATAGAATCCCCTAAAACTATTAAAAACCACTAAAACCATAAAAATGTAAATAACCATAAAATACAAATAAAACCCTAAAAACACTAAAAGCCTATAAAAATAATCAAACCTCTTAAACGTATAAAAATACCTCAAACCCCTAAAGAAAATAAAAAACCTAAAATAATGTATAAAACCATAAATGACCCTAAAAGACCCTAAAACCACTAAAATACCCTAAAAGAAAATAAAACCCCTAATCCCTCTAAAATGCCAAAAATATCTACAAACTAAAATAAGGATAAACACAAAACCCCTAAAAGACCTTATATGTTCAAAAACCCCACATAACACATCAGAAATACTCTAAGAACCCCTAAAACCCCAAAAAATCTAAAAACACTGATACCCCTAAAAACCATAGAATCATACAACCCAAAAAACCTTAAAACACTAAAAAAACACTAAAACCCCTGAAAATCCCAAAAAACTATTTAAATATCTTAATATCGATTAAAAACCTAAAACCCTAAGAAGCCATAAAAATCCATTAAACCAGTAAAACCCTTAGAAACAATAAAAACCCTAAAAACCCTAAAAACCATTAAAACCATTGAAACCCTTAAAAAGACCCTATATAGCAAGAAAAGGATGATAAAAACCTTAAAAGACCTAGAAAAACATAAAAGTGTCTAAAAAATCATGAAGTCCCTAAAAACCCTAAAAACCCATTCAAGACTCTAAAAACCCCAAAATACCAAAAAACCCCTAAAAACTCTTCAAAAACCTAAAAGACTATAAAACCCCCCAAAAGACCCCAAAGGACCCTAAAAACCCTAAAACCCCTAAATAGACTAAACCCCATAAAACCCCTAAAATGATCTTAAAATATCCTAAAACCCTAAAAGGCTCCAAAATCCTTGAAAGACAAAAATAAACCAAAAAAGACCCTAAATATACTAATGAAATCCTAAAGGACTCTTAAAACCCTTGAAATTCAAAAAAAACTAAAAGAAATAAAAATAATAAATTCCCAAAAACCAGTAAAAACCATAAAAGAACCCTAAAAATGCCAAAACTGTAAAAAAACAAAACTCACAAAACCCATTAAAACCCTCAGAATCCTAAGAAACCTAAAAAACCCAAAAAAAAAACAAGAAAACCTAAAAACCTCTACAAAGACTATAAAACCTCTAAAAATACCTATAAAGTCTAAAAACTCTAAAATACATAAAAATACACTAAAATCCATAAAAGACCATAAAACCCCTAAAAAAATAAAAGAACCGAAACCCCTATATAAACGATAACTAACCCTCAAAACCCTCAAATACCTTTAGAAATCCAAAAAACCTAAAACCCTAAAATATTCTAAAACCCAAAAAACCCTTAAACCCCCTACCAATCTAACAACTCTAAAAACTCATAAAAGTACTAAAACCCCTAAAAATTCCAAAAAAAGTAAAAGTTTCATAAAATAACGTAAATCCTAAAAGCACTAAAAGAATCTAAAATTGATAAAACACCCAAAACACCTTAAAACCAATAAACCCCTAAAATCCCAAAAAATCCTAAAAACCACTAAAACCCAATGAAATACCTAAAAACCTACCCCCCCCCCCAAATAAAACACAACCCCCATACAAACCCTAAAAAACAATAAAACCTAAGAATCAATAAAATGAGTAGAATTTTTACAAGATATTAAAACCCCTAAAAACCATAAAAATCCTAGAAAACCAAAAAAACTGAAAAACAACAACAACCTTAGAATACAAAAAACCCTAAATATCTTATAAAACTAAAAACTCCAAAAAAAACCCTTAACCCCCCCCCCAAACCTTTAAAGTAACCCTAAAAACCTCAAATAACTTAAAAAAAATAAAAAACCATAAAACCTCAAAAACCCAAAACACCTAAAAATACCTAAAAACCCATATAACATTAAAAAGACCATAAAGACCATAATATTCATTAATTATGATAAAACCCCTATAAAACCCCTATAAAAATACTTAAAATCACAAAAAACAAAAACACCCTTTAAACAAAAAAACACCCTAAAATCCATAAGAACCCTAAAAAATAAAAACCATAAATACCCTAAAACCCATACCAAATTGTAAAACCCCTACATCATTAAGAAAACTAAGAAAATATTAAAAATCACTAAAAATCCTATGAAAATATTTAATAACCCATAAAAAGAAAAAACCATAAAAATCCTAAAACCCTAAAAAGTGTGCTAACCCATAAAAACCTATGATAAACATAAAAACCATTAAAAATCTAAAAACACTATATAATAATAAAACACTAAAACCCCCAAAAATATTAAAGACACTTAAAAACACACAAACATGGAAAAGATATAAAATCATTTAAAAAACTTAAAATGGACCTAAAAACCCTAAAAACCATAAAACACTAAAAGACATGAGAAAAACAAGAAAACATAACAAAATCCTTAAAAACTAAATAAAGTAATGAACAATAAAAAAACGTAGAAGACCTAAAACCGCTTTAAATCCCTAATACCCTACCACCTAAAAAACGCTAAATACCCTAAATAGCCTATAAATACCATTAAAACCCATAAAACCATTAAAATACAATAAAATTCCTAAAAGACCCTAGAAAACATAGTGATTAAAAATTATAAAATTGTATTAATAAAATACATAAAAATAAAATATCACAAGAAGAAAGTTCATGGGGGCCAGAATTGATGAAGGTCTAGGAAATCCCCTCGAATAGTCATAGAACATTCAATGGGAAGAGTACCTATGGTAGAAAAAATAAAAATCCTTTCATTCTTTTTTTCTTTTAGAAGTATGGAGATCTACCAGAATATTACCCTCACACTGTGTATAAATAACCAACATATTTGAATGAATGAGATACCTATAAGAATGGAGGGAAAATTCAGTATTCTAGGGGAAATCCATTTTACCTTTCATAGAATTAATCACATTAGAATAATCTGATTCAATTTCAGAAAGATGAATTGATCTTTAACTAAAAATATTAAGATCTTTAAACTGCACCAAATCCTCTTCCGCCGCTGAACTAACCTCCACAAAGTAAGCATAAAAATCAACAATAACTGAGCCATCATCATCCCGAATAGCATTTCTAATGTGCATGATTCCTTGAACACAAGAACCATCCATATTTAATTTAAGCCTATTGATGAGAGGACACCATCACACCCATATACTAGAAGACTTAATCTATGAAATTGACATGTCCATCAAAGGAACTGATGAAACAAACAATTTCATAACCAATGAAATATTCACACATTTACACTATCATGCAAAAATAGAGGGAAGGTTCGGAAATTTACATCTGATATATTACAGGTTTGAACAATACCATTGATGAGAATTAACGTTCCAAAATTCCCATAAAGTCAAAAAAGAAGTAAGGATATATAAATTCCACCCCTTTATTTGGGCACAATCCCTCTACGGAAAATTCTAACATACCTGAAGACATTCTTCCACTATCCTCACACAGCCACTAAAATCCGAAAAACAACAACATGTACCCACAAATGAACAGCCCAATCACTTTAGAAAAAAATATTAAAAGAATTATCAAAATGAAAGATCATGAATCATTTCCATTTGGAAACAATAGGAATTCAAATCCTTGGAATATTATCATTAATAGAAATAACACCACTGCGGATTCTCAAATGAAGAAATCTAAATTTAGGATAGAGTTATTTACACCAAATTCTACTACCCATACAATCCAAATTAGGTGATCCTTAGAAAACAAAAAACCCTAAAAATAACTCTAAAATACCCAAAAAAACTCAATAAAAACTGTTAAAGCCCTGAAATCCCTTAAACACCCTAAAACCCCTAAAATCCTGTAAAACCCTAAAAAACCTAAAAATCCAAAAATCATTAAAAAATATAAAAACCCTAAAAAACTACTTACCATAAAAACAATAAACCCCCTAAAAACTCTAAGATAATTCATATAAAACCAATGGAAACCCTAGAAACACTTATAACCCTAAAAACTATAAATAACCATAAAAACCCATATAAAACCCTAAAACCTTAAAAACCACTAAAAATAATGAAAACCCTAAAATCTATAAAAAACCAAAGAACTCTAAAATTCTCTAAATAAAAAAACACTAAAACCCCTAAAACCATAAGAAATCTGAAAAAATCCAAAAAAACCTAAAATAACCAAGAATCCCAAAAAATATCAAAAACCCATAATACTCCAGAAAACCCTAACAACACCAAAAATCCCTAGAAACCCTTAAAACCCTAAAACCCCTAAAACCCATTAAAAACCAAACAACCAAAAAAACTAAAAAACCATAAAACCCCAAAAAACCCAAAAAATCATAGAACACAAAACCCTTAAAAGGCTAAAAACCCTGAAACTCCTTTAAACCACTTAAAATTCTAAAACCCTAAAATACTAAAAAGCACAAATTTAATATAAAAACCCAAAACTATATAAAATCAAAAAAACCATATAAAAACCCTATAAACAGTATAAAAACCCAAAAACCCCTAAAACACAATAAACCATAAAAAACGGAAAACCCATCAAACCCTAAGAAAACCTAAATCCCCAAAACCCCTAATAAAATCCTCAAAACTCCTTCAAAAAATAAAAAATAAAACACATAGAACCACTAAAAAACCCAAAAAAAACCCATGAAAACCCTACAAGCTCTTAAAAGAATAAAAATCCTAAAAATCCATAAAACCATAAATCCATAAAAATCATTAAATAACCCTAATAACTATAAAAAACGGAAACCCCATTAAATCCCTAAAATAACTATAAACCCCAATAATGACCATAAAACCCTAAAACACCTTAATGAAACCCTAAAACCCTCTAAAAACTAAAACACCTAAAACCCTAAAACCCCAAGAAAATCCCAAAAACCCTTAAAACCCCTGAAATTCCTAAAACCCTGAGAAACCCATAAAACTCCAAAAACCTACAAAACACTAAAAATATGAAATATATTTAAGGACCTAAAAACCCCAAAACACTAATACCACTAAAAATGCTAACCCCACCCACAAAAAGTCCCCTATAAGGCCCATAAAATAACCTAAACACATATAAAAAGAACTAAAACTCATATAGGAGACTCTAACAACCCCAAACCAAAAAAATAATATAAAACACTAAAACCCCACAAAAAATATAATTTATTAAAAACCATAAACCCTAAAAAGGCCCCAAAAAACATAAAACTCTTAAAAGACCAAAAAACACACACCCCCTAAAAATCCATCAATCCAAAAAACCCTAAGACCACTAAAATCCTAAAACCCCTAAAACCAATTAAAAATATTAAAACCCTAAACGATATAAATCACATAAACCCCCTAAAACCCCAAAAAAAAATTCACAAACCACTAAAAATTCCCTAAAATGCGTAAATCTTATAAATATATAAAACTCTAAAAACCAAAAAATCCTACAAACCTTCATAACTCACAAAACCCTAAAACCCACTAAAACCCTAAAAACAAAAAAAATGAAAAACCTAAACCCCCTATAACCCCCTAAAAGACCCTAAATACATTATAAGACTCTAAAAACAATTAAAACTTTGAAAGACCCTAAAAATACTAAAATACACTAAAACCACAATTAATAATTACAATCCCTAAACCCCTCAAAAAACACCAAAAGACACTAAAAATCATTAAACATTGTAAAAATCCTAAAAAATCTTAAAAGCACCTAAAGATCCTCAAAACCTCTTAAAGACACTAAAAATAATAATAACAATAAAACCCTAGTAAATTCAAAATCCCTAAAACACTAAAACACTTAAACTTCCCTAAAACCCCAAATCAATCCAAAAACCCACTTAAACCCCCTAAAATCCAAAAAATGTAAAAGAACTCTTACCCAAAACCAATAAAAATCCATGAAAACCTGTAAAACCATTAAAAACACTAAAAATAGTTAAATCCCAAAACATACCCTAAAATCCAAAAAATCCATAAAAACTATAAAAACATAAAAAGGCCATAAAATAAAAAAAACAATAAAAATCCTAAAAATCCCATAAAACCCTAAAAATTTGAAAAATCATTTTGAAACTCTAAAATCTATTTAAACCATTAAAAATCCTTACAACTATAAAATTCCAAAAAAAAACCTAAAACACAAAAATAATCATATAAACACTAAAACACTTAAAAACTTTAAACCCCAAAAACCCTAAAAAATAATAAAATCCAAACCCCATAAGAATCCAAAAAACCTGAAAACCCCAAAACCCCTAAAAACTCCAAAATGATCCTAAAACACTAAAACCCCTACAAGATCATAAAATAAAAAAAGTTTTAAAAGAGCAAAAAAACCCTAAAATATTTAAAATACATAAAACACCACCCTAAATGCCCTAAAATCCCAAAAAAACCCTAAATTACAATTACCCCCTAGAGGTAAAAGACAATTAAAACCCTGAAAACCTAAAAGATCCTAAAATACCCTAAAAATACTAAACAACTTAATAAACCCCCAAAACCCCTAAAGGAACCTAAAAACCCTAAAGGACCACAAAAAACCCTAGAAAACAAAAAGAACCCTAAAATCCCCAAAATAGTAAATCCCTAAAGACCCTAATAACCCAAAAAACCATAAGAATCCTTAAAATATTAAAAACAAACTATAAACACTTAAAATTCTAAAAACCCTTCAAGAACCTAAAAACCATAAAAAACCTAAAACCACTAAAATACCTTAAAATTATGAAATCCCAAAACCCTAGAAACCCATAAAATAACCTTAAACATCTTAAACCCACTAATACCCATAAATACCATAAATACTAAAACAAATATATACCCAAAAACCCAAAAAACTCTAAAAGACCCTAAAAGTCCCTTAAATCACCACAAAACTACTAAATTAACTAAAAACCCAAGAAATCCAAAACAAACCTAAAACCCACTAAAAACACTCAATAATAATAATAATAATTGTAAAAACACTAACAAACCTTTAATACCCAAAAAACCAAAACCACCGCCCCTAATAATCTAAAAACGAAAACACCACTAAAGAGCATAAAAATAAATCTAAAAACCCTAAAAACAATAAAAACCATAAAAAACATCAAAAACATATTACAACACTAAAACCCTCTAAAATCGAAAACCCCCTAAAAACCCTAAAACACCTTAAAACACTTAAAAACCCTAAAACATCCTTAAAATCTCTAAAAACCTCTAAACACAATAAAAACCTAAAACCCTTAAAAATGAAAAGATAACCATATTAACCACAAAAACCCTAGAAAACTATAAAAATACTAAAACCCATAAAACCCTAAAAAATAGAAAATCATATTGACCATAAAAATTGTAAAAAACCATAGTAACCCCAAAATCCTTTACCCTACACCCTAAAACCTAAACCCTTCACCATAAAAACTATTACCTACACCCTTAATCTTACACCTAAACCCCCATACCCTACACCATAAACCTAAACCCTACACCCAAACCTTATTCCCTAACCCCTAAACCATAAACCATAATCCCTATACCCTACACCCTAAACCATAAAACCCTACACCTGAAACCATATACCCAATACATTAGACAATAAACCCTAAATGCTAAAACCTATACTCAAAACCCTAAAGACCATAAAAATCATAAAAAACTAAAAGAACATTAAAAACCATAAAGATTTCTAAAAACATTAAAACCCCTTAAATACCCTAAAACCCATTAAAACCACTAAAAGTATCTAAATTACATAAAAACCCTAAAACCCTAAAAACTAAAATAATATAAAGACATTTTAAAGCCTAAAAACAAAAAAATTATTAAAAACCCCTAAAACCCCTTGAAACACCTAAAAACACCTAGAAACACTAAGTACCCTAAGAACCATAAAATGATTAAAACCCCTAAAAACCCTAAAAACCATAAAACCCGAAAACCCTTAAAAGTCTAAAACCTCTTAAAAACCTTGAAACCCTAAATAAACTCTAAAAAACACTTAAAATCCATAATACCCATAAAAATACATAGAAATACCCTAAAATCCAAAAAATACCCTAAAACCCACACAAAACTGATAGAAACCCTAAAAAAGACCCTAAAACACCAAAACCCATAAAAACCAATTATAACCCTGTCATAACCTAAACACTATAAAACCTTTCGAACAACCTAAAACCCATTGAAACCCTAATAACCCTGAAACCACCTAATCCAAAAAAACTTTGAACACTCTAATGGAAAATATTTTGATTCATGAACTAGTCACCCAACTGACGCCCCTTAGAAATTTGTTACAAAAAACCAAGGTTACAATACATGAATTAGGTTCAAAAATCTTACACTGCTATGGAATTGTGGGATATACATAAATAAGTGACATACATGCCTATATAAATGCACATATTTCAACATACTTGTCTAGATAAAACCTTCCATCAGCCAATAAATCATCCTATCCAATGAAGATTTCCACTCAACGTGTACATAACATGAATCTGCAGCCTCTAGTAGATACATTAATAATAGTGATGAGGTATATCAACTGAACTATACACAATATTAAAGTTAAAAAAGTTCTACATCCACCCAAGCTCAAAAAGCATTGTGTTGAGTATCAGGTATCAAATTTATGATTAATACATCCCAAAAAATTTGAATTTTATCAGCATTAATATAATCCAATTTGTATATACTTAGACTATGTGTTATGAGGCATATATTATCTTAAGATAAAAATATCCATGTAATAGTTATTAAAATCCTTTCCAGTCTAGAAAATCATCCTTTGGGTCATTTTCCTATCTTAGGTACATTAAACTCCAAATTTCTCTCATGTTCTATGAGATCTGTAACATAGTAGCACATGATGTGGAACTTCCATGTGTAGAAAGCACATCATGATTTCAAAATAAAACAAAAATCCAACCCCCAACCCCAAATTAAAAAAACGAAAGTGAAATCTAGAACAATCATCTTGTATCAGTGTGAAATAATGAACAACAAAACAACTCGGAACCACATATACGAGAATCATAACTCTCTATTGAGTATCCTCAATAGAAAGCTCAAAATATTTCATTAACATATATCATTAAAACCAAAACATAGAAATACTGAACTGATTCAAATTCCCTAGAACATATAAAAAATAATTCCATATAATTCAAATTTAAGTAGGGGAAAAAAGAAGATAACCCTCACCATGGAATACCACTAAATATAGAACAAGGTTTTTATTTTATTTCATCCCCCATCTTAGAGAATATCTATTTTTGGATTTTATGTTAAACCTCAACAATGAGTTCTGTATACATTTGTTTTTGGAACACAATTTCCTCTTGTTCATCAATCAAAAAGTTACGTTCTTCTCCCAAGTCATATGTATCATGATATGTATCCCTCACCACAGGGTCAACATATTCAACCTCATAACCACTATAGTCGGTATATCATTATGATTCGACCACTGATGCTAAATTGAAGAATTAATTTTCCATCAACGAGAAACCCTTATTAATGTCATCCTTATTTTTCTCATTGGAGTGGGGAGGTAGATTACATTTATTTGGACAATTTCCAATGATATTATGATAACTGATCATTCCAATTTAGCGTAATCAACAAGCTTTAGATTATTTTTTCAATGTGGAATTATTAATCTGTTGGATTCAACAATTGGATTTTCAACTTCTGTTTAAAAAACATTGAGAAATACATCCTCAAACTATTGTGATTTATCAAGAAGTGTAGCATATTAATCACCAATTGGATCACTTGAGTGTTAGTCCAGTTCATAATAAGCAATAGTATCCTTATCATACTTCTTGTAAAAATTGATCAATTTCACCATCAACAAAATGAAAATGTTCCATATCCTCCAAACCAATATAGGGCTCTGTAACATCCTTTAATATTCCCTTCTAAACTCACATATCCTTAGTCAAAATTAAATATCTACTAGTAGGGTTATTAGAATTCATAATATGAGATACACATTATTTAGAAGGATGACCATGCTTAAAACATGAAAATAAATAACCAAGGAGATATTCAAAATCAATATCTTTCCAAAATGTAGAGTCACCATTCTAAACCCAGATGCCCAATGGTATAATTTTGAAAAAATAAACTTCAATGCACATTCTAGCCACTAATGTTCTGGGGAGACTTACAGCTTCCACATCCAATTTTATTGGCCACCCTATGAGACTTTAATGACATTGATTGAAACAATCTTAAAGAGAAGAATTAGAAGAATATGGACACACAACCATACGGAGTTAAGAAGTAGTTCTACACCATAGTAAATATTCATAGACAACTTCATCATTTTCATAGTTCATCACAAGAAATTCCAAGTACACCAAAACTTGAATCTATATTAATAATTATCTATTAAAAAATGTACAAGAACAAGGTATGAATGAAGCCATCCCATATTGAAATTAGACAATCCAATAGAGTCAATATAATTTCAAATAAGTAATAAAGAGGAAAGACAATTATAAAACTTACCGATTAGAAAAAATTGAAGTCAAAAAAGATAGCCTCAAAATCCATCCTCAAAAGAAATATTGATGGCCAAACTCCTTTAAAAGAGAACATAGGGAGGATCGAATCCCATGCAGCTATAAATTCAGTGTAGCAATGGATTTGATTTGCCTCAGTAGAACTTTCACGATCTTTTTCTGGAAGCGCATCTTGAGATGGTAGCATCTTCTCCCTTTTCCAACTATAAGAACTCTAAAAACACTAAAACCAATAAAAACTAAAAAAACCTTATAAACCTAAATATACCCTTAAAAAACCTTAAACTCCCTAATAATACCATAAAACACTAAAAACCCTTTAAACCCATAAAATCAATTGAAAACTAAAAACTCCCCAAAAAAAATATAAACACTAAAAACCCAAAAACCCTATAACCCCTAAAGAACCCTATAATCGCCAAAATAATCTAAAACCCCTAAAATCCAAAACCCACTAAAATACCTAAAAAACTAAAATCCTAAAAAACTATAAACACCTAAAATGTACCTCAAGCCCTAATAGACACTAAAAGACCCTAACATCTAAAAAAATCTAAAAACAATAAACCACTATGATCTACCACAACAAAGGTAGGATACTGCCACAACTTCCATTCGCTTTGGGGATTTGGGACCTATAGAAATAGTAGATGTTGGAAAGGGAAGGTGGAGATGAATGTTTAGTGGGAGGTGCATGTTGAAGTAGCTAGGGATGATGTTGTGTTTCCTTTTGAATGAGAGGACATGGTACCTAGTATGACCTGTATAAGGATGGGGAGGGAGGAGAGGATACAAAATGCATCATTTATTATTGTTTCAACTTCAAAATATTTTTCAAGGTTAGAAGTGATGGAATCTGTGTATAAGGAGGTTCTAAGTTTGGAGAAGCAGGACCAGGGAGTGATGAAGCTTGAAACGGTAAATGATGACACCATAATTTATGTGGATCCTCAAGGGGATCCACTCATACTCTATGAAGGAATGAGGTGAATATAGGTGGAGAATCCTTTACCTCCTACTGAACAAGGGTTGGAGTAGGGAGTGGTGGTTGTTGTAACTAGGACTGCAGACAGACTGAATGAAGGATTTCAGTTTGTTGTAGATCAGGAGGATCATCCCTAATTTCGGAGAAGGAGGTCTGAAGAGAATCAGAGCCTTTCTCTGGTGCTGTATGAGACCATATTTCCCATGTGTTTTGTTTTATGAATAGATAATGCAAGACTTATGGAAAATATCTTTTTTCATCATCAAAAGGACATCATGTTGTATCCAGATCTAACGTAGGACGTGCAATGTTTTTGGGATGATCATGATGAAGCATCAAGGCTTGATGAAATCATTATGGAGAATGATGCAATGATCAATGATAACATAGCTCAGATAAGGTGGGAGAAATATTTGATGGGTGACCCTCGTTCTGCTAGCCTAAAATTACCCCGAAAGAGGAATCCATAGCCTACTAGTATAGCCGTATATGGTAGCCAGATAGATGGGGATGATCACGGTGCTGTTAAGAATGGGAAGGATGGAAATTCTAGTACTAGGTCATTGAGTGCTTATGGCGTGCTGCAAGGAAAGATGGTGGACAGCGGATCTATCTCCCCTTCCCCGAAGAGGGGGAGGCCAATAAGGTACCACTCTACTCTACCCAAGTGAATTGCCACCAGGGCCTCCTCAAAGGCCTTCCATACTATAGAGTAGTAGAGGCATAGGGGCATATATACCAAGCTTGCTATTGATATGGAATATTCCATGAAAGCTACGGAAAAGTCTGAGATGGCAGAGTCATACACATCTTTAGGATATGGTGCTAACAGAAACCCATATACTGGGGAGGTTGTCCCTTTTGACATGTAGTTTCTTTGTTTGATTTCTCTTGTGGGACTGTCATTGGGTATGGGTTTTTTGACAATGCCCCATCCCTGTTTCCCATGTGTTGTTTTCTGATATATCTGGGGGTCGGGACTAGCCTGGCCCTACACCTAATTTTCCATAAAACACTAAAAACCATAATGAAAAGCCTAAATTTTTTAAAGAGAACCTAAAACCCTAAAATAGCCCTAAAACAATGAAAAAACCTAAAAAGTTTTTAATGACCCATAAAACCCTAAGGGACCCTAAAAATCCTAAAAATACAAAAAAACCAATTTATTAAATGACATAAAAAACCAAAAAACCCTAAAAGAATCTAAAATACCTAAAACCAATAAATTAAACAAAACCCCCTAAACAACCTAAAACCCCTAAAATCCTAAAGGTCCCAAAAAACCCTAAAAAGATAAAATTACATGAAAAACCTATAGGTCCCTAAAACCCTTAAAAAGCTAATGTTCTCCAAAAACCCAAAAACCCCTAAAAACCCCATAGGCCATAAAAATCCTAAAACCCAAACCACCTACGACACTATAAAAACTCTTAAAAGAAATAAAACCCTAAAAATCCAAAAATTTTGGGCAATGATGAAGGAAATTGAGTTTGATGTTCAATTTGGATGGAGTCCTCTCTGGCTTGAATCAGACTTGATGCTTTCCGTGGAGGTCCTTAAAAACAAATTTAGGAGAGTCCCTTGGAGGATTCTTCCTCAATGGATGGAATTCCTTACTCTCTGTTAAAGGCACATTCTCAAAAACACACATGCCTATCGAGAGGTGAACTCGATAGCGGATTCCCTCTCTAAGAAGACGATTGTGGAAAGGGGTTCAATGTGGTATTCTTTCACCCCATCCTCCTACCTACGGTTTGTGGAGTCTGATATGGGGGTTTAATTTTACTCCTTGGTCTGCAATCCCTCCTTGTAAAAAAATTTGGGTTACCTCCCCTTTTTTAATAAATTTTGGGGGACCAGGTTCACCCGGTCCCGATCTTTGATGTCCAAAAAATTCCTAAAACCCTAAAACCTATAAAAATCCTAAAATCCCTAAAACAATAGGAACCTTATAACCATAAAACCCAAAAAAACCAATAAAAATACTACAAACCATAAAAACACAAAAAACCTAAAACCAATATCCCCCATAAAAAAACCCTAAAAACTATAAACCATCCTATGAAACTGATAAATCATTAAAACTCCTAAAACCTAAAAACTCATAAAAACATAAAACCCCTAAAATATGAAAAAAACCCAAAACACCACATAAATACAATAAAAACAAAAAACTCCTAAAACCCTAAAAACCTATGAATATTTATGAAGACCCTAAATAATCTAAATAAGTCCTAAAACCCCATAAATATCCCTAAATCCCAAACACTACACCCTAAACCCCAAACCCTACACCCTAAACCATACACCCCACACCTTAACCCAAATACCCACACTCAAAACCATATACCCAATACCATAAACTGAAAACCCTACACCCTACACCCTACACCCTAGATCACAAACCTGAAACCCTACACCATTCACCCTATACCCAATAGCCAAAATATTAAACCGTATACCAAAAACCCTAATCCCATCACCATAATCCCTAAACAATAATCCCTATTCTCTATTCCCTAGACACTACAACCTAAACCCTATAAGACTATAAAAACCCTAAAAACTCAAAAAAAACCTAAAAACACTAAAAACCATAAAACCATAAAACCACAAAAATTCCCAAAAATCCTAAAATACCATTAAAACCCTAAAAACACTAAAATTTCTTGAAAAACCTAAACCCATAAAAGACCCTATAAACCCTAAAAACTGAAAAGATCCTATAATCACTAAAAATCCATAAAACTGTAAAAATAAATGAAAACCCTTAAAACCTATAAAAACATAAAAAAATATTAAAACCACTAAATGGTCCTATAAACCCTAAAAACCAAAACAACATAAAAAAACATTTAATCTCGAAATGACCCCGAAAAATAAAAAACACTAAAAACCATAAAACAAGTTAAAACCCTACGAATCCTTAAAACCACTAAAGAGACCCTAAAAATCCAAAAAAAAACCCAAAAAAAGAACCAAACCCCCCCCCCAAAAATACCCCTATAAAGTCTCTAAAACCCCTCAAAAGAATATGAAACCCTAATAAACACTAAAAAACTCTGAAAACCCCAAAAAACCTTAAAACTATTAAATGTGTGAAAACACTAAAAAACATACAACCCTAAAAACCCGTAACAACAACCCCCCCCCCCCACACACACACATAAACACATACAACCCCTAAACCACTAAAAGACCCTAAAAGACCATAAAAATACACTAAATACCCCAAAACATCCTAAAAATACCCTAAAAACCACAAAATTCCTAAACACGTTAATGCCCTAAAACCATATAAAAAACAGAAAAACCAATAAAAACCATATAAAACATTGAACAAACCCCTGAAACAATAGAAACCCTAGAAACCCATAAAAATGAAAATACCCCTAAAACCCTTCAGACCCTTCAAACCCTAAAAACCCAAAAACCTATAAACATTAAAAATTTAAAAATAGTAAAAGACCCTAACAACCATAAAGACCCTAAAATAACATAATAAAACCCTAAAATATCATTAAAGATCGTAAAAATACCCTAAACCCCCTAAAAACTCTGAAAAAAAAAGATAATCCTAAAAATGCTAAAAACCCCAAAAACCATAAAAACGACTAAAACCCATAAAATAACTATAAAACACCTAAAAAAGATTAAAACCCGAAAATTCATTAAAAACACTAAAAATCCCCAAAAACACTAAAATTTTTCAGAAACACTAGAAACCTAGAAAACCTTAAATGATGGAGAATGAAAGAGAGATGGTGGCACACTCTCCTAGTTCTTTCTCTCGCTCACTGCTTCCTCCAGGTTTTCCCCTGGTTTCTGCTCAGAATGATGATGTCGGATCCTCATTTTTTCCTAACTCCCAATGAAGGTGTGCTCGGACTATGGTCTCATGTCTAAATAAGGTGGTTTCTATTGGTCATTAGAAACTAAGTCTTCCCTTATCATTGTGGATTTGGCTTTGGATGGGGTTCAGAATCGTTTTTGGAACGTTTGAGTTTCGATGGCTATGGAGGCTTTGTGGTCTTTGGATCATCCTGATCTGGATAGAGACAAATCCGAAGACTCATTGTCTATCGGGATCCTTTCTGGACCTCTGTCATGGAGTGGGATTGAATTTTCAGATCGAGGGTTTTCATGGTCTGGTCAGTGGGTTAAAGGGCCTCATCGGCAGAGATGGTTTTTTCAGCGACTCTGGATATGGTCTCTCCGATGGAGCTGCATGTTTTCTTGGTCATCGGTGAGGCAATCTGCCTTTACCCTCATAGATATGAGCTTAGAATGATTATGGTGGATTCTATGGAGATATGAAGGTTTTTCGTTGATGCGAGATGCCTGGTGCCGGCTTGGGGATACCACGCTTGTTCTGGTGTTATGGATTTTCAGTCTGCACCAATGATCCATGTTTGTTCCCCGGCCTTGTCTTTGATCCATCTCATTGATCATTGTTTGGGTGAGTTTTTCTACGATTTTGTTTTGCTCAATACTTTCCTGCCATTCCAAATTGGTCCTTTCGACCATGCTCTTTTATGGATCTATTATGCTGAAGTTTGGTTTGGCTGGGCGTCGATGCTGGTGTTTTTTACTAGTTCTGATATGATTTTCTATATGCTGGTTGTGTTGTATGGTTTTTGGGTAGGTTGAATGGATTTTCTGGCTGTGGATTTGCTCTTTCCTTGGATGATAGCAGTTTTATGCCCCTGGTTGTGCTGCTGGGTGCGATATGCTGGAATGATGGTTGGTACATGGCTAAAATGTGAGTAAGATTTCATTATTGTTTCTGCTATTGGTGGTTCTGTATTAATGGAGATAGACCTTCCCAGTGTGGTGGTGCGGGCTGACATGGGAGCTGGTGATTTTGGAAATGTAGCTGGATTAGTTGTGAATCTGTGTGGATGATGGATTTTGATACTGTTTAGTGGTGTTGGATGTTGTCTTTCTTTGGGGTGCTGGAGATGTGTTCCTGGAGGTAGGTGTGAAGAGAGATGTTGGTACTTGGCGATGGATGCCGCGTCACTTAGAGGTGGTGAAGGTAAGGCTTGTGATTTTTATGCTGGTGGTTCGGTGATGTTGGATTCTGGTGGTTCTGTGATGTTGGTGGTGGATATGATTAGTGAGGAGGTGATGGAAGCGGGAGATAGTGAAGTTGGATATTGGTTTCTGCTTCGATGGGAGGTGCTGAAGGTTCTTTTTTCACATTATTTCTGGTGGCTGTTTGGCTGGGAGTTGCTATAAAAGATTCCTTGGGTTTCCTTCTTGTTATGGTTTTCTATGTCTTTTGGGTTTTTCGAGAACTTTTGGGTTCTGTGGGGTTGTCAAGGGTTTTTGGGTGTGGGTTGATTGACCCTACCCCTCCCTTGTCTACTGCATATTTTTTATAATAATTTTTTTTTGGGGGGGGGGGGGGGGTCAGGAATAGCATGGACCCGAACCATCCTATTCCTTAAAAAACCTTAAATACTTTAAAACCTTAAAAACCATAAAACCCTTAAAACTGTTAAAAACTCTAAAAGGTCCTTAAAATTCCATAAACTCATAAATGACCGCCAAAACCATAAAAACCATAAAAGATATCCATAAAACTGTTATTCCTTAACAATACCCTTAAAACACTTCCAAAATTTAGAAGACCCTAAAAACCCTAGCTCCCCTAAAAGGTCCTTAAAGACCCATAAAATCCTTAAAAACCCTACAAAACCCTAAAAACCCCTAAAATATTTTTAAACCCATAAAAACCCAGATGAACCGTAAAAATACCAAAAAAGAATACGAAACCCTAAAAATCATACAAAACTACAAAACCCAACGAAACACTTGAAATCATAAAAGAACCTCAAAACCCCAAGAAAACCCCAATAGAACCTAACAAATCCCTAAAAACCAATAAAAATCCAACAAAACCAATAAAACCTTAAAACCCCTTGAAACCCCTAAAACTCATAAAAACCTTAAAAAATAAAGAACCCTAAACCATAAAAAACATAAAAACATAAAAACCCTAAAATCCCTAACATCCCTAAAAGTACAAAAAAACCAAATACCCTAAGAGTCTCTAAAACACAAAAAAAATCTGAAAAGACCCTAAAACGCCCTAAATCCCCTTAAAATAATAAAACCCATTTCAAAAATCATTGGAGGACCCAAAACCATAAAAATATCCCTAAGAACCTAAAAACCATTAAAAAACCTAAAACTAAAAACACTAAATCACTAAAAATCCCTAAAAATACCTAAAAGTACTAAAACCATAAAAACCATAACATCCTAAAAATCATAAAACCACTAAAACTAATAAAAACCCTATAAAGTCATAAAAAACCTTTAAAAGTCTTAAAACCCCAAAAAACCTAAAATAAAAAAAAATACCTAATAACCATAAAATATGAAAAAAATTACAACCCCTAAAAACCGTAAAAGGCTAAAAAACCTAAAAACCCCTAAAACCTAAAAACCCCTAAAAATCCATGTAAAACCCTAAAAACCACAAACCCCTAAAAATACTAAAAACCATTTAAAACCCCTAAATACCAAAAAAAACTATAAATACCTAAATCACCTACAACCTTCAAAAAAACCATTAAACCCCTAAAACCACCAAAATACCCATAAAAATAGAAAAACCTCCAAAAATACTAAAAAACCAAAAATCTAATAAAAACACTAAAAACCCAAAAACTCCAAAAAAACTAAAAACCCTAAAAACTATACAAAATCATTAAAAAACCTAAATACCCGTAAAACCCATAAAACCTGAAAAAACTCTAAAGCAACTAAAAATACAAAAAACCCTAAAGAACCCAAAAAGGAATTAAAACCCATTAAAACACTATAAAACTCAAAAATACCATAAAACACTTAAACACCCTAAATCACCTAAAAACTCTAAATACAAATAAACCACCCTGAAAACACTTAAAACACATAAATACCCTAAAACAACTACAAACCAAAAAAACCCTTCAAACCCCTAGAAAACCCTCAAAAGCATTTATGAAAACCAAATCCCTAAAACCATAAAATTATCCTAAGAACTACTACAAACCTATTAAAATACTAAAATCCCATAAAAACCCTAAAACCCCCAAAAACACCCTAAAAACCCTAAAAACATATAAATACCTAAAAACCCTTAAAAAATCATAAAATAACAAAAACCCCTAGAAACTCCCAATACAAAAAAACACTAAAAATCCCAAAATTATCTAAAACCTAGAAAATGAAGAAACTCTTAAAACCCCTAAAATACCTAATATAACCCTAAAACACCAAAAAGAACTAAAAACGAAAAAATATTAAAATTACTCTATTTCGTAGTTCCTTGAAACATGTATTCTAGTTTTAAGAATCACTGCTTCCAAGTGGTTTCCATTGGATTTATTTATGGAATCAGAAACTTCCAACAGTTCTTTATCCAAAGGGGACCTGCTTTACAAAGGCATACATTCATTAATATTGAAATTCACGGTACTTTTGAATGTTCATTGGTCGAGAGGATGGAAGGTCGAACTCATTAAACCCAATTTGTGGGTATTATTGTCTACTATGTGTCTCTATTTATAATTTAAGATATTTTTGTGAGTCATTATTAATTCCCTAGTATATCATAAGTATCCCTTGGAATTTTCATCCACATATTTTTCATATTAAAAGATTAAAATCATCCGTATGTATTCAAGGTTCATCATTAATGGAGATATCCTTATGTATTCAAGGTTCTCCATTAATGGTTTCCTCTCATGTACTACTTAGAGATTCTTTTAATCATTATTATGAGGATAGTTTTTTTATGCCACTCAGTGGGGGAACTCTAGAATTTATTTATCATCTAGGGAGATGAAGGTTTGGTTTGATCTTGGGATCATGCCTATAAAATGGGCTAGCTACGTATCCTTTTAAAAGAATTAGATCCCTCGTAGTTCAGTGCCACTAAATAAGAAACATCAAACCTTTTAAGGTCATGTGATAAGGACCTAGTCGTACAGTTTAATGTAATGTAGTATGGACATCTCAGAGGAAGGTTCATAGTCAAAACATAATGTGGGACTTATGCTAAATCTTCCCAAGGAACTTGGAAATGGTATGGGTTTCCAATTAGAATCAGACCCTATTGGGAATATGGCCGAAAGAGAAGAGGGTTATTTTAAGGTATTGGTTTGGAACCCCAAGGAGGCCTCCAACGCTTCCCATATATATGGGAATCAAAGCCCACGTAGTTCGATAAGTCCCATAGGAGAGTATAGTCCTTTGAGAGAAATGATTTTGGACATACTAAAAAGGATTATTTGGTGATTTGGGGATTTAATTTGGTGCTTATACCTATTTAGGATTCCCAAATTAGGGGAATTGTGGTTGGATTTATAAAGAGGACATCTAGTGAGCTCGGGCTCGAATAAGGCTTCCTATGTATATCGATTATGGTGGGGATCAGAGTTCTCGTAGTTCATTAAATTGTGAAAATGTTATGAACATGAAACATCTTTAATCCCATGTGATTCATGATCGATGTGAGAGACAAGAGAATGTCAAATAATCAACAAAAGCATCCACACTATTCCTCTTCCGTTGATTGAAGTGGTGCACCTATGGTGGCGATAGTGGATGCGGGTGAGGTGAAAATGTAAGATGGCGAGGAAACAAGCCTTCCCTCTGTTCTATTTACATTGGACAAGTGTAAAATGTATGGAATAAGGGAGGAAAGTTAGGGGCTTACACCAGGTGAGCTTCCCATAGTGACAAAACCTAACGGGAGAGGGAAAGGGTTACAAAAGTCCTTGTGCCCATCTCCCCTATGATCTTTGGCACTGAAGAATAAATGGGGAGAAATGATGCTACCTCCAACACGAAAATATAGGGTCTTACGCTAGGATGGTTTCCCTAAAATTGGTTTGGGGTAGGGGATGGACACATCTCATTTGTTCAAAAGGATGAAGTAGGTGTGAACTGTACCTTCCCTACTAAAAGACCTGAGGTTTCATGTCATCTCTTTGAGAAGGGAGAGGCACAAACCCAAACCCTCATCTAAACTAGGAACTTCCCATCACTGTTCTTTGGAGAAACTTCCATGTGAATATGGATATACAAACCCACAGACATTCCTTGTATCCTAACTCCATTATAAAACAAATGTGGGAAACATATTCCTATGGAAATACAAACCCAAATAAGATAGATTCTAATGTTCCTTTACGAACGATTTGATAATCAATGAGGTTTTAGTGGAGGTCTCAACAGAATCCCTTTCAGAAAAGGGATCCCAGGAAGAAGAAGCCTTCCTGTGAATGGATTTTATGAAGTTTTGATGTCTTGTAAACTAAAGACAACAAGTGAATCGATAAGGGGTGCTTGAGTAGAAAAGGGCGCCCAAGTATGGGAATCCAAGTAGACTTGAGGGACTTGATATTCATTTAATAGATGAACAACCTTTATGGTAATACTTGGGTGAGACTTGGATCAACCCATCCATAGTATTCATAGGTAATCCCAGAAGTGGGGTGCTGAAGTTACTATTAAAGGAATCGGTCGAGCACAATTGTTTCATATTTATGGAGGTTAGGCGCTTTAGGCACACAAGTGTTTTGGTTTTCAAAAATGAAAAAGACTTAATTACAATTATCCCCATTTAATTCCTCTGCTCAAGGTGTTTAAGAACTACCATAAAAGTTCATGAAGACTTGGTTGAAGCATTAGGGTGACTAGAGCAGTAATTGGGCTTCATGGAAATTCATTCGTCCCAATGAAGACCCCAAGGATATATTTATAGGAAAAAATAGGACCTTGGTTGAAAAGAGTTTGGGTGCGCAAGTGGCTTGCGCACCATAATTGGGTGTGCAAGTACCTTGTGCTCTGATGGTGTACATTCTAGACTGGGTCACCACTTTGAGGAATTTTCCGAAATTATTTCTTCATTTAACTCTAGCATGGTGGCATGCAGGTGTTTGTGTGTAGGTATCTTGCACACCTCTCTTATGAACATAGCCAAACTTATTGCTCCATACTGCCAGGGCTAAGACCACGCACCCCTACTTCGGCTTACTGTCGGGTTGGGGTATCGACCCTTTGGGTTGGTGCCTTCGCTATTTTCACTGACCCCCATGAAAAATGCAGATCCGCACCGTGAACTTTCAGAGCCTGAATGAGGAAATTTTGTAGAGATGTGCATTGAACACATATCTGGGTGTCTACATACGATAAAAACATACAACCCCTGAAAAACCATTAAAGGATCCTAAAAACCACTAAAAACCATAAATACATTAAAAACATAAAAATCCCAACACTGCTGAAATCCCTAAATCCCCCTGGAAAACCTATAAAAACCCTTAAAACCATGGAAAACCTAAAAACCCTAAAAACCTCTTAAATCCTCTAACATCCCTTAAAATCATAAAATAACCTTAATAACCATAAAAACCCTTAATGTCCAAAAAAACCCAAAACCTAAAAAACCAAAAAGACGCTAAAACATTAACAACCCTAAAAGACCCTATATCCGATAAACATTTCTAAATACTTAAAAAACCTTAATATATAATAAAACCAATAAAAACACCTAAAATACCCAAAATTTAAAAACAATATATATGAAGAATATAAAATACCTACAAAACCATCAAGAACCCTAAAAACCCAAAAAACTATAAAGAACCCTAAAAAAGCTAAAGGATCCTAAAACCCCTAAAATAACCCTAAAGGACCATAAATTCCCTATTAACAATAAAGGACCATAAAAACTACAATATAACATAAAGGAACCCCAAAAAAACCTGAAGTAACCTAAAAATAGTATAACCACTAAAGGACACTAAATATGTTTAAAATACTAAAAGTCCCTAAAAACCATACAAAAACACTATAAGGAAAAAAACTCCTAAAGTCATAAAAAATTTAAAAACCCTAAAACCCCAAAAAAAAATTAAAAATGAGAACCCCCCCTAAAACCTTAATAGACCCCCAAAACCATAAAAGGCCAAGAAAATCCTAAAACCCCTAAAAATCATAAAATCCTAAAACACAAAAACCCAAAAATCCCTCAAAATCCTAAAAACTAAAAAACACTTAAATCCATTAAAAGTGCATAAAACCCAAAAAATATATTAAGAACATTAAATCCATAAAATTCTAAATAAACCTAAAAAACATTAAAACCCAAAAAACCCATGAAAACCCCTAAAAACAATAAAAAATTATAAAATTAATAAAAAACCTAAAACCCCTAAACCATAAAAAATCCATAAAAATATAAAAGATCCTAAAAACCCTAAAACTAAAAACCCATAAAAGAATCTAAAAAACTCTTAAACTAAAAAACCCCTAAACATTAAAACCCTAAAATCCAAAAAAAAAACATAAATAACACTAAAACCCTAAAAGAACATTAAAAAACCTAAAACCCCTAAAAACAAAAAAAATGAAAAAAACCAAAAATTAACCCAAAAACCCTGAAAATCATAAAAACCAAAAATACCTAAAAAACTATAAAACCCCTAAACACCTTTAAAACCCCCCAAAAAACAAACCAAAAATCCTAAAACTCTAAATCCCCATAAAACCCCTAAAATCACCTAAAACCCCTTAAAACCCCTTAAAACCACTACTCCCACCCAACCCCAAAAAACCTAATGACCCTAAAAACCGAAAAATGACAAAACCATAAGAACATGAAAACCCCTAAAAACACCTAGAACCTTATATCCTTGAAAATATCAGAATTCCCAAAAACCCCTAAAAATGGCCAGAACCCCTAAAACCACTAAAAACCTTAAAAACAATAAAAACTAGTAAACCCAAAAAAACCCCTAATACATCCCAACAATACACCAAAACACCTTCAACCTTGAAAGACCCAAAAACCTTGAATTAAGATTATATGTTCGTAAATAATCCTAAAAATTTTAAAGGACACTAAAAACCCAAAAAAATATTAATAGACCCTATAGAGATCCTAAACCCCTTTAACACCCCAAATAACTAAAAAAACTCTAAAAACCCAAAAAATAAAAAAAATCCATAAAATACTGAATCCCCCCTAAAATTACTAATGAAATTATAAAACCCTAAAAATACTTTTGAAATAATCAAGACACCCTGAAAAATTCTAAAATACTACAAATGATTTAAAAAATCCCATAAGAACCCTAAAAAATAGAAAAACCCATTAAAACAAACAAAATGGTCTAAAAACCATAAAACCCCCAAAAGACATTTGAAAACCCTAAAAACCCACTTAAACCCCTTAAATTCTTAAAAAACCTAAAAATCTAAATTGTCTAAAAATAGTAAATCCTTAAAACCCTAAAAACCCATAAAACCCAAAGAGCACACTGCTAAGTCCTGCAATAAGAATCTGGGAACTGGAGCGGGGGTGAAGGCCTCTTTCCCAGCACCTGCTACCTCCCAAACCAGTCCGGAGGCAGTTCGGTGTCCGGCGGAGCTACCTTCACAAAGGAGGGCACCAAAGGTTGATGACACTCTCTTCTAAGAGACGCCCTCCCAATTTCAGGGATTTCTTACTAGTTCTAACCCCCTGTCTGAACGGTTGGATACCATAGACTCTACTGTTGTCACTCTCGGTGTGTATGTATCCATGGTTGGGTCTAGCCAAACCTCAGAGCCTGCTGTTGGTTTGTAAATCATCACTGAACCTGGCTAGCCTTCCCTGCTCCCTGATCCTTCTATGGTGGTGGGTCTTGCCTCTGGCCAGGGACTGTCCCCCCCCATCCAGAAGGTGGATGATGGGCTGGCCTGCCTTACAACCACAGGGCCCCCTACCCCCTTGGCCCTAAGAAGGACTGCACACCCCTGGCCCTCCTGTCACTGTCTAGTGATTCCTTCACAGTTGTGTCCTCCAGCAAGGTTTCATGACGAGACATATTTAAAAGTTCCTCACCAGTGTAACTCTACCCCATGAACAACTTCAACCATCTCAGCAGTAGCTTTTGGGATGATGAGGCTGAAGAACAGAATGATGAGGAGGAGTTAGAAGGGTCCCCCAAGCTGGTTGATATGAACTCACCTAATGAGGTTTGCTCTGAACCTCCCAATGACTTGGGACTCAAATACTGGGTTGCATAAGTTGATCCTTCAAATAATAATAACACTGTGGGAAGGCCCATGAAGAACGAGAAAAAGGCAAAGGTGAAGGGCGTGACCTTGAATGATAACACCTACCCTATGATCAGGGCGACTTCAGCTTAATCTGATGCAAATCCTCTTTTGGAACTGCTAGGTAATTGTTAATCCTCCCACTAACTCAGCCCTTAAGCATTTCCTCACTTTCCAGAGGCCTATGGTTCTCGGTATTGTTGAGCTAGTGATCCCATTTGACAACTGGACGGGTTTCAACTAGGGAACCTTGGTTACTGCTGTGTTTCGAAGACCACTAATGAGAATGATTTCGACACACTATGGGTGCTTAAGCATGATGAAATGCATTTGAAATCTGTGGAGGTGTGTCCCAAAGTCATCACCTTGTCTGTCATGTGAAACTCTTCCCCTATCTCTCTATCCTTTGTGTATGCCTCCTGCTCCCATTTGACGAGATGAGATTTATGGAAAAATTGATTACTCTTTATGGGATCATTGTGAATAGCTAGATTGTGATTGGGGACTTCAACACTGCTCTGCATCCAGATGTTAGAATTGGCTCCAAATTCTCTCGCTCTGCTGCTGAGGACTTCTCCTTTTTCTTTGATGCATGTGATCTCACAGAAGTCCTTGTTTTTGGAGCCTCCTTTACTTTGGGGAATTTCACTGTGAACGGCAGGCCGACCAGCAAGCTGGATAGATGTCTTTTCAAGATAAATGATGTGATCCTTCCCCATGATGTCTCGGGCTTTTCCCTCCCCAAGTTCCATTCAGATCACAATCCTTTGGTTCCAGATTTCTCCATGGGCACTTAAAGATCATCACCCTTGCCTTTTAAGTTCAATAATTCCTAGCTTAAGGTTCATGGCTGTAAGGAGATGGTCATTAGTGGCTGGAATGAAGACCTTTGGGGCTGTCATTACCATAGTTTGGTCTTGAGGTTCAAAACATTCAATACCTTGCTCAAATAATGAAGCAGGGGCTACTTCTCTAGTCTGGATGATGACATTTGAGCTCTTGAGCATCAACTTTCCACCCACCATGAAGCGAACCAACTTCTACCCCTGCCCTCTCGAGAGGAGCTGCAGCTCCAATCCAAGCTTGGAGATCTTCTGGCTCATAAATAAAAGTTGGCCAAGAAGCAGTTCAACGTTAGATGGATCATGGATGGAGATCACAATTCAAAAAAATTCCATCGTTTTCACAGGGAGAAAAAAGACAAAAAAATATCTAAAGGTTGTCCATATCTCAGGCTCTACCTTCACCTTAGAGGATGATATTTATATTGCTCTTGTCAATCATTCTCAAAAGATTTACTCAGATGGTGGTGGGGAGTATACTCTCCCCTTGATGGACTTCATCCTTCAACGAGTTGATGAGAAATAGAACTGGACACTAACGATCCCCCCCCCCTTGTAGAGGAAGTTAGGGCTACCTTGTTCTCTCTGAACATTGACAACACAGCGGTACCAGATGGTTTCACCAACATATTCTTCATGTCTTATTGGGATATCATACAAGAGGGTATAATCAATGTTGTTCATGAATTATTTCTATCTACTATGTTCCCACATGGGGTCAACTCTAATTCCATTGCCCTGATTCCAAAAAGGGACAATGCCATTGACATCAGTGACTTTCGATCGATGGCCATTGGAAATACTGTCTACAAAATTATCAGTAAGATTCTGTTCATGTGAATTGGGAAGTTTGTGGGGGATATTCTCACCCCTAATCAGTTTGGGTTCGTCCCAGGGAGGAATATCCAGGAATGACTTTTCACGGTCTTAGAGAGCATCAATGTTATGAAGAAGCAGTCCAAGCAGGGAAACATTGTGCTTAAGATTGACATCTCCAAGTATTTTGACACCATAAAGTGGAGCTTTATCTCCTAGGACCTGTCGAGGTATGTCTTCTTGAACAATTTTATCAAGATCATTATGTCCTTTCTAAGCAGTGTATGGGTCTATGTTCTTTTAAATGGTTCCCCAAAGGGGTTCTTACCCTGTTCTTGTGGGGTTAGATAGGGTGACCCAATCTCAAGAATCCTCTTAGCGATTGTAGAGTATTACTTGAGCAGGTTCCTCATTGAACTTTTCCAGGCTGGTCTCTTAAATCCTATTTAGGTAGGGAGGGATCTTCATGTACCATCCCATCTATTGTATGCTGGTGATATTCTCATGTTTGGGCAAGCTAACAAATGGACCTTGGAATCCATCCAGATGATCTTCTAACATTATGAATATGTGGTAGGGAAATATATCATTTGAAAGAAGTCTTTGATCATCTTTGGGGAGGGGATCCCATGGTCTCGCCAGATCTCCATTTCCAAGTCCCTTAGTATCAAGAGAGGGTCACTACCTTTTGACTATATGGGCGTTCCTATTTTTTGGGGATGTGTCAAATGATGTTACCTTTAGAACATTGCCTCCAAAATCACTCAACATCTGGTGAAGTGGAAAGGGTAATCCCTCTCGCAAGCCAGAAAGGTCTGTCTTATCAACTCGGTGATTACCTCTATGTTCACATATGATTTCTCCATCTACAGATGGCCGGTTAATCTCATTAAGGACCTGCAAGAAAACATCAGGAATTTTGCCTTGATGGGGTGTATAAATCAAAGGAATTTTGTTACAGTGACCTGGAAGGATTGCGCTTAACCAATTTATCTCGGAGGGCTTGGCATAAAAGATATCAGACAATACAGTGTCCATGCTAAATTTACTTGGGTTTGTTAAGTCCTATGGAAGGGGGATTGGGTTCCACTCGAGAGAGATTCGTGCTCCAACTTTATGATGATTATGCAGGATACTTCCCCTCTTCTGTTTGTCCAGCTATTCATGACTCGTAAAAGGTCATTTTTTCTCACTCTAAATGGATTGTTTCAAAGCACTTGGAATTGAATGCTTGGTCCACACCTTGGCTTGATAGTCCCCTGCACGATTGCATTAGCCCTCCTTCTGGCCATAAGATCATGTCCATTGCTGAGTTCATCCCGTGGCTGGAACAGTCTGAGGATCTCCTCCCAATTGGGGCCTCACTCCAAATCCGGTATTATGCCTTCTTCGACTCTGACATCTTGATCTGGAAACTGAACTTGGTTGGGCGACTTACTTCCAAGGAGTACTATCGGTACAACTACAATAGGGGATCCCCTCTCCGAGTCTGGCTCTCCATATTTAGGAGGAATTTCATTCCTCCTACAAGACATATCCTCCTCTAGAAAATATGAAAGAATCGGCTGTCCATGTAGAACCAGTTGTAGAGAGCTAGAAATATCCTTGCCTCTATTTTTCTCATATGACTTGGTGCGGAAGAAAATGCTCAGCACACCTTCCTCCAATACAGATTCAGTGCTAAACTCTGGGGCTAGTTACAACAGATTTTTGGGTTCCTAGCTGGCCTGGACATGCCTTTTTTTGAGCTCCTGGTAGACCTGCCTAACTGGGATTATAGTGAGTAGATCTGCAACCTCCTGCTTGTCGCAGTTACAACCACCATCTCTTTTATCCGGGCCACTCTGAATGTTATTTCCATTAACAAGAAACGAATTTTTATTTATGGTGGTATTGTGGCGATCCACGGGGATGTTTATGCAGCCTCCCATATTTAGACATGCCATATGGAAAATTATGTTCTCGAGCTGATCATCCTTCAGTTTCTTGGAGTCTCTGGTAGGGAAAAAAAACCCATGGTTCCCAAGTTTATTCGATGGATCCCTCTACTCCACTCCTGGATTTAGGTCAATGTGGACGGTGCACCCCTTGGTGCACCGTTCCCTAATGGATGTGGTAGAGTTTTCCGCACCAATCGGGGCTTTGTCAAAGGATGTTTCCAGAACATTATTGGTGATGGGTGTTCCCTTGAAGCTTAATTGTGGGCAATGATAAAAGCGATTGAGTATGCTGCCAGGTTTGAGTGGAGCTTCCTATGGCTTGAGTCTGACTCCATGCTTGCTGTGAGCGCTCTTAAAAATAGATCTAGGTGTGTCCCCTAGAGGCTCCTCAGCCAATGGATGGACTGCCTCACCATGTGCCAAAGGCTGAATCTCACTGTGACAGATGCCTACCAGGAGGCGAATGTGGTTGTTGTTGCTCTCTCCAAACAGGCCATTATGGAGCGATGCTCGTTGTTTTCCTTTGTCGCCATGCCTCCCTGCTCCTCATTCATTGAATCTAACTTGAAGGATGAGGTGCACACCCGGTTATGTAACCCCCCTATTTTTGTTTAATATTGTGGGATGAGGCTTGCCTGGTCTCGAGCCTTCCATGCCCTAAAGGGACCGTAAAAACCCTAAAAACATATAAAACTCTAAAACACTAAAGATAATCAAAAACACTATAATAATAAAAACCATAAAACCATAAACACCTCTAAAACATTAACAACCCTAAAAGGTACTAATTTTCCAAAAAACCCAAATTCAGCAAAAAAACACTAAATAAGTATTAATACCCTAAAACCCTAAAACCCATAAAAGACTCTAAACACATAAAAGACCATAATAACCCTAAAACACTGAAAAACCTAAATACTAAAAAATCCTCAAAAATCCATAAAACCCTAAATAAACCCTAAAATCCTAAAACATCAAAAAAGACACTAAAGACACGAAAATATTAAAAATACTTGAAACCCTAAACCCTGAAAAACCCCAAAACTCTAAAAACTACTCCAAACAATAAAACCCCATAAACACACTTAAAACTATTAAAACCAATTAAAAAACGTAAATCACTAATAAAATATTAAAAATCATAAAACACCGAGAACCCTTAAATTTCATAAAAACCCTAAAACCCCCTAAAAATGATAAAAACCACTTAAAACTCATTACAATCCTAAAATCCATAAAATGCTAAAAACCCATAATAATCCATAAAACCCTTAAATATCCATATGAGCTTATGGCCCATTGAAAATTGGAAAACCCAAAGAAACCCATTAGCCTCAAAAAAACAATAAGACCCATAAAAGAAACTAAAAACCCCCAAAACCCTAAAAATACTAAAAGTCCCTAAAACCACTAAAACACAGAAGAATCTAAAATCCATTAAAACCCATAAAAGACACTTATAACCCATTATCAACCTAAAATCACCAAAAACACTAAAAAACGAAAACCTAAAAAATATAAAAACCCTTCAAAAATTATAAAACCCCCAAACCCCCTAAAACATTTTAATAACCCTAAAAATAATCATAAAACACCAAACACCCTAAAAACCCCAAAAACCCAAAAAAATATTTAAATCCCTAAAATATAAAAAAACTCTAAAATTAATGAAAAACCCTAAACCCCATAAAAACTCAAAAGTTCCCGTAAACCCCAAAAACCATGAAAAAATTCATCAAAATATCTATAAATCCATAACACCTCTTAAAATCCATAAAAACCATAAAAACATGAAAAACCATAAATCAATAAAAAATAATAAACTAAAAAAATCCCAAAAACCTTTGAAAATCCCTAAAAACATAAAAATCCAAAAAAATACTAAATAATCTCGAAAAATACTAAAACCCAAAAAAAACCTAAACCCCCAAAAAAACATTAAACACCATAAACCAATTAAAATTTCTAATAAACATAAAAACCTTTAAATACCATGAAAACCCCTAAAGCACTAAAAAATCCAAAAAACCATAAAACCCCTAAATAACCTCAAAAACCCTAAAAAACCCAAAAGCCCCAAAAATCCCTATGAACTCTAAAACCCCTAAAATTACAAAAAATACATAAAAAAGAAAAAATACCTTAAACGTCAATATTTCCCTAAAAACCATTAAATTACCTTAAAATGACCTGAAGAAAATATAATAACCCAAAAATACCAACCAAAACCCTAAAAAACATAAAAAACCCAAAAACATTAAAACATCAAAGGGACTAAAAATCCGTAAACATGTAAAAACCATTATATCAAAAAAACCTAAAACACCATTAAAAAATCCTAAAATCCCATAGATTAACTCAAAAACCATAAAAAACGTAATGAACAAAAAAGGCCCTTGAAAACTTATAAAATCCCTAAAAACCATAAACTCTAAAACCCAAAAAAGCCTAAACCTCTATAAAACACCCAAAGGGCCCTAAAAATATTTTAACACTTAAAACACTAATAACCCCCAATACCGTAAAAACATTAAAAAACCTAAAATCCTAAAAACCAAAAAAATCCTAAAAACCATAAAAAGATCATAAAAACTATAAAACACCTAAAAGAACCTAAAACCACTAAAATTAACTAAATCCCTTTAAACCTTAAAAGCTGTTCAAACCCTAAAGTTTTTCTAAATGACCTTAAAACACTAAAAAATATAAAATAAAATTATAAATCCATAAAACCCCTGAAAGACCAAAAAATACTAAAAAACACTAAAAGACTCTACAAACCCTAAAATACCCTAACACCCCTAAAAGTCCTTAAAACACCCTTAACCCCGATAAGGTCCCTAAAAAGACAAAAGGACCCTAAAATACACAAATGAACTTAAAATACCTAAAGAACCCTAAAAACTCTAAAACCCATAAATACAATAAAGGAACCTTAAGCCCATAAATAATCGTAAAAACCATAATGCCCCCTAAATGATCTGTAAAACCCCTTAAAACCCATAAAACCTACTAAAATTCCAAAAGGCCATAAAAACACAAAATACATAAAAAATATAAAAGTCGCTAAATATCATAGAAAATATTAAAGGACCCAAAATAACCACAAAATCCAAAAAATCTATAAATGACCATAAAAACCATCAAAACCATAAAAACCCTAAAATGAAAAAAAAAACTAAAATCCATAAAAAACAATAAAATCCTAAAAACCCTCTAACATACACAAAAACCAAGAAATCCCTAAAAACCATAAAAATCCTAAAAACCCAAAACACCATTTAAAACATTCAAAACCATTTAAAATGCTAAAATCCATGAAAACCCTTAAAAACCAAAAACCCATAAAAATCATAAGGACCATAAATGAACCTAAAAACCATAAACGTCTTCGAAATCCCTAAAGACAATAAGGGACCCTAAAAACACTTTAACCCCTTAAAGGACCCTAAAATAAAAAAACCATAAAATGCTGAAAAATCACAAAAAAACCTTGAAACCCCCTAAAACCCTAAAAGTCCAAAATAATCCTTAAATCTCCTAAATGACCCTAAAACACATAAAATCAAAAAATACCCTAAATACCCCTATAAAAATCCCCAAAAGATCATAAACCCAATTAAACAACCTTAAAACACAAAAAACCAAAAAAACCCCCTCTAAAACCCAAAAACTCTAAAAATTATAAAAAACACTTAAAACCCTAATAACACAAAAACCCTAAAGACAATAAAAATCAAACCCCCAAAAACCTCCATACCCCTAAAACATTAAAAACATTTTTAAAGCCCTAAAATCCTAGAGAACATTAAAAACCTAAAAATTAAAACCCCCCAAAACCAATAAAAACCCATCAATACCCCTAAAACCCATTAAAGATCATAAAACCCCCTAAAAACTAAAAAAACACTAAAATCCCTACAATAATGTAATATCCCATAAAATCCCCAAAATCCTAAAAAACATAAAATCCCATAAATATTAAAAAATCCATAAAAACCCATAAAAATTAAAAATCCATAGAAGATAATTAAAACTCCAAAAACAATAAAATCCATAAAAATCACAAAAGCCCTAAAAACCCAGAAACAACCATAAATCCTCTAAACCCTAAAAAATAAACCTAAAACTACCTTTAACAATTATAAGAACCCTTAAAACCCCCTAAACCCCTAAAACCCACCAAAAAACATAAAAGTCCCTAAAATCACTAAAAACCTAAAGCCCCTAAAAACCACAATACCAAAAAAGGCACTGAAAACATTATAAAAACCATAAAATTCATTAAGTACACTAAAATATCTAAAACCCCTTACAAAACCTAAACCCCCCTAAAACCCCTAAAATGCCAGTCAACACTAAAAACCCTAAAAATCCTATAAAACCCTAAAACACCCTAAAAGACATAAAACCCCTACGAAATGAAAAAACAATATATATAAATGATATACAAAAAACACCCAACACCCTAAAACATTAAAAATATATAAAACCCATTTTAAACTTTAAAAAACAGTAAAAAAATTATAAAATCTATAAAAACTATAAAACCCTTGAAAAAATTAAATAATCTAAATCCAAACTAACCAAAAATCACTAAAACACTAAAAAACAATAAAACCCTAGGAGAACCCTAAATCCCCAAAAAACACTAACAAAAATTAATAATCCCAAAAAACCCCTATTAAACCTAAAACCCATAAAATCCATAAAACCCTATAAAATCCCTAAAACCCATTAAAATACTAAGAAACCCTAAAAATCATAAGACCTATAGAAAATCTAAAAATCAAAAAAACAATACAAAACAGTAAAATCCCCAAAACTACTAAAAGATCCCTGCAATTTTAAAATAACCTTAAAACCCATTAAAACCCCTACATAATCTAAAAACCCCTAAAAACATTTAAAATAATACAAACCATAAAAACGTTTAAAACCCTAGAAAAATAAAAACATTAAAAATACACTAAAAACTCCAAAACCCATGAAAACCTAAAAAATACTAAAAACACTATAAAACCCTATATCTTAAAAAAAACCCACCCCCTCAAATACCCAAACACCTAATGGATGTGAAAAATTGAAACAAACCCAAAAGACCCTATAAAACATAAAAAACCCTTAAATAACATTAAAAAAACAAGAACCCCACAAAACAAAAAAAATCACAAGAATGCTAAAAAACATTATAAAACCCTAAAAACCATTAGAAACAAAACATCCTAAAACCCTAAAATAGTGCTAAATAACAGGAAAATAACACTAAAACCCTAAAAAATTAAAAAGATAATAAAAAATCATAAAAAAAAACACTATAAACTATAAAGAAACCCTAAAACACTAAAAGGAAAAAACATGAAAACCCCATAAAATCTATAAAGAATGAAGAACTATAGAAATCCCCTAAAAACAAATAAACATATAACTCTTTAAATGAACCAAAAACCCCTTAGAGCCCATTAAAGAACCCAAACCACTAAACCCCCTAAAACCACCTTAAAAACAATAAAAACTAAAAAAACTAGAAATACCTAAAAAACTATAAAATTTTATAAAACCTCTAAACATTCAAAGACCCTAAAAGAACTGTAAAACTATAAATCCCTAAAACCTCCCAAAAACAGCGTAAAAACATAAAAACGCAAAAAACTAAAAAAAACTGTAAAACCCTAAAACAACATTAAGAACCATATAACCCATTAAAAACCCTAAAACATTAGAAAAATATAGTACCCAAGAAACCCCTAACACCCCAAAAAACCCCAAAAAATCCTAAAAACCAGGAAAATCCCTAAAACCCTAAAAGATTGCCAAAATCCCTAAAAAATATAAAATCCCTAAAGAACCCTAAAGAACTATGAAGAAACTAAAAAACCCAATAAACCATTAAAAACCTCAAATCACTAAAATCCACTAAACCCCAATAATCCCTAAAAATTCTAAATTCCATTAAAAAAATTAAAACCCCTAAACCCCCTAAAACCCTAAAATACCACAAACCACCTCAAAACCCAAAAAAACCATGAAAAACATAAAATACCATAAAACCATAAAATTTTAAAAAATCATAAAAACACTAAGCCACACTAAAAAATCCTAAAACTTATAAAACCAATAAAAGAACCAAAAACCCTATAAATTCCTAGAAACACATAAATACCCTAAATATACTAAAACCATAAAACCCTAAAACCCTAAAACACCTAAAATCCATTAAAAACCCCCAAACCCCCAAAAACCCAAAACCCCCCTAAAAACCTAAAACTCATAAAAACCTTAAAACCATAAAGTAACCCTAAACCCCTAAAAACCTTTAAACCCAAAAATACCCTAAAATTCATAAATCCCACTGAAACCCTTAAAAACAACTAAATCCCTATAATTCTATTAAAAATATAATAACTCAAAACCCCCTAAAACCTTAAAAAGCATATAAACCCTCTAAAATCAATAAAAACCAAAAAAATCCTAAAAATACCCAAAACCCCAAAACCCTAAAAAAATGAACAAAACCCATAAGACCCTAGAAACATTAAAATTGCTAAAATCTCTAAAATCACTAAAATCCATTCAAAACCCATTAAAACTACTTAAAATAGAAAAACCTAAAACTCATTTAATACCCCTAATCACCCTAACAAAACCCAGAATCCCAAAAACCACAAAACCCACTAAAACACCTATAATCCAAAAAAATCGTATAAACCCTAAAATACATAAAACCCCCTAAAAACCAAAAACCCCGTAAAAACCCTTGTTGGGTACTATAAATTTTTTAAAATAAAATAATATTACCCCTATGTATTTGAAAAAGGAAGGAAAAAAATAAAAGGAATAATTGAAAGAAAGATGTTCGAAGAAGCGAAAAATGGTCAAGGAAGAATGGTAACGGTGAAGTAGAAATCCTTCATGGACTACTACTCTACATGGGGGTAATCTTTGTTAGGTGTAATTGAACAATGTATTTCATAGGAAGAGTACATTGGCCCCAGCTCCTGCAAACAAGATCAAATCGATTTTGGGAGAGAGGTCGAGATATTCCCCCCACAAATGATAGTCCCTTTGAGGTAAAATGGTTCATGGGGAAATTGAATATGTCGGATCCCCATGAATTAAATGAAGTCATTTTCAAAACTGAGGTAATAATTATCGCCTTCATAGAAAATGACCCTATAACCCTGGCTGACCACCTCATCATTGGGACAAGTTTCTTCATTAGGCTTCCACAAAAGAGGGATCACAACCTCATCCTAGATGACCCACTATTCCAGTATCTATTCCCCAACTTCTTTATAAATAAATTCCAATGGGAACCCAAAAGGGGTTTCTTTGTTCGAGGATTGGAAGTTCCATTGATCGATGAAGGCATGTAAAAATATAGCACCACAAAGGGCAGGATCCATTGATGATTCCCTATAGGTAAAATCCATCGCATACCATTAAGGAGGAGAAACTAATCTAATTGTAAAACTATAAACCCCTTATCCTTGTAAAATATAGTTCATACAAGGTGTAAAACGAATTTCCCATTTAAAATCAATAATCCCATATAGAAAAGAGATTTTCTGGAAGAACAGTTCTCCACGTAGCATCATTGTACCCATATGAATCTTATCCCTACGTATCATCATGCTATTCAGATGGAACTTGGTCCCATGTAGAAAAATGAAATGTGGATTAAATCGAGGACTGCATGGAATTAATAAGGTTCCCAACCCACATAGTAATATATTATGTAGAAGAAACCCCATCCCACGTAATGATATACTATGTTGAGTGGGTTATACAAGGAAGTTATACCCTCTAACTCTAGTCATTTCCATCCATTACCATCATATCATTGGTAGTCCCTGCATGATCTAGCCCAATGATATCCGGTCAAAGGAACTCCCAAAGCCACATGAAATTTATGATTTGACAATCAGGCATGTCATAGTTCCCTTATAAGTTTACATACTCATGGTAAGTGGAGTCACACGGATAATACCCACATTAGGGAAAAAACCCTGAATGTCTCTATGTTTACATTCCCAGGGTAACCCAGGTTATGACTTTAGGATAATCACATGAATCTCACCATTCTATGGATTACGTTGGATATCTAGACTTTCCCTTTGACATGGTCTAGTATTTAACAAATAAGATCACACTTGTGTGCCTTTTGGACAAGGAAAAACACTCCTATTCTTTACAATAACAAATTTAAGGTAACTCCTCCTTAGGTATTCCCATATCCTTTCTTATAGGATACACCACTCTTTCCCCTATACACTTCTTCTTGGGATATATTCAGATAGGTATCCAAATAGGAATATCCTAGATATGAAAAAATGGTAAAAAACAATTACACTCAAATCACCTCTCTCCCCCACAATGGGATTAAGCTCTATCCATTAGTAGATGGGGAGGGTCGTAAAATCATCAGATCTACTACTTTATATCCTTTATTACACCAATCATGACTCCCACAGTCTTAAAGGTGGGTAGTGATCATGGAATACATGTGATCCAATATCATGTAATGGGACATCTCTAGATATATAAGTCTCGATTATTATTCAAAGGAGCAACTCCCATGCATAATCCTTCCATAGAATCTGACCAAGTGAAATCCTCATGCAATAGGCTCTATATTCAGTGTAATCCCCAATCATTCCCCCTGTAATTGGAATCTTATATGTGTAAGCCTGAACAATTAGAACTACATGGAATTTTATTCCTAATTAATAGGGATACGTAGGAAACCTCCAAAAGAATCAAGCATGACACTATCCTCTTCATGTTGGTTCACTCTCATCCTGATCGCATGACATTAAACTACATGAGTCACCGAACTATGTGCGCTTTGATTACCAACAAACATAGATATGTAAGAATCCTTCATGAGGACCAAACCTAGCTCTTAAATACGTCCTAATGTTTTTTGGGAACATACATGATAAGTTCAGGTCTACCCAGAAGACCACATCTCTTCTGGGTCTCTTGGACTACTTCAGTGTAAGTCCAACATTAAAACATGACAAGGGACCACCCTCATATATGTCTTTGCTACATGATGTTAAACTGCTAGTATGGGTCCTATTTTCATGACCTTAAAAGCTTTTTTTCTAGTTAAGTGGAACAAAACTAAATGGTTTATTATTCCTCTCTTAAGGATATGTAGGAAACCCATCTTATAGGTTCAATCCCAATAGTGAAACAACTCTCATCAACCTGGATGATGATAAACTATAGAGTGCCACATCATGTGGATCGAACCAGTGATTTATTTATTAATGACAATGGAATTCCTTATTTTTTCACAAAGGTGTAACATTGAGGAGGATCCCTAGATACTTACTTATATCATCATTGTTGGAGAACCTCAGATATATATGTCAATTTTGAACCTATGCATAACCATGATGAATCACAACCTATGGTTAATATGTGGACACAAGATTGGGAATGAACCAAGGATTCATGAACATATAGACATGGAATAAATATATAAGAGGGTCTGGGAACAATAAATAATTCCCCCCAAATGGTTTTGATGAGAATAATTTTCCATCCTATCAACTGATGTGAGTTCTCAATTGTTGTTGGCCAAATCATCCAATGAATGCATACCTTTGGAAAGATGGTCCATGAATCATGGATGTGAGAACCATTTGGTGTTTCTATCTTTGAAAACAAAACCCTTGGATTCCATTCAAATATATTACATCTGACATTAGTGATTTCAAAAAACATAACCCTTGTAATCGATCATTCAGTGCAACATTTTCATTCGAAAAAAATATGATGAACTCGATGTGCAACCTTAACCAAGGTGGTGGTGTTCCCCCACATATATTCCATTTCACATATATAAAGGGAACAGGTAAAAGGGATTTCATCAATTATAGACGTGGTCCTGGGATGCTACTTTTATGGGGTTTTTTTATCTTAACTTGTAACATATATTGTAGGAATTCTTCAGATATTCCTTAAATACAATAGAATCCCAGGAGTTATTTTAGACACACATGTCAACCACCACATTGGATGAGTCCTACATGATGTAGAGGACTCCATAAACTACCCAACATCTCCAACACATAGTTTAAAATGCACTGAACTAGGAGAACCATTAGATCAGTACTGTCACAAAATGGGAGGTAGCAAGACAGACCCTCCAACAAATTAAATCATTCCATCCTCCCAACCAATAGTGACTAGAAACCGAGAACCTTGTGGCTCCACTAGTCATCTCTAATAGTTTTGGGAGCATTCCCTCATAGTGTAAAAATTAGTACCTACCTTATTGTGGTGAGGCGAATAAAGTCATTACCAATGAATTCATCTATACTATACAGGGGTCCCACTCAAGGTGCCCAACTAGAATATGTCACTTCTGGCACCATGTGGCCCATTATCTTCATTTTGAAGTGGATATCATGCCAAGTGATTCTATTGAATGTCAATAAACATTGGTCCCTCGGGCTACCCTCTAAGAGTGACATATATTTAATCTAGAACAATTCATCACCCCTAGTTCCCTTGTAATATATCTTCTATGAAAATACATAAGCACAATATTGACAGAGGTATATTCTTACTACCTCTACTGAATCCCGCAATTAATATACATTGAAAAATCATGAGAATGAGAAAATTTATTCTAATGCCCGCCAATTCCACCACACAAATAGGGATTTGAATTATAGACAGATAAAAATACCTATTGATGCAATTGAATCCCGTCATCAAAATATGATAGAAAACTACCAGAATACACGTTTCCCTACCACGAAATATGAATACCACCATTTAAATACAATGGTAACTGTGCATGTGCATAGTTAAATTCTTTCTCCCTCATATCAATCTCATTATTCATATACATTTTCCATCAAATACAATTGGTGTCAAATTTATGTGGATATATATCAAGCCCTACAAAAAAAATACTTTGTAAAATTAGTAGATGAAAATACCTACTCATAAATATGAAGCTCATCAGTCAAATATGATGGATACTAGAGAAACAAACTGGTGTATCCCAACCTTAAATATGGTTCATACTCATTCCTATACCACTAAATAGAAGAATTTCGAGTACCCAATAGAAAATCAAGGAGGAACAGAGTAGGTACATTTTATTTCTCCAAAATTGGAAGGGTCATATATCCCCATTCCATCTAAATATGTATCTCAACAAATCCTAGAAATTATATAGGACTAGACATAAATTCTTGACTATATCCTCCATACTTGTTAAGAAATAATCACTTCTACAAAAATAGCAAGGATTTGGGCCCACAAACTTGTCTCTCCAAGTTGGTTGACTCATCAACAAGATAATATGATCACTCCGGAGAATCCATTCATCCCCAATCTAGTATATTTGGTTCATTGAACAAATTTCATTACAAATGGACTACTAGATCAAGAAAAAATACTTGTTCCAATTGGGGGACACCAGTCCCCCACGGTGGCCACTCTAGGGCATGTACATATCCCTAACAGAACTCAAGATTCTCATAATAATATCCCATTAGAATTATAGAAACCACTCAAATAGGAACCTAAATATGAAGTCCATTGAATATATCAGAAGACCCCAGTAACCCACAAAAGAGAGAATGGAAATTAATCACAACAATAGTGACTTGAAAATAAAGAGCACATTCGTGACCTTGCTCTGCTGAAAACTAGAGTTATTGTTTCAATAAAACACATCTAAACAGAGGCTCAGGATCATATCAATCTATTTCCAAATTATCGAAGTGATAGTAGTAGTTGTGAAGGTTCTCCCTGCAATATTGTTACTAGAAGCTTTAATGTTCCTCTCGAGAGCATGTACCATAGATTCTTACTTCCTAGGAAATAAATGTTCAATAAAAAGACCCTATCTCTTTATAAGAATCATGGAAACCCTCCTCATGGATAGAAGATCAAATAGAACATAGTTTCTCCCCTTTTTTTGGTCTTCCCCGATGGTCACCCCAAGTTATACTTAGTAGATATTCTCCATATAGTTGAACATTAAGCTATGATGGTAGTACTCACTATGATGGAAGTCACTACGAAGTTCTTCCCTACAATGGAATCTAACAACAAAAAGGTCATATATGGTCCCCACTAGGTTATACATTATAGAAATTATCCTTGTAGTCATACATCAATATATTATGGCAGTACTCCCTAGGATGGTAGTCAATGTGAAGGTCCTCCCCCCAATGAACTCGAATAACAAGAAGGTCCTACCCTTGACAAGGTCCACCCTGATGGTCCTCTTCAGGGTATACACTAAAGAAATTATCACTTTGGTTGTATGTCAGACCATTATGATATCACTCACCATAATTTCACTAGTTCTGGTCATCCTCCCCATAGTCAATATTGAAATAGTAAGTAAGGTACACCCCCTTACTGATCCAGGTTCGATAAAGCCCTCAAATTATGAGGTGCTTGGAATGATGGGGTCATGAATGTTTGATAATAAATAAATGAAAAGAGTCATCCTTTATCAACTAGAATATGGCTTGGGGGTACTCTCATATTTTAAGAAACTTCTATAACATTCATATATAAATTATAACCCTATTAGCCCCACTACTAGAGATGAAATCATCACCAAGAAGCATCCAAATTGGGATGATCAGGTATAGGAATCTATGGAGGAAGAATAGATAAATATTCTTATCTTGAGAAGACAATTATCTAGGGATGACATGCCAATTATTTTTTTGGTATGCATCCACTTCTTAGTTCAACATACCATGATAGTTTTCAGAAGAATGCATACATAACATTCTTCTTAGTCTTAGTAAAAATCTCCTCTAGTTGAAAGAAAAAATATTTCCCTGTGATGGGTATGTAGACCATGTAAAAATATTGGGAGATATTCATCGTCAAATCAACCGAGAAGCCCTTATGTATGAAAAATGGACACAATTAGAGAGGTGAAAGAAATATACTGAATTAACCATCCTCGATGTGATGTAAAAGTTGTGTTTCCATATGTGTGATTCCCTATCTGGAATTCATATCTGGGGATGGGAAGATCATGGAGCATTTCACTTCACCCCACATCCCATCTAGTAGAACCCATTAGAAATAACATCCTGTAAAGTCATTATCCAAAGACAGTGTTCAAATGAAATTTCAATTCAGGAAAGGTTGCATTCTCGACATTAAATAGCTTTGAGTAAGTATCAAAAGCATTAGGCCTGATGAGATCAATCCATTGAAAAAAATCTGATGCAGATGACTAAGAACCTTTAGTAGGCTTCTTGCCTAAGAGAAACCAATCAGCATGATTTTCTCATGTCCTCAAAAACATGTAATTCCTATGCAAACCAAACACCATATTTTACTTACACTCGAATAGAAATGCATGATATCACGAAATCTACAATAGAATAAGCAAAGTCTATAGTACATGATAATCCCCAGACCATAGAGATGGGTTAATTTTATCACAAAATTCCTTGGTAAGAAAAAAAATATAAGCCAAGGAATAGTAATAATAGAACAAGATAAACCCTATCCCAGTGGACATCAATTTTTTCCCTATTATTCTTGATAAATGAGTAGAGAAGTCCCCAATTCAACTCTATCTTGCAATTCAAGTCCCCCATAAGTGAGGCATACGGTAGGGCCATATAAATCTTTCATCTGTGTTACCCTTCACCAAGAAACCCAAAGAGGACCCAGGAATGCATGGAAAAGATCCATAAAATGATTCAAAGATCTCTCCTACCATTCAGTAGATGATATGAAACCCATAATGTATTATGAATTAGTGAACAACGTGGACGTCAATCCTACTAAACTCATCGACAATGATAGAAATGCAGAAAAATAGGGATATGATTGTTCTTCCATGAATATGATCCCAACCAAACCCATAAGTGTGTATACCCAAAACTAGAGGGTCTCCCTACATTTTAGTTCTCCATAAACCAATCCTTCATTACCTCCTTCATAAATTTATAACAACCATAAAAATAAAAACAAAGTCATGTATGAACCATCACCTCCTACCCATGATAACATTTCCCTTTCACCTGAGGATATATTTTCTTAGTAGGAGGAAGAAATGAAAGAATTGAGTTGTATCAAATCTATGTTTGTCCAAGGAATTTGTACCATCAAATATGCTCCCCAGGTAGAGATTCAACATACACAACCAATAGGTGTACCTCATCCACAAGGGTTTATCCTAGAAAATGAAGAAAGGCCAAGATGCTTATCTAAGATAGTGTCCAGACCATAATTCTACCTAAATCTAAACCTAGAAGGATATAATTATTTCCCCCCATTAAAGAAACAACCATAAAAGTTCATGAAAATACCAAAATCCCCCCCCCCAATTGGTTATCCACCTCAAGTACCAGCAGAGCCGACACATCAAATTGTTCCCCATGATATTCCCACCCATGCTCTGGTTTAATTGGACATGCGTCAAGGGATCATTAATACCACTGATTAATAGGCATATCTATTGGAATACACGAAAAGATGACATACTACAATACAACCAGAATAGAAACCTTACCCACACTATGTGAGTGACACTCCACTGCCACCAAATTTTAGGAGACCAATGTTTCTAATATTCAAATAATTGGGTGACCTTTAACTACATATAATGAATTATATGTCTTATTGTGATCCCATTATTGGATCCTTAGATAAAAAAGAAGCAATGAAACTCAAATTATTTATGAAAGCCCTTCAGGGGTCATCCGTTTTCTAGTATACCAGTTTGCGTACTAATTCGATAAGAGGGTGGGGGGGATCACCAGGGGTAGTTCCATTTTCAGTACATCTCAATGATGCTAAATAAAATAGTCATTGACCTCATTAACATAAAATAAAGGGATAATGATAGAGTATATGAATTCATTTCACGATAAAAAGTTTTTCTCTAGTATTTTATCCGACTCATCCCCCAAGAATATATTCATTCTATATACATCATTAACCACCGTAATGATCTAAAAACACCACTCATACTGATAAAATATACATGTGGTTTTCTATATTTATCTACAATTTCCATTAAAATAGAAGACTCATTACAATGGACTACCATAAATTCTCAGGTAGCCCTATCATCCATTGGAAAAAAGAGTGGGAAGAGTTGAAGTGGCCTTCATTATGCTAAAGCCACCCCCTGCACCTACACCAGATTCTAGGCCAACACCAAATCATGTAGGGACCTTGGATTTCAACAGTCACCCTAGCCTCGAAATTATTATCAAAGGGGGAATAAGTGAAATCTATTGGAGGAGTGTCATAATAAAATTTACTTGTCCCGAGATGGTAGAGTATGTGGTTATTTTATAGCCGCTATGAACTATATATTTTTTCGTCAACTAGAGCCAAAGAGGGTTGATGATGTTGGTCTCAATGACTGGCCAGATTATTATCCCTCTCATTGAATGCTGAGATATACCATCTAGAAATGGTTCATTTTCAAGGACATTTTGAAAGGAATTATGTATTTGGGGAAATGCATGTTTGGACCACTACCATCACAAGTGACATATGTTTCCACCACTGAACCATATGCAGGAGAGAAGTGGAAAATAGTTGTTAGAACAAGGGAGTAGAAGTTAGATAGTTGGATGACTCAAAAAATATTCAACCGATTTCCTAGAATACTCCAAGTGCAGTTGAAGAAACTGATTATTCCCCTAACAGGTCCCAATGCAACACAACTTACATCCTTGACACCACAATCCTCCAAGAGTTGACTATCCGTGAAGTAGTTTGACTAGAAAGGATGATATAAAGTGAAAGAAAAAGAACATGAACCAATTTTAATATTTTCATTGACACTATATGATTCTATGTTTATATATCTGAAAGCATGGGAACCACCCCACCAAATGGTACCACCATAAGTAGTTAATCAGAAAGTCTCATCATCGGATAAAGTATTGATCTTGGGGTCCATTAATATCATTCAATTAATGGTTCCCCACTATAATAAAGTGTATGGTCAGGAACCTAAGTTCCCTAAACCCTATTAAGGATCCAAAGGTGGAGTTTGCAGGATTTGGGGATGCCGAGGAAGGTGCATTCGGGCTAAATACCAAATTGCTTGCCGCACCCCATCTCAAACCATGAATGTTGCTAAAAATCATGGAAGATCCCTTCAATAGACAAGATAGGAACTGGAAAATTCCCCTTCCCATGCAGAAATCCACTTTGGACCAATCATCCTGGAATATCCATTGAATGAAGAACAAATGTTTAATGGACAATGACATGCAGTCAGAACATCTCAACCAAACCCACAAAGCAGTGATTCACCACAAGATTCTATCTCAAGGGTCGTTCTATCATCATTAAATTCTCAAGCCCCTAAATCACCTATGAAAGAGCTTTCCCAAGTCTTCAAGCACTATACTTTGGACCATACGTTTTGTATTATGATGTAATTGTCTTTAGTACCAAAGAAACAATCAATAGATGATTCCCTAAATTTGTCAAAAGATCTCAAGAAAGTGCTTATAGAAGATTTTATAATCCCCCAGGAGTTTCAAGATGAAGTGACCACCATTGAAGTATACTGGATAGAGAATTATCCTATAGAATGTCTGGTTGTTATCCTCTTCATGGATCAAGATGAAGACAACATTATGTACTGACACATCAAGCCATAATATGTATCTGGAAGGATAAATGGTATCGAAAGTAGGAAAGTATTATTGAAGATGGATATAGAGTTAATCTCCTCCCACTATAAACTCTTCATCGGATTGTCTGAAATGAGGATAACCTGACATAGTGCACTAAAATCTATTTAGGCTATGAAAAAAGTGACTATAATCTATTGGTCCAAATCACCAATAATATTTAATCCTGAGACCTCGTAGCTGACTCGGAATTTCTGGTTGTTTGGAAAAACATGATCGTCAAGATCCTGTTAAGAAGGCCCTAGTTACATCATCATGCAGTGATTCCATCATCATTACATCAGTGTATCAAGTACTGAAATAATTGTAATAATGGGACATTACATGATAATAAGGACTCATTATAATCTTTCATGTAAAATTATATCGATGTAGGATTCTATGAGAAGAAATGGAAGAGACCCTCAATCGATGGTATTGATTGGTTGGATGCTAATTTTTTTTCGAAATGGTTCCTTCCAACCCATTCAAAAATATTGGTGAATAATATGTACTACACATCATTCAGGTTGAGGGAATGAGTCCAAAATCTAATGGGCCTTAGACAGTTCTCATTATTTCTGTCATTGACATTGATCCTAATAGTGCAGTAAATCCTTTGGCCCATAAAATAATGATGAATACTCAAATGAAAATGACTTCACACCATATTGAAATATTCATTTGATCTTGGACTCACCCACAAAGGCAGAAGAGAAAGAATACATTCCTCCTTCCCCCACTCCATTCTCTATAGAAAATTCTTTGTTTTCAGTTGAATTAAAAGAAGTTTCTTCATCATCTGAATACTAAGATCATGATAAGAATAGGAAGAGGAATAAGACCTTAGGGATGTGACTAAATCATTTGAGTATGGTGACTTTATGACAATTGATGAACATAAAGAAATAAACTTGGTCACCAAATAATACACACACCCACTCTAATCGGTATGGACATGTCTTCCGAAGAGCAAGAGACTAAGGAAGAATCGAGATTTTTTCACCTATAACTATATAGAATTACTACACCTAAATATTGAGGTGGCCACTCACCACTTGGTACTACCTGAAGATCATTGTGGCCTAAAAAATGCCTCAAGGAGGATTCATCTCACACATGATGCGAAAATAGTGGACATATTTGACAATATCATTAGAGAAAACCTTATTCCGGTGGTCCAATATCCAATATGGATGTCCAATATAGTCCCTTAAAAAATATTTTAATGGGAATATTGGATTTTTCATTGATTATAGGGATCTCAATCACCACATCCAAAAATATGAATTCTCAGCCCCGATAACATAATTACTTATTGGAGAAATTGTCCAATATAAGGATATCTCTTTCATGGAAGTCTATTAAAGATATAACCGAATATAAATTTCTTGAGAGTATCAAGAAGATACCGCCTTTAAGGCCCACCAAATAGTATTTTTATACCAGGTATTACCCTTCGATCTGAAGATTGTGGATACCACATATCAATGTTACATGCATCACATCTTCAAATATTTTGTGGGAAAGTTAATTGAGTGATATGTTAAAGATCAGGTGGTTAAATCATGACTATGATCAAACAACCTACTATATCTTGAAATCTTCACTAATAAACTACCATTGAAAATTCTGAAAATGAAGCCCCTTAAAATGCACTTTCGGAATTACCCTATAAAAATTCCTCTACTTATTCGTATGCCAATTTGGTATGGAGGTCAAATCTGAAAAGACAAATGATATCTTTGTCATTTCACCTCCTCATAACTTCATAGAGTTGAGAGGGATTCATGTAAATTTATCCAAGATTCAAAACTTCATAACCAACATTGTAAGAAAATGTTTTCCCTTTAACAGGTTTATGAAAAAAGGGGTTCCATATCAATGTTATGATGACTATAAAGATGTGTTTCATAGTATTAAGAAATTCCCCTTATGTACACCAGTGTTAATGAATCCTATTGAAGGAATTACACTCATACTATATGTGACTTCCTTAGAGTGGTCACTAGGATCCTTCCTTACATAGAAGATTGACATCAATAGGGAAGGCAACCTTTATTATCTCATTCGGACTATGATTGATGATGGGACTCAATATTTAACTATAAAGAAGGGATTCCTAGAACTAATATTCATTTCCCATAAACTGTGACAATACCTATAACACCACGAGGTCCATTTGGTCTCACACAATAACCAACTCAAGTACATTATGAGCCTTCCAATGTTGACTGGATGTCTCTCACAGCGGGTGGTCATCCTGTTGCAATTCAATATAAAATTCATACTTCAAAATACTATAAAAGGCTAGAAATTATCATATTTTCTAATAGATCACCCCTTGGAAGAAATGATTCCATTGAATACTAAACTACACAATCAAGAGGTTTTCTCTATTCAAGAGGAATCTCAAACATAGAAGATGTATTTTGATAGTGCATCCAGAAGCCTGAAAGGAAAAAGGATTGTAGACACTATATAATTTTCTTTATGCAATTATCTACCAAATTGAAGATATGATTCTCACATAGACAATAAATTTAAAGTGTGATTAAATATGATTTCACCATGAAGGAAGATGCTGGCTAGATTTCTATGTGCCAAAATACTACTCCATACTGATGGATTAGTGTAATGATTCCCCCATCCAGGAGTAGGCTGTGGATTTCCATGATCAGTGATGAAAAGGTTTCGACACATTAAATTCAATATCAGAGTTTCGTCCAAGAAGTCAAGGTGTATTTACCACCTCGAAAAGTTAAGATATCTTCAGGACCTTATATTTGAATAGTTACAGTTCCCAAAAATAATCACAGATCAAAAGTTATGGCACTCAGAAGATAGATAAATTTCACAAAGGTACCTACACAGAGGACCTACTAGGGGGACCTACGTGGAGGACCTATGTGGTAATATAATTTCTAAACCCCTACGCGGAGAACATACATGAAGGACCTATGAAGAAGACCTCCATGGAAAACTTCCCTTTCACCAGGTCCCCTTCATGCCCATATATAAGACCTTTAGACTCCCCAATTAAAAGGCCAAAAAGGTTGGAAGAAGTCCCAAAACTCTCATTGTGTAGCTCTTTCATCCAGATCACCCAAATTTTCTCAGGTAGCTCTCTAAAACATGAGAGAAGGGTGAATTAAATGGGGGAATGTGGTTCAAAGTCCCATCAGGGTCTATAAAATATTGAAATATGCCAACAACCAATGCAGAGCACCTACAAGATGTGCCTTGAAGGATCACCTATGCAGAGAACCTGCGCAACACGCCTTGGAGGAGCACCTATGTGGAGGACCTATGCGACACACCTTGGCGGAGCAATTGCACATAGAATCTGTGTGACCCTACTTGTCCATATCGTGGGGGTTTCTCCCCCACACCCCTACTCGGGATCAGGGTCTGTCCCTTCACTTCTGTCACTATTCCCCATGAAAAATGGATGGTCGTACTGTGAAATTCTAAGATCCCGTCACCTACATTCCCCATTACGCTCTTTATGTCTCCAAACTTCAAACTTTATAATACCATGATTTGAGATTCTCCATCACACTCAATGATGTTTCTCTAGTTCACATAGTAGTCTTTCTTCCTTTCACATGTTATGAGTTTGGACTCTACTTATGGATTCATCAAGTCCATTGAGTCGATACACACCTGAACAAACTCCTTAAACATCATTACCTGACTCCTATGCTAGGTTAAATGTCAAATGGGATCCCTCATTAAGAGTAATCCCCAAGAAATCTAAAATGGGAATCCATTTTCGGATCAATACCAAACCAATTCTCAAATGGGAATCCTCTTTAGGAGTAATCCCTAACCAATATCAATGGGAAGCCATCCTGGTGTAAGCCCCTAAACTTTCAAAACTGAGGTTGCAGTCTCATTCCTCTATACTTCCATCAGATTCAAAATGTCCTTACATTGGACCCTTGTATAATGTAAAGTTAATATAGGGAGGGTGCATCACCTCACCCTCTTCTTAAGTTGAATCGACCTCATACACCCTCACCTCCATACGCACACCCTCTTCCACCTCGGGTGAATGAAAAGTTTGGGTGTATTTGTTGAATCTCTAACATCCTCTTGTTTCTCACACCAATCATGACTCACATGGTCTTAGAGATTTTTCAGGATCACAAAATTTTCACAAGGACTTGAACTATGAGAACTCTGATTTCTATTCAAACCATTATACGTAGGATTCCTACATAAAGTCCCAATCACAAAAATGAGCCCTTCCAAAAGGATTCACTCATTCATGTCCATTCCAAATGGGAAGCTCTCATGCATAAGCCCCAAAACATTTAATGAACTATGAGAACTATTATTCCCACCATAATTGAGATACATATGTTGTCTTCTAAGGGATCGAGCTCATTGGATATAATCTTCATTAATTCTACCATACATCTCTTAATCTGGGCATCTACTTTAGGAGTAAGCCCCAAATTATTCCCCCAAATCATCAGGAAATCCTTTTCAGGAAGTAATCCCAAAATCATTTATCTTAAAATACAATAATCTCCAATGAGACTCATTGAAATATGTGAGTTTTGATTCCCATCCACACTGGATACGTAGGAAATCCTCCTTGAGGTTAAAACCCAACACTTCAAATCAACCCTGTTCTCTTTGGGCCATTTTCCCAACATGGTATAATCTTACTTTGAAACCCATATCCTTTACTAGTTTATTGGGATGCTTCCGCATAAGTCCCACACCAAAATTTGACTAAGCACCTTTCAAATAGATGTCTTTACTACATGTCATTAAACTGTACGATTAGGTCCTTATCACATGAAATTAAAAAGTCTGATGTGTCCCATTAAGTGGCACCGAACTATGAGGGTTCTGATTCCTTTTACAAGGATACGTAGGTATCCCATTTTATGGGTATTATCACAAATAACAAAACAAACCTTCATCTACCTGGATGATTATAAATTCCAGAGTTCCCCATTGAGTGGCATCAAAACTAGTATCATCATAGGGATGATTAAAAGAATTTCTAAATAGTATATAAGAGGATACCATTGATTAAGATCCTTGAATACATATAGATACCTCCATTAATGAAGAACCTCAAATACATAGAGATGATTCTAAATTTCCCACCTATTAAAAAGTGATTACAAATTCCAAGGGAATCTTATGTTACACGTGTTAATTAATAAGAATTAATGAAAATATCATTAATTTAGAAAGAGAGCCCTAATGTAGAAAATAATTTCCCTCAAAAGGGTGTGATGAGTTTGACCTTCCATCCTCTCAACCAATGAACATTACTAAGTATCGTAAAGTTCCAACATAACAAATTCATGACTTTGGAAAGAAGGTCCCTTTTGGATAAAGAACGGTTGGTTGTTTCTGATTCCATGAATAAATCCAATGGAAACCGCTAGGAAGCAGTAATTATTAAAACTAGAACACACATTTCAAGTAACTATGAAACAAGGATGGAATAACCCAATCATAACAAATTTCGGCTGGGAGTATTAATAAAATATTAAGAAAATATAGCAATGCTTTACTTCTTCCTACTATTAGAGGTATGAACAAACAATGAAGGAAGACAATCATGCTCTCATTGTAGGCCTATATATTTCAATTAAAGTATAAGTAAAACACATTGAGATAAAAGGTAATTCAGAACTGATCATCAAAAAATTCAATGGAGACTATACTATCAATATAGAAGAGCTATTCCCTTTGATTTACCATGTCTAAGGACTTGTAGAAGAATTACACACTGGTCCAACATTAACTCATGTCCCCCCGGTCAAAAAAATGCATAGGGTGATGCCTTAGAAAATGCAGCCACAGCTCTGGTTGATCCATGCTTGGATGAAAAAGTCATCATCATTCCCCACAAACAAAGGGTCTCACCATTAATTTTGGAAAACAATGAAGAAATCAATGAGATTAATATCGTCCATGAGCCATATGCTCATACCAGTGGTTTGATGAATCCCATTCTAGATTACCATCAAAAGGGATAACTCGCACTAGATAGGGTGGGAAGGGAGAGAATCCATAGATGAGTGATGAACATTGTTTTGTATTATGGAAGAAATAAACAAAAGGTCCTATATAAGGGATGCCTTGGTGGGTTTCTTATTAGGTTCATTGATGGAGAAGAGACCACTACCAATAGGATAGAAGTGTATACTGGAGCTTGTGGATCTCACCAATTCAGGTCTAAGATATCTCATCAAATTCTGAGGCTTGGATACTATTGGTCCACTATGATGAAGGGTTGGAAACTTTACCACAAAGTTACATTCCAATTAAGATCATTCCAATTTCACCCACCAAACCTCAGAGATACTTCACATATTCATTTACTCCTTTCCACTTAACATAAGGGGAATGGATGTCATGGGCCATATCCTCCCTCTACAACCAAGAAAATTAAGTATATTTTCACAGTAACCGACTTCTTTTCTAAATGGGAAGAATTTTTAGCCCTCAAAGTGGTTAGAGAATGAAGTATTGTTAGATTTGTGAAATCCAACATCATCACAAGATTTAGTGTCCCTCATACAATAGTGAAAAACAATGAATCCAATTTCTATTCTACTGAATTGTAAAAATTGTATCAGAAGTATTTTATTAATAACAATCATTCATACCATTACCATGTATCAGCTAATTGATTGAAAGAGGCCTTCAACAAGACCCTATATAATATACTCTATAATACGGTAAACAACGACAATAAATAATGTATTGATACGCTCCTACATGATCTATGGGCCTACTGGACCATGACCTACACTGCCTCTCAAGAAACTCCATACTTATTAGTATACATGAAATTGGTGGTCTACACATTGAAGTTCACATACCATTGCTCTAATTTTAAATCTGACATTGACTATCCATAGATGAGGAATCCCAAAAATGGGTCGATGATTTGGAGTGGCCGGATGAGAAAATATTTCTCACCTTGCATTGTTTTTATGTTTACCGAAAATGGATTATACGAGCCTTCATAAAAAAGGTTCACCTTTAATCTTTTCTTGAATGCGAGTTGGCTTTTGTCCTCAAAACATCAATGATAATGGTAATGAAAGATCCAAAATTAGATCCAGAATGGGATGGATTGTATGTCATACACATGGTATACTCTAATAGAGTATATTCCATAATTTTAATGCTTGGAAAATTTATTAAAGTTCTTACCAATGAAAGGTTTTGAATAAATATTTTATGAATCAAAAAATGTTCTGGATCACATGATGTTAAACTATTGGATGACACGTCCCAATCACATGATGTAAAACTGAAGGATAAAAATTCCTCGTTTTATGACCTTAAAATTCATATCCAAATTGTCTTAGACGTATGACATTAATCTAAGTTACAATCATCCTCACCGTAAGATGTTAAACATGCTGTCAAAAAACATCCTTGTTATATGAAATTAAACATCATATCTTCTGTCATCCTAACCAAATGATGTTAAAATATAGGGGGGTAATTGGTCCAATTAGTGGTTCTTCTCAAATGAGTTAGATCTATGAAGAAGAATGATGAAATGTCCCTTCCGCTGTGTAATAGTCAGATCCACATGGGAACTCTCTTTCTCTAGAACTAAAAATGGCATGATTCATTCCCTTGTAGGATACATTATGATATATGGATTTTATTTTTTGGGCCTGGCCACCATCATAAAAAATAATTTCACCCCTCCTTGCATACAGACTAAACCAATGTAGGGAGGATTTTTCACATAACTACATACAACTTGATTCTCATTTTTCAATGAGATACGTAGAGTTGACTCAATCATATATCATGGTCTCTCTGCCAAATGATCCTGAAATTCCTCTAATGTACCCTCAAAAACCTCTGTATTATGATATAATCCCTTAACAATCCTTGTTTCTCACACTGATAATAGATCATGTGAGGCTAAGAATTGTCGTGAGGGATTTCCCCCGCACGAGTAAAGGTAATTGAAACGTCCATAATTCCAAAACAATGGTAACAAATGCCCATCTCTCTACATATGGACCAAATATATACATGGAGTCTGAGTCAAGGAACTATGTGTGTCTTGATTCCTACCCTCACAAGACACATAGTGACACTCAGATTATATATCTTAGTCCAATCGACACAATAAAAATTGAAATTCCCCTTTCCTATGTATGGGTTAGACAGGTGCAGTGAAAGTCATAAAATTACATCTAGACTGATTCTCATACTATAAAGAGACATAGAAACACAAGGATATTCAAACCCAAACCCAAATATGACAAATTATAGAAAAAAAATCCCACCATCCTTGGTTAATCCATCTTTATGTGCCAGAATAACCCTTTGTTGTCCTTTGTTTCTCACACTGATCACAACTTGTGTGAGATAAGGATATTAGACAATAGAATACCCATAGGGTAAAGTTGTATCAATCCACTACATTATTAACATGTTTTTAGTGGTAAGATTCACCCCAGTTATGTCCCCTCTAGAATAGGGAACCTATGTTCTTATTGTACGATTTTAAACTGCACGATATGTCAAGAACTATATGTGGATTGAGTCTCGGTATAACATGATATGTGGTGATGCCCAAACCTCATATCTTGGGTCCAGCCATGAAAAAGAAAAAAAATGATCCCATAACCTTCCCATAAATGAAAATCTATTCAGGATATTTCATACCCCAGATTCCATAGGTTGGATCTATCAAGGAATAAAAATCCATCCCCTGTGTATGAGTCAGATCAATGTAGAGAAGTTCATACTTCATTACTAGTCATGGATTAGATATTTCTTGTGTGTATAGATAAATTCTTTAAATTTATCAAAATATATGCTTCTAGTAATTTTGGATCCCCATATACCTCCCCAACCAATATAAATGATGTGGCAGTGTATTGATTACACATTTTTCTGACAATGCACAAAATTCTCCAATGGCTCTGCATAAGTTGACCAAAATAATTCCTTTTATCCAAAGGAAAATTCTTTCTCATCAGAGGCATTTCATACCTATGTATTCCCAATGGATTATAAGCCCTGTATCATTTCTCTTAATCTTTTAACCCATGGAAACATGGTTTAAACTTTCTCACCCCCATCAGGGGAATGATATAATATATCGACCTAATTATCCCCAAAATAGTCATGGTTTCTATGAAAATCCATCCCCAAAATATGAAGTTAAACTGTGATGTCCACATCCTCACTCCATGATGTTAAACTGTATAAACAAAATTTCATAATCTCATATGTTAAATTTCATGATAAAATTTCCTTATTTTATAACATTAAAATGAATAACACAATAGTGTTCTCTTGTAAAAAAACATTGCCTCCAACATTTATCACCCACCATTCTATATTACATAAATATGCATGTCTTTATTCCTATATACATAGGATACATAGAGATTCTAGGACTGTCATCATGGTCCATCCAGACCAAGAGTGAAATTCCCCCCCCCCTGCGTTTGGGCTTGACCAACACATGGTTCTTACCTTAAAAGAACTATGTTCAGATAGATCCACATCCCATGGGATATGGAGTGAGGGCTGAATCCAATGTATCATGCGCAACCACAGAATGAACAAAAATTTCCCATCATATGCATGAAAACCAATTTGAATTAGAGGGAACCCAAAAATTCCCTATTTCATTTCTTGAATTATCAAATTATCCCTCTTTCATGTCACTTCATCTACGTCCTCACCGCATTATGATAAACTACAAGGAATCTAAATTCTCACAGCAAGATGTTAAACTGCTCGGCCAAAATGACCTGATTTCATGCCTTTTAAACTTCATGATATCTTTAATTACATATGAATTAATTCAATCCCACACAAGATATGTTGTAATGACCAAATTTTACATCTTGGTCTATCCATTCCCAACATAAAATGCTCATATCTTAAGTTACGACATCCCTTGGTGGTGGATTCAACCTTTGATGCCCCTTGTTTCTCACACCAAGCATAACTCATGTTGGATTTTGGAAATTGGGAGGAGGATTCCCCATGGGGAAATTAAAAAAAATAAAATATTTCCCCTCCCTATAAATGGACCAAACCTACAAAGGGAGTAAAACTTTAAGAACTACATATTTATTGATTCTTATCCACATTAGATACATATTAATGACCGTATCCTCAATCCCAAGTCCAGTTGAAATAATGGAATCAAAATTCCCACTATGTATGAGTCAAAATATATGTAGTTAGTTTCCAACTCAATTGGTAATAAAAACATAAATGTTTCTAATATTTCCTGTCACATTCTTTACATTTACCAAACTTTTTTCCATAGGAAATTTTTTATCTCTATAAACCTCTATGTCCATCAGAAATGGAAGGTCAATGTCATGAGGACACCTCTGGTAGAATATGAAAAATATTCCCTAGTGGATCTACATAATTTTCCCATAAAAAGTCCTATTAACCAAAGTAGAATTTATCCTCATGAGAGGCCTTTCCTACATCAATACACCCTAGTGGATTCTATGGGCTGTAACATTTCTTCTGATCAGAGAACCCCTGAAGCCATGATTTATTCTATCCTTCCCCCTCACATCTTTGGCAGGTCAAGATGTTTGGAACCGATTATAATACATTTAATAAGGACTTTTATATTAACATCCTATTAATATGACATAATAACTACATGTTGGTTGATACCTAATGTCCATCTTTCGGCACAATAATAAAAGAGATTAAAAATATCACTTCCAGATGTACGAATCATAGTTCTGCGTGAAATTTCTTGACACAAAAAAGGATACTTCTCCCCTTATTCGTGTGAATGAAATAAATCTTCATAATAAATTTCCATATGAGCATCGCCTCATTGGTGAGATCATATACAAGATGAAAATACCCTATTAATATTTGTGACCCAGACTAGCATATAGAGAAAGATTAAAATAACTACATATAGATTGATTCCTAATATGATTGGATATATAGTGACACCTAAATTTCGTATCTTAGTTCCATCCATGAAACAAAATTTTCCCTTCATTTTTCTTGCATGGGTTGGACCTGCCTGAGATACCACCTCACACTAGTATAGGTAGAATTCCTCTACCTATTCCTGATAAGACCTATCTTGAAATTCCCCTATAATGTTTATGAACTCCCTTTTCACAAACCATACTATGTGTCCAGAAAGGTATGAATCTACATTACCATCCATGGATATCAAAAATGGAAGGACTGTTTTTTAAGACACTTTTGATTGACTTTTCACAATACACTTGGGTGTCTCTTTATATGTTTCGCACAAAAAGTGTTGTCAACTAAAGACAAATACTTCCTTAGGAGATTCTTTTACTACCTTCATAAACCCCTACAGAATTTATTTCCTACCTCACTCCCTCTATTTATAAAACCCCATATTATAGTTTACATATTTTCTCCACTTTCATGCATGAAGATAATACAACATTCTTTGTTATACAACTATGAAGAGGTAAAATTGTTTTCCCCTTGTTTAGAGTAAAATTCCATTAAAATAATAAGTCTTAAATGTCATGAGTGTTTGATTTTAAACATTAAAATGATTCATCCCTCATTTACACAAGTAAAATCTATATGGGTGTGGTCTATCATCCAAATATGGGTTATATTTATTTATTATTTTCATACAAATTTCCCTCGACACACCACCCATTGTGGTCTTGATAAAATGGGGAAAGCAAAGAACAATCCAAATTTCAATAAAATTACCCATCTATAGGAAATGGATGGTTACTATCCTGAGGAAACCATTGTTTGATGATGCATAATTTGACCCAGTGGCTCTACATAAGTTCCCCAAAAAAGGGCTCATTAACTGAAGGAAATTTTACCCTTATGGGAGGCTTTTCCAACATCTATATGCCTCATGGATTCTATGACACATATCGTATCCTATATTCATAATCTACAAATCCAAGGTTAAGGAAAATACCTCATTCATGTTTGAAAGTTATTGGGAGATTCTCAGTCAATTTTTCCTTACAGGGGTCCTTTCCCTGCAATTTATGGCGAAAGATGTTTGGCCTAAAACATCAATAATGTTAGTCCAGGTTTGAAAGACTCTAAATTTCCCACTTAAAGAGACACACAACTCACCAGGTTGAAAACCCACAAAGGAAACCCTAGAGAGAAGTGAAGTACTAGATCAATAAACCTCATATTTGTACAGTTTAGGTATAATATTAAGTGATCAATAATTGAAGAGACACAATGATTATTAGGTTGAAAACCCAAAATGGGCGACCTAGTAAAAAGTCAAGTTATACCCGCTAAGTATACATCATAAAATGTATTAAGAAACAATTAGGGAGATAACAAAAAGACATAAATTTTGTATGGTTTTCGATGTCACCCGGCAATAGTAAAACAATGCTCACTAAGTCCCTAGCTTAGGAAAAAATTAGGGCATTGTCTAATTTTTAATTCAAATTAGGAAAACTTCTATATAAAAATAGCATCCTCTTCGTTTTGATCATACCCCATTTTGAATAGGGGAATTTTTTTTGTCTTTAATTTTCTTAATGGAAATCAATGTACCCAAGTGGATTTAGTAGAGGAAGGAAAACAAATAAAATGAATAATTGAAGGAAATTTGTTTGAGGAAACAAAAAATAGAAAATGAGGAAAGGGTGCCTTGAGGTAGAAATCCTTCATGGACTTCCCCTCAGTATGGTAGCCGTCTTTTCAAGGAATTCATGAAATAAGAAGTTCATTGGAAGAGGGTGACAAGGCCAACTCTTGAAAATGAGGTCAAATATATTATGGGAGAGAGGTAGAGATATTCACACCATAGACGACATTCCCTATGAACTAAAAGAGTTCATGGGAAATGTGAAGCCACTGACTCCAAATATATGAAACAGTGTCTTTCATAGGACTAATGTGGTAATTCATTAATCCTCATAATATGACCACATAACCCATATTGACTAAGTCATTCGTGGTCCGAGTTTCATTAGGGAGACTCCACAAAAGAGGGATCGTGACCTCATCGTAAATGACTTCCTACACAATATCTAGTTCCCTGCTCCTCTATTAATAGAATCTAAGGGGAACCAAAAAAGGGGGTTAAACATTCAGGGATTAGAAGATTGATTGATTGAATAAGGCATTAAAGAAGAGAGATCCATAAAATAAAGGCTCTGTTGATAATTCCTAGTAGGTAAAACCCACCACATAACATTATGTATGAGAAAATAAAATAATTTCCAAATTGTGACCCAAACATCCTTGGAAAATATACATCCCAAGATGAGTAAAATGAATGAACCCATTTCATTCAGGCATCCCATATATAAGATAGATATTCTAATAGAACCCTACCTCATGTAGCATCATGCTACATAGATGGAAATCATCCCTGTGTAGAATCATTATATGTAGATGGAACTCAACCCTGAGTAACATCATTCCCCACAGATCGAACTCAACCCCTCATAGCATCTTTCTATTTATATGGAACTTGTAACCACCTAGTAAAAGTATATGTGGATTGAAACCAGGTCCATATTCCACCATGGAATGTGGATGGTCCCCAACCCACATAGAAATATGTTATGTAGAGGAAACCCCAACCCATGTAACGATATGATACATGGAGTGGGGCATAGTAGGGAGTTTTACCCTTCAACTCCAGTCATTTAATTCAATTTATATCATATCATTGGTAGTCCCTATATGATAAAATCCAACTACATTAGTATAAAGCCTCTCCCAAATTCAGAATACCTGTATGATGAGACCACCGAGTGCATCAACACATTCTTCTATGTTTACATACCCATGGTAAGTAGAGTCGTGTGGGTAATCCACACAACATGGAAATCCCCCAGAATGACTCTAAGTTTACATTCCCATGGTATCCCAGGTTCAAACCATGGGATACACCCATGAACCTTTCCATTTTAGGGATTTAGGGGAATATCTGGGAATTCCCTTTGATGGGGGCTAGTATCAAACAATGTAGATAACACATTCATCCCCCTTTTACAAGGAACGATTATCCTTCCCTTTCCTAGAACAAATTTGAGGGAACTTTTTCTATGGTAATACCCTAGACTTTGTTGTAGGAGATGATGATCTTTCTCCCCTTTGCCTTAACCTGGAGACATATCTAGATAGGTCACCAAACATGACTATCCTAGATATGAAAACAATAGAGGAAATAGGAAAACTCAAATCCCCTCTATTTTTACCCCTTTATACTCCAAAACCATCAATTAGTAGATGGGGAGGGTTGTACGATCATCAAATCTATTGGGTCCTCTTGTTTCTCCCACCGAGTAAGAATCATGTGGGCTTAGAAGTTGTTAGAGATCATGACATCCATGTGATCCCAACTCATATAATGGGACTTCTCCATAGATATAAGTCCTATACAAAAATCAAATAAGAAGCTCCCACGCATAATCCCCTCAACAAATATGACCAGCAACAATATTCATGAATTGGAACTCATATTCAGTGTATGCCCCAATCATTTCCCCTTTAATGGGAACCTTCCATGAGTTCGCCCCATCAATAAGAACTACGTAGAAATTGATTCCCAATTAACTGGCATGGGTAGGAATCTTCTCCATGTTTCATGCCTGACATCGTCCTCTTCACATTGGTTTACTCTCATCCTATCTGCATGATGTTAAATAGAATGAGTCACTAGAATACGTGGAATTTGATTCTCGACAAACTGGGATATGTTGGAATCCCCCTTGAGGTCCAAAACTAGATCCTAAATCAGCACTAATGTTTTCTAGGAACATCCCCAATAAGTTCAGGCCTTCCCATAAGTCTACATCTCTTTCGGGTCCCTTGGAAGACCTTGGTGTAAGTCCCACATTAAAACTAGACTAGGCACTACCCACCTAGATGTCTTTGATGAATTACATTAAATTGTATGGATGAGTCCTTATTTCACGAACTTAAAAGGTGATGTTTCAAGTTAAATGGCATTGAATTACATGGTTTTTGATTCCTATCATGAAGATATAAAGAAAACCCATTTTACTGGTTCGATCCCAATAACTAAAAAATTCCCATCCCCCTGGATGATGATAAACTCCAAGGCGCCTTGTCGCGTGGATAAAACTAGTATTTTTTAGTAAAAGACTAATGAACTCATGATTTTTTCACAAAGGGTATCATTGATGAAGTATCTTAGATACATACAGATATAATCATTGATGGAGAACCTCAGAAACATATAGGTAGTTATGAACCCATGTATTATCATGATGAATCAGTTCCTTGGGTTAATACGTGGACACATGCTTGGGAATGAACCAAGGATTCGTGAACATATGGATATGTATTGAATTTATAAGAGATTCCAAGTGCAAGCAACAATTCTCCCCAAAGGTGTGTGATGATCCCGAGCTCCCATCCTCTCAACCAATGTGAGTTCTCAAGTGTCATTGGCCAAATCATCCATCGAACCCCCGCCTTTAGAAATCAGGTCAATGAATCATGGATGTGAGAACCATTGGGTGTTTCTATCTTTACGAACAAAATAATTGGTGACCATTCAAAGATATTACATCTAACATCTATGATTGAATAAAACATAACCACCCACAATCAATCATTGGGTGCAACTTTTTCACTAAAAATAACTCTAAATCCCTAAAAACCCTAAATCTACTTTAAAACCTTAAGAACCCTTATATCCCTAATGGAACCCTAAAAACCTTAAAATCCACAAAAACGCTACAAAATAAAAAAAAATAAAAAAACCCTAAAATCATAAAATAACCCTAAAAGCACAAAAACCCTTTAAACCCCTAAAAACTTTTAAAATCCATGAAACCCCTAATAAAACAAAAAAACCCCAAAACCCAAAAAACCCTTGAAACCCCTAAAACCCATAAAAATGATAAAACCCTTAAAAATAATAAAAAACCCTAAAACACCTTTCAAAACTGTAAAAACTATAAAACCCCTAAAAACACTAAAAAGACTGAAAAAAACCTAAACCTCCTAAATGACCCTAAAAACCTTAATAACCATAAAACCCCTAAACCCCTAAAGATCATAAAAACATGAAAACCCTAAAAAGCACAAAAACACCATAAAAATATAAAAGAGAATAAGAAACCCTAAAAACACTAAAAGTAACTAAAAACACAAGACCCCTAAATTAACTTAAAATAATAAAGACTCCAAAACCCATAAAAACCTCATAAGTTAAAAAACCAAAAAAACCCGAGAAGACCATTAAATACCCCAACACCCCTTAAAGGCTATAAAAATCATAAAGGACCCTAAATGCCCAAAAATAGCATAAAAACCCTAAAAATTTCTAAAGGTTCCTAAAATCCCCTAAAAACAATAATAGACCCTCAAAACCCTAAATGGCCCCAAAACCCTAAGAACCATAAATGTCCCTAAATAACCATAAAACAACATAAATGGTTCTAGAAACCTAAAAAAAACCTAAAACCCTAGATATCCTTAAAAACCTAAAAACCATTAAAGAACCTAAAACATTCTAAAAACCCTAAAAGACCCTAGAAAACCCAAAAACCCCTTAAAGGACCCTAAAAACTCTAAAATCCGTAAAAAAAATAACACCTTAAAATCCATAAAAACATTAAAAGATCGGAAAAATTATAAAAACCCCAACACCCCTAAATACTCTAAAAAATATAAAACCCCTAAAAATAATAAAAACCATAAATTCCATAAAAATTATACAAATCTTTAAGGAAATTAAAACACAAAAAATAAACAAAACCCTTAAAAACCTTACCCCAAACCACCAAAAACCCATTAAACCATAAAAACTCTAAAACCAATAAAACCCCAAAAAACCCAAAAAACCCAAAAAACACTAATTGATCCTTAAATTCCCAAAAAACACTAATGGTCATTAACACCTAGAAACGCCTTAAATGTCCCTAAAACCCAAAAAACCCCAAAACAATAAAATACTATAAATCAAAAAAACTATATAAAATACCCTACGATATGAAAAAACCCAAAAAAACTCCAACTGACCATAAAACCCCAAAAATCCGAAACTGACCCAAAACTCACTAAAATCCGAAAAAATACCTAAAACCCTAAACACTCTAAATCCCTATAACATGTTAAAAGACCCTATAAACCACCAAAACCCTAAAACCACAAAAAAACCCAAAAAAATAACCTAAAGACAATAAAACCTGTAAAAACTTTCAAAGACCATAATAACCCTAAAAACCCTAAAAACTATTATACCCATTATAAAATCCAAAACAATTAAAACCCTCAAATACCCTAAAATGTTTTAAACACATAAAATCATAAAAAACCCTAAAAAATCCTAAAACCTAAAAAAACAAAAAAATATATAAATTCCGCAAAAACAAAAAAAAAACCCCTAAACCCAAAAAATAACATATAAACCTAAAAACCCACAAAACAATAAAAACCCATAAAACCCGTACATAACCTAACCCCCCCCCCCCCCCCCACCATAACCTCCCCAAATCACTAAAAACCCGTAATACCTTAAAAATCACTGAAATCCATAAAACACTAAAAACCCTAAATTCCTAAATTCCTAAATTCCTAAAACCCCCTAAAAACCAGGAAAAATAGTAGAGAAACTAAAAACTATAAATAATACTAAAACCAGAAGAAACCTAAACCCCTAGAAACCTAAAACCTAAAACTATAAAAATTTAAACACTGAAAAAGTCCCTAAAACCCAAAAATACCTAAAACACTAACAAACATAACAACACTAAAATAACTAAAATCCTAAAAACCTGAAAAAAATATAAAACCCCCAAAACCTTAAAAACCCAAAAAACACCTAAAACACCATAAAAATCCCGAAAATAGCCTAAAATACTTTATTCCAAAAAAATATCTAGTAAACCAATATAAATACTAAAATATCCATAAAAACCTTAAATTTTCCCCAAACCATAAAAAACCTAAAACCTTAAAAATAATAAAACATACTAAAACCTAAAAAACCTTTAAAAACCCATATAAAACCCTTAAATCCCTAAAAACCATAAAACCCCCCAAAAATTCTTAAACCCCCTAATAAAAACATAAAAACCCTTAAAACCCTAAAAATATCTAAAAATCAAAAATAATACCAAAAAAACTATAGAACCCTAAAACATGTTGTAAACCCCATAAAACCCCATAAACCCCTCAAAACACTATAAACATTATAATAACCCTAAAACTCTCCAAAAATATCTAAACCTAATAAGATCATAAAACCTATGAACCCCTTAAAACAATAAAATCATAAAAACCCTTAATCCCCAAAAAATTCCTAAAAAACACTTAAAAACCCAAAACCCCTTAACACCATTAAAAACCCAAAAACAAAATAAAAATCATAACAACCCAAAAAAACCCTAAAACCCTTATAAAGACCAAAAAAACCATAAAACCCCTAAAACACCGTAAAACCCCCTAAAATTTATAAAACCCTCCAAAATCTAGTTATAACCTAAAAACTCAAAAAATCCAAAAAACTATATGAAAATCCCTTGAACCTCTTAAAAACACTAAAAACAAATCAAACCCGTAAAAAAAATAAGACCCTTAAAAACCATCAAAACCCCTAAAACCATAAATATTCCAAACTCATTGGCCCTCGGTTTCCATGTGACACTTGAGAAAGTAAATCCTGCTTCATCCCATACCGGTCATCTAACCCATATACATAGGAGTTTTATATTTTAAATAAGAAAGCACCAGTTCAAGAATCTTATCAAGGATATAGAAGACCATATCCATCAGTACCAATCAATTATATAGACCACCTTGACCAACAACCTGAACCATAGGCCTATAATTCCATGTCCAGTAACCCAATCAATGATGTGGACCAACATGGCCAACATCCAATCCTTTGGGGTGGAACGCCATCGACAAATCCTTTAACCATTTCATCTAAAATTGCTTTCCAAGGTCCAACGTACTTGAACTTTTAAAAAAATTAATGAAAAATGGGTTACATTTTTAATAATTTACTAACTATTGTTTATTCGAACAACACCTTTAACCCCATTTCACATTTAATTCATGTAACACTACCCATGGATGTTATTTAAAACCATTAAAAACACCAAAATCTCCCATTAAAAATTTTCCACTTCTACCTATTATCATTTCATACCACATTACAATTTCTATGTTAATCTAATAGACCCTAATGTCATTATAACATGACAAACAATGATTAAAAATTGTTTAATTTAACAAAACCTATATTCCGGTATTAATAACCCATTTTTACCATTTTCAAAGGATCTTCACACCCTATAGATGTATAAGGGTCCATTTTCAATGTATTTGATAGACCCAACGTAATCCATGAAGGCTCTAAAACATCAATTCGAAGTTAATTAAATTTTTATAAATGATAAATCTAATTCATTGCAGTTTGACACCATTTCACATAAGGAATACATGTAAGGAATAAAGAGACTGTGGGAAATAACACTTTTCCCACAAACTTTATGGTTTTAGATATCCAATCATTCATACTCAACCCTTGATTCATGCAAAAATTATCATAACTGACAAAAAAATAACTACTTTAGAATAGGGTTGATGAGACTTAAAAGGTGATGGGAAAACATGAAGTTTATCTTATTAAAAATAGAAGGAAATATACTTTTATACTTACCTAGGGATTCAAATTGAGATAAATAGAACCTCCAATAGATTATAATTGAAGTATATCCACTCCTAGAAGAGAAGGGTGGTTTTTTACACCCTAGGTTGTTGGGAGAGAAATGAGAAATAAAATTGAGTGAATTTATATAATTACCAGGAGTGGAAAATAATTAAATTTTAACTATTAATGAGGCACATGTATTAGCCACATGGTTTTCCAAACTATATGAAAACCATGTGTTATCCTCATCCATGTGTAAACCCAAATTAATGGTTTTTTGGGCCAGACATAGTGTTTTTAAAATAGTTTAGAATCCATGTGAATGGCTATATCCAACATCATAAGGTTTCTAGGATACCACCAACATTTTTTGTTATCTATTATCCTCCTTAAACCACGATGCATGGTTATTGTTCATGGTTATCACTAACCATGACCTAACTTAGAACAATGTAATGTAATATTTTTTTTAAATTTTTCAAATCTTGAACCCCTAGGATGCTGCTGGTACCTTCTAAACACCTGGGATTAATTCCACAAGTCATTAAAATATAGTTCCACAAAAACATAAAATTGAAATTTAACTCATCAAAGGGTCAGGATCTTACAATATCTCTAACATATAACAGATCTTCCTCAAGATATAATCATAAAAATCACTAAGCCTGTGAGGTAAAAAGATCAGGCCAGTGGTCCCACTTATCATCCTACCTCTCCCAAGATACCTCTTGAAAACAACCATAATACAAAAACGAATATAAAAACAACATGATATTCCCCAAAATTATATTATCAATGTGATCAACATTACAAAAAAAATGCTCTTTTGATCATTAATTATCCTTAATATCAATGGAATCCACATATATCACATGGAAAGGGTTGGGGTGATACTATTGATGTTGTGACACATGAAAAAAATTATTCCTAATTCTATATTATTGTGGAATATCCAATTGATACACCACTAGAACGATCCTCTTCACAATATCCAACAAACCAACATACCTAGGCATAGACATTCCTTTTTTCTAAATCTGACGGTGACCAAATCATGGAGACACTTGAAATAAAACATGACAACTCACTAAAACTTAAGAAGTAAATAGTTATGATCAATATGTTAATTTTTTCTACATTTGGTTGTACCCATACACATCATGGTTAATTAGACCTACTCTGGTGTCTCTGTATGAGACTCATCCCCAATAACATTGAATATCCTACTTCTATCTAGCACAAAGGTGATATACATGGCCTATTATAGACTTACTCGTATGTTTATATATGAATAGTTTCCTAATAACTATTATTATAGGAAAAATCAGAAAACAATAATTTATTCTCCCAAGTTCCAAAAAAATATAGGATGTATTCTCCTAGCATTTCCTCTAACACTAGGATAGTATGTTCTGATTTCCCATCCATATGCATGTGACAACTTATAATCAAAAACACATGAATACCAAGAACCTTCTAAAACCCTTTATTGAATCATGATGTAATATGTGGATCAGAATATTATATAGTACTTTGAGGTACCTCATGAAAACATACTATCCTTTAAATGTATAAGTCATCCATCTAATTGACGGTGAAAGTCTACCGAAATAGTTTTAATTGAGTTACCTATGTCAATAACTTTAGAATCGCCAACATAGATTCATTTATCTGAGTATTTCTCAAAAGGACTACCAAAAAAATCAATGGTAACATTTTCCCACCCCCATTGCGGGGTAGAAAATGACTAGAAAAGACTAGAAGTCCATTGATTCTCATCATTCACTTGCTGAAAATTTTATTAGCACATAAAATAACCAATTTTTCTATTCTTAGTACCAATCCAACAATACTATCTACAAAGAATTTATTAAATTTTGGTCATACCAAGTGCACTGCCTACTTTTAATCATGAAACTCATGCATCAGCTGATACGACATACAGGTAGGCATAATAATGGGTACCTGAACATTAATAATCTCATTGTCATTGATGGTATAATTGCGAGGTATCTTCCCCCAATCAATTTTTCCCTTAATTCTAGACAATCAGGACCATCATACTACAACTTCTTGATCTAGATCAGAAGATAGGTATAACACATAAAGTAATAAGACTCAATAGTTCCTTCTTATCCTGAACACTGATATGAATCATAGTTAAAATTTCCATCATATTCCTTTTATAAATACACTCAAGGACCACCTGAAATGTTTTCTTATAACTCAATGAATCAGAAACATTATTTAATTTTTTATCATTAATATATTTCAATGTTGAAATATTACATATAGTCAACCCATCTCATCTCTTAGAAGTTTATATCATATTGATAAGATATATAATCTAGAATATTATTTTTGGTATATATAGTAATCCTCTCACCTAGGAGATAATGTTGTCAACATCTTAATGTATAAAATACCCTAGATAAATTGATATCATGTGTATGATGGTCCCATTCATGTAGCCTCAACTATCATGAGCCATATAACATGACTTGATGTCCCTATATAAACACTGCCCCATGTATGATACATGATGCATTAGAATACTGGGTATACTCCTTACTAAATTTGGATAATATAATTATCAGTGTTGTTGTCAAATGACTCTAAAATTCTTGAAAATTCTTCTCATATGTTTTATACAACTCAAACATTATGCATTTTCTATTCAATCATGGAGTGGTTGTTCTAAGAATAAATTTTTTTGACGAACATTTAATAATAACTATCCAAAACAAAAAATATTCAGATATCAACATAATCATTAGGCCTCTACAAAGAAACAACCACTTAATCTTTATTGAGGTCCACTGACTCCCCTTATTATGAGATGATGTTACCTAATAAATTTACCCATTTGATCTAGAAAAGACACCTATAAGTCTTAGTGTATAGACTAAACTCTCTCATTATACATAATATGATGTCAAGTTATTTGGCATGATCATATTAAGTCTAAGAGTGCACCAATAGGTCATAAAAAAATAAAACCAATAATTTATCTTAAAATGGGTGAAATATTTAGTTCATGAAGGACCTAAATACAATTTGATAATTCTTCATCACAAATGGAATCAGAAAAAAACTCATACAAGTCACACATAATTTTGAAAACCATTTACGGTATATCATAAGGTCTTAGCCTCAAATGATGATACCATGATCTCATATCATTCTTGTTTAACATATAAGAACCCATCATATAGTCCAATAGATCATAAATATGTGATAGAGGATATTAGTTCTTGATTATCATCCAGTTCAACTTTCAGTAATCGATGAAAAACCACAACATTTTGTCTTCCATCTTGGTGAATGAGAACCGACAATCCCAAAGTTTCTGTGCTTTTATGAATTAACCATTTATCTTCTAATTAAATATCTAATTATTAATCTCATTAATTTTTATTGGTGAATTTTGATAAGTTTTAATGGAAACAATAGGATACCAGAGCACCCTAAAGGGGAGGGGTGAATTAGGGTGTCAACATTTTATACTAGAGTGACAGATCTTGTTCCCACATTAGAAGGTACTTGTTAAACCTATCTGTTAGAGAAGTTCAATAATAAAACATTCAAATGAAAAAGAGAGAACACAACAGTTTTACATGGTTCAATACTATGTTCTAGTCCAAGGAGCATACATCAACAGTGCTTCGATCATACCTAAATCCATTAATCTTCAATAGATGTGGAATATAGAATTTTTGATAGAGATACTTTGTGTCAGGAAGACTACCTTTAAAATGTATTAGGGATAGAACACTATATCCTTTGGAATAATTTAATCAAAACCTACAAGATCATTACTTTGAGAAAATTATTACTCAGTTTATCGACTTGAAGGTATCTACAATGGATTGGAATTAAATTCTTTGTCCCGATCTGGCTTCAGACTCTATTTTAACTATAGACCTGAGTTGATGCACTTTTAAAGCCTTGTTCACTAAAAAATATATTCAAAACATCCTTTCATGAAGATCACTCTCTCATGAAGATCCCATACTTCATGGAATAAACAGCCTTCACGAAACTCGCTTCCTTCAAAAAAAAAACTCCCTTTGTAGAGCTCATTGAGTCAACATGGAATACCTCGTCATCGAAAAACACCGTTTAATTAAAAGTATTGGCAACATTTAGTACTAATACGCTTTTCATGATGCTTACGCTCCCATAGAAATATATATTTTCATAGATCCATTAGCTTCATAAAATCACAGTGATTCTAGATTTTCCTTTAAAACCTTCATTGGAATGAAGTGGGGGTAGCCTCATATTTATAGGCTCGACCTTCGCAATGCCCCCACCTCTTAGATAATTTTGTAGATGATTCAAAAACATCGCCTCAATGCTCATACTATCGGGAAGATACATGGAAATTAACCATTAGTGATGTTCTTCATAATCATAGTTCTTTTCATAAAAACATTAAAGCCACCAAGAATCTCAAATTCTCTTAATAATCGATATCTCTGTCACCATTCACGATGCTTCAATTATTTTTCATTCCAGATACTCATTGTTGTCGAATAAATCACCCTAATCTTTATTTGATCCATCACAAAACACAATTTGTAAATCCCATATTTTCCAAAATCATTGTATTTCCATGTTTCCATAATTCCTTCAAGAAAATATAATTTTCGCAATGAAATTCATCCTCTAAATTTTGGACCCCACAAATTTGGAAGACAATGGGTAACGACACCACCTTCCATATTATTGTCATCTTGAACTATAAGATCTATTTTCTTTCAAAATACATTATAATACATGTACTATCTAACATTATATGTGGAGTATTGACAACAAACACAAACCATACTCCATTTTAGTCAATGAATAACCTAGGTTCCGATATAAACTGTCCCAGCTTCAGTTATTAGCTCAATACTACACTCAACTTCCCTCTTAGGTGGAAACCCTGAGAACTGATATGGAAACACATCATAAAACTGATCTACTACAAGGGTAATATATCTTGATCCATATAGAAATCATATGGAAATAGAATCACAACATGGGTTAGGAGATCACCGAGTTTCTGATGAACTATCCCTACATGACCAAATTTAATATTCCGTTCCCCAAAATGAATATAATTCTCGCCTTCCTATTATGTGAAAGTTACTATCCAATGGTAACAATAAATATGAACTTGATACAAAATTGACCAGTTTGTACCCAATATCATGTCAAAACCTCAGATCTCAAGCATGTATAAATCCTAGAGGAAATGGTACTCACCAATATTGAGTGATCACCCCATAAAACGATACACCCTCCAATCACACCCCCAATAGTGTGTCGATTGACATGACCCCACCCAAGAAGTACACATCTTGACCAAAACACTAAAAATATTAGAAAATATAAACTAATGAGATGATATTGTATTAAATAAATAACATGAAGGAATAGAAGCTACAATAATCATACCTCAAATAATGGAAGACCTTGCCTCACTATCAAAAGGTATAGGTTGAACAACATGTTGTTGATATGTCCCTCTTACTCGAGATCTCATATGGGTCTCACGCACTGCACTGCTCTATTGATATAACACCTCCTTTACTATATCACCATGTCCACCACCCTGATTAGTATGGCCAGTAGAGATTTAACTACTAGACTAATACATGGTAGATGATCCCATTATATTAATCTATACCAGCCTAGGCCCCCCCATCTCTACCCATTTGTTGATGGTTCCTACAGAACCTCCGTATGTGTCCCATCCTTCACCAAGATCTACACTCCACTCGTGGTCATAGACACTCACCACACATGTGACCAAGTCTTCCTCACTGATAGCAGACCCTGAGGTTTCATCACTAAGAGGTTTATTCCTTCCCCTGGCTACTCTATCTTCCACCGCATAAGAGAATGTTTTTATAACAACACATCCATCCATCTGAGGATGTACTATAATATCATCTATGTAAACCCATATATCTACACTAGAAGACTCCTTCAGGTTACCATCTGAAATGAGATACCAATTTACCACCTCAACAAACTTCTCCAGATGAAATATATTTACCAATGAATTGATTTCACTTATAATTTGATCCTAAAAATCTTTTTCTATGGCTATCTCATCTCCATCCACTGTAGGGAGAAAATTATATAGACTAGTAAATCACTTAGAATAATAGATAACTAATATATTCCCTCAATTAAAATGTATAAACATGATGGTTTGGTCCCATTACAATATTTCTAGTAAAACATTATATAGTAACTTCTCTTATAATTCCATCCAACCCATTTCATCTAGCTCCTCATCCTAAACCTCTATATACCACTATCAATTCATCAGTCCACAAAACATAAAAGCTTCCAAAATAACACTCCTCACTAGAAGAGCATCCAAGTGATATAGAATCATCTGGATATAGTCACTTCAAAACATAGTTTCCATGGGTCCACCATCCCCAATAAACATTGGGGGATACTACAGCTAGAACTACCTCATCAGGTAACAAATACTCAACATATCATTCCCTAGGTCTCTATTCATAAACTAGAAAAATTAATGAAAATTCACATAAAAAAACTCTTCTTCTTCATCACTTGGAACTACTAAGGTATTTTTCTCCTACAACTAGAGATACATTTCAAGCAATATCCTCCTATCACCCAACCAGTAAACAAAGTCATGGATTCATTCCTCTATAATTCCAAATTAATGTCTCTAGGAACATGAATAAAATTTCCATTGTTTCTAAAAATAGGATTTATAACTATCCATATCATGATACTCCACAAACACATTTTCTATAGTCATAACCAAAGCACTGTCACCACAATAAGCCTTCCTTTTCCAAGGACACTAGCTAACTCAAGGTAACAAAATCTTCAAATTTGAAATATTTTAATTTGAAACCATTTTAATCATTTCAATTTATAACTATTAAATTTGTGAACATTTTAAAATTCCTTATTAATCAATATTTTATTAATACTAAAAAGGAAACCGAAAAGCATTTCACTTCCCACAAACCAACCATAACTTTATTTTCTATGTGTCCCTAAAATGATGCATGATACACAAATCCCTGAGTGCCCAAAATGTTGCATTATTTTAAAATCTAAGGGCATAGCATCCCATGAGTAGAATATCATAATATCACATAAAACGTTTTTCACTCAAAGATAAATAACGTTTCAATTATAACAAGAGAACATCAAAGAATTCAAATAAAACCCTGGGAACTTGGTTTTTACCTCACACATGGGCTGTCCAATCCAATTAATGAGATAATTACCAATGAATGACACATCCCAAACTCATGGATTCCTTTCTTAAATAGTGGAGAAATATAAAATAACCTCCCTTGAAATCACTTTGTAACAACCATGCTCGGGAACCACTAAACTGTTGATGTGAAATAGTTCACCACATGACCTCATGTGGGTCTCCGAAAAACGCTAGAGGCTTATGACTAGTATTGAGGGTCTAATGAATAAAATGGAGATACTATATCCTCTTTACTAGATTTCATATTAAAAAATATTACTAAATAATAAAATAAACAGAAAACAATTAACAAAATGTAACCACATATCACATAACTAAATCCCATAATTGGAAAAATACCTAGAAACTATTACAATAAATATCCCATGTCCAAATAGTTTCAACTATCAAAAGAATCCCAAAATAAGGATAGACTGATAATTCCACAAAAACTCTCTCAACATCATGGTTAGTTCCTTGGTCCATGTTCTATCCCAAGTCCCAAATCAACCATCTAACATAGGGCTTTTTAACTTATCCAAAACTAAAAACATGAATTCTACTTGGATACCAATAGCGGCATGAGAAGGGTGTGAGAATAACTCATGAGACCACCACCAATGGTGTTGAAAGAAATGTTCAGTCTAATAAAATAGTTCATGCAGATGTACACAAGGGTAGTAGTAAATGATATAATTATTAAAATATTTTTATAAATGAAAAATATTCAAATAAATTCATTTTCTCTCAGGTTACCAGTGACACATGATCCAATCAAACCTACTTTAGATATTGTTGGTCATCTGATCCATATACATAGGGGAACATATTTTAAATAAAGTATCACCAGTCCAAGAATATAAACTTCACCATGTATAACAATCCAAATCAATGATGTGGACCACCATGACCAACATCCTAAAACACAAGAAAGTAATTCCATGTCTGAAATCCAAATCAATGATGTGGACCACAATGAAAAATACTAGTAACCATTTCATCAGAAAATTATTTCCAAGGTCCAACATAATTGACCATTCTAAAACATTAAAGAAACAAGGGTGAACCTTTTTAACAATTTACTAACTGTGGTCTGTACACCTGACACCTTTAACCCCATTTCACATTTTATTCAATTAACACAACCATTGGATGTTATTTAAAACCATATAACAACATAACCATTCCCCATTAACCATTTACAAATTCTCCCATTTATCATTTCATACAACATTACATTTTTTAATTTAAATCAATTGGCACTTATTCCATGCAATCATTCAAAACAATTATTCCCGCCATTTTAATTTCATAAACCCTATATTACAATACTTACATACATTTGTTACCATTTTAATGGGATAGTTACATGTTGTGGATAGCCATAGGCTAGGTATCATAGTCTTCATTGGACCCAAAAGGATCTGTGAAGCGTCTAAACCACCCATTATAATTTGAATATATTTTTCTTAAATGTGAAATTAAATAAGAACTAGTTCAAAAACATTTCACATAAGTCATAAAAATGAAGAATAATTGGACTATGGGAAGTAAGACTTAGAACACCTACTTTATGGTCGTATACAACCACTCGTCCACATAATCCCTTGATTCTAGATGAAATAGTAGTAATCACCAAAGTGGGGAAATCCCTTAAAATTGGGATTCTGAGACATAGAATAAGTGGGAAAACTATGATATACCTCTTCAAGATAATATAAGGAAACAAAATTATACAGTTATCTGAGTCATAAAATTTCAATAAATTACACCTATAATACCTGATAAATTAAGAAGAACTACTCTTCAAAGGGGATAGAGCTTCTGATTTTCACCATAGGCTTCTAGGACAAAAATGAGGAATAAAATCAGGTGAATTCATTTAAATATTAGGATTGAAAAATCATCACATTTACACTTTTAATGTGCCACAGTGTTGGACTACATAGTTTTCCAAACCATGTGGCCTCTCTTGTCCATTGGGAAACCAAGTTTCAAAATTTCCTAGGCCACTATCATGGTTTTCCAAACCCTGTGGAAGCCATGTGAATTGCTCTGTTCAACCTCGGATGGTTTCCAAGATACCCCTTTCACAATTTTTAAACTATCCTCCTCCCAAACCCATGTTGTAAATTCATGGTGCATGGTTAGCAATATTTGTGCACCATGCACTATAATGATTTTTTCCCATCTTTTTCAGGTCCTGAAGCCCCCCAAGAACCTCTAGAGACAATCTATATTCCCATTAATCATTCCACGATCTATTAGAAGGTGGATAAATGAAAACATAAAATAGAAATATGCCTCCTCAAAGGGTTAGGATCTTACAAAAAATGACCATAATTCCTTAAAAACATAAAACCAAAAACAAACCAAAAAAACTCTCAAAAATCCTATAAACCCTAAGAATCCTAAAACCCTAATAAATATTAAAACCCCTCAAACCCATCAAAAAACTCAAAATTCCTAGAAAACCCCCTTAATATCCTAAAAACGCAAAAAAACCTAAAACATCAAATCCCCTAAAAAACATTAAAGTCACAAAAAAACCTAAAATGCCCAAAAGACCATAATAACCAATAAGTCCACTAAAAGACCCTAAAAACCCTTGAAAACCATAAAAACCCTAAAATATTAAAAATCTCTAAAATAGTAACCCCACCACCCTCAATAAAACCGCAGAAAACCCAAAAAAATCATTGAAAAACCCTAAAACCCATAAAACAATCCTTTAAAGAAAAAAACCTAAAAGACCCTAGTACCACTAATACCCCTAAAAGCCATGAAAATTTGGAAACCTCCAAATGGTTCTAAAATCATCAAAAAACCAAAAACACGCTAAATTATTAAAAAACATAAAATCCCTAAAAATCCCTAAAAATACCCAAGACACCTAAAACCCCTAAAAACTCATAAAAATCATCAAACCCCTTAAAACCCCTAAAAACCCAAAAAAACTATTTAAAAATAAAAAACCTTAAAAATATAATAACCCCTAAAGAACACTAAAGAAACCCTAAAAACCCCTAAAATCCCTAAAACCCATTAAACCCCATTAAACCATAAAAACCCTAATAACCACAATCCTTATAAACCTAATAAATCCGTATAAGCCCAAAAACAATAAAAAACCTAAAACCACTAAAATACCCCAAAACCATTGAAATCACTAAAAGACCATTGAAGACCACAAAAAGAACTAAAGGAAACTAAAATAACTAAAATAACCCCAAAAGACCCAGAAAAACATAAAAACCAACAAACCCTGAAATCCATAAAAGACACGAAAAGACATTAAAATCCCTAAAATAGCATACTATAACTTGAACCCCTAAAAACTCTAAAAACCCTAAAACCTGAAAAGGAACCTAAAAAAACTAGAATACCCTAAAAGTAAATAAAAACCCAAAACACTCATAAAGGACCCTAAAACACAAAAAAAACCTAAAAACCTGAAAAACATTTAAAACCCCTAAAATATCCTAAAATCCCCAAAATTATAAGGAGACCTAATCATCTTAGAAGACCCTAAGTTCCATAAAAACCTTAAAGGAAACTAAATACCCCAAAACACAAAATTCCCTTAAAAACCTTAGAAACCTTTAAACCCACTAAAATGAATAAACAACCATTGAAACCACTAAAACTACTATATTACTATAAAAACCCATCAAAAATAAAAGACACATAACACAAAAAAACCTAAAACCCCCCAAAAACTGTACAAACCAAAAAACTCTAAAATCATTAAAATAATCTAAAAACATAAATAACCCCTAAAAGTCCTTAAACCCCCTAAAACCCCTAAAATCCCTAAATACCCATTAAAACCATAAAACCCTATAAAAACATAAAAACTCTAAAAATATAAAAAACCTTATAATACCAAAAAAACCCTACCAAACATAAATACCTAAACACTCAAAAAATGCTAAAATTCGAAAAGAAAACCATAAAACCCCCCCAAAAAACTGAAAACACTAAAACCTAAAACTATATAAAAACAAAAAAAAACATAAAACTAACCAAAAACCTCTACAACCCCTTAAAGAACCCTAAATGTCCCAAAATACCCTAAAACCCAAAAAACCCCTTGAAGACCCTAAAACACCCAACAATCCTTAAAACCATTAAATGACCCTAAGAACCCCAAAAACCCCTAAAAATTTTAAATAACCCAAATGAAACCCTAAAAAAGAAATAATTACTAAAAGGCCATAGAAATCCTCAAAGCATTAAATGAATCTAAATACCCTAAAAACCACTAAAAACCGTAAGATCCCTAAAAACCCAAAAACAATAAAAACCCCTTAAAACCCCAAAAAACATACAAACCATAAAAACCAATAAAAATAAAAAATCTATAACCAAACAACCTAAAAACTAACAACCCCAAAAAACATTTAAAACCCAAAAAACCCAAAAAATCTCTACAAACCCTAAAAACCTAAAAACCACTAAAAATCCATAAAAACCAAAAAACCATAAAAAATTTAGAACCATATAAGCTGAAAAAAACACCCCTAACACAATTATACCCATAAAACCAAAAAAAATCCCTAAAACCCAAAAAAACACTAACCCACCCCCCAACCAAAATCCAAAACACCAAACCCCAAAAAAACTAAAAATTACTATAAAAACCCGAAAACCAATTAAATACCCTAAAAACAAAACAATTTAAAAACCTCCAAAAAAAATAAAACCCAAAAATCCCCAAAAACCCTAAAGGTGATAAAAACCTAAAAAATAGTAACAAATCCTATAACCCCTAAAAACCTTAAAACCCCTAAAACCATGAAACCCAAAAACACCATAAAACCCCTAAAACAATAAAAAATCTAAACAAAGTAAATATTCATTGAAACTCTAAACCCACTTATACCACCTAAAAGACCCTAAAAACCCTGAACGACCATAAACATCTGAAAATTCTAAATGACCATAAAAATCATACAAAATTCATTAGGCACACTAAAACCCCCAAAACCCTAAAAACACCTAAAACCCCTTAAAACCCATAAAAACCCTAAAAATATAAAAAAAACCTAAAAACAGCCAAAAACCCCTCTTAAAACGTCTTAAAAACAATAAAAAATTGAATATCCTTAAAAACCCTTAAAATGATAAAACCCCAAAACAACCATAAAACCCCTACAAATTTGAAAAAACTAAAAACCCCTAAAATCCATAAAACCCTAAAAATTGAAAAAATGCATAAAACCACTAAAACCCCAAAAAAACTATATGAAACTTAAAAATCCTTAAAAATCCAAAATCCATAACAACACTAAAACCCCTAAAACACTCTAAAACGACCCAGAAACCCTAATAAGTACCTCAAACCCCTAAAAACTATAAATACTCTTGAATCCCCCATAAAAATTATAAAACACTACAAAAACTAAACCCCCCAAAACCCAAAAACCCATAATAACCCAAAAATCCAAAAAACCATAAAATACTAAAAAAGTATATATCATTAGATCCCCTAAAAGCAATAAAAAATTCAAAGAACCCAAAAACCATGAATATCCCTAAAACAATAAAAACCCGTTGAATCTTTAAAAACCCTTAGAAACCCCTAATTTACCTTAAAAACCTAAACACACTAAAAACCTAAAAACTATGAAAAAACATAAGAAACCCCAAATGTACATTAAAACAATAAATACACAAAAACCTAAAACTAGGAGAATCCGTAAAACCCCCTAAAATTACAAAAAATTCCAAAACAACTAAAAACTCCCAAAAACCCTAGACCGCCTAAAAACCCAAAAATACTAAAATACCCCGCAAAATGATAAACCCCCCAATACCTTAAAAACCCAATAATCCCAAAGAACCATAGAAAACTAAAAAAACTAAATACCTAAAAATATTTAAAACCTGTAGAATACATTAAATTCCCTCTAAAACAAAAAGGACCCTAGAAAACCTAAGAAACATTAAAATACAATAAAACCCTAAAGAACCATAAAAGTCCCACAAAACTCATAAATTCCCATAATAACCCTAAAAACCCTAAAACCATAAAAATATAAAAACCTAAAATTAATAAAAAAAGGACCAAAAAACTAAAATCCAAAAAACCAAAAACACCATAAAAACCCTAAAACACATAAAAACTGAAAACATGAAAAACCAAAATAATGCTAAAAACCAAAATTTCATAAAAAACCAAGAAATACTCCATGAAACCCCTATAAACACTAAAAACCCTAAAAACTATGAAAGCACACAAAAACACTAAAGAAATCAAAAACAATTTACCCCCCCCCCCCAACCAATAAAAACCCAAAAATAGGTAAAGCCCCCAAAATAACCACGATAACACCCAAAACCATAAAAATCCTATAAAACTATAAACCTCTAAAAAACCTAAACACTCAAAACCCCAGAAGTACGGTAGAATCCCAAAACACTAAAACCCTTAAAATCCCTTAAAACACCTAAACCACCTAAAAACTTCTATAAAACATTAAAAAATTATAAAACACAAAAAAAACGTAAAAAATCTAAAAAAACTAAAAAATCGTATATTACCCTAAAAAACCATAAAACCCTAAAAACCATCAAAACCCATGAATAAACACCAAACCACTAAGAAATCCTAAAAACACTACAAACCATAAAGACAATAAAAGAATTAAAACCCCTAAAAAAGAAAAAAAACCAAAAAGACCCCCTGAAATCCATAAAACCCATAAAAATCATATGAAAACACTAAAAACCCCCAAAACCCAAAAAAATTATAACCCATAAAAACCATAAAAACCATAAAAAACAGAAAATTCCAAAAAATCTCTACACACCCCTCAGAACCCTATCAACCTTTAAAACTCTTCAAAACCCAAAAAAAATATAGAAAACCTAAAACCTCTAAAACCCATAAAAACTGGAAAACCATAAAAAACCCTTATAACCCCTAAAAACTCTAAAAATGATAGAAAACCCCAAAATATACTAAAACCCAAAAAACCCTAAGAAACCGCTATAAACCCTAAAACACCCTATAAAGCCTTAAATCCCCTAAAAGAATAAAACTTACCTTAAAAAACCCTAAAATCCCAGAAAACCCATAAATAACTTTAATCCCATAACAACCCTATAAAAACCATAAAAAATCTTAAACACCCTAAAATTCCTAAAATGCACAAAAACCTGGAAAAGCCGTTAAAATCTAAAAAACCCCTAAAAATAATAAAAAATGATAAAAACTCTAAAATAATCCCAAGACACCACAAAACCCATAATTATCCTAAAACCCATAGAAATTATAAAAAATAAAAAATACAAAAAAGCTCCCAAAAACCAAAATACCCCAAAATACACTAAAAACATTAAAAACTACATAAACCCCTATAAAGTATAAAAATCCCCTAAACCCACCCAAAAGCCCGAAAACCCAACTAAAAACCCTAAAAATCCAATAAATCTTCTAAAACCCCCCTCAAAACCATAAATACCACTTAAAACCATAACAACATAAAAACCCAAAAAACACTAAAATCCCAAAATAGCGCTAAAACAAAAAAAAACTAAAAAAGCATAAAACAATCTAAAACATGTAAAAATACTATCAATACTAAAAACTCATAAAATCCATAAATACCACTAAAACCTTAAAAATCCTAAAACCCCTCAAATACCCTAAAACCCTTATAAGTCCCTAAAACCCTAAAAACACTAAAACACCAAAACACACTCAAAACAAATTAAGACACTAAAACAGAAAAAAAATCTTAATACACTAAATAAAACTAAAAAACTAAAAACAAAAAAAAACCTAAAATGACAAAAAAAACATAAAACCCTTTAAAAAACAATAAAACCCCAAAAAAACTCCAATAACCCTAAAAACCCAAAAAATCAGAAAAAATCCTAATAACTCTAATAATTAAAACAATACAAAAAATCACTCAGAACCATAAAACCCATAATAACCCTAAAATAATAATAAAAAATAAAAACCAATAAAATCCCCAAACACATTCTAGACACCATTAAATTTTTTGCGTGCACTTTCTCTGCAATTGAAGATGTATTTACATCTGCCACAACTCAATATGTCCTCAACCAGGATCGAAAAGTTCACGGTGGGAATCTGAATTTTTCATGGGGGTTAGTGAGGGTAGTGAAAGCACTAGCCCAAAGGGTTGGGACAGAATCTCGGCACTAAACCCAAACATGGGTGCAGGGGCGTAGCCCCCATGTTATGGAGCATTTATTTGGCGAAGTCCCTAAAGCGGCGCCCAATGTACCTGCACACAAACACCTATGCACCACAATGTTCAGGCACAATCTACTTTCTCACCAAAACTCCTTTCACCCAAAGTATTATTTTTGCCTATAAATAGACCCTTGGGGCCCTCATTTCTAGGGATGAATTTCCCTGAATCCCAATTGCTACTCTGGTTTCCCTTGTACATCACATGAGTCTTCTGAAATATTCAAGGTAGTTCTTAAACACCTTGAGCAGAGGATTTAAGGGAGGATCATTGGACTCAATTCATTTTATTGTTGGAAATACATAACACTTTTGTGCCTAAAGCGACCAGCCTTCTCAAGTTAGAAATACTTGCGCGCCACCCATTCCTCTCATAGAAACCTTAGTGACCCACTTCCGGGATCACTTGTGAATACTCATTAAGTATTGAGCAAGGTCTCACCCATATATTAACATATTGTTTGTTCGTTGGTTAAGTGAACATCTGGTTGCCCAAGTGTACTTGTGCACCCATACTTGCACATCCTTACCTACTTGGGTGCCCATCTTTGATTCACTTACTCTCATCAGTCTATAAACCATAAAGCCTTCCTCAAATACATTCATGGAAATGATTCATCTTCCTTAGCTCCCTTGTCTGCAAGGGATTCTGTTGAGACCTTCACAAAAACCTCCTGACTTATCAAACCATTGGAAAAGGCACATCAGCATGTCTCTTATTTGGGTTAGTATTTCCACAGTCAGAGGTTTCCCACATTTGTTTTACAATGGGGATAAGGTTCATGGAGTGTCTATGGGTTTTTATATCCACAGTCACATGGAGCATTCTCCAAGAAACACTGTTGGAAAGTTCCTGGTTCTGAGAATAAGGTATTTTCCCCTACCTCTCCCTTCCCAAATAGAAGGATACTTCAAATTTCTGGTAGGGAAGGCATGGTTCACAACTACCTTTCTTCCTTTTAAATAAATGTGAAGTCTCCCTCCCCTACCAGGATCAATTCATGAGCATCCATCCTCGTGTATGCACCTAACCTTCGTCCCTTATTCCTTCCATTGGACCCCTCTCCAATGTGAAGAGAACAGAGGGATGGCTTGTCACCTCACCATCTTCACAAGTCGTTTGCCCTCATCCACCATCGCAATCGTTGGCTCTCTCTCTTCAACCAGTAGAGGAGGAAAAATTTTAAGGCACAAGTGTCATTTTGGAATCTTTAACATCCCTTAGTTTCTCACATAGAGTATGACTGACATGGGATTAGGTATTCCTGATGATTACAACTTGTACAGAAACACTCACTAGAATGAACTACAAAAACTCTGATTCCTATTAAAACCAGGATATGTACAAAGCCCTTTAAAGGCATGAGCTCTCTGGATATCTTATTCAAAAATAAAACCCAAATTCCCTTAATCTGGGTGTCCTCCTCAGAAATAAACCCCAAATTATACAACCCAAATCAACAAGGAATCATTTTTAGGATGAAATCACAAACTGAGATCTCTCAAAAGACCATACTCTAATATTAGACATATCGAACTATGTGGGATTTATTCTCATCCACATGGGATACATAGGAATCCTCCTTGAGGTTCAAACCCAACACTTCAAATCAAAACTATTCTCCTTGGGGCTTATTCCCAAAATAGTCTAATATTACTTGGAAACCCATATCCTTTCCAAGTTCCTTGGGCTGATTCAATATAACTCCCACACTAAACATTGACAAAACCTCTTCCTCTTATATTTCCATTCCACATAACATTAAACTGTACGGATAGGTTCTTATCACATAACCTTAAAATGTATGATGTGTCCCATTCTATGGCACCGAAATACAAGGGTTCTGATTCCTTTTACATGGATATATAGGTAGCCCATTTATGGGCATGATCCCAAGAACAAACAAAACCTTCATCTCCCTAAATGACAATAAATTCCAGAGTGCCCCACTGAGTATATTAAAAACAAGTATCAAAATAATTATGATTAAAATAATCTTGAAATAGTATATTAGAAGATACCATTGATGGAGAACCTATAATACATATGTAAATCTCCATTTATAATGAACCTTGAATACAAACTGATGATTCTATACTTTACACATGTTAATAAGTGATTGAAAATTACAAGGGAAACTTATTCCATACATGGTGAATTAATAAGGATTCATGAAAATATATTAAATTTATAAAGAGAGTCCAATAGTAGACAATAATTCCTCTCAAAAGGGCGTGATGAGTCCGACCTCCCATCTTATCGACTAATGTACGTTCTTAAGTATCGTAAAGATTAAACATAACGAACACATGATTTTGGAAAGTTGGTCCTTTTTAGATAAAGAACTGTTGGGAGTTTCTGGTTCCATAAATAAATCCAATGGAAACCACATGGAAGCAATGATTCTTAATATTAGAATACACGTTTCAAGGAACTACGGAAAAAAATGCTGAACCCCACATTAATCCTTAACCATGTTAATAATATTACACACCTGTTAGGACCTGATCAATTGATAAAGAAAATATAGAAAAAGGAATCAATCACACATGTATCCATCAAAAAAGATGTTTCTTTAATGGATTTTGTTGTTCTTTCAAGTGTTTCTCAGAACTCCCTTCACTCCAAAATGGATTTCTTAAAAACAACATTTGTGAACATCCCGACCACTACTAATACTAGATCGTCATCCATGAGAAGGAAATCATCACCAACCTAGTGTCTCAACACTGGGTCTCTAACGTGATTGTGAAGGAATATCATTGACCTAGTACAATCCTATCTTTGGAGGCTTCCCGTCAGGGCCTCTAGGTCAATAAGAATCCTCGATCATCTGGCCAATGACAACCAATGATCAAGATGAAGATGGTTCCAACCACCATCTTCATCCATTTTGGGTTGTTATCACTAGAATGCAAAAATAAATCCCTCCCATACTACAGGGAGGTGGATCAAGAGGTCAATCAATTCCTCAATTCAAGAATTCAGGAGTCCTTCCCGAGGAATCCCACCAGTAATCACTGCCACAATCACGTGGTAGTGAACCCCCAACCCGATGTGGGTGTTGCCTTTAGATGTTCGGCCCAGGTATCTCATACCAAGTCTTTCAAGACAATCCACCGAGGACAACTTCTGGTCCACAGGGTGTAGGTTCTTATCTCTACCCCTTCTGTAGAAGCCCATCAACCTAACTTGATGGAAAACAACAAATAGGCACATACACCCATGTTTCATAATTTTTTGGCCCAAAAGACTCGTCTAGGAACAACCCACGAATCCCACAAGAAAAACCTAGTGGAGTACTGTTAACAGGCACATACACTATCTTATAAGTTATCAACAAGTCAGCAGGTTCGTCTGACTGCAGTGGCAACTGGTAAACTAGAACATACACCTATTTACAATCACCAATTCTCTCAGTAGTCTCGTCTTCAAGTGTTGAAAGAAGATGTTCAATAATACATGACTGGAAACAGCTTTTAGGTACATACATCTTCTAATGTTCATCAAGTATACCAATAGTCTTGTTTGGTAGCACCTGGAAAAGTCCGTCAGAAAGCTCCAATGACAAATCTGGGGCAGACCCAACTCCCTACCCCCATAAAATAGTACATTCAATATCCATTAACAGGAAAAGGGGGAAAGATGTAGGTTCATTCACCTACTATAGATATGGAATGGTTTTATATTCTTGTTCCAGTCACTAATGTCACCAAACATATATTATCAATGGTGAAAGGGAAGACACTAATCCTTGCCCATATTCTGGAAGCGTCCCAGGATATTATAACAAACACTTCATCAGTAAAGATGAAACAGACACATAAATCTGTCCCCACACATGAGATGACACATCAGTATGTCATCGAAAAGAAGATATATAACTCTGTTCCATTCCAGGAGGTTCATGGGGCATACTCCCCCATGCAATACAGACTACAAGATCAGGAACATAAACTCTTTCTAATTGGAGATAATCAGTCCGTTCTAGTAACCACTCCAAGGCAGGCACATAAACCTGCCTATGATAACCTCTTTTCCCAGCATGATTCCCCATCTATGTATAAGAGAACATCTAAGAATAAGTCTCTCCAAGCACTGTTGGAAAATCAAGAGTCAAGCCATGATTTGGCTCCTCTGAATGATGGAGTTTTGGAAGATCTCAGACATTTATCTATTGCATATCAAGATCCTACCCTCTCATTATAAAATTATGGGAGTGGTAGTAGTAGTTATGATGTTCCCCCTCAGACACTTCATCATGAAGACATGTGTCATGATAATTCAATCAATATAGAATGCCTATATTTGGATGACAGCCATAGAAACCCTCCGTGTGTCCAGAAGACCATGGAGAAAGAGGATTTATCCATTGCTGTAATCTGTCATGGTGATCCTACCCATGATGTCATTCACTACGAAATTCTTCTCCATAGTAGTATTTTTCATTGTCAAAACAATTCTATAATTGAAAATGTAGAGACAAGAAAGCACTCCTATCTCTAGGAACTTACAAACACAAGGCCAGTCAGTTCTGATGCGTTTTCATTGATACGTGAAACACTTTCTCAATCAGAAGACATCTTAAGGGAATGGTCAACATCCGCACCACCCTTGGGTCGTTTTTCTTCTAATATAGATCATCCACTTTGGTTAGACAATGTGTAGAAACCTCTAGTGAAAGATAATAAAGATGTGTGAAATAGGAGGAAACAATTAGCTAAGGGAGAAGTACCAGTCATGTTCTGGCGGTTGGAAAATTCTCATTATAAAATTATAGAATTGATTTCAAAGGATTTTATTCCTGATATCCACCTCAATTTATGGAAGACTCTTCGTCATTTGAAAACTAAAATATTACCATACGATGAATATCAAAATAATTTAAAGGTAATATAAGGGTGGAAATGCCTAATTTACTTGGCATCTATCTCAGTTTACCAACATCCAAAGGCTGAAAAATAGCAGAGAACCCTTCAACATGAATGCCTCAACACTCTAATGATGCTACGCTAGTTAATTTATGATTCCCCATCTAGTGTTCGTATCAGAGGATGGGGTGTAATGGAGCATTGCATTTCACTGCACTCCAAAATCACAAAGTCTTCCAAAAGTGGTCTCATGAAATGTTATTTCCCATGGTCGGCCACCATCAATAGATTTTTTATATAATCAAATGTACGCTCAAGAACAAGACTCAAATGGATCTCATCAGAGTCAAGCCCAAAGAAAAGAAGTTGTTGAGTTACATTTACATCAAACATCTGAGAGTCTTGAGCACGCATCCCACTTAGAGGATGTTAGGAGTCGGATAATGGAAATGTCTAAAATAGAAAAGAGATCTTCCAAAACAGGTGATTTGAGTCGTTATTGGATAATGCATCCAACTAATTTCTGAACCAAAATTCACCAAATTAGAATAGCAGATGCATGAATTTCCTCCATAACAATTCAAGAATCACACCAGCTTGAAAGGATGGGGTCTCATTTAACTCATCCTTCAAATTCATTAAACAAAGTTCAAATATTTGAAGGAGAAGAACAAGAACAACCCCAGCCAAGAGAACAGGGGGATTTTTCACATCTACAATCCTCTCTTCAATGGAAGTTAATTTTATCCCGATTAGGGAAGAAGCCATAAGGAAAGCGTACAACTAATATATACAAGGATTATCTTCAATTTACTGTCCTCCAAATAGTTCAGAGGAATTTATCATATAGGAGAACTGAGTCTTGCAGAAGATACAGAGGGAGACGATCTTACAAAAATATTGACTGAATTCTATCGATGCATTATGTGTTAGTGAAAGTTATTAACACCATTGTAGAAGATCCTCTAAAAAATGAGTCCAGTTTTTGGGAATCACAAGATGAAGTTCATGTCCATAATATGGTAAAAACTAGGGAAAAGTATTATTGTGTATGTACCCGAAATCAAAGGTTTACCGAGAATCAAGGAATTCCTACAAATAACCAACTCCCACCCCTCTGAAAGGCATCTAACAAGGGGAAATTCAAAAGTGAGACTGCATCTCACTTTTTCACTAGAGAAGGTCGATCTATTTCGCTTGAAGAGATATTTTCACTCCAAGAAGATGAAACTACAGAGTTGAAAATACTCCATAAATAATTACATCATATAATCATTTCTACTAGACGTACTCCCCTGGCAGGTCCTCAACATGAAAATCCTATAGGAGCTCCTCAGACAATAGGATTTGTAGTAACTACACATTCAGATAATTAATTCCCTCCACTAGGTACACAATAATGGTAGGATCAAATACATCCTGATAGGAATGTTCATGTGGGTTATGCAAGAAAAATATTAGCATCACCATCAGTGGTTTTGTCGGTCGTTTCACCAGCTCAAGTTCCAGTTGTTATACCTGCACAGGTTCCAGCTCATCTGGATGTTCCTCAAATTCTTATGAACACAATTGAGTCATTAACAACTTGATTGGAAGATATGGAAGAATGAAATGCACCAGTTCATCTAGAAAAGATAGCTTACCCTGAATGGGTGGATGCAATTCCTCCCCATAAAATTTTGTGAATACCACATTCCAAATATTTAATGGTTCAGGAGATCCAAAACAACACATAACCCATTTTGTTTCTCGTTGAGATCCCATGATGGGAACTTCTCAACAACAATAAGCCGTAAAGCATATGTTTTTTATGTAGTCATTATAGGGACCAACTTTTGTCTGGTATACAAGTTTAAAATCAAATTCAATTGCTATATGGGATGATCCTCATCAGAATTTCCATCTTCAATTTAGTTCATCTCTACCAAAGATGATAGTTTTTTATCATACCAATAGTACACAATGGTATAATGAAAGAGTTTCATATTTCATTGCGTTATGAAAATGATTAACATAATCCTTATGTCTATAACTCCCTTAGGAAGAGTTTATACCAATCTATGTATAAAATATGCATGTTGACTTATGCATACCATTGATCACTTTGAAATACACAGGAGGGTTTCAAGACCATACTCCAATCACTCAACAAATAGAAGATACTATTATAGAAACTAAGTCTAAAACTCATTTAATTCCATCGGCTCTGAGGAGGAGGATAAGAAAGTAAAAAAGATTCTATAGTTACACTCAAGTAGGCATCTGTACCAGATTCTACTTCAGGACCATCATCATTCGGAAGGGATCCACCTCCTGAGCATCAGTAGAAATGACCATCTTTTCTAGATGATCAAAGAGATTAAAGGGAAAAACAGTTTGAGGAATTATGTAATAAAGTTTATTCTTTTCGGAAACAAGTTACCGGTTACTTCATATCAGCTCTCGAAAACAATTTCTTTCAGTTGGAAAGGCCGAAGAAACCAAATAAATAAGGATATAAAGATCTTTTGAATTATTTTTCCTTTCACCAGATGTAAGGGAATCTCATTGAGGAATGTTTTGTTTTCACGGACCTCCTGCAAATATGGTAGATTCTGGACAAGTGAAAATGAAAAGATCATCATCTCAGTATCATGTTTTAATACTACCGATCCATAGGAAGAGAGAAAATGGCAGTAAGTCAAAAGTAAAAATGTACAGAAATATGATGATTGGATGATCAGGAAAATGATCTAATGGACTCATGTAAATTTATGAACATAGTTGAAACAACCAATTGTGTCTTCTGCCACTTTTTCTATAGTAAAACTATCTTTATCCAAAATTCATTCCTCAAAGAAGCCAACTGATCATAAGGACAAAGAGAAGTCATAAGAATATCAGCTCAATTTATGGCCAAAGTTGTCCTTTACCCTAGAAAATTTCATGCCATCTATTTCAGAAATAAGAGCTCGCCCTGCCAAAAAGCACAACTAGAATTAACCTGTCAAGAAGAATCTTTGTTAGATGAAGAATTGATCTGTGGTTATGTTAATGTCATCCATTAAATGTATAATTATGCCAATGGTGATTCTGATTATAATGAGCCTGAATTCCCAGTACCTAATTAGGGAACTAGAGGAATAAGACAAGGTCGATGATACAGTGGAAGACCTGAGAATTCTAGAAATAATCATTTTAACTCTACCCCTACTCAAACCATATATGTGGTTGAAACAAGTGATGGAGCCCTTATGTGGGATCAACAAGAACATGGAGTTTCTTCTAGGAAAGAAAAATTCGGTTCTGACACAATTATTTAGGAAGACCGATTAAAAGATAATCCATATTCGTCTCAGTAGGTGAATAGGAATAGTCGGCCTAATCTACCAAATCCATGTGTATTTCCATCTTATAACCAGACACACAATACATCTACATCAGAAGCATCAATTTCCAAAGCACCTAAAAAACCGCATCTCCATGCTGGGAAACACAGACATTTTGACCAATAGTATGATGTATTTAAACAATTTTCCCAAATACTAGCCATGTTATCAATTCTAGATGCTTTGAATCTATCAAAAGATCTTTGAGAAGAACTCATTGAGGATTTTTCAAGTCTTCACGAGATTGAAACCTAAGTTGCTATTGTTGAGGTTTACCGTATAGGGAATGATCCTATAGAATGTCATGCAGTCATATCATTTACAGATGAAGATGAAGATGATATTGTACATGGACATATCAGACACTTGTATTTGTCTAGCAAGATCAATTAAATAGACATATGATGATCCTTCATTGATAATGGCTCTGGAGTCAACCTCATTCTAGTTCGTACACATCATTGATTGGGCTTTACTGAATCTAATTTCTCTCCTTCAACTTTAATGTTGCAAGGATATGATAAGAATGAGCAAGAGAATTTGGGCGAGATTACAATTAGAATTCAGTTTGAAGATCTTGTGTCTAATTCATATTTCATGGTTGTTCATTAGGACACAACCTTCAACTTTATACTTTGGAGACCTTGGCTGCATCAACATGCAACCATATCTTCATCATACCACCATTGTCTTAAGTACTATTTCAATTATCAAATCAGGAAATTATATGGTGAAAAGGCTCTATTAAAAATATGTGAATCTCAATACATTGAGGTAGTGTTTTATCACACAAAAGGAATGAATTCTATGGGAAAGGAAATAACCAGAGTTAATGATCGGAATGGATTGGAAAAGATCCCATAAAATCCATTCGTACATTTGAGTATAGTTTAGGTGCTACCCATTATTTCTTCTGGAAATGGGGATGACCTTGTTTGTTTAAGGTTCAAACATTCCAATCGGGTTTTAACGGGTTTATTCATAGAACCGGAAACATCCAATGAATCTATATCCATTTGGACCTACTTTCCAAAGGTAGGTGCTCATTAGTTGTGGACCGATTGGACTTAATAATTTGCATTGGTCGAGAGGATGAGAGGTCGGACTCATCACACCTTTTTGGGGGGAATTATTGTCTACTCCAGGACTGTCTTTATAGATTTAAGTTATCTTCATGAATCCTTATTAAATTACCAAGTATGAGAATTATCATTCCTTTAGATCTGAAAATCAATTATTGATATGTATGAAATTCAGAGAATCTTATATATATATATATATATATATGAGGTTCTTCATTGGTAGAGAATCATCTGTATTTGTTAGAGATTATTAGTCAATGGTATCCTTAAACATATTATATAGAAATCACTTGGTCATTATGATAACCATACTAGTTTTAAAGCCACTCAGTGGGGCACTTGAAGTTTATTATCGTTCAGAAGGACATGGATTATTTCAGAGTTGGGATTGTACCCGCAGATGGGCTACCTACGCATCCTTGTTTAGAGAAGGAATCATAACCCACATAGTTCGTGAATTAAGATATAGTTTAATGTCATATGGGACATATGATAATTAATGGGTGATAGGCTTGAAACTTTAGAAAGGCTTCCTACATACTCTATTTTTAAGTTAGAGATCAAAGTCCACGTAGTTCGATTAAGAATTGTGGGGGCTTACGTATGATTAAAGGCCCAAAGAGATGTGTCGTGGTTACTTTTACACTCTATGATCACGTGAGTCATGATTAGTGTGAGAAACAAGAGGTATTACTAAACCTGATGATTTGTGCCACGAAATATGCAGTCATAAGGAATGATATGGGGCTTATGTATGTATGATTGGCCAAATAGATAAGGATCAGGACATACTTCAGAGAAGAAGATCGAGAACAAGTTCCATAAAGGTATATGTGCTTTATGGATATTTGGATACTCGAACATGGAGATTACTCCCGAAAAAGATGCCAAAATTATGAGGGGACATGTTATTGGGTTTTATTCCTTATAAGGAAGCCCAAATCAAAAAAAATTAAGACTGGTTAAGAGAAATTATGATTGCGGATTATTCCTAAGAAGGAGACCCCGGTTAAGGGGAAGTATGACAGGGGCTTATTCCTAAGAAGGAGGCCCAGGTAAAAGGGACTTGTGAACAGGGTCTTACACTTAAGAAGGTGACCTAGGTTAAGGGAAATTATGACTGGGGATTATTCCTGAGAAGGAGGCCCAGGTTAAAGGGACTTGAGAACTGGGGCTTACTCTTAAGAAGGAGACGCAGGTTAAGGGGAATTATGACAGGGGCTTATTCTGGAGGAGTCCTAGGTTAAAGTGACTTGAGAACTGGGGATTATTCCTGAGAAGGAGGCCCAGGTTAGGGAATTTGTGATCTGGGGCTTACTCATGAAATGGAGTCCCGGGGTAGGGATCTTCTCATCTTAGAGTATGAGGTTTAATGGAGGAAAACTCTAATCTTAGTGACATGAAGATATTTAAATCACTTGGTTTTGATAGATATTCCATATAATTACTTTTAGATAAAAATTACAACAAAGGAACCATTCCAATAGTGGCTTTAAAGAGGATTTTAAAGGCAAAATCTTGAATATGAGAGGTGGATTTGAAGAAAAGAGTTGAATAAGTAGGAGAGGCACCCAAAAAGAGGCAGGCGCGCAAGTCCTGTTTGGGCGTGAAAGTCTTGGTCAAGCAAGTATACTTGCGCGACACATATGCACTTGTGTGACGGTTAACCCATAAGGTAATACTTGGGCGAGGCTTGGCTTAAGCATTAGTATTATCCCTAAGGGCTTCCAAAAGGGTGGAACACAGGTTCTGTTGAAAGGATAAGGTGGTGTACATGTGTGACCATTTTCACTTAAGGGTTGGACACTTAGGCGCGCAAGTGTTGATGAATTTCAACACTGAGGCCTTATTACCTCTCTTTAGATCTTCCATTATAGGCAAGAAATAACCTTAGAAGTGTTAGGAAGACTTCATGTAGAGACTAGGGCGTCGAGAGATTAAATCTGAATTTTGGATTTTTCCATCCCCGAAATGGGGGCCCACAAGGGGTATTTATAGGCTATTGAAGACCTTGGGCGAAAGTAGAGTTGGGAGTGCAAGCCACCTACATGACCAATATGTGGCGCAAAATTATACTTGCCTGACCATGATGAAACGTGCACGACCCATTTGTAAAAAAAATCATTGTTCATTCCTTTGCTAATTTTTTATGTTTCTTCAAAGGATGAGTCTTTTTATGCTAAGGTATTCCTCTTTTTCAATCGTTTAGACTCTGTGATGGAAATGAGCGTCAAAAAAAGTCCCCCCTCAGAGTTGGATCTAAAAATAGAAAGGAGGATTTGACTCTGAGGTAATGGAGAAAACCCAAGGAGCAGCGGCACGTAGGTGAGAGCCACACAGGGTGGAGGCACGCTGGTGAGAGCCGCGCAGGGTGCATCATGTCGGGTATAGGCTTGGACTATAAATATGAATCCATTATCGTGCAAATCAACTGAGTTTCAAACCTTCCCTCTCTCACTGTGCAGGTTTCTCTCATCGCGTAGGTTTACTCGGCTTTCCGTTCATCCGCGTAGGTGCTGCTATCTGCGGGTTATTGTTTCTTTGTGTTGTGCTTCTGTAGAGGTATTTTGAATTGCGCGGTGATACCTGCGTGCCCAAACTTTCACAACACAAATACACTTGAGCGCCAACATTTGACTTGCGTACCTTAATGCCTTAGCCATTTTTTCACTTTTCTTCACAAATTTTATGAAAAATCAACTTACTTAAGAGTTAATTATTCAACCTTTGTGCAGATTCAATGGCTCCCAGAAGAATTGGAATGACTGATGAGCTGGATAGAATGTGGATTTATGACATGATGAGAATCTCTGGCCATTATTATTACAATATTTGCGACATCACTCTCCCAGATTTGGCCATGTACTAGAAAAAGTATCATCTTAATTTTACACTGATAATCTACTTACCTCTGTATGGGCATGGTCATCTACAAGAAGTCAGCATTACAGATGAAAAGAATTATTTTCCGGATATACATCCACACTAATACCCCTTTGTTTCGGTTATGCAATGCATTAAGAGAAACAACAATGGTGTGAACATTCAAATTTGTTCTACATGCCATTTTTTTGCAGATATGAAAATAACAAACCCATGGACTGATGTGTTTTCTACTACCAGTTGGTGGAGAGAAGACTATCATGGCATTATAATCCTATCTGAAAAGAGTACTCTCTCCGAATGGCTCTTTACTTCCAATGCTCCATTCTCAAATCCATGTATCCATCTTCCAAGTCTCTTGGACAGAAACAGAGTCACTGTTTGATCAACAGAAAATTTTCTCAAACGACACTCAAAAACATTTTGTTACAATTGTTCCAATAAGAGCTAGTATCACTACATCTCTTATTGTATACAGTTGAATGAGTGAATTCCAGGTGGCTACTGATGAGGCTTGAGATGTCGTAAATCAAATGAAGAGTTATTTTGTAAACCTCTTGTAATCCTTGAAAAAGAAAAGACACTCCAGTTTGTGGACTTCCTTCTAATTCTTTTGCTTCAATGAAAGACATTTTCATCTTCAATCATTTGTGTCTACATTATTTTGGTAAATTTTTTTACTTAAGAAAATGGGCCTAGTAATCATAGTTTGATTTTTGATAGGATTATAAAAATAACCCTACAAACATTGAATATTTTTATATCTCAATATTACCTAAATCATAAAAAATGTTTGTTTAGTGAGCTGAGACTTCACTTTTGTTCAGAGTTCCCTTGTCTTTTGTGGGAAGTTTATAGTCATGCACGTCGGACATAAAAAGGCTAATGTTTAAGGTCGAAATAGCTTTGACCGAATGGATTAAAATTGACACAATTCCTTGATAATTTACCTGAAAACATATTACCATATTCATGTATGGGGGAAAATGTAAACTATGACATAAGAAATTTTGAATCTGATGAATGATATGAAAAAAGGGCTAAAAGGTATTAGAAGAAGAATTTCCCAAGAATGAAGTTACCATTAATTAACAAACCCGTTAGGGGGTTGAATTATGCAGAGCCACTTAAGGGAATTGGATTCATCATCAAATAATATCATCTTTTGGCTGACAGGTCTGTTATGTAGACTACTTATGCAAGGCCGCATAAGGGAACGTGCTACATAGTTAGGAAAAAGATCTCTCAGAAATTTTTCATTTCTATTGCTAAAAATCCAGTGAAAGTTTATGGAGATTCAAATTTTCCAAAGCACGGATTATGATGTATGGAGGGAGGTACTTGAATATAGAGAGGATATTTCCAATCAATATTATCAAAGAATTGGATGAATGTCACTCCTACGAAGGTCTGACCCAAATGTAGGGAAGGGAAATATAAACCATAGACTTGAATACCTTCAGATCATGAAAAATAGTTTGGGAAAAATATGTTAAGGTTGGCTATTTTTGCAGATCCCAACATATTTTCATTATGATAAATAAGGACGAAAGAGGGTTTCCTCCAAAGAATGTAGTTACCACTATTTGAAAAAACCCATTAGGGGGCTGAATTATGCAGGGCCGCCTAAGGGCATTGGCTACATAGTCAAATAATAGTATCTTTTGGCTAACAGGTCCATTATGTAGACTGTTTAGGAAAGGCTGCCTAAGGGCACATGCTCTATGGTCATGAAAAAGAACTCTCAGGTATCAGACATTTTGTGACCAGAAGTCAAGAAAAGGGTTGTGGAGATCTGGAAGTATTTAAGGTTAAGAGTATGACACATCAAAATGGGCATTGTCCAATGCATGTAGAGATACATAGAACAATACTAACCATAATCATGTTATGGCTGGGTCCTGAATTGAGGTGTTGGACTTCACTAAATATCCCATAAGTATGGGAATCAAGCCATATGTAGTTCTTGAAATACAGTTTAACGTCATGTGGGACAAGAGTGTAGGAGATCGTAGTTTAGGTTCATAGAGCTCCGACCATAATGAGGAATACACATTGTGTGTTTGTTATAAAATTTATGTGAATGAAGACTAGGGTTTTCATACCACATTCATGTTTTCACAGGGGGACTTTTCAGCTAAGGGACTGAAAGTGGAATTTGGGGTTAATCCCAAAGACTTGGGGCTTGATTCAAGGGATGCTCGAACATTCCTACATATCCCATAAAAAAGGAAATCAAGCTACACATAGTTCTGGAAATACCCTCTTGTATAGATTTGATTCGTACTAGTGAAGGGTAAAAGGGGACTTTAGTGCAATTATGGTTTGACTGAAGATTAAAGGTTCGGGCATTACCATGTATGCACATAGTCTTTAGAATATAACATGATTGGAGATCAATGTAAATAATTATTCCATCTCAGGTGAGGGTGTTAAAGAATTTTGTAGTTTATTGTCGTACAGGACAAAAGTGCGAATATATTTAATGTCATATAGCAAGGATGATGGTGAAACAATGTAAAAAATATTGTTTTAGGGGGCGTATTCCCGAATCATCATTGTATGAGGTTTAGGTGAACCGATGTGAAGATATTGGTTTTTGGCTTGAACCTCAAGAGGATTCCTATGTACCCAGCCTATGAGGCAAGGATCAAATTCTACGTAGTTAGATTAAATAATGAATTGGTGATCAAGTTGTTCTTGAGGACAACGACCTAAAAATGGTGTTGGGACTTACACATTGTTAGTGGCCTAGAGTTGGTGTTATGGTTGAATTTTACTCTAAGATCATGTGAGTCATACTCAGTGTGAGAAACAAGAGGTATCAACAACCCAAACGATACACAGTTTAATATCATGTAGCTTATATAAGGTACATGACACAATTTAACGTCATGTTGGATGAAAGAGGGACTATTCAATTTAATGTCATGTAATAAGGACTCCGGGGGGGGGGGGCTATACATTTTAATGTCAACCAGTAAGGAAAAAAGATGTGATGTATAGTTTAACGTCATATATCAAGGATGAGTGTTGTACAGTTCAACGTCATGTATCTAGGACAATACAGTATAACATCATGTTAGAGGAATAAGGGGAATACAGTTTAACATCATGTTAGATGAAAGAGTATTGTATAGATTAGCTTCATATAGCTAGGGCATATGGCTATGCAGTTTAATGTCTTGCAGTGAGGACAATGGGGACACAATTTAACATCATGTTAGACGTATTAGGACTTTTCCATAGTTTAGTGTCATGTGGGACAAAGAGGTGCATAGTTTAATGTCATATATCTAGGACGACACAGTTTAACGTCATGTTGGACTTAAGCACAGTTTAACATCATGTTGGACTTAAGGGGAATAATACAGTTTAACGTCGTGTTGGATGACATGGTTTAACGTCATGTTATACGTCACTATTTAACGTCATGTTGGACATAAGGAGAATAATACAGTTTAAAATCGTGTTGTATGACACAGTGTAACATCATGTTGGATGTAAAAGTATTTGTGTTACAAAAATTACTTCTTTAGAAATCTAGCATTGTTTGGAGTCATGATGAGTTCTTCATCCATTGAGATTAAAGAATAAGCTCCATTGTAGTAGACCTTATGTATTGAGTAAGGTCCTTCCCACTTTGGCTCAAGCTTTAGAGGTTTCTATCCTGGTATCATTGGATTTATGAGAACTAATACCAATTCTCCTTGAATTAATGAACGAAGATGAACTTTTTTGTTGAAAGCTCGTGCTATTCGATTCTGATAGTCTTCCAAGTGGTGCACGATGCACAATTTTTTTCATCTAATCGTTCCAATTCATCCAATAGATTTTGAGATTGTTCAACTATAGATGACAGATCGAAAATGGCCACTATGAGAAAGGGTAATTGAAACTCAATGGGCAAGACTTCTTCTGTTCCATATGCCAATGAATATGTAGTTGACCACATAGTAGTGCGAGTGGTAGTCTGATAATCCCATAAAGCATGAAAGAGCTTATCGGGCCACGACTTCTTATCTTTATCCACCATCTTTTGCAGTATGCATGAAAGAGTCTTATTAAAGGATTCTATTTAGCCATTGGCCACTTCATGATACCAAGATGAATGGTTGGATTTGATGTTGTATTCTTGATACAACTTCCTTACCTCGGATGAACATAAGTTGGTACCATTGTTTGTCAATATGGTATGAAGGACACCAAATCTGGTAATGATGTTAGACCGGATGAAGCAAAAAATGATTTTAGAACTGACTTATTTGAGAGGTATTTCCTCTGTCCATTTGGAAAATATGTTAGTAGTAGTAAGAATATACTTAAACTACTTGGATGTAGCCGAAGGATAAGGTCCTACTACATCCATTCTCCATGTGGAAAATGGACTTGAGTATTTAGTTGTATGAAGAAACTCTGGGGGTTGATGAATGATGTTGACATGTACTTGGAATGAATGACACTTCTTAGTGAAATGAATACAATATTGTATCATTGAAGGCCAAAAATATCCAAGCCTTCGAATTTGATCAGACAGTCTCTGTCCAGACTGGTGGGCACCACAGACTCCTACATGTACTTCTTTCATTAAAGCCATTGACTCTTCACCATCAATGCATCTGAAGAGAATTCCATCAAAACACCTCTTGTATATAATTCTCTCAAGGTGATCTGGGGTATCATAAAGAGTAAAATTGGCCACACGTCGCCGGACTTGTTCTTTCTCGGCTCTATTAGGTGGAAGTGTTCTATTTTGAAGGTATTCCCTGATAGGTGTTATCCATCCTGTATTATGACCATATGGTTCAGAAATAGGACTAATTTCATTTATTTACTTTGTTCTAGTTTGAACATAATGTGAAAGTGTATGATGGTGGGAAATATTGATGATTGTATTGTCTGTATTTGGATCTGCCAGAGTTGTGGCTATATTATCCAGTGCATCAGCTTGGGCATTTTGTGATCGCGGGAAATATGAAAATTTCAGTTCTGAAAGAAATTCGGCCATTAACTCTCTGACATAATCATATAAAGGGATTAACTCTTCTTTTCTGATGACATAATCCCCATTGACTTGTTTGATTACCATGTCTGAATCACCCTTCACATTTATGTGATTCACTTGTGCCTGAAGTGGCAACTCCAATCCTGTGATGAGAGGTTGGTATTCTTCTTCATCTTTTATACTGCCCTCCCAAAATAAGAAGGAATAGGGTAGCACTGTCGTTTCTAGAGAAATGAGAACAATTTTTAACCCAACTTTGTTGAATATAGGATCTTCTGTTTTCTTCCATGTTGGACTTCTAGAAGCACCATCAAAGTAAATTTTCCTTTGTTTGAAGATTATCTTGAATAGAGAAGACTTAATTATCAGGATGTTCAGTATCTAAAGGTGTATCTTCTACTGAATGACGTTTAGCAAGGAAATCAGCCAGAGCTTGGCCCTTTGTTTCCTTTTGAGACACATGTTGAATATCAAATTACTGCAAAATAACTGCCCACCTTGCCAGACGTCCTGTAAGCATTGGACGCCTAAGGATGAATTTGAGCATGTTATTACAAGATACCAATTGGACCTCATGATGTTTCAGGTAGTTTCTCAACTTCTAAACTACAAATATTAATGCTAGGCAGCACTTTTAAATACTTGAATACTGGGTTTCTGCTTCAAGCATAGTCTGATTGAGATAGTAAAGGATGTTTTCATTCCTAGCATCATTATTTTGGGCAAGGAAGGCACCCAATGACAGCTCTAAATTTTTCGCATAAAGAATAAGTGGTATTCCTTAAATAAGGTGAATTAATACCAGTGTAATTAAGAGATATTTTTTTAGAATATTTAATGCTTCTTGAAATTCTTTAGTCCACTGGTAAGTGACTCCCTTCTTCATCAATTTGGTGAAGGATAAACTTTTTCCTGCCAGATTGGCAATGAAACGCCAAATATAGGCCAATATTCCTTGAATTCCTCTCAATTCATTCAAATTTTGAAGACATGACATACCAAGGATTGAATTTTTCTTCTCAGGATCGACTTAAATACCACGATGGCATACAACAATGCTGAGAAATTTTCCTGAGGTTACCCCAAAATCACATTTCAAGGGGTTCATCTTCAAATTGTGTAGTCGAAGTTTGTGGAATATGACTTCCAAATCAGCCATGTTTTTAGAACGTTGTTTTTATATAACCACCAAATCTTCCAAATAACATTCAAAAAATTTCCCTAAAAAGGTTTGAAGATACGATGCATGGCACACTGATATGTTGCACCTGCATTCTTCAGGACAATGGGAATTACCTGATAGAAAAACACACCCTGAGGGGCTCTGAAAGCTGTAGATTCTTCATCTTCTGGAGCCATTTGGATTTGATTATGCCCAGAATATCTACCCATGAAGGAAATTTCTTCATAGCCAGTTATTACATCAATTAAGAGTTCTGTGATCGGAACTGGAAAATCATCCTTGGGACAATGCCGATTAAGATCTATGAAATCATTGCAAACTCTAATTTGTCCATTCTTCTTTTTCACAGGGAAAATATTATCCTGCCAATTGGGATATTGAACTTCTCTAATGAATTTAGCTTTGATAATCTTATGCACTTCAGCTTCAATTTTGGAAGCATAAGTTGGGTGTGTTCTTCTTGCGACTTGCTTGAATCCTCGATGTTCTTCTGGCAAACCCAAATGATGAGTAGTAACATCAGTATCAAGCCCTGGAATTTCTGTATAACTCTAAGAAAATATATCTTGATTTTTCATTAAAAATTAAATATACATTTCTTGATATTCAAGATTCATGGCCGCACTAATTAATGTGGGGAGTTGATCTTCTTTTGTACCCAGAATTATTTCTCTGAGTTCATCCACAGTGGTAGAGATACCCTCTTCAAATGCTGTAGGAGAATCCCTGAGATCTTCCTCTTCTTCTTCAACACGTGTTATCTCTTCTATTTCTACTTGCATAATATATGATGAAGTAGACTTTCCATGATCAGGAGAGATGTTAAAATTTTAACATATTGAGGAAGAAGCGTCCATTTCTGACCCTATTGATGATGAAAGTTAATCCTTGGGTAATAAAGAGGAGATGATGGATTGAGAATCGACATCATCGTTTACCTCTGACATTACTATAACTTCTTCTGGCCTAGTTGGCGATGTATAGAATTTCTGAATTTCAGCAGATGAAATGAAGACATCTCCATTTTAGCTTTCATCATTTCTTGGTGAATCACCAATTTCTCCCATGGTGTCTGCCTTGATTGTCGTAATTGACATTATGGATGTTTCCATAAGAGTATTTGGATTTGGGTCTATCCTGTCAATTTGATAGATAAGAAACACATAATCTGTACTCATATGTATGAATGGGTTTACTGGAATCCTTTCCAAACCATATAGATCATTAACTTTGGTAACCTCCCTTGTTGTGGATTTCTCTTTTCCCTCCATGTGATAGAATACCACCTCAATGTATTGAGATTCAAATGTTTTGAAAGGGGATTTATCACCATACAATGTCCCAATTTGACCATTGAAACAATATTTGAGACATTGATGGTATGATGAAGGGATAACCGCATGTTGATGTAGCCAAGGTCTTCCAAGAAAAATATTGAAGGCTGGGTCATGACGAACAACCATGAAATCTAAATTGGATACAAGATCTCCAAACTACGTTTTGAGTGTGATCTCGCCCAAAGGTTCTTGTTCATTTTTATCAAATCCTTGCAACATCAAATTAGAAGGAGATAAATCCAATTTGGTGAGGCCCAATCGACGAAGTGTACGGATGGGGATGAGGTTGACTCCTAAACCATTATCAATGAAATCTCTTCAAGTGTATACATCATTGAAATTACTAGATACATACACACGTCTAATATATCCATGCACAACATCATATTCATCTTCATCTGTAAAAGATATCACTGCATGGCATTCTGCAGGATCATTCTCTACATGGTAGACTTCAGCTGCAGCAATTTCAGTTGAGAATTCCTGAGGACTTGACAAAGCCTCAATGAGTGCCTCATGAACATCCTTTGATAAATTCAAGGCATCCAAAATTGATAACTTTATCGGTACATGGGAAAAATGTTTCGAGACATCATATTTTTTATCCAAAGGTCTGTGTTTTCCAACAGGAAGATGTGGTTTTCCAGGTACCTTAGAAGTTGATGCTTTGGAAGTAGATGCTTATTGTATTGGGGTAGGAGTTGGAAATACTCCTGGCTTTGGAAGATTAGACCAACTAGGTCTATTTACTTGCTGAGAGGAAGAGGGTGAAACCTCTAATAGATCCTACAAAATAATTGGGCCAGGACTGAATCTTCCATGCATGGAAGAACTGTCTTGTTCTTATTGAACCTGCTAAAGGGCTATACCATGAGTTTCTGCTTCATACACAGTTCTAGCAGGGGTAGAATTGGAATAGTGGTTTCTGGGATATCCACGTCTTCCTCTGTATCCTAGACCTCTAGAACTCCCTCGAATTCCTCTGTTTGATACAGTGAACTCAGGCTCATCGAGATTGAAACTGTGACTGGCATAAGGATCTGTTAAGTGAATCATGTTAACAGAACCAAAAATCAACTCTTCATCTAATGAAGACTTTACCTGATTAGCCAATTTAGCCTGTGCTGTTTGGTGGGGCAGTGCCTGTGGCTTCGAAGTAGATGGCATAAAATCTTCCAGAGTCAAAGACAACTTGGGCTTTGACATGATCTCATCTTCTTCTCATTGTTCCTCTTTCGTTGAATTATGCCGTTTCTTCGAGGATTTTCCCTCTGAGGAAGAGGGTTTTGTTGTGGCATTCATAGCAGAATACACAATTGTTTTCTTCAATTGTGTTTCTAAAATGGCATGAGTTTGGTTGATCGTTTTTTATAACAATCCAATCATTATATTTCTGCGCATTTTTTCTTTTGACTTCTTTGCCACTCACCTTCTTCCTCTGGATTTGTAGCAGTAACACATGCTACCTGAGCAGAAGAACCTTTTAGTTTGACTTTCCCCGAGTCCACCATCTTCTGTAGGAGGTCTTTCAAGACACAACACTCCTGAATGGGATGCTCCAACATCTTATGAAATAGGAAATAGTTGGGACAGTCTTCATCTCCTTCTTTGTTCATCCTTTTGGGCCTTGGAAACTGAACCTAATTATTTTCCGGAACTGAATTGAAGTGACCAAAAACATGTTCATTTCGGAGAGAATAAACTTTTCTATTTAACTCCACAAATTGTTTCCATCTTCGATCTCTTTGATCATCTTGACGAAACAGCCTCTGTTGTTGACGCTCAGGAGGTGGAGCCCTTCGATAAGATGAAGGTTTTGATGTAGAAGAATGTACAGGTGCTTGTTTAAGCTTAACTGTTGCAGTATTTGATTTACCCATTCTCCTTCCTGGAGCTAATGGAATTGCAGAAGTTTTATCCTTAGTCTTGGTAATAGAGTCTTCGATCTGCTGAGCGATCAAAGTAAGGTCTCGAAACCTTCCTATGTATTTCACACAGATCAAGGGTGTGCGTAATTCATCACGCAAATTTGCCACAAAAATTTATAGCAACTCTTCTTGAGGGAGGGCTATGATTAGGGAATATGTTTATCCCTTCTTGCGAGTAATGAATTATGAAACTCTTTCATTCTCCCTTTTCTTACAATTTGTAAGATCAAAAACAGTTGTCTTTGGAAAATTTGAGCTGGACTGAAGAAGGAATCATTGACGGAGATCCTCACACCTGGTAATTGACCGGGATTGCAAGCTTGTATACTAGACAAAAGCAGGCTCTTGTAATGACTGTACAAAACACCTAAGATTAACTGCTTCTTGTTTCTGATGAGTTCCCATCATAGGATCGCAATGAGAAAAACAATGTGTTAAGTGTTGTTCTGGGTCTCCCGAACCATTAAAGATTGGGAATGTGGTAGTTGGAAAATTTGACGGGGGGGGGGGGGAATTGCATCAACCCATTCAGGGTAAGCTCTCTTTTATGGTTGAATTTGTGCACTATTTCCCTCCATAGCTTCCAACCGAGATGTTAATGACTCAGTGGTAGTTATTAACCATTGAGAAAATCCAGTTGAGCTTCGACCAGAGAATGTGAAATAATTGGAGCCTGGATAGGTGTGGTGACTGGTACTCCAACTGATGGTAGCACCACCAATTGTTGTTGCTCATGACCCATAGGATTAGACCTACGAGGGTGTACACATAAAGAAGGATATTCTTGATCCATCTCAATAACTGTAAAAAATTCCCTTGGCTGACTAAATCCAGCAAGCTTACGAGGAAGACTACCTTAAAGTAGTTCTGTATTCAACCTCCTTAATTCCTTCATTTCTACCTATTGTTGTGTGAATCTTTTCTCTAGTGAGAGTTATTGGCCTTCTCCATAGTAAGGGTGTAATGTAACTTGAATTTTTCTTTTCCCCTTGTTATACGCCTTTCAGAGAAGAGGAAGTTGGTTATTTGAAGGAATAACTAGATTCTGTGTAAGCCTTTGATTTCATGTACACTCACCTTCTTCATTTGCCTCTGTGTGCACAGTCTCTTGAGAAGGAAATTCCTCATATGATCCCTCTTAGTGAGCCTCTTGTTCTGGAGGATATGCAACAACGACATTAATGAAATTTATTGATGCATAAAGAATTTCATCTCTTCTATCAGCATTTCTGTGATACTGTCTTTTTCCATGTCACTGATGATACACTACCTTTTGTTGATTTGATCTATTATGAACTTCTTGACGAACCGTAATTTGGAGTGAATCTTATGATAATTCATCTCTTTGTTTCTCTTGTGGCTTCTTCCCTAATCGAGAGAAGACTGACTTTCTCTGAGGAAGAGATTGAGGATTTGAAAAATCCCCCAGTCTTGTCTACTAGGGTTGTTCCTGCTGTTCCTGCTCAACTCTTCGAATCATATTTGTTGATTCCAGGGATTGGGATAAAAGAATCCCCAGTCTGGAATGATGGGGTGGTTCTTGAGCTACTACATCTGAGACATTCTTAAAATCTCTCTTGATCTTGTAGATATTAGTCTGAAAATTGGCTGGATGAGTCAACCTACATCCACTCAAATCACCTGGCTCAAAAGTCTGTTGGATGATTTCTGACACCTCTGTCACTTGATGATGTGCATGCTCTAAACGAGAAGCAGGTTAAATATTCTCATTTTCCTGATGCAAGAGTAATTTGACAAATTGTTCTCTGTATTCCTGACTTTGAGAAGAACTAGTTGAGTCATGTTCCTGAGAAAGCCTTTGAATATTCACAAAATCAGATAGATGTGGCCAGTTCTGGGAAATAACATTGCATTAGACCACCTTTGGTGGGATTTGTTGACTGGATAGTACAGTGAAATGTAGTGTTACATGGACACCTCATCCCCTGATATGAATATCATATGGGGCATTGGAAATTAACTGGCGCAACCGTTTTAGTGCTCCAAGGCATAAACACTGAACGACTCTCTGCTGCTTTTCAACCTTCAGATATCGAGAAACTGAGAGAGATTCCAAATCAATTTGGTGTTGAAACCCATCTATTATCTTGACATGATTTTCATATTAATCATAAGATAATATTTTATTTTTCAAGTGACAAAGAGTTTTCCACATGTTGAGACGAATATCGTGAATACAATCTTCCATCAACATCTCTGGAATATCATACTGAGAGACAACCAAAGGCCAAAACATGACTGGTACTTCACCTTTTGCCAGTTGTTTTCTCATATTAATCACATCCTCTTTATCATTCTATGAATATTCTTCTACCTGATTAGACCAAAGTGGGTGATTCTTTGTTGTTTCATCAGATTCAACAAGATTGGTAGAGAATTCATTTATCAAACTAGAATATGAATAACCTAGGGGTGGTTTGGAGAATGAACTACCCCTTGAACTTTCTTCTTCTTGAGAAAGTATTTCACCTACTAATGGTAAAGCATCAGACATTATTGTCTTCACATTTGCAAGTACCTCAAGATAAGAGGGCTTTATCATCACTTCATTGTCCTTTAAATAATTTTCCAGGAAATGTGAATTACTACAATGGAGAGGAATTTCGCATCTAAATTCATCATCATGGGGAGGACCACCATGGTGGGTTATAGAAAAATATGAGTCCTTTTTCTCTTTGATCTTCTGGCCATGAAGAGGGTTATCGTGGATCTCATCTGAAGATGATACTTTGAGATTGACTGAACATTCATGAAGCAAGACTTCATGAGGAAGTGTCTGATGAAGACCTTTGGAATTAATGTTCCCACTATTGGGAAATGATAGAGTAGAATCATGAGTTACAATAGATAATTGTCTAAGTGCATCAAGAACTCTAGCATCAAGCAAGGACTTATTACAGATTGGCTCTTGATTTCTTGACTGTACTGGATGAGTCTTTTTCATAGAAACATTCTTACTCATATTGGGATATACTTTTTGATTAAAGTGGTTATTATGGGCAGGTGTATGTGCCTGCTCAGGAGAAATAGTCAGGTCTGGCTGATTATATCCATTCAAATCGAGTGTATGTGCTTGATTTGATTGTCCATATGACATGGGGGAGTATGCCCCACAACCCTCTTGGACTAGAACAGAGGTGTGTATCTGTTCTGAAGTGATATTTTGATGTTTCACTCCACTGGTAGGGACATATTTGTATTTCTTTCCCTGTGATGCTGCTGAAACTGTTATAATATTCTGACAGGCATTCAGAATATGTGCAGGGGTTTGCTTCTAATCTTTCACCATCGTCAGAATGTGCTTGGTGACTTCAGCTACCGGAACGGGAATATACATCCATTCCGTGCTTGGAGTAGTTGTGTGTTCCTGCTCCTGTCCTCCTTTTCCTGCCAGTGAATTCTGATAGTACTCATGTGTGGGAGCAAAGAGTTGATTCTACTCCAAATTTGTCAGCGGGGCTTTCCCACTGACTTCTCCAAGTGCTACCAAATGAAACCATTGGCGGGTTTCATGAACATTGGCAGGTGTATATTCCTGATGTGTATTCTTCATCATGTATGGTTGATGTATTTCCTTCAATACTGGCAGACAAGACTACAGAAAGAATTGTTGATTGTAAACATGTGTATATCTCTACTTATCAGTTGTCACCATATTATATTGGTGAGGTTCTTTGGGTGTAGACAGATGAGCCTGCTGACTGGTTGATGAGTTATAAATAGTTTTATATGCCTTCCAATAATACTCCTCCAGAATTACCTTGTGGTATTGGAGTGTTACTACCATATGATTCTACTGGGCAGTAACATCAAGACAGACATGTGTATATTCCCGCTCATTATTTGCCATCAAGTTGGCTTAATGGACTTCTCCGGAGGGGGAAGAAATAAGAACCTACTCCCTGTTGACTAGATTTCACCTCTGGTAGTTCTTCTTGTGTGCTTGGGTCTGAGGAACCTGAGCCAAACCCCTAAAATTGATACCATCATCATGTTGAGGGTCCACTGTCGTACGAGTCTGGCGGCGATTTTTGATGGGAGCCCTCGGGAAGGACTCCTATTTACTTGAATTATGGCCTTGAGTGACCTTCTCATTCACCTCATAATAATATGGGAGGAAATGGTTATTATATTATAGGGATAACGACCCAAAATGGTTGGAGACGGTGGTTGAAACCACCTGTTTCTTGATCACTGGTCATCGCTGTCCGGACAACCAGGGTGAATAATTGACTTGGAGGGCTTGTCGACCAGCCTCTAGAGTCGAAATGGTACAGTGTCGATGGTATTCCTTAACTAGTGCATTTTAGACCCAGCGTTGAAGACATTGAGTAGGTTATGTATTCCTCAGAGCGGATGAAAGATCCAACAAGATTAGAAGCAGATGCCTTCACCGGTGTGAACTTTAGAGAATACATTTCTGTAACCGAGAAAGATCTTGGAAACGAGTGCCTGTTTGATATAAGAGACATAATCAATATATGTTCTTCAACTACATCTTTTTGATGAGCACATATGTTATTGATTTCTTTGTTGGCCCTCACATTGAATTAAATAGGGGCCTAACAAATAATTAAAACATCATTTAACTTGGTTAAGGATTCACATCGAGTTTACCATTTTTTGTTTCTTTGGGAAATGGGGATGACCTTGTTTGTTTAAGGTTCAAACATTACAATTGGTTTCTAACAGTATTATTCATAGAAATGGAAACATCCAATGATTCTATATCCATTTGTACATACTTTCCAAAGGTAGGTGTTCATTATTTGTGGACCGATGAGACTTAAGAATTTTCATTGGTCGAGAGGATGGGAGGTTGGACTCATCACACCTTTTTGGGGGGAGTTATTGTCTACTTAGGGACTCTCTTTATATATTTAAGTTATGTTCATGAATCCTTATTAAATTACCAAGTATGAAAACGAGCATTCCTTTTGATCTGACAATCAATGATTGATATGTATGAAATTTAGAGAATCTTAAATATATATATTTGAGGTTCTTCATTGGTAGAGAATCATCTATATTTGTTAGAGATTCTTATTCAATGGTATCCTTCAACATATTATATTGAAATATCTTGGTCATTATGATAACCATACTGGTTTTAAATCCACTCAGTGGGGCTCTTGAAGTTTATTGTCATTCAGAAGGACATGGAGTATTTTAGAGTTCAGATCATAGCCGCAGATGGGCTACCTACGTATCCTTTTTTAGAAAAAGAATTATAACCCACATAGTTCGGGAATTAAGATATAGTTTAATGTCATATGGGACAAATGATAATTAATGGGTGATATGCTTGAACCTTTAGAAAGCCTTACTACGTACTCTACTTTTAAGGAAGAGATCAAAGTCCACGTAGTTTGATTAAGAATTGTGGGGGCTTACATATGATTAATGTCCCAAAGAGATGTATCATGGTTACTTTTACACTCTAATCTCACGTGAGTCATGCTTAGTGTGAGAAAAAAGAGGTATTAGTAAACTTGATGATTTGTGCCGTGAAATATGCGGTCACAAGGAATGATATTGGGCTTATGTACGTATGATTTCCCAAATAGATAGATTTCAGGACTTACTCCAGAGACGAATCATGGGATCAAGGTCCATAAAGTTATATGTGCTTTATGGAGATTTGGATACTCTATCTTGGGACTTAATCCTGTGGAAGATGCCCAAATTAAGATGGGACTTCTGATTGGGTTTTATTCCTGAGAAGGAAGCCCAAATCAAAAAAAAATTAAGACTAGTTAAGAGAAATTATGACAGGGGCTTATTCCTATGAAGGAGACCCAGATTAAGGGGAATTATGAATGGGGATTATTCATGAGAAGGAGACCCAGGTTAAAGGGACTTGGGAACTGGGGCTTACTCCTAAGAAGGAGACCCAGGTTAAGGGGAATTATGACTGGGGCTTATTCCTGAGAAGGAGGCCTAGGATAAAGGTACTTGATAATTGGGGCTTACTTCTAAGAATGAGACCTAAGTTAAGGGGAATTATGATTATGGCTTATTCTTGAGAAGGAGGCCCAGGTTAAAGGGACTTGAGAACTGGGTCTTATTCCTATGAAGGAGGCCCAGGTTAGGGATTTTTTAATCTGGGGCTTACTCATGAAAAGGAGACCCAGGTTAGGGATCTTCTCATCTTATAGGATGAGGTTGAATGGAGGAAATATCTAATCTTAATGACATAACGATATGTAAATCACTAGGTTTTGAGATATATTCCATAGAATTACATTCATATATGGAAACCAAAAAATTAACCATGCCAAAAGTGGCATTGAATAGGATTTTGAAGGATAAATCTTTAATAGGAGAGGTGGATTTAAAGAAAATAGTTGAATAAGTAGGAGAGGCACCCAAAAATAGGCAAGCATGCAAGTCCTATTTGGGCGCGCAAGTCTTGGTCGTGCAAGTATACCTGCGCGACACATGTGAACTTGCACGACAGTTAACCGATAAGGTAATACTTGGGAGAGGCTTTGCTCAAGCCCTTAGTATTATCCCTCAGGGATTCCAAAAGGGTGGTGCGCAGGTTATGTTGAAGGGATAAGGTGGCGCGCAAGTCTGACCATTTTCCCTTAAGGGTTGGACACTAAGGCACACAAGCGTTGATGAATTTAAACACTTAGGCGTTTTTCCCTCTCTCTAGATCTTCTATTATAGGTAAGAAATTACCTTAGAAGTGTCTGGAAGACTTCATGTAGAGACTAGGGTGCTGAGATCTTAAATTTGACTTTTGGATTTTTCCGTCCCCAAAATTGGGGGCCCAGAAGGGGTATTTATAGGCCATTGAAGACCTTGGGAGAAAATAGAGTAGGGTGCACAAGTCACCTGAACGACCAATATGTGACACACAATTTTACTTGTGTGACCATGATGAAACTTGTGTGACCCATGTGTAAACAAATCCTTGTTCATTCCTTTGTAAATTTTTGATGTTTCTTCAAAGGATGAATCGTTTTATGCTAAGGTATTCCCCTTTTTCAGTCATTTAGACTCTACGACAGAAAAGAGCGTTAACACCCATCAATCAAATTGAATGTGTGAAACCAATTCCAATCATTTTTACCATAACTTCCATGATTTCATTTGTGGAAACTGGGCCTGATAGCATGGAAGAAACTATTGATCCCTCAATCAGTGATGAAAACATAAATGGAGATGTCTTTATTTCATCCACTTAACTACAACAAGCCTCTACTTCGTCAATAAAAGTAGAATAAATTGTGTAAATGGTAGATAAAGAAAAAATGTTGATTCTCAATCCCTCATCCCCACTTTATTACCACAGGAAGACCATTCTTCATTTGTAGTGTTTGATTTTGTGGCCTCTTCTTTAGGATGTTCAAATACTGAATCCTCCTCTAACTCTGGGAGTTTTTATTTGTCATATACTATGAATGTGGAAATAGAAGAGGCAAAGAATAATTAAGAAGAAGTGGAATATCTTAGGGGTGCTCCTCTGGCATTTGAGGGAGGTGTATCTACCACTGTGGATGATATTGGAGAAATACATATGGGTACAGAAGAAGATACACACCCCACTCTAATTTGTGTGGCCATAACCTCTAAAGTGAAAGAGTTTTATACTTAATTTATAAAGAAACATCAAGATATATTTTATTGGAATTATATATAAATTCCATGTCTTAATCTTGATGTATCCACCCATCATTTGGGTTTTCTCGAAGTACATCGTGGATTCAAGTAGGCAGCAAGAAGAACACACCCAACTCATGCCTCTAAAATTGAATCTGAAGATGATAAGCTTATAATAGCTATCATTGTTAGGGAATTTCAATATCCCAAATGGTTATCCAAATTTTTCCCATTGAATAAAAGAATGGGAAAATTAGATTTTTCATTGATTTCAGAGATCTTAACTGGAATTTTCCTAAAGACGATTTTCCAGATCCGATTAAAAAGATTTTTAATTTATGAAAAGGCTGGCTATGAAGCTCTTTCCATCATAGATGGATACTCTAGGTATAATCAAATCCGTATGGCCCTAGAGGATGAAGAATATATAGCCTTTAGATCTCCCCAAGGTGTGTTTTTCTATCAGGTAATTCCCTTTTGATTAAAGAATGTGGGTGCAACATATCAACATTCCATGCATCATATCTGTAAACCTTTCCTAGGGATGTTTTTTGAATGTTATGTGGATGATTTGGTGTTCAAATCTAGACAAACATCCAATCACTTTGATGATTTGGAGACCATATTTCATAAACTTCAGCTACACAATTTGAAGATGAACCGCATAAAATGTTCTTTTGGGGTAACCTCAGGAAAGTTCCTTAACTTCGTTGTATGTCATCATGGTATTGAAGTTGATCCTGAGAAAATGAAATCAATCCTTGGTAAGTCAACTCCTTGAAATTTGAAATAATTAAGAGTACTCCAAGTAAACTTGGCCTATATTTTGTGCTCTATCACCAATTCGGCAGGAAAATGTTTACCCTTCACTAGATTAATGAAGAAGGGATTCTCTTATTAGTGGACTGAAGACTACCAAGAAGCATTTGATACTCTTAAGAAATATCTCTTCATTCCACCCTTATTAATTTCTCTTTTTGATGGAAGACCACTTATTAACTATGTGATAGCTTTAGGGAGATTATTAGGTGCCTTCCTTTCCCAAAACAACGATGATGGGAATGAAACAATTCTTTACTATCTCAGTCAAAATATTCTTGATGTAGAAAATCGGTATTCATGTCTTGAAAAGTGATTCATAGCATTATTATTTGTAGTTCATAAATTAAGGCACCACTCACAACATCATGACGTCCAATTGATATATCTAAATAACACGCTCAATTTTATCGTTAGTCATCTTATGCTTACAGGGAATCTGGCACGGTGGGTGGTTATTTTTCAATAGTTTGATATTCAGTTTGTTCCACAAATGGAAATAAAAGGCCAAGATCTGGTCGACATCCTTGTTGAGCATCCATATACAGAAGATACATCATTAAATATTGATCTTCTTAATGAATAAGTCTTGTCTATTCATGATAATTCCAAATCATGAGAAATGTTCTTTGATGGTGCCTCCATAAGTCCAACAGGGAAGAAAATGGAAAACCCTAAACTCAACAATGTTGGGTCAGGAATTGTTCTTATTTTCCCAGAAAAGGTAGTGTGGCCTTATTTATTTCTGTTGTCAGATGGTGATACCAACAATGAGGCAAAATATCAGGCTCTCATCGATGTTTTGTAATTGGCCCTTCAGGTTAAAATGAATCATTTAATGTTAAAAGGTTATTCAGAATTAGTAATCAAGAAAATCAACGGAGAATATTCTATCATAAAAGAAGAGTTAATCCCTTTGGCTGATTACATCAGAGGGTTAATGGTTGTATTTCCCTCAGATTCGACATTGTCTTATGTCCCGCGATCACAAAATGACCAAGAAGATGCACTTGATAATGCAGTTACATTCTTGGAAGATCCAAATCGGGGTGAGGAAATCATTTGCATAGCCCATCGCCATGTGGTCTCATCTTTTGTTCTAACTATAAAGGAGTAAATTAATGAAATTATACCTATTTCTGAACCACATAGTCATACCACAGGATAGAGAAAATCCATTATAGAATATCTTCCAAATGGGGAACTCAACCAAATTGAGATGAAAAAGAACAGATCTGGTGACGAGCAACAAATATTACTCTTTATGATAGTCCAGATCACCAAAAGATTCTCTACAAGTGAGGTTTTGATGAAATCTTCTTCACATGTATTAATGGAGAAGAGAATGCAGCTGTCATGAAAGAATTACATTTAGGAGCTTGTGGTGCTCACCAGTCTAGGAATAGACTCTCTAACCAGATCTGATGGTTTGGATACTTTTGGCCTTCAACAATGCAGGATTGTATATATTTCACTAAAAAATGTTATCCATGCCAAGTGATTTCCAACTTCATTCATCAACCCCCATAGTTTCAACATATAAAAAAAATACTCCTAGCCATTTTCCACATGGGGAATGGATATAGTAGGACCTTATCCTCTATCCACAACTAATCAATTCAAATATATCCTTACTTATATTGACTTCTTCTCTAAATTGGATGAGGGAATACCTCTCAAAGAATTCAAAGACAAAATAATTGTTAGTTTTGTCAAAACTAATATTATCACCATATTTGGTATGTCTCATACTATTTTTATGGACAATGGCACCAATTTTTGTTTTTGTGAGGTACAATAGTTGTATCAGGAACATAATATTAAATCTGACCATTCATATCTCTATCATGCGGTGGCCAATGAAATGATAGAGGCCTTAAACAAGACCCTTTAAAATATACTCCATAAGATGGTAGATAAAGATAAGAAATCATGGCCTGATAAACTTTTTAATGCTTTATGGGCTCATCAGACCACTACCTGTACTGCCACCCAAGCAACTCCTTATTCATTGGTATATATAACCGAAGTATTTTTGCCAATTGAAATGCAATTGACTTCACTCAGAGTTGAAATCTATGATCAGTTTTCAACAGATGAGATGCCTCAGAAATGGTTCAATGAACTATAACTATTAGATGAGAAAATATTGCATACTTTGCATCATTTATAAGTCTATCCAAACTAAATAGAATGAGATTTTAACAAAAATGTTTCCCTCCATTCATTTCTTCAAGGAGAATTGGTGTTGATCCTTAGGACTCCAATGATACCAGGGAAGAGGCCTCCAAATCTGGAGCCAAAGTGGGAAGGACCTTATTCCATACATAAGGTATATTCAAATGGAGATTATGCCTTAATCTCGATGGATAGAGAGCTTATTACAACTCTAACCAATGAGAGATTATTAAAGAAATACTTTGGGTAGTTAAACACATTCGTCCTCACTACAAGACTTAAAACTGTACAGTACAACATCCTCACAGAAATACTTAAAACTCCATAGTACAACGTCCTCACTTCAGGACATAAAATTGCATAGTATCATTCCCTTGCTACAAGACATAAAACTGCACAGTCCCCATGTCCTAGTTGCAAGACAATAAACTGCATAATAACTATAAGCATCCATGCTTCAGGATTTTAAAATGCATAGTATCTTCATTTTTATCTCATGATGTTAAATCGCATGAGATTATTTGTACAACTGACATTTTCTCCTTTTAACATTATAATCAACCATAAGAAAACATCATTGACATCATTGATACTCCTTAGTAGCAGATGATTCCCTCTCTTTCCTATGTATGATTCAGATATGCATAAAGGTCTTATTTTAAGAAATATGTTCGGCTTGATTCTCATCTATTTGAGATACATGGAGATGCCTAGATCTATAATATTGGACCCAATTGTGAAAAAAACCTCTTATTCCTTGTATAAGAATCAAACCCTCATAGGTAATGTTGTAAGAACTATGTATGACTTGATTCTGGCCTTTAGAAAGACACATAGTTACACTTGGGTCTTATCCCTATCCTAGTTACAATATGTCTATCTTTTCACAATGGTTTATCTTTTTCCTTAACACATGAAGTTAAACTGCATGGAAATCGTACACCCCATTCATCACATGTGTCACCTTTGTATTATAGATAAAACCTTTACTACTCCTTGTTTCTCACGCCGAGCATAGCTCGTGTGGGTTTAGGAATTGGGTAAAAGGATTCTTTATATAAATAAGGTGTCTCTATTTCTTATGTGTTTATTAATATCTTCACTGTAGGACTTAAAACTGAACAGTATAATGTCCTCTTTGCATGACATTAAACTGCACATAAAATATTAATTCAGAGGAAACAATGAAAGTCTCCATTTTACATATGATTCATATCTATGTAAATAATGTTAAACTCATGGACAATATTGGTTCAAATATTTCTAATATTAATTTTTCATAACCCCCACCCATATTCAACACTCTTAATCGTGAATGTTTCCAAATCATCACAATCATTTTTACAGTTTCTAGTGATAGATTTTCTAATACCTGAGAGCTCTTTTTCCTGAATATACAGCATGTTCCCTTAGGTGGCCTTGCATAAGTTTCCTACAAAAATGTCATGTCAATCAAAAGATTCCATTATTTGACTATGCATCATAAGTTGCAGTTGGCCCTGCATAATAAATCCCCCATAATGGGTTTTTCAAATAATGGTAACTTCATTCTTGGTTATAGTATCTTTGTCCCCTTCAAACATTGATGATAATATATAATAATATGAATTTTAAAACAATCATTCAAGTATACTTGTCCCATTATATTTCTCCTAATCAAAAAGTCTTCAATACCATAATTTACAAAATTCCATTACCATTGTTCAATGCAATATGAAATAACCTAGGAACTACTTGGCCACATATCATATACTATTTCCTTTTCTGGACCAAGTTGTATGCCCTAAAACTACAGATACCATACCTCTTAAGTTTGGGTAAGATCTACATAAAAGTCATATTCCTCTGAGTCTTTGGACATCTTGGTTGGAAATAACCTGTCTAAATTTAGGTACCTTTCTCCATGAACCAAGCTCTGTTCTTCAGAAAAAAGAAATCTCCATAAACATTCTTCAGCTTTTAGCCATAAAATGTCTGATTTTTTAGATCTCTTTTTCCTGACTATGAAACACATTCACTTAGGTAGAATTGCATAAGTTACCTACATAATAGTTCTGCCAGTAAAAAGATGCCACTATTTGGCTATGTATAATATTCCCTAGTTGGCCCTACATAACACAACCCCCATAATGGGATTTTCAAAATAATGGTAACCTAGTTCTTGTAAAATACTTCCTCTAATCCTTTTAAGACATTTTCCATATCATCCTTTGGATTTAAAAATTTGTAAATTATAGTTTATGATTTACCATTCCATACATGGATATGGTAGTACATTTCTAAACAAAATATTAAGAAACTGGGAGAGTCTCATACCTTTGGTCAGAGATAATGACCTTAAATTAAATCCAACCAATGTCCTCAATGCATTAATTAAAACTACACAGTACCAATTTCCTCACCGCATGACTTAAAACAGCACAATATGATATCTGATATTTTCCTTTCTAATAAATTTTAACCATTCCTAGTACAATAAATTTGTATAGAAATGGTTTTCCTATTCATGACTTATGTTGGTATAAAATAGCCCTTTCATTCTTTAAATTCCATTCCTTGTAAAAACCACCATCTGTGGTCTTGAGTCACCCAAATCTTATTTTTCCATATCTATCAATAGTAAAATGTTAAATTCCTAAGAACTATTTTGACTGACTATGCATTATGTTTCCATAGGTGGCCTTTAATAAGTAACCTAAATTATAGGACTTTCATCCAAAAGATGCCACTATTTGTCTATGAAGCATATGCCCCGGATGGCCCTGCATAATACAACCCCCATAATGGGTTTGTCAAAATAATGGTAACTTCATTCATGGAAGAAAATCCCCTTATGTTGATACCAGACCTAAATTTGGTGACCAAAAAAATCATGACTCAAGATTCCCTATGGAAATTTATAAATAATTATAGAGAAATTCTTAGCCACAGAGACTTGTTTGGGATCTAATTTCAAAATTTATGGTCAAAGCTATTTGACATTAAAAACTAGAACTTTATTGTCCAACATGAATGAATCTATAATGAAAAGACATGTGGTACTCACCAGATTGAGAAACCACAAAGGTAACTTTGAACAAAAGTCGAGTCTTAGCTCACTAAATTTACATTTTGTATGATTTAAGTAAAATTGATCAATAAAAATTCAAAAGATACAAACATTGTGGGGATTTTCTGTATAACCCTAGAAAAAATCAAACTATTCTATCTAGGACACATGGCTTTGGGAAAAATTAGAGTTTTCTTCCAAACATGATGTAGCTGTAAATCTGACCCAATGATGTTGGATTTATTCAAAGTGTCCTAATTTTACCTTAGAACACCCCTAAAATCCAAAAAAAAATACTGAAAACACTAAAAAACATAAAAACCATATAAAGCCCAAAAAACCCAAAGAACCATAAGAAAACCCATAAAACCAGATAAAAACCATAGAAATTACTAAAAAAACAAGAACCCCTTAAACCCTAAAAAACCACCAAAAACCAAAAAAACCCATTAAAACCCCTAAAAACCCTAAACCCCCAAAACCCTAAACAATTTTTAAAACCCCAAAACACAAAAAATTACATAAATAACCCTAAAAACCCTTAAACATATGAAAACTCATAAACAACCACGAAACCCATTAAAAACCTAGAGAACCCCCATTAAAATAAAAACACATATAATCCCTAAAACCGAATAAAACCTCTAAAATACTAAAAATAATAAGGCCTTAAAACCCAATAAAACCCCCTAAAAATATTAAAATCTACAAAAATACTTAAAAACCAAAAAACCCCATAAAAAAAATAATTAATAATTAATATAACCAACACTGTAAACCCAATACCCAAGACCCTTGACTCAAAACCCAAAACCATATACACTAATCCTTCAATTTTCATCCCTGAACCCTAAACTCTACATCCAACACCCTAAACCCCAAACACTACACCCTAAACTCTATACCCGATAACCTAAAACCTAAACCCTACACCCTAAACTCTATACCCTACACCCTCAACCCAAAACCTACACCCTAATCTCTATACCCTAATCCTAAACCGTACACCAGAAACCCTATACCCTATACCCTATACCCTAAACACTACATCATAAACCCTAAACCCTACACTGAGGCCCTAAACCGTTCACCCTAAACCCTATACCCTACACACTACATCCTAAACCCCACAAAAAAACCCCTATACACTATAAATTAAAACGTACACCCTAAACCCTAAACCCTATACCCAAGACCAAAAACTGTACACCCAAAACCGTACACCCAATACCCACTACCCTACACTATATACACAATAACCTAAATTGTATACCTTAAACTCTACACCTTAAACTCTAAACCATAAAACATAAACCCTATAACCAAAACCTATATCCTAACCCGTAATCTATAAACCCTAAACCCAAACACAATACCCTAAACCCTTACCAAATACCATAAACTATACTCCCTAAACCCTTTACCCAACAATATAAACCCTAGCCATTACACCCTAAACCCTATAATTTATACCTTAATGTTGAAATAGTGGGTTCCCTAGACCCAACTATTCAGAAATTTTGATTACCATATTGTGTATATAGTTAGATATACATGATTTCATCTTAACATTATAGTGTATACTTTTTTGTGTCCACTATTTAAATCGTAATGTCCAAAGGTTAATTTTTGTATCGAAAGGTTATAGCAGTTCTCATGAAATAATGAGAACCTCTAGATACTATGACATTAATCTTAAATATATGTTCTATGATCTAGAAACATCTTACTAATTGGACACAGTATACGTTTGACCATCAGGTGTTGGGGGCTGATAAGCATTGAGACTTCTTCTCATGAAGTTTGCACTTGCTGATCTCTAGTAGTGAGATCATGATAACTTACCTGCCAAAAGGATCCTCACATGCTTTGGGTGTCATTGGATGTTCCTATCTACGATCATGTGTAATGGTCTCTTGACTTGAGATCATTACCAATGTAAATCATTTGATTGTTTACTTTAATACAAGATGAAAACCATGGTGAAGAAGTCGTGGAGAGGTAGTTTGTGTTGGGTGCGTCATTGGTGGCATGACATTGGTTGAATGGTCAGGAAAGGATTTGTTGCTTCTGAGTTATGGGAGTAATATATCTCATGCCAAATTGATTTGGATGGTAGTACCTTTTTAAGATCATGGCCATGGAAGTTAAGGGTAAATCCATCTAGTTAAATCAACAAACTATAAAGCTAGAAAAGGGTGATGACACGTGAGTGCATCTTTCTTTATGAGATATTACTGACAAAGAGATTATATTACATAGTGTTTGTTCGTAGGTTGGTTGTCGCTGCTGTGACAATCCTTATTTCTTCAGGGGCTATGATGGGTTGCTAGATCCCGCTCCTAGTCTATGAATACTATTCACAGCTGTCGAAATAAGGTCTTAGTGGGTCACTCACAATAGAATATTCAAGAATTTGCCCTATTCAGTTGAATATGAGTTTTGGACATAGTGGGCCCCACCACAGGGGCCCAAGATTTGTCCAAAGATAAATTATCACCAATGAAATAAATAAATTCATATTATTCGAGTTTATAATAATGGGTATTGAATTTATTTATTAAATGTATTTACGAGTTTTAAGTAAATAGATGAAAAAATATTAATTGAAGAATATTAAATTATTTAAGGTTCAATTAATATTTATTGGAGCGATGAGTTGAGTTAATGACTCAATTATTATCATGTAATATATTTTAATAAATTACAAGTGAGTGATAATAATATTTATGACTCAGATTATTAGTCATAAAATTTCGTTGATAGTGCGTTAATTATATGAGGCCAGTGAGGCTATACCATGTATTTTAATTAAGCACTATAAATAAAGTGGAGGGGAATTTTCCAAATACTATTCATGGAGTTTCTCTCTCCTCTCCTCTCTCCCAATCTCTAGAGAGAGATGCTCTGGATCCAAGGAGCTTGGATGGAGTTCTCTCTCGGGCATCACTAGCAAAGTGATGTAGTGATCGTTGGAACATCGAACATATCGTTGGTATTCCATACTAGCACTCGGACTACAACGAATGACACTCCCGCGGATTCCTTGAAGTGTGTGTGGAAGATTTAGAGGAATTTGACCTCAGATTCTTTGAGTTGTGATCGCCAATGATTAGGAGACATCATGAACGACTTCAGATCAAAACCAGGTATTTTATGGATTATGTTTGTTCCTAAAACCCTTAACGCGTGTTCCTCGACTTTGATCAGGCTGCTCTTCACCAACGTCGGCAAGTTCACGGTGAACGGTGGTGGGAAAATCTAAAAACCCACCTATTTGGGGCTTCCGTTGCATGCCCAGTTCTAAAAAAGTGGTATCAGAGCGATGCGTTTTAATTTTAAGCTAAGAAAAATTCAATTTTCGGTAATTCTTGAAAAGGGCGTCGATACGGTCTTAATGACACAAACCGTGTGTTAATCCGACTTCAGATGAACATTATATGGTCATCCGAAGTTTTAATTCGGTTTTAATAGTGGTAAATATATTTAAGGTTTTAGATCTATTAACCTCAATTTCATCTGTTGAGATTTCATAATTATTATTATTATTATAATTTAATTGTAATAATAATACATATATTATAATAATAATTTTGTCATAATAATATTATAATATTTTATATTATTATATTTTTTTTCTAAACCTATATAGGGTTAGGAAAATGTAAAATAAATAAAAGGAGATGACTCAACTTTGTGGGTCAAGTCATAAAAATAAATAAAAGGGGAAGAAGACCTTCTTTTAGGTCTTGTTAAAAAAAGGGGTGTTGGGTTGGACTTGCAAGAGAAAGTTTAAATGAAATTTAAAAAAAATGGGCGACAGACCCAACCACCCCACATCGAATTGTAGTTCACCACGCAGTTAAACAAGTCACTGCCTCTACCACCCCATGTCGTAGCAGTGCACTAGGCCAGCACCCAGTGTCCCCCTCAGCCTCCTCTATCCTCCTTCCTTTCCTACAAAAACAGAGGTGCAAGGCTCTCCCCAACACCCCATCCACGTCCCGCACCCTACATCCCTATCAGAACTACCTGGAACTGGCACCGGATGAGCCTGCCCTCCTCGATGCTCAGCGAAGCAGCAGCACACCGCTGCAGCCTGCCTGCAGGCACCGCACCCCAGACCCTAGTGGTTCTTCCCTCTCTGCAGAAACCCGTTGCAGCAGGTCCAGGTGCCACACCCCGCGATGTAGGCACAGGACCTCCTTCCTCGCATCGCGCGGCTCCCCGGACGCACAACATGCAGCCAGTAGTAGGTGCCCAGCCAGGTGCTGCACTAGGCCCAGCCGGCACCAAGCCACCCTATCCTGCTTCCTCCCCTTCCTCACGCAGCAGCAGCAGGCCATCCCCTCTCCCAAGAGGGTTTCGAACCTCCAAGTCGGTGGACCCACAGCCATAGGCCACGGCTCCCCAACGACCTCCCTCTCTACTCCATACAGCATGCCCCACTCATGGTGCACAAACTTCATGGAACCGGAGGGCACCAGAGCCGCAGCACACCAGGCCCCTCCTTGCACCAGCTTCAGCCTGTACCCTTGGCCTACCCACACCATCCCGGACTGACCTCCTTCCAGCCGCCCCCCGGTCCCCATAGCGTGCAGGTAACATTCGCTACTCCGAAACTTATCTAGGTAGGTTTTCTCAGCCCGAAACGGGCTTGGGCAGACCTGCCTAGCCCAGAAAGCCCCTGCACGGGGTCGACACTACCCGAGATGGGCCTGTGCAGGTTTTCCCTGACCTGCACAGGCCCAGCCTGAGGTTTATGGGGCTTTTGTAATTTTATTTTAATAAAATGTTAATTAAATTAATTAATTTAATTTAAATTTAGAATTAAATTAATTAAATATTATCTTTGGTCAATAATTAAAGAGGCATAATTAATTTAATTGGGAGATTTATTAAATTAGATAATTAATTAAATTTTAGTTTTAAAATGAAATTAATCAAATGGGACCGAATGAGGTGTTAATATTGAATTAAAATTAGTGTGAAATTTTTATTCAATAAAATCAATGCCCTCAAGTTTATTTCAATGCAAGTTTAATTTTATTCTTCATTTATTTAATATATGCATGTTTAATGCGTATATGCTGGTTATGAGCTAGTAACCTACCAATGCATGTCTATAGTTTTTTTATTTAATTATTTTATGTTGGTTTGTAATAATTAGTTTAACTAAATAAAATATGATCTGCGTGTCGTCTCAAATGTCATTATATGTATAAGGGCATGCACACTAATTCTCAGAGTATTAATTTAGCCTTAAAACCCCCTCACATGTGTGAGAGTATGGTTTTATAATGACGATACAACATATGACACACTTTGTGCCAAGTGACGGTGATGCACCAGACAGAATTTTGTTGCATTGGATGAGTAGACGTTGATGTTCAAGTTGCAAGACACATGATTAAAGGTACTTACCCCTAGGGTTTTGATTGGTCCGTTATTCACTCAACGGATCAACCAATTGTACCGTCTCATGATCAGGTGTTAATTTTATTTCATCATGGTTTATTATTTTTGTGCATGTGTAATTTATTGCACGATCACATAGTATAATAATAAACAAGCATTCGAGATAAAATGAACATTTGACTTGATGAAATTTATATTTCTTGCACGGTCAGTTGTGAGTGTGATCACATAGTACATGCTTATAAAATAGAAAATGATTTATTTCTTCACACTAAAAATAATAAAACCCTCAAAGATATATTAAGTCATAACAGCGTTCAGTCATTCAAATTTGGACAAAACCGGCTGTTTGAGATGTCGGTCATGCCATAGCTGAGGGTGCCTCTTACTACCATGGAGTCCTTATAAGAATGATGGGTTAACTTAACTAAAGTTGAAGAAAAGAAATAGCCATAGCTAGCTTGTTGTAATTTTAGAGGCAAGCATTGAGTAAATCAAGTTCTTATTTTAAGAATCTCGGACTTCACTCAATAGATCGAGGAATCGCATGTTAAAGTGACTGGAAATCCAAAATCCTACCTAGAATCATCCACGTAGTGGCGTATCCATAGATTATAGAATATGAGGGGTGGTTATGGGATCCTTGACACTAGAATACTCAAGAGATAGATTTTTTTTCTAGCATAGAGGGTTCTTAGAATCTGATAAAATATTGGGAGAAATTAAATGATTTAAGTAATTAATAAAAAAATGTCTAAACTGGTAATTCAGATAAAAGGCACCAATCTTCTAAAATTATTTTTTTAGAAAAATGGAATGTTATACCACAAGATTAAAACTGCGATATTATAATTTTTCATGTAAATTTCCACACTAACAAGAGTGTCCATGAATAGTAAAGGTTTGTGCACATAGTACTATGATATTGGAAACTGAAGGTGTCAGTGTCCCCAACACTGTTAAACTACCTCGTGAAGTGAGAGTAAAAATTTCTTACAGGAGACTAATGTACAATGCATGTGATAGTTATATCATTATGCTTTTATTAATGTCTAGTGTCAGTTGTGGTCGCTACACCAGGACATAAATGATATAACATAAAGTCTCATCTCTGAGAAGTTTTCAAGGAGAAAGCGAAGCAATGATATGAATATGGATAAGTTTACACCAGCATGCGAAAATTAAAACATCGATCATGATCTTTAAATATCATTTTTACCACATTACTCAAGTCTCATTTTAAGTTACAAAACGAACAAGTATTGAGTAAATGCTTCATTTCCAATCTTGGTAAGGTTTACCAAGTGAATAAGAATAAAAGACAATTAATTTTTAATTATTATGGTGAATTAATTGAAAGACATTGTGAAAAGTATAAAAGGAAAGTAATTCCAATGGAAAATTCACGATTCCCTTCAATTAATGAGGTATTAATAGAGGTTATTTGCATTGCATATTGTAAAATAATATTATGGAAGATTAAAGGCAATAACCTGAATTAAAGGAGCAAGTTGCCACTTCTACATCAGGCGTATTCATTAATGTAATGTTTCCTTCTTACTAATTGGGTATTAAATATAATATGATTGTAATATATGTTTATTCTAATCTGATAAATAAGTTAGTATAGAAACCTTACTAGAAGTCAGGTGTATTCTCTAAGTGGTTGTGAAAGGGTGATACCTAGGCCAGTGGAGAGAAGTACCTGACTTCTTTAATTTCCAAGTGAATGATTCGTGTTGAACTATTGTTGAGTATAACCAAAGACATTAATCTCATTTGTACTTGGATGCAAGGAGACATTCTTTGAGTTTCTCGAATGAATGTTGTTTTTGGTAAACTCAATAACTAGTTCAGTAATACATGAATCATAGGCAATTAATGATGAATATAAATGTAAGACTTATACCCAGTTGTGATTGGATAATTCTTTGTCAGGTAATAGTAAAAATGGATGTCATGAATATACCAAGTAAGGTATTTAGTCTCGTCACAGCTAAATACTTTTGGTATTATTGATGTCTTTAGTTTGGACCAAGGAGCCTTTAGAAATAAAGGTACGACACAAAGCATTTGGAAATGGTTCAACGAGTAAGTGTGAACTAGTCCAAGTATAATATAGACGTATATATGCTTCATAAGATTACTTTAAGTAATTAAGGAATAATAGAGTGATGTATATTCATGTCAAGATATATGAGTTGCTTCGGGTTGGGATACCGAAGAATATCTCGACCAAGCATTCATCAATCATGATAATGTAGCATGGAGCAATTCCTAATTGCACATTACCTTATCGACATCAAGACATTAATGTTAATGAGGATTATTTATGATGAAGTCTTACATATCAACATTAATCAACAAAATGTAGTGTGGAGTAATTCCTAAATGCACATTTTATACCTCAAAATGTTGATGTAAGTAATATCAGTGCTGCAACTAGAAGAAACACCCATTATATTTTATGAAATGATTTGAAAATAACATCGTAATCTCATAATCATATGCCAACTATAAAGAAAAATGGATATCATACGAGTCTTAGTATGATGTAAATCCATTATGTCATAAGGACATGTGTTTGGATGAAAATAGTTTGTTCAGACATAAACAAACTTGCATCAAGACAAACACATTGTGCATTTAGTGAAATAATCCCAACAATTGCTTAGGATAATACATAAATCTTTAATATAGAAAAGTTTTAGTCAAGTAAGGGACTACATATCTATATAAAGGTTCACATCTCTATGAGAGATAGTGGTAGCTATATTGACTTGTTCTTATTTAATGCTCAATATGCAAAAAATAGTTGGAATAGGAACTTGTTCCACAAGCGCATGTGGAATAACGTATGTTCCAGAGACACATACTGCGCAGGAAGGATTAAACCATGGTGATGGTTTTTATATTCACTGCGGTCGGTGATCTATTATTAAATTTTAATAATATTTCCAACTATTATGAATTATATGGCAATTATCTACAATTATGAATTATATTCAAGTTATTTGATACGTGGATGGTACAAGCTTGGTACCAATAAGGATTGACTTATTTGAACAAGTCATTATGCCTAAGTTCGTTGGAATTTTACTTATCATAGATAATATCTATGATCAATTTATTTATCATTGGATGTCCTGTCCACCAATCATGGATGGTATCTATACGACACAACTAGAAAGGGATGGTCACATCACAAAATGAAAATGATGGTTGCAAGTTACTAAAATCCAGTTTAGGATTAAAGTAAGCAACACGATCATAGAAAATACATTTTCAAAAAAATGTTTTCCATCTGTCTACATGAGGTTTGTGGGAGAATCAATGTTTTACAAGAAAAAATATGTTCAGCAACACGTGGAAAACTAATATTGGTCTCACAGTTAGTTAAGACCAAAATAAAATTTAATCTCCAGTGATAGACTTAAATTACCAACCTAGGTTCTAGGTAACATGATCTACTAAGGTGGATCTATAGGTTTCTTGGTCCTAGTCAATCGTACATATAGTGACATTGTATCGAAAAATACAAGTTGGAACAATTCAAGAGATGAATTTTTGCCTATGTCACAGGGCATAATCTCTCTTTGTTGACTTGTCTATGACATGGGGAGAGATAAATGGGGTGAGTTGAAATCCATACGTCAGAGCGATGAATCAATTAGTTGTGCCCTGATATGTACAAGAACTGATATTTCCATGGTATATTTTAAAATAGGAAAACTATCAGTTATATCCATGAGAAATGCAGGGGATATTATCAAAACTATCTAATTTTACTCCGAAAAGTACAAAACATATGTACTTGGTAAGTGGAGAAGAAAGGATACTAGTTTTCAGGGATACAAACTAGTCTTCCATAGATCAAGATATCTAATATTGCAGTTAGAGATGATAAACGAGACAAGATCATATAATCCAGTGGTAGAAATACCTATAAAGACCGAGTACATTGCAGCTTCTAAGGTAGCTAAGAAGCATATATGCAACAATTTGTTCCAGTTCTTGGAATCACACCTGGTAAGAAAAGTATTATCATAATCTAAATTATGATATTCTTACTAGCCATGATGTAATGTTATGACAGTGGAAAAAAGGGATATGCTCTGGATACCATCTCTTGAGAAGTTTTACTCAAGGAGATGAGTTCGTTGTAGTAGAATAGCCACACAGTGGAACCATGGTGAATAAAGTAGCTAAAGCCATTACTCAGCAGAAACATGATGTTCATCATGTGAGTAGCTAACAATTTTGGTTAGCAAATTGGATCTAGTGCAAGTGGGAGTTTTGAAATAGTGGGTGCCCTAGACCCAACTATTAAGTGCTTTTGATTAACATATTGTTTATACAGTTAGATATACATGATTTAATCTTACCATTATAGTGTAGTATTTTCTACGTCCACAATTGAAATGGTAATGTCCAAATGATAATTGTCTTATCGAAAGGTTATAACAGTTCCCAGGCTATAATGAGAACCTCTAGATATTATGCCATTAATCTTAAATATTTGTTCTATGGTCTAGACACATCTTACTGATTGGACACAGTAGATTTTTTACCATCAGGTGATGGGGGATCATAAGCATTGAGACATCTTCACATGAAGTTCACACTTAGTGATCTCTAGTAGTGCGATCATGAGAAATGACCCGCCAATAGGAACTCCACATGTGTTGGGTGTCATTGGACGTTCCTATCTATGATCGTGTGAAATGGTCTCCTGACATGAGATCATTACCAAAGTATGTCATTTGATTGAATACTTTGATAAAATATGAAAACCATGGTGATGAAGTCGTGGCGGGGTAGTTTGTGTTGGGTGCGTCATTGGTGGAATGACATTGGTTGAATGGTCAAGAAAGTATTTGTCTCTTCCAAGTTATGGGAGTAATATATCTCAGGCCATGTTGATATGGATGGTAGTACCTTTATAAGACCATGGACATGACAGTCAATGGTAAATCCATCCAATTAAATCAACAAACTATAATGATTGAAAAGGGAGAAGAAACGTGAGTGCATCCAACTTTATGAGATATTAAGGACAACGAAATTACATTACACAGTGAGTGTTCATAGGTTGGTTGTCGCTGCTTTGACAATCCTTATTTTTTCAGGTGCTGTGATGGGTTTCTAGATCACACTCTTGGTCTATGAATACTATTAACTACTGTCAAAATAAGGTCCTTGAGGTTCACACACAATAGTGTATTCAAGAATCTACCCTATTCAGTTGAATAAGAGTTTTGGACATAGTGGGCCCCACCATAAGGGTCCGATATTTTTCCAAAGTTAAATGATCACAATTGAAATAAATAAATTAATATTATTCGAGTTTAGAATAATGAGTATTGAATTTATTTGTTAAATGTATTTATGGGTTTTAAGTAAATAAATGAAAAAATATTAATTGATGAATATTAAATTATTCAAGGTTCAATTAATATTTATGGGAGCGACTAGTCCAGTTAATGACTCAATTATTATCATGTAATATATTTTAATATATTACAAGTGAGTGATAATAATATCTACGACTCAGATTAGTATTCATAAAATTTCTTTTGTAGTGCATTAATTATCCGAGGCCGGTGAGGCTATACCGGGTATTTTAATTAAGCACTATAAATAGAAGTGGAGGGGAATTTTCCAAACACTATTCATGGAGCTTATCTCTCCTCTCCTCTATCCCACACTATAGAGAGAGATCTTCTGGATCCAAGGAGATCAGATGGAGCTCTCTCTCGGGAATCGCTAGCCAAGCGATGCAGTGATCGTTGGAACATCGAAGTTATCATTGGTATTCCATGCTAGCACCCAGACTACGACAAACGACACTCCTGTGGATTCCTTGAAGCATGTGTGGACGATCTAGAAGAATTCAGCCTCATAGTCTTCGAGCAGCAATCACCAATGACGAGCAGACATCGTGCGCGGCTTTGGATCTAAACAAGGTATTTTATGGTTTATGTTTGTGCTTAAAACCCATCACGCGTGGTCCTCTGCTTTGACCGGGCTGCTCTTCACCGACGTCAGAAAGTTCACGTCGAACGACGGAGGAAAAAATTTAAAAACTCACCTATTATTGGCTTCTGCTGTATGCCCCATTCCAACACTTCAACCCAACACCCTACAACATAAAAAATATACCCTACACAACAAACACAAGACAATGTACCCTAAACCCTATACCCTAAACCCCATACCCTATACAATAAGCCCTATACCCTACTCCATAAACCCTAACCCCTAAACCCTACACCCTAATCCATATATCATACACCCTAAATCGTAATCCCTACCCCTACACCCCATACCCTACACCCTCAACCCTAAACCCAACACCAAAAACCTTATACCATGAACCCTAAACCCTAAACTGTGCACCCTAAACCTTATACCATTCAACATCAACCCTAGAACCTACACCCTAAAACATATACCCTTCATCATAAACCCTAAAACCTACACCATATACCCTATACCATATACCCTATACCATATAACTTATACCATATACCCTAAATACTATACCCTAAATCATAAAAAGTACACACTAATCCCTCAACCATTCATCCAAAGCCCTACACCATACAACCCAAACACAAAACCTGAAACCCTAATCCCTATACACTAAACCGAAAACCCAAAACCCAATATACAAACCCCTATACCCTACACCCTAAACTATAAACCCTACATCTTAAACCCGATACGCTACACCATAAACCCCGAGACTTACACCATAAAATCTATTCCCTACACCGTAAAAAATAAACATTGCACCATAAAATATATAAACTACACTCTAAACCCTATACCCAATAGCCTAAACCCTATACCCTAAACCTTAAAATACATAAAACCCCTAAAAACCCGAAAAACACTAAAAACATTAAAAACCATAAACGACCCTAAAACCTTAGAGACCTTAAAACCCATAAAAAGCTTAAAAATCATTATTAATATAAAACCATTAAAAACACCAAAACCCTTAATATTAAAAAACCCTAAAACCCATAAAATCCCAAAAGACCCTAAACCCCTAAAAGATCCCAAAACCCCTATAAGTCTTAAAAGACCCAAAAGACCCCTAAAATCCTAAAAGACCCTTAAAAACATAAAAAACCCTTAAATGAAATGGAAAACTCTAAAAAATCAAAAAATTCTATAAAATACCCAATAAAAATAAAAGACTCTAAAACCCTAAAGGACACTAAAAACCCTAAAACCTCCAAAAGACGCTAAAAATACAAAAAAAAACTCCAAAGAAACCTAAAACACATAAATGACCCTTAAAACACACAAAACCCATAAAACCCTAAGAAATCCCTAAAGAACCATTAAAAAACTAAAAACCTAAAGGATACTAAAACCCCTAGAAAACCTAACAAACCAAAAAAATTCCTAAACAAACCTGAAAACCCTTAATAACAAAAAAGAACCTAAAAAACTTAAAAACTCAAAAAAACCCAAAAAACCTAAAAGAGATTATAAAACCCAAAAAAATACCTTTAAGACCCAAAATCAACTAAAAAAATTTAAAACATCAAAAGTCATTGGAAAACCATAAAACCCTAGAATAACCAAAAAACAAAATTTTCTCTAAAATCGTAAAAGACCCCTAAACCCCCTAGAAATCTTAAAGAATCCTAAATTCCCTTAAAAAAAGATAAAAATCTTCAAAATTTTAAAAATCAAAAAATCCCTAAAAATATTAAAAATTAAAACCCTAAAAACACTTTAAAACCCAAAATCCATAGAAACCCCTGAAGGATGAAAAAACCAAAAGGACCATAAAGGACCCTAAAAAACCTAAAACCCAAGAAGACCCTAAAAACACAAAAAATAACCAAAATTCCTAAAACCCAAAATAATATTAAAGACCAAATAAAAATTATAAAAACAATTAAACTACTAAAAAACACAAAAAAACTAAGAAAACCTGAAGGCCCAAGAAATCCTAAAAACCCAAAAAGACATAAAAATATCATAAAAACTATAATATTCTTAGGAACCCTAAAATAATATAAAATCCCTAGACCCCTAAAACTCCTTTAGATCCCAAAATACAGTAAAAAAACTAAAATTGCTAAAACCCCTTAAAATCATAAAACCTTTTAAAACCCCAAAACCCTAAAAAACGTTAAAACCCTTAAAAATATAAAAAAACTAAAAATTGTTAAATCACTAAAACCCTTAAAATCAAAAAAAAAACAACACTAAAAAAATCTAAAAATACTAAAATAAAAAACCCAAAAAAAACCATAAAACAAATTCCCCTATAAAACCAATAAATTTCTAAATACCCATTAAACCCTAAAAACCCTTGAAACGCAAAAAAACATGAAATCCTCCTAAAACCCTAAAACCCTAACAACCCTAAAAAACCTAATAAACACAAAATGCTAAAATACTAAAAACCACATAAATATGAAAAACCATTAAAACCATAAAAACATATAAAATCATTACAAACCCAAAAACACCCTAAAAACCTAAATATAATAATAACTATAAAATCTATAAAACCCATAAAATCCCCTAAAAACAGAAAAACAAATATAGACATTAAAACTCATAAAAACCCTAAAAACCCTAAAACCCAAAAAATGCAAAAAAAACTAAACATCCATAAATAATAAAAAATATAAAAACACTTAAAACCACAAAAACCCAAAGAATCCATAAAAACACCTAAAAACCCTAAAAACCCCAATAAACCATAAAAGACCCTAAAACCCTTAAAGACACTAAATACACAATAAAAACCATAAGATATTGTTTCATAGTTCCTTGAAACATGTGTTCTAGTATATGAATCACTGCTTCCAGGTGGTTTCCATTGTATTTATTCATGGAACTGGAAACATCCAACTGTTATTTATCTAAAATTGAATTATTTTACAAAGGCAGGTGTTCGTTATGTTTGAACTCTACGATACTTAAGAAAGTGCATTGGTTGAGAGGATGGGAGGTTAGACTCATCACCCCCTTTTGGGGGGGATTATTACCTACTATGGGAATATCTTTATAAATTTAATATATTTTCATGAATCCTTGTTTATTTACGAAGTAGGACATAGGTTTCCCTTGGAATTTTCAATCACTTATTAGAATGTGTGAAAATTAGAATCATATGTATGTATTTGAGGTCCTTAATTAGTGGATATATCTATATGTATTCAAGGTTATCCATCAACAGTATCCGCCAATATACTATTTAGAGATTATTTTAATCATCGTTACGATGATACTGGTTTTTAATCCACATAGTGGGGAACTCTATAATGTATTGTCGTCTAGTGAGGTGAAGGATTGTTTTGATATTGGGATCGTACCCATAAAATGGGCTTCCTACGTATCCTTATGAAAGGAATCATAACCTGTGTAGTTTGGTGTCATTTAATGGGACATATCATTCCTTTTATGAATGTGTGATAAGGACCTAAGCATATAGTTTAACATCAAGTGGTAAAGACATATAAGCAAAAGGATCTTAGTCAAAATTTTGTGTGGGACTTATGCCGATGCGGCCCAAGGAACATGGAAAGAATATGGGTTTCCAAGTAAGATTAGACACTGTTAGGACTATGGTCCCAAAAGAACAGGGTTTATTTGATGTTTTGGTTTTTAACCTCAAGGAGGATTCCTACGTATCCCATGTGGATGGGATCCAATTTCCCATAGTTGGATAAGTATCATAAGATATTATAGTCCTTTTATAGAAATTAGTTTTGGATTACTCCCAAAAAATTATGCCTTGGTGATTTGGGGGATTAATTTGGGGATTATTATTAATGAGGTTTCCCATATTATGGGAATTAGGATTTGATTCCTAAAGAAGATATCCAATGATCTTGAGCCCTGATGAAGGCTTCCTACATATCCCAATTATGGTGGGAATCAAAGATCTTTTAGTTCATTCATTATATTGGGGATTATTCCTGAGATATTCCAATTTTATGGGACATAATTGGTTGAACCCATTAGGAAGGGCACCATTTTGAACATGGGCATTTAAGCAGGCATCCTACGTATCCTAGTTTGAATAGGAATCAGAGCTATCATAGTTCCTAAAGTCTTGTGAAAATTTCATGATCTGAAAAATATCTAAGACCATGGGAGTCATTTATAGTGTGATAAACAAGAGGATTTCAGAAATTCAACACAGTAATCCACACTTTTCCACCTCCATTGGTGGAAGAGGGCGCACCTACGGCGGTGATGGTGGATGAGGGTGAGGTGACTGAGGAAGAGGGTGAGGTGATGATCCTTCCTTCTATTAAATTTACATTGGAAAAGGGTCTAATGTAAGGAAGAGTGAAGTTTAAGGAAGTATAGAGAAGAAATACTGCAACCTCTTATGTGAATGGATAGGGTCTTACACAAGGATGGTTTCCTTAAAATTGATCCTGGTAAAGGAGGGAGACTATTCTTTTTCTTTCAAAGAAAATCAATTTTGAATTGTACCTTCCTTACCGGATACCTGATGTTCTGGTTGTTAGAGATGACAAGGGGATATTAGAACCGAAACCATAATCCATCAAACTAGGAACTTCCCAACATTTTTCCTAGGAGAAAGTTCCATTTGACTGTGGATATAATACCCACAAAAACTCCATGAATCCTAACCCCATTTTGAAACAAATGTGGGAAACCTATGACTACAGATATACAACCCCAAATAGGAGACACACTGATGTGGATTTTCCAAAGTTTTTATAAGTTAGGAGGTTTTAGTGGAGGCCTCAACGGAATCACTTTTAAGCAAGGGATCCAATTAAGAAGAAGATTTTCCATTAATGGCTTGGTGCAGGGATTAATGTCTTATAGACTGAAGTGAGTTGGTGATTCAAAGAGGGGAACCCCATTAAATGTTGGAGTACATGTATGGGTGCACAAGATAGATTGGGGGACCTAATTTTCACTAAATTTATGAACAAACTGGATATTAATACTTCATGAGACCTTACTCAAACATTCAAGAGTATTTACAGGTATTCCTAGATGTGGGGCGCCCATGTTCCTATGAGATAAATAGGTGGCGCACAAGTGTTTCTAAATTAGGGAGGTTGGGAACATTAGGGGAGCAAGTGTTATTAATTTTAAACACTAAAAGGACTCAATTCATATCATCCTCCTTCAATTCCTCCACTTTATGTGTTTAAGAACTACCATGAGCGTTTTGGAAGACTTGGGTGAAGAAGTAGGGTGACCAGAGAAGAAATTAGGCTCCATGGGAATTCGTCCATAAAAATGAAGGCCCCAAGGGGGTATTTATAGGTAAAAATAGGACCCTAGGAAAAATGATATTTTGGTGCACAAGTGGCTTGTGTTCCAAATTTTCGCATGAATGTACCATGCGCGCCGACGATGTTTGTCTAGACTGAGGCGATCCAATGTTCAAGCCTTTAAAAACCTTTATTTTCTGCATGTGTTTTCTTCTTTTTTTCTAAGGTATTTATCATTGTAATTTTTTGTAAACTATGTGATTCAAAAAAGTGTCAACAAATCCCCACACCCTCAGAATTAGATCCAAAATGAAAAGAGGATCCTATACTATGGTAAAGTAATCCCTAAAAAAGAGAGGATTATGGTGTGAATGTTTTAGTGAAAAATGATAAGGGGTATACAAGTGGGTGCACACATGATTCTAGTGCTCAAGGTGAATAGCATACCTTATATATATTGGATTCACTTCCACAAAAATTCTCACAACTTCGGGAAATATAGCTCTCGGTGTGCATTTCATTACATTTTAATGCTCCAGTATTACTCATGCTTCTTCTATATGTTTTTTATTTGCACACCAGAACTCAGGATCCATACATGCGCATTGTTTTATGCTTGTGCACCAAGTTAATATTTTCACTCCTAAATGCCTTTGTAAAATGTTCTCAATTCTTTTGTCAAAAAAAAATGAACTTACTTTAATGATGATTTTTTATCTCTTTTGAATGTTCAAAGGATCCCAGAATAATTGGAAATGTTGTTGAATTGGCCAATAAGAGGATTGATGACATGATGAATGTTGTCAGTCACATATATTTTGACATTTGTGATACTATATTCTCAGACATAAAAAATATCAGAAGAAATATTAGTTTAATTTTCCCTGGAGCACTTATTTTCCTTTATATAGTTATGGTCATCTACAGGATGTCAAAATTCCAGATCCAAAGAACTATATTCTACTTTTCTAGTTTCAAGACTATACCAACTTATTATATTCCAATGATTCTTTTGGGGGCTCATATGATAATACTGGGATAGCAGAGATGGATCATATCATGCATCACATCTTATGTTCTCCATATTTGAATTCACACACACCCGAGCTAAAACCACACTACTATTCATCGATATTTCAAGATTCTCAAACAGATCAATACAATGGATGGAAGAAAAGTTCATACTTCTACCCAGGAGGGTGTGTAAAACCTTAATGGATGTGACTATATTGGGTGTGCAAGATGCATGTAGAATTTATAGATGATGTAAAAGGTGTTGGGACTTATGAGGATATATGGGTTGGGAAAACCTATGTTTATAGGAATAACTATTTTGTACCAGAGTTACTAAGATGATGGATCCCTGAAACTAACTCTTTCTATTTGAAAAATGGAGAATAAGGCATCAGTTTTTGGGATGTCTACAATATCTCTGATGATCCAATCCTTAGAGATATGTAAAATGAGTTTATTACTCCTAAGGTGACATGTAATGACTCAGTCAAGACACACGCCTTAGTTCATGAGTTGAAGAAAATATTTTATAAACTCAATAATGAAACCACCACAAATTCCCACACAATAAGGGATATTTATCCAGAGGAGTGGATGGAAATATTCTTGGTAAAGAACAATGAAAAAGGTTCCACCTACACTCATCCAAAAAGTAGTCCAAAGGTAGATAATAGAGGTACACCTAACACTTTTTGGCGAACATTAGAGAATGGAGAGTTTGACAAGTTGGGATATGAAGTCAAAGACAAAATTCTGGTGAAGACGTGTTAGTAAGGTTTCATGTCCATGTGTCTCAATGTGTATTTATTACCATTCGGAGACTCCAAAGGAGGTATGAGTCTGGGAACTTTTGTTATCACGGCCAAGTAGGCCGAGAGAATGATGTTAGGGTTGGTCACTCCTTTTTTGGAAAATATTCATAGGAGATTACTGCATATTTACAATGGGAAGTCTTCTTTTAGAATAGAGAGACCATTCAAGATGTTATGGGGGTGGATAAACACTCATTTCAATTCTTATGTTGTGAAAAGTGTGATACATGTCTTTGGAAGTTCTTTCTAGCAATTGGTTTGGTCTTTATCTGGTATTTAACCTTTGTCTTAGAACACTTATAATATCAAGGGTAGTTTGAGTATGCATGAGGATTTTCATAACTTCTCTTTTGGGAATCCGCCTAGGGGGTGATTTGTTGATGATGGTATGAACAATATAGAGCTAAGGGAAAATATGTTAGCTTGGGGAGAAGGTGTATGGGCCACCAGGATTGACAGAGAAATTATATGTGAGGCATATTCTCCTTATATATTTTCACATCAATTGAAATTTCTAGAACAATGTATTGTACCCCCTATGCATGTTAGATTATAGAAAAATTTGATGGTCTCCCGACAACTATGGTTGATGACATATGTGGTGAAGACTGAAAATATATTTAATTTACCTTCTGTTGATTAAATAAGCCAATTAACTATCTAGTATGTAGAAAACGGGGTCTCATCATACCCTGAAGTGGTATTAAACAACATTTTTCCTCCAGTGGGGATAAAGAGAGGTAGTAGGTAGGAACCCCTTCGTTTGGTGGATAATTATTTGTCATCAGGGGATGACTCACTAGAGTCATAGGGTGGAGGTGAAGAGGCTCTAAATTCACTAAATAGAGCTCGTGAAAGAGATAATCCACCTGTCCGAGTTAAGAGAGCCACACCATCATGCCCTACTAGGGCTGTACCGAGATGATCTAGTCACAATCATTCAAGAAGAGCAACGAGTCCCATTTTCTCATCCGCTATATGTGACTGTGGGAATTGTGAAGAAACAAAAATCCAAGGCTCTAGGATCCTCTTCCAAACCCTCTCGAATGTACATTAAATATATATGACCAGAGTCTCTTCAAACATGGAAAATTTTATATTTTTATTATAAAACCATGTGGATAGATATATGTGGAGGGATTCGTAATCCAGGAACGAGGGATCTATGGGATTTTCTGAAATTTTATTTAAGAAAAATCATGATGAAGTGAAAACTTACATACATGAGTTAGAAATGATCATATATGAAAAGGAAGAATCAATTCCCACCACAAAGTGGGTGAAGAAATTGATAGATCGTGGTACCATTGAATGGATTGATCTTTCATTAGGTGATGAATGGCGTGATTCGTGGATCCTAAAGATGTAAGTTTTCTTTTTTAAAATTCTCTTCTTCTTTGCAAATTGAATTTAGTAAAAGTGTTTTTACTCATGGGAAACATCATATTAACATTAAGTTGGAAAAGTGAAAATCAACTGAAGTTCCATCTCCAAGATATAGCCCTAGTGGCACTGCTCTTGGAGCTCTTGGATCACCCTGTACATTAGGAGAAATATCTCTATATAACACCCCAAACATTTTATGGTATGTTTATCTTAAATACTTTCTATTAATTAGATATCCCATATTGAATGAGGCACTATGTATTTTGTGAAACAAATCATTATAGGATAAAGTTATATGCTATCCATTAAACGTAAATTTTCCACTTCTATGTTTTGAATTTCAAAAAACAGTCATCTAGAGTTGTGACCAGTAAGTCATTTGGAGTCTGATAGAACCAACATTATTTTTTGATGAATAGTATCATAAACTTATGTATAGTAATACGAATATTAATATGACCCTTATAAATAGTAAATAATGGTAATGTTTTTTTTTTCTTATGGTAATAAAATAAGGGGAAGTTAATTAATTTTTCAATGTAATACAAAACTAATTATACCTTTAAATTGTTATTTTTCGAATTAACATTGATTTTATTTAAAAAAAATAGAAAAATATTTTCTAAAAATGGAGTTCATTTTTGAATTCTACACATAGAAAAATGGTTAGGGTGATTTTTTTTGGATTTTTCTAAAATACATGAATTTTTCATGAATAGAAAACATACAGATTTGGGTTTTTGGTGGTTTAATGACGTCATAATGATGTAATAATTAATATATAAGGCTGGTCGACTTTTTTACAGTATATTATGACATGAGGAGTCCCATTTGGCTTAATCCATGTGCAAATACCATGTTAAAGCCCATGGTTTTGTGAAAACCACTAACGAGGTGTCCCATTTAATTAATAAAAAACTCTCTCTTAATTACTATAAATACCCACTCACCCCCTTATTTTTAATTCATTACAACCCCAATATCCTAGAATATATGGTGGTATTACCTCCCTAGGAGTCCTCCCAAGCTGTATTTAAGCCCCCAAGGTCCCATCCTTCATGATCTAGGAGTTACTCTACAAGGTAAGGGAATCCTTCATTCTCTTCTTTTAGTCGACACTTCATTTATGTTATATATTTGATTTTCCATTATTATATGTTGGGGTTTTGTTTTATGTATTCTTAATACTGTCCTTTTGATTTCAATATGTTGAGATACCCTTTTTCTATCATCATTTCATTTTAGGAAATTTTAAGCGACGTTGTTAGGCTGCCGAATTTTCATAAGGGATCTCTCGCCTTTTATTTTATTTTCAACTTCATATCTTTTCTTTTTCTCTCATCACATACTCTATCCAAATGACCATGATAAACTCCTGTATCATCTATATAATTTAATTATATCATGTGAATTGAAGAACCATCATCAATATTCTTACTCCCTCCCTTTTATTTTTATAAACGAAACCAACATCCATGAGGTTCCAATTTATAACCTTTGTGGATGACAGAGTTTTGTTCTTCACTTTCTTCTTTATTATTGGTCATGAAACCATTTTAATGGTCTAACTAGATATGAATATATTTATTTCATATCATTAATGTTATGTAATCCTTATACACTCATAATATAAAATAATAATACAAAACAAGTTCATTATGAACAAAACGGCCAAGTTAATATGGATATTTGTAATAAAATTTTAAATAAGGAATCATCATCATGGAATATAACCCAAAAGAATTATAAAATCATTTATATATAATTAATGTCATTAATAATATATATTAACAATTTTGGATGTTTAACCACATTTCAAATGAACTTCCATTCATGAAAACAAGTAATCGAATATTGAAAACAAAGGAAAAAATGCTTCCAAAACAAGAAAATTGAACCTCTTAAACCCATAAAAAGGGCTGTAAATGAACCTAATAAGGTTATAATAAATCAATTAAATGTATAGGAGGTTTTGGAGTTATTATTTAATGAAGATAAAATTTATTATTTGGGTCATTAAAACAAATGAAGAACACACTCGAGCATAAGGTAAGGGGTTTCGCATCTCATTTTCATTTCTGTGAGATTTTCATTGTTCACCACTTATTTATTGTATGTGGTATATGTGTAATGAAATTTTATATATAATAACATGATTTTCTTTATATTTATGTTATTCAATGACTCATTTGAGGGTTATTAAGTTCTGGTCATATGATTTGACAGATTACATTGTGGTAAGAGACTTTGTCTCCACTACTATTTTGTTGTGACTAACTTTGTATGGTGTACCTAATAATCCTTATGTGGTGTACCCACAACCCATATGAGATCAATTTTCATTTTAAATTATATTTAAATTAAATATCCATAATCTCATATCATGGGTATGTTTGTTGTCTAAACTGTATACCATTTTACATACGGTGTTTACTTGGAATGTTATTTTAATTATGGAAATATTGATGAGTCTGTAAACTCTTCTCTATACAGATATTGGAAATGAATTTTTCTCTTATATTGAATCAATGTATAAAGAATTATTTGGACCTGAAGTGGTGTGTGGGGCCCACTATATCCCCTCTATGCATCGGTAGGTCTCTTAAGACAAATCAGTTGGCAACAAACCCTTTGAGTTTGTTTCCAAAAAACTCAGACGGGTTTCTACACACAAAACTAAACCATTTTTACGGTAGTATGATATCATGTTCCAGATAAATGATTTCAATTTAATAATAATTATCTTTATTCATTATCAGTTATTACTATCCATGAGGATTTCTCTATGATAAAATATATGGATGCAGTTTCAGTCTCAGTTTATTAATGGTGTGGTTTTTTCATTTATTCATCATGCCATGTTGATTATGTCAAATTGTTTACAATTCAGTTATTATTGATTCATGATTCTACCATTTTTATCCCTTACTGAGCATTTTACCTCACCCCTTTCATTTTTTACTTTCTACAAGTGACAAATAGGAGATCATTTAATATGTTCTTGTGGATGAAGCTTTTAGTTTTCATTATGTATTGTATTTTGTAAAATTTTCCAATGTAATTTGAGTAACATATTTGTATATAGTTTCTTCAATACTACTAAACTGATCATTCCTTCAAGATTTCCATTTCTTCTAACCATTGAAATATAACAAGTAATTCACTAGCTCTGGTCTAGAGGGGTCTAGGTGTTACACTCTAGGCCAATGGGCCATGGAGGATGAGATTGAAAGGGAATTGCATCCTCAAATACCTAATTTTGGAGATGATGATGCAAGACCTCATAGGAAGGAGAAGAAATGGGAGCATCGAAGAAAGAAGACCATGGTTAAGTTGTTTCTTAGTAGTGGTAATCCTTCTTGATAACATGAATTTTATCCTTGTTCATGAAAGAGTGTTTAGAATTATTGGAATTTCAGGAGCTTCTTCTATTTCATATCTGAATGAAAATACTAATAATCTTATAGGAACAATGGATGGTACATTGGAACATGCACAAATTCCTGCTAACCTGGTGGTTTTTGAAGAGGCATTGAGGCCAAAGAAACCTATGTATGTTCCCAGAATTTATCCTGTTCCTTCTAACAGAAGAGAGGAGGCATCTGGTAAATAAATAGTTCTTTACAAGACAACAAATGTGACAAAAAAATGACCTCCATGGGGTGACACATTAGGTTCATCACATGCACCAGATCATCCTGTGACAACTAATGTTGAACCTACAACCGTTGCTGAGTAAGCTATTCCGAGTCAACAGTTTTTGGAGGAAGGTTGCAAAGAGAACATGCCAAGTGTTCCCATGGGTGACACAAACCAAGAATCTAGGATATCATTGGATTCTATGATGAACACTAGCATTAATTTTGAATACATATTAGAACACATTAATATACCGCATTCTTTATAATATTTTGAAGTTACTTGTATAGAATCAACTGGAAGTGATTTTTCTTTATTCATCATATTAATCCATTTATGATTAAATTTATAACAATGATTGGTTGAAATATGCAATTCCATCTAAAGAAACTACCGCTGTGACAATTCCTAAAGTAATTGTTCACATTAATGTCAATCCCATCATTGCACAGACATTGGATTAGGTGAATATTGAGAGAGAATATCTTCTTGAGATTCATTCTAAGGATCCAGAGAAACTTAATGAGATCATTCCCCACCAAGAGACATAAAAAACTGCTAAAACTGAGAATATTGGGGAGGATTCTTTTCAAGATTTCAACCTACAATTAGGAAAGAGATAATGATATTTTGGTTATACTCACTTTTGTTATATCTTGAAACTAACTATAACCATAATTTAATTCACCATATAGGGCTGTCAACCACAATTTCTAGATCCAGAGGTGAAGCCTCTTCATTCCCTCACAAAATATTAGAAGGTGATACAACTACTGTAAAGGATGGAGAAAAACATGGCACTTATTTAAGTGCATTAATCACATAAAAAGTCCCTCTTTATGACAGTGATTTTGAATCAGACCCAGGTAGAAAAAGGTCCTTCATCTTGCATGTCTCAAGGTATGAAAAAATATATGGAAAATAATATTTGAAATTACCCTTGAGAAACTGCCTTCATGAATTCTAAGACTTTCATCTCTATTTATCATGCTGGGATTTGGAAACTTTGAATACTATGAAATTCATACCATAGTGAAAAAGATTATCCTAAAGAGGGAGCAAGAGTAGAATCTTTGGAAAGATCGGATAAAAACTAAACTGTTGATCAACACTGATGAATTCCAAGCAACATTGTCCTGAGTTGTGGCTAATCATACTACAAAGTTCAAGGAACTGAAGTATAAGATTAATGAAAATATTTTTCAATAGCTAAATTTTCAATAAAAATTAGATATTATCATAGGGGAGCATAACCACCTTCATAACTCAATAGGATAAGTCCAGAAGGATGGTGAAAAAGACATTGTAGATGTTATAGAGGCACTTCGTCATGCTGAAGAGAAGGAAGCCGGTCTGCTAAACGAACTTTAATAGGCTAGTGATAGGGCTCAAGAGGTTATTGGCCAAATGATAACTTACATAGAAACCCTATTTTCATTTCTAAAAAAATAGAAACTCTAAATTGTGGATACAACTCTGTAAAAATTTTACTCACAAATGAAAAGAATTTAATCCTTAATCATCTATGTTTTCATTCCTGTTATCCTTTTTTTTACTTAATCAAATGGGCCTAGTAAGAATAGTTTTATTTTTACTAGGTTTATATAGAAAAACCCAAAAACATTGTATCTTTTGATTTTTTATTTATCAATATTACCTAAACCATTCAAAATAAATATTTAGTGAGTTTGGACTTGAATTTTTTCTAATGTTCCCTTTTCTAGTTCCCAACTTGGTGAGTACCATGACTCTTTTGTTGGTAGTTTACAGTCATTCATGTTAGACTATAAAGGGGTAGTATTTATGTTTCAACATCTTGGACAATAAATTTTGAAATTAGATCCCAAACACGACTCAGTGTCTTAGAATTGCTCTAAGATTCTTTAAATATTTTAAAGGGGGATCTTGAGTCATGATTTTTATGGTCACCAAATCTAAAACTAGTATAAACATTACATAATTATATTCCATGAAAAAAGTTAACATTATTTTACAAACCCGTTATAGGGGTTGTGTTATGCATAGACAACTAGGAAATTTTCATCACAGCCAAATAGTGGTATCTTTTGACTGGGATTCCTATTATATAGGCGACCTATGAAAGGCCACATAAGCACACATACTACTTACTCAGGAAAAAAGAGCTCTTATGAATTTAACATTTTACCATTAATAGACAAAAGAAAATATGATTTTGGGGGACTCAAGACCATAGTGGGTGGTTTTTTTAAGGAAAGGGATTTTATGAATAAAGATCCATCTATCCTGACATATGTCATGAATATAAAAACACTTCTACACAAATTTAGTGTATATGTAGTGGTTCAAAATTTTCAGAAAGGTTTATTTCTGATAGCATGTTATGCAGTTTTAAGTCATGTAGTGAAGACATTATACTGTATAGTTTTAAGTCATGCAGTGAGGACATTGTGATGTGCTGTTTTAAGTCGTGTAGTGAGGAAATTGTATTGTGCTATTTTAAGTCATGTAGTGATGACATTGTATGAATTTAATTTAAGGTATTTAGAATTGAACAAAGATATGAGACTCTCCTAATTTCATGATAATTTGTTTGGAAACATTCTACCATATTCAAGTATATATTTGAATAATTGTAAACTCTTATTTTTTAATTTTTGGATTCGAAGAATGATATGGAAAAAGTGTTAAAAGGTAGTAGAGGATGTCTCTCCTAAGAACGAAGTTACAATGTTTTGACCAACCCGTTATGGGGGTTGTATTATGCAGGGAAACTAGGGAATACAATGCATAGCCAAATAGTGAAATATTTTTTTTGACAGTCCTGTTATGTAGGAATCTTATGCAAGTACACCTAAGGTAACACACTTTATAGTCAAGAAAAAAGAGCTCTTTGAAGTTTAAAATTCTATTTCTAAAATCCAGAGAAATTTTATGGAGATTCAAAATTTCAAAAGTTTATAGTTTGGTTTATGAAGAAAGGTACTTGAATATGGAGAGGGTATTTATAATCATTATTTCCAATGAATCGGGGGAATAGGATTTCTAGTAAGGTCTCACCCAAACATATAAAGTATGGTGTCTATAGTTTTTAGGTCATACTACTAGGACCACAAATGGAAATATTATATGATATGACATCAAGTGATCCCAGGTTATTTCATATTTCATTGAACACATGAAGAGGGAAATGTGTAAACCGTGGACATGAAGAATTTAAGATAAATAGAATGCTAATGGGATAAATATACAAGAATGATTACTTTAATATACATATTCTTGTATAATGTCATCATAGTTTTCATGGGAAAAATTCAATTGAACCAAGAATGATGTTACCATTTTTTTGACGAACCTGTTATGGGGGTTTTATTATGCAGGGCCAACTGGGGCATATGATACATATCTAAATACTTGAATCTTTTTTCTCATAGTCCTATTATATAGGCAACTTATGCAAGGCCACCTAAGGGCATGCACTGCATAGTCAGGCAAAAGAGTTCTCAGGTATCGAAAGCTCTGCCACCAGAAACCATAAGGAATATTATGAAGATTAGAAAATATTCAAGATTAAGAGTGTGAAATATGAAAGTGGGTAATGCTCAATGAACATAAGAAATATTTTAATCAACATTAGACATGAATTTGGAGTCCCTTACATAGATCTGACTCAAATGTAAAATAGAGAAATTCCATATTTCCTTTGAATCAATATTATACAATGTAATTTTCAGTCATGTACAACGACATGATGTGATCCAGTCATCTATAAGTATCGCATATAGATTAGAATCAAGCCACATGTATTTCTTGAAATGAGGTCCCTTGGCATATCTAATTCAGACATAGGGAAGAAATGGACTCATGTGCCACTATGGAGTAGAAATTATTTCAATGATGCTTTTGTATAGAATCTCATAACATCAACTAGAGAATACATTAAGCATACAGTTTAATGTCATGTTACGAGGAAAATTGATGTCATGTAGTTTAACATTTTTTGACAGGGACAATGATTCTATTCATTTTATCGTTGTGCAACATGGATTCCTATGGATGTTATGTAGTTTAATTTCTTATGACTAGGACTTTTTGCTGTGAAATTTAGAGTCATGTAATGAGGAAAATTGATGCAGTTACACAATTTATTTCTTCAAGTATCTCACACTGGTTGGAGTTTTAATAATCTCTCCATCCATTGAGATTAATTCATAATATCTATTTTATATCACCTTATGTATGGAATAAGGTCCTTCCCACTTTGGCTCAAGCATTGGAGGATTATTTCCTTGTATAATAGGAGTCATGAGGACCAATACCAATTCTTCTTGAAGAAATGAACAGAGGAAATTTTTCTTGTCAATGGCTTGCACTATTCTATTCTAATAGACTTCTAAATTATGAAAAGTATGCAATATTTTTTTGTCTAATTGTTCCATCTCATCAAATAATTTATGAGACTTTTCATCTATAGACAACTAATCACAGATTGAAACTTGGAGTAAATTCAATTGAATTTCAATTGGAAACACTACTTCTGTTCCATACACTAATAAGTATGGAGTTTCCCAAGTATCAGTATAGGTAGTAGTCTGATGAGACCATAAAGTGTTCAACAGTTTATCAGGACAAAATTTCTTATTTTTATCCACCATATTCTGCAGTATGTTTGATAGGTTTTTATTTATATCCTCTATCAATCCATTGGACACCTCATGATAGCAAGATGAATGGTTATATTTGATATTATCCTCTTGATACAACTTCTTTAACTCAATAGAATAGAAATTGGTTCTATTTTCCATAAATATATTCTGAGGGACACAGAATATTATGACGGTGTTAGTTTTGAAAAAATGAACAATGCTTTTTTATTTGATTTCTTTGAGAGGTATTTCTTTATCCCATTTGGAGAATAATTTTGTAGTAGTAAGAATATACTTGAACCACATAGTTATAGATGGAGGATAAGGTCTGACGACATCCATTCCCCACATGGAAAATGGCCAAAAGTATTTAATAGTATGTAGAAACTCTGGGGGTTGATGAATGAAGCTGGAATGAACTTGGTGGGGATGAAATTTCTTAGTGAAATTTATGCAATCCAACTTCATTGAAATCCAAAAGTATCCAAGCCATAAGATTTTATTAGAAGTCCTATTCCCATACTGGTGAGCACCACAAGTTCATGCATGTACTTCTTCCATAAAAGCTGAAGTTTTTTCTCCGTCAATACACCTAATGAGTATTCCATAAAATAATCATTTTAGAGGATCTTTTGGTGATATAGACTATCATAAAGAGTAAAATTGGTCACCTAACTTAGGTTCTTTTCCTTTTATCTCTACTAGGGGTAGTACTCTAATTTCAAGGTACTTCATGATTGGGGTCATCCATCCCGTGGTTTGAGAATATGGCTTATAAATAGGTATAACTTCATAAATTTCTTCTATTATTAATTGAACTATCATTGTAACCACACGATGATGGGAAATAATGATGATTATCTCATCCATATTTGGATCATCCAACGATGTGGCTACATTAGCCATTGCATCAGCTTGGTCATTTTGTGATCGTGGGACATAAGAAAATGTTGGATCTAAAAGAAATTTAACCATTAACCCTATAATGTAATCATACAAAGGTATTAACTCTTCTTTTCTAATAGCATAATCCCAATTTATTTTTCTGATCACCAACTATGAATCACCTTTCACACTCAGGTGGTTCACTTGTACCTGACGTTCCAATTCTCGGCCTACTATGAGAGATTGATAATATACTTCATTGTTGGTACAACCTTCTGACGACATGAATGAATATGGAGACACTTCCATTTATGGGGAAATAATACAATTCCTAACCCAATTTTGTTGAGTTTAGGGTTTTCCATTCTCTTCCCTGTTGGACTTCTAGAGGCACCATCAAAGTACATTTCCCATGTTTGGGGATTATCTTATATAGATAAGACTTCTACACCAATAATTTCTGTATTTAACGATATATCTTCCATAGATGGATGTTCAGCAATGAAATATGCCAAATCTTGGACTTTTATTTCGTTTTGAGGCACAAACTGGATATCAAATTGTTGCGAAATTACTACCCACCATGCCAAATGCCCTGTAAGCATAGGAAAAATGAGGATTAATTTGAGAGGTTTATTGAGAGACACCAATTGGACCACATGATGTTGCAGGTAGTGCCTCAATTTCTGAAAAACAAAGATTAATTCTAGGCAGTACTTCTTAATACATGAATATCGAGTAACTATGTCAAGCATAGTTTTACTGAGATAGTAAAAGCTATTTTCCTTCCCAATAACATTCTTTTGGACAAGGAAGTCACCAAGTGATCACTTCAAAGTTGTCACATAAAGATTAATTGGTCTTCTTTCAATAAGTGGAATTAATAACAGCGGACTCAAGAGTTATTTCTTGAGGGTATCAAATGCCTCCTGGTAGTGTTTAGTCCATTGATAGGTGACTCCCTTCTTAATTCATCTAGTGAAGGGAAACCATTTTCCTGCCAAATTCACGATAAAGAGATGAATATAGGACAAGTGTCCTTATAGTCCTTTTAATTATTTCAAATTTTTAGGATGTTACTTGCTAAGGATTAATTTTTTTTCTCTCAGGATCAACTTTGATGCTCGATGGTGTACAATGAAGCCGGGGAATTTTCCTGAGGTTACCCTGAAAGCACAATTCAAGCGGTTCATCATTAAATTGTGATGTCAATGTTTATTGACTATGGAATCCTGATTAGAAAATTGATCAAAACTTCGTATGTATTAAACCACCAAATCATCCCCATAAAATCCAAAAAAAATTCCTAAGAAGGATTTGAAGATTTGGTGTGTGGAATGTTGATATGTTGCACCTACATTATTTAAGGAAAAGGGCATTACCCGATAGAAAAACACACATTGAGGGGATTTGAAAGCTATATAATCTTCATCCTCTAGATCCATACAAATTTGATTGTACCCAGAGTAGCCATCCATGTAGGAAAGAGCTCTATAGATAGTGGTTTCATCAATTAAAATCTATGTGATCGGAATTTGAAATTCATCCTTAGGAAAATGCCGATTATAATATATGAAATTAATCAAAACCTTGATTTGACTATTATTTTTTTACTATTAAAATATTGTCCATCCATTTTGGATATTGAACCCCCTTGAAATAGTTATCCTTGATAAGCTTATCATCTTCAACTTTAATTTTAGAGGCATGAGTTAGGTGTGTTATTCTTGTTGCCTCCTTGAATCCTCAATGTTTTTTTGGAAACCCAAATGATGAGTGGCTACATCAGGACTAAGACCTACCATTTTTTTATAATTAAAATAAAAATATATCTATATTTTGATTTATAAAATAGGTATACATATCATTATATCCATAATTTATGGCCACACTAATTAGAGTGGGGTGTAGATCTTCTTCTGTATGAAAATTTATTTCTCTGATCTCATCCACAGTGGTCGAGACAGCTTCCTCAAATGCTGGAGGAGAAACCCTACAATAGTTATCTACTTCTTCCTTACACGTCACTTCTTATGTTTCAAATTTCATAGTATATGCTGATGAAAAACTTTCAATGATAAGGGAGGAGTTCGTATTCAGACATCCTGAAGAAGGGGCCACCATTTCTGACCCTGATGATGATGAAGGGTCTTCCTGGAGTAATAAATAGAAGATGATGGGTTGGAAATCAACATCCTTTTCTTCCCCTATTATTTATATGAAATTTTCTATTATTATTGGTGAAGAATTGGTTTGAGGAAGTTTAGTGGATGAAATGGAGACACCTCCATTTAAGCTTCCATCACTGCTTAGTAAATCAACAATTTCTCCCATGCTGTCAGGGTCGATTTCCACAATGGGAATTATGGAAGTCACTTGATGAGTTTTCATTTTTGGGTTTATCCTTTAAAAATTATTGATAAGAAACACATAATCTAAACAAAATGGTTGGAATGGATTTTCTGGGATCTTTTCCAGACCATTTGGAGCATTGATTTTGGTTACCCCCTTTATCACGGACCTCATTCCCTTCGTGTCATAAAATTCTACCACAATGTATTGAGATTAACATGTTTTTAATAGAGCCTTGTCACCATAAAAATTTCAAATTTTACCTTGAAATAGTACTTGATACAGTGGTGGTATGATGAAGGTATGGTTTCCTGTTGATGTACCCAACACCAACCATGTAGAATGTTAAAGGATGTGTCTTGACAGACAACCGTAAAATCCAAATTAGTCACAAGATCCCCAAACTGTGTTTTGAGTGTAATATCTCCTAAAAGTTATTTTTCATTCTTTTCATAACCTTTAAACATTAAATTGGTAGTATATAAGTCTAATTTAGTGAGGCCCCATCAATGAAGTGTACGAATAAGAATGAGGTTGACTCTTGAGACATTATCAATGAAGGCTCATCGAATGTCTATGTCATTGACACTGTCAGATAGATATAAGGGCCATATATGTCCATTTACAACATCATCTTCATCTTCATCACTAAAAATATAATTTCTTAAAATTATGAAAGATAATTCTCTATACATTAAACCTCTGCCCCATCAACTTCGGTCTCAAACTCTTGAGGACTTGAAAAGCCTCAATAAGTGCTTCTCGAAGATCTTTTGACAGATTCATGGCATCCAAAATGGAAATCTTCGCCAGTACATGGGCCACCTATTTCAAAACATCATTATTCTAGTTTAGTGGTTTTCCTTTCCCAGTATGGGGATTCGGTTTTGTAGGTGCCTTGGAATTTTATTCTTATGATGTATATGTACCCTATGTCGGAGAAAAAGATAGAAATACCTTGAGTTTTAGTAGACTAGACTGACTGGGTCTATCTACTTGCTAAGAGAAATATGGTGTAACCTCTAATAGATCCACCAAAATAATCATGTCAAGACCAAAAATATCATGCATGGGAGAATCTCCTTGTTCTTGTTGAGCCTATTAAAGGGATCTCCCATGAGTTTTCATTTCATATACAGTTCGAGTAGCGGTAGAGTTAAAATAATGGCTTCTAGAATACCCACATCTTAACATGTATCCTTGCCCTTGGATTCTTCCTCTAGTTCCCTAGTTAGATACAGGGTACTCATGCTCATTATAACCAGAATCACCATCAGAATAGGGATATGTTAAGTGGATAATATTGATAGAACCAATGATCAATTCTTCAATGGATGAAGATTCTTATTGATGGGTCAGTTCTGGTTCTTCAATTTGGCAGGGCGGTGCATGTTATTTTGAAACTGATGGCATGAAATCTTCTAGATTCAAGGACAATTTTTTCCTTTACAGGATCTCATCTTCTTCTAAAATTTCTTTGTCCTTTTGATCACATCGCTTCTTTGAGGATTGACATTTGGAGGACTGATCTTTTGATGAAGGTGATTTTGTTGTGGCTGGTGTTGCGAAAGACACAATCATTTGTTTCAACTGTGTTTGTAAGATGTCATGAGTTTAGTAGATCTTTTTTTTGACCATACAATCATCATATTTATACACAATTTTACATTTTAATTCATTACATTAACCTTCTTCCCCTTTATCATTAACTGTGACACATGATACTTGGGATGATGAAGTTTTATGTTTCACTTGTCCAAATTATACCATTTTTTGTAGGGGGTATGTGAAAAAAACACTTCTGAATGGGATACCCCAATATTTGGTGAAAGGGACAATAATTTGGAATATCTTCATCTCCTTATTTTTAGGGTTTCATTGGCCTTGGTAATTGAACCAAATTTTTTTCCAAGGCTTAAATGAAGAAACCAGGAACCTGTTCATTCTAGAAAGAATAAAAATCGTTCTCTAACTCCTCAAACTCTTTCCACCATTGATCTCTATGATCATCTTGACCAGGCAGTAATTTCTATTCATGATCTAGAGGCGGATCCCTTTTATATGATGATGGTTTTGAAGTGGAAGAATGTATAGTTTCTTGATTGAGTGTGACTGTACTAGCCTCTGATTTCCCTATTCTTATTTCCAGTACTGATGGAATTACATGATGTTTAATTTTAGTTTCCACAATCAAATCCTCCACATGTTGGGAAATTTAAGAAAGGTCTCAAACCCCTCTAGTGTATTTCACAACAATAAACAAAATGTGTTAATTGTTTCTATGGATCTCTTAAACCATTAATTATTGGAAATTTAGTATTCACAAAATATGGTGGGGGAGGAATTAGATCCACCAATTTAGGGTAAGCTATCATTTTTGGATGAACTAGCGCATGACGTTCTTCTATATCTTCCAATCAAGTTATTAATGCCTCAATTGTGTTCAAAAGAATTTGTGGAATATACAAATGAGTTTGGACCTATACAGGTACAATAGTTGAAGATTGAACTGGTGCAACAACTTGAAAAACCAATGGTGGTGTTGCTGTTGGTATTTTTCTTGGATAACTCACAAGTACAGTCCTATAAGGAAGTGTTTTATCCTACCATAGTTGTGTATCCCATGGAGGAAATTCATTATCTGTATATGCAGTTACCAAAAATCTGGTTTTCTTGAGGAGCTCCTATAGGATTTAAAAGTTGAGGATCTTCCTGGGGAGTATATCTAGAAAAATGCTACTTCAATGTAACTCTTTATTGAGTATTTTCAAATCTTTCATCTCCTCTTCTTACTGTGAAAATCTTTCATCAATTGAAAGAGATTGACATTCTCTATTGGAAAAGTGAGGCGTGATCTGAATTTTACCTTTCCCCTTGTTAGATACCTTTCAAAGGGGTGGGAGTAGATTATTTGAGTTCATACCTAGATTCTAGGTAATCCTCTGATTTTAGGTATAAACACCTCTTTAATTTTCTTTAGTGTGTTCCATATTATGGTTAAGAACTTAATATTTAGATTCCCCTGAACAAGAATAATTTTCTAGAGGATCTACATCAATGGTGTTAATGAAATTTACTAACACATAATTCATTAATGGAATTATATCAATATCTTTTTAAGATCATATCATTCTATACATTCCATGATACTCTTCTCTCTTATATGATGAATTCTTGGGAACTGTTTGATGGACAGTTACTCAAAGGGAATCCTTGGATAGTTCAGTTGGGCGCTCTCTTTGTGGATTCTTCCCTAATCGGGAAAAAACTATCTTCCGTTGAGGAGGAGATTATAGATGAGAAAAAAACCCCATCCCAATAGGCTGGGGATATTTCCATTCTTCTTTTCCAAACCTTCGAACATTTTTTATTGAATTCAAGGATTGAATTAAAAAATACCCTAGCCATGTAGGCTGGGGTGGCTCTTGAACTACTATAGCTGAGATTCACGCAGCTGCTCTTCTGATATTGTGAATTTTGGTTCGAACATTATCCACGTCCATTATCCTAATACCACTAAAATAAACTTTTTATATGTTGGTAGTGATATTTCATACATTTTCACCATCGGAGGACTAACATCCTCTAAGCAAGAGGCCTGCTGAAGATTCTTAGATGCTTGGTAAAAAAGTATCTCAATAGCTTTCTTTCATTAATAATTACTTTGAAAATGTCTATTTGAGTATATTAAATAGAGTATAATTTATTACATAAAAAATCTATTGATTGTATCCAGTCATGGGAAATAACATTGCATGAGGCCAATTTTGTTGGGCTTTGCCGATTCTAGAGTGTAGTGAAATGTAATGCTCCATGTCCCCCCCCCCATTCATTGATATGAAAACCGAATGGGGTATCTGAAATTAACTAGTGTAGCCACTTTAAAGCATTTAGGCATGCACACTGAAGGTTTCAATGTATATTTTTATCCTTTGAATTTTGGGAAACTAAGAGAGATTACAAGTCAATTTGGCTTTGCAACCCTTCCATTACCTTTACATAATTTTGATATCAATCATATAGTAATAATTTGGTTTTCAAATGTTGAAGATTCTTCAATATGATGAGGCGTACATCATGAATGTAATCTTATTACATCAATTTTGGATTTTTATATTGAGTGTTTTCCAACGGTTGGAGCATGTCTAGTACTTATCCTTTAACCAATTTTTTTATCATGTTCAACATGTCATCATCGTCTTTCACTAGAGGTTTCTCCAGTTAGTATGACCAAAGTGAATGCTTCTCAATTGTTTTAATAAAAATAATGGAATCAATCTCTATTTCCTCTGCTGTATTTGAATAAAAATGACCCAAGGGAGGTTCTAAGAATGATAATTCCATTAAGATTTCTTCTGGTTGATAAAGTATTTCACCTGTTAATGGTAAGTCATCAGACATGATTTTCCATATGTTGGATAGTGCATCATTATTAAAGGGATTCCTCATTACTACATTGTCAATTATAGAATTATATTGATAGTTTGAAACACTACTACAGAGAGAAATTTTGTAGAGAATTCCATCATGAGGAGGACCACCATTGTGGAATACAGAAAGGGACAAATCTTATTTCTCCTTGGTTTGCTGACCTTGCAGAGGGTTGTCATGGCTCTCATCCAGAGATAGAATTTCTGGATTTATTGATTTTTCATGAAGAAATACTTCATGGAGAAGTTCCTGAGGAAGAACTTCATAATTACTACTACTACTCCCATAATTTGGTTAGGAGTGGGTAGGATCTTAAGCTGCAATAGATAAATTTTTGAGGGTTTCAAGAACTCCAGCATTAAGAGGAGCCAGATTACAGCTTGGATCATGAATTTATAACTGTGTTTGGGGATACTTATTTTTTCATTCACTCTTAAACTAAGTTGGGACCACTTTATAAGAGAAGTGGTTATCATGGGTATGTGTATGTGCCTACCTTGGAGTGGTTATCAGAATGGGATGATTACCTCCAATTAGAAAGGGTGTATGTTACCGATCCAGTTGTTCGTATGATATAGGGGAGTATGCCCAATAACACTCCTATTCTAAAACAAAGGTATGTATCTTCTTTGGGATGGAATTCCCATGTGTCATACCAGGTGTGGGGATTGATTTATGTGTTTATTCTCCTAGTACTGCTGAATTTTTTGTTATGTTATTCTGGCATGCTTCCAGAATATGGGAAGAAATTTTTGTTTTCTATTTCACCATTTCTAAGATGTGTTTGGTGAATTCAGCAGCCATAATGGAAATATTCATCCATTTCATATCTGGAGTAGGTGTATGTGCCAACTCCAATCCTACTTTTCTTATGAATGGGTACTGATAGTACTCATGTATGTGGGAAAAGAGTTGAGTCTACCCCAAATTTGTCATCAGAGAATTCCGACCAACTTATCCTGGTGCTGCCAAAAGAGAGTTTTGGTAGGCTGGATAAATTCTAGAAAGTGTATGTACATAATGGCTATTTTCCATAAATTATGGTTGATATACCTTTTTCAATACTGGTAGATGAGACTACTGGAAGAATTGGTGAGTGTAAGCAAGTGTATATTTTATTTTAAAGTTTCCACCACATTTGATTGGAGGAATTCCACAAATATAATCAGGTGAGCCTGATGACTGGATAAAATTTGTAAATAGATGCATGTTCTTGTTCACAATACTCCACTGTATTTTCCTAGCGGGATTGGTGGGTCTCTACCAGATGAGTCTGATGGGCAACAGAATTAGGGTGGATGATTGTACATTCTCTCTCATTGTTTTCCATAATGTTATGTCGATGGACTTATTGTGAGGAAAAAAAGGTAAGAACCTACTCTCTGTTGACTGGATATTGCCCTCAGATGTTCGTATTGCTTTCCCAGGTCTGGGGGACCTGGGTCAAACAACCAGAGGTAACACCCCCATTAGGTTGGGGGTTCACTACCGTGCGATTTTGCTGAAAGTGATTGTTGGTGGGAGTCCTCGAGAAGGACCCCTACATCCTTGATTTGAGGCCATGAGTGTCCTCTAGATCCACCTCCCTATATTACGGGAGGTATTTGTTATTTCATTCTGGGGATAAGGACCTAAAACAGTTGAATATGGTGGTCAACACCTTCTACATCTTGATCATCGTTCATAATTGATTAGATGATTGAGGTTTTCTATTAACCTAGAGAGCCTTTCAAGAAGCCTCTAGGGTTGGGAATGTACCATGATGAAGTTACTCCCTTACCAGCACATTAGAGAACCATATTTGAAGATTTTAAGTGGGTGATGAAGTCATTCTGTCAGATGACGGTCCAGCTTGAGCAGCGACGAGGAAATTCATAGGTGAAAACATTAAAGAATCCATTTGAATTGAAGGGATTTATAAGGAAACTTGAAAATAAAAATAAACACCATTAACGAAACATCTTTTAGATGGATATATGCGTGCTTGATTCCTATTTCAGGCCTTCCTTTATCAATTGACAGGGACCTGACAAGTGGGTAACAACATTCACTTTGTTAAAGATTCATGTTGGGTTCACCATTTTTTTTAATATTTCCTTGAAACTTGTGTTCTAGTATAAGAATCACTACTTCTAGGTGGTTTCAATTGGATTTATTCATGGAACTGAAAACAAAAAATGGTTCTTTATCCAAAAAGGAACTGCTTTCCAAAGGCATGCATTCATTATGTTTGAACTTTATGATACTTAATAAAAGGAATTGGTTGAGAGGATGTGAGTTCATACTCATCACACCATTTGGGGGGGGGGTTTGTCTACTCTAGAACTCTCTTTATAAATTTAAGATATTTTTATAAATCCTTATTAATTCATCTAGTATGATATAGTTTTCCCATGGAATTTTAAATCACTTATTAACATGTTTAAAATTTATAATCATCATTATGTATTAAAGTTCCATCATGAATAGAGATATCTGTATGTATTCAAGGTTCTCCATCAATGGAATCCTCTCATATACTATTTAGAGAACATTTTCATTATCATTATGATGATACTAGTTTTTAAGCCACTCAGTAGGGATCTCTGGAATTTATTGTCTTCTAGGGAGATGAAGGTTTGTTTTGTTATTGGGATTGTACCTATAAAATGGGATAGCTATGTATCCTCGTGAAAGTAATTAGAACCCTCATATTTCAGTGAGGCTTAATGGGAAACATCATACCTTTTAAGGTCGTGTGATAATGACCTAATAATACAGTTTAATTTCATTTGGTAAGGACATCTAAGAAAAAGGTTCTTAGTCAATGTTTTGTGTGTGACTTATGCTGAAGAAGCCCACGGAACTTGGAAACAATATGGGTTTCTATTTAAGATTAGACCCTATTGGGAATAGGGTCTAGGAATAATATGGTTGATTTGATGTGTTGGGTCTGAACCTCAAAGTGGCTTCCTACGTATCCCATATTGATGGGAATAAAATCCCACTTAGTTTGATAAGTCTCATAGGAGACTATAGTCCTTTGAGAGAAATGAGTTTGGTCTTACTCCATGAGAAAGATGACTTGGTGATTTGGGGGGCTTAATTTGGGGATTATTCCTAAGGAAGATTCCCATATTAAGGGAATTAGGGTTAGATTTATAAAGAAGATATCCAATGATCTCGAGACCTGATGAAGGATTCTTATGTATCCCAATTATGGTGGAAATCAGTGTTCTCGTATTTTATTCATTTGATTCGGGATTATACGTGGGATCTTCCCATTCGAGGGGAAATTATCTGGTGAACCATTCTGGAAGGGCATCCTTTTGATCTCATGCCTTAATGATGGAATCCTACATATCCTGGTTTGAATAGGAATCAGAGTTCTCATAGTTCAAGAAATATTGTGAAAATATTGTGATGATGAAAAATCTCTATGCCCACATGAGTCATTCTCGGTGTGAGAAACAAGGAAATTTTAAAAATTCAATAAAGGCACCCATTCTTTTCCTCCACCACTAGTGGAACAGGGTGTGCCTATGCTGGTGATGGTGGATGTGGGAGAGGAGACTAGGGAAGAGGGAGAGGTGATGAGCGTTCCCTCTATTCACTTTACATTGGACAAGGGTGCAATGTAAGGAAGGTGTGAAGGTGAAGGAAGTACAGAAGAGAAAGAATGAAACCTCCTACATGAAAGGTTAGGGGATTACACCAGGATGGTTGCCCTGAAATTGATCTTGGTAGAGGAGGGAGGATTTTCCTTTTCTTTCACTAAAAATCAAGTCTGAACCCTACCTTCCCTACCATTGAACTGAAGTTTCGGGTTTTAGAGATGAGAAGGGGAGCTCAGAACCCAAACCCTAATCGTCCATACAGGGAGCTTCCCAACACTATTTCAGGAAGAAAGGTCCATGTGACTTTGGATATACAAACAAACAGACACTCCATGAATACTAAGTCCATTGTGAAAAAAATGTGGGAAACCACTGACTGCAAATATACAATCCCAAATAATGGAAAATCTATCTTTCCATTACCAAAGGTTTGATAAATTATGAGGTTTTGGAGGAGGTCTCTATATAATAACTTTCTTACAAGGGAGGAAATGAAGAAGAATCCTTTCCATTAATGGATTTTAGGAGGGCTTGATGTCTTGTAGACTGAAAAGAGTATGTAAATCAAAGATGGGATCCCAAGTAGATACTGGCATGAAAGTATGGGTGTGCAACTAGGTTTGGGAAACATGATGTTCACTCAAGTGATGAACAACCAAGATGTTAATACTTGGGAGAGACCCGACTCAAGCCTTCAAGAGTATTCACATGTATTCCCAAAAGTGGGGCATTCAAGTTCCTATGAGAGGAATAGGTGGCATGAAAGTATTTCTGGTCTAAGGATGTTGGTCACTTTAGGCGTGAATGTTTTATGGATTAAAAACACTAAAAGGACATATGTACTATGATCCTCCTTCAATTCCTCCACTTTCGGTGTTTAAGATCTACCTTAAAAGTTTCAGATCACTTGGGAAAAACACTAGGGTGGAAAGAGTAGCAATTAGGCTTGAGATAAATTTTTCCATACAAATGAAGGCACTGAGAATCAATTTATTAAAAAATAGGACCCTGGTAAAAAAGAGATTTGGGCGCGCAAGTACCTTTCATGCCGACAATGTTTGGCTAGACTAAGGTTTTCTGATGTTCAAGCCTTTAAAAACCATGATTTTCTTCATGTGTTTCCTCCTATTATCTCTAAGGTATTTTCCTTTGTCACATTTTTAAACTCTGTGATGGAACTAAGTTTCAATAGAGACACATTAAAATTATTAAATAACCAAAAACCCCTAAAATCCAAACCCCCCAAAAAAACTCATAAAAACTCCCAAACTGCTAAAAAACCCTAAACCCAAAAACATCATAAAACCTCTTTAAAACACTATAAACTAGTACAAACCCTTACACCACTAAAACCATAAAAAACTTAATAACCCTACAACCCCTGAAAACCCTATAAAATCATAAAAAATATAAGAACACTTAAAAACCAAAAACCACCAAAAAAATCCTAAACACCATATTGTCCCTAAAAATACTAATAACACTAAAAGAACCTAAAGACCCCAAAATCCTATAAAATGACTAAAATTACTAAAAACCTAAAAATCCTAAAACCCTAAGATAATTCTAAAAACACTAAAAACCCTAAAACTCCTAAAACTATAAAAACATAAGAAAATCCTAAAACACCAAAATCTCTAATAAAACCCAAAAACACCCAATATACCGAAAATAAACCCATAAAACCTTGAAACTAATAAATCCCCTAAAGAATAAAGGAAATATAAAAACCTATTAAAAAGAAAAAAACTATTAATAACATGAAAATAGGAAAAACCCAGAAAACTGAGAAAAAAATCCAAAACCCCTAAAAACAATAGAAACCTTAAAAATCATTAAATCCCATAATACCATAAACCCCATAAACCCCTAAAAACATAAAACCCCTAGAAACCCATAAAAACCCAAAAACCACTAAAAACAATTAAAATACTAAACCCCCCTAAAACGTTAAAAACCATAAAACCCCTAAATACCCAAAAAAATCATCAATACCATAAAACTCCCTAAAATAACCTAAAAACCCCTAAAATACATAAAAGACCCTAAAACATTGATAATTAAAAAATACCTTAAACCCCTAAAAGACCAATAAAAACCCATAAACAACCAAAGAACCGTAAAACCCATAAAAACAAAAAAACCTTAAAAACAATCAAAACCTTGAAAACACCTAAAATCTGAAAATCCCCTAAAAGTACTAAAAAACCATAAAATCCATAAAACCTTAAAAACCATAAAGTTCCTAAAATCCTATAAACAGTAAAAATAGCTAAAAACCAAAACATCCTAGAAACTACTAAAACCTATAAGAAATTCCAAAAATCCCATAAGAAAACCCTAAAACCCCTAAAAACCCAAAAAACCCAAAAAACCCAAAAAGCTAAAAAATATCGGAAAAACCTAATAGAAACCAAAAAAATGAAAACCCAAAAAAATAATAAAAATACTAAAAACCTTTAAATCCATCAAATAACACATAAAACCATATAAAATCCATAAATTGATGAAAAACTCAAAAAAACCACAAAAAACTAAAAAATTATAAAATCACTAAAACCATAAAAGACCCTAAACCCACAGATGAGGCCCTAAAAAAAACCCCATAAAACCATAATATATAAAATAATAATAATAAACCTCTAAAACTAAAAAATAATAAAACACCCTAAAACCCAAAAATCTCTAAAAACACCATAAATACAAAAAAACCCTAAAAATATAAAAGCCCCCTAAAACTCAAAATGATCATAAAAACCATTAAAACACATAAAAACCCTAAATCCCAAAAAACCACTTAAAACCCCACAAAATAATAACACCCCTTAAAACCCCTAACACCCTAAAAACCCTAAAACCCCATAAAACCATCAAAACCCACTAATGACTGTAAAACCCCTCAAAACCCTCAAATCCCAAAAAAACTTAAAAAACTATAAAAATATTTATAATCCCTAATAACTGAAAATCCCATTAATTCCACAAAAAGCTTAATGAAAATCTAAAACCCTAAAATCCATTAAAAACCAAAAACCTCAAAACTCCAAAAAACAAACAAATATAAAAACCTCTAAAATCCCTAAGAACCCTAAAATCCTTAATACTCTTAAAATCACTAAAAACCCTAAAACCCACCAACTAATTAGATGACCCTTAAAACAATAAATACCCTAAACCACCTAAAAACATAAATAACCCTTCAGAATACCTAAAAGACCCTTAAAAATTTTAAACACCCTAAAAACCTAAATCCCTACAAACCCTAAAAACTCTAAATCTCCAAAAAACCAGAAAACCAGAAAAACCCTAAAAACAAAACAGACACTAAAAACCTGAAATCCCAAAAACAATAATTTAAAATATTTAGAATTCTAAAAAAAAAACTAAAACCCCTAAAAATCAAAAAAATCATAAAACCTAAAGAACCCTAAAACCCCCTAAAAACACCAAAATACTAAAACCCCCTAATAACCACTAAAAATAATAAAAACCACAAACCCCACCCCAAATAAATCCTTAAAATTTATTAATAAAATAAAAAACCCGAAAACCACCAAATAACCTCTAAATCCCATAAAAACCTAACAACCCTAAAACACCAAAAACCCTAAAAAGTACTGAAAACCATAAAACCATTGAAACCAATAAACCCCAATAATAACCGTAAAACTCCTAAAACCCATAATAACACTTCAAACCCCTATTAACCTAAAAACCCTAAAAACCCTAAAAATCCCTAAATCCTTTAAAACCCTAAATTCATTTTAAAACCCTAAATTCATTTTAAAACACCTAAAAACCTCAAAAATATAAAATCAACTTAAAACCCCATAAATATCCTAAATGAATCCAAACCCCCTAATACATAAAGACCTTAAAAAACCAAAAAATCATAAAACACTAAAACACCCTTAAATTCATAAAACTCATAAAAAACCCAAAAACAATAAAAAATCAAAAAACCCCTAAAATACTAAAAACCTTAAAACCCCTCAAACCCATTATGACCCTAAAAAACTAGAAAATATATAAAAATAATAATAACCCCAAAAGTCCCTAATCATTTAAAGGAATCAAAAACACCAAAAAACCCATAGAAGAGCCTAAAACCCCCAAAAGGCATAAAAACACAAAAAGACAATAACAACCCCTAAAAGTCTCTAAAACCCCTAAAAACATAAAGTGACACAAAAACACTAAAATAACTCTTAAAGGAAATAAAACCCCTAAGCCCCTCTAATTTAAACTAAAATATATAAATCCGTAAAACACTAAAGCACGCTAAAACCCCTAATAGACCCAAAGAACCAAAAAGAAACCAAAAATAAAAGAAATATAAAGGGAATTAAAATCCATAAAAATATATATGATACCATAAAACCCATAAAAATCGTTGAAGTCCCTAAAAACCCAAAAACAAAAATCCCCCCAAAATTGTAAAAGTCTGTAAAAACCCCAAAACCCCCTAATTGTTTTTAGAAAACTCTAAAAAACGTAATTGACCCCTAAAACCCAAAATGACATTAACAGACCTTAAAATCCAAAAAATAATTAAAATCCTTTAAATAACATTAAGAAACCCTAAAAACCCCTTAGAGACCCTAATAAATTAAAACCCCCAAAAATACATGAAACCCATAAAACCCCTAAGAATACAATAAAACCCTGAACCCCTAAAAACCTAAAAACCCTTTAAAATAATAATAAAAATAAAAGCCTAAAAACCCCCTCCCGAAACTCTAAAAACTAGTAAAACCCCTAAAACCACTAAACACTAAAAATCACTAAAAACCCTAAAAACATATTGTTTCGTAGTTCTTTGAAATGTGTGTTCTAGTTTCAATAATCACTACTTCTAGGAAATTTCCATTGGATTTATTCATGGAACTGAAAACTTCCAATAATTCATTATCCAAAAGGGTCCTTCATTCCAAAGGAATGAGTTTGTTAAGTATTAACATTATTATACTTAGTAATGTGCATTGGTAGGGAGGATGGGAGGTCAAACTCATCACACCCATTTTGGGAGGAATTATTGTCTGCTCCAGGACTCTCATTAAAAATTTAAGATATTTTCATTAATCCTTATTAATTCACCAAGTATAACATATGTTTCACTTGGAATTTGAAATCACTTTTAAACAATGGTAAAATTAAGAATCATCATTTTTTATTCAGGGTTCTTCATTAATAGAGATATCAATATGTATTCATGGTTCTCCATAAATGGTATACACTCATATACAATTTAATGATTGTTTTAATCATCGTTATGATGATACTATTTTTTAAGACACTCAGTGGGGAACTCTAAAATTTATTATCATCCAAGGAGATAAATATTTGTTTTGATATTAAGATCTACCCATAAAATAGGCTACCTACATATCCTTGTGAAATTAATGAGAACCCTTGTAGTTCGATACCGCTTTATAGGACACATCATACATTTTTAAGGTCATGTGATAAGGAATCAGCCATACAGTTTAGTGTCATGTGGTAAGGACATCTTTGTAGAAAGTTCTTAGTCAATATTTAATGTAATAATTATACATAATGAACCCAAAGAACATGGAATGAATATGGGTTTCAAAGTAATATTAGAAAATGTTGTAAATATGGCCCATGGAGAATAGAGTTTATTTGAAGTTTTGGGTTTGATCCTCTAGGAGGCTTCCTACGTATCCAATGTAGATGTCAATCAAATCCCACTTTGTTTGATGAATCTCATAGAAGAGTATATTCCTTTGAGAGAAATGAGTTTGGTATTACTTCCTGAAAAATATTACTTTATGAATTTGGGGGTTTAATATGGGGGTTATTCTTAAGGAGGATGCCCAAAAAAAGGGAATTAGGGTTGAATTCTTTAAGAGGATATCCAATGATCTCAGGTCCTGAGAAGGCTTCCTATGTATCCAAGTAATTGTGGGAATCAGAGTTCTCATAGTTCATTCACCATGAGTGTTGGTGAACATGTTATAATCATCATGAATCTCTAAGCCCACGTGAGTCATGCTCAGTGTGAGAAAAAATAGGATGTGAATGATTCAACAATGACACAAACAATTTTCCTCCTCTGCTTGTGGAAGAGGGTGCACCTATGGCATCGATAATGGATAAGGGCAAGGTTACCCGGGAAGAGGGTGAGGCAACGAGCCTTTCCTCTATTCACGTTACACTGGACAAGGGTCCAATGAAATGAAGAATGTAAGAATTTTTAGGGGCTTAAACCATGATGGATGCCCAAAAAATTGATCCTATTAGAGGAGGGAGTCTTCCCCTTTGTTCTAAAGGAAAAGTAGGTGTGTAATGAACCTTCCCTACAAAAAGACCTGAGGTTCCAGATCTCTTTGAAAAGGTAGCGGTCAGGACCCAAACCCTCCTCCAAATAGGTAACTTCCCAATATTTTTCTTGGGAGAAAGTACCATGTGAATGTATATATACAATCCCACAGACACTTCATGAATCCTAACCCCATTTTGAAACAAATGTGGGAAACCTCTAACTGTAGAAATACAAACCCAAAATATGAGGCATGATGAGGTGCCTTTCCCAAATGTTTGATATGACAGGAGGTTTTGGTGGAGGTCTCAACAGAAACCCTTTCAAACAAGGGATCTAATGAAGAATAATCCTTTCCATGCATGGATTTGAAGAGGTCTTGATGGATTTTAGACTGAAGAGAGTAAGTGAATCAAATAGGGGTGCCCTAGTAGATAAGGGCGTGCATGTATGGGCATGCAAGTAAGATAGGAAGACATGATATTCACATAAGATATGAAAACTAATATGGTAATACTTGGGAAAGACCTGGCTCAATCCTTCAGGAATATTCACATGTGATCCTAGAAGTGGGGCGCTCAAGTTCCTGTGAAAGGAATAGTTGGCACGAAAGTATTACTAATTTTAGGAGGTTGGGAGCTTTAAGCGTGAAAATTTTATGGATTTAAAACACTAAAAGAACTTAATTCCTATTATCCTCCTTCAATTCCTCCCATTTAGGTGTTTAAGAACCACTTTTAATGTCTTATTGGACTTGAGTGAAGCACTAGGGACACACGAATGACAATTGGGCATTAAGAAAAATTGTTTGTAAAAATGATGGCCCCAAGGGTCTATTTATAGGAAAATAGGTGACCTTGTGTGAAATTAAAATGGGCGCACAAGTCTTTTGGGTGAAAAATGGTGGCATGCAAGTAGGTTTCATGACATATAGGGGAGCTCAAGTATGATGCGCACCGATGACCTCTTGGCCTGAATAGGTTGATTCAAAGTTCATGCCTTTGCAAATCTTGATTTTATTCGTGCATTTTCTCCACTTTTTTTCTAAATTATTTCCCATTTCCATTTTTTAGACTCTTTTACGGAACAATGTTTCAACAAAATCTCCCCATGAGAATTGGATCTGGAATGAAAAGAAGACCGTATACTAAGGTAAAATAATGAAGGAGAAAGAAGAGGGCACTGTGGCTTTCGATTATCAAGCACATAAACAAAATGGTCACACAAGAAGGTAGCAAGAAGTATTCTAGCATGTTGGGTGAATAGAATTGATTATATATAGCGGCTCTTCATCCATGAAAATTATCTGCCTTCTGGAATTCTGGATCTCTATGCGCAAATCCTTCTTCTCTTGGATTCTTCTGTTTTTACCGTGATTCTTCTGTATGTTTTTAGTTGCACACTATAACTGGGGCACCATACTTGGATGCCGGTTTGCATTTATGTGCCATGTGTTATAATTCCTCTCCTTAAATCCTTTTCCAATTCTTTTCAATTCTTTTTTCAGACATCAATAATGAATTTACTTAAAAAATGATTTTCGATCCTTAGGCAGGTTGAATGGATCATAAGAGAATTGGAACTCGTGATAAACTAATAAGTAATAGGATTTATGAAATGATAATTTTCATCTATCATGAATATTTTTACATCTATGACACCACCCTTCTAGACATAGCAATATATCTGAAGAAATATCAATTCAATTTTCCACAAATCCCTTATTTGACTTGGTATAGAAATGTCCATCTGTAGTATTTCTATGTTCCATACCCAAAGAAATAAGTCCCACATTCTTGGATTCAAGAATATACCAACTTCACATCTACAAAATTTCTGTTGCGGTCTCATTTTCTAATGTTGGGATAATAGAGAAAGATCATATCATGCATCACAACCCATGTGCTTCAGATTTGAAACCACACACACCTGATCTACAACCACACTGTTATTCATCCATCTTTCGTAATTCTAAGACTGATCAATCCAATGGATGGAGTAAAAGTTTGGATTTCCGCCTTGTAGGAGTTTTATAACTTATATGAATGTGGGAATATTGGGTTCACAAGACGTGTGTTGAATTTTCAAAAGACTTAAAAGGTGTTGGAATTTACAAGGCTGTTTGGGTTGGGCAGACCCACATATATAGGAATGATGGTTTTGTGTCAAGGTTGCTAAGACAATGGAACCCAAAAACTAACTCCTTCCATTTAACACATGGAGAAGTAGGAATTACCTTTTGGGATGTATAAAAGATTTTGGGAGATCCAATCCTTGGAGATATGTGCAATGAGTTTATTCCTACGAAGGTGACATGGAATCACTCGGAGAAGAAACAAGTTTTGGTTCGTGAGTTGAGGATTTTTTTTAAAAAACTCAAGAATGAGACCACCACAAAGTCCCACTAATAATGTGATTTTCATCTAGAGGAATGGATAGAAATATTCTTCGTAACAATGAAATTTAAGGGGCCCACCTGTACTCGTCTAACCAGCTATCCAAAGGAAGAAAAAAGAGGAACGCCTGGCACTTTTTTGAAAATTTTAGAGAAAGGGGGGTTTGAAAAGAGGGGATATGAAGTCAATCCCAAAATTCCTATAAAAATTCATTTGGAAAGATTCATGTCCATGTGGCTCAGTGTGTAATTGTTACTAGTCTGATACTCCAATGGAGGTGTAAGGCCAGGAAATTTTGTTATTGCAGCCAAGATGGTTGAGAAATGGATGGTAGCGTTGGCCGCTCCTATTTTGGAAATGATTTATAGGAGCTTACTTCATATTTAAAAAGTTAAGACTCATTTAAGAATAGCTGGACCATTCCATGTGTTATGGTGGTGGATCACTACTCACCTTAGAACTTATGCTATACAAAGTTTGGTACAAGTCTTTGGATGTTCTTTCCCACAATCAATTCAGGATTTCTCTAGTATCTCACCCTTATCATTGTACACTTAAGTCGTCAAAGGTAGGTTGAGTATGTTTAAGGAATTTAATTTCTTTACTTATGGGAATCCACCTATGGGGAGATTTATTGATTATGGGATGACCAATTTAGAGTCGAGGGAATACATGCTAACTTGTAGAGATGGCGTATTGGCCACCAGAATCGACGAAGAAATCATATGCGAGGCCTATTATCCTTATAGATTTTCATGTAAATTCCAATGTCTATAACAAAACATTGAATCCAATGTCAGATTAGAGAAACATTTGAGGGTAGGATGAAAATCATGGTTGCTGACATCTGTGGAGAAGACTGGAGAAATATTTAATTTATCTGCCACTAATGCAGTAAGAAGAATAACTGTCTGGTATGCCAAAAACTCGGTCGCATCTTAACCTGAGGTGGTATTAAACCATGATGTCCCTAGAGTGCGGGTAAAGAGAAGTATTAGGAGGAAACCTTTATGCTTGGAAGGTAACTCTTCATCATCTGGGGCTGACTCATTAGAGTTAGAGGGTAGAGGTGACGAGGCTCCAAATTCACCGAAGAGACCTCATGCCCAATATAATCTACCTACCATAGTTAAGAGAGTAACTCCATCAATTACTATTAAGGAAGTACCAAGGTGATCTAGTCTCCATCACTATGTAGAGCAATGAGTCCCAATTTCTCATCCCCCATCAATGACTGTGGGAGTTGGTAAGAAACTTAAATCTAAGGCTACAAGATCCTCTTCACAACCCTATGGTGTGTACATTGAATATTTATGGATAGAAGTTGTTCAAACAAGGAAAATTTAATTTTTGTGATGTTGAAACCATGTGGATGGATCTACATGAAGGGTTGTATATTCCATGAGTAGGGGATCTATGGGCCTCTTCTGGCATCTTATTTAAGGAAAATCCCAATTAATTTAGAACCTACATCCGAGATATAGAAATGCTCATATATGACACCAAAGAATCAATTCCCACCACGAAGAGAGTGAAAGAAATGATAGATCATGGTACCAATGAAGGTATTGGTCTTTTGTTAGATGATGAATGGTGTGATCTTGTGGATCCTGAAGATGTGAGTTTCCTTTTCCTCACATTCTCTTTTGCTTTGAAATTTATATTTAGTCAAAGTGTTGTTACTCAGGGAAAATATCACTTCTAACATGTAGTTGGTTAAAGGAAAATCAACTAAAGTTCCCTTTCAATGGTATAGCCCTGGAGTTACTACTACGGGAGGTACCATATCACCCCATGAATCGCAAGAAATACATCCAGGACAACATGCCATGGAGGATGAGGTGGGAATGGTATTTTCGTCTATAATACCTATAATTGGAGATGATGATGCAAGTACTCCTAAGATTGTGAAGAAAAAAATCATTGAAGGAATAAATCCATATTTAAACACTTTCTCATTAGTGGTATTTCTTCCTGATAATCATGAATTTGATTCTTTATTCATGAAAAAGTGTTTAAACTTATTATGATTATAGAGGATTCTTATGTTTCTTAATTGAAATAAAATAATGATAAGCTTCAAGGAACCATTGAGGGTGTTGCTGAACAGGTAAAAATTCCTACAAATCTAGTGGTTCCTGAAGAGGCATTGAGGCCAAAGGAACCAACGTATTCTCCAATCACTGCTCCCTTTTCTGCTATCAGAGGATTGGAGGCTTCTGGTAAATAAACAATGCTTTATAAGACACCAAACGTAACAACAACTGATTTCCATATTGTGATACTTTAGGTTCAACACATACACCAAAACATCCGGCAACAACTGACGTTGACCCCACAATTGGTGTTGAGGAAGCTATTAGGGGTAAAAGGTTGTTAGGGGAAGGTTGTGAAGAAAAACACTGAGTGCTCTCATGGGTGAGACTAACCTGAGATATATGATATCATTGGATGATATGATGAACCATGGAATCTATTTTGAAGAATTATTAGAACATGTTAATATACCAAATGCTTTAGACGATTTTGGAGTTCCTTGTGTAGAATCAACAGGACGTGATTTTTCATTATTCGTTCTATTAATATTATTATGATTAAATTTCTAACCATGGTTTGTTGAAATATGAATCTCCATCTAAAAAAACTTATACCACAAAGATAATTAAAATATGTATTGATATTAATGTCAATACAATCATTAAGGAGACATTGTCTCAGGTGAATCTTGAGACATAAAACCTTCCTGATATTCATTCTGAAGATCCTGATCCAATTAAAGATAGAACTCCCCGCCCAGAAACATCAAACAGAAATGTTGAAACTGAGAATATTGCGGAGTAGTCTTCTCAAGATGATGAGATGCTATTAGGAAAAAGATACTGATATTGTGATTGTACTCAATTTTGTTATCCCTTAAAACTAAACACAACCATAATTTTTAATTTATCATACAAGGCTATCAACTTCAATGTCTAAGTTTGGAGGTGAAGCCTCTGTGTCAGCCCAAACAGTACAAGAAGGTGAAGTAGCCATTGTTCAAGAAGGAGAAGAACATGAAACTTCATTAAGTGAATTAATCCTAGAATATATCCCTCATTATGATAGTGATTCTGAATTACACCCAAAACAATGAAAGTCTCTTCATCATTCACATCACAAAGCATGGAATAATATATGGAATAAAATATCTGATAATCCCCTTGAGAAACTGCTTTCAAGAATTCCAAGAATCTCATATCTGTTTATCACACTAGTATTTGGCAATTTTGAATACCGGGAAATTCAAATCACGGTGAAAGAGATTATTTGAAGGAGGGAGTAAGTGAAAATTCTTGAGTATGACTTGATAAAATCTAAAGTGTTGATCAATGCTGAAGAATTCAAAGCAGCATTGTCCCGATCTGAGGCTAATTATACTGCAAAGTTATAAGAACTGAAGCAGAAGAAAAAATAAAATATTGTCATGTAACTGCGTCTTCATCAGGATTTAGATGACATTACAGGGGAGTTTGACCAACTTCATAGATCCTTAAAATAAGTACAGAAGGATTGTGAAAAATCCATTGCATATACTAAAGAATAATATCATCATGCTGTAGAGAGCGTAGTTGGTCAACTAAATGAGCTTCAACGGGTAGCTAATGGGGCTCAAGAGGCTATTAACAAAATGACGAGTTATGTAAAAAATCTTCTACGACTTCTAATAAGAGTGAGAATCCAATTTTTCAATGCTCCTCTGTGAAAAGTTTTCATAAATGAAAATCTTTTTGTCATGAATCATATGTATTTTCATTCATGCTAGCTACTTTTGTTTTACCTAAGCCCTTAAGCTTAGTAAGCATAGTTTGTTTTTTTTCTAGGCTTATATGGACAATCCCACACACTTTGTATCTTTTTGACTTTTTATTTCTCAATATTACCTAAATCATAAAAAAAGGTAAGATTAGTGATACATGACTCAACTTTTGTTTAGAGTTCCATTTAAAAGTTCTCAATTTGGTGAGTAACACGTCTCTTGTTATTGGAAATTTAGATTTTTTCATGTTGGACTATAAAGGTCTACTGTTTAAGGTAGAATAACTTTGACCATAAATTTAGGAAAATAGATCCCAAACAAGAATTAGTCGCTAATAATTGCTTTAATATTCATTAAATATTTACAAGGGGAATCTTGATCCATGATTTTTTTTATGGTCACCAAATTTAAAACTTGTATCTACATAAGGACAGTCTCCTCCAAAAATAGAGTTACCATTATTTTAGAAACTCGTTACTGGAGTTGGGTTACTCAGGACCAACTTGGGAATATTCTATATATCCAAATAGTTTTATCTTTTGAATGAAAAGACAATTATTTCGGAATATTATGGAATGGAACCTAAGGGAATGTACTACATATTCAACAAAAAGATATCTTAGGAATTTTACATTTTTCTGCTAATAGAAAAGGGAAAATAAGATTTGGCTAACTCGAGACCACAACATGTGGTTTTTCTATGGAAATGAATTTTAAGAATAAAAGGGCTACATGTGTAGTTTTAAGTCATACAGTGAAGACATTGTAATTTGGAATTTTAATTCATGCAGTGAGGACATTGTACTGTGCATTATTATGTCATGTAGTGAGGAAATTGTGTGTATTTAATTTTAAGTACTCTTGCTCTTACCAAAGGTATGAGACTCTTCCAATTTCATGATAATTTGTTTGGAAACATACTACCATATTCAGGTCTGTAAGGGAAAATTGTAATGTGTGATTTGGGAATTTCTAAATCTGAAGAATGATATGGAAAAAGGGATAAAGGCATTAGAGAGAAGTCTTTTCCATGAAAGAAGTTACAATTTTTTGAACAACCTGTTATTGGGGTTGTATTATGTAGGGCCAACTAGAGAATATGATAATATCCAAATAGTGACATCCTTTGACTGACAAGCCTGTTACGTAGGCAACTAATGCAAGGCCACCTAAGGTAACGTACAACATAATCAAGAAAAAGAGCTCTCAGAATTTTGAAATTTTACTATTTCCAAAAGATTAATAAAGTTTATGGAGATTCAGATTTTATGAAGCACATATTTTGGTTTATGGAGAATGGTACGTGAATTTTTAGAGGGTATTTTCAACCAAGATTTCCAAAGAATCTAAGGAATAGTACTTCTAAAAAAGTCTAACCCAAATGTAGAGTGTATGGGATCTGTAGTTTTAGGTCATACAACAAGGGCTCGAAATGGAAACAATATATGATGTGTGGTCAAGTGATCCAAATTTATTTCATATTACTTTGAACACATGGATAGAGAGATGTTTAAAAAATGGTATTGAAGACTTCCAGATTGAGTAAAAGATAATGGGACAAATATACCTGAATGACTGTGTCAAAATATTGATTCTTGTATATTTCATCAAAGATTTAAGGGGAAAAAGACACTATAAGCAATAAAAAAATTCCCATCAATTGAAAAACCTGTTATGGGGGTTGTATTATGCAAGGCCAACTATGGAATAAGCTACATATTGAAATAGTGGAATCTTTTGACTTACTAGCTTGTTATGTAGGAAACTTATGCAAGGCCACCTAAGGGCATGTAATTCATAATCAGGAAAAAGAGTTATTATGTATTAGAAACCATGTCACCAAAAAACATAAGAATGATTATAAAGATCTCAAAAATATTCATGTTTAAGAGTGTGAAATATGGAAGGGGGTTATTCCCAATGCACACGTGAAATATTTGAATCAATATTGGCAGTGAGTTTGAATTCTTTTACATAGATCTGACTCATATGTAAAATAGATACTTTCTTTGTTTCCTTTGAATTAATATTATGATGTGCAGTTTAAAGTCATGAAATGAGGACATTGATAACCCCATAGGAAATTAATACACCTTATTTATATAGAGAATCCTTTTAACCAATTCCTAGGCCCGCATGAGCTATGCTTGGTGTGAGAAACAGGGAGTAGTAAGGGTTTCTTCAACAACATAAAGGTGACACAAGTGAAGAATAGGGTTGTTAGATTTCCATTTTGTTTAACATAATTATGTAAGGATGAAGATGAACCGATGTGAAAGGAAATAAATATTGTAACTGGACTAAGGGATAAAACCCAAGTGTCGCTATGTGTCTTTCTAGGAGAAAGAATCAAGCCATACATAGTTCTTTAGACATTCCCTATGCAGGTTTGATTCTTATATAATGAATAAAGGGTTTTTTTATATATCTCGCATGGGGCCAAGATTGGAGATTTAGGAATCTATACTTATCTTATATTGATTAGAATCAAGTTTTATGTAGTTATTTCAACATTCATTTCCCACACAAATCGATTTTGACATGGGATACGAGGGGTGGGGTGGCATTAACACATTCTAGAACAATGATTAAATTTAAGACACAAGATGGTATGAAAAATAAAATCATATATCTTAAAAGATCACTCTGTCTAGATTTTGTTCATATAGAGAAGATGAAAAAAGGAAATAAGAATTTTGTGGTTGTATCTAGGCCCATGATTGGATATCTAGTCATTTCATTGTATCACAAATAGATGAGAATAAAGCCACACATAGTTCTCTAAACAAGGTCCCTATGCATATCTCACTCACACATAGGGAATAGAGGGAATCATATTCCACTAAGAAGTAGAAATGAATTCCATGATGCTTGATTATGGAATCTAATAACATTATGTAGATAAGAAATTAACCGCATAGATTAGTGTCGTGTAACGAGGACAAATGGTGTTAAGATATTTAATGTCGTGTGACAAGGAAAAAGATTCTATGCATTTTAACATCATGCGACATGAACACTTATGGTTGTTATGATGTTTAATGTTTTTCTACTAGGACTTTATAATGTGCAGTTTTAAGTCTTGTAGTTGGGATGTGGAGATTGTGTAGTTTTTAGTCTTACAGCAAGGTAGATATGTGCAACTACACAAAGTATTTCATCAAGAATCTCAAATTGGTTGGAGTTTTAATATGCTCTCCATCCATTGAGATTAATTCATAATCTCCATTGAAGAGGGCCATATGTATGAAATAAGGTCCTTCCAACTTTGGCTCATGATTTAGAGGTTTCATTCTAGGTATCATTGGAGTCCTAAGGACCAATACCAATTCTCCTAGAAGAAATGAATAGAGGTGATCTTTCTTGTTAAAGTATTGCACTATTCAGTTCTGACAGACTTTTAAATGATGAAAAGTATGCAATATTTTATTGTTTAACCATCCTAGCTCATCAAACCATTTCCGAGACCTCTCATCTGTAGAAAACTGATCACATATTGGAACTCTAAGTGAAGGAAATTGAATTTCAATTAGAAAAACTACTTATGTTTTGTATCCAATGAATAAGGAGTTTCTGGGGTTGTAGTATTTGTAGTAGTATTATAATCCCATAAAGAATTAAAAAAGTTTATCAAGCCAAGATTTCATCTCTTTGTCCACCATATTCTGGAGAATATTTGATATGTTTTTATTGAAATCCTTTATTTTTCCATTGGCCATCGCATGATAGCGATATTAATGGTTGGATTTGATATTGTGCTCCTGATATAACTTCTTTACCTCAACCAAGCAAAAATTGGTTCCATTGCCTCTCAATATAGTATGCGGGACACAAAATCTAGTGATGATGTCAGTTTTTACCAAACTAACAATGATTTTGGATACAATTTATTTGATAGGTATTACCTTATCCCATTTGGAGAAGAAGTCAGTAGCAGTAAGGATATACTTGAAGTTCTTAGACATTGTTGGAGGATAAGGTCTTACTATAAACATTTCCCATGTGGAAAATGGCCAAGAGTATTTAGCCATATGTAGCAACTCCAGAGGTTGGCGATTGAAGATGTCATACACTTGACATGGATTTAATTTCGTAGTAAAAAAATTTCAATCATACGTCATTGAAGGCCAAAAGTAACCAAGCATTCATATTTGATCAGAAAGCCTATTCCAAGACTGGTGAGCACCACAAGCTCTTGAATGTACTTCTTTCATGAAAGCTGCAGTTTTTCTCCATCAATACATCAGAATAGGATTCCATTAATGCCTCATTTTTAGAGGATCTTCCTATGATATGGACTATCAAAAAGAGTAAAATTTGCCACTCATTGTCAGATTTGTTTTTTTTTTCAGCCCTATCTGGCAGAAGTACACAATTTTGTAGTTATTCCCTGATGGGTATTCTCCATTTCATGGTATGACCATATGGATCAAAATAGGGATAATTTCATTAAATTCCTCCATTATGGTTTGAAAAAAAGGTGATACCACATGACAATGAGCTATGTAGATGACTATCTCATATCGATTTGGATATTCCAAGGCTATAGCTACATTATCTAGTGCATCATAATGGGAATTTTATGATCATGGGACATAAGACAATGTGGGATCTGTGGTAAATTCATCCATTAACCATATGACATAATCACACAAAGGTATTAACTCTTCTTTTCTAATTTAATATTCCCCATTGATTTTTTTGATTACACATTTTGAGTCACCTTTCACTTTCAAGTGATTCACTTGAACAAAATGTTCCAATTCAAATCCTAAAATGAGAGCCCAATACTCTTCCTCATTGTTAGTTCCACCATCAGATAACTGGAATGAATAAGGCAATACTGTCTTTTATGGGGAGAAAAGTACAATTCCTAACACAACATTATTGAGATTTGGGCTTTCCAATCATTTTCCTATGGGGCATATGGAGGCACCCTTAAATTACATTTACCATGTTTTGGGATTATCTTGAATAGATAAGACCTCTTCATGAGGAAGTTCAGTATTCATTGATATTTCTTCCTCATATGGATGTTCAACAAGGAATTCGAACAGATCATGGCCTTTTATTGCTTTATTTGGCATGAAATAGATATCAAATTATTTCAAAATAATAGCCCACTATGCCAGACACCCTATAATCATAGGATGACTAAATATAAATTATATCAAGTTACTATGAGACACCAATTGGACCTACTGATGTCGCAGGTAGTACCTCACTATCTTAACTACAAAGATTAATTTCAGAGAGCACTTTTCAATGCTTGAATACTGAGTTTCTACATCAAGCATAGTTCAACTGAGATAATAATTGTTCTTTTTATTCATAGTATCATTTTTTTGGGAAAGGAAGGTACTGAGTGATTACTCAAATGATTCCACATAGAGAATAAGTGGTATTCCTTCAATAGGTGGAATTAATACCGGTGGACTCAAGAGATATTTCATTAGGGTATAAAATGCTTCTTGGCAGTATTCAATCCATTGATAGGTGAATCCCTTCTTCATTAATTAGGTGAAGGGAAAACACTTACCTACCGAATTAGAGATAAAAAACTGAATATAGGCCACTTTCCCTTGGATTCCTCTTAATTATTTTAAATTTCTTTGAGGTTTCATGCCAAGGATTGGTTTTTTTTCTTAGGATCAACTTCGATACCATGATGGAGTTCAGTGAAGCTGAGGAGCTTTTCTAAGGTTACCCCGAAGGCACATTTCAAGGGGTTCATCTTCGAACTTTTTTGCTGAAGTTTATTGTATATGGACTCTAGATCTGACAAGTTATTGGAACGTTTTCTGGATTTTAGCACCAAATCATCCACATAACATTCAAAATGTTTCCCTAAGAAGTGTTTGAAGATATGGTCCATGGAACGTTGATACATTGCGCCTACATTCTATAAGACAAATTGAATTACCTTGTAGAAATAAATGCCTTAAGGAGATCTAAAGGATATATATTCATCATCCTATGAGGCCCTGTGGATTTGATTATACCCAGAGTATTCATCCATGAATGAAAGAGATTCATAGCCAGCTGTTTCATCAAATAAAAGCTATGTGATCAGAACTGGAAAGTCAAATTTAGGACAATACCAGTTATGATCTCGGAAATAAATGAAAACTCTAATTTTTCCATTCTTATTTTTCATTGGGAAATTTTTGGAAATCCATTTGGGATATTGAAATTCCCTAAAAATGTTTGCTTTTATAATGTCATCAAATTCAGCTTCAATTTTAGAAGCATGAGGTTGGTGTGTTCTTCTTGCAGCCTTCTTGAATACATGATGTTCTTTAGGAAAACCCAAATGATGGGTGGAAACTTTGGGATTAAGACCTAGAATTTCTATATAATTCCAAGAAAATATATCTCAATGTTTCTTTATAAATTAATTATACACCTCTTTCTCTTCAAAAGTCATGGCTGCACTAATTAGAGTGGGTTGTGGATCTTCTTCTATACCCAAATTTATTTCTTTGAGCTCATCAACAGTTGTAGAGACACCTTCGTCAAATATAGTAGGAGCATACCTGAGATCTTCTTATTCTTATTTATTATATGTTATAACTTCGGTTTCTACTTGAATAATATATGATGAAGCAAAACTGCAAAATTTAGGGGGAAAGTTAATATTTGAAAACCTAGAAGAAGAGGAAACCATTTTTGACCCTACTGTTGATTAAGGGTATTCTTGTGGTAATAAAGAGGAGATGATGGATTATGAATCATCATATTTTTCTTCCTCTAGAACTTCTATAACTTCTTCTATTTTTATTGAAAATGTAGAGACTTGCGGAAGCTTAGTGGATGAAATGAAGACATTTCCATTTAAGATTACATTACTTCTTGATGAATCAACAATTTCTCCCATTTTGTTAGGCTCGATTTCCGTAATTAATTGTATGGAAGTTATTGGACGAGTTCTTGGACATAATTTTACACTTTAAATTTGATTGATAGGTAACACAAAATATATACTCAAATGTATGAAAGGGTTTTCTAGGATGATTTCTAAACCATTAGGTGAATTAATTCTAGTTATCTCCATTGTCAAGGACCTATTTCTATTTGTATGATCAATCTCTGCCTCAATTTCTTGAGATTCACATGTTTTCAATAGAGCCTTGTCAACATACAATGTCTCCATTTGACCATTGAAATAGTACTTAATTAACTGATGGTATGATGAAGGTTTGGCCGCCTGTTGATATAGCCAATGTCTTCCAAGAAGAATGTTGACGATTGTGTCCGGACAAACAACCATTAAATATGAATAAGACACAAGATCTCCAAACTGAGTTCTGGGTGTTTCATTCATAGTTCCTTGAAACATGTGTTCCAATTTTAAGAATGGGTTTTCTAGGATGATTTCTAAACCATTCGGAGAATTAATTCTAGTTATATCCATTGTCAAGGACCTCTTTCTATTTGTATGATCAAACTCTGCCTCAATTTTTTAAGATTCACATGTTTTCAATAGAGCCTTTTCAACATACAATGTCTCCATTTGACCATTGAAACAGTTCTTAATTCACTGATGATATGAAGAAGGTTTGGCCACTTGTTGATGTAGCCAATGTCTTCCAAGAAGAATGTTGACGGTTGTGACTGGAAGAAAAACCTTGAAATATGAACAAGACACAAGATCTCCAAATTGAGTTCTGGGTGTTTCATTCATAGTTCCTTGAAACGTGTGTTCCAATTTTAAGAATCCCTACTTCTGGATAGTTTCCATTAGATTTATTCATGGAACTGAAAACTTCAAATATTTCCTTATCCAAAGGGGAATTTCTTTTTAAAGGCATGTGTTTGCTATGTTTGAACTTTAAAATACTTAGTAATATACATTGGTTGAGAATATGTGAGGTTGGACTCATCACACACTTTTGTGGGGATTATTTTCTACTCTGTGACTCTATTTGTAAATTTAAGATATTTTCATAAATAGTTATTAATTCACCAAGCATAACATAAGTTTTCCTTGGAATTTACAATCACTTATTAACATGTGTAAAATTTAGAATCATCAGTATGCATTCATGGTTCTTCATTAATGGAGATATCTATATGAATTCGAGGTTCTCCATCAATAGAATCCTCCAATATACTATTTCAAGATTTATTTAATCATCATTATGATAATACTGTTTTTAAGCCACTCACCAGGGAATTCTAGGATTTATTGTCATCCAGGGAGACGATGGGTTGTTTTGATATTGGGATCATACCCATGAAATGTGTCTCCTATATATCCTTGTGAAAGGATTTCGAACCCTTGTAGTTCGGTGCCACCTAATGGGACACATCATACCTTTTAAGGTCATGTGATATGGACCTAACCATATAGTTTAATGTCATGAGGTAAGGAAATCTAAGAGAAAGGTTCTTATTCAGATTTTTTTGGGGGACTTATGAATAAAACAGCCTAATGAACATGGAAAGGATATGGGTTTCCAAATTAGATTAGACATTATTGGGAATATGGCACAAGGAGAACATGATTGATTTTGAAATGTTGGTTTTGAACCTTAAGGAGGATTCCTATGTATCCCATGTGGTTGGGAATAAAATCCCATGTAGTATGATAAATCTCATTGGATAGTATAGTCCTATGAGAGAAACGAGATTGGGATTACTTCCTTAAAAGTATGCCTTGATGACTTTGGGGTTTAATTTGGGGATTATTCCTAAAGAGGATGAGCAGATTAATGGAATTAGGGTTGGATTCATAGATAGGATGTCCAGTGAAATTGGGCCCTAATAAGGGAATCCTACATATCATGGTTTGAAAAGGAATAATAGTTCTCATAGTTCCTTAAATAATGAGTGATTTTCACATGTTGTAATTATCACAAATATTTAAGCCCAAGCGACTCTTGATCAGTGTGAGAAACAAGAAGATGTGAAAGATTCAACAATGACACATGCACTTTTCATCCCCCGCTGGAGGAACATGGCACACCAATGGCGGTGAGAGTAGATGAGTCTTGAGTTAACCTGAGAAGAGAGGTATGCAATGAACCTTCACTCTATTCACTTTACACTAGACAAATTTCCAATGAAATGAAGAATGGATGAAGGTTAGGGGCTTACACCATGATGGTTTCCCATAGTGAAAAATCTCAATGGGAGAGGGACAGGGTAACAAAAGTCTATATTCCCATATTCCCTCTGGTCATTATCACCAAAGAAGAGATGAAGAGCAATGATGAAACCTACTTCATGAAAAGATAGGGGCTTACTCTAGGATGGTTGCGCTAAAATTGATCATGGTAGGGTAGGTATACTTCTCATTTTTTCAAAAGTATGAAAATAATGTGTGAAAATTACCTTCCCTACCAGGTACCTGAGGTTCTGGGTCATCTCTTTGAGAAGGGAGAGGCTAAAACCCAACCCTCCTCCAAAATGGGAACTTCCCATAAATGTTCATGGGAGAAAGGTCCACATGACTCTGGATATACAAACCCAGAGACATTCCATGTATCAAAACTCACATATAAAAAAATGTGGGAAACCTCTGACTGTGGATATATAAAACCAAATAGGAGACATGCCGATGTGCCTTTCCCAATGGTTTGATAAGTCTTGTGGTTTTGGTGAAGGTCTCAAGAGAATACCTTTCATACAAGGGATCCAAGGAATAATAATCGTTTACATGAATGGAATTGAGGAAGGCTTGATGGCTTGTAGACTAGAGAGATTAAGTGAATCAAAGAGGGGTGCTCATGTAGGTAAGGGCGCACAAGTATGGGTGCCCGAGTAGACTTGGGATACCTGATATTCACTTAAGCGATGGAAAAACTTTATGGTAATACTTGGGTGAGACTTTTCTCAAGCCTTCAGGAGTAATCACAGGTAGTCCCCAAAGTGGGGCAATTAAGATCCAATGAATGGAATATGTGGCGCTCAAGAATTTTTTATTTGGGGAGGTTAGGTGATTTAGGCATGCATATGTTATGTATTTCAAACACTAAAAGGACTTATGTCCAATGATATTCCCTTAAATCCTCCACTCTAGGTGTTCAAAAACTACCTTGAATGATTCGAAAGACTGGGTTGAAATACTAGGGAGACCCGAGAAACAATTCATCTTTGGGGAAATTATTCTTTTCAAATGAAGACCCCAATGGTCTATTTATAGGAAAAAATAGGACCTTGGGTCAATAGAGATTGGGCGCGCAAGTAGGTTTCATGAAATTTTGGGGTGCTCAAGTAGGCTGGGCACCGATGCCCTTTTGGTTTGACTAAGGTGACCCAAAACTAATCCCTTTGCAGACCTTGATTTTCTTCAAGTATTTTCCCCTTTTCTTTCTAAATAATTTCCCCTTGTCAATTTCTAGACTCTTTGAAAGAACATAGTTTCAACAACCCCCCCCCCCCCAATTGGATCCGGAATGAAGAGACAATCCTTTAATGAGGTAAAGTAAATGAAGGAGAAAGAAAAGTTTACTGGGGTGAGAAAGTGTTATGCACATTGAGTAACTGGTCACACAAGCTGGAAGCGCGTAGGAATATGGAATGCATGTTGGCATGTATCGCCTATATAATGGCATTACTTCCGTGAAAATTCTTATGACTTCCAGAATTTCAGCTCTTGGACCACAAGCTCTATCTTGCTCAGATTCTTCTATTTAGTCGTGCTTCTTCCATATGTTTTTTAGTTGCACACAATAATTGGGACGCCATAATTACGTACCGACTTATACTTGTGCGCCATTTTTAAACTTTCACAACTTAATGATTTTGCTGATTTTTTTTGTAGAAACACCTAAAATGAACATACATAAAAGATGATTTCTGTCCATTTTTCTTATTTAATGGATCCCAAAAGAATTGTAACTAATGACGAGCTCTTCAGCAAGAGGATTGATGGCATGATGAATGTTGTTGGTCATGATTACTTTGACATTTGCGACAAAATCCTTCTAAACATAGAAAAATATTTGAAGAAGTATCATTTAAACTTTCTTTGAAGCACCTATCCGCCTTTGTATAGTTATGGCCATCTACAGGATGTTAATATTACAGATCCAAAAAACTGTGTACAATATTTTGGGTTTCATGATTATACGAACTTCTCATCACCCAATGTTTCTGTTGGAGGCTCATTTTTTAATGCTGGGACATCAGAGAAAGCTCATATTATGCATCTTAGACTGTGTACTTCGGATTTGAAGGCACATGCACCCAAGCTGTAGCCACACTGTTATTCATTCATCTTTTAGGATTTTCAAGGCAGATCAGTCCAAGGGTTGGAAGAAAATTTGGGATTTCCACCCAGGAGGAGGTGTAAAACCCATGTGGATCTGGGCATGCTGGGTTTGTAAGACCTGTGAATAATTCACATATGACTTGAAAGGCATCAGGATTTATGAGGCCATCTAGGTTGGGCCAACATATGTCTATAAGAAAGATGATTTCTTTCTGGAATTATTAATCCCATGGATTCTAGAGACTAACTCTTTCCATTAAACACGTGGAGAGGTAGGTATCATCTTATGAGATGTTTAAAATATTTTCAGATCACCAATCCTTAGAGACATGTATGATGAGTTTATTCCTCCCATGGTAACATGGAATGGCTCGGAGAAGACATCATCTTTGGTTGGTGAGTTAATGAAAATATTTAACAAACTTAGGAACATAACCACCATGAAGTCTCGCCCCAGGAGAGATATTCATCCCGAGGAATGGATGGAAATATTTTTGATAAATAAGTACGAAAAGGGGGAAACATACCCCCATCAGACCAGTTTTCCATGGGCAGAGAAGAGAGGTACTCTTAATACCATCTTTCCAACATTGTAGAAAAGAGAATTTTACAAATAGGGATATGAATTCAACACAAAAATTCCTGAAAAGACACATCTGGGAGGTTTCATGGCTATATGGATTAGTGTCTATTTGTTCACAGTCCAAGACTCCAAAGGAGGCGTGAGGCCTGTAACCTTTGTTATTATGGCCAAGATGATAGAGAAAATGATATTAGGGTTGGCTAATCCTATTTTTTCCAAGACTCCTTGGAGTTTGATTCACATTTACAAAGGGAAGTCCCCCTTTATAATAGAAGGACCATTCCAGGTGTTGTGGGGATGGATCACTACTCACTTCAGAACTTATGTTGTACAAAGAGTGGTGCAGGTATTTGGAAGTCCTTTCCAACCATCTGGTCATGTTTTTTCTGGTATTTCACCCTTTCCTATGAACACTTATGACATCAAGGATAGATTGAATATGCATAACGAGTTTCATTTCTTTCCTTATAGGAATCTACCTATGGGGCGATTTGTTGATGAGGGGATGACCATTTTGGAATTGAGGGCATATATACTAGCTTCTAGAGATGGTATGTTGGCCAACAGAATCGACAAAGAATTCATATGTGTGGACTGTGATACTTATAGATTTGCGCATCAATTAAAATGTCTACAAATAAATATTGTATCCCCTCTTATGAATTTCATATTAGAGAAACACCTAATAGTTTCCGGACAACTATGGTTGTTGAAATATGTGGAGAAGACTGGGGTAGTTTTTAATTTATGTTCCACTGATGCAGTAAGTAGATTGACTATCTGGTATGCCTAAAACATGGTTGCATCTTACCCTAAAGGGATATTGAATCATGTCGTCCCTCAAGTGGGGTGAATGGAAGTAGCGGAAGAGAGCCACTTTATTTAGAAGGTAACTATTTATCATTAGGGACTGACTCGTGAGAATCAATGGGTGAAGGTGATGATGCTCCAAATTCACCGAAGAGACCTCATTCCAGATATAACTCTACTGCTATAATTAAAAGATCCACTCCATTAATCCCTACTGATGTTGTATCAAGGAGATCTGATCACTATCATTCTAAAGAGTGATGAGTTCCATTTCCCATCCATCACATGTGACTATGGCGGTTGGGAAGAAACTAAAATCCATGGTTGAAGGATCCTCTTCACATCCCTTTAACATACACTCTTAATATATATGACCAGAGGCAATTCAGACATGGTAGAGTCTATACTATGATGTTGAAACCATGTGGATGGGTCTGTGTGAAGGACTGCATATTCCAGGAGTTGGGAAATTACGGGATTCTTATGAAATTCATTGTAAGGATAATACCAGTGAGGCGAGGACCTACAATTGAGAGCTATAAATACTCATATATTCCAATGATGAATCAATTCATACCATAAAGGGGGTGAAGGAAATGATATATCGTGGTACCACCAAAGGGATTAGTCCTTCCTTAGATGAATAATGGCATGACATTATAGATCCTAAGGAACTATGTTTCTTTCTCTCGCATTCTCTTCTTCTTTGCAATTTTAATTTTAGTCAAAACATTTTTCCATGGGGGTAATATCATCTTAACTTGTAGTTGGATAAAGGAAAGAAAACTGAAGATCTTTCTCCAGAGTATAACTTCAGAGGCACTACTCTTGGAGCTACCGGATCACCCTGTGAGTAGGGAGAAATATCTCCAGGACAATAGGCCATGGAGGAGGAAATAGAGAGGGTATTGGGATATTTAATACATTTCTTTGGTGATGATGATGAAAAACCATTCATGAAGGAGAAGAAGAAAAAGCACCGAAGAAAGAGATCCATGGTTAAGCTCTTTCTGAGAAGTGGTATGTCTCCCTGAAAATCATGAATGTTAGACCTTATTCATGAAAACGTTTTTACACATATTAGGATTACATGGGATTATTTTGTTTCTTATTTGAAAGAAACTACTGATAAGATTCAAGGAACCAAGGGGTGCTGCTGAATAGACACAATTTCTTGAGAATCCGATAGTTCCTGAGGAGGCATTAAGGCCTGAGGAACCAATGTCGGTTCCCATAATTTCTCTCTTTCCAGATATCAGAGGAGAGGAGGCTTCTGTTGAATCAAAAATACTTCATAAGACATCAAAAGTAACAAAAAATTACTTCCATCTTGTTATATTTTGGGTTTATCACATGAACCAGAACATCTGGTAACAACTGACACTAATCCCATAACTCTTTTTGAGGAATCTAATCGGGGTCAATGGTTTCCAGAAGAAGGTTTCGAAGAAAACACACCATGAGTTCCCATGGGTGAGACTAACATGAGATCTGATATATCATTGTTTGAATTTAGGAACATTGACATGTCTTTTGAAGAAGTATTAGAACATGTTAATATATCAAATTTTTTAAAAGATTTTTGTGTTCCTTGTATATAATCAACTAGATGTGAGTTTTCACTATTCGTCATGTTAATATTCCTATGATTGACATTCTAACCATGGTTGGTTGAAATATGGAGTTCCATCTAAAGAAACTATTTCCACAATGCTACTTGAAGGATGTAATGATATTGATATTAATCCCATTATTGCGTAGATATTGGATTAGATGGATTTTGAGATGGAAGATCTTCCTGAGATCCATTATGATGATTCTGAGAACATTAATGATAGAACTCCTCGTTTAGATACATCAAACAAAATTATTGAAACATAGAATATTGGGAAGGAGTCTTCTCAAGATGTTGAGCTATTGTTAGGTAAGAGATACCGATATTGTGATTGCATTCAATTTTGTTATCTATTTAATCTAACCATAACCATAATCCTTGATGAACCATATAAGGATATCAACTTTAATGTCAAGGTCTGGAGGTGATTCCTCTACATCATCCCAAAAAATATTGGAAGGTTAAGCAACCATTTTTATGGAAGGAGTGAGACATGGAACTTCTTTAAGTGCATTAATCCCAGAATACACACCTCTTTATGATAGTTATTTTGAATGAGACCTAGAACTATAGAAGTCTCTTCATCTTACATGCCCTAAGGCATGGAAAAACATATGGAAGATAATATCTTAAATTCCTCTTGAGGAATTTCCTTCACGAATTACTCTACTTTAATCTCTGTTTATCATGCTAGGATTTGGCGTTTTTGAATACCATGAAATTCATACTGTGGTGAAAGAGATTATTATAAGGAAGGAACAAGAGAAAATGCTTTGGAAAGACTTGATAAAGTCCAAACTATCAATCAACATTGATGATTTTCAAGTAGTATTGTCCCAGGTTTAGGCTAATCATACTGCTAATTTAAAGGGACTGAAGCAGACAATTAAATAAAATATTGTTCAGCAACTGCGCCTTCAATAAGAGTTAGATATTATTATAGGGGGCTTGACTTGCTTCACAACTCATTAGGATAAGTCAAGAATTATGGTGCAGAATCCATTTAAGATTCTAGAGAATCACTTTATCACGCTAAAGAGAGCAATGGTGGTCAAATAAACGAGCTTCAACTAGTAGCTGACGGGGCGTAAGAGGCTGTTAATGAAATGAGGAATTATGTAGAAATTATTTTATAATTTCTGATTTTTGACAAGAGAGAGACTCCAATTTTTGGATGTTCCTCTCTGAAAATTTTCATAAATGAAATGAATTTTGTCTTCAATCTTTTGTTCTTCACTCCCACAAACTTCCTTTATTTTATCTAATCCATTGGGTTTAGTAAGCATACTTTTATTTTTGCTAGGGTTATATGGACCACCCCAAAAACATTATATCTTTTGACTTTTCATTTCCCAATATTAACTAAACCATAAAAAATGTATGTTTAGTGAGCTAGGACTCGAATTTTGTTCAGAGTTCTCTTTGTGGGTTCTTAATCAAGTGAGTACCACATCTCATAAAAGTTTTATGTCATGCACGTTGGACTACGAAGGGATAGTATTTAAGATCGAACATCTTTGACAATAAATTTTGAAATTAAATCCCAAAATAGCCTCAGTGACAAATAATTTCATTAATATTCTTTAAATATTTCCAAGGGGAATCTTGATCCATGATTTTTTTGTTCACCAAATTTAAAACTTGTATCAACATAAGGGGATTATTTTCCATGAACAAAGTTACCATTATTTAACAAACTTGTAATGGGGGTTATATTATACAAGGCCAACTGGAGCATATGTTGTATAGCCAAATAATGGAATCTTTTGAATGACAGGACCGTTATGTAGGAAACTTATGCAAGGCTACCTAAGGGAACATACTACCTTTCAAGAAAAATATCTCTTAAGAATTTAACATTTCACTTCTGATAGACAATGGAAAATAAATTTTGGGTGACTCAAGACCACAATGTGTGGTTTTTACAATGGAATGGGTTTTAAAAATAAATTTCTATTTTTAATTCGACATATGTCATGAATAAGAAAACCACTTTTATACAAATTTGGTGTATGAGGAATGGTTGAAATTTTCCAAAAATGGGAATTTTGGATATAAATCGTTGTTGTCTTAAGTCATGTAGTGATGAAATTGTACTATACTATTTTAAGTCATGTAGTGAGGACATTGTATTGTGTTGTTTTATTTCATGTAGTGAAGACATTATACTACATAAATTTAAGGTCTTTTGATTTGACCATTGGTATGAAACTCTCCTAATTTCTTGATAAAACTTTTGGAAACCTGCTACCTTATTATGGTATGGAAGGGAAAATTGTAAACTGTGATTTGGGAATTTTGAGATCTAAAGAATGATATGGAACAAAGGGCTAAAAGTTTTAGATGATGTCTTTTCCGAGAAAGAATTTACCATTATTTGAAAAAACCGTTATGGGGGTTATATTATACAGGTCCAAATGGGGAATATGCTACATAGAAAAATGGTGGAAAATTTTGATTGATAGGCCTGTTATGTAGGCAACTTATGCAAGGTCACCTAAGGGCACATGCTGCATATTCAGGCAAAAGAGCTCGTAAGAATTTTGACATTCTATTACTAAAAGTCAAATAAAGTTTATGGACATTAAGATTTTCTAAATCATATAGTTTAGTTTATGGATAAAGGAACCTACATATAGAAGGGGTATTTACAACCAATATTTCAATAGAATCATAGGAATATGACTTTTATGAAGGTCTTACCCAAATGTAAGAGTTGTGGTGTCTGTAGTTTTAGGTCATACAACTAATACTAGAAATGGAAAGTGTATATGATATTTTTCCAAGTGATTCCAAGGTTATTTTATATTACTTTGAACACATGTAAAGGGAAATGTTTAAACAATAGTCTTGAAGACATTTAGATTGAGAGAAAGATAATGGTATAAATATACCTTAATGACAATTTTAAAATACAGGTTCTTGTATATTGTAATCAATGTTTTAAGGGGGAAACAATACTATAACAAAGAAAAAAATTTCAATTATTTGAAAAACTCATTATGGGAGTTGTGTTATGTAGGGATAACTAGGGAATATGTTGCATAGCCTAATAGTGGAATCTTTTGACTGACATACCCATCATGTTAGAAAATTATACAAGGCCACATAAGGACATGTGATGCATAGTCAAGAAAAAGATCTCTTAGGTATTAGAAATTCTGTCACCAGAAACCGTAAGAAAGATTATGACGATCTGGAAAATAATTAATATTAAGAGTGTGAAATATAGAATGGGTTTGTTCTCAAAGAACATGTGAAATATTTTAATCAATATAGACCATGATTCTAACATCCTTTTCATATATCAATCTTATATGTAAAATTGATACTTTCTTTGTTTCCTTTTGAATTTACATTCTATTGTGCACTTTAAAGTCATGCAGTGAGGACATTATAATGTGCAGTTTTAAGTATTGCAGTGAAGACATTGATAGACCCATAATAAATTGAGACACATTATTTATATAAAGGAGCCTCTTACCCAATTCCTAAGCCCACTTGATCTATGCTCGGTGTGAGAAATGAGGAGCAGTAAGGGTTTCTTTTATAACACAAAGGTGACACAAGTGAAGAATATGATTGTTTGATTTCCATGGATTTTAAGGTCTTGCGGTAAGGTCATAGATGAACCGATGTGAAATGAAGGACTTGTTGTGGCTGGACTAAGGGATAAAACCCAAGTGTAACTACGTGTCTTGCTGAGGGCCAGAATCAATCCATACATAATTATTAAAACATTTTTAAGCAGGTTTAATTATTATATAATATATAAGCGGTTTTTTATATACCCTGGATGGGCCCAAGATTAGTGATCTAGACATCGCTATGTATCTCATATAGGTGAGGATCAAGCTATACATAGTATTTTAAAAAATCATTTCCCACAGCAATCAAATTTGACAAGGGAAAGAGGGACTTTAACACATTATAGAAGAATGATTAAATTTAAGTCACAATATAGTATGAAAAAAAATCATGTATCCTAAAAGAGCACTCTATATAGATCTTATTCATATACAGGAGAAGAAAACGGGAAATAGAAATTTTGTGATTACAGCTAAGCCCAATATTGGAGATCCACGCGTCTCTATGTATCTAAAATAGATGAGAATCAATCCATATATAGTTCATGAAACAAGGTCCCCATGTTGATCTGACTCATAAATAGGGAATAGAGGGACTCATATACCACAAAGGAGTAGCAATGAGGTCCATGATTCTTGATTATGGAAGCTCCTAACCTCAAATAGAGAATACGTTAGCCGTACAGTTTAATGTTATGTAACAAGGAAAAATAGTGTCATGATGTTTAACATTGTGCGACAAAGACAAATATGCTACGCATTTTATGGTCATGCAGCATGGACACTAATGGTTGTTACATAGTTTAGCATATTGAAATTGGGAATTTGTACAATTAGTTTTATATCTTACTGTCAGGACATTGGGAGCTGTGTATTTTTCAGTCTTGCAGCAAGGACGAATGCGTGAAACTACACAAATTATTTCTTCAAGAATCTCACATTGGTTAGAGTTGTAAAGAGCTCTACATCCATTAAGATTAATTCATTATCTCCATTTGAGTATACCTTATATATATATTATGGTTCTTCCCACTTTGGATCAATCTTTAGAGGTTTCTTTTTTGGTATAATTAGAGTCCTGAGGACCAATAAAAATTTTCATTAAAGAAATAAATAGAGGAAAACATTATTGTTAAAATCCCACTCTATTCAGTACTGATAGACTTATAAATGATGCAAAGTATTCAATCTTTTCTCATCTAACCGTTCCAGCACATCAAACGGTTTCTGAGACCTCAAATCTAAAGGCAACTGAACACAAATTGCAACTCAAAGTGAAGGAAAGTGTATTTCAATTGAAAAAACTAATTCTGTTCCATATACCAATGAGTAAGGAGTTTCTTGTGTGGAAATATGGGTAGTAGTCCAATAATCCCATAAAGCATGAAAAAGTTTATCAGGCCTTGAATTATTATTTTTATCCACCATTTTATGGAGTATATTTGATAGGGTCTTATTGAAGGCCTTTATCTGTCCATTTTCTGACACATGATATAGAGATGAATGGTTGGATTTGATATTATCTTCCTGATGTATCTTTTTTACCTCAGTGGAATGATAATTTGTTCTATTATCTATTAAAATAGAATGAGGACCACCAAATCTGGTGATGATGGTAGTTTTGGATGAAACTGACAATTCTTTTGTTTATGAATTCTTTGAGAGGTATTTCCTTAGCCCATTTGGAGAAGAAGTCAGTAGTAGTAAAAATATACTTGAACTGCTTAGATGTAGCTAGAGGATAAGGTCCTATTATATCCCTTTCTCATGTGATAAATGGATAGGAGTATTTACCTTTATGTAACAACTCTAGGGGTTGATGAATGAAGATGGAATGGATTTAGTAGGGATGACATTTCATAGTGAAAGCTGTACAATCCTGCATCATTAAAGTCCAAAAGTTTCCAAGACTTCATATCTGATCAGAGATTTTGTGCCGAGACTGATAGGCACCACAAGCTCCTGAATATATTTCTTTAATGAAAGCTGTAGTTTCTTCTCCATCAATACATCTGAGAAGTATTCCCTCAAAGACTTGTTTTTAAAGGATCTTATGGTGGTCTGGACTATCATAAAGAGTAAAATTTTACACTCATCATTGGATATGTTCCTTTTCATCCCTATGTGGTAAAATTATTCCATTTTGAAGATATTCTATGATGGGTGTTCTCCATCCCATGATATGATCATATGGCCCAGGAATAGGGATAATTTCATTAATTTCATCCATTTTGGTTTGAAAAAATAGTGAGACCACTTGACTATGGGATATTCTAAATATTGTTTCATCCCGATTTGGATCTTCCAAAGCATTAGCTACATTAGGCAGTGCATTATCTTGGGAGTTTTGTGACCATGGGACATATGACAATGTCGAATCTGAGATAAGTTCCATCATTAATGTAACACCCAAGACTTTTATGAGAAATATTTTGTTTTTATGTTATATAAATCATCAAAGAACTTTTTCACTACACACAACACTAGCTTGGCATACTTTACACGCAACCACGGCCTTCCTCGATAGCTTGCGTCGTACGCAATACCGAGTTTCACTAAACAACGATATATTATAATATTAGCCATTATGAATAGTATTAACTGAATTTTTAATTTTATAACATTTTAATTCATTTTATACATTTTCTAGAATGAGGTATGAAAACAAAATCAGTTTTTTGGATAAAAGAAGTATTTTTAAAAAAATGCAGTTTTACCGCCTTTTGATGGAGCACCCACATTAAATCTAGTTTTTGACAAGTTTATAAGTTTAATTTGAAAAAATAAAATTCTTATTTAGAATCAGGATATAAAAATTTACTTTGTAAAATTTTTTCATATTATTCTGATAACTTTCATATTTTAATGAATAGTAGAAACACACTATATTTTAATTAAAACAAATTTTTTCATCGCAATACTTTATATGGTTAAATTATAATATTGAATGTTTTTAAAGTATAAATAGAATATATTTTTACCATTTAATATAATATATGTCATTAGCATTAATTGTACATTGAATTCATAGTTAAAAATATTTCAATCTTTGGCAATGTTTTAACTTTTAAAACCCGTTTTCTTAACAAAGGGGATAATTTTAAATTAATTACTGCAACTTATGTATTTTGAATTTTGAAAATGGATTCCATATTTGGAATCCGTGGGTCCAAATTATGTTAATAGGTTACTTTTATTTTTTTGATATTATGAATAGTAACTACGGTAATTTTTTTATTTACTACGATTAAAGGTAAATAGGGTAATTCAAGGTTAAAAGAATATTATAATAATTCAAAATTACCTTGACACTTGTCCTAACATTATTTGATGAGTATTGGGCGACCATGGGCATCCTTGGGTCCATTTTGGGACCCCATTGAGCCACCTAGTAGTGACAATGACAATTTGGATTAATTAATTTAATGTAAAGTCAAAATTGACATTAACCAAAATATTTTAGTAATTAATTTTTATATGGGGTTATATAAATTATATTTTCGACTATAAATATTCATTATAAATCTAAAACGATTTCCTACATAATTATATTTTTTTTATAATTTTTAGACACCAAATAAATTAAATTATTTATGACACAATAATGATGAAGTATTTACCTCATTAATAAATGATTTAAATAAATAAGATTATAATGATTAAAATATTTTCCAAAACATGTACAATTCTGATTGGGTGTTTTTATTTTGACCATGAGTCATCTTATCTTCATCTTTAATTATTTTTTGACCTTTCAAAACCGAAGATAAGTTTATAATAAAATAATATTTCCACACTTTCCAAAGGTGCCCCTCTCCTCCCTTATAAAAGGGAACCTCCTCCCTCTCTTCCTCACACCAATTTGAGCATTCAAGATCGGCCAACCCCTACCCATTTCACTTCCCCAATTCCTTATAAACCTACTAGAGGTACTGGTCTTCTCAAAAGACCAACTATTGTGCCTTAAGAGAAAGTTTAAAGGAGGAACTTCGAGAATGAGGTAATACCTTCTACCGTTTTCTTCAAGTTCCATTCTTCTTATACTCCTTATTCTTTAGTTGTTTCATTATGAGGTAATAACATCAGTATCCCTAATATACTGATATGTTATTATAAATATGAAACAACCCTATTTCACCTCTTATCCATCCTACAGAAAACGAAATCACCGTGCGTGCGTACGTACGGAATACCGTCTCCACGTCGTGGTGTAATCTGTTTTCCACCACCACCTTACTTGGATGGGTATAATGGTGAAAATAAATAACTATATATTATTATTGTAAAGTGATATTGATTCTTAAATAGTATACATACACTTCAATACAATTCCATGATCATGGGAACGATATCATCGCTTGTGCGTATGTACGGCCTACCGTCTCCACGATGTGATGCGACTCGTTCTATATGATCTTCATTGAATAATTATTATATAAATATATTTAATGAATTAATATGATATGTATTACACTAATACCATTATTTAAATTATTTATCTATATCCTATAAAGAAGAATAAGAATTTATTCAAAAAAACACGCATAAGAACAAAAAAGTAATAAACACCTGAATAACAAGTAGTAATGAAATATTACTAATAAGAAGCTAAGAATATGACCATATATAATATCATAAGAATAAGTATGATTCTGGAATAAGTCAATAACATTATTTAAATCATTATACATGAGGTTCATACACATACAAAGCATATCGGACCTAAGGTAAGGGAAAATATCACATTCTCATTTTTATCCGTGATTGTTTATACTTTGGTATTTATTGGGGTGTATTTTATCATCCACATCCATGTTTCCTCAATATTTAATATTATTTCCATCCACCTACAGTTGTTTAAATCCAATTTTACCCTTCAGTGAGTTTTTAGTAATAGATATTAAAGGAATCTTTTGTCGTTTTTTGTACGAGGTACTTTTTGACTTTTCAGACAAAAGTACGAGAAAAATGTTTTTTTAACTTATACGGCATGAATTGATTTTTAAAACATTATTTCCAAGAATCTTCCATTACAAGTTTTCAAGTTTATTTATAATCAACTTCTTTTAGTTTTAAATTTTATGACATGTTAAGAAAGGAAAAATGTTTTTGAAGTAAAAAGGATATTTTCCTCAAGAATGGAGTTCTCGTGTTTTATCAAAATTATTTTCCATATAAGATAATATAGGGTTCTGTTTCTATCCCTATTATTAGATTGATTTGATTATGTTGTGATGGAAATATGTTTATGAATTCCTTTATCTTATATGAATTGCTTTATGATTTCATGATGTTTAAGATTCCCATTTTTATTACATGGGTTATGCTATGATGTATGGTTTATGATTTTGTGGAACACATAAGAATGGTATCATTATAAGATGGGTGGGACCTATATCTCCCTCCTATTCATTGGGTAAAGATTTTATATCTCATTAGATAGACATGGATGTAACGGCAGGTTAAACTGGTTCAGTGAAACAGGACTGAAATGAGGTGTGAACTCGGTTCAGAAATGGACTTTGCCCACTAAGATAGTCTTGGCTATGAGTCTTGACTAATAAGAAATGATTCTCTATGATCATTTGTGTATGACACAAAGCTTCATGTTTTAAGTTATGATTATTGTGATTACATTTCACTACTATGATTTATCCCATGTTATGAAATTATGATCTCTTTGGCAGGGTAAGATTTCAAAAATGTTATGTTCTTATGAATATGATGTGATTGATATTTCTTTTGTTTACCCTTACTGGACATTTGAGATCACCCTTTTGTATGTTTTCTTTCCCCAGGTCAGGAAGAAGATTATTAAGTAAGATATGCCAAAAAGGGACTATAGATATGATGAAATAAATGGGAGACAATGTAGATGCTTTATGAACTAGTTGTTTATGTTTCCCAGTTTCTAAAGACACTATACCTATACGGTCGTTTCATGGTTTTTTTATATGTTGTAATAAGTATGCTTCAATTTTTAAGTATTAACAATGTATGTAAAGTATGGGTCTCTATAGTTGGTATCAAAGTAAAGGTATAGTCTACCATTGTAAACTAGGATGTGAAAGCCTTAGTAAGAAACCTAAGGATATTTCTAACAATAGAACACAATCTTAGTGTTTTAGAAATTTCCATGAACAACCTATGATAAGACCTTAGGTGTAAAATTTTGTTCTTGATTATGTGGTTTTCTTTTTATAATTAGTGTTGCTCACACTATTCTTCTTGGTTTTAGTCAATGGTTGGAACCCGATAGAACTGTGTTAATGCAGAATGCGATGGGAAATGAAATGATTGTCCCCCTGAGCAACCAAACAATATGGGAGATGGAATGAAAAATCTTATAGCCATGCTCACACAACTTTCTCAAGCCATGAATCATGCAAGACTTCCAAATGAGAAAATGAAGGAGCAACATTCTGTTGAATCCTTCATGAGGCAGCGCCCACCTTCATTCAGCGGTTCTTCTGATTCAATAGTGGCTGAACAATGGATCAGTACCACTGAAAAGTTATTTTCAGTTCTTCAATGTTCTTAACATGATAAAGTCATCTTAGTAGTGTATCGTTTGGAAGGTGATGTTGATCAATGGTGGAATCTTATTAAGAATATGAGGCAAAGGGATGAAATTGAGTCCATGGAATGGGACAAGTTCAAGAACTTATTTTTCAATAAGTATTTCCCTCGTATTCTTCGAACAAAGATGGAGAAGGAGTTTCATGAACTGAAGAAAAAGGAAGATGAATCCGTTGGTACCTACGAAGAAAATTTTACAAGACTTGGAAGGTACGCTTCCGGGATTATTATCCAACCTGAGTGTATGATCGATCGATTCTTTAGTGTCTTAAAACCAAGTCATAGAATGGTGTTATCCATAAGGGACTTCAATAGCTACGAGGAAATTATTTGATGTGTTCTCAAGGTTGAGATGGAGATTGGTGTAACCCATCAGTCACATGGGTTTGATAAGAAGAGGAAAATGGAATTCAAAGGAAAATGTAAAGACCACATTGAAAAGAAGATGAGTTTTCCCTTATGCTCAATGTGTGGAAAGAAACATGGAGGAAATTGTCTTAAGTGGACAAGCAAATGTTATAAGTGTGGAAAATAAGGTCATCGGACAATTGAATGTCAAAATAATTGGAAGAAGATGTCAAATGATGCAAACAAAGGAAGGGATACACAGAATGAACCTAATACACTTCAATGATTCAAGTGCAAGGAGATGGGGAATTATGCCAATCAATGCCCAAATCCAAGGGCTGATGATGATGATCGACGTCAACAAACTCATAAGGCCAAAGAAAAAGGAAAGTCACATGCAATTACTATCAGCGATGTGGAGTACGACAACGAAGTGGTGAGAGGTACGCTTACCATCCACTCTAAAGTAGAAAATGTTTTATTTGATTCTAGATCCACCCACTCTTTTATTTCTGAAGAATTTTCTAAGGATATTGTCGTATTACCTCAACAATTAGATTTTGAGTTGGCTGTGACAACTTCTAATGGCACAACAGTCGCATCAAAAGTTTACAATTCTTCTCTGATTGATGTTTGTGAGAAAGTGCTTTCTGCAAATCTTGTGATCCTTCCTATAGTGGAAGTTGATGTGATTATTGGCATGGATTGGATTTCTTTATATGGAGATCATATCAATTTCCAAAGAAGGGATGTCACATTTCATATTCCAGATCAATCTATGATCATCTATCGATGCAAGGATGCACATAACCTTCCAGTGGAAATTTCTTCTATCTTATGGGTCTTGATTCCACTAAATGAAGGTTATTTATCTCAAATGGTTGGAGAGAAACTCATTATTAATAATATTCCCATTGTACATGAATTTGATGATATCTTTCCAGAGGAATTTCCAGGTCTTCCACCAAATCGTGAAGTTGAGTTTTCAATAGAACTCGTACCGGGTGCTTTTCCTATTTCAAAGACTCCTTATAAAATGGCACCAATTGAGTTGCAGGAATTGAAGAAGCAACTCCAATAGAATCTTGATAAAGGATTCATATTCCCTAGTGCGTCACCTTGGGGAGAACCTATTCTGTTTGTTAAGAAGAAATATGGATCAATGAGACTCTGCATTGATTATCGAGAACTTAACAAGATCACTATCAAGAACAAATATCCTCTCCCACGCATTGATAACCTATTTGACCAACTATGCAGAGCTCAATACTTTTCCAAGATTGATCTTCATTCTGGGTATCATCAATTAAGGGTTAAAAGCGAGGATAAATCAAACACAGCTTTCCGTACAAGGTATGGACACTATGAATTTATAGTGATGCCATTTGGTCTTACTAATGCCCCTACTATCTTCATGGATCTGATGAATAGAGTCTTTAGATACTATCTTGATCAGTTTGTGGTAGTCTTTATAGATGATATTCTTGTCTATTCAAAGAGCAACGATGAACATGAAGATCACTTGAGAATTTTATTAAAGACCATAAGAAAGGAGAAGATTTATTCCAAATTTACCAAGTGTGAATTTTGGCTTCAAAAATTTGATTTTTGGGTCACATAATCACAAAAGGGGGATATATGTGGATCCAGTAAAAACAGATGTTATAAAAAGATGGTTGAGACCAACAACAGTAACCGAGATCCGAAGTTTTCTTGGTTTGGATGGATATTATCGACGTTTTGTGAATGATTTTTCATGATTATCTAATCCACTCACCAAGTTGACTCGGAAAGGAGTTAAGTTTGTTTGGAAAGAGGAATGTGAAGATAATTTAAAGGAGTTGAAAAGAAGGTTATCCAGTGCACCTGTGCTCACACTACCTTGTAGTGGATAAAGGTTTGTGATCTACAGTGATGCATCCAAGAAGGGATTGGGGTGTGTTCTTATGCAAAACAATATGGTGATAGCTTATGCCTCACGACAGTTGAAAATCCATGAGCAAAATTACCCAACTCATAATTTGGAGTTAGCTGCGATAATCATTGCATTAAAGATTTGGAGGCATTACCTTTATGGAGAACGGTGTGACATTTATACTGATCATAAATGTTTAAAATATATTTTCACACAAAAGGAGATGAATATGCGCCAAAGAAGATGGTTGGAGCTGATAAAAGATTACGACTGCTCAATTCATTACCACCCTGGGAAAGCAAACAAGGTGGCAGCTGGATTAAGTCGACAAGACCATGCTAGCTTATCCATGATGAGGATCACAAAAGATCCAATATTTATGGATTTACAAAGGATGGATCTTGGAATTATAATGGAAGGGGAAAAATCGTATCTTTCTCAAACGAATGTTCAACCATCTATACATGTAAAGATTAAAGAGGCACAGAAAGAAGATGTCGAGTTACAAAAGAAGGTGAGAAATGTTCCTGAATTCAACCTTCATTGTGATGGGAGAATAATGTTCAGGAATTGAGTTTGTGTTCCTCCCATCCCAGAATTAAAGAAGGAGCTGCTGGATGAGGCTCAAAGTTCTTCATTCTCTATTCATCCTGGAAGCACGAAGATGTATAGAGACCTGAAATAGTATTTCTAGTGGGATGGCATGAAAAGAGATATTGCTGAATATGTCTCTCAATGATTGGTTTTTCAGAAAATTAAAGCTGAGAGTCAGAAGTCTAAGGGGATGTTACAACCATTACCCATACCTGAATGGAAATGGGAAAACATCACTATAGACTTTGTCACTAGACTTCCTAAAACATCTAAAGTCAATAATGCTATCTGGGTTATAGTTGATCATCTTACGAAGTCGGCACACTTCATTTCTATTAGAGAATATTTTTCTCTTGATCAGCTTGCCAGGATATATGTAAAGGAAGTGGTAAGATTTCATGGAGTACCACTTTCCATTATATCTGATCGGGATCCGAGGTTTACATTAATGTTCTGGTGAAGTCTTCAGCATACTTTGGATACAGAGTTGATTTTCAGCACTTCTTATCATCCTCAGACAGACAGTCAGTCTGAGAGGAAAATTCAAACTCTAGAAGATATGTTGAGAGCTTTCTCTATGGATTTCAAAGTTGGTTGGGATCAACACCTACCTTTGGTGTAGTTTTCTTATAATAATAGCTTTCACTCCAGTATTCAGATGGCTCCTTATGAAGCTCTCTATGGAAAGAAATGTAGGACTCCAACTTACTGGGATGAAGTTGGGGAAAGAAAGATATTAGGACCTGATCTTGTTGATGAGAAGGCAGAAAAGGTCAGATCTATTCAACAACACATAAGAGTAGCTCAGAGTTGACAAAACAGTTATGCCGACAACAGAAGAAAAGGCCTAGAGTTTGAACTGGGTGATAAAGTGTTCTTACGAATATCTCCTTGGAAAATAGTAATGAGATTTAAAATGAAGGGAAAGTTGAGCCCTAGATATATCGGTCCTTTTGAAATTCTGGATCATTTTTGGAAGGTAGCATACTGATTGGCGCTTCCACCGAATCTCTCTCAAGTTCACAATGTGCTCCATGTATCTCTCCTGAGAAAGTACATACCTGATCCTTCACATGTACTCAGCTCAGAAGTTGTACCGCTGGAACAAGATCTTTCTTATGAAGAACAGCCGATAGAGATTCTGGATCATAGCGAAAATGTTCTACAGAACAAGACCACTCATTTGGTGAAAGTTTTATAGAGGAACCACCAATTATAATAAGCTGCATGGGAATTTGAGGATATGATGAGGGAGAGGTATCCTCATCTGTTTGTTATGAAGTGACGAATTTCGATGGCGAAATTCATTTTAAGGGGGGGTAGGATGTAACACCCGAGACATTTATGAGAAATATTTTGTTTTTATGTTATATAAATCATTAAAGGAATCTTTCACTACACACAACACTAGCTTGACTTGCTTTACACGAAATCGCGACCTTCCTCGATAGATTGTGTCGTACGCAATACCGAGGTTCACTAAACAACAATATATTATAATATTAGTGATTATGAATAGTATTAACTGAATTTTGATTTTTATAACATTTTAATTCATCTTATACATTTTCTAGAATGAGGTATGAAAACAAAATCAATTTTTTGGATAAAAGAAGTATTTTTCAAAAAAAGAAGTTTTACCGCCTTTTGATGGCGCACCCACATTAAATATAGTTTTTGACAATCTTATAAGTCCAATTTGACAAAATAAAATTCTTCTCTAGAATCAGGATATAAAAATTTACTTTGGGTAAATTTTTCATATTATTCTGATAACTTTCATATTTTAATGAATAGTAAAAACACTCTATATTTTAATTAAACCCAACTTTTTTCATCGCAATACTTTTTATTGTTAAATTATAATATTGAATGTTTTTAAAGTATAAATAGAATATATTTTTACCATTTAATATAATTTATGTCATTATCATTAATTTTACATTGAATTCATAGGTAAAAACATTTCAATCTTTGGCAATGTTTTAACTTTTAAAACTCGTTTGCTTAACAACGGGATTAATTTTAAATTAATTACTGAATCTTCTATGTTTTGAATTTTAAAAAATGGATTCCATATTTGGAATCAGTGGGTCTAAATTATGTTAATAGGTTACTTTTATTTTTTTTTGATATTATGAATAGTAACTACGATAATTTTTTTATTTACTACGGTTAAAGGTAAATAGGGTAATTCAAGGTTAAAAGAATATTATAATAATTCAAAATTACCATGAAACTTGTCCTAACCTTATTGTATGAGTATTGGCCGACCATGGGCATCCTTGGGTCGATTTAGGGACCCCATTGAGCCACTTGGTAGTGACAATGACAATTTGGATTAATTAATTTAATGTAAAGACAAAATTGACATTAACAAAAATAGTTTAGTAATTAATTTTTATAAGGGGATATATAAATTATATTTTCTACTATAAATATTCATTAGAAAGATAAAATGATATCCTACATAATGATAATTTTTTTATAATTTTTAGACACCAAATAAATTATATTATATATGTCACAATAATGATGAAGTATTTACCTCATTTATAAATGATTTAAATAAATAAGATTATAATGATTACAATATTTTCCAAAACATGTCCAATTATGATTGGATGATTTTATTTTGACCATAAGTCATCTTATATTCATCTTTAATTATTTTTTGACCTTTTGAAACCGAATATAAGTTTATAATAAAATAATATTTCCACACTTTCCAAAGGTGCCCCTCTCCTCCTTTATAAAAGGGAACCTCCTCCCTCTCTTCCTCACCCAAATTTGAACCTTCAAGCTTGTCAAACCCCTGACCATTTTACTTCCCCACATACATATAAACCTACTAGAGGTACGGGTCTTCTCAGAAGACCAACTATAGTGTCTTAAGAGAATGTTTAAAGGAGGCACTTCGAGAAAGAGGTAATACCTTCTACCATTTTCTTCAAGTTCCATTATTCTTCTACTCCATCTTCTTTAGTTGTTTCATTATGAGGTAATATCATAAGTATCCCAAATATAATGATATGTTATTATAAATATGAAACAACCCTATTTAACCTATTATCCATCCTACAGAAAATGAAATCACCATGCGTGCGTACGTACGGAATACCGTCTCCACAGCATGGTGTAATCTGTTTTCCACCACCACCTTACTTGGATGGGTATAATGGTGAAAATAAATAACTATATATGATTATTGTAAAGTGATATTGATTCTGAAATAGTATACATACACTTCAATACAATTCAATGATCAGGGGAACAATATCATCGCTTGTGCGTACGTACGGCATACCATCTCCACGATGGGATGCGACTCGTTCTATATGATCTTCATTGAATAATGATTATATAAATGAATTTAATGAATTAATATGATATATATTACAATAATATAATTCTTTAAATGATGTATCTATATCCTATAAATAATAATAAGAATTTATTCGACAAAACACGCATAAGAACAAAAAAGTAATAAACACCCGAATAACAATTAGTAATGAAATATTACTAATAAGAAGCTAAGAATATGACCATATATGATATCATAACAATAAGTATTATTCTCGAATAAGTCAATAACATTATTTAAATCATTATACAGGAGGTTCAGACACATACAAATCATATCGGAACTAAGGTAAGGGAAAATATCACAATCTCATTTTTATCCAAGATTGTTTATACATTGGTATTTACTGGGGTGTATTTTATCATCCACATCCATGTTTCCTCAATATGTAATATTATTTCCATCCACCTACAATTTTTTAAATCCAATTTTACCATTCAGTGAGTTTTTAGTAAAAGATATGAAAGGAATCTTTTGTCGTTTTTTGTACGAGGTACTTGTTGACTTTTCCGACAAAAGTACGAGAAGATTGTTTTTTTTAACTTATATGGAATGAATGGATTTTTAAAAAATTATTTCCAAGAATATTCCTTTACAAGTTTTCAAGTTTATTTTTAATCAACTTCTTTTAGTTTAAAATTGTATGACATGTTAAGAAAGGAAAAATGTTTTTGAAGTAGAAAGGATATTTTTCTGAAGAATGGAGTTCAAATGTTTTATCAAAATTATATTCCATCTAAGATAATATGGGGTTCTGTTTATATCCCTATTATTAAATTGATTTGATTATTTTGTGATGGAAATATTTTTATGAATCCCTTTATCTTATATTAATTGTTTTATGATGTCATGATGTTTAAGATTCCCATTTTTATTATGTGTGTTATGCTATGATGTATGGTTTGTGATTTTGTGGAACACATAAGAATGGTATCATTATAAGATGGGTGGGACCTATATCCCCCTCCAATGCATTGGGTAATGATTTTATATCTCAGGAGATAGACATGGCTGGAATGGCAGGTTAAACTGGTTCAGTGAAACAGGACTGAAACGAGGAGTGAACACGGTTCAGAAATGGACTTTGTCCACTAAGAAAGTCTTGGCTATGAGTCATGACTAATAAGAAATGATTCTATATGATCATGTGTGTATTCCAAAAAGCTTCATGTTTTAAGTTATGATTATTGTGATTACATTTCACTACCATGATTTATCCCATGTTATGAAATTATGATCTCTTTTGCAGGGTAAGATTTCCAAAATGTTATGTTCTTATGAATATGATGTGATTGATATTTCTTTTGTTTTCCCTTACTGAGAATTTGAGCTCACCCTTTTGAATGTTTTCTTTCCCCAGGTCAGGAATAAGGTTATTATGTAAGATATTCCAAAAAGGGACTATAGATATGATGAAATAAATGGGAGACAATGTTGATGCTTTATGAACCAGTTGTTTATGTTTCCCAATTTCTAAAGACACTATACCTATACGGTCCTTTCATGGTTTTGTTATATGTTTTAATAAGTATGCTTCAATTTTGAAGTATTAACCATGTATGTAAAGTATGGGTCGCTATAATTAAACCTCAGACGCAATCACAAAAAGGGGTTAAATCTTATTTTCTGATAGAATATTCCCCATTGATTTTATTGATTACCAATTCAGAATCACCTTTCACTTTTATGTGATTCACTTGTACCTGAAGAGCCAATTCCAAACCTACGATGAGAGCTTGATATTCTGCCTCATTGTTTTTATCAACTTCTATCAATTAGAAGGAGTAAGGAAATACTACCTTTTTTGGGGAAATAATGACAATTCCTAACCCAACATTGTTGAGTTTATGGTTTTCCATTATCCTCCCTATTGGATTTCTGGAGGCACCATCAATTTACATCACCCATGTTTGGGAATTATCATAAATAAGGAAGAAATATTCATCATGACGTTTAGTATTTAAGGATGTATCCTCCACAGATGGATGTTCATCAAGGAATTCAGCTAGATCTTGTTATTTTATTTCCTTCTGAGGCATAAACTTGATATCAAACTGTTACAGAATAACCTCGCACCATGTCGGACGCCCTATTAGCATAAGATTTCTGAGGATAAATTTGAGCAGGTTACTATAAGACACCAATTGGACTTCATGATGTTTTAGGTAATGCCACAATTTGGGAACTAAAAATATTAATGCCAGACAACAATTTTCAATACTTGAATACTGAGTTTCAGCATCAAGCATAGTTTGACTGAGATATTAAAGATTGTTCTCATTCCCACCATCACTCTTTTAGGAACAGAAGGCACCTAGTGATCACATTAAAGATGTCACATAGAGAATAATTTTTCTTCCTTCAAAATGCGGCAACAATACCGATGGACTCAAGAGATATATCTTGAGGGTTTCAAATGATTCTTGACAGTCCTAAGTACATTGATAGGTGACTCCCTTCTTCATTAATTTTGTGAAGGGTAAACACTTTCCTGCTAAATTGGTGATAAAGCACTGAATATAGGGCATGATTCATTAGAGTCCTCATAATTATTTAAAATTTTGAGCAGGTGAAATACCATATTTTGATTTTGTTTTCCCAGGATCAACTTCAATACCATGATGGCGCATAGCGAATCCGATAAACCTTCCTGAGGTAACCCCAAAATCACATTTCAAGGGGTTCATCTTCAAATTGTGTTGCTGAAGTTTATTGAATATGATAACCATATCATCCATGTGATTGGAACATTGTATATATTTTCCCACAAAATCATCAAAATAACAGTCAAAAAATTTCCCTCAGAAGGGTTTGAAGATATGTTTCATGGAACGTTGATACATTGAACCTACATTCATTAATTCTAAGGGAATTACTCGATAGAAAAACACAACTTGAGGGGATTTTAATGATATATATTCCTCATCCTCTAGGTCCATATGGATTTTATTATACCCATAGTAGCAGTCCATGAAGTAAAGAGATTCTTAGCTAGTTGTTGCATCAATTAAAAATTATTTAATCGGAACTGATATTCTATTTTAGGACAATGCTGGTTTAGATATCTGAAATCAATGAAAACTTGGATTTTTCCATTATTCTTCTTCACTTGGAAAATATTTTCCAGTCATTTAGGATTTTTGACTTCCCTAAAAAAGTTGGCCTTTATAAGTTTATAATCATTAGCTTCAATTTTTGAGGCACGAGTTGGGTATGTTCTTCTTAATGCCTACTTGAATCCTCAATGTTCTTCTAGATAAACCAAATTATGAGTGGCTACATTGGGATTAAGTCTTAGATTTTTTGTATAATTCCATGAAAATATATCTCTATTTTTCTTTAGAAATTAAGTATACACATATTTCTCTTCAGAGGTCATGGGCTCACAAATTAGAGCGGGGCATGGATCTTCTTCTGTACCCAAATTTATTTCTCAGAGCTCACCCACAGTGGTTGATACACCTTCCTCAAATACCGGAGGTTCATCCTTGAGATCTTCCTCTTCCTCCTCATTACATATTACCTCATCTATTTCTACATTCATAGTACATGATGAGGGAAAACATCCATAGTTAGGGGAGGAGTCAGTATTGGAACATCCTGAAGAAGAGGCCGCCATATCTGACCCTGGTGATGACGAAGGGTCTTCCTATGGAAATAAATAGCAGATGATGGATTGGGAATCAACATCTTTGTATTACTCTACAATTACTACAATTTATTCTACTCTTATTGAAAAAGTTGAGGCTTACTTTAGTTTAGTGGATGAAATAAAAATATATCCATTTATGCTTCCATCACTGCTTGGTGAATCAACAGTTTCTCCCATGTTGTTAGGCTTAGTTTCTACAATTGACATTATGGAAGTTACTGGATGAGTTCTTTTATTTTTTTTACCCTTTAAATTTGATTAATGGATAGAACATAATCTTTACAAAAATGTATGAATGGATTTTCTGGAATCTTTTCACAACCATTTGGAGCATTAACTCTAGTTATCTCCTTTATCATGGATATCATTCCTTTTGTGTGATAAAACTCTGCATCAACGTATTGAGATTCACATGTTTTAAATGGATCCTTGTCACCATAAAACATCCTGATTTGACCATTGAAATAGTACTTATGACATTGCTGGTATGACAAATGTATGGTCGCATGTTGATGCAGCCAAGGCCTTCCAAGTTGAATGTTGAAGGTTGTGTCCAGACAAACAACAATGAAATCTGAATTACATACAAGATCTCCAAATTGAGTTCTAAGTGTAATATCGCCCAGAGGTTCTAGTTTATCCTTTTCATACCCTTGAAACATTAAAGGGGAAGAGATAGGTCAAATTCAGTCAGACCTAATCAACGAAGTGTAAGCACAAGAATGAGGTTGACTCTAAAGCCCTTAATAATAAAGGCATGTCGGATGTCTATTTCATTGAACCATCTAGATAAATACAAGGGTCGGATATGTATATCTAAAACATCATCTTCGTCTTAATTTGTAAAATATATGACTACATGACATTCTGTAATATCATTCTCTATACAATAAACCACAGCCGTAGCAACATCGGTTTTAAACTCTCAAGGACATGACAAAGCCTCAATAAGTCTTTCTCAAAGATCTTTTGGCAGACTTAAGGAATCAAAAATTGATAAAGTTTTTGGTAATTGGGACAATTGTTTCAAGATATCATAATTTTGGTCCAAAGTCCTATGTTTCCTAGCATGGAGGTACAGTTTTTTAGGTGCCTTGGAAGTTGATGCTTCGGATGTAGATATTCCCAGTGTCAAAGAACAAGTTCGAAATACTCCTGGATTTGGTATATTATAATGGTTAGGTCTATCTACATGCTGAAAGGAAGATAGTTTAACATCTAATAGGTCATCCAAAATAATTGTGTCAGAACTAAACCTATATTTCATGGAAGAAACTCATTGTTCTTGTTGAGACTGTTGAAGGGCTCTTCCACAAGTTTCTTCCGCATAAATGGGTCGATCAGGGGTAGAGTTAAAATGGTGATTTCAAGAATTCTCACATATTCCCCTGTATCATCGACCATGGCCTCTTTCTCTAGATCCTCAGTTAGGTACAAGGAACTCAGGCTCATTATAATAAGAATCATCATTGGAAAAAGGATATGTTAAGTGAATAACGTTCACAGAACCAAAGATAAATTCTTCATCTGATGGAGATTCTGTCAGATAGGTTAGTTCTGGTTGTGCTATTTGTTGGGGTGGTGCCTGTGGTTTTAAAATAGATGACATGAAATATGACAAGTACAATGAAATACTTGTCCTTGACATGAGATTATATTCTTATGACTGCTCTTTATCCTTCTGACCACCTCGCTACTTTGATTATTGACCTTTTGATGAAGGTGGTTTAACTGTTGCATGAGTGGAGGAAGAGAGAATGAATTGTTTCAACTGTGTTCGTAAAATGTCATGAGTTCAGTTGATTGTTTTCTTGATCATCCAATAATTTTATTTCTTTAAATTTTTAATTTTGACTTCCTTCCATTCTTATTCTTCCTCTATATCAGTAGCATTAACACATTCTACTTGAGTTGATGAACTTTTTAGTTTCACTTATCCAGAGTCTACCATTTTTTATAGGAGGTCCTTAAAAAAAATTTGAATGAGTTTTCCAAAAATCTGGTGAAAGGGATTATAATTCCTAATATCTTCATCTCCTTCTTTGTTTGGTTTCATTGTCCTTGGAAACTGTACCAAATTGTTCACCAAAGCTGAGATGAAGTAACCAGGAACTTGTTTGTTCTAGAAGGAATAAACTTTTCTCTTTAATTACACAAAATGTTTTCTCCTTTGATCTATTTGATCATCTTGATGAGGTGTCCATTTCTTCTGATGCTCTGGAGGTGGAGCCCTTCAATATGATGAAGGTTTTTAAGTGGAAGTAGGTATATGTTCTTGATTGAGTGTAACGGTAGAAGCATATACATTCCCTATTCTTTTTCTCAGATCTATAGGAATTACATGAGTTTTATCCTTAGTCTCTATAATAAAATATTCTATCTGTAGATAAATTGAAGTAAGTTATCAAAACCCTCCTATTTATTTTATAGGGATCACTATTTTTCTTAACTCATCATGATGATTTTCGATACAAATTAGAATCAACTCATCATGAGGATGTGCCAGACTTAGGGAACATGTTAATCCTTTCCATCGTGGAATAAAATTGGAAACACTTTCATTCCCCCTTTGTTTTCAATTGGTAAGACCAAAAACTGTCGTCTTTAGTAGCATTGAGATAAATTAAAGAAGGATTTTTTTGGCAGAGATCTTCCCATCCAGTAATTGATCTAGATTTTAAACTTGAATACCAGACAAAAGATGGTCCCTATAATGACATCAAAAAACACCTAAGATTTACTGTTTCATGTTATTGAGTAGTTACCATCAAGGGATAACAATGAGAAATTAAATGTGTTAAGTGTTGTTCTGAATCTCCCAAATCATTAAAGATTGGAAATGTGGTATTCACAAAATCTGGTGGGGGGGGGGGGAATTAGATCTTCCCATTCAGGATAAGCTTTATTTTTCAGATGAAATGGTGCATGTCGTTTCTCTATAGCTTCAAAATGATTCTTTAATTATTCAATTTTGTTTATATGAATTTGGGGAATATCCAGATGATATGGCACTTGTGTAGGTACAACAACTAGAGCATGAGCTGGTGCGAAAACCAACAAACCACTAGTGATGGTACTGGTATTTTCCTTGGATAACTCATAGGAATATGCTTATTAGGATGTGTTTGATCTATTCATAGTTGTGTGAAAAATAGAAGTAATTCATTATCAGAATCTGTAGTTACTATAAATCCTCTTTTCTAAGGATCTCCTATTGTATGTGCAAGTTGGGGACCTTTCTGGGGTGTACATTTAGCATAAATGATACTTCGATGTAACTATGTATTGAGTCGTCTCAACTCCTTCATTTCCTCTCCTTTCTGTGAAAATATATCTTTATGTGAATGAGATTGACCTTCTTCAGTGGAAAATTTATATTCAATCTAACTTTTAACTTTCCCCTTGTTAGATGCCTTTCAGAGGGGTGGGAGTTGGTTATTTGAAGGCATACCTAGATTTGGGGTAAGCCTTTGATTTTGGGTACATACAGCTTCTTCATTTTCCCTAGTGTGTACCATATTATGGATAAGAACATCATCTTTTGATTCTCCTTAACTAGAATCATTGTCTAGAGGATCTACAGTAATGGTTTTAGTTAAATTTACTGACTCATAATGCATTGATGTCATTTTTTCTAGTGTCTTTGTGAGATCGTCTCTCTTTTTATCTACCATGAGTCTTTGTTCCCTTGTATGATGAATTCCCAAGAAATGTTTAAAGGAAAATAACCCAAAGGTAATCCTCCTATAATTCATTTGTGCACTTTCTTTGTGGATTCGTCCTTAATTGGAAAAAACTGACATCCATTGAGGAGGGGATTGCAGATGTGAAAAATCCCCCAGCCCTAAAGGCTAAGGATGTTCCTATTCTTCTTCTTCAAATCATTGAACTTTGTTTAATGCATTTAAAAGTTGAATTAACTGAGCCCCCAGCCTTTAAAGCTAGGGTTATTATTTAACTGCTATGGCTAAAATATGTGCAACTATCCTTCTATTTATTTTAATTTTGGTTTGGAAATTAGTGGGATACATCATCTGACAACAACTCAAATCACCTATATTTGAGGATCATTGTTCTATTTTAGAAATTTTCATTCTTTGATGGTTGACATCCTATAAATGGGATTATTTCTCAAGATTATTATATTATTGACATAAAATTAACTCAACAACTTTTTTTCATTGGTCATGACCTTTATGAGAGCTGGTCCAGGCCTGTTCTTGAGCGTACATTTGATTTCATGCCAAATCTATTGACTGTGGCCGACTGTGGGAAATAAAAATGCATGAAACCACTTTTGTAGGACTTGGTTGATTTTGGAGTTCTATGAAATGAAATTCTCCATGTGCACCCCATCCTCTGATACAAACACTAGATGGTGAATTAGAAATTAACTATCGTATCCTCTTTAGTGAATTAAGGCATGCACGATGAATGGATCTCTGTTGTTTTTCAGGCTTTGGATATTGGAAAAATGGGATAGATACCAAGTCAATTTAGCGTTTAAACCCTTATATTACCTTTACATGATTTTGGTATTCATCATATGGTAATTATTTGGTTTTCAAATGACGAAGAGTCTACCATTAGTTTAGGCGGATATCATGAATACAATATTCTACCATCAATTCTATAATGTTATACTGAGAATTTTCCAAAGTCCATAACATGACTGGTATTTCTCCTTTAACCAATTGTTGTCTCATGTTTAACATGTCTCCATCATATCTTACCAGAGATTTCTCCACTTGTTCTGACCAAAGTAGATGCTCAGTTTTGGAAGGAAAATGACCCAGGGGAGTTTTGGAGAATGACCATTACCTTAAGATTTATTTTGGTTGAGAAAGTTTTTTACCCATCAATGACAAGGCATCAAGCATGACTAGCCTTGTGTTTGAAAGTGCCTTGAGATAGAAGGGCTTTCTCATCACTACATTATCAATTGTATAATTATCTTGACAATGCGGAATACTAATGAAAAAAGGACTTTCACAGCAAAATTCATCATGGGAAGAAACACCATGGAAGATTATAGCAAGGGATGAATCCTCTTTCTCCTTGGTCTTCTGGCCACACGGAGGGTATCCATGGCTCTCATTTAGAGATAAGCTCTCTGGATTGAATGAATTTTCATGAAACAAGCCTTCATGATGAAGTCTCTAATGGGGAACTATAGAATTACTACTACCACTCCCATAATTTTGCAATGAGTGGATAATATCTAGAGCTGAAATAGATAAATGTCTAAGGGATTCAAGAACTCCGGCATTAAGAGGATTCAAATTGCAGTTTGACTCTTGATTTCCCAACCGTGTATGGTGAGACTTATTATTGGATGTTCTATTACACTCAGTTGGGTCCAATTTCTAGGAAAAGTGGCTATCATGGGTAGGTTAATGGTATTGCCTTGGATTGGTTACCAGAACAGATTGATTACCTCTAATTGGAAAGGGTGTATCTTCCAGATCTAGTTGTCCGTATGATATGGGGGAGTATTCCCCATGAACCTCCTAGACTAGAACAGAGGTGTGTATCTACTTTGGGATGGCATGCTGATGTGTTATCCCATGTGTGAGGATAGATTTACATGTCTGTTCCCCTAGTACTACATAAGTATTTGTTATAATATCCTGGCATTCTTCCAGAATAAGGGCATGGATTTGCATATTCTCTTTCACCCTTGATAAGATGTTTTTGGTGACTTCAGTGGCCAGAACGGGAATATACATCCATCTAATATCTGGAGTAGGTGTATATGCTTCCTATTATCATCCTTTTCTTATCAATGGGTATTGACAGTTCTCTTACATGAAGGGAGAGTGTTGGGTCTACCTTAGATTTGTTGTTGGAGCATTTTGAATGACTTTTCTGAGTGGTTCCAAATGTGACTATAGACGAGCCTGATGAACACTGGCAGGTGCATGCACCTATTGGATATTTTTTTCAAGTATGGTTGATGGGATTCCTTCAATACTGGTAGGTGAGACTACTGGCAGAATTGGTAACTGTAAGAAATTCTATGTTCCAGTTTACGAGCTTCCACCACATTGGGTTGGTGGGATTCTTTAAATGTAGTTAGACGTGCCTACTGACTGGATTATTATTTTTAAGTAGGTGTATATGCATGTTTAGTGTACTTTATTGGGTTATCTAGTGGGATTGGTGGGTTTCTACCAGACGAGTCTACTAGACAGCAAAATTTGGACAATTGGGTGTTTGTGCCTGCTCGTTGTTCACCATCATGTTAGGTTGATGGAATTTTCTGGTGTGGGTAGAGGTAAGAACCTACTTTCTATTGAATATACGTTGTCCCCGATTATTTGACTTGTGTGCCCAGGTCTGAGAGACCTAGGATGAACATTTAGAGGCAACACCCCCATAATGTTGGGGGTTTACTACCACATGATTCTGCTGGAGGAGATTGTTAGAGGAAGTTGTGAGGAAGGATCATTTCCTTCTTGAATTGAGCCCTTGAGTGACCTCTTAGTCTACCTCCCTATAGTACGGGAGGGGATAATTGTTGTGTTCCTGGGATGAGGACCCGAGATGGTTGAAGACAATGGTGGGAACTTTATGCTTCTTGATCATTGGTCACTGTAGGCTAGATGATCGGGGATTGTTATTAACCTAGAGGGCTTTTTGGGCAGCTTCCAAAGTAGGAATTATACCGTACTGACGATATTCCTTTACCAGTACAATGGAGACCTAGCATTGAAGATGTTGGGTGGGTGATAATGTCCTTCCTGTGGATGTGGATCCGTCTTGATCAGCAGATGGGAAGTTCACATATGTCGACTTGAAGAAATCCATATTGGAGTGAAGGGGGTTCTGAGAAAAAACATGAAACAAAAATAAACTACATTAAAGTAAAATCATTTAGATGAAAACATGTGTGATTGATTTATTTTTTTGGCCATCCTTTATCAATTGATAGGGGCCCAACAGGTGGGTAACATGATTTACGTGGTTAAGGATTCACGCTGGGTTCCACATTTTTGTTTCATAGTTCCTTGAAATGTGTATTCTAGTTTTAATAATTACAACTTCCAGACTATTTCCATTGGATTTATTCATGGAATTGGAAACTACCAACAATTATTTATCCAAGGAGGACCTGCTTTCTAAAGGCAGGTGTTCCTTACATTTGAAATTTACAATAATTAGGAACGTACACTGGTCGAGAGGATGATAGGTTAGATTAATCACACCCTTTTTAGGTGAATTATTGTCTACTCTAGGATTCTCTTTGTAAATTTAAGATATTTTCATGAATCCTTACAAATTCACCAAGAATAACATAAGTTTCCCTTGAAATTTTCAATCACTTACTAACATTTGTAAAATTTAGAATCATCAGTATGCGTTCATGGTTATTCATTAATGAATATATCCATACATATTAGAGGTTCTCCATCAACGGTATCCTAGAATATACTATTTCAAGATCCATTTAATCATCATTATAATGATACTATTTTTTAAGCCACTCAGCGGGGCACTCTGGGATTTATTATCATCTAGGGAGACGAAGTCTTGTTTTGATGTTGGTATCATAACCATGAAATGGGTTACTTACATAACCTTTTGTATTGAATGAGAACACTTGTAGTTAGATGCCACTTAATGAGACACATCATACCTTTTAAGGTCATGTGATAAGGACCCAACCATACTGTTTAATGTCATGTGGTAAGGGAATCTAAGTAAAAGGTGCTCTGTCAATATTTGGTGTGATACTTATAGAGAAAACATCCCAATAAACTTGGAAAGGATATGGGTTTCAAAATTATATTAGTACCTATTGCGATTATGGGCCAAGGAGAATAGGGTTTATTTTGAAATTTCGGGTTATAAAATCTAGGAGGCTTTCTATATATCCCATGTGTATGGGAATCAAAGCCCACGTAGTTCGATAAATCTCATAGGAGAGTATATTATTTTGAGAGAAATGATTTTGGGCTTACATTCTAAAAAGGATTCCTTGATGACCGGGGTTTAATTTTAGTCTTATTCCTAAGGAGGATGCCTAGATTAAGGGAATTAGGGTTGGATTCTTGAAGAAAATTTCCAGTGAGCTCAGTCCCTGAGAAGGGCTTCCTACGTATCCTGGTTTGAAAAATACTCATAGTTCTCGTAGTTCCTTCAATCATGAGTGTTTGTGCACATATTATAGTCATCATAAATCTCTAAGCTCTAGTGAGTTATGCTTGGTGGAAAAAACAAGAGGATGTGACAGATTCAACAATGACATATGCACTTTTCCTCTATTGGTTGAAGAGGGAGCACATATGGTAGTGAGAGTGGACAAGTACTGAGTTGATCCGAGAAGAGGGTGAGGCGACGAACCATCACTCTATTAACATTACATTATACAAGGGTCCAATGAATAGAACAATGTATTATGTTTATGGGCTTACACAAGGATGACTACCCATGGTGATAAATCTCAGTCGAAGAGGGAAATGGTAAGAAAAGTCCTTGTTCCCATCTCCCATCTAGTCTTTATCATCGAATAAGAGAGGAGGAGAAATGATGCTACAACCTTCAAGAAAATCTAGGGTCTTACCTTAGGATGGTTTCCCTAAAGTTGATCCTGGTAGGGGAGGGAAACATCTCTTTGATCAAAAGGATGAAAAGAGAGTGTGATCTTTACCTTCCCTACCAGATTCCTAAGGTTCTTGGTCATCTCGTTGAGAAGGGAGATTCCAGAAACCAACCCTCCTCTGAACCGAGAACATTCCATCATTGTTCATGGGAGAAAGGTCAATGTGACTATAGATATACAAACCCACAAAAATTCCATGTATCCTAACTCACTTCTAAAACAAATATGGGAGACCTCTGACTGTGTATATAAAAACCCAAATTGGAGACATACTGATGTGTCTTTCCAAATGTTTTGAAAATTAAGAAGGTTTTGGTGGAGGTCTCAACAGAATTCCATTCAAACAAGGGAGACAAAGAAGAATAAGCCTTGACATGAATGGATTTGAGGAAGGCTTGATGGCTTGTAGAATAAATAGAGTTAGTGAATCAATGATGGGCACTCAAGTAGGTAAGGGTGCACATGTATGGGCACACAATTAGACATAGGAAAATTGATATTAAATTAAGCAACGAACAACCTGTATGCTAATACATTGGCAAGACTTGGTACAATCCATTAGGAGTATTCATAGGAAGTCCCAAAAGTGGGGTTCTCAAGTTCCTAGGAACGAAATAGGAGGCACGTAGGTATTTATGATTTGGGTGGTTGGTCACTTTAGGTGCACAAGTTTTATGATTTTCAATCACTAAAAGGATATAAGACCAATGATCCTCCCTTAAATCCTCCACTCATGCTATTGAAGAACTACATTGAATTTTTTGGAAGACTGGGGCAAAGTACTAGGGAGACTAGAGAGGCAATTCAACTTCTATGAAATTCATCAATTCAAATAGAGACCCCAATGGTCTATTTATAGGTAAAAATAGGACCTTGGGAAAAATGATTTTGGGCACTCAAGTAGGTTGTGTGACATTTTAGGGTGCGCAAGTAGGCTGAATGTTGACACCCTTTTGGTTTGACTAAGGTGACCCAAAACTCATCCCTTTGAAAACCTTGATTTTCTTCATTTATTTTCCCCTTTTATTTCTACAGTATTTCCCTTTTTCATTTTTTAGACTCTTTGTTGGAAAAGAGTGTAGAAAGTGTAATATCACCCATAGGTTCTTTCTCTTTCTTGTCATATCCTTACTACATTAATGTGGAAGGAGATAATTCATATTCAGTCTAGCCCAATCATCGAAGTGTATGAAGATTAATGAGGATGAATCCTGACCAATTATCAATGAAGGCTCGTCAGATATCTATGTCATTGGCCTGGACAAATAGATTCAAGGGCATAATATGTCCTTGTACTACATCATCTACATATTCATCTGTAAAATATATGACTGCATGGCAATCTGTTGGATCATTCTTTATATGATAATCCTCAGTAGTAACAACTTTGGTTTCAAACTATTAAGGACTTAAAAAAGCCTCAATAATTTCTTCTCAAAAAACTTTGGATAGGATAAAGGCATCCAAAATTGACAATTTGATCATTACATAGGATATAAATTTCAAAACATCAAACTTTTGGTCTGCAGTTCTGCGTTTCCCATCTTGGAAATTTATTTTTGCAGGTACCATGGAAGTTGACGCTCCTGATGTAGATGTAACATGTGTTGGATAAGGAAATGGAAATACTCTTGGATTTGTAATATTAAACTGAATGGGTCTATCTACTTTCTGAGAGGAATATGGTGTGACTTCTTATTGATCCTCCAAAATAATCATGTTAGGACTAAACCTATCTTGCGTGAAAAAATCTCTTTGTCCTTGTGGATCTCACTGAAGGAATCTCCCACGAGTTTTTACTACATATATGGTTCAAACATGGGTATAGTTAAAATAATGGATTTTAGAATTCCCACTTCTTCACCTGTATCCTCGAATTTGGATTCTTCCTCTAGTTACCCAGTTAGGTACATGGAACTCTAGATCATTATGATCATAATCATTACAAGCATAATGATCCATTAAGTGGATAATATTGACAGAACCAAATATCAATTCTTTATCTGATGAAGATTCTGATTGAATTGTTATTTTTGGTTGTGCCATTTTACTGGGTGGTGTCGATTCCTTTGAAGTATATGGAATGAAATATACTAGGTTCAAGGATAACTTTTTCCTTAACACGAGCTCTTCTTCTTTTGAAAACTCTTTTTATTTCTGATCTCGTAGCTTCATTGAGGATTGACCTTTTGATGAAGGAGGTTTTGATGTTAATGGATTGGTGGAAGACACAATCAGTTGTTTCAACTATGTTCGTAGAAGGACATGAGTTTGGTTGATCATTTTCCTAATCATCCAATCATCATATTTCTACACATTTTCACTTTTGACTTCCTACCATTCACCTTCTTCCTCTGGACCAGTAGTAGTAACACATGCTACTTGAGCCAATGAACTTTTGAGTTTCACATTTCTAGAGTATACAATTTTTTATAGAAGGTATTTTAAATCAAAACACTCTTGAATGAGATTCCCCAAAATCTGGTGCAAAGGAAAATAATTTGGAATATCATCATCTCATTGTTTTTTTTTTGGTTTCTTCAGCCTTAGAAACTGAACAAAATTATTTTCTAGAGTTGAGATGATGTAATTGGGAACTTTTTCATTCTGGAAGGAATAAACATTTCTATTTAATACCTCAATATTTTTCATCCCTTGATCTCTTTGATTATCTTTATGAGGCGGTCTTTTTTGCTGACAATCTGAAGGTAGATCCCTTTGATATGATGAAGGTTTTAAATTGGAAGCATGTATAGGTGCTTGCTTGAGTGTAACTATAACAACCTTTGCCTTCTCTATTCTCATTCCCATAGATGATTGAATTACATGAGTTTTAGCTTTAGTTTCTATAATTGAATCTTATATCTTTTGGTAAATTGAAGTAAGGTCTCAAAACCATCCAGTGTATTTCATTGGGAATAGTGGTGTGCGTGAATAATCCCACATATTTTCCACACAAATTGGCAGAAAATCATCTTGATGGAATGCTAGAATTAAGGAATAAGTTAATCTTTTCCATAGAGCAATGAAATCCGGAACTCTTTCATTCTCAATTTGTTTGAAAATTTTGAGATAAAAAACCTTAGTCTTTGATAATGTTGAGATGAATTGAAGAAGGAATTTCTAAAGGAGATCTTCCCATCTAGTAATTGATCATGATTGAAAACTTGTATACCATAAAAAAATATAGTCCTTGTAATGACTACCCAAAAAACCTAATCAATTACAGTTTCTTTTTGTTGACGAGTTCCCATCATAGGATCACAACGAGAAGAAAAATGTGTTTAGTGTTGTTCCAGATCTCTTAAACCATAAATGATTGGGAATGTGGTATTCACAAAATTTGGTGGGGAGGGGGGGAGGGAATTAGATCCACCCATTCAGGGTAATATTTCTTTTCCAGATGAACTGGCCCATGTCATCCCTCCAATGCTTACCATATAGTCATTAATGCCTCAATTGTGTTCATAATAATTTTGTGAATATCTAGATGAGCTGGATCTTGTGCAAGTATAAAAAATTAATCTTGAGATGATGCAATGACCAGAAAAATCACTAGTGTTGGTGCTAGTATTAGCCTTAGATAACCCACAGGAACATGCTTATCATGGTGTGTTTTATCCTACCTTGGTTGTATACCCAAAGGAGGGAATTCGTTATCTGCATCTATAGTTATCACAAATCCTCTTTGCTGAGAATCTCCTACATGATCTTAAAGTTGAAGATCTTCCTGGGGAGTACATCTAACTGAAATGATACTTCTATATAACTCTGTATTGAGTATTTTCAACTCTTTCATCTTTTATTCTTACTGTGAAAATATCTCTTCAAGTGAAAGTGATTGAACTTCTCTAGTGGAAAAGTGAGAGGAAATCCGACTTTCTTCTTTTCCCATGTTAGATGCCTTTTAGAGGGGTGGGAGTTGGTTATTTGAAGGCATACCTAGATTCTGGGTAAGCCGCTAATTTCAGGTACGTACACCTTCTTCATTTGCCTCATTGTGTACCACATTATGGATAAGAACATCATCTTCTAATTCCCCTACACAAGAATCATTTTCTATAGGATCTTCTATAATGGTGTTAATGAAATTTACTCATGCATAATTCGTTGATGGAATTATGTTAGTATATTTGTAAGATCGTCTTCCTATATATATTTCATGAGGCTTTTCTCTCCTATATGATGGATTCTCAGGAGCTATTTTATGACAATAACCTGAAGGGAATCCTTGGATAATTCAATTGTTTTCTCTCTTTGTGAATTCTTCCCTAATCAAGATAAAAGTGACTTCCATTGAGGAGGGGATTGTAGATGTGAAAAATATCTCAACACTATAGGATGGGGCTATTCTTATTCTTCTTCTTCAAACCTTTTAACTTTGTTTAATGAATTTGTAGGATGAATTAAATGTGCCACCATCTCTGCAAGCTGGGATGGCTCTAGAACAGCTATGGCTGAGATTCGCACAACTACTCTTTTGATTTTAAAAATTTTGGTTCAATCATTAGATGGATGCATTATCTGAAAACTAGTAAAATCTCCTATTTCAGAAGATCTCTACACTATTTTGGAAATTTACGTTATCTGATAGCTGTCATCCTCTAAACAAGTGGTGTGCTCAAGAATATCATATTATTGATGTAAAAGTAACTCAACTTCTTGATTTATTTGGGATTGGCATTGTTGAGAGCTAGTGGAGGCCTATTCTTGATCATACATTTGATTAAATACAAAATCTATTGATTGTAGCTGGCTATGGGCAATAACATTGCATGAGACCACTTTTGGCAGAATATTTTGATTTTGGAGTGTAGTGAAATGAAATGATCCATGTGCACCCCATCCTTTGATACGAACACCAGATGGGGTGTCAGATATTAAATTTCAGAGCCTCATTAGAGCATTAATGCATGCACACACAAGGGTTCTCTTCTACTTTTCAACCATTGGATGTTAGAATACTGAAAGAGATTCCATGTCAATTTTGTGTTGCAACCCTTCTATTACCTTTAAATTATTTTGATATTCATCATATGGTAATACTTTTGTTTTCAAATGATGAGGAGTCTTCCATAAGTTGATGTGGACATCATGAATGCAATCTTCTACCATCAATTCTGGAATTTTATACTATGAATTTTCCAAAGGCCATAACATGACTGGTATTTCTTCTTTAGCTAATAGTTTTCTAATGTTTAACATATCTTCGTCATCTTTCACTAGATGTTTCTCCACTTGGTCTGAACAAATTGGATGCTCTATACTAGAAGATAAATGACCAAATGGTGGTTTGGATAATTACCATTTCTCTAAGATGTCTTCTGGTTTAGAAAGTGTCTCACCCATTAATGACAAGGTGTCTGACATGACTGGCCTTTTGTTTGCAAGTGCCTCAAGATAGGAGGGATTTCTCATTGATACATTGTCAACTATAGAACTATCTTGAAAATGTGTAATAAAACTACATAGAGGACTTTCATAGAGAATTCCTTCATGGAGAGGACCACCATGGTGTATTATAGCTATGTATAAATCCTTTTACTCCTTGGTCTTCTGGCCACACAGGGGGCTATCATGGCTCTCATTTGAAGATAGGATCTCTAGATTGACTGAATTATCATGAAGAAAGACTTCATGATGATGTTTTTGATGGGGGAATTTATAATTACAGCTATTAATCCAATTATTTGGTAACTAGATTGTAATATCTACAGTTAGAACAATTAAATTTCTGATGGCTTCAAGAACTCCAACATTAAAAGGATCCAAATTGCAGTTTGACTCGTGATTTTCAAACTATTTTTTTCTATAATTATTTATAGATGCTCTCTTACACTTAGTTGGGACCACCTTTTGGGATAAGTGGTTATCATGGGAAGTTATATGTTCCTACCTTGGAGTGATAGCCGTAACAGTCCGATTAAATCCAATTGGAAAGGATGTATGTTCCCAAGAATGTTGTCCGTATGATATGGGGGAGTATGCCCGCTGACCCTCTTCTACTATAACAGATGTGTGTATCTTCTTTGGGATGGAATGATGATATGTCATCCCAAATGTGGGGATATAATTATGTGTACATTACCCTGGTACTGCTGAAGTGGTTGTTATAATATCTTGGCATTCTTCCAGAATATGGGTAGGAATTTGTGTCTTCCCTTTCACCATTGATAAGATGTGTTTAGTGGCTGCAGTAGCTGCAGTAGATGGAATAGGAATATAAATCCATTTTGTATCTGGTGTAGGTTTATGTGCTTGTTCCTATCCTCCTTTTCCTATCAATGGGTATTGACAGTACTCAGGCATGGGGGTTGAGAGATGGGTGTGCCCTAGATTTTTTGTCGGAACTTTCTGACTGACTTATCCAGGTGCTTCCAAATGAGACTGTTGACAATCTAGATGAACGATTTCAGGTTTATGTGCATGATGGATCTTTTCTATCAAGTATTATTGAATGAATTCCTTCAATACTAGTTGATGAGACTGCTGGTAGAATAAGTCATTGTAAGTAGGTGTATGTTTCTGTTTACCATCTACCAAATCATTGGATTGGTGGGATTAATTAAATACAGTCAGACGAGTCTACCGAATAGTTGATAACTTGTAATAAGGTGTATATTTTAGTTCACAGTACTCCACTGGATTTATCTGGTAGGATTGGTGGGTTTCTTCTAGACAAGTCTACTGGATAGCAAAATTAGAATATATGGGTGTTTTTTCCTGCTCATTGTTTTCCATCATGTTATGTTGATGGACTTATCTAGAGGGGGTAGAGGTAATAACAAGCTACCTATTGACTAGAAGTTTACACCGGTGGTTCGTCTTGCATGTCTGGGTATAAGATACATGGGATGAATGTCCAGAGACAACACCCCCTTCACATTAGAGGTTCACTACCACACAATTCTGCTGGAGATGATTGTTGGTGGGATTCCTCAGGAAGGACCCCTGTATATTTCAATTGAGGCCCTGAGTGGCCTCATGATCCACCTCCCTATAGTACATAAGGGAATAATTTTTTAATTCTAGGGATAAGGAGATGAAATGGTTACAAATGGTGGTTGGAATTGTCTACTTCTTGATCATCAGTCATCGTTGGTCGGATGATCGAGGATTTTTATTGACCTGGAGGGCCAGTCGAGCAGCCTTTAATGTTGGGATTGTACATTACTGGTGATACTCCTTTACCAACAAATTGGAGACCCAACATTGAAGATGCTAAGTGGGTGATAACATCCTTCCCATGGATGAGGATCCAGTCTGAGCAGCGGTTTGGAAGTTCACAGATGTCATCTTTAAAAAATCCATTTTGGGTTGAAGACAGTTATGATATAAAACTTGAAAACAAAAATAAACTCCATTAAATTGACATATTTTGTATGGATACATGTGTGATTTATTCATTTTTCCGGCCTCCCTTTATCAGTTGATAAGGGACAAACCAATTGGTAACATTATTAACTTGGCTAAGGATTCACGTCAGGTTCACCATTTTTGTTTCATAGTTCCATAAAACATATGCTTTAGTTTTTATAATCACTACTTTGAGGCGGTTTTTCTTGGATTTATTCAAGGAACCAGAAACGTCCAATAGATCTTTATAGAAAAGGGACCTTCTTTCCAATGGCATAAATTCATTATGATTGAACTTCATGATACTTAGGAACTTGCATTGGATGAGAGGATGGGAGGACGGACTTATCACACCCTTTTTGGGGGGAATTATTATCTACTCTGGGACGCTATAAATATAATATATTTTCATTAATCATAATTAATTCAATAAGAATAACACATTTTTTCCTTGGAATTTTCAATCTCTTATTAAGATGTGTAAAATTTTGAATCATTAGTATTTATTCAAGGTTCTTCATTAATGTGGATATACGTATGTATTCGAGGTTTTCCATAAATGGTATCCTCTCATTAATATTTAATGATTTTTTAATCATCTTTATAATGATACTAGTTTTTAATCGACCCAGTGGGGAACTCTGAATTTACTTTTTCATCCAGGGAGGCAAAATTTTGTTTTGATATTGGGATCATACCCATAAAATGGGATATATACATATCCCTTTTAAAGGAATAAGTACCCTCTTAGTTTGGAGTCGCTTTATGGGACACATCATACATTTTTAAAGTCATCTGATGTGGACTCGTCCATACAGTTTAATGTCATATAGTGAGGACATCTAAGTGGAATGTGATTAGTTAATGTTTAATGTGGGACTTATACCTAAGTAGCCCAAGGAACTTTGAAAGAATATGGGTTTCCATGTAATATTTGACCATTCTGGGAATATGTCCCAATGAGAATAGAGTTTATTTGAAGTGTTGGGTTTGATCCTCAAGGAGGCTTCCTACGTATCCCATGTGGATGTGTATCAAAGCCCAGATAGATCGATGAATCACATAAGAGAGCATAGTACTTTGAGAGATATGAGTTTGGTCTTACTTCCTAAAAAGGATTCCATGAAGATTTGGGGGATTAATTTGGGGCTTATTCCTAAAGAGGATGCTCAGATTAAGGTAATTATGGTTGAATTCTTGGAGAAGATATCCAATGAGCATGGCCCCTGAGAAGGCTTTCTATGTATCCCAATTATGTTGGGAATCCGAGTTCTCGTAGTTCATTTACTGTGAGTGTTTGTGCACTTGTTGTAATCATCATGAATCTCTAGGCCCACGTGAGTCATTATCGGTGTGGGAAACAAGAGGATGGGAAAGATTCATCAATGACACATACACTTTTCCTCCACCACTAGTGGAAGAGTGTGTACCTATGGCAACAACAGTGGATGAGGGGAAGATGACCCAGGAAGAGGGCGAGGCGACCAATCTTCCCTCTATTAACTTTACATTGGACAAGGATCCAATGAAAAAAAGAAGGGATGAAGGTTTAGGGTCTTAAACCAGGATGGATTCCTTAAAATTTATCTAGGTAGAGGAGGGAGACTTCTCATTTGTTCAAAAGTAAAAGTAGTTGTGAACTATACCTTCCCTACCAAAAGACCTAAGGTTTAGGGTCTCTTTGAGAAAGGAGTGGTCAAGACCCAAACCCTCCTCCAAACCGGGAACATTCCTACATTGTTCGTGGGAGAAAGGTCCATGTGACTAATGATATACAAAACCTTAGACACTTCATGAATCCTAGCCCCATTGTGCAACAAATGTGGGAAACCTCTGACTGTAGATATACAAACCCAAAATAGGAGTCACACTGATGTGACTTTCCCAATGATTTGATAAGTCAGGAGATTTTGGTGAAGGTCTCAAAAGAATCCCTTTCAAACAAGGGATCCAATGAAGAATAATCCATGAATGGTTTTGAAGAGGGCCTCATGGTTTTTAGACTAAAGAGAGTAAGTGAATCAAAGAGGGTTTCCCAAGTAGATAAGGGTACGCAAGTATGGGCGCACAAGTTAGCTTGTGCACCCTAGTATTAACTTAAGTGATGAACAACCTATATGGTAATACATAGGGGATACATGGATCCAAACTTGAATAGTATTCATATGTGATCCCAAAAGTGGGGTGCACAAGTTCCTATGAAAGAAATAGTTGGCACGCAAGTGTTTCTTATTTTGGGAGGTTGGGTGCTTTTGGCATGCAAGTGTTATGGATTTCAAACACTAAAAGGAAATAAGTCATTTGATTCTCCTTTAATTCCTCAAATTTAGGAGTTAAATAATTACCTTTAATGTTTTGGAGGACTTGGGTGAAGCAATTGGGAAACCAGAGCATCAATTGGGCTTTAGGGAAATTCGTCCGTACAAATGAAGGCCCCAAGGGTCTATTTATAAGAAAATAAGTGACCTAGGGAGAAATTAAATTGGGTGCACAAGAATTTTGCACGACAAATGGTGGCACACAAGTAGGTTGCGTGACCTATAGGGTTGTGCAAGTAGGCTACGCATCGACGGCCTCTTGTCCGGACTATGGTGATTCAACGTTCATGCATTTTAAAATCGTGAATTTTTGTGCATTTTCTCCTCTTTTTTATAATGTATTTGCATTTTTAATTTTTCTAGACTCTATGATGGAATGGTGTGTCAAAAACTACAAGAACATAAAAAAAACTTGAAAACTCACCTAATACCCCTAAAAACTCTAAAACCCTAAAAAATACCCAAACACAATTTATCCCCAAAAAATAATACAAACCACTAAATAAAAATAAAAATACTAAACACCAATAAAACCTAGGAAAACACAAAAAACCACTAAAAACCATAAAGCTCTAAAAAACATAAAACCATAAAATTCCTAAAACCCACTAAAAGACCCTACATATTCAAAAAGTCCCTTAATAATTATTACACACTAAAAACCATAGAAAACATAAAAAAAAGCCGAAAAATCTATTAAATCATAAACACCCTAAAAACCCTAAACATCTTAAATACCATTAAAAACCTATAACCATTAAAACCCCAAAAAACACTAAAAATACTAAAAACTTTATAAATTTCAAATATACCAAAAAATAATTAAAAAGTAACAAACCTGGAGAACCTAAAAACCATTTGAAAACCCTAAAAACCCTAAAAAACCTAAAAAATACTAAAAAATGACCCCCCCCCCAAATTAAATACCTTAAGGATCCTAAAAGGCCTAAAAACACTAAACACCATACAAATCCCTTCAAATCCATAAAAAATCCTATGAAAAGCCTAAAAACCCCAAAAAGTTATAGAACACATTTATAAACCCAAAAATACCAGAAAAACACTAAAGACCCTAAAATCATATAATACCATAGAAACCTAGAATACCCCCAAAACCATAAAAACTCTAAAAACCCCCAAAAAATTTAAAAATAACTCTAAAACCTTAAAGACCACCAAACATCCAAACAAACTCTTAATATATCTAACAATAAAAAAACTAAAAAAACCTCAAAAAAACATGAAAGCCCTAAAATACGCATAAAAATATCTAAACCCCAATAAACATAAAAAACCACATAAAATCAAAAAAAAAAAAAATGTAAAAAACCCAAAACCCCTATAATCCCTAAAATCTCTAAAACCCCTAAAACAACTAAAACCTTAAAACCCTAGACCATAGACTCTGAAGCCTAAACCCTAAACCCTACTATTTAAACCCTAATCTGACACCCTGAATCCTATACCATATACCCTAAACGTTAAACCCTTAACCTTATACCCAATACCCTACACCCTATAAGTTGAAACCTAAACCATAGACCCTAAAAACCTAAAAACCACTAAAACCCACCAAAAAAAACCAAAAACACCCCTAGACCCCTAAAAACACTAAAACCCTAAAAACAAGGAAAACCGTAAAATGATAAAATCTATTGAAATAATAATAACACTACAAAACAAAAAATCCTTAAAATACATTAAAATACCCTTAAAACCCTAAAAACACTAAAAAACATAATGAAATCCTAAAGACCTAAAAACCCCAAAAACCCAAGAAACCTAGAAATCATTATAAACCATGAAAACCTTAAAACCCATAAAAACTAGAAACTTCTTTAAAAACTAAAACAACCATAAAATCTGTAAAACCCTGAAAACACTAAAAACCAATAAAAACACTAAAAACACTTAAAACACTAAAAACTCTAAAAACCCTTTAAATATGTAACAACCCCTTAAAACCCTAAAATCCCAAAAAATCACTAAAACCACCCATAACCCCTAAAAATCACTAAAAACTACAAAAAAATCCTAAAAAACCAAAACCCCAAAAATACCCATAAAATCCATAAAAACCTAAAACCCATAAGAAAACCTAAAGAACCTAAAATCACTAAAGCCCAAAAAATACCTAAAACCCCTGAAAGGCCAAAAATTACCAAAATTTTAAAAGGCCATAAAACCCATAAAAACTCAAAAACCTAATAAAAAACCTAAAAGACCCATAAAAACCCTTAAACACCCCAAACACATGACAAACCATAAAACCCTAAAACCTTAAAATCCCTAAAAATCCATAAAACCAAATTAATACTATAAAAAACACTTAAAATCCATAATCTCCCACTAAAATTCCTAAAAAACTTATACTAATAAAAACCTAATGCTACTAAAACCCCTAAAAACCTATATGAAAAACCAGAAAATTCGTAAATGCTTAAAACCCTAAAAAACCTATAAACCCCTGAAACCCTAAAAACCCTAAAACCATGAAAAAACAATTAAAACCCTAAAAATAATAAAATTTCCAAAACCTCAAAAAATAATTGTAATACCATTAATACCCCTAAAAACTCTTAATTCCCATAAAAATGCTAAAAACTTGTAAAAAACAAAAAAAATACTAAAAAACCTAAACCCCTAAAAAACGTCAAATCCATAAAAACCCAAAAGAAACCCCACAGAACCCCTAAAAACCCTTAAATGATTAAAACCACAGAGTACCATAAAAAATTATGAATCTTGAAAAAACCTATAACCCTAAAATCTATAATAACACTGAGAAAACCATAATGACCTCGAAAACCCCTAAAACCTTCCTATAAATACTAAAAGCCCATAAACACCACTACCCCCACCCTTAGTAAAAATAATAAACACCATACTATCCCCCAAAATACTAACAATCAAATAAACCCATGAAACCCTAATAAACCATAAAAACACATAAAAACCAGGATAAACCCAAAACAATCTCTAAACCTTACAAATCCAAAAAATCTAAAAATTTTAAAAAATAAAAAACAAGGCCTAAAAACCCTAAAGTCCTAAAATATCCAAAAAACACGAAAACCCATAAAACCATAAGAAATTCATAAACCCCACTAAACCCCTATAATATCTTAAAAACTGAAAATACAGTACAAATCCTAAAACCGTTAAATACGTAAAACCCTTAAAACCCTGAAAAACATTAAAATCGATAAAAAACCATAAAAATAGTAAAAACCCTAAAAACCCTAACAACCCCTAAAACCCATAAAACCAAAAAAATCATAAAAAAATCCGTAGAAGTCCCTAATAACTATAAAACACCTCAAAAAATGAATATTCCCTAAATACTTTAAATGAACGTAAACCCATAAAAACATTAAAAGACCCTAAATAACCCTAAATCCCCCTAAAAGACCCTATAAACCCCTAAAACCTTTAGAAAATAAAAAAATTAAAAAAAACCTAAAACCTTAAAAATATATATGAACCCTTAAAAACCCCTAGAACCCCAAAAAACCCTTAAAACTCCTAAAACCCAAAAATACCTAAAAATACCATATAAACCGTAAAACCCAAAAAAACTCCAAAATAATCATAAAACCCCCTAAAACCCTATGAAGGGGAGATGGTTGTGCTTCATATCTCGCTATGGAAATCCCTCTCTTAAACAATTATGAAGATGAAGATAGCGTAGCCGATGGTGACGACATCCCCACCCCTCCCAAAGCCTTGGCCAGTGGGGGTTGAGGATAGGGAACCATTGATTTCTATCACAGTGTGGCTTCCTTACATTGTAGAGATCAAAATTTTCCCTAATGTACTCTGTAACATGAATGGTGTGCCTTTGTTTCCAATATCTTTTCGGAATTTCTCAATGGCCTCTGCACTTCTGAATCTCATGCTTGTAGATCATTTTGGGAGGATTTGGACATTTTTTTGATGATTTTGATAGTTTTGTTTCTTCTTCATGGAATCTCCATTTATAGGATATTGTAGGGTTTTTCAACACTCGATAGTTTCTAATCTAGTTTAGGAATGAAGAAGATCTGATTTGGCTGAGGATTTTTCACCACATATCATTGATGGATTTCACTTTTATTTGTTCCACTTAAATATTGATTTTCATATATATCGTGATCCCACAAGCGTGGCCCTGTTGATTAATCTACTTGGTCTTGACCTACCCTTCCAAAATCCATCCATACTCTAAATCATTGGAAACCTCATCGGTATATTTCTTTGTATGGATGCACTTACTAGTGATGCTTGCAACCCGATTACACCGTGGATATGCATAGAGGTGGATGTGTACAAGGCTCCGGTTCATTATATTTGATTTGAGATTGAAGGTGAGAATTGGTGGCATCAAAACATTTTCTTTGAATCATGGGTTTCATTTTATTCGAACTTGCATAAATTGGGTCACTATGTTTCTACTTTTAAGAGTGATAGTAGTACTATCAAGCCTACAATACAGTGGCCAAATACTACAACTCATGGTTTTCAACAAGATGCAACTCTATGGGTGGGTCATTGAATTCATGGTGTAGGTATAACTGATGGATAGGATAATGTTCTTATGGCTAATGATCATCCAGATATAGTGGTTGGAGATGTCCCTCTGAAAGTTTTTCGATAGTCTTGAGCCAAACCGAGGGTCTGTGTTATGATTGATAGGCTGATACGTGACCTGGTAATTGTGACTGGTAGGGGGTATTAGAAATTGAGGATGGATGAAATAGTCTTAGGATGGTGGACATGTGATAGATGTCACCTTTTGTGATTTACATCAATTCTGTAGTTTAGGAGGATGGAAAGGATTATTTAGATCAATTGGCAGTTCATAAGGGTGGTTTTGGGGTCCCTTTGCACAATCAGTTTGATAGCTTGGTTTATGAGGAGTTGGCACATGAGAATCCTGTTTTGCAATTGAAGTTGGCCAATGAAAAAAACCTGGGTAGACTACCTTCCATGGGTTATAGGGTGTAGTTTTTTAAGATAATGGATAGTGTTTACAAGATGTATTAACCCGTGGTGATGTTGTGCTAACTATTACATGGGATGAGGATTATGCAGATGAGCATGATGCCATTGTTGTTGTAAATGGATCTTCGGCTCATATTGTAGTGGATGAATCTTTTGTTCTTAAGGGAGTGTTTGCTTCTCGGTCTGCTTATAATAAATATGAGTTCATAGGGGATGTGGTGTAGGTTACCTTTTATAGTTGTGATGCTGGTGCGGGGACTGAGATGGGGCGGGTAAAGGATACCACTTCTTCTTAAGAGGGAGTACATGCTAGGCCGGTTTCTCATGATTAGGACGAGGTCTTGAATTTGATTATGATAGATTCTAGTGACACTGGCTTGGATGTTGTTATGAGTTTTACTGGTCTTGAACATGGTTCAATAGCTCGGAATGTTCTTGGTGATTACGGGATGAATGTTTTTTCCTTAGTTCAAAATGCTGGTGATTCTGGTCTAGAGTTTGTGGTCCAAGGCATGACACAATGTAATGTTCTATATGGTAGTATAATAAATCAAGAATATACCTACATCCCCAAACATCAAAGTCCTTTCTAGGTTGAGGATTAAAAGATGATATTTTACATGGATATGATCATTAAAGAGAGGGATTTGGTAGAGGAGGTCATTCTGTATGGGAATGAGAATAAATCTGTAGGTGCACATCAGACCCCTGAAAGAGGATTCCGAGGAAAGAGTACTCTAGTTTTCCAAATACAGTGTCCCCCAGATCTTCCTCTAAATATATAATGAAAAATTCTTCTGACACGGGAGGGTGTCCTTCCATGGTGTGTCTAAATGGGGAGCTGAAAAGGCTCAGAGAAAACTAAAATTCCATATTCAAGCAACATTAATTTGAATGGGAGTCGGTGGATGCTGATGCAGGCTCTGGATATGGTGCTGATGGAGACCCCTATGTTGCAGGTTCTTATTATGAAGGTGGTGGTGATGACATCTATGACATGTAATGTTTTTTGGGTTGGGTCATTTGACTTCTCCCCTTCCTTGTCCACCTATTCTTTTTTTTTCAATAAAATTTTGGGGGAACAAGAATAGCATGGTCTTGCACCTTCTTCACCCTAAAACCATAAAACCCCCAAAACCCTAACAAATAATAAAACACAAATCTTTTAAAACAAAAAAAACACTAAAAACCATTAAAACCCTAAAAATACATGAAAACCATAAAAAACCAAAAACCCCCAAAATACCATAAAAACCATAAAAATCCCTAAAAACTCTAAAATTGTAAAAAGGCCAAAAAAGTCCCAAGAACCCTGAAAATCATAAAAACACCAGAAACCCCATTAAACCCCCAAATAGTATTAAAATCCATTGAAACCCTTAATTCCATAGAAAACTCTAAAAACCCCTAAAAATACTAAACACCCTCAAAAAAATAAGTACCATAAAACCCAAATATAGCTAAAAAACAAAAAAAAACCTAAATCCATAAAAAACCCATAAAACCATAAAACCATTAAAACGATTAAAAAATTTAAAAAAAGAAAAAACCTTAAAAACCCATAAAACCCCTTAAACCCATTTAAAACCCTAAAACCCCTTAATTGCTTTAAAGAACAAAAAAAATCATTAAAAATTAAAACAATAAAACCAAAAACCCCAAAACCCTGAAAATAAAAAATAGGCAATTTGAAAAAAAACATAAAAACCCTACAACCCCATAAAGGTCTAAAAAACCCAAAAACCCTAAAAGGTCCTAAAAACTATAAAAACCCCTAAAAGACAGTAAAATCCAATAAAAATGTTAAAATTTCTTAAAAAACTAAAAGACCTTAAAACCCCAAAAAAGTACTAAAACTCTTAAAAGACCATCAACCACCTAAAAGACACTAAGAAAACCTAAAAACCAAAAACATAAAAGTCCCTAAAAACATTAAAAACCCCTAAAGGATAATAAAAACCCAAAACCATTAAAGAATCCTAAAATACCAGAAAACCCCTAAAAGACCCTAAATACCCTAAAGGACCCCCAAATCCCAAAAGGTCCTTAAAACCCCAAAACACTTTACTAATGAAAAAAGATCCGAAAATTCCCTAATCCTCATAACACCCCTAAATGACCCTAAAAACCTTAAAGAAACAAAAAACAAATACTAAACCCCAAACCATAAAAGACCATGTAAACCATAAAAAACCCAAAATTACCATTAAGAATGTAAAAACCACTAAAACAACATGAAAACTCTAAACCCTCTAAAAACATTACAATGCCCTAAAAACATAAAAACATTAAAAGGCCCTAAAAATATAAACATACCAAAACCCCTAAAAACACATAAAACCATTAAAACCCTAAAACCCTTTAACTCTTAAAACCCCGAGAAATAACCTAATAAAACCATTAAAACCTTAAACCCCTAAACCCTAAAACCCTAAAACCACAAAATACCTTTACCCCCATAAAATTTTTAAAACCCTAAAACCCCTAAGAAATCCGAAAAACACCTAAACCCCTCCTAAAAATCCCTAAAACCCCTAAATACCCTGGAAACCCCAAAACCCCTAAAATAACCAATAAACCTACTAAAAGACCTATAAACTGTAAAAACCCTTAAATTTTTTAAAAAATCCTAAAAACACTAAATTCAATAAAAAAATTAAAAACCCTAAAAACCTATAAAAACTATAAAACCCTTAAAAATCCTAAAACCACCAAAACACTTAAAACCACTAAAATATAGAAATCATCCATAAAACTCCTAAAAAACCTAAAAAACCATAAAAATTAGAATAAAAACCTAAAACATCCTAAGACCCCAAAAACAATTAAAACCACTAAAATGTCGAAAAAATCCATAAAACCTCTAAAAACCCTAAAAACCCTAAAAACCCATAAAAATTAGAATAAAAACATAAAGCATCAGAAAATATCAAAGAAAAGATGAAAAAACCTAAAAACCATTTAAAAACACAAAAACTCCAAATAATCCCTAAAACCCCTAGAAAATCCTAAATACCATAAAATCCACAAAACCATAGAAATGATAAAAATAATAATGCCCTAAATACCCAAAGAAAACCCTAAAACCCTAAAAACCCAATCAATCCCTGGAAACGTCCAACACCCCCAAAATCCATAAAACCCACTAAAAACTATAAAACCATAAAACACCGACAAAACTCCAAAAAATTAAAAACCCCTAAAAATACTTCAAAACCATTAAATACCTAAAACCCAAAATAATTTTCAAAACCTTAAAAACCCATAAGACCACTAAAACCAATAAAAACAACAAAACCCAAATAATCCTTAAAAATCATAAAATACTAAAAAGAACATAAAACCCATAAAAACCCTAAAAACTAAAAAACCATAAAAACCCTAAAAATCATAAAAAATCCCAAATACTCAAAAAAACACAAAAGTACCTAAACACGCCTAGAAACCCTCAACTATATAATCTACTCCCTAAACCCAAAACCATATTCCCTATACTGTACAACCTAAATCCTAAACCTGGCACCATACACCATACACCACACACCCAAAACCCTAAACCCTACTTCCTAAACACTAGACCCTACACCCTAAACCATAAACCCCATTCCCTAAACCCTATACCATAAACCCTAAACAATACACTCTATATACCGAAGACCATAGGCCCTAAACTATACACCCTAAACACTATACCCAAAATCCTATACTATAAACTTGACACTTAAAACCTTATACCCTACACCATAACCCCTAAACCATATACACTACACTCTAAACCAAAAACCCAAAACATTATACCCTATACTGTAAAACCTATACACTACACCCTATACCCTATACCCAACACCTTAAGCCTTATAACATACACCATAACCCATATAACATACACTATCATAAACCCAACACCCGATACCCGATACCCTAGACATAAAACCTACACCCCAAATAATATTCCCTACACCTTAAACCCAGAACACTGCATCCAAAACAATATACCTTTCACCCTAAACCATATAGCCTACACTGAAGACCCTATAACTTACACTGAAAACCCTATAACCAACACCCTAAACACTAAACCCTATACCCTATACCTTACACCATAAACTAGAAACCCTAAACCCCAAACCTCGTACCCTACACCCTAAATTATAAACCCAACACCCTAAATCCAATACCCTACTCCATAAACCCTCAAGCATAAACCTAAACCCCTATACCCTATACCATAAATCTTATATCCCACAACCAAAACATTATGCTAAACTCCCCAAACCCCAAACCCCACACCTAAAACCCAATAAACCACAACATAAATCCTAAACCCTAAACACTAAACTATATACCATACTACCTAAACCGAAAACCCTACACCCTAAAACCTATTACCAACACCTGAACCACTAAAACTTGTACCCTAAAACATATACCCATCACCCTAAACCATAAACTATAAACCCTAAACCATATACCCTATACCATAAACCCCAAACCATATACCCTACACACTAAACCCTTTACCCTACAACCCAAACTCTAAAACCTGCTCCCTATACCCAAAACCCTATAAACTATATCCAAAACCTTATTCCTTACATCCTAAACCATATGACCTAAACCATATACCCCAAATCCTTACACCATAAACCCTAAACCCTACACCCTAAACCATAAAAAATACAACCTAAACCTTATACCAAACACCCTAAACCTTAAACCCTATAACATAGATCATATACCCTACACCCTAAAACCTACACCCTAAATTCTAAACCTTACACCCTAAACCATTTTCCATACACCCTAAACCCTAAAACCCACAACCTAAACCCTAAACCCAAAAACCCCAAAAACCTTTGGAGTTGGTTTCCTATGACAAAATTGTTATACTTTAATTACATGCTTATTCTAATATTTGAATATTAATTAAATAGATTATTATATATCATTCATTTCTCTGTATGAATTGATTGTAATAATACTCTAGAGTATTTGTTTCATTGAAAAGGTTATAATATTTCACTACTATAATGAGAAACAGGAAGTGATACAATGATATTATTAAATTTAGTTCAATATTAAGATAATGTTATCTGATAGAACACATATAATGTACCTATGAGGTGAACGTACACATAATATGATGAGAATTATTCTCAAGAAATTTTCACTTGGTAATCTCTAAGATAAAATATTATAATAATAAAACCACTAGTAGGAATTATACATGTTTTGTTGTCATCAGATCTTTATATCATTGATAATTTGTGATTTTTCTTAGATTTTATTATTATTATTAATTAAAATTCCAACTCACACATGTTGATGTATTTATTAAATAGTGATGATACAATTTATGGTGAAGTTGGATAAAATTTTTGTGTCATGAATGATGTGTTATTAATGAATGTGTCAAGGAAGGATTCTCCCTTTCCATATTTATATAAGTTGGTATGTCAACCATTTATTGGAATAAAACCATTACATTAAACAACATTCCATGGTGTAATGTTGTGTTTATTTCAGATAGTAAAATAAATATGTATCAAGGATATATATTGGTGACACATATGTGAAACATTCTTGATGAGATATTTTGTAAAAGGGATTATAATATGTAGTGAGTATTCATATGTGGTTGTCGATGTTGTGACATTATGTTATTTCTCTTTGGTTCCTTGAAACGTTAATATAAAATAATATTAGACTTCATGAAATCCCACCTAATTCCAATAATAAATAATCATAGGGGGTCACACACTAAGGGTTTCTATTGATCTCAATTAACATCTATTTAAATTTAATTTATGAAATATTTTTTTTCGTGAGAGAGGTAAAATTTTATTTGTGTTTTTTAAATTAAATATATTTTTTCATGAATGAAATATTCAATTCAATATGTATTTAGGTATTCAATAAATTTCGATGAGTTAAAAAGGACCAAGGATGTCTCTAATGATGAATATTTATTTTCAATCCAGTAAATAATATTTATCATTCCAGAAGTTAGGGAAAGCCATAAAATAAAAATATTATTATAATTATATTTCATGAGGTCAGTTATTTGTTATTATATTATTTAAGGGATGGTATAAAATTAAATAATATTTTTACCTAAACCCTACCTCTATAAATAGATGGTTAGGTTTATTATATATGTTTGCTAAAAAATTTAAAATAGAGAATCATAGTGTGCAAAAAACATTTCTCTATAATTATTTCTATAATATTATAATAAATGAGAAGTACTCCTTGAAACTTGGAGGATGTTGGAGTGATCAAGGGAAACCATACAATAGAATAGATTCCCCATAATAGCACTCGATATTCAATATGCATCATTTTGAGATCAAAGGATCATGTGTGGATCACTGCTAGACAAATTCTACACTTGGCTCTATACAGTGTAATGAAGGTAATCCATAAAGGTTTTTTGAATGAACAACATCATAATCAAGGAATTTTTCTTGATGAAGTAATATTTTCTTTGGAAAATAAATAAATGAATTATTAATTTATCATGAAAATAGTCTCTCACTAGGTTGCGGGTAATTCAATGTCAATATTTTTTATTTATCTCCCACCATGTATCTTCCACTTTTCTAAGAACCTAATAGTGATATCAGAGTGGTAATGTTTTTAAATTAATAATTATTAACATTATTTATATATATATATATATATACAAAATAGTGGTTTGTTTTTCATTTAAAAAATTATTCATTATTTAATCATAATTCAATTAACATGTTTTCAATATATTAATAATCATCATTTAGTGTTTTATTTTTTTTAAAGGAATACTCGAAAAAGAAGAATGAATAGATATTTCATTGGGATGTGATATGGATTCTAAATTGATATCATGGGATTACATAACGTGCGGCTGGGGTAGATGTTGTATACCCAAGTTTAGTATACATGATGGTTTCAGAGAATACAAAATTCACCGAGTGGTATCTAAATACTGTGGATTTATTACACATCGCATGTAGATTAGGATAACCTATAAAATGGAATGTAAAATTATATAGCATGTATCTAGTGTAGAAATAATTTAGTTTACATGGTTTATAATACAAATTAACATAATCCATGTGTACATGTACATGGTGAAAACCACATGAGACTAACAGCCTGAAGAAATTGTGAAATACAAGAAGTGTAGTTATCATAGATGCAATATAGTTTATTATTTCCCACATCTAAAGTACATGTTGAGACATTTTGTGGGTTATGAGGATGAACATAATGTGAGATACATGGTATGTAGCTATATTGTACATGTCATGTAGTACCACATTCTATGAACCTGATGAGTCCCTCAGCAGTTTTCATGGATATATGACATTCGAACCATCCAAAATTTAGCTGGTTAGTACATGTCATGTAATCCATACAAGAAACATACTAAAGCCCTTGATATTTTTTCCTAGGAACATGGAAATCAGAACACATCACATGTAACTTGTTAGTACACACAATGTATTCCGACAATTGTATACACCAGATCCCCTTACATGTATCTCGTGTACATGAAACATGATGTACACAGTTTTTAGATTGTAAGAATGCGTCGTTTAGTATCCCTATAAAGAAAAAAAAATAAATTAAATTAGATTTTAAATTGCATCATTAAAATAATATTATATAAATTTTACACCTTTAGTGTTTGAAAATTTAATAATTATTTTCAATGAATTATAAAATGCTAAGTTAACTTATTGTAATAATATAAGATTATGGATTTTACCATTTATTTAACTTCAATTCACTTAATATGGGTGTCTCTATGGGAATTTATTGGGTTATTAAGATGAAAATAATTAATTGATTAATTAATTAACTAATGTTAGCTTCTTTATCTTAATAATAAATAACATATAGAAATGAATTCTAACCAGTTTTTCTTTTTCCTATTAGTTTAATGCATATGAAAGTTCATGAGCTTAGAAAAGACCTTTTATTAGATTTATTTAATTTAATTTAGTGCATGGGTTTTTAAATTATTAATTATTACATTAAAATCTTTTCATGTGTGTCATTCAACCCTATGATATTATATTGGACATTTGGCCGACGGTTATTTATGAAATTTCTCTAAAGAAATCCTTTGTTTCTCCTCACATGCATGTGAGTTATAAATACATAAAATAAAAAGTGTATCCTAGGAACATGGAGGTGGATCAAGAAAGAACCAAGAATATTCCAACCTAGTTGATACAAGGAGGGATAGCTGGAGCTGCAACTTATTCCAATTCTAGTATAAGGAGTTTTACCCTAGGTTATTGGTTGATTTATTTTACTCTCAGTATACTATTTTTTAGATAATCTCATGATCAAGTCAGTTATTTATTAATTTATTTATATCTTATTCATTATTTATTTTATAGACACAAACCATGATGAAATAAATAAATGAATTAATGTGAAAATAGGGAATTTAAATAAGTGGATTATACATAAATGTTTTATTGAACATGGTTAACCCCTTAAGTAAAATCCACTTTATATTAACAATATATGTAAAATATAAAATTTTAATTTTTTATATATAATAAAAAACCTCTCATGTTAATATTAATTTATTATTCCTTCCATTGGATGAATTAAGATAAACCCATATTAGAAGTGTTAGTTTGGCCATTTTCATGGGTACTTTTAATTATTTGGATATCATAACTAAGAAAGTGGGTTAACTTAAGTGAATTTATATTTAATTTAACACCCAAATTATATTCACCGGATAAAGGAACATAATGTCTATAGTTGGATAGACTGCTTACCTAAATACACTATCATAATTTTCATTGCCATAGTATAGATCATAAAGAAGGAAAATAAGTATCTTTTCCACTATAATGTCTTGTATAATTTGAAATTTTCATTTCAACGATAAGGGGAATTGAGACTTTATAAAAATGTGGGATTCCTAATAAAATTAAGTATTATTTCTCAAATTATTTGTAATAATGAAAAGAACTAATAATTTACTATTTAAAATTTTATAATAGATGAAAATTTTATCATCCACACTATCTTTGTTATGAATATTGTATAAAGAACATATCCTTATTGGATGAAAATTCTAGGAATAGTAAATATTCCTTCAGGTTGTGTTTTTCCATGACCAAAAATCTTATGCGCTAGAATCCTCACTACCTGATCCATCTAAAAAGGAGTAGATTGATGAAGAGTTTGATGTTTATGATAAAAACATGAACCATATGGTTCACATTCATTCATTAATTCATTATTCCATATCAAGTGAACTAAAAATGTCTAACAAAAACATGGACATTTATAACACGTGTGAGCATCTCTATGGTTTATACTGGGCGATATAAAGACATGAATGGATTCAAATTTCAAAATATCATTCTCAAATAATTCTTAGATATGGTGAACTAGTTGTGCATCATATATTAAAACTCATTGTATTGAATGAGAAATTATATTTTTTAGGGTTAAAACTCTCTGATAATTTTTTCACTAATATCTTTTTTTCATAACTTAAATGGAGATTCCCCATATGTTTTAATAATTTTAATATGATCAACATTTATAACTTTATCACATATCTTATTACCATTATTTATCAATTTGACGAGGTTACAAAGTGTTAAAATACTTCTACCCTTACGGTTTACAAACATAAAGACCAAAAAAACACTCTAAAAGAAAATCTTCTTCAAAATTCCCTTCCAAAAAGAGAAATTTCAAGGGGAAGAAAAGTAACAAGGATATTATCTATTTAACATATGGTAAGAAGGACCATTGGAAGAAAACCTACATCCACCCAATGAAGTAAGGAGTCGATTAATGTGTGTTTTTAGTGAGTAAAATATATCTATGTCTAAAAATTTTGTATTAGATATAGAATTTTTTTACTTAAAAATGTATTAAAATACCAGAACCAAGTAGACTCATAGATATTTACCAATGATAGGTATGTCTACGAGTATCTGATAGATCCAAGCTAATCTTTTTTGGGTATTAGGGACCACCACCTCATGTTTCCAATGAGAATGATATTGGTTTTGAAAAATCATTAATTTGATACATCCATTACCAGAAACATTATTTATGTATTTAGACTTGATATATCTTGATTTATTTTCTGGTTTAGGAATACATGTTTCTTATTTTATAAAGATAGCTATTTTTATGGAATGTAATGTTTAAATAATATTATTTTTGTTTTATATTACACAATCTAAGTAAACTAAATCAATAAAAAAAAACTAGTTCACATGACACATACCACACCCACCTATGAAATCATCAGTTAGGTCATGTCGATTTTTTTTTAAAAAATTACATGAAGATTGATATTTATGTTCCTTTAAACTAGAAACAATTCGGTCATGTCATGCATGTTTATAAGGAAGAATGACTAAATCTCTATTTAATGGAAACGTTTAAAGGGACAATGTGATTCTTGAATTAGTTCTTAAACATGCGTGTATACCATTTATTATTGTAGAAAGAGGTGGGTTCTCATATATTACAACATTTATTGATGATTTTTTTATATTTGTATATGTCTACTTGATGTGGTATAATTCAAATTCTTTTAAGTGATTCATGTTATATAACAATGAATTTTGGAACCAGATTGGTAAATGTTAATGACACTCCACTCAGACAATGGTGGAGAATATTTTTATCAAGACATTATTGATTATTTATTAGAGTTTGGGATTATATCCCAACTCACTCCTCCTAATACACCTCAATGGAATGGTTTATATGAAAGGAATATCCACACAATATGGAGAATGGTGAGATAAATGAAGAGTCATGTGAATCTTCCATTATCCTTTTGGGTGTATGCATTACAAATAGTAGGACACACACTAAACTGAGTGAGAGCTACCAAATAAAATGTTATTACATACCAATTTTATAGTGGAACGAAACTCATGTTGTCATAATTTTATGTTTGGGGATGTGAATTATTTGTTAAGGCCTCTTTAGGTAACAAACACACACCACAAGAAAAAAATTATATCTTTATAGTTTATCCCAATGAAACAAATTGATATGACATATAAAATACATCAGATAAAAAGGTTAAGGTAGCTAGATATCCCACATTTTTTTAGAAATATAATATATCTAAATTTTAAAGTTGGAGATAGATAGACTTCGATGAGGTTCAGGCTGAAGATACATAAGATTTAGAACATGAAAAGATTTCACAAATCCCTGTGTAAGAAAAATATCTAGAGAGAAAAGTACTGCATAAGAGTACAAGAGAATTTAGAGAACCAGAATAGATTGGTTTTCTAGTACAGAGGATGATAAATCATTATTAGGTGATAATAATGATCCTAAAATAAATAAAGAAGTCGTAAGTGTCACATATGTTTCCATGTAGAAATGAAATATGAATTCAAAAATTAATTTCATATACTAAAACCAAATATAAATTTTGGTAAATTATCTAGTGGATATAAATCCCATTGGTTTTAAATGGGAATTCTATAAGAAAATGGGAATGAAAGAAAAAATTAGTACATATAAGGAATGAATATTATCAAAATAGTTCAAATAGTTTCAAGGAATATACTATGATAAAATATTTTCACCAGTTCTAATGTTGAAATCCATTTGAATACTACATTCTATTTATTCTTACCATGACTATGAGGTTTAGAAAATGGATTTCAAATTAGCCTTCCTTAACATGGACCTTCAAGAATATTTATATATGACACAAACTAAGGGGTTTTTTACAGAAAAATATATCAAAAACGTTTTCAAATTGAAAAGATCAATTTAAAGAAAAAAGAAAGAATCCATTTCATGGAACATTAATTTTGATGAGGCCATAATAATTTTTTTTTCACAAAGAATTAATGTGATACTTGTTTCTATAAATGATTTAGTGGGATTGTGTTTGTTTTCATAAGAGTTTATCGTGATGAAATATTAATTATTTGAATTGAAATATCAGTATTATAGAATGTTGCAGTCAGGTGAAATAAATGATTCATCATAAATACTGAATAGAAATATTTAATATATATTGGATCAAGATCCATCATGATTGATCCAAGAGACTACATGGCCTAAGTCAAAGTAAATATATTGAATAGATAATAAATAGATTCAGTATAGAACAACATAATAGGGGATTGTTTCTAGTGTCACGTGGAATTTATATTCCTTGGTAAATGTTTCCTTAAACACATGAGAAATTTCATAGGATGGAAAGGATACCATATACATCATATATTTGGCTAGTCATGTAATCTATGCTATGTATAAGATTATATGTTTCTTACACCTTATGTGTGGTAGGAAGATATCAAGATAACCCATGTGACCATAATTAGATGGAAAGGAAGACTATTATTAAGTATTTGATGAATATTAAGGATATTTTTCAAGCCTGTGGATTAGAGGAGTAACTAGTAATCAAATTATATGTAGATGGTAGTTTCCAAATAGATCAAGACGATTTGAAATCAAAGACAGGATACATATTCACTTTTAATAGAGGTGTTTTAAGTGGGGGGAGCTCAAATAATACTATGAGTATCGATTCTAAATCAGATTCTATGTATATTTCATCTTCAAAGGTAGCTAAATAAGTAGTTTGGATATGAAACTTCATATTATAGCATAACATGGTACCTAACAGTGAATATCTGATCACTCACTACTATGATAATACTGAAGCGGTGGATCTCACAAATGATCCAATGTCACATCTACAAATGAAGAACATAATTTTATTGTATCATATTTTGAGGTATTTTTCTCATACTACTGAACTCATAACGAGTATAATTTTCATGGAATTTTTTTGGACCCTTTGACTAAATACTTGACATAGTAGAAGCATGATTAACATGTGAGGTCCAGAAAACTAAATATTCTAGGATATTGGCTCTAGTCCAACTGGGAGTTTTCTGGAGCTGGTTTACTAAGACCAACTATTTATTCTTTGATTACATGTATATTCCACTATTTTAATATAAATAAAATATATTGTTACAAATTTTCAATTTTTCAACATGAATTTAATGTAATAATTTCTTTGAGAATCGGTTTCATTTACTAGGTTATAATAGTTCCCTAGTATGATGACAACCTTGAAATAATATGATGATAATAATAAATATAGTTCTATGGTTGGATAAAATTATATGATTGTACATGTATATTGTGAATGCCAGGTGTGAGTAATCATAAGTATGTGATACTTCTTGTCCTGAAGTTCACACTTGGTAATCTCAATGATCGGAGATTTTGAGAAAATATTTTCACTAGTAGGAATTACACATGTTTTGGTGTCATCAGATATTCTTATCCATGAGTGTGTGTGATGGTTCATAGACTTTATTATTTTAATTAATCCATATAACTACTCACAAACATATATTTATTTCATAAACCAGGAAAATATAGTTCACGGTGATTTTTGATACATTGGGTGCATCACAAATTATGTGACATTAATGAATAAGTCGAGTAAGGATTCGTTGTTTCAACCCTTATGGAAGATTTTATCTCATCCCTTTGATTATAATAGAATCTTTACATTAAATTCCATGTACATGGTGTAATGAAATGATTATTTTATATAGTTAATGAAAGACATATCAAGCATATTGGTTGGTGAAACAAATGTGAAACTTTCTTCATCATATATTGTGGAAAAGGTATTATATTACAATGTGGTTGTTTATATGTGGTTTTCAATGTAGTGACATTATGTTCTTTATCATCGGTTCCTTGACACATTTCTCGACAGTAATCCTGGACATTAGGAAAGCATTCCTTGTTCCAATTAGAAATAATCACATAGGGACATACACAATGTGTTTCCTTTGATCTCAATTAAATTCTATTTTAATTTGATTGATGGAATAAATATTATTCTTATGACTGAGGAATTATTTTATTCATGTTTTATCAATCCAAAATACTTATTGTTGAATTAAATATTTATTCAAGTATTGAATAAATATAGAGTAGTTGAAGAAGACTAAGGTCTTGTTCAATGGGGAATATTGGTTTTCAAGATAGTAAATAATATTTATAATTGCATAAGTTAGCAGATTCCATAAAACTATAATAACAATATTAGTATATGGACTGGTGTTTGTAAAGAATTTTTATATTATTGAATGGATAGTATGTAATAAATTTTTATATTAACCTAAACCCTAGAACTATAAATAGATGGTCATATCTTTTGGGTAGGGGTAACTGAAAAATTTAGAATAGAGAATCGTTGTTGACAATGGAGTTCCCTCCCTCAAATTCTTATTCACATCATCACAAGAATGAGGGGAAATCCACCAAGCCTAAGGGATCCTGAATCGATCAAGAAAAAAACACATGGTGATTCGTTCTACCTGAAAATACCCAAAAATCCATCGACATCATTCCAAGATCAAAGGTGAATGAGTGGATCACCGCTAAATTGATTCTAAACAACGATCCTTACTGTGCAATAAAGGAAATATGGAAAGGTCTTTTAGATGATCAAAATAATATGTTATAAAATATTCATGGAAAGGTAGTATTTTCTTCTGATAATAAAGGAATTAATTAAAAACTTAAAATACCATGATTCTCTCTTTGGGATTTGGGAAATTCCAACATGAAATATTTTTCAATTTATCAACCACAAAGGAACTTCTGTTGTGCCTGAAACATAAAAAACAAACCAATAAAACGTAAAAAATAGTAAAAACTAAAAAATCCATTACAAACCCAAAACTCCTAAAAACCACATAAAACCCTTATAAAAATGAAAATCCATTATAAATAAAAATAAATTAAAATCCCAAAAAACCCCTATAAAATAAAAAAATCCTTAAAAATCCTAAAAACACAAAAAAATATCATAAAACAAAAAGAAATCCATAAAAAACCAAAAACCATACAAAACCCCTTAAAAATATAAACACCATAATAAAGTCTAATTTTTTTAAAAAACCCCTACAAAACACTAAAAAATTAAAACCCCTAAAAATTCTTCGAATAACCAAACATTCCCTAAAAACATTAAAACCCCTACATATCCTAACAACCATAAACACCACTTAAAACAAGAAAAAAAACCCAAAACCCCTAGAACAAATCTTAATGTTACACCTCGACCCTAGTTACCTAGAGTTGGTGCTTTATTACAAGACATTGTCATGATACAAGGAATCATGTCCTGAAAGACCGACCAGTTTAGTATTATGGGAAACAAGATACATACATAAGTTCTACAATACAACTTTAAAAGAAATACAACACTAATTTATTAAATTATAAATTTACAAGACTCCTAGAATATGCCTTCAAGTCACTCATAACTAAAATATTCATATCCTGGGAAAATGAAACATAATAAAGGGGTGAGCACAAATGCTCAGTAAGGGTAAGATATACAGTGGAAATAATATAAACATTAGGCACGGTGATTAATTAAAAACACATGACTTTACAAATAATAAACATGAACACTTTATGGCAGCAATATGATTTGAGTTAATATTTCCATAATAAAACAAAGTCATGGGTATTCTACTAGTCGAATAACCACATCAACCATCATTATTATTTTCATAATGAGGTAATATATAATGCCAGACATTCTGAAACATCTTATCAAGGCCTCAACCAAGATGTCTAAAAATGATTTAGGCCTCAGAAAAAACCATATATCAAATTGGGAAAGGCCTTGGACAATTCCATATCTAATTGTCTCATGAAACATACCGATGCACCGAGGACCTATAGTGGGATCCACCTATCACATACTAAGTCCAATACATTCCTCATATGAAAAGGGTGAAACATAACATAAACATTCATATTAAAACTAGAATATGAAATGACAATAATTTAACCACAAACCATGAATGGTATAAAAATAACACATCCACATTCAAACATATCACAAAAAATTCAATTCAATATATAAGGTTTGTATCATACTAAATCACCTTTAGCCAAGTTTAAAATCAATCAATGGATGTTGAAATAGATGAAATGAAAAATATTTGAAAGAAATACCTCTTTCTATTTTGAAACCATTTAAGAGTCACATAATTATAAACGAAAAAATTTATTTTGAAAATATTCTTATAATCTTGTAATGGAAGCTTCCATGATGTTATAATGGTGGAAAATTGTCGCACCCACTGTATAAGTTAAAAAACATTCTTACCTTAATTTTGTCAAAAAGGTCATAAAGTACCTTGTTTGGAAAATGATGGAAAGATTATTTTCAATAAATATAATGTTAAATAAGGGTATAAATAAATTTAACCCATAGTGTCATAAATAGTAAAAAAAATTGAAACAAATTTTTAAGAAAACATGGATGTTGATGATAAAGAGGTCTTAGTAGATACTTAGGTAAAAACAACCCTGGATAATAAAGAGATTGTGACATTAACCCTTACCTTGTACTTTTCCTTGGTTGAGGGTATGTTAATATCTTATATAATAGTTAAATAATTGTTATTAAATTATTCTTGAACTATATTCATTAATATGATATCATATATGATCTTCTAATATTTCTTTGTTGATAATATTTCTATAATATCATAGTTTCGGGTGTTAGCTGATTCGTTTTCCTTTATAGGATTGCTTATGTAATCCATGTTTGTTATTTATGGGATTTATTTTATTAATATAAAAAATGATATTATGTTCATAAACATTATTTTTAGTCATTAAATGAAAGTTATTCTTTAATGGTTACGATAGGGAAATGAATCTCATCGCGTTCGTGGAGATGGTAATCCGTACGTACGCATGAGCGACAATATCATTATATTGATGGGAAATCATTTTTAATTGGATGTTATGTCATATATAAATAATAATTAACATGTTATATTTATTATTTAAATAAGTTATACTCATTATTATACCTATCCAAATAATTAAGTGTTTGAATAAATAACTACACCACGACGTGGAGACGGTAAGCCGTTGGTACACACGTATGGGGAATTTTTCATTTATAGGATGGAAAGAATAACGAATATGGTTGTACCATATTTATAATAACATAAAATTATGTAGAAGTTACAATATTTATTATTTTGGTATGGAAACAGCAAAGAAAGAGGAAGTGGAAGAAGAAAATAACTTCAAAGAGGTGATGAAATATTTACCTCCTCTTCGGGTTCTTTCTTTGGATTTGATCAAAAGGACTTCTTAAGTTGGATTTCTGACCAAAGTAAGGCCTCTAGAAATAATGGAAGAAAGTTGAGAGGATATTTGGGCAGATAATGTCCGATCCAAATGGATATAGAGGTGTGATTTTGAGAGAAGGAGAAGTTCCCTTTTATAAGAGAGGTGATGGTCACTTTTGTAAAATCTTGAAATATTATTTTATAGTAAAATTATTTTTGGTTTATAATGGCTCAAAAATAATTTATTTCAAGAATAAGGTGGGGATGGGTCAAAAATATCTTAAAAAATAGGTTTTAAGCGGGTTTAGGTCACCATATTAACCTTATCTTTCCGATTTAACGCATAGTTAAATAGTTTGACATTTACCATGTCTCTTTGTATTTTTATATTATATGGGTAATAAACATATGATAAAATTCCAAGATAACCCCAAGTGATTAATTATTAATATATATAACCTTATCTAAGTATTTTGTCTGAACCTTAGATTTTTATGAATATTATATCAATTAATAATATAGTATTTTTTTAATAAAACTCAATTATGAAACATTTGACACTATTTAGTATTTGTTTTTTTTGAAATCCATTAAAACATTATCACATCAAATAAAATTTATTTAACCAACCCTAAAATGTTATATTAACCAATAAAATTAGTTTAATTCATCATAAGTCTCAATTTAAATTTATATGTATATTTATAATATGAATTATTTTAATTTTTCATTAATAAGGTAATTACTGCATCATCATTTTGTCATAAATAAATTAAATTATATAATGTCTAAAAATTATAAATAAAATACCATTATGTTGAAAATATTTTTATCTTTCTGATGAATATTTATAGTTGAATTTATATAGTGTGTAACCTAATATTAAAAATTGTTTAGTTATTAATCGTTGAATTTAAATCTTTAAACTCTTCTTTAAATAAAATAATAATAAATGTTCTAATCTAATCCAAGTGGACCAACTATGGTCATATTTTTTTCCTAAGGTTGTTTTTGGTATAATTATACACATCCAATAGAATTAGGACATGTGTTAAGGTAATTATGATATCATTTTTACTTGTAATTACCCTATTTACATTTAACTGTGGTAAATAAAAGTCAAAAGATACTATTCATCAAAAGTTATTTTCATCTTATTGAACCTCATTTTACATAATTATATTAACAGTGTATCTCAGATTTTTTAAATTAAACTCAAAGAAGTGGTAAAATTATGTTTTATGCAAATTTGCAAATGCTCCTAGGAGGTGTGTAAAATACGGGAAAAAGTTCAATAAAATTTATATATATCTAAAATTATTATAAAATGACTTAAATGAATTAAATTGAACATATATAGGTATTAAGTATCTATTTTGACCTAAAATAAATTTAAATAAAATAAATAATCATTTAAATTAAAAGTCATCTTTAACCAATAATGTAGTGTTTTTCAATATTCATCAAAAATTGAATGTTTTCAGAAAAATACTAAAAATTCACACTAAGAAAATTTTGATATTCCAAATTCAAAAATGAAGTCCAATTTGAAAAATAAAATTTATGAAATTTCAAAAAGTGGGTATTACTATTCATAACTGCTAGTTTGATTGGTCACGGTGTGTTAGAATCTCGAAGTTACATACAATGCAATCTATTCCATTATTCAAAGGAAAACGTACAGTGGATGCTTGGGGTGTTACATTCTTCCCTCCTTCAAATAATTTCATCCTATAAATTTCTAGAATACTACCACACAAAATATTCAGGCGGTTCTTCATCATAAGTTCCTCTGGTTCCCACGTTGCCTCTTCCATCTTATGGTTTCTCCATAGAACTTTTACTAGACGAGTCGTTCGGTTTCTCAGCACTTGTTCCCTGGTATCAAGAATTTTGACAGGCTCTTCACAATAAGACAGATCAGGTTCCAGTTCAATTTCCTCATAGGTGAGTACATGTGTTGGGTCATGCGTGTTTTTTCTCAATATTGATATGTGTAACACATCATGAACATTGGAGAGACATGGAGGAATTTCCAAACGATAAGCTATAACAACAATTCGTTCTAGAATTTCAAAAGGTCCGATGTACCTGGGACTCATTTACCCTTCTTACCAAAAACGTATAACACCCTTCCATGGAGATACCTTTAAGAAAACATGGTCTCATACTAGAAATTCCAAATCCTTCCTTCAGTTATCAACATAGCTATATTTCCTACTTTGGGCTATTTGATGTGGGTTTGGATAATCTTCAAATTTTCCATTGTTTTCTCAAAAAGTTCCAGGCCTACAAGTTTTCTTTCACCAACATCATCCCAAAAAATTGGTGTGCGACATGTCTTTTCATATAATGCTTCATATGATTCCATCAGAATACATGAATGGAAGCTATTGTTATAGGAAAATTCTACCATAGATAAAATATTGATCCCACATACCATGAAAGTCAAGTGAGCAAGATCACAACATATCTTCTAAGGTTTGAATAGTCCGTTCTGATTGTCCATCAGTTTGAGGGTGGCTGGCAGTGCTCAAACAATGTTCAGTGTCCAAGGATTTCGGAAAACGTTTTCTGAATCTTGATGTAAAATGGGGATCACGATCAGAAACAATCGATAGGGGTACTCCATGAAGTCCTAAAACATCATTAAAATATAGTCTTGCTAAACTTTTCAAGTGGTAAATCTTCTCTTATAGTAAGAAAATGTGCTGACTTGGTAAGACGATCAACAATGACCCATATTGCATCATTCTTTATAAAAGTCTTTGGTAGCCTCATGACAAATTCCATCATAATATTTTCCCATTTCCACTCAGTTATAGGAAGTGGTTGCATGAATCCTCCAGGACATTGCCTTCCAGCATTCACTTTTTGAAAAACCATACATCTTGACACAAAATCAGCGGTCTCCCTCTTCATGTTGTCCCACAAAAAATGTTCCTTCAAATCTCTATACATCTTGTAGCTCCAAGGGTGTATAGAGAAATTGGAGCTATGAACCTAATCCAACAATTCTATTTTTATATCAGGTATATCGGGAACACAAAGTCTATTCCCAAATTTCAAAATTCCATCTTCATATATGAAGTAACTCAATCTCCCATCATTTACAACTTTAATATTCGTTTGAAACTCCTCATCATCAATCTGAGAACTATTTCTACATTCGTGTAAATATGTTTTGGAAACCATTTGAAAAAGTATTGATGTTCCACCTTCAATGGCTATTCCCATATCCATATTTACTCGATCCATGAAAATAGGATCCGTTTCAACTCTAATCTTGTTCAAAACTCCATGGTCCTTTCTACTCAAAGATTCTGCCACCTTTTTTCCTTCCACGGGTGGTAGTGTATAGTGCAATCATAATCTTTGAGTAATTCAAGCTATCATCTTTGACTCATGTTGCGTACTTTCTATGAGAAAATATACTTCAAATTCTTGTGATCAGTATAAATCTCACATTCTTCACCATAGATATAGTGTTTCTATATTTTCATATCAATTATTATAGATTCTAACTCAATACCATGAGTAGGATAGTTTTTCTCATGAATTTGTAGCTCTCATGACGCATAAGCAATAACTATATCATTCTATATAAGGACACAACCAAGTCCTTTCTTTGAAGAATCACTAAAAATAAAAAACTCATCATTCCCCGATGGTAGAGTCAAGATAGAAGCATTAACTAATATTATCTCCTGTTCTTCAAAACATTCTTCACACTATTTTTTCAAAAAAAAAATTAACCCCTTTACGTGCGATCTTGTTTAATGGGTTAGCCAACCAAGAAAAATTCTAGACGAAATGTTGATAATAACCTGTTAAACCAATAAAATTGTGTACCTCAGTTATACTCATTGGTGCTGGCCATTCTTGGATTTCCTTGGTCCTTGAAGGACTAATAGATATTCCATCCTTAGAGACAATATGGCCATGAAATGAAATTTCTCGATTCCAGAATTCAAACTTGCTAAACTTCCCATATAATTCATTTCATCTAAGAGTCTTTAGAAAAATACGCAATTTATTTTCATGATCTACGTAGCTTTTGGAGTATACCAAGATATCATCAATAAATACCACTACAAAGTCATCAATATATTCCCTAAAATCTTTGTTCATTAGATCCATGAAGACAGATGGTGAATTATTCAATCCAAAAGGCATTATGGTAAACTCGTAATGCTCTTACCTAGTTTGAAATGTTGTTTTCGGAATGTCTTCCTTATTCACACACAACTGATGACATCTAGACCGAAGGTCAATTGTTGAAAAATATTGATCTCCAAGAAGTTGGTCGAATAAATCATCAATGTGAGGTAGGGGATACTTGTTATTTACTGTTATAGCAGTGATCTTCATTTAGTCAATGCACAACATTATAGATCTATCTTTCTTCTTAACAAAAAAGAAAGAGGCTCCCCCTAGAGAAACACTAAGGTGAATAAATCCCGTATTCCTCAATTACTCTAGTTTTTTGTTTAGTTCCACTAATTCCATAGTTTCCATTCTCTAAGGGGTCTTCGATATGGTCCTTGAACCAAGAATTAAATCAATGGAAAACTCAATTTCTCATTATGGAGGATGTCCAGGTAAATCCTCTAGAAACACATCAACATATTCTTGCACAATATGTATGTCCTCTATTTGAACATTATTTTCCTCCCCATAATTATTTTATTCTCATCCTCTCTAATAATTGAATTTAGTATAGCTATTGGGGGTGGATCTAGATAAGCATCTGACGGTGACGTTTCTCCTCTAAAGATAATGTACTCTTTATCATCATCGATAATTGTAACCTCTTTCTTATAATAAATTTTCGCATCATGGTTCGAAATCCAATCCATACCGAGGATTATATCAAATTAAATCATGGGTGTATGATTATATCAGCAAATAAATACCATTTATATGATTTATTGGGAACCGATTCACAAAGCTCTATTGCAATGATACTTCCTTTATTAATTTTGACTTACAACACCCTTGTTAAATAAAATTGAAAATATCTAATTTTCAAAGAAAAATGGGAAGATATTAAACAATTTTATGATCCAGAATCAAATAAAGGATTGGATAAACTTGAGGAGACTATTAAATTACCTTCCACCACGTCTTTCAGAGCTTCAACATTAGCAGTAGTGATCACATAAGCTTGGCCTTGATCTCTTGGCCTTTTATGAGGTAAGTTTCCATGAAACTTAGGACATCATTTTAATTATATCCCATCTCCCTGAAAATGTAGCATTCAACATTGGTAGCTTATTTATTCCCCTTAAAATCACTAGAAAAATGTATTTTCTATCCACATTTGTAGAATGATCCTTTTCCATTTAGACAGGCACAAGGGTGCTTCTTTCCACAATTATCACAGTGTAAAAATTCAACTCTTCCTTTATTCCCTGTTTCCTTATTTCCATTCCCATATTGTTTATAAGATCTCTCTTCTCTTTCATTGTATTAAATTCATAAGACTTAGAGAATTCCTTTTTTGTCATGATAGCACATGAATCAATATCATCATAAGATTTAAAAGATTGTGAGACTAATTCTCAAAGGAGAAATGGTTTTAACCTATCAAAGAAATGATCATTATTACTTCTTGGGTTTCATATATAATATGCAACATGACTTGCTAACCTTGTAAATTTAGCCTCGAACTTTGTGACAATCTCATCCTTCTTTTTCTTCAGACTCAGAAATTTTCTTTCTATATCAACTTGATGGTCATGAGGAAAGTATTTTTCTAAGACAATATCATTAAATTCCCTCCATTCCATGTTTTATACTTATTCATCTTCCTTTGTGTTTTGAATCAATGAACACCGTTGATTTTCATCCCCCGTGAGGTGATAAAATGTCAAGACAATTTTTTCCCTTTCGCTACTCCCCAAAGTATGAAATATTTTATCTAAGGAACTTATCCATTGCTTAGCTACTAACATATTTTTACTTGCATTGAATGTTGGTGTTTTTTGCATCATTAAGTGGTCTAGCATTTATCCTCCGCATTTTGGATCAGGGTTCTCTATACGGGTAAGGTTATTATTCATAACCTGAGTGAGTTGTCCTAGTATGGTGATAAGATGATCAGCACTAGTTACATCACCATCTCCACTATAATTATCTTGAGTAACGGGAAATCCCTATATGGATTGTGTGCGTTGATACAGTTTCCATTACTTCCATTATGTTCCATTTCTAAACAATGGCATACAGTAGATTATTTTATGAATCGCAATACATAATTCCGAACGTGTAAAATAATTAAAATAAATTGAACAGTTTATGGATATAATCTATAATCACAAAAATGTTTTCTTTGAAAAAGTATATACTCATAAATCCTTCATAATGGTTTGTAAATAAAATTTTAATTATCCTAAGAATATATCATAGGAGTATCATAACCAAGAGTGCAGAAAGGCCCGTTGTTGTGTACCGAATTTGGTTCGAGTCTAGCTCAAAGCGGTGTTTTTGGGTTTTACCCCAAGTTTCATCTGTTCCAGAACTACCTCTACCTGTTCGTATCTAAACATGGTTGTATTTCTTGGAAAACTCACAAAATCTCTACATTTCCAAAATTCTTAGAAGCTCTTCTATAATAATCCTCAAAGTATATCTTAGGGTAATGTACCTTAATCCGAGTTTTTCTAAATCTAGTTTCCAAGGATTGTACTAAACTTCCTCTGATACCAATTGTAATGCCCCAACCCCAGTTACCCAGAGTCGGTGCATTATTCCATAACATTGGAATGATACAAGGAATCATGCCTCGAAATACTAATCAGTTTAGTATTATTGGAAACAAGATACATACATAACATAAACATTACAACTTGAAAAGAAATACAACACAAATTTATTCCATTAGAAACATCCAAGCTTCCAAGATTATTCCTGAAAGTCACTCATAACTAACTTCTTCATATCCTGGGAAAACGAAACATAAGAAAGGTGTGAGCCCAAATTCTCAGTAAGGGTAAGCAACACAACATGAGATAACTTAATCATTAGGCATGGTGAATAATAAAAAACACATGACTTTAAAAATAATAAACTTGAACACTCTATGGAAGTTATATGAGCTGAGTAAATAATTCTATAATAAAAACTATTCATGGGTATTCTACTAGTATAATATCTACATGATCCATCATTATTATATTCATAATGAGGGAATATATAATTCCATACATTCTGAAACATCTTGTCAAGGCCTCGACCAAGATGTCTAAAAATGATTTAGGCATCGACCAAAACCTTATATCAAATTGGGAAAGGCCTCAGCCAATTACACTTCTAATAGTCTCATGAGACCAGCTGATACATTGAGGACCTATAGCAAGCTCCACCAATCACATACTAAGACCAATACATTCCTCATATGAAAATGTTGAAACATAACATAAACATTCGTATTAAGACTAACATACGAAATGTCAATAATTTAACCATATACCATGAATGATATAAAAATTACACATCCACAATAAAACATATCATGAAACCTTCATTAAAATGTGGAATATTTTTATAAAAATAAATCAACTTCAGACAAGTTTAAAATCCATCAAAGGATGTTGACATAGATGAAATGAATACTATATGAAAGAAATAACTCTTTCTATTTTGAAACCATTTAAGAGTCACATATTTATAAAAGAAAACATTTATTTTTAAAATATTAATATAATATTTTAAAGGAAGCTTCGATGATGTTTTAATGGCCCAAAATAGCCACCCTGGTCATATAAGTTAAAAAATATCTTACCTTAATTTTGTAGAAAAGCTCATAAAGTACCTTGTTTGGAAAACGACGGAAAGATTCCATTCCAAACATATAAGGTCAAATAAGGGTGTAAATGAATTTAACCCATAGTATAGTAAATTTTATTAATTTTTTGAAATTAATTTTAAAGAAAACATGGATGTGAGTGATAAAGAGGTCTTAGTAGATACTTAGGTAAAAACAACCTCGAATAATAAAGAGATTCTGAAATTAACCCTTACATTGTACTTTTATTTGGACGAGGGTATGTTAACCTCTTGTATAATAGTTAAATAATTTTTATTAAATTATACAGGAACTATATACATAAATATTATATCATATATGATCCTCTAAACTTCTTTGTTAATAATATTTCAGTAGTTTCATTGTTTCAGGTGTTAACTGGTTCATTTTCTTTTATATGCTTGGTTACGTAAGGCATGTTTGTTATGGATAGGATGTATTTTATTAATATAAATGATGATATTATATTCATAAACATTATTTTTAGTCATCAAATGAAAATTAATCTTGAATGGTTATGATGGGGAAATGAATCTCATCGCGTTCATGGAGACAGTAATCCATACGTACGCACGAGCGACAATATCCTTATATTGATGGAAAAATAATATGTAATTGGATGGTATATCATATATAAAGAATCATTGACATGTTATATTTATTATTTATATCACTTATACTCATTATTATACACATCCAAATAATTAAGTGTTTGAATAATAAACTACACCACGACATGGAGATGTTAAGTCGTACGTCCGTACATATGGTGACTTCGTCATGTATAGGATAAATAGAATAACAAATATGGTTGTACCAAATTTATAATAACATAATAGTATATATAATAAACTGGATTTAATATTTTGGTTGGGAAAAACAAAGAAATAGGATGTGGAAGAAGAAAAGAACATGAAAGAGGTGATGAAATATTTACTTCTTCTTCGGGTTCTTCCTTTTGATTTGATAAAAATGGATCCTTAAGATGGATTTTTGACAAAAGTAATCCCTCTATAATTAAGAGAAGAAAATTTTTAGGATATTTGGGCATATTTTGGTCGAGAAAAATGGCATTAGAGGTGTGATTTTGAGAGAAGTATAAGTGACCTTTTATAAGAGAGGTGACTGTCACTTTATGAAAAGCATGAAATATTACTTTATAATAAAATCATTTTCGGTTTCTAATGGCTCCAAAATGATTTATTTTTAGTCTAAGGTGGGTATGGGTCTAAAAACAGTCAAAAATAGGTTTTATATAGGTCTAGGTTTCCATATTAACTTTATCTTTTAGATTTTACTCTTAGTTAAATTGTTTGACATTTACCTTGTCTCTTTGTATTTTAATATTTTATGTTTAATAAACATACTATAAACTACCAAGAGAACCCCAAGTGGTTAATTATTAATATATATAACCTTATCTATGTCTTTTTTCCTAACCATATATTTTTATGAATATTATATCAACTAATATTATAGTATTTGTTTTAAAAACACAATTATGTCAATTTTGACACAATTTGGTATTTGATTTTTTTTGAAAGCAAATAAAACTTTATAACTTCGAATAAAATTTATTCAAACAATACTAACATGTCATATTGACCTTTAAAATTAGTTTAATTCATCAGAAGTTTCAATTTACCTTTATTTGAATATTTATAATATTAATTATTTTAATATTTCATTAATAATGTAATTATTTCATCATCATTGTGTCATAAATAAATTAAATTATTTAATGTCTAAAAATTATAAATTAAATTAAATTATGTAGGAAATATTTTTTTCCTTTTAATTTATATTTATAGTCGAATTTATATTGTGTGTAACCCTATATTAAAAATGTTTTAGTTATTAAACATTGAATTTAACTCTTTTAACTCTTCTTTAAATAAAATAATAATACACATCCTAATCGAATCCATGTGAACCGAAGGGGGTCATATTTTATTACTAAGGTTTTTTTGGTCGAATTATACTTATAATAATGAATTAGAACATGTGTAAGGATAATTATGATATCATTTATATCCTTAATTATCTATTTACTTTTAATTGTGGTAAAGAAAAGTCAAAAGTTACTATTCACCATAAATCTTTTTAATCATATTGAACCAAATTTTACATACTGATATTAACTGTGTCTCTCAGATTTTTGAAATTCAACTCACAGAAGCGGAAATATTATATTTTATGCATATTTTCAAATGCTCATAAGAGGTGGGTAAAAGACGATAAAAAGTTCAATAAAATTTTTATATATCTAAACTTATTATATAATGAATCCAATAAATTACATTGAACATATATAGGTATTATGTATCTATTTTTACTTGAAATAAATTAAAATAAAATAAATAATTATTTAAATAAAATATCAGTTTTAACAAATAACGCAGTGTCTTCACTATTCATCAAAAATTGAATGTTTTCTGAAAAATACCAAAAATTCACCCTAAGTTAATTTCGATATTTTAATTAAAAAATGAAGTAAATTTTGAAAAATAAAATTTATAAAATTTCAAAAATTTTATTACTATTCATAATGGCTAGTTTGATTTGTCATAGTGTGTAAAAATCTTGAAGATGAGTACAATGAAAGCTATTACATTATTCAAAGGAAAATGTTTTCTGGAAGCTTGGGGTGTTACACTAAAACCCCTAAATGAACCCTAAAACCCTAAAACCCTAAAATCCTAAAAGAATCCAACAAACCAGAAAGAAACCTAAAATTCTATAATACCACTAAAATAAACCAAAAATCCCCAAAAATCTCTAAAACCCTCAAACCCCTAAAAATCATAATCCCCCCCCCCCCAAATAAATACTAAAAATCATAAAAAATCTATAAAACCCCTAAAAATCGTAAAAATACTAAAAACCATAAGATGAAAGTGAAAACTTTAACATTCCTACAAACCCTAATGACCCTTAGAAACCCCCAAAACCCCTAAAATAACTTAAAAATCCTCAAAAACCCTAAAAATAGAAAAACCCATAAAATAACCCGAAAATATTAGTAAAAAACTAAAAACTCATAAAACCCCTAAACCTTATAAAAACCCACAAATTTTTATAAAAACTCTATCCCCCCCAAACCCAAAAACTCAAGAAACCCTATAATCCCAAATATGTCTAATGACTCCTAAACCCATAAAACCCCAAAAAACTAAAAAAATATCTAAAACACTAAAAAACATAAACACCCTAAAAACCCAAATAAACTAAAATACCATAAAAACCCTGACCCCGACCACATAAAAGAATGTAGAAATCATAGTAATTACCTCATTACAACACCCCAAGATTTTACATTATTTCTCATTTTAAATTTAATCTCATAGATAACATCTGTTGCACGCAACACCGAGTTCGAGCACACCATGATTTCTCAGACTAGACAATTAAAAAGTGGTTATCAATAGTATTAACCAAATTATTAAATAAAAAAAATCCAAAATAGAATTAATTTTTGATTTAGTAACAAAAAATTACCTTAGGGTGAAATTTTGGAATTTTTCTGAAAATTTTTAATAGTTGATGAATAGTAAAAATTACTGCATTATTGTTAAAAACTGACATATTCATCTAAATAATTATTTTAATTTAAATATATTTTAATGTCAAAATTGATAAATAATACACATATTAACCCAATTTAGGAAAGTATAATCATTTTAACAAAAGATTTAGATATAAAAAGTTATTGATGTTTTGAATGTCTCTTATACCCGCCTTCTCGCCACATATGCAGGATTAGTGCTAAAATTAATTATTCTATTTATATTAATTCAATTTATAAAAATTGTTTTAAATTGTTTTAATTATTTTGAAATTTATTTTCTTATGGGAATAAAATATTTTTTGGTGAACTGTAACATTGGTATTTTTTACCACGGTTATGGGTAAATCGGTTAAATAAGGTTAAAAATAATGTTATAAGAATTATAAAAATACTATATCACTTGTCCCAATTTAATTGGAAGAGTGTGTTTCGACCAAAATCATCATTGGGTAGATTTTAGTACAACTTGGATCCACTTGGACGACATTAATATGTTTATAATGCTATATTTAAAAAATATCCAATTTTGTTAAACTTTTCTTTTTAACAAGTAAAATATTTTTAATATGATGTCTTATAAGGGAAATTTTTTACCGTAAATCGTATTTATAAATATAAAATATTTATATAAATCATGTTAATTTAGATATAAATATATAAAATATATAATTAAATTAAATGGTGAAACAATGATGATGTAGTAAATGATTTATTAGAGGAATAATCAAATAAATGATATTAATAATATTAAAATAAATATCAACTAAACTATTTGAGGTCCTACACATTTTTTTGGATGAATATGACATTTTAGTGATGATTTTGTGTTTTTTATTTTATAATTTTTTTTAAAGTCATGTATAAATTTTAATAATAATGACCTTAATTAGATTTAAAAATAAATAATATTTTATTAAATGATAAAAAATTAAATATATATATATATATAATTCTGTAAACAAAAATTTATAATGATAAATATGTCATAAATGATCCAATTGGGCTAATTTTGTCATTTTATATTAAGCATATTAATCCTAGAGTGTAAAAAAGACTAGTTATCAGAGTAAGAGTTAAATTATTTAACTAAGGGTTAAAGTCAAAAAAGGTTACTTTTGAGACCTAAAAATGTCTAAAATTATTTGGTGAAAATTATTTCTACCCTTCCTAAAATTATCATAAAAATAAATCACTTTTTAGATGTTTAAAAATAGAAATTCAATTTAAGTTATATTAATAGTATTGGAGTTTCCAAAAGTGCACCTACCCTCTCTTGTAAAAGGGAACCTCTGATTCTCTATTATTCACACCTATAATGCCCTTTGGGTCAGACATATCCTACCCATTTATCCTAAAATCATCCCCAAATTCATCTTAGAGTCTAAAATTTTGGAATAAATTACACCTAATAATTCCTTTTCTGAAAATAAAAAAGAGATACTCGAAGAAGTGGAAATTGTATTACCAACTATTTCTAAGTTATTTTCCTATTAAACTTCCTGTTACTATGTTTTTTCCAAACTAATGTAATAAATATAGTATAATATATATTATGATGTGTTATTATGATTATGGTACAACCATTTTACTCCTTTTATCCATCCTATTAATAACAATTTCAGCATGCGTGTGTACGAACAACATACCATCTTCATGATGTGGTGTAATTTGTTTTTCATTACCACATTATTTTGATGTGTGTAATGATGAATATAATGGATATAAAAAATAAATATGTAATCATATTTATTATTTATAATTAAAATACTCTCCATTTTCTTACCCCTTTAACACTACGGGAATAATATCATTGCTCGTGCGTACGTACGACTTACCGTCCCCACGACGCAATGAGATTCATATTCCACATTAACTATTCAAGAATGATTATAAATATATATGTTGTGAATAAATATAAAATATATGAAATAATAATGGTACTATTATAATATGTATATACATATATTTATTATACTTTCTTGCATTCAATATTATAATAAAATAGAAACAGCATTCTTATGTATGTAAGGCCAACTGCCTCCATGAATGGTGCCTTATATTTCATATATATATCTTTTATATATGTTTATATAATGAATTTTTATGATATATAAATCATTTTTAAAATTATTTATGTAATTAAATCATTATCCATGTAATAGGAAAAGGATAACATCTTGAAATATTGTATAATTAAAAAAACTGTTATTACCCGAAATGTTGCTTTAACTTGGAATAGTTAATAAGTGGGTAATATAAATCCATAAATGAATCATATATGATATAATAAATATTATTATGATTTTGGATCATGTTAATAAAATTTTTAAAACCACTATATAAGAGCTTCTTACTTGTATGGAGAGAATCAAACTGATCGTAAGGGATAATTTCACAATCTCATTATTTTCCAAGATTGTTTATACATAAGTATTTACTACAACATATTTATCATCCAATCCCATGTTTCATAAATTTTTTTTTAAAAATGAATCATTTAAGGTTTATTATAAGGTAATCTATAAATAAAACATCATTTTAAATTATTTATTCTTATCATTCAAGTCTATATTTTCAAAATGGTCATTTTGGATTTATTTTTAAGGACCCAAATATTTTAAAATGTTAATTTTCAAATTTCTATTAAATATTACACACAGGTATACGACACTTTTATTCAAAAATATATATTTTATTAAAAATCATTATTTTATAAATTTTATGCTTTTAATTAAATTATTTCAATGTTAAAAGGGTATTTTTATAATGAAATTTTAATGATTATATTACAATATTTTAATATATGTCAACATCCTTTGATGAATATTATGATCAATTGAGGTTCATCTCTTAAGATATAATTTACCATATTCCCTTGATTGGTTTATGATTTATTTTCACTATGGATGTTCTATTTTGATATCATTCAGAGTTTATGGATATTTATATTTTGTATGCTAGTTTTAATAAGAATATTTATGTTGGTTTTGTTTTACCCATTTAATAAGAGGAATGTAAAATGTCAAGTGGGGCCCTCTATAGCCCCACTATGTATTGGTAGGTCTCATGAGACAAATAAGTTCGGTTTTGGACTAATGTATTACTTGATTATGTATGGTGTCTTGGATTAATCCTTGACATTATGTTTATGATGTCTCGTTTTACACATTCCCTATTTATGAGACTAATTATTGATATTAATTAAGACTATTAAACCAGTAGAATATTCATTTTTAGGGTTATATGGAAATATTTGATTTATTATGGCCACATTATGCATAATATTGTGTTTAAAAGTATTGTGTTTTTATTACATACCTTACCTTAAAATTTGAGTCTTATTTATGAAATCTACTATTTTATTATTTACCCTTATTTAGCATCCGAGCTCACCCCTTTGTTATGTTTTAATTTCCCAAGATGGAAAGATGTGTATTATGAATGATATGTAGGGTTAATCATGGAAAATAATGTAATTATCAAAGCATTATCTATGTTATAATTTATGTTTTGAATTGTAATATAATGTTTATGTATATAATCTATTTTCTAAGACCGTTAAACTAATCAGGCCTTCAAGATTTGACTCCCTGTAATTAAGCCAATGTATTAAAATAATGCACTGGCTCCAGGAATCTGGGGTCGGGGAGTTATAGTTGTTATCAAAAGAGGTTTTTAAAAAAAACTTCTAAATTAGATTTTGAAAACATAGATTAGGTAATATAAACCTAAGATATACTTTGAGGATAAGTATAGAAGAACGTCTAAGAATTTTTTTAAGGTAGAAATTATGATTTTATTCCTAGAAATACATGTTTATATGGATATTACAATAGGGATTGGTTTTAGAACAAATGTATCTAGTAGTAATAACTATGTCAAGGTGTCATGGGCCTGACTCGGGGTAACATGGTACACAACAACGGGCCTTACTGTGCACCTAGTTTGACACTCTCAAAGTATATTCTTTGGATAATTCACATTTTCATTACAAACCATTGTGAAATATTTAAAAATATATATTTTCCCAAAGAAAACCATGTTTATTATTTAGATATTATTCATACATAAAATTTTAATTTGGGTTATGTGATTCACTAGTTCTATGATTAAACATTATGTTTCTTAATGTTATGATCTATTCTAGTGTATTTCATTGTTTAGAAACAGCACATAGTGGATGGAATAGAAACTATATCAATGTATGTAATCGATATAGGTATTTTACTCATATGAAAGATAATGATTTTGGAGCTGGAGCTACAACTTGAGATGAGAAACTTATAACTATACTTGGATAGTTCACTCAGGTTATGAACAAAAACCTTACCCATATGAGGAATCCTAAAGAAACAATGTTAGACTGCTTCATGAGACAACAACTGACAACATTCAATGGATCTGAAAATACATTTATACTTGTAAAATTGATAAGTTATTTAGATAAGATATCTTTTTTATTTTGGATGCAATGAAAGGTAAAAGGCTTTCATGGCAGTTTATCATCTCTCAGAAGATGCATATCAATTGTGGTCACTAATTCAAAATATGAATTGGATGGAGAAATTAAAATTATGTAATGGAAGTATTTTAAGGAAATTTTATTGGAAAATTATTTACCTCGTGAATAGATAGTGTACATGGAGAGAGAATTCATGAGACTAGGACAAAAGGATGATGTGAATGTTGCTAAATGTGAATCCTACATCACAATATTAGAAAGGAATGCTATGAAATACATACCTAAATGGGGGAGTAATATTGATCATTTCATTGATGGGTTAAATCCATTTCTCTGATAGGAATTGGTACCCCAAACATTCTCATAATATGAAGATATAATCTCATATTATATTAAGACAGAGAAATAATTTTAAGAGTCTTGTGAATTTAAGGGAAATAAAGAGAATAAGAGAACGGTGGGGAAAGAGATGATTAAAGGGGAAAGGGGAAAAGGAATTTTTTCTCCTATGTGATAATTTTGGGAAGAAACAACTCTATTCTTGCCTGAAAGGAATGATCTTTTGTTACAAGTGTGAAGAAAAATGTCAACATACCTGTGATTGTAAGGGAATGAATGAATTTGTAAATGGGAAATTATATAGTTGGAAAGATAAGGGATATTATGAAAATGATTTTCCAATGAATCAATGAAATATAGATCAGACAAATTAATGGGAAAAAGTTCATGATGATTCTATTTTTACAATCGAAGTGGAAAAAATAATGTATTTGTGTTTTTGGGATTACAAAATTATGTTTCTATATTCTATTTATAAGAATAATGGGATATATAAGGATTGTATTATACTGAATTTTATTTAATTATTTATAGGCACGAAAGTTTTATTATTTTATTTCTTATCTAAATGGGAATCCCCAGATGTCTCCATCTCAAACCCCCCACAACGATAATCCCCCTCCCCATGAAGGGATCACTCTAGAGAGAGCCCCAGCAATGAAGCAGCCATTTCTAGTTGAGATGAAAGAGCATCCCAGAGGGTGGTGACCAGAGCGGAAACTTAGAGGAAAAGCATGATAGAAGTATTCTGATGTTATGATTGATTTTGGAAAATTATTCTAATGTTACAATTGATTTTGTAAATTTCAAGATCTTCATTGACTAATAATTAGGATAGAAGTATTTTGGAAGATTATTAAGGTTGAATGAAGTAATTTAGACATTACATGTTATTGTTTGAGGTTAAGGTATGATTTATAGGATAATTTTGACTATCCATTTTTGTTTTAGTAAACATTCAGAGGATGAAATAAATAATTGTGGGCCTTATGATTTATCAAATGTGTTTCAGGAATGAAAAAATCATTTTGAAATTTCATTTCTAGGTGTAAGGGATGAAGTTAAAATATATCAAAACACAAAAAAAGGTTGGGATTATGCTTATTATATAAAGAGAAATCAAGTAAGTTCATATCTTAATAGTAAAATAATTCTTCAAATCAATATAAAGGATGTTCAAAACCAAAAATGCTATCCTGGTACTTTTTCCAAGGAATCAAATGGTCCCTTAGATCATCATAGATTTATAGCCTTGTTATTGTTAAATTTATTCTAACCATGTTCTCTGTCACTTTCCATTATAACATGATGATTAAATTTCTCTTCCATGTGTATGTTTTCTAACATGGAACCATTGTATGTGTTATCTATGGTATCCTTCACACTTCTATTTCTTTATTTTGATGTGGAAGTTTTATTGGCCCTTTTTTATGTGGGATTTCAATAAAGGATTTTTGAATAGTCAAACCTTATTTATCAAAACCAAATTCAAAATATATGAGGATGAAATTTTTTAAATAGGGGTTAATTTAATACCCCAATATTTTATATTATTTTTCTTTTTAAATTTAATCACTCTAAAAGCTTATGGTTCATTTTACACTGAGTTCGAGCACAACATGATCTGTTAAACTGGTCTCTTAAAAGCATTTATGAATAATATTTAAAATATTATGAATTTTTTTTTAAATAGAGTAAATTTTTAATTTAGAATATCAAAATTAGATTAGGGTGAATTTTGGGTATTTTTCTAAAAAGTTACAGTTTTTTATGAATTGTGAAAAATACAGCATTGTTGTTAAAAACTGACTTTTTCATTTAAATAATTATTTTAGATTAAATTTATTTTAAAGTTAAAATTGATAAATAATACATATATTAATCCAATGTATGTCATTGTAACAACTTTTATAATTGTATTAGATATAAAAATCTTTTAAACTTTTGAACTTCACTTTTACCGGACTTCTTTCCACGTCTACAGGATTATCATTAAACTTAATTTCCCCATTTCTGTGAATTGAATTTATAAAAAAGGACATACATGGTTGTGATTAGTATAATTTTTTTCTAATAGGAACAATGTAATTTTTAGTCAATAGAAACTTTAATACCTTTTTACCTAGTTAGAGAGTAAATCAGATAATTATGGTTAAAAATAATATTATAAGTATTATCAAAATTACCCTAAAACTTGTCCTACATTAATTTTACAAGTGTTATTAGACCCAAAAAATCCTTTGGTAAATTTATTATTCACTTGGAAACACTTCGATAAATTCAATATATTTATAATTTTATATTAACATAAAATCTAATATTATTATACATGTGTTTTTAAAAAGTAAAATATTTTTAACGATAGTATATATAAGTGATATTTTTGAAAGTAAATACTCATTTGAAAGAAAAAAATTATATATAAACAGTGGTAATTTATTTATAAATTAACATATTATATAATTAAATTAACTAGTGAAATAATGATTATGAAATAATTGAATTATTAAACGAAGAATCAAATAAATAATATTAATAATATTAAAGTAAATGTAATTTGAAATATTAGATTACATAAAAAATTAATTGGATTACTATGAAATTTTGGGGATGATATAATGTTGTTTTTAACAAATCATGTTTTTTATGATTTTAAAAAAAATCATGTAATAAATAGTGTCCAAATTGATATAAAGATATTTTAATATAAATAATATTTTATCAAATGATAAAAAATCATAAAAATATATATTTTACAAAATTGAGTAGGATAATGTTAAATATGAAAAAAATTATCCAATTAGGGTTATTTTCAAATTTTATAAAAACTATATAAACCCTATTGTGTAAAAAGACAAGTAGTCATGGTAAGAGTAAAAATGTTTAACTAAGGGTTAAATCCAAAAGAAAAGGTTACAGTTATGACCTAGACATGTAAATAAATCATTGTTTGAGAGTATTTCAACCCATACTCATCTTATATTTGAAATAAATCACTTTTTATCTATTTTAAATCTAAAATTAATTTATATTTAATTAATTGTTTTGGAGTTTCATAGTGTCCCTCCCCTCTATTATAAAAGGGTGCATCTCATTCTCTTTTATTAACAACTATATAGACCTTTGGCTCGACAAAAACCTTACAATTTATTCTCCTAACTTCCTTAAATTCATCCTATAATCCATAATTTAGGTAGAAATCCCACCTATGGAGTCCTTTTATGAAAATCAAAATGAGATACTCGAAGAAGAGGAAATTGTTTTACCAACTCCTTCAAAGTTATTTTCTTCTTCTACATTATCTTCCTATATTGTTTCCATTATAAAGTAATAAATCAAGAATCATATATATTATTACGTGTTATTATTTTTATGGGACCACCATATTCATCCTTTTATCAATCCTAATAATAACAATATCACCATCAGTGCATACGTATGACTTACCGTCTCCACGCTATGGTGTAATTTGTTTTTCATTTCCACTTTATTTGGATGGATATAATGATTAATTTAACAGATATAAATAATAAATATGACAATTTATTTATTCTCTATAATTAACATACCATACATTTCCTTACCCCTTTACTGTAAAGAGAATGATGTTGTCGCTCATGCGCGCGTATGACATACTATCTCCACGACACAATGAGATCCATCTTCAACATTAACCATTCAAGAATGATTATAAAAATATATTAGGTGAATAAATATAAATATATGAAATAATAATGATAATATAATAATATATATTCATATATTTCATTTACCTTATTCTATCTAATATGATAAGAAACCAGAAATAACATTTATGCATATATACGGCCTGCCACCTCTATGAATAGTGTTTTCCTTTTCATATATATATCTTATATATATGTTTATATACTGACTATATATGATATATAAATAGTGTTTTACATTATGGAATAATTAAATCATGATCTAAGTAATAGGATCAAGGATACCATGTCAAAAAAACATACGATTATAGAAGCGGTTATTACCCAAAATGTTGCTTTAACTTTGAATTTTTAATAAATAGGTAATGTAATGTCATAAATTAATCATATATGATATAATAAATATTATTATGATTATATTATTTGTTAATCATATGTTTAAAACCACTATAAAAGATTTTTAGGCATGTAGGTAGAGAATCAGACCTACAAAAGGGTTAATTTTATAATCTCTTTATTATCTGAGATTGTTTATACCTAAGTATTTACTGATACATAATTATCATCCATGGAAATGTTTCTTAAAAAGGTTTTCAAAGATGAAGATTATTATGGTTTATATGTGTAAATATTTTTCTAAAACATCATTTTAAATGATTTATTCTTCTCATTCATTTCCATGTTTTCAAAATTGGTTATATGGATTTATTTATAAGGACCTGAATATTTTGAAATGTTAATTTTTGAATTTATCTTAAATGATTCAATTTATTATGGGAAATTTTGATTCATATATATATATATATATTAAATTTATTCTGTTATTAATGCACAACATTTGAATAAATTATTTCAATGTAAAATGGTATTTTTACCATGAAATTTTATGGATTATATTAGAGTATTATAATTTATGATAACATCCGTTGTTGAATCTTAAGTTTAATTGAGGTTGATATATTAGGATATCATTTCCCATATTACCTTGATTGGTTTATGATTTAGTTTGATTATGGATGTGCTATTTTGATACCATTCATATCTTATGGTTTAAGTATCTATATTTTTCATGTAAGTTTTAATATTAATATTTATGTTGGTTATGTTTTACCCCTTTAATAAGAGGAATGCATTCCACTTTGTAAGTGTTAGGCGGAGATAACTATAGGCCCTGGATGTATTGGTAGGTATAATGAGACAAATAAGTTTAGGTTTTGGATAATAAATTACCTAATTATGTATTGTGTCTTATCGAAATCCTTGACATTATGTTTACGATGTTTGGAATTGTGAATTTCATTTTTATGATATTAGTTATTTATATTAAATGTGATAATTAGACTAATATAATATCCTTGTGTATGTTGATATAGAAATTTTTTATTTATTCTGGCCACATTATGCACAATATTTTGTGTAAAATGACTGTGTTTTTATTATATATCTTGTCTTTGGATAGATTCTATTGTATTATTTACCCTTACTAAACATCAAATCTCTCAACTTTATTATGTTTTACATTACAAATATTAAAAGATGTTTATTATAACAGATAATTATGGTTAAGCTAAGAGAATAATGTAATTATCAAAGGATTATCTATGTTTTATCTAATGTTTCCAATTGTAAGGTAATGTTTATTAATGTAATCTACTTCCCATGTCTACTAAACAAATCTGTCCTTTATGATTTGATTTATTATAGTCATGCTAATGTATTAAAATAATGCATTGGATCTGGGCTTCTAGGGTTGGGACGACACACTAAGAGAGCCTAAAAACCATTAAACTATGAAAAGTCACTAAAGCACCTACAAAGACCCAAAATGAACCTGAAAACTCTAAAACCTATAACAATCCTAAAAACTCTAGGAAACCCTAGATAACCCTAAAAACTCTAATACTATCTAAAACTACAAAAAACCCAAAGAACCCTTAAAACCCCATAAAAATTCTAAAACTCCCTAAAAATCAAATAACACTGAAACCCCAAAAAACCATTAAAATCCCCAAAAAACCTAAAAATGTTAAAAGAAACTAAAACCCCTAAACCCCAAAAAATATTATAAAAATCCTAAAACCCCTAGAAACACCTAGAAACCCTCAAAACCAATGAATCTTGTAAAAACCCATAAAATTTTCATAAAAATAAAAAACCCTAAATGATCATAAAATCCCTAAAGGAAAATAAAAACCCAAATCGCCCTAAAACCCCTATCCCCTCAATCCATAAAAACAACAAAATCCCTATAAACCCTAAAAATTTCTAAAACCTAAAGATCTCTAAAAACCAATAAAACCCATAAACTCCTAAAAACCCACCCAGAATAGCCTAACACCCTAAAAAACATAAAAGACCCTACAAAACCCAAAAAAAATAAAATGTCCTAAAAGACTCTAAAATCCCTAAAAACCATAAAACCTCCTTCAAAGACCCAAAATCCCAAAAAAAATCCAAAAATAAGACAAAGACCCAATAAGAATATAATGGACCATAAAAACCATAAAAGGCTCTAAAAACATTAAAAGACCTATAAAAACCCTAATAACACTAAAAGACTCTAAAAACCCTAAAAATCCATGAAAAATAAAAAATCCTAAAAAATAAAAAAAACATCAAATCCTTAAAAACACAAAAGTCCTTAAATCCCATAAAAATCCTTAAAAGATCCTAAATACAATAAAAACCAATTATAAGCATTAAAACCCTATAAGACCCTATAAATCAAACAATCCCCCAAAAAAGCCTACGAATCCCTAAAAACCTAAAAAACATAAAAACCTTAAAATCTAAAGAAAAGAAATATAAAAACCCAAAAAACATTAAAAAATATAAAAACCCATAAATATCCTAAAACCGTAAAGAGTCCCAAAAAACCCTAATGACCACTAAAAATTCTAAAATATATTAAAACCCAAAAACACCAAAAAAAAATACCCTAAACCCCCCCAAAATACCCTAAAAAGAAAAAAACCCATAAAACCCTAAAGATCATAAAAACCCTAAGACCCCTAAAACACTAAAAAACCATAAAATTCATAAATACCTTTAAAAGCAAAAAAACACTAAAAATATTAACCCCCCCCCCCCCCCCCGCAATCCCTTAAAACTATAAAAAACTTAAAAACTCGAAGAAAAACTAATAATAACCACATGACCGAAAAAAAACTAGAAAAAAACTAGAAAAAAATTATAATATCCTACAACATCTAAGACCCTAAAAACATTAAAACCAAAGAAAACCAATAAACTTGTAAAAAACATAACACTCAACCAAACAACAAAACACTCTAAAAATCCCAAAAAAATTCTTTAAAAACATAGACAACATACACATGCCTAAACCTTAAAAATCATAAAATTATCTGTAACAACACTAAAACCCTAAAAATCCCAAAAAACCCTTGAAACCCACAAAAAACCCCCAAACCCAACTAAAATACATAAAATCTCAACAAACCCTAAAAACTCTAAAATACCAAAAAACTTTAAAACCCCTAAAAATCATAAAACTCTTAAAAACACAAAAACCATAAATCCATAAATATCCATAAAAACCCTATTAACCCTTAATAAAATATGCCATAAAAATACTAAACCTTATACTCTAAACCATACACCCTAAAACATATACCCCAAACCCTATAGCCTACACCCTAAACCTTATGTCCTACACTCAAACCCCATACCCTACACCGTAAACCCAAAAACCTACACCCTACGCCCTATACCACACACCCTATACTATATACCCTACATTATAGACCCTATACCATACACCCTAAACCATAAATGATACACCCTAAAACCTACACCTTAAACCATAAAACATACACCCTAAACTATAAAACCTCTTCCCAAAACCATAAAAGTCCCCTAAAATCAGTAAAAGAACCTAAAACACCTAAACACCTTAAGACCCCATAAAAAACATAAAATACCATTAAAAACCTTAAAAAGTCCCTAAAATCCTTAAAGACATAAAATACACTAAAAATATTTCCAAAAATATAAAAAGTTATAGAAAACAAAAAATATTTAGAACAATAAATCCCTAAAAATTGTATAAAATAGCCAAAACCCCTAAAAATCATCAAAAAGATAAAAACCCATAAAAATCCATAAACCCCTATAAACTTTTAAAAGTAATAATAACATTAAATAAACACTAAATAAATCCCAACAACCAAAAAGCACTAAATCCCTAATAAACTGAAAATCCTAAAAGACCCAAAAAACCCAAAAAACCTAAAACATATAAAAACCCAAAAAAAAGTAAATTAAACCCTAAATGGCCCAAAAAACCAATAAAACTCTAAAAGAACCACAAAACCCCTTAAAACCTAAAATGAACTAAAATCCTTAAATCCCAAAAAAACCCTAACAACAAAAAACCCTAAAACCTTAAAAATCATAAAATCCCTATAAGACCATAAAACAACAAAATATATCCCAAATACCCTAAAACATATAAAAATTCCCTAAAACCCATAAACCCCAAACAAAAAATAAAAAAGCTAAAACTAAAAAACCCCTAAAAACACAATAACACCATAAAAACAATAAAAACAAAAAATAACATAAAACCCCTAAAACCCCCTAAAATCCCTATAAACACATAAAAACCCCAAAAACCCCAAATAACCTAAAACCGATAAGAGACCAAAAAAATATTTAAACTCTAAATGACCCTAAAAAATTAACAACTCCTAAATAGTCCTAAACACTATAAAAATACTATAATAAGAGTAAAACCAATAAAATTTTAAAATAACATAACCCCCATAATAACAATAAAACCATCTAAAAACCAAAAAATCCCATAAAACTCCTAAAACCATAAAATGCCTAAAAATTCATAAAACCATAAAAAAACCCTAACAACACCCAAAAATCCAAAAAACACCCTAAAAACAAAAAAAAACTCTAAAAATCCCGAAAAAACTGTAAAAATGCCTAAATATCCCAAAAAAAATATTCCCAAAAATACATACAAACCCTAAAACCCTAAAACCCTAAACACCCTAAAACCCCTAAAATAACACTAACAAGACCCTAAAACAACTAAAAAGGAAACGAATCCCTAAAAGACCCGATATAGCACAAAAATTACCCAAAAAGAGCCTAATAACAAACAAAACCCTAAAATACCATATGAATCATAAAATACCCTAAAACCCCTTCAAAATCCTAAAACTATTTAAAACCCACAATGGCCAAAAAACACTAAAAACTCAAAAGACCCTAAACCCCTTAATGCACCGAAAATAACTAAAAACCCATAAAAACACTAAAATACCCTAAACAGCCTAAAACCCATAAAAGACACCAAACCCATAAAAATCCTAATGAATCCTAAATAATCCTAGAACCCTAAAACCCTAAAAACCCTTAAAGATTTGAAAAACACCGAAAACATTACAGACCCTCAAAACCCATAGAAAACCCTAAAAATAATAAATGACCATAAAAATCCTATAACCCTAAAAAACCATTAAAACCATAAAACCCGTAAAAATCCTCAAAACACCTTAAAACACCTAAAACCAAAAAAATATTTAAAACCCCAAAATCACTAAAAACATAAAAAGAATAAAAACATTAAAACTCCAAAAAATCTAAAAACCCTAAAAACACTAAAACCCATAAAATACCTAAAACTTCCAATACCCCACAATGCCATTAAAACCCATAAAAAACCCCCCAACCCCTAAAAACCATAAATAACACTAAGTCCCCTAAAAACTCTAAAACCCCCCCAAAACCATTAAAGTAGTTGAAACCCTAAGACACCCTAAAAACAATATGACCCAAAACAACATAAAACAAATTCTAAAACCAAAAAAAAAACTTACAACCTATAAAAAAACTAAAACCCCTAAAACCCTAAGAAAACTAAAGCCCCTAAAATCCATTTAAACCCCCTTAATCCCGAAAACCATCCCAAAAGTTTACAATAACCCTAAGAAAATAATAAACCCCTGAAGCTGTACAAAAACATATAAACCCATAAACCTTATACAATAAACCCAAAACAGTGAACTCTACACCCTAAACCCTATAAAATCTGCCTTAAACCCAAAACCCTACACCGAAAATCATGTACCCTGATCCCAAAACCTAAAACCATTAACCTTAAACCCCAAACCCTAAACCCTAAAACCTACACCATAAACCTTAAAACCTATCCCATAAAACCAAAACACTAAACCTTAAACCATATACCCTACACCATAAATCCTAAATCCAACACCTTAAACCCATTAAGATAAAAAAACCCTAAAATTGCCTATAAACTTCAAAATAACATAAAAACCCTTAAAACCCCATAAAAACAGAATTCCTTAAAACCCAAAAATCCCACAAAATGTACTAAAAACTCCTAAACCCCCTAAAAGACCCTAAAGACACTAAAAACACCTAGAAGACCCTAAAAACCATAAAAAATTAAAAACACAAAATCCCCTAAAAACCCTAAAATCTCTAAAACCCCCTAAAACCAATGAAACCCATAATTTTTTTTAAAAAGGATAAAAAGAAATTAAAAACCCCAAAATCCATAAGAATTCCAAAAACCCTAATACCCCATGAAACACCTAAAATCCTAAATAAACCCTAAAAACACTAAAACCCCTAAAAATGTTTATAACCCAAAAAGACTATATTACCCTAGAAACATTAAAACGGACCAATAAACCCAAAAGACCTGATATTCCCTAAAACCCCAATAAATCCTTTAAACCCATACAAATCCCTATAAATCCCAAAACCCCAAAACCCTAAAAAAATTAAAACCCAAAAAACCTAAAAAATCAAAATAATCCATAAGAACCGTAAAAGCTATAAACTAGTGAATCCCTAAAAAGACCCTAAAAAGTCCAAAAAGACACCCAAACACCCTAAAAGTACCCCAAAAACCATAAAATCCTAAACCCCCTAAAACACATAGAAAATATTGAAACACATAAAAAACCACTAAAAATCCCAAAGAACATTATAACACTAAAAACCGCTCAAACCCATAAAAACATGTAAAACCCAAAAGCCATAAAAAATACTAAAACCCATAAAAAGCCTAAAACAACCTTAAAACTCAAAAATGTCCAAAATTTTCTTAAAAACCCTACACCCCTTAAAAATTTAAAAACCCAAAAAACAACTAAATAATCCTAAACACACTAAAAACCACGAAAACCTATAAAACCCCCAAAAACCCTAAAAATTACCGAAGACCCCTAAAAACAAAAAATGTCCAAAAAACCCTAAAAATGACTAAAATTACATAAAACACGTGAAAACCTAACCCCAAAACCCTAGATCTATAAAACCCAAAGGTAACATTAAAGAAACTATAAAATCAAAAAGATCCTCAATAACCTAAAAAGTCACTAAAATACTCTAAGAAACACAAAAAGATTTTTAAACCACTAAGATATATAAAAATTCCCTAATTAATCTAAATACCCTAAAAACCTAAAACATCATATAAACCCTAAAAACCAAAAAAGTCCATAAAACCCCAAAGAAACTGAAAACCATAAAACCCTAAAAAAATAAAAAAACCTAAAAACACTAAAACACTAAAACTCTAAAATCCCTAAACACCCGCTAAAAACCACAAAACCACTAAAAACCTATGATTCACTAGAAATCATAAAATAACTTAAAACCCTAAAAACAAAAAATACAATTAAAAACCTAAAATCCCTAAAAATTCCAAAAAATTCCCTAAAAACCCTAAAAACCTAAAAAACCCTAAATCCCCCTAAACACACTACAACCCTTAAAAACCTAAAAGAACATTTAAACATATAAAAACCCTAAAATATCCCTAAAACACTCAAATAAATCATAGAAACCCATAATAGAACCCTAAAAACACTAAAATTCCTAAGAACCATAATATCCCTAAAAACCATTAGACCTTTAAAACCCTAAAAACACTAAAACCTAAAAAAGACCCTAAAACCCCTAAAAATTATAACGATAAAAAAATAACCTTAAAACCAAAAAACACTAAAAAACCCTACAAACAGTAAATACCCATAAATGACTTCAAAAAACCCAAAATCCCTAAAAGACACTACAAATTCAAAAAAAGGCCATAAACACCCAAAAATCCCAAATATACCATTAATGCTATAAAACCCAAAAATATTCTAAAAACCTAAATTTCCCAAAAAACCATAAAAATTGCCTAGCACAGTAGAACTCTAAAAAACGATAAAATCTATAAACACTAAATCCCATTTAAATCCACCTGAAAGTAACCAAAAAACACAAAAAACCCCAAAAACCCAAAAAAAAAAACTTTAAGAACGCAAAAAACAATAAACACTTAAAAATCATAAAATCCCTATACCCTTAAAAACCATAACAACCCTAAAAACCCATAATACATATAAAAACAATAAAAACCTAAAACCATAAATATTCCCTATATACCTAAAACCACTAAAATTCAGTAAAACCCCTTAAATTCCCTAAAACCCCCCAAAACCCCCAATTAAAACCTTTAAATAACTTAAAATCCTGAAAATATAAAAATTACCATATATACCCTAAAACCCTTAAACCCTAAAAACCCTAAAAACCTAAAATATATAGAAACCCAACAAAACCCTAAATCTTTTAAGAACAAAAAAAAACTCTAAATCTATTGATGGCCTAAAAAATCTAAAACACCTAAGAACCTAAAAATCCAAAAAATGTAAAGCCCCTAAAATCCACTAAAATTCCCTACAATCCCATAAAAATACTAAGAAATATAAATATCCAAATATCCTAAAACTCATTAAAACCCTATAAAAACCCTAAAATCCTTAAAACCCCTAAAACACATTAAAAAACCTAAAAACATAAAAACAAAAAAATACAAAAAAATACCTAAAAATATCAAACACTTTATAAATACCAAAAAACCCAAAAACCCACTAAAAACATTAAAATTTTTAAAAATCCATTCAAAACACTAAAACCCTTAAAAGCAGAAAAACCCGAAAAAACACTAAAAATCACTAAAATAATAAAATTACCTTATATCCTTACACACCCCTAAACACCTTAAAGACCCCCAAACAGCCTAAATAACCCCAAAATCCTATAAATACTAAAAAAATAATTAAAACCCCTTGAAACCCTTTAAAACCAAAAAAAACAAAAAAAAACCTAAAACCCCTAAAAACTATAAACCCCAAAAAACACTATAGAACAAATAAAACCCCTCAATATCCTTAAAGGTCAAAATAACCTAAAACCGACAAAAAACTAAAAACAATAAAAATACCCTAAACCCTCAAAAGAACATAAAACCCTAAAAAACGAAAAAAAATCCCTTATAACACAAAAGATCCCTAAACCACTCTAAAACCCCTAAAAATGCAAAATTCCTAAAAATCCTAAAGATATTAAAACCTATAAAAGACAATGAGAACCTCTAAAATACCATAAAGGACAATAAGTCACTTAAAACACCTAAATGATAATAAAAACACAAAAAAATCCCAAAAACACATAAAAACATTAAAAAATTTAAATACCCATAAAAATAGCTAAAAGTCCATAAAACCCTAAAACATCTAAAGGCACTGAAAACCTTAAAGAACGTAAAATATGCAAAACCCTAAAAAAATATAAAATTTTTAATAACTTAAAGGATCCTAAAAAACACTAGAGGTCCTAAAATATAAAATAAACACTTAAGGATACTAAAAACCCTAAAAAACTATAGAAAAAAATCATAAAATCCTAAAAAACCTCAAGGACCTTAAAATCCCTAAAAATGTAAAGGACCAATGGAATTCCCCTAAAACCAAAAAAAAGAACCTTAATCCTTAAAAACCATAATGTCCATAAAAACCCTTAAAAACCCTAAAAACCATAAAAACCCTAAAAACCATAAAAAATACCTAAAACATAAAAAAACATAAACCTCCCTAAATCCATTAATGAAATAAAACCCCAAAAACAATAAAATTCCCTAAAATGATTAAAAACCCCAAAGAACCTAAAAACCCTAAAAACATTCAAAAATAATAATAAAATACTAAAATACCATGAAAACCTGAAAAATATTTTCAAGACCCTCAAAACCCATAAAGACTTAAAAACCCTAATGACCCTAAAATCTGAATAATGCTAATAATTATGGAAACCTTTAAAAAAACCCTAATAAATCTAAAAAACATAAAAAACTAAAAACCCACCCAAAACACCTAAAAACAATAAAAACCAAGAACCCAAAAAACACTGAAAACCCTAAAACCCCTACAAAATTAAAACATCAAAAAACCCTAAAAACCCAAAAAAACCTTGAGAAATCTATAAAAATGTTAAAACCCACTAATGCCCAAAAACATCTAATACCCATATAGAACACTTAACAATATTAATCCCCTAGAAAACCCCTAAACCTATAATAACCTAAAAAAACCCCACTAAACCCCACAAAACCCTAATCCTTAAAAAACCCTAAAAACCAAAAAAACCTAAAGACCGTAAAATACTAAAAACCGTTAAACCACACAAACACCCTAGAAACCATAAAAAAACATAAAGGATCCTAAAAAACTAAAAAATCCAAAAAAAATAAAAACCCTAAACCCCTAAATTACTCAAAAACCCCTAAAAATTGGAAAACCATTAAAAAATCCTAAAAACCCAAAATAATAAATAATAATGATAAAATCCCTAAAAAATACTAAAAAATTCCCGAATACCCATTCACCCCAAAATGAACATAAAATGGAAATAACCATAAAATAACCATGAATACTATATAAACCCTCAAAGGCCCATAAAAACCGTTAAATACCATAATACCCCAAAAAACAAAAAACCCTTAAAACCCCTAAAATCCATAAAACCCTAAAAATAGCTAATTACTAAAAACCCCCAAACCTAAAAAAAACTAAAACCCCTTAAAATTATAAACCCCTTAAATCCTTAAAACCCAAAAATGAAATAAAATCTAAAACAACTAAAAAACATAAAAAACCAAAAAACCCTTAACAACCCTACAAAACATGAAAACACAAAAAAAAATTCTAAAAACCTAGTACACCCTAGATAGCCAAAAATCCATAAAATACATTGACAAACCTAAAAACCCTAAAACACTAAAAACAATAAACCCTAAAACCATAAAAATTAAAATAAACAACCTAAAAAACCTAAACACTCAAAAAACTCTAAAACCCCTAACAATCCCTAAAATAACTGTAAACAAACTTTAAACCCCAAAACAACAATTAAAACAAAAAAATACATAAAAAATACTCTAAAAAACTAAATGTTGAAATCCCAAAAAAACCAGATAAAAAAATCCCTAAAAGACCATAAAAACACAAAAATCACTAAAAATCAAAAAAATTGAAAAACCACTAAAAACTTTAAAATTACTCTAAAAATCATAAAAACATTAAAACTATAAAACCCCAAAAACCATAAAACCATAAAACCCATATAAAAAATAAACCCAATAAAAATTCCGAAAACCTCTAAAAATAATAACCCCCCCCCCCCCAAACCTAAAAATCCAATAAACCCTAAAAAATGACTAAAAATCTAAAGACCCTAAATACCCAAAAACCCAAAAAAACCCAAAACCATGAAACCCCCAAAAAAAAATTAAAACTCCAAAATCCATAAAAATGCTAACTACCCTAAAACCCCAAAAGACTCAAACAATCATAAAAAGAGTGAAATACCACCCCCTAGAACCCCTTAAAACCCTAAAACCCAATAAAAATCTAAAAGATACATAAAATCCTTAAAACGCATAAATACCCAAAAAAAACCCAAAAATCCCATAAAAAACTTAAAATCTAGAAAAAACTCCAAAAAATCAAAAAATACACTTAAAACCCAAAAATGATGAAAACCCCCTCAAAATAATAAATCCATTTAAACCCTAAAAATCCCTACGAAAACCCTAAAACTCCTAAGAAAACCTAATAAAACCCTAAAACCAGAAAAACCCTAAAATAGTAAAAACCCCTAAAACCATTAAATATTTTAAAAACCTAAAAACCCTAACAAACTCACAAAACCTTAAACACTCATAATCCCTAAAAATCCTAAAAAATCTAAAAAATTAAAATCTATTAAAACCCTAAAACACTATTAAAACCCAAAAAGACCCTAAAACTCCTATATCCTAAAAGCACTAAAAATAAAAAAAAATATAAAAAACTAAAAATACATAAAAGAAACCAAAACCCATAATAAATCCCTAAAATGATTAAAAATCCTAAAAACAATATATACCCTTAAATACATTAAAATCTCTAAAATCTCTAAAAACACTAAAATCACTAAAAACCATTAAAATCCAAAAACTAATTAAACTCCTAAAAATAATTAGAAATATTTACCACCCTCAAACCTAATTAAAATCTATAGAAAAACCCAAATGACCACAAAATAAAATCTGGGAGAATCAGACTCGATGCTTTCCATAGACATACTTAAAAAAAATCTAGGAGAGTCCCTTAGAGGATTCTTCCCCAATGGATAGAATGCCTTACCCTTTGTCAAAGGCTCAATATCCATGTCACACAAGCCAATCATGAGGTGAATTCGGTAGTAAATGCCCTTTACATGCAGGCGATTATGGAAAGGTCTCGATGTGGTCTTGCATCGCCCCATATTGCTTCCTATGGTTAGTGGAGTCCTATATGAGGGGTGAGTTTCACACCGAGGTTTTTAATCCCTCCTTGTAACCTCTTGTTGGTTCCTTCTCTTTGATAATAAATTTTAGGGGACCAGGTTCACATGGTCTTGAGCATTCTTTTCCATAAAATGCCAAAACCCCTACAAGGCCTTTAAAAAAGCTAAAACCCCTAAAACCCCAAAAAACCAAAAAACCCAAAAAACCCATAAAACCATTTAAATTCCTAAAACTCAAAATTTGTTAAAAACTAAAAAACCCTAAAAACACAAAAAGCCCAAAAAATCACATAACAAACCTAAACACCCTAAAAACCCTAAAACCCCTAAAAGAACATAAAAATCCTAAAAATCCTAAAAATAACATTAAACCTTAAAAAACCCTAAAACCCCAAAACAAACACTAAAATGCACAAAATAAACCAATGAAAATCATAAAAGAAGCTAAAACACTTAAACACCATAAACCCCTTAATTACCCTTAAACCGTAAAAACCTAAAACAAATCCTCAAAACCCAAAAAAATCTTAAAAACCCCATAAAACCAAAAAAATAAAAAAACCCAACCAACCACTAAAACCCTATGAAACCCAAAACCCTAAAAAATTGTAGACCCCCTAAAATGCTAAAAAACACTAAAAACCCTAAAAACACTAAAAACCCTAAAAACACAAAAAACAATAATAACCTAAAAACCATTAAAGATATAAAAACCAAAAAACCCTAAAATCATTAAACATAATAAAAACCATAAAACCATAAAAACCATATAAAACATTTAAAACCATAAAAATCCATAAAATCCTCTAAAAACACTAAATACAATTAAAATATATAAAACCCCAAATTACTCTGAAAATTTATAAAACTATAAAAACCCTTTTAAAACCCATAATAACCCAAAAACCCTACAAAAAATACTTAAAAACCCAAAAAAACCTTAAAACCCTTAAACCCCAAAACCCATAAATATCATCAAAAACTTTAAATAATTAAAAAATCTTAAACCCCTAAATAATCCTTTAAACCCTTAAAGTCTTGAATATAAATTAATATCCTAAAAACCCTTAAATGTCACTAAAACTCCTAAAAATGCTAAATACCCCCAACCCCCCAAAGACCATAAGAACTCTAAAAATGCATAAAATACCTTAAAACCCCTAAAAACCATAAAAGATTATAAAAACCATAAAAGACCCTAAAAACCCTAAAACTACTAAAAGAATAGAAAACGCTAAAAGACTATAAAAATAACTTGTATACATCCCTTAGTAAGACAAAAATATTTGGAAGATGTCCTCTAAATATTTCAATGTCTCATGATGAAGCTAAAAGATTTAAAATGCAAAACAAATTGCAAGGGACCTACGCAGAGGCGCAACACAACATACATACAAAGAGGAGCTACACAACAAGATGTTTTCAGTACAGATACACTGAGGGGCTACGCATATGAGATTCGCAGCTAACGTATAATAATAAACTTCTTTCGACATGCCTACCTCCTTGTTTATAAATAGAAAACTAGGGCTCCTCATTTGACAATTGAATATGTTTGAAGAGCTCTTGAAGATCACATTGCGTGTCTCTTTTACCCAGATCCCTTAACGTTTCTCAGGTAGCTCTCCAAAAACACAAGAGAAGAGAGAATTAGATGTTATATGCATGTTTTTAAATACTTTCAAAGATTAAAGCTTGTATAGGATTGGTTCTCCTATGTTAATCACTTTTTTTAGTCATCACAATGTCCTGCACAATGTACCTACACAACATACCTACATGGTATACCTACGTAGTGTACCTACGCAACATACTTCCACAGTGTACCTACACAGTATAGCTACAATGCATAGCTACACTATATAGCTGCGCACATGGCCTACACTTTATCTTCAAAACCCTATTCAATGCCGCTCATGGTATGATATATCTTTCTTTGGTTCCCTTATCTCAATGGGGCTAAGTTGAAGCCTACACCAAACCCTCATAACTCCAAAAACCTTTGGAAAATTCAAAACAACAAGTTTATTATCTAGGTTTTTATATCTGAAGTTAGAAGTTTCCCACTTTTTTGTAAATGAATCAAGATTTTTGGTGTGTCTTTGGGTTTTTATATCTATAGTCACATGGACCTTTCTCCTAGGAACAGTGTTGGGGAGTTCTTAGTATGGAGTATAAGGGTTTGGGTTATGACCTCCCCTTATAATCTCTAAGAATTGGAGCCTCCGATTCCTAATAAGAAGAATTATGGTCACGCTTAATTTTCCATTCAAACAAAGGATAAGTCTTCATCCACTACTAGGATCCAAAAAGGGGACTGCAACAGATGTAATTCTCTAATATTCTGAGATCTGGGTGCATGACATCCCATTTCATCCCACATTTAAAGGTTCATCTCTATGTGCCCTCTTCCATGGTCGCCTCCTCTTCTTTCACCATAGGTCATCCCTCTCCCATATGTAGAAGAAAGAGTTTGTGGTTTGTTGAATATTTCACATCCTCTTGTTTCTTACACTGAGCATGACTCACATGGGATAAGAGAACTATGATTATTACAACATCCACACAATCCACATTGAATGAACTACAATAACTCTCATTCCCATCAAAACTGGGATATGTAGGAATCCTTCCTAAGGCTCTAGCTCCATATAATTTCATGAATAAATGGGTCTCCTCCTTATGTGTAAGTCCTAAATGAAACCCCCAAATCACAAATGAACCATTTTTAGGATGTAATTCCAAAATCATGTCACTCAAAAGACTTAACTCAATTTTGAGACTTATCAAACAGCGTGGGATTTGATTCCCCTGAATATGGTATATGTAGGAATCCTCTATGAGGTTCAAACCCAACACTTCAAATCAACCATGTTTTTCCTAGGCCATATTACCAATAGGGTCTAATCCATCTTGGAAATTCATATCTTTTACATGTTCTTTGTGATGATTAGGGATAAGTCCTACACCATTCTTTGACTAAGAACCTTCTTCTTTGATTTACATTACATGTGACATCAAATCATGTGTTAAGGTCCTTATCACACTACCTTAAAAGGTATGATGTGCCCCATTATGAAGTACCGAATAAAGAGGGTTCTAATTCCTTTCAAGAGGATATGTAGGCAGCCCATTCATGGGTATGATCCCATCATCAAATCAAGATTTCATCTCCTAGTATAGAAATAAATTCTAGAGTGCCCCACTGAGTGTCTTAAAAACCATAATTATCATAACAATGGTTGAAAGAATATCTAAATATTATATGAGAGGATTCCATTGATGGAGAACCTAGAATACATACAGATGTCTCCATTAATGAATAGCCTTGAATACTTATAGATTATTCTAAATTTCACACATGAAAAAGTTGATTAGAAATTAAAATGGAAACCTATATTATTCTTAGTAAATTAATAAATATTCATAGAAAATATCATAAATATATAATAGAGTTCTGATGTAGGAAATAATTACCACCCCCCCAAGGGATGTGATGAGTCTGACCTCCCATCCTCTCGAACAATGTATCTTTTTAAGTATCATAAGCTCAAACCTAATGAACACCTACCTTTGGAAATTATGTCCTGTTGGATAAATAAATGTTGTATGTTTTCAGTCCCATAAATAAATACAATAGAACCTTCTCAAAATTTGTTCTTCCTAACTAGAACACATGTTCCACAAGAGACAAAAAAAAAGGGTGAACCATGCTGGAATCTTTAACTAAGTTGATAGTGTTACCCATATGTTTGGCCCCTATCGATTGATAATGGAAGGATAAACAAAGGAATAAATCATTCATGTTTCCATATAAAAGGTGTTTCTTAAATGGAGTTCATTGTTTCTCAGTTTTCTCAGAACTCCCTTTACTCAAAATGGATTCCTTCAAGTTTTCACCTATGAATGCCCCAATCGCTTCTCAAGATGGATCCTCATCCACTAGAAGGAAATCATAACCAAATCAGTGTCTTTAACACTGGGTATTAAATGTATTGGTACAAGAATATCGTCAACATGGCACTATCCCAACCCTGGAGGCTTCCTGACATGCTCTCTAAGTTAATAACAACCCTTGATCATCCGGATAGCAATGACTGTTGGTAAAAAAGCAGGCAATGCTAACCATCGTCATCAACTATTTAGGGTCCTTATCCTTGGAACACAATAACCAGTCCCTACAATACTATAGGTAGGTGGATCAATAAGTCACTCATGGTCTCAACTAAATGATGCAGGGGTTCTTCCTAAGGGCTCCCTACAACAATAACCGCCAACAGAATCATGCGGAAGTGAACCCCCAACATGGTGGGGGTATTGCATTTAGTTGTTCGACCCATGTCCCTCAGACCTAAAAAAGAAATAATATCTTCCATTTATAACATCTGGAAAATTGGGAGTAGTTTCTTCACTTTTCCCAATATTTAGAAGTACATCAACCTAACTTGGTGGAAAAAAACAAACGGGAACATACACTCGTCCGTCCTAATTCCACTGGCCAACAGACTCATCTGGCATCGACCAACAAATACCACCAATTAAATTTGTTGTAGTACCATGGGAAGGCACAAAAACCTTCTTATAAACTATCATCCAGTTAGAAAACTCATCTGACATCATTCAAGGAATCCCACCAATCAAATATGGTGGCAACTGGTTAGTAGGAACATACACCTGCTTGCACTCACCAATTCTTCCAGCAGTCTCATCTGATAGCATTGAAAGAATTTCATCATCCATTATAAGAAGAAAACAACCTATAGGCACATACCCCTACCAGTATCCATCAATAATTCTACTAGTCTCGTTTGAAAATACCTGGAGAAGTCTATCAAAAAGCATCGATGACAAACCTGGGGCAGACTAAACTCTCTTCCCCCATACATGAGTATTATCAGTCTCTAATGAGAGGAAAGGAAGGACTAGATCAGGTATATAAACCTACTCTAGATTCATAATGGACGTATATTCCCATTTCCACAGCTAAAGTCACCAAACACATTTTATAAAATGTGAAAGGGAAGACATAAATTCTTGCCCAAATTCAGGAAGCATTCCAGAATATATTAACAACAAATTTATTAATACCAAGGGAACAAACACATAATTTTGTCCTAAAAACTATGATGACTCATCAACATTCCATCCTAGAGCAGATAGATACCTCAATTTCAGTCTAGGAGGGTTATGGTGCATTCTCTCGTTATCATAATAACAATGGTATTGGGAACATATAACCTTTCCAATTGATGATAATCATCCCATTTTCATCACCACTCCAAGCCAGACACATACACATGCCCCTAATAACCACTTCTCCTAGAAAGTGGCCCCAAGTATGTGTAAAAGACATCTAAGAAAATGTCTTTCCAAAATAGTTGGAAAATCAAGAGCCAATCAATGATTTGGCTCCACTAAATGTTAGAGTTCTTGGAGCCCTCAGACATTTATCTGTTGTAACTCAAGATCCTACTATAAAGTTACCAAATTATGGTATTAGTAGCAGTAATTTGGATGTTCTCCATCAAACACTTCATTATGGTGGCTTTCTTCCAGAAAATTTGGTCAATCAAGAGAGCCTATCTTCGTATAAGGGCCATGAAAAACCACTATGTGGCTAGAAGACTAAGGTGAAAGCATATTTATACCTTACTATAATCTACCATGGTGGTCCTCCTCATGCTTTAATTTTTTGTCAAAGTTATCTCCACAATATTATTTCAAATAGTCAATGTAATTATTTAATTGAAAATGTATTCATGAGAAATCCATCTTATCTAGAGGCACATTCCAGCATAAGGCTAGTCATGTTTGATACCTTGTTACTAATAGGTAAAATACTTTCTCAAGAGGAATACATCCAAAGGAAAAAAATAATTCTTTGAACCTCCATTGGGTAATTCTTCTTCTAATATAGAAGATGAAAAAGAAACTGATTCCATTGTTTGAGATAAAACAATCGAGATGCATCCACTCTGGTCATACCAAGTGGAGAAAACTCTAGAAAAGGAGGATGAAAATATTTTGAAGGTGAGAGAACAGCTAGATAATGGTGAAATACCAGTCAGGCTCTAGCCTTTGGAAACCTCTCCATAGAACATTCCAAAATTGACGGAAGAAGATTATGTTCATGATATCTTCCTCAACATATGGAAAAATATTCATCATATAAAAGCCAAATTATTACCTTATGATGAATATAAAAGTCATTTAAAGGTAATATAAGGGTTTCAATGCCAAATTGACTTTGCATCTCTCTCAGTTTTCCGACATCCAACAATTGAAAAGCAGTAGGGAACCCTATAATTTGCATGCCTCAACGCATTAAAGAGGACACGCCAGTTAATTACTGATACCCCATCTTGTGTTTATATTAGGGGATGGGGTGCACAAGAAGAATTTAATTTCACTGCACTCGAGAATCTAGAATCCTACTAAAATTGGTTATATTCATTTTAATTTCACAGGATGGCTACAAAGAACATATTTTTTGTGTAATCAAAGATATGATCAAGAACAATCCTCAACTTGATATCATAAATGTCAAGAATAAATAGAGTAAGCAGTTGATATAATATTTAATCAATCATCTATGAAAATTATGTAGGTCTCCCACTTAGATTATTTCATCCATCAAATTTCACAAAAATGTCTGAAATAACACAATACACATCCAAAATAGTTTATTTAAGTGATTTTTGGATAATTCACCCAGCCAATGTTCAGACCAGAATTCACAAAATCATAAGAAAAGATACGATAATATCACTCATAACAGTTTGGGATCCAACCCAGCCTATAGGACTGGGGGGTTGTTTAACTCAAACTTTTTATTAAATATAAAAATTTACAATGTTTGAAGAAAAATAAGAAGAACAAAAATAACATGTATGTCTAGGATAATTTTTAATATCTACAATACCCTTCTCAACAGAAATCAATTTTCTCTCTATTGAAGAAGGATCCACAATATTAATGTATAACTGAACATGTCCAAGGATTTGCTTCAGGTTATTTTCCATAAAATTGTTATTGTAAATTTAGCATATAGGATAACACAGTCTCTTAGAGGACACAGAAGGAGACGATCTTACAAAAATACTGACAAAATGTCGTCAATGCATTATGCGTTAGTAAATGTTGTTAATACCATTATAGAAGATCCTCTAGAAAATGATCCAAGTTCAAGGGAGTCAAAAGATGATGATTTAATTCATATCATGTTACACACTAATGAAAATAAAGGATGTGTATGTACCCGAAGTCAAAGGATTACCCAGAATCTAGGTATTCCTTCAAGTAACCAAATCCCACCCCTTTGAAATGCATCTATCTAGGGGAAAGTTAAAAGTCATTTCATGTCTCACTTTTCCACTAGAGAAGTTTAATCTATTCCACTTGAAGAAAAAATTTCCCACCAAAAAGAGGAGATGAAGGAGTTAAAAAGACTCAATTCAGAGTTACTTAGAAGTATAACTTCTATCATACATGCTCCAAAACCAGATCCTTAACATTAACATCTTCTAGAAACTCCTTAGGAAAAAGGGTTTGTTGAAACTATAGATGTGGATAATGCATCCACTCCATTTGTTAAATATCTAGGATAGGATCAAAAACATCCTTATATGCCTATCCCCATGGGTTATCCAAGAAAAATCCTAGTAGAACCACCACTAGTGGTTTTTCAAGTAGTAGTGCCAGTTAAAACTTCGGTTGTTGTATATATACAAGTCCCATATCATATAGATATTCCCCAAATGATAATAAGTACAATTGAAGAATTTACTACTTGATTGGAATATATTGAAGAATATAGTGCACTAGTACAAGCCGAAATGAAATCGTACCCTGAATGGGTAGATCTGATCCGTCCCCTACCAATCCTTGTGAATACCACATTGTCGATATTTAATTGTTCCAAATATCCAAACCAGCACTTAACATATTTTTATTCTCATTTTGATCATATTATGGGGACCCCATATCGTGGGTTTTCTTGGTTGAGGAAGAAGATGATTTACAAAACAATGATAATCCTACTGGTTTAGATGGATCAGTAGATGATTGTAGTAGAGGTTGTTTAGACAAGAGCATCCCTAATCCTATTTCCAATTCTACTAATAAATCTTCTTCCTCTGGTACTTCATGTTTAAATGAGATTCATTGTAGGGACTTGGAGGACTCAGTACCTTCTCCCAAGGAGAATACTGTTGCTTCCAACAATCCACATAGTGATAAATTAAACACTGCAGATCCAAGTAACTCTGTGCATTTTAATTTTGATGTAAAATGTGTTACTATTGCTTCTGATGTTTCTATAATAGAGACTCAATCTGATCTTGGCTCTCCTGGAATTATTGCTCCTCACAATTTATCACACACATTTGATCCTGACCCCATTTTACATGTGGAATCTCTCTATGTTCATAAGGAGGTGTCTAATTCCCCAAATGATATGCATATTTCGGCATTCTTCCAGAAATAGTTGGATAATTCTCCTACTGTACTTGATGAAAATACTGCTAGTTTTGCTAATAATTCTATCACACATGCTGCTATTTCTGATCCTGATTATATTCATTCGGCATAAAATATTCCACACACCCCACTACCTATTCCTGAATCTGTCCAAGCATCTACTTTCTGTTCGGTTAACAGGATGGTTCCCAATTCTCCTGCTGATAAATAGGATACTGCTCATATTTCTTTTTCTATATCTGATCCCTCAAATCCTGCAGATCATGAAACTGTCCAGAATGTGACTGAGTATCATTCTCATCCTGAGAAATCTCTTGCTCATGATGATGTTTTAGAGACCATTCAGAACAGTTCTATTCTGCCTTCTGTCTTTGAACAGGCCTCTGTCCATAGAGCTAAAAAAATCACACACTGGACAGTACTGATTCAAAGTGTACTTCAGTTCCTGTTCCTATTCCTAATGAAAATCTAAAATCTGAAACCTCTCAAAGTTCTGAAACTGATGAGAGTCAACAAAATTCATCTTCTTTCTCAATGGTTACGAGATCCCAAAACAATAAGGGTTCTGGTAAATCAAAAAATAAGAAGGGTTCTAACCCAAAACACAATCAGAAATGAATATCCTCTACTGGAACTGTCAAGGGGTGGCCAACAATGACACCTTCACTGCACTTAGGAGGTTTTTAAACACTCATAAACCTCATCTTTTTGCCATTTCTGAACCTAAATTCAATTTTAAAATGAACTTCAGGAGATTTGGCTCTCTTAATTATAGTTTTCTTGGTTCTTGTAAAAACAGTCCTCATGTTGACTCAATGTGGATTTTCATCCATAACACATTAAATAATATTAACATTTTTAGAATTTCTGATCAGCAATTTACTTGTAAATTCTTATGGAATGTCCAACATATCTTTTGCACTATGGTTTATTCCATGAATAAGTACCAGTATTGGAGAACTTTATGGCTTGAAATCCTTGATATGGCTAAACATATTCAAGATTATTGGGTTGTCTTGGGAGATTTCAATGCCATTCTTACCCCTTCTGAAAAAATATGTCCCTCAAATCTCTCCATTTATTCCAGAGAGTTTAAATATACTATGGATGAATGTAACCTCTTCGAGATCACTCTTATTGGTGAAAAGTACACCTGGTACAGGAAACATTACAATAAGAATGTTTCTAGTAAACTTGACAGAGCCTTTTTCAACACGAAGTCTCTTGATACCTGGGACAAAATATCCAGCGTAACTATTCCTAGACTCAACTCTGATCATCATCATATCCTTGTTAACTTCCTTATAAATGATCAAAAACATGTCCTTCATTTCAAATTTAAAAATTCTTGGTCTACGAATCCTGATTGTGTAACTTTTATTTATAACACGTGGAACTCCATGAAGCACCATAAAGATTCTTTTTCTTTTTTACACAAACTAAATGTTCTTAAGCAGGCTCTCAAAGGATGGTGTAAAAAAGAAAATTCCAAAATTGACCTGGACATCTCCTACCTAAAAGATGATCTTAATCTCTTCCAAACTTAGAAAACTAATTCTAATTTTATTCCAGATCCTCAATTGGAAGCTAATATCTCTTCTAAACTTAATTCCTTACTCACTTTTAAGGACAATATTCATAAACAAATGATTAGGACTAAATGGCTTACTGATGGTGATCGCAATACTAAATTTTATAATTATCTCCAAAGAATTAGAAAGTCCATTCATCCTCTTTCTATTCTCATTCATAATGACTTGATCATTGATTCTGAAGAAGCCATTACAAATCATGTTACCTCGTATTTTTATAACATTTTTAATGGTCCAGATAGAAATATTGATCTTAAACCTAACATTATTCCATTATTGGTTGATGAGGGAGACAATAAGTCTCTTTTATGCACTCCTCTCGATCATGAAATTAAAGACACTGTTTTTGGTCTAAATCCAGACAGTTCTCCTGGTTCGGATGGTTTCAATAATGGTTTTTTCCAAAATCATTGGGATATAATACAAAATGATGTTTGTAACATTGTTAAGATCTTTTTCACACATGGATTACTTCCTCATGGAATCAATGCTCAATTTTTAACCGTAATTCCTAAGGTTGAAAATTCTTCTGAGATCCATCAATTCAGGCCAATTTCTTTGATTAACAATATCTATAAAATCATCACCAAAATTATTGTAAATAGACTTGCTCCTATCTGCAATGGAATTGTCTCTTGGAATCAATTTGGTTTTATTAAAGGAAGATCTATTCAAGAATATATTTGTCTTGCTTCTGAATGTATGAATAGTTTAAGCAAAAACACTAGAGGAGGTTGTGTGGCCATCAAACTAGATATTAGAAAGGATTTTGAAATCATTGATCGGAATTTTATTTACAAAGTTCTTAAAAACTTTGGCTTTAATGATTCATTCATTGGTAGAATCAAGACTCTCTTTCACTCATCTCACATCTCTATTCTGATTAATGGTACCCCTAGAGGATTCTTTAAATGATCAAAAGGTGTCAGGCACGGAGACCCCCTTTCTGCCATCCTCTTTGTTATTGTTGAGGATTACCTTAGCAGACTCCTTAACAATCTGGTTGATCAAAATTTGATTAAACCTATTCAGGTGGCCAGGAATTTAAATGCCCCCACCCATCTTTTATATGCTGGTGATATTATCTTATTCATAAAATGGGATCAAAGAAATCATAATGTTCTCAAGCAAGCTATATCCTACTATGAGGATGTCTCTGGTTAGGAAATTTCCTGGAACAAATCTTATATCTATTTTGGCAAGAATTTTCCAGTAAGAAGGAAATCTAGTATCATAAATTATCTGGGTACTAAATAGGTTCTATTACCTTTCACTTATTTGGGTGTTCCTTTATTTTGGGGTCGCCCCAAAGCTACCTACTTTTCTAACATCATTTCTCAAATCACAAACCAACTTTCTAACTGGAAAGGGAAATCTCTCTCCATGGATGGGAGAATTTGTTTGGTTAAATCGACCATTGTTTCTAAAATGGTTTATTCCCTTATGGTCTGTAAATGGCCTGTTGGAATTTTTAGAAAAATTAATACCTATATTAAAAACTTCATCTGGTCTGGCAGTATTTTTGAAAAGAAGCTTGTTACAATTCCTTGGAATTCTTGCTGTAAACCCATTGTTAATGGTGGAATTGGCATTAAAAATATAAATTTGTTCAATGATTCTCTTCAGGCCCTCCTTACTTGGCACATTATTTACTCCACTTCTAAAGCTTCTGAATTTATAAAACATAGATTTTTCTCTAAGATTTTAAAAGGGAATCTTAATTTCATTAACTCATCCATGTGGCCTTCTATCCAGGACTCTTATCACAAAATCATGCAAAATTCTAGATGGATTGTCAGTGCTGATTCTTCCATTATTTTTTGGGGCGACAAATGGTGTGGTAACCCTTTGATATCTTTGTTACCCCATAATAATCTTCATGAAGATACTAATAAGACTATAAATGAGGTCTTACAATCTCCTGATCGTGATCTCCCTGATATTATTAAGCAAATAATTGATAATCATCCTTTTTCTTCTGTTGGTGATTTCCTTGTTTGGGAACCTTCTACTAATGGTATTCTAGATTATACAAACTTTTATAAGGATAATTTCTCTAAAACTGAATCTAATTTTCTTTTGGTGAATAATTTTAACAAACCCTGGATTAAACCTTCTAGGATCACCCTTATTTGGCGCATTTCCCATAATAGATTACCCACGGAAACTAGTCTGCAATCCTTTGGCATTTCTCTTTGTTCTAAGTGTCGCCTATGTCACCAGCATATGGAAGATTCCAATCATCTTTTTCTATCTTGTGTGATGGCCACTGCCCTTTGAAATTATATCTTTGACCTTTTTAATTGCAGAAATCCTTTTACTGACTCAATCTCCTTGTTTTTAAATAACTGCACTAGATATGATGCTTCTCTGAATTTTAAAAATCTGATTCTTGTGGCAGTGGCAGAACTTCTACATGAGCTCTGGTACATTAGAAATGATCTCATTCACAATAATCACTCTCTCAATCTTAATGCAGGGAAATATCAAATTCTTTTTTCGATTCATGAAGTTGCCTCAATTCAAAAAGACTATTGCAACAATTCTGTTGGTGACTTTGAGATCCTTCGGCATCTCCATGTTCCTAGCATTTTCCCAAAGCCTAAAAGCTCTTTTGAAGTGTTATGGCAATCTCCAATGCTAGGATGGATCAAAGTGAATGTTGATAGCGCTTCCAAAGGCAACCCAGGTCCTTCCAGTTGAGTTTCTATCTTCAGAGACTCAACCGGACAGTGTTAGGGATGCTTCTATGTTGGTTGTGGTCACTCTTCATCTCTGGAGGCAGAAATGCTTGGCGTCATTCATGATGTTGATTTTGATCTTCAAATATGTTGGAGAAAGCTATGGATTGAAAGTGATTCTGCCACTATCATCCATGACATTTGGAATGGCAACATCCATCTAGCGTGTACACTCACTGCTTGTTGGATGAATTGCCTCAACTTGCTTCATGGGATAAATTATATAGCTACTCATGCCTACTATGAATCAAATGTTGTTTCTGATGCTCTTTCCAAAAAAGGAGTTCATCAAAGCATTACTTGGCTGGACTATATCCCTTTTGACTTATTATATCTTTTTGACAGAGATTGTAAAAAAATCCCTTCCTTTCGCCTCTTGTAATCCTTTTTTGATTATCAATAAATTGTGCTTTGGTCATTGACCAAAGAATTACCTTTTAAAAAAAAATATTATGGGGACCCCTCTTAAAAAAAAGTAGTAAATATAATATTTTTTGTGCAATCATTGTAGAGGAAACTTTTTTCTATTATAAAAGTTTTCAGTCTCAGTTAATTACAGGATGGGAAGACCTCGGTAAAAAATTCCTTCTCCAATTAAGCTCAACACTTTCGAGGACAACATTATTTATTCATACAAACTAAAAATTAAGGAAGAATGAAATAGTTTATTATTTCATTGTTTGATTTAAGGGATTAAAATATTCCTTAAATCTACCACTCCTTCAAGAAGAGTTGCTACCAATTTTTATGGGAAATTTGCATGATGTGTTATACACACAACTAATCCAAGGGAATTAAATGACAGGGCTTTGAGACCTTTCTTACATCTACGAAAATTCTAGGATTTCATTATGGAAACCAAAGAAAAATCTTGTGTAATCCCAGAAGCTATGGTAAGTATAATAGGGAAAGAATACGATGCTATAGTCACACTCAAACAAGCACCTATACATACTTCTACTTCAAAACCTTCATCATACCAAAGGGCTTAACCTCCCAATCATCAGTAGTAATGACCACCATATCATGATGATCAAAAAAATAAAAGGAGGAGATATAATGAAGAGTTAAAGAACAGTGTTTATTCTTTTTACAATTAACAGGTTCATGGTTACATCATTTTAGTTTTCGAAAATAATTTGGGTAAATTTCCATGGATGAAGAAATCGAATAAAGAAGGATACAAAGATCTACCAAATTATTTCCCCTTTCATCAAATGTTGGGATATCCCACTCAGGAGTGTTTCATTTTAAATGATCTCCTACAAAAGATGGTAGTCTCTAGACAAGGGAAACTAAAAAAATTATCAGCCTAAGTAGCAAGTGTTACCGCTAATAATCCAGAGAAAGAAGGTGCATGAAAAGAAGATAAAAGAAAAAAATTGAAGAATTTTGATGATTTGATGGTGAGGAAAATTATTAAACAAAATAATTCTATTCTACAAACAAATAAAAAACAACCAACAATTCCTCCATCCACTTCCACTACAACAAATCCATCTTCATAAAAAGATATGTACATCAAAGGGAAATCCTAAAATAAAAAACATGATCAAAAAGATAAAGAGTAGTCAGAAGAAGAAGAGCTCATGTCAAGGCCAAAGATGTCCTTGAATTTGGAATAATTCATTCCATCAGTCTCAAAATCGCAGGAATATCCTCGCCAAATGGCACAACCAGAACTGGCCTATCAAGCTGAATCATAATTAGATAAAGATTTGATCATTAGTTTCTTTAAAATTATCCACTTAAGATACTCGTATGAAAATCCTGATTCTGATTATGATGATCTTGAACTACCTATACCTAACCAGGGAACTAGAAGAACAAGAAAAGATTGAGGATACAAGAGAATATATGGATATGCTAGAATCCATTATTTTAACTATACCCATGCTCAAACCATCTATGCAAAGAAAAATCTAGGAGATCACTTCAGTGGCCTTAGTAAGAACAAGGAAATTCTCCCGCACATGATAGTATTGGTCCTGATATGATTATCTTAGAGGACCGATTATAGGTAACAACATCATTCTCTTGGAAAGTAGATAGAGATAGTCAGTATAGTCTACAAAGAGCAGAAGTATTTCTATCTTCTTCCCTGACATATGGTACATCTATATCAGGAGAATCAACTTATAAGGCACTTGCAAAACTGCTTCTCCATACTGTAAAACGTAGAACATTGGACCAAAATTATGATGTTTTGAAACAAATATCCCATGTACTGACCAAGTTATCAATCTTGGATGCCTTGAATTTTTCAAAAGATCTTCAAGAATCACTTATTGTGTCTTTTTCACGTCCTCGAGAGTTTTCAACTGAAGTTGATGTTGTTTAGGTTTACCATATAAATAATGATCCTGTAAAATTTCATGTAGTTATATCATTCATGGATTAAGATGAGAATTATGTTTCCCATGGAAACATGAGGCCCTTGTATATATCTAGCAGGATTAATGATACATACATTGGACGAGCCATCATTGATAATGGATTAGGAGTCAACCTCATTCTCATCCATACACTTTGTTGATTGGGTCTCATTGAATCAGACTTATCTCATTCAACTTTTATGTTTAAAGGTTATAAAAATAATGAACAAGAACCTCTTGGAAATATTACACTCAAAACTCATTTTGGGGATCTTTTATGTAAATCAGATTTCACGGTTGTTTGTCAGTACAAAGCCTTCAACATTCTACTTAGAAGGCCTTGGCTACATCAACATGTGACCATTCATTCTTCATATCACCAATGTCTTAATTATTGCTTCAATGGTCAATTTGGACATTTTATGGTGACCAAACTCTGTTCAAAATGTATGAGTCTCAGTATATTGAGGCGTAATTCTATAACTATTCCACAATTGAGGTGTTGTGTTTGTGGGTGGTGTGGAAATGGCACAACAAGTATCACAACCCATCCCTTTTTCTATAAAGGTAGGTTCTTGTCGAATTCACCATTCCTTTTGGTTCGACCCATTCAACATCATTATCATTTAAAGAAGGTTGGATTATCCCTATGGGAACTGTTCATCCCAGCGGGCGATTGCATGGGGGTCAAGAACTTGTGCAATCAGTCCTTCCTAGATATAACTTCCTTGGATGGTTTCCAACGTGTTTATTCGTGGATCCAAGAATGCTCAACATCCCTGGTATCCAAGATTCAAGGAATTTCATTCCAATGGAAGGCGCTCGTTGATTGGTGATTCAACCAATGACACTTAAGGACTCCCTTGGTCTAGAGGATGGGAGTTCAAGCTCACCGCACCCTTCTTAAGGAGGATTGTTGCCTATTCTAGGACACTCTTATAGATTTATATCATGTTCATATGTTGGTTAATCCTTGGTTCATTCTCTAAGAGTGTTCCCATGGGCTACCCATGGATTGTAGGATCGTTATAAGCATATATATGTTTGATTCTATGGAGGTGATGCTGAATTGAGCCATATAATAATGTGCTCTTGTTTTTTTCATCATCGATGGGGGATAGAAGGTGACTTTATGCTGGGATCAAACCCATAATATGAGTTTCCTATGTATCCTCAGGAGAGGAATCAAAACCCACATAATCAGATTTTGTGTAGCTTACGTGTGAAGGATGCCCATTTTAGGGACATGGTTGGGAGGAAACTTTATGGTTGGTCGACCTTTTGAGATCAGGCCTTCTGGTAAGCATCCTATGTATCCTATTTATACTAGGAATCAGAGTTATCATAGTTCAGAATCGCGTGTATATTGTAATCATCTCCAACCTCTACACCCACGTGAGTCATGATTGGTGTAAGAAACAAGAGGATGCGAAAGATTCAACAATGCACATGCATCCTCCCTTGTTGGTGGGGGGATGGAGAGCCCATGGAGGAAGAGGCCAGGGTGACCAAGGGTAAAGGTGCGGTGCAATGAACCCTTCAATGTGGAATGACATTGAAGGTCACAAATCCCAACCTTGGATGAATGGGGACTTACCTCAGTGGGAGGGCCCCATAGAATATTCTAGGAAGGGGAGGAGTTTCATCCTCATCAAAGGGGGGAGTGAACATAACCCCTTTGAATGATCACTATTTCTATTTGAATTGAAAAGAAAGTGATCACCCTTAATCCCTAGAATGGGGAGGTTCACGTCTGCATCCCATGGTTGGACTCTAGGTTACCGTGGGAATGTAAACTACTGAGCAAAAATCCCTGAAGGCATCATTGAAACATTTTTGAGGTGATTGTGTTTGTTGAAAAAGTGGACATCTGAGTGGTGATTGTTGACAAAGAAAAACAATGACATACAAGTTTGTTGACAAAGAGGATTTCATGATGGAATGTCGAGTTCAAGAGCTGAGGTCAACGATCCATGTTTGATTCAAGAACGTCGAGAAAAGGAATGGATGATCTAGAGGCGGTACAAAAGAATAGATACAAGGTGGTGCCGTTTTCCAGTGTTTTCCAAATTTTTGGGCCTGAAAATTGACAAATGAAGAAAAGTGGTTTTTGGAAAAGTGACTTGCGCGACGTGTACATGAAGGCTTGGAAACTTTCACGCCATATGTTTTTCAAGATCAGATCATCAAAATATGGCAAAGGGATAAGGTTCACGGAAGTTTTGGTGAGGTCGTGCAGGTGACTTGTGCGCCGTGAAAGATACGTGTGCGTCGATGCCTTGGAAGTTTGAGAACTTGAGCGCATATGGTTTTTCAAGATCATAAGATCAATATATGGAAAAGGAAAGAGTTTTGCACATGTTTGGAAGTAGGTCGCGCAAGTGACCTGTAGGGGAAGAGGCCTGCGCGTCGAGACTTGCGCACCGAGGGTTGACTTGTGCACCGTCGTGCAGGGTAGTCAGATTTCCTATAAATACTAGACCACCCCACTTCATTCTTGACCGGAGTTCAACACTTTGAAGATTCAGAGCTGCAGTCGCATAGGTGTGGTGGTCGTGCAAGTGGTGTGTGGTCGCGTAGGTGAGGTTACGTGCCAGTGGTTGAAGTTGTGCGCCGGTGTGAGAAGTTGTGCGCTAGTTGGCATTTGCGCGCCAATGTTGGTTTGGGCATCAAAGGAAGTGTGTCGCGCAAGTTTGGAGTTGAGGAAGATTGAGTCGTGCAAGTGTCTGAGGAGGACTTGCATGCCCGTTGTGACCTGCATGCCGATACTTGCGCACTGAGATTGAATTGCACGCCAAGTAAGGTTTATTTCCAGCAGTGATTTTTGGGCTGCATGGAAGCTAGAAGTTTTCCCGATACCTTCGCTGCAAAGAGAGATTCATCTACAGGTGAAAATTGGGCTTCAACAGGGCATCCACACACAAAGGAAGATGCATTCCTTCATGCAAATGAAGAGACCTACAGGTCTATAAACTTTGAGCAGTTCCATTCTGGAGCAGTGAGCAAAGGAAGAGGAAGAAGGTGATCCTCTCCACCAGTAGTGAGCTAGAGAGAGAGAAATAGGGAGTAACCCTTGGGAAAGCAGTGGGCTGACCCTAAACCTTGTAAAGACAGTAAGCCTGGGATAGAGTGACTCTGCCCGAACGTATTAATCCACATCTAGTGATGTTTAGTGGAATTTGGTATGACCGACAACTTGTCGGCGTATTCTCCTTGGGCATAGCCCTTTGCGGTGAACCAAGTAAAATTGTTGTGTCATGTGCATGCTTTACTTTCTATTTACTTTGTGCAGCAGGAAAGAGAGAGAAGATTGTTTTGCTTAACAGCGAAACAGGATCAGAATGGGCGTTAATTTTAAATTATTCATACCCTAATTCACCCCCCCCCCTCTCAGGGTATTCAGCTTTGTGGACCTAACAATCGGTATCAGAGGGAAAGGTTGACAGTTGTTCTTCTCTCAATAGAGGTCACTAATCATAAAGGGATTCCGATCTTCGATGGATGTAATTTTTAGATATGGAATAATATAATGCAAAACTATTTCCGATCATTGGAAATTGATGTGTTTTTAGCAGCTATGCATGGTATCACAACTGATATTAATAGTGGTGTGTTATCAGAAGCTTAACATAAAGAGTTGGATGTTGATTCCAAAGTGATCAATGCCTTAGGGGGAGCCCTCTCCAATCCCATCTATACAAAGGTGATTTCATGAACAACGTCACAAGCCATGTGGGAAAATCATTTGAATATATATGAAGGGCATACAGAGGTGAGAGAGGCAAAGCTGCAAGTGTTGTGGAACAATTTTGAAGATCTGAGAATGAACCCGAATGAGTCTGTTGATGCATTATTTGACAGGATAAATGCTATGGTAGAAGACATGCAGGGTCTTGGAGAAATTATCGAAGATGTAAAAATTTTGAAGTGCATATTGAGAAAACTTCCAACTCGGTTCAATCTAAAAGTTTCTATTTTGTAAGATAAAGACCCAAAAGAACTGACATTGGATAACCTGCATAGCACTCTTGTTGCATATGAAATGAGAAACGATGATAACGAGAATGTGGAAAAGGGGAATTCCTAAGAGGTGGCATTCAAGGCCATGAAGAATCTCACCATTGAAGATTATAATGAGGAAGAAGATACAGATGAGGTGATGTCATTCCTTTCTTCAAATCTACAAATAGGAAGAGGAAAGTTTAAAGGGAAACTTCCACTAGCATGCTTTCGATGTGGAAAGGTTGGTCATCTTGTGGAAAGATTCCCCAAGAAGTTTCAAGATAATGATAAAGATGATGATGAAGTTGAAATTCCCAAGAAGAATACTTCAGCGTTTGTGAAAGGGAAGAAATAATTCATGAGAAATTTCTTCAAGAAAAAGAATCTTGTTTCACAAGAATTTGAAAGTTCAGATGAGTTTGAGGTTGAGGAGGTTGAGGAAATAGAAAATTGAAGAGATCGTGGGGTAAATGCCTTGGTGGCGATTGTTGGTAGTTGTTAGAAAAATGAAGAAGCTGACACTGAAGAAGAAGAAGAATTTGAAGGGAGAGTTGATATGGAAGTCGAATTGGAAGCATCTTTTGAAGAGATAGACGTTTGGAGATCCAAAACGAAGAAAGACAATAAAGTGGTTCTTGATGCCAAACTCTATATGCAACAACAGGATGAAAAAAGGTCTGAGCTGTTAGCAAAAATTGATAGACTAAAATCCTCAACACCAAAGATCTCAGATTATATTGTTGAGTATAAGCTTAAAATCGAGGAACAAAAGAAGGAAATTGATTGTTTGACTAACATAGGAAAGGAGCAGGTTAGACGTATCAATGAGCTTGAAGAAGAAGTGGTCAGTCTGCGACAAAAAATTAAGGATCAAGAAAAACTCTTGACCTCCAATGTGATATCAAAAAAGTAGGCCATTCAGAAGATAGAGAAGATGAAAGAGAAGGATTGTAGTTCAGCAGGAGTGAAGCAGCAAGAAATCTCAAAAGAAAAGGCTGATTCAGAGCTTAATTAGAAACAAAAATTTGTGGCAGTTGAAGTCAGACCGCAAGCACCCGTCCCGAGATTGAAGGTGGATTTGGGAACAATGCAGAATCATAATATTCAAAGATCCCACGGGGAAACTCGTAGTGTTCAAGTAACATGAAGGAATGTACCTCATATCAGGTGTTATTGTTGTGGAAAGATGGGACATTCACAGTATGTGTGTTCCATAGCCTAAAGATATCGAAGGGAACAAGAACAGAGATAGCAGCCAAATAGAGAACGGTTTTCTAGAACATATTTCGAAGGACACTGTTTTTGGTGTGGAGGATTTGGGCATACGGCTAAGTACTGCACTTTGACCATTCATAGAAATGTGCCAAAGCAGAATCAAAACGTTAGCAAGCAGCAGATCGATAAACCAACAAGTGAGTTAAAAATTCAGAATAGATTTGCATCTTTGCAAGATGAAGTTGGTCCATCATACTCTGAGAAATAATAGAAGCCTCAATCCATACTGAGTATGAAAGAAAAAGTATGGACCATGAATAAGAAAATTGAGAAGGACGTGGTGGCAGAGATTTCCCTTAAAGCATCAGATCGCTCTGGTGTGTGGATCCTTGATAGTGGTTTCACATCTCACATGATGAGTAATAAGGATCTTGTTACAGGCATAAAATATGACAAATAAGGAGTTGTAAAATTTGGAAATGATGACGCCCTGAAGATTGTTGGATCAGGGAAAGCCATGTTTGAGGGAAAAGAAATGAGACGTGTTGATGTCTAGGTAGTAGAGGGTCTCAGTCATAACTTTCTTAGTGTCAGTCATCTATGTGACTCTGGGTACTCTATCCAATTTACCAAGAAGATGTGTATTGTTAAAGGAAAAGATGGAGCAGTCATTCTATAGGGAAAACTAACAAAGAGAAATCTTTACCTAGTATGAGGGGAAGAAGATTGGTGCTTTTTTATTCAGAGAAGAAGAAAACCAGTTGTGGCATAAGCGACTTGGTCATCTATGTCAACCATACATGGAAGATCTGGTAAAGTGTGATGCTTCTAGATACCTTCCCAAACTATCACGTGATCGTACTCATACGTGTGATGCTTGTCAAAAAGGGAAGATCATCAGAAAGACATACATGACAATGGAACAAAAATCAATTGGAGTTCTCGAATTGGTGCATGCTGATGTATGTGGACCTATTTCACCACGAGCTATAAATGGGAAAAGGTACTATGTTATTTTCATTGATCATTTTAGCAGAATGGCCTTGGTGTTTGTCATTACCCATAAGATAGAAGTGTTCAGCTGCATAAATCATTATATGAAGGAATCAGAAAGGATGCTTGGGAAGAATATTCTAAAGTTTCATACTGATAATGGTACAGAATTCACAAACTGTCAGGTCGAAGACTATCTCGTGAAACATGGGATAAGGCATCAAGTTTCTTCAATGATAACTCCTCAATAGAATGGAGTGGTTGAAAGGAGAAATTGGATCATCAACAACATGGCAAGAACGATGCTTATTGATAAAGACCTACCAGAGAAATTTTGGAAGGAAGCAGTTTTGACATCGGTCTATGTTTCGAACAGGTCTCTGTTGTGTCTGAAGCATGGGAAGACTCCGTATGAACTGTGGTACGGAAAGAAGCCAACGCTGAAATACTTTCAAATCATTGGAATTAAGTTTTTCATTCTCAATAAAGAAAATCACAGGATGTTTGAGGCATGAGGAGATGAGGGGATATTCCTTGGCTACTCAGGGAAAAGAAAAGCATATAAATGCTACAACCAAAGTCTGGGAAAATTGTTGAGAGCAATGATGTCACTATAGTTGAAAATGAACAAAATACTCAATGACCCAATGACCAATTTCAGGATGAAATTGATGATGAAATAAGTAACACAGGGGGAGTAGAAGTGGTAGAGACTGACTCAGAAGAAGATACTGAGGATGAACAAGAAAGTGTCAAGTCTGTGTCTGCAAGGAAGCCAAAGAGTCGAGCTGAAATTGATAGGGAGAATATCATTGGTGATCAGACAGCTCCTGTTCATACTCAAATAATTAAATCATTACAACAAACATCATTTTTATCTTAGGTGGAGCCGGAATGTTTTTCCGATGCAGCTGAAGATGAAAACTGGGTTCAGGATATGAATGAAGAGCTTGATCAGATTGAGAAGAACCAGACATGTGGGATTGTTTCGAGGCCAGCAGACAAGAATGTCATCGAGAGTAAATGGGTCTATCACAACAAGATGAATGAACTTGGAACTATGATTCGAAACAAAGAACGGCTAGTGTGCAAGGGATACTCCCAGATAGAGGGAATAGATGTAGATGAGACATTTTCACTAGTTGTAAGGCTAGACACAATCAAATTATTTTTGGCCATAGAAGAGAAAAGAATGTTCAAAGTGTTCTAGATGGATGTCAAATCCACATTCTTGAATGGGGTTCTGAAAGAAGAGGTGTACATTGAGCAGCCAGATGGTTTTCTCATTCATGAGGATGAGAACAAAGTTTGTAGGCTGAAGAAGACATTGTATGGGCTGAAACAAGCACCAAGAGCATGGTACTCAAGGCTTGATCGGTACTTGAAGAAGCTTGGTTTTCAGCGTAGAGGAGTTGATTACAATCTCTATTTCAGTAATGACAGTAATCAAAGGATGATGGTGCTGGTGTATGTCAATGACATAATTTTTGTCGGATCAGATGAAGCTCAGTGTAGATAGTTTTCCAAATTCATGAAAAATGAGTTTTAAATGTCAATGATTGGAGAGATAACGTTTTTCCTTGGTCTACAGGTGACACAAGGAAGGAATGGAACATTCATTTCACAATATAAATATGCCAAGGAGGTTCTGAGAAGGTTTGGAATGAAGAATTCCAAGGAGATGAAGACTCTGGTTGCTACCCGGATGAAATTATCAAAAGATGAGGATGGCAAGGCAGTTAATATCACAGAATACAGGAAAATTATTGGAAGTCTGTTATACATAACTGCAACAAGGCCTGATATTGTTTTCGCCACATGCCATGCAGCGAGATATCAGAGTAATCCTAAGGAAATCCACATGCTTGCAGTGAAAATAATACTTCGATATATCCAGGGCACAGTGGATTTCAGCTTTACATATACTGAAAAATCTCAGACAGAGTTATTGGGATATACTGATGCAAACTGGGCCGGTTCAGCAGATAATAGAAAATCAACATCAGGTGGTGCATTCTATCTTGGTGGATTGTGTATTTCTTGGCTAAGCAAGAAGCAATATTGCATTTCGTTGATCACCAAAGAAGTTGAGTATATTGCGGCCACTCAAGCATGCACACAATTATTGTGGATGAAGCAGTAGCTTGATGATATGGGAGTTGAGGTGAAGTCTCTGATCGGAATCTAGTTTGATAACTCAAGTGCTATAAATATCAGAAAAATTCATGTCCATCACTCATGGACAAAGCACATTGAGATAAAGTATCATTTTATCAAGGATAAGGTTGAGTAGGGAATCGGGAAGTTAGATTATGATCCTACAGAGCTATAGGTTGCAGACATTCTGACAAAGTCCTTACCCAAGGAAGCTTTTGAGAGGCATCGACTGGCTCTGGGAGTTCATTCAATTCCCCGCACTTGAAATAGTGTGGATGTGGAACTATCCCCCTCTCCCCGAGGTATGATGGGTTTTTCCCTAATGTGCTAATGTGTTCTCTACTATGTTACAGACTGCAAAGGAGTGTCCTTTGGGTTCATTGATGAAAGGGGAGAAAATAGTGATTGTTCAATGGGGAAAAAAATGCGAAGATTTGATAAATCATGAATGATATGGGGAGAAGCTGACAAGTGGAGTATCCAGATAGGGGGATTTGAAGCTAGTTGAATGTGCTTAGCCATAGATTAGCTTGGACAACACAAGAAATAGGGCTAAAGAGGTGTTGAAGCTATGAGCAGAAAGGGGGAGCGTATAAAATCTAATGATGCTAGAAGTGATCGATCAAAGAATAGATATCACGACAGCTGTGGATCTTGATAAAAGCAGAAGAGTAGTGTTGGAATGTGGTAAAAATATTTCCAAACAAAAATTGGTCTTCCAACAGGTCCTTCAACAATTAGTATCAGTTTAGTACAAATTGGTATTAGTTTGGTGTCAACAGTGGATGTCAGAGATGAAGTGATTCATTGATGAACTTTTCATTTACTCTTGTTTCTCACACCGAGCATTGATCATGAGGGCTTAGAGTATGTTTTAAGTAAATCCTTGATCTTTATCAATATCGAAAAAGGCGAATGTTGGATGAAGAATCAACTATGTATCTTTTTATGGAAGATTTGTCAAAAAACCCAAAGGGGGAGATTGTTGGACAAAAATCCCTCAAGGCATCATTGTAGCATTTTTGAGGTGATTGTGTTTGTTGACAAAGTGGAAATCTGAGTGGTGATTGTTGACAAAGAAAAACAATGACATACAAATTTTTTGACAAAGAGGATTTCATGATGGAATGTCGAGTTCAAAAGCTGAGGTCAATGATCCATGTTTGATTAAAGAACGTCAATAAAAGGAATGGATGATTTGGAGGCAGTACAAAAGAACAGATACAAGGTGGCGCCGTTTTCCAGTGTTTTCCAAATTTTTGAGCCTGAAAATCGACAAATGAAGAAAATTGGTTTTTGAAAAAGGGACTTGCGCGTTGTGTACATGAAGGCTTGTAAACATTCACGCCATATGTTTTTCAAGATCATATGATCAAAATATGGCAAATGGATAAGGTTCGCGGAAGTTTTGGTGAGGTCGTGCAGGTGACTTGCGCGCCGTGAAAGATACTTGTGCGTCGATGCCTTGGAAGTTTGAGAACTTGAGAGCCTATGGTTTTTCAAGATCAGAAGATCAAAATATGGCAAAGGAAAGAGGTTCACGCAAGTTTGGAAGTAGGTCGCGCAAGTGACTTGCAGGGGAAGAGACCTACAAATCAAGACTTGCACGCCGAGGGTTGACTTGTGCGCCGTCGCGCAGGGTGGTTAGATTTCCTATAAATACTGGACCACCCCTCTTCATTCTTGACCAGAGTTCAACACTTTGAAGATTCAGAGCTCCCGTCGCGTAGGTGTGGTGGTCGCGCAAGTGGTGTGTGGTCGCGCAGGTGAAGTTGTGCGCCAGTGGTTGAAGTTGTGCACCGGTGTGATAATTTGCGCGCTGGTTGTCTGTTGCACGCCAATGTGGGTTTGGGCGTAAAAGGAAGTGTGTCTCACAAGTTTGGAGTTGAGGAAGCTTGGGTCGTGCAAGTTGTTGAGGAGGACTTGAGCGCCCGTTAAATCTTGAGTCGCGCAAGTGTCTGAGAAGGACTTGGGTGCCCGTAGTGACTTTCACGCCGATACATGCGCGTCGATATTGAATTGTGCGCCAAGTTAGTTTTATTTACAGTAGTGATTTTCGGGCTATGTGGAAGCTAAAAGTTTTCCCGATACCTTCGGTGCAAAGATAGATTCATCTACGGGTGAAAATTGGGCTTCAATAGGGAATCTACACAGAAAGGAAGATGCATTCCTTCATGAAAATGAAGAGACCTACAGGTCAATAAACTGGGAGTGGTTCCTTTCTGGAGAAGTGAGCAAAGGAAGAGGAAGAATGTGATCCTCTCCACCGGTAGTGAGCCAGAGGGAGAGAAACAGGGAGTGACCCTTGGGAATGTAGTGAGCTTACCCTAAACCTTGTAAAGGCAGTAAGCCTGGGACAGAGTGACTGTGTCCGAACCTTGTAATCCACATCTTGTAAAGTTTAGTGGAATTTGGTATGACTGACAACTTATTGGTGTATGCTCCTTGTACATAGCCCTTTGAAATGAACTAAGTAAAATTGTTGTGTCTTGTGCATGCTTTACTTTCTATTTACTTTGTGCAGCAGGAAAGAGAGAGAAGAGTGTTTTGCTTAACTGCGAAAAAAGATCAGAATGGTCATTAATTTTAAATTAGTCATACCCTGATTCACCCCCCCCCCTCTCAGGGTATTCAGCCTTGTGGAAATAACATAAACCCATGGGAATTCATGATTCCTACACCATTTTATGGAGATCCTTTGTGACTCTACTTATTGTGGGTATGTAGACTCAATGGGGCGTGCAGATGCACCCATTGGTCTGATCATATGAGTCTGGTGGATTTGGAGGAGGCTTTGTCCTGATACCAGAGGACGGGATAGTGGAGGGATCATGGAGGACTAGACAATAGAGGAGGGGTGAGGTTGGATCAACTCGAAACAATACCTGAGAATACCCCATTTCGTTTAATGACTTTTTATGAGGGATGGGGGTGGCTCCACATACCATAGTGTTATTCCGGTAGAGGTTCCACCTGAGTATCGATGTAGTACGCGGGTATGGGTATAGAAAACTGTGTACCATAGTGGTACATGGCCCATCACACTACTTTGGGTTCCATCTACGTAATGATACAGTATGAGGTTTCGGGTTCAGTCCTTATAGTGGTACACTAGGCGGAGCACCATATTAAAGGAGGGTATGGGGGATCATCGTTCACGGGAGTTCATCTGCGATAAGCCTTTGGTTAGTAGTTCACCTGTAAGGTTCATAGTTCTATTATTATTATTATTCAATTTACTCATTTTATGGTTTTCAGCTGGTTGTACCTGCGGAGGGAGTGGTTCACAGTTCAAGCTTCACCAATGAAACAAGATGAAAGCTAGAGTTTTCTTCGAATTCTTTCTCCCAACCTCTGAGTCTCTCTCAAGCTTTCTTCATCCATCCTTATCTCTATATGTTTCCCTGTGTGTCTCTCCTCCATACTTATATTGTGCTCCATTTATAGAGCATAAGAGTAATCCTATCTATTGGGAACACAAAACCATTTGTGAAGGCCCATTAAAGTAATATCCTGACCCATAGAAGACTCAGCCAACTAGGGTTTTTGGAGGCTTTAATTCACAATAATGGTTTGCAGAACCCTTCTGGTTCACTTCTTCTATAAACTAATGAGTTCGTAGCATGGTACGTATATGGTCCTCACACCTATGAATTTGTCGGTAACTCGGTTTGTTGTCTACCTTGCTCATTGTCCATCGCCTCGCAAAAAATCATTTCACATATTGTTCCATGTAAAAAGTGGTTTTTGATTGAGCTGGTCCGTATACCTTTCCAAGTGATGGTACGCAGGCCATGTGAAAAGTTTTGAAAACATTAATTCCTTGATGTTTCTTCTAAATATTTCAACTCAATTTGTGTCTATTCACCTTGCTAGACTTCTAAGAGTACTTTCTTCCTTATATAAAGTGTTTTTAATTTTGGGGGTATTTTCTTCACTTGGTGGAATTTTCAGCACCCTACAATTTCCCCCCATCGGAATGGTGTCCATTTGGAACGAAAATGGGACTATTCCAATGTAAAATCTATCCTGAACTAAAATGGATAGTATTATAATAGATATACCTAGTAGGAGGGGACCATATCAATATTTATAAGGGCCCATGTAATTTTTCTTTTACCGTTTCTCGCAACGAAAAGTGATCTGGATTTCCCCGACGTCCACTACTATCGTGTACCGTGATCCTTGTGAAAATTTAATTTGAAAATTTCTTTATACATACTACAAACAGATCTCATCGCCATTTCTCCTTTTGGGTACCATATTTTTTATTCCACAAAGAGTTTTGTGGAGTTTTATTATTAAAATTCGGATTCTGTGTAGGAGGACGCTACGTGGATGAATTGTCCGCATACCGAACTTGAATTAGTGAACCAGACATTGAAAATTAATTATCCAAATTTAATATAATAATCCAAAATTTATAAACATGGACTTAATCAAGGCCCAGGTTTATGGTATCCATCTTTCGTGAACCTTTTTATTCTCCATCCAATGATCCACAGGCCAACACCTCGAAGATGGTTCACACACCATGCGTGTACGTGGTGGAATGCAACCACATACTATAGCTATAGGTGGGGTTACTTATATATATCATGAAGAACATGGGATGTAGCTACCGCATATAATTTCTAAAAATAGTACACAAAACCTTTTGTGGACATATTTTCTATCCACTAGCCACTCTTCCATAGCCTTTATCCAATAATTTTTTATTGGACTGACTTCTCATCTACTTTGGGATCTTCCTATCTCTGTTACAATGGATACCTCCCAAGATGTGATAAAATTGATGAAGATATGGGCAACCATAATGGGGAATAGTGGGGATCGCCTTCGAGCCCACATCATTTCTCATGAAAGCTTCTTGAGTGACTTTTTGATGGCATAACTCTTAGCTTATCCCTTATCCATACAGTTACCACTTTATAGATGTGGCCTTCTTGACAACGTGCCTCTACCATTACATAACCATGTATCCCATTCATCCTCTTGGAGGCACCATAATCTCATGACTGTTCCATCATTTCCCCTGTAGGAGAAGACATAGAGACTCTGATTCAAGAGAGTGTCTCCATACTAAGAGTCTTGGCATGGACATAGAGAATCCATGGGTGTCGTGATGGTGTCCTAAGACTAGAAGTTTGAGAAAACCCATCCATTATCATCATCTCACAAGAAAATACCAATGGCAGGTGGAGAACCGAGTGAGATATGTGGGATGGAGGTTGTTTTTTTGATTAGTTGGCCTAGGAATTTGGGGTACATTAGACCTGTTTGGAGTCCCATGACATACTAGAGGTGGTGGGTTTGTACCAAGAATCCTGGGTTTCTCAATTTGAAGTCTTCCCTCCAGGAGAAATTCTTCCAAATCTGTTGATCCATTGGTGTTCAAGCACTAACACCTTCCACTTATTTTAGTGGGAGGTGGGGATCAGCTGATGGGATATCCCACCACTTGGGGGACTCCCTATCCTTGGAGAAATGTATAAAAAGTTTCTCTTGGTAGCCGCCACATGGAACGATAATGATCAGGTGTCCCCTTTGACTAGGAGCATACTAGTCATGCAAGTGGGATCACATGATCACCCCTTCAAGGCTCGTTCCCTCATCCCATTCAAAGTGTGGGTAAGTTTATTCCTGCAGATGAACATACCCAAGACGAGGGCTCGCCATAGACAAACTCATCTCACTCGCTAGTCCCGCCAAACACCAGGGTCATATTGTGCTACCCTTGAAGTAGGGAGATATACCACATGGGGATATAAGCTTCAGATAGACATTTCGCCTGCACTTAAACTGGCATGTTTCTTTTCCATGTTTTTAAGTGGATTGCTCTTCACATCCCACAACATATATACTGGGGTTTGGGCCTACACATTAATGATGGCAGCCATGATGGCAGAGGGTCGACCCATTAATTTGTCCCTCCCCACTCTCGCCAAGAATTATGAATTATTAGGACAGATACGTAAAGGTAGGCCTCTGCACCGGCTTATTAGACCATTCCAATTAATGTACGGGTGGATGGTGGAACACATCCCCTAGTATGAATACTGGCATACCACAACGGTTCCCTATTATGAAATTCATCCTACTCTTCTCAACATTTTTGTTGTTCTTCCTAGGACTCTGAGAATTATTGAAGTGGTTGGGCGATTGAATGTTGCTTCTCATATCTCTTTTTCACAACATCCTACCCCCTCATGGGTCATTGAGAGGTGATAGGGGAGGATCCTTGGAGGCAGGCTCATACCTCATCAGTCTTTGGGATGGGATGCTCCCTGTTCATGTAGACCGTGCAGTCATTTGTGATCCACACCTCCCCTACCAGTTTTCCAGGAAATTTGGATGCCTTCAACAGACTTTGCTGCTACCAGTTGTTTAATTAAGGGGAGAATATCATCCTATATTTCATTGATAATTGTGGATTATGATGATGCATAAAGGTGCTACTAAGGATATTACCATTACTGAAACAACGGAGACCTTATTTCTATCGCTGAAGTATGCCCGACTATGGGATGATTGTTACCCTGATGGGATGCTGAATTAACCAGTTCAATAGTTGTAGAAACCATTAACTATTTCATGCCATGTACTTTCCCCAAGGGCAATGCTACACACTCCTTCTACTTTGAAGAGTGTGATAGTTTTTCCTTATACTTTTTCCCCTACAGTAGCCATAATGAATACACCACCTACTCATACCATTGTGGTTAGAAGATGCAGAGTATGTCCTCAAAATCATCTGGGATGGGCATCGTTTGTACAAACTGTCTCATTGAGGAGTGATTTAGACTACTCCCTTCCAGAGGATACTAACAAAGACCTTAATGGGGCTGGCACAAGCAAAGTATCACCAATCACCATGGAATCTACGACTAATCCTTCTCACTCGGCCGTAGCGATTGAACCATCTAAGGGAAAAGAGAGACACTCATCTTGGGAGTCCTATCTTGGGTCCCTTACCACTCATAGGGTGACACATACATCTTATAGTCAGATGGAAGTGGAATAGGGTCAATGTAATGGTGCCACGGAGAGGCACCAGGTAGTGAAGAAATAGGCATGGATACAGTTATATGCCCTCACCATAGAGACACCCATAGCCAATTTTGCTGAAGAGGGTGACAATTTTCGGTGGTTATTCACCGAGCTGGGTTTCGGTGGCTTTGACTTTTGACACTTAAACCTCCCCATCTACCAGGTCATCATTTCCCAAGAATACCTTACCTCCTCCGAGAACAAACTAGCCAACATCAATTCATCCCATCACCAGGTGGAGACCTTCCGAGATAATTTGGAATAATTTGATCATAAAATTGCAGAGTAGGTAAAGTACCATGATTTTGTGGGCACTCAAGAGGAGGAGCTATAGGATTGATAATCCCACACAACAAGGTTGAGGGAACAACTGGCCTCTTCTCAGGCCGATTATGACGTCATCCAAAAGAAAGGGCTTAACCATAATGTCATTCTGGAGCAGGTGTGTCTGATGGTCAAGGACAAAATGAAGGAAAGAGCCTCTTTGGAGGTGACTATTGATGTCCCATGATAATAACTTTACATCCTTCAAGATAGGTCAAACCGAGCTTTGTTATAGTCCCATCTCAAATCAAGATATGTACTCTTCTTCATTATTTTTTTAAATCTAGAGAGACTCTAAATTAGGGATGTTCCTCCATTTTTTCTGAATTTAATGGAACTGATTCTGATTTTAAATAAATCTCTTTCTCTTTTTGTCAACATCATTTCAATGAGGTATTAATTTCAAATCATGAATTGATACCAGTAAACCTAAACAATCGAATCGTGCTCTAATTTTTGACAGAGTCTCAGGACTCAGTGAGTGTAGTTCAACTATTGCTGAGGTTTTAAGAAACACCTCATGAAATTTTTTGTATTTTTTTTAACTACCCTAATTTTTTCCTAAGCCTTCTTGGTATGGGATTAGCGGATATAACATGGATTTTACATAGGCCTACCTTTGTGGGTTTTTATCCTTACAAGATTTATGCCTTTTATGATGGATCAATGTTTTTTTTAATGAAACAATAATTGACTTTTACATAGAGGCGACTTTTGTGGGTTTTTCCTCAAGATATTATGGAGTCTTTTTCATAGGCAGTTCACATTCCTACCAATAAATCTTATTACTGGTGTTTTAGGTCAAGTATTTTTGACCAAACATGATGGGGAAAGGGCCCCAATTTGGGACCATCAACCAAGAATGTTCTTATATCCTTCAAACATGGATTAGGGATTTTTCTTGACTCTAAATTTGTGGATTATAGACATACATGAGGCTTAGGAGGAACCTTAGATGTACAAAGGTAGGAAATGACTCTCCTAGGGATGAATTTTACTTTGATTGGAAGTCTTTTTTGTGGGATACATATGTAGATCCACTAGGGAATGATGTGAATAGTCAATCAAAGGTGTCCGTAGGACACCGACCTTCCATTTCTGATAGCTTAATGGGATCTTCAATGTTTTGAATTTATGTTAAAGTTATGAGCCAAAGTGGGGGCTGGCCTGAGTAGTGCTGTCTGAAAATATTAGGTACATTCAAATCATCTTTGAGTGGGAAACTATTCCTTCACATTTCATACATGAATTTGGGATAGCCGGTGAATGGCTGGTTCAATGAGAAATATTTTCCATGTCAGGGGAATTTGAAAATAAGAAGGTATGTAAGCCCTTATCCAAGAGTTTTCCAAATCTGGGGGTGTGATAAGAAATAAATTTAATTAGAGAATATGGAAGCTGGAAAGGGCTCTCTTAAGGATGAATTTTCCATTCACTGACATCCATTTTTATGGGAAACATATGCAGAGCCACTGAGGAAAGATGTCAATAGTCATGAAAAGGTGTCCACATGACACTGGGCTTTCATTCTCTAATGGCAATGGTAGATTATAGAGGTTGGGAACTTTATTAATACTATATGTGACCTTCGACGAGGGGTGAACCTAAGCATCCAGAAGGGAAATTTTAACAGAACATCTTCAGGGAAAACTGGAAATGAGGGGGGAACTCTTCTTTTGTATGCGAATCATCTTCAGTCCTAGAGATGGGTTACCTTGAGAATCCTCAAAAGAAACTAGAGATGAATTAGTCCCATATGTTCCAATATATCTAGGATGTGTATAAGGAGGAAAAATTAAACCATTACATTGAGGGGCCTTGAATAATGAGGGATGAAATGAGTCCTGGAAGCCATTGGAAATTCTAATATAGGAGAGGACTATCCTATGGATGAATTTTCCTTTGAGTGATGTCCATTTTTTATGGGAAGCTTATGTAAATACACTGGGGCATGATGTGCATAGTCAAACAAAGATGTCTGTAGGACATTGTCCATCAATCTCATATGGCCTTGGTGGATTATGGGGATTCAATATCACTCAACGAATGGAGTTTTTGGTTGGTAGTAGTGTATCCGGACATATTGGGGAAATTTGTGCTGTAATTTTCTCATCGAATCTGGTGTCCCTTACATTGATCTAACTCATCTGTAGGGAAAGGCATTCATTCCATCATTGGTATACCTATTCATTTAATGTCACATGGCCAGGACATGGGGTTTCTCTTAGGGGAAGGAATCATGGCTTGCCTTTTAGGGTCATGCTTCTAGGACCAACTTCCTTGACTATTTTTCCATAATGCCACGGTGGATACCTCACTAAAATCTCTAAGCTCATGTGAGCTATGCTCGGTGTGAGAAACAAAGGATTGAAAAGATTTAGTTTCATTTCATAGGAATAGAAAAATAAACATTTGAGGGGACTTTTGGGATTAAATCTTTGTTATGCAGTTTAACATCGTACAAAAAAGATAATTTTTTCCATGTAGTTTACTATCGTGCGGTGAGGAGATGATGCTATGCAGTTTAGAGTCATGCAGTGTTGAAGATTATACTAAAATAAATATCTATAATAGTTTTAGGGTAATTTTAATCAGGATGTCCCGGTGTTCCTAAGACTTGAGTGATAATAGAAGGTGTAAACCATAGTCCCAGTGTAAGCTCAAATCAAGAGGAATGACATGGGGCTTGGAATTAATTGGTCATACTGAGACAATAGAGGACTCTCATGGGGATGAATTTTCCATTGATTGATTGTAATTTTTGTGGGAATCATATTCAGAACCACTGTGGCATGATGTGCATAGTCAATCAAAGGTTTCCACAGGAACCTAGTCTTCCATCTCAAATGGCCCTGAATGATTATGGGGATCCATGTTTTCTCATGGTATGGAGTTTGAAAAATGGGAATGATGTGTGATGGAACATATGTAATACCCAAAACATGATTACTAGTACACTAATGGGGTTTTTATAGGCCTTGATAATGTGTAGAGGGAGAAGAAGGATCTTTTGACTTCTCATTAGTGGGGGGAATTTGCGGGATATCATAACACCGAGGACTGAAACACACACAACTCTTGAATAATTTCACAGTTTATTGTCATGAGATTTGGACCTTTCATGGGCTCCCCATACAATTATGACCAATGTATGGGGGAAAAGGGACAGTTTGATGGTGGTTGGGTCGGGATTCCATGTTTGGGTGTCACTACAAATCCTACAAGGGAAGGAATCAATACATATGTATTTCTGAAAGTTCCATGTACTGCTCTAGTTTAGTTCACAAAAAGGGAAATTATGGTTTCATTTTCTTTGGGTGTTGGGTCTATCGTGTCTCCCTATAATTTGTTTTAGTTTGAGAATACTTAAGACTGATCCTAAGGTCACATGAGTTATACTCAGTGTGAGAAACAAGGAGCGCCTATAGATACACCTTAACAAGTGTAGGGAGGTAGAGAATATGATGGGGGAATTTGTTTTATGGGGGATGGGCTAGGATTGAGGATCGAGGAATCACTAAGTATCCTATGAGGGTAGGAATCAAACTATAAGTAGTTCTTTATGTACCCTGTAATGATTTGTCTTGGTCCAGGGGTAGGCCATTTTTATTCTTTCCATCACAGTTTCCTAGTCTATCATGCTACTCCATAGTTTTCCTTCATAAAATAATCCCTACCATTAATCCTACGTTCATGTCAGTTATATTAAATTTGATAAACAAGGAATGGTAAGGGTTTACCTTATAAATATGGTTAGATAGGGGGCGTGATGGAGGAATTTTTTATGGGGGTTGGGCTAGGATCGAGGATCGAGGCATCACTATGTATCCTACGAGGGCAAGAATCAAGCCACACGTAGATCTATGAGAGATCAGGCAGTTCATTTTCATGTGATTTAGACTTTTTTTTCATGTAATTTACCATCTTACGACAAGTACATGAGTCATAGTTTAATTTCATGTTTCATGGACAAGTTCTTTATAGTTTAACGTAATGTGAAAAAAATGACTCATATTTCATGTTCATAGAGTTTAGACCTTGGCTTCATGGTATATTATAACTCATTGTTTAGGGTTAAAGAGTTTGGAATTTGGATTCATGGTATTATGACTCATAGTTTAGGGTCATAGATTTTTGACCTTGGCTTCATGGTATTAGGACTCATAGTTTAGGGTCATAGAGTATGGACCTTGGATTCATGATATTACGACTCATAGTCTAGGGTCATAGTGTTTGGACCTTGGATTCATGCTATTATGACTAATATTTTAGTGTCATAGAGTTTAAAACTTGGCTTATTGGTGTTACAACTCATAGTTTAGGGTCACAGAGTTTGGACCTTGGCTTCATGGTATTATGAAAATCATTTCTTCATGAACTTCACATTTGTAGGAGCCATGATGAGTTGTCTGTCCATTGATATCAGGGCATATGCTCCTTTGGAATAGACCCTATGTATGACATATGGTCCTTCCCACATTGGTTCAAGATATAGGGGATTCATTATGAGTATCATTGGGGTGTTGAGAACTAAAACCATTTAGCCTTTAAGGAATGATCGAAGGAGATCCTTTTGTTTGAAGGCTTGTGAAATCTAGTTTTGGTAGATTTCCAAAATGGTGCAGAATGTGCAGCATTTTCTCATCTAGCTACTCCAATTCAACAAACTGTCTCTAGGAATTCTTGTCCATGGAATGTTGATCACAAATGGAAACATGAAGTGATGCAACTTGGATTTCGATTGGTAAAACATCCTCTTAACCATACACTAGTGCGTACAGGATTTCCTAAGTGGTAGTGTGGGTCGTGGTTCGGTAAACCCATAAAGCATGAAAGAACTTGTCTAAACACATTTTTGTGTCCCTATCAATCATATTTTAGAGTATTTTAGAAAAAGACTTATTTAAAGCCTCTACATTCCCATTGGTTATCGTAGGGTAATGGGATGACCAATTGGATTTAATGTCATACTCCTGTAATAACTTGTCAAACTTAGTAGCACAAAAGTCGGTGCCTTTTTCCATCAGGATGGTATGAGGGACACCAAATCTAGTAATGATGTTGTCCTTCACCAATCTGGAGATGTATTTTGTCATGACTTCATTAAGGGGAAAGGCTATAGACCATTTGGAAAGGAATTCAGTCATTGTGAATATTAATATGAACTGTCTAGCTATAGTAGGAAGATATGGTCCCACAACATCCATCCCCCAGGCGACGAATGACCAGGTGTACATAGTTGTATGAAGTAACTCTGGGGGTCATTGTTGAAATTAGCATGAACATGGATGGAATGGAAATTCTTATTGAATATCGCACAATCCTATATCATGGTGGTCCAGTAATAACCAAGCCTTTGAATTTTGTGAGAGAGCTTGGTTGCTAACTGATGCGCTCCAAAAGCTCCGGTGTGAAATTCATTCATGACAACAACAATCTATCCGCCATCAACGTACTGGAGAATGAATTTTTCAAGGCCTCTTTTGTATAGAACCTTTTCTTATTTTACCCCATTGTGCATGGTAATATTGACTGACCATATTCATACATGCTCCCTTCTAGCCCTATATGGTGGGAGTTCTCTATTCTGAAGGTAAATCTCAATGGGCATAATCCAACTGGTAGTGTGACCATAAGGCTCAGATGTGAGGATAATTTTGTTAATTTCCTCCATATCACTCTGTATAAATGGAAAGACTATATGATGGTGGGCAATGTTAATGACTATCTCATCATAGTCTAGATCGGCCAAGGTTGTGGTTGAATTTACCTAGCATCGGCCTGAAAATTTTGTGACCGGGGGATATAGGTCAATATTGATTCTAATGTGAGTTCTACCATCAGTCCTCAAACATGGTTCAGCAAGGAGACCAATACCTCTTTCATAATGGCGTTGTCACTGTTGACCTACTTGATGACTAGCTCTGAATCACCCATTATTTTTAAGTGTTTATCATGCACATGAAGTTTTAGTTCCAGGCCGTCAATAAGGGCAAAATACTTCACTTCATTGTATTTACACCCTTCCAAAACCATGAAAGAGTAAGGAAAGATGGCCTTTTGGGGGGATACGAGTATAACTCCTAGCACAAATTTTTTGAGTTTTGGATCCTCCATCCTTTTCCCTTTTGGACTTTATGAATTAAAATAGAATTACATTTCCCATGGTTGGGGTCCTCCTAGACATAAAACACTTGTTTATCTAGAATTTTGGCATCCAGTGGTGTTTTTTCTTCTGAGGGGGGATTGACCAGGACGTCTACAAATTCCTATCATTTGATGTCATTCAATGTAACAACCCGTCCCCCGGGGCCCGTTCCGCGACTACCCCAAGCCCTCCATCTATAGGACAGGGGTTGGTGACTAGCCCCAAAGGCATAATTCCCTAAAACTGGGAAGCAATTGTATTTATAAACTTTAAAATAACACAATAGAGTACATAGATGGAAATTAAACACTAAGTAAAATTGTATAACAAGAGAGTGCTGAATGTAAAAGGGGATAAGAATACCAGCCCAACTGTAAAGTATAAGAAACTAAAAGTATAACTGAAGAAAATAAAAATGGTTGATGGGTCATCCTTCGAGGTTCCTACCTAAAGTGTAAGTAAAGCTCGCCTCCTCAGCACTCCACGTCTGTCTGTATCCTCCATGTACCGTCACGCTGCATGGTCCACCTCCGGGTACCATCCTGTCTTGGTACTCTCAGCCTCAGTCAGCATTTTCCATCGTCTGCAACCAACACATGAGGTGCGGGTATAGCCTCTGCAGGTGTGAGTATAACGATACTCAGTAGGGACCCTGAGACCCACAAGGTCTCACAGGAATCAAACAAGGACATACCACAAAGTATGAAATCAATATATAACCCCACATAGGTATATGACCATACATACACATAAGTTATCAAGTAATCCATCACAATTATGAGGAAATCACAAAAGTACTGACTCAGCTCAACCAAGATTTATTCTAGGGGTAAAACATTTTGAACCCTCGGCTGCTGGAGAACTCCTCCTCTATCGAGTACAGTGGGTCTTCTGCCATAACCAGGGACTTCCCACTAACCTTGGACTTCTAAGGTACTCCTCCTGTCGAGTATTGTGGGTCTTCTATGTCACACAAAGGCCCTCCCCACCATGGGTATTCCGCCAAAACTAGGCACTCCCCCTAATAGCCTATAGAGGTACTCCTCCTGTCGAGTACCGCAAGTCTGCTGCCACAACTAGGCGCTCCTCCACCGTGGGTCTGCCACCACAACTAGGCGCTCCCCACTGGTCTTGTTGAGTCACTCTGAGTCAATCGGTCAGTATTCATCAAGTCTCATCCAGATACTAGCTTCCCTCACAAATGCTCACTCATCTCCAGAATATCCACTCCACAAGCTACTAGTTGATCATCCAACTGCCACGAAGTCCCATGAAAAAGTATACCAAATGTACAAGCTATTTTTTGATTCTACAACTACCATTAATTCCAACAAATAAGTATCCTAAAGGTTCTCCACATCATAGGGGACTCAACGCAACTGACGGTGCGTCAATCAGACGTCTGTTTTGTGATTTATTAACCTTTCAGTCTCAAGGGCCATGTTGAATTTGTGAACGATCCAACCTGACCATATCTCAACTATACCCCAAACTCCATTAGGGTATAATCAAAGGGACCGTCATACTCCATGATTACCAACGCCGCAGAAGGTTCATCAAATGGACGTCTGGTGCCAAAGATATGGCCAAAAAAAGGTAAAGGGCTATAGTGGGCCTAGGTCCAGTCTGACCCAGTCGGACAGACACGGCCCGACACAGTCTGGGCCGACCCGATTCGGGTCGACCCGGACCGCTAGTCCTAGCCCATTTGTCAGTGAGGTCGGTTCAGCCCGGAGGGTTCCGCGTAGGCGGCTTGGCCTGGTGGCGCAGAACTGGTTCTTCCCAGAGGGCCATGAGGGCGCGGACGGTTCGGCTGGGGGCAGCGTGGTAGGGTCATGGGGGCGCAGCCAGTGGGCCAGCACGGCCTGCGGGACGGTGCAGCCGGAGAGGGCAGCGCGTCTGGCGAGGGTGGCTCGGCCGGTGAGGGTGGTGTAGCCGGGGTACAGGGGATGGCCTGGTCGGGGGGCGAAATGCTATGGGGGCGGTGTGGGTCACTGAGGCCGTTAGTGGCGCGGACGGTGCCTTCGTCTCCTTTGTCGCATTTTCGATGAACATCACAAAGAAGATCGGTGGGGGGTCGGGCCATGTTTGTTTGGCCCGCACCCTCCGCATTTAGGGAGGTAGAAAACGGTTCATCAAGTACAAAGTAAAAAAACCCTCCATAAAAGGAAAACATCATCTTTCTCTATTTTTAATGAATGGAAGAACATGGGAATAAATCCTATTTAAATAAATCTAATCTCTTACCTTGTTCGTTGTTTGTCAACGGAGTCACGAGGAAGAAGACAAATTTGTCTTCGTTCGTCGTGTCCGCCACACACTTCCAATCCCTAGCTCGTGTGTTGGTTTGTTGAAGATGATGAAGAGGGAAGGTCGGTCATCGAAGACGTCCCATGTCGGTTGCTTCCGCAAGGTGCTTCCAAAGAAGAAGTCGAAGACGCTCCTTGCCGGAGTTCTTCGTTGGAAGAATGCGTTCTTTGTTCTTCATTTTGGGAAACCTGTTCTTCGTTGGAGAGAGCATTTCTCTCAAAATTTCCTTCCTCCTTTTCCAACAAAAGAATAGGTATCCATGAATAATATATTATAAAATCTATTAAGTCGTTGGAATGAAATTCAAAATTCATAATTAATCACTTGGTTGGCACATTAATGACATGTGTGTTGGCACAATCAAGGTGGAGGAGGTCAAGAGTCTCCCCCTCATTAATGAGGGAGTTGAGAGGTTTTCCTCAGTTAAAGGGGGGTTTAGTTCCGAGTGGTCCCCACATCATAACCTCTCGTGGGAGGTAAGTTTCAGGTGGGCCCCACCACCATAACATCTCATGGGAGGTTAAGGTGTGGTGGTCCCCACCTCCAACATCCACATGGAGGTTTTAACAAACAAATAAAAAATAACTACTACAAATACCCCTTTTATCAGCACTAAAAATTGCCTTTAATGATGCTAGAAAAGCACTGTTAAATCTAGTGAAGATAAGGGGGGTCCCCATTATCAGCGCCCCAAAAAGCAACGATAAAGACCCCTTTTATCAGTGCTAAAAAGGCCCTGATAAAAGGGTCCTTTATTAGTACTTTCTTTTTAGTGCTGATAAAATACACCTTTTATCTGTGCTTTTTTTAGCGCTGATAAAATTTAAAAAAATTTAAAAAAATTTAAAAAAATTTAAAAAAAATTAAAAAAACCTTCCAATCGGGGTGAGGGGATTTTATAGAACTTGAGCCCCCCTTTTAACAGCTCTTTCCATCCCCTCCAGCACCCACACGTTCCCCCTCCACCCTTTATCACCACTAGCCCCCCAAATCTGCCCTCATGTGTGTGCCCCTGCCTCCACTGGGTTTTGAACTCGAGACCTCCCCCCTACGCACCTAAGCCCTTACCACTTCTCTATTTTGATTTGTTTTCCATTTCATGATATCTCTATATATATATTTTTTTAGTTATATTTATTCGTATAGTAATATATATATATATATAGTTATATTAATATATATATAGTTATATTAATATATAAATATAGTTATATTAATATATATATTTATAATGATATTAATATATATATTTATAGTTATATGAATATATATATGTAGTTATATTAATATATATACATAGTTAGAATAATATATAGGTATATAAATAGTCATATATTTTTATTATAAATGAAATGGATATTAGTTATTATTTAGACAAAGCTAATATATTTTATATGTAAATATATTTTATTATTTATATTTATAATTAAATTTTTATGTCTGGATATATAAAAAAATATTGATATATTGTTATATATTTGATTATAAATAGCAGTGAATTATAAAAAATGATAAAATTTAGAAGACATAATATCAATATGAATGTAATACCTTGGAAAAAATTCATTCCCCACCAAAAAAAGCCAATAATACCCCCCTTAAACTAGGCTGAAATCCACAAAATGTTAAAAAATCGGGGTATCCCGACTAAAAACTCAGTTTTGGAGGCCTTATAGGCTATTTTCTGGCTTTGAAAAATGAGATAGAGGCTTCATCTGGGTCACTATCATGTAGAGATCATCACAAGCTTCGATTTGATATGCTTAGAGCTCAAACAGACACCTGGATCAAAAGTTATGGCCGTTTGAAGTTCGAGTTGTGTTTTCAACATATTTTGGATCTTTTTTAAATTTTTTTTATTTTTTAATCTTCAAATTGTTATTAAATGAATATTACTCCATAATAAATAGAAAATTATTTATTAAAAATATTTTTTCAATTTTTTTAGAAGCCATTTTCACTAAATATCTTATATGTTAAGTGTTACTGTATATTTATACTTATCTAAAATATATTTCAAATTAAATTTAAAAAGTATATATTATATTTATATTAATCTAAATATATATATATATATATATTGAAATATTAATATATTTTTTTAGTGAATTTTTTATTGGAAGTAGAACCTTTATCAGTGCTTTAAAAAAAGCACTAATAAAGACCGCCCATTTATCAGCGCTAGTAAAAAATCACTGATAAAGGGGTACCCTTTAACAATGCTAAAAAAAGATTTGTTAAAGGGGGTCCCTTTATCAGCGCTAAAAAAAGTGCTCATAAAGGGGTACTTTTATCAGTTTTTTTAGCACTAATAAAGGTACCCTTTATCATATCTTTTTCATTAGCGCTGATAAAGGCTCACGCTGGCCTTGCCTAGTTTTGTAGTAGTGATTAATGCTACAAAATTTTATCTTTATTTTATTTTATTCATGAAAAAACTCCAAATATGTATTTCACTCTCGACCAACTGCTATTGAGGTGAAAGTATCCTTAAGAAAATATCGGTGCTGCGAGTTCAATGGTGCCCCCAGATTTCAATTCTGAGCACCAGTTCCAAAGTTAGAAAAACCAGATCATACATTTACTGAACGTACCCGAACAAAAATTCTGAAATTGATTCTGGGCACACTGGGTCTCAGAATCACACGCCGTCAATTTTCGCGGACTCGTAAAATTCCCATTTAAATAGAAAAATTACATGTAAATTTTGAGTCTTTACATTCTCCCCACCTCAGGGATCTACATCCCCATAAGCCAAAACTAAACTAAGGGAACAAGTGGGGGTACTGGGCACGCCTCTGAGCCTCCCACTCCCATGTGCTCTCCTGGAGGTTCCCGTGCTGCCAGTGAATGTGTACCAGAGGTATCGACAATCCATGAAGGACCCGCTCCTGTCAATCCTCAATATCCACTAAAACCTCCGTAAAAGTCACCCCATCGATAAAGTCGAGATCTCCCTGGTCGATGATGTGAGAAGGGTCATACATTTATCTCCTCAGCTGGGATATGTGGAAGACTTCGTGCACCCAGTGCAATAGAGGTGGAAGAGCTCAGTGATATGCCACCTTGCCAACTCTGCTGAGGACCTGAAAAAATCCGATGAACCTCAGAGATAACTTACTGCTTCGGTCAAATCTCCATAGATCTCGTCGAGGTGAGACCCGTAGAAAGACTTGGTCGCCATCCTCGAACTATAGAGGTCTCCATCTCTTGTCTTTTTACGACTTCTTCCTTCTCTATGCAGTCTTCATCCACTCCTGGATGATCTGAACCTTCTCTGTGGTAGCCCGTACCATCTCTGGTCCCACAAGTGCTGACTCCCTTGAGTTAGTCTAACAAAAGGTTATCTGCAAAGTCGCATGTTCAACACCTCAAAAAGTTCCATCCCAATGGTAGAGTGATAGCTGTTGTTGTATGAAAGCTACACCAAAGGAAAGTGATCCTCCCAGCTGCGACCCAAGTTGAGTACACAGGCACGCAAAATGTCCTCGAGGGTCTGAATGGTCCGCTCAGTCTGACCATCCATCTGCGGATAGAAGGCAGTGCTCAAATGAAGCTATATTCTAAAATCCTCTTTCAACCCCTTCCAAATCTGGGAAGTAAAATGTGTGTCATGATCGGAGATAATCCTCAAAGTTACTCCATGTATCCGCACAATATTTTTCACGTAGAGGCATCCCAAACTCTCTACTGAACCCTACTCTCTGATCGGTAGGAAGTGGGCCGACTTGGTGTGTCAGTCGATGATTACCCATATAGAGTCATGACCCCTAGATGTACGTGGAATTCCTATTATGAAATCCATGGATATCCCATCCCACTTCCACTCTGAAATCTCTAAAGGCTGAACCAAGCCGGCTGGTACCTGATGCTCTACCTTCACTTGCAGGAAAGTGAGGCATTGAGAGACAAACATAGCAAGTGATTTCTTCATTCTCGGCCACCAGTGTTGTCATCAATGGTCCTGGTACATCTTTGCCACTCCTGGATTTACCTCTATAGGGGATGTGTGGAACTCCCTTAGCACTTCCTCCTGAAGTGACTCTGGTACCATGGTACGTCCTCTGAAGAGGATTATGTGCTCCCCACCTTCAAAAAATCCATCAGGTGCCTATCCTGTGGATATCTGAGCACATCGTGCCTCGCTGTCATTGTCTCATGTTGCGCCTCCCTGAATCACTAAAGGAGTGGAAGAGTGACTGTAAGAGACTGAAGAAAAGTTGTTCCATTCCTATCCACAAGGGATATCTACAAAGTGTTCAGCTGCTCTATCACTTCTCCTAGAAGCTGTATACTAGATCTCCTTTTGAGTGTATCTTCTACAACGTTCCCCTTCCCAAGAGTATAGACTATCTCGAAGTCATAGTCTTGGAGGAACTGAAGCCATCACCGCTGTCTTAGGTTAAATTCCTTCTGGGAGAAGATATACCTAAGGCTCTTGTGATCAGATTACGTGGTAAAACGCTCACCCATCAAATAGTGTCACCACATTTTCAAGGATAAGACCATTGCTGATAACTCTAGGTCATGGGTAGTGTAGTTCTTCTCATGCTATCTTAGCTACCGAGAACCATAAGCTATCACTGGTCTCTCCTGCATTAAGACACATCCAAGTTTGGTCCCTGATGAATCGCAGTAGACTACGTACCCTACACCTTCCTCTGGAAGCTTTAATATGGGGGAAATATTCATCCTCTGACTCAGCTCCTAAAATCTCTATTGGAATCTCTCCAACCACATAAAAGGTTTACCCTTCTTTGTCAAGGCTAATAGTGGTGCTGCAAATCTGAAGAAGTTTGGTACAAACCTCCGGTAAAAACCAGCAAAACCCAGGAAACTCTGTACCTCCGTCACACTCCTGGGTGGCTCCCAAGAAAGTATAGCCTCAATCTTCGCTGGATCCACTGCAACTCCAACCTCTGAGATGACATGACCCCGAATGTGATCCTCTCGGATCCAGAACTGGAACTTTGAGATCTTACCATAAAGATGGTTCCCTCGGAGTGTGTCCAGCACTACCTGCAAATAAAATGAATGCTCCTCCTCAGTAGTAAAGTAGATCAGAATGTCGTCAATGAGACTATGACAAAGTGATCTAGGTACAGGTGAAAGATCCTATTCATGAGCCCCATGAACACTGTTAGAGCATTGGTTACGCCGAATGGCATAACCAAGAACTCATAGTTGTTGTACTGATATCTGAAGGTCAGCTTCTGCACATCCTCTTCTCAAACACTGAGCTGGTGATAGCCTGGTCAGAGGTCTATCTTCGAGAACCACCGTCCTCCCTTCAACTGAACAAATAGTTCTTCAATCCTCAGGAGTGGGTAATTTTTCTTCACGGTCACCTAGTCCAGTTTCTGATAGTCAACACAAAGACTCATGTTCCCATTTGCTTTCTTGGTGAACAGAATCGGGGCTGCCTAGGGAGAAACACTGGGCCATATAAATCCCTTTCCTTGCAAGTCCACTTGCTATACATGTAGCTCATGAAGCTCCATGGGAGCCATCCAATATGCTAGTGTAGATATCGGTGTCGTCCTGGGGTACAAGTCAATATAAAAGTCCACCTCTCTATGTGGAGGTAGACCTCAGACATCATCCAGGAAAACATTCATGTACTGGTCCACCACAATAGGATAGCTTAGACTTTCCACATCAACAGCTCCGAGGGTATGGGTAGCCAACTGATGAGTGATTGGCTGCACTCTCCTCTGAGTAAGTCCATCCTATGCTACAAAGGCTCCATTCTCTCCAGTGAAGGTAAAACTGATCCCATCCATGCGAAAACACCGCACTTTGTGCCTAAAACAGTCAATCTGAGCATGGAGTGTAGATAACCGGTCTATACCCAAGATGACGTCGTAAGGCCTCGATGCCACTACTAGAGTATCCCAGCCGAAGATCTTGCCTCCTAGAGTAATCTCACACTACTGTAACTAGTGAGTAATTGTTGAATTCACTCCCGTAGGAGTCTATAGCCGTAATGATCAAGCCAACGTCTCCATCCGAATCTCCGAGCTCCGAACGAGGGTAGTGTCAATGAAATAGTGAATGGAACCTGTGTCTGCAGCTATGGTGGAGTAGACATAGATCGTACCTTGAATCATATCTGGAGCACCATGTCCCCTAACCACCTGCTCCATGTGGTCGGGGTGGACCTCCTGGTGGGGGTGGCGATAACACCTTGAAACGTCTCCCATCACCAACTACACGACCAACTACTTTGCCACATCCGCTTGTTCCCTGCGGACTGCCTCGATCGAATCTTTGTCTCTATCTGGTAGTCCTTTGATCGTATGCTGATCATCCAAATGGTTGGTCGGGCAGTCATGAGCCATGTGACCCCACCCTCCGCATGAGTATCACTTCCCCCTCCTTGAATGTCTGGCTCTATATCTGGTGCTCTGCATAACTGACTCTGAGTGATGAGGTCATCCAACTATGGGTCTGGTCCTCTTGGACCACTGTGTTGACTGTCTGCTGCCTGCTGCAGTAGACTCTGCTACGTGTCGACTGGTGGTGGATCTCTCTGTTAGAGACTGATCCGTAAGGAATCTGTCAACTAGGAGGGATCTCTCTAGCACCCCCTCCTGCATCAGGATAATTAGTGAGATCATCAGATCTCTGATCTCCCGTATGAGCCCCTACTCGAAGGTATGAGCCCTAAATAATGGGTCATGCACCATATCGGTGGAGTAGCATGAGAGGTATGTGAACCTCGCTGAGTACTGAGCTACAGTCATGTTGCTCTGCTGCAGATGAAGTAGCTCCTGAATGCGCACAACGTGAAGAGTCGCTAGAACAAACTATTCCCGAAACAAGCTCTCGAAGTCTGCACAGAGAAGTGTCATATCATCATGAACCTGGAGCACCAAGATCCAACATATGCCCACTGATTCATATAGAAGGCTGGCTGTAAGAATCACCATGAAATTGGCTGGTGTCTCTACCAATCAGAAAACTCTCACTACAGCCTCTAGCCAATCCTCAGCTTCCTGTGGGTCCGTCTCTCCCCTGAACCTGGGTGGCATATGGTGTTAGAACACATGCAATGCGCTCATGTGGCATGCACCGTCTTCTACTTGGGCTGGTGGCATTGGTGGCCCAACGAGAAGTGGTACTGCTGGTGCCTCCACTGGAAAAGGGCCCTGCACAGAGGCCTCATCACTCAGTGAGATATATGTGTACACAACTCCCAAGACTCTAGTCGGTCATCTGCGTGGAGGAATCCTGAAAGAAAAAGATGTGCCTCGATCAAAATTTATACCTGGTGAGATGAACTGGTTGATAAGATTTAAAGAAAACTTTTTAAAACACACATGCAATCAGTTTTTGTGTGTATTGAGTCTGACATCAGAAGTCAGGGTCCTGGTGTATGGATACGTCGGCCGCCACACCAAAACTGGAATCCCTGAACTGAAAACCACACTCACTACCCTTAACACTATTTCTTCATAGAATAGATCAGAGTCCTAAGTTTTATGGTAGAACTGACTCCTCTGATACCAATTTTTCACGACCCATCCCCTGGGGCCTATCCTGTGACTACCCCAATCCCACCTTCCATAGGCCGGGGGATGAAAACTAGCACCAAAGGCGTAATTCCCTAAAACTAGGAAGTCATTGCCTTTATAAACTTTAAACAAACATAATATAGTATACAACTAGATACAAAGAACTATGTAAAACTGTATAACAAAAGAGTGTTGAAAGTAAAAGGGGCTAGAAATTCAAGCCCAACTATAAAGTACAAGAAACTGAAATTACAACTAAAGAAAAGAAAATCTGCTGCTTGGTTGTCCTTAGAGGTTCCTACCTGAAAGTTAGGTACATATCACCACCTTAGCACTCCATGTCCCTTCATCTTCTCCGTGTAGCGTCACGTCGTATAGTCCACCTTCGGGTATCATCCGGTCCTAGTACTCTTAGCCTCAGTTAGCATTAACCATCGTTTGCATCCAACTCAATGGTGGTGTGGGCATAGGTCGTGCAAGGGTGAGTATAACGACACTCAGTAGTGACCCCGAGACCCTCAAGGTCTCACAAAAATCCAACTAAGACCAACCAAAAAGTTTTTAATCAATAGATAACTCCACATGGGTATATTCCCATACATATACCTAAGTTATCATGTAATCCATCTAAATCATGAGGAAATCAAAAATGTACTAACTCATCTCAACCAAGATTTATTCTAGGGGTAAAATATTTTGAACCCTCGGCAGCTGGAGAACTCCTCCTCTATCGAGTACAGTGGGTCTGCTACCACAACCAGGCTCTTCCCACTAACCTTGGACTACTAAGGTACTCCTCCTATCGAGTAATGTGGGTCTGTTGCGTCTCATAGAGGCACTCCCCACCGTGGTTCTTACACCACAACTAGGCGCTCCCCTTAATAGCCTGCAGAGGTACTTCTCCTGTCGAGTACCGCGGGTCTGTCGCCAAAACCAGGGGATCCACCACCATGGGACTACCGCCACAACCAGGCACTCCCCACTAAGCTAGTCGAGTCACTTTGAGTCAATCGGTCATCAGTCATCAAATCTCAGCTAGCTACTAGGTTCCTGTACAAATGCTCGCTCGTCACCGGATGTTCTGCTCCACAAGCTACTGGTCGATGCTTCAATTTCCATTAAGTCCCATGAGGAAGTATCCAAAAAATACGCCATGTCATAGGGGAATCAACGCAAGTGATGGAGAGTCAATTAGATTCTTGGTCTGTGAGTTATTAGACTTTTTGTCCTGGGGGCCCCGTTGGATTCGTGCATGATCCAACCTGACCATATCTGAAATATACCCCAAACACCATTGAGGTATACTTAAATGGACCTTCACACTCCAAGATTACCAGCACTACTGATAGTTCATTAAACGGAAGCCTAGAGCTAAAGAGATGGACAAAAGAAGGTAAAGGGTTGTAGTAGGCTCAAGTCCAATCCGACCCGGCCCGACCCATTCTGGGCTGACCCGGTTCGGGTCGACCTAGCCTGAACCATTGGGTCTAGCCCAACCCATCGGGCGGGCTAGCCTGTTGGGTTCGGCCCAGCCTTTTGGGCTCAGCCCAGCAGGCCGCGAGGGTAGTTCAACCTAGAGCGCGTCACGTAGGCGACTCATCCTGGTGGCGCGGAGCTGGTTCAGCCTGGATCACCACGTGGGCATGGATGGTTCGGCCAGGGGTACCACGACCAGGGTGTGGGGGTGCTGTCGGCTGGGCAGCACGGTCGGTGAGGCGACACAGATGGTGAGGGATGCACGACCAGCAAGGGTAGCTCGGCCGGTGAGGGTGGCACAACCGGGGTGCGAGGGCCCGTCTGGTCGGTAGGCAGAACATCGTGGGGGTGGCGTGGGACACTGAGGTTGTAGGTGGAACTGTTGTTGCCTTCGTTGCCTTTTTCTTCTTTTCAAACAGCACCACAAAGAAGATCGACAGGGGGTCGTTCCATGTTAGTTTGGCTCGCACCCTCCACGTTTAGGGTGGTAGAAATCGGTTCATCAAGAAAAAATCACAACAACCCTCCCACAAAAGGAAAACATCCTTGTTCTTCATTTTAAAAAAAAGGAAGAACATGGGAATAAATCATAGTTAAATAAAATTAAACCCCTAACTTGTTCATTGTCCGTCGATGGAGTTTTCATCGTTCGTCGCATCCACTGCACACTTCCAATCCTGAGCTCGTGCATCAGTTCATTGATGATGATGGGGAGGGAATTTAGGTCATCAAAGACATCCCACATAAGTTTCTTCCTCAAGGCACTTTCGAGGAAGATGTTGAGGATGCTCCTTACCGGCATTCCTCGTTGGAAGAACTTATTCTTCGTTCTTCGTTGGAAAAACTATTTAATCGTTGGTGAGATATTTTCTCTCAAAGGATCCTTCCTCCATTTCCAAAAAAATAATAGGTAGCCAATAATAATATATTATAAAATCTGTTAAGTCATTGGCATAAAATTCAAAAAGGATAATTAATCACTTGGTTGGCACATTAAAGGCATGTTCATTGGCACAATCAAGGTTGAGGAGGTCAAGAGGCTCCACCTCATTTATGAGGGAGTTGAGAGGTTTTCCTCAATTAAATGGGGGGATTAGTCCAGGGTGGTCCCCACATCATAACCTCTTGTGGGAGGTTAGGTTTGGGTGGGCCCCAACACCATAACCTCTCATGGTAGGTTAAGGTGTGGTGGTCCCCACCTCCAACTTCCACATGGAGGTTTTAAAAAAAATAAAAATTAAAGATACACAACATTATATTAATTTTATTTTATTCACAAAAACCCCCAATCTAACTTTCACTCTCGACCAACTACTATTGAGGTGAAAGTCTCCATAAGCGAATATCAGTGATGCGAGTTCAACGGTGCCCTCAGATTTCAATTCTGAGCACCGGTTAAAAACATAGAAAAACCCACTCGTATGTTTACTGAATGTACCCAAAATAAACATCAGAAATTAATTTTGGGCACACTAGGCCTCAAAATCATGCGCTGTCAATTTTCACGGACTCATAAAATTTCCATATAATTAAAAAAATTATATGGAAATTCCAGGTATTTACATTTTGGGGTACATAGCATATGTAAAACTTTTGTATGATGACCTCCCATCGTGATAGGCACCCATTTAACATGGGATGATTGAGGATATATTTGATGAGGATGTAGCGGGAGACTAGTTGGACCTCATGGTGAAGAAGTTAATCGTTATGCTTCTGAACTATGATGATTAGGGCTAGGCGGTTCTTTTCAATTTTTGAATACTGAGTTTCAACATCGATCATTGTTAGGGTGAGATAATAGAGGCAATTATCTCTGCTATAATAATTCTTAAGCACAACGAAGGCACCTAATCACTTTTCTAGGGAAGTTACGTCCAAAATGAGTGGCCTCCCACAACTAGTGGCATCAGCTCCGACAGGATTAGGATATATATTATGATATTGTCAAATGGTTCCTAGAGATCATTATCCCAATCGTACATAACTCCTTTATTCATGAGCCTGATGAAAGGAAAACATTTACCTACTAGGTTGGTAATGAAGCTCCGAATGTAGGTGAGGTGGCCCTGGAGACCTCTCAACTCGGTGCAGTTGTGAGGTGGGGACATGTTAAGGATAGATTTTTTCTTCTCGGGTTTGAATTTGATGTTGTGATGGTTTATTATGAAGTCGGGGAATTTTCTCAAGTTAACGCCAAAGGCGCACTTAAAGGGATTTGTCTTCAAAATGTTATGTCACAATTGTTTTAAGAAAATTTCAAGATAATCCAGGTGGTTTGAGAGTTATCATGATTTGACCACCATTTCGTTGACATAACCCTCGACGAGCTTTCCCAATAAGGTATTGAACATGTGGTACATGGTGCGTTGATATGTGGAGCCGACATTATTTAGGCCAAAGGGCATCACTTTATAACAGAACACCCCCTGAGGGGCCCTAAAAGTGGTATCTTCTTCATCTCCTTAGGCCATTCAGAATTGATTGTATATAGAATAGCCATCCTTGGAAGATAGGGATTCATATCTGGTTGTTGCATAGATTAACAATTATGTGATCGGGATAGGGAATTCATATTTCGGGAAATGGAAATTAAGGTCCCAAAAGTCAATGAATATTATAATCTTCCCATTATTCTTTCTGATAGGATCTATTTTATCCTGCCCGATTAGATATTAGACCTCTTGTATGAAGTTGGATTTGATCAACTTGTCAAATTTAGCATCTATTTTGGCATCATTCATGGGGTGGGTCCTTCTGGCATCCTTCTTATAGCCTCAATGATCTTCTGGTAATGCTAGATGATGGGTGGATACATCAGGATCAATTCCTGGAATTTTTGTGTAATTCTAGGAAAAAACATATCGACTCTTCTTTAAGGAGGTGTATGCCTCCTGTTCCTCGATAAGAATGCACACACTGATCAATGTGGGTTGCGGGTCATTTTTGGATCCCATATTTATCTCCCTATGTTAATAGATTTTGGTTGAGACACCTTTATTGAATGAAGGATGGGAATCGTTGAGGTCTTTTTCTTCTTCTTCTTCATCATCATCATCTTCATCATTTTACTCTTCTGATGGGGAAAGGATTTTAGAGACAAACACTCCAATTTTGGGATAGAAACGATTTATTGCCTTAGTGTGTGAGGAAAATGAAGTTTGATGTCCTGAGGATGGGTTGGGAGCATCTTTGATGGGGATTTTACTAACAACATGGGATTTAGTCCACTTTTCCATGTCTTTAGACTTCGTGGTCATAACAAAGACCATGCATACAACTAAGTCTGTGCTCGGATGTGTAATTACACATTCAACTTGGTTGATGGGTAGAATATAATCTTCCCCGTGTTTTTGGAGGGGGTAAAGGGGAGACATATCCAATACATTTGGGGCATTGATATAATCAATGTCTTCATTTGAAAAACGTTTTGCTTCTGACTCATATAATCCTACATTGATATAATGCGACTCACAGAACTCAAATGGGGATTTATTAGCATGCAATGTCCCATTTTTCAATTAGTGCAATATATGATGCACTAATGGTATGATGACAGAATGGTAGTGTGATGATGCAGCCAAGGCCTCCATAATAGGGTGTTGAAGGGAGTACTTTTTTGTACTACTAGGAACTCATAATCTGACATGAGAGCTCTGAGCCATGTTTTAAGCTTGATTCATCCAAATGGTTTTTTCTTTCTTTTTTCATATCCCAGCATAGGTGTAGTGTAGGGTGTCAAGATGTTTTCATCATATCCTAGTGGAAGAAGTGTTCACCTCAAGAGGAGGTTAACTCCAGAGTTATCGTCGATTAATATTATGCAGACATCAATTCCCTTTATCTTTACAAACACATATAAGGGGTTGATGTCCCCTTGTATGATGGATTATTCATACCTGTCTGTGAAGGAGATGAAAATGTTATATTTTTCAGGACTGGACTCTGTTGGGTAGACTTTTGTTGCTGCTACTTCAGACTTGAACTCCTAGGGACTTTGGAAGGCTTCTATGAGTGCCTCTCTAAGATCTGCAGATAGGCTAAACGCATCCAGGATTGACAGCTTTGGTGTTACTGAAGCCAGCTGCTTTAAAATATCATAATTTTTTCCAAAAGGTTAGTACTTCCCAGATCAGGTTTTCTCTTTCATAAACACTTTAGGGGTTTGAGCTTTGGACATAGATGGTTTGGCATCTGTTATAGGATTAGGTGGTGTTGTTGTACCTTCCTGGTCTGGATGAACTGGTCCTCCTGGAATCCTTGAGAGATTTGGTATTTGTTATTCCCTAGAGGGATATTCCAAGATAAATGGGCTTGGATTTCTTCCAATGGGGGCGGAGGAGTATTTTGTTTCTTGTTTTGTTTCTCAAAGAGTCCTTCTGTGAGTTTCTGCAATGTTAACGGTTTGACATGTGGCATGGCCGAAAATTTTACTCCAACCATGATCATGCCTTTCAGGAAACCTCCAACATCTGTGGCCTCTTCCTCTAGCCCTGAATTTGGGCGCAATGAATTTGGGTTTGTGGCCATTTTCTTCATCTAAGAAGGGGTCCATCAAGTGAATGACATTGATGGAGCTGGCGATTAGCTCTTGATCTGACATTGTTTCTATCAGACCCTGTCCTTCTGACGGTTCCATTTGACAGGATGGTGCCCATTGAACCATTTGGAACGGCGGTTTTTGTTGAACCATGCCTATTTTCATGAAGTCTAAAATCATTAGTACTGAATTTGGATTTGGTTTCAGACCATATTCATGATATTTCTTTCTTCCCTTTTGTCCTTTGGAGGGCCGTAAGGCCGAGGAGTATGGTTGTGTTGTTTTAGGACCTCTTGGGGTCACATTTGGTTATTTCAACTACACCTAGAAGATTCCATGGAATTCGTTGATGGTCTACTAGGTCATCCAATTGTCAAATTTTTTAACATTTTTACTGGAAACTATTTTCCATTCCTCTTCCCCTCTTGATTCTGAGGTGGAGAGACATGCCACTAGTACTAGTGGCGGGCCCAAGATGAATTTCCCAGAATCAACCATCTTTTAAAGGAGATCCTTGAAGACAATGAATTCATAGACGGCGTGTACATGTATTTGGTGATAGGGAAAATAATATATATGGTCACTAAGACCCACTTCATCAGCTAGCTTTGTCTCTAGTAGGCGAAGCAAATTGCAATTCATAGCGGCTATGAAATAGTCGCAGACCTAGTCGTCTCGAAATGAGTAAAAACATTTTTTTCGTTTTTCAAACTAATTTCTTTTAGAACCTATTCACCCATCTTTCTGAAGTAGCGGTGCTTGTTAGAAACCATTAGGCCTCTCATGGTTCAGTGGGGGTCTTGCAACTGGATTTGGTGCTAGGGTGGCTTTAGCATAAAAGATGTCCCTTCAGTTTTCGTGCTCTTTTCCTAGGGGATGATGGGGCCATTCAGGACATAAGATTGGTCGGTTGCAAGGATTATTATATTCCATGGTAAATGGAATATAATTATCTATACGTAGTTGTGTACTTCACTAGGATAATAGGCGTTCACAATTCATCTCGAAGGTTATCGATGCACATGGAGAGAATCTCACCGTGGGGGAGTGACTGGTTCAGAGAATAAGTCAGTCCTTTCTATCTGGCAATGAACTCTGATCTCTCTCGTTCTCTCACTGTTGTAGTTCAGGAGTTCACTTCCCATTGTCTTAGGTAGTGATGACCTGAACTAGAAGATAAAATATCACAAGAGGACCTCCCACCCTGTGATTGAATTGGATAGTAGTCTAGTATACCATATGAAGGTTGAGCCCTATAGGGTTCATATGAAGCACCAAAGATTTACTGCTTCTTGCTACTCTGGAGTTCCTATCATGGGGTCACAGTAAGATGCATAGTGTATCAATTGCTATTTTGGGTCCCCATATCCATTGAACACTGGGAATACGGGGTTCCCAAAGTTTGGCGGTGGTAGGACATTACTCACCCACTCAGGGTAGGGTTTGCAATCGAGATGTTTCCGATCATGCGACACCTTCATGGATTCTATTCGAGTAGTTAATTTCTAAATAGTGCTTAAGAGCCCTTGATGCATATCCTATCAGGATTGAGCTTGAGTTGGTGCGGCAGTGGCCAAGACTGGGAATGCTGGAGCTACTAGAATTTGGGGTGCATACCCAGCCAAGGGTATCATTTGTGGGTTAACCTGAACATATTATGGATGCCTTCCTAGTAGGGGGAATTTTTGATGTCATTTCGGGGCTGGGTTGAATTGTACCCTGATATTGGATTCATTCACTAGGATATGTGCATGTGGTATGAACACCTCTTATAGGAGCACTTGCTAACATTTCATAGGGAGAACACATCTGACAAGGTATATCCCTTGATTCATCTCAACAATAATTTTCCTGAGCTCTTTTATTTCTTCCTCTTGCTTTATCAATAATTCCTCAATGGAGAGGGAATCATTTCTAGGGAGAGGAGGTAGTTCATAGAGAACCATGGATTTATTATTCTCCTTATTGGGGTTTCTCAGGGGAGGTAACGATGGATTAACTGAGGGGGCACCAAGATTTAGGATTGCACACTAGTTTCAGGTGTGCACACCATCAAGCTCGGTGTGAGATGCCTCTGGGAGGGAACCATCGCCCTTCACGTCCTCTCCCTCTACGTCATTTTCTATGAAATATATGGGGTTGATATTTACACATTCACTTAGTAATGACAAATTGTGGGTGGAGTACCTGGTGCCGAATGGTAAGATGGATTTCTATGCCCTTTTATGGACTTTATCCTTACATTCTGTAGTATTAATCTGGTTTCTTGGCAACGATTGACCTAAAGGGAGCCTGTTCTGACCTCGTAACATGCCTTTAGCTCAGAGGGTGCAAACCATGAGAAGGGGTGGAATAGGTAACTACTCTGTCCATTGATCCTTTTAAACTGTGGAAGACAGATGTCTGTTGTGTGGGGACTTGAGGTAAAAATTCTCCCATCCCTAGGGGCTAGAGTTGTTCCCATTTTTTCATTGATGCGTTACGTCCTGGATTTGTTTGTCTTATAAGGGAATTTTGATTTAAAAATACACCCATCCCTATGGGATGGGGTTGTTTCTGTATTGCGGTGATATCCACCTCTACTACAACCCTTTCAATTTCACGTACTCTTATGCAGGTGTGAGTCGAGAATGGAATTGGGCCTGCATAGAGTCTATAGTATTTTGATGACATGAGCACTACTTACTGGTTGGATTCACTTAGGAAGGAAGCATGCTGGATGTTCCTAGTTTCCTGACTCAGATGTTTTTCTATAGATTGATCTCTTTAGACCTGACGCTTTTGAGACTTACTCCAGGTAGTTTTTTTAGTATCACAACTTTCTTGAGTATAAGGTTCATTTTCTTTCTTCCTCTGGGTGATGACATTGCAGGATGTCTTCCAATGGGGCCTATTGGATGGGACATGGGGTGAAGTGTAGAGCTCCATGTTCTACCCATCCCCAAATGTGAACTCCTATCGGGGTGTTACCAATGAAGTGATGCAACTTATGCATTGCATGGAGATAGTCCCATTTAAGTGTTTTATTTCTCATTTCGGATTATGGATTCCTCGCTAACGGGAGGGCTTCCAAGTTGATTATATGGTGATGCTCCCCTATCGTGCTGACATGGTCCGCGTACCATTCCTAGGGTAGGAATTTTTCTTTGACCTGAAGAAGAGTCATCTATATGATGAGGTGAATGTCCCTGTGCATTACCCAAACAACTCTCCTAGTATGTTGAAGTGATAAGTGGGCGTAGGCCAATATATCACTAGTATATTATCCCTCTCTATTTTTATTCTCACAAGTAACATATCATGTTGTTGTTCTTCTGGAGGCTCCTCTACATGATATTCCCATCTCACCTACATCTTAATAATTTCATTCCATGCAACCAAGCTAGTGGGAGCCTTATTGATTTGTGGACGATGTGGGGGTGGCTTATAGGATGAGGTAGCCCCGAGCCATCCTTTGGTTGAGAAAGAATATCAATCATTATGGACAGAGTACCCAATGTGTCTGACTCCATTTTTATGAGTGCCTCAATGTAGGAGGGATTTCATATATTTTTTTGGCAAGGGGGGGACAATATTTCCAGCATTAATTTTTATTGTGAGGAGGACCTTTGGAAATAGTTCTACAATAGAGGGGGACACTATTACAACTTGATTCCTGACTACGGGAAATGTATTTGCAGTGTATACACTGGGGAGGTCCATTAGGGAAGGCTATAGAAAGGGGAGGTCCCTCTTGCTTCTTGATGTCACTAAGGTGAGGAAAATCACATCAATTGTCATTGTGGGGAGGGCCTTCGCAATGATTGTCATCATGGTGAGGACTACCATCATGAATTGATACTTGGCAGTATGGAAAATTTCTACAGTGTACATCCCGAGGAAGAACTTCAGGATGTACTGAAATGAGGGGAGGACCTTCTTGTTTCTTGGTGTTATTATGGTGAGGACCTTCATAACAACTATTATTGTGGGTAGGGCCTTCACAATGACTGTCATTATAGCGAGGACTACCATCATAACTCACTGTATGTCTACTTGGAGATGCACATCTGCAACTTATAACCTGGGGAGGATCATTAGGGTGGACGAAAGCAAGGGGAGGAGATTATCACTGTCTGATCTTCAGGTCAAGGGGAGGGTTACCCCAACACGCATCAAAAGATAGGCTCTCATGATCGACCATTCTTGGCCAATGGAGTAAGCCCCCGTGGGTGCTCTTTGGAGGTCCTTCAGAGCTGCTGGTAGCTATATTGTGGACAGGACCTTCACAAATGATACTTCCACTTCAATAATTTGGTAATGTAATGACAGGGTATTTATCCCTTGTTGATATGTGTTTGAGGGTGTTAAGAACCCTAGATTCTAGTAGAGCAGGATTTTACATGTTCTCTTCATTTTCCAGTTTCCTTTGGCGCATTTTATCTTCGAGCGCTCTATTGTGGGTATTTGGGGCTGGCTTCTATTGGTAATGACCTTCATATAAAAGTAATAGACTTTTTTAGTCCTATGATGTCATTGGGATATGTCTATGGACATCTTTAGTATAGGTAGGGATATATGCATGCCCTGGAGGGCCACCACATTATACCGGCGTCCCCCTGTTGGAACAGGTATTTGTTCCCAATATGGTTGTCCATGTATCATGGGATAATGTCTTTGACCCTCTTGGACTGATTAAGGGATGCATAACTTCTCTAGAGAGGAAAACTCATTTTGCGAGTGAGTCATTCCTTTTGAGGAAACTGGGACGTGGGCCCGATTTCTCGCCATTGCCACTAATACAATGATATCGTTGAATTTTTGGAGGATATGGTTTGGAATTGATGTCTAGTCTATCATCATTTCCATGATGTGATGAGGTTCATCTTTGGTTGGAATGATTAGGAAGGCCCATTCTAATGTTAGAATAGAAGTTGGTGCCTACTCCAGTCCTCCATGAGTTTCCATTAGATACTGGCAGTTCTCTTGTGCTGGGGTAGAGGAATGAGTCCACCATCAGTTGTCTTCTATGGTTTCCTCCGCATTTGACTAGTGGACTTCATATTCACGAGTGGGTATTTTCATCCACTCACTTTCCACTATATTTGTCCTACAGTATTTGTATGAATCTGTATGAATTTGACTCTACTCATATTTGGTTGCCATCCTATTTATATGGCGGGCTTGATACGTGTCAGCATGTATTTGTGCCTGTGTATACCTATTTTCCACCCTATTTGGTTTACAGTCTTGTTGCGTATCGGAAGAAATATGCATATACCTATTTTTTGTTGCTCTGTATGCACGGTGGGACCGGCGAGCACTAGCAGTAACATGCATGTGCTCGTATTGTGCCACCCCATTTTTGTGGTGAGATTGAGTGGAGGGGGCAGAATCATATGTATTCCAATTGAATGATGACACATTAGTACGGTAGAGATTCTCCTTAGGAACTAGGGTGATATCATGTTCTTGTTTATATATTCAGGGCCCATGGAGGGTAGCCATAGGGGCCCGGGTCTCCTGGACTTTATCAGGTGTTCTCGGCATAAGGTCCTCCTCTGCGGGAGGAAGTTCAGTTGTCTTGTGTCCGTGACGACGTTCTCTAGAGGGGGCCCATGAGTTGGACCCCTATGCAGTTGAGATGAAGCTGTCATCATCGAATTAATCTTCCTTATTAATATATGGGAGGTACTTGTTGTCACGTTCTAGGGACAGGCTCTCGAAACAATTTGAGATGACCACCGGGGATGCCTTCTCCTGTGGTTCCAACTGCAGCTGAAGAGGCGACTGACAGACCTTTACAGACTAGAGGTATTGTCTCACAACCTCTAGTGTGGGGAGAGTACCATTTTGGTGATGTTATTTGATCAGCATGTTTGATACCCAATGTTGATGACGTTGGGTAGGTGAGGGGGTCCTATTCTTCATTGGGGCCCCAGACACCTACGGGATTGCAGATGTGCGTGTCTGCATGGGTCGCAAGGATGTCATTTGGATTGAAGGTCACTCTACAGGAACCTGAAATATACATATAAGACATACATACCACAAAACATCATCAAAGCAGCATTCCATTAAATATTTGAATATTTGGATATTCAACATGGCCCCCTTCCCCTTTTGTTTTACTGTGGGGGAAGGGGCCTGAGTGAGGTAAGATCGCCCCCTTGGTTAAGGATTCCGGTCGGGTTCACCATTTTTTCCCTCCTTCAAGGTGGTGCGTTTGCAGGTGGTGCAGAAATGACATAATGAGGGTCTTCACCAATCCCTTTTTCTATAGATATGGGTTCATGTTGAATTTAGTATTCCTTTTTTTCTACTTGTTAAGCATCATAATCATTTAAAGTAGGTTGGATTATTCTTGTGGGAACTGTTGGTCCAAGTGGGTGATTGTGTGGGGGTCAAGCACTTGTGAAATCAGTTCTTCTCAGATATAAATTCATTGGATGGTCTTCAGTAGGTTTATTTGTGGAGATAGAAACACCCAAAACCTTGGTATCCATGATTTATGGACCTACATTCCAAAGGTAGGTTCCTGTTGATTGGTGATTCATCCAATGACACTTAAGGACTCCATTGGTTGAGAGCATGGGAGGTTAGGCTCACCACACCCTTCCAGGGGGGAGGATAGTTTCCTGTTCTGGGACTCTCTTATAGATTGAAGTCATTTTCATATGTTCATGAATCCTTGGTTCATTATCTAAGAGTGTTTCCACATGCTACCCTTGGTTTTTAGGATTGTTGTAGGCATGTATATGTTTGATGATACGAATTTGATGCATAATTGAGCCATATAATAAGGTTCTCAAGAGTTTATTTCCATCCAGGGGGGACAAATGGTGAATTGATGCAGGTATCGGACCCCTGAGACAAGTTTCGTACATATCATCAGGAGAGGAATCCAAACCCACATATTTCAGATTGTCTGGGGATTCTTTTTGGAGGCTTCCCATTTTAAGGACATGGTTGGGTGGAACTTATATGGGTGGGAACCCTTTTGAGTTCGGTCCTTCTAAAGGAATCCTACCTATCATGTTAATACCAGGAATTAGTGTTCTCATAGTTCAGATTCATGTGGATGTTATAATCTTTACAATCCTCTAATCCCGTGTGAGTCATGCCCAGAGTGAGAAACAAGAGGACGTTAAAGATTCAAAAATGAACATGCCTCATCCTCAGTTGGTGGGGGAGAGATAATTTGTAGCAGATGTGGTTGGGGAAACTGTGGTCGAGGGCATGGTGCAATGAACCTTTCAATGTGGAATGACATTTAAGGTTACGCGGCCCTACCTCAGAAGATTGGGGACATACCTCAGTGGGAGGGCCCTGGAGAACATTCTAGGAATGGGATGAGTTTCTTACTCATCAAAGGTGTGAGAGAACATAACATGTTCGACTGATCATTGTTCATCATTGAATGTAAAATCAAGCGATCACCATTAATCCCTTGAACAGGGAGGTTCACATTAGCATCCCAAGGTTGGACTCTGAGTTACCATGGGAATATATAGCCACTATAATTCATGAAGCCTGCACCATTTTGGTGAGAGAATTCATGACTCTTCTTACCATGGTTATGTAGGCTCAATTGGGCACATTGATGCACTCGATAGTCTGATCGTACAGGTCTGGTGGCTTTGGAGGAGGCTTTGACCTGATGTCGAAGGACTATTTAGTGGAGTGATCATGGAGTATTGGAAGATAGTATAGGGGTGTGGTTGGAACTGGAGGAAACAATACCCAAAAATACCCTATTCCACATACTGACTTTTTATGCAGGATGGGGGAGGCTCTGCATACCATAGTTTTATGTGCACAGCAGGACCATATGCATACCAATGCGGTACGCGGGCATGGGTATAGACAACTGCACACCATAGTAATACACGACATATCATGCCACTTTGGGTTCCATCTACGTTCTGATGCAGTATGTGGTGTTTGGTTTATTCCGCGTAGAGGTACGCTACATGGAGCACCATATTTAAGGGGGGTCTGAGGGATCATCGTTCATGGGTATTTCATCCACATGACACTTTTGGTTATCAGTTATCTTTTTAGGTTTGAGGTTCTATTATTATTATTTAATTATCACCTTATATGGTTCACAACCAGCTATACCTACAGAGGGACTGGTTCACAGTTCGATCTTCGCTGATAAAACAAGACAGAAGCCAAAGTCTTATCCGAACTCTTTCTCCCAACCTCTGAGTCTCCCTCGTGCTTTCTTCATCCTTACTTCTCACTGTACATCTCTCTCTGTGTCTCCCCTCCATACTTCTATTGTGCTTCTTCTATAGAGCATCAGATTAATAGAATCTATTGGAAACATGACACCATTTATAGAGGCCCATTGAATCAATATCCTAACCCAAGGAAGTCTTGGTCAACTGGGTTTTGCGAAGGGTTCATTTCAGGATAATGGTTTGCGGAAACCTACTGGTTCACTTCTTCTGTGAACTTATGAGTTTGCAGTATAATATGTGGATTGTTCTCAGGCATATGAATCCATCGGCGACTTGGTTTGCGGTTTGCCTTGCACTCTGGCCATCACCTCATGGGCCAGTAGTTCATGGATCGTTCCTCATACCTGGTGGTTCACGATCCAGCTGGTCCTCATACCTTTCCTGGTGATGGAAAATAGGCCACTTGAAATGTTTTAAAAACATTAATTCCATCATGTTTATTCTGAATATTACAACTCAATTGGAGTCTATTCACCTTGCAAGATTTATAAGAGTACTTGCTTACTTCTGTAATTTATTTTCAATTGTGGGGGTATTTTCTTCTGTTAATGGAGTATTCAGGACCCTACAATCACACAAAGGGAACAATGTCCTTAGAAAATGATTTTACACGAATCAAAGCTCCCAATGGCCTGGAAAATATCCTGACATACCCATTCAAACATCTGAGTACAAATTACATGTTCCCTACCATTCAAATTTAAAAGATAGACGCGAATCTAAGAATTTTCCATGTGAATTCCATATTTTCAATTGGGAAAATCGAATCTGACAACATGGGAGAAATTTATGACACATAAAGTAGTGGTGAAAGCTTAAATGAAGATGTCTTCATTTCATCCACTAAACTTCAGCAAGTCTTTTTATCATCAGTCAAGCTATAAGAAATTTTCACAGTAACCAAGGAAGATAATGATGTTGATTTCCAACCCATAATATTCTCTTCAATGCTATAGGAATACCATTCATCATCAGTAGGGTCAGAAATGATTTCCTCTTCTTCAAGATGTTCAAATACTGACTCCTCCCCTAGCTTTGAAAAATTTTCTTCATCATCTACTCCGCAAGCAGAAATATACGAAGTGACACGTAATGAAGAATAAGAACAACATCTCAAAGTACTCCTCCATCATTTGAGGAAGGTGTCTCCACCACTGTGGATGAGCACAGAGAAATAAATATGGTTACTTAAGAAGATCCACACCCTACTCGAATTTGTGACACCATGACTTTTTAATATCAATAGATGTATACTTAATTTATAAATTGACATTGAGATATATTTTCATTGAACTATACTGAAATTCTAGGCCTTAATCGTGATGTGTCCACTCATCATTTTTGATTTCCAGAAGAGAATCGAGGATTTAAGTAGGCCGTAAGAAGAACACACCCAACTCACACATCTAAAAATGAAGCTGAAGTCAAAAAGATTATATAACATAACTTTGTTAAAGAGGTTGAATATCATAAATTTATAGCCAAAATTGTAATAGTGAAGAAGAAGAATGGGGAAATCAGAGTTTGCATTGATTTCATAGATCCTAACTAGTATTTTCCTGAAGATGACCTTCCAGTTCAAATAAAAAAAATTGATTTATGAAACAACGGGTTTTGAAGCTACCTCTGTCATGGTTGGATGTTATGGGTACAATAAAAACTGAATGTACCCATAGGATGAGGAGTCTATAGCCTTTAGATCTCCTCAAGGTGTGTTTTGATCTTCGGTAATGCTCTTTGGCACAAAGAATGCAGGAGCAACAAATCAACATGCAATGAACCATATCATAAAAACTATCTCAGGAAGTTTGTTGAATGTTATGTGGAAGATATAGTGGTCAAATCCATACTATGTTTTGATCACCTGACTAGTCTAGAGACCATATTCAGTAAAGTTAAGAAAAAAAATTGAAGATGAATCTTTTGTAATGTGCTTTCGAGTTAACCTGAGGAAAATTCCTCGGCATCGTTGTAAACCATCATAGAATCAAAGTGGATCATGAGAAGAGAAAATCAATCCTCAGTATGTCACCTCCTCCAAATTTGAAATAATTAAGAGGACTTCAAGGAAACTTGGCCTATATTCGGTGCTTTATCGCTAATTTGGTAGGAAAGCATTTCTCCTTCACTAGATTAATGAAGAAGGGAGTTAAATATAAATGGACCAAAGGCTACCAGAGGCATTTGATACCCTCAAGAAATATCTCTTGAGTCTTCCAGTATTAATTCCACCTTTTGAAGGAAATCCACTTATTCTCTTTGTGACAACATTAGAGCGATCAATGGGTTCCTTCCTTACACAGATGAATGATACCGTGAATGAAAATATCCTTCAATATCTCAATCGAACTATGCATGAAACAGAGACATGATATTAAAGTATATATATTTTCTACTGGGCATTTATATTTTCAGTTTAGAAGCAGAGGAACTACCTGCAAATCACAAGGTTCAGTTAGTATCTTGCAATAACCTGCTCAAATTTATCCTCAGTAATCCTATAGTTATAAGAAATTTGGTATGATGGGATGTTATTTTGCAATAATTTGATATCAAGTTTGTGCCTCAGAAAGAAATTAAAGGCCATGCCTTGGTAGAATTCTATACTGGACATCCATCTGAATAAGATACATCATTGAATACTAAAATTTTTGATGATGAAATCTTTTCTATTCATGATAATCCCCAAACATGGGAAATATACATTGATGGTGCATTGAAAAGTCCCACGAGGAGGAGAATGGAAATCTCTAAACTCAACAATTTTTGGTTAGAAATTGTGCTAATCTCCCCAGAAAAGGCATTTTTCCATATTCCTTCCAATTTTCAGAAGGCGATACCAATAATGAGCCAGAATATCAAGATCACATTACAGGCAAGGAATTGGCACTCCAGGTACAAGTGAACTACCTGATAGTGAAAGGTGATTTAGAGTTCGTAATCAAATAGGATCAATGGGGATTATTCTATTAGATGATAATATTTAATCTATTTGTGTGATTATGTCAGAGGGTTAATGGCCGAATTTCCCTCAGATCCAACATTTTTATATGTCCCGCAATTGTAAAATTCTCAAGCTGATGCATTAGATAATGTAGAGAAAACCCTAGAAGATCCAAATTAGGATGAGAAAATCATCATTATTTCCCATCATCATGTGGTTTAACCTTTTGTTCAAAATAGAATTGAAGATATTAATGAAATCATCCCTATTTATGAGTCGTATGGTCATACTAGACGATGGATGACAACTATCATAGAAGACCATAAAAATGGAGTACTTCCACTAGATAGATATAAAAAATAATATATCTTAAAATGAGGGGCCAATTTCACTCTTTATGATAGCCCAGATCAATAGATGATACTCTAAAAATGAGGCTTTGATGGAATCATTTTCAGGTTTATTGATGGAGAAGAAACTACATCTGTCATGAAAGGAGTACATACAGATTCTTGTGGTGATCACTAGTCTAGGAATAGGCTTTATGATCAAATATAAAGGCTTGGATACTTCTGGCATTCAATTATGGAAGATTTCACAGATTTCATCAAGAAATCTCCCCATGAAATTTCACCCATGCCAAGTGAATTCCAACTTCAGTCATTAACCCCTAGAGTTTCTACGTATAACAAAATACTCCTAACCATTTTCTAAAAGGGGAATGGATGTAGTAGGACATTACCCTCCAACTATGTCTAAGTAGTTCAATTATATTCTTACTGCTACTAATTAATTCTCTATATGGGCTGAGACAATACCTATCAAAGTAGTCGAAGCCAAAATCTTCGTTAGCCTTTTCAAAGCTATTATCATTAAAAAGTTTGGTGTCCCTCACTATATATTGATGTATAAAGACACCAATTTCTATTCTATTGAGATAAATATGTTATATTAGGAGTACAATATCAAATCCAACCATTCATCTTGCTATCATGCAACAACCAATGGTAATATAGAGGCCTTTAACAAGACCTTATCAAATAAACTATAAAAATGGTGTATAAAGTTAAGTAATTGTGGCTTGATAAAAATTTACACGCTTAATGGGATTATTGTACTACAACCCATACTACCACATAGGAAACTCCATATTTGTTGGTGTACGGAACAAAACAAGTTTTTAAAATTGAAATTGAATTTCCTTCACATTGAGTTGCAATCTGTTATCAGTTATCAAAAGATGAACAGTACTAGGAGTTATTTGAAGAATTGGAACAATTATATGAAAAGGGATTTCATACTTGGATCATTTAAAAGTATATCAGAATATAACATAATGATCTTTTGACAAGAGAGTTCTCCTATGCTCATTTTTTCAAGGGGAATTGGTATTAGTCATCAAGGATCCAATGATACTAGGAATGAATCCTCCAAAGCTTGAGGAAAAGTGGTAAGGACCTAACCCTATACATAATGTATCCTCAAATTAAGCCTATTCCATAATATCAATAGATAGAGAACTTATTACAACTTCAACCAACGATTGATTCTTGAAGAATTACATTGTGTAATTACACATCATTTGTCCTCACTAAAAGACTCTAAACTGCACAAAAAAAAGTCCTAGTTTCCAGACATTAAACTTTATAACATCCATATGCATCCATGTTGCATGACGGTAAATTTTGTAGAATCTTTTTCCATGTCGCATGACATTAAAATACATGACATCATTTGTTCTCACTATACGATATTAAACCGTACAATTAATATCTTCTTCATTTGACGTTAAGAAATACCATAAGATACCAGAAATTATTATTCCTTGTGATTATTTAAAAAATGTGTAGATTCCATGCGCAAGCATCGCTTACATAATGGCTACTCCTTAGTGGCATATGATTTTAATTCTCCCTATGTTTGAATTACATTTTCATAGAGACCACTTTTCATGAACTACATGTGGCTTGATTCTTATTCCAATGGGATATGTATAGACTTCTAGATATCCATTATTGGGCCCAACCATAGCTATAAAAAAATTATTTCTCTTTTCTCCTTCTATATATGAACCTTATCTATATAGAGTACTATTTTAGGATACATGGTTTGATCTTCATACCATTTTGTGTCTTAAGTTTAACCATTCTTCTGGAATGTGTAAGGGCCCCCGTCTCTCACATAAAACTCAATTGGTGTGGGAAATGATTATTTCAAGAACTATGTTTGGCTTGATTCTCATTTAAATATGATACATATAGATCCCTATATCTCCAATTTTGGACCCATCCATGATAAAAAAAAACCCATTATTCCATGTGTGTATGAATAAAACCTTCATATGGAATGTTTCAAGAACTATGTGTGGATTGATTCTCATCCATTTGAGATATACAGTGACACCTGAGTTTAATTTCCTGGTCTAACCACAATATTCCTTTTTCACATTAGAATCACTTCATGTCCCCACATTGTGACTCTAAACAGCACATCATAATGTTCTTGCATCATGACATTAAACTACAAAGTACCAAATATACTACGCATGCCTTGGTTCTCATCCCATTGATATATGAAATTAAAACTTTGACTTAGTTCTTAGTCCAAGACATGGGATAAATTTTATTTCTCTTTCACATATAATTAAAAATCTATGTGGGAGACTCCATTTTTGGTCCTATTCTTGGTTATCTCACCAAGGAAATAAGAAATATCCTCATTTTACATGTGAGTTAGATCTATGTATGAAAATAAAAACTCATGGACAATATGGATTCAAATATTTCTCCTGTGCATTGACTATTACCCCCTTTGGTATTTCAAACTCTTAATCATGAATACTTTTAGATCTTCATAACCTTTATTATAGTTTGGTGGTTGAGTTTATGATATATGAGAACACTTTTCCCTAAATATGTAGTACTTTCCCCTAGGTGGACTTTCTTAAGTTTCCAATATAATAGGCTTGTCAATCAAAATATTACACTATTTGGCTATGCAGTATTTGCCCTAGTAGGCCTCGCATAATACAACTCCATAGTGGGTTTGTGAAATATTGGTAAATTCATTCTTGGTTAAAGTGTCTATTGTCCCCATCAAACTTTAATGACAATATACAAGAATCTGTATCTTAAAGAAATCATCCATGTATATTTTATCACATTACCTTTCTCTTGAGCTACAAGTATTCAAGACCATGGTTTACACATTTCCTTATTTATGTGTTCAAAGAATATTGAAATAACCTTGGATGAGTTTCCTTTATAACATCTACTATTTCTATTATATTTTGGTCCTAGATGTATGACCTAAAACTACGGCCACCATAATTTTTATTTTTGGGTCAAACGTTTGTAGAAATAATATTCCTCCAATTCTTTAGAAATCATAAAATGAAATACAATTTCTATATTCCGTTACCATTCCCCATAAACCAAACTCTGTGTTGCAGAAAATCTGAATCTCCATACACTTTCCTTAGATTTTAGCAATAGAATGTCAATTGTTTTGAGATCTCTTTTGTCTTACTATATAGTATGTTCCCCAAGTGACCTTACATACAATTTTTCTACATAATATGCATGTTAGTCAAAAATATTCCACTATTTGGATATGTAGCATATTCCCTTGTCATACCTGCATAATAAAACCTCCATAACAGTTTTTTCAAATAATGGTATCTTCGTTCTTATAATAGACTTCATCTAATTCCATTATCCATCTTTTCATATCATTCCTAGGATCCAAGAAATGACAAATCATAGTTTAAATTTCCTCTATTCCATACTAGAACATGGAATTATGTTTCTAGACAAATTATCATGAAATTGGAGACTCATAAACCTTGGTTCAAAGCTAAATACCTTAAATTAATGTCACCCAATGTCCTCACTGCATTACTGAAAATTGTGTAGTACAATATTATCACTACATGACTTAAAACATCATAGTAAAATTTATTCACTACATGACTTACCACTCCACAACATGATATCATAAAGCCCCTTTCTGAAAAAATTTAACCATTCCTCACACACCAAATTTGTTTAGAAGTGGTTTCCCCATTCTTGACCTATGTCAGCATAGATGAACCATTATTCTTAAAATACCTTTGCTTTGAATAACCACCCACTGAGGTATTGAGTCACCCAAATCATATTTTCCCTTGTATATGAACAATAAAATGTTAAATTCCTGAGATATCTTTTTCTTGACTATGCAGTACGTGCCCCTAGGTGACCTTGCATAAAATTCACCTACATAACATTTCTGTCAGTCAAAAGATGAAACTATTTGGTTATGCAGAATATACCCTATGTTGTCCATACATTATACATCCCCTATAATAGGTTCATCAAATAATGGTAATATAGTTCTTGGAAAATACCTCCTTTTTAATTGATTTTTTAGATTTTGTGACTATAAAAATCACAACTCAAGATTCCCCATAGAAGTATCTAAAGAATATTGGTGAAATTCATAGCCAATATGTTTTTTTGGACCTAATTTCAAAATTTATGGTCAGAGCTAATTGAATTTAAACATTTTCCTTTTTTCTGACCTGCATGACTTTAAACTACCAATAGCAAGAGGCATAGTACTTGACAGATTGAAAACATTCATAGGGAAATCTTGAAAAAAGTTGTGATTTACCACACTAAAGATAAATTTTGTATGGGTTAGGATATATTGACCAATAAAAAATGGGGTCAAAAGTTGAAAAGTTTGTGGGGTTTGTCTATATAACCCTAGTAAAAATAAAACTATTCTCATTAGGACCATTGGACTAAATAGAGTATTTTGAGCACCCTGATTCCTATTATTGTAATTATGATTATCTGACATAAAAGTTTTATGTTTAAAAAAATAATCATCATCATATCCTTTGATATTGTAAATAAGAAAATCTATAATGGAGACATATATGATTGGAGATAAAATTCATTTCATTGATATAAAAAAATTAGAGGGACATCCACAGAATGGAGCCTCTATGTCTTCGGTTAAAAGAAACTCTCGGAATGACACTTCATATATTTAACAGCTTCATGAGCCTTATCATCCACTTATTTAAGTTTATATAGTTGAGAAACTTCAGCCTCCTTGACTTGACAATGTGCTTCGTTGGTAGTTTGAATGGAAATTATCGCTTCCAACTAGGTTTCTCTCAATTTTTGGTTAAATTGTTCAAGTCTGTTATGAACAATATCCATTTTTTGTTGAAGATGTATCATATCCTTAATCACCTCTTTAAATTGTTGGCTAATTTCGATTAACCACTTATGACGGATGACCTCTAACATATCTATAACATATTGGAAGCTTTCAACATTTATAAGTCATTTATACTTTTAATGATATTGCTACATCTTATGTTCTTTCCCCCATTGGTGAATGGTCTCTTACATTACATTGTAGACTGGGTGATAATTAAATCCACCAACTCCCAATATGAAAAATAGTTCTAGATGTTTTTCAAAATGGTACAACACCTCAACCATAGGTTTCTCGACAATTATATTCCAAATGTTTTGTTATGCATTTTTATGTGCCATGTCAAGATAAAATTCCATATCTATATATGAATATGATTCACTATTGTGTGGAAGAATATACTCTGGAAACACATCACTTAGAGAGGTTCATTGATCTTCTTCTCTCAAAATAGTGGATGCTTCACCTTCTATTGATGTCTGATCCAACATAGAAGTTTTATCCTCCAATCTAGTTGTGGAAGCCGATAAACCTAAATGGTGAGTTAGAATCACTATCAGATTTAGAAGAATGGCATAAATGGGACATGATCTAGAAAATCGATAACATTTACCCAATAATATTTCAAATAGTTGATTATATTCATCCCATTTATTCTTATCTTAAGTAGTTAAATAAACTGTTTCTTCAGGAGGGGAATTATCCTGAGTTTTTTCATTTTCCATTATCGAAGGATCTTGAGAATATCCCAAAATTGGTACCTAAGTAGGTACATCTCCAACTTCCTTAGAAACAGGATAGAGTGTAAATCCCCATTCTCGAAGGTCCATCGCAACAATCTATACAGAAAAAGCTACATAAGTTGAACTTTGATGTGAAATACCAAGTACAAGAAGAACAATTATGTATGAAAAATGCAAGAATAAGAACATACGTCCATTCAATTCCTCATGAAAGTCCCCAAATTACTTGATGAAACATGGAATATCAATTTTTTGATTAAGGGTTTCCATCATTTCAGTGTATACGTCTTCGAATATTATAACATCCTCACCATTTATGGTATCCAAAAAATGTTGGTTGATGCAAAAAATAGCTCCACTGACTTTCTGTTTTGTCATTTCTTTACCTGGTGCAATGTCATAATATCGTTCCAAGTTAGGATCAACAACAGTATCGACATCAGATTTCCTAGGATCCTCATTCCTTATTTTTAATAGAATTGGAATATCAGCATTGATTATTGTAGGATCCATTTGGAAATGGAAAATAATATATGATATTTTGAAGAGAAGAACATTATTAAATCATTTAATATCCCAAAAAATTTATTTTACATTAACATTAATTTTCCATCTCTCCCAATATAATCATAAGAATATATAGTTACACCTTTTGATTTCTAATATGTCAAGGTAACAGATTCATTAACATGGAACTATGTTTCTCATAGGGTTTCCTTCTCTATTCTAGGAGGATCAGTTCTTAATACCTTAAGAGAAGAGAGTGGTTCATATTCTATGATAGGATAAACATGGTCACCAAGGTGTATCAATAATGTGATAATAACAGTGGATAGTATAAATAATTTCTTCTTTGATGCACACTTCAAATATATCTCAATGATATCTTATGTTTCTTTTCATAAGCTTGGGGAGAAATTGAAATACTCCTTCTAATAGTAGAAACATGAGGTAATGGATGAGTATTGAATGTCTCCATTACCGTGGTCATGGTTATTGCTCCTAGATAATTTTATAGAGACATTGGAGGATCATTTAATGTGTCTATGGAAGAAGCATTAGGCCCATACCTTGGTGAACTGAGAACTTGTCCCGAGGTTCCTTCTATATATTCATGCTGCAAAACGCAATCTCTCATGATTAATGATGGTGAATGACAAAGAAGAATTGAAACAAAAGAAAAGGAAAATGCATTCTGAGTTTTAACATAATTTTCCCATTCCTCTTCATGGTGAATAATTACCCCTTCACGTATCCCTAGTTCCATCATATCATATACTCATCCAGAGGTTAGTAATTGTTCATCAGTTTCATATGTAAAGATCTCCATATCTGCAATATTATCCTATACATTAGCAAGATTATTATTCTAATGATAATAAGAAGGTGATTTTAAATCACCCAAATCCAAAATTAAAAGGACATTTTGGAGGAATTCCCATGCATCCCTGAGATCCCGAGTCATGCTCTCCCAAAATTGAATAGGAAAAGGCCGCACATAATTCAGTTTTGATATATATGGTTGTGGAGAAAACTCAACACCCTATGACTGGAGAGCCTCTTCAAGCCTCCCTTCTTCTTTAGAAAGGTCAGCAGATGGGATGGGAATCTCTTTGTGATGATGGTGTCTGGATCACCTCGATGTTGGAGGTATTGTTTCTCGAGCCTTATACTTCTAGGTACACTTTCCCCAAAGATGTTTCGATGGTTCTGAAACTCTTAAAGCCTTATCCTCATATTTGGATTTAGTCATCTTACCATGATTTCTATGCACAACAGGTGTCATAACTGCTAGCCAATATATTCCTTTTGTTAAATCCCCCTAAGGGTATAAAGAAGCCCATGCTTTGGCATATTCAGCTTCCAATCAGATTAATGTATCTGATTGAGGTAACAGAATTAAAAAATTTGATATCTCTAAAGCCTTTAAAATCCACAATTGTCTCGCTACCATTTGGATTTTCTCATATATAACATACGTGGGGGGAAAAGTGCTTGATTTTTTAAGATATTTGAACTGTCGAGGAAGCCTATAAAGGATGTAAGCCTCATATATAATTTCACCATCAATATTGGTCAATAATACAATGTACCTAAATGGCATCATATAATACCTCAACTCATAATTTTCTTCCTTACCTTCATCAATAAATGTTCTAGTTTGTGGGTTACCAAAAGGAAAGAACCTAAATTCTCTTAATGCATTCAAGTCCCTCGGTACTAAATCTGGTCTAATATTCAATGGATGAATACTGGATACGTTCTATAAAAATGGGTTAAATCATCCATTGCAGACTCTAACTGAATTCAACACTGAATATGAAGAAAAGTGTTCCACAATCTAGCCCCAAAACACATGGAATGTACTTACAAGTCTAAATGGATACATCCCATTATAAAAATATAGCAGGGAATAATATATTCTTTCCATTACAAGATTTTCTAACCTGATATATTTTACCTCTACCAAATTGGCTGCAATAAAAAAGGTCCATGGCCTTACATAACAACCAGAATCACAGACTGTGTAACACCTTAAACATTTTATGTAATGTTTCTCTTAAATACAATGTATTCTTTATGTAGCCTATATTTCATGAATCACTGAGCCCCTATGGAACAAAAAATGGTTACTTATAGGAGATTGCCATAACTTTTCCACTAAACTTAAATTTACCAGCTCTGTGATCTGGATTTTAAAAATCTGATATACACAGGTGTGTTCAAGATGATATTTAGAGTATGATAGAATTAACTTAATTTTCAGTGAATAGTAACCTACCCTTAGGAATATTAACTTACCCTAATGAATAGTAATATGACTCTTATGAATGGTATCCATACCCTTGAGGGTATAAATGAATTTAGACACCCTAAATATGAAGATGAATAATCTAAGTGTTTATATATTTCAATTAAATAATGATTTATTGAAATATTTAATTAATAATATTTAGAAAATTATTTTTGAAAAATGGACATCATTTTTGGATTCCACAAGTTGAAAAATGGTTAGGGTAAATTTTTGGGATTTTTCTGAAGTACTTGAATATTTGATGAATTGTAAAATTCGATAATTCACAATAAATGCTAAATAATGGATTAATTGAGTCATTGATGATGATCTGCTGATGTAAGCCCAATTGGTTCGAGGTCACATGCATATAATACTGTTCTTGGTCATTTAATACTCGCTATTGGTTGTCTTGAGAGGAAATAATAAATTAATGAGTTTTATATTAAGATATCCCCCACTATAAAACCCCCTCTCACCCCCTTTCATTCACTCCTTTCAAGCCTTGTGCCTTCTCCAAATTCTACTCAAATACCTTCCCAACCTCCTCCCCCACGTCCATAAAGATTTGTTCTCATAAAAATACCAAATCTTCTCCCCTTAAGAGGTTTTCAAAGGAGGAAGTCTCAAGAGGTAAATTCCTCTTTCAAATCCCTTCTTTTCTTTTAGGTTCTTTTATTTTTGTTTCTTTTCTCACCTCCCTCCACCAAAATAGTATGATAAATCCAGTAACATACATGTAATGTAATGTTTTAATGCTAATGGTATATATTCCATTATCTTATCTCCTTTCCCCACTTTTATTAGAATGAAATGAAAGCACTGTTAGGATGTGCTAATTTAGCACATTCAAGGACAACAGTTTATTGATTTCTATTATAATATTTAATTCTGGTTATGAAACCATTTGTGTTATGGTTGAACCAGATTATTATGTAATATATCATATTTTTAGTTCTATAATACTTTTTTACAAATTTTATTATGTTATAATGAAAAATATGTTCATCGTAATCAAACCCACCAATTAACCAAACGGTGATCACTAAGGTTATATATATATATAAATTCGAATTCAATCTAAGTAACCCAAATCAAATTTAACACCATTTAATCTCCTGTATGTTCAATAATAGTGTATAACTTCATTTATGGACAACCACATCCATCTTATATTTTTATCCGAACTTGAATATAAGTGAACCAATCACTTAAAAACCAAGTAAACAAACAAGCCCGAACAATGAAATTGAACCTTATAACCAATCAAAAGGCCTAGAATGAATAAAAAAGGATTATAATAAATAATTTAAATATAAAATAGGTTTTTTATATAATAATTAATAATCCTAATTTGTTTATTCAGTTCTTTAAAAACAAGTCAAGAACACCTTCAAGCATAAGGTAAGGGATACTCTCTCTCACGTTTATTCAATAGTCCACCCTATCTTGTGTGATTTTGTTTTTAATTTCTAATGATGGGGTATGTTTTATCAACTCCCCCATACTACCCTTTTGATATATAAATAATGGGATACCTTTTTACCTCTCATTAAGACCTTGAAATAACACTCGTTACCATGCCAAAATGTTTGTAAGAGGTTTTCTCATCTCACCTTCAATTCTGTGGGATTTTCATTGTTTTCCTCTTATTTCTTATATGTGGTTTAGGTGTACATCCATTTGACATATGTTATCATGGTTCCCATTATATTAATTTTATTCTATGACTCTTTTAGTATTTATTAACTTTTTTTATATGACTCGATTGAATACAACACGGTAACAAGCTTTGTCTCAATTTTCACTTCATTGTGACTTGCTTAGTAATTGTGTGCCTACTCTTTCTTATGTGTTGTACCTACTACACATTTTAGATCACTTTTCAATTGAAATTATATTCCATTTAAATATCCATATTCTCATATCATGGATATTATTATTGTCTAAGTCATCGACCATTTTAAATACGGTTTTTATTTTGAATGTTGTTTTGATGGTGGAAATGTTGATGAATCTATATCCTCTAATATATACGGATAATGTAAATACATATTTATCTTGTATTGAATATATTTATAAAGAATGATTTGGATGTAGAAAAGGTTGGGGCCCACTACAGCCCTTCTATGCATCGGTAGGTCTCATGAGACAAAGCAGTTTGGCAATAGACCCTTCGAGTTTGTTTCCAAAAAAATCAGACGAGTTTCTACCCACAGAACTAAAACGTATTTACGATATTATGGTTCATGTGCCAGATACATGACATCCAATTAATAAGAATTCTATTTATTCATTATCAGTTATTATTATTATCCATGAGGTTTTCACTATGATAAAATCTATGGATGAAGTTTTATTCTCAGATTATTAATGGCATTAGTTGTTCATTTATTCACTATGCCATATTGATTATATCAGATCAATTGTGATTCACTTATTATTGTAATCATGCTTCCTATATTTGTAACCCTTACTAGGAATTTTAACTCACCCCTTTCATTGTCTACCTTCGAAAGGTGATGAAGAGAAGGTCTTCTTTTGTGTTCCTATGGATGTAGTTTTGAGTTTTTTGTTATGTATTGTATTTTGTAACCTTATCCAATGTATTTTATGTTAAATAAATGTATCTAGTATCTTCAAGAATACTAAACATATCATTCCTTTAGGATTTTCATTCCTTCTAACCATGCCAATATCACAAGTAATGCACCGGCTCCAGCCTAGTGGGGTCGGGGTGTTACAGTTGGTATCAGAGGAAGTTTAGTAGGAAACTTGGGAACTAGAATTAGAAAACATAGATTAGGGAAGTATCTCTAAGATAAGCCTTTGAGGATAAACACAAAATAATGTCCTGGTATTTTGGTAAGGAATAGATTATGTGGATATTTCAAGAAATGAATCTCTGTCTGGATACGAGTAGGTAGAGGTAGCTTTGGCACAGATGTATCTAGGGGTAAAACCTGAAAACAACACATTGAGCTAGACTCGAATGGGAACTAGTACATGACAACAGGACTTGTTGCACTCTTGGTTATGACACTCCTAGGGGATATGCATAGCATAATTCACATTTTCATTATAAGGAATTATAAGGGAGTTTAATGTAAATTTTCCTCAGAGGATTTGGTTTGGATAACTCTAGAAACTAGAACTAAACAATGAAAAAACTTACTTAAACAATACTTAGAGCGATGTTTTCTTAATTTTCAGATGGAAAACGAAGGTACTTGTCTTTTTTATCTTCCAAAAGAAGTATTAGAGACCATAGTGGGAAAATCATGTGTAGAAAACTATGAGACTTTTGAAAATATTTGTTTATCATGCAAAACCCTCTACAGAGTATCTAACTCTCCTCAGGTACTCCAACTTCACAGTGGAGTAGGTTTCATTAATTACATCATGAGGAGAACACAATTACCATTATATGTACGACAAGGGAAATACTTTGAGGGTATATTTAAATGTTTTACCCTAGCTAATAATTACTTTTCCCTTGAGGAATTTGAGGAGGTTGCGTGAGGGGGAGACCTCCGGGCATCATATCTATATCAAATTTTGACCTATGGACTTCGTGGTCGAGTTGTGGACTTTGAAGCCCTTGAGGATGAGACTACCCATTTGAATTATTGGAATCATGTTCATAATGATGTGTCTCAACTTGATACCCGACGTGCGTCTCTCAATCTGAATTCTAGATGTCCACATGTGGTTGCCCCTAGTTGCACACGTTGGATCTGGACCAAGGAGATAGTGGAATTTGGAATGCTTTGCGGATCTGTTTGTCTAAAAGAAGGGGAAATCCCTAACATCGGTTTAATCTATGAGGAGTAATATTAGAGGACTCTAGGAAGTCCATAATAGTGTCTTGTGAAATAGATCAAGAGATTGCATAATTTTTTGAGTTTTATAAATCATGTCAAAATGAACGATGTTGTATTTTCGGTTTTGAAATGTTTTTATAAAACAATAACTTTTTTGAAATGGATTTACCATACAAAAAGTTTATTTATTAAAACTTTTCAGATAGAAGATATGAGTCAACAAAAAAATATTTTATCACTACCTACCGAGTTGTTAGAGACAATAATTGTCAAGACATGCTCCGAAGAGGACCAGCCCTATGCCAAATTATGTCTGACGTGTAAACTACTCCATCGGGTATCAAATCGTCCAAACATTCTCCATCTTTACCTAGGAAGAAATCTGGTCTATTATCGTATTTCATATTCACAATTTTCTGCATATAGAAAAAGAGGGAAGTATCATGAAGCTCTTTTTCTATGTTTCACTCTGGCTGATAACTACCGAGCTGTGGGTAAATTTCTAGAAGCTGTTTTGGATGGTGACTATCGATCAGCCTACCTATTATAGATCCTAAGTTTTAGTATGTACAGAGAACTTTACGACATCAATATCTTCAAGAATGAAATGGTGCATGGGAATTATAGGGATTTAGTCCACACTAAAATTTCAGACCTCCACACTTCTCGTGCCTCTCAATGGAAGCCTGAGTGCTTTAAACACAGATTCGACCCTAGCTGTATGTAGTGTGTCTGGACTAGGGAAATCGTGTAGCTGAATACTACCTTAGGAATCCACCTAAGGTCTTCTGCACCCTAGAATTGGTGGTGTTCATAGTAAAGGGACTTTGGGAGTAACCTGTGTCTAGTGTTTCATATGGTTCTGGGAGATTAAAATATTTGAACTAGTTTTGGGGATTAATGTATTGGGGGACTGGGGAAACCATTAGTCCTATTTTACTTTTTGAACCAGTGGTTATATAATAATATAACATGTCGTCTCTTCTTTTTTTATCCTTTCATCATTTATACTTTTGAATGAGTATCACTCAGTGATCTTTCATAATAAATTTTCCGATGGAAGGACAAACCCATATGTTATCTCTTCTTGTGGAGGTACTGGAGATTATTGGGATCAAAACCTATGAAGAAGAGTACCTACCTCTTGCAAACATGGAAAAAACATGTAAAAAACTATATGAAGTGGAAAATAGTCTGGAAATTCTCCGCACTTGTCAAGGGAATTCTTCCATTTACTACCGCATAGCCACAACACAATTGGACGAGTATAGGAGTAGAGGAAAATACCATGATGGGCTTTTCCTATGTTTCACCCTAGGATGAAACTACACAGCCAGGTTATGTTTTCAAGAGGCTAATTTGGTGGGAAACCTTTTTGTGGCCTACATGTACCAACTCCTCAGTTTTAGCCTGTACAATAATATCTACGAAATAGTTGTTCTCAGTCGAGACATAGTTCGACCAGTTCTTCGTGTGTTGGTCCATTCAGACATTTCAAAACTTCCCGTCGTTCGAGCCGCCCTTTGGAAGCCCGAGTGTTCTATGCAAGAGTTCAATCCCTTCTGTCCGAGGTGTGTTTGGATTAGAGAACTAGAGGATTTGAGCATCAATTTGGGTTTTCCACCGAACACACCTGAGGATCCTCTATGACGGGAGATGTGGTAGGAATATCAGAGAGCTTTCTTTTTTGGATATAAATTGAATTTCGAGGACGCAATTATTTGAAGGAGGGAATAATGTAACACCCCAAATAATTTATGGTATGTTTCTCTTAAATACATTGTATTCACTAGGTAGCAAATATTTCATGAATCACTAAGCCCCTATGGAACAAAAAATGGTTACCTATAAGAGATTTCCATAACATAGACACTAAACTTAAATTTACCATCTCTGTGATCTGAATTATAAAAATCCGATATACACAGGTGTGTTCAAGATGATATTTAGAGTCTGATAGAATTAACTTAATTTTCAGTGAATAGAAACCTACCCTTTTGAATAGTAACCAACCCTTAGAAATAGTAACTTACCCTAATGAATAGTAATATGACTCTTATGAATGGTATCCATACCCTTGAGTGTATAAATGAATTTAGACACCCTAAAGATGAAGATGAATATTCTAAGTGTTTATATATTTCAATTAAATAATGATTTAATTAAACATTTAATTAATAATATTTAGAAAAATATTTTTGAAATATGGACTTCATTTTCGGATTCTACACGTCAAAAAATGGATAGGGTAAATTTTTGGGATTTTTCTGAAATACTTCTATTTTTTATGAATTGTAAAATCCGATAATTCACAATAAATGCTAAATAATGGATAAATTGAGTCATTGATGATGATCTTCTGATTAAATCCTAATTGGTTCGAATTCACATGCATATATTACTATCCATGGACATGGAATACTCACTGTTGATTTTCTTGAGAGGAAATAATAAATTAATGAGTTTTATATTAAGAAATCTCCTCTCTCCTCCACTATAAACCCCCTCTCACCCCCCCCATTCATTCACTCCTCTCAAGCCTTGTGCCTTCTCCAAATTCTGTCCAAATACCTCCCCAACATCCTCCCCCACGTCCATCAATCTTTGGTTTCATAAAAATACCAAAACCTCTCCCCTTAAGAGGTTCTCAAAGGAGGAAGTCTCAAGAGGTAAATTCCTCTTTCAAATCCCTTCTTTTCTTTTAGGTTCTTTTATTTTTGTTTATTTTCTCACCTCCCTCCACAAAAATAGTATGATAAATCCAGTAACACACATGTACTGGAATGTTTTCATGCTAATGGTATATATTCCATTATATTCTTTCCTTTCCCCACTTTTATTTGAATGAAAAGAAAGCACTGTTAGAGATGTGCTAATTTAGCACATTCAAGGACAACAGTTTATCGATTTCTATTATAATATTTAATTCTAGTAAGGAAACCATTTGTTATATGGTTTAACAAGATTATTATGTAATATATCCTATTTTTAGTTATGTAATACTTTTTGTACAAATGGTATTAAGTTATACACCAAAACATGTTCATCGTAATCAAACCCACCAATTAACCAAACAATTATCACTAAGGTTATATATATATATATATATAAATTCGACTTAAATCTAAGTAACCCAAATTAAATTTAAAATCATTTAATCTCCTTTATGTTCACTAATAGTGTATAACTTAATTTCTAGACAACCACATCCATCTTATATATTTTTCCGAACTTGAATATAAGTGAACCAATCATTTAAAAACCAAGCAAACAAACAAGTTCGAACAATGACATTGAACCTTATAACCAATCAAAAAGGCCTAAAATGAACAAAAATTTTTATAATAAATAATTTATATATAAAATAGGTTATGGAATTATTAATTAATAACCCTAATTTGTTTATTCAGGTCATTAAAAATGAGTCAAGAACACCTTCAAGCATAAGGTAAGGGATCCTCTCTCTCACTTTTATTCCAGACTCAACCCTATCTTGTGTGCTTTTGTTTTTAATTTCTAATGATGGGGTATGTTTTCTCAACTCCCCCCATACTTAAATTTTGATATATAAAAATGGGATACCCCTTTACCTTTCATTAAGACCCTGCAATAACACTCATTACCGTGCCAAAATGTTTGTAAGAGGTTTTCTCATCTCACCTTCAATTCTGTGGGATTTTTATTCTTCACCTCTTATTTCTTATATGTGGTATAGGTGTACTACAATTTGAGATATTTTATCATGGTTCCCATTATATTCATGGTATTCTGTCACTCTTTTGGTAGTTATTAACTTTTGTCATATGACTCAATTGAATACAACACGGTAATGAGCTTTGTCTCAATTTTCACTTCATTGTGACTTGCTTAGTAATTGTGCACCTACTCTTTATTATGTGGTGTACCTACTTCCAATTTGATATCACTTTTCAATTGAAATTATATTCCATTTAAATATCCATATTCTCATATCATGGATATTATTGTTGTCTAATCCGTATACCATTTTACATACGGTATTTATTTTGAATGTTGTTTTGATGGTGGAAATGTTGATGAATCTATATCTTCTAATCTATATAGATAATGTAAATACATATTTCTCTTGTATTGAATCTATTTATAAATAATTATTTGGATGTAGATGTAATTGGGGCCCACTACATCCCCTCTATTCATCGGTAGGTCTCCTGAGACAAAGCAGTTTGGCGACAGACCCTTCAAGTTTGTTTCCCAAAATATCAGACATGTTTCTACCCACAAAACTAAAACATATTTATGGTATTATGGATCATATTCCAGATACATGACATCCAATTAATAAGCATTCTCTTTATTCATTATCAGTTATTATTATTAACTATGAGGTTTTCACTATGATAAAATCTATGGATGCAGTTTCATTCTTAGGTTATTAATGGAATTATTTGTTCATTTATTCACTAGGCCATATTGATTATGTCAGATCGATTGTGATTCAATTATTATTTTACTCATGCTTCTGCTATTTGTAACCCTTACTAAGTGTTTGATCTCACCCCTTTCATTGTCTACCTTCGATAGGTGATGAAGAGAAGGTCTTCTTTTGAGTTCTTGTGGATGTAGTTTTGAGTTTTTTGTTATGTATTGTATTTTTTAACCTTATCCAATGTATTTTATGTCAAATAAATGTATCTAGTTTCTTAAATACTACTAAACTTATCATTCCTTTAGTATTTTCATTCCTTATAACCATGCCAATATCACAAGTAATGCACCAGCTCCAGCCTAGTGGGGTCGGGGTGTTACAGATAGGAAGAAAGTAAATACATAGCAACATGGAAATAAAGTCTTTTAAGAATACCTTTGCATCAATATCATATTTGAATTTATACCCCCAGTGCTTGTAGTCACCTATCTCCAATGTGGGCCAATATGTGCCTGAAATTCCATGATTATCTACAGATGGACAAACAGTAGGACTTCTACAGGCGGGACCTTTATCTATCGTTGGATCTAAAAAATCCACCATACGCACTCTTGTATGAATATACTTATTATCTTTTGGTCGTTCCTTTTCAATTTTGAATAATTCATGAGCCAATGGTGGTGTTCAAGTAACATCACCACATGTTGTTACTGGTGGAATGAACTCATCATACCTCTCTGTGAGAATAGGAACCCTAGATATTTGGTAGATATCCAATAAACTAATATAAATCTAACCATGTTTCAAGTTAAAATATTTTGTTGGTAGACTCCATAAGCTCAAAAATTCATGGATAAATTCATTTTTGTAAACATAAGTTTCTCCCATGGAAATAGCTTCATAAATTTGAACATCGATAGCTCTTTCCTAAATTATGAACAAGTTCGTCATACCCAAAACAACCACATCCATTCAGGTTTAACTCCTCCTCCATAAAAAATATCCCAGTGTTCCTTCTAACCATTAGACTGAAATGTTTGAAAAGAACGAATGGTTGAATCATAACAATGTGGCCTTGGCACTACAACATGATCTTTCATATCAGGAGTTCAACAACTATGGTGTATGATGCATCCAATAGGGACTATTCCCTAATGAAGAGGCATTCCCTTCATAGTAACATTCATGAAATGATAGTTGGGGTATTGTAGAAACCAATTCTTTGGAAAGTATCTCTTAATAGTCGAAATGTGGGAGTCTTTCAAAAGCCCATGTCTATACAGAGGCAAATATGGACTTTGTGGATATTTCTATTGGTATGGAATTTGTCCTTTCAGTATTCCAGGGAGAGTACTCTCAACAATGTCATAATAGTTTGGTCCAAAAAAAATCATCATCTCATTTTGACGAGCCATAGCTTCCTCACTGGTTGTCATTAAGTGATCCATTTCCTTTAAATGAATTAAAATGTTTCCCCTATTAGTTTGGAATTTTGACTTAAGAATATTCTATTTTTGACTTAAAGGAATATAAAAATTTGTAAAAGGAAATGATTCATGTAGGTCCATCGATGAGGTAATCCTAATAGGTTTTCAACATGGATACTAGCTTAAATCCTTCAACAAAATCCTTCCACATAGCTCCATCTTTCAAAATGGTTTCACCTTGAGAAAATTTCAAGGGACCTATGCGAGCACACAATGTGGAAATTATGGATGAATGAGCTATGAAATGAGAGTGAAATAAAATCATAGATCTCAGGTAAAGAAAATTAAAAAAGAACAAATCTATTTACAAACATCATCGACCTGCGTGGAAAAGCTATGTGATATAGCTACACAGCTTACCTACGCGATGTAGCTATGAATAAAACTTGTGCATCTTAGAATTTACTCTATAGTCTTTCCCCCATGATCATACATTAGGACTCAAGCCTTTTTCTAATCAGATCCAATCCTGAGGGTGGATTTTTTTTGACACTCCTTAGTAATAAAAAAGATTATGAATACTTCCTCTAGATATTTAAAAGTCTCTAGATGAATCCAAAAGAAGTAAAAGGCCCAAAAATTGTATGGTACCTACATGGAGGAGATACTCGACAGACCTACCTATAGGAGCTATGTGACAGAGCTACGTGACAAGGTGTTTTATGTACACTTATATGGAGGAGCTACACGGACGAGCTACGTGACTGACCTATGCTAACGAACTACTTTCGACCACCCCCTCCTTGCAAATAAATAGAAACCTTGGGCTCCTCATTTGACAACTGAAAAATTTCAAATAACTCTTGATGCTCCTATTGTGTAGATCTTTTTTCCAGATCCTTAAAATTTTCTCATGTAGCTTTTTAGGAACACGAGAGAAGAGTGAATTAAATGAGATAAGAGAATTTTGAAATAATTTCAATGTTTGAAGCCTCCAAATGATTTTTTTTCCAATGTTAATCACTTTTTTCAGTCATCGCTAAGACCAACATGGTGTGCCTACACAACATACCTACATGGTGTAACTACACAGTGTACCTACACAACATACCTTTGCAACGTACTTGTGTGGTATAGCTACACTGCATAGCTGCACATAAGGCCTACTCATCATCTTGTAAACCCTATTCAAAACCACTCATAGTAGGGAATCTCCTTATGTGGTTACCTTATCTAAAGGGAACTATGTTTATGTCTCCACAAAAACCTCCTGACTCACAAAACCTTTGAGAAGGGAACATAATTGGGTCTCTTATTTGGATTTGTATATCTGTAGTCAGAGGTTTCCCACATTTTTTTGTATTGGGGTCAGGATTCATGGAGTGTCTATGGGGTTTTATATCCATAATCACATTGACCATTCTCCTAGGAACAGTGTTGGGGAGTTCCGGGTTTGGGGGATTATGGTTTTTGTTATGACCTCCTCTTATCATCTCTAATACTTGGACCCTATGATTCCCAATTAAGAGAATGAGTGTCACACTTTCTTTTCAATTCAAACAAAGTGGAAGTCTCCCTCATCTCATAGGATCCAATAAGGGCACTCCCACTAAGGTAAGTCCCAAATATTATGAGTGTCGAGCCGCATGACCTCAAATTTCATCCCACATTGAAAGGTTCACCACTATGCACCCTCTTCCACAGTCTCCTTGGATTATTTCTCTGAAGTACCTCCCTCTCCCATCAGTGGAAAAGAGAGTCTGTGGTTTGTTGAATCTTTTACATCCTCTTGTTTCTCACACCGAGCATGACTCACATGGGCTTAGAGAACTGTGATTATTTCAGCATCCACATGATCCACCTTGAAAGAATTACAAGAACTCTGATTCTCATTGAAACTAGGATACGTGGGAAGCCTTCCTAATACCCAATATCCATCTCATTTCATCCATAAATGTGCATCCTCCTTAGGATTAAGTCCAAAATTAAACCCCCCAAATCACAAAGGCATCCTTTTCAGGATGTAAGCCCAAACTATTTTCTCTCAACGGACTAAACTCTCCTATGAGACTTATCAAATTGTGTGGCCTTTGATTTCCATCCCAATGGGATACATAAGAAGCCTCTCTAAGGTTCAAACCCAACACTTCAAATCATCCCTGTTATTCTTGGTCCATATTCCAAACAAGGTATAATCCAACTTTAAAATTCTTATTTTTTCCAAGTCCATTGGGCTTCTTAGGCACAAGTACCACTCCATGATTTGACTAAGAACATATTTATTATATTTCCTTACCAGATGAAATTAAATTATGTCACTAGGTCCTTATCACATGACCATAATAGTTATGATGTGCCCCATTAAGCGGTACTGAATTACGAGGGTTCATATTTCTTTCATGATGATATATAGGTAGCCCATTCATGGATATGATACCAACATCAAAACAAGCTTTAATCTCCCTAAATGAAATTAAATTCTATAGTTCCCCCACTAAGTGAATTAAAAACCAATATTATCATAACAACGGTTTAATGAATTTATAAATTGTATATCATAGGATACCATTGATGGAGTACCTATAATACATATGGATTTGTCCATTAATGATGAACCTTGAATACATATAGATGATTCTAAATTTCATACGTACTAATAATAGATTAAAAATTTCATAGGAAACCTATGTTATACATATTAAATTAATAATGATTCACAAGAAATAACTTAAATCTATAAGAGAGTCCCAAAATAGGCAATAATTCCCACCAAAAGGGTGTGATGATTCCGACCTCCCATCCTCTTGACCAATGTATGTTCTTATGTATCTAAGGATTAAATCTGACGAACACATGTCTTTGTAAATAATTTCCCTTTGGATAAAGAACTATTGGATGTTTCTGGTTCCATAAATAAATACTATATAAACCACTTGAATGTAGCGATTCTTAAATAGAACACACATTCTGAGGGAGGCGAAACATTCCAAGAATCCCTAAAGGGACCCAAAAATACTAAAACCCCCAAAAAAACCTAAAATCCTAAAGCATCATAAAAATCCCTTAAGAAACATAAAAACCCAAAAACAAAAAAGGACCCTAAAACCATATAAAACCCTAAAGTACCCTACAAATCATAAAACCCACTAAAGGAATGATTCATGGAAATCAAGGGGTGATTAGAAAAATAAAACAATGAAACTAATAAAAATGTAGTAATAGAGGGACTGAGGTTGTATCTAGAGATGATAGGTTGTGGATACATTAAAATCATGTTTAGTGGGTTCAAAATGATTGAAAATAGTGGATGAAATTGATTGGTCTAAAATTAAAGGACTTCATCAGGGAGACCCCATATCTCCTGGCTTTTTTTCATCAATAAATAAACCCTTAGAAGGTATATTATCAAAAACCTCAGGAAAGGAACCATTGTTCTATTCATGTGAATGAAATAATTCTGTGGTTCTTATCATCTCATACATAAAGAAGAAAATATAATTTTTATAAATATAATTTGAAGATATATTCATGCCTTAGAAAATATCCAGTATGATTATTGAAAATTGAGTTAAAAAATAATTAATTGAGAAAAGGAAAACCTTTACATCTCATCTGGATGCTCAGAGAGGTGGGCTAGTAACATGGAAAGAAGTCTGTGAATATCCATGTGGTACTTCCCTATGGATTACCACAGGGCACCAATATCTGTTGGAAGAATACGAATCAATCACAATAATACAATGTTCAAAAATATCATTGGAAGGATCATTAACTAGGAAAAACTGATTTTTATCCCTTGGGGGTTGTATCACACTGGTTAACAGTGTCTTAAATTCAATTCTCATGTACATTCTATCAAAACTTAAGGTTACAATGAGTGTCATTATTGGTATAAAAAAACCCAAGCTACATTCAGTTTGGAATTCTATTCAAATGGTAATCATCAATGGGATTCATGGTCTTGGATGGAAAGAAAGACTAGTAAGGGAGGAACATAGTTTGTTGGGGCAGATCAGTTAGAAAAAATACAGAAGTAGCTCAGACTCCCTGGTCAAAACCTCTTATACGCTATGGAATTTGGTTTAACCACACATACAACATCTATATAATCTTTCACACTAGATCATTGGTAAGGGGACCTCGATTCTAGTACAATAACTATTATGGCATCAAAAAAAAATTCTAGGTTTTCCAAATCCATATATGTTGTTTAAGAATTTGAAGAATCTCTTGGTCTACACTCAAGAAGTCCTGAATGAGGATCATCACACCCTCTTTTATTTCATTGAATTATCCCCTGACCCAAATATTGTTTTCTGATAAGGACGTTGACATTCAATTTTTTACGATGAGGGTATTGAAATATTCAACATCCTAAAATAGAATGAGATGATTGGGGATCATATCTATGGTGTAATGAAATTATAGCTAAACTGGACATCTTAGTTTGGAGGATCTAAAATGAAGCATTGTGAATTGATGAACAAGCAAGGTGCATAAGCGTCTATCATGTATCCAAGTGCTCATGTTGTGATAATACTCATGAATAAAATACTAAGAACCTAGTTGTTGAAGGACACTAGGATCGTGAAGTGGTAGGTTTGTTCAAATAGAATATAGGGATTCATATGTAGGCCTCTTCTAATGAATCTATTCAAACTATATAGTTTCAAGGTGAAGAGACAAAAAAATGGAGAGGAAGTAATGTTATTGTGTCATAGAGGTAGGTTGTTGGAGCCTATAAGAGACTAAAAACAAAGCCTTCTATGAGAATTTGACTCACTTCAATCTAGACCTATTTTTAAGAGTTTGATTTATCTTACTATATGTTGATTGACTCATTTCCAACGGGAAAAAGGCCCCTTTATTCAAGGCTCTATCACATATCAGGTTGTACCACTGTAGTGCTACCACCACCTTGGTTCGGTGGATCAACTGGAATACCCACATATACGGACTTAAAAAGAACATTGATAGCTCTTTTGATGTGGAAATGATGTGGGGAGGGGTTTTTTTGTGAGTATTGAGCTCTACTATTGTTTATATTAATGAATCCTTTGGATATAGAGGTTCTCAATAGGCTGAAACAAGAGAAATGATGTTAGTCCTAGAGTTGTGTGTCATGAAAAATATTAAATAGGAAGTTATGGAAACTAAATCTAAAACATTTCATAAAAATTTCCTCGAGATAGGTTATGAACCTTGTAATATCAATTATTATATCCTTAAATGAAATAAGGTTATTAGTAATTATGCATACATCTTTCAAACATGGTGTGGAGGCATTAAAGTCGTAGACTTTATTTCATAGAGGGCCCCCACAGTTTGATGGTCACTTTATTTTCTAGTTTGTAAATGTTACCTTTTAAAGGAGTTGACTTAGTGTAATGGGATGCCCTCAGTCTACACAATTCTAGACCCCTGTAGTGTCCTAGGCTTTTTTACTATTATAGGGTCCTGAAAAATCCACAGAAGGGAAGCCAGATACACCCATAAAATAAGAGGAAGAATCAACCCAATATTCATCAATAATTTGGAAAAAATATGAATAATGTTTAGAAGAAATGGTAAAGGACCTAACCAATCCACGTATATGTAAAACCAGTGGTATGTAGCCAGTTCAGTGAACCGAACCACCCGCAGATGCTGTTGTTCCCAAAATGGAGGCTGAGCTCCTATGCAGGCACAAACAAAGTGGTATGCAGTCGCAAAATGCACTATCCATTAACCAAGTGGACCCCCCCCCTCGGGCACCACGTCATTTGAGAAATGGAGGCGGAGCCCTACACAGCCGCAAAGCACCCCCATGACCGAGTTGGATCACATGCGAGGTGCATTCAATATACCCCGTGAACCTTGAGTTGACTAAGTCATCCATAGGTTGGGTTTTTTGTCATGGTCCTCCACAAAAGGTATCGCATGACCATAGATGAAACCCTTTACCCCATCAATAAAATGACTTAAAGGGGGAGAATAAAGGGACCATCTCATTTAGGATCAGATTCTTGGTGATCGGCTCTTTGAAGGAAGGCATCTGACTTTTGGAGAAGGAAGAGGCTTTCTGGAGCTTAGGATTTCACATACCGCGAAGTTTCGATTCATGAAACAGCAATAGGTATAAACTAGAGAAAAATTGTTATGAACTGAAGAACTCATAAGTAAATTGGTAAAATGGGAACGTAAAATTGGTAAACCGTGAATTACGGCCCCTACGCTGATGCACTCCCCACGAATTAGGGAGCCTATGCCCCTTATTCGATCCAGCGTGCCATGTAGCACACCCCTACGCAGGTGAATCCCTGACCGGTGCTGCTCTTATCCACTGCTGCTTGAGCAGATTCCAGGACCATGTACAGTTTGGTGCATAAACCAAACCCGAAGCTGCATACCACTTAGATACATGAGATTCCCCTCAGTCCGCATACTATACTAGTATGCAGACGACCTCTCCATCCGTGTAGAACCTACTAACGCGAAGGGAACCAATCCTCATATGTCCTTGTGTTCTGCCAAAAACATTAGTGTTTTCATCCCCCGAAGACATATAAGGCCCTTCAAATTCATTCCAATCTTCCAAAATCCATTATGTAGCCTATCCATCGACACTAAGACAAGGCCTCTGCGAAAGCCACCAGATCAGCATGCTGAAACCTTCATGTGCATTAGTGTGCCCTCCAGTGTTCACATTCCCACAGTAGGCAGAGACAAAGGGGTTACCCCATCCCATGAACATGCATCCCAAGTATTATTGGGTTCACAAACCCATGGTAGTACAGATTCTGAGTTCGGGATCCCATTTATGCCTCTACACTCTTCGGGATTGAGGGATCCCACTTGATTTTCCATTCAATGAGCGCCAGTGGTGAGCACATATCCCCTCCCCTGAAGAGAGTAATAGGGAAACCATCCTAGTGTAATTCCCTAACCTTTATCCCTTCCTCTGTTCATTGGACTCTTGTCTAATGTAAAGTGAATAGAGGGAAGGCTCATCGCCTTACCCTCTTCTCGGGTCAACTCAGGCCTCATCCACTCTCACTGCCATAGGTGTGCCCCCTTCCACCAGTAGAGAAGGAAAAGTTCATGTGTCATTATTGAATCTTTAATGACCTCTTGTTTCTCACACAAAGAATGACTATGTGTGCTTAGAGATTCGTGGTGATTATAACATGTGCACAAACACTCACTAGAACGAATTATGAGAACAATGATTCCCACCATATTTGGGATACATAGGAAGCCTTCTTAGGGACTAACCTCACTAGAAATCCTCTTTAGGAATCCAACCCTAATTCCCTTAATCTGGGCATCCACCTTAGGAATAGGCCCCAAATTAAACCCCTAAATCATCAAGGCTTCAATTTTTTTAAGTATGCCTAAACCCATTTCTCTTAAAGGAATATACTCACCTATGATATTGAATGAACTATGTGGGTTTTGATCCCTATCTCCTATGAAGGGTACGTAGGACACCTCCCGGAGGTTTAATCCCTACTCAGGCCACCAACAACATCTAAGCCCCAACCTTACCCCAACATGGGATGCCAATCACGCCCTTGACAGGCAACTATCGCGTGTAAGCCCCAACATTCCATAATTATGTATACCTTGATTCCCAACATACTGGGACACATAGAAGACCTCCCAGAGGAATATGTTCAACTTCCAAGTCTAATAACCATCTTTCCTTTTTATATCATGTCTTCATGCCCTTATTAGGAGAATACCCAGGCCCAACAAATAATTTTCCCTCGTGTCCTCTATGTCGCTTCTGCATATTCCTGGCACTAACATTTACTATGCACTGGTCTTCTAGAAGTCCTTTCCACATGACGTTAAACTATAAATTTGGTTCCTTATCACATGACCTTAAAATGGGATGTGTCCCTTTTAGTGGGACCAAACTACCTGGATTCTGATTTATTTCAAAATGATATGTAAGAATCCCACATTACAGGTTTAATCTAGATGCTCAAGTCACTCTCTTCCCATGGATGAAAATAAACTCTAGAGTGTCCAATTATATGGATTGAGACCAGTGTTGTCTAAAAAAACTCAAACCTTCCTAGAATCGTTAATCCAATGAGGGATAGTAAACCTCAGATGTAGATGGTTTTGAATCCCTATGTATACTTGTGTCTTGCAACCCAGGGGAAATATGTGAATACTACTCATGGGGATAAACTAAAGATTCACAAACATATAAACATTTCATAAATCTGTAATAGTGTCCTAGAATAGGAAATAATTCCCCCAAAAAGGGTGTGATGAGCCCCAATTCCCATCCTCTCGACCAATGTGACTCCTTAAGTGTCATTGGTCATATCACCCAATGAGAACCTGCCTTTGGAGACCAGGAAAATCCATGGAGATAGGTAAACTGATAAAAATTACTAAACAGAACTGAATCCCTTTAATTAGACATGGGAACTAATCATGTCCCCTTTGCCGTGAAATAAAAATGGTGAACTCGACATGAATATTTTACTATCATACTAGATTTTCCCTAATATGAAATTCTCCATAACAATAAATGGATGATTGGTATCTAATGGTCAATCTTGTTCGTTCTCCTATAAAAAATGGATCAATTCATGAGCCTTCAACCAAGGTGGAGAAATAATCCCACTTTGGGCCCCCTTTCATTCTCCAAAGGAGGTCCAAGAAAAAAAAATAATTACACATGGGATTATGAGATGCTACATTGATGGGTTTTGCTGTTTTTATTTTCCAAAATGTTTTATAGGTACCCAGTAGAGCTTCATTCAATCCAATGGCATATCAAATGAATTCACAGACATGTATGATGATCAACGAGAAGACCAGGCATCAAAATCAGTAGAGGACCCCATCACCCACCCAACGTCTTTATTTTTGGGACTCAGATGCAATAATCTGAGAGTACCACCTGAACAGTACTCTCTCAACTATGGAGGAAGCTATGTACACCCTTCAGTTGGTTAATCCTCATTGGCCGCCTGCCCAACTGCGACCGTGGGAGAAGATCCAAGAATCCCCAATGGCCATATCAAACCGTTTCGGGAGTCTATCCCTAGAACAAGGCAATGAATACCTACCATATCTTATGGAGGTGGATGGGGTCAATTCTGATGACTTCATCCCCGCCGAGAGGTGTTTCTGCTCCATGGTCGCCGCTGAAATATGTCACTAAAAATATGATGTGACCTCGTATCCTCACATTGAAGATGATACCACCATGAGGATCCATGCCCATGCTCCCTGAACTCTGGCCCCATGGACTGCCCACCTAGGGTGGCGGACAAACAACCAGGAATTGGTCATCACCCTTATTCCTGAGGAAGAAATCCATTTCTCAGGCACAGAGACATGTCACAAGAAGAACCGTGCACCTGTCTGCTCTTCCAAATCCCACTATCCCGAAATGGCGGCACCCTATTAGTTGGAGGGTATCCCCACCGAGCCTCATCAAGCCTATAAACCATACAAGACAACACCTACCCGTTAGGCACCTCTCCCTACCCAGGATCATGAATCCCGCCAACAAGATGTGATGGCAATCCAGTGCCTGTAGGACCAGCTCCTCACAGATGCTCCTGACGGCTACCATCCCGATATGGTGGAGATCAACAAGTGGGCACATATCCTTTCCAATAGTGTCCAACAACTCAATACTATGGGACAACAACATATGCAGGGATAGATATCTGTGGATTAAAGTAATGTTTGTCATCCAGACGTGGTGGAAAACAAAGATGTATGTGGGCATATCCCAGCACATGGGCAGTCTCGTTCACCTGCCCCAAAACCGGAGAATCATCCATATCCACTAACCACATGTGGACCGAAGTAGGAAATTATTATTCCAATAGTGGAATGAGCCCTCATACCAATTACATCCAAGGATGTCTCTCTACATATCTGGGAAATGATTGAGAAGCAGGTATCGATCCCAGATCATATCTTGTATACTTTCCAGAATATAATTGCATTCGCAGAAAGAGAAAGGACTCGTGTCCATGAGCCCATCTCTTTAATTGAGGTGAAACATCTAAGAGACAGGATAGAAACCTCAAAGCAGATCCACATCCCTACTTCCACCCATGAGGTTCATCAGCTATATCTCGCGATACAAGGGCAACCAGATCGAGCATACTCAATCATTCCAACTGGGGGACACTCATCCATCACAGTGGATGATCCATGGCAGTCATATATCTCTACCAAAACACAAGATGTTCATTGGAATATCCCGGTAGAATCACAGGACCCAGTTAGATAGGGACCTAGAGGTGACGACCGTTGTCAAAAGCAGATGGTTCCCACTGACCATAAGAGAGCACACCGAATGTGCTGAAGGTGGCCAAAAAATAAAGAGGGGGGTCCATGACTCCACACCACTAGAAGCTGGGTTTCTAAGCTCTGCCAATCATGTCTCAAATGCTTGGAATCCTTACAACCCTTTACCATAATATGTGAGGGGTAGTAGAAGTTGTGATGGTCCTCCTTGAAATGTCACTACCAGCAACTCTAAAGGTCCACCCTAGAACACCCATGAGGGCCTCCCTCGTGGGCATATAACGATTGTTCATGAGAGTTCCTCTTTTCATGCGAGTCACAGAAGTCCTCTGTGTGACCAGAAGATCGAGAAATAATATGTTCCTACACTTTATGCGGTCCACCCTAATGGTCATCCCTAGGGTATACGCTGCAAACAATCTCTGTGCAGTGTGACCATAGATTATGAGGGTATTCCTCACCATCGTAGTCACAACTGTAGAGGTCCTCCCCATAGTGATGTCCCATCACAACAAGAAGGTCCTCCACTTGTCATATCCTACCCTGAAGGTCCACCCTAGGGATTACGTTGCAATGATATTTCAAGGATCTAGACATCATATTATGCTAGTGGTACTCTTAGATATAATAGCTTAGGTCCTCCCCATAGAGACGTCGAGCAACAAGAAGGCCCTCCCCTCATTGCAGTACATTCTGGAAACCCTCCCCAATGTTTACCCCACATTTTTTCTCCCTGCGGCTGTTGTGAGGGTAGTACTCACCATCGTTGAAGTTATGATGGTAGTTCTCTCTATCATGGCTGCCATTGCGAAGGTCCTCCCCGCAATGGGCTTAAGAAACAAGAAGGTCCTCCCCTTGTAGAAGTGTGTCTGGATGGTACTCCCTAGGATGCACACTGAATATCAAACCATGATGGTCATCCTCACCACCACGACGACCATTATGAAGGACCTCCCCACAATGGCCTTGAATAGTAAGAAGGTCCCCCCATTACTGCAGTCCACTCTGAAGGTCCTCTTCAAGTTATGAACTATGGAATTATTTCTGGTAGTCGGACATCTAGCCGTAATGGTAGTCCTCACCACTATAGTGCCAACTACAGAGGTCCTTCCAGTAGTGACATATCATACCGACAGGAAGGTCCTCCCCTGCCAAATCAAGTTCAAAAAATCCCTCTAATACAGAGGCATATAGAAGAAGGGAATCGAGCATGTCAGATTCCCAATCAACTATCAAAGACATCTTTCGTCAATCAGGAGATGGTCTCGGACAATGTTCATCCACAAAGCCACCCCAGATCCACCCACATAACGATTTCACCCCTACCAGCCCTGCTACCTCTTATCATACAATCAAGGAGCTTCTCACCTGGTCTGATCATGTAGAGGAATCACTGGCAGAGGCATGTGCTAATGTATTTCAATTGAGGAAATGGCTGGCCTCGAATGATATACCAGTAATTTTTTTTCCCATGGCCACCTCTCCGTTCGACATACCTTGAGATTTTTCAGAAGGAAGCGTACAATACATCTACTCCAATATCTCGAAAACCCTTCACCAGTTGAAATTAAACTTCCTACCATATTAAGAGTATGTAGATCATTTCATGACCATAGGAGACCTCCTACATAACATTGACCTGGAATCCCTTCCTTCGGTGTGATGAGTGCGATCATAGAGGCCCAAAAGGGACCTTGAGTTTACCTGCCTCTATACACTACAAAAATTGCATCACCTTATTGATGACACTCCGATGGGGGTTCATTTCCATGGATGGGGAGAACATGGGGCTCTTCATTTCACTCCACTTTCTATCCAGCAGAACCCATTTGGTGTAAGGTCTTACAATTCCATCACATAAAGATAGAAATCAAATGAAGTCCCTATTCAGGAGAGGCAACACATCCGACTGAAAGAGGCCTTGAGTAAGTCTCAGAAGCATCAAGCCCGATGAGAACGATCCATTCAAAAACTCCTGAATCAAACTACCAAAAACATTTGGCAGGCTTCTCGCCTAGAAAATCCAATCAGCAATTAGTGCTTACCTCCATAGAGGGAATTGATTCATAGGTGAACTCGACACCAAGTCTATCTCACCCTCGAATGGGAGCACACGAGAGTAGGTAGTAAGAGATAGTAGCAGCAGCTCCCACAATACAGGATCAACCCCAGCATGCTGAGTTGGGGGCATTTTGACAACAAATGCCCCTATAAGACCAAAAAAATGGGAAGAGGCCTATAGCCTAAAGAACGGAGCCAACCCCATACCCCAAGGTCAGAGGCATTTTTTCCTCAACAACAACCCCCCCATGAGAATTCATATTCTCTTGTTTGGAGAAGACAGTCAAAAGAGAAGGTTCATGTCCAGTCCCATCCATTGAAAAATCATCCCCTCCAAGATGTAGGAGTGCCATAAGGTCACACTAAGGATCATTCTACATTACCCTTCATTAAGAGACCCGAATACAATCTTGGGACATAAGGGGGAAAACCAGTATGAGGTGAAAAAGGTCCACTTCATACTTGGAAGGTGAAACCTCCTCCAACCTATATTATATATCAGTCAACATTGTGGATGTTAACCCCATGGATGGCATAGATGACAATGGAAATCTGGATTGATCAAGATAAGATGGATCCATTCAGGTTTTGATTATCCTATGAGCCAACAGTGGTACACTCTTGGAACCAAAGGTCCGCCTGAACCTGGCTGCTCAAGAAAATCCCTCTCCACTTCCCCAGTGAGTCACCAATAGAGATAATAAAGAAATGCCATGTTATCTTCAAACCACCTCCTCATCTCATCACAAACGAGCCTCTCATTCTCTAGGAGTGGTTTTCTTGGTTGGAGGAAGAAATGAAGGAATTAAAGTGGATTAACGCTGATCTACTCCAGAGGAACTTTCCACTCGAATAATTTCCCCATGATGAGTCACAGTACACACTTCCAGCAACTGTGCCTCAACAAAAAAAATTTTCCCCCGCAAATGAAAACATGTTCAGGGCCCCTTCCAACAAGTAACCTAACCCATCCAACTATCAAAACTTAGATTCAAAAGCAAACCAAGACTTCCCACCACTCATTAAGCAACCAGAGTGAGTACATAAAAATCATTTGAAGGTACCACTAATGGAATATGCGCTTTAGGTACCACCTGAGATAGAACCACAAGTAATACCCCAGGTTGTTCCTATTCGAGTTCAGGCCCAAAAAGATGTAAAATAGGGTCTCACTACCACCATCGAAGCACTGACATATCGATTAGAAGCAATAGAAGACCGGTGTGCTCTGATATAGCTAGAGAGAATTTCTTACCCAGACTAGGAGAGTAGCACGCTACCTCCACTGAATTTTGGGAACCCTGTATTCCCTATATTCAATGGATTAGATGACCTAGAACAACATTTGATGCACTATGCGTCTTATTTCTAGCATATGATGGGAACTCCGGAACAATAATATGAATTGAAACTTAGATGCTTCATGAGAACCTTACAAGGTTTGTCCTTCGTATGGTATAAATGTTTTCCAGCTAAGTCAATAAAGGTATCGGAGGACCTTCGAAAACAATTCCTCTTCCAATTCAGCTAAATGTTTCCCAAGATGATGGTTAGAGACCTCAACAATTGAAAATAGAGGCAGAACGATAGGGTCTCAGACTTTATCACTAGATAGAAGGGTCTGACCTACTCTTTGAATAGGCCACTGCCCCAGGACAAGATGCTTGAAATATGCATTGACAACCTCCATGATGAGCTACGAATTCCACTCATACTAGTGAAATGTACCTCCAGATTCTGGGATTTCTCTGCCATTTACCAGAAAATCACAGACTCCCTATAACGGACTAACCTCAAGTCCTGAATATGCTCACAAGCTCCTAGAAAAAGAGTAGGTAGAGATGAAGCATCCTATATCACTCTCAAGTCAGCCCCTGCACCTGCTCTGGTACCTAGGCCTCCACCAAAACACCAAGGCCTCTGACGTATCAATGAACTCCTCTTCCCTGATGAGACCATCAAAGAGGACCTAGGTGAAGCCAATTTGAGGAACAAGGAAATAAAATTTTCTCATTTTGAGAAGAACAAGTCTGTGGTTATTTCATATCTGCCATAAATTGAAACTTTCTCCACATACCAGATCTAAGAAAGCCTGAACAAGTGAGCCTCAACAACTGATCAAGTTATTGTCCCTACCATCGGATGTTGAGACACAATATTCATAAATTCTTCATCTTTAAAGACCTTCTACAAAGGATAGTGGACTTGGGGTAAGTCAAGCTAGGACCACCCCTATAACATGTAGTATGTTTTTTTTTCACCGAACCAGATGAGTGGGAGGAGTGGAATAATGTCATTAGCAAAATGGAGTAGAAATTTGATGGTCGGATGACTTGGAAGATGGTCAACTGAGCTAATGGCATACTATGATCTCAATTGAAGCAATCGGTTGTGCCACAAACAACTCCTAATGCAGCATAACCGCTATCCTCAGCCCCCAAACCCTCCACAAGATGGTCATCCAAGAATAATTAGAGAGGGAATAAACATGTACAATAGGAGTAGTCCATAACAAGGCCAAATCCAACCTTGAAACTTTCAGATTTCAGGCCCTCAGGATTGACAGAATGAGCACCGACCCACCAAAAGAAACCATCAGAGGTATCCGACCATGATAATCTGTCATCAATGAGGAACTAATAATCGGTTCCATCAATGTCATCCATTTAATGGAACCATTCTATTATGTAGAGTGTGGTTATGAACATGAGTTCCCGACACCCGATCAGGGGACCAGAAGGAGGAATCATAGAAGCAGGGGATACCAAGGCAGATGTAGTTATGTCTAGATCCAACCCTATAGTTATACCCCAGCTCAAATCATCAATATTACAGAAACTCATGAGAGATACCTTCACCGAACTCAAAAAGAGAATGAATATTCCCTTGCCCCCATGGGCAGCCACTCTAGACCCATTATTCTACGGTACACATCAGAGGAGGAACAAGGGTCTAGCCACCCTGGGTGAACAAGTTAACTGACCAGATTAGGTCCTCATAACACAAGAGCACCACCAACACTTTCCTTTATGACTGTTCCATCCTCATATCATGCTCTATCCCTTAAAGTTCCCATTAATGTGCTCCCAAAAATGGAAAAGCGCTGGCATTTGGAGCAAAAGTATGATATCCTAATGTAGCTGGCCCCAGTACCATCCAAGCTATCAATCTTGGATGCCTTGAGTTTGTTAGAAAACCTCGGGGAGGTACTCATAGAATCCCAACTCATCCACCTAGGAATTTCAATCCAAAGTTTCAACTTCCGAGATATATCAAATGGAGACTAACCCGGATGAATATAATACTGTGATTTCCTTCACCGATCAGGATATGATGCCACCATGCAAGCACGCATCAAAACTATTTATGTGTCTGGCATTCTGAATGATGTTGATGTCTGAAAATTCTTCATCGATAATGGATCTAGAGTCAACCTTCTCCCACTGCAAACACTTCATAGGATGGGCTACAATGAGGAAAATCTGACACCCTTATCCATAACTCTATTGGGTTAGGAAAATAGCGAACTAAATCCAGTGGGGAAAATCATGCTCAGAACCCCTTTTAGAGACCTTATGTTCCATTCAGAGTTCCTGATGGTTTGAAAAGACACAAAATTCAACGCCCTATTAGGAAGGCCATGTCTGCATCAACACATGTCCATTCATTCATCCTACCACCAGTGTTTCAAATATTGCATCAATGGACAAGGAGGCACATTGCGTGCTGATAAGGCCCCTTTCGAGCTCCTCGAGTTGCATTACATTGATGCCGAATTGTACAAGAAAAAGGAGAGGATGTCAGCAATTGATGTTATTGATTGGGTCCCCACCCCAAATGGTCTGGATGTGGTTCTTGAAGACCCCCTCAAGAATCCCGGTGAAGAGTACATGTTTCCTATCAACGATGTTGAGAGTAGGAATCCATGTCTGGATGCATATTCAGCTATTCTTGCGATCTCAGTTAGGATAGAAGAGTATGACAATGCATAAGCAACTGATGACCCTCAATTTGAGGAATAATGCTTGATCAAGGGTGCCCACACCCAATCCTTTGAATCTCAATATATCGCTGCTTCACTCTTTGAAGTGGAAGAAGAACAATATTCAGTTCACCCTCATGATTATCCCTCTCTAGAGGTTTCCCCATAACCAATTGAGTTAGAGGAAGTCACTCCCACCACAGAGAGCCCATGAAACATATTGCCTCCGGGCTCTAGAGATCCCACATCAAGATATCTCTCCCTGTTATGAGGGAAGAGGAGGAGGATTTGGGGTATAAGAGGTAGCAGATCTTATATATTCCCCTCATGTATTCAAAGAGGGTATATCTACCACTGTTTTTGAACTCAGGGAAATTAACCTGGGCACCGAAGAAGACCTGAGACCCACTCTCATTAGTGAAACTATGTCTTCCGAGGAACAATAGGTATATAACTCATTATTGAGGTAGCATCGAGATTTTTTTCCTGAAATTACATTGAAATACTAGGACGCAATCCTGAAGTGTAGACCCACCACCTAGGCTTGAGAGAATATCATTGAGGATATAAGAAATACTCCCGAAGGACACACCCCCACATATGCGGCCATAATAGAGGCTGAAGTCGAAAAACTCAACAAAGAAAGAATCTTTCGAGAGGTCCAATATCCAATATGGTTGGCCAACATAGTCTCCATCACAAAGAAGAATAGACAAGTCCACATCTGCATCAATTTTAGAGATCTCAATCACCACTGCCCGAAAGATGATTTCTCGGTCCCAATCATCAAACTATTGATCAATGCAATGGCTGAATATGATGCTCTCTCCTTCAAGGATGGTTATTCTAGGTATAATAAAATCTGAATGGATTGAGAAGATGCAGAATCCACTGCCTTTCGGGCCCCCTCAAAGTATTTTTCTATAATGTCATTCCCTTTGGTCTGATAAAAGCTAGATCCTCATATCTATTTTCCATGAATCACATTTTCAAACTATTCCTGGGGAAGTTATTTGAATTTTATATTGATGACTTGGTGGTAAAATCCCAACGATACTCAGATCACCTATCAGACCTTGATACCATCTTCAAAAAAATTCGGTAACACGACCTAATGATGAACCCCTTAAAATGCACCTTCAGGGTTACCTCAGGGAAATTTCTTGGCTTGGTTGTATGCCATCATGGAATGAAAATCGAACCTGAGAAAATAAAGGTTATCCTTGGATTTCCACATACCTGCATCCTCACTGAGTGGAGAGGACTCTAGGGACAGTTGGCCTATATCATGCATTTTATAGCCAACCTCACTGGAAAATGTCTACTCTTTACTAGCTTAATGTATAAGGGAGTTACCTACCAATGGAAAAATTATTTCCAAAAGGAATTCGAAAGCCTCAAGAATTACCTATTGAGTCCACTGGTGCTCATGCCGCTGGTTGAAGGAAGGACACTTATTCTATATGTGACAACCTTAGAGTGGTCATTAGGAGACTTCCTCGCACAGAAGAATGATTCCTATAGGGAAAAAATCCTTTATTATCTCATTATAACCATGATTGATGATGAGACCCAGTATTGAAATATTGAGAAGAGGAATTTGGATTTGGTCTTTGTGGTCCATAAGTTGCAACAATATTTAAAGAATCCTGATGTCCATCTTATCTTGCACAACAATCTGTTAAAGTATATTCTCATCCATCCAATGCGGACCATACGTTTATCCCGATGGGAAGTCATCCTGAAACAGTTTGACATCTGGTTTGTGCCTCAGAAAGCTGTCAAGGGCTATGCTTTGGCATATTTTATAGAAGATCATCCCTCAACAGAGACCACCCCATCAGATGTCGAACTCCCCGACAAAGAAATCTTCTCTATCTAAAAGTATTCCCAAACGTGTGAAATGTTCATTGATGGCCAATCTAGAAGCCTGATAGGTAAAAGTATATAAGACCCCATGTTTAACAAGTTGGGGCTAGGAGTCATTCTGAAATCCCCAGAGCAGGGAGTTTTTCCATATTCTGTATTCTTGTCAGAAGGATGCATGAACAATGAGAAAGAATACCCGACCCTCATTGCAGGTCTAGAGCTCACACTCCAAGTAAAAGTGCAGCACCTTAAAGTAAAAGGCGACTCAGAACTGGTCATCAAGAAATTCAATTGTTACTATGTTATTAAGAAGTAGGAGATGATCCCCCCCCCCCCGTTTGACCATATCTGAGGGTTAATAGCAGAGTTACCCACAAAACAGACATTGACCTATGTTCCCCAGTCTCATAATTCCCAGGCCGATGCATTAGCCAATGATACCACAAACCTAGCTAACCTAGACTGGGATGAAACATTTATCATCATTTCTCACCATCGAATAGTCTTGTCATTTGTTCAAACTAATTCTAAAGAAATTGATGAAGTCATTCATGTCCCTGAGCCATATGCTACTACAACCGGCTAGATAACCCTCATTATGAACTACCTTCAGAGGGGAGAAATTACATTGGACAGGGAAGGAAGAGAGAAAATATAGATAAGGGAATTCAATTTTGTTTTATATAGAAACATGATCTTGCAGAAGGTCCTCTATAAGAGAGGCCTTGACAAAGTCCTTCTCAGATGCATTGATGGAAAAGAGACCGCAACCATTGTTAATGAAGTGCATGCAAGAGTGTATAGAGAACATCAATATGGATCCAAGATTTTTCATCAGATTCGAAGTCTTGGAAACTATTGGCCTGTCCTAGAATGAGATTGTTTGAACTTTACCACGAAATGTCACTCCATCCAAATTAATGCCAACATCATTCATCATCACCTATTGTTACTTCACCAAGATGAGTACTTCTAGTAGTTCTCCATCTAGGGAATGGACATCATGGGACCATATCCTCCCACCATGGTCAAAAAATTCGAATATATTCTCACAGTGACTGACTTCATTTCCATGTGGGCAGAAGTTGCACCCCCGTAAATAAGTTCAGGAAAGATGCATCATTAACATCCTAAAAGGCAATATCATCACCTGATTTGGAGTTCTCATACAATACTAATAGACAATAGCACCAACTTTTTCTCTACCGAATTGGAGAAACTGTGCCAGGAATGTGGTATCAAGACCATCATTCATCACGCTACCACGCAATGACTAACAGACATATATAGGCCTTCAACACGAACCTATCTAAAATAATTTAGAAAATGGTGGACAAAGACAAGAATTCATGGCTAGAAAAACTATCTCATGCCTTGTGGGACTATCAAACCACAACTCGCACCACTACCCAAGATACTTAGTACTCATTAGTATACGGAATGAATGTAGTTCTGCCCATTGAAATCCAATTTCTGTCACTCTGTGTGGCCATTTGTGATCAACTGTCTGATGATGAGTAAGAAAAAAGAAATTTGATGAATTGGAGCAACTGGATGAGAATTAGTTGAACAATTTTCACCACGTAGAAGTATATCATAACTGGATTGCACGAGCCTTTATTGAAAAGGTTTGTCTTCAATATTTATTAGAAGGAGAATTGGTATTGGTTATCCAGATCACGATGATACCTAGAAAGAAGCCACCGAAGCTAGAGCCAATGTGGGGGGGGGGGGACCATATGTAATACACAAGGTCTACACCAATGGAGAATATTCCCTGATCTCCATAGATTGCAAGCCTACCACCACTCCTACAAACGCGAGATTTCGGAAAAAAAATTCATGTAACCATAAGAGCGGTTTTCATCTGAGCTATAGGATGTTAAACTTCCAAGCCCTAAATGTCCTTACTACTTGAAAATGAACTTAATAGTAGTGTTTCCTTACTGCATGAAGTTAAAATGCACGATACTTCATCCCTGCGACTTGATAATAAATTATTTCGCGCCGGTCTGAACTCTGTGAACCTAAAGGAAGATCCAATAATCCTAGTACTGTGACCTCAAAATGTATAATATTATCCCTCTTGAGGTGTGTTCCAAAGGCTCCCAGCCTCATTCACGATAGTTTTTCTATAAAATCATAGAATGCACCCTATTTGGAAGGAATTAATGTAGGTCCTATCTCTATGAACCTAAACTAAGAGAAATATGTCCTTACTGCATGACAATAAATAACATGGTAAATTTGAAGAGCTATCAGATGTTAAATTAATAATGTCCCTCGCCCTTACCACATGACATTAAACTGCACGGTAATTCATCCATACAATATGACAATAAAATGTGTCACACCGGTCTAAACTCTATGACCCTAAACTAAGAGAATGATATTCAAGTCACATGACATTAAAATGCATAATTAAAAAGTGTATTCACCAGAGAAAACATTGATCTCTCAGAATTTTTTTTCTACTACACCACATTAAAATAACTATGTACGGATTGCTTACAGCCCTTGCAAGATATGTAGCGACTTTGGGATTTCTGTATCCTGGCCTATCCACCATGAAAAAATTTCCCCCTCCTACATATGAGTCAGATTGGCATAGGAAGCCCCTTTGAATTACTACGGATTTGAGAACTACATACAACTATATTCCTTCCCTTACAAGATATGTAGTGATGCCTAGATTTCTGTATCTTGGATTAGCCACCCCCGAAAAAAATGAGGACCCTAGTCCTTACCGCATTACTATAAATTGCATGGATCTCATCCTTACCGTAAGATGATAACAACACGAACCCTTTTATTTTCATGTTGATTCGACATCGCCCTTACCACATGACATTAAACTACATGGAATCACTTTTCATGTTGGTTTGACACCATCCTTACCGAATGAGAATAAACTGCTTGGTAGTCTTCCTTACCACACGACCATAAACTGCATGGTACAAGTCATAATACACTCAAGATTCATGGTAAACCATGGTGGGAAAACTCCTTGCATGTTTGGATGCATCCTTCCCATGAATCAAAATCCATGACCCAGAGGATGGAAGATCTTTATAATCACCCATGTCCATTGAAAGTGGAAGGTCATCGACCTATAAACACCTTTGCATGACTATTCTTACCATGCCTTTAGCAGCACTGCATATTGATCACCCCTATCCCGTGTACCAAAGCCCAGTCTTCCTCTAGAAACCCTCTTCCAAGCACTGTACACTTACCGGCCCGATAGCCCCCATATCACAATTCCTGATCCACAAATTTCTGGAGCAATAGATTAAATTTTTTATCCATTCATATCCAAATGTTTCCAGGCTTCCCCTACCTAGTTAGATTATGTATCCACCTTTGGTTCTTACGGTGGTCTTCATCTACAAAATAATGCCCAAGATGTGCTGCTTTAACCCAATGATTAGTTGCAATATGGTTTTTTCTCGTATGATCGAACAAATCTTTTCGCATATTCCAGGTTCCATGTCATGAGCAATCCTGGATCTTCATAGTCATTCATGGACATCGGAAGTGGAAGGTCATCAACCTGCTGACACCTTTTCATGATTATGCATACCATTCCCTCAGTAGCTCTGCATAATGAGGCCCATGGCCTGTCTACCAAAGGAAAGTCGTCCTGAAAAGATACTCTTCCTATCTATGTATTATAAGTAGCCTCAGAGACCCCACACCACATATCCTAATTCAAGAGACCCCAGAACTATAGTTTACACCTTAATCACCCCTTATAATCAGGTCAAGCTAGAGAATTATAATTTGATTATCCCACAAGTAACAGTAGCATCAACCAACAGTGGTCCAAACTCTATGATAGTTAAACTAAGAACCGATCATCCTTATTGCATGACATTAAACTGCACATAATAAAAGTGTACCCCATCCGCAGGGTAAATTAGTGCAGGGAACTTCTTAAGCATCGATAAAACCTATGGGCTAATATCTCCAATATGACTAGTCATTCCCTTTTCGTACCTCAGACTCTGTCACGTGGGTAATCATGGATCCTCATAAACCTCCAAGACCATCGGACATGGATGTTCGTATACCTACAAACATTGTTTCATGACTATGAATACCATCACTCGTCATTTCTTCATATTGATCACCCATCACCCATCTACCAATGGAAATTCTTCCTTAGGTGACACTCTTCCTACCCACGTACGATCAATGGACCTGGAGCCCTCATATCATTTCTCTTGATCCAAGAGGCCCCAGAATCATAGTTTACACTATCTGAATCCTTTCCATGTATTGGACATGTCAGGGTATTCAGACCTAGTTAAATTATAATCATGAGTTACCATTACATCAACTTCCTTACTGCATGACGATAAACTACATAGAGATCATCCTTGGGCATGATGTTAAACTACACTGTCTTGAAAGAACTCTTCATGGGTTTAGTTAGTAAATGATGATCCCCTCTCTTCCCAAGTGCACGGGTTATACCTTCATGGATCATCATGTTACACATGCGTGATAGGGATGAATTCTCCCATTCCCTCAATATCTTAACCCAAAATGCTTATCCCATGTCCAGACACCCCCTCCAAATGAATCATACTCTCAAACCAGAGAGAACCAAACTCCCATAAACCACCCCTGGTGGTCATGAATCCCAACACCCCTGAAGTTTCCTAACTATTGGGAGAAGACAACCATTGACCTAAGGACACCATTTCATGACTTTTCATACCATGCCCTTAGTGGCTTGACATATTGTTACCCATGGGCCATCTTCCAAAGGAAAGTCTTCCTTAGGAAATATTTATTTTTGAACACCTCCTAGCTTTTGAGCCCTCGTATCCATCCTGGGATTCAGAAACACTATGGGATTCAGTTCACAAACCTTTCCACAATCATTTCAGAGTATGGTGGGATGCTTCTGGTTAAATTATCGAGAAATTGGGAAATCCATTCCATTTTGAAAGAATGTCCCAGTTACATGACATTTAACTAAGTCAAGCTCTATCCATCCTTCACAAAAACCAAGTATGTGTAAGAGTGGTCTTCTATCCATATCCATGATTGATATTAATGTCCTCAAACCCTTCAGACACCATGTCCCTTTTGATCCAACCCTGGTGGTATTCATAATCCCAACTTCCATGAAGTTACCCGGCCATACGAAATAGACAATCATTGGCATAATTACACCTTTGTATGACTAAGTATACCATTCCTTTAGAGGATCTTCATAATGAGGCCCATGGCCCATATATCGAAGGAAATTCTTCCTTAGGAGATGCTTTTCCTACAACTGTACACCCATGTGGCCCCTATTCCCCATGGTATGCCCTACATGTTGTTCAAAAATGAGTGAAATCCCCCCCCATATATGTCTAAAAGGTATTATGGTATCCAAAATTAGTAAAAACATCATTGGGACCCTTTACCAACCACATTTGGTCAAAGATGTTCATCCTAAAACATCAGTAATGATGTTATTATTTGTGAGACATTAAACCACTCACAAAAGAAGGTATGAAACTCGCCAAGATGAAAACCCACAAGGGGCGTCTTTGAAAAAATCTGAGTGTTAGCTCTCTGGTCCTACACCTTGTATAGCCTCGTCAAAACATTGAACAATAAAAACTCAAGAGGCACACAGCCCGTTAGGTCAAAACCCACAAAGGGAAGCCTATGAAAATGATGAGCTATACCTGCTAAGTCTATAATAAATAGACCTCAGAAAAAATTACGGTGTCAATAGAAGAGACAAAATGATTGTAGGGGTTTCCTATAAAACCATAGAAATAGTTTAACTACTCTCACTGAGTCCCTTAGCTTAGAAAAAAATTTTGATCTTGATTTAGTTATCTCAGTTTCCTGATTTTATGTTATGGTTTAAAAATTAACACTTGATTGAAATAATGTCGATAGAAAGAGAAAAATAAGAGACATTTAAAAGCCAAATATATTTCACCAGGTTCAGAAAAATGGAGGGACATCCCCAATTTAGAGTCTCTTCAAAGAAAAAAAAAGGAAAGAAGAGGAGTACATGCCATAACATTGGGTCAAAACTCCAACATGGACCGGTTCTCCCTTTCCAAAAGGATAATGAGTGATTACCGTGGGCCATCGAAGGTCTTTTCCAAGGGAGATCATTTGTCTATTTCATCTTTGACCGTCAGACATACTCGCTTCATGAATGCTTTATGGTCCTGCCGCTTCTACTGGACGGCTTCATAATTAGTGCATGAAGAAGCATGTTGCTCCCTCAACCGAGATGTGTGGGTTCTTCATTCCTGCAGCTCTTCCTTCTGATCCACCACCAAATCACGGGCCTTCACCTCTTCATATGTCAAATGATCAAATCCTTCTGAAATATCTTGGAAGGTTTCTACCAGGTAATGAGATGAATTAAAACTATATAGCTTTTCCTCACAGGAGACAAGGTTTTCTCAGGCAATGATGATTTGGTAAATAAGGAAGTGAAGGTGCTGATAGTCATAGCCGTAGGAACCCAAATTAGAAAATAGCCACTGAATGTTGTCACCCTCATCTGAGAAATTGGTCTGGGGTGTCTCCACAGTGAGAGAACATAACTGGCACCATGCCTCTTTACACACTTCTTGGTGTCTCTCCATGACACCGACACTTCGATCCTCCCCATGTTGCCACATGTGTATAAGAATAAATCGTCTTTTTAGGAGTAGGGGGGACCTAATACTAGTCACCAAAGGTGGGAAACCCTTCATTTGATTCATATGGCCCATCCATTGGATCCATATGTGAAAGACTAATTGTGGATTCTGAGATGATTGGAAATGCTTGGCTAGTTCTAGTCTCATCAAGTACTTGGAAAATATCGACAGGAGGGGAGTGGTTTGAATCACTCCCCACCGAAAATGGGTTACACTGATGAAATCCCTCCTAGATGCTTGTGATGAAGGATGGAGTGCCTTCTCCCCGCGAGAGTGGGAGAAGTAGGTTTATCCATATGGGTTACTAAATGGACGAAAGTAGAAGGCGTGGTTGTTGCAGCCCTCAGGATGAAGGTAATGGGTGGTGTTGTTATCAGGACATGAACAGGACAAGAAATGATCAAGGGATTATATACCCACTGAACATATTCTTTCAGCATCCTCGCGGGGTAACAATCAATCCATAGTTGGGCATACTCCATCGATAGGAAGGTGGGCCCAATCAAGTTAGGAATAATAATATCCCTAGAAGCACCTTAGTGAATCATCATAAGACACAATTGGTAGAGAACCACAGGATGAGACTCTCCCCTGAATTGAAAAACCAAATACAGTGCAATATATTGAAGACACCCAATCTGTCAGGAAAACCAGTAAGGAAGGTATGGTTCACAAATAACTACTCGGTCTATATGAGCAATGAGCATCCCGTCCTGAAGGTTGATAAGGTATGATAATTCCTCCAAGGAACCACCCCTATCGCCCCTTAATGACCCATGAGGGTTAGGATATGGTGCGGATAATAAATGAGAGGCATCATTCAATAGCCCAATCGCATAGGTAATGATTATAGTACTGGGATGAACATCATAAATGATGAGAAGATCCAGTTGAAATTCAGACTAGGAAACCCAAGCGGTATGCCGATACTTATAATAAGGGAAGTGTTATACCATCCACCCATACAAGAATTGGAACAGTCCGCTAAGACGATATGGAGACCTTCCTTCTTGAATATGTTCCAAAAATTCATAAATCTGGGTGAGGGTAGGAAGGGAAAAATTAATAGGTTGACCCCCACCAACATTGCTGCCATCATCAAGGTGCCGGCCTGTACCCTGTTGTATGCGCCATGGGATGGGAAGAGCCATCCACATAAGAACATGGCACAAAAACTTGCTAGCCTTAGCATAGGAGAAACATCTGACCAAATATCATACCCCCTTGAGGCATACCACCCTACTTCAAGGGTATCATAGTATAACCATGGAGTTTGGCGGGACTGACAGGTTGTGGGAGTCTGAATGTGACGCACCTTCTTCTTAGTCCCATTCGTCTATAAGAATAACCTTATCCCTACTTCAAATGGGATGAGGGAATGAGCCTTGAGAGGATGACCTAGTAATCCCTTCACTATAAACAGCAAACACCTTGTCAAAGGACACACGTGATCAGTATCATTCCACATGGTAGCTGCTGGGAGAAACTCATCGTGCATTTCTCCATGGATAGGGAGACCTCCAAGTTGGTTGATGTCCCATAGACTAATCCCCAACTCTCCATGTGGTCTGTGAAAGGTGTTGGTACTCGAACACCAGCCGCTCAACAACTCCATAGGATTGTCACATGGAGAGAAGATTTCAAACTAAGACACCCAGATTGCCTAGTACAATCCCACCACCTCCAGCTAGTTATGACACTGCAGAAAAGTTTGATGCCCTGAGAACGCCTAGGCCCACTCATCAGAGAAGCATCCCCTGGCTGGAAAATCCCACTTAGTGCTCCATCTACCTCTAGGGTTTTCTTCAGAGGTGTTGATAATGGATGGGTACTCTAGGGCATCTAGTCTCGGGACATCATCATGAAACCCGTGGTTTCCCTGAGTCCATAATGAGCCTCTCAGTATGAATTTGTTCTCCTCAATCAGAGTGGAAATGTTTTCACGTACTCAGGATATGTTGGCATGGTCATGAACATGTGGTGATTCTAAATTGATGAAATGGAGGTCAGGGTTAGGCAGTGAAAGAGGTATGTCAGTAGGAAGATCAAAACCATAAAGTGGAAATTGTAGAGATAAAGGGTAATCTAAAAGATCTGGTGTAAAGAAACTCGTCAAAATGTTTTCAAGAGGAATGATGTGGGTTTGAATATTATCATTTATATTCATTACCATAGTGGCCCTCATCTTCATAAATTTAGTAACAGATCATGGAAAAACTATTCTTTCTCCCTACATAGGGAAAGCATACTGAGGATTAGTCCAAAGGATAATATTATAGAAAAGTCCAAATATTTGTAAAAGGCTCCACAAAGGGAATGCATAGTATTCCCCACGTAGTGACCCTGGAGTTGGTTCGCAATGCCCATATTCTACGAACCAACATTACGCGGAAGAGGTCCGCAGCATCCTTGCCCATGGTGCAATGGCCAACAGACCGCGTACCAATCCCCTATCCGAGTTATCATAATTCGGGACTTAAGTGAATTTTAAAATGAAAATTTCAACGTTTGAAGGATAATTCTAGTCCACAGACCACTGAACCGCATAGATTTTTCCCTACTCAGAACTCTGTGACTTACTTTTTAAAGTTTTTAGAGTTTAGTTTGTGGTTGGGAAATTAGGTTGTGGATGGGGTGATTATGGATGAGTGTTTCCCTCGGAATTCAGGGATAACCTCCTTGATTCAAGGTTAAAACATTCCGATTGGTTTTTAACGGGTTTGTTCATAAAACTGGAAACATCCAATGATTCCACATCCATTTGGACCTACTTTCCAAAGGTAGGTGCTCATTAGTGTGTGGACTGATGAGGCTTAGGAATTTGCATTGGTTGAGAAGATGGGAGGTCAGACTCATCACACCTTTTTTAGGGGAATTATTGTCTACTTTGGGACTCTCTTTATATATTTAAGTTATGTTCATGAATCCTTATTACATTACCAAGTATAAAATGAGATTTCCTTCAGATCTGACAATCAATGATTAAATATGTAGGAAATTTATAGAATCATTCAGATATATTTGAGGTTCTTCATCGATAGAGAATCATCTGTATTTATAGAGATTCTTGGTCAATGGTATCCTTCAACACATTTATATATAAGTCTCTCGGTCATTATGATGACCATGCTGGTTTTAAAGACACTCAGTGGGGCACTTGAAGTTTATTGTCATTCAGAAGGACATGGATTATTTCAGAGTTAGGATCGAACCCTCATATGGGCTACCTACGTATCCTTTTTTTAGAAAAGGAATCAGAACCCACGTAGTTCGAATAAGGGAGTATGATTCTTATGCATGATTGATGGCTCAAAGAAAGAAGTCATGATTACTTTTACACTATAAGCTTACGTGAGTCATGCTCGGTGTGAGAAACAAGAGGTATTGGTGAAACCAGGAAATTGTGCCACGAAAGATGCAATGATTTTGGGGCTTATGTGTTTATGACTGCCTAGATAAATGAAGATTGGGATTCACTTCAGGGAAGAAATCCAGGAACAGGGTCCATAAAGGAATACGTGCTTTATGGAGATTTGAATACTCTTACTTGGGGATTACTCCTGAAAAGGAGGCCCAAATTAGGAGAGGATATATGATTAGGTTTTACTCTTGAGAAGGAATCCCAAATCAAAGGTAAATTAGGACTGGTTAAGAGAAATTAAGACTGGGGATTACTCCTAAAGAGGATGCCCATATTTGAGACTGGGGCTTACTCCTGAAAAGGAGTCCTAGGTTAAGGGACTTAAAAAATTAAAGGACTTGGGGATTACTCCTGAAGAGGATGCCCATATTTAAGACTTGGGGCTTACTCATAAGGAGGATGACCAAATTTGAGATTGGGGATTATTCTTGAAAAGGAGGCCCATATTTGAGATTAGGGATTATTCCAGAAAAGGAGGCCCAGGTTAAGAATTATGATTGGGGCTTATTCCTGAAAAGGAGGCCCTGGTTAAGAATTATGACTGGGGATTATTACTGAAAAGGAGGCCTAGGTTAAGAATTATGAGTGGGGCTTATTCCTGAAAAGGAGGCCCTGGTTAAGAATTAGGACTGGGGATTATTCCTGAAAAGGAGGCCCAGGTTAAGAATTATGACTGGGGCTTATTCCTGAAAAGGAGGCCTAGGTTAAGAATTATGACTGCACCTTATTCCTAAAAAGGAGGCCCATATTTGAGACTGGGGATGATTTCTGAAAAGGAGGCCCAAGTTAAGGGACTTCAAAAATTAAGGGACTTGGGGATTACTCCTGAAGAGGATGCCCATATTTAAGACTTGGGGCTTACTCCTTAGGAGGATGCCCAGATTTGAGACTGGGGCTTATTCTTTATAAGGAGGCCCATATTTGAGACTGGGTCTTATTCTTGAAAAGGATGCACAGGTTATGAATTATGACTGGGGATTATTCCTGAAAAGGAGGCCCAGGTTAAGAATTCTATCATCTTAAAGGATGAGGTTTAATGAATGAAATCTCAATCTTTAGTGACATAAAGATGTGTAAATAACTAGATTTTTAGATATATTCCACAAAATTCCATTCAGATAAGGAAGTCAAACCAAGAAACCATGCCATAAATGGCTTTGAAGAGTGTATTGAAGACTGAATCTTGAATAGAAGAGGTGTAATGGCATAAGAGGGGTGAAATGGGCAATAAGGGAACCCAAAAAGGCAGGGGCGTTCAAGTCCTTGAAGGCGCGCAGGTACTGCGTGGGCGCGCAAGTCCTAGTCGCACAGGTATACCTGCGCGACACATGGGTACTTGCGCATTTGTAAACCAGTATGGTAATACTTGAGAGATCCTTGACCAATGCATTTATAATTATCCTGAGGTAATTCCAGAAGAGAGGCGTGCAAGTTTTGGTGAGGAAGTAGGGCGGAGCGCAAGTATGTTCATTCCCCTTAAGGGTAAAGCACCTTAGGAACGCAAGTGTTAGAGAATTCTAACACTTATACCTTACTCTTCTTGTTCAGACCTTCCATTCTAGGTAAATAATTACCTTATAAGTGTTTGGAAGACCTGGATAAGAGACTTGGGTGTTTAGAGATGTAAATCTGAATTCTGGAAAAATTCCTCTCCGAATGGGGAGGCCACAGGGTCTATTTATAGGATGAAAAAGACCCGGGCATATATCCTTTAGGGCGCGCAAGTCACTTGTGCGGCCATGAGGCATCGCGCAAGTAGACTTGCGCGACAGTGATGGAACTTGTGTCGAACATGTGATTTTGATCCCTTGTTCGTGCCTTTGTCGATTTTTGATGTTTTACTCAAAGGATGAATCAATTTGTGCTAAGTCATTTCCCTTTCGATTCTTTTAGACAATGTGATGAAAAGGACCGTAAAAAAAAGTCCCCCCTTAGAGTTGGATCCAAAAGAAATGAGGATTTGACTCTGAGGAAATTGAGAAAACTAAAGGAAAGGCGGCGTGCAAGTGTTGGCGCGCAAATGAGCTTCGGGCGTGCAGGGTATGGCGTGCAGGGGTACGGACTTTGGTCGCGCAGGGTAAGGCGCGCAGGGTTACGGCCTTGTCTATAAATAGAGGCCCTCAATTCCGTACAAAGCATATGGATTTGAAACTTTTGATCTCTCTCCATGCAAGTTGCATTTGCCATGCAATTTGCTCTATTTCCCATTGTTTCCTTGATGTCGCGCTGCTGTCAAGGTATCTGGACCTGCACGGTGATACTTGCGTGCCAAATACATGCGCGGCACATCCATACTTTCATGCCAAGTTTAGACTTGCGTGCCTTAATGCCTTATCCATTTTCCTGAATTCCTTCACAAATTTTATGAAAAATAAACCCATTTAAGAGTTAGTTTATTCAACTTTTGTGCAGATTCAATGGCTCCCAAGGGAATTGGAATGGCTGATGAACTGGAAAGAAAGCGGATTAATGACATAGTGAACATTGTTGTCCATGATTACTATGATATCTACTACAACACTCTCCCAAATTTGTCTAAGTACTTGAAGAAATATCATCTTAATTTCCCATAGAGAATCTACATGTCTGTGTATGGTCATGGTCATCTGCAAGGAGTCAATGTTTTAGATGCAAAGAACTATACGCTTGAAATGCAGCTGCACTACTACTCCTATATTATGGTTATGATGTGCATTAAGAGAAACAACATTGGTGTGAACTTTCAAATTTTCCCTTCCATTCCATTTTCTTGCAGATATGAAAATAGAAAACCCATGGGCTGAAATGTTTTCTGCTGCCAGTTGGTGGAGAGAAGACAAACATGGTATTAGAGCAATATCTGAAAAGAATACTCTCTCCAAATGGATCTTTACTTCCAATGCTCCATTCTCAAATCCATGTATCCATATTCCAAGTCTCTTGGACAGAACCAGAGTCATTGTTTGATCAGCAGAAAATTTTCTCAAACCGCACTCAAGAACATCCTTTTACAATTGTTCTAAGAAGAGCTGGTGCCATTGCATCTCTTATTGTATCCAATTGAATGAATGAATTCCAGGTGGTTTCTGATGATGCTCGGGATGTCGTAAATCAAATGAAGAGTTATGTTGAAATCCTCTTTTAATTATTGAAAAAGTGAAGAGACAACAGTCTGTGGATGTCCTTCTATCTCTTGTGTATCATTGAAAAACACTTTCATCTTCAATCATTTGTACCTGCATTCTTTCACTACCTACTTTAAATTTACTTAATCCAATGGGCCTAGTAAGAATAGTTTGATTTTTACTAGGATTAATATAAATAACCCTACAAACATTGAATCTTTTAATTGCTTAGTATTACCTAAATCATACAAAATGTATGTTTAGTGAGATGGAACTTGACTTTTATTCAGAGTTCCCTTCTCTTTTGTGGGAAGTTTAAGTCCATGAACGCCGGACATAAGGAGGCTAATGTTTAAGGTCGAAAATATCATTGACTGAATGAATTATAATTGACTCAATTCTTTGACAATTTATCTGAAAGCATATTACCATACTCAAGTATGAGGGAAAAAAATGTAAACTATAGCTTAAGAATATTTGAATATGAGGAATGATATGAAAAAGAGCTAAAAGTCATCAGAAGAATTAGTTTCCAAGAATGAAGTTACTATTAATTAACAAACCCGTTAGGTGGTTGAATTATGCAGGGCCACCTAAGGGCATTGGATACATAGTCAAATAAATAGCATTTTTTGGCTAACAAGTCTATTATGTAGACTGTTTATGCAAGGCCGCCTAAGGGCACATGCTGCATAGTCAGGAAAAAGAACTCTTAGAAATTTACCTTTCTACTACTAAAATCTAGTGAAAGTTTATAAAGATTAAAATTTTCCAAAGTATAGAGTTTTCTGTATGGAAAGAGGTACCTAAATATGGAGAAGATATTTTCGAACAAGATTATCGAAGAACTGGATGGATATCATTTCTACAAAGGTCTGACCCAAACGTAGGGAAGGAGAATATAAACCATAGACTTGAATACTTTCAAATCATGAAAAGGACATGTGACAAATATGTTATGGATGGCTATTTTTGTGGATCCCTACATACTTTAATTTAAGACCAATAAAGACAAAAGAGGCTTTCTTACTAAGAATGAAGTTATCGGTATCTGAAAAACCCGTTAGGGGGTTGAATTATGCAGGGCCACCTAAGGGAATTGGCTACATAGTCAGATAATAATATCTTTTGCCTGACAAGTCTTTTATGTGGACTGTTTATTCAAGACCGCCTAAGGGCACATACTGCATAGTCAGGTAAAAGAACTCTCATAAATTTGACATTTTTGTTACTAAAAGTCAAGAAAAGGGGTATGAAGATCTGAAAATATTTAAGGTTATAATTATGACACATAAAGATGGGTATTGTTCAATGTATACAGAGATACATAGATCAATGCTAACCATAATCATGTTGTGGCTGGGTCCTAACTCGAAATGTTGGACTTCACTACTTATCCCATAAGGATGGGAATCAAGCCATACGTAGTTCATAAACTACAATTTAATGTTGTGTGGGAAAAAAAGACTAGATATCTTACTTTAGGGTCATAGATCTTGGACCATTATAAGAAATACACAGTGTGTGTTTTCATGGGGACTTTTCTGCCAAGGGACTGAAATTGGAATTTGGGGTTAGGCCCAAAGACTTGGGTCTGGATTCGATGGACACTCGAATGTTCCTATGTATCCCATAATAATGGGAATCAAGCCCATGTAGTTCTAAAAATACCCTCTATACAAATTTGGTTCGTACATGTGAAGAGTGAAAGGGGACTTTAGTACAATGATGGTTGAACCCAAGATAAAAGGCTTGGGCATTGCCTTGTATGCACGTATTCTTTGAAATGAAACATGATTGAAAAATCAATGTAAATAATGGTTCCCTCTCAGGTGAGGGTATCAAAGAATATTGTAGTTTATTATCATACTGGACAAAAGTTTTGTATAGTTTAATGTCGTATAACAAGGACGAAAGTGAACCAATGTAAAGATATTGATTCTAGGGGCGGTTTCACGAATCAACATCATATGAGATGAAGGTGAACCGATTTGAAGAGATTTATTTTGGGATTGAACCTTGGGAGGTTGCCTACGTACCCATCCTGGAAGGCAAGGATCAAAGTCTGTGTAGTTCAATTAAAGAATGAATTAATGATCAAGTTGTTCTTGGGGATAACGAGCTAAAAAATGATGTTTTTGGGACTTACACATGGTTGGTATCCCAGAAAAGGTGTTATGGTTGAAGTTTTTTCGAAGCTCACATGATTCATACTCAGTGTGAGAAACAAGAGGTAGCAACAACCCTAACGATGCATAGTTTAATGTCATGTAGGACATATAAAGGGACTATGCAGTTAGGACTATTGGTGCTGTACAGTTTAGTGTCATGTAGTAGAGACAAAGTACAGTTTAATGTCATGTAGGACGTATAAAGGGACTTCTTGTGTAGTTTAGCGTCATATAGTTATGACGATGGGGACAATATAGTTTAACGTAATGTTGGACGAAAGGGGGACTGTGAAGTTTAATGTCATGCAGTGAGGACAAAAGAATACACCATTTAACATCATGTTGGATGTAAGTGCCAATGGTTTAAGGTCGTATGCATGGACCATTGGTTATGCAGTTTATCGTCTTATTGGGTGTAAGGGACTTTTATATAGTTTAACGGCTTGCAGGACGGTGGTGCAGTTTAAGGTCATACGGGACCTTTGATGATGATGCAGTTTAACGTCTTGCTGGACGGTGGTGCAGTTTAAGGTCATACTGGACCATTGATGATGATGCAGTTTAACATCTTGCTGGATGGTGGTGCAGTTTAAAGTCATACCGGACCATTGATGATGATTCAGTTTAATGTCTTGTTGGACGATGGTGCAATTTAAGGTCATACCGGACCATTTATGATGATGTAGTTTAACGTCTTGTTGGACGGTGGTGCAGTTTAAGGTCATACCGGACCATTGATGATGATGCATTTTAACGTCTTGCTGGACGGTGGTGCAGTTTAAGGTCATACCGGACCATTTAGGGAACTTTTTCACAGTTTAACGTCGTGTGGGACGAAAGTAAAAATAGTTTAACGTCATATGTATGGACCACTGATGATGAAGTTTAACGTCTTGCTGGATGGTGGTGTAGTTTAAGGTCATACCGGACCATGGATGATGGTGTAGTTTAAAGTCATACTAGACCATGGATGATTTATATTTTGTGTTTATACAAAATAATTCTTCAAAAATCTGGCATTGGTTGGAGTAGTGATTAATTCTCCATCCATCGAGATTAATGAATAAGCTCCATTGGAGTAGACCCTATGTATTGAATAAGGTCCTTCCCATTTTGGATCAAGCATGGGAGGTTTCTTTCCTGGTATCATTTTAGTTCTGAGAACTAATACCAAATCTCCCTGAGTGAATGAATGAAGATGAACTTTTTTGTTAAAAGCTCGTGCTATTCGATTATAATAGAATTCCAAGTGGTGAAAAGTGCACAATATTTTCTCATCTAACCGTTCCAATTCATTCAATCACTTTTGAGATTATTCATCTTTAGATGAATGATCACAAATGGATACACTAAGTAAAGGAAATTGAACTTCAATGGGCAAGACGACTTCCGTTCCATATACCAGTGAATATGGAGTTGACCGAGTTGCAATGCGGGTGGTAGTCCGATAAGCCCATAAAGCATGAATGAGTTTATCATGACATGACCTCTTATCTTTATATACCATCTTTTGCAGTATATTTGAAAGAGCCTTATTGAAGTCTTCTATCTGTCCATTGGCTGCTGCATGATACCGAGATGAATGGTTGGATTTGATGTTGTATTTTTTATACAACTTCTTCACCTCAGATGAACAGAAGTTGGTGCCATTGTCCGTCAATATGGTATGAAGGACACCAAATCTGGTAATGATGTTAGAATTGATGAAGCTAACAACACATTTAGAACTGACTTCCTTGAGAGGTATTGCCTCTGACCATTTGGAAAATAAGTCAGTAGCAGTAAGAATGTACTTAAACTGCTTACTCATAGCTGAAGGGTAAGGTCCCACCACTTCCATTCCCCATGTGGAAAATGACTAGGAGAATTTAGTTGTATTAAGAATCTCTAGAGGTTGATGAATGAAGTTGGCATGTACTTGGCATGAATGACAATTCTTTGTGAAATCGACACAATCTTGTATCATTGAAGGACAAAAGTATCCAAGCCTTCAAATCTGATAAGACAATCTATGTCCAGACTGGTGGGCACCACAGACTCCTGCATGCACTTCTTTCATGACAGCCATTGTCTCTTCACCATCAATGCAGCTGAAGAGAACTCCATCAAAACCACATTTGTAGAGAATTTTCTCTAGGTGATCTGGACTATCATAAAGAGTAAAATTGACCACACGTCACCAGATTTGTTCTTTATTGGCTCTATCAGGTGGAAGTGTTCCATTTTGAAGGTATTACCTGATAGGTGACATCCATCCTATAGTATAACCATATGGTTCAGGAATGAGACTAATTTCATTAATTTCCTCTGTTCTGATTTGAACATAAGGTGAAATTGAATGACGGTGGGCAATGCTGATAGTTGTCTCATCCTGATTTGGATCTTCCAGAGCTGTGGCTATATTATCCAGTGCATCAGCTTGAGCATTTTGTGATCTTGGAACATAAGAAAATGTGGGTTCGGAAGGAAATTCTACCATTAACTCTCTGAAGTAATCATACAAAGGGATTAGTTCTTCTTTTCTGATGAAATAATCCTCGTTGACTTGTTTTATTACCAGGTCTGAATCACCTTTCACCTTTAAGTGATTCACTTGTGCTTGAAGCGCTAATTCCAAGACTACGATGAGAGCTTGGTATTCTGCTTCATTATTGGTACCACCTTCCCATAATAAGAAGGAATAAGGCAACACTACCTTTTCTGGAGAAATGAGCACAATTCCTAAGACAACTTTTTTGAATTTAGGATTTTCCATTTTCCTCCCTGTTGGACTTCTGGAAGCACCATCAATATACATTTCCCATGCCTGAGGACTTTCTTGAATAGAGAAGACTTCCTCATTAGGGAGTTCAATATCTGAATATGTGTCTTCCACTAAAGGGTGTTCATCTAGAAAATTATCCATAGCTTGGACCTTTATCGCCTTTTGAGACACATACTGAATGTTGAATTGTAGCAAAATAACTGCCCACCTTGCCAGACGTCCTATAAGCATCGGATGACTAAGGATGAATTTGAGCGGGTTATTGTGAGATACAAATTGGACCTCGTGATGTTGCAGGTAGTGTCTCAACTTCTAAACTGCAAAGATTAATTCTACGCAGCATTTCTCAATACTTGAATACTGGGTTTATGCTTCAAGCATAGTTCGACTAAGATAGTAGAGGATGTTTTCATTCCCAGCATCATTCTTTTGAGCAAGAAAGGCACCCAATGATCGCTCTAGAGCTGTCACATAGAGGATAAGTGGTCTTCCTTCAACAGGGGGCATGAGTACCAGTGGACTCAAGAGGTATTTCTTGATAATATCGAATTATTCATGACATTATTCAGTCCACTAGTATGTGACTCCCTTCTTCATCAATTTTGTGAAGGGTAAACTTTTTCCTACCAAATTGGTGATGAAAAACCGAATATAGGTTAAGTTTCCTTGAAGTCCTCTTAATTCATTCAAATTTCGAGGAGGTTCCATACCAAGGATTGACTTGTTCTTCTCAGGATCGACTTCAATACCACGATGGCGTATAACAAAGCCGAGAAATTTTCCTGAGGTTACCCCAAAAGCACATTTTAAGGGGTTCATCTTCAAATTATGTTGTCGAAGCTTGCGGAATATGAATTCAAAATCAGCCAAGTTATTAGAACTTTGTTTGGATTTAACCACCAAATCTTCTATATAGAATTCAACAAACTTCCCTAAGAAGGTTTTGAATATACGATGCATGGCACGCTGATATGTTGCCCCATCATTCTTTAATCCAAAGGGAATTACCCGGTAAAAAAACACACCCTGAGGGGCTCTGAAGGTTGTGGATTTCTCATCTTCTGGGTCCATTCAGATTTGAATTTATCTGGAATATCCATCCATGAAGGAAAGTGCTTCATATCCAGCTGTTTCATCAATTAAAAGTTCTGAAATCGGAACTGGGAAATCATCCTTAGAACAATGCTGATTAAGATCTCTGAAATCAATTCAAACTCTAATTTTTCAATTCTTATTCATTACAGGGACAATATTATCAAACCACTTGGGATATTGAACTTCTCTGACGAACTTAGCTTTGATAAGCTTATCCACTTCAGCCTCAATTTTGGAAGCATAAGTTGGGTGTGTTCTTCTCGCGACTTTCTTAAATCCTCAATGTTCTTCTGGTAAACCCAAATGATGAGTAGCAACATCAGGATCAAGCCCGGACATTTCTCTATAGTTCCAAGAAAATATATCTCTATTTTTCTTTAGAAAAGAAATATACATATCTTTCTCTTTAAGAGTCATGGCCGCATTGATTAAAGTGGGGCGTGGATCTTCTTTTGTACACATATTTATTTCTCGGAGTTCATCCACAGTGGTAGAGTTACCCTCTTCAAATGCTGGAGGAGAATCTCTGATATCTTCCTCTTCTTCTTCATCATGTGTTATTTCTTCTGTTTCTACTTGCATAGTAGATGATAAAGAATAATTTTCATGATCATAAGTGATATCAAAATTTGCACATCTTGAATAAGAAGCTTCCATTTCCGACCCAATTGATGATGAAGGGTATTCTTTGGGTATTAAAGAGGAGATGATGGATTGAAAATCGACATCATTGTTCACCTCCAATGTTGCTATAACTTCTTATGGCCTAATTGGAAAAGTATAGACTTGTTGTATTTCAGCAGATGAAATGAAGACGTCACCATTTTTGCTTTCAACACTGCTTGGTGGGTTACCAATTTCTCCCATGTTGTCTGGATCGATTGTCGTAATTGACATTATGGATCTTTCCATAAGAGTATTTTGATTTGGGTTTATCTTGTCAATTTGACCGATAGGCAACACATAATCTATACTCACATGTGTAAATGGATTTACTGGAATCTTTTCCAAACCATATGGAGCATAAACTTTGGTAATCTCTTTTGTTGTGGATTTATACCTTCCCTTCATGTGATAGAATTCCGCCTCAATGTATTGAGACTCACATGTCTTGAACGAGGCCTTATCACCATACAATGTCCCAAATTGACCATCGACACAATATTTGAGACATTGATGGTATGATGAAGGGATAGATGCATGTTGATGTAGCCAGGGTCTTCCAAGAAAGATGTTTAAGGTTGAGTCTTGATCAACAACCATGAAATCTGAATTGGTTACAAGATCTCCAAACTGAGTTCTGAGTGTTACTTTGCCCAGTGGTTCTTGTTCATTTTTATCATATCCTTGTAACATCATGGTAGAAGGAGATAAATCAGATTCCATGAGGCCCAATCGATGAAGCGTATGAATGGGCACGAGGTTGAGTCCTGAACCATTGTCAATGAAAGCTCTTCAGACATCTATGCCATTGACCTTTCCAGATAAGTACAAAGGTCTAATATTCCCATGCACAACATTATCTTCATCTTCATCAGTAAATGATATTATTGCATATCATTCTGCAGGATTATTCTCTATGTGATAGACTTCAGCTGTAGAAATTTCAGTTTCAAACTCTTGAGGAATTGACAAAGCCTCGATGAGTGCTTCTCGAAGATCTTTTGACAGATTCAAAGCATCCAAAATTAATAACTTGGTTGGTACTTGGGCCAAGTGTTTCAATAAATCATACTTTTTATCCAGAGGTCCATGTTTCCTAACAGGAATATGTGGTTTAGCAGGTACCTTGGAAGCAGATGCTTTTGAAGTTGATGCATCCTGTAATGGGATAGGAGTTGGCAATATTACTGGTTTTGAAATATTAGACCGATTAGATCCATTTACTTACTAAGAGGAAGAAGATGGAACCTTCAACCGGTCTTCCAAAATTATTGTGCTAGGACTGAATTTGTTATTGGTAGAAGAACTTGCTTGTTCTTGCTGAGCTCACTGAAGGGCTCTACTATGAGTTTCTGCTGCGTACATAGTTCTAACAGGGGTAGAATTAGAATAGTGGCTTCCGAAAGATCCATGTCTTCCCCTGTATCCTGATCCTCTGGAACTTCCTCTGATTCCCCTATTTGATACAGGGAATTCAGGCTCATCAAAATCAAAACTACGACTGGCATATGGATCTGTTAATTGAATCATATTAACAGAACCGAAGATTAACTCTTCGTTTGGTGAAGACTCTTCCAGAGTAGCCTGTTTAGGCTATTCCGTTTGGTGGGGTGGTGCTCGTGGATTTGAAGTAGATGGCATGAAGTCTACCAAAGTCAAAGAAAACTTAGGCTTCGACACAAATGAACTTCTTCTGATTCTTTTTCTTTCATTGAATCATGTCGTTTCCTTGAGGAGTTTCCCTTTGATGAAGAGGGTTTTGGCGCAACATTCATGGCAGAAGACACAATAGGTTTATTTAATTGTGTTCGAAAAATAGCATGAGTTCAGTTGATTGTATTTATGACCATCCAATCATCATAATTTTGTGCATTTTTGCTTTTGACTTCTTTCCATTCACCTTCCTCCTCTAGAACTATAGCAATGACACATGCTACCTGGGCTGAAGAGCCTTTCAGTTTGACTTGTCCCGAGTTGACCATCTTTTGCAGGAGGTTTTTGAAGACAAAACACTCCTGGATGGGATGCCCTAACATTTGATGAAAGGGGAAATAATTGGAAAGGTCTTCAAATCCTTCCTTGTTTGGCCTCCTGGGCTTTGGAAGTTGAACCATATTATTTTCCAGAGCCGAAATGAAGTAACCAGGAACATGTTCATTTCGGAAAGAGTATGTTTTTCTCTTCAAATCCACAATTTTTTTTTGTCATTGATCTCTTTGATGATCTGGACGAAATGGCCTCTGTTGTTGGCATTCAGGAGGTGGAGCCCTTCGAGAAGATGAAGGTTTTGAAGTAGAAACAGGTACAGGTGCTTGTTTAAGCATAACTGTAACAGTTTCTGGTTAACCCATTCTCCTTCCTGGAGCTAATGGAATTACACGAGATTTAGCCTTAGCCTGTATAAGGGAATCTTCAATCTACTGAGCAATTGATGTAAGGTCTCGAAACCCTCCTGTGTATTTCACAGGGATCAACGGTGTATGTAATTCATCACGCATATTTGCCACACAAATTGGTAACAATTCCTCTTGAGGGAGTGATAAGCTTAGGGAATATGTTAATCCCTTCCAGCGATCAATGAAATATGAGACCCTTTCATTCTCCCTTTTCTTACATTTTGTAAGATCGAAAACTATTGTCTTTGGCAAAGTTGAGCTGAACTGAAGAAGGAATTTTTTATAGAGATCCTCCCATCCGGTAATTGACCGAGATTGAAAACTTTTATACCAGAAAAAGGTTGGTCTTTACAAGGTCCGTACGAAGCATCTGAGTTTTACTGCTTCTTGCTGCTCCGGAGTTCCCATCATAGGATCACAACAAGATATGTAATGCATCAAATGCTGTTCAGGATTTCCTAATACATCGAAAATGGGGATTACAAGGTTTCCAAAACTTGATGGAGGAGAGATTGAATCTACCCATTCAGGGTAAACTTTCTTTTCTGGTTGAACCTGCGCACTTTTCCCTTCCATAGTTTCTAACCGATCTATTAATGACTCAATGGTAATTATTAACTTTTGAGAAACATCCGGTTGAACGTAGACTTGGGTAGGTGAAATGAATGGATCTTGGACAGATGTGGTGGTTATGTTATTAATATTTTCAGGATTATTATATTCCTTATTTACTGATTTTATATTAAATGTGCATAATTTGTGTGAAATATTAATGTTTTAATACTAAGTATAATTTTTGAGCATTTTTAGAAGTAGTCCAATTGAATCAGTTTAATGGTTTAATAATAACTATCACTATAATGATCCAAATGGTGTGGTTCTTGTTTTTTAGGATTCTCCTTTCAATATATAACATTTCATTAGAATGTGACATGAGCCAAGTCCGCCATTTGAAGGGTCTTATGGTCCTCACAAACAAGACCAAAGAATCTGTGAACAAACTGGACTAGCCTTGATGATTGATTTACTAGGCTCAATCCAGAAGTCCAAAAACATTAATTCTCCCCAATAATTTTGGGGACACTACATGTCATCTTGGATAAAAATTTCAAGGCCCAAATCTAAGTAAAAGGGGCCCAAATGAAGCTTTGAAATCTAGCCCACCATTCTGGACGACAATTAAAATCAGTATAGTATGCACGACATATCTCATGATGTAAGAATAATATCGAGATGGGATTTTTCAGTGTGAAAGAGGAGATATAGACGGCTGATTTTGTTGAATAACCCATTCAGATTTGAAGGCATCTTCATATTCAAAAACCCTTTAACATCCTGGACTTCAAAAGACTGGATTGAAATGGACAGTTTTACTTTGTTTAATCAACCGGCCATAACATTTGATCCTTAAGTCCAAATGACTCCAAATTTTGAGAGTAGTCGTCCAACTATATTATCTACAACTTTTAAGAAGACGAATGCTCGAGATTCGGCTGTCTTGATGTTCATATCTTCGAGCCATGTGGAGGGGTATTGCTGGAATGTAAACAGTCCACTCCTTGGGATATAAAATACTCTCCCCTTCTCTCCTTGAGAGGGGTTGGAATTTTAGAAGAGAGGATAACAAATTAGCACGACCAAAGCCTTGAAAAAGTCTTGGGGGGACCTTCCATACTCATGTTTTCACTTGAGAGACCTTTACTCCTCTCTTTTTTTTCACTTACTTTCATGTTCTTCGTTTTTGTAATTTTGTAAGTCCTTTCTTTTGTAATTCTGTTTTAATGCAAGTTTCTTCTTCAATATCTCTTATTCTCATCCACATTATTTAATTTAATATTTATTTTCTTAAAATAGTATAAATTCAGTTGAATCCCCTTCCCTTCTTTTGCTTCCACATTAAATCGAAAATCTGTTTTTAATTTTCTTCATCGTTTGTGTGTGTGTTCGGTGCACTACTCTTATCTTGTCCCTTTCTTTTTCTTCTCTTCATAATTCATCACCATAATCATTATAAACATATTAGTAATAATTTAAATGGATGGGTAAATCTTTAATTTGTGTGAGATATAATTTAGGTATGTTAAGTGATTGAGAGCTTTTGGTTGACAAATGTTCTTTAAATTAATATTGTGTATGTTGAACTTTATATGTCATGGATTAATGAAATGTTTTGTTTAATATGTAGATTACATGGATTATTGGAACCAAAAATACACTACCATATACAAGTAATGGTAGTGATTAGAAACCTAAGTTAATTTAAGGATTGGATTAAAGCTTAAACACTTAGTAATTCTAATCGATGTCAACTTGTGAAGTGGGTGTTAATTTAAATGCAATATAAAGCAAAGCTCAAGGATATCGCAAGATTAACTCCCTAATAATGAACTCACCCCAATATTTATAAATTTTTAAATCAATTATAGTCAATCAATCATTTTAATTATGCTCTGTAAACAAACCCCCCTAATCAAAATACAATCAACTAAGAACAAACGACTATTTCAAAGTATCATCGCCGAGGATTCGACCCGAGTGCTGCTATACACATTAGCAGGGCACCGGAACTTTGACCGGTCTATAGGAAACAATCGGCCGCGCATTTCAAATGGCACCGTTGCTGGGGATGGTGCTTTAAGTAGTCCTTAGTTTCTGGTTATTGTAAAAAAATAACAAAAAAACAAAATTTTAAAAAAAATGAAAAAAATCACAAAGAAAAACCAATCTTCCTCTTAAAAATCATAAACTGAAAAAATACAAAGAAAAAACCGTCTACCTTTTTCTTCCAAAATCCCTCTGAATTCCCCGTAGCCTCCCAAACAATCCCACAGATTTTTTTGACCCTGAAATTGAGCGAACACTTCGCCAACTTAGGAGGAACATAAGAGATACTCAAATTATTTAAGAACCAGTCTTCATCCAACCAGTTGAAATTGAAATGGCCAATCCTATGAAACAAACACTTAAAGAAATCCCTTTCCCTGATATGAATTACCAAACTCATGGTATTCCATATCCAAATATAGAGGCTGACTTTGAACTCAAATCGGGTTTGATTCATCTTCTCCCTCATTTCCATGGGCTAGCCGGTGAGGATCCAAATCTCCACCTTAAAGAGTTCCAAGTAGTGTGCTCTACCATGAAGCCTCAAGGGGTTTCTGAAGAACAAATCAAACTCCAATCCTTCCCTTTTTTCTTTAACTGACATTGCTAAGTCATGGATCTACTACCTACCTCCTGGTTCCATAACCACATGGAATGACATGAAGTGGATTTTCTTAGAAAATTTCTTTCCTGCTTCTCGTACTACTTCTATCCGAAAGGAAATAAGTGGTATACATCAATTCCCAAGTGAGTCACTCCATGAGTACTGGGAGAGGTTCAAAAAGCTTGTTGCAACCTGCCCACACCGCCAAATTCCTGACCAACTATTGATCCAATAATTCTATGAGGGGTTATTGGCTATGGAGAGAACTCTCATTGATGCCGCAAGTGGTGGTGCTTTGGTTGATAAAACTCCCGCAGCTGCAAGAGATCTCATAAGTAACATGGCTGCAAACACAGAACAATTCCATACTCGAGCACATGCTCAAGTCAAACAAGCCCAAGATAATCAATCAATTGAGCCGAACAAAATGACCGAGTGGATGAGTGAACTTATAGGTCTTGTGCGATAGCTAGCTGTGGCTACCAAATCCCCAACCTAATCTTCTCCACAATCAATGTTTCCTGGACCTGTCAAAAACTATGGAATCTGCAACTCTCCATCTCATCCAACTGACACATGTCCACAACTTCAGGAGGATCAACCCGATTCATCTGGACCAATGGAGCTCAATGCAGCATATACTCAGTGGAACACCAATCCTCAACTATCAGGTCAGTTTGTTAGAAACTTCAACCAACCTCATTCTGAGCCCTTCTCCTCTAACTTTAACCAAGGATTGAGGTATGGTAATCCCGTCTCTCATCCCCCTCAATTCCCTGCTCAAAACCTGAACCAATTCCAATATGGTCAAGGTGGTGGTAACTTCCATCAACCTTATCCTTATGTTCCTCAACCTCAAAGGAACAATCCTCCTTATGGATTCCATTATCCTAGTGAGCCTTCCCAATTCCAAAACCAATACAATCGATTTCCCAACAACCAAAATCAAGGCAATCCCAATCCAGGACAAGCCTCTTCTTCCAAGAAAACATGGGAAATTGAAGTGGAAGATCTTTCCACCTTCACCCGTTCTAGTCTCAAAAACATTGAAACTAAAATAGGTCAACTTGCATCACACCTGAGCCAGCAACAACAATAAAATTCTTCCCAACTCCCAGCTCAACCATTACCCAACCCCAAGGGTAATGTAAGTGCAATTTCACTTAGATCAGGAAAGCACATTGCTATGCCTCAAGATAAGTCCTCTATCCCTCCTTTGAATGTTGACCTAGAAAATGAAAAGAAAAAGAAACTTGAAAAGGAACCTCAAAACATTCCCTCACCTACTTCAATTCCACTTAGGAACCAAATTACTTTTCATCAAGCCGTTTCTAAACCAAGGAAGTCCTTTGAACCTGATCCTGAAATGCTCGACATGTTTAGACGTGTTGAAGTCAACATTCCTCTCTTAGATGCCATAAATAAAATTCCTAAGTATGCCAAGTTTCTTAAGGAATTTTACACCCCAAGAGGCAACTTAGGACCTTTGAGAATGTTTCCACCCAGCATTCCATACCCATTGAGTGCAAAGATCCATGTACCTTTACAGTCCCATGCCAAATTGGAAGTTACAACTTTGATGATGCACTCAAAGACCTAGGAGCCTCAATTAATGTCATTCCCAAATCCATCTTCTCCAACCTTGGTCTAGGTCCCTTACATCCAACAGGTTTTGTCATTTAGTTATCCAATCGAAGCACAACCAGTCCTGAGGGAATAATTGAGGATGTCCTTGTCCGAGTCAATGATCTTATCTTCCCTGCTGATTTCTATGTTCTTGACATGGAAGGAGAGACGAACTCTTCTCGATCTCCCCTAATTCTAGGAAGACCATTCCTCATGACTTTGAGAACCAAGATTGATGTCCATTCAGGCATCTTATCCATGGAATTCGGTGACCAACTGGTCAAGTTCAACATTTTCCAAGCCATGCGATACCCATCTGAGGATCACTCTGCATTCTCAATCCATGCTTCTGAGGACACTTCTAAGAGTCAATCAAACCCCAATCCACCATGTTCTTTATGTTCTAATGACAAAGGATCTTGGGAAATCTGCACCATGATTAACAAAGTCATAAATGTTGAAATTGATGTTGACATTACAAATGCAAACTCCATTGATCTAAAGGATCTTGAAAACTCTTTGGAATCTAATCTCACCTCTGAACTCCAATGCTCCAACATGGATGGTAATAAAGAAAATTAACTAGAATGCTCATTTGTTGATTCAAATATGATTATCCCATATTCATCATTTCCTATCCAGGATTCTGAAAATTCTATTATATGTGAGGTGAACCCCAAAACAAGTTGTTTACATTGTCCTGATGGGAGAGAAGGTTGTGACATTTGTTCCCTAATTAATAAAGTGATCACTGGTGAGGTTGAAATTGTCAATTCTTTGGTGAACAACATTGACATAAAGGAAATTGATTTTTTTTAAGTATTATGACTCCACTGATCCCCATTACTCTACATCGGTAGGTGATGAAATAAATGAGTCAAAAACAATTGGGATCTCATACTCTGCTTTCGTGTTATCTGAACCTTACAAAACTGAACCATTAGAATTGAGACATCTTCCTGAATTTACAAGAATAGAAAATCATCACTTTGTGGATAAAATCATTCCTCAAGTTGAAGACCAAAGCGAGGATATAAATATTCTCTTTCCAACCCCATTGAATTTCAAGCACACCAACAAGGATGGGAACAAATTATCCAATGAATCATCAGGCCTCCCAAAGAAAAAGTTTTTCTGGAAGCACACTCGAGTTTAAAAAATACGATGGCCATCGTCAGACTATGGGTAGTCCACTGCAACTGTCTAGCGGTAGAAAAATAAATGCAGGGCTTCTTGGGAGGCAACCCATGTTTTCTTTTACTTTTGTGAAATTTCAATTTCTTTTTAGTTTTTCATTATATGAATAATGATTTTTCTTTTTCAGGTAACATCCCACAATCTTGGATCAACATCTACTTACACTAGATCCCCAACTTCTCTATCTGACCAACCACTAGATGAAGATGGCGACCCACCAAACCCAACCAAGGGGCACCTCTTTCCCTTTAACTCTCTCCATCTCTTCCTCTCTCTACCTCTTTCTTCTTCTTCCTCTCTCTTTCATTTTTTACCACTTTCTTTTTCAAATCCTTTCTTTTTCACTTTCTTTTTTGTGTGGGTGTATCTTTATAAAAAATAAAAATAAAAACCTAAAAAACAAAAAATGAACGAAAACAATCACTTAAAAAATACAAAAAATTAATGAGTCATGCTTACTCACCATCATTTTTTGAAATTTTGTCCAACCATTTTGGGGAGTTAACAGACATGTTTTCATCTCAAAAATTTTGTATTTTCATCATGACATTGGATAAAGGATTTTGTGTCAAAATTAAAAAAATTTGAATGTTCAATTTTTGATTTGGAAAATACTTTTCCCGAACCGTGAGGAACAACATTTTCTTTCATGACAAGGCCACCTATGGACATATTTTCAAAATGTGTGTTTTCACCCCCATTTTTGAGTTTTGAGTTTGTGGACCTTCGAGCTGAATTTCCTACCTTAGTGTGTATTAATATGAGAGAGGCATTTTCTGAACCACATGAGAATCACAATAGCAAAATAACCTCCCATTTCCCTTAAATTTACCCTCCTCTTGAAAGCCCCTTCGAGCCTATGAAAACCTTTTCCTTGATAGCCACATTACAATCCCAATACCTTATCCCACCCAATATCAACATGGATTTTCATTGCATATGTTTTTGAAATTTAAGTGTGGGGGGGAATGGATTTCATTTTTGGGTATCATTTCCTTACTTTCTGGTGTGTTATCATATGCTTGAGGGAAACCATCCATTTTAGTGTGGGGGAGAGGTTTTCATTCAGTGGTATTTGGGAATTTATTGTACAAATGATATTGAAAAGTGTTCAAAAAAAATCAAATAAAAAAAAATCAAAAAAAATCAAAAAAAAAGTAAAAAAATTTGGTTGTGTCTTGGGTAGGTCAAAAATCACTCTTCCTAAACCTTTGATCTTGTTATAAATATTACAATTAGTGTCATGAGGAGATCAAACATGGGTTGGGATATGATTTTGAGATATGTTTCAAGGTCAACATTCGAAAAAACAAAGAAAAAAAAAGAAAAATAAAAAAGAGAACACTTGAATTATATTCTTATTGGGAGTAGTATTTTGTTTGTTAAAAATTCCATATTCTCATTACCTTCATAATTTATTCTTCTATTGTGTCTTTCTTCACACAATCACTCCCTTGTAAATATGTGTTTTCATTTCCTTCCACGTTTTATTTCAAAAAAACGTGCATTGCTTTTTCTATGTTGGTATTTTAACCCTCTTCTTATCTCTTTTGGACATTATATTCCTACCATCCCATAGCCACAGAAAACCCCCGTAAAAGACCTCTTGATTCTTGTTCACTTTGGATAGGGATTGTAAGCTGAGAGATATTTTCAAACTCTAAGATTTTCACTTTTGGTTAGTGAAAGATTGAACCTCCACAAATAAATTTTATCATCTTGAGAGGTGTGAGTTTTGAGTGTCCACATTTTCCATTTCTAAATTTGAGCACGAAAAAAATGAATTAGTTTTGAAACATATTTTCTGTAACAACTTCTGGTGGAATTCAAAATGGATGAGTGAAATATTCTAAACCTCCCCTGATTGGAGAAAACAAAATTTTAATATATGTTGGTGAGTAAAAATGATTTTGTCATGTTTTTATATTTGTTGCACATGAGGACATGCACAAAGCTAAGTGTGGGGGATTTGATGTTATTAATATTTTCATGACTTATTATATTCCCTCTTTACTGATTTTATATGAAATGTGCATAATTTGTGTGAAATATTAATGTTTTAATACTAAGTATAATTTTTGAGCATTTTTAGAAGTAGTCTAATTGAGTCAGTTTAATGTTTTAATAATAACTATCACTATAATGATCCAAATTGTATGGTTCTTGTTTTTTAGTATTCTGCTTTCAATATAAAACATTTCATTATAAGGTGACATGAGCCAATTATGCCATTTTAAGGGTCATATGGTTCTCACAAACAAGACCAAAGAATCTGTAAGCAAACTGGACCAGCCATGAAGATTGATTTACTAGGCTCAATCCAGAAGTCCGAAAACATTAAATCTCCCCAATAATTCGGGGGACACAACATGGAATCTTGGATAAAAATTTCAAGGCCCAAATCTAAGAACAATGGGCCCAAATAAAGCTTTGAAATCCAGCACACCATTCTGGCCGAGAATTAAAATCAGTATAGTATGAATGAAATATCTCCTGATGTAAGCATAAAATAGATCTGAGGTTTTTCAGTGTGCAAGAGGAGATATAGGCGGCCGACTTTGTTGAAGAACCCATTCGGATTTTAAGGAATCTTAATATTCAAAAACCCTTTCACATTCCGGACTTCAAAAAGACTGGATTGAAATGGACAGTTGTACTTTGTATAATAAACTGACCATAACTTTTGATCCTTAAGTCCAAATGACTCCAAATTTTGAGAGTAGTCATCCAAAGTTATTTTATACAACTTTTAAGAATAGGATTGATCAATATTCGGCTGTCTTGATTTCCATATCTACGAGCCAAGTGGAGGTGTATTGCTGGAATGTAAACAGTCCACTCCTTGGGCTATAAATACTCTCCCCTTCTCTCCTTGAGAGGGGTTGGCATTTCAGAAGAGTGGATAACATATTGGAACGACCAAAGCCTTAACAATGGCTTTATAGGACCTTCCATACTCAATTTTTCACTTGAGAGACCTTTCCTCCTCTCTTTTTTTCGCTTACTTTCATGTTCTTCGTTTTTGTAATTTTGTAAATCCTTTCTTTTGTAATTCTGTTTTAATGCAAGTTTCTTCTTCAATGTCTCTTATTCTCATCCACATTATGTAATTTAATATTTATGTTCTTAAAATAGTTTAAATTCAGTTTAATCCCCTTCCCTTCTTTTGCTTCCTCATTCAATCAAAAATCCATTTTTAAATTTCTTCATCATTTGTGTGTGTGTTCGGCGCACTACTCTTATCTTGTCCTTTTATTTTTCTTCTCTTTATAATTCGTCACCATAATCATTATAACCATATTAGTAATCATTTAAATGGCTGGGTAAATCTTTAATTGGGTGATTTATAATTGAGGTATGTTAAGTGATTGAGAGCTTTTGCTCGGCGAATGTTCTTTAAATTAATATTGTGTATGTTGAACTTTATATGTCATGGATTAATGACATGTCTTATTTAATATGTGGATTCCATGGATTATTGGAACCATAAATACACTACCATAAACAAGTAATGGTAATGATTATAATCCTAAGTTAATTTAAGGCTTGGATTAAAGCTTAAACACTTAGTAATTCTAATCGATGTCAACTTGTGAAGTGGGTGTTAATTTAAATGCAATATAAAGAAAATCTCAAGGATATCACAAGATTAACCCCCTAATAATGAACTCACCCCAAAATTTATCAATTTGTTAAATCTATTATAGTCAATCAATCATTTCAATTAAGCTCTGCAAACAAACCCCCCTAATCAAAATACAATCAACTAAAAACAAACGACTATTCAAAGTATCATCGCCGAGGATTCGACCCGAGTGCTGATATACACATTAGCAGAGCACCGGAACTTTGACTAGTCAATAGGCAACAATAGGCCACACGTTTTAGGTGGCTGGTGCTGCAACTGATGGTAGCACTGCCAACTGTTGTTGCACTTGACCCGTAGGATTAGACCTGTGAGGGTGTACTGATAGAGGAGGATATTCTTGATCCATCTCAGTAGTTGCAACAAATTTTCTTGGCTGATTGACTCCAGCACGCTCACAAAGAAGACTACCCTGAAGTAGTTCTGCATTCAACCTCCTTAATTCCTTCATTTCTTCCTCCTGTTGTGCAAACCATTGCTCTAGTGAGAGAGATTGGACTTCTCTAGAGGAAAGATATGTAACCTGATTCTTTCCCCTCCCTTTGTTGGATCTTTTTCGGAGAGGGGGAAGTGGGTTACTCGAAGGATCACCTAGGTTCTGAGTAATCCTTTGATTTCGTGTATGCACACCTTCATCATTTGTGTCAGTGCATACATCTTCTTGAGTTGGAACCTCTTCATCTGAGTCCCCTGAGTGAGCCTCATTTGGTGGATCAGCAACAACAGCATTGATGACATTGATTGATGCAAAACGCATCGCATCCCTTCTATCAGCATTTATGTGATATTGTATTCTTCCATGTCTTTGATGAGACATTTCCTTTTGTTGATTTGATCCCTTAGGAACTTCTTGAATAACCATAATTTTGAGGGAATATCATGATAATTTGTCTCTTCATTCCTCTTGAGGCTTCTTCCCCAATCGAGAAAAGACCGACTTTCTCTGAGGAGGGGATTGATGATTTGAAAAAGTCCCCAGTCCGGTGGACTGGGGCTATTCCTGCTATTCCATCTCAACTCCTCGAATCCTATTTGTTGATTCCAAGGGTTGGTTTAAAAGAGTACCCAGTCTGGCAAGCTGGGGTGGTTCTTGACAGCCTATGTCTGAGACTTTCTTAAAATCTTCCCTGATCTTGCGAACCTTATTCCGGAAATTAGTTGGATGAATTAACCTGTATCCACTTTTATCACCTGGTTAAAAATACCGTTGAATGATTTCCGACACTTCTGTCACTTTATGATGTACTTGCTCCATACGAGAGGCTTGTTCAATATTCTCGTTTTCTTGATGCAGGAGTAATTCGACAAATTGTTCTATGTATTCTTGATTTTGAGAGGAACTAGTTGAAGCCTGTTCTTGGGAAAGCTTTTGATTACAAACAAATTCCATTGTCTATGGCCGGCCATGGGAAATAACATTGCATGAGACCATTTTCGATGGTCTTTGTTGACTGGAGAGAACCGTGAAATGTTGTTCTCCATGAACACCCCATACTCTGACATGAATACCAGATGGGGCATTGTCAATTAACTGATGCAATCTTCTTAGTGTGCCAAGGCATGAACATTGAAGGGCTCTCTGCTGCTTTTCAGCCTTCAGATATCGAGAGACTGATAGAGATGCCAAATCAATCTGACATTGTAACCCTTCTATTATCTTAAGATGATTTTCATATACATCATAAGATAATACTTTCTTCTTCAACTAACAAAGAGTTTTCCATATGTTGAGATGAATATAATGAATTCCATATTCCATCAACATCTTTGGAATGTCATACTGAGAGTCAGCCAGAGGCCAAAACATGACTGGTACTTCACCTTTTTCAAGTTGTTTTATCATGTTCAACATTTCCTCTTTATCATTAAAATAAGATTCTTCTACCTGATTTGACCAAAGCTGGTGCTTCCTTGTTGCTTCATCGGATTCAACAAGATTGGTAGATAAATCACTGATGAAACTAGAAGATTCATGACTTAGAGGTGGTTCAAAGAATGACCTACACCCTGAGCTATCTTCTGATTGAGAAAGTATTTCACCTGCAAGCGATGAAGCATCAGACATGACTGGTTTCTCATTTTAAAGTGCCTCAAGATAAGAGGGCTTTCTCAGCACTACATTGTCCACTGGAGCATTTTCCGGGCAATGTGAATCACTACTGCAGATAGGACTTTCGCAGCGAAATTCATCATCATGGGGAGGACCACCATGGTGGGTTACAACAAAAGATAATATCTCTTTCTCCTTGGTCTTCTGACCACACATAGGGTTTCTGTGGCTCTCATCTGAAGATGAAACGTCGAGATCAACCGAATTGTCATGAAGCAAGCCTTCATGAGGAAGTGTCTCTTGAAGACCTTCGGAATTAATATTCCCACTGTTGGGAAATGAGGGTGTAGAATATTTAATTCCAACAGATAACTGTCTGAGGGATTCAAGAACTCCAGCATCGAGCAAGGCCTTATTATAGATTGGCTCTTGATCTCCTAACTGTGCTGGGTGGGTCTTTTTTTTAGACGCCTTCTTACTCGATTTGGAAACCACTTGTTGACGAAAGTGGATGCTCTGAGCAGGTGCATGTACCTGATCAGGAAAGATGGCCAGGTTAGGCTGACGATCTCCACTCAAATCAGGTGTATGTTCCTGACTTGGTTGTCCATATAATATGGGGGAGTATGCCCCACAACCCTCTTGGAATTAACAGATGTGTGCGTCTGTTCTGGAGTAAACGGTTGATGTGTCACTCCACTGGTAGGGATAGATTTATGTGTCTTTCCCTGAGATGCTGCTGAAGCAATTATAATATCCTGGCAAGCGTCCAGAATATGAGCAGGGATTTGCTTCTACTCTTTCACCATTGATAAAATATTCTTGGTGACTTCAGCTGCCGGAATGGGGATATATGTCCATTCCGTGCTTGGAGTAGGTGTATGTGCCTGCTCCTATCCTTCTTTTCCTGTCAGTGAATCCTGACAATACTCAAGTGTGGGGACAGAGAGTTGAGTTTGCCTCCTGTTTGTCACCGGTGCTTTCTGACTGACTTCTCCATGTGCTACCAAGCGAGATTGTTGGCAGGCTTGATTAATAATAGCAAGTGTATGTGCCTGCTGATTTCACTTCGTCGAATGTGGTTAATGAGCTCCATCATATGCAATCAGACGATCCTACTGACTAGCTGATGATGTATAAACAGGTGTATGTTCCTGTCTATAGTACTCCACCGGAATTACCTGGCGGGATTGATGTGATGCTACCAGACGAGTCTACTGGACATCGTAATTAAAACGGCCAGGTGTATGTGCTCGCTCATTGTTTTCCACCAAGTTAGTTTAGTGGACTTCTCCGGAGATGGAAGAGATGAGAACCTTCTCACTGTTGAGCGGATTCCGCCTCTGGCGGTTCTTCTTGCTCGCTCGGGTTCGAGGAACCAGAGTCGAACGCCTGGAGTTGGTACCCTCATCATGTTGAGGGCGTACTGCCGCACAAGTCTGGTGGCGATTGTTGATAGGAGCCTTTAGGAAGGACTCCTGCTTCGTTGAATTAAGGCCCCGAGGGACCAGCTCATTCACCTCCATAGAATATGGGAGTGAATGGTGATTGCGTTCTGGGGATAACGACCTGAAACGGTTGGAGATGGTAGTTAGCACCGCCTTCTTCTTGATCACTGGTCATCTTTGTTCATATGACCGGTATGAATTGTTCACTTGGAGGGTTTGTCGGGAAGCCTCCAGAGTTGGGATGGTACCGTGTTAACGATACTCTTTAACCAGCACATTTGATACCCAGATTTGAAGACGCTGAGTAGGTGATGTCATCCTTAGAGCGGATGACGATCCAGCAGGAGTAGCAGTAGTGAAATTTGCAGCAGCAGTATTCACAGGTGTGAACTTGAGAGAAGCCATTCTAGAAATTCATAAGATCTTGGAAAAAGAGTTCATGTTTGATATAACAGATGTAATCAAGATAAATTCATCCACTACATCTTTTGGATGAGCACATATATCGATGATTTTTTTTGCTGGCCCTCTCATTACGTTTTAAATTGGGGCCTAACAAATAGGTAAAACTTCATTTTAACTTTGTTAAGGATTCATGTCGAGTTCACCATTTTTTTCCCTCAGAATTCAGGGATGACCTCCTTGATTGAAGGTTCAAACATTCTGTTCGGTTTCTAATGAGTTTGTTCATAGAACCAGAAACATCCAATGATTCCACATCCATTTGGACCTACTTTCCAAAGGTAGGCTCTCATTAGTTTGTGGACTGATGAGGCTTAGGAATTTCCATTGGTCGAGAGGATGGGAGGTTGGACTCATCACACCTTTTTGAGGGGAATTATTGTCTACTCCAGGACTCTCTTTATAGATTTAAGGTATGTTCGTGAATCCTTATTACATTACCAAGTATAAAATGAGCTTTCCTTCAGATCTGACAATCAATGATTAAATATGTAAGAAATTTAGAGAATCTTTTATATGTATTCTAGGTTCTTCATCGATAGAGAATCATCTGTATTTATATAGATTCATGGTCAATGGTATCCTTCGACACATTTATATAGAATTATCTCGGTCATTATGATGACCATGCTGGTTTTAAATGCACTCAGTTGGGAACATTATGTTTATTGTCATTTAGAAGGACATGGATTATTTCAGAGTTGGGATCGAACCCACAGATGGGCTACCTATGTATCCTTTGTTTAGAAAAGGAATCAGAACCCACGTAGTTCTAATAAGGGAGTATGATGCTTATGCATGATTGATGACTCAAAGAAAGAAGTCATTATTACTTTTACACTCTAAGCTCACGTGAGTCATTCTCGGTGTGAGAAATAAGAGGTATCGGTGAAACCAGACAATTGTGCCACAAAAGATGCAATGATGTTGGGGCTTATGTGTTTATGACTGCCCAGATAAATGAATATTGGGATTCACTTCAGGGAAGAAATCCAGGAACAGGGTCCATAAAGGTATATGTGCTTCATGGAGATTTGAATAATCTAACTTGGGGATTACTCCTGAAAAGGAGGCCCAAATTAGGAGATGACTTGTGATTGGGTTTTACTCCTAAGAAGGAATCCCAAATCAAAGGTAAATTAGTACTGGTTAAGAGAAATTAAGACTGGGGCTTAATTCTGAAGAGGATTCCCATATTTGAGACTGGGGATTACTCCTAAAAAGGAGGCCCAGGTTAAGGGACTTCAAAAATTAAGGGACTTGGGGCTTACTCCTGAAGAGGATTCCCATATTTAAGAATTGGGGCTTACTCCTAAGGAGGATGCCCAGATTTGAGACTGGGGCTTATTCCTGAAAAGGAGGCCCAGGTTAAGAATTATGACTGGGGATTATTCCTGAAAATGAGGCCCGTGTTAAGAATTATGACTGGGGATTATTCCTGAAAAGGAGGCCCCGGTTAAGAATTATGATTGGGGCCTATTCCTAAAAAGGAGGCCCATGTTAATAATTATTACTGGGGCTTATTCCTAAAAAGGAGGCCTAGGTTAAGAATTATGAATGGGGCTTATTCCTTAAAAGGACGCCCATATTTGAGACTGGGGCTTATTCCTAAAAAGGAGGCCTAGGTTAAGGGACATAAAAAATTAAGGGACTTGGGGCTTAATCTTGAATAGGATGCCCATATTTAAGACATGGGGCTTACTTCTAATGAGGATGCCCAGATTTGAGATTGGGGCTTATTCCTAAAAAGGAGGCCCATATTTGAGACTGGGGATTAATCCTGAAAAGGAGGCCCATATTTTGAGACTGGGGATTATTCCTGAAAAGGAGGCCCATGTCAAGAATTATAACTGGGGCTTATTCCTGAAAAGGAGTCCCAGGTTAAGAATTCACTCATCTTAAAGGATGAGGTTGAATGAATGAAATCTCAATCTTTAGTGACATAAGGATGTGTAAATCACTAGAATTTGAGATATATTACACAGAATTCCTTTCAGATAAGGAATTCAAACCAAGAAACCATGCCATAAATGGCTTTGAAGAGTGTCTTGAAGACTAAATCTTGAATAGGAGAGGTGGAATGGCATATGAGGGGTGAAATGGGCAAGAAGGACACCCAAAAAGGCAGGGGCACGCAAGTCCTGGTAGGCGCATAGGTATTGCGTGGGCACGCAAGTCCTGGCCACGTAGGTATACCTGCGCGACACATGGGTACTTGCGCGTTCGTAAACCAGCATGGTAATACATGAGAGATCCTTGACTAATGCCTTTATAATTATCCTGAGTTACTTTCAGAAGAGAGGTGCACAAGTTTTGGTGAGGTAGTAGGGCGGCGCGCAAGTATGTTCATTCCCCTTATGGGTAAAACACCTTAGGTGCGCAAGTGTTAGTGAATTCTAACACTTAGACCTTAATCCTCTTGTTTAGACCTTACATTCTTGGTAAAGAATTACCTTAGAAGTGTTTGGAAGACTTGGAGAAGAGACTTGGGCGTTCAGAGCTCTAAATCTGAATTCTGGAAAAATTCCTCTCCTAATGGGGGGCCCACAGGGTCTATTTATAGGCTGAAGAAGACCCGGGCAGTTATCCTTTAGGGCGCGCAAGTCACTTGCACGGCCATGAGGCATCGCACAAGTAGATTTGCATGACAGTGATGGAACTTGCGCGGCACATGTGCTTTTGATCCCTTGTTCATGACTTTGTCGATTTTTGATGTTTTCTTCAAAAGATGAATCAATTTGTGCTAAGTCATTTGCCTTTCCATTCTTTTAGACAATGTGATGAAAACGAGCGTCAACAATGAGGATTAGTTCATGGAAGCTGAAGATGGTTTACAGAAAAAGTAGTTCACGATGGAAGATGAACTCGAAGGCGGTGCATAGAATCGGGGAATGAGAGAGCTTTTCGCCGAAGGACCTGGTAAAGGAAAAGACATGTGGACCTCTTTATATAGCTATGGTCCCCCACCGAGTGCATCTCTCTACCAAAACTTCCCTAGTTTTAGGACCACACTACATCGGAATAGCATCCTCTTCATTCTGATCAGACCCCATTCCAATGGGGGGCATTTGTAGGGTCCATAAAAATCCTCACAATAGAAGGAATATACTCCCTTGAAATTAGTGGAAGAATCTACTCAATCTTCATCAATAATTTGGAAAAATTTGAAGAATGTTCAGAAGCAATGGTAATGTATCTAACTAGTCCATGTACCAGTTCATTATCAGTGGTGCCCAGCAGGTTCGGTGAACCGCACCGCCCACGGACGCTGTTGTTCATGAAATAGAGTCAGAGATCCTATGCAAGCACGAACCAAGTGGCTGATGATGTAAGGCCAGATTGGTCTGCAGTCACAAACCGTGCCTGCCACGAACCAGGAAGACCGGCCCCCCGCAGTACACCACATCATTCGCAAAACGGAGGCAGATCCTTGAACGACCACGAAGCACCCCCATGACTAAGTTGGATTGCAGGCTAGGAGCATTCTATATACCTCACGATCCTCATGTTGACTAAGTCATCCGTAGGCCTTGTTTTCTATCATGGTCCTCTGAAAAAGTTTCTGTATGACCATAGATGCAACCCTTTCCCCCACCTTAAAAGGACTTCAAGGGGGATAAGAATGGGATCGGCTCATTTTGGATCAGATTCATGGAGACCGGATCTTTAAAAGAAGGAATTATAATTTTGGATAAGGAAGAGGATTTCGGGAGCTTAGGATTTCACGTACTATGATGTTACAATTCGTGGACCAGCAACATGTATAAACTAGGGAATAATTGTTAAGAACTTAAGAACACATAATAAAATTGGTAAACTACAAACCTAAAATAGGTCAATTGTGAACCACAGCCCCTACGTTGATGCATTCCCCATGAATCAGGGAGCCTATTCCCCTTATTCAATTCATCGCACCGTATAGCACCCCCCTACACCGGAAAATCCATGAGCGACCTTTCCCCCAGCCACCACCGCTCGAGCGGACTCCAGCAGCATGTACCAATTTGGAATGCATACCAAAGCCGAAGGCACGTACCACTCTAGTACACAGGATTCCCCTTAGTCTGCGTACAATACTATTACGTGGACGACCTCTCCATCTGCGTAGAACCTACTTATGCTAAGGGTGCCACTCCCCATATAACCATGTGGTCCACCAAGTGCTTCAATTTTTCCATCCACTGAGTTAGATAAGGCCCTTCCAAATTAGTACAATCCTCCAGAATCCCATCAGTAGCCTATCCATCGACCCCAAACCATGGCCTCTCGAAATGCCACCTGACCAGAATGCTAAAACCTTCAGGCGCATTAGTGTGCCCCCCTGAGTTCACAAGCCCATGGTAGGTGTAGACAAAGGGGTTACCCAATCCATTGAATAGGAATACAGAGCATTCCTTCGTTCACATACCCATGTTAGTCCAGAGTCCTAGCCTAAGAGACCCTTTCTGCCTCTCGACTCTTCAGGATTAACGGATCCTGCAAGCTTTTCCATTCAATGAGCGCCAATGGTGAGAACTTCTCCCCTCCCCTTAAGAGAGTAACAGGGAATCCATCCTAATGTAATCCCCTAACATTCATCCCTTCCTCCTTTCATTAGATCCTTGTCTAATGTAAAGTGAGTACAGGGGAGGATCTTAGCCTCAACCTCTTCTCAGGTCAACTCAGACCTCATCCACTCTCTCTGCCATAGGTGCACCCTCTTCCACCAACAGATGAGGAAAAGTGCATGTGTCATTGTTGAGTCATTCATATCCTCTTATTTCTTACACCGAGTATGACTCACGCAACAATAGATATTTTTGATGAGTACAACGTGTGCACAAACACTCACTAGAATAAACTATGAGGACTCTGATTCATACTATAATTGGGATACGTTGGAAGCCTTCTCTGGTCCCAAGCTCACTAGAAATCGTTACTATGAATCCAACCCTAATTCCCATAATCTGGGCATCCTCCTCAGAAATAATCCCCCAATTAAACCCCTAAATCAATAAGGAATCATTTTCAAAAAAGTAAGACCAAACTCATTTCTCTCAAATTACTATACTCTTCTATTAGATTGAATGAACTACATTTTTTTGAGACCTCTCTCCTAAGAAGGTGACGTAGGACACCTCTATGAGGTTCAATCCCAACTTGGGCCACCAACCACATGTAATCCTCAACCATACCCTAACATGGGATGCCAATCACATCCTCGACAGGAGACAATTGCATGTAAGACCTGACCTTATAGAACTATGTACACCATGATTCCCAACAAACCGAGATATATAGGGGACCTACTTGTAGAATAAGTCCAACTTCCATGTTTTATACCCATCCATCCTTATCAGACTGTGTCCCCATACCCATACCATGACCATACCCAGGCCCAATAAATCATTTTCCCTCAGATCCTCTATGCCGCTTGGGCATGAGCCCCACACCAACCTTGACTGAGAACTTTTCACCTAGATGTACTTTCCACATGATGTTAAACTATACAGTTGGGTCCTTGTCACATGACCTTAAAAGGTGATGTGTCGTGTTGAGTGAGACCAAACTACGTGGATTTTTATTTGTTTCACAAGGATACGTAGGAAGCCCATATTATGGGTTTGATCTAGACACTCAAGTCACTCTCTTCCCCCCTGGATTACAATAAACTCTAGGGAACCCAATTATAAGGCTTGAGACCAGTGTTGTCTGAAAAAACTCTATCTTTCTCAGTATCGTTTATCCAATGAGGGATGGTAAACCTCGGATGAGATGGTATTGAATCCTTGTGTATACCTATGACTTTTATCCCAAGGGTAATCTGTGAATACTATGCTTGGGGATAAACCAAATATTCACAAACAAATAAACACGTCTTAAATATACAAGAGAGTCCCAGAATAATAAATAATACCCCCCAAAGGGTGAGATGAGCCCAACTTCCCATCCTCTCGAACAATGTGAGTTCTTACGTTCTGTTGTCCATATCACCCAATGAGCACATACCTTTAGAAAGAAGGTCCACAGATCATTGGATACAAGGACTGTTGGGTGTTTCTTTCTCCACAAATAAACTAGTTGGAGACCAGGTGATTCCATAGAGAGAGGTAACCCGATAAAAATGACTAAATATCCCCAACTCCCTTTAATCAGACACGAGAACCGATCACGTCCAATTCACCTCTAAACAACTATAATAATGCATTCTTTATCATTAATAAAATAAAGAATAATGGTGGAATTTATTAGTTTAAAATTCATTGTTTAAAATAAATTGGTCTAACATTGGATCACCATCTCACTTCCTCATGAATAATTATTCAATTCTTTTTCCCTATCAATATATAATAGAATAAAAACTCCCCGATTATCCTTTCTTGGAAATTTAATTTCAGAACATAAGAATATAATAATAACAATATTCCCTATCCATTCTTGGCCTAGTTATTGGATACCACCTGTCACTCTTGGATTATCCCACTATTAACTATCGTAAAAATTAGAGTTCCCAAGAAGCATACATGTGAAACTAGTTACACAAGTCAATCAGCATTACAATGAAAAATAAAATAAGAATATCCTAAATTATACACATCAAAATACCTACATTTAATTAGGTGGAGAATAATTTTTCATTGAATGATAGAATACATCATAGCGGTGGGAGAGATTAATTTGGATCAAGCACTTTTGGACTAGTTTTCAATCATTTGAGATTAAATAATAAAACCAAAATAAATGGAAACAAAACCATATAGAAAGAACCCAAATGGATCCCCACACATTTCCACCTCCAAATATCTACCTCCAATACTTTTTATACATTTTATATTTGATCATTCATTTTACATACTTGTCTCATGATTGGTTTGAGATTATTATTTCAACAAACCCAGTATGACAATTCAATCCTCACATTATGATTTGTTGTTGGTATCATTGATTTAAACCACATGTATATATCGATGATCTAAATTTATACTGGTCATCATATTTCAAATCTTCCTCAATAAATCATTCTCCTCCCCCAATTGATCTACGTATATCTTCATGGAAAAATTATTCACTTATCTTTTGCTTTAGTATAAGATAAGATCATCACAAGGGGATTTCAAAAGTTAAATTACCTTATGTATTTTCATGGAATAGGCATGGGAATTAATTTTTGGGACACATCAATGGGATAGTGTCTAGACAGTAAAAGGTATCGCCAATTTTATCTTTGATTTCATCATGCTCTAGTTTTTATGATTCCCAACAATGAAGTAATCTATAACTAAAATCCTTTCTTGATTTATCATTTGGTTCCCATATTCATTAATTCTCAATTGGGTTAATCATTTATCATTAGAGCCTCATGTTTTATTAGGGTGTCTTCTTCATTAATCTTGTTTTGATCAATCATGATATCCTCTATGGGTAATATCAAATCAATCTTAGATAGTGTTATGGATTTTAATGTGTGTGATATCTGATGGTGTGATTCAGAGATCATAGGGGGTCAAATTTTAGTTCTTAGTCCAACAAGGTTGTAGCATTCAGTCATGGATTTTCAATGGTGTTGGAACCAGAAATCCTCTACTACCAACTTTGGGAAAAAATATTCATTCCTAATGGAATGTGATAGTGCAGTGAGATTCAACGTGATAGTTTCTTAAGGTATGGATTGGGATAGTGTCCATAGATACCTTCAATTGTGTCAAGTAGTGCAGATTCAATAGGGAGATTAGCGGCTCAGTGATTTTTCTTCCTTGTCTGGTGAATTTAGATTTTGTCTGGTGAGCTTCTTCAATACACATCAGAATCTAGTCTGAGGCAGTGCAACGATAGTTTGATTTGAGAAAACCTTGAGCTCAGTAGTTATTCAGTGCAGCCAACTATTTCAAGACTTCATTGAGATTATTTTAACCATTTTCATAGCAATATTTAAATTTTCTTCAAGATTTGTGAGCAGTAGTGGCACGATCAATCTTGAGGATCGTCCTTTAGATGGAGTGGGAATTCTTGATTTTTTCCTATTGTCGATGGTATCGTTTTCAATATTTGTGTTTGTATTATGAAGGTCAGTGCCGAATATAAGGCACAGTAACTTGTTTTTTATGTACAACCATTCTATGCCTTTAATTTATTTATTTGTGGTTGCTTCATTTATCCCCTTGGATCATTTTACATTTTCAAATATTTCTCAGCACTCTTAATATGCATTATTGATCCATCATTTTACTATATTTATCCACGGAATCTATTAAATAACTTCATCAGGTCAATTTACATTGTGGGATTTCCTTTGTGTACGATCGAGCATGGAGGGTTTTTTACACTAATTATCAACTGTAAGAATGAAATTTTCTATGTGGTTGGTTTAACATTTTGTACAATTGATCCATTCCATTATAATTTATTTTCCAGTGGATGGATCAACTGCATAATGTTTAGTCATGGTTTATCAATTACTTTACCGTTTTTTGATTGTCTTTACAGTACACACACATTTTTAGTGCAAGATTAAATTAAAATTTTGATTAAAAATATTAAGGTCACAATTTTATTTTTTTTATATATCATTTAAAAATCATCAAATCCAAAAATTAATGTTTCAAATTTTAAACAAATTTCTGGAATCTTTGTTTAATTACAAATGTAAATAAATATTTAGAAATCAATAATTTATTCATTAAATAATTGATTCCAAAATTGAACAAGAAAACAATAACCATATTTTATGTGGGGGTTGGACTAAATAATTATTATTTTCTATGAATATAAGTAAATAAATTCAAAAAACTGGGCTTTTATCAACATCAAAAAAAACCCCAAAATGCCCTAAAACACCAAAAAAACCCTAAAACCCCTAAAATAACATAAAACCCCCTAAAACACAAACAAAAAATAAAATACCATATAATACAATAAAAACCCTAAAACCCCATACAACCTTAAAATACCCTATAAACCCCTAAAAATATAAAAACCCTAAAAGAAACTAATAGACATTAAAACCCCCAAAACCATTAAAAATTCTAAAACCCCTAAAAACCCTAAAAACCCAAAAATATCCTAAAATGGTTAAAAGTGGAAAAACTTCTAAAACTCTTGAAAACATGAAAAAAATCTCTAAAAACCTGTTTAAACCCATAAACACCTAAAATATCTAAAATACAATACACAAAAAAACCCTAAAACTGTAAAAACAATAAAAACCCGTGAAGAACCCTTAAAAACAATAAAAGACCCTAAACACCCTAAAACTCCACCCATCATCCCTAAAAGGATCGAAAAAACCTCTAAACCAAGTAAAAACTCTAAAACCCCTAAAAACCTTTGAAACCATAAAAACCCATAAGAACCATAAAACCCATAAAACCCCAATGAATATTAAAAATCATAAATCCCAAAAAATCCTAAAAACCTAAAAACGCTAAAAAACATCAAAATCCCAAAAAATCCTAAGAACCCTAATAACCGAAAAACCAAAAAACCCCTAAATACCCTAAAATCCTTAAAAAAGAAACTACAAAACCCTAAATTCCCTAAAATACTAAAAGACCAAAAAAGACCCTAAAAACAAAAAGGCCATTAAAAGACCCCAAAAACCATAAATCCCTTAATAAACCCTATAAAACCCCAAAATAACCTTCAAAAACGTTGAACACTTGAAAAAACCCATAAACCCCTAAACATACTAAAATAAACTAAACCCCCTAAAAATTTAAGAATTCCATAAAACATTGTAAAAATCATAAATAAACCAAAACACCCAAAGAAAATTTCAAAATTCTAAACACCTAAACACCCTAAAAATACATAAAAACTCTAAAAACCCTAATAACACTCAATAAACCCAACAAATCCTAAAAACCCCTAAAATCACTAAAATGACTAAAAAACCCAAAACCCCTTTGACCCTAAAAACCCCTAAAACCCCCAAAAATAATTAAAACTCCCTAAAAACATTATGAAAACTGTAATAATCTCTAAAACCATTAGAAAATCCTTAAAAATCTAAAAACCCTAAAAATCCATATCACCCAAAAAACCAATTAAAAAATAAAAACTCTAAAACCCTAAAAACACTAAAAACCCTAAGATACCCAAAAACCCCTAAAAATCCTAAAACCCCTAAAAACTGTAAATACCATAAAACCCTTAAAACCAATAGAAACTGAAAAAACCATAGAAACCATAAAAGAACCCCCCCCCCACCCAAACTCCCTAAAAACCATAAAACCCTATAATTATGAAAAACCAAAAAAACCTAAAAAAATACATAAATACCATTTAAACCCCTCAATACCATAAAAACGCAAAATTATGCATCCTAAAACCAAAACCCTATACAACACACTATAAATCCTAAATTTTATACCCTAAACCCAATACCCCACACCCTAAACCCTGAACCCTATACCCTATAACTCCATGTACACATCTCAAGGAACATGACACATGATTCCCATGGTTACAAAAAATACGGTTTACAACTAGCCATATCAAACTACTCCACACACACAATACTAATGGTTACAATGACCACACTATCACTACACCCAACCTTCCATATCCCAGGACACTCAATAACTCCGGGAAAAACAATCTTCCAATTTACAAGATTTTCATTTTACACCATTTTAACCATTTCAGTTTAACTGCTTCCAATTTTTGAATAATTGTTAATTAATTATTAATAACTATTTCTATAAAATTAAAAATTAAACAGAAAATCATTTTGCTTCCCCCAACACAAACAGAACATCATTTTCCTTGTGTATGTGACATGATGCCTGTCACATAAGTCCCAAGGTGCTTAAAATAATGCATGAAAATACAATATATTTCTATGTCGAACCATGAATGAAATATTAAAAATTTGTTACTTCATACAACATGTGTGTCACTCATGGTGAAATAAAATTTCAAACGTACCAAGTGAACATCAAGAAGCAAAATCCCACCCTTGTAACTTTTGTTTTTCCCCAACACATGGGTTAGCCAGTCCCATACAGTAGCTCATTACCATGGGCCGACACATCCCATTATCCCATATACCATTAAAAATAGTAGAGAAACAAACAAAACATCCCTTGGTACTAATTTTTAAAGCCCTATCCTATGGGCCACTATATCAGTGCCTTAATCAGGTTCACCACATGACCTCAAGAACACCTCCTCGTATGCTAGAGGCTACCAACTAGTTGCAGGGGAATAATGAGGAATGGTGGGAGACTATAGCTTCTTTATCATAGTACAAAAAATTTAACATGATAATAAATAAAAATATAGTAAAAAATATCTTGAAAGTAATCACATATCATATAAATGAATCCCAAAAATGGGTAAGATACAAGAAACCTGTATATTAAATATGCCATGTCATAATAGTGTCATGTTTCAAAATAAACCCAAAATAAAGAAGCATTGAAATTTCCCCAATAAGGTCCTAAAAATATTTTTGGTTCCCTCATCCATGATCTTTACCAATACCCAAATCAGATATCTAAAACAGCTCATTTTCCCTTTTTTAGAACTATAGACAAGAAGTTTTCATTGATAAAATATAGACACCGGAAATGTGCGAGTAAAACATTTTTTGTCACCACCAATAGTGTATAAAAAATATATGGTTAATTAAATATTGAATATATATGTACAAGGGTGTAGAATTAATGGAAATAATTATAAAATGTATTTCATAAATAAATTGTATTTATGTAACCGCATTGGACCTCAGGTTCCAAGTGACACTTGACCCAATCAAACCCACTTCATCTCATGCTAATATTCTAAACCTTGTACTTAGGGGTAATATATTTTAAATCATGTATAATTGGTACTAGAATTTAATCACGGATACATAATACCATTTACGACAATCCAAATCAACGATGTGGACCACCATGACCAACATCCTAAACCACATGCATGACATAACATGTCTAAAAACACAATAAATAATGTTTACCATCATTAACAACATCCCTTCCCTTAGGTGTGGAACACAACGACCAACACCTTTATACATTTCATTAAGAACTGATTTACAAGGTCCATCATATTTGACATTTTAAATATTTAAAAGAAACAAGGGTGCACCTTTTTAATCATTTACTATCTATGGTTTATACAACCAAAACCTTTAACTGGTTTTCACATTTTATTCATGTAACAAAACCATTGAATGTTTTGAAAAACCATTTAACAAAATGAACATGTCTTAATAATGATATTCCACTCCCCCCCCTTTATCCTTTCCTACCTTGTTACATTTTCCATGATAAACCAACAACCCCTTAAGTCATGATAACATTTCAAACAATAATTACCACTAGTTTTATTTCACAAATCATCTATTATAACATTTATAACCCATTTTTACAATTTGTATGGGATTGGAACACCCTATAGGTGGACGTATGCCTAATTTCATAGTCTTTGACTGAACCAATGGGGTCCTTGAAGGGTGTAAAACATTCATTAGAAGTCCAATATATTTTTCATAAAAGAGAAATGGAATTCACAATTGTTAGAAACCATTTTACATAAAGAATAAAAATTAATTATAACAAGGATGTGTGAACTATAACTTCGACCACCTACCTTTTGGTCATAGAAAAAAACTTGTCCAACCTTGTACCTTGATTCAAGAAAGAACTACTATGACCACCAATGTGAAGAACTCCCCAGAAATAGGGATCGTGATGCTCAGAAGAAGAGGGGAAACCAATAAATATCTCTTCCATAAAATATATTAAAAAATCATAGAATTACTATGCGATTAAAATATCAGGAAACAACACCTCCAATTCATTAGAATCAAACGGTCACCACTCTTGGAATATGATGGATCTTTTGGTCCCCCTAGGGTGTTGGGAGAGAAAAAATGAAAAAAATTTGGTGAATTCGTATATGTATTTGGAATAAAAGTCAACAAATTTACAATTTTAATGTGGTTTGTGGTCTGAATGAATAGTTTTCCAAATTGGGTTCCAATGGTGTGGTCTCCCTTATCCATGGAGAAATCGAGTTGCATGGTTTTCTAGGCCACCTGCATGGTTAGGAAAACCATGATGAACCAAGATTAATGGATCTCTGCAACTTCACATGACTTCTAGTACACCCCATGTATTACTTTTAAACCAAAATCCTCTATAACCCTTTTCATAGGGTCACGGTGCACATATAGTGCTTACTATGTGAAAATCATGCGCCATGAACTATAAGCTGTGTTTTCCACCGTTTTCTATACCTAGACATCCAAGATGATTCCAATACCTTCTCTACTCCTAGGAATTATTCCACGAGATGTTAAAAGAGAGTTCAATGCAAACATAAAATATAAACATAACTCATCAAAGGTTCAGGATATTATACTAAAAATCCCCAAAAACCGCTAACCCCCCCCCCCCTAAAAATTCGCTACACCCCCCAAAACCCTAAAATCCATAAAACCCTAAAAACCATAGAAACCACTAAAACCACAAAACCTCAAAACCCCCAAAAAAATCCAAAAATCCCTAAAACACTTAACAACCCTAAAATCCTAAGACCCATAAAACACCTAAAATTCCCTAAAAACCACAAAGGACTTTAGATCCCTAAACCCCCCAAAACACCACAAATGTCCATAAAACCCTAAAATACCCTAAAAACCTAAATGACATTAAAAAATACAAAACAAAAAAAAAATGTAATACCCCAACAAACCCTAAAAATCGTAAAACCCAATTATATCATTAAATTCCATAAACCCCCAAAAAAACTAATGTCCATAAAAAAATAAAAACCACTAAAAATATCAAAAATAATTCTAAAAACCGAAAACACCTAAAAATTAAAAACCCACAAAAAACCCCAAACACCATAAAAACCCTTAAATCCCTAAAAACCCAAAACCCTATAAAATTAATAAAAACAAAAAAAAAGACCAAAAAACACTAAAATATATAATACCACATAAAAAATAAAAAAATCCTAAAAACCATAAAATCATAAATACCCCAAAAAGAACCAACCACTCTAAAAACCCCTTAAAACCCATAACAACCCTTAAAACACCTAAAACCCTAAAACCCCTAAAAACACTAAAAAACCTAAAACCCCTCTACAAAAATTAAAACCACAATACCCTAAAATCATTAAATGCCCTAAAAAACTGAAGAAACCCTAAAACACTAAAAATACTAATACCCCTAAAAACCTAGAAACCCTAAGATATCCTAAGAAGAAGAAAAACCCTAAAAACCTTTAAACCCATAAAAAAATTAACCCCTTAACCCCCCCCCCCCCAACATAAAAACCCTACAACCCTAAAAACCCTACCAAACCCTAGAAAACCCAAAACTCCTTGAAATCATAAAGGTCTCTAAAAACCCTAAAACCCCAAAAAAACCCCAAAAAACCATCAAACCACAAAAAACCCAAAAAACCAAAAAACCTCAAAAGCCTTAATAACCCTAAAAACACTAACTAAAACCCAAAAAATAATACCAGACCCTAGATGACCCGAAACACTCAAATAAAACTATAATAGACCCTCCAAAATTCAAAAAACTCCTAAGAGACCCTAAAAATAATAATGAACCCTAAAATATAATAATTACCTTGAAAACAAAAAATACCATATTATACAATAAAACCACTAAAAGACTCTAAAAACCCTAAACCACCTAAAGGACCCTAAAAACCCTAAAATCCCATATAAGAATATAAAAATAGTAAAAACACTAAAGGACCTAACCCCCCCCCCCCTCCACAAACCCTAATAGAAAACCAATGAAACCCACATTCCCGCGAACGGTGCTTGGCCCGAAGGCTCTGGAGTTCTTCGATGGCTGCCCTCAGCTTCCTCTCTCATTTCGGGAGTTCACTGAGGCCGCGGATCTCCACCGATTGACTCTGGTTGAAAGCTTTCTGAGGCGGCGACCCCCAGTGGTCACCTTCGACAGGTTCGTTGTGGCTTCCTGGAATCTTAGGGCTCGCGCGACTGTCGGCCTGCTCGACAGCTCTCATATCATGGTTCGGTTTGCAACGGAGTATGATCTCATCCTTTCCTAGTCAGCGGCTCCTCGGTCATGCAATGGCGCTCAATTCTCTCTCTTTCGATGGAGCTTTGATTTTCATATGAAGAGAAGCTCCCCGATTGCTGCTACCTGGGTGCGTTTTCCTGAACTGCCACTCCCCTTTCAGAATTTCTCAATTATTTCGATGCTTGGAAACCTGGTGGGGCGATTCCTCTGTGTGGATAGTAGGACGAGGGCCCTCTGTCATCCGGTTGATCTAAGGGATTTTGTCGAAATTGATGCATCGAAACCCCCTGTGGACTCTGTCTGGATTGCTGTGGGAGAGGAGCTCAGATAGAGACAATCTGTTGTCTTCGAGCAATGGCCAGTCTTCTGCTCTTTGTGCTGGAGCTTTGGGAACAGTGACTGTTCTGGAATTTATTCTGGCGCTTCTAGGGGTGGTGAATCTCTGTCGGCTGGTGGGAGCGGCCTCCCTCAGGTGGAGGTGAAGGGGATGATTGGGGAGGTTTCCCACTCTGTGGAAACCGATGTGCCCTGCTCGTCTTCTATATTGGCTGGTAATGGGTTAGAAATATCTCTGATGGATTCGGGTGGCTTCTTGGTGAGTCTGGAAGAAAGCGCCGGTGTCTCAGGGAATGCTATTGAGGATGAAGTCATGCTCGCTGAGGGAGGAATTCATGGCTCTGCTGGAGGTGTTCACGGGTCTAGTGAAGATATTCGGAAGAAAACTGAGATAGATAGGACAATTGCAGTGCATGTCTGGACAGGAAATGTGAAAAATTCCTGCAAGAATCTAGGATGGGATGACACAACTGGCTTAAAGGTTGATGAGAATGCTCGTGGATCTGCTCTAACGGATGAGGCTCCAGTGAATGTTTCTCAGGCTGTAGGTTCGGCTGAGCCTGCCATGGTTGGGGTGCGGGTGGAAGATGCTGCAAAGGAGGATGCTGTTTCTCAGAAAACCAGGTCTGGAGATGACTGGAGTTCATGCTCAGCTGAGGAAAAGCCCATACTGGATGGGGATATAGACTGGCGTGATGCCCCGCTGGTCCTGCATGGGTATCCTGGCGTGGGGGAACCTGGCATGGGGCCTGGGTTATCATGCCCCTCTGACGGCAGTGCTGAGGACCTGCCTAGTGACCAGCTCCGATATGCTGGTGATGCTGGTGGTCCTTCCATGGACCTGCAGAGGGAGATGATCCTTCATGGTGTTCCCTCTGCTGAAGACTTTTGTGTGCAACTCCATGAGATGGTATGGGTTGAAAGGGAAAGGTTCCCTCTTGAAGATGAGGCAAGGAGGCTTGGGGAGAGGTTTGCTGAGGCTGATCAACGGATAAATGCTACTATGGTCACATCAAGGGAGAAAAAAATCAGCGGAGGTGCTGAAACTCTTGAGGCAGAAAGCAAGAAGGTCAAGGCACCATTAGCCGCTAGTGATGGTGGCAATGGAACAAAGATGTCTGCTGCAGGAACCTCCTCTGCCCCACCAAGATGAATAAGGAGGAGGGATTACTCTGCCCTTCCATGCCCAATGGCAACTAGGGCCTCCTCACGAGCTGTCAAACTGAATCTAAAGGTGAATAAGCGAGAGAGGCCTTATTTTTCTGCTAAGCAGGTAAAAGCTATGGAGAAGCTGCGGTCCAGACTTGGCATGCAAGAAGATTTTGACCCTGGATGGGACTCACTGGACCAGGGTGATGAATCAGATTTTAGATTTGCTGACGATGGCGGTGGCTTTGGTGTTGGCATGGGGTTTCGTGATGCAGAGATGGAGGATTTTGGTGGCGATGTTGACTGACCTACTCTGTGTGTGATTTTCTTTTGGACACTGTGTCTTTTTTGGTCTTGCGCTTTTTTTCTTTTTTTTCTTTCCTTTTGTGGCCCTCGGGCTGAGGTCGTAAGGGTTTTTGGGTGTGGATTGATTGATCCCTCCCCTCCCTTGTTTGCAGTGTCTGTATCCTTTGTTTATAAATTTTGGGGGGTTCCGGGAATAGCCTGGACCCGTGCCTTCTTTGCCCGAAAAACTAAAAAAACCCTAATGGAACATAAAAAAACTAAAACCCCTAAAAGAACCCAAAAACCCTAAAAATATATAAAATCAATAAAACACCCAAAATCACCGTTAAATAAAGAAGAAAACCCTAAAATACCCTAAATGTCCCTAAAAACAGTAAAAAACCTTAAACCCCCTAAAATCCTAAAACCACTAAAAATTGTAAAGGGCACAAAAAATATTAAAAGACACTAACAATCATAAAAACCTCTAACGAACCCAAAAACTAAAAACTCTACAAACCCTAAAATCCTCAAAACCCATAAACCCCAAAGAAATCATAAAAACCCCAAAACCCTAAAAAACAATAAAATCCCTCAAAAACCATAAAAAAATAAAGAAAACCATAAGAACCCTAAAACCCTTAAACTCTTAAAAACCCTTAAATACCTTTTAAAAACCCAAACCTTAAAAATATTAAAGGACACTAAAAGACCTAAAACACATAATGGTCCCCCAAAATCCATAAAAAAAACTAAAAACCAATAATCCCCTAAAAAAATAAAACTCATAAAAACAATAAAACAATAAAACCCTTGAAACCCTAAATGACCCTGAAAAACCTAAAATACCATAGAAACCCTAAAAGACACTAAAACCCATTATAAAACCCTAAAAACTGTTACACACCAAAAAATCCAAAAATGTCCTAAAATTCCATAAAATCATTGAAAGAACCTAAAACCTATAAAAATCCTAAAAAACAATAAAAACTTTTTAAACTGTAAATCACTAAACTCCCCTAAACCCAAAAACCCATACAAACCCCAAAGCTCATAAAACCCATAAGAACCCATAGTAACCCTAAAAATCCTAAAACTATAACTAACTAAGAAAACAATACAAAAACATTAAAACTGTAAAAAATATTAAACCCCCACAAAAATCCTAAAACCCCTAAACACCATAAAAACTCTGAAAACCCCTAAAACACTAAAAAAACATTAAGCCCCTTAGGACCCCCAAAAAATCTAATAAAACACTGCCAAAACACTAAAACAATCCCAAAAAAACCCTAAAGAGCATAACCCCAAAAAAACTAAAAAATATTAAAACACTATACATTGTAAAACCCTAAAACCCTTGAAAACCCAAAAAATCATAAAAAATTAAACCCATGAAACACCCAAACCCCCTAAAGAACCCTAAAATTCTTAAAAACCGAGAACCCTCTAAAGCACTAAAACCCATAAAAACCCTAAAACCACAAAAAACCCCTAAACCTCATTAAAACACCCGAAGCCCTTAAGGCTCATATAAGAGCAGAAAACACCTAAAAAACACTAAACCCCTAAACCACCAAAAAACCCAAAAAAACCCAAAATCTTAAAACAATAAAAAGGACTTAAAATTCTAAAAACCCTAAATAATACTAAAACCCAAAAAATGAAAAATAAACTATATAATCGAAAAATTCCCTTTAACCCTCCCCCGCCCCAAATTCCCAGAACACAAAAAATACCTAAAAACCTCAAAACCATAAATGCTCTTAAAACCCTAAAACCATGAAAACCCTAAAAACCCTATAAACACCTAAAATACATAAAACTCTTCAACCCTAAAAGACCCAAAAAAACATAAAAATCCTATAAATACTTTAAAGTAACTAAAAATACTATAAATCCATAAAATATCCAAATAAATACTCAAACAACCTAAAAACCCTAAAACCCCCCAAAACCCCAAAACCCCCAGAACCCTAAAAAAAATAAAACCCCTAAAACTCGAAAAAACCTAAAACCTCGAAACCACTATAAAACCCCATAAAAACTTTAATTACCTAAAAACACTTAAAACTATAAAAACCCAAATCTATAAATATTCAAAAAAAAAACCCCTAGAAACCCAAAAAACCATAAATATCTGAAAACCCCTAACCCCTATGAAAAACCAAAAAACCTATTTAAAATACTAAAATCACAAAAAAAACACAAAAAACCCCAAAAAACCCAAATCCCCTAAAACCTTAAAACACTAAAAAGTATAAAAACACAAACAAAACCCTAAGAACCCTATGAAGTACCAAAAAAATAAAGAATTCCTAAAACCCCTAAAAGAATCGTAAGAACCCCTAAAACCCTCAAAACCCAAAACCCCCTTAAAACACCAAAAAACACCTAAAAAACTCAAAATCCAACAAAACCCAAAATCCAATAAAAAACCTAAAACCCTAAAACCCCTAAAACCCTAAAAACCAAAACACTATTAATACCCTAAAAGCCCTAAATAACCAAAAAACCCCTAAGGACCCTTAAATCTATAAAAACGCATAAAAACCTAAAAACCCTAAAAACACAAAAAAACCCAAAAAATACCCCTTAGAACCCTAAATCCCCTAAGAGACAACAAAAACCCAAAAAACACAAAAGCCTAAAAACCCCACTAAAAATAATGAAAACCCCTAAATCCCATTGAAATCATAAAACCCTCAAAACCCCTACAAATTCTAAAAATCTCCAAAAAAATAATTTAAACCCATAAAAATACTAAAAACCATAAAAATACAAAAAACAAGAAACTTAAAAAGTATAAAACCTCTAAAAAAATAAAAATACCCAAAAAAAAATAAAACCCAAAAAAACTTAAAAACCCTAAAAACCTCTTATAACCCCCCAAAACCCATAAAAACCCTCGAAACCGCAAAAAACACTAAAAACCCAAAAAAACACTAAAAAAATAAAAAACCCAAAAACCCATAAAAGACCCTCCGTATAATAAAATCAAATAATGTTCATAGAAACCTAAAAACCCAACAATTACTTAAAACCCAATAAAAAAAGATCAATAAAAACCAATAGACACCCAAAAAGCACTAAAAACCCCTAAATCACTGTAAACTATCAATACCCAAAAAACATAAAAGACCCTAAAACCCATTGAAAACCTAACACCCTTAAAACTATTAGAATCCATAAAACCCTAAAACCAATAAAAACCACCAAAACCCCAAAACTCAAAAAACCTCAAAATTCTAATACCACTAAGAAAACCCTAAAAACAATAAAAACACTATGAAATTTTAAAAAATTAAACCTCAATAAACAAAATACCCTAAAAACCAAAAAAAATCAATGAAACCCCCATAAAACCCCATAAAACCCCTAAAGCACCCAAATCCCTAAAAACTACAAAGAAACCAAAATATATATATATAACATAAAAACCAAATACTCTTAAAATTTATAAAAGACCACAAAACAACTAAAACTCATTAAAATCCCTAAAAACCCACAAAGAACCCTAAAACCCAGAAAACACCCAAATAACTCTAAGAAAATCCCAAATCCCCTAAAACAACATTAAATAAACTAAAATTAAAAATCAATAAAATCCCTTAACCCCCATAAAAACCCAAAAAACACAAAACCCATTAAAACCATTAAAACCATTAAAACCCCTAAAACCATAAAAACTCAAAAATCCCAAAAAAACCTAAATACCCTAAAAAATAGTGAAAACCGATAAATTATTTTAAGAAATACAAAATAACATACAAAACCCTAAACCCCTATAAGACCATGAAAATTCCTAAGAAGACCATTATAACTGAAAAAACTTAACAACCCTAAAAATACATAAAATAAAAAAATGTAGAGACTCTAAAAATCTAAAAAAAATAAAAACACTTAAAACAACGAAATCCTTAAAACCCCATAAAACCCCGTTAAATGACCCTAAAAACTTAATAACTCTAAAAACCCCTAAAAACCCAAAAATCATAAATAAACCATAAAATACACTCAATAACAATATAAAACCCCTATAAGATTCAAAACCCTCTTACTCACATTAAAATCCTTTAAAACTATAAAAACTCCAAAACACCCTAAACCCCCTAAAAACCATAAAACCCTTGAACAATAAAAAAAATTAAAATCCTAAATATATCTAAAAAATTAATAAAACCCCTAAAAACCATAAAACCATAAATAATATTAAAAACCCATAAAACTCTAAAACATCAGAAAACCCTAAAAATCACAAAATCATTAGAAATAGTAAAAACCACAAAAAGTCCTAAAACTCCCAAAAACTCAAAAAACCCCAAAAAACACAAAAAACACAAAAAATCCCCAGAAAATAATAAAAACCCAAAAATCCTAGAAACCATAAACCCCATAAAATCCCCAAACCCCATTCCTTACTCTATAATAGCTTAATTGAACCCCCTAAACCCAATACCTACACCGCAAACCATCAACTCTACACCCACCAACCTAAAAAATAATCCCAACACCCTAATCCAAATACCCTACACCCTAAACTGTAATCCCCAAACCTAAACCCTATACCCTACACCCTAAAACCCAAAACATACACCATAAACCCTAAAACATAATCCTTACATAGTAAACCCTACTCCCTAAACTCCATACCCAACACCATAAACTATAGACCTAAATCTTTATACCCAACAGCCAAAACCCTAAACCATATACCATAAAACCTATACCCACCACCCTAAACCCTAATCCCAAAACCCCAAACCCTATACCCTAAACCTGAAACACTAAACCCTACATATGCAGTATGTCTTAAACCTTAAACCCTAAACCGTAAACCTTATAACCTATACCCTATACCCTACACCCTACACCCTACACCACAACCCTTATACCCTACACCCAAAACCCTAGACCCTACATCATAAACCTTATACCCTACACCCTAAACATTATACCCTACACTCTAAACCCTCAACCATAAACTCTAAACCCTATACCTTACATAATAGACCCAAAATTGTACACCCTAATCACTATAAACAACCCCTTAAACCCTAAACCAAACACCGTATACCCAATACCCTACACCTTAAACATAATACCAATACACTAAACACTGTACCATATACCCTAAATGATATACCCTACATACTAAACCCAAAATCCTAAACCCTACACCCTAATCCTTAGACCCTACACCCTAAACACTACACCATAAACCCTAAAACCAAAAACCCACACCCAAAACCCTAACCCATAGAGTATAATCCCTAAACACTATACCATAAACCCTAAACCCTATAACATAAACCTAAAAAAATACACACTAAACCCACTACACTACACTATAAACCATAGACCCTATGCCCTGAACCCTATTACCAATTCCCTAAACCAAAATCCCTACTCTCAAAACACTATTCACGAGACCCTAAACCTTATAACCAACACCCAAAACCTAAATCCTACACCCTAAACCAAATATCATACACTGTAAAGTGTAAAACCTATTACATACATTGTAAATCATAAACCCTTTACCACAAACACTATTCTATACATTCAATGACCTTCACCCTACACCCTACAATATATTCTCCGTAAACCCTTTAGCATAAACCCGAAACCATATATCCAGAACCCTACACCCAATACCCTATACCATAAAACCTTCAACAAAACCCTATAACTTGATCCTAAAACCCTAATCTATACGCCCTCAAGATTTACCCTACACAATAGAAACTACACTCTAAACCCTAATCCCTAAATCGTACTCCCTAAACCCTACACACTAAACCCTATACCCAACACCATTAACCCTATACAATAAATGCTAAAGCATATACCATTCCCCTTAAACATGTTAACATACACCCAAAACCCTATACCATACACCCCAAATAATATTACCGACACATTAAAACTAAAATCCTAAACCCAAAAAACTATACCCTAAAACCTATTCCCCACACTCAAAACCCTATACATGACACCCTAACTGCTATACCATAAACCCTAAAACCTAAAATATAATCCCTAAACCCTACACCCTTAAAAAATTATACCCTACACCCTAAAACATAATGACTAAACCCTAATCCCTATACGCTGCACCCTAAACCCTAAAAACCACAACCTAAACCCTCTGAACTACACCCTAAACCCTAAATCCAACACCCTAAACCCTATAACTGACACCATAAACCCTAAAATCTACACCCTATACCATTTAAAATATAGACTAAATCCTAATCCCTACACCCTAATCCCCATACCCTACACCCTACACCCTAAAACTTATACCCTGCACATAAAATCTATTAAATACAACTTAAACCGTAAACCCTATATGTTAAACCCTAAACCCTATTCCCTCCACCCAAAAACCCAAACAATATAGTTTAAACCATTTTCCAAACATGACAAACCCTGATAATTATACCCTAAACCAAATACCATATACCCTAAACACTAAATCCTACACCTTACACCCTATACCGTAAACCCGATAACCAACACCCTACACCCTATACCCTACACTGTATAGCATTATCCCACACCCTAATCCCTATAACCTACACCCTAAAACCTAAACCCTAAACCCTACACCATAAACCCTATACCCAATGCCCTAAACCCTATAACATACACCCTTTACCTTATTCCCTACACCCTAAAATTTATACACCACACCTAAAACATGAAATCCTAAATACCCTAAAACTCATAATAAATACAAAAAATACCCTACAAACTATTAAACCGTAAACACCCCCCAAAACCCCATAAAAACCCTAAAAATCATAAAATAGTAAAAACAAAAAATAAAATCATAAAACCCCAGAAATCCATCAAAACCCATACAATCCCTAAAAATGTTAAAAATACATAAAACTCTAAAACCACCAAAACCAACTAAAACCCCTAAGATAAACCTTAAAACACTAATACCTCTAAATATGCTAAGAAACCCCTGAAAATCATAAAACACATAATACCAAATAATTCCTAAAAAACCCAACAAAACACTAAAAACCATAAAACCCTAAAAACCCATTAAAAATCATTAAAAACCCAAAAAAACATTAAAACCATTAAAAACCAAAAAAATCCCAAAAAACCCCTAAGAGCCCTATAATACCCTAAAACCCAAATAAACCAGTAAAAATATTAAAAACACTAAAATCCCCAAAATCATGCTAAAAAGCCTAAAGACCTAATTTTTTTTTGGAAAACCCAAGAAAATACCAAATAACCTCAAAAGAACCAAATAATCTTAAAACCCCTCAACCCCTAAAAATCAATAATACCCTGAAAATCCATGAAAAACCCTATAACACTCAAAACCCCCCTAAATCATTAAACCCCTGAAATACTACTAAATTCCATAAATACTCTACCCCTTAAATCATTCTCCATGCAGACGTAACCAATGCAGTGAGGGAATTTTTTATCTGGGGTTCTCTTCATAATGGCGCAGGTTCCAACTTTATCTCTTTGATACTGAAGAAGGAGAATGTTATTGTGATTGGAGACTTTCGCTCGGTTGTCGTTGGCAACACCATCCCAAAAATAATCAGCAAGATCATTGTAATCAGGTTGGGGAAAATGCTAGGATACATCATTACCCCATATCAAATTGGGTTCATCCCTAGGAGGAACATCCAAACATGCCTCTTTACCACTTCGAAGGGGGTCAATGCTATGCGGAGAAAGACAAAGCAAGGTAGCTTTGCTTTGAAGCTGGATATTTCCAAGGTGTTTGACACAATTAAATAGAGTTTCATCTTTGAGATACTTAGTAGATATGGCTTCTCTAGTAGGTTCATCAGGATGATTTCCTCGATCCTCCATAGTGCCAGAGTCTCAATTCGGATTAATGGCTCTCCACACAGATTTTTTGATTTCTCTCACGGAGTTCTCTAGGGGGATCCTCTCTCTGGATTCCTCTTTGCTATGGTGGAGGACTACATGAGCCGGTGCATTCTTGATCTCATGCAGGCGAGGCTATTTTCTCCAATCAAAGCTGGTCGGAATCTCTATGTCCCCATACATCTGCTATATGCAGACGACATCTTCCTTTTTGGGCAAGCCGGTAGGTAGGCTCTGTCCACAATTATGCAAATCTTCCACCACTATGAATGTGTGGCTGGGAAGGCCATTATCCTGTTCAAGTCCTTAATTGTTTTTGGAAAGGGTGTTCCTCCTGAAAAACAGACTCAAATTGCCAATATGTTGGGTGTCAAGAGAGGATCACTTCCCTTCACCTACCCGGGAGTTCCCCTCTTCTTGGGGAAAGCAAGAAGCTGTTACTTTGAAGGAATCACCTCTAAAATCACCCAGAAAATGTCAAAATGGAAGGGAAAATCTCTTTCGCAGGCTGGACGGGTCTTCTTGATTAATTTTGTTATCACCGCCATGTTCGTCCATGCCTTCTCCATTTATAGATGGCCAGCGAGCCTCATTAAAAGCCTAACTGCCAAGATTATAAACTTTGCTTTGATAGGCTCAATTTTTAGCATAAAATGATCTCTATTTCCTGTAAGCACTGTACGAAGCCTCTTGATATGGGTGGGCTAGGCATTAATGACCTACGGCGATTCAATGATGCAATGATTGGTAAGTTTACATGGTGTTTGCTGATCCCTCAAAACGAAGGACTTGACTTTCTCAGGGAAAGATTCACGCGCAGATTGTGTAAAGATTTTACGGGGTATCTTTCCTCCTCAGTTTGCCCAACTTTAAGGTCATCGTACAAGGAAATTATGTCAAAGTAAAAATGGATTGTGTCTCAGAATTCTAGCCTAAACTGCTGGTCGACACCATGGCTAGAACAACCCCTTGCAGATTTCCTGACGCTGCCACTTGACCGGCAGCACCTCAACATTGCTGAACTGGTTCGGCAATGTGATGAATCGACTGCCCCCCTCCCGGATATTGTGGTCATGCAAGTGCAGAGATATACATATATTGATACTGATACTCTTATCTGGATTCCCATCATGGTCGGAAAATTTAACACCTGTGATTACTACAGTCTAAAGTGTTCTCCAAGCCCGACCTCGCCGTCATGGCTGAATAAATTCAGGACGTCCTTCATTCTTCCATCCCACATTATTCTCCTCGAGAAAATTTGGTGAAACAAACTCCCAACACATGATCAGCTTCAAATTGCTGGATGGAAACTCACTTCTGTTTGCTTCCTGTGCAGGAGAGATGGAGAGAGCTGTGGCCAGATTTTCATGCACTATACTTTTGCTGCGGAGCTGTGGAGCTACCTTTCACAGAGCTTTGGGATGACCTGCTATTTTCATGGGTCGATCTGTGACTTCCAGCGTGGGATGGTGGACCCGCACCGGAGTGACCAGATCTGGAACCTTCTGTTGGCTGGGGCGGCTGCTACCATTCATTATATTTGGGATGCCCGGAACGCATCAACTTTCAATCGGCAACCACTCTCATTGAAAGGAGGGGTGGTGTCGATACACAAGGCTATTCACAGCGCCTCACAGCTTCAGGTAGGTACAATGTTTAATGAAGTTGAGGACCTCACTGTTCTGCGTGCTCTTGGTGTGGCTGGCAGGAGTCGAAATCCGCTAGTCATGAAATTTATTTGATGGATCCCGCCACTCCCATCATGGATAAAGGTCAACGTTGATGGCGCGACACTTGGCGCTCCTGGGCCATCGGGGTGTGGGGGTGTTTTTCGCACTCCGCGGGGCTTCTTGAAGGGCTGCTTCTTTAAGTTTCTTGGGGATGGATGTTCTTATGAAGAGGATTTGTGGGCGATCATAATGGCCGTTAAGTTTGCATGCCAGTTCAACTGGTCACCGCTTTGGACTGAGTCTGACTCAATGTTTGCGGTTGATGCGTTAAAGGGACGCTCCAGGGATGTCCCCTGGAGACTCTTGCCACACTGGACCGAATACCTTGAGCTGTCTCGGAACTTGAACCTCAATGTCTCACATGCCTATAGGGAATCTAACTCGGTTTCTGACACCCTCTCTAAATAGGCGATTGCGGAGAGCTCCTCAATGTGGTCCTTTATGGCCCCACCTTATTGTATTCCGTTCTTGGACTCGGATCAGAAGGGCGATGTTCATACTCGCTCTTTCAGGACCATATTGTAGTTGCCTTTATCTTTTTAAATAAGTTTGAAGGCTAGGCTTTCCTAGCACCGAACCACTTCTTCCATACAAAACTATAAAATCCAAAAAAACTCTGAAAACCCAAAAAACTCTAAAAACACAAAAACCCAAAAATATTTATAAAACCCCCTAAAACCATTAAAATCCCTAAAAACCATAAAACCTATAACCCCTAACTAAAACTCTTAAATATACATAAATAACCTAAAACCCACATAATCCCATAAAACTATGAAAATAACAAAAAATCACAAAAAACCCTAAAAACGTTAAAAGGCCCTAAAAACCTAAACACCCATAAATACAATAAGGAACTCTAAAACCCCCAAAACCACTAAAAACACTAAAAATAAATACTATAAAAATCAATAAGATGTTCCTTAAAACCCTAAACACCATTAATACCCGAAAACCCCTCTAAACCCCTCTAAACCCCTAAAAACCCAAAAACCAAAAAAAAACCAAAAAACACAAAAGAATCCTAAAACATAGAAAGGACCCTAAAAACTAAAAATCCCCAAAAAAAATAGTAAAAACACCTTATAATAATTAAAAACCTAAAATACATAATAACATAAAAAACACAAAAAACCATAAAAACCCATAAAGGACCCATATTACCAAAAATCCCAAAAAGACTACAAAACCCCTAAAAATGCTAAAACCCCCAAAACCCTAAAACACCCTCAAACAAAATAATAACCCTAAAATCAACTAAAAAATAAAATTCTAAAATGATTCTTATAACCCCCAAACCCACTAAAAGACACTAAAATGACTTAAACCCTAAAAGGCCCAAAATACCATAAAACTATAAAATGCTCTAAAACCCTAAAGAACCCTAAAAATGATAAAAAAAACCCCTAAAACTGTAAATCCCCTAAAATAAAATAAAAACCACTAAACCCCCTAAAGATCATAAAAACATTAAAAGAAACTAAAAACCCCAAACACCCATATAGTCCCTTAAAACCATAAATATTTTGAAAACTGATATAAATCCTACAAGACTCTAGAAACCCTAAAAACCCCTAAAACCTACCAAAGAAACAATAAAACCCATAAAAATTATAAACCCCTAAAAAAAGTAAAGACCATATAACCAATAAACACCCCAAAACCCCAAAAAACGAAAAACCCCTAAACACCAGAAAAACACTAAAAACACTAAAAACCCTAAAAACCATAAAACCCCCAAAACACAAAAAAGTACTTCAGAGACCCCAAAACACCCTACAAGCATAAAAACCCATTCAAAACCTAAAAATTCCATATAAATCCAATAAATTATGAATCCCTTGAAAACCCAAAAACCTACTGAAACCATAAAAATCATTAAAACCCCTACAAAAACCCTAAAATCCCAATCCCCTAAAAAACTCTAAAATCAATAAAAATCGAAAAACCCTAAGATCCTAAAAAGACCCTTAGAAATGACAAAAAATATAAACACCATTAAAACGTATAAAACCCTAAAAACTCTAAAAACAAATAAAACACATAAAACCCTTAGAAAAAAACCCAAAAACCCAAAACCCAAAAACTACTAAAAACCCACCAAAAACACATAATATATCGAGAAATGGAAAAACACAAAAAAACAGAAAAAACAAAACCCTTAAAAACATAATACTTCTACAAATATTAAAAAACACAAAAAAAACCTAAAACCATTAATTCCCTAAAAAACCTAAAAACAAAAAAATCCTAAAACCCGTAGAAACATGAAAACACTAAAAACCCTATGTTTGATACCATATAATCTAAAACCTATACCCTAAACCCCATACCCTATACCCTATACTCTAAAACCTGAACCGAACACCTGAAACCCTACAAACTACACCATTAACCCAAAAACATACACCCAAAATCCTACACCATAAACCCTAAACCCTACACCTTAAATGTTAAACTCTAAACCCTATACCCTAAAACATAAACACTAAACCTATCACCCAAAAAACCAATACATATACCATAATCCATAAAGACACTAAAAACACTAAAGGAACCTAAAAAACCCATAGAAGAACCCAATACCCATAAATTCCCTTAAAGTCCCTAAAACCCATAAAATATTGAAATACTATAAAAAACATAAATACCCAAAAAATGAATTAAAAACCCTAAAACCCTAATCCCATTAGAACACTAAAACCCCTGAAAACCCAAAAATCATTAAAAACTCTAAAAACTCTAAAAACTTATAATAACATAAATAAAACCTAAATAAACCATAAAAACTTTAAAAACCATAAAAACTCTAAATCCCCTCAAAATACCTTAAAATACAAAAAATCAATAAAACCCTTAAAGTCCCAAAAAATTCTTTGAACTACAAAAACAACATAACTGCCTTAAGACCAAAAAAATCCCAAAACCACTAAAAACCCTAAAAACATCCCAAAACCCCTAAATACCCTAACAACCTAAGGAAACTAAAAAACATAAAAAAATTTAAAAACTATTAGACACCGTAAATCAACTAAAAACCCTAAAACATCCTAAAAATACAGTGTACTCCTAAGAACCCTAAAATTCGTTACAAACATTAAAACTCTTAAAAACATAGTGAATCCAAAAAACCCAAAAGACACTAAAGAAACCCAAAAACTCTAAAAGATCATAAAAACACATAAACTCCCTTAAAATAGTAAAAACACCAAAAACCCAAAACCCCCATTAAAACTCAAAATCCTAAAAAAACCAGAAAAGACCCTAAAATGAGAAAATTTCCCTCAATGATGCAAAAACCACTAATGACCTTGAAATATATAAAAAAACCCTACAACAATCCAAAAACCCATAAAACTCTTAAAAACACTAAAAAAATTAAATACCATAGAAAACACAAAATACCATAGAAACACTAAAAACCTTAAAAACATACAAAACCAAGAAACCATGAAACTGTAAAAAACTATAAAACCCACTAAAAGCCCAAAAATCCATTGAAAAACCCAAATAACACCAAAAAACATTAAAAATCCCTAATATCCTAAAAAATCTATAAAAATCCCTCAAATCCCTAAAATCCACTAAAACCCATAAAAACCCAAAAACCCCATGAAAGACAAAAAAATACCATAAAACCCTTAAATGACCCTAAAACTGTAAAACTCTAAAAATAAATTAAAATCCCTAAACCCCATGAAAGACAATAAAAACCTTCAAAGAACCAAAAAACCTAAAACCCCTAATAGACTATAAATTGACTAAAAACCCAAAAAATCTAAAATGACCCTAAAAATCCCACAAAACCCTTTAAAACCAATAAAGACCCCCAAACCCTAAAAGACCCTAAAACCAATAAGAATCCATAAAAGACACTCAAAACTGTAAAACCCTAATGGACCCTAAACACCCACGAAATACACTAAAAATATTTAAAAAATAACCTAAATGACCCTATAAACCCTAAAAAACTGAAACATACAACAAGACCCTAAAAACTATAAAAACCCTTAAAAGACCTTAAAATCATAAAACCCCTTAAAACCCTATCAAACCCAAAAGGGTCATAAAATCCCTTAAAACCCCAAACAAACCCTAAAAAACCTGAAAACCTAAAAAACCCTAAAACAATAAAACACTAAAACCCCCGAAAATCTGTAAAATCCATAAAAACTCTCATAACACTAAAAAAATACTAAGAAATATAAAATTCCAAAAAACCCCTAAAAACACCTAAAACCCTAAAAACATTAAAAATTACAAAAAACACCTAAAACCCCCCCAAAACCTCCTAACCACTAAAACCCACCAATAACCCTATAAAACCATAAAAAATAGAAAAATTCAATAAATCTAAAAAAACCCTAACCTACCCTTAAACAAAAAAACCCTAAAATCCCTAAAAACACTAAATAACTAGAAATTCCCTAGAAACCCTAGAAACATCAATATAACCCTAAAACCCTAAAAACCCTGAAACCCTAAAAAATCCCTAAATATAAATAAGAACCCCTAAACCCCCATAAACCACTTAAAAACAATAAAAACCTTAAAACCATAAAAAAACAAAACAAAAAACAAAAAATACCCACAAGAGATTCCAAAAAACCCTAAAAAATGTAAGAAATCCATAAAAACCTGTAATCCATGTGGCAGAAACCCTAAACCCTATGGTTTACACCCTAAACCCTATACTGTACACGTTAAACCCTATTCTCAACATCTGAAATATGTTACCCACCACCCTCAACCCAAAACCATACACCCTAAATACAATACCCTTCACCCAAAATGATAAAACATACACCCTTAAACCAAAACCATATACCCCAATCCTAAATCCCTATACCCAAAACCCTTAAACACTAAAATCTAAATCCTAAAATAACCAAAAAAGACTAAAAGAAACTGAAAACCATTGAAGAACATAAAAATCCTTTTAAAACACCTAAAAACCCTAAAACAACTGGACCCCCTAAATAATGCAAAACCCACTAAAAGACCCCAAACACCGAAAAACACTTAAAATAATCAAAAAATCCTTTAATCAAATAAAATACTAAAACATCCAGAAAAATAAAATCTCTTCAAACCCCTAAAAACCCTAAAACACCTAAAACCCTAAAAACATTATAAAATAAAAAAAAACCTTATAAACATAAAAAACCATAAAATCCCTAAAATCCCTAAAAACCCCCAAAACCAACAAAAACCCTAAATAAACCATAAAACCCCAAAATCCCCTAAAAATTCCGTAATGCACCCAAAAACCTTTACAAAATCAAAATAAACCCTAAAATCATAAAAACCCTAAAAAGCCATTAAAATACTAAAATCCTTAAAAAAGACTAAAAACCCCCCTTAAACCCCCTTTAAAACCATTAAAACCCTTATAACCCTAAAAATTGTAATAATTCCCATAAAACCCCTCTAAATTTCCTAAAACCATTACAAAAAAAAACCATATATAACCCTTAATGACCCTAAAACCGCTAAAAGGCACTATGAGACAATAATAAAACCATAAAAGACACTAAAACCATAAAAAACCTAAATAATCCTAAAAACCCCTAAAAACTATAAGAAATCCCTAAAATACCCAAGAAATCTAATAACTATTAAACATTAAAATACCTAAAAAAACTCCTAAAAATTTTAAAACCCCTAAAAATCCTTAAAACCATAAATAACCTAAAATCTCTAAAACCCATAAAAAATCAACCCCCCCCCCAAATCCATTAAAACCCCTAAAGACCCTAAAAACCCTAAAGAGAACCTAAAATTTCCAAAACCCCAAAAGGCCTTAAAAACCCTAAATTCACATAAAACCCCCTAAAATATACTAAAAACTATAAAATCATAAATATATATAAAAACCATAAATGGTCCTAAACCCCCTAAAACCCCTAGAAACACTAAAAACCCTAAAAACCCTAAAAACCCTAAAAACCCAAAAAAATCAAGAACAACCTTCAAATTATAAAAAACCATAAAAACATTAAACCCCTTAACAACCATAATAATCTTTAAAACACTATAAAACCCCTAAAAACTCCAAAAAACCCTACACAACCCTAAAAACATTTAAAAGCTGAAGAACCCTAAATGAACATTAAAACACAAAAAAGCCTAAAGTAACCCTAAAACCCTAAAAAACAACTAAAACCAGATAATAGAATCCAAAACACTTAAAACACGAAAAACAATAAAAACCCTGAAAGTCTATAAAACCCTTAAGAATCCAAAAACTTCTTAAAAACCCTAAAAACCTAAATATTACTGAAATACCGCAAAACCCCTAAAACCCATAATTAACAGACAAACCCTAGAATCCCCTAAAGGACCCTAACAACATAAAAGACCCTAAAACCTTGAGAAAACATCAATGGCCCTAATTCCCTAAAAATCCCTGAAACCCACTAAATCCCCTTTAACACCAAAAAATACTAAAATCCCTATAAACACTAAAAAAATCCATAAAACCATTTAAAATGCCTAAAAATATCATAAGATGCATTAAACCCTTAAAAAGATCATAAAAACTATATAACCCAAAGGACCGAAAAAACATTAAAAACTCCAAATTACCATAAAAACCATACACCCCTAAAAGATCCAAAAAACCCCCCCTAAAAGACCTTAAAAACCCATTAGAAACAGTAAAAAACCCTAAAAACAATTAAAATATTCAAAATGTACCAAATAACATAAAACCCGTAAGACCCCTAAATACACAAATCGACCCTAGAACCCCTAAAATCTCTAAAAAGTCAATAAAATCACTAATAACTCTATGAATGCCTGAAATCCAAAAAAATCCTAAGAGACCCAAAAAAATTCATAATACCCTAAAAGAACCTAAAAATCCAAATAACTCAAAAATTGAACAAAAAGCATTAAAATCCTTAAAGGAAAATGAAAACACTAAAAACACCAAAAGACCATATAATACCAAAAAACTGTTATAGGCTCTAAAAACCCTAATAACCTAAATGATGCTAAAAACGCTAAAGGATCTTAAATCCCCTAAAGACCCCAAAGGACTATAAAAACCACAAATGATCCTAAAACCCCAAAAAATCACAACCCCCTAAGAGGATGGCAGGTGAGTCTCTGGGTGCTCTCCCTTCGTGATCCCCATAGTCACCACCCCCTCCCCTCGATGGTTCTTCGCTGATCATTGGAGGATTTTTTGATCTATAGATGGGGGTCTCAACAGATCAACTGGTTTGGGTTTAGATGCGGCTACTCTCGTCAGTGAGTTAGTGGAAAGGTCTGACGTTCTCAGTTAGCCCATTCCTAGTCAATAGAAAAACATATCTCAAGGAATGCTCCATATCAGAGGTCGTGCAGGTCCCTCTGGTCTTGAGATGGTGTAAGGAAGGTGCAGCGAGTGCTTCGATGACTGGGTAGAGGTGTGCTTGGCCCAATTTCTATGTATTCTTGTCAGATCAGGGTTAGATCATGATAGTTCAGGTATCTTGGTGTTTGGTGATTTGGATCTCATCTTTATTGTGGCATGACTATTTGATGGATTCATCTTGGAGAGTCTTGGCTTTTTTTCGTTGAAAGTTGGGTTCGGTGGGCTTTTCAACTTCTTGGAGGTGGCATCCATAGTTCTACGCTTAGACCTGTGCTTCTCTGTTGGACCTGAGGAGGGTCTTTCTGTTTTTCTAGGCTTCACGATGGGTCATGGTGGACGCAAAGGGAGATGATACAGATTCACTTTTCTAGTTCTTCTTCCTTTCCCTTGGGTCTTGCTGCTATTGAAGGTCTTGTCATATTTTGTTGTGTTCCATCTAATATGATGGACTATGGGTTTTTGAGTGGTGGATGGTTTGGTTGTGAGTCGTTGCTATTGCTAAATGATGATTTTAAGGCGTTGTTGATGATGTGAAATGGGTCTAGGCATGGATGCTAGTGGTCTTGTGGTTCTGGATATAGTGGGATGCTGGAACCCATCTAGTCAGGAGGAGATAGTTGCTGGATTTTGAGTTTTTTTGGGATGAGTGCTTGTGGTTTTTTGGTTTTTCAATGAATTAAGGATGATTTTTGGTTGAATCTTGAATTGTTGGATAATGAGCGACAAGAATTGGTTTCCGCTTTCCTTGGGGAGATGGACCTGCCCAGCTTGGTGGCATGGGATGACGTGGGAGCTGGTGATTTTGTAAATGAATCTGGATTGGTTTTGAATAGGTGTGGATGTTTTCTTATGATACTGTTCAGTGGTGTTGGATGTTGTCTTTCTCTTGGGTGTTGAGGATGTGATCCTGAAGGTGGGTGTAACAAAAGATGTTGCTGCTTGACGATTACTGCTACATCACTACGAGGTGGTGAAGGTGAGGCTAGTGATTTTTTTGCTGGTGGTTTTGTGATGTTGGATGCTGGTGGTTCTGTTATGTTGGTAGTGGGTATGATTGGTGAGGAGGTGATGGATTCTAGAGACAGTTAAGCTGGATGCTGGTTTCTTCTTGGATATGAGGTGATGAAGATACAGATTTTTCACTAGTGCATAAAACATTTTTTACGTCGGTTATTTTTCATTATTTACGTCGGTTTTTAGGCGACGTTAATACGGACGACGTTATAAATAATGTTTTTTACGTCGGTTATTTAAAACCCGACGTAACATCCCTAACATCACGGTGTTTATCAGGTCGGTTCATATAATAATCGACGTGATAAATATGCACAGGGGGGGTTTATCACGTCGGTTATTTTCTAAACCGACGTGATAAAATGCCTGGGATGTCGTTTATCACGTCGGTTATGACATAACCGACGTGATTAACCCTTCCCCGGGCCTATTATCACGTCGGTTTCTTAAATAACCGACGTGATAAAAAGGCCTGGGAACCATTTTAGCACGTCGGTTATCCAATAACCGACGTGATAAAAGGCCCGGGAACGGTTTATCACGTCAGTTCTCGAAAAAACCGATGTGATAAACCCCTACCGGTTTATTTACCACGTCGGTTATTTTATAACTGACGTGAAAGAGATATTTTTTTTTTAAATTAATTGCACTGCTCTCACAAAAAAGCAACCAGAAACCAAACAACAAAAATAACCATGCCAGCCCTCCCCCAAGCCCCAACTGAACCCCACCCTCATCTATACCCACCTAACAACCTGGCCAGCCCTCCCCCACCACATTGCAGCCCCACAACAACCCTTAGACACTCCCCCACCCCTTGGACAGCCCCCCCACCCTCATTTACACCCCCAAGACCCCTAGTACAGCCTCAAACACCCATTGGACACCCCTCCCATATCCCTTGGACACCCCCCACCCCTTGGACACCCCCCACCCCTTGGACAGCCCCCCCCCCCCCCACCCTCATTTACACCCCCAAGACCCCTTGTACAGCCTCAAACACCCATTGGACACACCCCACACCTTGACAGCCCTCCCAGACCCCTTGGACACCCCCCCCGACCCCTGGACACCCCCCCGAGCCCTTGGACAGCCCCAAACACCCCTTGGACACCCCTCCCATATCCCTTGGACACCCCCACCCCTTGGACACCCCCACCCCTTGGACAGCCCCCCCACCCTCATTTACACCCAACCGGACCCTTGGACAGAACTCCCAGACACCTTGGACACCACTCCCATATCCCTTGGACACCCCCCCACCCCTTGGACACCCCCACCCCTTCGACAGCCCCCCACCCTCATTTACATCCCCCGAACACTAGGACAGTCCCAAACACCCCTTGGAAACCCCTCCCATATCCCTTGGACACCCCCCACCCCTTGGACACCCCCACCCCTTGGACAGCCCCCCCCCCCACCCCCTGGACACCCCCCCGACCCCTTGGAAACCCCCCTACCCCTTGGAAACCCCCCCATCCCCTTGGACAGCCCCAAACACCCCTTGGACACCCCTCCTATATCCCTTGGACACCCCCCCACCACTTGGACACCCCCCACCCCTTGGACAGCCCCCCCCCCCCCCCCCCCACCCTCATTTACACCCAACCGACTCCTTGGACAGCCCCAAACACACCTTGGACACCCCTCCCATATCCCTTGGACACCCCCACCCCTTGGACACCCCCACCCTCATTTACACCCCACCGACCCCTAGGACAGCCCCAAACACACCTTGGACACCCCTCCCATATCCCTTGGACACCCCCCAAACACCCACCCACCCCCTTGGAACCTCTCCCCCCATACCAAAATCCAGACCAGAAAAACCATCAACAGTAGACCAAAATAAGAAGTAGAGAAAAATTAAACATTCACTTATATAACATTCAAAACTTACACTGTCAACTTCAAAAAAAAACTAAATCCAACCTAAATGACTGCGAAATACACAATTACATTGACAATATTCAAAATTACATTTTACATTACAAACAACTAAAAGTCAATCAAACCTGTAAAATAATTTGACCACTCCACTTGTAAGTGTTTGATATCTTCAGCAGTAAAGGGTTGAGGGTCATAAAAAAGATACAAAGGAAAAGGATAGTAGTCAACGTGTATAATGAATAAATCAAATTGAAATATTATGAGAAAGAGGAAATATTACCAGGTCAAAACTCAGAACTGTCACAGTTGTTATTATTTCATACATAAATCTTAACATGTAATATCCGCATTCGATGATGCCTTGTTGCTCATGAAATTTCTGTTTGAATGAGTGTAAATTCAATATATTATTTTTATGTAATAAATCAAAATGTACAAATTATAAATGGATATTTACCTTCGCATGTACATATTTGATCTTGAAATTCCTTTTCTTTGCGCTTTTTCAAAAGTGGACCCATGCCCTGTTAGAAAATAATACGAATGGGGTAAATTTAAAATTCATTATAATATATAAAACTATTGTGAAATTGAAACTTACGTTTCCAATATATTCTTAAAACTTTCTCGCACATCATCATGGAGAGAGCATATCCAATAATGTGTTTTCTCCCTAGGGCAAGAAACCCCTAACATCCAATGATCCCTGATAAAAGGAAATTTAACGTTAGTGGTTTTTTATGTTAAAAGATAATTAACTCTTTGAGAGGGATGTGTTTCATACCTCTCACAAAAAGGCATCATCCAACACTGTGTGATTACATTCTTTTCAAATCTATCAGCAATATAAAGCATTCTTTGTTCCTCATCCAATGCACATGCTTCAGGGGAAATCAATTGTGGGTCCACGAATCCATATACATCTGTCAGCTCATTCCTCTCACAAATTTTATACAGATACCTAATACAAAGCAGATATAAGTATACATTTTTAATAAATATAACGCAAGGAAAAGGTTTTAAGACTTACATGATAAAAATTTGCACCACGTTGATGCCCAACTTATCTCCAGTGACAAACTCCATGATATCAGTTTTCATAATCCCCACACTTATTTCACATCCACAGACATGAGCTTCCATTGTAAAGTCATAATGATCCGCCAACAAATTTGAATATCTTGACTATTTGTCAAGACTGCTAGTATCTGCATCTGATGTCATAGCTATTTGTCTTTGTTGTTGTCTATACAGTATTTCTTTACCTTTGAAGTATTCCTGTAAAAATAAATTGAAAAATATATTAGTTTTCAAATGATAAAACATTAATAAAAATATAAAATAAAAGATATAACATCCATACCTCTATGGTAATGAGTCAAAGAAGTCTGGATGGCCAAAGTAAAAAATGGCCGATACTATGTCCAACTGTCATCACCTCATCTGTAGGTAATGGTATCCGAGCTGATCTATCTATAATATCCTGTACAGTGACCCTCTGATTCTCTACCTCTAACTGTTGATGATGAACTGTATCTCCTATACAATATACCATCCCATATGCAACTATATGATGTTGAGGATCATCAACATACAACTCACAATAAGTAGGTAGCTGCGGCGGAGGAGGAGGATCAAAAATGGGGTCCGCAGGCTGAGGTGGGGGAGTGGGAGCTACTGGGAGAGGTGGAGTGGGAGCTGCACCCTGAAATTGTCTTTCCAAGTCTGCAAACATAAACTGCACCGATGCTCTAATCTTGTCCTCCATTTTCGCATTAATATTATGGACTTCATCCTCCAAGGATTCTATTTTTTTTTATAAACTCCCTCAACGTTAGAAGTTGAGGAACGTGGAAACACTTTTCTTACCGATACACCTGCCGGATATCCTCTTACACGGCCAGGATGTTCGGGCTTTCCCAATGCCACAGATAAAATATCTTCCCTCCCAGATGGTGTAAATGTACCCTGTGAACTCTGCTCCTCAAGAGAGTCCTGTAATAATTAATTGAACATTTCTATAATGATTGGAAATATATGACGAAAATAGTAAACTTAAATAAATAAAATAGATATCTTACAATCCTCTCAACTAAGAGTCTCGATTCTTCCGAAAGATATTGTCCTTTTTTGCCCTTCCGAGCTCTTTTCCATTTCTCATGTCTAGATGGAGGGGATGGAGGGGCCACCTCTCCAGAGCTTGAAGACTCAGCTCTTAGTTGTTGAAATTTTTCTGCCATCATTTGTTCTTCCAATAATGCATACCCTCCCCGAGATAAACTATGAGGGTATACATTTTTAGATTGGATCTCTTGATGAGATTTCCTTGTTTGCTGTAAATTAAGAATAAGTAATCATTAACAAAACAGTAATAAGATCATTTATATAAGAAATCTTATAAAATTTTACATTGCCCTTACCAAAAATGATTCTTTTCTTCTACTTTCAAAAAATTGTCTCCATGTGTCTTCATCTATAAAAGGATATATACGACATGGATTCTCACGAATCCTATGACCATAAATGAAATCAGATGAGAGGGTTGATTTGAAATCCCTCCATCTCCTAGCAGCCAACGATAAGCATTTCTTCCTGACTCCTCCAGTGTCAGGAATATCAAATGTCATCTGATAAAAAAGAGGTTAAAAATATTATATATACTAGAAACATTTAAAGAACAGTCAAACAATAGAAAAAGATCTTACCAAAATGGTCTCCCACAGCTGAGAAATTATCGCCTTATCCACACTTCTCCAATCATCATAGAGAATGCTTACTTTTCTCTTAGCCTGAGTTGCTACAAAACCCTTAAAATCTTTATCATTTGGACCTCTAGGAAGATCATCATCATCAAATTCCATGACTATCCTCTCCTCCTTCGTACGGGCAAGTGATAATTTTGGTAAACGTGTGCACCCACGCTTACCAACCTTTGAACTCTTTTTCGTAATAGGAGCATGTGAATGTTCCTCCCCAGATGTATGACCAATATGCTCATCTCCAGAATCATGTGGCTGATCAACTGATTGATCTGTCATTTTCCTTCAAATCAAAAAAACAAACATTAATTCACAAATATACAAATTCAAATATTGTAATACTACTTAACCAGAAAATAGAAAAGTGTACTAAATTACATAATAGTAAACATTGGTAATATGGTAAGCATGTTAAACAATGATAAACATGGTAAACACAGGCAAAAGGTTGCCAAGGAGTTGGCCCAAGAAAGCTGAAAAGTGGACTCACTGAGTCCACCGGTCAACCGGTGTGAGCTCACCGGCCAGCCGGAGGACCCAGGCAGTCGACTTGCCCACTGCCTGGTGCCACCGGCCGGCCGCTGGCTCACCACCGGCCGGCCACTGGACCAGACAGAGCCTTCCTGTCTGGACCACCGGTCGGCCGCTGGATCACCACCGGCCGGCCGCTGGATCACCACCGGCCGTCCGGTGGACCAGACAGAGATCCTTCCTCTCTGTCTGGACCACCGGCCGGCCGCTGGCTCATCACCGGCCGGCCGGTGGAACAGACAGAGCTTTGCTCTGGACCACTGGCCAACCGGTGATCCACCACCGGCCAGCCGGTGCGCCTAGGACTTCTCCTCTTTACAGTTTTTATTGTTTAATCGTTTTGGTTTGATACATGTTTTAATAAGTAAAAAATTTACAATATCTAACATTATATGAAAAAACTAAATGTAAACAAGAAATAAACATGTGTTACCTGTAATTTTAGGAATGTACAGTTGGATTGTTTTCCCAAATTCCTTCGTCGTGATCGTTCCTTATGGCACAAACCATGTCTTCAACATACTCATCATTATGTTCTGTTAATCTTTCCATCGAAGTAGGGATCTCACATAAATCAGCATCTTCATCAAATTCATCCTCACCAACATATTGTTTTTTCCCTTGTAAAACAACAGCCCACTGCATATCTGATTGATCTACTACATAGAAAATTTGTTTGGCATGTGTTGCCATTATAAAAGAATCAGCTGTGTCTTCCAATCTATTCAGATTAACAAGTGTCATTCCAAATTCATCGTGTCTGACACTGTTGTTACCGATAAACCATTTACAGATAAAAACAGGAACTTTAATTTTAAAGTAATCAGCCTCCCATATGTCTTAAATCACTCCATAATATGCACTTGATGCCGAAATTGGGTTTCTGTCCTTAACACTCGAAAAATGCATTGCTTCTGCAAAGACCAATACACCACTATTCTGAACTACACTTCTGTTGTCCTGAGCTTTCGTATAAAATGTATATCCATTAATGTCATAAGCGGACCATGTTATCACATTTAAAGATGGACCACCCACTATCCATTTTAATGTCTCTGATACATCTGATCTACCAAGCAAGGTCTTTTTAAACCATGGCAAAAAAGTTTTGTTGTGCTCATTCAAAATCCACATTTCTTTCTTCTTTGGATGACATTGTTTCAACTCATTAATATGCAATGTGATATACGGTTGAACATCAGCTATGTTATTCAAGATGTATGATTCTAACTTCTTCATACGTTCAGCTGACAGTGATTTGACTTTCAAGCCACGAATCCCCTTTCCCTCATTATTAACCCGTTCATGGTGAGATGGAGGCAAACCTATGTGTTGCGCTGTAGCCAAGTAGCTCGTACAAAACTCTACTACCTCCTCAGAAATATACTTTTCAATAATAGAGGCTTCTGGTCGATATGGATTTTTAACATATCCCTTTAATATTTTCATATACCTTTCAAAAGGATACATCCAACGAAGATATAAAGGTCCACAAAGATTTATTTCTCGAACCAGATGAATCATTAAATGCACCATCATATCAAAAAAAGTTGGAGGAAAATACATTTCCAAATGACAAAGTATAAAAATTGCATCCTTTTCCAAAATGTTCAAAGCATTCACATCAATCGCCTTGTTACAAATTGAATTGAAAAAATAACACAACCTCATTATTGTCTTTCTGACACGGATGGGCAATATTCCATGTAGTGCAACTGGTAGAATTTGTTGCATCATGACGTGACAATCATGTGATTTCATACCTATCAACTTCAAGTCCTTCAATGAGACAAAATTTTTTACATTTGAAGAATAACCTTGAGGCACTTTGATATCATGAAGACACTGACAGAAGCTACTTTTCTCCCTCTTCGATAATGTGTGACAAGCCGGGGGAAGAAATGTTCGTCTTCCTTTAGGAGTGGGAGCTAACTCCAAATGTATTCCCATTGATAGTAGGTCTAACCTTGCATTCAACCCATCTTTTGTCTTTCCTTTAATATCTAGCAATGTTCCGATCAAAGAATCACAGATATTCTTCTCCACATGCATGACATCAATATTATGTTTGACTTCATGATACCTCCAATATGGTAGCTCAAAAAATATTGACCTTTTCATCCAAATATGTCTATCATTACCAGATTTCTGTGTCTTTCCCAATGTCACATCAAGGTTTTTCACCCTCTCAAAATACAAATCTGGGGATAAAGGTTTTGGAGCAGTATCAAATTCTTGTGAGCCATTGAATGCCTTTTTTAGTCTTCTATAAGGGTGATCCATAGGCAAAAACTTTCGATGACCCATGTACACTGTTTTCCTCCCATGATGCAATTGACAATATGACGTCTATTGTTCGTAAATTGGACATGCTTTATTCCCTTTAACACTGTATCCAGACAAATTTCCATATGCTGGGAAGTCATTTATAGTGAATAGAAGCACTGCATGCAGTTGAAAATATTCCATTTTATAAGAATCATACACCCTAATACCATCAGCCCATAACAGTTTCAAATCATCAATCAGCGGTGACAAGTATACATCAATATCATTGCCGGGTTGCTTTGGACCAGAGATCATGATACTCAACATGACATATTTGCGCTTCATACAAACTTCAGGAGAGAGGTTGTAAATTACCAATAAAATAGGCCATGAACTATGTGTGCTACTGAGGGTTCGGTATGGATTCATTCCATCTGTGCACAAGCCTAGTCTCAGATTTCTAATTTCATTTTCAAATGTAGGGTACTGGGCATCAATTTTCTTCCATTGTGGACAATCACCTGGATGACGTATTTTTCCATCACATACCCGCTCATCAGCATGCCATCATAACCTTTTTACATCATGTGTATTAGCAAATAAACGTTTGAAACGAGGAATTATAGAAAGATACCAAAATACCTTTGAAGGGAGCTTTGTAATCTCTACATCAGCTTGTGATTTTTCTTTCACCTTATACCATGATGTCCCACATTTAGGACACTCTTTCAGAAATTCATATTCCTTCCTATATATAATGCAGTCATTCGGACAGGCATGTATTTTCCTGTATCCCAATCCCATCGGGCATAATATTTTTTTGGCCTTTTAATGTGAATCTGGAAGATCGTTATCTTTTGGAAGAATGTCTTTCATTAATTGTAGCAGCTCTGTAAAACTTCTGTCACTCCATCCATGTTTCGCCTTCAGGTTAATCAATCTTAACACTGCCGACAAAACCGTAAAATATGTACAACCAGGATAAAATGGTTTTTCGGCATCACCATATAGACGTGCAACTGTCGGTTCTATCTCAATTTGTTCTGCTACAATATCGTGAATCATTTCTTCAATTCCATCGGAGTTACCATCTTGCGATTCGTTATCATCAGTGACATTCTGTCCAGTTTCGCCATGCCAAATCCAAGGGTTGTAACTCGGATTGAAACCATTACAAATCAGATGATCTTTTGTCTCTCTACTTTTCAACTTCTTCATATTCAGACATTTCAGGCATGGACAGAAAAAAATGTCACTACTTGGAACATTTCGTTTAGCAAATTCCAAAAAGGCATCAACACCTTCCTCATATTCATTGCTCATTCGATGTGCCGTAATCCAACTTCGACTCATTATTACCTATAACAAATAGCAAAAATATATATATTTTTTAGATAAGACAAATATATGTTTATATGAAAAAATCATAATTTGAATGTAAACAATTTTGAAATATAAAACAAATCGATGTGTATTTAAAAAAATATGCTTGAATATTATTTTTTAAACAAAATATAGTAAGATATAACACCCCCCCTGGACACCACCCCCACCCCCTACCCCCTTGGACACCCCCCCTGGACACCCCCCAACACCCACCCACACCCTTGGACAGCCCCCCACACCCCCACCCCCTTGTAAACCCCCCTGGACACCCCCCGACCCCTCTGGACAGCCCCCCGCCCCTCCTGGACACCACCCCCACCCCCTACCCCCTTGGACACCCCCCTGGACATCCCCCAACCCTCTGGACAGCCCCCCCACCCACCCGGACAACCCCAAATACACTCTGGAGAGGCCGCCACCCACTTGGACAGCCCCCCACACCCATCCAACCCCTTGGACACCCCCCCTGGACACCCCACCGACCCCTCTGGACAGGCCGCCACCCCCTTGGACAACCCCCCACACCCACCCATCCCCTTAGACACCACCCTGGACACCCCCCGACCCCTCTGGACAGCCCCCGACCCCTCTAGAAAGCACCCCCACCCCTCCTGGACACAACCCGCCACCCCGACCTGCTTGGACACCCCCAACCCTCTGGACAGCCCCCCACCCCTCCTAAACACCACCCCCACCCCCTACCCCCCTTGGACACCCCCTGGACACCCCCCAACACCCACCCACACCCTTGGACAACCCCCCACACCCACCCACCCCCTTGTAAACCCCCCTGGACACCCCCCGACCCCTCTGGACAGCCCCCCACCCCTCTTGGACACCACCCCCCACACCCTACCCCCTTGGACACCCCCCTGGACACCCCCAACCCTCTTGATAGCCCTCCCACCCCCCTGGATTCACTGAAAATTTACCATAACAAGAAGTTGGGCCATTCAAAGAATGTTTTTAGGTATGGAGGAAGAACTGAGTTTCAATAGATAGAGAAGGAACTAGACATTAGGTTGTCTATTCCAGGTGTGGATTTGAAGGAGTTAATGTTTGTTCAGTGACCCAAGAGATTGAATCAGAAATTCATATGTTGTGCCATTTTCTCATGATGAGGATGAATAATTGGTGGGGTTTGACTTTTAAATGGAGAGCTTAGTAGACCATCATATTTTCTATAGATCAGTAAAGGATGTTAGCATCGAACATAAGGCTTAAGGGATGCTTTCAGATCCAAATATGTATGTTTATGGATGCAATGGATCTAGTAGAGGTTCTAGAAAGAATGGTGGTTTTATTTGTTTAGGATAAGTAGTGAAGAAAAAACTAGTTAATTTTTTACTTGCTGAAAAGAGGGTATCTAAAATTTTTAACATGCCGAGGGGAAATCTGGCGAGTCCTCCTCATGAAACTTTGTTTGCAGGGGGTGAAAATGGTGATGTGATCCCAAATCCATGCACCTATTCCATGGTTGTGTGTGAATAAAGTAGTAACAACTGTAAAAGGGCAACCCATCCAAATGGACACGCCCCAACCCTCTCGGGGATTTATAGAAAACGATGAAAAATTAGTGAAATCATAAAATTAGTCAATATTGCAAGTCGAACTAATAGATCTAGGGATGATAAATAAGATTATGGTGCCAAAACGAGTTAAAAGGGTTCGCAATCGAAGAATCTTAGCTAGTTTCAACAAAAAAATCACAACACATATATATATACTATCCGCAAAAAAAAAACGAACGAGTGGGAGGATTACCTGAGTGCTGCGAGTTTAGATGATTGATCCGAGGAGATTAAATATGAGAAAAGATGATCGCAAAACGAATACAAACCCACGAAATGGACGAGCCGATTCGGGTTTACGTGCGAGAGAGACGAGTCGCGACTGTAGAAGGTAAACTCGCGAATGACAATCCACGGGTCTGGGTAAATTTTTAAATGAGTTATCACGTCGGTTATTCAATAACCGACGATATAATTTTTTTAAAAACATTTATAACGTCGGTTATTCAATAACCGACGTAAAAACCTTCCTCCGATTCTTTTTTTACGTCGGTTATTTTATAACCGACGTTATAAAGGGCTCAAAATCCGCGTTTTATTACGTCGGTTATTCCATAACTGATGTCAAAAACATCTGCGGATTCTTTTTTTACGTCGGTTATAAAATAACCGACGTAAAAAGGCCTTCAAAAACCGCGTTTTTTACGTCGGTTATTGAATAACCGACGTAACAAACGCCCCCCGCTTCTGTTTTTTACGGCGGTTAATGTATAACCGAGGTAAAAAAAGAATCCACGTGATTAATAACATCGGTTATAAAAATAACCGACGTTACAGGTGTACTAAACACAGGTTTTTACGTCGGTTATTAAATAACCGACGTAAAAAACCTCGTTTTACATATTATGACGTCGGTTTTATATAACCGACGTAAAAAATGGTGACGTAAAAAACATTTTCTGCACTAGTGTTTCTTTTATACTAGTTGTTGTTTTCCTGGGAAATGCTATTGGAGATGCTTTGGTTTTCCTTCTTTTTATGGTTTTCTATGTCTTCTGGGTTTTTCGTGAGCTTTTCGGTTTTATAGGGGTGTCCAGGTTTTTTGGGTGTGGGTTGATTAAATCTGCCCCTCCCTTGTCTGTTGTGTCTTTTTTATAATAAATTTGGGGGGGGGGATACGAATATCTTGGTCACAAACAATCCTATGCCCAAAAAACCCTAGAGGACACTAAAACCCTAAAAAACACAAATAACCCTAAAAACCTGAAAATACATTTAAAAACCCCAAAAATCCCAAAAAATTCCTAAACCCTCTAAAAACCCAAAAACCCCTAGACCCTTAATGTCTGTGAAAGCTCTAAAAACTCATAAATGGCCCTAAAACCCCCACAAAACCCTTAAAGTACCTAAAACACCTAATTACCCTAAAACCCAAAAAACCCAAAAAGACCCCAAAAAATTTAAAAACATTAAAATACCCAAAAAATCACAAAAAACCCAAAAAATACCTAAAAACAAAAAATACCCTAGAACCCCTAAAAACTGAAAAAACATTTAAAACACAAAACCCATAAAAACTCTAATGACTCTAAAAACTATAAAGCACCTTAAATCCATAAAAAATTAAAAACTCTAAAAACATCAAAATCCATAAAAACCATAAAACCATAAAATCACTAAAATCATTAAAACCCCTATAATCTAAAAAACAAAAAAAAAACCCAAAAACCAAATAACCTCAAAAATACCTAGAAAACCCTAAAAACCCTCTAAAATTCCCTAAAACCATAGAAAAACCCTGTATAAAACCCCGAAAAACCGAAAAACCCAAAAAATTCTAAATCTACTAAAACCATAAAAACTGAAAAAACTCTAAAAACCAAAAAATGACTAAAATACTATTAAAGGCCTAAAAACCATAAAAACCATTAAACCCCTAAAACCTAAAAAAACATAAAACCCATAAAACTACTAAAACCCCCTTTGAAAACATAAAAACATGTAATCACCCTAAAAATATTATAGACCCAAAAAACACTAAAAACTAAAAAAACCATTAAACCCCCAAAAACCTAAAATCCCCTAAAACCCTAAAAACCCCTAAAACACCACAAAGACTAAAACATACCCCCCCAAGACCAAAATGACCCAAAAATACCAAAAATAATTAAATAATCCTAAATACCATAATAGATCTAAAAATATTATAAAAATCCTAAAATAACAATAAAAACCCTTGAAGACCCTAAAAAACTGAATCCCCTAAAAAATCTAACAAATATAAACCCCCTAAAACCCCATAAAACCCTAAAAATTATAAACAACCCTTAAAATACTAATAACCCAAAAACAAAAGTAAAAACCTAAAAACCACAAAAAGATATGAAAAAACCATTAAACCCTAAAAAATATCTAAAACCTACTAACCCCACCAAACCATCCCAACCCTAAACTCTTGAAAGAAACCTAAAATGATACAATACCCTAAAAACTGTAAAAAAATATAAATACCCTAAAAAACAATAAAACCCCTAAAACCCTCAAAAATACTGAAAAACTAAAACCCATAAGAACAAAAAATAATACAAAAATCCTATAAACCCCAAACCACAAAAATCCCCTAAAAACCTCAAGAGACCTTACAAACCCCCTAAAAACATTAAAAACAAAAAAACCCAAAAAATATATAAATTCATTAAAACCCCTGAAAAAACCTAAAAACTCTAAAAACCCACAAAATGACCCAAATAACTCTAAAACACCTAAAAACCCTACAATCGTAAAAACCATAAAAACCCTAAAACAATAAATACTCTAAACCCCATAAAGTACCAGAAATCCTTAAAAACACTCAAAAAACATTAAAAACTCCCAAACCCCTAAAATCCTAAAAAACTCTAAAAACCCATAAATACCCAAAAACCCTAAAATAGTAAAAAATCCTAAAATACCTAAAAACCTATTAAAAACATAAAATTACCTTAAAATACCTACATATCATAAAAACCACTATAACCCCTAAACCCATAGCGAGAAGGAAACCCCTTAAGATAACCTTGATGAATGCTCTGATCCACTCCCACGATGGTGCTCCTCCCACTCCATCACTGGCTTGAAGACAACAACATGGCTGCGTCATGGACACCCCCCTCTATAGAGGATGGTCCACCTTTACCCTCTGTTAAAGATAGATTAAATCCTTTCCCAGATTCTGATTCTCTTCCTGCTTTCCCATAGATTGACCTCTACCCTATGGTTCTGAGTCCGCACGAAGGGTTATCGAAGCTTCCTCTGTCAATTGTGGAGTTCAACATGGACTCTTCCCTCTATATCATGACCCTGGTAGCCGTGTTTTTGAACTCAAGTCCCTCATTTGATGTTTTTGATAGGTTTGTGTTCGAGCATTAGGATCTTAGGGACCGTAGAACTATTGGTTTGGTTGATTCCAGTCAGATTTTGATTCGGTTCTTGTCAGAGGAAGACCTTATCTAGGCCTAGTCAACAACTCCTCGTATGTGTGATGCTGCTCGCTTCTCCCATTTATGATGTAACTTTTAATTCCATTTAAATCATGACTCCCCACTGGTGGAAATCTGGGTAAGGTTCCTTGACTCCCCCTACCCTTTCAATACTTGTCCATTATTACAATGCTATGAAATTTGGTGGGACGGTTTCTGTGTGTCGATAGTAGAACTAGGGCCCTTTGTTATCAAGTTTCCATGTGGGTTTCTACTGAAATTGATGTCTCTAAGGAACCAATCAACTTTTTCTGAATTAAAATTGGTTAAGAGTTTTGATGGAAGCATTTGGTGGTGTTCGAATCATGGGATAATTACTGCGACATGTGCTTTACTTTTGTTCATATGAAATGGTATTGCAGACGTAGGGATGGCGTGGTGGTCAGGCTTGGTAAGGAGGCCATCTCTCTGATGGTAAGCTCAACCAGGGACCTAGAGGTGAGGAAAAAAGCTCCTCGAGATTCTCGGCTGGATGCTCAGAGTGGAGACAAGATGGAGGAAGGGTGATCATCCCCCTGACTGGGTGGTGAGGAGAAAATCTAGGTCAAGGAAATCTTTAAGTGAATGAAGCGTGATTTGGGAATGGGGGTGATGCCTCTTCTACAGTGGCGGATGAAACTTCTAGTGGAGTCAGGGTTGTGGTCTTATAGCCTGATCCTCACATGGTCACGAACATGGCATTAAGGCCAACTTTCCATGGGACAGAGAGGGTGTCTTTTCCAAGCCCTCCATCAGATGTTGGAAGTGGTTACAAGATGGTTTTATTCTCGAATCGGTTCAATGGCCTGGACCCTTTGGACTCTATGGGAGCTGAGAAAGGGGGTAAGGGAGGACTGGAACTATAGGAGGTGGTGGCTAATGATGTCCTCCAGGATGCAGACCTACCTTCCCCTAATTATGGTTCATGGGCCTTGGGTTTGGATCACCCCTACCCACTATGCCCTCTTTGGAGAAAGTGTTACTGGACTCTGTTGTGCCTGGAATTGGTCTGAGTGGTGCCCCTCGGGCCATGTAACAACTTAGTAGTCCTCATGTTGATAAGAGTAGCATCGAGAATCCTGAAAAGAACTTGTCTCTTGTTTTTTTCGAGAAGTTTCCCCCTGTGTTGAATTGTTTGACCCGATTATGTTGGACTATTCGGAAAACCCGCTTGAGGAGAATATATATGATATCTTTCAAAAGCCGGACCTATAGCTAGTTATCTTTCTTAGTGATGACAATGATGAACACATAAGGCTGGGAGAAATCCTTGGGGACCGTGATTACCTTATGTATGCTAACTTGAATAGGATCAAGAGGGCACAGGCGATGATGGGCCTCTCCAACTCCTCTGGAAGTGATCAGCAGAGAAGGTCGCGGTCTGATCCTAAATGTACCAGGTAGGGTGACACAGTTTCACCTTCTTCCACTGCCCATAGGAAGGCCAAGATGATGAGTGACCCTCCAGTGAAACAGAGGGCTATGATAGACTAGTCTTCCCTACCGAGGACAATGGATACTAGGGCCTCCTCCATGGCCAGAAAAGGTAAAGGAGATGCACATGGTAGGGAAAACCGGGCTACCAAAGTGAAGCCGGATGTGGAACTCAGAAGTATTGTGCAGCATTTCTCCAGCAATATGAATCTTCTGAATGCGATTCGGCAGACTCAGACACTCCCTCGTGCTATGGTGATGATGGGGACCCCTATGGGGATGGTGATTTTGTTATGTAGATGTCTGTCCTTTAGCTTCTTGGGTTTTTTGGACTTTTGTTTTGTGGGGGTTGCCAGGGTTTTGGGTGCGGGTCGTTTGAACCTGGCCCTCCCTTGTCTATGTTGATGCTTCATTCTGTCACAGAGTCTAATGACTGAAAAATGGAAATACCTTAGTCCAAAGTGATTCATCCTTTGAAGAAACATCAAAAATTGACAAAGGCATGAACAAGGATTTCTTCACACTTGGGTCACGCAAGTTTCACCATGGTCGCAGAAGTATACTTGCGCACCACATAGTGGTCGTGCAGGTGACTTGCTCGCCCTCTTTGATTTTCACCCAAGGTCATACTTGGCCTAAAAATACCCCTTGTGGGCCCCCCATTTCGGGATGGAAAAATCAAAAAACTCATATTTGAGCTCCCGACACCCTAGTCTCTTCTCAAAGCCTTCCGAACACTTCTAAGGTAATTTCTTACCTAAAACAGAAGATCTAAAGAGGGGGAACATGACCTAAGTGTTGAAACTCATCAAAACCTACGCACCTAAGTGGCGAGCACTTAAGGGAAATAGCCACACTTCTGCGCTGCCATATCCCTTCAACAGAACCTGCGCGCCACTCATTTAAATGTCTTTAGGGACAATACTATGGGCTTGAGCTAAGTCTCAAGGGTTGACCATTGCGCAGGTACCCATGTGTCACGCAAGTATACTTGCGTGACCATGACTTGGGCGCCCACATAGGACTTGCGCGCCTCTCCCTTTTTGGGTGCCCCTCTTGCCTATTCACTTATTTTCTTCAAATCCACTTCTCCTCTTCAATATTTAACCTTCAGAACCATCTTAAAAACCATTTATGGCATGGTTACTTTGTTGGTTTTTTTATCTGAAAGGAATTATATGGAACTTCTCTCAAAACCAATTGATTTACATATCTTCATGACATTAAGGTGAGAGATTTCATTCATTCAACCTCATCATTTAAGATGAGAAGTTCCCAAACCTGGGCCTCCTTTTCAGGAATAAGTCCCAGTCATAATTTCTCTAATTTTGTAATCTTCCTTAGGAGTAATCCCCACTCATAAATTCTATTAACTTAGGCCTTTTTATCAGGAATAAGTCCTAAGTCTCAAGTCGCCTTAATTTTGGACCTCCTTCTCTAGAGTAAGTCCCAATCTCAAATTCCCAAACATGGGAATCCTCCTTAGGTGTAATCCCCATGTCCCCTAACCTAGGATTCCTTTTCAGAAGTAAGCCCCAGTCTTCAAGTACCCTTAATTTTGGTCATCTTTTTCAGGAGTAAGCCCCAAGTTCCAAAATATGGGCATATTCCTAAGGAGTAAGCCCCAAATTCCAATTTCCTTTAACCTGGGCTTCCTTCTCAAGAATAAGCCCCAATTATAATTTCCCTTAACTTGGGCCTCCTTCTTAGGAATAAGCCCTAGTTCTCAAGTCCCTTTATCCTGGGCCTCCTTCTCATGAGTAAGTCCCAGTTCCAATTTCCCTTAACCAGTCATAATTTATTTTTATTTGGACTTCCTTCTCAGGAATAAAACCCAATCATAAGTCCTCTCTAATTTGGGCATCCTTCTAAGGATTAAGTCCTAAGTTAAGTATCCAAATCTCTATAAAGCACATATTCCTTTATGGACCTTGTTCCCTGGTTTCTTCCCTGAAGTAAATCCCTTAAATCTTGGATATTCATACATACATAATCCCTAAATTACTTCTTATGATTGCATATTTCATGGCACAATTGTCAATTTTTACCAAAACTTCTTGTTTCTCACACCGAGCATGACTCACGTGAGTTTAAAGCGTAAAAGTAATTATGAAATCTTTATTTGAGCCATAAATCATACATAAAAATCATACTTCTTTACTCGAACTACATGGTTTCTAATTTCTTTTCAAACAAGGACACGTAGGTAGCCCATCTGCGGGTACGATCCCAACTCTAAAATAATCTATGTCCTTCTGAATGACAAGAAACATTATGTGCCCCGCTGCGTGGATTTAAAAATAGTGTGGTTATCATAATAACCAAGAGATATTTATATAATGTATTGAAGGATACCATTGACTAAGAATCTCTAACAAATACAGATGATTCTCTATCAATGAAGAACCTCAAATACATATAAAATATTCTCTAAATCTTATACATATTAGTCATTGATTATCAGATCTAAAGGAAAGCTCATTTTAATACTTGGTAATGTAATAAGGATTTATGAACATAACTTAAATCAATAAAGAGAGTCTCGGAGTAGACAATATTTCCCCCCAAAATGGTGTGATGACTCCGACCACCCATCCTCTCGACAAATGCAAATTCTTAAGCCTCATCAGTACACAACTAGTGAGCACCTACGTTTTGAAAGTAGTTCCAAATGGATATATAATCATTGGATGTTTCCGATTATATGAACAAACCCGTTAGAAACTGATTGGAATGTTTAAACCTTAAACAAACAAGGACATCCCCATTTCCAGAGGAAACAAAAAATGGTGAACCTGACGTGAATCCATAAACAAGTTAAAATGATGTTTTACTTATTTGTTAGGCCCCAATTTAAATTCAATGAGAGGGCCAACAAAACAATCAATAACATATGTTCTCATCAAAAATATGTAGTGGTCAAAATTATCTTTATTACATATGTTATATCAAACAGTAACACTTTTCCAAGATCTTCTGTGTTACAGAAATGGCTTTTATAAAGTTCACACCTGTGAATGCCTCTGCTGTGAATACCTCTACTGCTACACCTACTGGATCGTCATCCGCTCTGAGGACGACATCACCTACTCAACGTCTTTATCACGGGGTATCAAATGTACTGGTTAAGGAATATCATCGACATGGTACCATTCCCACTCTAGAGGCTGGTCGACAAGCCCTCCAAGTCAATAATTCACCATGGATGTCTGGACAGCGACAACCAGCGATCCAGAAGCAGGTGGTGCCAACCACCATTTCCAACCGTTTCAAGTCGTTATCCCCATATCACAATCACCATTCCCTCTCATATTCTGGGGAGGTTAATGAGAAGGTCACTAAAGGCCTTAATTCAAAGAAACAGGAGTCCTTCTCATGGGATCCCACCAACAATCGCTGCCAGACTCGTGCGGCAGTGCACCCCCAAGATGATGAGGGTGTCATATCCAGGAATTCAGATCATGTTCCTCAAACCCAATCAGGAAAGAAGAACCACCAGAGGTGACAACTGGTCAATAGTGAGAAGGTTCTTATCTCTTCCATTTCCGTAGAAGTCCATCAAACCAACTTTATGGAAAATAACGAGAAGGCACACACACCTGTCCATTTTAATTACGCTGTCCACCAGAATCGTTTGGCTGCAACATGCCAATCCCGCCATGCAATTTTGGTGGATTACTAAAGACAGGAACATACACCTGTTTATAAATCATCATCTAGTCAGCAGGCTTTTCTTACTAAATACGATGAAGCATGCCAACCCAATGTGTTGACAACTAGTAAACAGGCACATACACCTACTTACACTCATCAATCTTGCCAGTAGCCTCATCTTCTATTATTTAAGGAGGTTTATCAACCACGTTCGGCGGTGTGTAATCAGTAGGAACATACAACTGCTAGTATTGATCAATCCTTCCAACAGTCTCGTTTGGTAGCACCAGGAGAAGTCAATTGGAAATCCCCAATGACAAACAGGTGGCAGACTCAACTCTTTGCCCCATACTGTTGTACATCTCGAACCTCTCGTTGTTTGATTTTCATGATCACAATCACTTTCATTTTTATCTAACATTGTGTTTTAAGTGTTTGTGTTGATAGGCATTTGATTGCCAAGAAGTTGACCAAGGAAGAGGCAGAAATGGACTGAAATTCAGTCCACCGGCCGACCGGTGGCTTCACCACCGGTCGGCCGGTGGCACCCAGACTCAAGGGGTAGCTACTGCCTCCCCACCGGTCGACCGGTGGCTCTGCCACCGGTCGACCTGTGGCACCCAGCTCAAATAGTGTTTGCTACTGTCTTGCCACCGGTCGACCGGTGGCTCTGCACCGGTCGACCGGTAGAGCCTGGATCAAGACTCTTCCTCTCTACCAAGGCACCGGCCAGCCGGTGGAGATGTACCGGTCGACCGGTGGAGCCTGGACCAGAATTCTCTCCACATTCCAAGGCACCGGCCAGCCGGTGGACCTGCACCGGCCAGCCGGTGGCCCAGTCAAACTAGCCGTTGGAGCTTTGACCAGGCTGCTCCACTTGCCTCCCAACGGCTCCGAAGACCTCTCCAACGGCTCCGAAGCCTCCCCAAGGGTTCCTAGCCTATAAATAAAGGCCAAGGAAGCCCCGGACATCCACCGGAACACTTGTGAAGCCAACAGACATATTTTGGATCAATTGGCCAACCTCCGGCGACTTCCTTCAAAGGAACCCCAAGAGCTCCAACAACTTCCACATCCAAGGAGCTCCACTCAAGAAGCTTGGGAGAGCACGCCCATCAACTCCATCATCCATTGGCGCCCGAGTCTTCCCAATTACGGGTTTTATTGCATTTATTTTTTTTGAGCTTAAAATTGGGTTTGTGCCTACAAACCCCAACCCTTTTCTCTTCCCCCCTTCTTTTGGGTTTCACACCACCACTAAGGTGTGAAGAGGTTGTCAAGCCTTACCTTGTAAAAGGCTTGAGATCGGTGAGCTAGCCTTCACCCGTAAAAAGGCTAGTGGGTTATTGCTTAACCATCAAAAGCATTGGGTTCTTGCTTAACCACTAAAAGCAAGCTGTAATAGGTCCTAGTGCTACCTCAAAGCCTAGTGGGTTTCTTGCTACAACCATTGAAAAGCAAGCGGTAGAATCTCTCAACGGTTGAGTTGGGAGCGGAGACGTAGGCCGGGTTTTGGCCGAACTCCGTTAACAATTTTGTGTGTCTTGCCTTCTTTATTTCCGCTGCATCTTAACTTTGATTTTTAAATTGTTAATCATTTTTTAAAAAGGCAATTCACCCCCCCTCTTGCCATCATTCCCTCCTTGGGGTGTTCTTCCGACCCAACAATTGGTATCAAAGGGAAATTTGTGTAATACCCTAACCGGTTACAAATTTTAAGATCCATTAAGATGGCATCAACCTCTTTCGCCCCCGAGGGCTACTCTTTGGGTCGGGCTCCATTTTTTGATGGGTCCGACTATAATTATTGGAAAACCCGCATGACCACCTTTTTACGAAGCATAGGTTATCCCATTTACAAAATTGTCATGCAAGGTTACACTTTGTCTACCCCCGACGAATCCAAATGGACCCCCGCCGATATAAAGAATTTTGAGCTTGATGGCAAAGCCATGAACGCTCTCCATTGCGGCCTAGACCGAAATGAATTCAATCGAGTGTCCACTTGCACCTCCTCACATGAAATCTGGAAACTTTTGGAGGTTACCCATGAGGGGACCAACAAAGTCAAGGACACTCGATTGGACATGTACCGTCAAGATTTCGAGTCTTTTTCCATGCATCCATCCGAATCTATTTCTGAAATGTTTACACGGTTTACTGATGTGTGCAATGGTAGAAAATCTCTTGGAGATGACATTTCTGCAGAAACGATGGTCAAAAAGATCCTATGGGTCCTTCCGAGCTCATGGGCACCAAAAGTGACGGCGATCCAAGAAGCTAAGGACGTCAAAAATATGCCGGTAGAGGAGCTCATTGGATCTCTTATGACGTACGAGATCACGATGAGGAGGCAAGCTCAAAAGGAGGGCACACCAATCAAGACACCAAAGAACATTGCCCTCAAGGTACAAAAAGAAGTAAGCTCCTCCTCATCCTCATCTTCCTCATCTACTTCATCATCAAGCGGCGACTCGGAAATGGAGTATCTCGCCCGCCAAATGCAAAAATTCATGAAGAAGCACAAGAAGAAGAAGAAATCCCGCAAGCACCGAAAGCAAGAACCCACCGAAAAATCCGAGCCCAAGGTGAAATGCTACGGGTGCGGCGAAAAGGGCCATTACAAGCCCGATTGCCCACTCAACAAGAAACGGGCCACGCCAAAGGAAAAAGGAAAGAAGAAGGTCCTCAAGGCCACATGGAGTGACACCTCCTCTTCATCATCCTCCTCGTCTTCCTCGAGCGACAACGGTACAAAATGCCTAATGGCATTCCATGAGGTAACATCTTCCGATTCCTCCTCCTCTTGTTCTTCAAATTCAAATTCTTTAAATCATTTATCTTATGAAGAACTCTCACATGCTAGAGATCAACTAGAAAAAGGTTTTCATGAACTATCTTCAAAATTTGTTGCTTTGAAAAAGTCTTTCAAAAAACTCTCCTCCGAAAAAGACCAACTTCTCAAAGAGAAGGAGGAGATGTCCCTTAAAATCCAAAATTTTCCAAATGTTGATTCCATGGAATCAACCATCAAAGACCTAAGAGAGACCCTAGCCAAGTTCACCCAAGGTGAACAAAATTTGAACAATTTTCTTGGTTCACAAAGGGTTTCCCGAACCACCAATGGACTTGGCTATACCAACCAAGCCTCCTCCTCCCATGCACCCACTGTTTTTGTAAGGGGGAGCTCTCGCTTTAAATTTTGTAACTATTGCAAAAAATCCGGGCATCTCATTTATGAATGTAATTGTAAAAACGCCCGGTACGGCCAACCCAAATCGATTTTCTATTCCGATGAATTTTATAGGAGAAGACCCGCCATGAAACAAATTTGGATTGAAAAATCCCTATTGGCAAGTCTCTCCGGGCCTAAATTTGTTTCGGTTTCAAAAACCTCTCCCCAGTGATTCTTTGTTTTTATTTAGGGGGAGTTAGGATTTTTTTTTAAGCCTTGTTGTGTATTCAATGTTTTCATTTCAAACTCAACACTTGGCTTTGAAATTCAAAATTTTCTATCAAATTTTCATTTCTAAAATTCCAACAGTTGGTTTCGAATTTGTTTTGATTCAAAACTTTCAATTCAAACTGTTATTCAATTTTCATTTCAAAATTTTCAAAATTTTCAACAATTGATACCATTTTCAATTGATTTAAAATCTCGTTTTTCTTCGTATCCCTCAATCAAGTTTTATGCCCCACTCTATTTTGATAATCACAAAGGGGGAGAATTTCTTGATTGATTGGGGGATAAACTTTTTTGATCATGCTTTGCTTTACATTTCATTTTATTTAAGCATTCCTTTCAATTCATGTTTTTACTTTAATTGTTTAAGTGATTGTGATCATCAAAATAGGGGGAGATTGTTGTACATCTCGAACCTCTCGTTGTTTGATTTTCATGATCACAATCACTTTCATTTTTATCTAACATTGTGTTTTAAGTGTTTGTGTTGATAGGCATTTGATTGCCAAGAAGTTGACCAAGGAAGAGGCAGAAATGGACTGAAATTCAGTCCACCGGCCGACCGGTGGCTTCACCACCGGTCGGCCGGTGGCACCCAGACTCAAGGGGTAGCTACTGCCTCCCCACCGGTCGACCGGTGGCTCTGCCACCGGTCGACCTGTGGCACCCAGCTCAAATAGTGTTTGCTACTGTCTTGCCACCGGTCGACCGGTGGCTCTGCACCGGTCGACCGGTAGAGCCTGGATCAAGACTCTTCCTCTCTACCAAGGCACCGGCCAGCCGGTGGAGATGTACCGGTCGACCGGTGGAGCCTGGACCAGAATTCTCTCCACATTCCAAGGCACCGGCCAGCCGGTGGACCTGCACCGGCCAGCCGGTGGCCCAGTCAAACTAGCCGTTGGAGCTTTGACCAGGCTGCTCCACTTGCCTCCCAACGGCTCCGAAGACCTCTCCAACGGCTCCGAAGCCTCCCCAAGGGTTCCTAGCCTATAAATAAAGGCCAAGGAAGCCCCGGACATCCACCGGAACACTTGTGAAGCCAACAGACATATTTTGGATCAATTGGCCAACCTCCGGCGACTTCCTTCAAAGGAACCCCAAGAGCTCCAACAACTTCCACATCCAAGGAGCTCCACTCAAGAAGCTTGGGAGAGCACGCCCATCAACTCCATCATCCATTGGCGCCCGAGTCTTCCCAATTACGGGTTTTATTGCATTTATTTTTTTTGAGCTTAAAATTGGGTTTGTGCCTACAAACCCCAACCCTTTTCTCTTCCCCCCTTCTTTTGGGTTTCACACCACCACTAAGGTGTGAAGAGGTTGTCAAGCCTTACCTTGTAAAAGGCTTGAGATCGGTGAGCTAGCCTTCACCCGTAAAAAGGCTAGTGGGTTATTGCTTAACCATCAAAAGCATTGGGTTCTTGCTTAACCACTAAAAGCAAGCTGTAATAGGTCCTAGTGCTACCTCAAAGCCTAGTGGGTTTCTTGCTACAACCATTGAAAAGCAAGCGGTAGAATCTCTCAACGGTTGAGTTGGGAGCGGAGACGTAGGCCGGGTTTTGGCCGAACTCCGTTAACAATTTTGTGTGTCTTGCCTTCTTTATTTCCGCTGCATCTTAACTTTGATTTTTAAATTGTTAATCATTTTTTAAAAAGGCAATTCACCCCCCCTCTTGCCATCATTCCCTCCTTGGGGTGTTCTTCCGACCCAACACATACATGATTACTGTCAGAATTCACTGGCAGGAAAAGGAGGACAAGAGTAGAAAGACACACCTACTCCAAGCACAGAATGGAGGTATATTCCCGTTCTGGCAGCTGAAGTCACCAAACACATTCTAACAATGGTGAAGGAGCAGAAGCAAATCCCTGCTCATATTCTGGATGCCAGCCAGAATTTTATAACATCTTCAGTAGTATCACAGGGAAAGAAATGAAAATTTATCACTACCAGTGGAGTAACACATCAATAGTTCACTCTGGAACAGACACACACCTCTATTTCAGTCCAATAGGGTTGTGGGGCATACTTCCCATGTCATACGGACAACCAAGTCAGGCACATACACATGATTTGAGTAGAGATAATCAGCCTAACCTAATCCTTTCTTTTGAGTATGAACATACACCTGCCCATAATAACCACGTTCATCAAAAATTGGTTAAAAAGTGAGTAAGAATGCATCAAAGAAAAAGACCCACTAGCATAGTCAAAAAATCAAGGGCCAATCTGTAACAAGGCCTTGCTCGATGCTGGGGTTTTTGATGCACTCAAACAATTATCTATTGCAACTCAATATTCTACTCTCTCAGTTCCCAATAGCGAGAACATTAATTCAGAAGTTCTGCATCAGACACTTCCTCATGATGGCTTGCTTCATGACAGTTCGTTCGATCTCAAAGTATCATCTTCAGATGAGATCCACGATAACCCTCTTCATGTCTAGAAGACTAAGGAGCAAGATATTTCATCTTTTGTTGTAAGCCACCATGGTGGTCCTTCCCACGATGATGAATTTATCTGTGAAATTCCTCTCTGCAGTAATAATTAGCATTTCCTGGAAAACTATTCAAAGGACAATGAAGTGACGAGAAATCCCTCTTATCTTGAGGCACTTGAAAATGTGAATCCAGACATGTCTAATTCTTTACCATTATAAGGTGAAATACTTTCTCAATCAGAAGATAGCCTGGGGTGTAGGTCATTCTCTAAACCACGCCTAGGTCATTCATCTTCTGGTATGATAAGTGAATTCTCTACTGATATTGTTGAATATGATGAAGCAACAAGGAATCACCAACTCTTTTCTAATTTGGTAGAAGAATTTTTATTGAATGATAAATAGGAAGTGCTGAATATGAGAAAAAACTGGCGAAAGGTGAAGTTGCAGTCATGTTTTGGCCTTTGACCGACTCTCAGTATGACATTCCATAGATGTTGACGGAAGATTGTTTTCAAGATATTCGTCTCAACATGTGGAAAACTCTTTTTCAATTGAAAAATAAAATATTATCTTATTATAAATATGAAAATAATGTCAAGATAAAATAAGGTTTACAATGCCAAATTGACTTGGCATCTCTCTCAGTTTCTCAATATCCGAAGGCTGAAAAGAAGCAGAGAGCCCTTCAGTGTTCATGCCTTGGAGCACTAAGAAGGTTGCACCAGTTAATTCCCAATGCCCCATATGGTATTCATATCAGGGGATGGGGTGTCCATGGAGCACTACATTTCACTGTACTCTCTAGCTAACAAATCCCGCCAAAAATGGTCTCATGCAATGTTATTTCCCATGGTCGGCCATAGCCAATTGGCTTTGTTTGTAATCAAAGGCTCACTCAAGAACATTCCTCAACAAGTTCTTCTCAAAATTCAGCATGTAGAGAACAAGTTGTCAAATTACTCTTGCATCAAGAAAACAAGAATATCCAAATGGCTTCCCGTTTAGAGAGTTCACATTATCAAGTGACAAAAGTGTCAAAAATCATCCTATGGTCATTTGAGCCGGGTGATTTGAGTGGATGTCAGTTGATTTATACAGCCAACTTCTGGACTAAAGTCCATAAGATTATGAGAGATTTCAAGAAAGTATCAGATATAGTAACTCAAGAGCCACCCCCAACTTTCCAGACTAAGGACTCTTTTATCCCAACTCTCTAAATCAACAAATAGGATTCAAGAAGTTAAGTAGGAACAGCAGGAATAGCCACAGTCCACAGGACTGAGGACTTTTTCAAATACTCAATCTCTTCCTCAAAGAAATTTTGTCTTCTCTCGAATAGGGAAGAAGCCACAAGAGGAACAAAGAGCCTAATTATCAAGAGATTCCCTCCAAATTACGGTTTGTCAAGAAGTTCCTGAGGGATAAAATCAACAAAAGGCAATGTCTCATCAAGGACATGGAAGAAGAAAATTTCGAAGAAATGCTGATATAAGGGATGAAATGCGTTATGCATCAATTAATATCATGAATTCATTTGTTACCGATCCCCCATATGAGGCTCACTTAGAGGGATCAGATGAAGAAGTTCATGCTCAATAGGTTGTGCACACAGAGGAAAATGAAGAAGGTGTTGGTACATGAAACCAAAGGACTTCCCTGAATCTAGGTATTCCTTCAAATAACCCACTTCCCCCTCTCTGAAAGGTGTCCAACAAGGGGAAATGAAATAATCAGGTGACATTCCACCCTTCCTCTGAAGAAGGCCAATATCTCTCATTAGCGGAAGGATTTTCACAACAGGAGGAAGAAATGAAGGAATTAAGGAGGTTGAATGCAAAACTACTTCAAGGTAGTCTTCCTCCTAAGCGTTCTAGAGTCAGACAGCCAAGGGAATTTGTTGCGGCTACTGAGATGGATCAAGAGTATCCTCATTTACCGATACAACCTCACACGTCTAATCTTATGGATCATGAACAACAAAAATCGGTACTGCTAACATCAGTTGTAGTACCAGCCAACATATCTATCCAAGCTCTAGTGGTTACACCTACTCTGGTCCATGCTCAAATGGATGTTTCTCAAAAGTTAATACTACTATTGAGTCATTAACAGCTCGGTTGGAAACTATAGATGGAAAACGTGATCAAATTCAACCAGAAAACAGAGCTTACCCTGAATGGGTTGATGTAATTCCTCCCCCAACTAATTTTTCAAGTACCACATTCCCAATCTCTAATCGTTCAGGAGACCTAGAGCAACACTTAACACATTTTGTTTCACTTTGAAATCTTATGATGGGAACTCCTCAGAAACAAGAAGCAGTTATGCTCATGTGTTTTGTACAGTCATTACAAGGGCCTTCTTTTGTCTGGTATACAAGCTTGCAATCCCGGTCAATTACCAAATGGGAGGATCTCCGCCAATGATTCCTTCTTCAATTAAGCTCAACATTTCCGAAGACAATAGTTTTTGATCTTACAAACTATAAGAAAAGGGATAATGAAAGGGTTTCATAATTCATTTCCCTTTGGAAGGGATTAACATATTCCCTGATCTTAGCACTCCCTCAAGAAGAGTTGTTTCCAATTTTTGTGGAAATTTGTGTGAAGAGTTGTGCACACCATTGATCTTTGTGAAATACACAGGAGGGTTTCAAGACCTTACTTCAATCACTCAACAGATTGAATATTCTTTTATGAAGACTAAGGATAAAGCTCGTGTAATTCCATATGCTCCAAGAAATAGAATAGGTAAAGAAGAGATTGCTACAGTTACGCTTAAACAAGCACCTGTACCTGCTTCAACTTCAAAACCACCATCTTTTAGAAGGGATCCACCTCATGAGCGTCAACAACAGAGGTCGTTTCGTCTAGATGATCAAAGAGATCAAAGACAGAAACAATTTCAGGATCTGAAGAGAAAGGTTTATTATTTTTGAAATGAACAAGTTCTTGGTTACCTCATTTCGGCTCTGGAAAATATTTTGGTTCAATTTCCAAGGCCCAAAAGCCCAAATAAGGAAAGATATGAAGATCATCCCAATTATTTTCCATTTCATCAGATGTTGGGGCATCCCATTCAGGAGTGTTTTGTCTTCAAAGACCTCCTACAAAAGATGGTGCACTCGAGGAAAGTCAAACTGAAAGGTTCTTCAGCTCAGGTAGCATGTGTTACTGCTACAAATCCAGAGTAAGAAGGTGAGTGTCAAGAATTCAAAAACAAAAATGTGAAAAAATATTATGATTGGATGGTAAGAAAAACAATCAACTAAACTCATGCCATTTTGTGAACTCAATTGGAGAAACCAATTGTGTCTTCTGCTATGAAGTCCATGTCAAAACCCTCTTTATCAGAGTGAAAATCTTCAAAGAAGTGGCATAATTGAATGAAATAAGAACAATCAGAAGAAGATGAGATCATGTCAAAGCCCAAGTTGTCTTTCACTCTAGCAGATTTTATGTCATCTAATTCAAATCCACGGGAAATTCCCTACCAAACGTCACAGCCTAAATTGGATAATCAGGCAGAGACTTCCTCAGAAAAAGAATTTATCTTTGGTTCTGTTAACATGATTCACTTAACAGATCCATATTCCAGCCACAGTTTCAATTTTGATGAGCCAGAGTTCCCTGTATCAAACAGAGGATTTAGAGGGAGTCCCAGAGGTCTGGGATACAAAGGAAGACATGGATATCCCAGAATCCACTATTCCAATACTACCTCCTACTAGAACTGTATATGCAGTAGAAACTCATGGCAGAGCCCTTCAGCAGGCTCAACAAGAACAAGAAAATTCTCCCACCAATAGCAGATTTAGTCCTGGCACAATTATTCTAGATGATCGGTTAGAGGTTCAATGTTCTTGCTCTCAGCAAGTAAATAGACATATTCAGTCTAATCTTCCAAATCCATGAGTATTTCCTACTCCTACCCTGATACAAGATGCATCTACTTCCAAATCATCAACTTCTAAGGAACCTACGAAACCACATGTTCCTATTGGGAAACACAGACCTTTAGATCAAAAATATGATGTCTTGAAACATTTGACCCAAGTACCGGCCAAGTTATCAATTATAGATTCCTTGACTTTATCAAAGGATCTTTGGGAGGCACTCATCGAGGCTTTGTCAAGTGGAATTCGAAACTGAAATTGATGCGGCTGAAGTCTATCATGTTGAGAATAGTCCTACAGAATTCGAGGCAGTGATATCTTTCATAGATGAAGATGAAGATAATGTTGTGCATGGATATATTAGACCTTTGTATCTATATGGAAAGGTCAATGGTGTAAACATACGGAGATCTTTGATGGATAATGGTTCAAGAGTCATCTTCATCCCCATTCATACACTTCATTGATAGGGCCTCACATAATCTGATTTATCTCCTTCTACTTTGATGTTACAAGGATATGATAAAAATGAACAAGAACCCCTAGGCGATATTACACTCAGAACTCAGTTTGGAGATCTTGTATCCAATTCTGATTTCATGGTTGTTGATCATGAATCTGCCTTCAACATCTTTCTTAGAAGACCCTGGCTACATCAACATGCGGCTATCCTTTCATCATACCATCAATGTATCAAATATTGTTTCGATGGTCAAATTGGGACATTGTATGGTGATAAATCCACATTCAAGACATGTGAATATCAATATATTGAGGCAAAATTCTATCACAAGAAGGGAAAGGAGAAATCAACAACACTGTAGGTTACCAAATTTAATGCTCCAAATGGTTTGGAAAAGATTTCAGTAAACCCATTCACACATGTGAGTAAAGATTATGTGTTTCCTATCAGTCAAATTGAGAGGATAGACCCAAATCCAAGTACTCTTATGGAATCTTCCATAATTTCAATTACGGCAATCAAGCCAGACATCATGGGAGAAATTGGTGATTCACCAAGTAATGATGAAAGCTCAAATGGAGATTTCTTCATTTCATCTTCTAAAATCCAGAAAGTCTATACTTCTACAACCAGGCCAGAAGAAGTAATAGAAATGTCAGAGGTGAACGATGATGTGGATTCTCAATCCATTATCTCCTCTTTATTACCCAAGGAAGACCCTTCATTATCAACCGGGTCAGAAATGGAAGCTTCTTTTCAAGATGTTCAAATTTTAACATCTCTTCTGATCATGAAAATGTTGCTTCATCATCTACTATAAAAGTAGAAATATAATAAATAACACATGTTGAAGAAGAAGATGAAGATCTCAGGGATGCTCCTACAACATTTGAAGAGGGTATCTCTTCCACTGTGGATTCACTCAGAGAAATAAATCTGGGTACAAAAGAAGATCTACGCCCAACTTTAATTAGTGCGTCCATGACTCTTGAAGAGAAAGAGATGTATTTTTTATTTTTAAAGAAAAATTGAGATATATTTGCTTGGAACTATACAGAGATTCCATGTCTTGATCTTGATGCGGCCACTCATCGTTTGGGTTTTCCAGAAGAACATCAAGGATTCAAACAAGCCGCTAAATGAACACAACCAACCTATGCTTCCAAAATTGAACCTTAAGTGGATAATATTATCAAAGATAACTTCGTCATAGATGTTCAATATCCCAAGTGGTTGGCTAATATTTTCCTTGTGAAAAAGAAGAATGGAAAAAATTAGAGTTTTCATTTATTTCAGAGATCTTAATCGGCATTGTCCTAAGGACGATTTTCCAGTTCCGATTACAGAACTCTTAATTGATGAAACAGCTGGCTATGAAGCACTTTCTTTTATGGATGGATATTCTATATATAATCATATCCAAATGGATCCATAAGATGAAGAATCTACACCTTTCAGATCCCCTTAGGGCGTGTTTTGCCATCAGGTAATGCCCTTTGCCCTAAAGAATGCAGGCGCAACATATCTGCATGCCATGCATCATATCTTCAAACCCTTTTTAGGGAAGTTTGTTGAATTTTATGTGGAATATTTGGTGGTTAAATCCAAACAACGTTCTAATCACTTGTCTGATTTGGTAGTCATATTACACAAACTTTGGAAACATAATTTGAAGATGAACCCCTTAAAATGTGCTTTTGGGGTAACCTTAGGAAAATTTCTTAGCTTTGTTGTATGCCATCGTGGTATCAAAGTAGATCCTGAGAAGACAAAGTCAATACTTGGTATGTCACCTCCTCAAAATATGAAATAATTGAGAGGACTTCAAGGACACTTGGCCTATATTTGGCGTTTCATCACCAATTTGGCTGGCAAAAGCTTACCCTTCACCAAATTGATGAAGAAGGGAGTCACTTACCAGCGGACTGAAGAATGTCAAGAAGAATTCAATATTCTCAAGAAATATCTCTTGAGTCCACAAGTATTAATGTCTCCTGTTGAAGGTAGACCACTTATTTTTTATGTGATAGCCTTAGAGTGGTCATTTGGATCCTTCCTTGCTCAAAAGAATGATGCTGGGAATAAAAACAGCCTTTACTATCTCATTTGGACTATGATTGAAGCCAAAACCCGATATTCAAGTACTAAAAAGTGCTTCCTAGCATTAATATTTGCGGTTCAGAAGTTGAGAAACGACCTACAACATCAAGAGGTCCAATTGGTATCTTTCAATAACCCGATAAAATTCATCCTTAGTCTTCCAATGCTTACAGGATGTCTAGAAAGGTGGGAAATTATTTTGTAGCAATTTGATATCCAATATGTGTCTCAAAAAGCAATAAAGGGCCAATCTCTAGCTGATTTCCTTGCTGAACACCCTTCAGTAGAAGATACATCTTCAGATATTGAACTTCCTGACGAGGAAGTATTATTTATTCAAGATAGTCTTCAAACATGGGAAATTTACATTGATGGTGCTTCCAGAAGTCCAACAAGGAGGAAAATTGAAAATCCTAAATTCAACAATGTTGGGTTAGGAATTGTGATCATTTCTACAGAAAAGGTAGTGTTACCCAATTCCTTCACATTATTGGGAGACAGTACAAATAATGAAACAGAATACCAAGCTCTCATCGCAGGATTGGAGTTGGCACTTCAAGCAAGAGTGAATCACTTAAAGGTGAAAGGTGATTCAGAACTGGTAATCAAACAAGTCAATGGGGATTATGCCATCAGAAAAGAAGAGTTAGTCCCTTTGTATGATTATGTCAGAGAGTTAATGGTGGAATTTCCTTCGGAACTTACATTTTCTAATGTCCCGTGATCACCAAATGCCCAAGCTGATGCACTGGCTAATATAGTTACAACTCTGGCATATCCAAATCAGGACGAGACAATCGTCAGTATTTTCCACCGTCATAAAATGTCACCTTATGTTCAAACCAAAATAGAGGAAATCAATAAAATTAGTCCCATTTCTGAACCATATGGTCATACTACGGGATGGATGACACCTATCAGGTAACACCTTCAAAATGGAACACTTTCACATAATAGAGATGGGAAAGAACAAATCTGACGATGTGTGGTCAATTTCACTATTTATGATATCCCAAATCACCTAGAGAAAATTCTCTACCAAAGAGGTTTTGATGGAATTCTCTTCAGATGCATTGATGGTGAAGAGACAATGATTGTCATGAAAGGAGTTCATTTAGGAGTTTTTGGTGCCCATCAATCCGAACATAGACTATCTGATTAAATTCAAAGGCTTGGAAACTTTTGGCCTTTAATGATACAAGATTGTGTTGATTTCACAAAGAAGTGTCATTCCTGCCAAGTACATGCCAACTTCATTCATCAACCCCCAGAGTTGCTTCATACAACTAAATACTTGTGTCCATTTGCCACATGGGGAATTGATGTAGTAGGACCTTATCCTTCGGCTACATCCAAGAAGTTTAAGTACATTCTTACTACTACTGACTTCTTTTCCAAATTGGCAGAGGCAATACCTCTCAAGGAAGTCAGTTCTAAAAGAATTTTTAGCTTCATCAAGTCTAACATTATTACCAGATTTGGTGTCCCTCATACCAAATTTATGGACAATGGCAACAACTTCTGTTCATCCGAGGTAAGTAAGTTGTATCAAGAATACAACATCAAATTCAACCATTCCTCTCAGTATTATACAGTGGCCAATGGATAAATAAAAGCCTTCTATAATACTCTTTAAAATATACTACAAAAGATGGTGGATAAAGATAAAAATTCATGGTTGGATAAACTTTTTCATGCTTTATGGTCTTATCGAACCACCTTCTACACTGCAACATGTTCAAATCCATATTCATTGGTATATGGAACAAAAGCAGTCTTGCCCATTAAGGTTCATTTACCCTCACTCAGAGTAGCAATTTGTGATCAATCATCTACAGATGAACAATCTCAAAAGTGATTGGATGAATTGAAATGATTAAATGAGAAAATATTGTGCATAATGCACCATTTAGAAGTCTATCAGAGTCGAATAGCACGAGATTTTAACAAAAAAGTTCATCTTTATTCATTCAGTCAGGGAGAATTGGTATTGGTTCTCAGAACTCCAATGATACCAGGAAAGAAGCCTCCCAATCTGGAGCCAAAATGGGAAAGACCTTATTCAATACATAAGGTCTACTCCAATGGATCTTATTCTTTAATATCAATGAGTGGAGAACTCATCACTAATCCAACCAATGCTATATTTCAGATTAAGTATTTTGTATAATACAAATACAAAGCCGGTCCATGCATTTGACCTTAAACTATTTGCACTTACATCCAACACGAAGCTAAACTGTTTCATCCTTGCTATATGATGTTAAACTATACATCCATTCTTAAGTCCTTACTGCATGACATTAAATTGCACAGTCCCTTCTACGTCCAACATGACGTTAAACTGTGATGTCCTAGATACATGACGCTAAACTGTACAGAAGTCCCTTACGTCCAGCAAGACGTTAAACTGCATAATTGATGGTCCATTCATATGACCTTAAACTATTCGCACCATCATCCAACATGACGTTAAACTGTGAAAATGTCTCTAATAAGTCCAAAATGATGTTCAATTGTGTCCTATTTTGTCCTTACTGCATGACATTAAATTGCACAGTCCCCTTTTCGTCCAACATGATGTTAAACTGTGTTTTCCCTATTATCTTAGCTACAGGATGCTAAACTGTACAACACCTTTATCGTCTAACATGAAGTTAAAATATATTGTCATCGAACATGACGTTAAACTATGAAAAATCACCTTAATGTCCAACATGACGTTAAACTGTGTCCCTATTATTGTCCTACATGACATTAAAATGTACTGCTCATTCTTCCTACATGAAATAAAACTGACAAAGTCCCTTAATACATTCTACATGATGTTAAAAATTATTTTGTCCCTGCTACATGACAATAAACTTTACAGCTCCAATAGTCTTCACTGCAAGACTTTAAACTGCATAGTCCCTTCAAATGTCCTACATGAAATTAAAATTGTGCATCATTAAAGTTGTTGATACTTCTTGTTTCTCACACAGAGTATGACTCACATGATCTTAGAGTAACTTCAACCATAACACCCTCTTTGGGCCTCTAACCATGAGTAAGTCCCAACCCCATTTTTGTTTTGGGTCGTTGTCCTCAAGAACAACTTCATTACCAATTAATTATTTAATTTAACTATGCGTGCTTTGATCCTTTCCTTCTAGGATGGGTACGTAGGCATCCTTATGAGGTTCAAGCGCAAAAAATAAATCTCTTAACATCAGTTTACATTCATCTCATACAATGTTGATTCATGAAACCACCCCCAGAACCAATATTTTTTACATTGGTTCACCATCGTCCTTACTGTATGACGTTAAACTATTCACACTTTTTTCCTGTACGACAATAAACTACAACATTCTTTGAAACCCTCACCTGAGTGGGAATCATTATTTAAATTGATCTCCAATCATGTTATATTCTAAAGTCTACGTGCATACATGGAAATGCCCGAACCTTTTATCTTAGGTCAAACCATCATTGCACTAATGTCCCCTTTCTCCCTTCACTTGTACGAACCAAATCTGTACAAAGGGTATATCAAGAACTACATGCGGCTTGATTACCATCCTTAGGGGATACGTAGGAAGATTTTAGCATCCCTCGAATCCATCCCCAAGTCTTTGGGCCTAACCCCAAATTCCACTTTCAGTCCTTTGGCTGAAAAGTCCCCTTGTGAAAACATAAATGTGGAATGGAAACCCTGGTCCTCATTCACATCAGGTTTATAAAACACATTGTGTACTCCTTATAATGGTCCGAGCTCTATGACCCTAAACTAATATCTCCTACACTCTCGTCCTACATGACGTTAAACTATATTTCAAGAACTACGTATGGATTTATTCTCGTCCTTATGGGATATGTAGTGAAGTCCAGCACCTCAATTCAGGACCCAGCCACAACATGATTATGGTTAGCATTGGTCTGTGTATCTCTAAATGCATTGAAAAATGCCCATTTTGATGTGTCATACTCCTAACCTTAAGAACGTCCAGATCTCCATAACCCTTTTCTTGACTTTTGGTCATAAAATGTCTGATACCTGAGAGTTCTATTTCTTGACTATGCAGCACGTGACCTTCAGCGGCCTTGCATAAAAAGTCTACATAAGAGACTTCTCAACCAAAAGATACTATTATTTGACTATGCAGCCAATTCCCTTAGGTGGCCCTGCATAATTCAACCCCCTAACGGGTTTGTCAAATAATGGTAACTTCATTCTTGGGAGGAAGAACTCTTTTTTCCTTTTTTGTCTTAACGACAATATGTAGGGATCCAAAAAAATATCCATCCTTAACATATTTGTCCCATACTATTTTTCATGATTTGAAAGTATTTAATTCTATGTTTTATGTCTCCCTTCCCTACGTTTGGGTCAGACCTTCGTAGGCGTGATATTCATTCAGTTCTTAGACAATATTGTTTAGAAATATCTTCTCCATATTCAAGTACCTCTCTCTACATAGGAAACTCTATGCTTTGGAAAATTTGAATCTCCATAAACATCCACATAGTTTTTAGCAGTAGAAAAGTAAATTTTTAAGAGTTATTTTTCCTAACTATGCAGCACGTGCCTTTAGGAGGCCTTGCATAAGTAGTCTACCCAACATACCTGTCAGCCAAAAGATGTTATTATTTGACTATGCAGCCAATGCCCTTAAATGTCCCTACCTAATTCAACCCCCTAACAGGTTTGTTAAATAGTGGAAAATTCATTCTTGGGAAATAATTCTAATGCCTTTTATCCCTTTTTCATATCATTCCTCAGATTCAAAATTTATTAAGTCATAGTTTACATGTTTTCCTCCATACATAAATATTGTGATATGTTTTCAGATAAATTATCAAGGAATAGAGTCAATTTTAATCTATTCGGTCAAAGATATTTCGACCTTAAAACATTATCCTTTTTTATATCGGACGTGCATGACTTTAAACTACCTACAAAAGACAAGGGAACTATGAACAAAAGTCAAGTTACAGCTCACTAAACATACATTTCTTATGATTTAGGTAATATTGATAAATTAATCATTCCAACATTGTAGGGTTATTTTTAATAATAATCCTAGCAAGAATAAAACTATTCATACTAGGCCCATTGTCTTAGGTAAAATTTAAAGAAAGTTGAAAAAGAAGGCATGCACAAATGATTGAATATGAAAGTGTTTTTAATTGATGCACAAGAGTTAGAAGTACATACACATATTGGAGTCTCTACTCTTTTTCAAGAATTACTAGAGGATTTAAACATAACTAATCATTTGATTTATGGAATCCTGAGCTTCATCAGCAACCACCAGGAATTCATTCATTCAACTGGATACAATAAGAGATGCAGTGATACCATCTCTTCTTAGAATAATTGTAAAAGAATGTTCTTGATTGTGGTTTGAGAAAATTTTCTGCTGATCAAACAGTGACTATGTTTCTGTCCAAGAGACTTGGAAGATGGATGCATGGATTTGAGAATGGATCATTGGAAGTAAAGATCCATTTGTAGAGATTACACTTTTCAGATATTGTTTCTAATGTCATGATAGTCTTCTCTCTATCAATCGGTAGTGGAAAACATATCAGCCCATGGTTTTCCATTTTCTTATCTACAAGGAAATGGCATGAAGGAAATTTTTTTAATGTTCACTCCACTGTTGTTTCTCTTAATGCACAGCATAACTGAAATAGAAGAGTAGTAGTGCGGTTGCATCTTAAGCATATAATTGTTTGCATCTGGAATGTTGACTCCTTGCAGATGACCATGCCCATATAGAGGCAAGTTGATGCTCTGTGGAAATTTAATATGATACTTCTTCAAGTACATGGCCATATCTGAAAGTGTGATGTCACAGATATCATAGTAATGATGGCCAAAAATGTTCATCATATCATCAATTCGCTTGCTGGCCAGTTCATCAGTAGTTCCGATTCTTCTAGGAGCCATTAAATATGCACAAAGGTAAAGTAATTAACTCCTAAGTGAGTTGATTTTTTCATAAAATTGGTGAATAAATTTGACAAAATGGCTAAGGAATTAAGGCACGCAAGTCAAAATTTGGTGTTCAAGTATAGTTGTGCTGCGAAAGTTTTTGGCGTGCAGGTATCACCGCGCAAGTCCCAATACCTCTACAGAAGCACCACATAAAGAAACAGAGGAAAACAAGATACTTGCACAGCGAGAGAAACTTGTGTGGAGAGAGCGGGAATCCTTGAGAACCAATTGCTTTGCGCGAGGAATGGCTGCATATATATAGGTCAGACTGCACCCCTATGCGCCGAAGCCTGCGCGACTCGCACCTGCGCGACGCCATCTGCATGCTCAACACTTGCGTGCCACGGTTTTCATGGTTTTCTCTTTTTTTCCTCAGAGTCAAATCCTCCTTCTTTCAGATCCAACTCTGAGGGGGGACTTCTGCTGATGCTCCTTTCCATCACAGAGTCGAACGAATGAAAAAGGTAAATACCTTAGTCCAAAGTGATTAATCCTTTGAAGAAACATCAAAAATATACAAAGGCACGAACAATTATTTATTCACACTTGGGTCGTGCAAGTTTCATCATGGTCGCACAAGTATACCTACGCGCCACATAGTGGTCACACAGGTGACTTGCGTGCCCTTTTTGATTTTCTCCCAAGGTCTTCTTAGGCCTATAAATACCCCTTGTGGGCCCCTTATTTCGAGACAGAAAAATCCAGAAACTCATATTTGAGCTCCCGGTGCCCTAGTCTCTTCTCGAATCCTTCTGAACACTTCTAAGGTAATTTATTACCTATAACGGAAGATATAAAGAGTGGGAACAAGGCCTATGTGTTGAAAATCATCAACAACTACGCGCCTAAGTGGCCAGCCCTTAAGGGAAATGGCCACACTTGCGCGCTACCTTATTCCTTCAATAGAACCTATGCACCACTCATTTAAAAGTCTTTAGGGAAAATACTAAGGGCTTGAGCTATCTCTCACCCAAGTATTACCCTAAGGGTTGACTGTCAGGAAAGTACCCATGTGTCTTGAAAGTATACTTGCGCGACCATGACTTGGGTGCCCACGAAGGACTTGCGCGCCTCTCCCTTTTTGGGTGCCCCTCCTGCCAATTCACTTGTTTTCTTAAAATCCACTTCTCCTCTTCATGATTTAACCTTTAGAACCATCTTAAAAACCATTTATAGCATGGTTCCTTTGTTGGTTTCCTTATCTAAAAGGAATTATGTGGAACATATCTCAAAATATAGTGGTTTACATATCTTCATGTCATTAAGGTGAGAAATTTCATTCATTCAACCTCATTCATTAAGATGAGAAGTTCCCTAACCTGGGCCTTCTTTTCTGGAATAAGCCCCAGTCATAATTTCTATAATTTGGGCATCTTCCTTAGGAGTATGCCCCACTCCTAAATTCCATCAACTTAGGCCTCTTTATCAGGAATAAGTCATAACTCTCAAGTCTCTTTAATTTTGGGCCTCTTTCCCAGGAGTAAGTCCCAATATCAAATTCCCAAATATATGAATCCTCCTTAGGAGAAAGCCCCAAGTCCCCTAACTTGGGCTTCCTTTTCAAGAGTAAGCCCCAGTGTTCAAGTTCCCTTAATTTTGGGCATCCTTTTCATGAGTAAGCCCCAAGTTCCAATATATGGGAATCTACCTTAGGCGTAAGCCCCAAATTCCAATTTCTTTTAACCTGGGCCTCCTTCTCAGGAATAAGCCCCAGTCATAATTCTCCTTAACCTGGGCCTACTTCTTAGGAATAAGCCGCAGTTCTCAAATCCCTTTAACCTGTGCCTCCTTCTCAGGAGTAATTCTGGGTTCAAATTTCTTTTAACTAGTCTAAATTTCATTTGATTTGTACTTCCTTATTAGGAATAAAACCCAATCATAAGTCCTCTAAAATTTTGGAATCCTTCTAAAGATTCTGTCCTAAGTTAAGTATCCAAATCTATATAAAGCACATATGACTTTATGGACCTTATTCCTGTGTTTCTTCCCTGAATTAAGTCCATTATATCTTGTGCAGTCATACATACATAAGCCCCACATTATTTCTTATGATTGCATCTTTCAGGGCACAATTTTCAGGTTTTACCAATACCTCTTGTTTCTCACACCGAGCATGACTCACATAAGCTTAGAGCGTAAAAGTAATTATGATATCTTTATTTGAGCCATCAATCATACATAAACCTCATACTTCTTTTCTCGAACTACGTGGGTTCTGATTCCTTTTCTAAACAAGGATATGTAGGTTGCCCATATGTGGGTACAATCCCAACTCTGAAACAATCTATGTCCTTCTGAATGAAAATAAACTTCAAGTGCCCTGCTGAGTGGCTTTAAAACTAGTATGGTTATCATAATAACCAAGAGATATCTATATAATGTATTGAAGGATACCATTTAATAAGAATCTCTAACAAATATAGATTATTTTCTATCGATGAAGAACCTCAAATACATATAAAATATTCTCTAAATCTTATACATATTAATCACTGATTATCAGATATAAAGGAAACCTCATTTTCATACATGGTAATGTAATAAGGATTCACGAACATAACTTAAATCTATAAAGAGAGTCCCAGAGTAGACAATAATTCCCCCAAAAAAGGTGTGATGAGTCCGACCTCCCATCCTCTCGACCAATGAAAATTATTAAGCCTCATTAGTCCACAACTAGTGAGCACCTACCTTTCTAAAGTAGGTCCAAATTGATATATAATCATTGGATGATTTCGATTCTACTAAGAAACCCTTTAGAAACCGATTGGAATGTTTGAACCTTAAACAAACAAGGTCATCCGCATTTCCAGATGAAATATTATATCATGGTTTTCTCATCTTAATATATTTGGGGGGGGGGGTCAGGAATAGCCTGGCCTCGCACCTTCCTTGCCCTAAAACCATAGAAAACCTTAAACCCCATAAAACCCGTAAAAGACTATAAAACTCTGAAAAAACAAACAAAATCCCTAAATACTATAAAACCCTAAAATCCAATAAAAAAACTAAATGATCCATAAAACCCCATAAACACTAAATAAAACCCAAGAAACCTTATAAAACCATAAAACCATATAAACCCTACAAACCATTGAAAATACCTAAATTATTGAAAAACAAAAAAATCCCCCAAAACCATAAAACACAAAAAACCCTAAAAAAACCTATGAAAATATTAAAATACAAAGAGAACACTAAAGATCCCACAAACCCCAAAAACCCTCCAAAACTATCCAAACCAAAAAATCCATGAAAATACTAAGGAAAACCCAAAACCCTTAAAAATCATAAAAAAACCCAAAAACATAAAAATACAGAGAATCTCCCTGACACCCCAAAAGACTCTAAAAATTATAAAAACCATAAAACCCCTAAAATTCTTAAAAAACTACCACCTTAAATACCCTAAAAGAAACCTTAAAATCCTAAAAAACCAAGATTCCCCTAAAAGAGCCTAATAACCCAAAAAAACCAACCATAAACCTAAAAACTAAAAAAAACAAAATCCCTAAAAACTATAAACACCCCTAAAACCCAAAAAAATCCATAAAACTCAAAAACACCCCAAAATCCGAAAAAACACTAAATAACCTTGATCCCCTTAAAACTCCTAAAAACAAATAAACCCATAAAAACTATTAAAATAATAAAAAAACTCTCAAACTCTAAAAACCCTTAAAACCCCTACAACCCCTAAAAATCAATAAGAATCCATGAACACCCCTAGAAACATCAAAAACCATCAAAACCAAAAAAACCGTAAAAATTCTAAAATTTGTAAAGATCCCTTAAACTTAAAAACCCTAAGAAGAACCCTCAAAACCCTTATAAAACCGTAAAGTCCATAAAAAAGACCCAAAAACCCCAAAAACTGAAAAATCCTTGAAATCCCATAAATACCATATAACCCTAAAACCCATAAAAAGGATTGAAAGCCATAAAATCCCTCAAACCAATAAAAACCCTAAAAACCCATAAAACCCCTTAAGTGTCCGTAAAAACCTTAAAAACCCTAAAATGCAATTAAAACCCCAAAATCCTTAAATAACCCTATGAAAATCTAAATGAACTTTGGAAACCCTAAATAAACTAAAAACCCTATCAGACCCTAAAAATAATTAAAATCCATAAAAAACTGAAAAAAACTAAAAACCAAAAAAACCCTTAAACACTAATACCCCATAAACCACTAAAAAACCCTAAATTTTTTTAGAAACCATAAAACCCCACAAGATACATATAAAAATATAGAAACCTCTAAAACCCAAAAATCTTCCAAAAACCAAAAATATCCAAAAACCCACTTACCCCCCCCCCCAAAAAAACTACGAATCCTAGAATAAAACTTAAACAACATAAAAATCCTAAAAATCCTAAGACCACATAAACCCCCAAACCCTAAAAATATATAAAACCCATAAAATCCCTAAAACCCCAAAAAATAATTTAAACCCCAAAAAAATATCTAAAACCCTTAAAAATCCATACCCCTAACTAAAAAACATTAATATCTGCTAAAAACCAAAAACCTGAGAAATAATAAAAAAACCTAAAAAACCTAAAACCCAAAAAACCCCAAAAAGACATTGAACCCCATAGAAAACCTATAATACCTTGAAACCCCTAAAAACCATTAAAACTCTTAAACCCCTAAAAAATCTTAGAACACTAAAATGGAATAAAAACCCCAAAAATAAAAAAACCCTAAAACCATAGATATAGTAAAAATCCTAAAAAACATTAAAATACTTAAAAACCCTAAAAACCTAAAACCCCTAAAAAAATAATAAACCCTAAAAACCTATAGATATCCCTAAAACCCTATGAAAATCTAGGAAACTAATAATAATGCTAAAACATCCTAAAACCCTTAAAACTATGTAAAACACATAAAATCCCCTAAAACCATTAAAATCTTCTAAAAACCCTAAACCCGAAAAATACATTAAAAACATAATACTACTAAAATGACCATAAAAACCCTAAAAGGATCCTGCAAACCATAAAATCCAAAAAGAACACAAAAATAATAATAAAACATAAAATATCGAAAAAATCATAGAAAACTTTATATGAAAATTAAAAATAAATTAAAAATCCCTAAATACCCAAAAAAACCCAGAAGTCGTAAAGGTCTATAAAATCCACATCAAACCAGAAAAGGACAGTAAAACCTCTAATGTACCCTAAAACCCCTAAAGCCCATAAAATACCCAAAAATCCAAAAAAACTATAAAAAAAATAAAACAACCGAAAATACCCTCAATCACTAAAAAACCATAAATGTAACGCCCCGACCCCAGCTACCCAGAGTCGGCTCATTACTTCGTAACATTGGAATGATCACAAAAGATCAAGTCTCGAAAGACCGATTAGTTTAGTAGCCTTGGAAACACTAGATACATTCATAAATGTTACATTACATCATAAAGTGAAAAACTAATAACAAAGTCTTCATAGTCCACACTCATATCCTCTTCTGACTATCCCTGCAGGTCATTCATAAAATACTTCTTCACATCCTGGAAAATATTAAAACATTGAAATGGGTGAGATCAGATGCTCAGTAAGGATAACAATATAGCGGAATCTTTCATCAATAAACATAAACATTTAAGGCAATGTATAACTAAAACAAAAGCCTTTTAAACATGAACTTCAACATAATATGGAAAAATTAAAATGATATAATGCCATTCACTTCATCACATGGATATTCTACTGGTCGAATAATCACATGCAATATCAATAACCACTTTCATAATGAGGGAATGTATAATTCCAGACATTCTGAAACACTTTTTCAAGGCCTCGGCCAAGACGTCTAAAATGATTAAGGCCTTGGCCAAAACCATAAATCAAATTGGGAAAGGGCCTAGGCCAATTCCACATCTAGTTGTCTCATGAGACCTACCGATGCATCGAGGAGCTATAGCGGGCTCCACCCGTCACTTATTAAGTCCAATACATTCCTCATATGAATAGGTTTAAACATATCATAAACCATAACATAATCGTATCACATAAAACATGCATAAAGGAAACATAACATTTCCACATTTCAATCACAAGATATCAATACAACACATTGATATAATAAAAATGCTTTCAAAACCATTTTCAATACCAAAATAAAAGAAAGTTAAAACTTTGTATTTATTTTTCATTAAAAAAATGATGGCTTGTAGAGGAAGTCGAAACTAAAATAATGGTCACGGCGGCAGAGAAGTCGTTGTCGCCACATAAGTACGGAAAGAAAAACATTCCCTTTTTTCGTTTAGCAAAATGCAGCGTATAAAAAAGATTCCTTTTGAATAAACGTAAAAGTCAAAGGGGTTTATACACCGTATAAAAGAAAGTTGTGTATAAAACCAAATATGCCTCAATGAAAGGGGATTGAGAAGAAGTCCTTAAAAAGATCATTTTTTTAAATAAAGTACATCTATATTGTGTATTCACTATAAGTACACATAAACAAATTACAAATACCAGATAGTACATAATAATATCATGACATAATTTGAAAGTAGGAGATTAACCCAAAGAATGGAAGTTGGGTTAAGAAATTCCCTTACCTCGTGTCCGACTTGACTCAACCGTTCTTTAACCTCCTGAATAATAAACTAGATTTAATATCTACCATTTTAAATTTCATTATCCTTTTTATATCACTTATTACAATGTTATGAACATTATGTAATTATTTATGTTAATAACGGTCGTTTTGTCGATTTTTGGTACTTGAGTCAACAATAAACTTCTTATAATTACAAGTTGTTTATGTGGTAGAATATCCATTATCTCTAGAATTATATTCATTATTTATAAGTCATATATATCATATATATCCATTATATACATTCATTTATAATATTACGTAACATTTAGAGGTAAGAAATGAAATGCACCGTTCATGGAGACGGTAAGTCGTACGTACGCATGAACGCTACTTTCATTTCTGTTTCGTATTTAATGGAATTAAATCATAATAATATAAATGTATAATATAATTCCAGTATAATATAGTGTATAATACCATTTACTCCATCCTTTATACATCCCACATATGGCATTAACGATTTAAATCACTTTGAGGGGGCGGTAGTCCGCACTTCCTAAAATGAAATTATCGCGTTTACCCATAATGGAAATCATAAAGTATGCCATAAATGAGAAATACAGAAGCATAAGTAAAACATAAACATATTATATATCATATATAAATATAGTTACATCTTAATGTCCACCTTTGACGGTGTTATATGAGTGTTGAACAATCATCGTTTCGTGAGGCAGAAATTCGCCATCCACAGAAACCGTATGTTCTTTAACCATTAGATGTAGGTGTGTGTAAGTGTAGCTCTAATCATTATTATAAAAACATCCTAGTATATTGAGGATACTGGTGTTGTTACAAAATAAATGAATAAAAAGAGTTTATGGGGTTGGAGAAGAAAAATAAAACAAAATAACATAAGAGAAGACATTACCTTTAAATCGGGTAACTCTATTGATTTGAGTCAAAGGATTCCTTGGGATGTATTCTGCCCAAAGTGAGGCTTCTAGGAGTAAGGGAGGGAAGTTGGGAGAGTATTTGGGTAGAGTTTGGCCGAGCCAAATGGCTTGAAAGTGTGAATGAGGTGGTAGAGGTGGGGGCCTTTTATAAGTGGAGAGGAGGGGCACTCTTGGAAAGTAAGGAAATTTTACATTATTATACAATGCTTTTCGGATTCTAAAGGTCCCACACTTATATAATTCGTGGATAAGGTGATAAGGGTTCTAAATATACCCATCCAATAGTCTTTGGACAAGTTTAAGCCTTGGATTGAACATTATCTCTTCATTTTATTAATATCGTTAAATAATGAGGTCATCGCTGCATCATAATGATGTCATAAATAATTTAATTTATTTAACGTATAAAAATTATAAAAAAAATACTATGATGTAGGAAATAATTTTAGCTTTCCAATGACTATTTATAGTAAAAAATATGACTTGTATAACCCCATTTAAAAATTTTTTTAGTAAAAAATTTCATGTTTGTGTCATTTTTTACTTTAACATTAAATAAAAGGTATTTATGTCATTTTCCAACTAAAGTGGCTCCATGGGGTCCCCAAGTTGACCCATGGATTGTCTTGGTCGACCATGGCACATCCAATGAGGGTAGGACATCTGTCAAGCTCATCTCATATTATTAAAACATTATTTTTACCTTAAACTACACTAATTACCTCTAATCGCGATTAAGAACTTAAAAGTTACTATTCACCAAAAATTATTTTAATCTCATTGAACCACATTTTACTTCTTAATGACAACCATGTATGTCGGATTTTTGAAAATAAAACCACATAAGTGGTAATATTTCATTTAAATGAAAAATCAGTTATTTAACTACCACTTAGTGGTTTCACTATTCATCAAAAATTGAAGTTTTTCAGAACAATGCCAAAATTTCACCCTAAGCTATAATCGATATTCCGAATTCAAAAATGATGTCTATTTTAAAAAATTCCAAACATATAGGTTGAAATGATTAATTTTATAATTAATTCCCGCTGTCACAACAAATAGCGTGTTTTTATGAAACAATTTATATCAAAAGATTGGCAATTGTTTATGTCCAATTTCAATGTTAAATTAATTCTAATGACCACCATTGGATAAAATGGTAAAAATATATTCTAATTATACTTTAAAACCACTAAATAGTATAATTTATCACTATAAATTATTTTGATTAAAAAATTTGTTTTTTAGTAATTTTCACTATTCAAAAAAAATTAGAAGTTCTCAGAAAAATACCAAAAATTCAACATAGGCTAATTTAGATATTACGAATACAAAAATGAAGTCCATTTTGAAATATAAAATTTCTATAATTTTAGAAAGTGGTTATTACTATTCATAACAGCTACTTTGATTAGTCACGGTGTTTTAGAACTCGAAGTTGCGTACAATGTACGCTATTGCATTATTGAATGAGAAGCGTATCGTGGAAGTTCGGGGTGTTATATTCTCCCCTCCTTCAATAAATTGCGTCCTCGCAATTTTAAATTTTTTCTTCGAAAATAAAAGGTTGAAAATAGAAAATACCTTTGTGGAAAACCCACATCGGAAATAAGATTAATAAAATTTAGCCTTAATAAGAGGGAAAGGGAAATGAAAAAGTCACCACCCAATTATGATCTCGATTAGGAGAACATTGGTGGCAATTAGAGACATATAATTGGAGGAAAAACGTAAATATTTGTAGGGAGTGATTGAGGTCATCAATCACAATCAACTATCAAATTGAGGGCCTCAAAGCCTTCAATCTATGTTGATTTAAAATATCATCAGTTCAACAAGACATGAGGTATTAGGATAACACATTTTTTTGTTTTAATATCCCTTTACTAATGTTTAAGAATTAATTCATTCATTGAATAAGAGATAGGTATATATATATTTATGCTTGACAATTAGAGTTTCAACCATCAACTCATCTTTCACTCAAAAAGATAATAGAACACAAAAATATTATACTTATCCTAATTGTATAAGGTTCCAAATGTTAACACATACCACTTAGATTAGTAAAATTATTTTGTAATAACCAGGGACTTCCTGTAGGCTAGTGGTAGTAAATAAAGGCATGTCGCACTATGGTTGTGGGTTCGATTCCTGCAGCTTTGTCCGACGCGACGGTTTATGCCCCACCCTGAAGGTTGTCCTTTTCCAAAAACTATTGTATTCCAAAAATAATCTTCAGAAAATTTTTTAACCTTAAATTTACTATCCAAGGTTCAACTTAATCCACTCCAACCTTTATAGTTATCCAAAATACCTCTGTCCAGACTTTCTCTAAAATGTCTCTTAATTCCAAAATCAATTTATCAGATTCCCCAAACAAATTAAAGTTTCTCTTATTGTCACATACTAAAAATATAATTACCTTCATCATATTAAAACCTTATTGAAATCAAAAAGTACTGCAATACAATCCATATATATATATCACATTATTCTAATAACCAGAATATAATCCATGAGTCCAAAATCACCAATACATTAGTTATTCTGCTTCAACTGTAGTAACAGCATAAGATTGTCCTTGATCCCTTGGCCTTTTCTGAGGTAAGTTTACCTGACGCTTAGGACATTCATTTCCATAATGCCCCATTTCCCTACAATTGTAGCATTCAACATTGATAGCCTCTTTCTTTCCCTTGAAATCACGCGCCTGGTGACCTTTTTCCCCACATTTATAACAATCTCCCATTCCTTTTAGGCAAGTACGAGGGTGATTCTTCCCACAATTATCACATAATGGAAAATCCTTCTTTCCCTTTTTCCCTTTATCTGTCTCTTGTTCCACCGTTCTCTTCTTCTATTGCTTTACTTTGTTGTCATAAGACTTAGAGAATTCCTTTTCTGTCTTGATAGCACATGAGACAATGTCTTTGTATGTTGAGAAAGATTGTGATACTAAAGCTCGACAGAGAAACGATTTTAACCCATCAAAGAAACGATCGATCTTACTTCTTGGGATACATATATAATCTGCAGCATGCCTCGCTAACCTTGTAAAGTTGGCATCATACTTTGCGACATTCACATCCTCCTTTTGTCTCAGACTCAAAAATTGTCTTTCCATATCTTCTCGATGGTCACGAGGATAGTGTTTTTCTAGGAAAAGCTTTTTGAACTCCCTCCATTCCATATTCGATACGTCATCATCTTCCTTTGTATTTTGAATCAATGACCACCATTGATCGGCATCTCCAATGAGGCGGTAAACTACCATGATAACCTTCTCCCTTTCGCTACTCCCCAAGGCATGGAATATTTTCTCTAAGGATTTTATCCATTGCTCAGCTAAAAACGGATTTGTACCCCCATTAAATGTTGGTGGTTGTTGCCTCATGAAGCGGTCTAACATTGATCCTCCACGTTGCGGATCAGGGTGCTCCATACGAGTAAGGTTATTATTCATAACCTGAGTGAGTTGTCCCAGTATGGTAATAAGTTGATCAGCACCAGTTGTATCTCCAGCTCCACAATAATTATCTTGAGCAGGATGGAAATCCCTACACGGAGTGCGTGCATTGATACGGTTTACATTCCTTCCACTAGGCGCCATTTCTAAACAATGGCATAAGCTATATTAGTTTCTGAATCAAAATACATAATTCCATACTTGTAAGATACTTAACATAAATTGAACTATTTATGGATATAATCCATAAAAATGTTTTCTTTGAGGAAGTATATACTCATAACCCTTCATAGTGGTTTGTAAAGAAAATGAGAATTATCCTAAGCATATCCCCCGGGAGTGTCGTAACCAAGAGTGCAGCAAGGCCCGTTCTCGTGCACCAGTTCTCGTTCGAGTCTAGATCAAAGCAGTGTTTTCGGGTTTTACCCCTAGGTACATCTATTCCAGAGCCGCCTCTACCTGCTCGTATCCAGACAGGGATGTATTGCTCGGAAAAATCACAACATCTCTACAATACCAAAATTATAGTAAGTTCTTATATACCAATCCTTAAAGTCTATCTTCGGGCTATGTTCTCTAATCAGAGTTTATCTAAATCTAGCTTCCAAGGTTAGTACTAAAATGCCTCTGATACCAACTCTAACGCCCCGACCCCAGCTACCCAGAGTCGGTGAATTACTTCGTAACATTGGCATGATCACAAAAGATCAAGTCTCGAAAGACCGATTAGTTTAGTAGACTTGGAAACACTAGATACATTCATAAATGTTACATTACATCATAAAGTGAAAAACTAATAACAAAGTCTTCATAGTCCACACTCATATCCTCTTCTGACTATCCCTGCAGGTCATTCATAAAATACTTCTTCACATCCTGGAAAATATTAAAACATTGAAATGGGTGAGCTCAGATGCTCAGTAAGGATAACAATATAGCGGAAGCTTTCAACAATAAACATAAACATTTAAGGCAATGTATAACTAAAACAAAAGCCTTTTAAACATGAACTTCAACATAATATGGAAAAAGTAAAATGAGATAATTCCATTCACATCTTCACATGGATATTCTACTGGTCGAATAATCACATGCAATATCAATAACCACTTTCATAATGAGGGAATGTATAATGCCAGACATTCTGAAACACTTTGTCAAGGCCTCGGCCAAGACGTCTAAAATGATTAAGGCCTTGGCCAAAACCATAAATCAAATTGGGAAAGGGCCTAGGCCAATTCCACATCTAGTAGTCTCATGAGACCTACCGATGCATCGAGGAGCTATAGCGGGCTCCACCCGTCACTTATTAAGTCCAATACATTCCTCATATGAATAGGTTTAAACATATCATAAACCATAACATAATCATATCACATAAAACATGCATAAAGGAAACATAACATTTCCACATTTCAATCACAAGATATCAATACAACACATTGATATAATAAAAATGCTTTCAAAACCATTTTCAATACCAAAATAAAAGAAAGTTAAAACTTTGTATTTATTTTTCATTAAAAAAATGATGGCCTATAGAGGAAGTCGAAACTCAAATGATGGTCACGGCGGGAGAGAAGTCATTGTCGCCGCATAAGTACGGAAAGAAAAACATTCCCTTTTGTCGTTTAGCAAAACGCTGTGTATAAAAAAGATTCCTTTTGAATAAACGTAAAAGTCAAAGGGGTTTATACACCGTATAAAAGAGTGTATAAAACCAAATATGCCTCAATGAAAGGGGATTGAGACGAAGTCCTTAAAAAGATCATTTTTTTAAATAAAGTACATATATAATGTGTATTCACTATAATTACACATAAATAAATTAAAAATACAAGATAGGACATAATAATATCATGACATAATTTGAAAGTAGGAGATTAACCCAAAGAATGGAAGTTGGGTTAAGAAATTCCTTACCTCGTGTCCGACTTGACTCAACCGTTCTTTAACCTCCTGAATAATAAACTAGAGTTAATATATACCATTTTAAATTTAATTATCCTTTTTATATCACTTATTACAATGTTATGAACATTATGTAATTATTTAAGTTAATAACGGTCGTTTTGTCGATTTTTGGTACTTGAGTCAACAATAAACTTCTTATAAATACAAGTTGTTTATGTGGTAGAATATCCATTATCTCCAGAATTATATTCATTATTTAGATGTCATATATATCATATATATCCATTATATACATTCATTTATAATATTACGTAACATTTAGAGGTAAGAAATGAAATGCACCGTTCATGGAGACGGTAAGCCGTACGTACACATGAACGCTACTTTCATTTCTATTTCATATTTAATGGAATGAAATCATAATAATATAAATGTATAATATAATTCCAGTATAATATAGTGTATAATACCATTTACTGCATCCTTTATACATCCCACATATGGCATTAACGATTCAAATCACTTTGAGGGGGCGGTAGTCCGCATTTCCTAAAATGAAATTATCGCGTTTACCCATAATGGAAATCATAAAGTATGCCATAAATGAGAAATACAGAAGAATAAGTAAAACATAAACATATTATATATCGTATATAAATATAGTGACTTCTTAATGTCCACCTTTGACGGTGTTATATGAGTGTTGAACAATCATCGTTTCGTGAGGCAGAAATTCGCCATCCACAGAAACCGTATTTTCTTTAACCATTAGATGTAGGTGTGTGTAAGTGTATCTCTAATCCTTATTATAAAAACATCCTAGTATATTTATGATACTGGTGTTGTTACAAAATAAATGAATAAAAAGAGTTTATGGGGTTGGAGAAGAAAAATAAAACAAAATAACATAAGAGAAGACATTACCTTTAAATCGGGTAACTCTTTTGATTTGAGCCAAAGGCTTCCTTGGGAAGTATTCTTCCCAAAGTGAGGCTTCTAGGAGTAAGGGAGGGAAGTTGTGAGAGTATTTGGGTAGAGGTTGGCCGATCCAAATGGCTTGAATGTGTGAATGAGGTGGTAGAGGTTGGGGCCTTTTATAAGTGGAGAGGAGGGGCACTCTTGGAAAGTAAGGAAATTTTACATTATTATACAATGCTTTTCGGATTCTAAAGGTCCCACACTTATATAATTCGTGGATAAGGTGATAAGGGTTCGAAATATACCCATCCAATAGTCTTTGGACAAGTGTAATCCTTGGATTGAACATTATCTTTTCATTTTATTAAAATCGTTAAATAATGAGGTCATCGCTGCATCATAATGATGTCATATATAATTTAATTTATTTAACGTATAAAAATTATAAAAAAAATACTATGATGTAGGAAATATTTTTAGCTTTCTAATGACTATTTATAGTCAAACATATGACTTGTATAACCCCATTTAAAAATTGTTTTAGTAAAACATTTCATGTTTGTGTCATTTTTTACTTTAACATTAAATAAAAGGTATTTATGTCATTTTCCAACTAAAGTGGCCCCATGGCGTCCCCATGTTGACCCATGGATTTTATTGGTCGGAAATGGAACATCCAATGAGGGTAGGACATGTTTCAAGCTCATCTCATATTATTAAAACATTATTTTTACCTTAAACTACACTAATTACCTCTAATCGCGATTAAGAACATAAAAGTTACTATTCACAAAAAATTATTTTAATCTCATTGAACCACATTTTACTTCTTAATGACAACCATGTATGTCGTATTTTTGAAAATCAAACCACAGAAGTGGTAATATTTCATTTAAATGAAAAATCAGTTATTTAACTACCACTTAGTGGTTTCACTATTCATCAAAAATTGAAGTTTTTCAGAACAATGCCAAAATTTCACCCTAAGCTATAATCGATATTCGGAATTCAAAAATTATGTCTATTTTAAAAAATTCCAAAAATATAATTTGCATTAATTAATTTTATAATTAATTCCTGCTATCACAACAAATAGCGTGTTTTTAAGAAACAATTTATTTCAAAAGATTGGCAATTGTTTATGTCCAATTTCAATGTTAAATTAATTCTAATGACCACCATTGGATAAAATGGTAAAAATATATTCTAATTATACTTTAAAACCACTAAATATTATAATTTATCACTATAAATTATTTTTATTAAAAAAGTTGTTTTTAAGTAATTTTCACTATTCATAAAAAATTAGAAGTTCTCAGAAAAATACCAAAAATTCAACATAGGCTAATTTAGATATTACGAATACAAAAATGAAGTCCATTTTGAAATATAAAATTTCTATAATTTTAAAAAGTGTTTATTACTATTCATAATGGCTACTTTGATTAGTCACGGTGTTTTAGAACTTGAAGTTGCGTACAATGCAAGCTATTGCATTATTGAATGAGAAGCGTATCGTGGAAGCTCAGGGTGTTACAATAAAAATCTAAAAAACACAAAAAACTGTAAAAACCAAAAAAAAACCTAAAAACCATTAAAAATCATAGAATACCCTAAAAATAATAAAAACATTTAAAGACCCTAAAACCAATAAAAACTCCTAGATGGATTGTGAATAGGAACTCCAGCCTTAAGTTCTGGCTTGATAACTAGACATGTGACATTCTTGCTAATGGTTTTCAACCAACTACACTGGGTTCGGGTGAGCAGATCTCTATCAAAGATTTTCTAGATGATCCTCCAACAACATTACCAGATGAACTTCGTGATCTGTTTGACCATTAAAATTTTTCTCTTGCCCTAATTTTCTAGCTTGGGGGCCAGCTAGAAATGATCTTTTGACTAGAAAATTATAATATAATCATGTTACCACGGGTCTTAATGATGGGTATAAATGGTTTTCTATTTTCAATAAACAATATATTAGGCCTTCATGCCTAAAACTAATATGGAGGCTACTTTAGAATAACTTACCCACTAATGAGGTTTTCCAAATTTTTGGTTTGATGATTTCTTCTAGGTGTAGTATGTGCCAACAACATCATGAAGCGGGGAAGAATCTTTTCCTCAATTGTAAAATTTCCTCGACCATATAGAGGCGAGTTTTGGGTTCTTTTGATCTTGATGGGCTTAGATTTTCAGGACTACAGTGCCTTCTCTGATGCTGCTTAGTTATCCAGCTATCACATCAGGTTCAAGCTTTCCTCTCTATGGCTATTGCTGAAGTGCTGCATACGATTTTGAGTAATCGAAATGCCACTTTTCACAGTGGAAAGGGTTGTTTCTTGAATCTTGTCGTGATGCATGTTTCTGCTGATATAAGGGATATGTCCAATGTTTGTTTGGGTGAATGTTACAACCTCATTCATGACATTATGATTCTAAAAAATCAGGGTGTTCAAGGAAATTTTGCACATGGTTCAGGTTATATTGAGGTGTTTTGGATCCATCCCTTCTCTCTATGGATTAAGGTTAATACGGACGCTGCTTCTAAAGGCAATCCTAGACCTTCGGGTTGTGGTGTGGTCATTAGGGCCCATGATAACTCTGTTAAAGGATGTTTTTATGGATCTTGTGGCGTAACAAGTTCTATTGAGACAGTGATTCTTGGGATCATACAAGCTGTCTAATTTTTGAAAATGATTTTTTAGAATAATATCTAGAATGAAAGTGACTCTTCTACCATTGTTCGGGCCATAAGAAATAGTGAAATTCATATCTCTTGGAGCCTTGCAGCAAAGTGGATGTAATGCATGCAGACTCTTTTGACTCTCAACTTCTTCATCATGCATGTTTATCGAGAGGCGAACATTGTTACAGATGGTCTTGTGAGCACAGGGGATGGTGAGCCTATTACCTGGTCTAATACCCTTTCTGAGACTCTAATCCCATTTATGAGGCAGATTGTAATAATATCTCTCTTTTTCTTCTCTTGTAATCTTCTTACATTTTATGAATAAATGCCTCGTTCTTTTGGTTGGAGGACCTTTTCAAAAAAATAGGGCCTAAAAACTATTAACGACTAAAGAAACCCTAAAAACCCTAAAGGACCCTAAAAATCCTAAAGGACTCTAAAAACCCTCAAAGACTAGAAAAGACCCAAATAGATGCTAAAAACCCTAAAAAACTCCTATATGACCATAAAATCCATAAAAACCCTAAAAACATAAAACCACTATAAATATTTTATAAAATCCTAAAACCATAAAAAAATAAAAAAAACCCTTGAAAACCTAAAAAACCCCTAACACCCCTAAAAATTAAAAACAATAAACCCACTAAAACACTAAAAAAACTAAAACCCATTAAATTCATTAATAGAAACTATAAGATTTTAAAATCAAAAAAAAAACCCAAAACCCCTAGAATCCCTAAAACCCGAAAACACCTAAAACTCTTAATAGCAGTAAAACCCTAAAAACCCTAAAAACTAAAAAAACCCTAAAACACATAAAAAATTTAAAAAAACAAATAAAAATTAATAAAATACAAGAAACTCCTAGACACCTAAAAATACTAAAGACCCCACCCAAAACCCCATAACACCCCTAAATAGAGAAAAAAATCTAAAAACATTTTAAAAACCTATAAAACCTCAAACCCAAAATGCACTAAAAACCCATAAAAATTATATTAAACCCTAAAAATATAGAAAATCAGTTACAAAACCCTAAAAACCCATGGAAATGCATTAAAAGAATAAAAATGACTAGAAGCCTCAAACCCCAAAAAAACCATAAAAACCCCAAGACTCTAAAAACACCTAAAAATAAAAAATCATTACAAAAATATAAAATACATAATATCCGAAATCATAAATATACTAAAAAATCATAAAACCTTGAAAACCCATAAAAACCCAAAACCACATTAAAACCCTAAACCCTAAACCCTAAACCCTATAACCTATACCCTATAGCATAAACCATAAACCCTAAACACTAACCACTACAACCTAAACCATATCCCATATACTCTATACCCTACACCATAATCTCTAAAACCTACACCCAATACCATATACCATATACCTTATAATCAAACTCCACACCCTAAATATTTTTGTCTACACCCTAAACCCTATACTATACACCCATAAATTTAAACCCTACACACTAAACAATAAACATGAAAACTCAACCCCTAAACCCTACAACATAAATCCAAAATTTTTATAAGATTCTAAAAGCCCCTAAAATGAAAAAACAGAACCTAAAACCCTAAAAGGCTCAAAAAACCTAAAAACACTAAAATAACATAAAATAAAAAATACTAAACCCAAAATTTTTCCCAAACCCCTTAAGACCTCTAAAAAACATAAAAACCATAAAACAATGCTAAAACCCCTAAAAACATTAAGACCCTAAAATCCCTAACCCCCCCCAAACCCTAATAATAACTAAATAAACCGAAAAAACCAAAAAACCCCAATAAATGATAAAAATACCTAATAAATCCAAAAACCCTTAAAAATAATAAAAATCCAAATGATCTTAAAAAGAATATAAACCCCTAAAAATCCATAAAACACCTAAAAACCTAAAACCCAAAACACTAAAAATCCCTAAAAAACAAATAGTTCAATAAAAAAGAAAAATACCTTGAAAACACTTAAAACCTTAAAAAAATACTAAAACACGTATAAAGAACCTAAAAATAAAAAATTCCGAAAACTAATATCAGAAACACTAAAACCCAAAAAACCCCAAAATCATAAAAATTGTAGAAAAACATAAAAACCCTTTATAAATCAATAAAATATCCTAGAAAACCATAAACCCCTAAAAAACATAAATACACTAAAATCCCCTAAAAACTCTAAAACCCCCAAAAACTAAAAAACCCCTAAAACCCCATTAAAGTGCATAAAAAACCAAAAAAATCAGAAAACCCGTAAAAGACCCTAACACCCCCAATAAACCCTAAATCCCTAAAAACATTGAAAACCCTAAAAATATGAAAAACTAAAAAAACCCAAAATCGCTTGAAACCCACAAAAACCAAAAAACACCAAAAAACAGAAAAAAATTAAAACACCTAAAAACCACAAAACCCCCTAAAAACCCTAAAACACCTAAAAATTGTAAAGCCCCCAAGAAACCCTAATAACTCTAAAAACCCCTAAAATGATAAAAAACCAAAAAATCCCCTAAAACCATAAAAACCCTAAAAATATTAAAAAACCAAAACCCCCCTATAAATCATTAAAACCCATTATTAAAAAAAATAAAAATTAGAAAAGCCCTAAAAACCTATAAAATACCATAAACCCCAAAAATAACATATAACTCAAAAATATCATAAAAATTCCCCCAAAACCCTTAAAGACCATAGAAACCTTAAAAACCAAAAGACCCAAAAACCTAAAATATCTAAAATACCCTAAAAACCTTGAAAGGCCCTAAACCATTGAAATCCCCAAAACCCCTAAAAAACGAACAAAAAATTAAAATCCCTAAAAGACACAAGGAATCATAAACTAACCTAAAACTCATAAAATACCTAAAAGAAACTAAAAACCGTAAACATCCAAAAATACACTAAAAACCCTAAAACCCTAAAAGACTCATCAATTGACTTGCTGGCCACCTTCCCACGAACGATGTTTTTCCCAATTGTTCCAGAGCTTTTTGAAGGTTGACCGCAACTCCATATTTCACTCCAGGGGTTCAACAAAGACTCGACTCTTCATTTTCTGACTTTGGGTGCGAGGTTCCTGAATTGGCGCCCACTGGGGGACACTTTTGATAGGTTTTTTTTCAAGATTTGGAATCTTCAAAATTTTGCAATGGCAGATCTGGTTGACGGCTCTCACGTCATGATTCACTTTGCATTTGAGGAGGATCTGATTCTCTCCTTGTCCGTGGAACCTCGAAGCTATAATGACATGCACTTCCCCCTCTTTCGGTTGATGTTAGACTTTTATCTAAAGAGTAACACCCCGATGGTTGCGACTTGGGTCAGGTTCCATGAACTTCCCCTCCAGATTCAAAATTTCACTATAATTTCAATGCTAAGAAATTTGGTGGGTAGGTTTCTCTATGTGGATAGAGAGATGTAGGACTTTTTTCATCCTGTTGCCTCAAGGGCCTTCATTGATGTTGGTTCTTCAAATTATCTGGTGGATTCTGTTTGGATTTCTATGGGGGAGAAACTCCATTGGAAGAAACTAGTTATTTTTTAATCTTGGTCTGCCTACTATTTTTTCTATTGGAATTTTGGTCATAATGCTCAGTCATGCGGTTGTGATGCCATTGGAAGGAGTGGCGTAAACCTGGAGCAGTTTGGGCCTCCTCAGAGCAAATAGAATTTGGTGGAAGTGTAGAAGGTCATGGGAGTAACTGAGTCTTTATCCAATCATCCATCATTTATTGTGGTATTTGACCAGCTCAAGACAAGTTTTATGATTGGGAGTAATCTAGAGGTAGAAATGGTCGATTCAGATGGATTCAGTTTGAATTTGTCTGGGAATGTTTGTGGATCGGGAGCTGCTGACACTAAGGTTGTGATCATGGTTGAAGGGAGGAACCTAATTTGTTTAGCTAAGATTGTTGGAAGTGGAGAGCTCGTAGGGAGCAGGAAAGAGAAGAAGAATGTGGCTGAGAAGGTAGACTAGACTAGGCATGACCATCGAGAGGGACCCCTAATGCAATCCTTGGTGACTGGAGGAAGGGAAGTGGGGTTGCCAGCAGTATCCTGTCACTGGATGTGAATGATGTTGCTATTTCAAATAGGTTTCTGGACTTAGCCTCAGCAGAGATGCTTGGTGATGATGTTGTGTAGGGGGAGATCCTGAGCAGGGGGAGGTGGCTGGGCTAGAGATGAGAGGATTTTATGGGCGTTAGATGCTTATGTTTGGTAAGGATATGATATTGGTAGAGCAGAAGACCCGTTATGTTGAAGAGGGACACCCTAATTAGAGCATAGAACCTTAGATTTGTCCAATAGGAGTGGCAACGCAGAGAGGGTTGACATGGGGGTTGTTCTAGGTTCCATTGATGATGAGGTTGGGGCTATTGTTTTGGATGTTTTGGCTGGACTACCTCCACCAAAGTCCAATTCAAGCACTGCTTATGTGGAGGACCTGGCTAGGCTCCCTCTACCAGAGCCCTAAAATGATGAACGTGGGTTAGGCTCGGACCTGCTGAAGGCCATCATTGTTTATGGTGTCCCTTCTGTTGAAGACCATTGTGTTCTTCTCCATGACATGATTATGGTTGAATGGAAAAGGTTTCCCCTTGAGGATGAGGCTAAAAGGCTTGGGGAGAGGTTTTCTGAGGATGACCACAGGATAAATGCTGCTATGGAAAGGTTCAAGGAGGAAAGAAAAAACATCAAATAGGGGATATAGCATTTCAAGGGATAGGATGCAAGGATGATAACAAAGGGGCCTCAAGTGTGTCTAGTGATGGAGTTTTACATGTGAAGGTATCTCATGAAGATAGATCCATCTCTGCCCCCCCCCAAAGAAAGTAGCAGAAGGATTAATCTGCACTTCCATGGCCCATGGTGACCCAGTCCACCTCCAAGGTGGACAAGCTGAAACATAAAGATAACAAGCGGAGAGGCCTTCATGTAATGAATAGAAAGAGAAGTCTAGAGAGAAACTCTTGGTTATTCTCAAAATAATCAGGAGGAATATGAGCCGGGATGTGACTCTATGGATGCAAGAGTTGACTCAAATTTTTTTGTTACTGACATTGATGTTGATCTTGGTGCAAGTATTGGATCATTCCGTTCGGATCTCGACGACTTTGGATATGACATTGACTAACTTGTTCTCTTTTGTGTTTCTGGACTCTTTTGGGGTTTGGGTTTTGGGTTGTGTTTGGGTTTTGGGTGTGGGATATTTCTCCCCGCCACTCCTTTTGTGTTGTGACAGCTCCTTTTTATTTATTCAATATGAGGGGGCACGAAATATTCTGGCCCCATATCTTCCTTTCCCTAAATGAGTCAAAAAACTATTAATCCCCCAATGGATCCTAACAACCCACAAACCCCCAAAAGACAACAAAAACCCTAAAAATCCCAAAGGATATTAAAAAAACCAAAAAAACCAAAGAAACCCCTAAAAGATCCTCAGATCCATTAAAAATCTAAAAATAACCAAAAACACCATAAAACCCTAAAAACATTAAACCCCCGAAAAGACTATAAACTATCCTAAAAGAATTAAATCTCATAAAAATATAAAAATCCCATAAAACCATAAAAAAACTAAAAACGCTAAACACCCTAAATCCCACAAAAAAATTAAAATATCCAAAACCCATAAAAACCCTAACAAACCTTAAAACTATAAAAATAATAAAACACTAAAAACCCAAAAATCTTCGTTAAAACCTTAAAAAAATATACCCCAAAATCATTACAAATCCAAAAAACGCTTAAAAACACTGAAAATACAAAAAACCCCTTAGGACCAAAAACCCCTTAAAAACCATAAAATCCCTAAAAATCCAAAAAACCTCTAAGAAACCATAAAAACTCTAAAAATCCTAAAACCCCAAAACATTTAAAAACCCACATAAAAACACTAAAATTCTAAATAAACTCAAAAATCCTAAAAACCACCTAAAACCCTAAAAAACCATATACCATATACCGTACACCATAAAACCTAAAAGATACACCCTAGACCCTATACCCAATGCCTTAATCCCAAAAACATACTCCTGAAACCTTATACCTTTCTCCAAAAACCCCACAGCACACACCCTAAACCCCATATCCTACATTCTAAACCCTAAACCATATACCCTAAAATCTATGAAATTAATCTAAAACCCTAATCCTTACACCCAAAAACGTATAAACTAAACCTTAATACCCAAACCCTAGCCCCAAAACCCAGTACAGTACATCCTAAACCCAGAACTCTACCGACTAATGGCTATACCATAAACCCTAAACCCTATACCCTACACTCTAAAACCTAGAAACAACACCATAAACCATAGACACCTTACCCTAAACCTTAAACCCTATACCATAAACCCTAAATCAGACACCATATACCCAATACCTTGAAACCTAAAAGACCATAAAAATCCATAAAAGAACCTAAAATCTCTAAAAAGGACCTAAAAATAATTAACACCCCAAAAAACCCAAAAATAATCTAAAAAATCCATAAATGACCAAAAAACCACTAAAAATTTAAAAAAACTAAATATTATTTCAACCCTTAAAAACCCATAAAACAATAAAATAACACTAAAAACTCTAAATTACCCTAAAAAATCTAAAAATTCATAAAACATTAGAAATCGTAAAAACCACTAAAAACCCTAAAATCATGAAAAAACACTAAAAACCCAAAACAAATCTTAGAAACCGTAAAATATATAAAAAAACCCATAAATAATACTTAACAACTCTAAAAAACAAAAAAACCCTAAAACCCCTAAAACCCTAAAATCTATAAAAACCCCTAAAAACCATGAAAACCATATTTTTATTAAGTCATTCAAAACCCTACCAACACTACAAACACTAAAAAACACTAACAAACCATAAAAACCCTAAAAAGAAAAAAATACCCTAAAACCCCAAATAAAACAAAAATCATTTAAATACTAAAAACACTAAAAACAATTAAAACCCTAAAACCATAAAAATCAATAAAAACAATAAAACTTGAAAAAACATACTAAAACACACAAAAAACCATAATAACCATAAAAACCTAAACAACCCCTTAAAAACATAAATACCCTAAAAAACATAAAAACCTTAAAAAATACCTGAAACACCTAAAAGACTATAAAACCCAGAAAATGCCTACAAGACTCTGCACCCCCTAAAAATCCTTAAAATTCCCCAAATAGAATAAAAATACCTTAAATCCCAAAAAATCATGAATATTAAAAATTGCATAAAGCCCCTAAAACCCTAAAAACATTTTAAAAACCATTAAACCCCTAAAACACCATAAAAAATTCAACCCACAAAAAACACTAAAAACCCAAACACCTAACAACCCTAAACAAACTCTAAAAACATGAATCCCCTAAAAACGCCTCTAAATCCTAGATAAACACTACATCCCCTAAAAAGACCTAAAACCCCTAAAACACTATAACCCTTGAAAACCCCTAAAAACCTTAAGAAACCCTTAAAAACATCCTAAAAAATATAAAAACTCCTAAAAATATTTAAAAACCATAAAATTATTAAAAACCCTATGACCCTATAAAAACCCTAAACACCCTAAAATCCAAAAAACCCATAAGACCATACAAAACATTAAATAACCGTAAAAATACTAAAGACCCTAAAAACAAAAAAGATAAAAAAAATATTAATACAAAAAGACCTTGAACCCCACTAAATGGCCTTAAACCCCATAAAAACAATAAAACCCAAAAACATACTAAAAACCAAAAAAATAACCTTAAAAATCCATAAACACAAAAAAATATCAGTACAAACCCCTAAAAACATAAATACCTCTAAAAAACCTTGTTTCTTCAGGAAATGGGCATGACCTTGTTTTTTTAAGGTTCAAACATTCCAATCGGTTTCTAATGGGTTTATTCGTAGAACCATGAACATCCAATGATTCTATATCCATTTAGACCTACTTTCCAAAGGCAGGTTCTCATTAGTTGTGGACCAATGAGACTTAATAATTTTCATTGGTCGAGAGGATGGGAGGTCAGAATCATCACACCTTTTTGGGGGAATTATTGTCTACTCTAGGACTCTCTTTAAATATTTAAGTTATGTTCGAGAATCCTTATTAAATTACCAAGTATGAAAATGATATTTCCTTTATATATGAAAATCAATGACTGATATGTATGAAATTTAGAGAATATTATATATATGTATTTGAGGTTATTCATTGGTATAGAATCCTATGTATTTGTTAGATATTCTTAGTCAATGGTATCCTTAAACATATTATATATAAATTTCTTGGTCATTATGATAACCATACTGGTTTTAAAGCCACTCATTGGGGCACTTGAAGTTTATTTTCGTTCATAAGGACATGGATTATTTCAGAGTTGGGATCATACCCACAGAAGGGCTACCTACATATCCCTATTTAGAAAAGGAATCATAACCCACATATTTTGGGAATTGAGATATAGTTTAATATCATAGGGGACAGATGAGAATTAATGGGTGATACGCTTGAACCTTTAGAAAGGCTTCGTACGTACTCTACTTTTAAGGTAGAGATCAAAGTCCACGTAGTTCGATTACGAATTATGGGGGTTTACATATGATTAACAACCCAAAGAGATGTGTCATGGTTACTTTTACACTCTAAGCTCATGTGATTCATGCTCGGTGTGAGAAAAAATAGGTATCAGTAAACCTAATGATTTTTGCCACGAAAGATGAAGTCATAAGAAATGATATAGGGCTTATGTACGTATGATTTCCCAAATAGATAAAGATCAGGACTTATATCAGAGAAGAATATTGGGAACAACGTCCATAAAGGTATATGTGATTTATGGAGATTTGGATAATCTATATTGGGTCTTACTCCTGAGGAAGATGCCCAAATTAGGAGGGGACTTGTGATTGGGTTTTATTCATGAAATGGAAGCCCAAATCAAAAATAAATTATGAATGGTTAAGAGAAATTATGACTGGGGATTATTGTTGACAAGGAGGCCCATGATAAAGGGACTTGAGAACTAGGGCGTACTCCTAAGAAGGAGACCCAGGTTAAGGGGAATTATGACTGGGTCTTATTCCTAAGAAGGAGGCCCAGGTTAGGGAATTATGACTGGGGATTATTCCGGAGAAGGAGGCCCAGGTTAGTGAATTTATGATAGGGGATTACTCTTGAAAAGGAGGCCCTGGTAAGGGATCTTCTCATCTTAGAGGATGATGTTGAATGGAGGAAATTTCTAATATTAGTGACAAAAAGATATGTAAATCACTAGGTTTTGAGAGATGTTCTGCAGAACTCCTTTAAGATAAGGAAAAAACAAAGGAACCATGAAAAAAGTGTCTTTGAAGAGGGTTTTGAAGTCTAAATCTTGAATAGGAGAGGTGGATATAAAGAAAAGATTTGAATAAGTAGGAGAGGCACCCAAAAAGAGGCATACATGCAAGTCCTATTTGGGCGCACAAGTCTTGGTAGCGCAAGTATACTTGCGTGACAAATGTTCACTTGTGCGATAGTTAACCCATAAGGTAATACTTGGGTGAGGCTTGGATCAAGACCTTATTATTATCCCTAAGGGCTTCTAAAAGGGTGGTGCACAGGTTCTACTGAAGGGATAAGGTGGCGTGCAAGTGTGACCATTTTCCCTTAATGGTTGGACACTTAGGCACGCAAGTGTTGATGAATTTAAAAAATTAAGCCTTATTCCCTCTCTTTAGATCTTCCTTTATAGGTAAGAAATTATCTTAGAAGTGTTCGGAAGACATCAAGTAGATATTAGGGCACCAAGAGCTTAAATCTGAATTTTGGATTTTTTTCATCCCCAAAATGGGGGGCCCACAAGGGGTATTTATAGGCCATTGAAGACCTTGGGAGAAAATAGAGTAGGGCACGCAATTCACCTGCATGACCAATAAGTGGCGCGCAAGTATACTTGTGCGACCATCTTGGAACTTGCGCGACCCATGCTTAAACTAATCATTGTTCATGAATTTGTCCATTTTTTATGGTTCTTCAAAGGATGAATCTCTTTTTGCTAAGGTATTACCCTTTTTCAGTCATTAGACTCTGTGATGGAAAGGAGCATAAAGAAAATTCCCAACTCAAAGTGGGATCTGAAAGGAAGGAGGATTTGACTCTGAGGTAAAGGAGAAAACCAAGGAACTGTGGCGCACAAGTTGTGAGCGTGCAGGTCGCGGCGCGTAGGTGCGAGCCACACATGCTACGATGTGCTGGGTGCCGACTTTTCCTATAAATATGCATGCCATTATCATGCAAAGAACCTAGATCTCAAAGCAGTTCGCTCTCATCGCGCAAGTGGATTTCATCACGCAAGTGTCTTGATTTTTGTGGTTCATTGCTTCTGTTTGTGTTTCACTTCTACAGAGGCAGTTTGACTTGCGTGGTGATACCTACGCACCCAAACTAGCACGACCATACTAGTCTTGGGCGCTGAAAAAGGACTTGCGCTCCTTAATGCCTTAACCATTTTTTCACTTTTCTTCACAATTTTTATGAAAAATCAACTTAATTAAGAGTTAATTATTCAACCTTTGTGTAGATTCAGTGGCTCCCAGAAGAATTGGAATTGCTAATGAGCTTTCTATCAAGAGAATTGATGACATGATGAGCATTGTTGGCCATGATTATAACAATATCTACGACAGCACTCTCCCAGATTTGGCCAAGTACTTGAAGAAGTATCATCTTAATTTTCCATAGGGCATCTACTTTCCTCTGTATGGGCATGGTCATCTGCAAGAAGTCAACATTCCAGATGCAAAGAATTATCTTCTTGATATACAATTGCACTGCCACCCCTCTGTTTCGGTTATGTTGTGCATTAAGAGCAACATCAATGGTGTGAACATTCAAATTTTTTCTCCATGCCATTTCCTTTCAGATATGAAAATAGAAAACACATGGGATAATATTTTTTCCACTTCTAGTTGGTGGAGAGAAGACTATCATGGAATTAGAATTATATCTGAAAAGAGTACTCTCTCATAATGGCTCTTTACTTCCAATTCTCCATTTCTCAAATCCATGTATCCATCTTCTAAGTCTCTTCGACAGAAACCGAGTCACTGTTTGATCAGCAGAAAATTTTCTCAAACCACACTCAATAACATTCTTTTACAATTGTTCTAAGAAGAGTTGGTATCACTTCATCTCTTATTGTATCCAGTTGAATGAATTAATTCTTGGTGGCTACTGATGAATCTTGGTATGCCATAAATCAAATGAAGAGTAATTTTGAAAGTCTCTTGTAATTCTTGAAAAAAGGAAGAGACTCCAATAGGTGTACGTCCTTCTAACTTTTGTGCATCAATGAAAAACACTTTCATCTTCAATAATTTGAACTTGCATTATTTTGCTACCTACATTAAATTTTTTTTACTTAAGACAATGGGCCTAGTAATCATAGTTTTTTTTTCTATGATTAAAAAAATAAACCTAAAAACGTAGAATCTTTTTATTGCTCAATATTACCTAAATAATACAAAATGTATGTTTAGTGAGTTGGGACTTGACTTCTGTTCAGTGTTCCCTTGTATTTTGTGGGAAGTTTAAAGTCATGCACATCAGAAATAAAAAAGGCTGATGTTTAAGGTCAAAATAGCTTTGCCCAAATGGATTAAAATTGACCCAATTCATTGATAATTTATCTGAAAAAATATTACCATATTCAAGTATGGGGAAAAATGTAAACTATGACTTATGAAATTTTGAATCTGAGGAATGATATGAAAAAAGGGATAAAAGGAATTAGAAGAAGTATTTCCCAAGAATAAAGATTCCACTATTTAACAAACCCGTTAGGGGGTTGATTATGCAGGGCCACTTAAGGTAATTGGATACATAGTCAAATAATAGAATCTTTTGGATGATACCTCTGTTATGTAGACTACTTATGCAAGTCCGCCTAAGGGTACATGCTGCATAGTCAGGAAAAATAACTCTCAGAAGTATTACTTTTCTATTTCTAAAATGCCAATGAAACTTTATGGAGATTCAAATTTTCCAAAGCATAGAGTCTGCTGTATAGAGAGAGGTACTTTAATATAGATAGGATATTTCCATTCAAGATTATCAAATAATTTGATGAATGTCACTCCTGCGAAGGACTGACCCAAACATAGGGAAGGGAAATATAAACCATAGACTTGAATACTTTCAGATCGTGAAATATATTATGGGACAAATATGTTAAGGATGGATATTTTTGTCGATCCCTATATATTTTCATTAAGACAAATAAGGGAAAAATTGGGTTTTCTCCCAATAATGAAATTACCACTATTTAACAAACCTGTTAGGGGGTTGAATTATATAGGGCCACCTAAGGGCATTGGTTGCATAGTCAAATAATAGTATCTTTTGGCTAATAGGTCTGTTATGTAGACTGCTTATGCAAGGATACCTAAGGGAACATGCTGCATAGTCAAGAAAAAGAACTCTCAGGTATCAAACATTTTGTGACCAGAAGCCAAGAAAAAGGGTATGGAGATCTGGAGGTATTTAAGGTTAGGATTATGATACATAAAAATGGGCATTTTCCAATGAATGTAGGAGATACAAAAACCAATGATAACCATAATCATGTTGTGGATGGGTCCTGAATTGAGGTGATGGACTTCACTATGTATCCCATAAGGATGGGAATCAAGCCATACGTAGTTCTTGAAATACAGTTTAACATCATTTGGGATGAGAGTATAGGAGATCTTAGTTTAGGGTCATAGAGAATGGACCATAATGAGGAATACATGTTGTTTGTTTGTTATAAAATTTATGTGAATGAAAACTAGGGTTTTCATACCAATTCACGTTTTCACAGGGGGAATTTTCTGCTAAGGAATTGAAAGTGGAATTTGGGGTTAGGCCCAAAGACATGGGGCTGGATTCGAGGGAAGCTCGAATTTTCCTACGTATCCAATAAGGATGGGAATCAAGCCATACATAGTTCTAGAAATACCCTTTGTATATATTTGATTCGTACAAGTGAAGGGTGAAAGGGGACTTTAGTGCAATGATGGTTTGACTGAGGATTAAAGGTTCGGGTATTACCATGTATGCACAGAGTCATTGGAATATAACATGATTTGAGATCAATGTAAATAATGATTACCTCTTAGGTGAGGGTGTTAAAGAATTTTGTAGTTTATTGTCATACAGGACAAAAGTGTGAATATTTTAACGTCATATAGAAAGGACAATGTTGAACCAATGCAAAAATATTGGTTTTGGGTGTGGCTTCACGAATCAACATTATATGAGATGGAGTTAAACTGATGTAAAAAATATTGTTTTTGGGATTGAACCTCAACAGGTTGCCTACGTACCCATCCTAGAAGTCAAGGATCAAAGTCTGCGTAGTTAGATTAATGAATGAATTGGTGATCAAGTTGTTCTTGAGGACAATGACCTAAAAAATGGTATTGGGACTTACGGATGGTTAGCGGTCCAGAGAGGGTGTTATGGTTGAAGTTTAATCTAAGCTCACGTGAGTTATACTCGGTGTGAGAAACAAGAGGTAGGAACAACCCTAACGATGCACAATTTAATGTCTTGTAGGATGAAGAAGGGACTGTGCAGTTTAATGTCATGCAGTAAGGACTAAGTGGGAGACTATGCAGTTTATTGTCATGTTGTAAGGACAAAAGAGGGATTGTATAGTTTAACGTCATATAGCAAGGATGAGTGCTGCACAATTTTGCGTCATGTAGCTAGGACAATAAAGTTTAACTTCATGTTGGATGTAAGGGTGTTTTACAGTTTAGGGTCATGTAGCTAGGACGTCTGGCTATGCAGTTTAATGTATTACAGTAAAGACAATGGGGACACAGTTTAACGTCATGTTGGACATATTAGGGACTTTTTCATAGTTCAACGTCATGTGGGATGAAAAGGGTGCATAGTTGAACGACGTATATATCGGACAAAAAAGTTTAACATCTTGTTGGATGTAAGTTTGTTGTACAGTTTAGCGTCATGTAGCTAGGATGTAATAGGGATAATACAGTTTAATGTCATGTTAGACGGCACAGTTTAACGTCGTTTTGGACGTAATGGGAATAATACAGTTTAACGTCGTGTTGGATGACACAGTTTAACTTCATGTTGGACGTAAATGTATTTGTGTTACACAAAATACTTCTTCAGAACTCTGGCATTAGTTGGAGTCGTGATGAGTTCTCCATCCATTGAGATTAAAGAATAAGCTCCCTTAGAGTAGACCTTATGTATTGAATAAGGTCCTTCCCACATTGGATCAAGATTCTTCCTGATGAATCAGTTCAGGCTATACTGTTTGGTGGGGTGGTCCCTGTGGCTTTGAAGTAGATGGCATAAAATCTTCTAGAGTCAAAGGCAACTTGGTATTTGACACGATCTCATCTTCTTCTGACTGTTCCTCTTTCTTTGAATTATGCCGTTTCTTCGAGGATTTTCACTCTCATGAAGAGGGTTTTGCTGTGGCATTTGTAGAAGAAGACAAAATTGGTTTCATCAATTGAGTTCATAAAATGGCATGAGTTTAGTTGATCATTTTTATGACCATCCAATCATCATATTTCTACGCTTTTTTTATTTTGACTTCTTTCCACTTGCCTTCTTCCTCTGGATTTGTAGCAGTAACACATGCTACATGAGCTAAAGAACCTTTCAGTTAGACCTATCCCGAGTCCACCATCTTCTGTAGGAGGACTTTGAAGACAAAACACTCCGGAATGGGATGCCCCAACATCTGATGAAATGTGAAATTGTTCGGACGATCTTCATCTCCTTCCTTGTTTGGCCTTTTGGTCCTTGGAAACTGAACCAAATTATTTTCCAGAGCTGAAATGAAGTAACTAGGAACTTGTTCATTTTGGAAAGAATAACCTTTTCTCATTAACTCCTCAAATTGTTTCCGTCATTGATCTCTTTTATCATCTTGATGAAATGGCCTCTACTATTGATGCTTAGGAGGTGGGGCCATTCGATAAGATGAAGGATTTGAAGTAGAAGCAGGTACAAGTGCTTGTTTAAGTGTAACGGTAGCAGTCTCTGCTTTACCCATTCTACTTCCTGGAGCTGCTGGAATTACACGAGTTTTATCCTTAGTCATTTTAAGAGAGTCTTCGATCAGCTGAGTGATCGAAGTAAGGTCTGGAAACCTTTCTGTGTATTTCACAGGGATCAACGGTGTGCGTAATTCATCACGCAAAAGCAAGCCCTTGTAATGACTGTACAAAACCTCTAAGCTTAACTGTTTCTTTTTGCTAAGGAGTTCCCATCATAGGATCACAATGAGAAACTAAATGTGTTAATTGTTGTTCTGGGTCTCCCGAACCATTAAAGATTGAAAATGTGGTACTTGTAAAATTGTATGGGGGCATAATTGCATCAACACATTCAGGGTAAGATCTCTTTTCTGGTTGAATTTATGCACTCTTTCCCTCCATAGCTTCCAACCGAGCTTTTAATGACTCAATGGTAGTTATTAACTTTTTAGAAACATCTGGTTGAGCTTGGACTTGAGCAGGTGCAATTACTAGAGCTTGGACAGGTGTGGTGACTGTTACTGCAACTAATGGTAGCACCACATATTGTTGTTGTGCATGACCCATAGGATTAGACCTATGAGGGTGTATGGGTAAAGGAGGATATTCTTGATCCATCTCAGTAACTGGAACAAATTCTCTTGGCTGACTGACTCCATCATGCTTAGGAGGAAGACTAACTTGAAGTAGTTCTGCATTAAACCTCCTTAATTCCTTCATTTCTTCCTCTTGTTGTGAGAATCTTATCTCTAGTGAGTATGATTGGCCTTCTCTAGAGGAAGGGTGGAATGTAACTTGAATTTTTTTCTATTACCCTTGTTAGACGCCTTTTGGAGAGGGGTAAGTTGGTTACTTGAAAGAATACTTAGATTATTGGTAAGCCTTTGATTTCGTGTACTCACACCTTCTTCATTTGCCTCTATGTGCATAGCCTCTTGAGCAGAAAATTCCTCATCTGAACCCTCTGAGTGAGCCTCATGTTCTGGAGGAGATGAAACAATGACATTAATGACATTTATTGATGCATAACACATTTCATCTCTTCTATCGGAATTTCTGTGATAATATCTTTTTCCATGTCCTTGATGAGACACTACCTTATTTTGTGTTGATCCCTCAGGAAATTCTTGACAAACCATAATTTGGAGGGAATCTCCTGATAATTTGGCCCTTTATTCCCCTTGTGGATTCTTCCCTAATCGAGAGAAGACTGACTTTCTCTGAGAAAGAGATTGAGGATTTGAAAAAGTCCCTAGTCCTGTGGACTGGGGCTGTTACCGTTGTTCCTGCTTAAATCCTCAAATCCTATTTGTTGATTCTCAGGGTTGGGCTAAAAGAGTCCCTATTCTGGAAAGCTGGGGTGGTTCTTGAGTTGCTACATCTGAGAATTTCTTAAATGATCTCTTGATCTTGAGGACTTTAGTCCAGAAATTGGATGGATTCATTAACCTACATCCACTCAAATCACCTGGCTCAAAAGACAGTTGGTTGATTTTTAACACTTTTGTCACTTGATGATGTGCACGCTCTAAACGAGAAGCTTGTTTGATATTTTCGTTTTCCTAATTCAAGATTAATTCGACAACTTTTTCTCTATATGCCTAACTTTGAGAAAAACTATTTGAGTCATGTTCTTGAGCAAGCCATTGATTATGCACAAAATCCGATAGATGTGGCCAGTTCTGGGAAATATCATTGAATGAGACCACCTTTGGTGGGATTTTTTGAATAGAGTACAGTGAAATGTAGTGCTCCCTGGACACCCCATCCCCTGATATGAATATCAGATGGGGCATGGTCAATTTACTAGTGAAAACTTTTTAGTGTTCCACGACATGAACGCTGAAGGGATCTCTGTTGATTTTAAGCCTTCAGATATCAGGAAACTGAGAGAGATGCCAAATTAATTTGGAATTGTAACCCTTATATTATCTTGATATAATTTTCATATTCATCAGAATATAATATTTTCTTTTTCAGTTGACAAATATTTTTCCACATGTTGAGATGAATATTGTGAATACAATCTTTCATCAACATCTCTGGAAAATCATACTGAGAGTCAGCCAAAGGCCAAAACATGACTGGTACTTCACCTTTCGCCAGTTTTTTTTCTCATATTTGGTAGGCTTGATGAAAATTTGCTGGTGTATGTGCCTTCTGTGTATTCTTCATCAAGTATTATTGACAAAATTCCTTCAATACTGGCAGAAGAGACTTCTGACAGAATTGTTGGTTGTGACCAGGTGTATGTCTCTGCTTATCAGTTTCCACCATATTAGATTGGCGAGATTCTTTGGGTGCAGTCAGACAAGCCTGTTGACTGGTTGATGAGTTATAAATAGGTGTATATGCCTACCTATAATACTCTTCTAGAATTGCCTGGCAGGATTGGCGTGTTACTACCAGACGAGTCTGCTAGGCAGTAACATCTGGATGGACGGGTGTATATGCCCGCTCGTTATCTTCCATCAAGTTGGCTTGATGGACTTTTTCGGAGGGGGAAGAAATAAGAACCTACTCCCTATTGACCAGATTTCACCTTTGGCATTTTTTCTTGCATGCTCGGGTCTGAGGAACCTAAGACAATCCCCTAAATGTGGTACCCTCATCATTTTGAGGGTGCACTTCCGCACGAGTCTAGTGGCGATTGTTGATGGGAGCCCTTGGGAAGGACTCATGACTCCTAGAATTAAGGCCTTGGGTGAGATTCTCATTCACCTCATCATAATATGGGAGGGACTGGTGATTTCATTCTGGGGATAACGACCTAAAACGGTTGGAGATGGTGGTTGGCACCACCTGTTTCTTGATCATTGGTCGTTGCTGCCCGGACAACCAGGGTGAATTATTGACTTGGAGGGCTTGTCAAGCAGCCTCCAGAGTCGGAATGGAATAGTGTCGATGGTATTTCATAACCAGTGCATTTGAGACCCAACGTTGAAGATGCTGAGTGGGTGATTGTTGACGCTCCTTTTCGTCACAGAGTCTAACCACTAAAAAAGAGAAATACCTTAATCGAAAGTGATTCATCCTATAAAGAAACATCAAAAAATTGACAAAGGCATGAAGAAGGATTCCTTCCCACTTGGGTCGCGCAAGAATAATTTTGCGCCACATTTTGGGCGTGCATGTGAATTGCACGCCCTATTTGATTTCCACCTGGGGTCTTCAGTAGCCAATAAATACCCTCGGTGGGCCCCCCATTTAAAGGATGGAAAATTTCCAAAAACTCAAATTTGAGCTCCCGGCACCCTAGTCTCTTCTCAATGCTTCTGAGCACTTATAAGGTAATTTCTTACCTAGAACAGAAGATCTAAATAGAGGGAGTAAGGACTAAGTGTTAAAACTCATCAACACTTGCGCGCCTAAGTGGCCATCCCTTAAGGGAAATGGACACACTTGCACGCCACATTGCCCCTTCAACAGAACATACACGCCACACTTCGGGAAGCCCTTAGGGACAATACTAAGGGCTTGAGTCAAGTATCTCCCAAGCAATACCTTAAGGGTTGACCGCTGCGCAAGTACCCATGTGTTGCACAGGTATACGTACGCGACCAGGACTTGCGCGCCCACACAGGACTTGTGCGCCCCTCTCTTTTTGGGTGCCTCTCCTACCTATTTCACCTCTCTTATGCCTATCCACCTCTCCTCTTATGATTAAGCCTTCAAAACTCTCTCCAAAGCCATTCATGGAATGATTTCATTGTTGTCTTCCTTATCTTAAAGGAATTATGTGGAACATCTCTTAAAACCTTGTGATTTACATGTCTTTAGGTCACTAAGGTCAAATATTTCATTCATTCAACATTATCCTTTAAAATGATAGAATCCTTAACCAGGGCCTCCTTTTTTGGAGTAATCCCCAGTACAAGTTCTCTTAATTTGGGCATCCTCGTTAGGAATAAACCCCAAGTCCCCTAACCTGGGCATCCTTTTCAGGAATATGCCACAGTCATAATTTCCCAAATATGGGAATCTTCATTAGGAGTAAGCCCCAAGTTCCCAAAATCCAAATTTCCTTAACTTGGGCTTCCTTTTCAGGAATAAGCCTCAGTCATAATTTCTATTAACCAGTATTGATTTACTTTTTATTTGGGCTTCCTTCTCAAGAGTAAATCCCAATCATAAGTCCCTTCCTAATTTGGGAACCTTCCCCAAGAGTAAGCCCCAAGTTAGAGTATCCAAATCTCCATAAAGCACATATACCTTTATAGACCTTGTTTCTGGGTTTCTTCCCTGAAGTAAAACCCAATCTTCATCTATTTCGGGCAGTCATCCATACATAAGCCCCACATCATTTCTTATGATTGCATCATTCAAGGCACAATTGTCTGGTTTTACCAATACCTGTTGTTTATCACACCGAGCATGACTCACGTGAGCTTAGAGTGTAAATGTAATTATGACATCTTTCTTTGAGCCATCAATCATACATAAAACTCATACTTATTTACTCAAACTACGTGGGTTCTGATTCCTTTTTTAAAACAAAGGATACGTAGGTAGCCCATCTGTGGGTACGATCCCAACTTTAAAATAATTCATGGCCTTCTGAATGAAAATAAACATCAAGTTCTCCACTGAGTGGCTTTAAAACCAGTATGGTCATCATAATGACCAAGATACTTTTATATAATGTATTGAAGTATACCATTTACTAAGAATCTCTAAACAAATACAGATGATTCTCTATTGATGAAGAACCTTGAATACATATAAAAGATTCTCTAAATTTCATACATGTTAATCATTGATTGTCAGATCTAAAGGAAAGCTCATTTTCATACTTGGTAATGTAATAAGGAATCACGAACATAACTTAAATCTATAAAGAGAGTCCCAGAGTAGACAATAATTCCCCTAAAATAGGTGTGATGAGTCCGACCTCCCATCCTCTCGACCAATGAAAATTATTAACTCTCATCAGTTCACAACTAATGAGCACCTACCTTTGGAAAGTAGGTCCAAATGGATATGGAATCACTGGATGTTTCCGGTTCTATGAAAAAACCCATTGGAAATTTCTTGGAATGTTTGAATCTTAAATCAATGAGATCATCCCCACTTCCAGAGGAAACAAAAATTGGTGAACCCGACGTGAATCCTTAACCAATTTAAAATGATCTTTTACTTATTTGTTAGGCCCCTATTTAAAACTTAATGAGAGGGATAAAAAAAATCAATAACATATGTGCTTATCCAAAAGATGTAGTGGACAGAATTATCTTCATTACGTCTGTTATATCATTAATGCACTCTTTTCCAATATCTTATGCATTAAGAGAATGGATTTTCTTAAGTTTACGTTTGTGAATGCCTCTGCTATAAAAACATCTGTTGTGAATGCATCTGTTGCTAATACTGCTGGATCTCTGAGGACGACATAACCTACTCAGTGTCTTCAACGCTGGGTATCAAATGCACTAGTTAAGGAGTACCATCAACATGGTACCATTCCAACTCTGGAGGGTGGTCGACAAGCCCTCCAAGTGAACAATTCACCATGGTCGTCCGAACAGCGATGACCAGTGATCAAGAAGCAGGTGGTGCCAACAACTGTCTCCAATCGTTTCTGGTCATTATCCTCAGAACGCAATCACCATTCACTCCTATATTCTGGGGAGGTGAATGAGAAGGTCCCTCATGGCCTTAATTCAAGGAGATAGGAGTCCTTATCGAGGGATCCCATCAACATTCGCCTCCAGACTCGTCTGGAAGTGCGCCCTCAACATGATGAGGGTATCATCTCCAGGCGTTCGGCTCAGGTTCCTCGAACCCGAGCAGGCAAGACGAACCACCAGAGACGAAATACTTTCAACAGTGAGTATGTTCTCATCTCTTCCATCACCAAAGAAGTCCATCAACCTAACTTGGTGGCAAGAAACAAGTGGGCACACACAACCGTCTGTTTTAATTCTGCTGTTCAGCAGACTCGTCTGGCAGCAGCACGCCAATCCCGCCAGGCAATTCCGGTGGAGTACTATAGACAGGAACATACACCTTTTTATAAATCATCAGCTACTCAGCAGGCTCGTCTAACTACATGCGATGGAGCCCACCAAACCAATGTGTTAACAACTGGTAAACAGGCACATGCACCTACTTACACTCATCAATCCTACCAGCAGCCTCGTCTGTCAGTATTGAAGGAATTTCATCAACCAAGTTTGGAGGAGTGCAATCCGTAGGCACATACACCTGCTAGTATTGATCAAACCTACCAACAGTCTCGTTTGGTAGCATTCGGAGAAGTCAGTCGGAAAGTCCCGGAGACAAACAGGAGGCAGACTCAACTCTCTTCCCCCACACATGAGTACTGTCAGAATTCACTGGAAGGAAAAGGAGGATAGGAGAAGGCACATACACCTACTCTAAGAATGGAATGGACATATATCCCCATTACGAAAGCTGAATTCACCAAGCATATTCTATCAATTGTGAAAGAGAAGAAGAAAGTCCCTGCTCATATTCTGGATGCCTGCTAGGATATTATAACAGCTTCAGTAGAATATCAGGGAAAGACACATAAATCTATCCCTACTAGTGGAGTAGCACATCAAAAGTTCACTCCGAAACAGACACACACATCTGTTCGAGTCCAAGAGGGTTGTGGAGCGTACTCTCCCATATCATACGGACATCCAAGTCAGGCACATGCACCTAATTTGAGTGGAGATAGTTAGCCTAACCTGATCATTTCTCTTTAACAGGCACATAAAACTACCCATAATGACCACTTTCTTCAACAAGTGGTTCCCAAAGTGAGTAAGAAGGCGTCTAAGAAGAAGACCCACCCAACACAGTCAAGAAATCAAGGGCCAACTTGTAACAAGGCCTTACTCGATGCTGGAGTTCTTGATGCACTCAGACAATTATCTGTTTCAACTCAAGATTATTCTATCTCAGTTCTCAATAGTGGGAACATTAATTCTGAAGGTCTGCATCAGATAATTCATCATGAAGTCTTGAATTATAATAATGTGGTCGATCTCAAAGTTTCATCTTTAGATTAGAGCCACATCAACCCTCTGTGTGGTCAGAAGACCAAGGAGAAAAATGTTTCATCTTTCTCTGTAACCCACCATGGTGGTCCTCCCCATGATGATGAATTTAGCTGTGAAAGTCCTCTCCGTAGTAATAATGCACATTTCCTGGAAAATACTCCAATGGAAAATGTAGTGATGAGAAAGCCCTATTATCATGAGTCACTTGCAAATGGGATGCCAGTCATGTATGATGCTTTACCACTAACAGGTGAAAAACTTTCTCAATTAGAAGATAGCCTGGGGTGTAGGTCATTCTACAAACCACCCCTGGGTCGTTCAACTTCTAGTTTGATCAGTTAATTCTCTGCTGATCTTGTTGAATCCGATGAAGAAACAAGGAAGCACCAGCTCTGGTCTAATCAGGTAGAAGAATATTCATTGAATGATAAAGAGGAAGTACTGAATATGAGAAAACAACTGGTGAAAGGTGAAGTTCCAGACATGTTTTGGCCTCTTGTTGACTCTCAGTATGACATTCCTAAGATGTTGAGGGAAGATGGAATCAATGATATTCCCCTCAAAAAATGGAAAACTCTTTGTCAGTTGAAAAAGAAATTATTAACTTATGATGAATATGAAAATCATGTCAAGATAATATAAGGGTTACAACACCAAATTGACTTGGCATCTCTCTCAGTTTATCGATATCCGAAGGCTGAAAAATAGTAGAGAGCCCTTCAAAGTTCATACCTTGGCACACTAAGAAGATTACACCAGATAATTTCCAATGCCCCATCTGGAAATAATTTTAGGGGATGGGTTGTTCATGGAGAACTACATTTCACTTTTCTCTCCAGTCAGCAAAGCCCGTCGAAAATGATCTCATGCAATGTTATTGACCATGGCCAACCACAACCAATTGGCTTTGTTTGTAATCAAAAGCTTTCCCAAGAACAGGATTCAACTAGTTCTTATAAAAATCAAGCATACAGAGAACAAGTTTTTGAATTACTCCTGCATCAAGAAAATGAGAATATTTAACAGGCTTCTCATTTGGACCAATCACATCACCGAGTGATAGAAGTGTCAGAAATCATCCAACGGTATTTTGATCCGGGTGATAAAAGTGGATGTAGGTTGTTGCATCTGGATAATTTCTGGACTAATGTATGCAAGATCAGAAGAGCTTTCAAGAAGGTATCAGATGTAGCATCTCAAGAGCCACCCCAGCTTGCCAGACTGGGGACTCTTTTAACCCAACCCTCGGAATCAACAAATAAGATTCGAGGAGTTGAGCAGGAATAGCCCCAGTCCAATAGACTGGGGACTTTTTCAAATCATCAATCTCTTCCTCAGAGAAAGTCAGTTTTCTATTGACTAGGGAAGAATCCTCAAGAGGAACGAAGAGAAAAATTATCAGGAGATTACCTCCAAATTATGTTTCATCAAGAAGTTCCCGAGGGATCAAATCGACAAAAGGCACTGTCTCATCAGGGACATGGAAGAAGACAATATCCCAGAAATGCCAATAGAAATGATGCAATGCATTATGAATCAATTAATGCCATCAATGCCATTGTTGCTGATCCACCAGATGAGGCTCACTAAAAGGGATCAGATGAAGAGGTTCCTACTCAAGAAGTTGTACGAACAAACACAAATGAAGATGGTGTGCGTACACGAAATAAAAGGATTACCCAGAATCTAGGTAATCCTTCAAGTAACCCACTTCCCCCTCTCTGAAAGGTGTCCAATAATGGGAAAAGAAAGAATTAGGTTACATACCCTTCCTCTGGATAAGGCCAATTTCTCTCACTAGAGGAAATATTTTCACAACAAGAGGAAGAAATGAAGGAATTGAGGAGGTTGAACACAGAACTACTTCAAGGTAGTCTTCCTCCTAAGCATGATGGAGTCAGTCAGCCAAGGGAATTTGTTGTAGTTACTGAAATGGATCAAGAATATCCTCCTCTATCAGTACACCCTCACTGGTTTAATCCTACGAGTCAAGTGAGAAAACAATCGGCAGTGCTACCATTAGTTGCAGTACCAGCCACCACATCTGTACAAGCTCCATCCATTACACCCGTTCAGGTCTAAGCTCAACTAAATGATTCTCAAAAGTTAGTAACTACTATTGACTCATTAACAGCTCGGTTGGAAGCTATGGAAGGAAAGTGTGCATCAGTTCAATCGGAGAAGAGATCTTACCCTGAATGGGTAGACACAATTCCTCCCCCATCAAATTTTGCAAGTACCACATTCCCAATATTTAATAGTTAGGGAGACCCAAAGCAACACTTAACACATTTTGTTTCTCGTTGCGATCCTATAATGGGAACCCCTCAGCAAAAAGAAGCAGTTAAGCTCAGCTGTTTTGTACATTCATTAAAAGGACCTGCCTTTTTCTGGTACACAAGCTTGAAATCTCGGTCAATTACCAGATGGGAGGATCTTCATCAACAATTCCTTCTTCAATTCACCACCACATTGCCAAAGACAACAGTTTTTTATCTTAAAAACTATAACCAAAGGGAGAATTAAATGGTTTTAGATTCCATTGCTCGCTGGAAGGGATTAACATATTCCCTAAGCTTATCACTCCCTCAAGAGGAATTGTTGCCAATTTGTGTGGAAAATCTGCGTGACAATTTTCACACACTGTTGATCCCTTTGAAATATACAGAAAGGTTTCGAGACCTTACTTCATTTGCTCAACAGATTGAAGACTCTCTTATAAATACTGAGGATAAAGCTCATGTAATTCCATCAACTACAGGAAGGAGAATGGGTAAAGCAGATACTGCTACAGTTATGCTTAAACAAGCACCTGTACCTGCATCTACTTAAAAACCTTCATCTTCTTGAAGGGATCCACCTCCTGAGCACTAACAACAGAGGTCGTTACGTCAAGATGATCAAAGAGATCAAAGACAAAAACAATATGAGGATTTGAAGAGCAAAGTATACTCTTTCCTAAATGAAAAAGTTCCTAGTTATTTCATTTCAGCCCTGGAAAATAATTTTGTTCAATTTTCAAGGCCCAAGAGTCCGAACAAGGAAGGAGATGAAGACCATCCCAATTATTTCCCATTTCATCAAATTTTGGGGCATCCCATTCAGGAGTGTTTTGTCTTCAAGGACCTCCTGCAAAAAATGGTCGACTTGGGATAAGTCAAACTGAAAGGTTCTTCAGCTCAGTAAGCATGTGTTACAGCTATAGATCCAGAGGAAGAAAGCGAGTGGCAAGAATTCGAGAACCAAAATGCCCAAAAATATGATGATTGGATGGTCAGAAAAACGATCAACTAAAATCATCCTATTTTGCGAACAAAATTGAAGAAAACAATTGTGTCTTCTACCATGAATGCCACAGCAAAACCCTTTTCATCAGAGGTAAAATACTCAAATAAATGGAATAAATAAAAGAAAGAAGAAGAATCAGAAGAAGATGAGTATGTGTCAAAGCCCAAGTTTTCTTTGAATCTGAAAGATTTTGTGCCATCTACTTCGAAGCCATGGGCACCGCCCCATCAAACGGCATAGCCTAAATTAGATATTCAGACAGAGTCTTCATCGGATGAAGAGTTAATCTTCGGTTCTGTTAATATGATTCACGTAACAGATCCTTATGCTAATCATTGTTTCGAACTCGATGAACCTGGGTTCCCCATATCAATCAGAGGAATCAGACGAAGTTCCAGAGGCTAAGGGTATAGGGGAAGATGTGGATCTTTTAGAGGTCACTATTCTAATTCTACCCCTTATAGAACTGTGTATGCAGCAGAAACTCGTGGCATATCCCTTCAACGAGCTCAAAAAGAACAAGCAAGTTCTTTTACACAAGGCAGATTCATTCCTAGCACAATTATTCTGGAAGATCGGTTGGAGGTTCCACCTTCTTCTTTTGAGCAAGTAAATATACCTAATCAGACTAATCTTCCAAAGCCAGTAGTATTACAAACTCTTATCCTAGTACAAGATGCATCAAATTCCAAAGCATCAACTTCTAAGGCACCTACGAAACCACATGTTCCTGTTCGGAAACATAGACCTTTGGATCAAAAGTATGATGTATTGAAACACCTAGACCAAATAATAGTCAAGTTATCAATTCTGGATGCTTTGAATTTATCAAAGGATCTTCGGGAGTCACTCATCGAGGCTTTATCGAGTCCTCAACAGTTTGAAATTGAAATTGCTGCAGCTGAATTCTAACATGTAGAGAATAATCCTGCAGAATGCCATGCAGTGATATCTTTTACTGATGAAGATGAAGATGATGTCGTGCATGGACATATTAGACCTTTGTACTTATCTGAAAAGTTCAATGGTGTAGACGTTCGAAGAGTTTTCATTGATAATGGTTCAGGAGTCAACCTCATCCCCATTCGTACACTTCATCGATTGGGCCTCACAGAATCTAATTTATCTCCTTCTAGTTTGATGTTACAAAGATATGATAAAAATGAACAAGAACCACTGGGTGAGATTACACTCAGAACTCAGTTTGGAGATCTTGTATCCAATTCATATTTTATGGTTGTTGATCAAGATTCATCCTTCAACATCTTGCTTGGAAGACCCTAGCTATATCAACATGCGGCTATCCCTTCATCATACCATCAATGTCTCAAATATTGTTTCGATGGTCAAATTGGGACATTGTATGGTGATAAGGCCCCGTTCAAGACATTTGAATCTCAATACATTGAGGCGTAATTCTGTCACATGAAGGGAAATGAGAAATCCACAACAAGGGAGATTACCAAAGTTAATGCTCCATATGGTTTGGAAAAGATTCCAGTAAAACCATTAGCACATGTGAGTACAGATTTTGAATTTCCTATCAGTCAAATTGACAGGATAGACCCAAGTCAAAATACTCTTATGGAAACCTCCATAATGTCAATTATGGAAATCAATCCAGACAACATGGGAGAAAGTGGTGAACCGCCAAGAAATTATGAAAGCTCTAATGGAGATGTCTTCATTTCTTTTGTTGAAATCCAGCAAGTCTATAGTTCGCCAACCAAGCCAGAAGAAGTTATAGCAATGTCATAGGTGAACGATGATGTAGATTCTCAATCCATAATCTCCTCTTTATTACCCAAATAAGACCTTTCATCGTCAATAGGGTCAGAAATGGAAGCTTCTTCTTCAAGATGTTCAAATTTTAACGTCTCTTCTGATCATGAAAATTCTACTTCACCATTCACTATGCAAGTAGAAACATAAGAAATAACACATGTTGAAGGAGAAGAGGATGTTCTCAGGGATGCTCCTCCAGTATTTGAAGAGGGTATCTCTACTACCATGGATGAACTCAGAGAAATAAATCTAGGTACAAAAGAAGATCCACGCCCCACTTTAATTAGTGTGGCCATGACTCTTAAAGAGAAAAATATGTATATTTATTTTTTAAAGAAAAATCGAGACATATTTTCTTGGAACTATACAGAGATGCTAGGGCTTGATCCTAATGTTTCCACTCATCGTTGGGGTTTTCCAAAAGAACATCAAGGATTTAAACAAGCCTCTAGAAGAACACACCCAACCTATGCTTCCAAAATTGAAGCTGAAGTGGATAAGCTTATCAAATATAACTTTGTTAGAGAAGTTCAATATCCCAAATGGTTGACTAATATTGTCCCAGTGAAAAATAAGAATGGGAAAATTAGAGTTTGCATTGATTTCAGAGATCTTAATTAGAATTTTCCTAAGGATGATTTTCCAGTACCAATTACAGAACTCTTAATTGATGCAATAGCTGGCTTTGAAGCACTTTCCTTCATGTATGGATATTCTAGATATAATAAAATCCTAATGGCTCCAGAAGATGAAAATATAGAGCCTTCAGATCCCCTCAGGGTGTGTTTTTCTATCAGGTAATTCCCTTTGGCCTGAAGAATGTAGGTGCACCATATCAACATGCCATGAATCATATCTTCAAAACATTTTTAGAGAAGTTTGTTGAATGTTATGTAGACGATTTGGAGGTTAAATACAAACAACATTCTAATCATTTGGATGATTTGGAAATCATATTCCACAAACATTGGCAACATAATTTGAAGATGAACCCCTTAAAATGTGCTTTTAGGGTAAACTCAGGAAAATTTCTCGGCTTTGTCATACACCATCGTGGTACCAAAGTAGATCCTGAGAAGACAGAGTCAAGAACTGGTATGTCACCTCCTCGAAATTTAAAATAATTGAGAGGAATTCAAGGAAACTTATCCTTTATTCGGTTTTTCATCATCAATTTGGCAGGAAAAAGTTTACCCTTCACCAAATTGATGAAGAAGGGAGTCACTTACAAGTGGACTGAAGAATGTCAAGAAGTATTCGATATTCTTAAGGAGTATCTCTTGAGTCCACCGGTGTTAATTCCACATGTTTAAGGAAGACCACTTATCCTCTATGTGACAGCTTTAGAGAAATCATTGGGTGCCTTTATTGCTCAGAAGAATGATGCTGGGAATGAAAATAGCCTCTACAATCTCATTCGGACTATGCTTGAAGCAGAAACCCAATATTCAAATATTGAGAAGTGCTGCCGAGAATTAATATTTGCAGTTAAGAAGTTGAGACACTACCTGAAACATCACGAGCTACAATTTGGATCTCGCAATAATCCACTCAAATTCATCCTTAGTCTTCCAATGCTTACAAGATGTCTGGCAAGGTGGGCAGTTATTTTGCAGCAATTTGATATTCAATATGTGTTTCAAAAGGAAATAAAGGTCCTTGCTCTGGCTGATTTCTTTGTTGAACATCCTTTAGTAGAAGATACATATTCAGATATTGAACTTCGTGATGAGGAAGTATTCTTTATTCAAGATAGTATTCAAACATGGGAAATGTACTTTGATGGTGCTTCCAGAAGTCCAACAGGGAGGAAAATGGAAAATCATAAATTCAACAAAGTTGGGTTTGGAATTGTACTCATTTCCCCAGAAAAGGTAGTGCTACCTTATTCCTTCTCATTGTTGGGAGGCAGTACAAATAATGAAGCAGAATACCAAGCTTTTATCGCAGGATTAGAATTGGTGCTTCAAGCACAAGTGAGTTACTTAAAGGTGAAAGGTGATTCAGACCAGGTAATCAAACAACTAAATTGGGATTATGCCATCAAAAAAGAAGAAATAATCCCTTTTTGTGATTATGTCTGAGAGTTAATGGCATAATTTCCTTTGGAACCGAAATTTTCTTATGTCCCTAGATCACAAAATGCCCAATCTGATGCACTGGATAATATAGCCACAGCTCTGTCAGATCCAAATCGGGACGAGACAAGTATCAGTATTTCCCACCATCATACAATTTCACCTTATGTTCAAGCCAAAATAGAGGAAATCAATGAAATTAGTCCCATCTCTGAACCATATGTTCATACTACAGGATAGATGACACCTATCAGGGAATACCTTCAAAATGGAACACTTCCACCTGATAGAGCCGGGAAAGAACAAGTCCGGAGATGTGTGGTCAATTTCACTCTTTATGATAGCACACATCACTTAGAGAAAGTTCTCTATAAAACAGGTTTTGATGGAGTTCTCTTCAGATGCATTGATGGTGAAGAGTCAATGGCTGTCATGAAATAAGTACATGCCAGAGTCTGTGGTGCCCATCAGTCTGGACATAGACTATCTGATCAAATTCGAAGGCTTGGATACTATTTTCCTTCATTGATACAAGATTGTGTTGATTTCAAAAAGAAGTTTCATTCGTTCCAAGTACATGCCAACTTCATTCATCAACCCCCAGAGATCCTTCATACAGCTAAATACTTGTGGCCATTTTCCACATGGGGAATGGTTGTAGTGGGACCTTATCCTTCAGCTACAGCCAAGCAGTTGAAGTATATTCTTACTGCTACTGACTTTTTTTTCCAAATGGGTAAATGAAATACCCCTCAAATAATTCACTTCTAAATGCATTGTTAGCTTCATCAAGTCTAACATCATTACGATATTTGGTGTCCCTCATACCATATTGACAGAAAATGGCACCAACTTCTGTTCATCCGAGGTGAGGAAGTTGTATCAAGAATACAACATCAAAACCAATCATTCATCTCAGTATCATGCAGCGGCTAATGTCCAAATAGAATATTTCAACAAGAATCTTTCAAAAAAACTGCAAAAGATGGTGGATAATGATAAGAAATCATGGTCTGATAAAAAATTTCATGCTTTATGGGCTTATCGAACCACCACCCGCACTACAACGCGGTCAACTCCATATTCATTGGTATATGGAATAGAAGTAGTCTTGCCTATTGAGGTTCAATTACCCTCGCTTAGAGTATCCATTTGTGATCATTCATCAACAGATGAACAATCTAAATATAGATTGGATTAATTGGAACGGTTATATGAGAAAAGATTGTGCACGCTTCACCACTTGGAAGTCTATCATAATCAAATTGCATGAGCTTTCAACAAAATAGTTCATCTTCATTCATTCGTTCAAGGAGAACTGGTATTAGTTCTCAGAACTCCAATTATTCTAGGAAAGAAACCTCCCAAGCTTGAGCCAATATGGGAAGGACCTTATTTAATACATAAGGTCTACTCCAATGGAGCTTATTATTTAATCTAAAATGATAGAGAACTCAACACTACTCAAACCAATGCTATATTTCTGGAGAAGTATTTTTTGTAACACAAATTCCATATCATCCAGCAAGATGTAAAACTGTAGCATCCATGGTCTATGCATATGACCGTAAACTATTTACATCCATATCGTCTAGAAAGACGTTAAACTGCAACATATACAGTATATGTATATGACCTTAAACTATTTTCACCATTCTTTTCGTCCAACATAATGTTAAACTGTGATGTCTTAGCTACATGATGCTAAATTGTACAGAAGTCCCTTACGTCCAGCAAGACGTTAAACTGCATCATCAGTTTCGGTCCATGAATATGACCTTAAACTATTTTCATTATTTTCGTCCAACATGATGTTAAACTGTGGAAAAAATCCCTAATATTCCCAACATGACATTAAATTGTGTCCTCTTTGTCCTTATTGTAGACATTAAACTGCATAGTCCCCCTTTCATCCAACATGACGTTAAACTATATTGTCCCTATCATCCTAGCTACATGATGCTAAACTATACATAAGTCCCTTAATACGTCCTACTTGATGTAAACTATATTTTTTCAAGGTTGTTGCTACCTCTTGTTTCTCACACCGAGTATGAATCACATTATTGTTGAGTAAAATTCAACCATAACACCTTATCTGGGATTCTAACCATGCGGAAGTCCTAACACAATTTTTTAGGTCGTTGTCCCCAATAACAACTTGATCAAAAATTCATTATTTAATTGAACTATGCAGACTTTGATCCTTACCTTCTCGGCTGGGTACGTAGGAAACCTCCTGAGGTTCAAGCCCAAAACCAATCTCTTCACATTTGTTCACCTTTTCCCTTTCTACATGATGTTAAACTGTACAACACTTTTGTCCTATGTGACAATAAACTACAACATTATTTGATACCCTCACCTGAGAGGGAATCATTATTTACATTAATATCCAATCATGTTATATTCTAAAGACTACGTTCATACATGGCCATGCCTGAACCTTTTATCTTGGGTCATACCATCATTGTACTAAAGTCCCCTTTCACCATTCACTTGTACGAACCAAATCTGTGTAGAGGGTTTTTCAAGAACTACATGCAGCTTGATTACCATCCTTATGGGATACGTAGGAATGTTCGAGTGTCCCTCAAATCCATCCCTAAGTCTTTGGGCCTAACCCCAAATTCCACTTTCAGCCTCCTCGATAAAAAGTGCCCATGAAAACACACATTGTGTATTCATTATTATGGTCCAAGCTCTATGACCCAAAACTAAGATATCCCATACTTTCATCCCACATGACGTTAAACTGTATTTCAAGAACTACATACTTATTTATTCCTATCCTTATGGGATACGTAGTGAAGTCCAACATTTCAATTCAGGACCCAGCCACAACATGATTATGGTTAGCATTGATCTATGTATCTCTACAGACATTGGAAAATACCCATTTTTATGTGTAATAATCCTAACCTTAAATATTTTCATATCTTAATAACCCTTATCTTGACTTCTAGTCACAAAAATGTCAAATTTCTAAAAGTTATTTTACCAGACTATGCAGCATGTTACCTTAGGTGGCCTTGCATAAACAGTCTACATAATATACTTGTCAGCCAAAAGATACTTTTAATTGACTATTCAGACAATACCCTTAGGTGGCCCTGCATAATTAAACCCCCTAACGGATTTATCAAATAATGGTAACTTCATTCGTGGGAACTACTTCTTCTAATGCCTTTTATTCCTCTTTCATATCATTCCTCAGATTAAAAACTTCTTAAGTCATAGTTTATATATTTTCCTTAATACTTCAGTGTGGTAATATGTTTTCAGATAAGTTGTTCATGAATTGAGTCAATTTTAATCGATTCGGTCAAAGCTATTCCGACCATAAATATTATCCTTCTTATGTCCGACGTTCATGACTTTGAACTGCCCACAAAAGACAAGGGAACTCTGAACAAAAATCAAGTCCCAGATCACTAAACATACATTTCGTGTGTTTTAGGTAATATTGAGCAATTAAAAGATTCAAAGTTTGTAGTGTTATTTAATAATACTAGAAAAAATAAAACTATTCTTACTAGGCCCTTTGGATTAGGTAAAATTTAAAGTAGGTATCAAAGAATACAAGCACAAATGATGGAAGATGAAAGTATTCTTCATTGATACACAAGAATTAGAAGGACTTCCATAGATTGGAGTCTCTTTTATTTTCCAAGAAATTACAAGAGGCTGTCAACATAAGTCTTCTCATGATGTACAACATCCTGAGCTTCATCAACAGCCACTTGAAGCTCATGCACTCGACCAACTTCACTCTTTTCAGCCTGATGGAGTGCTTTCTTGACATCTGTGATGGCTTTCATACCATTTGTTTGAGCTCCCTCCAGTGAATTATTGAGTTGTTCAAGTTCCCCAGTAACAACATCTAACTGTTGCTGAAGGTGCATCTACTGGATGACTTTATCTTGGATCTTATTCTTTAGCTCCTTCATCTTGGCAGCATAATCAGCCTCATATCGGGATACCGTAGCCTCAAATTCACTGATATTGGCTAACAGCTTCACCCTTGTGCAAATCTTGATGGCACTTTTGCTCCTTCTCCCTCCTTAAAATGATTTATTTAACCACGGCGTGGATCTTTTGATATACAAAACTGCCAAGTCCCAGCAAGAAAAATAGGTATGACAGTCGCGGGATCTTTGATGATAGCTCTTCTAAAGGAACATAGGATATGATCTTCCATATGTTCTTCCATACCTTGAATCGTGAAAATTGGAGCGCCTATTGTACTTCTGGATCCGACTCAGCATCACTATCGTAGGGGGGAATATAATCCGGGATTAATGTACTTAGGAAAGTTCCATGTTCTGCTCCTTCCCCCCTGACCTGTTCTTCTTCACTTTCAATTCCCATTGGGGCGGAGGCTGAGGATTCACCTCTAGATCTAGCCACTAGAATTGATAGATATTCATAATCAATGGAATGTTTTGGTAAGTTTCAAAGAATAACAAAAGTTTATTGGATGTCTTGAAAATTAAGTACAGTCACAAAAATTGTTATCCCTTACCCAACAGTAGATAAGTAACTTGAGAAGGCTCCACCACATCTTTCCTAGATTCAACAGTATTTTCAAGGAGAGTTTGAGGAAGCTCTATGGGGTTTAGCTCCACCTGGGCTAATGTCTCTACAATAGTAGGGTTTTTTGTACCCTCTTTAGGCATTGGTAGTTCAGCATCTTTCTCAGATAGAACTGCACATTTCAACAGATCATTATTAGACATGTAATAATAAGTTTTTTTTAATAGGATCAATGATAACACTCACACCCATAATCTTCTGAATTACATGTTAATTTAACATGATCTATAAAATCTTCAAAACATGCACCAAGTCCCATAATTTCATCCAATGTAATCTCAGAATCCAGTTGAATCTCACCAGTGGGAGCATTCGATATGTCTTCTTGGCAACCTTCATCCTGTGGTCTCTGACCCTATACCACATCTTTAGATAAAGTGGAGGCGTCAGTTGCAATGTCCCCAAAAAGCTCCAGTATAGGGGTTGAACCTAAAGTATTATAGAATGGAAGTCAGCTGATGTTTCATTCAAAATTTTATGAAGCATTGTTAACTTACCAGAAGCAGGTTCTTATCTCCTTGAAATAGTAGCAGGAGGGATACTGGGAACAAACGTTGGCTCTTCTCCGAGAGCAGCCAAGTTAGTCTGAACTTGTGATTTTTCACCAGAACCCTCTTTTTTTCTTAGTGGAAGGTCAATCCTCATCCTCAAAGGGGAAATCGAATAATCTCCTGCAATCCTAAAAAGTATGAGTAATATTTTTCATGGGTTAAGACTCACGATAATCCGAAGGACTTTCCACTAGTGATGAATCTTTTAGCTATGGACTTCCTCCTTAGATGCTTTTGCTTCTTTGGATTTTAGGGAGCGTCGGCAGTCTCCTATACAGGCACTTGAATTGGGAAATGGAAATCCATATCCAACTACTCATACATGGCTTACTGGCCTGGAGATATCTCACCCGACTCATGAGGGGATTCATTAACCCCAATGGCAGTACCCCCAGGGCTATATTGTGGTGAAGGAACCTCAGCAGTTTCTTTCTTTGCAAGCTGCAGGATGAAGAGAATAATTTCCTTAATTAACAATGATTTAACTGGAATCAAGTTACAAAAAAATAAGGAAAGAGACTTAAATCTTCCAGAGCCATGTAGTTGTGACACTCCTCATCTCCAGAACCACCAGTCCCCTCATTGGCGCCATGATCTAGCATTTCCTTCACCCGATTTGTGATAGGAATGGAATCGTTGGTGGAATATATGAGCATTTCTATCTCCCTAATGTAATCCCGCACTTCATTGGGGTTGTCCTTGTAATGGATATCTGTATAATCCAGAAGATTCCCTATTACAGGGAGGTGTATCCCCTCACACAAATCTAACCAGGCAGTTTCAGCACCGCAGTATAAACTCTGCCATGTCTCAACAACCTCTGGTCGTAGATATTCAGTATGTGTACCAGAAGGCTGCGAGGAAGGTCCTACAATCTTTGACTTCAGCTTCTTCCCAACTCCTGAAACTACATATAGAGAATAAGAAAATAAGACTTGTTTCTCTATAAAGTAACGGTGATTAAATTTGCAAAATGAAGTAACTCACTAGGAGTTGATGGAGTGGGTCTTTTGATTCTGACAGGAGGATTATATCAGGCGCGAGGCGGCTTTTCCACTTGTTGTGCCTCATCATCCCCATCTTGGGAATCTTGTGAGTCAGTCCTAGATGAGGAATCTAGCGAATCAGCTTCAGGTGGGGAAGCGTCACCTTCTTGAGGAAGGGTTTCTTTCTCTATAGTTATCTTCCTTTTCCCCACCTGATAAACCGGGTGATTCAGCACCCCTCTAGGGTATGATTCTATCCAATTCTCGGCATACCATGTAGTCAAGTTATTTACCGCTTTATCAACTGGTAGATCAAACACTGCCCCAGTCTTCTCCCTAGATGTCAGCAACCATAGTTGTCAGGAAACCATTAGATGTTTCTCTAACCTAACATGCACAGGGGGAGATACAACAGTTTGCTGCAAACAATTGAATTGGCGTGAAAATATATATGGAGCATAGGCCTCACATATAATCTCTTCTTTAATCCTAGTGACTAGAACACCATCTCTACAGGCCAGAATGTATGCCCTTAATTCCAGACTGGTTGTTCCATCATCAAAAAACCGCCCAGTTGTAAGATTTCCATAAGGAATGAAATTAAATTCCTTATACATGCTCAGCCTCACCTTTATTTCATATGAATTGAGGGATAGTGGAGCAATTCTAGAGAATGCCTGCACTGATGTCCTGAGAGAACTTTGGGGGATCTGTACTCCATTTTGTACATTATACATCCTGATGTGAGTGGTGATCCATCCCCACAAAACTTATAATTGTCCCACTATTCTAAAAGGAGACTAACCAATGAAGACATGGAGTAAGATCCGGTAAATCTTTGCTAAAATGGAGGTATCCAACCCACCCATTTTCCCCTCATCTAATTTAGTTACGATAACGAAGGTCCCTAGACTGACGCCTCCCTTTGAGACCCTGACAGGAAGAAGATAAATACTGAGCCACAAGGCCAAGAATCCCTCCAGACAAGTCTTCATTGGGGTTCTCTAATTCACATGGTATCCACACTTCTCAAATTTTCCTGCATCTAGGGTTGGCTAGAATGTGCCAGGAGAACACCTCTTCTCTGTTTTGGGGCAGGTAGTAGGATGAGTGGGCCTCTTCTTCTTGGATCCCTTCTCCTACGATCCCTTCAGCTTCGGCTCCTTCTCCTGCTTCTCGATAAGAAACATATTCATCCCCTCCTCTGGATGAATATCCTTTCTAGAATGAGTTAAGGAGGTCTATGAACTCTTGATCTTATGGAATATTTTCAATAATTCCCAAGCTAAAGCCGGAGTCTTCTATGAATCATTCCAAGTCGCCATGGGAGGGATGAATTCATCATACATATCACCCAAAATTGGAGCCCCTGAGATCTTGTGGACATCCCACAGACTGATGCCTACTTCTCCATGAGTCAGAGAGAAAGAATTAGTTTCTGGGCTCCAATGGCTGAGTATCTCCGGCACGAAGTTATCATGCCTGGAAACATATGTTTTCCTAGCCCAGATGGCTTCATATATCGCAACTCTTTTTAAATCCTTGACAAACTCTCCATAGTTTTGTGGTACCCAGTATTCCCACATCCATGTTGGCTTCACACCTCCTCCAGGATGGAAGTCCCAGCTCTTCTTCAAGCCTTTGGATTGATCCATCTGAGAGTTTCAGAAGATTTAAGAATAACAATGTGGTTATAGCTCATGCTTATGAGGTTTCAGATCCATCGTACAAGGGCTATGATGCATCATACGATCCTTCTCCACTGTTCTAGAATTTATAAATTCTCATCCACATGAGATATTTGCTGAAGAAAAATTGGTGTAATTCTGAAACCAAGAAATTGGGAGATAGGTCTTTGCCTCTGGAATGGTAATTTCTCACAGATGACCATAGACATACAATGGGAGATAGATGCTTTGTGGGAAATCAAAATGATACTTCTTCATTTACTTGGAAAAATCCGAGAGAGTGATATCGCAGACAGTATAGTAATCATGTCCAATGATACTCATCATATCATCAATTCTCTTGCTAGAAAGTTCATATTCCGTTCTGATTCTCTTGGGACCCATTGAATCTTCACAAAAGTTGAATAAATTAACAATTAAATGGGTTGATTTTTCATAAATTTTTTAAAGAAATTAGAAAAACTGGCTGAGGAATTAAGGAATGAAATTCTAATTTTGGCACGCAAGTATGGATGTGTCGTGCAAGTATGGATGTGTCATGCATGTTTTTGGAGCACAAGTATCATCGTGCAAGTCAAAATACCTCTACAGCAGTGCGACAACAAAGAAACAGAGGAAAACTGAGAAACCTGCGCGGTGAAGGTAACTTGTGCGGTGAGAGCTAAAAAGTTTTAAATTTAGGTAATTTACATGAGAATGGATGCATATATATAGGCCAGGCATCAAACCTGTGTGCTTAAAAGTCAGCGCGCTCTAAAGCCAGCGCGACAAACACCTGCGTGATTCCATCTGCGCTCTAAACACTTGTGCGCTGAAGTTTCCTTGGTTTTCTTCTTTCCTAAGAGTTAAATCCTCATTTCATTCAGATCTAACTCTGAGGTGGGACTTTTGTTGATGCTCATTTTCTTTACATATTCTAACCACTAAAAAAGAGAAATACCTTAATCCCAAGTGATTCAACCTTTTAAGAACCATCAAAAAATTGACAAAGGCATGAAGAAGGATTCCTTCCCACTTGGGTCGCGCAAGTTTCCTCAAGGTCGCACAAGTATACTTGGGCGCCACATTTTGGGCACGCAGGTGACTTGCACGCCCTATTTGATTTCCGCTCGAGGTCTTCAACAGCCTATAAATACCCCCAGTGCCCCCCCCCCATTTAAAGGACAGAAAAATTCCAGAAACTCAGATTTGAGCTCCCGGAACCCTAGTCTCTTCTCAAAGCTTCCGAACACTTCTAAGGTAATTTATTACCTAGAACGGAAGACCTAAATAGAGGGATTAAGGCCTATGTGTTGAAACTCATCAAAACTTGTTCGCCTAAGTGGCCAGCCCTTAAGGGAAATGGCCACACTTGCGCGCCGCATTACCCCTTCAACAGAACTTGCGCGCCACCCTTCTGTAAACCCTTAGGGATAGTACTAAGGGCTTGAGTCAAGTCTTTCCCAAGTATTACCTTAAGGGTTGACCACCGCGCAAGTATGCATGTGTCACGTAGGTACACTTGCGCGACCAGGACATGTGTTCCCATGTAGGACTTGCGCGCCCCTCTCTTTTTGGGTGCCTCTCCTGCCTATTTCACCTCTCTTATGCCTATCCACCTCTCCTATTCAAGATTAAGCCTTCAGAACTCTCTCCAAAGCCATTCATGTAATTATTTCCTTGTTAGATTCCTTATCTGAATGGAATTCGTTCAAACATATCATAAAACATAGAGATTTACATATCTTTATGTCACTAAGGTCATAGATTTCATTCATTCAACCTCATCCATTAAGATGAGAGAATCCTTAACCTAGGCCTCCTTTTCAGGAGTAAGCCCCATTCCAAGTTCTCTTAATTTGGGAATCCTCCTTAGGAATAATCCCCAAGTCCCCTAACCTAGGAATCCTTTTCAGGAATAATCCCCAGTCATAATTTCCCAAATATGGGCATCCTCCTTAGGAGTAATCCCAAAGTTCCCAAAATGCGAATTTATTTAACCTGGGCTTTCTTTTCATGAGTAATCCCCATTCATAATTTCTTTTAACAGGTCTTCATTTAATTTTGATTTGGGCTTCCTTATCAGGATTAAAACCCAATCATAAGTCCCTTCCTAATTTGGGAACCTTCCTCAAGAGTAAGCCCCATGTTAGAGTATCCAAATCTCCATAAAGCACATATACCTTTATGGACCTTATTTCTGTGTTTCTTCCCTGAAGTAAAACCCAATATTCATCTATTTTGGGCAGTCATCCATACATATTCCCCACATCATTTCTTATGATTGCATCTTTCATGGCACCATTGTTTGGTTTTACCAATACCTCTTGTTTCTCATGCCGAGCATAACTTACGTGATCTTAGAGTGTAAAAGTAATTATGACATCTTTATTTGAGCCATCAATCATACATAAACCTCATACTTCTTTACTCTGAATAAATGGGTTCTGATTCCTTTTCTAAAACAAAAGATATGTAGGTAGCCCGTCTGCGAGTACGATCCCAACTCTGAAATAATTCATGTCCTTCTAAATGACAATAAAATTCAAGTGCCCCGCCGAGTGGCTTTAAAACCAGTATGGTCATCATAATGACCAAGAGACTTTTATATAATGTATTGAAGGATACCATTGACTAAGAATCTATAAACAAATATTGATGATTCTTTATCTATGAAGAACCTCGAATACATATAAAATATTCTCTAAATTTCATACATGTTAATCATTGATTGTCAGATCGAAAGGAAATATCATTTTCATACTTGGTAATGTAATAAAGATTCACAAACATAACTTAAATCTATAAAGAGAGTCCCGGAGTATACAATAATTCCCCTAAAAAAGGTGTGATGAGTCTGTCCTCCCATCCTCTCGACCAATGTAAATTATTAAGTCTCATTAGTTCATAACTAATGAGCACCTACCTTTGGAAAGTAGGTCCAAATGGATGTGGAATCATTGGATGTTTCCGGTTCTATGAACAAACCCGTTAGAAACAGCTTGGAATGTTTGAATCTTAAATCAACGAGACCATCCTGAATTCTAGAGGAAACAATGATGTCGTGCTTAGATTGGATGAAGATCCAGCAGGGGTAGAAGCAGATGCATTCATAGGTGTGAACATTAGAGAATCCATTTCTGTAACGCAGAATTTTCTTGTAAGAGAGTTCCTATTTGATATAATAGACATAATCAAGATAAGTTCGGCCACTACATCTTTTGGATGAGCACATATGTTATTGATTTCTTTGTTGGACCTCACATTTAATTAATTAGGGGCCTAATAAATATGTAAAACAACATTTAACTTGGTTAAGAATTCACGTCGGGTTCACCATTTTTTTTGTTTCTTCTGGAAATGGGCATGACCTTATTTTTTTAAGGTTCAAACATTCCATTCGGTTTCTTACAGGCTTATTCGTAGAACCGAAAACATACAATGATTCTATATCCATTTGGACCTACTTTCCAAATGAAGGTGCTCATTTGTTGTGGACCGATGAGACATAAGAATTTTCATTGGTCTAGAGGATGGGAGGTCGGACTCGTCACACCTTTTTGGGGAGAATTATTGTCTAATCCAGGACTCTATTTATAGATTTAAGTTATGTTCGTGAATCCTTATTAAATTACCAAGTATAAAAATGAGCTTTCCTTTAGATTTTACTATCAATGATTGATATGTATGAAATTTAGATAATCTTATATATATGTATTTGAGGTTCTTCATTAGTAGAGAATCATCTGTATTTGTTAGATATTCTTAGTCAATGGTATCCTTCAACATATTATATAGAAATATCTTAGTCAGTATGATAACCGTGCTGGTTTAGAAGACACTCGATGGGGCACTTGAAGTTTATTGTTGTTTATAAGGACATGGATTATTTTAGAGTTGGGATCGTACCTACAGATGGGCTACCTACGTATCATTGTTTAGAAAAGGAATTAGAACCCACATAGTTTAGGAATTAAGATATAGTTTTACGTCATAAGGGACAAATGAGAATTAATGGGTGGTAGGCTTGAACCTTTAGAAAGTATTCCTACGTACTATACTTTTATGGTAGAGTTCAAAGTCCACATAGTTCGATTATTAATTTTGGGGGTTTAAGTATGATTAACGGCCCAAAGAGATTTGTCAGGGATACTTTTACACTCTATGCTCACGTGAGTCATGCTTGGTGTGAGAAACAAGAGGTATCAGTAAACCTGACGATTTGTGCCACGAAAGATGCAGTCATAAGGAATGATATGGGGCTTACATACGTATGATTTCCCAAATAGATAAATATCAAGACTTACTTCAGAGAAGAAGCCCGGGAACAAGTTCCATAAAGGTAAATGTGCTTAATGGAGATTTGGATACTCTAACATGGGGTTTAGTCCTGAGGAAGATTCCCAAATTTGGAGGGGACTTGTGATTGGGTTTTATTCCTGAGAAGGAAGCCCAAATCAAAAAGAAATTAAGACTTGTTAAGATAAATTATGACTAAGGCTTATTCCTGAGAAGGAGGCCCCAGTTAAAGGGACTTGAGAACAGGGGATTACTCATAAGAAGGAGACCCAGGTTAATGGGAATTATGACTGGGGCTTATTCCAGAGAAGGAGGCCATGGTTAGGGAATTATGACAAGGGAAGATTCTTAAGAAGGAGGCCTAGGTTAGGGAATTTTTGATCTGGGGCTTACTCCTGAGAAGGAGGCCCACATTAGGGTTCTTCTCATCTTAGATGATGAGGTTGAATGGAGGAAATATCTAACCTTAGTGAAATAAAGATATGTAAATCACTAGGTTTTGAGAGATATTACACAGAATTCCTTTTAGATAAGGAATCCAACAAAGTAACCATGCCAAAAGTGGCATTGAAGAGGGTTTTGAAGGCTGAATACTGAATAAGAGAGGTGGATTTGAAGAAAATAGTTGAATAAGTAGGAGAGGCACCCAAAAAGAGGCAGGTGTGCAAGTCTAGTTTGGACATGCAAGTCTTGGACACGCAAGTATACTTGCGCGACACAAGTGCACTTGGACTATGGTTAACCCATAAGGTAATACTTGGGAGAGGCTTGGATAGAGCCCTTAGTATTATCCCTGATGGATTCCAAATGGGTGGCACGTAGTTCTATTGAAGGGATAAGGTGGCGCGCAATTGTGACCATTTTCCCTTAAGGGTTGGACACTTAGGCGCCAAGTGTTGATGAATTTCAACCCTTAAGCCTTATTCCCTCTCTTTAGATCTTCCATTCTAGGAAAGAAATTACCTTAGAAGAGTTCATAAGACTTTAAGTAGAGACTAGGTTGCCGAGAGATTAAATCTGACTTTTGGATTTTTCCGTCCCCGAAATGGGGGGCCCACAAGGGGTATTTATAGTCCATTGAAGACCTTGGACGAAAATAGAGTAGGGTGCGCAAGTCACCTGCCCAACCAATATATGGCATGCAAGTATACTTGCGCGACCATCATGGAACTTGCGTGATCCATGCTTAAACAGATCCTTGTTCATTCCTTTGTCAATTTTTGATGGTTCTTCAAAGGATGAATCTGTTTGTGCTAATTTATTCCCCTTTTTCAGTCATTATACTCTGTGATGGAAAGGAGCTTCAACAAACCTAAAAACCCAAATTAACTCCCAAAACCCATAAAACCAATAAAACCCATTAAAACACCTAAATACCCTAGAAAATCTAGAAACCAAAAAAATTCTAAATACCCTAAAAAACACATAAACACAAAAAATCCCAAAACCCCTAAAACACCATTGAGAACCCTTATATACATTTAAACTAAAGAAACAATAAAAACCATAAAAACCCTTGAGAAACCATACACCCTATACCCAACAACCAAAAACATATACCCAAAACCCTATACCTGACACCATGAAGCCTTAACCCTACAGACGAAACTATATACCCTACTCCCAAAACTGAAAACCCTACACCCTAAACCCTATACCCTACACCACAAACCAAAAAACCTACAACCTAAACCATAAACCATACAACATAAACAAGAAAAAAAATTCCATGAACAATAACCCCCTAAAAGTAAACCACAAACCATACACCCTAAAACATAAAAAACCCTAAAACACTTAAAAACCGTAAAAATCCTAAAAACACTAAATGACCTTAAAAAACCATTAAACCACTAAAACTACAAAAATACACTAAAAAACCCTAAAAACATAAAAGGAATTAAATGTCATAAAACCACCAAAATAACCTAAAAGGATCTAAAAATCATAAAACCACTAAAAGGCCCTAAAACCCTTATAAAAAAGACAATTAAAAAACCTAAAAACATTGAAATGCTAAAAATACCTTAAATTACCCTAAAACAAATTAAAACCCCCTAAACAATATTTAAAATACTAAAAACAATAAAATACCAAAACACTATAAAAACTATAAAAACCCTTAAAAACTATAAAATCACTAAAATACACAAAAACTCAAAGAACTCAAAATACTTGAAATAAATTATAAAAATTTAAATTAACCCAAAAAACCCAAGAAAACCCCTAAATGATCCTGAAAAACATAAAACCATTAAAAACCATTAAAAATACCTAAAAACCTAAAAACTATAAAATCACTAAAACCCCAAATAACCCAACATAACCCAACAAAACCGTAAAACCCCAAAAGTAAATCTAAACCCATAAACAATGTAAAAACACTATAAACCCATAAAACCACAAAATAATCATAACATCTCTAAAAATATAAAAAAAATAGAAATATAAAATACTAAAACCCCTAAAAATCATAAAAAAATCTTAAAAATCCCAACCCCCATTAAAATCCCAACCGCCATTAAAATCCCTTAAAACCCAAACCACCCTTAAAAACTCTAAAAACCCTGAAAAAATCCATGAAAACCAAAAATACCATAAAAACATCTAAATCCCATGAATACCCTTAAAAAATAAAATTCCCAAAAAATTCTAAAGACCCTTTAAATAATAAAATCGTGAAAAATACATAAAAACCCTAAAAACTATAAAATACCCTAGAAACCCTAAATACCATAAAAATCCTATAAAACCTAAAACCCTAAAAAACCCAAAAAACCAAAAAACCCAAAGAACCCTAAAGAAAAATAAACACCCATAAAACCATAAAAACTTCTAAAAACAAAAACAAACCCATAAAATCCATTAAAATACCTAATAACACAAAATACCCCAACAAATATAAAAAAACCAAAATTCCAAAAAACCCTAAAACCCAAAAAAATGTTAAAACCCCATAGAAAACCAAAAACCCCTAAAAACCACATTATCCTAGAAACCCAAAAAACCTAAAATCCTTTAAAAATAACAAAACATAAAATAAAATTTTAGACACCATGAAATTTATTCCTTGCACATTTTCTCAAAATCTCCCCAACCGAGCTCGAAATGTTCAGGGTGAGACTTTTCATTTTTATGGGGTTTAGTGACGATAGGGAAGGCATCTACCTGAATCTCCTTCCTCCTGGGGACCTATTTTCTGGTGCAAAATCCACCTAGGTTCCTAATCTCCTTTCATATAGGTTCCTATTTTTTCATATAAAAATACCCTTGGGGCCTTTATTTGTACGAACGAAATCCTTGAAGCCTAATTGTTTCTCTGGTCGCCCAATTTATTTTCCCAAGTATTCCGAAACCTTCAAGGTAGTTATCTAACAACCGGATAAGTGCAATTGAAATAGGATCATAGAAATTAAGTCCCTTTTGTGTTTTAAATCCATAAAATTTGCATTCCTAGAGTTCCCAACCTCCCTAGATCAAAGACACTTGCGCCCCACCTATTCTTTTCATTGGAACATTAGCAACCCACTTCTAGAAATTTTTATGAATACTCTTGATGGATGAGTAAAGTATCTCCCATGTATTAAAATACAAGTTGTTAGTCACTTAAGTCTACATTAGTCTACCCAAGCCTACTTGCGTGCCCATACCTTCAGACCAGATACTATATTGGGGTTCCCTTCTTTGATTCACCTTATCCCTTCAGTCTATACTATATTTTCATCAAGTCTTCTTCAAAGTTAAATATAGAAATGATTCTTCTTCATTATATCCCATGTAAAAATGGGATTGTGTTGAAAATTACAACAAAACCTCATGACTTATCAAACCTTTGGGATGGGAACATCTGCATGTCTTTTATTTGGGTTTGTATATCTACAGTCAAAGGTTTACCACATTTTCTTTTGCAGTGGGGTTAAGATTAATGGAGTGTTTGTGGGTTTTTATATCCACAGTAACATCGAACTTTCTAAAAGGAAGAGTGTTGGGGAGTTCTTGGTTTGGTGGATTAGGGTTTGTGTCATAAACTCCCCTTTACATATATAAAACATGGAACCTTAGGTCTCTTGTAGAAAAGTAACAGTTCACACATTCTTTTCATTTTTAGCAAAAGATAAGTCTCCCTCACCTAGGAGGTCAAATTTTAGGGCATACATCCTTGGGAAAGACCCTAGAAATTCATATAAAAGGTTGTTTTATTTCTTCTATCTACTTACTTCACCTTCACTCCTTCCTTACATTGGACCCCTGTCTAACGTAAAATGAATAGAGGGAAGGTCCATTGCCCCAACCTCTTCCACCATTGTCATCGTAGGCCCATCCTCTTCCACTAGTGGATGAGGAAATGTGTGTGTGACCTTTTTTAATATTTGAAATCCTATTTTTTCTCAAACCAAGAATGAATCACATGGTCATAGAGATTTGTGATGTTCAAAAAAATTTCATGAACACTATCCATTTTGAATGAACTATGAGAAATCTGATTCCCATGAAACTAGGATATGTAGGAAGCCTTCTTAAGGCCCAAGTTCAATCTCATTTCATCCATAAAAAAGAATTATTTTTAGGATGTAAGACCAAAAACATTTCTATCAAGGGACTACACTCTTCTGCGAGACACATCGAACTATGTGTGCTTCGATTCCCATTCATGTTGGATATGTAGAAAGCCTCCCTAGGGTTTAAACCCAACAATTCAAATCAACCCTATTCCCTCTAGGTAATATTACCAATCAGGTATAACCCAACTTGGAAACTCATATCTTTTCCATGTTCCTTGGGCTACATGGGTATAGGCCCCATACAAAGATATTACTAAGAACCTTCCTCTTAGGATTCCTTTCTATATGACAATAAATTGTATGGATATGTTTTTATCACACGGTCGTACAAGGTATGATGTTCCACATTAAGCAGTACCAAACTCTGAGGGTTCATATTCCCTTCATGAGGATACATAGGTAGACCATTCATGGGTATGATCCCAACATCAAAACAAAATTTTATCTTTCTAGATGAAAATAAATTCCAGAGTTCCCCACTGAGTGGCTTAAAAACAAATATAATCAAAACAACGATTGAAATATTCTCTCAATAGTATGTGAGAGGATAACATTGATGGATATCCTCAAATACATATGAATATATCCATTAATGAAGAACCTTTAATATGTACTGATGATTATAAATTTCAGACGAGCTAATAACTGATTTCAAATTTCAAGGGAAACCTATGTTATACTTGGAAAATTGATATGGAATCACAAGAAATATATTAAATCAATAAGAGAGTCCAGAATTATGAAATGATTTCCCCATAATGGGTTTCATGAGTCTGACCTCCCATCATATCGAACTATGTATGTTCTTATGTATCATAATTCCAAAGCTAATGTACACATACCTTTGGAAAGAAGGTCACTTTGGGTAAATAGATGTTTGATGTTTCCTGTTCTATAAATAAATCCAATCGAAACTGCCTGGAAGTAGAGATTCCTAACAAGAACACATGTTCCAATAGAGACGTAAACCAAATTTATTAATACAGAAAACCATAAAATATTCTAAAAAACAATAAAACCATACAACAACATAAGGACCCTAAAATCCCTAAAATCTCTAAAAACAATGAAAACCATAAAAACCTAAAAAATAAATTATAAACCCCGAATCATCTAAAAACACCAAAACCCACAAAAATACTAAATATCCCTAAATACCCCCAAAAACCATTAAAAAAGATTTAGATTATAAAAACCCAAAAAATACCAAGAAACCCTAAAATGAAAAAAGAACCCTAAAACCCTAAAAATCCTAAAAACATTTAAAACCCCCAAAATAACTTCCACAAATTATTTAAAATCCTAAAACCCTTAATAAAATCATAAAAACACTAAAACCCCTTTAAACCCTAAAAACTATTAAAACAACATTGAAACCAAAAAAAACCCCAAAAAAATTAAAAATCATAAAATTACCTAAAAATACCTAACAACCCTAAAACCCATAAACTCCCTAAATACTCTCTAAATCCCTTTAAAGACCATAAAAACCCTAATACCACTAAAATAACAATAAAACTTCAAAATAATCATTAAACACCTAGTAGACCCTCAAAATACATAAAACACCAAAAACCCAAAAAAAATCTCAAAAAATCCTAAAAAACCAAAGACTCCAAAAAACTTAAAAACCCTTAAAACCCAAGAAAAACACTAAGACCCCATAAAACAATAATAACAAATAAAACCCCTTAAAACTGCAAAAACCATTAAAATATTTTAATCCTCAGAAAACCATTAAAAACAAAAAATAACCCTATAAATTCCTATAACATTATGAGAAACCCATAAACATCCTAAAAAAATCATAACAACCCAAAAATCCCAGAAACTATTAAAACCCTAAAAATCACTAAAAATCTATAAAAATCCCTAAAACCCCAAAAAACAATTAAAACACTTAAAATATTTGTGATAACTCTAATACCTTAATTAACCAAAAATCTATAAAATATCTGAAACCCTCTAAAACCCAAAAAAACAAAAAATCCCTAAAGACCCTAAAATCCATAAAATCCTTAAATCCATAAAGACCATAAAACCCCTAAAAACTATAAAAACCTAAAATAATAAAAAACACTTATGCACCAATTTATAAATAAGAATATATAAGTACCCACAAAACCCTAAAAAACCTAAAAACCCTATAACCCCTAATGATTTGAAAATCTCTCAAAACCCGAAAAAAGATAAAATAATCCAAAAAATCCTCAAAAATTCATAAAAATTCTAAAAACCCCTAAAACCCACAAATAACTAAAATATGCCACTAAAATTCCATTAAACCACTTCACATATCTATGAAAGAAACTAAAATTCATAAACCCCTTCAAACTCTTAAAATGACATAAAACCCTAAAAATCACTAAGACTCCTAGAAAACATTAAAGCCCTAAAAATATATAAAACCATAAAAATAAATAAATACCAAAAATCCCTAAAACACCTAAATCCCATAAAAACTTTAATCCCTTAAAACCCCCTTAAAAAACTTATGTTCTTATGAAAATTTTAAAAACCTAAAAACTCTAATACTACTAAATGGCCTTGAAGACCCATAAAACCCATAAAACCCATAAAACCCCAAAAAAACCCAAAAATACCCAGAAAACATAAAGAGACCTTAAAACCCCCTAAAAAATAAAAAAACTCATAAAAACCCAAACAATATAAAAAACATTAAAACAACTGAAGGACCTGCAATAAAATATCAGAACCATTGCCTGGACGGGGTGTATAACCCAAAGGAAATTGGTTATCGTGGCCTGGAAGGACTACACCAAGACAATTGAGTTGGGTGGGCATGGTATCAAAGACCTCAGACATTACAACAATGACCTCCTTGATACATATACTTGGGGGATGCTATGTCCTTTGGATCGGGGTTTGGACTTCATTCCGGAAAGATTTGTGCTTAAGATCTGTGATGGATATGAAGGGTACCTCCCCTCTTCTGTTTGGCCAGCAATTTGGGCCTCATACAAGGCCATTATATCTCATTCTAAATGGTTTGTTTCCAAGCACTTATCCTTGAATGCTTGGTCCACGTATTGTCTTGATAGGTCCCTGCAAGACTTCATCATCCCTCCTCATGACCTGAGGAGACTATCTATTGCGGAGTTCATCCTGAGGCTGGAACAGTTCGAAGCTCCACTCCCATCTATTTTCTTACTCCAAATCCAGCGCTACCATTTCATTGAAACTGATATCCTAATCTGGAAACCCAATATGGTTGGTCGACTTACTGCCAAGGAATACTATTAGTATAATTACGCCAGGGGATGCCCTCCACCAACCTAGCTCTCCATGTTCAAGAGGAATTTTATTTCACCTGGTAACCACCTCCTTATCTGGAAAATCTGGAAGAATTGGCTACCCATGCAGAGCCAGTTGCAGTGAGTTGGTCTCAACCTTGCCTCTGTGTGTTTCCTTTGCCTCGGTGTGGACGAAAACGTCCATCATACCTTCCTGCAGTGCAGATTCAGTGCTGACCTTTGGGGAAATTTGATGCGGACTTTTGGGTTCCCAGCTAGCCTGGACAGGCCCCTTCTTGAGCTCCTGGAGGACCTGTCTAATAGGGATTACAGTGACCAAGTCCGAAACCTTTTTCTCGCTTCAATTAAAGCCACCATCTCTTATATTTGTACCGCTCAGAACGCGGTCTCCTTTAGTAAGAAACAAATTTCTTTTCTTGCTGGTGTTGTGACGATCCACAAGGTTGTTTATGCGGCCTCCCGTATTCAGGCATGACATATGGTGAATGACGTCCGCGAACTAATCATCCTTTGGTTTCTTGGTGTTTCTGGTAGGGCAAAAAAACCCATGGTCCCCAGGTTTATTCGATGGATCCCTCCACTCCCCTCCGGGATTAAGGTCAATGTGGATGGTGCGGCCCTTGGTGCCTCGGGCCCTACTGGATGTGGTGGGGTTTCCTGCACCTATAGGGGATTGTTCAAGGGATTATTTCAACACTTTATTGTTGATGGGTGTTATCTTGAAGCTGAATAATGAACCATAATAAAGGCGATTGAGTATGTTGTCAGGGTTGGGTGGATCTTCATGTGTCTTGAGTCTGATTCCATGCTTGATGTGAGTTCTCTTAAAAAAAGATCTAGGTGCGTCCCCTGGAGTCTCCTTTCCCCGTGGATGGACTGCCCTACCATGTGTCAAAGGCTGAAGCTCAATATGACACATGCCTACCAGGAGGCCAATGCGGTTGCAGATGCTCTTTCCAAGTAGGCTATTGTGGAGCAGTGTTCGTTGTGGTCCTTTGTTGCCACGCCTCCCTACTCCTCTTTCGTCGTGTTTGATTTGAAGGGTGAGGTGCACACCCGGTTATGTAATCCCCCCTTGTAGCACTCTATTTGTCCTTTTATTTTTGTTTAATTTGGGGGGGGGGGGCATACTTTTCTGGCCCCAAGCCTTCCTTGCAATAAATACCCAAAAACCCTAAAAAATTAAAGAATCCAAAAATCCCTAAAAATTTATTAAAAACATAAAATTCCATTAAAATAGCTAAATTTTGTAAAAACCACTAAAAACCCTAAAACTATATATTACCTTAAACCCCTTAAAACATATAAAAGACTATAAAACCCTGAAAAAATAAAAAAATAAAACTATAAAAACATTAATATACAATAAAAAGCCTAAATGATCCATAAAACTCCTTAAAAACCCAATTAATCCCTAGAAACCTTATAAAACCCTAAAACCATATAAACCCTAAAAAACCATTGAAAACCCCTAAACTCTTAAGAATCCATAAAATCCCAAAAAACACTAAAACCCAAAAAACCCTTAGAAATAAAAAACCCTATGATATCCTTAAAATCCAATGAAAACCAAAAAAATCCCCAAAACCCCTTAAACACTCAAAACCCCTATAAACCTAAAATGACAAAAAATATTATGGAAAACCCAAAACCATTAAAATAACAAAAAACACAAAAAAATAAAAATACAAAGAATATTCCTGAAACTTATAAACACTCTCAAAATCATAAAAACCCTAAAACCTCTATAATCCTTAAAACCCCCACCCCTAGAAAATCCTAAAACCCCTTTAAAAACCTAAAAGAAACCTTAAAATCCTAATAAAACCAAGATTCCTATAAAAGATCCTAAACCCCCCCCCCCCCCAAATAACTACAATGACCCAAAAAACAATAAAAGACAAAACCTGTAAAAACCATAAAACACCATTAAAACCCAAATAAAATCGATAAAACCCAAAAAAACCAGAAATTAAAAAAAAACACTAAATAACCTTAAATACCCTTAAAACTCATAAAATACATATAAACCCATAAGAACCATTAAAACATTAAGAAAACTGAAAACACGTAAAAATCCTTAAAACACTAAAACGCCTAAAACCCAATGAAATTCTCTGAAACCCATAGAAACCTCAAAAACACTCTAAACCAAAAAAATAGTAAATAATCTAAAAAATAGCTAATGGGACCTTGAAACATAAAAAACCTATAAAGAACCCACAAAATCCTAAGAAAACACTAAAATCCATAAAAACCTCAAAGGCACCAAAACCCCCAAAACCATTCCAAACCTGTAAATACAAGTAAAACCATAAAACCCATAAAAAGAATTTAAAACCTTAAAATCCCTCAAACCAATAAAACCCTAAAAAACCATACACCCCCCTAAGTGTTGGTAAAAACCTTAAAAACCCTAAAATCCAATTAAAACACCAAAATCCCTAAATAATCCTATAAAACTCTAAATGACCCTATAAACCCTTAAAGAAAAGAAAAACCCTATTAAACCATAAAAATAAAAAAAAAACCAGAAAAAAACTGAAAAAAACTAATAAAAAACCCATTAAACACTAATATCTCCTAAAACAATAAAAGGCCAAAAACCTTTTTATAAACACTTAAAACCCCCAAAATCCATAAAAATTTTAGAAACCTCCAAAACCACTAAAAACACAAAACAAATCGTATAAAATCCTATCAAATAATAAAACATAAAAAAACCTAAAACCCCTAAAATCATGTAAAACCCACCAATAAAACACTAAGAATCTATGAAAAATATAAAAAATATAAAAAAATAATAGAAACCCATAAACTCCCAAACCCTAAAAACCCATAAAAACCATAAAATCCATAAAACCCCCAAAAATCCTTAAAACACAAAACAATTACCTAAACCCCTTAAAATATCTATCATTCTAACTCAAAAAATACCTTAATAACTTATAAAAACTGAAAACACTAGAAATAATTAACAAAAATAAAAAAACCAAAAAACACCCAAGGGCATTAAAATCCATAGAAATCCTATAAAACCCTTAAACACATAAAAAAAATTATAACTCCTAAAACCATAAAAAACATTAAAACACTAAAAATGACTAAAAACCGAAAAAACTCTAAAACCATATATAAAGTAAAAATCCTAAAAAAACTAAAATACTTAAAAAGCCTAAAAATCATAAAACCCCTAAAAACAATAATAAACACTAAAAACCTAAAAATGTCCCTAAAACCACATGAAAACCCAAAAAGCCAAAAAAACCAAAAAGAACCTAATAACTATAAAAATGTGTAGAACACCTAAAATATTCTAAAAACATTAAAAAACTCTAAAAACCATAAACCCTAACAATACCTTAAAAATTCTAAAACCCCTAAATGACCATAAAATCCTTAAAAACTTCTACAAGCCATAAAATCCCCAAAAGGCCCAAAAAATATTAACAAAACATAAAATATTAAAAAAATAATTGAAAACCATATAAGATAATTAAAAAAATTAAAAATCCCTAAAGGACTTCGTAGCGTGGTTCCCCAAAATCGGTTTTCGCCTTGTAGCCCTAGTGTGATGTTGCAGTTGAGCATGTCCGGTTTTGGAGGTGCTTGTGCGGGTCAAGATGACGTCAGCTGGGGTCATGTCTTGGCATATCTTCATTGTTTTTTCTCTCCTCACTAGTCTTCCTGCCCGCGGAAGGTGCATGTGCGTGGAGCGACATGGTTGCGGTGGAGGCAAGGTGGATCGGGATCTGGTTCTCATGGCTGGGTGAGTTGGCTATTCTGGCTTCTCCAGGTGTGGATCTGGTCACATTGGTGTGGTTCGGTGTCTCTGGATCTCCGCTGGTGTCTATGATGCTGGTATGTGCTCTGGTATGGCTTCTTGCTCGAGATGGTTCTTCGGATTTGTGGTCGCCTACCGCTACTACGGTTTTGCTTTGGTTTTGCTGTGTTATAATCCTTTTGGTAGTCAATGGTTTCTTTACTGGATATTCTGGATTGAATCCTCTGCATTACATGTTTTTCTTCTTTGTGATTGTGGATGGATGGGATGAGAAATGCTACTGGTGTTGGTTCTTGAAGTTAGTGCACTGGATACTATGGTTTGGTTCGGGAACTGTCTATTGTGGTATTCTTGATGCAGGCGCTGCTGCCCCTATTTTTTCTTTTTTGTGGGTGCTGTTGGGTGAAATTTGCTGGTTACTGGATGTTGTTTGGCTTGGGAGTGACTACTGGATGTTGCGCTACTGGTTATTGGCCGCCGCTCTCATTAAGGTCTATAGGTGGTGGGTATTGGAAGATTGTGATGTCTGTGAGGTTTGGAATTGGTGTTTCGGTTTTCTGGCATTGAAGCGGGGTACTGGGATATGCTAGGTAATATAAAGAGATGCTGGTTGTTTGAAAATGAGGAATTGGATCCTGGTTACTCTGCTAGGATGTGTTGTTGGTCGTTGCTTGTTGAGAGGTGATTATGGTTGCATTTGGTTGTGGTGCTCGTGCTGTGGATTCCTGATGCTGGTTGTGATTGGTTGCGATGTTGGGTTTGGTGCTGTTGGTTGCTGGGGATAGTTGGTTTGGACGTGTTTCTATTGTTGTGTTGCTGTAATGATTGGATGTGGTGCTTCTGGAAGCTGGAATGCACTAGAGGATGGAAATTGTGATGCTGGATGGTGGTTGCTGCTGAGATGGGAGTTGCCGAAGCTGTGGTTTATGATCGTACTGCTGCTGGATGCTGATTGCTGTTTGAGTTTGAATGCTGGTCGTTGGTTAACTGTGAGCTTCTGGATGATGATTGATGCTGGAAGATGGTGGTGGTTTCGTGGCTTTGTGTCTTTTTTCTTTTTTCTTTTTTGATTTTTCTTTATTGGGGTCGTTTGCGTCTTGGGTTGTAAGGGGATTTTTTGGTGTGGGTCGTTTGACCCCTCCCCTCCCTTGTCTGCTGTGTCAATTTTTTCTTTCTAATAAATTTGCGGTGGGGGCAGGAATAGCCCAACCCTCGCATATTCCTTGCCCCTTAAAACCCTAAAAACCTAAAGAACTCGTAAACACCCATAAAACCCAAAAACAACTAAACCCCTAAAAACCCTAGAAATCCCCCAATACCCCCCCAAATACTAAATACATAATAAAATACTAAAAACCACCAAAAACCCATGAAAAACACAAACCCCACTACAAACCCAAAAAACCCTAAAACCCAATTAAAAACCTAAAAACATGAATAACCCATAAAAAACACGAATACCCCTAAACCCCCTAAAAATTTTAAAATACATAAAAACCCTAAAATCCTTAAAACCCCTTAAAACAAATAAAACCCGTAAAAACCTAAACCCCTACAAACCCCCTTAAAACCCCTAAAACATTAAAACCCGTATAAAAACACTAAAATCATTTTTAAACCCCCCAAAACCACCAAAACCCCAAAAACATGAGAAACCCCTTAAAACCCTAAAAAACAATAAATAATCTAAAAACACTAAGCCCTATACCATAAACCCTAAACCCAACACTAAACCTTACCCCTCACACCATGAACTGCAAACCCTACACCCTCAACCCTATATCCTCTACCCTAAACACAAAAATCTAAACCTGAAACCCCATACCATACATCATAAATCCCAAATTCTACACTAAAAATCCTACAATCTAAACCAGAAACATTAAACCCTACATCATAAAACATAAACCCTATACTTCAGACCCTAAACTGTAAACTGAAAACCCTGTACCTGATACCATGAACCCTAAAAGTCCCTAACAAACATAAAAACACTAAAATAACAAAAACCCCTATAAGATCCTGAGAACGTTAAAAACCAATAAAATACTGTAAACATGTAAAAAATTTAAAGACCTAAAAACTACGGAAACCCCTAAAGTCCCTAAAAACCCTTAAAACACTAAGAAACCCTAATAATTAAGAAACCCTAAAAACAAAAAAACCACTAAAAACCTAAAAACCATCAATAAAACCATAATACCACCATAAAACCCCATACAAATCCATAAAACCTAAAAACTCATAAAAACCTAAAAATCCTAAAACACCCAAAAATACAACAAAACCATAAATCCTCCAAAAATAATAAACCATAAAAAAGATAGTAAAATGTACCTAAAATTCCCTAAAACCCCGAAAAGTCCCAAAAAATCATAAAAACATTAAAACCCCTAAAAACTAAAACCGAAAACTAAAAACCATAAAAATAATAAATGAATTATAAAAACTCTAAAAAATATGAAAAACTTACAACCCAAAAAAACCCCATAAAGAACCTAAAACACCAAAGACCCTAAACATCCTAAAACCCATGAAAGGCCAAAAAAACCTAAAAAATCTAAAAATCCAAATTTCCTTAATTTCCCCTAAATAAAATCAAGATATCCAAAAAACCCACCCCTCCCCAAAAAAACACTTAAAAAAACTAAAACCACTAAAAACCAAAATCCCCTTAAAACACTAAAATCCCAAAAGTACTAAAAAACCAATGAAAATCATCGAACAACTAAAACACTAAAACCACAAAACTCTAAAAATCCTCAAATCCTAAAAAAAATATGAAACTCCCCCAAACCCATAAAACCATCTAAATGTCATAAAAAGTCTTAAATTTATGATGAACTAGAATCCTAAACAAACCTAAAAACACTAAAAACCCTAAAATAAAACTATAATAACTAATATCCAATGCCCATTAAAAAAACCTAAAAACCATAAAAACCAAAAAGATCTTAAAAACTCTAAAAATACTTGAAACCCCTAAAAACCATAAAAAATCCAAAAAAGACCCAATAAACCATAAAAAACATAAAACCCCTAAAAAATATAAATACCCAAAAAATCATTAAAACCCTCATAATCATTATAAAACTCCAAAATCATGAAAAACACTAAAGAAACCCTAAAATCACGAAAAATAAATAAAATCCCTTAAAACCATAAAACACCTTGAAAACAACTAAAACCCTAAAACCTCTAGAAACCCCATAACCCCCTTGAAAACCCTAAAAACCCTAAACCCCTAAAAAACTAAAAAACTCTAAAAAAACTCTAAAAACCCTAAATACCATAAAAGACCCTAAAACCCTAAAATCCCCCCAAAATCCTAAAAAAACTAAAAACCCCAAAATATCCTAAAAAACCAAAAGGTCATAATGAAATTATAAAAATAATTAACGGTAGTAATAACCATTAAACACACAAAAAAACTAAAAAAACCAAAAACCCATAATAAGCCTTGAAATCCTAAAAGTCCCTAAAATCTTAAAACCCCTAAAGCCCCTAAACCCCATAAACCCCCTAAAACCCATTAAAAAACTAAAGCATAAAAGTGTTCAAAAAATCATGAAATCCCTAAAATAGTTCTAAAACCCCTAAAATCCTTATAAGCACTAAAAACCCTAAAAAATCTTATAATCATGGAAAACCCCTAACAACCGTTAAAATACTTAAAAATAATAAAACCATTATAAAACACTAAAAACAGTAAAAACTCTAAAACTATAAAATTCCCTAAAAATTTATAAAACTCCTAAAAACATTAGAGGTCTCTAAAACCTCAAAAAACCTTAAAAACATAAAAAATCCTTAAAATAAAAAAAATAAAAAACAGCCCTAAAATGCCTAAATATCACTAAAATTTAAGAAAACCCATAAAAAATTCTAAAACCAATTAATAAAAATCAATCCCCAAACCCCCAAAAAAACATAAAAACCTCTACAAAATTATAAAGCCCTTAAAAATAGTAAAAAAACCTTAAAACCCCGAAAAACAAAAAATCTCCAAAAACCCATAAATAACCATAAAAACCCTAAAATACAAAAGAAACCCTAGAAACACCTAAAAACAATTTAAACCCTTGAAGGACCTTAAAAATCCCAAAAACCTAGAAACAACTAAAAAACTAAAAAGACTAAAAATCATTAAAAGACAGTAAAAACCGTAAAAACGCTAATATGCCTTAAAAATTATAAATTACTCAGGAAACCCTAAAAATCCTAATGGACCCTAAAAATCCTAAAGAACACTAAAAACCTCATTGACTAGAAAAGACACCAATAGACCCTAAAACCCCTAAAAAATCCAATATGACCATAAAATCTATAAAAAACCAAAAAAACATAAAACCCCTAAAAATAGTTTAAAAAATCAAGAAACACTAAAAAATCAAAAAAACCTTGAAAACTGTAACAAAATTTAACACCCATAAAAACCATAAAAACCAAAAACACCATAAGAAACTAAAAAAATAAAAACCCATAAAATTTATCAAAAGAATCTAAAATATTATAAAAACATAAAAAAAAAACCCCCTATAATGCCTAAAATCCCAAAAAACCTAAAACCATTAAAAGAACTAAAATACTAAAATCCCTAAAAACAAAAAAATACCTAAAACACCAAAATTATCTTTAAAAACCCATAAAAATTAAAAAAACCCTGAAACACCTAGACCCCTAAAAATACTAAAGACCCAAAAAACTGAAACCCCCTTAAAAATCTATAAATAGCAGAAACCTTTTAAAACCATTTATAAACATATAAATCTATACAACCCAAAATGAACTAAAAACCCATAAAACCCATCTTAAAACCGAAAAATACAATAAACTATTATAAAACCCTATAAAAACCTAGAAACCCCTAAAGAGAATAAAAAAGTCAAGAATCCTTAAACCCCCAAAACCCATAAAAATACAAGACACTAAAAACCCCTAAAATAAAAAACATTAAAAAATATAAAATTTATAATATCCTAAAAACTTAATGATGCAAAAAATAAAAAAACCCATAAAAACTTAAAACTACATTAAAACCCCAAACCCTAAACCCTAAAACCTATACCCTACACTATAAACTCCAAACCCTAAACTCTAACCACTACACCTTAAACTCTATACCCTATACCCTATACCCAATACCGTAAACCCTAAACCCTACACCCAAAACCATATACCCAATAACTTATACTCAAACTCCACAACATAAATATTTTAACCTACACCCTAAACCACATACTCTACACCCAAAACCTTAAACCCCAAACACTAAACCATTAATATGATACCTCAACCCCTAAACCCTACAGCCTAAATCCTATTTCCTTAAAAGACCCAATGAATCCCTAAAATGAAAAAACAGAATCTCAAACCTAAAAAGACCTAAAAAAACCAAAAAACTAAAATAACCTAAAATACATAAAAAACCCTAAAACCCCAAAATGTCCCAAATCCCCTTAAGACCTCTAAAAACATAAAAACCATAAATAACTGCTAAAAACCTAAAAACATTGAGACCGAAAAATCCCCAAAGACCCCTAAAACCCTAATAAAAACTAAATAAACCCAAAAAACCCCAAAAAACCCAAAAATGCCCCAAATACCATAAGAAATACAAAAACGGTAAAGAACAATAAAACCATAAAGGTTCATAAGAATAATATAAAACCCTAAATATATATAAAACACCTAAAAACACTAAAACCTTAAAAAACATTAAAATCCATAAAAATAATAAATTTCTTAAAAAATCAAAAAATACCTTAAACCCCTTAAAACCTTATAAAATACTCAGACGCCAAAAAAGACCATAAAAATAAAAATTTATAAAAAATAATGTAAATAACACTAAAACCCAGAAAACCCCCAAAATCATAAAAATGGTAGAAAATCATTGAAAGACTTTAAAAACCCATAAATTCTACTACAAAACCATAAACCAGTTACAACCATAAAAACACTAAAGCCCCTAAAAACTCTAAAACCCCAAAAAAAACTATAAAAACGCCAAAACCACATTAAAGTACATAGAAAACTAAAAAAAACAGAAAAAACCTCTAAAATACCCTATAACCCCCATATGACCCTGAAACCCTAAAAAAATTAAAAACCCTAAAAATCCGAAAAATCCAAAATACCCAAAATCGCTTAAAACCCAAAAAACAAAAAAAACCAAAACCCTTATAAAAATAAAACCCCTAAGACCCCAAAATCCCATAAAAAATATAAATCACCTAAAAACCGTAAAGCCCCGAGAAACCCTAAAATATCTAAAATCCAAAACCCCCTAAAGCACTAAAAACACATTAAAACCCCTACAAGACACTAAGGAATCATAAAATACCCTAAAACTCCTAAAATACCCTAAAAGAAAATAAAAACCCTAAACCCCCTAAAATACACTAAAATACGGTAAAACCCTAAATGACTCCAAAAAAATCCATAAAACCCCTAAAATTTTTTAAAAACCCCCAAACCCCCTAAATACCACAAAAAAACTAAAAATCCTAAAAGACACTAAAACCCCAAAAAAATGCAAACAAATCCTAAAAGGGCCTCAAACCCATTAAAAACATAAAAAGAACCAAAAACACCATAAAACCCCTGAAAAGAATAAACCCCCTAAATAACTATAAACAACCCTAAAAGACATAAATCCCGTAAAAACCTAAAAACCCCTTAAAACCCTAAAATAACAAAAAACCCTAAACACCCCAAAATCCCATAAAAAACTAAAAACCCCAAAACCCATAAAAACCCTTAAAACCATTGAAACACTAAGAATAATAAAAAAAAGCAAAACACCAAAAATCACTATTAAAACTTTAAATAATTAAATCCCAAATCATTAAAAAGAAGAAAAAACACTTAAAAATGCAGAAAATCATAATAACCCCTTATGACCCCAAAACCCTAAAAACCATAAAAAATGAAAAAAATCCAAAAAACCACTAAGAAACCCTAAAACCTATAAAAACCATAAAACCAAAAAACATTTAAAAACCCACATAATAATACTAAAATACCATATAAACTCATAAATCTCAAAAAAAACCTTAAAACCCTAAATAACTTTATACCCAATATTGTAAACTATAAAAACTAGACCCTACACCTTATACCCTATACCCTACATATTAATCCCAAAAACATAGTCCTGAAACCTTATAATATTATCTAAAAACCCCACACCTTACAACCAAAACCCCTTATACTACTCCATAAACCCTATGACCTACACCTAAAACCCTTCTCCTTACACCCTAAAATGTATAACCAACACCTTAATACCAAATCCCTCCCCCAAAAACCCAGAATAGTACACCGTAAACCTAAAACTCTACACCATAAAGCCAATAATCTACCCCATAAACCCTATACCCTACACCATAAACCCTAAACCCAACATCATAACCCTTAGACTCCATACCATAAACTGTAAACCCCACACCATAAACCCTAAAACCTACACCGTGAACCCTATAACCTAAAACCTAGAAGACATTAAAAATCCCTAAAAGAACCTAAAATAACTAAAAGACCCTAAAAATAATTAAAACCCCTAAAAGAACAAAAATTACATAAAACTACCAACTACCCTAAAGGATCATAAAACCATCAAACCCCTAAAAGACCCAAAAAATCCAAAAACACCAAAATGACCCTAAAACCACAAAAAATATAAAAAACCTAAAAATTATTTAAACACATAAAAACCCATAAAACCACCAATGAAAACTAAAACATATAAATTACACGAAAAAATCTAAAAATACTTACATCATTATAAACCCTAAATACTACTAAAAACACATAATTCTTGAAAAAACACTAAAAACCCAAAACAAATATTAGAAAATCTAAAATCAATAAAAAAATAAACCATAAAAACTCTTAAAAACTCTAAAAAACAAAAAACTCTAAAACATCTAGAACCCTGAAATCCGTAAAACCTCAAAAAACCATGAAAAACATATTTTTTTAAATCTTTCAAAACCCTAACAACACTACAAAACCCAAAAAACCCAGAAAAACCCTAAAAACCAGAGCAAAAACATCCAAAAGCCTAAATAGAACAAAAATCATTAATATACTAAAAAAATTAAAAAATTGAAATCCATAAAAACAATAAAAATAGCTAAAAACACTAAAAACTTAAAAATGTTACTAAAACACTGAAAAAACCATAATAACTATTAAACCCTAAACAACCCCTTAAAAAACTAAAAACCTGGAAAAAACATAAATTCGTAAAAAATACCTAAAACACCTATATGAACTTAAAACCTAGAAAACTCCTACAAGACCCTAAACCCTTCTAAAATCCTTAAAATGCCCCAAATATCATAAAAATAACTTCAGTACCTAAAAATGACCATACTTGACAAGAACTTAAAACCCCTAAAACCCAAAAAACATTTTAAAACCCTTGAAACTCCTAAAATAACATTATACAATTAAACCCACTAAAAACACTAAAAACCAAAACACCTAAAACCCTAAATATACTCATAAAACATGAAACCCCAAAAAAATCCCTCTAAATCCTAGATAAACACTAAAACCCCAAAAATTTTGTAAAAACCCTAAAAACCCCTAAAACACTAAAAGCCTTGAAATCCCCTAAAAACCATAATAAACAATTGAAAAACAATTAAACATCCTAAAAACTATAAAACCCCTAAAAATATTTAAAGGCAACAAAACACCTAAAAGCCCTATAACCCCATAAAAACCCTAATAACCATAAAATGCATAAAACCCTTATGGCAATACAAAATGTAAAATAACCAAAAAAACCATAAATAACCTAATAACATTAAACATTAGCAACCATAAAAATATAATATGTTCTTAAACCCCCAAGAAGACCCTAAATCCCTGAAAAACATTAAAACCCCAAAAAATACAAAAAACCAAAAAAATAACCTTAAACATCCAAAACCCCAAAAAACAGAAAATCATTTCAACCCCTTAAAAACATAAATTCCTATAAAAACCCTAAAACCCCTAAAACTCTATAAACCACAAACACCCATAAAAAATCCTTAAAACACATAAACCCATAAAAAACCTTGAAACCCAAAAAAATCCTAAAACCCTAAAAAAACCTAACCACCAAAACCCATGAAGCCCCTAAAACACAATAATGAACCATTATAACCATTAAAACACTAAAAGTAATAAAACAAAAAAAAACCTGAGAAATCATACACCCTATACCCTACAACCTAAACCAGATACACAAAACCCAATACCAACACCATGAAGCCTGAACCATATAGCTGAAACTATATACCATACTCCCAAAACTAAAAATCTTAAACTCTAAACCCTATACCCTATACCCTAAAAAACAAAATCTACACAATAATCCATATAACAAAATCCAAAAACAATAAAACCAATACCATAAACAATAAACCCCTAAACGTAAACCCTAAACCCTATACCCTAAAACTAAAAAACCCTAAATATTCTAGAAGAACGTAAAAAAACTAAATGACCATAAAAAACATTAAACCACTTAAACCCCAAAATACACTAAAAACCATTAAAAGACATTAAATTTCATAAAACTCAAAAAATACCCTAAATGGTTGTAAAAATTATAAAACCCCTAAAAGACCCTAAAACCCCTATAAAAACAAAAAATACAATTAAAAAACTTAAAAACAATGAATCCCCAAAAAACCCTAAATTACCCTAAAAGCCGTTAAAATCCCCTAAAAACCATTAAAAATCCGAAAACCGTAAAATATGTAACAGTATAAAACTATGAAACCCCTTAAAAACTCTAAAATCGATAAAATAAACAAAAAACTCTGAAAACGAATAAATAATAAAAATTCAAAACTGCCCAAAAAACCCCTAAAAACCCTAAAAGACCCTAAAAACCTAAAAACCCCTAAAACCCATTAAAATGAAATAAACCCCTAAAAAAATAAAATCCACAAAACCCCCAAAGAAAACCCTACATAACCCAATAAAACCATAAAACCCCAAAAGTAACCCTATACCCATAAACACACTAAAAGCACTAAAACCCATTAAACCTCAGAATTATCCTAAAATCTATAAAAACCCTAAAAACACTTAAAAATATAAATTACTAAAACCTCTAAAAATCATAAAATCCCTTAAAAATCCCACCACACATTAAAATCCCTTAAAACCGAAACAACACTTAAAAACTCTAAAAACACTGAAAAAATCCCTGAAAACCCAAAAAAAAACCGTAAAAACACCTACAAACCTAAAACCCCTGAAAACCCAATAACCCTAAAACTCCTAAAAACTTCTAAAACCCCTAAAAATAATAAAATCTTAAAAACACCTAAAAACACTAAATACTAAAAAAACCCTAGAAACCTTAAATACCATAAAAATCATATAAAACCTAAAACCCCTAAAATCCCAAAAAACTAAAAAACCCAAAAAACACTACTTGAAAATAAAACCCCATAAAACCATAAGAACCCCTAAAAAACAAAGAAACCCCATAAAATCCTTTAAAATCACTAATATCACAAAATACCCCTATAAATATAAAAAACCAAAATTGCAAAGATCCCTAAAACAAATCAAAACATTAAAACCCCATAGAAAACCAAAAACCCCTAAAAAACATTAAAACGAAATCCATAAAACCCTAAAATACTATAAAAACAAAAAAAACATAAAATAACATTGTGGACACCGTGAAATTGCTTCCAATAATGTTTTCGCAAAATGTTCTCAACTGGGTTCGAAAAGTTCAGGGTGCGACTATGCATTTTTTTTAGGGTTCAGTGACGGTAGAAAATTCACCAGACTAAATATTCTTTCCCCTAGGGTCCTATTTTATTGCACACAATCCACCTAGGTTCCCAATATCCTTTCACCCATGGTCCTATTTTTTCATATTAATAGACCCCTAGGGCCTTCATTTGTATAGACTAATTTCCTTGAAGCCTAATTTTTGCTCTGGTCACCCTTGTTATTTTCCCAAGTATTCTGAAACATTTGAGGTAGTTATTTAACAAATATAGAAGATTAATTAATGTAGGATCATTTGAATTAAGTCCCTTTACTATTTTAAATCCACAACACTTGTGTTCTTAGAGTTCCCAACGTACCTAAATCAAATACACTTACATCCCACCTATTCCTATCAAAGGAACTTGAGCACCCCACTTCTGGGTATACCTATGAATAATATTGTAGGTTGAGTCCAGTCTCACCCAAGTATTAACATCCATGTTGTTATTTACTTAAGTCGATATTAAACATCCCAAGCCTACTTGTCTGCCCATTCATGCACGCTAGATACTTATTTGGGATCCCTTCATTGATTCACCTTATCCCTCCAGTCTATACAGTCCTTTTATCAAGCCTTCTTCAATGTCATTTATAGAATGTATTATTCTTCACTGTATACCTTTTTAGAGGATTCCATTATTTTTTTGGTGTGGGGATAGTATTCATGGAGTTTATGTGGGTTTGTATATACATAGTCACATGGAACTTTCTCTCAGGAATAGTGTTGGGTAGTTCACAATTTGGAGGATTAGGGTTTGGGTCATGAACTCCCCTTTACATCTCTAAAATATGGAACCTTATGTATTTTGTACGAAAGGTACAATTCACACATACTTATCCATTTATGCGAAGGATAAGTTCTCTCGCCTACCAAGACCTATTTTAGAGAAGCCATACTAGTGCAAGCCCCTTGCATTTCGTGTAGGAGGTTGCGGTCTTGATTCAATCTATTTCTTTCACATTCAATCCTTCCTTACATTAGACCCTTGTATAATGTAATGTGAATAGAGGGAAGGTTCATTGCCCCGAACTCTTCCACCATTTCTGCAACATGCCTTTCATCTTCCACCAGTGGAGGAGGAAAAGTGTGTGTGGCCTTGTTGAATCTTTCACATAATTTTTTTTCTCACACTAAGCATGAATCACATGGGAATAGAGATTTTCGATGTTCGTAACATTTGAACAAACACTTTCCCTTTTGAATGAACTATGAGAAATCTGATTCCCATAAAAATTGGATACGTAGGAAGCCTTCTTAAGGCCCAAGTTCTATATCATTTCATACATAAAAAAGAATCGTTTTTCGGATTTAAGCCCAAAAATATTTCTCATGAAGCACTACACTCTTTTGGGAGATTTCTCGAACTATGTGGTCTTTGATTCCCATCCTTGTGGAATATGTAGGAAGCCTCTGTGAGTTTCAAACCAAACACATCAAATCAACCATGTTCTTTTTGGGACATATTTCCAATAGGGTATAACCCAACATGGAAACTCATATCTTTTCCATGTTTCTAGGGATACTTGGCTGTAAGTCCCATACCAAGCTATGACTAAGCCCCTTCCTCTTATGGGTCCTTACCACATGACATAAAACTGCACAGATAGGTCTTTATCACACAATATTAAAAGGTATGATGTGACCCATTAAGTGGTACCATACTACGAGGGTTCTTATTTCTTTTAGGAGGATACATAGGTAGCCCATTCATGGGTACTATCCCAACATAAAATTAAAATTACATCTCCTTGGATGAGAATAAATTCAAGAGTGCCCCAATATGTGTCTTAAAAACCAATATAATCATAACACCGGTTAAAAGAATCTCTCAATATTATGTGAGAGGATACCATTGATGGATAAACTTGAATACATATGGATATATCCATTAATAAAGAACCTTGAATACCTATTGATGATTCTAAATTTAATACGTTCTAATAATTGATTTCAAATTTCAAGGAAAACCTATGCTATACATGGTAAATTAATAAGAATTAACAAGAAATATCATAAATCAATAAGAGAGTCCCAAAGTAGGAAATAATTCCCCCCAAATGGGTTTCATGAGTCTAACCTCCTATCCTCTCGACCAATGTGTGTTCTTATGTATCATAGTCTCAAACCTAACGAACACCTGACTTTGGAAAGAAGGTCCCTTTGGATAAAGAACCATTTGATGTTTCTTGTTCCATAAATAAATCAAATCGAAACTGCACGGAAGTAGTGATTCCTAACGAGAAGACATGTTCTGAGGGAGATGCAAAACAAACATATAAACACAAAACACCATAAAATATTCTAAAATCACTAAAATCCTACAACAACCTAAGGACCCTAAAACCCCTAAAATCTATAAGAACACTGAAAACCATAAAAAACCCAGAAAAGAAATTAAAAACCCTAAAACACATAAAAAACCCCCAAAAATCCTCAATACCCCCAAAACCCTAAAAAACCCAAAAAACCAATAAAAACATTTTAGAGCATAAAAACCCTAAAAATACAAAAAAAAACCATTAAATCTCATAAGAACCCAAAAATCCATAAAAATCCTAAAAATCATTAGAAACCCAAATAATAGCTTCTAAAAATTATTAAAAACCAAAAATACTCTTATGAAAATCATAAAAACCCTAAAAACCCTAAAAACTATAAATACCGCAAAGAAACCTAAACAACCCCCAAAAATCTTTAAAAATCATAAAATTGCCAAAAAATGCCTAATAACCCTAAAACCCCTAAACACCCTAAATACTATCTAAACCCCGTAAAAGACCATAAAAACCATAAAAACCATACAAACCCTAAAATACCATTAAAACCCCAAAATTTCTTTTAAAAACTTAGAAATACTTAAAACACCTTAAACTCAAAAAAATCACTAAAAACCCAAAAAAACCAAAGACTCCAGAACACTTAAAAACCCCCCAAACCCTTTAAAATTTTTTAATCCTGTGAAAACCATTAAAAACAAAAACAATAACACTATAAATCCCTAATAGATTATGAAATACCTATAAAAATCATAAAAAAATCTTAACAACCCAAAAAACCCTAAAAATCACTAAAAATCTATAAAAAACCCGAAAACCACTAAAAAATAATGAAAACACCTAAACATTTTCAGATAAATATAAAAATACATAGCTAACCAAAAATATATAAAATCCCTGAAACCCCCTAAAAACCAAAAAACGCTAAAGACCCTAAAATCCATAAAAATATTAAATCCCTAAAAACCCTAATTCCCCTAAAACCCTTAAAAACCATAAAACCATAAAATAATAAAAAACACATATGCACCCATGAAAAACTAAAAAACTATAAGTACCCATAGAACCCAAGAAAACCTAAAAACCATACAACCCCTAATGACATAAAAATCTTTCAAAACCCTCAAACCCCTAAAATAATCAAAAAATACACTAAAATTCATAAAATACTAAAAAACCTAAAACCCTAAAACCCAAAAACTACTCAAATGTGCCACTAAAATTCCATTAAACCCATTAAAATAGCTATGAATGAAACTAGAATACATAAAACCCTATCAAATTCCTAAAAACAACTAAAAACCCTAAAAATCACTAAAACACCTATAACAATTTAAAGCCCTAAAAATACCTAAAACCATAAAAATAAGTAAATACCCAAAGCCATAAAACACCTAAAACCCATTAAACCTGAAACCCTTAAGACCCCCATTAAAACCATAAATTTATTATTAAAATTAAGAAAACCTATATACTTTAAAACTACTAAATGACCATGATGACCCATAAAACCCATAAAACCCATACAATCTAAAAAATTCTCAATATATATATATATATAAAAACCCTAAAACCCTAAAAATCCCAAAAAAACCACATAATATTCTAGAAACTCTAGAAGCAATTAAAATGCCAAAACCATAAAAGAACCCTAAAAATGAAAAAAACACTAAAACCCTATAAGTTATTTAAAACACTAAAAAACCCAAAAAATACTAAAAACCTCGTAAAATAAAAACAAATATAAACCCTAAAGAAAATTAATAAAATCAAAAAACCATAAAAAACCCAAAAATCCCATTACAATCCAAAAAAATAAAAAAAAATTAAAACACCGAAAACGCTAATAACCTAAAAATAGTTAAAATCCTAAAAAGCCTTAAAACCATCTAAAACCAGTTATGTACCCTTTAACCACAAAGACACAAATCCCCAAAAACCATAAACACCAAATAACTAAAACCCCCAAAACCCTATAAAACCAAAAAACCCATAAAAGACCCTAAAAACCCTTAAATACCCTCAAAACCCTAAAAGACCAAAAAACCAAAAGGCCTTAAAATACCATAAAACCCCCAAATACCATAACAACCATTAAACCCTAAAATACAATAAAAAGTTAAAAACCCCTAAAAGATAAATCAATGCCCTAAACACCCTAAAAGACTCTAAAAACCTTGAAAAACATAAATCGCACAAAAATACTAAAAACCCATAAATAACCATCAAACACCTAAAAATATTTATCGCCATGAAAAATCAAAAAAAAAATAAAGGAAAATAAAAATATTTTAAAAAATAAACAACCCTTATAACATGAAAACCCTGATGGACCAAAAACATCCTCTAACAAACCCTAGAGGACCCTAAAAACTCTAAAACCCCAAAATAATGAACAAAATAAAAACTCTAAAAATAATGAAAAATCATAAAACCATTTAAACACCCAAAAAACCTAAATGACCATGGAAAACCCTTAAAAACTAAAACCCCAAAACCCCAAAAACCCTTAAAAACCATAAAACCCCTTAAAGGTGCTGAAAAACCGAAAAATATTGAAATCCCCTAAATATAGTGAAAACCCCTACGAAGCATAAAAAACACTAAAATATACAAATTAACCTAAAAAACACCCCCAAACCCTAAAAACATTAACAAAACATAACCCACCACACCCCCCAAAACCCAAAAGCCCCAAAAATATGTTAAAACCCCATAAATCCAAACAAATACCGAACACACTGGAAATTGTGATGTTGGATGCTAGTTGATGCTGAGATGGGAGGTGCTGATGTAGCGGTTTATGGTCGTGCTGTTGCTGGATGTTCATGGCTGTTTGTGATTGGATGCTAGTCGTTGGTTAGCTGTGAGCTGTTGGATGCTGGTTGATGCTGGATGATGGTTGTGGCTGCTTGGCTTTTCGGGTTTTCTCTTTTTTCGTTTTTGAGATTTCTTTTTTTTTTGTTATTTTGTGTGTTGGGTTGTAAAGGGTTTTTTTGGTGTGGGTCGTTTGACCCCTCCCCTCCCTTGTTTGCTGTGTCTCTTTTTTCTTTCTAATAAATTTGGGGGGGCTGGGAATAGCCCGACCCTCGCATATTCCTTGCCCTTAAAGGAAAATGAAAATACTATAAAACAAATAAGTTTCCTAAACATTTTAAAAAACATTATGGACCCTAAAAATCCATAAAAATACCTAAAAAATCTAAAACCCATTAAAACATTTAAAGACAATAAAACCCCCCAAAACCCTAAAAGAACCTAAAAAACATTAACGGACCATAAAACCCCTAATAAACCCATAAAATACCATGAATAACATTATAATGACACCAAAAGACCCTAAAAACTTTTATCACTCTAAAATCCCTGAAGACACTACACACATTAAAAGTCCCCAAAAACCCTAAAAACTGTAAAACCTCTAAGATACACTATAACCCTAATACCATAAAACCCTAGAAAACATGAAAACCCCTAAAAATTACCAAAACAAGAAAAGACCAAAAAAACCTGAAAGCCCTTAAAATCCCTAAAAACCATAAAACCCCAAAACCCCAAAACCCCTAAAAAGGAAGAAACCATAGAATATCATAAAAAGAAAAAACCCTAAAAACCCTAAAAATATAAAAAGTCATAAACAGACCTACAGACGTCAAAAACCCCTAAAACCAAAAAACTTTAAAAATCCATAAAACCTTGAAAAACCTAAATTTTTTTAAAAAACATAGCACCCCTAAATACCCTAAACATACCAAAAAACCATAAAATACCTAAAATGAAAAAGTCCTATAAAAATCCTAGAAACTCTAAAACCCGTCAAGGGCCATAAAACCCCATAAAACCCATAAAAGACCCCAAAATCCCAAACCGCTTAAAAGAACAAAAAACCCTATAAAAATCCTAAAAGACCCTAAAAACTCATAGACACCTAGAAATCTCTAAGACCTATAAAAAATTCTAAAAACCCTAAAACCCTAAAAAATTCTCAAACCCCCTAAAATAACGCTAAAACCCCAAAAATCCAAAAACCCTTATAAAACAAAACCCTAAAAACCCTTTTGTACCCTAAAACAACCCCAAAGCCACTAAACAGATAATACCCCCTATGAACACTAAAAACATTTAAAATATTAAAATTCCAACAAAACCATTAAAAATAGTACGAACCATTGAACCCACTAAATCCCTAAAAACTATAAAACCCCCTTAGAACATCAAAAAACCCTAAAAATCCATCAAGACCCAAAAACACTATAAAATACCTAAAAGATCCTAAAACCACTAAAATGACCTAAAACTATAAAACCCTTATAAAACTTATAAAACCCCTTAACACAAAAAAACTCTAAACACCCTAAAACCCTTCAAAATCGAAAAACCCTAAAACGCCATAAACATGATAAAAATAGACATATCAAATTAATCACTAAAAAAATAAGAATAATAAAACAAACTAAAAAGGCATAAAAACCCTAAAAAATTAAAAACCCATAAAATACCCTAATACCCTTAAAACCTAAAAAAACCTAAAAACCATTAAAACCCTAAAAACCCTAAAATCCTAAACATCCCCCCAAACCCTAAGAAAACCCAAAAAACCCCAATAACAAAAATCACACCAAATCCAAAAATGAACCCCAGAATAATAATAAACCCAAAAACACTTAAAAACTACAAACCCAAAAACCACTAAAATCCCTAAAGGACACTAAAAACCCCAAAATCTAAAAACCCTAAAATATATAAAAACACCTAAATACCCTACAAAAAATAAAAACATGAAAACCATAAACCACATAACATAACCTAACCCCCTTAAAACACTAAAAATCCCTAAAACCACCAAAAAAACATTAAAACCAAATAAACCAAAATAACCATAGACCCTTAAAAAACCCCTCAAAATGAACTAAAATTTTCTTAAACACTTGAAAACTAGTAAAAAAAACCCCGAACCCCCCCCCCCCCCCCCCGCCAATCCCAAAAAATTCTTAAAAGAACCCTAAAACCATTAAAACCTATTAAAAATAAAACCACAAAAACCCTAACAACAATATAAACCCTTAAAAAACTAAAACCAATAGAATCCATAAAAACCACAAATAACCATAAAAACCATCAAAAACCCCCTAAAAATATAGAACACTAAAAAAATACTAATACCCATAGAAGACCCCAATACCCTAAAACCCCTAAAACTCTTAAAACTATGAAAAATCTAAAACCCTAAAAACCTTTATAACCCAAAAAACACAAAAAGGACTGAAATCCCATTAAAACCCTTAAATAATTATAAAATCTCTAAACATCCAAAAAAACATGAAAACCATAAAAACATTGGAAACCCAAAAATACCCCGAAACCCCTAAGAAAACCCTAAATTCCCTTAAAAACAAAAAAACATGCAAATCACATAAAAACGGTAATATTGTAATACTCCTTAGAAAACCTTAAAACATTAAAAATTCATAAAAACAATAAAACCCTAAAGAATCATAAGAACCCTAAATACCCTTAAACCCACTAAAACCAGAAAACACAATAAAGAATCCCAAAAACCCTAGAATACATTAAAAACACTATAAAAACATAAAATACTTTAAATTCATTAAACACCCTAAAGCCGTAAAAACCCCAATGAATTAAAAAATCTAAAACCCATAATAAACATAAAAACATTAAAATACTCTAAACCCCATAAAATCCCTAAGAACAATTAAAACTCTAAAAACCACAAAATCCCAAACGACCTAAAACCCTAAAACCTTATAAATAATGAAAACTATTAAAAAACCTAAAAACCCCAAACCCCTAAACCGATCTAAAACCCCATTTAAAACTCTAAAAACCAAAAAAATCTGTAAATAAACTAAAAACCCTAAAAACATAAAACCCACTAAAAAATCCATGATAGATTCTAAAAAACCAATAAAACCCCTAAAACCCTAGAACACCTAAAAATCCATAAAACCCCTAAAAATACTAAAATCCCCTAAAAATTGTAACCCCCCACACCCCCAAAATATATAAGAGTCCTAGAAAATTTTAAAAACTCTTAAAATCCAAAAAAAAAAATATAGACTGCAAATACCTTAAAAAATCTAAAACCACATAAAAGATTTTAAAAATTTAAAAAATAATTAAAACATAAAACACTGTAAAAACAAATAAAAATGCATGAAGACCCTAAATACTTTAAAATAAAATAAAAAATTCTAAAAATTACTAGAGACCCTACATCCCATAAAAATTCGTAAACCCCCTAAAACCTTAAAAACACTAAAAACCTGAAAACCCTAAACCCCTAAAACCCCTAAAAACATTTAATAACCATAAAAATCCAAAAAGACATGTAAGAACCCTAAAAGAAATTAAAACCCCTAATAAGACTAAAACCCTAAAACCCTAAAACACTAAAAATTCCCCAAAACCACTAAAAACACAAACAAAATCCTAAAAACACTAAAATCCTCTAATATCCTAAAAATATTTAATAAACCAAATAAGACTAAAATATAATTAAACCCATAGATAATAAGAAAAACAGTATAAACCTAAATAAACACTAAAAACCATAAAAATAAAAAAACAAAAAACCATTTAAAATCTTTTAAAAACCAAAAATCTCAAAAAATCATAATAAACAAAAAAACCCCAAAAAATTCCTAAACCCCCAAAAGGTATCAAAAAACCCAAAAAACCTAAAAAACATAACACCCCTAGTAACCTAAAAACCTAAAAAATAAATCTAAACCCCTAAAAAACACTAAATCCCTAAAAATGCTAAAACCCAAAAAAAAACCACCAAAATTTCCCTAAGAAACATAAAAGATGCTAAAATCCTGAAAATCCCTAAAAGCTATTGAAAAACCCCTAAAATCCATTAAAACCCTAAGAAATCAAAAAATACTCTTAAAACACACTCAAAACATTTAAAATACCATAAAAATTCTAAAAATCAAAAGGATCCTAAAATCCTAGAAAACAATAAAATGCCATAGAATCCCTAAAATTCCTAAAGGACACTAAAATACATTAAAACAACTAAAGTACCCTAAAAACAATGAAAACCCTAATCAACCCTACAAACACTAGAAGATCCTAAAAATCTTAATACCCGTTAATGACACTTAAAAACATTAAAATCTGGAAACGGACCTAAAAATAAAAATAAAACCTCTAAAGGCCCTAAATCCCTAAAAATACAATAAAAACTCCAATACCCCCTAAAACCAAAAAGAACCTATAAAACTATAAATGTCCCAAAATGAAGATGAAATGCCTTAAAAAGATCATAAAATCGTAAAAAACTAAAAAAAACACAAAGAAAATAGAAAATTTAAAATATACTAAACAACATTAAACAGACTTAAAAACTCGTAAACCCATAAACCCCATGAAAATAATAAATAACATAAGATACATAAATACCCTAAAACCTGTAAAACCCATAAAAACCATTAAATATCCTAAAATATCTATGTACACTAAAATCCTTAAAAATAAAAAAACAAAATCCCCTAAACCCCAAAAATAATCCAAAACCCTAAAAACCATAAAAAAGATCTAAAATCTATAAAACCCCGGTAAATTTATGAAACTAGTAAAAAAATTAAATATTCATAAAAATCTAATAATATCTAAAACCCCTTACATCCCAAAAAACCATAAAATTTATAAAACCCTCAAAAACCATGAAGAAATATAAATCCCTCAAAATTACTCAAAACCTAAAAACACTTTAAAACTCTAAAAATCCATAAAACCCTAAAAATCAACAAAAACATAAAAACCATGAAAAAAATAATACCCCAAAGACCATAAAAACACTAAACAACTCTAATCCCCTAATTACCCTGGGAAAACCTTAAGGTCCCTAAAACCACCCAAAACCCTAAAACCCTAAAACCAGTAAAAACCCCTAAAACCCATAAAAACCAAAAAACCCTAAAACCCCAAATAAAACTAAAAACCCGAAAAAACCCACAAAAATCCAAAAAAAATATAAAAATACATAAAAAACTAAAGGACCCTAAAACCCCTAAACATCCCTAAACCCAAAAAAATATTTAATCCCCCAAAAATATTTTAAAACTAAAAAAATATAAAAACCATAAAACCCTAAAAATCTATAAACCCAAAAAATAATAAAAAACTAGTAAAACCCCATGAAAACCCAAAAAAATTACAATATCCTTAATAAAATATAGATAACCATAAAAAACCAAAAAACCCAGAAACCAGAAAACCCAAAAAACTAAATCCCATAAAAACATAAAAATCAGAAAAAACAATAAAAAATCCTACAGAACGATAAAAACACAAAACCACTAAAACAAAAAAATTGTAAAAACCCTAAAAATACAAAAATACTTATAAAATTTAAAGCCCCATAAAAAAGAGTTAAAATTTTACAAAATACTCAAATACCTAAAAACCCCTAAACAAACCCAAAAACCCTTTATAATATCAATAAATACATAAAAAATCAAAAAACACCCCTATTTCCTGAGAAACCCTAAAATCTATAAAAACCCAAAACCCTAAGAAACCCAAAAGAACCCGGAAATCCCAATTGGGGGCACCCTCCGTTAGAAATGAGAAGGTTCTCGCGGGCTCTGATGTGAAGGTCCTCCAACTTAGGAATGTGGCCAATGATAGTGTTGACCTTTCTGGACTTGCAGTGGCAGAAGGGGAGGTGGCAGTAAGGGGGGCGGTTGGGGAGGGAGCAGCTTCTCAAGAGGGCGCACCTAAAGTAGGGTTGGGGTGTAGGCAGGGGAAGAGACTTGGGACGGGGGATTCCCCTGAACACAGGGGTGCTGCTGCGCAGGAGGCGGTTCCAAGGGAGGAGGGGATTTTGCAGCTGGCTGACAAGCCTGTCTTCTTGGCCAGGCATGAAGATGAGGGGATGGTCCTGCCTAGGGAGGATGGGCAAAGGCCTCTAGTTAATATCGATGGGAGTGCAGAAATACCTGTCTTAGTGGCTCTATGCTTTCCTCAAGATTAAGTTTTTGTGGAGTGCCCCCTTAATCAGGAAGCCTCGTCTATCCAAGTTCAAGTGCATGGAATGGAAGCGGAGGGGAGCTCATTTGAGATCGAGAAGGTGAATGGGATGCACTTTGGTCCCATCTTGATCTCTTCAAAGATGAGGCGAAAGCGGGATTACTCCACTCTCCCCAGACCCATGGTTACTCGGGCTTCTTCGAAGGCGGTTAAGCTAAAAGTCAATGTTAATAATCAGGATCAACCGCATTCCCTGGAACAAAAGAAATGTAGGGAGATGTTTTTGAGTCTCCTTAATCTCAATGAGGATTATGAGTCCGGATGGGACGACTCTGACTTCTTCTTTGATGATACGTCCTCTGGATATGGTGCGGATGGTGACACTTATGGTGTGGCTTCTGTTTCGGATTTTGGTGGTGATGTTGACTGATCTATTTCCCTTTACTTCTTTGTTTTCCTTTTGATCTTGCTTTTTTGGGTCTTTGGGTTGGGTTTGTAAATGGGTTTTGGGTGTGGGTCATTTGACCTCTCCCCTCCCTTGTATGTTGTTTCTTTTCTTTATAAATTTGGGGGGGGGGGGGATAGCCTGACCCTCGAATCTTCCTTTCCCTAAAACCAATTAATCCATAAAACCCTTTAAAAATAGTAAACATACCTAAACCCCTAAAAACCCTAAACAATTCCAAAAAACATTAAAAAAAACTTAAAGTAAACTAAACACCATAAATTCTCCCAATGAAAATACAAAAAATCCCTCAAACCCTATAAAACCTAAAACACTAAAAATCATAAATCTTTAAAAATTATAGGACCCCTTAAAAGTTCTAAAACCCCTATATGGACTTGAAATCCATAAAACCCCTAGAAAAATCTATAAAACCTAAAAAATTTAATGTATCTGAAAAACCCCTTAAACATCTTAAAACCCTTAAGAACACATAAAAACATTAAAGCACTTTAAAACTCATATAAACCATAAATACCTAAAAACTCATGAAACCCCTAAATACGAAAAAACCTTGAGAAACACATAAAACACCCTAAAACTCATAAAACCTAAATCCCATGAAAATAGTAAAAACAATAAAAACCCTAAATAAAATTAAAACCCCTAATAGAAAATAAAATACAATTAAAAGAATAAAAGACTGAAAAAAATCCAAAAGGAAACTAAAAACCCTAAAGGATATTAAAAACCCTCAAACCCTTTAGGGACCCAAAAATCCTAAACAACCCAAAAAACATCAATCCTATAACAGACCCTAAAAAACCTAAAACCCTAATAGACTATAAAACCCCCCTAAATGGTCCTAATAACCCAGAATTAGCTTAAAAACATTTAAGCCATTGAAATACCCAAAAACAGGCTAAAATAAAAAAAACCCTAAACACCCTAAAAAAACCAAAAATACCATAGAAAACCCTAAATCCCCTAAACAACCCTAAAAATCATAAAAGACCCTTAAAACTCTAAAATACCCTAAAATCCCTAAAAGACCATAAAAACCATAAAAATGAGAAAAGAACCTAAATAACCTAAAAAACTAAACCCTAATAGAATATAAAAAACCCTAAAACACCTAAAAACCAAAAAATGGGAAAAAATTTAAAACCCATAAAAACCGTAAAACAATATAAACCCCCAAAATCTCTAAAAATCCTAAAAACAACCTAAATTCCAAACAACCCCTAAAAACTAAAAATCCATTAAAAAAACCAAACCCCAAAAGGGACATAAAACAATAAAACCCCAATAGTACTCTAAATATTGAAAAAAAAAACAATATATGACCTAATACCCCTAAAAACTTCTAGAGGACCCTAAAACCCCTAAAGCAACCAAAAAATCCGAAAAAGACTAAAACCCCCTAAAACAACTTAAAACACCTTAAATACCCAAGACCACCTAAAATCCCCAAATGAACATAGAAAACAGTAAAAGTCCATAAAACCACAAAAACTATAAAATCATTGAAAGGCCATAAATATAATAAAAACCCAAAAACACCTAAAAGGTTTTAAACCCCATTTAAATCCATAAAAAAACTATAAAACTATATAAGAAACCTCTAAAATATAAAAAAAATCCCCTAAAAATAGTAGAAATTCTAAAACCCCTAAAACCCATAAAACCATTAAATAACCCTAAAAAATAATAGAAATGAATATATTCGAAAAGGAAACTGATAATCCCGAAAACCCCAAAATACGATAAATAGTATTAAACCCCTAAAAACTCTAAAATACAAAAAAAAACCTAACCCCCTTAAAAACCTCTAAAAACCATAAACACCCAAAGAACCCCAAAAATCCATAAAACCCCTATGAAACTTCTAAAACCTATAAATAACCTAACAACCTTAATAACCATAAACTCATAAAACAACTAAACATCGAAAAACTCAAAAAACCTTAAAACCTGAAAAAAAAAACAATAAACCACAAAAGAAATAAAAACCCTGATGAACTAAAAAAATCATTAGAAACCCTAAAAACCCTAAATAATAGTAAAAATCCTAATAAATACCAAAACCCCCTAAAACCATAAAAAACATTAAACTCATAAAAACATAAAAACCCTAAAACCCTTAAAACAAAAAAATACCTTAAAACCCCTAAACCACTAAAACCCCCATAAACCCCTACAAACCCTAAAAACCCTAAATAAAACTAAAAACTCCAAAATCCACAAAATAATTCTAAACCCCCTAAAACAACACTAAATAGATAAAACCCCTAAAACACTAAAAGCACTAAAACAAAAAAAAAACATAAAACCCCTAAAAACCTTTATTCCCTCTAAAACCCCGTAAAGACCCTCAATATCCTTTAAAACCCCTAAAATCCCAAAAAGACCCCTAAACATCCCCAAATTCATAAAAACCCATTAAGACCCAAAAATACACCAAAAATACTAAAAATACTAAATCCCTTTAAAGCACTAAAAACACTAAATAGCCCTAAAACCCAAGAAAGAACTAAAATTCCTAAAAATAAAAAAATTTTAAAAACCATAAAAACACTAAAAATAAAAATTCCTCAAAGATCCAAAACAATTATAAAGACCCAAAACCCCAAAAATCCTAATAATAATATGAAAAACCCTAAAAACTGAAAAAACATAAGAAAATACTAAAAGACCCAAAACACTACAGAACCCTAAAAACTCATACAAAACCCTAAAAACCTAAAAAACCCCCTAGAAAACATTGATAGTCCTAAAACACTAAATCCATAACCCCCCCCAAAAGAACTTCCAAAATACCATAAAACCATAAAACCCATAAAACCCTAAAACACTTACAATACACTAAAACCCTTGAAAAATAAAAAATGATTAAAATATATAAAAATCATAAAACCCTAATAAAACATAAAACCCCAAAAAAACATAAAACACTTACAAAACTAAAAAAACCTAAACACCCAAAAACCATACGAAACATTTATTCCCCTAGAAACAATAAAATCTATAGAACCCCTAAAATTCAAAAAAATAGTTAAACCCACAAAAATACCTAAAAATACACAAAAACATAAAAACCATAAAACTATAACAACCCCTTAAATAGATAAAAATAAAAAAATCCCCAAAGTATCGTTAAATTCCTAAAAATCCCTAAACACCTAGAAATCCAAAAAACCCTCGAAAAACCCTAAAACACTTAGAAACCCCTAAATATCATGAATAACTCTAAAAAACTAAAAAACCCCTAATAAAGTTAAATAACAATAATACCCCTTAAACCCCCTATAAATTTAATAGCCCCAAAATGGGCAGCCATCCTGGTGTAAGCCCTTATCCATCATATCTTCCTCCTTTCATTGGACCCTAGAACAATGTTAAGTGAACCGAGGGAAGGCTCGTCACCTCACCATCTTCTCGGGTCACCTTGACCTCATCCACCCTCGCTACCATAGGTGATCCCTCTTCCACCAGTGGAGGAGAAAAAGTGCTAGTGTCATTTTTGATCTTTCACATCCTCTTGTTTCTCACACTGAGCATGACCCATGTGGGCTTAGAGATTCGTGAGGATTAAAACATGTTCAAAACCACTGATATTAGAAGGAACTATGAGAACTATAATTATTGTTCCAACCAAGATATGTAGGAAGACCTTTCCGGGATCGAGCTCACTGGATATCCTCTTCAGAAATCCATCCTTAATTCCTTTAATCAGGGCATCCTCTTTAGGAATAAGCCCCAAGTTAAACCCAAAAAACCATTACGGAATATTTTTTAGGAAGTAATCCCAAAATCATTTCTCTCAAAGGAAAATACTGTCATATGAGACTAATAAAAATACTTGGGCTTTGATTCCCATCTATATGGGATACATAGGAATCCTACTTGAGGTTCAAACCCAATACCTTAAATCAACCCTACACTACTTGGGTCATATTCCCAATAGGGACTTATAATTCTTGGAAACCCATATCCATTCCAAGTTCCTTAGGCTGGTTTAGCATAAGTCCCACACTATGTTTAGACCAACCACCTTCCGCTTAGATGTCCATACCACATGACATTAAACTGTACGGTTAGGTCCTTATCACATGAACTTAAAGGTATGATGTGTCCCATTATATGGAACTGAACTACGAGAGTTTTGATTCATTTTACAAGGATACATAGATATCCAATTTTATGTGCATGATCCCAAGATCAAATCAATCCTTCATCTCCCTTGATGACAATAAATTCCAGAGTTCCCCACTGAGTGGCCTAAAAAAACAACATCATCATAATGATGACTAAAAGAATATCTATGTAGTATATGAGAGGATACCATTGATGGAGAACCTCGAATACATACAAATGATTTTAAACATTTCACATTCTAAATAAGTTTTTGAATATCCGAAGGGATACTTATGATGTACTTGGTGAATTAATAAGGATTCACAAAAATATCGTGAATTGTAAAGAGAGTCCCAGAGTAGATAATAATTCCCCCCAAAAGGGTGTGATGTGTACGACCTCCCATTCTATTAACTAATGTGAATTCTTATGTATCATGAAGTTCAAATTTAACGAACACCTGCCTTTGGATAGCAGGTCCATTTGGGATAAAAAACTGTTGTAAGTTTCTAGTTCTATAAATAAATCCAATGGAAACTGCCTCGAAGCAGTGATTATTAAAACTTGAATATGCTTTTCGAGGAGCTACGAAACAAACCTCAAAAACCATAATAAACAATAAAAAGCCTAAATTCTTAAAAACCCTAAAATAAAGAAATACACATTAATCCTAAAAAATTCATAAATACTTTAAACACCATAAAAATCATAAAACACCTAAAAACCCATTAAAAAACTAAAAACCCATAAACCCCTTAAAAAATTAAAAGAAATAAAAACTATAACAGAACCTAAAAACTCTAAAAATCATAAACTCCACCCAAAAAACCCCAAAACACTGAAATAGTACAAATCCCACAAAAATAAAAAAAACTAAAAAATCTTTTTTTTAAAAACCCTTGAAAACTCGAAAAATTATAAAAACCCTAAAAACATTAAAAAACCTAAATACCGCTAAAAACCCCAAAAAAATCTTAAAATACCAAAAATATCTAAAAACCCTTCATACTCTTAAAACCCCTGACATTTTTATGTTTAAAAAACCCCCTAAAACCCTAAAAAACCATAAACCCCTTAAAATTTTGAAAATATAAAACAAATCCTAACAATACCTTTAAACCCCCAAACTACATAAAACCCATTAAAATAGCAAAAAACCCTAAAATTCCATAAAACCCTAAAAACCATTAAAATACCCTAAAACATTAAAAAACAATGGAAACCCCTAAAAACCTAAATACCATTGAAAAATCCTAGACCCCCTTAAAAATAAAAAAAATAAAGCACAAAAAACCCATAGAGTTATAAGAACCCTAAAACCCTAAAATCATCCAAAAACTCTTTAAACCCAAAAAAACCAATAAAAATCCTATAAACACCAAAAAAACCTTGAAAACTCCTACAACCCGTAAACACCCAAAAAAATTAAACAATACCCATAAAAACATAAACCTTTAAAGAAACCCAAACCATATGATGAGAACCTAAAACCCCAACACCATAAACCCTATAACATTTACCATAATCTCTAAAATCCCAAAACACCCTACCCTACACCCAAAACCTTAAACCCTACACCCAAAAAACTATACCCACACCCTAAACCCTATACCCTACACCTAAATACCTATACGCTACAACATACACCATAAACCGAACACCCAATACCCTATAACCAACACCCTTAACCAAAAACCAAACACCATAATGATTATAACATAATCCCTATACCCTACACCCTAAACCATACACCAATCACCCTATACCCTATACCCAGCACTTGAAACCTCATTCCATTCACTATAAACCCAAACCTCTACACCCTACACCCTAAAACCTATATCAAACAAACTAAACCCTATACCCTACATCATAAACATAATACCCAAAACCCTAAAAGGTATACCCCAAACCCTAACCCCTAAACCATAAACCCTACACCCAAAACCTTATTCCATACAACCTAACCTCTACCCTAAACCGTATAATATACACCATAAACCGTAAAACCTATAAAATCCTAAACCTTGTACCCTAATCCCTAAAACTAGAACCCTACAACCTAATTCCTATACACTATGCCAACGAGCCTGTACCCGAGTGGTAAGGGCTCCTGCTTGGTATCCAAAAGACCCAGGTTCAAAACTGGATGGAGGTGAATTTATGAGAGTACTGTAGTTGTGTTGTAGAAGTACTGTAGAAGGAATTGTAGTAGGTAGTGTTCAGTATTGTAGCATCCAGAACATTTCACCCGATTTGGGCCTTCATGCCACCAATTTGGGCCTACAGGTCTCCTGGGCCTTTGGGTCATCAAAGGTCTTCGAGCCTCAGGGCCTTCTGGACACAAAGACCATAGAGTAGCCCAGTTCACATAGAGAATGCCCCAGAAGAGGATCAGAGCAACAAGATTAGAAGTCACTAGAAGAAGAAATATCAGATTGGAAGAATGAGAGGGTATGGCACCCGCCATCGGGACCAGGCACCATGTAGCTTTGTATGGGCAATGCTAGCCGATAATGAATGAAAGGTGGGGAGCTAGGTGATCAATGATACAGAAGCAAGGGGAGGGGCAGTTCCTGTGGGTTGGGCCTTTGGGTCATGTATTGGGCATAGTATGCCTCTGGGTCATCAGGTCATGTATTGCAAGTCATGTCGAGCCTTGTGCCATGGGCCTACGGGTCACATACGGGTTCTCCTTCATCCCTTAAAAGGGGGATTATCTATAATAAAATAAAATAAAAAAGAAGGCCTTCGGGCCATTTGGGAAAACTATACACTATAAGCTAAACCCTAAAGCCTACACCTTAACCATATTCCCTACAACCATAACCCAAAACACTATACCATAAACCCTAAACCCTACACACCAAACCTAAACACTACCCCATAAAACCTTTACCCCAAACCCTCCTCTCAAAACCTGAATAACCCTTAAATCCTATACCCTACACCTTAACCCCTAAACCCTATACCCAATACTCCACATCCAAAACTGTACACCCCAGACTACATACCGTACACCCAAATCCTTAAACCCTTCACCCAAAACCGTATAACCTATATTATAAACCTTATACCATGCACCATAAACCCCTTACACTACACCCTAAACCCTAAAATCTACACCCTACATCCTAAACCCTAAACCTGATACCTTGTACCCTAAACCCTACACCCTAAACCCTAAACCAGACAACCTAAACCACACTCCCTAAACCATATACCCTACACCCTAATCCCAAAAACCAATACTCTAAACTGTATACCGAATACCCTAATCCCTATTCACTACCCTATAAACCCTATACCTTATACTCTAAAGAATACATCACAAACATCATACCATACACCCTAAACTATGATCCCTACACCCAAACATTAGACAAAACATAATAAACCCTATATCATACCTCATAAACCCTATCCCTTCCACCCTAAACCCTACACCCTAAACCTTATACCCCACATCCTATAACTTATACTCCAAACCCTAAACCATATAACCTACAACATAAATCCTAAACTCTAAAAAAGTGAAAACAATTAAAAACACTAAAAAACCAAAAACACATTAAAAATCTAAAAACAAATTATATACCCTAAACCCCCCATAAAAATCCTTATAACCCTAAACCCCTAAAACTCCCTAAAACACTAATAAACCCTAAAACACTCTAAAAGTCCTTAAACCCTTAAAAAATATACATTCCCCAAAAACCATAAAAACACTTAGACCTCATAAAACCTTAAAAACAAAAAAAGACCATAAAATAACATAAAAGTCATAAAACATTAAAAAATCCTAAAACCCCTTAATGGACCCTAAAACCCCTAAAGGGAACTAAAACCCACTTAAATAACCCAAGAAAAATCCTATAAAAACCTAAACGACACAAAAAAACAGTAAAGAAATCCTAAATGGACCTATAAATCTCCAAACAACAAAGGGACCTGAGAAATCCCCTAAAAACACAAAGATCCATTTAAAACCAAAAAACATGAAAACCCTAAAAGAGCCTAAAAATATTAAAAGGATCTACAAAATCATAAAACCCTATAAACCCTAAAAAATCATAAAACCACCTTTAAAGACATTGAAAACCACTAAAATCCTAAAAACCCCTTAAAAACTAAAAACCCTAAAAACCCTAAAATACACTAAAAACCATAAAGCCTACAAAACCATAAGAAAACCTTAAGGTACCTAAAAACATTGAAAACCCAAATAGATGCTAAAGACCCAAAATTCTTTAAATGAGCATGGAATCCCTAAAAGGACCAAAAAACCTAAATAACCTAAAAACACAAAACCCCAAAAATGTCCCTAAAACCCCTAAAAACATTAAGAGAACATAAAAACTCTAAAAACCTAAGACCCTAAAAACCCTAAAAACACTAATACCCTAAAAAACCCTAAAACCAATTAAACCCACTAAAAACACTAAAAATATTTATAAACCCTAAAAACCATATTTTATTAAAATATAAAAAAACCCAAAAAAAACATTAAAAATCCATTAAAAATTCAAAAACATATAAAACTATTAAAACCCATAAAATCCCTAGAGATCCATAAAATCCCCCAAAAAATTTGAATAAAATTTCTAATACCCATAGAAACCCTAAGAAACAAAAAAAAAACTAAAACCCATGAAAACTATAAAAATGTAAAATACCCTATATAAACTAAAAATCCCTAAAAACCATTGAAACCCTAAAAAATACAAAAAATTCATAAACACCTAAAAATAGAAAAAACCATAATCCTAATAATAAACCCTAAACCCTCAATATTCGTAAAACCCCCTAAAATCCTTCAACACTGCAAAATCATAAAAACCCAAAAAATCCCCTAAATCCCCCAAAACCACCTAAGAGACCCTTAAAATCATAAATCCATAAAATACACATAAAGAAATTTGTCCCTATAAAAACCTCGAAAACCTGAAAATCCCTAAAAATATAAAATCCTTGAAAACTCTAAAAACCTTTAGATACCCTCAAAACCCAAAAACATCCTAAGAACCCTTAAATCGATAAAAACCTTAAAACTAAAAAAAACCTTATAAACCTAAAAACCCTAAAACCCAAAGAAACAATAAAACCCTTTTTAAATAATATAATAACCATAAATCCCTAAAAACACTTTAAATCTTAATAAACCTAAAAAACCTCTCGATGCGATTTTTTTAAAACCCCATAAAAACAAAAAAAACACTAAATTGCCCAAAAATAATCCTCTGCCCCTAAAAAAATAAAAACCCCTAAACCCACTTAAAACCCTAAAATCCTAAAAAATATCCCTAAAAACAAAAAAATCTAAAAAATCTAAAAAACCCTTAAAACCCAAAAAACATACAAAAAACCCTATGAAGACAAAAACCACAAAAACAATAAAACCCCCTATACCCTAAAAACACTAAAAACCCCATAAACCATTGAAACCCTAAACCATCCTAAAAACTATTAAGACCCATTAAAGGACTTCAATACCCTAAAACCCAAAAACCAAAATAAAATTTAAAATTAACATAAAACCTTAAAACACTAAAATACACTAAAAACCCTTACAAACCCAAAACCCTGAAAAAATTAAAAATGATGTAAAAATACCTAAAAAGGCCAAAACCCCCAAAACCCCATAAAAATCCTTAAAAACACTAAAAAAATTAAAACCTTAAAAAAATAAATAAATTAAAATCCCTAAAAACTTGAAAACCCATAAGCTTGTAAAACCCCCCAATACACATAAAACTTCTGAAATCCCTAAAAAACATAAAACCCCCTAAATAACTCTAAAAACCCCCAAAGTCCCAAAATAATAATAACAGACAATAAAACTAAAAAAGTACATAAATAACCTCATATAACACTAAAAACCCTAAACATAAAACTCCTAAACCACCTAAAACCCCGAAAAAACCTAAAAACTCTAAGTACTATGAAAAACCCTAAAAACCCTAAAAACCAAAAAATAACTAAATAGAACTAAAAAATATAATGACACTAAAAACATTAAAACCATAAAACAACAAAAACCCTTAAAATACATGTATACCATAAAAAATCCTAAAACCCCTGAAAACCCCTAACAAACATAAAAGACATTAAAACCCATGTAAATCCATCAAACCCCTTAAAAAATCTAAACCCCTTTACCCTAAAATACCCTAAAACCCCCTAAACACCTGTAAAATCCCTAAAAACCTAAAACCATTAAATAAATAAACCCCTCATACCACTAAAAATTATAATACCTCGTACCACTAAAAATATTAATTTTCATTACAAACCCTAAAAAAAATAAAACCCAGAAAACACTAAAAATTAATAAAAACAATAAAAACCCAAAAAACCCATATTAACCCTAAAAACCCAAATAACGATAAATACCTCTAAAACCATGTAACCCATTAAAAATACATAAGAACCCTAATAACTATTAAACCACCTAAAAACCATTAAAACCCAAAAAAAACTTCAAAGACAGTAACCCCCACCCAAAACATCCTAAAAACTCTAAAAACATTCAAAATACGTAAAAAACATAAAACCACTAAAGACCATAAACCCCTAAAATCCCCAAAACCCCTAAAATAGAATAATCTTTAAAAGCCTAAAAACCATAAATCCCCTAAAACCCCTAAAAACTCTTAAAAGACCCTAAAACCCATAAAAGACTCTAAAAATACTAAAAAACCAAAATAACTAAAAGAAACATAAACCCCATTATAAATTAAAAATACCATAAGATACCGAAAAAATCCTAAAAGACACTAAAACCCCCTAAAAACCGTAAAAGACCCTAAAGCATCCTTGATGAAGTCTCTGAAAATCCTAAACACCCTAAAGGATCAAAAAGAACAAAAAAACCTAAGAGACCCTGACACCCTAAATGTCATTGAAACTCATAAATACCTTAATGGACACTAATAAACCCTTAGGGACTGTAAAAACCATAAAAAACAATAAAGGACCATAAAATCCCTAAAACACCCTGAAGGGCCAAAAACATAAAAAAAACCCATAAAACCCCTAAAACCACCTAAAATCATTGAATGACTAAATACCCTAAAATGATAAATATAGTGAAAATCATAATAACATTAGAATACCCAGAAAACATTAAAACCACTAAATGTCATTAAAATAAACAAAAAAAACCCGATTAACTATTAATAAAAAAAATTAATAACCCAGAAGACCCTAAAAGTCCACCCCACCCTTGTCTAGTTTTATTTTCCTTTAATAAATTTTGGGTGGGTCAGGAATAGCCTAGCCCTGCACCTACCTTGTCCCAAATAACCCTAAAACACCAAAAACACCATAAAAAATTTTAAAATACCAAAAAAATACTAAAACTCGCTCAAATAAGAAAAAAACATAAAAATACCTAAAAACAATAAATAATCATAAGAACCATAAAACCCCAACAAACCTAATAGCCCTAAAAACCCTAAAAATTAATAAAAATCCTAAATTCCCTAATAAAATTATAAAATTATACAAAACATATTACCCATAAAAACCATAAAACCCCTAAAACCCATAAAACCCTATAATACCCTAAAAACCTAAAACCCTAAAAATCTAACATATCCAAAAACCCCTAAAACCCTATAAATCCTAAAAACTCTTACAACTGATAAAACCCAAAAAACCCTAAACCCCAAAAATTTCTTAAAACCCTTAAAACCACTAAACCCCATAAAACCCTTGAAAACCCATATAAATCCTAAAATACTTTAAATCCAAAAACCACAAATACCACTAAAATCCAAAAAAACCAAAAACCACTAATAATCAAAAAAACATTAAACCCATAAAAATCCATAAAAATCTAAAAGACCATATGATCCCTAATAAATCCTGAAAGACACTAAAACCCGAGAAAGCCCAAAAAAACACTAAAACCCCCCACAAAAAAAATGACCATAAAATATACAAAAAACACTAAAAGACTCTAAAAACTCAATAAATACTAATGGACTATAAAAATCCCTAAAATACCAAAAAAATTCTAAAAAATTATAAATCACCCCAAATAACTTTTAAAACCCCACAAAACATAAGACCCTAAAAGACCATAATGACCCTAAAATCCCTTAAAAAACTTTAAAAAAAATAGAAACCCAAAAAAAATCCCCCAAATCCTTGAAAACACTATAATACCATAAAATACCTTAAACCTCCCTAAAACCATAATGTCCCTATAATTACCCTCAAACCCCTAAAACTGAAAAATACCTTAAACACCTGAAAAACCATAAACCCCCTAAAATCATAAAAAACATTAAAATCCCTAAGAACTATAGAAATCCATAAAACACCCTAATATACCCTAAATCACCCTAAAACACTAAAAAACTTAAAACTATTAAAAAACACTTAAAACCCTAATGCCCATAAAAACCACACAAATTCCACAAATCCCAACAAACTGTAAGAAAACCCCACAAAACATTAAAACCTATAAAACCCTAAAAACCTTAAAAAATGAAAACTCCCAAAAGACCCAAAAAACCATAAGAAACTAGAAACCCCTATAAAACCCCTAAAAACCCCAAAAACCAATAAAAACCATAAAACCATAAAACCCTAAAAACATGAAATCCCATAAAACACTAAAACCCCCCGAAACCACTAAAATCCCAATAACCCCCACCCAAAAACCCAAAGCCATTAAAACCATAAAAAATTAAAAACCCTCAAATCCATAATGGCTCTAAAAAACAATAAAAACGTTAAAAAAGAGAAAAAACTTTTTATCTCACAAAAAAAACATTAAAACCCAAAAAGCCCTATACTATATACCGTACATCCTAACCAAAAAACGTACACCCTTAAACATGTATAGTAGACCATAATTCCTAATCCCTACACCCTAAAACCATAAATCCTACACCCTAAACCCTACACCCTATACCTTATACCTACAAAGCTGCAACCTACACCTTAAACCCTAAAAGAACCTAAAACCCCCTAAAAAGAAATAATTGAACATTAAAATTCTAAAAGATCATAACAATCATAAAACCCCCAAAGTACCCTTAAAACGACTAATAGATGAAAAAAAACCAAAAACCCTTAACAATAAAAAAACCCATAACAGAATTTAAAAAATCCTAAAAACATAAAATAACCATAAAACCCCTATAAACCCATATAAACCCCAAACCCCTAGAAACCAAAAAAACAATAAACACCCTAAAACCGAAAAAAATCCTAAAAACCTTATAAAACCCTTACCCCCATAAATAATATAAAACCATAAAAATCATTTAATATCCTAAAACCCTAAAATCCCCAATAAAATATCTATATTAAACATAAAACCCCATAAAAACTCTAAAACCCCCAAAATTACTCTAATACCCATAAAAAGTCCCAAAAAACCTTAAAATGACCCAAAATCCAAATAACCATAAAAGCATAATAAAACCTTAAATGAATGTAAACCCACAAAAACAGAAAAAAAAAATTAAACCACACTAAAAACCCCCAAAACCCTGAATACTCAAAAATACACAAAACCCCAGAAAAACCCTAGAGAGGATGTCCAAAGGCCTCCGGTTGTTGTCATTGGGAGTTCAGAAATACCTGCCTTAGTGGCTCTAAGCTTGCCTCAAGATGAAGTTTTTGTTGAGTGCCCCTAAATCAGGAAGCCTCCTCTATCCCGGATCAAGTTCATGGAATGGAAGCAGAGGAGTGATCATTTGAGATTCAGAAGGTGAAAGGGATGGATGATGGTCCCACCTCGATCTCCTCAAAGAGTATGAGGAAGCAGGATTATTCCACTCTCCCCAAACCCATGGTTACTCGGGAATCTTCAAAGGCAGTTAGGCTGAAAGTCTAGGTTAATAATCAGGAGCAACCGCATTCCCCAGAACAAAGAAAATGTAGGGATAAGTTTCTAACGCTCCTCAAGATTAATGGGGATTATGAGTTAGTATTTGATGACTCTGACTCCTGCTTTGATGATGTGGCCTCTGGATATGGTGTAGATGGTGACCCTTTGGTGTGGCTTCTATTTCGAATTTTGGTGGTGACGTTGACTGATCTGTTTTCCATTCCATATTTGTTTTCCTTTTGATATTTCTTTTTTGGGTGTTTGGGTTGGGGTTGTAAAGGGTTTTTGGGTGTGGGTAGTTTGACCCCTCCCCTCCCTTATCTGTTGTGTCTTCTCTTTAATAAATTTGTGGGGGCCAGGAACAGCCTGACCCTCGAATCGTTTTTCCAAAAAGGCCCTAAAACACCAAAAAAATTTGAAAATACCCTCAAACACAAAAAGACCATAAAAATAATTAAAAACACTACAAATTGTAGACCATAAAAATCAAAAAAAAAAATATAAAACCCAAAAAACCCCAAAACTCCTAAATCCATAAAAAACCTAAGACCCTAAATAACATAAAACCCTAACAACCCATAAAACCCTAAAATACACTAAACCCCAATAGATCCTTAAAGACACTAAAACCTATAAAAATGTCGTAAAAGACCCTAAACCATAAAAAAACCTTAAACAAGCATTAAACACCAAAAAAACTAAATAATATTAATAACCATTAGAAAAACTAAAAACCCTAAACCCCAAAAAACATAAAACACGTAAGCCCCTAAAACATAAATGTCCTAAAATACCCTAAAACCCTCCCCCCCAGACCCTAAAACACCTCAAAACACCTAAAAACTCTAATACACTAAAACACCTAAACCCCTAACCCCTAAACCCTACACACAAAACCCTAAACCCTGTACCCCAAACTCTAAAACCCAAATCCTATACACAATTACCTAAAACTTAAACCCTACACCTTAACCATATACCCTACACCCAGAACCCAAAACCCTATACATTAAGCATAAACCCTACAACAAAAACCTAAAACTTATACCGTAAAACCTTTACCCAAAACCCTACACCCAAAACCCAAAAATCCCTATACCCTATACCCCAAACCTTAACCCCTATACCCTAAACCCCATAGTCCACATCCGAAATTGTACACCCAATACCATACACCCTACAACCAAATACCTAAAACCTTCACCCAAAACCATATACCCTATATCATAAACCTTTTACTCGACACCCTAAACCCTATACCCTACACTCGAATCCCTAAACACTACACCCTACACCCTAAACCCTAAACTCGTTACCTTGTACCCTAAACCCTACACCCTTGTTAGGACCAAAAGCGGCCTAAATACCGTTAGAGAGGGGTGACTCATGGAATGGATATTATATTTTAAAATTCTTCCTGCCCCACTAGATCGTGACCTTAATATTATAAGGGTTACTTTTTTGAACTTATGTGTTACTATTGATCTTATTAACCCCTTATTTATCTGATGATGATGATGCTTTTAATGTGATCCAGTAATGTAAACAGGCAGGCAAAAAGATTTTTACTTGGTTCACCTTCATTAGGATACATCTGAGGAGTATACAATGATAATGTAACGATGTACCAAATCCACATAGCCTCACTGCCAATAATGTTTGTTCTAGATCATGTCTATAGCTGGGCTCACTACCTTTACAATGTTTAGGGTCAACTCATTTCTTTCCCAAGGGTCACTCCCAATTTCTCTCTCACTGGCTCACTACCGGTAGAAAGGATAACCCTCTTCCTCTTCATTTTCTCACTACACTAGGAAGGTATCCACTCACAGTTTATAGAACTATAGGCCTCTTTATTTTCATGAATACTTACATCATAAAATGTTGATATATGCTCTATTAAAGTCCAAATTTCATCCACTGATGAATAACCCTTTGCCTATGATAATTGGGAAACAACCTTTGGATAAAACTTTGCAAAGCTCCCTACTTGATGAAGCTCCCAATTTTGAAAAGCTAAGAAAAGCCTTCGTGAAGTCCCTACCTATTCCCAAAGCAAACAACATAGTAGATCTCACTACTTCGTAGAGCACGGTGCTTCGTAGAGCCCAATCTGTTGAAAATCTGAAGCCATGGAAATGCTTAGGCCGTCACTAAGCTCAATCCATCACAAAGTGACTTCCTTCGCAAAGCTCCCTGAGCCAATGCAGAAAACACATCTTTCGTGGAGCTGGATCAGCCACCACGAAATCCCATTTATTTCACGAAGCACACTGCTACCACCAACCTCTTTTGTGATTCGACAGCTACAAATTTTTCAATGGAAAACACTTTACTTCTCTCGAGGGGGTTGTGGTATATTTACAGGCGATTCGACCGACCCTAAAAACATAGGCATGAAGTTAGCGCCATGTCAAGTCATATCATGATGATCTGAAATTTCTGCCGATGTTCTCTCTATATTGCGAAGCACCACAAATATTTTCGGATCACGAAGGTCGTCGTAATCATGAAGTGTTCCTTCAATTCCATTGCACTGCCGCCAAAAATATCCACACATTTCCCTTCATCTATTTCATTCGCGAAGCTCCTCCTATTTAGGAGAGACCTTTCAAATTTCTTCTTGACTTTACGAAATCCACATCAAGAAGCCCATCTTTCCAAGACTCATGACTTTGCCATATTTTTATGAGTTCTTCAAGGAAATTGAAATTTATCAATACTCACAAAATCCAAAATTTTGGACCCCAAAAATTTGGCAAACACTAGAAAATGGTGCCACATTGTATTTGTTCTTTTGTACCACCTCCAGATCTTCTCTTCATTTTTCATGATTTTTTGTCAACATGGATTGTCAACAAAATATCTAAAAATTGACAATTAAACACGGAAATATTCTTTTCAAAAAATGAAATCAACACAAAAATTCTTCAATGTAACCTTGAGGGAATTTTTCCCAACAACCCTAAACCCTAAACACTACACCCTATACCACACTCCCTAAACCATACAACCTACCCTAAACTGTAAAACCTATACAAAAAACCCTAAACCATGTACCCAAAACCCTAAATCCAAAACCCTACAACATAAACAACACACCTTATACTATACAACCTACCCTACACCCTAACCCCTACACTAAAAACACTTAACCATATACCATAAACCCTAAACCCGGAACCCTACAACCTAAATACTATACACTACATCCTAAACCCTTAACCCTACACCTTAACCATATACCCTACACCCAGAACCCAGAACCCAAAACCCTACACTAAAACCTAAACCTTACACCATAAACCCAAATCACAAAACCCTCCAACATAAACCTTAAACACCCTATACCCTATACCCTACACCGTAACCCCTACACTTCACATCCAAAACCATAAACCCATGACCATATACCCTACACCCAAATCCTTAAACCCTTTACCCAAAACCATATACCCTATATCATAAGCATTATACATTACACCCTAAACCCTAAACCCTACACCCTAAACCCTAAACTCGACACCCTACACCCAAAACCATAAACTTCATACCTTGTACCTGAAACCCTACACCAAAAACCCTAAACCCTACACACAAAACCACACACCCTAAACCATATACCATACCCCCGAAACTCTAAAACCAACAATCAAAATTGTAAACTCTATACCCTAAACCTCATACAATACCCTATAAACCCTATACCTTATACCATAAAACCTACCTCACAAACACTATACCTTACACAATAAACTATAATCTCTACACCCATAACCTTATACATAACATAATAAACCCTATATACTACACCCTATACCCTATCCCTGACACCCTAAACATACACCATATACCCTATACCCCACACCTAAACATTATACCCTACACCATAAACCCTATACTCTACACTGTAGACACTAAACCCTAAAAAACCTAAAACTCATAAAAACCCTAAAAACCAATAAACCATTAAAAAAAAAAAAAACACCTTAAACACCCTAAAAACAGCTAATAACACAAAAACTCATAAAATAAAAAAACTCTAGAAACCTAACAACCTTTAAAAACACGAAATAAACCAATTCCCTAAAAAACCTAAAATGCATAAAAACGTAAAAATATAATGAAACTATAAAAACCTAAAAATGTAAAAACCCTAATAAAAACCTAAATGTTTAAAAACACTATGATACCCCTTAAAGAGCATTAAAACCCATAAAATACTTAAAAGCCTAGAAAGCCAAAAAAATAATTATAATCTCTAAAATGACTAAAAACCCTTAAAACTAATAAAAACCAAATTTAACCTAATATCCCAAAAACCCATAGAAACCCTAAATAACCCAAACATAAAAAAACTATTTAAAAACATGGAGACTCTGAAAAATCTTAAACCCCTAAAAATCCTAAAATCCCTAAAATCCTAAAAAACCATAAAATCCATAAAAAATATAAAAAACCTAAAAGTACTAAAAACCATAAAAAACCTTAAATGCATAAATCCATAAACTACCCAAAAACAACACCAATGGAACCAAAAAACTAAAAAACCACCAAACCCACTAAAATCCAATAAAACTCTAAAAAATCACTAAATTACTAAAACCCCTAAAACTCCCTAAAACACTAATAAAACTTAAAAAAAATAAAATAACTTAAACACCTAAAAACTATACAATCCTCAAAATCCATAAAAACCCTTATAGACCGAGAAACCCTAAAAACCCTAAAAGACCATAAAATAACCTAAAACACCTAAAATCCCTAAACCCCCACCCCCAAACCCAGTAATGGACCCCAAAACCCATAAAGGGACCTAAAACCCACTAAAATAACCCTAAAAGATCTTTAAACACCTAAAGTACCCTAAAAACCTAATAAAAAAAATCCTAAACGGACCTATAAATTTCAGTACAACAAGAGAACTTGAAAAATTCCCTAAAAACCAAGAAATCCCATAGAAACCTAAAAATATGAAAACCCTAAAAGATCCTAAAAATATAAAAAGTATCTAAAAAACCATAAAACCCTAAGAACCAAAAAAAAAATATTCTAAAACCCCACTTAAGGACCCTAAATCCCCTTAAATCCAAAAAACCCATTAAAATCCTAAAACCCCTGAAAACCCTAAAATACACTAAAAAACTTAAACACCCCAAAACCATAAGAAAATATTAAGGACCCTGAAAACAAAAAAAAACCGAATGGACCCTAAATTCAAAAAAACTGTAAAAGAGTGTAAAATACCTAAAATATCAAAAAAAGCGTAAAATCATTAATAAAAAAACCACCCTAAAACCCCTAAAATCAATAAAAGAGCATAAGCAAATCTAAAAAACCTAAGACCTTAAAAAGCCCTAAAAAAACCTAATACCCTAAAACCGCCTAAAACCCATTAAAAAACAAAAAAACAAAAAAATATTTTTAGAAACCATAAAACCATATCATTTAAAAACACTAAAAACCCAAAGAAACATAAAAAATGCATTAAAAACTATAAAACCCATAAAACCATTAAAATCTCTAAAATCAATTAAAATCCCCCCAAAAAATGAATAAAAATCATAAAACCCCTAAACCCTAAAAAAACTAAAATACAAAAAAACCATAAAAACCATAAAACACTAAATACCAAATAAAACCTAAAAAATCCCTAAAACCATTAAAAAAATAAAAAATATACATAATACACAAACATATAAAAAACGAAAAAACCCAACACCCAATAAGAAACCATAAAATCCCCTAAATATCCAAAAACCCCTAAAAATGTTAACAACCTAATATCATAAAAACCCACAAAAACCCCCAAAAAGAAAATAAATATTTTAAAACACAAAAAATACCCTAAAACCACTAAAACCACCTAAAAGACACTAAAAATCATAAATCCCTAAAATAACCATAAAAACATTAGTCACCCTAAAAACCTTGAAAACCCTAAAACCCATAAAAATATAAAAGCATTGAAAACTCTAAAAACACGTAAATACCCTAAAAAACCCTAAAACCTCTTAAGAACCCTTAAATTGATATAAACCACTAAATCTACCAAAAAACATATAACCCTAAAAACCCTTAAACCCCTAGAATCCATAAAACCCTTTTTAAAAACCATAAAGTCCATAAATCCCTAAAAAACACTTAAAATGCTAATAAACATAAAAATACTCTAGAATCAATTTTTTTTTAAAATCCCATAAAAAACCTAAAACCCCAAAAATTCCCAAAAATAAATCACAACCCCCTAATACAGCTAAAAACCCCAAAACCCACATAAAACCCTAAAAACATTAAAATACCCCCATGAACATAAAAAAATATAAAAATCCTAAAAACCATAAAAACCCATTAAACCCAAAAAAACACTAAATGATCATAAAAACTCTTAAAAACCACTAAAAGACATAAAAACCGTAAAAACCCTAAAACCATAAAAATTTAAAAAGTCCTTAAAACCCAAAAAACACTCAAATACGCTTAAAAACCATACAAACCCTAAAACCCTTAAAAATATAAAACCACGTAAAAATACCTAAAATGTGCTGAAACACCCTAATCACCTTAAAAATACATAAAAACACTCAAACACATTAAACCCTAAAAATAATAAATTACCTAAAACCCATAAAAACCTAAAAACCATTAAACTCTTAAATACCATAAAAACTCATAAAACATTTGAAAGCCGTAAAAAATATAAAAACCCCTAAAAACCCTAAAATTCCTAATAGATCATAAAAGAAAACAAAAAAAGTCCCTAAATAACCCCATAAAACCATAAAAACCCTAAAAATAAAAAAACTCTTAAGCCCAAAAAAACACTAAAAAACCAAAAAAACACTAAAAATTACGAAAACCCTTAAAAACACAAAATAACCTAAATAGAACTCAAAAAACATAATGAAACTAAAAAAATTAAAAGAATAAAACCCTAAAAACCCTTAAAATGCATGAATACCATTAAAAAACCTAAAACCCATAAAAAACATAAAAACCCTAAAAAAACCTAACAACCATAAATCACATAAAAACCCCTAAAAATCCCTAAAAATCTTTTAAAAACTCCAAAGTCTTAAACCCTAAGAAAACACTAAAACCAACTAAACTCTTGTCAACTCCTAAAACCCCTAAGACCCTTAGAGATGGCGGCACACTCCCCCGGTTCTCTCTCCCGCTCGACGCTCCTTCCAGGTTTTCCCCTAGTTTCATCTCAAGATCTTGAAGTTGTTTCTCTGCTTCCTCGGCGATGGTGATCTCTAGTAGTTGGTCTCAAGATGGCAGTGGTTTTTAGTCTGCGGCAACCTCGTTTTCCCTGTACCGTGCCCTAGATCTCGGCCTTGGAAGGTCTTATTTGCTGGTGCGCATGGGTTTCATCGGCTTTGGAGGTTTCACTGGCTTCTGTGGTCTTATATCAGTCTGATCTGGATTGTGGTGAAGTAGATGGATCCTTGGTGATCATAAACCTTTCTAAAAATCATCCACAGTCAGGGGTTGACTTTGCGGATCTGGGGTTTCCTAGGATGGATCAGCGAAGATGGGGGCCTCAAAGACAAAGCAGGTTACTCCGGTGTCACGGCCATGGCAAGAAGAGGTTTTGAAATAATGTTTCGGGGAAGGTGGAATTGATGAGTTTGGTTGGGAAGTGGTTTTTGGTGTAGATGTAGTCCCGACAGATGATGGAGAAGCGACTCTCAAAGATGGCTTCAGAACTGTGGATGCGGTGGTCTTTCTGGTCCTGCGTGTAACTGCCCAGGATTTTATGAAAAATATTCTTTTTAATTTTATTAATGTCTTGTGTTTTACGCTACACCAAAAGGAGCTTGCACAACATGCATCCTTGACTTGCCTTGCATTACATGCAATCACAACCTTCCTCGATAGCGTGTGTAGTACGCAATACCGAGTTTCACTAAACAATGATATGCTATTAAAATATTATTATAACTAGCCGTTATGAATAGTAATAACCACCTTTTAAAATTTTAGAAATTTTAGCTCTCAAAATGGACTTCATTTTTGGATTCGGAGTATCGAATTTAGCCTAAGGTGAAATTTTGGTACTTTTCGGATAACTTTCATATTCTGATGAATAGTGAAAATTATTAATTATAATTAAAAACAACTTTTTTAATCGAAATAATTAATAGTGATAAATAATTAATTTGAGTGGTTTTAAAGTATATTTAGAATATATTTTTACAATTTAATACAATGTTGGTCATTGAATGTAATTTCACATTTAAACCAGACATAATCAAGTGTCAATCTTTTGATAGATATTGTTTCTTAAAAACACGATATTTGTTTTAACAGCGGGATTTAATTATAAAATTAATTAATGAAACTTCTATGTTATGAATTTGGTAAAATAGACTTCATTTTTGAATTCGGAATATGAAATATAGCTTAGGATGAAATTTTTGCATTTTTCTGAAAAACATCAATTTTTGATGAATAGTGAAACTACTAAGTGGTAGTTAAAAAACTGAATTTTTCATAAAACTTAATTTTACCGCTTCTGTGAATGGAATTTCAAAAATCCGAGAGACACGGTTGATGTCAGTAAGTAAAATGTGGTTCAATGAGATGAAAATAATTTTTTGGTGAATAGTAACTTTTTACTTTTTTTTACCGCGGTTAATAGTAAATAGGGTAACTAAGGGTAAATATGATATTACTATTACCCTAAAACATGTCCTAATTCTATTGGATAAGTTTAATTCGACCAAAAACAACCTTATGAATAAAATATGACCATTTAGGCCCACTTGGATTAGATTAGGACATTTATTATTAATTTATTTAAAGAAGGGTTAAAATAGTTAAAATCAAAGTTTAATAAGTAAATCATTTTTAATATGGGGTTATACATAAGATAAATTAGACTATAAATATTCATTAGAACTATAAAACGATTTCCTACATAATGGTATTTTATTTGTAATTTTTAGACATTAAATAATTTAATTTATTTATGACACAATGATGATGCAGTAATTATCTTATTTATGAAATATTGACATAATTGATGTTATAAACACCAAAATAAATGTAATTTGAGACTTTTTATGAATTCCACTAATTTTATAGGTTACTATGATATATTAGTGTTGCTTTAATCAACTTGGTTCGAACATATAATTCTGTTATGACTTTCACAAAAATCATATATCAAATAGTGTCAAAATTGACACAAAATAGTTTTTAAATAAAATATTATATTATTAATTGTTATTTTATTTATAAAAATCTAAGGTTCGGCCAAATGACTTAGATAAGGATATATGTATTAGTAATAAACAATTTGGGGTTCGTTTTTCATGTTATAGTAAGTGTATTAACCATATAGTGAAAGAAAACAAAAAGACACGGTAAAAGTTAAATTATTTAACTTAGAGTTAAATCTAATTGATAAGGTTAACATAATACCCTAAACTTGTCTAAATCATATTGGATTATAGGATTTAGACCCATACTCACTTTAGCTTCGAAATATGACCCTTTTTAACCATTATAAACCGATTTTGACTTTAATATAAAATAATATTTTGAGATATTCCTAAGGTGCCCCTCTCCTCCCTTATAAAAGGGCACCTCCTCCCCCTTCCTCCTCACACCAATTTGAGCACTCAAGCTCGTCCAAACTCTGCCAAAATCCCTTCTCCACTTCCATAGAATAATCATAGAGGTCCTGGTCCTCTTCAAAGACCAATCTTAGTTCCCTAAGTGGAGGATTCAAAGAGGCATTTCAAAGAAGAGGTAATAACCATTACCGATCTTTTCAATTTCTTTCTTCTTCAACTTCTTCTTCTTTAGTTGTTTCATAACAAAGTAATAACATCAGTATTAATTACATACTTATATGTTATTATAAATATGAAACAACCCTAATTCACCTTCTATACATCCTACGGAAAAAATGAAATCACCGCACGTGCGTACGTACGGAATACCGTCTCCACGCCGTGGTGTAATCTATTTTCCAACACCACCTTACAAGGATGGGTATAATGGTTTAATGAGTAACTACATATGATTATTATAAAGTGATATTGATACTGAAATAGTATAAATACACTTCAACGCAATTCCACGACCATGGGAACGATATCATCGCTCGTGCGTACGTACGGAATACCGTCTCCACGACGCGATGAGATTCATTCTCAATGATTAACCATTAATGAATGATTATAAAGTATATATAATAAGTACTAATGAAATATATTACCTAATAATGATACTGTAATTATTTATATTTATATGTATGTCATCTACTTAATTCCATTCAATTCAATAAGGAAACGAAAACAGCGTTCATGCGTACGTACGGACTACCGTCTCCATGAACGGTGTATTTCTTTCCATTTACTGATTTATTATATATGTATATTCTGAATATATATATATAAATCATGTTTTATATTCTGGAATTAAGTAATCATGATCTAAGTAATCATATGAATAATTACAAGTTAAAAACACAAACGACAAATGAGACGATTTTACCCAAAACGCTACTTTAACATGAATTTACAAAAGAACGGGTAATATAAAGTCATAAGTGGACCATATATGATATAATAACAATTAATATGATTCTTGAATAAGTCAATAACATGATTTAAATCATTATACAGGAGGTTCGGACACTTACGAAGCAAATCGGACCTAAGGTAAGGGAAATATCACAATCTCATTTTTATCCGAGATTGTTTATACTTTAGTATTTACTGAGGTGTATTTTATCATCCACATCCATATTTCCTAAATATTTAATATTATTTCCATCCACCTACAATTTTTTAAATCCAATTTTACCCTTCGGTGAGTTTTTAGTAAAAGATATGAAAGGAATCTTTTGTCGTTTTTCGTACGAGGTACTTTTTTGACTTTTCCGAAAAAAGTACGAGAAGAATGTTTTTTTTACTTATACGGCATGAATGGATTTTTAAAACATTATTTCCAAGAAGCTTCCTTTACAAGTTTTCAAGTTTATTTTTAATCAACTTCTTTTAGTTTTAAATTGTAAGACATGTTAAGAAAGGAAAATGTTTTTTAATTAGAAAGGATATTTTCCTCAAGAATGGATTTCAAGTGTTTTATCAAAATTATTTTCCATATAAGATAATAAAGGGTTATGTTTCTATCCCTATTATTACATGGATTTGATTATGCTGTGATGGAAATATTTTTATGAATTCCTTTATCTTATATGAATTTTTTTATGATGTCATGTTGTTTAAGAATCCCATTTTTATTACATGTGTTATGCTATGATGTATGTTTTATGATTTTGTGGCGCAAATAAGAATGGTATCATTATGAGATGGGTGGGACCTATATCTCCCTCCAATGCATTGGGTAAATATTTTATATCTCATGAGATAGACAGGGCTGGAACGGTAGGTTATACCGGTTCAGTGAAACAGGACTGAAACGAGGTTTACTCGATTCAGAAAGGGACTTTGTCCACTAAGATAGTCTTGGAAATGAGTCTTGACTAACAAGAAATGATTATCTATGATTATGTGTGAATGCCACAAAGTTTCATGTTTTAAGTTATGATTATTGTGATTACATTTCACTACCATGATTTACCCCATGTTATGAAATTATGATCTCTTTTGCAGGTTAAGATTTCCAAAAGTTATGTACTTATGCATATGATGTGATTGATATTTCTTTTGTTTACCCTTACAGAGCATTTGAGCTCACCCTTTTATGTTTTCTTTTCCCCAGGATATAAAGAAAGGTTTTAGGAAAAAAAGGGAGATCTTTATGGGAGATTTTGAAGATCTTTCACCACGATTAGAAGATTACGATCCGAGTTTCCAAAGACACTAAACTATTACGATCCTTGTGTGTGTGTGTTTTTGTTATGTACTAAGTATTCTGCAAAAGTAATGTAAAGTCTATGTACGTCAGGATTCGGGTCTCTACAGTTGGTATCAGAGGAAAGGTTTAGTCAACCTTTGGAAACTAGGATGCGAAAACATTAGTGAGATCCCTAGAGATATTTCTACGGTATGTCTAGGGATGTCCCTAAGGTTAAGTATACGTATAGGTTATAGTACTAGAACTACGCTAACGATCATAGAATTAAACCTAAGATGTTAGATATTTAAGGTACTTCCCTTTTATTATGTTGTTTTCCCTAGAATGATTTTTGCCTCTCACACTATTCTTTTTGGGTTTTAGACGATGGCTGGAACCCGAAGGAACCGTGTTGATCAATGTAATGGACAATGCAATGATTTTCCTCCTGAACAAACAAATGTTATGGGAGATGGAGTGAAAAATCTTATTGCTATACTTACACAAGCTATGAATCATTCTGGACTTCCAAATGAGCAGAGAAGGGAACAATATTCTATTGAGTCCTTCATGAGGCAACGTCCACCTTCTTTCAGTGGGTCTTCTGATCCACTTGTTGCTGAACAATGGATCAGTACCACTGAAAAGATATTTTCAGTTCTTCAATGTTATGAACATGATAAATTCATCTTAGCAGTATATCGTTTGGAAGGTGAAGCTGATCAATGGTAGAATCTTATCAAGAATACAAGGCAAAGAGATGAAATTGAGTCCATGGAATGGGACGAGTTCAAGAACTTATTTTTCAATAAGTACTTCCCTCGTATTCTTCGAACAAAGATGGAGAAGGAGTTTCTTGAACTAAATCAAAAGGATGATGAATCTATTGGTATATACGAAGCGAATTTTACAAGACTTGCAAGGTATGCATCTGGCATTATCATCCAACCTGAAAGTAAAGTTGATCGATTTTTCAGTGGCTTAAAACCAAGTCTTCGAAGGGCATTAGCTATAAGAGACTTCAGTAGCTATGAAGAAATTGTGCGTTGTGCTATCAAGGTAGAAATGGAAGTTGGTGTTACATAACCATCTCATGTTTTTGACAAGAAACGAAAGATGGAGTTCAAGGAGAAATCTCAGAATAATGGTGAAAAGAAGATGAATGTTTCCTTATGCACAAAGTGTGGAAAGAAGCATGGTGGAGATTGTCTTAAAGGGACTAGAAAATGTTTTAAGTGTGGAAAAGAAGGTCATCGAGCAGTTGAGTGTCGAAGTAATGGAAAAACGGTTTCTAATGATGTGAATAAAGCAAACACTGCAGAGAACGCACCACGAACACTTCAATGCTTCAAGTGCAAGGAAATGGGGCATTATGCTAACAAATGCCCTAATCCAAGGGTTCGTGATGATCGACATGAGCAACCGCTTAAGGAAAAGGACAAAGGGAAGTCACATGCGATCACTATTGGAGATGTTGAATATGATAACGATGTGGTGGAATAATTAAGTGTGTATGTATTGGGATTACAAAATAATGTTGTATCATAAAGTATTGGAATATTTATGTATTGGTCTAATGTGGTATTCAAAGTGATTGAGATATTTTTGGAAATAATATGATATGCGCATAATGAAGGGAAAACAAGAAAATGAAATGTTTAACAGTATTCATGAGCTCATGATTGATATAAGGACTAAGTGATATCATGGTTTGAGTATATAGAATTTTGAGGATTTTGGTATGTGGAAAGTGTTAACTTTAAACTGCATTCATGTTTTCACTAAGGTATTCAAGAGAATACATGATTAAGGACTTTGAATGTTTAGAATGTGACCAACAAGACATATCTTATGGGGATCGACGATGGTGTTAAATCTCTGGTAATCGTTTTCACTATGTTATGAGAGTGGACTGCAGTATTATGGATAATCCTAAAGATTGGAATGGATTATGTTGGACATAAGTTAGTATTGTTTAAGGATAGAAGTTTTCTCGATATTATTGATGGGATGTTATAGTAATATAGTTTTAGAAAAAGGACAACCTGCAGGACGGGCGACAGCCCATCGCGTCGGACAAGGCTGTGGGAATCGAACCCACAACCGAAGTGCGACTGGCCTTTATCGCCTACCACTGGCCTACAGGAAGTCCCTGTTTAGTAGAAACTAGTTTTATTATATTAAGCAGTATGATATATGAAGTATAAGTCCATTTTAGGAACCATATACGATTAATCTCACTATAGATCGACTTATGTATATAATTTTTGCTAACCTTTTGTTTGAGACAGATGGAATGACCCGTCATTCTATCACGTGATCTGCTAACACTTCACGAATAACAAATTCAACTTCATTTATTTAAGATATGAAGTGGAAATTGTTCAAGGCACGAACAACAGTGAGATTGTACCAAAATCATGTAAGTATTTCTTTTAATTCATCAACTTTAGGGAAATGATCTTGAAAACCAAAAATGTTGTCCTAGTGATCTTATACTTGATGAATCGGATGGTACCTTAGATCGTCACAAATTTTTGGATTTGTGATTGTTGGCTTTTCCATAGCCATGTTCTCTACCACTCTCCATCAGAACATGATGGTTAGACTTTTCTTCCATATCCATATTTTCACCTATGTGGAAACCCAGTGATTAGTTTATTTAGGTAACCGTTAAGTTTCATACTTTTGTTTTAAAATATTGGTTTTGGTATTCCTTTTTACGATGTGGGTTTCTATTAAAGAAACTTTCCAATAGTAAACTATTTATAACCCCGACGAATTTCGAGGGCGAAATTCATTTTAGGGGGGGTAGAATGTAACAGCCCAAGATTTTATGAAAAATATTCTTTTTAATTTTATTAATGTCTTGTGTTTTACGCTACACCAAAAGGAGCTTGCACAACATGCATCCTTGACTTGCCTTGCATTACATGCAATCACAACCTTCCTCGATAGCGTGTGTAGTACGCAATACCGAGTTTCACTAAACAACGATATGCTATTAAAATATTATTATAACTAGCCGTTATGAATAGTAATAACCACCTTTTAAAATTTTAGAAATTTTAGCTCTCAAAATGGACTTCATTTTTGGATTCGGAGTATCGAATTTATCCTAAGGTGAAATTTTGGTACTTTTCGGATAACTTTCATATTCTGATGAATAGTGAAAATTACTAAATTATAATTAAAAACAACTTTTTTAATCGAAATAATTAATAGTGATAAATAATTAATTTGAGTGGTTTTAAAGTATATTTAGAATATATTTTTACAATTTAATACAATGTTGGTCATTGAATGTAATTTCACATTTAAACCAGACATAATCAAGTGTCAATCTTTTGATAGATATTGTTTCTTAAAAACACGCTATTTGTTTTAACAGCGGGATTTAATTATAAAATTAATTAATGAAACTTATATGTTATGAATTTGGTAAAATAGACTTCATTTTTGAATTCGGAATATGAAATATAGCTTAGGATGAAATTTTGTCATTTTTCTGAAAAACATCAATTTTTGATGAATAGTGAAACTACTAAGTGGTAGTTAAAAAACTGAATTTTTCATAAAACTTAATTTTACCGCTTCTGTGAATGGAATTTCAAAAATCCGAGAGACATGGTTGATGTCAGTAAGTAAAATGTGGTTCAATGAGATGAAAATAATTTTTTGGTGAATAGTAACTTTTTACTTTTTTTTTTACCGCGGTTAATAGTAAATAGGGTAACTAAGGGTAAATATGATATTACTATTACCCTAACACATGTAATAATTATATTGGATAAGTTTAATTCGACCAAAAACAACCTTATGAATAAAATATGACCATTTAGGCCCACTTGGATTAGATTATGACATTTATTATTAATTTATTTAAAGAAGGGTTAAAATAGTTAAAATCAAAGTTTAATAAGTAAATCATTTTTAATATAGGGTTATACATAATATAAATTCGACTATAAATATTCCTTAGAAAGCTAAAAAGATTTCCTACATAATGGTATTTTATTTGTAGTTTTTAGACATTAAATAATTTAATTTATTTATGACACAATGATGATGCAGTCATTATCTTATTTATGAAATATTGACATAATTGATGTTATAAACACCAAAATAAACGTAATTTGAGACTATTTATGAATTCCACTAATTTTATAGGTTACTATGATATATTAGTGTTGATTTAATCAACTTGGTTCGAACATATAATTCTGTTATGACTTTCACAAAAATCATATATCAAATAGTGTCAAAATTGACACAAAATAGTTTTTAAATCAAATATTATATTATTAATTGTTATTTTATTCCTAAAAATGTAAGGTTCGGCCAAATGACTTATATAAGGATATATGTATTATTAATAAATAATTTGGGGTTCGTTTGGCATGTTATAGTAAGTGTATTGACCATATAGTGAAAGAAAACAAAAAGACACGGTAAAAGTTAAATTATTTAACTTAGAGTTAAATCTAATTGATAAGGTTAAAATAATACCCTAAACTTGTCTAAATCCTATTGGATGATAGTATTTCGACCCATCCTCACTTTATCTTCTAAATAAGACCCTTTGTAACCATTATAAACCGATTTTGACTTTAATATAAAATAATATTTTGAGATATTCCTAAGGTGCCCCTCTCCTCCCTTATAAAAGGGCACCTCCTCCCCCTTCCTCCTCACACCAATTTGAGCACTCAAGCTCGGCCAACCTCTGCCAAAATCCCTTCTCCACTTCCCTAGAATAATCCTAGAGGTCCTGGTCTTCTTCAAAGACCAATCTTAGTTCCCTAAGTGGAGGATTCAAAGAGGCGTTTCAAAGAAGAGGTAATAACCATTACCGATCTTTTCAATTTCTTTCTTCTTCAACTTCTTCTTCTTTAGTTGTTTCATAACAAAGTAATAACATCAGTATTACTTACATACTTATATGTTATTATAAATATTAAACAACCCTAATTCACCTTCTATCCATCCTACGGATAAAATGAAATCACCGCGCGTGCGTACGTACGGAATACCGTCTCCACGTCGTGGTGTAATCTATTTTCCACCACCACCTTACAAGGATGGGTATAATGGTTTAATGAGTAACTACATATAATTATTATAAAGTGATATTGATACTGAAATAGTATAAATACACTTCAACGCAATTCCACGACCATGGGAACGATATCATCGCTCGTGCGTACGTACGGAATACCGTCTCCACGACGTGATGAGATTCATTCTCAATGATTAACCATTAATGAATGATTATAAAGTATATATAATAAGTACTAATGAAATATATTACCTAATAATGATATTGTAATTATTTATTTTTATATTTATGTCATCTACTTAATTCCATTCAATTCAATAAGGAAACGAAAACAGCGTTCATGCGTACGTATGGACTACCGTCTCCATGAACAGTGTATTTCTTTCCATTTACTGATTTATTATATATGTATATTCTGAATATATATATATATAAATCATGTTTTATATTCTGGAATTAAGTAATCATGATCTAAGTAATCATATGAATAATTACAAGTTAAAAACACAAACGACAAATGAGACGATTTTACCCAAAACGCTACTTTAACATGAATTTACAAAAGAACGGGTAATATAAAGTCATAAGTGGACCATATATGATATAATAACAATGAATAAGATTCTGGAATAAGTCAATAACATGATTTAAATCATTATACAGGAGGTTCGGACACTTACGAAGCAAATCGGTCCTAAGGTAATGGAAATATCACAATCTCATTTTTATCCGAGATTGTTTATACTTTAGTATTTACTGGGGTGTATTTTATCATCCACATCTATATTTCTTCAATATGTAATATTATTTCCATCCACCTACAATTGTTTAAATCCAATTTTACCCTTCGGTGAGTTTTTAGTAAAAGATATGAAAGGAATCTTTTGTCGTTTTTCGTACGAGGTACTTTTTTGACTTTTCCGACAAAAGTACGAGAAGAATGTTTTTTTAACTTATACGGCATGAATGGATTTTTAAAACATTATTTCCAAGAAGCTTCATTTACAAGTTTTCAAGTTTATTTTTAATCAAATTCTTTTAGTTTTAAATTGTAAGACATGTTAAGAAAGGAAAATGTTTTTTAATTAGAAAGGATATTTTCCTCAAGAATGGATTTCAAGTGTTTTATCAAAATTATTTTTCATCTAAGATAATAAAGGGTTCTGCTTCTATCCCTATTATTACATGGATTTGATTATGTAGTGATGGAAATATTTTTATGAATTCTTTTATCTTATATGAATTGTTTTATGATGTCATGTTGTTTAAGAATCCCATTTTTATTACATGGGTTATGCTATGATGTATGTTTTATGATTTTGTGGCACACATAAGAATGGTATCATTATGAGATGGGTGGGACCTATATCTATCTCCAATGCATTGGGTAAAGATTTTATATTTCATGAGATAGACAGAGCTGGAACGGTAGGTTATACCGGTTCAGTGAAACAAGACTGAAACGAGGGTTACTCGATTCAGAAAGGGACTTTGTCCACTAAGATAGTCTTGGAAATGAGTCTTGACTAACAAGAAATGATTCTCTATGAATATGTGTGAATACCACAAAGTTTCATGTTTTATGTTATGATTATTGTGATTACATTTCACTACCATGATTTACCCCATGTTATGAAATTATGATCTCTTTTGCAGGTTAAGATTTCCAAAAGTTATGTTCTTATGTATATGATGTGATTGATTTTTCTTTTGTATACCCTTACTGAGCATTTGAGCTCACCCTTTTATGTTTTCTTTTCCCCAGGATATAATGAAAAGTTTTAGGTAAAAAAAAGGAAGATCTTTATGGGATATTTTGAAGATCTTTCACCACGATTAGAATATTACGTTCCGAGTTTCCAAAGACACTAAACTATTACGATCCTTGTGTGTGTGTGTTTTTGATATGTACTAAGTATTCCGCAAAAGTAATTTAAAGTCAATGTACATCAGGCTTCGGGTCTCTACAGTTGGTATCAGAGGAAAGGTTTAGTCAACCTTTGGAAACTAGGATGCGAAAACGTTAGTGAGGTCCCTAGAGATATTTCTAAGGTATGTCTAGGGATGTCTCTAAGGTTAAGTATACGTATAGGTTATAGTCCTAGAATTGCGCTAACGATCTTAGAATTTATCCTAAGATGTTAGATATTGAGGGTACTCCCCCTTTATTATGTTGTTTTCCCTATCATGATTTTTGCCTCTCACACTATTCTTTTTGGGTTTTAGATGATGGTTGGAACCCGAAGGAACCGTGTTGATCAATGCAATGGACAATGCAATGATTGTCCTCCTGAACAAACCAATGTTATGGGAGATGGAGTGAAAAATCTTATTGCTATCCTTACACAAGCTATGAATCATTCTGGACTTCCAAATGAGCAGAGAAAGGAACCGTATTCTATTGAGTCCTTCATGAGGCAACGTCCACCTTCTTTCAGTGGGACTTCCAATCCACTTGTTGCTGAACAATGGATCAGTACCACTGAAAAGATATTTTCAGTTCATCAATGTTCTGAACATGATAAAGTCATCTTAGCAGTATATCGTTTGGAAGGTGAAGCTGATCAATGGTGGAATCTTATCAAGAATACGAGGCCAAGGGATGAAATTGAGTCCATGAAATGGGACGAGTTCAAGAACTTGTTTTTCAGTAAGTACTTCCCTCGTATTCTTCGAACAAAGATGGAGAAGGAGTTTCTTGAACTAAAGCAAAAGGATGATGAATCTGTTGGTATATACGAAGCGAATTTTACAAGACTTGCAAGGTATGCATCTGGCATTATCATCCAATCTGAAAGTAAAGTTGATCGATTTTTCAGTGGCCTAAAACCAAGTCTTCGAAGGGAATTAGCTCTAAGAGACTTCGGTAGCTATGAAGAAATTGTGCGTTGTGCTATCAAGGTAGAAATGGAAGTTGGTGTTACATATCCATCTCATGGTTTTGACAAGAAACGAAAGATGGAGTTCAAGGAGAAATCTCAGAATAATGGTGAAAAGAAGATGAATGTTTCCTTATGCACAACGTGTGGAAAGAAGCATGGTGGAGATTGTCTTAAAGGGACTAGAAAATGTTTTAAGTGTGGAAAAGAAGGTCATCGAGCAGCTGAGTGTCGAAGTAATGGAAAAAGGGTTTCTAATGATGTGAATAAAGCAAACACTGCAGAGAACGCACCACCAACACTTCAATGCTTCAAGTGCAAGGAAATGGGGCATTATGCTAATAAATGCCCTAATCCAAGGGTTAGTGATGATCAACATGAGCAACCACTGAAGGCAAAGGACAAAGGGAAGTCACATGCGATCACTATTGGCAATTTTGAATATGACAACGATGTGGTGGAATGATTAAGTGTTTATGTAATGGGATTCCAAAATAATGTTGTATTATTGAGTATTGCAATATTTATTGATGTGGTATTCAAAGTGATTGAGATATTTTTTTTTGGAAATAAGATGATATGCGCATAATGAAGGGATAACGAGAAAATGAAATGTTTAATAGTATTCATGAGCTCATGATTGATATAAGGACTAAGTGATATCATGGTTTGAGTATATAGAATTTTGAGGATTTTTGTATGTGGAAAGTGTTAACATTAAACTGCATTCATGTTTTCACTAAGGTATTCAAGAGAATACATGATTGAGGACTTTGAATGTTTGGAATGTGACCAACAAAACATATCTTATGATATATGGGGATCAACGATGGTATTAAATCTCTGGTAATCGTTTTCACTATGTTATAAGAGTGGACTGCAGTATTATGGATAAGCCTAAAGATTCAAATGGATTATGTTGGACATAAGTGAGTATTGTTTAAGGATAGAAGTTTTTTCGATATTCTTGATGGGATGTTATAAAGGGTTTGTGGGTGCGGGTCATTTTTAATAAAGGGTTTGTGGGTGCAGGTCATTTTACCCCTCCCCTCCCTTGTCTGGTGTGTCTTTTTTCTTAATAAAATTTGGTGGGCGGGGGGTCGGGAATATCCTGATCCTTGCATCTCTCCTTACCCCTAAGACCCTTAAAACTTTAAAACACTCATACAATTAAATATCATAATACCCATTACAAACACAATAAACTATAAATCCCTAAAAACACTAAAAAAATCATAAAAACACTAAAAAACCTAAAACCCTTATTAACCCTAAAAATAAAAATATCCATAAATACCTCAAAAAACAATGTAAACCCTAAAAAATCCATAAGATCCCAAGAAACTATTAAAACACCTAAAAACCATTAAAACCCCAAAAATCCAAAAACAATAAAAAAAACCACCCCAAACGCCCTAAAAACCCCAAAACACTTAAAACAATAAAATCCCTAAACCCCTAAAATCCCTAAAACCCCTAAAACCCACTAAAAACACCTAAAACACCATAAGACCCCTAAAATCCTCTAAAAATACTAAAAGCCATAATGTTACTAAAAGAAACATAGACCCCATTATAAATTAAAAATACCATAACATACCCAAAAACCCTAAAAGACGCTAAAACCCCTTAAAACCCATAAAAGACCCTAAATATCCAAAAAGTCATTGAAAAACATAAACACCCTAAAGGGCCCAAAAGATCAAAAAAACCTAAGTGGCCCTAACACACTAAATTACCCCAAAACCCATTAACTCTTTAATGGACACTAAAAACCCCTTAGAGATCGTAAAAACCCTAAAAACACTAAAGGACCCTAAAACCCCTAAAACACCTTAAAGGCCCCCATAAATGAAAAAACCCATAAACCCATAAAACCCCCCTGAAATCCATGAATGAATAAAATCCCTAAAACCCTAAATACAATAAAAACCCTAATCACATTAAAATTCCTAGAAAAAATTAAAACCACTAAAATACATTAAAATAAAAAAAAACTCACAATAAACATTTAATGAAAAAATATAAAAACCCAAAAAACTCTAAAACCCCAAATAACCTTAAAACACTAAAAACACCTTAAAAAATTTTAAAATCTCAAAAAATCACTAAAATTCACTAAAATAAAAAAACCATTAAAAATACATAAAAACAGTAAATAGACATAAAGTCACTAAAACCCTTAAAAATCCTAACAACCTGAATATCTCTAAAAACCCTAAAAATCACTTAAAAATACAAAAAACTCTAAGAAAACTCTAAATTTCTACAGACCATATCACCCTTTAAAACTCTAAAACACATAAAACAATAAAAACACTAAAATACCCTAAAACACTAAAACCCAAAACAACTAACTAATCCATAAACCCCATAAAACCCTATAAAACATAAAAAACCCTAAATCCCCTAAATCCCTAAACCCCAAAAAACTATTAAAAGCCATAAAACCACTAAAAACCCAATAAAACCCAAGAAACCCCTATAAACCCTAACAAACATAAAATCCAAAAAACCCCAAAAACCTTTAAAACCCCTAAAAACAAAAAAACCCTAATAAACATAAAAAACTAAATCCCTAAAAATCCTTAATACTAGAAAAGACCCTAAGATACCTAATATAACCTAAAAGATAGTACAACCCAATAAAACCCAAAAAGACACTAAAACCCCAGAAATGGCTAAATGACCATAAAATATACAAAACCCCTAAAACACTCTAATAAACCAATAAACCATAAGGGACCCAAAAACCCTAAAATACTATAAATCCCCCGAAAAAATTAAAATTATCCCAAAATAACTTTAGAACCACTACAAAACAAAAAACCCTAAAAGACCATAAAGACCATAAAATCTTTTAAAAGACCATAAAAAACCTAAAGACCAAAACAAATGCCCAAAATCCCTAAAAACCTATAATACCTAAAAAATACCCTAAACCCCCCTAAAACCCTAAAGACCCCATAATTACCCTCAAAACCCTAAAATGCCAATAAACCCTAAATAATCTACAACCATGAAATCGCTAAAATCTTAAAAACACTAAAAGCCATAAAAAATGTAGAAATTCATTAAACACCCCAAAATATCCAAAATCACCCTAAAACACTAAAAATCCTAAAACGGATACAAAATAATAAAACCCATAATTCCCAAAAAAACAAGTTAAAATCCCTAATAATCCCAACAAAATGAAAAAATCCCTTAAAATAGAAAAAACTATAAAACCGTAAAAAACCGTAAAAAAAAACTCCCAAAAAATCCAAAAAACCCTAGGAACGTAGAAACCCCTGGAAAATCCCTAGAAACAAAAAAAAAACCACTAAAAACCAGAAAAACCAAAAAAACCAATAAAAAAACATTTAATCAACAAAATCGTAAAAATCCTAAAAACATGAAAACCCATATAAACCGTAAAACCCCACTGAAAACCACTAAAATCCCAATACCCCCCCAAACCCAAAAACCATTAAAACAGTAAAAAAACATAAAAACCCTCAAAACCCTAAAGGCTCCTAAAAACCATAAAAACATTAAAAAATAGAAAAAACCTTTTAACACCCAATTTGTTTTCCCAAAAAACCATTATCACTATACCATATACCCTACCATCTAAATGTAAAATCCTACACCCTAAAACCTGTATAGTAGACCATAATGCCTAATCCTTATACCCCAAAACCATAAACCCTACACCCAAAACACTAAACCCTACACCTTAACCCAGAAAAGCTACACCCTATACCCTAAACACTAAAAGAACCTAAAACCCCATAAAAGGCACTAATTAAACCTTAAGATTATAAAAGTCCATAAAAAGTTAAAAGCCCCATTGTACCCTTAAAACTAATAACATATGCTAAAAGACCATAAAAATCATAAAAATAACAAAAAAACCCCTAATTTTTTTAAAAAATACTGAAAACATAAAAATCACCTTAAAACCCCTATAAAACCCTATAAACCCTAAAACCCCTAAAAGCATTAAAACCCAAAAATTACCTAAAACCCATTAAAATCCTAAAAACCTTATAAAACCCTAAAACCCCCTAAAAAATATAAAACCCTAAAAACCCTTTAATACCCTAAAACCCTAAAACCCCCAAAAAACCCATATATAAACCCTAAAACCTCATAAAACCCCTAAAATAACTTTAAAAAACCTAAAAAGACCTAAAAACCCCTAAAATGACCGAAAATCAAAATAAACCAGAAATCTTGGTAAACCCATAAAAGACTCCAAAACCCATAAAAACCCAAAAAAATAGAATTAAACAACAGTAAAAACTCAAAAAACCCCAAGCCTACAAAAAACCCTAAATACCAAAAAATACAGAAAAAACCAAAACCCCTAAAAAGACGCAAAAACCCTAAAAGGCCCTAAAACCACCAAAATAACTACTAATACCATTAAACACTAAAATACCTTAGAAGTAATTAAAACCAATAAAAAATTAAAAACCATGAAAACACTATAAAACTATAATAACTCCAAAACCGCTAAAACCATAAAAAACCGAAGACCCTAAATAACATAAAACCCTAAAAACAATAAAAACCCTAAATGAAACTAAAACCCCTAATAGACCATGAAAGACCAAAAACCACAAAAAGTTACATAAGAGACCCTAAAACATAAAAGGTAGATGATGTTTAGAAAGAAGAGTCCTCGGAGCTGCGGCTTTTTCCCTCTCCTCGCGCAGCAAGGGTTTCTCCGACCGATCTTCCCCTCCCCTCCTCTGGCACGGGCTGGCTTCATCGCTAGTTGCCTCGCTTTGGCTCGGTGTAGATCGGTGTTGGATCTGGCTGGATCGGCTTCGGTTTTGGTCCAATGGCATCTTCTTTGAACCCTTCAACTTCGGGATCTCGCTTTGGCTCTGGTATGTTTGACGCCAGACCTGTTTTGCTTGTGGTTTCGAGTTTTCAGATCTGCATCGACGTGCAACGACCTTGGTGTTCCTGGCTTCAGGGTTTCATTCCGGTGTTGAATTCGCTTCTCTTAGCTTTGGTTTCTCCCCGCGGCCTTGGGCGCTTCATGTCGACTGGATTGGTGTCGACTGCGGATTGTCTTCGGCTTCGGGATCTCACCGCGGCTTCGGAGTGCTCTTCGATTCCGGTGTGCCCACCGTCGGCCACGATGGTTGCTGGTTCTATTGCGGTTTCTGGCATCGGATCCAGTGTGCGCAGCGTCTGCCACGGTGACCTCCGGCTCCGATTCTTCTGCTTGGCTTCACCCTGTCTCATCGTCATCTTGGCGTGCACCGGTGTTTCGAAGTCGGATCCAGTGGCTTGGAGGGAGGGGGGTCCTTGTGTTTCTGGTTTTCTTGCATTTCTTTGGTTTGATGGGTTGTTTGGTTTGTTGAAATGGTTTGATTTGATCTTCTTGGGTCAGAATTTGATGGTAATGTTGATGTGGGGGAAAACAAATGCTGCTGGAGTGGAAGTGGGATGCTGGGGGATGTTTAGTGGTCGCAAGAGGTGCTAGCTGTCTGAAAATGAGGATGCAGGTTGCTGGTTTGTTGTCGATGTTGGTTGGCTGGTTGCTGCTGCTGGATGTTGTTTGTTGCTGTAGTCTGAATGCTGGTTGTTGGTTAGCTTTGAGCTGCTGGATGCTGGTTAACGCTGGATGTAGTGCTGCTGGATGCTGGTACTGGCTGGATGTGATGTGATGTTGATGCGGTTTTGTCTGTTTTGTGTCTTTTTCTTTCATTGTTTTTCTTTCTTTGGCATGGGTTGTAAGGGTTTTGGGTGTGGGTCATTCGACCCCTCCCCTCCCTTTTCTGCAGTGTTTGTGTCCTTTTGTTTAATAAATTTTGGGGGGTGCCAGGAATAGCCTGGACCCGAGCCTTCTTTGCCCTAAAACATAAACAACCCTAAAACAATACTTATACCTTAAAAACACTAAAAATATTAATAACCTTTAAAAACACTAAAAATACTAAACCCCTAAAAACCTAAAAACAGTAAGCCCCTAAAAACCTAAAAATCCTAAAATGGTCCCAAACCCCTAACCCCCCCAACACTCTAAACCCCTTAAAATACCCAAATACCCTATTAAACTAAAAACCCTAAACCCCTAAAAATACCTAAAACACTAAAAAGATATGAAAATATCCCTAAAAGAAACTAAAACTACTAAAAGGCCCAAAAACTATAAAAACCCAAAAAATACCCTAAAACCCCAAAAAACCCTAAAAACCCAAAAATACCCTAAAACCCCTTAAAGACCATAAAAATTCTAAAAAATCCATAAAATACCCTAAATAAAAAAAGGCTCAAAAAATACTAAAGGATCCAAAAAACCCTAAATACATTAAAACCCGTTTAAAAACCCTAAACTTTTTAAAGGACCCTTTAACCCAATAAAAACCATTAAAAACAAGAAATATTTTTGAAACCCCTAAAATACCACCATATACCCATGAAACCCTAAAATAATATTAAAATTTCTAAAACACCTAAATAAACCTAAAATTCCTAAAAACCCCAAAGGACTATAAAAACCCATAAAAACCAAAAAACCCCCAAATTCCCTAAAATACCATAAAACCCCTAAAATTTTTAAAACCCTAGAAAATAAGAAAACTTGACTCTCCAAATGACCCCTTCTCTCCCGATGGATTCTTGATGGAACCGACAGTGATCCTTCCCCCCCTGTGGGGGGGGGGGGGGTTCTTCACTCGATCACGATCGGAATCTTGCCATTATTTCAACTCATGTGCCTATTTCTCTTCCCCCTTCTCTAAAATTGATCTTTTCTTGAAGGTTTTTGTATTATATGAAGTATACCCTCACTTACCATTGTCGGATTCAAAGTTCCATGTGGCCCCTGCACTTCATAGCTTGACCTTAGTTTCTTGGTTCGTGAAGCAATGTCCCTCGGTGGTGTCTTTTGACAAATTAGTTTTTGGATGTTGGAACCATCAAGAACGGGTGACGATAGAGTTATTGAATATCCACCATTTTATGATCTAGTTCTCAACGGGGGAAGATCTGATCCATTCTTGGTCTGTGGCCCTTATAATCCTTAAGGACATTAGATTCTTCCTCATCCGATAGAGCTTTGAACTGCACATGAACAGGGAATCACCGCAGATTGCTTCATGGGTATGGTTCTCGATACATCCTCTTCAATTTCAGAACCCATAAATTATTTGTATGCTCAGGAATCTTGTGGGCCGATATTTGTGTTTAGAAGACCGTACTCAAGCGATTTTCCACCCAGTTTCCCCAAGAGTATTTGTTGAATTGGATGTATCAAAACCACTGATTGACTTTGTGTGGATCACTATTGGCAGGAAGTTCATTTCAAATATCTGGTAGTTGTGGAGTCTTCTATTGCGTTCTCCTCTATATGAAAGTGATTGGGTCATTCTAGCATTTCTTGTAGATGAAGGGGTAACCGTGTGGGAGTTATGAAGGGTGAACAACCAGAGATAGCAGAAGATCAAAGAAATGTTGTGATAGGGTCTCCTCTGTTAAAGTAAATTCCATGAAAATCCACTGGTTCGAAGGTATCTCATGTGTTTGAGAGATTGATGTAGGATATGGTGATTGAGCATGAGAAGGGAGGAATGGAGACTAAGGAAGGTGTGAGGTTTCCTAGGTTGTGCTGTGTATTTTTGATGGAGAAGGGGAAGGATGGAAGAGTGGAGGAACATGCTTCGGGTGAGAAGGAAATTATTGTGCAGGCATCGGTGGGGTAGGATACAAGACAGGGGATGTTGACAATGTCACACTTCGGTGGTCTAGAGGGCCCCCAACTTCATGGGAATTGGGGGGTTTCTTCCATATGGGGAGGAGTTGATGAGGGTCAAGAGGCCATGATTTCACATAGTGGGCATGATAGACATTAGGAGGTTCTGGAATTGGATGGTTCCCCCTTGAGTAACATATTTGGTTTTCTTAATTATGTGGAGTCAGAGGGTATGGATGATGTAGAGGGGGTGTGGAGGAGCAAGGGGTGACAGAGGAAATGGGTGAGGTCGCTAATACTAGGGTTGTGTCTGCTGCTATGCTTGGTACCATTGTTGAAGAAAATGGTTCCTTAGTGGATCCTCTGCAAGGTGATGTTTTTCATAAACAGTATGTGTTGGAGTTTTCCCTGCTTATGGATCATTGTGATGGTGTGGTGGATGGAAAAGGACAAAGTGATATGCAGGATAGGGTATGGGAATTGCACAGTGGAGAATGGGTGACCCGGATGGGAGAGGGGCTAAAAAGGGGGAGGTACCTGGGCAAGGGGAGTTGGCTGAGCATTGTTCTGTGGTGATGGCGGGCTCCTTGAAGCATGGTCTAGGGACTTTGTCTTTGCTGGTGTATGAGGGGGGCTCTGTTGGTGAGTCGTATTTGCAGGGGGCTCTGGCTCGGTCTTCTCATGAATAGAGGGAGGCTTCTGAACCTAGGGAGGTGATGGAGCCTGTTGTGGAGGTCTGCAAGCTGACTAAGGAGGACGGGCAATTGCAGCTAGCCCTTACTAGTGTGGTGCCTAGCATGCCACAGTGTGGGGTTCTTGCTGCCTTCTCCATAAATTAGGAATACTCTTTCATCCCTGGGCAGGTCATTTTCAAGTAGAATGCTCGAAGAATGAATTATAATATGGATATGATCGGTAAGAAGAGGGCCTTGATAGATCAGGCCATTCCATATGGGAAGGAAAATAAATTGGCAGGGATCTCCCTAGACCCCCCCCCCCCAAAGTGAAAACCGAGGAAGGACTATTCCACTTTGCCAAAGAAAGTGTCCACAAGATCATCATCAAAGCTAAGGAAGTTGTCTCTAGCAGGGGAGGTGAGCCTGTCAAGGCACAAAATAATGTGGAGCAGCAACACAATAGAGAGTACTAAAATACTTTCATAATGAATTATGAATAATCTGAATGGGAGTCAGTGGAGTTAGATGCTTCCTCTGGTTATGGTGCTAATGGGGACCCACTTGGGGATGGAGATGTTGATCTGTAGTCTCTGCTTATTTCTCTTCTACTACTGTGTTTGACCTTTTGTGTCTTTTTATTTCTTTGTTTTTGTTTTTGGGATTTTTTTTGGGTATGGTTCAAAGGACATGGCCCCTCCCTGGTTGCCAGTGTCCTCTTTTTATTAAAAATTAGGGGGGTGGGGCAAGAATAGCCTGGCTCCCACATCTGCCTTGCCTAGAAACATAAAATACTAAAAAAACCCCAAAAACATAAAAAAAACCAAAAACACCCCTAAAATCAAAAGAAACCATAAAAAACCCTGAAACACCTAAAACCTAAAATTCTTAAAACCCCTAAAAATTTACAAAAATACAAAAAAAAACTTACAACATAAAGAACCAGAAAAACTCTAAAGTACTCATAAAATCCAAATAATTCCCCAATAACATAAAACCTCCCAAAACCCCCAAAATAACAAAAATCACTAATGATCCCTTAAAATCCCAAAACCCCTAAAAATATAAATTTTGGTTGTCCATTGTTTTTGGGTGTGGGTTGATTGTCCCCACCCCTCCCTTGTCTGCTACGTCTTTTTTCTAATAAATTTTGAGGGGAAAAAGAATAGCCTAGCCCCGAACTGACCTTGCCCTAAACCCCTAAAAGTCAACTAAAATCCTAAAAACCCTAAAACTACTAAAACCCACAAAAAAAATCAACCCCTACCAAACAACTAGAAACTCAAAAAACCCACCACTAAAAAACAAACACCCTAAAACCTTGTAAAAAACTAAAACCCTAAAAATTGTAATAAAAAACATAAATCATTTACCTTAAACAGAAAACCTTACTACATAAGGCCTAAAACATACAACCTAAACTCAAAAACCAACTACTATAATCCTATACATTGAACCTTAAACCCCAAAAACCAATACCCTAAACCATATACCTTAATCCCTAAACTTTAAACCAAATACCTTAACCACTAAACCATAAACCATAGAAACCAAATCCTACAACATAAACCCTAGATGACCCTAAAAACCTAGAAACCCTAACAGAAACTAAAACCCATAAAATTCCATAAAAACACATAAAATTCAAAAATATCCAAAAACCCCATAAAACTATAAAATATCCTTAACCCCTCTAAAATAAGCTAAAAGAACGTAAAAATTTCAGAAATACATAGATGATCCTAAAACCAGTAAATTAACTTAGAATATCCTAAAAAAAATTTAAAAGCACTAAAACACCAAAAAAACCATAAAACACATAAAACCTGAAAAAATCATAAAACACATAAAATCTATAAAAACACTAAACATCTTAGATCCCTAAAAATACCTAAAAGATTAAAAAAATTTAAATCCCCTAAAAACCATAAAAACTCCAAATAATCCCTTAAACTCTAAACCCAAGAAAACCTAAACTCCCTTTAAAACCACAAAAAACCATAAAATCATAAAAAACCCTATAAACCCCAAAACATATAAAAGCACTAAAAACCTAAAAATACAAAAGAACCTAAAACCCAAAACCTCATTAAAATATCATAACTCCCCTACCAAACCATAAAAGACCCTTAAATCTATATAAACCCTAAAAACCCCTAAACCCAACTAAAAACCTAAAACATTTAATCACCACAACTCATAAAAATTCCAAAAGGTCTTTGAAAATATTAAAATTACATCAATCACTAAAAAAATTCCCTAAGAAGACTAAAAACCTAGAGCCTAAAAAACCATAAAAAACCCAAAATCCATAGAAGACAAAACCCCCTAAAAACTCTAAAATAAAATAATAAACCCTAAAACACCTAAAAATCTTAAAAACCCTAATAACCAAAAAAAATCCTTAACCCCGTTAATATAAAAAAACCCTAAATCCAAAAAACACATGAAAACCCTCAAAACCCTAAAAATCCAAAACACCCCAAAAAAACACTAAAATATCCTAAAACAATAAAACATAAATGTCCTAAAAAACATATAAAATAAAACAATATTTAAAATAATTAAATCCTAAAGATGCATAAAACCCCTAAAATTACCAAAAAACTCAAAAAACCCCTCAAACCCAATAATAAACCCTACAACCCTGAAAAACCTAAAAAGACACTAAAAACACGTAAAACCCTAAAAAACCTTCAATTCCCATGAAACACTAAAAAACATAGTTAACCCCTAAAATACCCTAAAACCCCTATAAAATGCTAAAACACACTTAAAACAACTAATACCCCCCCCCCCAAACAATAAATACCCTAGAACTAAAAACCCCAAAAAACCTTAAACCCCCTTAAAACCCTATGAAAGAAGAAGAAAAATTCCACTGCTCTCTCTCGGGTTTCTTATGACGCGGCGATCTCTAGGGTTCCATCTTGGAATCCTCTTCAATGGCTTTGTTGATATATCCCTCTTCAGGCTTTGCGATGTGGATGATTTTCTATTCGAGAGGCTTTCTCCCCTGGCACGATGGTGGTTTTCAAGGCGAATGGTTGACGGTGCTGGGATATGTTGGGTTGTTTTAGGTTTTGGCTACGACAGAATGGTCTGGTTTTTGTTTCAATTTGGACTGAAAATACTAGATCTAGATTCTGCTCTGGCGCCGTACTCTCATGGATTCTCTCCCTCAGCGGTTACGAGCTTCCTCCTGGTCTTCCCCCTGATGGCGTTGTTGACCTGCTCTTCCTCGGGTGTGGCGGTGCGGATTTTGCGGTGCTCTTCCAGGCTTCTTCGCAGCGGTGCTCCGATGGCGTGTGGTTCAGGGTTTCGCAGGCCTGGATCCCAGGATTCTGGATCTAGAAGACGAAACTTTCAAGAGTTTTCTTGATAGTGGTTTTTCAATGGCGTCATGTCATTCTGGCTCTATGATGTGGTTTTGGTGGTGGTACGGTGCATGAGACATGGAGTCATCCTCGGCGGGTGGTGGCATATTCGGCAAGTGGTCCGGCGATTTGTGGCATGCTGGTTTGTGGTGCCTTTGAAGGAGACAGTCGAGATCTGTCCTGATCTGGTCGAATGATGGGTTTTCAAGAACAAATCTACACTCTCCTGGTGAATTGATGCTATTACAGGTCTATATTATGCTCGGGTGCGATTTTGTCTGTGTTTTGTGCATCTGTTGTCTCATTCAAGCTCCCTGGATCCGCCTTTGCTTCATGATGTTGATTCTGGTTTTATTTAGAATTTTTGGTCTTGTTTGATTTCCTAGTTTGTGGTGATGGTTGGTATGGGTGTGATCCTTGGTGATCTTTGGTTTTTGGATTTGAGGAACGGTGCTTGTATGAGGTTTATGTACGTTGGTGGCTGCTGGAATGTTTCTTGGATGGGAGGTGATGCTTTTGGTCTGGTGGTGATGGATTATGTTGTTTCTTGCTATGGATGTGGTGACTGGATGATTTGCTGCTGGTCCTGCCTGATGGGATGGTTGTATGATGTCGCTGATTGCTGGAAGATGATGATGGCTGCTGTTGTTTGTGGTTTTCTTTTGTGGTTTGATGCTATTGATGGTGATTGGCTGTGGTGTTGGATCTGGTGATGTTGGTTGCTGGGGATGATTGGATTGGACATGTTGTCTCTCCTGCTTGGCTCTGATGTTTGGTATTGGTACTGGATGCTGGTGTTGGCTGGAAAAGATGTGTGTACGGTGTTGTTGTGTTTTCTTTTTGTGTCTTTTTCTCTGTTTTTGTTTTCTTTTTTGATTTTTCTTTTTTTGGGGGTCTTTTTCTATGCAGGGTTTTTCGGAGTGGGTCATTTGACCCCTCTCCTCCCTTTCTTACTGTGTCTTTTTTCTTCTTAATAAATTTTGGGGGGTTGGGAATAACCCGACCCTTGAATCTTCATTTCCCCTTAAAACCCTAAAAATCCAAAAAATACTAAAAAGACCCTAAAACCATAAATATACTATCTAAAATCCAATAAATACCCTAAAACCCTAAAAATACTAAATACCAATAAAAACATAAAACTATAAAAACCCATAAAAACACAAAAATACCTAAAAACTCTAAAAACTATTAAATCTATAAGACCTCATAAAAAACTAAAAAACCCTAAAACCCTAAAAATAATAAAAAAACCTAAAAATAATAAAAAATAAAAACCATTAAATTATCTATATTTAATATCCCACGATTATAAAAAAAATATTTTGTTAGATATTGTATAGGATATACAACACCGAAACTAAATGTACCGTGATATACTATTAAATTATTATTATTTAATGTAAAACTTTTTCCCAAACCACTGAATTGTTGGATATGAATAGAATTAATTGAATTATGAAATATATATAAAGTAAATAATATATAAAAATTAATTGATTAATTCATGGGAAATAAGTACTCAATTTTTAGTAAACATATTTTCTTCCATAAAAGTGAGTTATCTTCAAAATGGTTTTAATTCCATTTTCTGACTGGAATTTTAAATTTATTTATATAATTAGATTATATTATTTTATAAAAATAAAATAATTTTTAAATCAAAATATGGGAATTGTATTAGTGTCAAATTTTCATAATTTTATGAAAATATTATTTTCCAATGAATAGTGAAAATACCAATTTTTATTTAAAACTGTGTTTTTATTTCAATTATTTTGAAAGATAAATTTTGTCCTGAAATGATTTAGAAATAAAATTAGTTCTATTATATAAGTAATTATCCAATTAAGTTAAGTTTAATCAATTTTATGATTTTATGTACTATGAAAACATTTTTATACCTAAAAAGACAGGTTTCTGAATCATTGTTTTTCATTGCTTTTTTGTTTTGATTTTAAATTACATACTGCCACTTCTAGAAATTGAATCATTAAAATTTTAATCCATATTCTTAATAATTTGGTGAAAATTTGTTAAATAAATCCCTTTTATTTTTGGAAATTCGGAATAGTTTCTATTGTACATAATTTTCACCATAGTAAGGGTAAATTGGGTAATTATAGTTAAAATTATATTATAAGGACAATAAATGACTATAAGACTTGACATAATTTAATTTAAATAACCTATAAATTACATAATTATCCAATATTAAAATATATGATCTGTTTTCTATTTATTTATGATTTGTTTCTTTATAATATTTTATTTAAAGAAAAGCAAAAAATTTTGTTCTCTTTGCTTTATTATATTTAAATTTTATAGCTAATGATAAATAGAGGATATTTCTAGTTATAAATATTTTTTTAAATTATGAATAATTTAATTTTATCATGCTATTTTTTTTATAATTTTTCGTGATGATATAATTGACCCAAATTCTTATGAAACAACAACCCAATATTTATTCAATTAATTGAAAAATAAAATAAATGATTTTTAAAACAAATAAATTGATATAACATAAGTGAATTAATGTGAAACTAAAATTTTATAGACTATATAAAATATTATTAATTCTTTAAAGTATGGTATTCAAATTATACCTTTGTATTTATTTATTTTTGTCATATTAAATGAATACTGTTTAAATGACATTAATAATATTTTATAATAAATACAATTTTATAAAATGATTTAAAAATCATAAAAAAATTAAATTTGACAAAAAGAATTTTATATGTTTTAAAACATTAATCATGTTCCTGTTTGGGTCTTTTTTCCTTTTATGGTCACATTCTTGTCCCTCAAAGTGTATAAATTCATAATATTAAGGTAATTGTGAAATTAGAGGATAGATGATTGAAACCAAAATATAAGTATTAAAACAAGATTTAAAATTATAATAATTTTATTTAATGAGTTTATTTTGACACATAATCATCATGTATTATAAATATATCATTTTAGATCCTTTTATCAAAAAAAGTAATTTATATTATTTTAATAGTTTATGAAATTTCAAATTGAACCGAACCTCTCTTATAAAATGGAACACCATATCCTCTTATATATTCACTAAAAGAGACATTTTATCAACCATGGATTTCCCAAATAATTTACTGACTTTCATATCTACATTTTATAGTCCTTTTTATAATAACAAATCTAATCCAGGAAGGATTTCGGTATAATTCTAAAGACGTTCTCCTAAGAAGGGTATTGTTCTTAGACGGGAATTTTTGTTTTATTTCATATTCAAACTCAGTTAAATATTATTAAAATATGAAAATATAATAACATTAATATCTACAATATAATGATATTTTATTATGTTGATGGAATAACTTACATAAATCTCATCTTCCATCAAATGGAAACAAAAACATTTTTTTGTGTGTATGGTGGACTACCACCTCACGAATTGATGTAATTAATTTTTCATCATCACCTCCCATGAATATTTAGTGTTATATATTTGGTGAATATATATTTTAGTCATTAATTACTTATCAATCCATAAAAAAATATAATATATTTTATTACCTTCCCTTTAATTGAAAAATGATAATGTTGTTCATGGTAATTTGTGGACTACCACCTCCACAAAGAAATGTTATCCATTTTTCACCACCGCATCAAATGATTGTTATATATAATTTCATTTAATTAAATGTGGTATTTATAATATAATTATAATTTTTTAAATATAAAAAATAGTTACCTTATTTTCATCATGACCATTGAAAAATTAAAAAATTTCCTCAATCTTACATATGAACTACCCTATATATGGTTATAATGAACTTCATTTTTCCTGTCCATATTTATTTATTGGTTTTAAAATAATAATTTATTTATAAAAAATTTAGTTATGAGATTATTATTTTTTATATGATAAAATAATTAACTCTTTGACCATAGTTAACATACCAAAGTAATTTTGTACATATGAGCTGAATATCATCAAAACATACAACATGAACATAATTAAGTAAGTAAATGAATATAAATGGTAATAAATTATATAAAAGTAATATTATAAAAAAAATTATTCTAAATAATTTAAATAAATTACATAATTTTATTATTCAAGAATATAAACAACATATGTGAAAATTATTACTTGAGTTATGGGGTTTACTAATTAAATTATTATTATTTGGGTTATACTAATACCTTATTTTCTATGTTATTCCATTTTTAATGTGTGAAATAGAATTTTATTTTTTTATATTCTATTTCAACTTGTTTTTTATGTATTTACATTTTCCACACATAATATCTTCAAATTAGTAATTCTCACTTCTTTTATTTGAACATAATATAGGATTTTGTATCAATTTCCACTACATTGAGACATATTTGGTAATATAAACCTATTGAAATTTATGGGGTGTATATATCTACCCTTTTATATATTGAACATGAATATCTATGTATTCATGATTATTATTGATTAAATTCATTTTACCCATTCAATATTAATTTTTAAAATGAAAACCATTCTTACTTCTCTTCTTGATTGGGTATTTTTTTTCAACATCCCTATTTTTTCAATATACTTTAGGGAAATACTTTTTAAATAAAAATTGATGTATAAATAACATTTTAATTTATCCTTGACATTTCACTGATATAAAATGACATTTTTAATGTTTTTCATAAAGTTATATTTTTTTATTTCTTTATAAAAAATTCAAAATGAATGTTTTTATATCATATATGGTGTGAATAGACCTTCCTACCACTATAACCATTTCAAAATATTTATATTCTTCTATAGGATTTCAAATGAACTACAAAGAAAAATATTTTGATAAATTTTTCCTCATCCATTTTTTTATTCTTTAAAATTAAAGAATTTCTTTCCAAACCAGTATTTCTGATGAATTGACTATCATATTTTATCTCTTATTTATTTTTTGGTTATTAATTTTCTCTTGAAAACTTAAATTTCTTAGTATCATTTTACATTAAATTTCCCTTTAATATTTATCATGGACATGGTTATTTCCTAAAATATATACTATTTAAATATAAGATGTTTTACATAGAAATTTATTTGATTTACTAGGGATATATTGATTCATTTATTCATTACTCAATATCGATATTTGTTGATAGGGAATATTTTTCATGAATTAAATATATCAATAAACATATGAGGAATGAATTAGAAATATATGGAAGGGTTGGGATCAAAATAATATATCCCCACGATGCATTAATAGTTCTTATGAGATTGATAAAAAAGATTATATTAAATGGGGTTCTGGTGTATAGCTACACATAAATTAAACTATCTTGGAAAAATCATTTAATTGTATAAATATCATGATGTATAAAATCATGAAATATAATATTAAGAATTTCCTTCCTTGAAAATTTAGCTATTACTATCCATGATATTACTGCATTGATATTATCCATGGATACATTTTGTGATCAAGATACTAATTAAATGGAATGTGTTTTCATTTATTTTTCCTACCATATTAATTATTCATTAATTAATCATGATATATTTAGTCATAAATAACCCATAATTATCATTCACTATAAAAAAAGTGACATTTACCAATAGAAAATTTTTGATAGATAATATATCTGTTAGTAAATATGATTAATTCTAATAGATATTAAATTATATTGATATTAACCATAGGTACAAACAATTTTTTCTGATAGATATATCTGTTTATATTTTAGTTCAATACCAACAAATCCTTTACTAACATTTATATTTATTTTCCTTATCATAATAATGACAACAGTTTATTTAATGAAAAATGAATTTGTTGCTATGTATTATTATTACCAACAAGTATTTTACCACAATAATAATATATTGTAATAAAATATATAATAATATGAAATATTTTATAAAACATTGAACAAATATATATATATATAACACATAAAAATATATCATTTTGATAATAAAAATAAATTATTAATTGAAATATCCATAATTTAGTAATATTTATTTACAATAAATATATAAACATAATCTTTAAATATATAGAATTTTATTATATAAATTTTATATAAATTATAAAAATATTCCTAAATTTTTAAATTATATATATATATATATGAAAAAAACAACCCTAATGTGAGACACACCACCCTCTATCCCCATTACTCATGACCCCCTCCGCCAACCCTACATCATTTTCCCACCATAATTCCTCACAGAACCCCCTCTCTGTTCCCAATGGCATTCCATACACATTGTATAAACCCCTCTATATTCCCAGTCTAAATTCATCATTGACTTATTCAAAATAATTCCCCTCTATTCCCAGTGAGCATCCCATGTCGACATCATCATGTAAACCACATAATTATTCCATGTGGTAATCCTCATATGAACCCCCCCCCCATGGATTGTTCTACACAAGATGTCCCAAGCTATCATCCCCCCCTCGATAACCGTCATCCATGACATTTTAAACTGATGTCCCTGTATGAACTCTCTCTCTTGTGTTTCATAACTCAAACCTAGTAATCTCTTAAATCCCTTATCATCACCCAAAATCATCCCTTCCCTTTCAATTTGTAACCCACTACTATCCATTGGTTTTATGATTTTCCACTTCTCACTGCATTAGCGGTTTTTTTTACATAAATAACCCACTTAGGTATTAACTATTCTGCATCATTATAGTTATTAATTAAATCTATGTTTTATGGCTAAGATTCTTGTGTTACATATTGATATGTATCATCTTTGGTTTCTATTTTAGTTTGTATTTAGTAGTACATATTTAGTATGTATTTGGTTTTGAAGAGTTTATATGGTCATTATTTTTTCCATGACATTGATCATTGTTATATTTTTTTATTTCTATTTATATAATTTTATTTTATCTCTTCTTGTCAATTAGTAGGTAATTTACATTTTCTAGTGAAATATAATCAAAATTGGTTTTGAAAATAATTTTTCATCAAATTTATTTCTTACTTTTTATTTTTATTTGTTTTTCCTTAATATAAAATTCCTAAATCTTATGAATTAAGTGTGTTAAGGGTAAGTACATGATATTATCTGAACTAATGTCACTCCTTTTCAGGATCTACCTTACCATACATTTTAAATACATGTGTTGTTCCAATATTACTTTTATTTAAGAAACAGTTGTTTACATTGGTCATTATTTTTAATGTTATACTTCAACATTGGGTTTTTTATGGTCTTACACTATTGGCATTAGATAAAAGTATGTAATAAATATTGGGTATGTTTTTTTATTTTATCCCAATTTTTATTACGTGAAGGTTTTTTTCTTCTCAATACATATTCTGGATATCAATTTTATTTATTATTATACGATCATTCATTTTTTGAACATACTTTTCAACATCGTTTTATAACATTCATCACATGTTCACTTTATTAATTCCAAATAACAATGGAATGATTCTTATAATGTTTGGTTCAAATAATCTTATTTTTTCATTAAATATATGTGTAAACTCTAAAAAGTGCGAATACAACCTTATATGTGAATGTGGATACACATTACAATGTAAGAAGAAATTGTTCTTGATATAACCATATTTTTTTGGTTAAATTTACTCTATATTTTTAGAAATCCTCCCATGTGTCTGAAGATAATATCTTATCCCACAAAAAAAGTATAATTGGATTTAAAGCAACCAATATCAAGTCACTATAATATATCTTTAAATTTATTTAGAAATTTTAATATTTTGATTATAATATAACCAATCATTGATGTTTTAATAAAAAATAGTATACTAATATAAGATCATAAATTATATTTATTTATAAATGTTCTTTTATTATTTTCATTAATAATTAAATATATTATTTTTGAATAACATTATCCAAAATGTCAACTTAATGTTTAAAAGATAATGTTATATGATAAATAGATATTTTTTTTCTAAATTTAACTATTTAAGCAACCTCACATTTGATATTTAATGTTTATATTAATATAAATCGATTATTTTTGAGGCCTCATTCTTTTCATTAGTAAATAAAATGAATTTTAAATGTGAGTTACATACATAGAACCCATCAACAAGATTTTATAGGGGATTCAATATTTATTTTATTTTAGATTTGTTAAATAATGTCAAATACATAATATATCTGTTTATTATTATTTTTATTTGATTTTAGGATAGTTATAAATATTATATTCCAGACTAAAAATACCCTAAATTTCCAATATTTTAAATTTATATTCATTCGAATTGGAAATTAATTCCATCACAAAATACTATCATGTTTTCTTTTATTTTGGTATAGTTATTTTTAACATGCCTTATTAAAATGATATTTCGTTATCATGTTCATATTTTAGGAATTATTATTAGTATCATATTTAGTTTTGTGTTTTAAGGAATTTATATAACAAATCAAGGTGTTGCAATTTTTAATTTGACTTCAATATTGAGTGTTCTTCTTTGAAAAATAAGGTATTTCTATGTTTTCCTAGTCATTTATTATTTTTTATATGTATTTCTAAAATTAATTTTATTTATTTTAAGTTGTTGAGTTTAATTGATTAATCTATTTTTAAGGTTCTAAAAAATAGGGTGTGAAGTTTGGAGTATTTCATATGTGGGTTTTTGTGCTTATGATTTTTCGACCATAATATGTTATATATGTTTACAATGACTCAAGTTTAACTCTAAGATTATGTGGGTATTTTGTTTATGATTCAAGAAACATTCCATGTAATGTATTTTTTTAATAGGGGAAATTTTTAAAATGGGTTTATGTGATGAAGAAACTATTTTTACATGGGGGATAATTAAATCCAAACATCAATATTTCACTAAAAATTACATGAAAAGGAAAATTACTTATTTTAATATTTTTCACTCCAGTGATTTCATCATTAAATCCACATATCAACAATGAAAAAAATATATCTTTTTTTTCTTTTCAAGATCAAATTTAATTGTAGTTTGATATTTTCATCTCTATCCATTATAATATTTATTCATACAAATCCCTAAGGAGTTATTAAATTATGATTTTCCATGGGTTGTGGGTTTATTACATTCAAATAAATGGCATTAGTACTACTAGTGTGATTGAATCAACATATTGATATGATTTCATTTTCATGGAAATATCTATATGTTTTTTTAAATCATGGATTAGTTTTATTTAAAATAGGGTTTTGGTAAATTACATGTGGGTTTTTTGAGTTCTTTTTGTCTAAAATCTAGGAACTAACTAGTTTAGATGTACTCAAAGCAGGGGTCCTCCAAGGGTGAACCCACTTCCAATGTGGCATCCTCTAAGTTCTTATGCATCAACTACCCTAGATGGATGGGGATCCTAATTTAGGAAAAAAAAAATCCAAATAAATTAAATAATTACAGATAATCATAATATCTGGATTAATGGGACCATTATTTAAAAAAAATACATTTTCCCATCATATTCATGTACAATAGGCCACTTTTTTATAATAGTGACTCAAAAACTCTCTCGAGATGGATGTGGATGAATTTAGTTTTTTTGGTGGTATTCAAATACGATTTCTTCAAGAACATTTCTGAGATAACTCTGGTCGAATTTTGATAGGCATGGAAAATAGTGATATTGTTATAATAAGTAATCTATTGAATTAAAAAATTGTATCATTTATATAGGGGACTAGGGAGAATATGCTGGGAATCTTGAGGGAATATTTTTAAGTCTAACAACTATTAGAGGAGGCTATTGTAGAGGGATCCAAATGAGGAATATGATGAGGAATAAAAGGGGAATATGCTAGGGGTATATAGGTAGTTAATAGGGGATGATATAAATTGGATGGTATGGAGAGAGTGGAGGGGGGAATTATTTATTTTTTTGGGTGTGCTTGAGGCATGGGCAGTGGTGTTGAGTGCCTCTTGTGAGGAGCTGTGTCTCCTACCTTCTTCTATCTTTTATTCTTCCATATTACTCTTTTATTTATACTTATATATCCTTTTATTACATATAATATTGTGTTGGGGTGTTTATAAATTGGTTATACATTCCATTATACATCTTCTCCCTCCTCGGAGTAAGATGTACTGCCTGTTAATCAAGCCAGAATCTGCCGCAACGCTGTTGGAATATACTGTTGGTATAAAATGTAATTAAGGAAGAAACATTAGCATACATGTCCACAGAGCCTAGATAAATGGTTGGGTAAACTAGAAAACTCCCTTTACAAACTAGATTTGGTATTTTAATTGTAATGGCATGATCAGGATGAGTTCCAAAAGAATCTATCTAGTGAGCTGGCGAAACTATGAAAATTCATGATGAACCTAAATCAATAGTAGGATAAAACGATGCAGAAGGAAATTGAGTGCCCATAATTTTTTATTGAACTATTAAAATAATTTTTTTGGGAGTATGATAGTAATAGAAATTACAAATAGGATCTATATCCACCATGCACCCCAACTAACTAGATTCTTATAATTTTTTTCCAACCCAAAGATGGGACATACCACTGTTTGATGGAATGGGTTTGTGGGGATTGATAATAGACTAATTTTTTTCAAGATCAAACACACATGGGAGACCATAAATATCTCATATATAGTGTTTGGTATAGAATTTGTAGTAGTTCATTGGTGTAACCATCAATGCGAGTATTATCTAAGAGTGGGTTTCTCTAGTGTCCAAAGAAGTGTTGTTTGAGCGATTTCTAATTCTAGAAGCTGAGTATTTTTATGGGGAGTCAGGAACCCTAAAATTAGAGAATATAATGATATGTTATGAAGATAAGAGACTTAAAAGTCATGTAAAGCCTAAAATTATAGAATATTGGGGTCACCCACCCTGGAGACAGGACTTCTATAGGGAGACGATCTCGCATCCTTTGCTACCAAGGAGTATGGCCAAAATCTTCTGGAGGAGAATTATTTCCTGTGGTTGATGTGATAGTCTTGGGAATCTAGAAAAATAAAATAGAACTACATTACTAAAAACCATAGTACAACATGGCCTCTAATTAAATATTGATTCCATGACTATACGACTAACATTCTTGATCAATTTTCAACACATGTAACATAAAGAAAATGGATTCTAGGTCGGTGCCAAGCATTGCACGAGTGAAGAAAAATACTAAGATGAGGCTATAGAATTATTATGACTTTTTGGGAAGGTAATGTGCATATTCCAAAAGGGTCAATAATATTTTAGGGTGTGACTTAACTAACCTCATTTCTCAGCCTTCACCTAACCAAATCCAGCTTATTCATTCCAGTGTTTGGCATGGGAAAATTATACTAGAATAGCGCCCCAACCACTACATTCTCATGTTCCAATTATTCAGGAATAATTATAGAAAAAAATATATAGGGGGGATGTTCGTGAAATAATACTATAAGAAACCCCCACAACCTTTTGGACATTGTGGATTTTCAGGGGGTAGTGATTGGTATGCACACAGGTGAAACTATAATAATAAGGTTCCAGCAGGGTGAAAAGTTGTAAAATATATAGAGGGTCCCATGGAGAATATTTTGGGAATCTAGATTGAATATTATTAGGGAGCATAGATATTAGAGGATACTATTATAAAGGGGCCTGATGGAGGAATATACTGATGACTAAAAGGGGACTATGTTGGGGGTATTTAGGTAGTTTTTCGGGGCAATTTTATATTTGATGGGATTCAGATAGTGGAGGGGGAATTATCTATTTTTTTGGGAGGCCTGGAGGATTGGGTAAGGGTGATGAGTGCCTCTCGAGGGGAACTGAAAATCCTATCTTCAAATATATTTTCTTTTTCTTTATTTCTCTGTTATTTTTTGGTTCTAGTCCCTTTTAAAACAAATAAGCTAGTTTTGGTGTGTTTATCAAATGTTCACCTGTGTAATTAGAATATGAGGAAGAATAAGTTCATGTGGTATAATTCAACTAAGGTATATTAGATTTCATTAAATTCATTGAAAATCATTAAATCATATGTTTTTACAAAAGATAATGTTCTATACAAATTTTCATTAAATTTAAAGCAATATAATGTTATATTTCATTTCCATTAATTATAATTACAGATAAAATTTTTTCAACACATAAATAATTTTTTTATTTTTTAACTAATAATAAATAATCTAAAAAAATACCCTAGAAGTATTAATTATCCATTGGAGGTTCAATAGCTACCATACCACTATTCATACTACACGTATGGTTAATTGTTTGGATACATGATTCATCCATTTAATTTTCAAAACAATAGTATCATGACACTAACATAATACTCGTAAATTTAATACCAATTTATATCATTATAGCATTATTTCATATTCTAATTGTGATAAAATTAATATTCTTTAATATAAATTGTTTCTATGTGAATGATCCCAACATTATCTTATAAATTGATTCTTGGTTGACAATAAGGAATCAAGAAATTTAGAATAACCTTACAAAACATTGAACATACACCTGGTCATCATCATTTTTACAAAAAAAAATTATTTTAAAAAACCATTAATCAGATGTTTGTAGAACATAATTAATAGAAAAACAATAAAACAAATCTTGATTACACTTAATACGTTAGCATAGGAACTTATGGAAGATAAAAAACTCTTCAAACCACTTATCTCTAGAAAAAAATACATCATAGTCTAATGAACTATTTGGATTATTCAATGATCAAGAAGATCACCTGGTTATTTGAAACAATGTAAAAATAATATGCTAATTCTCCTATCTACAAAATTATTGTGATTTAAAATTTTAATGTATTAGAATTAACCCCAGAGAGTGGAGTACTCATGAATTTATTTATAATCAAAGTAGTGAAATACATTATAATTCCACCTAACCGATGCAGGTTTATAAAATATTGTTCTACATAGGGTGAAATTTTCATATACTATAACACACTCATTCATATTTTTAAGGGCCAAAACAAAAATAAAACTATTAAAATTACTCTATAATATCAAGGTTAATGATTTGGGAACTATATCATTTAATAATAAATGATTATTCATTAAGAACATTACATGTTAGATTTAGGTGTAAATATCTCCATTACAGTATATTTTATCTTTTAAATTCTGAATACATCAGGTAAAATTCCCCAAAATGAAAACAAAACACTATATATGAATGATGTATTTGTTGAGGGAAATGATAAATAAATCATAATGAAATACATTATCACAGTTCCTTGAATAGAAATGAGTGAAATTATTAATCACATGATAAAAAATATTCTATACTAGAAGGATTCTATTTGATATAGTTTCTACCATCCCACATTACGTTATGTAAACATGGAATATGTATTTCCAATATTTTTCTTGTTATCTCAGAAAACTAGTAAAGTATAAATGATAAGGAGTTAGAGACCATAGGTAATCTATAAAAACCATTAAAGTGACAAAATATATTGTTTTATATAATATAATTGAGGTTTATACTAAGATAATGTCGAAAAAATGAACAATTTAAGAGATTGAGTCCCCTATTGACATAGACCTAAAATGGTTTTATGGAATCCATATGATCATCAGATAAGTTAAATTTAAAAAATACATGAATTATATGTATCAAAAATACATTTCCAAGAATACATTAAAAAATCCCATTTGCCTTAGACCATCAACAATTAATCCCAAAAAAACATTTTAATATGGATTTTACATATTAATATTACCCATAAAATTCATATCTAGTACCTTTTAATATAGTTCTATCAAAATATCTTATGATTTTACTACCATCCCCTGAATACTCATATGATTAATAAAAACATATTGTTCCTCTAGGATAATAGGGTGATGAAGATAAACTACCCTATCATTATATAGTTTAATAATGACTTTATATGAGATTTTATATAGATTAGTATACTGATAAGCTCTATAAATAAATAGGTGGGTAGTATTGGGATCAAATATAAGAGATTTTACTTTTTTAACTATTGGTATATTCCCACCACTAAAAAAATTGAGCATTGATGTAATAACATACATTTTTATTTTTTACAATTTTTATACTTTAAAAGATCATATATAACCATCTATTCCCTGTTCAAATTAGACTTATATAATATCTACTTATTCTGAAATTACCACTTCATCCAAAATATTTATAATACAATCATTTTGATGTTCATTTTCTTCCATCACACTCTTTAAAGGTGTATAAAATGACAAAAAATTCCCTACACACCTTGTGTTCAAAGAGAAATCTAGAAGTCTAGGCATCACCATCACCCCATTAGAGGTGATATTATAGTCTACTATTGAAGGATTCCAAGAGATTGACATTTTCAGTACTGATGCATTCAATAATGGGGAAAATTTGAGATTTTGTGTTTTAATATTAGTTTTTATAAGCTTCCATTTTTTGGATTCTTATTTAATTGGAAAACATGCATTGGATTTACCAAATTCATTATTTTATTACCACATTTCAGAAGTTATTTCCTTCCCTCAAAACATTGGTATGATATTTTTATGATCTATTTTTTCACTCTCATATTTTCATTAACCTTTTAAAATAATATGCATGAATGATTTAACAATAGAACTCTTTTCAAAAATACTTTATCTCCATGTAGATTACTCATCCTACACAATCTAGGGAAATAGTAATTTTGTTATATAATGTGGATTTATATAGAGGATCTCTAATCTTGTACCCTTAGTTTGTCCTTAGGTTTTGAATTTTGTTCTTTCATGTACTTTTCTATTTATTTCTTCCTCAGATAGTTGAGTTTGTCATCCTATTTTATCTTTAATTGGGTTTCCCCCTTTGGATTTCATCTAGCATTGATTAATATGGGATTCAAAATGGTTTCATTCACAAACAATATTTGTACTAGATCAGAAGTTTCACATTCCTTTGGGGTATTCCATCATTACTGTGAGATTTTTTTTATTATGACAAGGAAGATGATATCCTCGTATTTTTTTAGAAGATGGTCCTTGTATTAGATTCACTCATATTAGTATGCCATGATGCTATCAAAATTGACTAATTCCCTTATGAAATAGTACTATTATTATGAAATTTAATGGATGGTATTGTAACTTAAGACTTTATTGGTATAATAATAGAGAAACCATGATTGAGGAGTTCATAGGTGGAATAATTATTTTCTTTTTTAAAATCATCCCTCTATCATTATACATTATTTTTTTATTATTTGGATCACTAATGTTCTTTGGATTGTTTTTCATCCCTCTAAACTTGTACAAGATAGAATTTTATTTTACAGATGGTTTGTTTATTAATAGAACCATAATTGAGCATGGGTTTTATTGTACATGAAGTTTTCTAATTTTTTATTATTATGTTAATGATCATAAGTAATCATTTTAATCAATTCTATCACTAATGAAGGTGGAAATAGTTTTTTTGATATGATAGTTTTTGGGTACATTTATGGGATGGATGTGGTGGTGGATCATGAGGGAGGTGGTTATAAGGGGTGGAATTGGATACTAGTTTTGTTGTTATTTTTGGTGATTTTTGGTTTTCTATTGACGGTTTGGGTCTTTTTCTGGTGGCTTCATGCATTGTTTTCTATAAATCATACATGGTAACATCATTTTATGTTCAAATAGTTGGAGAAGCTAGATGTAGAATGTATATGATGATAGTGATTGATGGGAGCTAGTTTTTATACCTAGAGGTCATAGAGGGACGGTTATAGAGGTTAGAGGTGTGGGTTCATTTGTGTGGATACTTTTTTTTGTTTCATAGCTAGTTGGTGTACTGTTTATGTTCTTCTATTTTATTTGGGTTGTGGTTCTTTGGTTCAAGTTTCATATTTCAAGAAGTTTCTACTATAATTGTACCTGCTTCACCATTAAAGTGGATTTATTATGAAAAATACCTATTTTTTATGATAGGATTGTGTTTGGGATGTTGTTGGAATATTTTTTAGAGAAATGATACCAATATTTGAGTCATCCAAACTATTGATCCTTGATATGTCAATTGGGATGATGAAGATTTATCACTATGAAAATAATTTTTTATACTTCCATTTAATTATATTTTTTTCCATCAGTGTAGATACTTTTTACTTATTTTTAGGTTAGTTTTTTGGTTGTTTGTGATATAGATATTTTATCTGATGTGTGTAGAATATAAGCGACTTGAGGTTTCTCACTATTATTGGAGTTGGCCTGATTGTTTTCATGATTTTACCAGAGATGGATCAATTTTGGGTATTCTCTTTGGTTTTTTGTGGTAAATATCATGGAGTTGAGGGTTATGATATAGCAGTGAATTGAGGTTTATTTCTTGGGTTGGAACTGGATCACTGGTCATGGGGAATTGATGGGTTTCTAATGGTCACTAGTCCCTAGATTTGGCTCACTAGTATGGATGGGCTCCTTCTGTAGGTGACTTTCTATTCATCACTGCTGCGAAAGCTAACTTGATAACATGGATGGGTTGGGTCTCTGCTATCATGGAATTGATGGGTCTGTAGTTCTACTCGATGGTCTCATGTATGGGAGAGGGTTCATTGCCATGGCATTGTATGGATGGGTCGAAGTTGGGCGTGGGGTTGCAGATGGGTGTTTTGTGGGGCTGGCGTGATGGATCCTACTATATTAAATTTCATTACTAATATAATTATTTTTTTAGGTGTGAACATGTTTTAATAATGTATTATTTTTAATAATTGAGGAAGATTAATTGAATATGATAAATTAATAATTATAATTATAAATTTTACTAGATTTTTTTTTAATTTTTATTCAAATGTAATTAATAATCATATATTATATGTTGGTAATATTATTACAAATAGAAAAAATCCATTAAAACCTATTTAAAAACACTTTAACCCACATATATATTTTCTATTGGTAATATTATAATTATAACATTAATATTTTATCTATCAAAAAAAATTTAGCAATAGGGTTTTTACAAATGGTTTAGTCAGAGGGAAATATATGTTGTTAGAATATTTTACCAATTGAAAATGTAATTTTTCCATCATATATGCCAAAGTTGGAAAAGAGAAATATTTTATAGCAATTTTAGATAAACCTTTATTTATTTTTCTTTTTATATGACATGATGAAGGAATAATTGAATGAGTTCAAGTAAGTTTAATACTTACTTTCACTAAATTTTTTATTTTATGTTTTCAAATTCAATGTGAGATTCATGTTTTTATCTAGTTTACAAAGACTAATAAAATATTCTGTCATTTAGAATTTGATCACTTGTATCTAGTTACAATTAAATTATGTACCCACCGGCCCTATGCTACTATATTTGAGGGTTTTACAGTCAGTATAAACAAATGGTTAGTAGAAACCTTGGGAAGAATATTTATGAAAACATAGATTAGGGAACATAACCCCATGTATGACTTTTAAAATAAGTCTAATTACATGATAACATTATAAAATTTGGGTATGGCATATATTATGTGATTTTTCAAGGAATGAATCCTTTCCCAGATACTAAATTTGGATGTGGTATTGGAACTGATGCATCTAGTAGTAATAACCTTAAAAGGGGTTGGTAAAGTACTTCTCGGAAAACATTTTTTTCAAGGTGTGTGTGCCATTACTTCACACCTAGTTTGAAACCCCCAAGGTATTTTATTGGGTTAATTAATTAATTATCTATATACCATTATGATTAATTATAGAAGGATAACCTATGGAAACCCATGCTATTCCATAGTGATATGGGATAAACCCAAAGTGTATTTGAATTATAAGTCTAATGTTAATCATATGTTTAAAAGAATATATGACACTTTTGAGTGTTTATGTGATGGGATTTTAATGGTATTAATTATATTTTGGGATATTTATTATTGTTTTGATGTATATGCTACCCTTAGTTTTAACATGAAGGCTTATTTCAGAAGAACAATATTACATTTTTTAGGATGCAAGCTGGAAGGTATGTGAAAATCTCTAAGGTTAAAGAATTCTTCAATGATGAATATGAAAAGGTTACTTTTGAGGATGTTCGTAATATAATTTTTAACATTATAGGAATTATATTAATATAGTAATAGTAAAATGAAATGATGCATGTTGGTCAAAAACTCGTCATCTCTAGTAAGTCCATGAGACTTGAACCCACAACCAAAGGTATAAAAGGTTACAACACCTACCACAGGCCTACATGATGTCGTAGTTAGTAAAAAAATTTTTTTATCTATATAATTTTATAAATAATTATTATGTTGATGTTGGAAACATATTTTTTATCTTATAGATAAATGTGGGATTGAAAATTGATTTGATGATTACCTGATTAATGTAATTTCAGAAGAATATCACTATAATTTTTGGGAAAATTACATTATATTATGATATTTTATTTGATTAATCAAGGTTTAATTGTTTTTAAGCATATATGATGTTTTTTATGGTTTTTAGGGTTATTTATGGACATAATTATCATATCTTGGATATTATATTATTTGGGAATATATAATTTTATGTATATCACTTTTTGAATAACTAATGTTTATTGGTGAAAAATGTTAAATTTATCTTGGAAGAAAATTTGATCAAATAATTCTAATCCAAGGGTTTCAATCTTAGTATGAAATATTTTGTATAATTTTAAGGACAGTTTTTTATATAACTATTTAGTTTGAAAATTGGGTATTATTATTGAATTTTGGAGATTAATGTATTATTTATTCAAATGAAGGTTTATTCATTTTTAGAATTGGTTACCTTATACTAAAAATTTTGTTTTTTTAATATATTAATATCTAATGAATATATTTTTATTATTTTTAGGGTTATGTGATCTATTATAAGTTGATTTTAGTGCTCTTGGCATAAAAAATTCTTCTTGAATACTTGTCATTTGGAGAAAAAATGTAATTCTAGTAGACATTAATTAAAGGATGAAATTTTATTTTTCAAGTAAGTATATTTACTTAGGTTCATACGGTAAATAAAAAAGTGATTCTTAAACTCTAGTAAAAGTATATTGGAACAAAAAAATTATCCTACTACCTTCATTTCTGACAAATCGACGATCTTTTTCACACCTCACAGGTTTAGGGTTTTGTGGTTGTTATATTTATTCTAATAATATTCTTTATCATAATTTATTTGTCCTTATAAGTTACAATTCTCTTAAATGTAAATAGTATATAAACTCAAAAATTTTCTCCCCACTTTGGAAACTGAATACATGATATTTTAGGTAATCGTAAGGTTTATTACTTTTACTTTTTAAAATAAGTTTTATTATCCCTTTATATGATATGGGTTTTTAACAAAGGTTAAACCTTGTATTATCAAGATGAAATTTTGAGGGGAAAGTTTATTTAGTGGGGTAGAATTTAATATATCATGATTTTAAATTAAGGCTATGTTTTATAGAATTAATTCTACATAACACCGAATCTAAATAAATAGTAACATACTATTACAATATTATTATTTAATATACCTGTTATCACCTTGTCATTTAATTGTTGGGTATTAATAGTATTAAAAAAATTTTGAAATATATAAAAAGTAAATAATATATAAAAATTATTTTATTAATTCTTAGGAAATAAGTACCCAATTTTCAGTAATGTTATTTTATTCTTTTGAAGTAGATTTTCTTTAAAAATCATTTTTATATTTTTGTGAGAAAATATTAAATTTCATTTAGCAAAATTTTATTGATTTTATTTTATAAAAATAATATAATTGTTTAAATAATTATATCAAAATGCTGTTTTGGTTAATGTTTTTTATTTTTAAGAAAAGATTGATTTTCTAGTGAATAGTGAAAATGTAGATTTTTATTAAAAATTGTATTTTTCTTTCAAGAATTTACAATGTTCATTTTATCTATAAAATAATATAAAATAAAAAATATTTCTATTATATCATTTATAATATAATAAATTTCATTTCAGCCAATTTTTTTATTGAATTTAGTATATAAAATTTTATACATAAAAGACATTTTTCTGAAAAACTGTTCTCCAATGTGGTTTGAATTTTTATTTTAAATTCAATACTTCAACTTATAGAAATTGAATCATGAAAAATTGATTTCTTAATTTTCATAATTTGTTTCAAATTTGTAAAATTATCACATTCTATTTTTGGTCATTATGAATTTTAACCATGGTAAATAATTATCAATATGGTAAGGGTAAATTGGCTAATTTAGGTAAACAATTAATAATATAAGGAATAGAAAATGACCCTAAAACCTTAATTAATTTCATTATATTAGAATATTACATTAACAATCATAAAATATTTATGTAAATGAGGTTTTTTCGATTTTTATATGACGATTAAAATTATATTATTTTATTTATAGAAAATTTATAAATGTGTATCTATTTTTTTTATCATTAATATTTTTTAATTTGGATAAAAAAATATAAGTTCAATTATAAATATTAATTTCAAATATAAATAATTTATTTTTATCTTCTTAATTTATTTATAATTTTTTCTGATGATATAATCACTTTAATTTATTATGAAACACCAACACAATATTTAGTCAATTATTTGAAAAATAAAATAAATGTTATTAAAAATATAAGAAGTTTTATAATTGGAATTAATTAATGTTTCCCATAAACTTTATAGATATATATGAAATTTTAGAGATGTTTTAAAGGATTATATTAGAATTAAAACTTTTCATGAAGTATTTAACTTCATATTAAATTAATTGCGTTAAAAATGAAAGTAATACTATTTTGTAATAAGTAATATTTTATTAAATGATTTAGAACTAATAAAATTAATAAATAAATAAAATGTAATGGGAGATGGTTTAAAAGAATCATGGTTTATTTTGGATGATTTTCCAACTGTGGAAACATTCTTGACCCTTAAAGTGTATAAAATGTTTATATGGCGTTAATTTTCAAAATGTTTAATAGAGAGTTAAAACCAGCAGATAAGTATGAAAGCATCCTTAAAATTTTTAAATTTTTTATTGTATGAGTTTATTTACAAGATAATAATATATTATTCTTAACATATTACTTTTTATCTATCTTCAATAAAAAATTAATTCTTATTAATTCTATAGTTTAAGAAATTCTAAAACTGCCCCTCCCCTCTCTTATAAAAGGGAAACCAATTTTCTATTCTCTACTCTCTTAAAGAGGCTCTTATTTTGAAAAATACTTTCCTATAAACCTTAAAAACCACCATAAACCCTTAATATGTTCCCCCTTTTTATTATAAAATCAATCTAGGAAGCCTTTAGGTATAATTCTGAAGAGGTTTTCTAAAGAAGAGATGTTGTTCATAACCAAGCATTTCATTTATTTCTTATTCCACACCCAAAAAATATTATTCAATCATGAAAATATAATAAAATAATTATACCACTTATAATGAGATGTTATTATCACAATTTCATAACCTATATCTATCTCTTCCTCCATCTAATGGGAATTGAAACCCATGTTCGTGTGTACGTTGGACTATCGCCTCATGAACTGATGTAATTAATTTTCCATCACCACCTATAAATTTTTTTTAGGTTAATGGATTTATTTTTTATATATTATATTAATTAAAAATATATAATTATATAAAATTAATATATTTATTAATTTCCTACCTTCCTATTCATTAAAAAATGATAACGTCACTCGGGCGTATGTGCAGACTACCACCTCCAATTAGCAATGTGATTAATTTTTCACCAACACATCACATAACTAGCATATTTATGTTTATTTAAATAAATAATATGATATATTTGATATAATTATGATTTAATAAAGATAATAAAATACATAAATTCATTCCATTATGCTCATTGAAAAATTGAAATCCTTACTCATGCGTACGTATGGTCAACCGTCTCTATGATTAAAACATAGTACATTTTTCCGTACCATATTTTTGATTAGTTTTAAAAGTATAATTTATGTATAAAAATTATAATTTTATCCTGAATATTATTCTTTATATGTTAAAATAATAACCACTTTGACTATAGTCAACATACAAAACTCTTTTTTGACATATGATTCAAATATCATCAAAACATCTGACATGAACATAATTGATTATGTAAATGAATATAACATGGTAAAAAATATAATTTAGGGAATAAAAAACATGAATATTTTTCTTAAAAAAGTAAATAATTAATATAATCTTGTTCTTTATTATGATAAACAATGTACATCATAAGTTTCACCTGAGGTAGGAAGTTTTATAACTCATTTTCCATTCATTGGGTTATACTTCTTCATCATTTGCTATGTTCTTCCATGATTATGTGTGAAGTGACCTTTCTTCTATTATGTTGTGTATACACATGTGTTTTTTAGATTTATGTTGGTCCCATTTAATAACTTCATTGATTAATTTTCAATTAATTGATTTGATCTTTATAAGGGATTTGGTCTCAATTTCAACTCCATTTAGATATATTTAGTAATATAAGACAATTTTATTTTATTATGTGTATATATTTCTCTTTTGTGTTATTTAATATGAATATATTTTGGTTCTTGATGATAAATTATATGTTTTAATTTACTTTAGCAATATTAATTTTTAAAAGAAAAACTAATCTTATTTTTCTTCTTGATCAGATTTATTTTTCTTCGATATCCATATTTTTTAAAAATGTATTCTTTGAAAATATTTTTTATTTTTACAAATGATTTATAAAGGATATTTTATGTTATAATTTACTTTTTTTCATTGCCGAAAATAAATATTTATAATTTTTTTATTGAAAGGTTTAATTTTTAACTTTCATTACAAAAATTCAAAAACTATGTTCTTTAACTTATACGGTGTTAATGGACTTTCCCAATACCGTAATTTTTATAACACTCTTTAGACTAGAAAATAATATTTCCATGGTATTAAAATGAATACTTTTTTGAGAAATGTTTTCTCATCCATTTTTTTATTCCCCAAAATACATGAATTTATTTCAGAACCTATATTTATGATGAATTCAATTTCATTTTTATTTCTTATTTTCTTTGTGGTCATTAACATTCTCTTGAAACATTCACTATTTTCTGAACATTTAAGATTAAATATCCCTTAAATATCAATATTGGGTATGATTATTTCATAAACCATATACCATGTCTAAATATGATGTTTTACATTGTAATTTATATGATTGATTCAAGAAATATTGATATTTTGTATTCTTTACTCAATACATATATTGTTTATAATACATATTTTTTATGAATTAGATTTATCATTTGATATATGAGGAATAAATTAGACATGTAATGATGATTGGGGCCTAGAATTATATAGCCCCTTGATGCATCGATTGGTCTCATGGTTCAATTGAGTATGCTAGAATTAAATTGGTTTATGGTGAATACCAACAAATTCATTAAACTATTTTGGGAAAATTATATGATTGTATAGATATCATGATTTTTGATATCAGAAAATCAAATATTAAGGATTTCCATCATTTATAATTTATTTATTATTATATATGAAATTATTTCATTGATATTGTTCATGGATGCATATTTTGATCAAATTATTGATTAAATAGATTTTTTATTTATTTATATTTCCATATTGACAATGCCTTATATACTCATGATAACTTCTATTTTATGTAAACCAAAATGATCATTTGATTTCTCCATTATTTTTTCCTTTTCCTTATATATAAAGAAGGAATATTTTAATGAGTTCAAGGGTGTAGAATATTTACTTTCACCGTATTTTGTATTTCAGGTTTTCAAATGTAATGTGAGATTCCACTATCGGTCGAGTTAACAAAAAATACTAAAATATTATATCCTTTAAGATGTGATCTCTTATATATAGTATCAATATAATAACAAAACATATGGATCTATACTATTGGGGTTGGGGTCTTTAAACTAAAAAACCCAAAAAACCAAAAAACCCCAAAAAACTCAAAAACCTCTAAAATCCCTACAATAAGGATAAAAATTCTAAAAACACTAAATAACCCTAAAAATCCAAATAACTTAGAACCCCCTAAAACCCCTACAACCCCTAGAATCCATAGAATCCCAAAATCCAAAAAAAAACCTGTAAAATTTGCTAAAAATTCATAAACCCCTAATAAAAATAAAATCACTAAAACCCCATAAAATACCCTAAAAGATACTATAACCCCTATAAATATAGAGTGAAAAAAACTCGTAAAAATACCCAAAAACTTCTAAAACCCTAAAAAAACTAAAAACCCCAAAATAACTCTTAAAACCCTTTAATGTCCTCAACATACTCTAAAATCCCAAGAGGCCCTAAAATCCTTTAAAAGAACACAAATCACCTTAAACCCCATAATACCCCTAAAAGGACCTAAACCCACATAAAACATAAAAGGATCTAAAAATATTGTCTTACTCTACAAACTCCTTATTTTAATGGTACTTTAATTATCCCAAATGATATGTATTATGTTGCTAATGAATTTCATATTTCATAGAAGTGAACATTTTTATGGATATAAAATAAAATTGTCAATTTCTTGAAGTAACCATCATAAGTGATAATGAAATCCATGTGACTGTGTGGAAGTGACCGAATGTTTTACTCCAGCTGGACACATATATATTCAGGTAACCTTATTTTAGATTAAAAAAAATCTATCCGTGTATTGAATTGACCACATATTTAATTTCAACTGACTTCATGTGTACTAAGCCTCTTAAAATATTAAGATCAAGTGACTAAATAAAGGATTCAACCAAACACATGAACTAGCAAGTTACTCTGACTCAATTGAGAAATTGTTTTCTAATTTTGAACTGACCATATGTTTTTTTAATATAGTTATTGAAAAATTAAATTAACCTACCATAAGGACAAAATAACCTTCCACATGAAGTCATAAAGTGGCCATGTGGAGTAATGACGTTACTACATGAATAGATGAAGATACAACATTGAAAATGAAGTGATCATGTGAAAAAATAAGGTATTGTATGAATAAATAATGGTACTGCAAGAAAATTTGAAATGAATGAATAAAGATATGAAGTGGAAAAATTAAGGAATAATGTGACCACAAGAACAAATAAACTGACAATGCTAAGTAACCATGTGAAAGTGATAATGGAAATTGATAATTCTGAGTTACCATGATCCATTGTAACCATACTATATATGAATAAAAATGGCACATGTATTACATAAGTAGTGAGGTATTTTCAAATATACCAAATGTATAATTTTTAGCATTAATTGTATATTCAATTGATTTAAAAATTTAATGAGTAATAGGATTAAAGTATGAATATCCTCTAATGAATAAATTGGAGATAATATCTCTTTAAAAATAAGAGTCGATCAAGTTAAAGAAACAAATAAGTGCATACCCATGTGTATAAAAGACAAAATAATACACATAGAGCCTTCTCAAACAATCCACAACACTAAACGTTTTTAAACTCTTTAAAAAAATTGATGATGATTTTCAAATATAGTTTCAAATATTATTAACCAACTGATTCTAATCAGATTGATATGAATAAAACCTTATCACTTTATATCCTTATATATAAATATTTTAGTATACATTTCAATCTTTGTTTATTATAATCTATTTATTCTTTAATACAATCTTCTTTATATTATTCTAGATTAATAGAAACTCTCACTCTCATTAGTTTACAAATATAATCTCAATAATAACTTGTAAGACTTCATGTGTGGCATGGACTCGTATTATCCCATGTATAATTGTGTAAGAGGATTTATGTGTCTTGGAATGCCTATTTTCAGTTTTTTATGTAAAACCCAATTCAGGTTTATGTTTTTTTATTTGATTAATTAATTTCATGCAATTATGAGATTTTTATGTGTATGGGAATAGGTCTCATCTTGATATTGAACCTCTTTTTTTTTATTTTTTCGTTTTTTTTCTTATTTTTCTTTTTATAATTTGAAAAAAAATATTTATTTTTTAAAAATATATGGAAAAAACTACTTTAATAGTTAACATTAACAATTGTTTTATATATAGTGTTTGATACATGTAAATTAGTCTCAAATGTTAAAGTAGTTTCAAAAATATTTTTAATGTTTTTTGATTGAAATTTTGAGAATATTTTAGGAAGATAAAATTATTTGTTTATATTGATTTGGTTAATTGATATACTTTTATATATATGGTATTTACTAAAAAACAAAATATATTTTTATTTGGAAACTCAATTCACCAACCAACCCCTCTTGATTTGTCAACTCTAACCAATAGGTTGTATTAAAGGATTTTTATTTATTGTTAATTGTGATTTAGTTTTACCCAAAACATTAAATTTAAATTATTTATAAATTTATATATTAATGGATATAAATGGAAGTGAGGGGAATACTAAAAATTGGCCTCCTTATTTTAGTGGAATCAATTATGATATGTGAAATATTAAAATGAAAATACATATTGAGATTATGGGATTTTATATTTGGAAATAATAGAGTAAAAATATGAAACACCAAAAGTAGATAGGGATGATTGGAGAGATTCCAATAAGAAAACATATGAAAATAATTATAAATCTATTATACATTAGGAGATGATGAGTTTAATAAGAAAAATTATGTTTTAATTCTTATTAAATCTAATATACACATTTTATTTCTCATGACATATCATAAAATGATAAAGGGATTCACATGAATTCCTATACTATTAAATACAATACATTCATGCTAAAACCTAATATATCCATTCTTGACATGTATATTAGGTTCAATGAAAATTTCAATACGATCAATTCAATTAGGAAAAAAAATTATGATATGTTTTAAGTGATAAGAAGATGGAGGAAAAGCTCTATTTCTATTAGATAATTATGTGAAATATGTAAACTTCAAGTAAAGGGTCTTATTAGAAAACTTATGATGTACGAGGAAGAACTGAAATTGAACAATAAAGAAGTTGATTCCAAATGATAATTATATTCTTTTACAAATTATAATTCATAGATGAAATAAGAAAAATAAGATAGTTCAAGTGAGGATGAATAACCTTCTGTCGGTGATTAGGAAATTCCTCGTCATTCATGGAGATTCAATAAGATCTACATGAATATGAAATTATTCAAGAATTAAAACTATAGGGGATAATATTATAGAAGAGGATAATATAATATTGAGATAAATAAAGTGTGGTGACCTATTATGAATGAAAAAAAGAAAAGTGAATATAAATGATGAATTTCTAAAACTGTAATATAAGAAAATTCATGAGTTAAAATGAAAAAAATGCAAAATAATATGATGAAATCTACTATAAGTGCCTATGAGAATAGTTATAGAGATTATAACATTATTTGGGAACACAATAATGACATGTATAACATGTTTTTATGAAAAAATAACTGAGGTATTAGATATTATTTCTATATATCCTTTTCATATTTATAATCTTTTAGAAAATAAATAAAAAATGATAAAGATATGAATAGTAATGATTTATTTGAATACTGCAATATAAAAGAAGATATTTCTATAAATATAAATCTATGTAAAATAATTTGAATAAGAAGCATTCCATATTTGTTCATGTTAAATATGATCTTGCTATAGAAAAAGAAAAGAATGCACGTTTATTGAAAAAAATAAGTTTACCAAAAACATCAAATGAGAAACTCAAAAATAATATTTAATGGTTTAACAGTGGTATAAAAAAAGTAACTAGTGTTCTTAGAAATAGACCACACCTAAGTACACAATTGGAAACAGATACTACCCAAGAAAATTGAGAGTTTTTAGGGATAAATATATTTGAAGATCAAAATGTAGAAATTCAATAAATATTTATTATTCTTGGGGAGCTAATAATGTTTTTATTTCTAAAAATATTTATTTTTATTGTAACTATATTAAATATCTTTGGATTCCAAAATCTAACATTACAATAATTTATGGACATTATAATGTATGGGTACTAAAATCATTTCTTTTTTTATTGTTTGTAAGAAACCTTCTTGAAGAGTACTAGTATGAAATAATGATATCTAGATAGTGGATGTTCCATTCACATGAATAAATACCACTAAATCATTTAAATTCATATAAAGGTGGATGGTGGAAATCCCACATTGGTTGAAAAATACAAAGGAAAAATAAATGGATTGGGTCAAATTGGTAAATTTTATTCTATTGCAATTTATAAAGTCTTATTTATTGATGGTTTATAGTATAATTTTCTTATGATATCAAAATTATTTGATTATGATTATATTGTAATAATTGAATATAAATATTCTAAAAAATATGATTCTAAGCATGATTTTTCTTATATTGATTTATGTAATGGTAATACAGGTTATATATATTCTTTATTTTCTCAAAATATTTCTTATTTATGTTCCTATAAAAAAGAACCTTTGTTATGTAATAATAGAAAACCCAACTACAACATTATATCTCATAGAAAAGATTTTCAGAATGGATTTGTTAAGGATCATTCTGAACTATAATTCCAAATATTCATAGTATATAACCCATGTCAAAAAAAGAAACAACATAAGATCGCTTTCAAACCATGGAAAGAAGATTCAACAATTCAACTAATAGTGTTTGTTCACATTGACTTTTTTCAAACCATATGAAATCTCTATATTAAATTGTATACATTATTCCTAGGTTGTTTTAGATAAATATTATAGTTACACTTGTATGTTATTTCTAGCTCAAAAACGAATAATATTATTTATTTTTTAAAACACATGAGAAAATTTTATAAAATATTATAGGAATTACCATCAAAACCATAAGGAGTGATCATGGAAATGAATTAAAAAATTTATACTTTGAATCGTTATGCTCAGATAATGGATACAATCACAATGTGTATACTCTTAATACTTCTGAATAGAATGGTGTTGTATAAGGAAGCAATGGGAGACCTCAAGAAAAATTTTGTACCAGGATCAATGAAAATGAACTACCTATTCTTGGGAATAAAATGTTAATATTCTTACTATATTATCAATAGGGTTCTTAATAGGACAATTTTAAAGAAAAATACATATGAGTTGTGGATTGGAATAAAACCAAAGTTAATTACATTAGATTTTATGGATGGAATGTTTTTATTCTCAACATCATGGAGTGTTTATATAATTTTGAATCCAAAACTAATGAAGGAATATTCATTGTTTGTTCAACCTCCAGTAAATCATAAAAGGTTTCTAATAAAAACTCCAAACCTGTTAAAGAATCCGCGCAGGTAAAATTTTATGAAACAGAACCAAATGAGGATAAAAACTCATTATAAATCCTTGAGTATAGAATTTAAAATTTTAATTTCAATGCCTTAACCAAACCAAATGATGGTTCTGTCGAACAAGATACTAATAAACAACAAGAAATGAGGAATTGTTTGAACCAAAAACTAATGAGTAAAATGGAGTATTAGGTACTTGTATCCCAAGATCCATTAAAACTCATAGAGATAATATTTTAGATGTGATAATTGGATATCTAGATAGATTTAATAATATTAGATAATATCTTAGATATCTCGTTGAACATCAAACCTCCATGTTGCATCTTGAACCTAAAAACATCATTACATATATATGATATTAATTCTAGGTAATATCTATGGAAGAATAATTTAAAAAATTTGAAATAAAAAAGATTGGAAAATATTATAAATACCTAAATACTTCATTAACATTATCTCTAAATTGGTTTTTAGTATCAAGGTTGATGAGTTATGTATTATAATGAGAAATAATGTTAGGTGGGATGCACAAGGTTTTAGTCAAGTGAGAGGTATTTACTATAAAGAAACCTTTTTACAAGTAAGGTGAATTGAGATCATTAGGATACATCTTTACTATAAAGAACATTTCAATTTCAAACTATATCAACTATACATAAAGTGTTATTTTTCTAGTAGTTATATTATTAAGGACATTTTTGTTGAAACCCCCCAAATAGTTCAAAACCCCAAATATTTCAATTTGGTTTTTAGATTTTAGAAAATATTTTTATGGTTTAAAACAAGCCTCTAGAACATGGTTTGATAGGATAAAATAATTTTCGATTTCTAAAGAATTTTGAAAATGAATATCTAATCTAAACATATTTATTGAAAATATTTACAAAGATATTTATGGAGTTAAAATCTATGTTGATGAAATTATTGTTTGGATCTTCAAAAAATTCTTGATGTGGTAATTTTTTAAAATTAAGGAAAATTTAATTTGGAATGAGTTTTATGTGTGGTTAAAAATTCTTGTTTTTTTTTATTTTTTTAAAATATAGTAGGAATCATTTTAAATTTAGAAAATACACTAAGGATATTCAAACACATTTTGGTACTGATAGCACTAATGTTAGTGAAACTCACATGAATACAAGTGGTAAGTTGGATCTTCATAGATCGAAGAAATCAGTTGATCAAACCGTCTACAAAGGTTTTATTAAATGATACTATAATTAATTTTTTTGACCAAATATTATGTTTATTTTGTGCGTGTTTTCACATTTTCATGAAAATCTAATGTAATAACATTTTAATTATTTTGAAATAACTTTTAAATACCTAAAAAGTACAACAAATGCATGTTTTTTCTATTCTAGAGGAAAATAATGTGACACAGTTAGATACATAGATGTGGATTTTGGTGTTTGTAGGTTAGGTAAAAGAAAATCCTCTGAAAAATTTCTCTTTTTGATAAAGTCTCTGGTTTCATTGAGTAGTAAAAAAGAGATCTTTGTTGAATTTTCTACTACTGAAATTGAGTACATAGCTTCAAGTTGTTTTTGTTTATATATTATGTGGATAAAACACACACTTCCATATTATGGATAACAATTTGAATAAATTTATATAAAATGTGACAATAAATGTGAAATAAATATTTCTATTAATCCTATATCTCACTTAAGGAAAAACGTTTTTATATAAGAAATCAATTTTTGAGAGAATATTTTAAAAAGGGGGAAATTACTCTTCAATTCATTAGTAATGAACATCATCTTGCTGGAATATTTACAAATCCATTAAATATTGAAAGAATGAATTACATTATACATTAATTAGGGATGATTAACTATTCCTATATATTTATAACTATTATATTTGTCTAAATTCCTATCATTATTCTGAATATCTATGATTATTAAAATTTTAATCATGTAATAAGTATAAATACCACAAATCTGAGGTTAGTATACCTACCAAGATTTTATTTAGTTATTATGAATAAATAGTCAGTATACATACCATGTATTTTTTGGTTAGAAATTTTTATCAAGTAAATTTTGGATGGTTTTTCATCTAGTTACTTCTTATTCTATTCCGCAAATTTTTGAATTAAAATTGAAATTGGAATTTGAATTGATAAATGTCACCATCCCTAAAAATCCCTTTTATATATTCAAATACCTATTAAATGGAGATTATTTTAAATTAAATTAATTTTAATTTCAATTATTTAATCCCAATAATGTGTTATTTTTAGGTAAATTTTCACATTTTGTAATTTTAGATATTATTTGGAGCTTAACTACAAAATGGAATAATTTGGATTTTAACAGTTTTATATTAATTATGTACTTCAGACATAACTTTTTCATCAATAAAAGAACTTTAAAATTAGTAATTTATAGGTTTATATATTATTTTGACTTCATTTAAACCTACTATCCTTGAAGATAAATCTACCATTTTATGCCCCAAATCCACATCACAATTCAAGCTATGAAAATTGTGAAAATATATAGAGAATTTTATTGACAGAACAATATAAAATAAATATATGAAAAAAGGATCATAAATTTTACCTTGTTGTGAAGGAAATATGATGTAACAACTTTCATTAATATTTAAATTCATTCTTCATTCTTTAGAATCCCATTAATTCATTAGAACTCAGTGCATTTGAATAAAAACAGTCAACTTGGGTAAAATAAATTTCTATTATAAAATTAATATATATCACTCCGCATGTGGACAAATAAGCTAAAATATTATTCTTCAAAAGAATATATAATTACTATAAATATTAAAAAAGACCACATTTCCAAAAAAAATCAATTAAAGTGGTATCACATGTGAAAATGTTTGGAGGAAGATTTTGGAGCAAAATAGTTCACCTCTTTTCTCTATAAAAGAGTGCTTCTTATTCATTTCAAGGGGATGGAAACATAAGGGAGATTTTTTTCCATTTTACATATTTTAGTCTTGTATTTTATTTTATTTTCATTCTGTAATCATATTTCATGTTTTAATTTAATTTTTATGCTTTCAATCATATTCTTTCTCTCTTTTGTTTTATTCCCATGTTTTCTTCTTCACATTGCACTCTTATGATCAAGATCATGAGTAGCTAACATGATAATTTCCCATGGGGATTTGTCCAGTGATGAACCCATGAATTTAGAAAATCATGCATAATTTTTCTTACTTCCTTAGCATTAGGCCTAGGGGGTTTTATTGCGAATGCGCCTTTTTATCTCTACTTTCCACCTGAGTCATAACATTATCTTTTAAAATATTCTCCATCAATCAATATGATGGATGTGTTGTCTATTGGTGATCCTTGAATTCAAATTATATTCACAAACATAGGTAAAATAGTATGTTCATTAATACAATGGAAAGTGTTAATTAAGTATATATTATGTTAACACAAAGACGATAAAGGTTAACTCTAGATAATCTCCCGGGAGGGTCTCCATTCCGTCTAACATCATTCTGTCAGCATACATTCTATTTTCATTGAATTTTAATGTTTAATTTTTTCTTTTAAATTTTAAATTCTCAACTATCCATTTGATTTAGTTTTATTATATATATATATATATATATTGAATTAGATGTAGTGTGTGATTGACCACAATATCTATTCAAAAGAATGACCTAGGTCAGCCCCTATACTACACGTAGTTATAAATCTTTTTAGAGATAACATGAAAATACTTCATCAAATGTGCACATTTTCAGGGATCTTGGTGGTTTTCACTTACTGTTTAATTCAAATTTTTAAATAATTTTCTTTTTCATAAAATAATAATCATAATTTTTTAAAAATAATATTTGTTCATGATGTCTTTCAATTCAAATTTTTATGAATGGACTGATGAATATCTATTTAGATAAGAATTCTAAAATAATATTGATGTTCATTTGAAAATTATAAGTGATAAAATTAAAAACATGGGGATCAAAATAGTGCGTATATATAAATTTGTACATTTAGGACAAGAGTAACCAAGACCTGAACTATATCTTCAACCAAAACAAGTGGTGGGAGAGATTTCACCAATACCTTTTTACGTTAATGATCTTAAGGCAGGTGAAAAGGAAAAACTGAAGAAATTAATTACATCATATCAAACCCAACCACTTCTCTAGGTGGTCCCCAAAGTACACATTAAATCTCATTCACTTATGGGAGATCAACATTTTTTGTGAAAATCAAGGAATAACTTTGTTGGAGATAACCTGCAACATGATCTTCCCATAATTTATAATGAAATATAATAACTAATAAACATCTACCTTGGTTTGGGAGATAATTATAAATATGGACCAAATTAAATTGAGTTTCCAATGGTCCTTCTTGAAGAGATCGATTTTCTAGATTATATATTATAAATGAATGTTTTCATTATAGATTATTCATGTTTTAATCTCATTAAAGCTGAATTGGTTTCTGACATACCTTTTTATAAAATTTCTAACTCATCACAAATGAAGTAGGGCTTTAATTTTAATGATGTTACCACTCAAGATGTCATCATTAACGAATAATATCTATTGAATCATGTGGTGAGAATACCTTTTTTGAATTAATTTTCATACCACATAGAGGAGGAAAACATGAAAGTTAATAGAGAGCACCACTATTTTATTTTCCCTCCCACTCTAGATCTCAAATTATTACTTTATTATTTCATTGGATTTGGTAATTTTCTTATATTATTATTGGTGCTCAAATATCTAGTTTTAATTATTGACATTGTAAAAAGTCTCATGTGGTGGTTCATCTCAAAGAAACCACATCCACTATCTGATTGGGTATAGTCCACTATAATAACCTGACTAGGTGCTATCAAAACCTAGCACCTTCTTGGGGGTTAAAAAAATTCATTATCCCTTTTATATACCCTTTATCCTTATCATTCTTTTTTTTTATTATGTATTGACATTTATTTTTTCTAGTTTTAATGTAGTGCATCTAGGATCTTAACTCAAGGCTTCCACTGAAAAATAAGTCATGTTTTGTCCATTGTTTTATTTGTTTTATTTGATAACAAATTTAAATTCTGAGTTAAAGTATTTCTTCATATAATTTGATTTAAAAAGATAATAGTAAATGGAATATTTTAGGGGGAGGGATTTCACTTTATTTTTAGGAATTTTGCATGGGATTTTACTTTTTTCATGTCTTTTTTTGAAATTTTTATGTAATTTTTTGTTCATTTTTTGGTATGTTTTTAGGTGTCTTTAGGCGAATCAAATACTTTTGAAAATTAGATATATATTGTTTTTTTGTAATATTTATTAATTTTAATGTTTTTGGATTTAATTTATGGATAAGTGGATTTAGTTTCTCGATTTTTGATCTTTTCATTTGATGGAGTTTGATTGACTATGAAACTCATGTGCATTAGTACTGTCCAAATTGAAAATATATCCCAAACCTAAGATGTTTCTAATCCTATTATAAATATTAATACATTTCTAATTTTCTTAAGTCTCTTGAGACATGTTGTGGCGTCCATAAATTACTTTTTTTATTTTTTTGAAATCTACTATAGTTCATGGAACGTGTTAAGAATGATTTAGGCACTATTTAGAAAACCATTTTTACATTCAACATTTATTTTGGAATACCTTTTCATCTAAACATTATTAAAAATATAGTATATATGAAATAATTTATTGGTTAGACACATTTAAAGCAATTTATCCCTTCCCAATCCACTCCAAAAGTTTAATGCATGATTATTACCCAAGTGTGGGGGATGGAGAAGATGAGCTATGTTTTTCTTTATTAAAGAATCTATTTGACCTGAATTGAAAGTGTTTCCATATTTACTGTTGCATGGGTGGAATAAATTCCATGATGGAAAGAAGAATGGGTGACCGAAAATATCATTATAATAATGGATCTTGTGTTAACCAATTTTTGAAGATCAAGATAATCCTCTATTTTCCTCAAAAATATAATTCTGAAGAGAAATACGGATATACATTCAAGCTGAAACAATGCTAAAAATTGGGGAAAAGAGTACTGAAAATATCATGGATGTTGAAAATTCAATGTGTAAACTTCCCAAAGAAATAGGTTTTTGGAGTTTATTCATTTTTGAGTTGATTGAGGAGTACACTGTTCTTGAGAAAAATTGTTTTCATGCATTTACTTCACTTCAGATCTTAAACCTCCTCATTCCAACTCAAATGTTTTTACATTTAAAACTTTCCAACCCTCTGCCTTAGAAATCCCAATCAAAAATACCCCATGGCGGAAATGTTTTTGACTATTTAAAGAGGAGATATAAGTAGGACATCAAGCCTATGAAGATCACACATGTTTTTCATATTGAAAAAAACTCCACATTAAAAATCCTTGAGTGAATAGAGAAATATTTGTTTAGGGAGGTAGTTATGACATGCATATGAGGATTAATATGGTTTTTTATTATTTTTAAGGATTTATAAAATTTTGATCCATGTATGAGGGATGGTATTTTCTTTGATATGAAAATTGAGATGTGTTTTCATTTATGTTTTGGAAAGTTTGTTTTGACCACGGTATTAGATGATTTACTAAGAGTGAAATGTTTAACCACGAGGTAATTGAGAGTGAAAATATATTCAATTCTTTTAATTTTAATTTCAATTTTTTATTCCCAGAAAAGTGTTACTTTTAGTTAAATTGTGAAATTTCATAATTTTAGGTATTATTTTGAGCTTAATTGCAAAAATGGAATATTTTGTATTTTAACCATTTTATTTTAATTCTGTATTTTGGAAATAATTTATTTCTCTATTAAAAATAATAATAAAAAATATTTTATAGGTTTTTTATTTTATGGGATTAATTACATCCTTTTGTACCCCATTCTGAATCCACCATTTGATTTCCCAAATCCATCTCACAAGTTCGGCCTAAAATATTGTGCACAGATCTGGTGAATTTTATTGATTGGACAATATCTATAAAATGTAATAACAAAAAGAGATATAATTCAACATTTATAAAGAAAAATTTTTTTGGAAAAACTTTTGGTAAGATGTACAGACATTATTCCTTCTTTTTCAAGGCCATCTATGCATTGGAACTCAGTGGATTAGAATATGAATAGTTATCATGGGTATAATAAATATCTATAGTAACATAGATATATATATATCCACATTGTTCCAAGGAAGATAAAAATTTCTAGTTCTACAGATGATATATATACCAATAACATTCAAGAAGACTAAATATACCAAATCATCTATTAAAGGGTTATCCCATGGGAAAATATTTGGAGGGTGCTTTTTGGTCCATAAATTTCTCCTCTTTTTCAGAGAAAAGAGTGATTCTTCTTCATTTCAAGGGGTTGGAAATAAAGGGGTAACATTTTTGGACCAATATATGTAGTTTACTCATGTATTTTATGTTATTTTAATTCAATAATATCATTTCTTGTTTTAATTTAAGTGTTCTCTTTTCAATATTATTCTTTCTCCCTTCTGTTTTCTTCACATGTTTTCTTCTTTTCTATGAACTCTTATGCCCATGATCATGATTAGATAACCCAATGAATTTAAATGGGGAGTAATCTAGTGAATAACCCAATTATTTTTACATTGATTATTAAAATTTCTTGTTTTTTTATAGTTAGGCAGAGGGGTCTTAGTGGGAAAGGCACCTGTATGTCTCCAATTTCCACCTGAGGCTTATCATTATCTTCTACAATATTCTCCCTCGATCGAGGAGGTGGATGTTAAATTTCTCAACAATAATTGATTTCATCTTATATTAACAACAATAGTTAAAATAGTTTTTTCATTCATATTATGGAGTATGTTCACTAATTATATTTGAAGCGAACAAAGAGATGATGAAGGCGCACTCTCGATAATCTTCAAGGAGGATATCCTTCTTTTCTAACATCGTTATGTCTTCATTAATTATGGTTTCATTTCATTTTCATGTTTAATTTTGTTTTTTCATTTTAAATTATAAAATCTCCATTTATTTTAGTTTTATTTACTGAATATATATATATATATAGTGAATTAGAAGTAGTGGGTTGTTGACCGTGACATATACTTAAGAGAACAACCTAGGTTGGCCCCTATGCTTCACTTAGTTATAAATACCTTGAGAGTGCACATGAAAACAATTAATCACCCTACCCTATCTATCACTCTCATTCAATAATATCTCTCAAACCTTTATCTAAAACTCAAACTATAACTTTATAAGAAATTAAGTAATAGTGAAAATGATAGTTAAAGTGAAATGGACTCACTATTACACACTTCTTACCAAATAAAATCCCCTAAAGAAATATAAAAAGGGATATAGGTATCTATACTGCTATAGTAAATCCATGAAACCCTTATCTGATCCATCAGCATGTCTATATGAAAAGGGATATTGAGGATCTGTGCGTGCAATCCGACAAATAACTAGCATGGAAAGTGATTCAAAAGAAATGTTGGAATGAATGGTGTATGGAAAGTGGTAAGACATTATATTCAAGGATGGTTATGTAATTTTATACCAATAATGAATTTCCCACTTGAGATAAAAGAAAAACCATTCATACAATAGTTAATGGAGAACGTTTTTTGGTTTTTTCAAATGAGTGGACTATGATTTTAAGTTGTCCACATAAGAGTGGGAAAGAAGATTATAAAATCTAATTTCTAATAAATAGATCCCATTTAGAGTTTGAAAATTATCTTGAATAATTGGATGGGAATATGACACCTATGAGAACAACTATAGTGCATATTACATGTTAATAAAAACTATAGGTTATATTTATCGATCATTTTATCTATCCAAGAAAAGGGGAATATATTATCCTAAGGCACCATGACTTTTATTTCATTTTATTGATTAAGAATGGGTTCCAGACCAGGTTTTCAAGGTATGTTATGATAAAGACACCATATTTATATAGGAACACTTATAGGTTCAATTCCCTTCCAAATTCAATGTTTATATCATCCATGTTTGATTATAAAGGATTAATTCCTCTAGGTGAGTGAAAGATAACTTTCTCATATAGTTTATGCTTAACATAGAAGATATTTAGAAAAATATGAGTAAATTGGAATCCATGGAAAAAGTAATGTATGGATGATAGTGAAAATTTATATTAAAAACATGATCCTATGAAATATATCATTAGTCAAAGGGATATAGTGGATCTTTGCCAAGATCCAAATAATTTTTTTGAATATTCTTATGAGGGGGAATTTTTTTAATTTTCCTATGACGATGAATTTTTTGTTGTAGTGGAAAGGGAAAAAGAGGAACAAAAATTGGGAGATATAATTAAGGAATCATGAGAAGATTATGAGCATGAAAATTTTCCCTCTCCTGCAATGTAAGTTGGACCTCTTAAATCTCCTATGCCTCTACCTTCTTTTGAGAAATAATAATAAGATGCAAATATAGTTGACAAAGAAGTTTCAATGAGTATTTTTGTGGATGAACTAGAATTGGATGGATCATAATATTCTTAAGAGAATATTAAATTTATGAGAAGTTCTCCACTCCATGATTTGTTATTAACAACACCCTTATACCCAATTTTCTAGATGAACCTTCATAAGGGGTAGAAGTACCTAGAATTCATAGTTCTAGGATTTAAATTCACTAATTTTGATAATGATAGTGATAATGGGGGTACCTCACCTCTGTATGATGGAACTACTATCCCAACCACATGTTAAATATATTGTGGCCACATTAACAACCTATTTATCATGTTTTTCGTGATAATTTTTTTTCAAGTGTTTAACTGACCATGTCTCTGTAATATAGTGACTAAAATATGAAATAGAACAACTATAATAATAAAAGAACCTAAAACATAAAGTAATGAAGTGACTTTGTGAGGTAATGAATTTAACACGTGAAGAGATGATGTGCCACAAGAAAAAATGAAGTGACCATGATAAAAAAAAGAATCTACCACATGAATAAAGTTACTGAACGCATTAAAAATTAATGTTATTGCATGCAGAGAAGAAGTGACCATAAGAACAATTAAACTGACCCTGTCAAAGTGACCGGGGAAACCATATATTGCAAGTAATCATGAGCTATAGTAGTTTTTTATTATATGAACACCAACTGACAACATAAAACATAATCAATGAGGAATTCAAAAATCTCCAACTGATATATTTTGGAGAATTAGTTAAATATCTAGTGCATATTAAAATTAAATTAGTATGAGGATTAAATTATTAATATCCTATAATGGAAAAATTATATAGAAACACTATTAAATAAGAAGAGTCAATATAGAGTATGAAAGAATCAGTAGATAAACATATTCAAGATAGGCATATTGATACTCTAAGTGCCATCACAGAAAATACACAATACTCGTTTTAAATGAACTATATATGAAAACATGGAATGTGAATTTAAAATTTTGTTTCAAATATTATTGGCCAACCCAAGATGATTATATTGAGATTCATAAAACCTTATATCATTCTATCATTAAATATCTTTATTTGAGAATAAATTTTGATTTGTTGTTTTTTTAATATGCTAATTCTTCTTCACAAACTCTTTTATTGTGTTAAAGAGTTATATGCACTTCACTCTCATTATTTTCAATCTGTAAGCCCGTTAATAATTTAGAAAGACCTATTTTGTGTCATAGACTTATTTTAGTTAATAAACTTCTTAGAACTGGGGGATTTCAAAGTGGAGAGGACTAGGTATCATCTTGAGACTGAACCTCTAGTTTTATTCAGTTTCGGGATTTCCTTTTTTCAATGTTTTAAATAATAACATGTCTTATTTTAGAAAAATATATAGAAAAAAATTATTTGATAGTTTAATTTAACAAGTATTTTATGTATGGTTTTTGATACAAGTATATTGGTATCAAAATATAAAATGGTTTAAAATCACTTTAACTTAAATGTGATTGAACATTTTAAAATATTTTTGGAATTTAAAATTATATAATTATAATATTTTAGTTAACTGTGATATTTTTATAGATTGGGAGAATTTTTTAAATCATTTTATGATAAATTTTAATTAAAACTAAATTCACCCCTCTTGAGTTTTCCACTCTGAAAAACTAAAAATACACTAAATGAACATAAGATACATTAAAACCTTAAAAGGAATTGAAAACCCAAAAAATACTAAAGGACCCAAAAAACCCGAAAACCCCCAAAGGATAATACAAAACCCTAAAACACTAAAATATTCAAAAAGCCTATAAAAGATCCTAAAACTATATAAACCCAAAGTCCCCTTAAGACCCCTAAATCCCCTAAAACACCTAAAAACACTTAACACTCTTAAAAACACGTAAAACCCATAAAACCAAAAAACACTAAATGACCCCAAAAATCCTAAAAATCCATTAAAACACTGAAGAACCATAAAAAACAAAAAAACCCTAAAAAACACAACAAATCATATAAAATTACACTACTACACATGATGACATAAATATTTCTATATTGGAACTTTTTAAGCCAAAAAAATTATTTCTAATTAGAGCATCTTTAAAATCCACAAACATTTATCAGTGCTTTTATTTAGCACTAATAAAGCGTGATTTTAACTGGGATAAAAATAAAACTAATAAAGGGGGGAATTAATTGGTGATAGATTAGTACCTCTAAAGGGTTCCTTTCATCATTTCTTTTTATTGTGGTCATAAAGGTATATTTTATCAAATCTATTACTAGCACAGATGAAGGGGTGTACTGATGTTGTGTGCTATTAAAATTACAGAACAATGTATCAAAAAATATAGAGAGTCACATATGAAAATATATTGATATTAAATAGAAAATAATTCTAGAAATTATATGAAAAATTATATAATTTAATTAGAATAAAATATAAAACGCAAATAAAAGAAAAAATATTATACTGTAGACATTTCAATGATTTTTTTTGTATTATTATATTAGTATGTATAATTTATCAAATACATTCAAAAACATAAATGTTTCTTTTTCATTTTCCCCTAAAATGTGGTCATGCAATTAGTTTCTAAAAAAAACACCTCATCTTGAGCAGAACTATTCACATGTATAAGAAAAAAATTATTATCCTAGTAATACTGTAGACACCATGAAATGTGTTCCATGAACTTTTTCAAAAAAAAGGTCCTCAACCAGGCTCAGAAAGATCACGGTGCGACTCTACATTTTTTATGTTGGTCAGTGAAGATTGTGAATGCACCATCCTAAAGCGCTGGGACCACATATTGATAGTGATCCCATGCATTGGTGTGGGGGTGCATCCCCCACGGTAGGGAGAAATTATTTTGGATAAGTCCCCAAAGAAGCACCCAAGATACCTATTCACAAACACCTGCGTACCCCCTTGATGGAGCTAATTAAAGTATTTATTATGGCTAGGTCCTCAAAGTGTCTCCCTAGTCTAGCCAAAACCCCATCAGCGTGCAGCCTACTTGCACGCCCCCATCTATCGCCCAACCTACTTGCGTTCCCGCATCTATCGTGAAACCTAATTGTGAACCCAATTTCATTTTTCCTGGGGTCATATTTTTCCTTATAAATAGACCATTGGGGCCTTCATTTGTATATTGGAATTTCCATGAAGCCCAATTGCTTCTCTAGTTTCCGTAGTGCTCTCCCAAGTCCTATGAAACATTAAAGGTAGTTCCTTAACACTAAAAGCGGGGGAATTGAAGGAGGATCATAGAAAATATGTCCTTTTAGTATTTTAAAACCATAACACTTATGGGCCTAAAGTTCCTAACCTCCCCAAAATCAGAAACACTTGTGTGCCACCCATTCCATTCACAGGAACATGAGTGCCCCACTTCTAGGATCACCTCTGAATATTCTTGAAGGCTTGAGCCAGGTCTCTCCCAAGTATTAACATACAGGTTGTTCGTCACTTAAGTGAATATCAGGCCGCCCAACCTACTATCGTGCCCATACTTGTGTGACCTTATCTAATTGGGAACCCGTCTTTGATTCACTTACTCTCTTAAGTCCATAATCCAACAAGCCCTCTTCAAATCCATCCATGGAAAGGCTTCTTTTCATTGGATCCCCTCTTTGAAAGGGATTATATGGAGACCTCCTCCAAAACCTCCTGACTTCTCAAACCTCTCAAAAAGACACATTAGCATGTCTCCTATTTGGTTTTGTATATAGTTATAGGTTTACCACATTGGTCTCACAATTGGTTTAGGATTCATGGAGTGTATGTGGGTTTTTATATCTACAATCACATGGACCATTCTCCCAGGAAGAGTGATGGGAAGTTCTTGATTTTGAGGATAAGGGTTTGGGTCCTAAACTCTCACTTCTCGAAGAGATGAAAGATCAGATCTATGGTAGGGAAATTATGGTTCACACATTCTTTTCCATTCAAAGGAAAAGTCTCCCTACCCTACAAAGATAAATTTTTGGGTAGCCATCCTTTTTTAATCCCCTAACATTCGTCCCTTCTTCCTTTCATTGGACCCTTGTCAAATGTAAAGTGAATATAGGGAAGGATCATCACCTCACCCTCATCCACTGTCGCCGATGTAGGCATGTCATCTTCCACCAGAGGAGTAAAATTTTGGGTTCCCTTTCTGAATCTTTTACATCCTCTTGTTACTCACACCGAACATGACTCATGTGGGATTATAGATTTGTCATTATTATAACATTTTTAAAATTAATGAACTAGGTGATCTTTGATTACCACCATAATCAAGATACATAGGAAGCCTTATCAGGGCCCAAGCTCACTGGATATCATCTTCAGGAATCCAACAAAAATTCCATTAATCAGGGAATCCTCTTTAAGAATGAGCCCCAAATTAAAACCCCCAAATAATCAAGGCATCCTTTTAAGGAAGTACGTCCAAACTAATTTTTATCAAAAGACTGTACTTTCCTATGAGACTTTTCGAACTATGTGGGCTTTGATTCCCTTCCAAATGGGATACGTAGGAAGCCTCTTTGAGGTTCAAACCCACTACTTCAAATCAACCTCATTCTCCTTGGACCATATTCCCAACAGGGTCTAATATTACATGGAAACCCATATCCTTTCCAAATTCCTTTGGCTACTTCGGCATAAGCCCCACCCCAAACATTGAATAAAGAAACATTTGCTTATATTTCTATACCACATGACATTAAACTGTACAGATAGTTCCTTATCACATGACCTTAAAAGGTATGATGTGTCCCATTTATTAGCACAAAACTACAAGGGTTCTGATTCCTTTTACAAGAATATATAGGTATCCCATTTCATGGGTACAATCCCAATATGAAAACAAACCTTCATATCCCTAGATGAAAATAAATTCTTGGGTTCTCCACTATGTGGATTAAAAACCAGTATCATTATAACAATGATTAAATGAATCTCTAAGAAGTATATGAGAGGATATCTCCATTAGTTAAGAATGTTGCATATGTACGGATGATTCTAAATATTACACAAGATAATGAGTGATTGAAAATTATAAGGGAAACATATTTTATACTTGGTGAATAAATAAGGATTCATGAAAATATCTGAAATTTATAAAGAGAGTCCAGAAGTAGACAATAATTCCCCCCAAAATGGTGAGATGAGTCAAACCACCCATCCTATCAACCAATGCACATTTTGAAGTATTGTAAAGTTCAATATTAACGAATTCCTGACTTTGAAATGTAGGTTCCTTTTGAATAAATAACTATTGAAAGTTTCCAGTTCCATGAATAAATCAAATGGAAACCTCCTAAAATAAGTGAATCTTAAAACTAGAACAAACATTTCAAGGAACTAAGAAACAAATACTATAAATACATAGATTTAAAAAGTGATAGTTTTAAACAAAAACCATATACGTTGAATCATACCAGGAATATTTTGTATCTTATTGAGATTTAGTAGATTTTTAATTACCACACTATTTATTTTTTAATATAAAAATAAGGTGATATTGAATTTGATCACATATGTGGTGATAAAAAAACTCTCACCATGAATGTGACTTAATTCAAGGGAACTTATTTTCAGAATAAGACTTCAACCGTCACACCATTGATTTTTCAGCTTTGAAAATAATATCTTTGAAAATTAACAATATTTGTATTAGATATAAATTATCTACAAATTAATAGTGAAATATATGATAAAATGATGAGAACCCAATCTGACCTTGATTTCTCAGTTTTGGCTATTTGATTCACATTTAAATATACAATAGAACTTATATAAAAAATAGACACTTCAATTTATATTTACCCTAAAATGTGTCAGATTTATGTGAGGTTTATTTCTATATATAAAAAATGAGCTATGTATTGGTGTCCTATTTTTTAAAAAAAAATCAGAGCTTTCTTTATAAGTTATTCCTAGTTATGTGTGTATAAAACTAAAATGACACCTTTTATTTGAAACCAAATATTTTGAGTTATATCAATAACATCATGAGTCATATTGAAACGAAATTAGTTATTTTACATCAAAAATTAATTATGAAAAGTTTCTATGATGTTTGAAAACAATCCAAGATCATTTCCTTGCTTTTGGCTATTTTATGTGTGTTCAAAAAAAGGGAACTTATTTATTGAAAGAATACACATTGAGTAATACCTAGCTCATTGTATATATGATTGACGTGAATTTGATTCCAAGAGTTCAAAAATAAATTATATATATATATTTTATAAATATTGAAAACAATTTGATACCATTTTCTCAGTTTTGGTGATGTTACATGTGTTTTATACAAAAATGAAACATTTATATTGGAAATAGGAACTTCAAGTCATACTGACCTCATTAGGTGTCTGATTAACATAATATCAATACCAACACATAACAAATGAATTGTGTATTTTATTTCTTAATTTTTGAAAATAATCTAATATTGTTTGCTCAGTTTGGGAAAGTGATGTGTGTTTTAATATAAACTGACACCTTTATATTGAAAACATTCACTATGAGTCTTATTAGTCATATAGTGTATCAGATTGATGTGTGGTTGATTAAAAAACATCACAAATGAATTATGGATTTTTTTACTTATTTTTGAAAAAAAAAATGATCTTTTTTTCTTGTTTTTTTATAAATTATGCATGTTTTAAACTAAAATGTCACTTTCTGTGTCAAAAGTTTATAATTTCTATGTTCCCTTTCATTAGTTTTGAAACTAAATTAAAATTATTAAAACAATATTTTACTAACTTTTAATGTCCCAATAAGTTTATAGTGTTTTGTAGAAAAAGTATTTTCATATTGAATGAATAAATAGTTTCTAATTTGATGAGTATGAAAATTATATTATTTAATCTAATTTATCATACTGAAAAATGGTATGGTCCATTGAACTAACATGTGTATTTTTCAATGGATAGTCCAAAGTTATATCCATCATAATAACTACAGTTATATCCATAAAACTAATTATAGTTCATATCCATCAGAATTACCAAAGTTCAATTCATTGTATTATTAATATTTTAGTTCCTTGGACTATCAAATGTTTATAATGAGATTTTGGAAATTATTTCTATTGAATTGAATTTATTATATAATTTTAATGGTTCTATAAAAATTATATTAGGTGGATTAGTTTTCTGAGATTACTAGTGATGAACAACTGAGGCCATTGAAACTAAATTTTAGATTCATAGAAATATGATTGTTGAATATGTGCCTAAAAATAAGAATTCATTTGGGGAGATTCAAGATGACGAACTTTTTAATTCAACACATCAAAAGATCACTCTACCTGAACATCTAATTCTAATTATTTTTAATCATTTAGAGATTTTTTTTCCAAGGATTATGAGTGAGTAATATTAAAATCCTTAGAACAGATTTCATTTTTTATTTTCTTTTTCTAATCAAGGTTTTGATCAAGGGCTTCCAAGGATTAGAACACATGTGATTTTAATAAGTATAATCAAGGGATTTCTTTTTTTAAGAAGGATAGTGAAAACATTGGTTATTTTATTTGGGGATTCCAATGTTTTAGATGATAGATGTATTCTAACCATCTTATTGAGATATTTCCTAGTGTGGAATGATAATCCTTTATAGTTAGTTTCAAAATTATTGATATCTTAAGTCATGATTCATGACTTCCTTAAATCTTAAGTTCAAAAAATGTAATTTATTTTAAATATCATGTAAGTCATTATAACATTATCATAATATTTATTATTACTTGTTTCAACAATTTTTATATTCTATTGTGCAATTAATATTATAATGTTTGTTTTAATAAATCTTTTTAATATCTACTTTAGAAAACTATATGTGATCACAATTAATAAACATTTATTTTTTAGATAACGTTTGGATTTGACACATATACATTGATCATAATATTATTTATGAGTGTGAAAATTTAAACAAAATTGGTTTTGGGTTTTAATTTTTGTTTAATTTTATAAACCAAAATTCACCCTAACCCCTCTTATAGCCATCTTAACCTCTTACAATCCAAAAATTGAATTTTGATCTGGTTCTATTGATTTAATTTTTGTGTTTTTTTTAATCTTTTGGAAGTTAATATGTTTATTATAAACTATGTTTCTATAAATTTTTATTATAGAAATGTTTATTGTAGAAATGGTTTCTATTTATATAAGATGACAGGATAAACTATTTTCACTCTCAAGAATTTTAATTCTAAATGGCCACATATTTTTTTGCTGTTGATCATTAATATTGAATAGATATAATGCAGGATTTTTTTATTAACCAAATTGTTGATAATTTTTTGATGTTGAATATATGTTATAAGAATCTATAGAAAGATATTACTACTTTTACTAATCAATAAATTTTAGAGTATCAGTTGAATAATATAATAAGAAATACTATATTATGTTCTATGACTAGAATCATTTATAGTAAGATGTAATATTTTGAAGCTAAAAATAGTATGTAGAAGAAGTTAGAGGTAACTCATTTTGTAACATCTAATATCATTGAGATTATAATATAAATGATTCAAATAGATTATCAACAATTTAATTTTATACCTAGAGAAATTGCATCAAAAATACATAAAATATTTATAATCCTTGTAAGTAGTTCAAAATATCTTGGTGAAAGGGATATTGCAGATGAAATCGTAGTGGGAAAGATTAATAAGATACTTAATGGGGAGAGTTAATTCAAAAAAAACTGTCCTGGATGATAGAAGATGGATTACTAACCTTACTCTTGATGATTTTTTGGAACCCTTATATAGTATGAAGGAATATTGAGAACAGATGCTGGAAGAATGAAAAAGAATAGTATGAGAATTTAATTTACAATAACTTCAAATGTTCCTAGTAAATTTTAATATGATGAGATAGTTATTATGTATTATAAAAATGAGAAAGTTGTAGTGGAGTCAGATTTTAGGTCATCATAATATTCTAAAAATGCATTGGCTAATATTGGAAATAAAATGAATACTATTTTTTGAAAAAACAATTCTAGTATGGTTACATGAAAATTCATAGGGATAAAGGTGATAAAATGAATTCTTTATAAGTGATATGTTTTGAATTTATGAATTCTAGACATATCAAACCAGATTTTCCTAATCAAAATAGAAATTATAAGAAGGAAAGAAATTATAAAACAAATTCTAAAAAGTACATCAAGAAAAAAAATAAGAAAAGTATTAAAAAAGTTAAAATTTCATTTCTAGTGGAATAGATAATTCATCCGAGAATTAATTAGAAAATAAATTCTTAGTATGGGAAGATATTATATTCTATATAGAAATTAAAAATCTTAATAAATAATTTATGGCTAAGGTAATTGCATAATCTATTACAAATATTACATTAAATAATAATTATCCCGATATGATGAAAATTTTTATATATCATCGAATGAATAACCATCTTCACCCAATGAGAATAATTATTTAACATGTTTGGAAGAAGATTCCATATTAAAAAATTAATTATAAAATTAAAATGGGAATATTTATAAATAAATTTATGTGGCTCAAGAAAAACATTATAAAAAAAATTCCAGGATTTCTACATTAACTATTAAGATTATATATATATATTTATAGATTTAGATAAGTTAAATTTTGAGAAATATAATCCTTCAAAAGAAAATGAAACATCTAATTTTGATAAAAAATGGTTTACAAAATGATACTGTAAATGTCAATTTTAATACACATTCTACTATGGGTAAAATTTTAGTTGTGAAAATAAATTTTAAAATTCATAGTTTGAAAAGTATTTTTTATATGTTTACCACTTCTAAGGACAACATTGATAAAATTTAAAATCAAATTATACATTATATATATGTTTTCAAAATTGTATTTAAAAATATAAAATTTATCTTTAGTTATAACCATGTTCTGGAAGGTACTCAATTTTTAAATAAGTCTCATAGTGGTCAGAACTTGAAGAAAAGGTGTTATTTAAACATAGTTTAATATATATGATTTACAATGATTATTTTTCTAAGGAATTAATATTTTCACAAAACATCATGGTTTTTAAAAATGTGTATTCTGGAAATTGTGCATTGTAATAATATCATAACCAAGAATGTTTTGATTTTGAAATGCTAATGATTTGGTTTTCAAAAAAATAATGAATATACCGACAATAAAAATATTTGGTACATGGATAGTGGTTTCTCTAGACACATAAAAATAAATAAATAATTTCTTAAGAATATTAAAAAAATTAAAGGTGGTAAAGTCACATATGTAGATGACACTCAAGCAGAAATTATCATAATTGGTAACATTTTTCTTCCTGGAAAATCACTAATTTAATTTTTTTTGTTTTAGGTATTAATCAAAACCTTATTAGAATAATTTAATTTTTATATTCTTGTTATCTTATGAACTTTATGATTGTTAAATATACTGTTCAAATTTCCAAAGATGAATTTATTCTTTCTACCAATCGGCATGATAATTTTTACACTCTACACATATAAGACCTTACGATCCAATATATAACTAGACATAGTGTGGAAGATTAATTTTCATTATGTAATTGAATATATGACAGTTTTATATAAAAAATTTAGCTATGTTTTAAAAGAAATGTTTGGTTTAGGATCTACTAAAACACAGGTTTAACACTTGAAAAGTCTATGATCTTTGTAAAATTATAATGTAACATAAGTAAGGTATGAAGTATATTAGTTAAGTAACAACATCTAAAGCATTACTGTTAGTGCACATGGACTGGCTTATTCATACATAAACAGAATGTACCAGTGGAAAATACTTTTATATGTTTTAGTTGATGATTGGAGTAGAAGTACATGGGATAATTTTCTATTAAATAAGTCTGAAGAATATTTTTTTAAAAATATTTGTAAAAAGAGTTCAAACTGAGGAAAACATGTCCTTGAAAACTATTCATAGTGACCATGGTGGGGAATTTTGAACTTATAATTTTTAAACTTTTCTTAGTAAAAAATGTATTATTTATAACTTTTCGAAACCTAGAACCCAACAAAAAAATTGTGTAGTAGAAAGAAAAAATATAATTTTTTAAGATAATACTAGAAACATGTTTATTGAATAGTTAGTTACCAAATATTTTTATAATTATGTAGTTAGTACAACCTGCTAATAATACTAATTGAGATTTAATAATACCTTTCATTAATAATTCTTTTTATGAGTTATGGACCAGAAGGAAACTAAAAATTTCTTACATTAATTTTTTGGATGCATAATATTCATTTTGAATAATAAAGATAAATTAAACAAATTTTATCTAAAAGATGATGATGGAATATTTTAGGGTTATTCTAAAACAACTATGTCATATTGGTTTTAAATAAAAATACCAGTACTATTGAGGAAATAAAATTTATGTTTGTTGAAATTGATCATTTTCTTTTTAAACAACCTTAGCCTACATCATTGTATGATACATCAAAAACATATTTTCAACCTATGACAGAATGTTATTATCTTTAGAGAACAAATGAATAATATGTTTATGAATTTATACCTCAATAAAATTTTCAACCTGTTGTTGAATAAAAAAAATTTACAATCCCAAAAGCATAGTTGGTTCATAGGAATCATCTTACTGATAACATCATTAGTGATGTGGATCAACCTGCTAGAACTCGAATTTCATTAAGAACTAAAATTGAACAATTTGAATTTTTACCAAATATCAATCCTATGACTCCTAATTATGATTAAGGTGGTGAATATTGTATATGGAAATAAAAGATAAACTTAATTAACTTGAGAGGAATCATTTTTAGAATATGGTTGAATGACGTAATGATACTTCTGCAATTCGAGTAAATTTTTTTTACAGATAAAATGTGATGAAAATAGTATAATAGTTATAAAAAATCTATACTTGTATCTAAGGGATATATTAAACAAAATAATATATATTATAAATAAACTTATGGTATGGTATCTAGAATTAAAGTTATTTATATACTTCTAACACATGCAAGATTTTAAAAAATTCAAACAATTTCAAATGGATGTGAGGTATTCAATTTATTCATAGATATTTTTAAGAGGAATTTTATATAGAACAACACAATAGTTTTGAAAATAAAAAACATATATAATATATTTTTAAACATACTAAGTCTCTTTACAGACTTAAATAAACCTATTGAGATTGGTTTGATAGTTTAATTGAATTTTTGTACAAAAAACCTTTTTGTTTTTTGGAGTTTTGGATCCAACTCTTTTTATAAAATAATCTACTCAAAACGTCATCATAGTTAAAATATAATTCAATAAAATTATATTTGGTTTGACAAAAAAATATTTAACTGATTCCTTTACCTATCTAATGAATTCTGAGTTTGAAAATAGCATTATGGTAGAACATACTTATTTTCAAGTTTTTCAAATTTCTCAAAAACCAAATAGTAATTTTATATCTCAACATAAGTATATTAATGAAATTATTATGAAATTTGGATATGAAAATACTAAAATTATTAGTACTCTTATCGAAACCTCAAACACTTTTGATATTGATGAATCTAGGAAACTTTTTGATAAAAGTATATTTAGATTTATTATTGTATGATTACATTACATAACAACTTTTCATGTAGAATTAATGTTATATTTTTGATTATTTGTAAAAAATCAATAAATTATAAAAGTTCGCCAACTTAAATATTTAAAAATAATTTTTCATTATCTTAATAGAACTATGTATTTGGGTATCTTTTATTCTTCTAGAAATGATTTTGATTTTTTTTCATATATTGGATTTTTTGTATGAATACTATATAGGAAAAGTACATCCGAAACTTTTCATTTCATTGGAGAATATTTTGGGTCTTCTTCTTGTAAGAAAAAACTCTCTGTATCACTTTTCAATATTTATGCAAAATATGTATAAATTATAAGTTGTTTTTATCATGTTTTGTGGATGAAAAACACACTAACTACGTATGTAAAGAGTTTTAATAGAAATATTTTTTTGAGATAACACAAGTGTTATTTCCTTAAATAAAACCCCATCACATCTCTCAAAAGAAAAACACATAGATTTAAGACACCATTTTTTTGGGATCACACAATAAAAGATATATAATTTTACAATTCATCAAAATTTCAGAATGACTTGATAATAGTTTCACTAGATCCCTTATTTCCAATAGATTTGAATATATTACGTAGAAGGTAGATATGATAAATATCAAATGATAATTCATATATACTTAATTTTTATCAATCTCTTTACATTAATGAACCCCTTTCCCATGGTTTAGTAAATATGTTATGGTTTTATAACATAATTTATTTTCTAAACATTTAAGGATTTTTAAAACAAACTGTTTTTGTATATTCAAAGTATTTAGTGTGAAAATATTTTACTAATATTTTCTCTGTCATATTTTTTGGGATTTCAAAATTCCAAAAAAAACATTTTCATACAGTTTATTTGTTTTAAAAATTAACAAATTCAATTTCATTAAGAAAAACAAAGATTTATAGGCTTCTAGATAAAACCATCATAAAAAAAGTAAATTTTAATATGAGAAGTATTTTTTTAATATTATTTGTTTTGACATTATATATTACTTTTCCTTTCTATGTGGTTTTACATATTTTCTTTTCATTAAAAATATTTAAATTTTTACAAATGTTAAATTTTATGTAATTGAACAATGATTTTTTCCAATGAGTAGTTATATTAAAAACATAAGGAGCTTATAATATTTATAAAATAATTAAAATATTTAAATGAAACCATTGGATGAAAATATGGTTTAAATCTAAGCCATTAGATCCTTTAAGACGAAGCGTATCTTCCCAATCCTACATATAAGGGAGTGGTCCGCCCTGTCCCACATCAGTTCTGAGGAATTTCTCTCGACCCTAGACTCTCCATTTATTGCAATGTCTAGAAATTAGTCATGTTTCCTAATTGCATCTTTAATCTATCTAGTTCATATCGACATCAGTTTTAGTAAGTTGGATATAGTTGAATATTTCTAATTATTATAAGTGGTAAAATAAATGTTGATCGAGAATACATCGTATAAAAAGTAAGATTATCTTTGAAAAAAAGTTATTAAATTTCAATAATGGGAAAATATATGTGTAGAAAAGTATAAATTTTTTTAAACTATCCTAAAATTATAATATAATTATATTCTATAGTAGAATTCATTATAGAAGTTGATTTATATATTATTGTTTACAATCAGTATGGTAAAAGTTGTAAACTAAAAATTCAAAATGTCAAAGATATAGTTGAAGTGGACTAATAAGGAAAGGAATCAAAACCATCTCATAATAATCCAGAGAATCTCGGACGTTTTGAAAAATAAAAACATAAATCTTATTTATTCTATTATTATTGGAAAGTTATAAAGGTGTTTATCTTGACTCTGAATTTGAGTGGAGTTACCTTGTGGATGTAAGGATATTTAATTCCATGGAAAAAATATAAGGATACAATTAATGTTATTAATATATTTATATTATATTTCATTATCAATATGAGGTAGAATATTCTAGTTAAGTTTGTGTTTCTAATGATTCATGTCATTAAGAAAGCCTATATGAAATCTATATTTCTCAGATTTTATTATTTTGTAGGTAAGATGTTAGTAAACTAGGAATAATTATTTCATATTAAGAATAATTATTATTCCATTTGGGAAATTTTTTCTCTCATTGGACTGAAACCATGAAAATAATGATATTAGTTTTGAAAACAAAGGTCAAAAAATTTGTAGGAAAATTTTATGAAGCTACATATGATGTAGAATTTGTTAAAGAGAAATTATTGATATGAGAAAAAAGAAAAGAATAATTATCTCATCCTAATATTAAAAAGAAATTGAAATCTATGTTCAATGATTATTTTAACAAATTGATGGCTCGCTGGGATTAGAAAAATCCAGGGGATCCATCCTTCATTCATGTTAGAGGTGTGGATTTTGATTTAATGATCAAAATAGAAGATGAATTAAAATAATAATAGAAAAATACAACTAAAAATAAAAGTCTTTTTGATTTTATGACAATGGAAAATCTATTTTATTGTTTATAACAATAATTATAAAATCGACATATATCAATCTCACCATTATTTGTAGCTCAAACTATTCTATATTCTATAACATTTTATGTGGCTGATTTATACTTTAATGTAGAATTGGTAGGTATAGTTTTTGTAGAAAACTAAATGGGAAAATAAGTTAAAGTTAAAGTCATAACCCAAGTTGAATATTCTATTTAGAAATCTATTTAATAATTAATTGAAACATTAGTGTAGAAGAAACTTCAAAACAACTATTCAAAATGTTGGAATTGTGTTTTAAGAAGTTCAATAAAGTAAGATAAATATAGAGAATAAAAAGAGGAGAAGGAATGAGAAAAAATAATATGAAATTTATTCTTAATCATCCTCAAAATCTAATTCCTTATAGATTTAGTCTAATAATAATCTAATTTTAGATGTTTTTGTGGATGAAAAATAATTTTCACATGATGAAGAGGAATATCAAAATTCCCATAAAAAACTATCATATGAGGTATAAAATTATAGGAAGTTTGATGTAATGAATGTTTTAAGATAATGAAAATGTTGAAGAAAAATAGAAGACATATGTTGGAATATATCACCAACATATTTGAGAAGATTCATAAAATTCATTGGTCACTAAAGTATAGAAAATAACTAATTATATATATATAACATTAAATAATATTAATGATTTAATTTCATATATACCAAATATTGAATAATGGTGAAAAAAGATCAAAAAATATTTTAAATGAGAAATAATAATATTAAAAGTTTTTTATTGATTTTTGTTTGTAGAGTATGAATCCATGATCATGTGTTTCAATAATAAATCCAAGGCATAGAAAATAAGATTCAATCAAATGTTTTAGTTTTTGAGACAAGTATATGGAGACTTGAAAGAACATGATGATAAATTTCTTGAAGTGAAGAAAATATCAATAGATATTTTATATTCCTTTGAGAATCCGTCTTTAGATGTCTCTAATAGGTTGAAGTTTGTTGAATAGTTTAAAGATACGTTAGATTTTTGGATCCTAGATATAATTTAACTGAAAGAAGAGGTTTAAAAGTAGAAAGATGAGAATTCATAGATCTCATCCTTTGAGGAAGAGTTTTTATGACTAAAGGATGAAAATAGAAAGATTATTTTTCTTGAAGAGAAGGTTATCAGCTTTAATGTAGATAATATAATGTTCATATTATTAGAGGAGAAGATAGAAAATATTGAGTCTACAATAGCATAATCAAAGAAGAACCGTGAATATTTCAATAAGATAATTGTTTTTCAAGAATAGATAAAATAAATAATGAATAATAATTTGGAAAACATAAATGTATTCATTTAGATAATTTTTTTGAATTAAATCTAGTTTGAAGGATTTATTTTTCAAATAGTTTTTGTCTGGATGTTTTATAATTTTACTTACTCAAATATTATATATTTTAATCTTAGATGAATAATTATTCAAACACAATTTCGTTGTATTATATTTTCAAACTTTTTAGGAAAATATGTTACATCAAATTTGACTTTTTTCAAGTCAAAATGTGGGAGAAATTAACTAAGGTGGAGAATTTTGTAAAGAGGAGAAACTATCTAAAGAGATAATTTATTGAGGGGGAGAAACAAATGTAATTTATGTGCCCTATTGGATAAATAATGACAACCAAAATAAAGTCATCAAAAAATTGGATTTATAAGAGATGAAAATGGGTGGTATATTTCTTATGAGGAATTTATTTAAAGTTATTAGACAAAAAAGGGGTTGTATGTTTTTTAAATATTATTTTTATTTTATGTGTGGTGTTTTATTATTTCCAAAAAAAAATGATTTTGGAAACAAATGCTTATACTTTCATGTTTTCCATTAAATTATTTTGAAAATAAAGACAACTTTTATAAAACATTATTTTACTAAATATTTATGTCCCATTTATTTTAGATGGTTTTGTAGAGAACATATTTTTCTAATAAACAAATAAATAGTTTCTAACTTAACAAATATAAGCTTTATATTCTTTAATCTAATTAATTGGATGGGCCTAGAATATATTCAATCGGACTGACTAGTGTCTTGTTCATAGGATTTACCATGGTTTGGTCCTTTATATTGACCAATGTCATATCCATTGGACTGGACATAGTTCAAATCCATCAGACTGAACATATTCTATTTCATCAGATTGATAATGTTTTAGTTCATTATACTCAAAAGTTTATAATTGGAGTCTTGTAATTATTTCTATTGGACTGAATTTATAACATAATTATAATGGATATATCAAAACAACATTGAATAAGGAATTTTTTTTGAGATTTATAGTGTAGAAAATCTAAGGACTTTTCAACCAACTCCAAGATTCATATAAATATGACCATTGAATGAATTCCTATAAACAAGAGTGTATTTGAGGCTCTCAAAGTAGATGCATTTTTCAAGTCAACATGTTTAAAGATCACTATTCTTGAACATCTCATTATTATGGATTATAATATTTAAGTGATTTGTATTCTAATGATTCTGAGTTAGTAATTTTAAAATCCTTAGAATATTTCTTCTATTTTTATTTACATATTCTGATCGAGGATTAGATCAAGTGTTTTTTAGCATTAGAATATCGATGATTATGATATGGTTGATCGAGGAAATTCTTATTTAGGAAATAAAGAGTCTATAATAATCATCTTATAGGGGTCTTAAATTGTTTTTCAAGACAAATAATTTCTAATCATTGTATCAGGCACTTTACTGGAGTTGAATGATAAAAAATTATTGTTAGGTTGAAAACATTGGATATCTTAAGTCGGAATTTCTAACATTTTTTACTATTAAAGTTAAAGTGTAGAATTTATTTTATAAATATTTTATGTATTTTGTAATTTACTATATGCTTTCATATTAATATTTTCGAGAAGTTTTATATTATATTTTGAAATTTATATTAGAAATTTTGTTTTAATAAATTTTTCTAACAAATTTTTTATCGGGATATCTGTGATCCTGATTAATAAATATTAATTTATCAGAATAACTTTTGATCTAATACATATACTATGGGAATGGGATTATTTATGAGTCCAATTTTTTTAATAAAATTTTTTTTGGTTTTTTATGATGGTTTAAATTTTTAAACTACAATTCACCCCCTCTTGTATCCATCATAAACTCTTACAATCTGAAAACACTATTGTAATGAAAACATGTAATTTGAGCCATACATACCACATTGAGTGTTGAATTTATGTGTATTCCATTCCTAAACATCAAAAATGAAATTTTATAATTTTAATAATGTTTTGAAACAATGTGAGCTTATTTTCTTGGTTTTGGGGATTTGACATGCCTTTTCAACTAAAAGAAAACTTTTATATAAAAAACATGCATTACAAGTCAATCCAACAATAATAGGTGCCATATTGATGTGTGGTAAATTCCTACACATAAAAACTAAAATATGGATCATTTTCCCAATATTTTAAAACTATATAATCTCTTTTTAAATATTTTTGTTATTTTATGTGTGTTTGAAACAAAAATAGTACTTTTGTATTGAAAACGCACACTTCAAGTTGTACCAACCACATATTGTATTGTATTTACATGTGATTGATTAATAAATATCTAAAATTAATTATATATATTTTCCCTAATGATTAAATCCATTTGGTCATGTTTTCACCATTTTTTATGTGACACTTTTCCAAAGTAAATGGAACATTTTTATTGAAAACACATACTTTGAGTCATACTGACCACATTTTCTATCAGACTAATGTGTGGTCAATTACTACATGTCATAAATGATTTATGGATTGTTTGAATAACATTTGAAATAAATTCAATATTTTTTTATGTTTTGTATATGTAATGTGAGTTTTCAAAAAAAAATAAATCTTTTTCCTTGAAAACATGCAGTTCAAGTCATATTGACCACAACATGTGTCGGATTTATTTGTCATCAATTACTATACATAAAAACTGAATAATGGATAATTTTAATAAGGTTTGATAATAGTTTAATATTTTTTTTGGTGTTGTGGCAACAATTTTAAACTAAAATGAAATATTTATTTTCAAAACATGCATCTCAAGTGATACCAACCACATCGGGTGTTGAATTAATTTGTGGTCAATTGCTACATGTCAAAAAAATTATAGACTGTTTTACTAGTGTTTCAAATCAATATAAGATATTTTTCTTAGATTTGGCTATTTGATGAGTGTTTAAAATTAAATTGACAATTTTTGTATTGAAAATAAAAATTTTGAGTCATACTTCCATCATCGAGTATTAGATTAACATGAGGTATATTACTACACATAAAAAATGAATTAAATTATTTTTAATAAATTTTAAAAATAATACATGATTTTTTATTGCTTTTGGTGATGTGACATGCATTATAATATAAAATGCACTTTTATATTGAACACATGAAATTAAGTTCATATAAACCATATCATGTGTGGGATTTATGTGTGATAAATTCCTAGAAATATAAATTTAATTATGTATCTTTTTACTAAATTTTGAGAAAAATTTGACCATGTTTTCTCAGTTTTGGCTAGTGAAGTGTGTTTTAAACTAAAATGTAATTTTATATAAAAAGAATGAATTTTGAGTCATATTGACCAATTCAAGTTTCTTATTGATATATGATTGATTCATACATATTGAAAATGAATTATGGATCATTTTACTCATTTTAAAAATAATCGAAGCTCATTTTAATAGTTTTGTCTATGTGATGTGTTTTAAACTAAAACATTCATATTGAAAACACATGCATTGAGTCATACCCGCCAAATCGTGTGTTGGATTTGAATGTGGTAAATTCCTATATGTAAAAAAATTAATAATGGATCACTATACAATATTTTGAAAGTAATCTATGTTAATTTGCTCAGTTTTGGTTATTTTATGTGTGGTTTAAACTAAATTTTCCCTTTTGTTTTGAAAACAAAGACTTCAAGCCATACCGAACATTTCATGTTTAGGATTAATGTATGGTAATTTACAAAACATAAAAAATGAATTATATATCATTTTAATAATGTTTGAAAATATTTTTGGCTCTTTTCCTCAGTTTTGGAAATGTGTATGTGTTTTAAAGTAAAATGCCAGTTTTATGCTGAAAACATGCACTTTCTATCATATGGAGACCACAATGTTTTGGATTAATATTAAGATAATTTCTACACATCAAAAATGAATTATGTATTATTATGATAATGTTTCAAAATAATCAGAGTATATTTTCCTAGTTCTATCTAGTGATGCGCATTTTAAGCTAAAATGACACTTTTAAATTGAAAACATGTGTTTTGAGTTATACCAACCACATGGGATGTCCGATTGATGTGTGGTTAATTATATTGGGCGAAAATTCAATTTTAGATCTTTTTCTGAAGTTTGAAAAAAAATATGAGCACTTTTTTTATGTTTTTATCATGTGTTGTGTTTTAAACTAAAATGACTCTTTTATATTAAAGACATGAAATTCAAGTAATATTGACCACATCATGTTTAATATTAGTATGTGTTTAATTTATACATATAAATAATGAATTATATATCATTTTATTAAACTGTGAAAATAATATGAGCTCATTTTCTCAGGTTGGGATTTGAGAAGAACGTTTTAAACTAAAATGACACTTTTAAATTGAGAACACGCATATAGAATAATACCAACCACATCAGGTGATATATTGATGTGAGACCCATTCCTACACATCCAAAATGAATTATGGATCACAATAATAATATTTCAAAACAATCCTAGTGTTTTTTTATGTTTTCATTTAGTGAAAAATGTTTTTAAATAAAATGTAATTTTTAAATAGGAAACACACACTTTAAATATTAGATAAAAATGATAAAGAAATTAAGTAAATATATATATATATAATAATAATAAGAAAAAAATATAAATATTTGGTATTAATTCATATTTTCATGATTTCTATTTATATTCTAACACCATGTATATACCCATTAGTCTCTAAACCAACCGAATTCATCAATTATACTTCTCTTTAGAAACTGATGAAAAATAATATATTAGCATTATGATAATAAAAAATCAGATCCCAAATGTTTATATAAGGTCATATCCCATACTAGATCACAGAAAAATATGCAGTCACTTAAATTTCATGTTAGTAAACATTATGAAATCATGTACTCATCTGAGTCATCTCTAAACACATTTTCCTATTCTTTTGAGTACATAGATTTTTCAAAATATTGTTAGTACTAAGAAAATATAGAAAAAATGATTAAGAATTATTTTTAATGAAATTTTAATTAACTTTGTAAATTACCAGTTTGGGGAGCCTAGTATTTTTATGGTATATGATATATTTCATAGATTAGAAAATGTAAAATCCCTAATCATTATCGTTATCTTGATTTGGACTCTGTAAAAACATTTACCCAAATAAGTAAATTGTATGGAAATATGTTTTGAATGTTAAATATTTCTATATATAAATTAATCTATTTCTATTTAAATAAATACATAGTCTTATTATGATGAGTTACCAACCTTATACCATGATTTAAACTATATTTATTGATCACCCTATAATAAATTTTTTTTCATTAAAACAAAAACTAAAACATATAGTTCAAAGTTTATCTATAAAATATTGACTGAAATATATTAAAAATCACAATACACAACATGTGTGTTTGTTTTGATGAAAACCCATGCATTGGATCCAAAATATAAATATTTAGGGTATTAAAATTTGATTATGATTAGAATCATGTGATTCCTAAAAAAATAAAATATGTGATGAAACAATAAAAATTTAATTTAAAGGATACGAGTTTAGTGTTATACCCATGAATTTTAGGTATAAAGAAGAGTCTGTCGTTTGTTATTTTCTTCCCAGGCACCTCCCATAATTCATTTTATTTTCTTATATATTTTATTCACTTGTAATGAAATTTTAGCATAGAAATAATATATGAATTAATGAATCCAAATCACAATTCATAGTTCTTTCCATTTATATAGTAGTAAAATAAATGCTGGTAGAGAATAAGAATAGTTATTTTCTTTAGTGAACATAGTATATCATTTTTGGGATATATATATATTATGAAAAATGTACCTCATTTATGTATTTAACATTGAGACTCCCAACCATTCTAATGTAAGAACCTCATTAATTATCTTGAGACCAAGAATGTCTATAATGAAATTTTCAAATATTTATTCTTTATAGTAAATGTATGAAACATCTCCATATTTTAACATTTTTCCATCATGAACTTGTAATGTTAGTTTTTTCTATATAAGAATTGGAGGGAAGAAGGTACACCGTGAAGGTCATTTTATTTTCTTGGTTGATTCACTAGATTGTCTTCATCTGACCTTCTATTTCACTATCATTTTAGCTGTATTTAATAATATACATCATTTTAGAACTTATTTCATTGAAAATTATAGGTTTTTCATTTGAAAAAAATTATTAAGGATATTACTCATTTATCTTTATAAGATTATATTGACATGCTATGACATTTCCAATTGTATCATTGGCCATTGAAATATCCAGATCATCAAGTAGAATAGGAATCTAAGTGATAGACTCTTAGTCAAATTGAATTCCCACTCTCATGTGATATTTTGGGAGTTATTTGTCTTTTCATGTATTAGGGGGAATTATACACCATACCCTAGGAAACAAGTCAATGTGTGGGTGTTGATAGATAAAAATCACATAAAACTTCACCTTGTATAATTTAAAAAAAATAATGTTTTCAGACGATGTTTGGTTAAAATTTAAGAGAAAGAGTAATGAAAAAATTTATTAACTTGGGTAATTTATGTTTTTGAGGGGAATACCTACCCTCAATTCTAATGGGGTTATTTTGATTTTAGGATGCTAATATTTATTCCAATTCTGTTTTTCTTTGATCCTTTCTTATATATTAGTCTACTAAACTAGACTAAGAAATAATACATTTCAAATAATTAGTTTGAAACTATATACCTTTTATCATTTGATATATATATTTTAATGGATTTTTATTCTTGAAATATGTTCTAGGTGACACTCCAAAACATACACCTCTAATGTGAAAATATTGTTCCAACCACATCAATGCTACTGAACACAGTTTCTTTAGGTAGTGTTTCTCATGATTCTTATGTGTAAACCATATAAAAAAGGAACATAAATGAATTTTTTTATGTAATATTATTATAAATAATAATTAATTTCTATTATATAATTTTTACATATGCTTCTGATACAACTTTTGTGTATTCATCAACAAGTTTACCCACTTAATTTATGTGGGCCTCTTTCCAGATCAAATGATGTGGGATGGAAGTGGCTTCAGATTTTAATTCCTCAATATACATATAAAAAAGGAATATTTGTTGTTTCATATAAACCAAAATTTTTATTTTATATTCAAAATAAATACCATTTTCATATTTAGTGAAGAATAACCAATCCTTGGTTTATTATAGGGGAACATTAGTTTTTATGTGCATTGATTATTTTCAACACTCCTTTTTTGTTTCATAAATTAATTTTTTTACCAAATTAGATAAAATAAATAATTTCATATAATATATTATTGGATATAATTCTCCAAAAATTATTTCTCATCATGAATATTTATGAATTAATTCCATATTTCCCTCTTCATAATGTGTGAATATATAACTGGTGGGTGAGGGTTTGTTTTCCCCATAACATCCCTTAGATGAAGCTTGTTCAGAAGTGTCTGGAAGCCTCTATGGGTTTTTTAGTAGACATGAAGAGATGTTTCAACTGAACATCATCTAAAATAAATGAAAACTACAAGGGATAAAGAAAAATTAAATTGATTCTTCATTATAAATGTTTATGTAAAATAGGGAAATTTTTAAAAAACATTACAATAATATCTTCCCAAAATATTTTCTACGTTAAAGACCAGATAAGGATCGAAAAATATATATCAATTAGAAAATTAATCCTCATTATGACCCTAAAATAACTAATAAATGTTGACTTATTGGGGTCATTATATTGGCCGTGTTGATTCCATCCGATGTCATTTTTATACCCTTTCTTATTTCCCTAATAATTTTAGTAAACAAAATGATGCTACGTTGTTCTTGTTTTTTCATCAACATGTTATTGATACTCTAATAATTATATATTTTCAATATCAACCACCTATCATTCTATGATATTGGAAATATCATCATGTAAAAAATTCATTATCTTCATTAGTAGTCAAACATGTAATTTAGATTTTGTAAATATAGTTGATAACACATAATAGTACGAATAAAAGCATAGTATTTTAAAAAAATTAACCTAATCAATGAAATATAATTCTTTTCCATAATTTTTTATAGGATTTTTATACTCCATAAAGAATCAAAGTCCCCTCCTTTTTGTCCCCTCCAACATATAAGACAATGTCGATATTGTGCAGTCGTGAAATTAGAGTGATCTCTCAATGAAAGAGTTATCCTTAATTAAATTTTCATCTGAACCTATAGTTGTTTTAGTGGCCAAAAGGACCATTCCAAAATTCTTTTTTTCTGTATATAATACATAAAATACATACACTGCTTATAATTCTAATATAAAAATCATGTCTTTATACCCTTCCACACTAAAATTCACCTTTATGAATCCCATTTCATCAAATTTCACTTCAATCTTGTTGTCAATTCATTTTTAGTGGAATATTGGCACTTAGAATGTTGTATAATCTAACATTAATATCAGTTTGATGATTCTAAATTATTACATATCTTTATAAATTTTATTTCTATATTTGGAACCATATATGTGCATCGGTTTTTCCACAACTATAACTCTACTACTTTGCATCGCACTGTTCTCATTAAGTTATCTTTCATAGAACATTTAACCATTAATTACAAAACTAGTGTAATAAATAACATTTTAATTTGGTCCCTTGGATATCCATAAAATTAATTAGGTAACTGCATTTAGATTTTGATATAACCAGATAATAATATAACCTCAAAACCATCCTATAAACTATTGATTATGTGTATTTGAAATCTATACATCATCCATTGATGGATTTAAATTTAAAAGAGTTTCATTGTGGGATTCAACATATGGGTCATCATCTTAACTATAATATAAAATGTAAATATTATATTACTCCATCTATATGGTGTTAATTTTATCAATATCTATTCTAGATATATTTTATCCCATAGGGCCTTTACTATGGAAAGAATTTGGGAGACAACTTCTATAAACATCTAATTGTTAATCAGTACAAAAGTCGATAGATTCTTGGAAAATATATATTTATTCAATAAATACTTCTATCTTACTTTTATTTTTCATATACAATTTTAAAATGTTTACATTCTATTCAATGGGTTATATCCATATGTAATGGATAGGACCACCGAGTGGAACCCCTCTAAATAATTGAACCATAATCTGAACCATTATATCAAATAATGATGGGGTAATCACATCACCATTTACATAATATGACCAAAACCTCCTTATTCATGAATGAAAATTTTTTTGGGTCTATAACATTGTTGAATATGTATTTGAAAAAGAATAAAAGTATGGTTAATGTATGTCATGCATTTTTAGGTAGAATGCAATGTAAAGTGATGAAAATAATATATTGAATACAAATACAAAAACCATGTGATTTTATTCTATGTAAATTCAAATTAGTCACCGATGTTACATTCATAATATTTTTATTAATACCCCTCTTGAACCATTACACCATTTAGAGGAATGAAAAATAAAAAATCTTATCTGGATAGAGTGTAAGCTACTCGAAGAAGAAAATGTCACATTTTACCCATCAAGTGTTCCAAATCATCCCATATCTCCATTTTATTATTTTAGAAAAAATCTTTGATTATATATTTTTCTACAAAACATTTAAAAATGCTCCAATAACACTATTAAATACATTTTTTTCTATATTCAAGGGCTCAATAAAATGTCAAATGTGAAAACAATAATAGTATGTAATTCAAAGAAAATTAATCACTTTTTCCAATCTGATATCATAATGTTTTTTTGAAATTTTTTTACCCAATACAGTGTCAAAATATTTTAATTTATAAAATATATGATCAACAGTGAGTGGTGGTGGTGTTTTACCTTATTCTATATTCCCATCGAATTTTGTCGTCTAAGTTTAGTATTTATCTCAATGTGGTGAGAAAATCTAATGTTCTAAAAAATATTTAACAAATGATTCAACTAGATTGAGTGTGTATATTCTTCACAAATGGGACACCCCAAAATTCCTTTAATTCTATATCCAGAATTTCCATAAATAGGAAATTTATTTATAATCTCATACAACATGGAACTCAATGAATATTATTCACTTCTAGGAACATCATATATTTTAACACCCATATCCCACATCAATTTATGATATTTGATCAATGTATTCAAATTGACATCAATAAAATTAATTTTTTATTTTTTCTAGATATATGTAGAGAAAACATAATGTATCTACGATTCATACACAACCATAGTGGAATGTTATAAATAACTAACATAACTAGCCATGTACTATGTGTGTAACTATATACACTAAAAGAATTTGTTATATCTATATATAACATAGGATTGAATATTCTCACATCATTTCCAAATTTAGGATACTCATAATCAATTTTCTTTCACAAAGTATAGTCTTCTGGATGATGCAGTTTCCAATAAAAATATCTTATATATATATATATATATATATATTCAATGTCAATTTTCTCATGGTTTCTGGATATCTATGTAGTTGTAGAAGCATCGTAAATATAGGAATGTGTCGTACTAATTTTTAAGAACTTGATTCATCATTATTTTATGGATTCATACCACCCATGGGGAATTTTATTACTGATTAATGGCCTTGAGAAATAATATGAAATTATTTGGAGAAGAAGATATTTTTTAGAGATCATGGCCATTGAATAAAACATTCATTTAGTGTCATATACTTGATAAGGAAGTTAATTTTATTCTCATTTCATATCATTCAAGAGACTGTGTAGTTCTACAAAACCAATGACCTTATATATGATTCCAAATTTCAAATTTTAAAGCTCTAATATAGCTCATAATGTTTTTTATTTAGTAAATCTGGTATATAATAGTCTACTATAATAACTCCATAACTTGTTAACTTCTCAAACACCTTTGGACAATATTGTAGGTCATCTTAAATTCCAAATTTCAGTTATTCCATATGATATCCATCATAATTTACTCTGGTATTTATATCAAAAGATCTATAATACAATGTATCATCCAAATCGTTGTGCATATTGTGTTTTTCCCAAATTTAGTCCATCATTTACAGCTCTGATCTATTCCATGAAAAAAACAAATGTTCTTCTAACTCTTCTAGACTTATTTTTCTTGAAAAAAATGTAAATAGAGAAATATTATTTTAAAAGGTTCATATATAATCTATATTAACAACCATAATGAACACTATAACTCCATCTTCATCCAATTTTTTTATAAAATTACTATGCATTAATTTTTGATTCATATACATCCTATTTGGTTTATAAATTATTAAATTTTTACAAAAAATAAATTAATAAACATAATAAATTCATTATAAAAGGATAACATTGTAGATAATTCTAATAAGGGGAACAGAACAGTTTAATGTTATCGGTGATGATTCTTGACATGTTATCAATTCACCTAAGGGGTCATGAAAATAAATAAATTGTGCTAAACAAGTGGTTTTGGGTCCATGTTCTCAATTTGATGTTGTGTGGGACAAAAAAGGATTTAATTCTATGTTGGTTTCTATAACCTTTCTATTTCAGTTTCCAATAAGAGGGAGTAGTTTATGTTAATTCATTTCTTCACATAGTACATGCTGGTTCAGGTGGTCCATCATTGAAAGGGTGCTTAAAAACTAGTTTTATGATCTTTTATCAAATTATGAAACAATCAACTACAAATAAAGATTAATATTTTTCCTAGTGGTATTAGAATAAATCCTTATCCTAAAATAATGATAGACGTATAATTCCAACATCCTGGGATCACATAGAAAACAACTCAACCCTATTGGAATCAAAAGAGAGAATCAAATCTGAAAAAAAATAACTTTGTATAAATTGGGAGCGAGGTTTAAACAAGATGGAAGAATATATGGATGTTTTGAATGATGGCCATGAAACCAATTTAAAGAGTGAATTCTATTCTGACTGGATCTTTAAATAATGTTCTAGGATTCCTCATCTCGATCCAATGTTGTTCATGATTCAAATTTTTATATATGGACATTAGTGTTCAGACACCTCCATCATACCATATTTGTCTTAATAATCTTAACATTGTTGATTAAATAACTCTCAAAAGGTTTTTATAACCTTTATAGGTTGGAATACAACACGAATAAGGATTTTATTATAACGTATAATTCAGTATCCATTAATTTTTTTTATTTTTATTGGAAAACATTATAAATATTAAAAATTTTATATAAGTCATAAGAGGAGTGGTGAGTCTTATTTAATAATCATGTTTTCTTCTTATCATAAACCCTTTATACCCTAAAACTTATTTCCACTTAATCTTTTTTCACTACTGATGTGAATACATCAATAATTTTATCATACACTTATATTTTTCATATTAATTTGATATATTTTCCTATTATTCTATATTTTATAGTTTTTAGAATTTTAACCTATTATTTTAACCTATCAATATAATCATTTATTTTTTTCATTTACTATTTAAAATATTTAGCATCACAATATAACTTATTCCCTAGAATTATTTGTATACAAATATCTTCCATGTTTACTTTTAATATAATTATAGTGAGAAATTTACAATGGAGTTCATTATGAATTCAAGTGGGGAAAAAAGAAACAATTCACTAAAAAAATACCCACTTATTTATTATAACTGATATTGAAATTTATGTGAAAGGAATCCTTATTGGGGTGAGTTGTGGGATGCAACTAAAAAAAGTTAAAATTTATAGAAATATAGCAATAGTGATGAATAATAAGGTGAAATAACCAACATAATAATGATTTTAAACATTTTAATGAAATTAATCTACATGATTTTAAAGAATAATTCTGCATTCAGTTTTAATTTCCACTCTATATAAATTGAAAAATTTAAAAATTTAAACTATTGTTTATAATTTTTGAGGGGTTAATAAATAAATATTTTAACTTTTAAAAATTTAATTTATAAGATAAATATAATAGTTTGAAGTATGGACAAACATGATGAGTTTTATATTTCTTCTGATAGGATTTTGTAATTTTTTTCTACATATATCATTAGTTAAATTACATAATAACATATTAAGGAGACCGAATTTAATAAACTCTTTGGATTAATACCTTTCTAATAAAAAAAATAATTTTGAAATTACTTTCCAATTTTAAGGGTGAATTGGAGTATTACTGAGTAGTGGATCTCGGATGGAGGGTATGAGGGAATTTAGATCATTGAGGCATCATATAAAAACCAGTAAGAAGTGTAGTTTTTTGTTTTTAAATGGAGAGAAATACAAACATTCAAATTTGATTGTTTTTGTATAAATTATAAGAAATTATAGAATAAATAAAATATATTTTATGTTGGGGAAGGAAGTGGATTATATATGGACAAGGAAACCACACAAGAGAGGCTAGTGCATGTTGAGTCAATAAAGCAGAATAGACTAACTATGGATTAACACTAGAAAAGACGAAGTTGACCATGAAGGCGGTGCAACTAGTAGAAACCATGGAAAAGATATGGTATTTATTGGCTTATCAACTGGCATCCATACATTGAACAAAGTAGATGTAGTATCATAAAATCAAAAGGTAGATTGAGGAGAAATAAATGGGTAGGTGAGGGAGTGGGTAGATCAATACCACAGTGTTTCAACCCTTTGGAAAATTAAAAATCGACAAAATAAGAACTAAAAATGTTGAAATAATGAAAGATCATGAATGACAGATCACAAGTCACATACCTTGGAATTTTTAATGTGATGAGTCATCCAAGATCCTCAATGGGAAGTGGTGGAAAATATTCAATTATGTGAGAAATTGAATGTTACAACAGATGGGGAGCCCAGTTAGTTCTCTATTTAAAATATCATAATGGTTTTAACAATACTTTCTAAAAAGTCATAATAAAAAGTGTTTTTGTCAGTGCTAAAATAAAAATTTCTGAAAAAACAATTTTTTCCCACACTTTTTTAGTTATGATATGGATGGTATTTATAGTGATTTTTAATGCTAATAATGACCTATATAGTTATTTTTTAGTAAGACGATTAATATAAATAAAAAGGTTAAATCCGTAAAATAATAAATAAATATAAAATTTATATAATTATAAACATATTTAAATAACGGTAAATATACATTAATTAATAATTATAAATATATAATAATAATAATAATAATAATAATAAATATTTATATAATTCTAAATATATTAATGGAATTGTAAATATTTATATTTAATTATAATTAAAAATTAATATATTTATTAATATATTTAAATAAATTATTATATAATTATAAATATATTTATGTAATTATGAATATTTTAATATAATTATATATATTTATTAATATATATATATAATAAATATACTTACTATTTAAGAAAATTTATTATAATTTTTTAACTATTAAAGTATATAATTATTTATATATATTTATATAAATAAATCTTTAGAAATGAACTTTTTTAATAATTTGAAAATAATACTCTTTAAAATATTTTAAAAATTGATAGGTATTATTGATTCTAATAATTATAAGGAAAATAAACATGGAGATATATTAATAATAAAAACCCAATTTTTTATATCTCTTTGGAAATTGCTGATTAATGATATATAAAATACATTAAAACATAGTAAGAAAAAATATAATAAAAATGAATATATAATTGAAAAGGGTGAAAAATAATTAACATTATTATTGAGTATATATTCTTAAATGCATGAAAGTTACAATTAAGTGAAATTTGATAATTAAAATTGTATAGTGCTAAAAAATGTTTTCAGAATGAATGAGTTTTATTAATTATATAAATTATTTAGAAAATGAATATATATTATAAAATGTAATGAAAACATATTAAATATTTTCATTATAACTATATTTAAAACCCTAAATGTCAATGAATACATTTTTATTGATAAATATTAAAAATAAAGAAAACACAAATATATTAAAAGAATAAATATTTAAACTAATTAAATTATAATGCAAATTAAAAAATGAGTAACATTAGTAGTGAATAAATAATAATATATGTAAATAAATGAATAAAGTTTAAAAAGAGTGAAATTTAAAAATTAAAAAGTCTATAAATTGAAAATAATATTAAAAAAACTAACAAGTGTTATTAATTATATAGATTATTTGAAAAATTAAAAATGAATATATGTTAAATTGAAAATTAATATATATATATTTCATCCATATTAAAAAAAATAATGTTAATAAAGAATAACTTATAAATAAATATATAAAATGGTTAAAATTATAAAAATGTTAAACCTTGAAAAATTGTAAATGAATAAAAAATAAGAATATTTAAAAACAGCCAATATAATTAATGAATAAATAATATTAAAAATTCATAAATTCAATAAAATATTAAATATTACTAATTAATATATACTAAAAAATATAAATAATGAGTAGAATTTACCTATAGAAAACATACTAAATGTTAATAAATAAATATAAATATATATTAACAATGAATACATTTCAAAAATGTTAAAAAAATATAAATAATAACCAAATTAATATATTGATATATATATATCAATATAAATGATAAGTAGTGTGTATGTATTTAAATATATCAATATATATATATATATATATATATCTATATATTTATATATCAATATATGAAACAATTATTTAATTATTACTAAATTTAAAAATGGATAAATTTTAAACAATATTAAACATATAATATATATATATATATATATTAAATTTACTAGTAATAAATATTGTGTGTGTGTGTGTGTTTATATATATTTAATGTATTATTATTAATTAATAATTTTCTCCTTAATAAATTTGTTAATTTTTTTGTAATTTAATAAAATTTAATTTAATTTTTTTAATTTTTATATTTTATTAATTTTATATATTTATATTTTATATATATACTATTTATTAATACTTATAATTAGTATATTAATTTATTTTAAAGTTATTCATTTTTTGGTAATTGTTTCATTAATAATGTTTTTTTATTGTTTTAATTTAATCAATTTTAATTTTTATTTAATTAATTATTACATTTTATTTAGTTTATATATTTATATTTAATATATAATATTATTAATATTTATAATTAATATGTATATATATATATATATATTTAATTTATTCATTTTTATTAGTAATTGTTTCATTAATAAATTTTTAATATTTTTTTAATTAATTATTTTTTATTTTTTATTTTTTTAATTGCTAAATTTTATTTCTTTTAATCTATATATATTTAATATAAAATATTATTTATAATTTATAATATATATATTTTTTTTATTTTATTAATAATAATTTCATGAATATTTTTTTTATTTTTTTATTAGTTGATTTTTTGTTTCAATTTTCCTAATTACTTCAATTTTTTAAATTTTTTCTATTTATAAATCTTTATAATTTTTTATTGTAGTATATATAAAATTGGGGGAGTCAGGGTCAGCAGGCTATGTATAGGCCTAATGTATATCGGTTGGGTATGCTAGTTGGGTAGGTTTGTCAGCACATGTTGAGGTCGACCCATGTGGTATAGTGTGTGTGAGTGTCGACCCTCCTCAGCCATGGACACTATCATGGTGGAATGCCCAGAGTTATAAAGCACTGCCCAAACAAAAAAAAACTGATGTGGGATGAATCCATGAAGAACAACCCCTTATAAATTCTATATATAAGTGTTGATAAAGGAGACATCTATGAGTCTTTTTATCTAGCATTGATAAAGGTCATAATTATTTATTATGGTTTTGTAGTAGTGAAAGAGAAAACTCAAAACCCCTAAAACACGCTAAAACCCTAAAAACCTGTAAAGAGACTAAAACTCTATTAACATCCCTAAAACCTTTTAAAAACGCCTATTAACAACCTGAATAAAAACACTACAACCATAAGACCCCCTAAAAACCCTATAACCCATGAAAACCAGAAAACCAGAAAACCGCAGAAAACCCTATAAGCCCTCAAAATATAAAACCCCTAAACACCATTAAAACCCCCAAAACACTTAAAACCCATAAAATTCTTAAAAAAACATAAAAAACCAAAATAAACCAAAAAACCAAAAAACCCAAAAAACATGTAAACCCCTTTAAAACCCTAAACCCTATACCCTACACTTAAAACCATATGCCCAACACTGTAAAAAAAACCTACACCCTAAAACCTAAACCATACACCACAAAAACTATACCATATACACTAACAATATGACCGTAGACCAAAAACCAAAAACCCTACACCTTAAACAAAAACCCTAAACCATACACCGGAAATCCCAAAAGAGCCTAAAGCTCATAAAAAACCATTTAACCCCTAAACAAGCTTAATACCCCTTAACAACATAAAAACCCTAAAAACTCTAAATTACCCTAATAGACCATAAAACCCCTAAAATTCCCTAAATCTTCAAAAAAAAATTAAAGGGCTCTAAAAATGTTAGAAAATCTCAAAACCCTAAAACATCTTCCAAACTAAGAAAACCCCAAAAACCCAAAAACCCAAAAAACCCAAAATCCCTAACTACCATAAAACACTAAATATTTTTAAAAACCTCCAAAAAAACCATAAAAACCCCTTAAATAAACCCTAAAAACTCCAAAACCACCTAAAAACGCAAAAACCCTTAATATACCAAACATCATAAAAACCATTAAAACACTAAAAAATCCCTAAATTTTTTTAAAAAATCCTAAAACCCCCATACCACTAAAAATACCCTAAATCCCCAAAACAACTAAACAACCCTAAAACCCCTATAAACCCCCATAAACCCTCACAACCCAAAAAAAAACTTCTACAAACATAAAAACCACTTGAAACCCAAAACCCCCCAAAACCTAAAATCTGCAGAACCCATTAAAACCCATAAATTCCCAAAAACCCTTTAAATAACCTAAAACACCCTAAAAATACCAAAAAACAAAAAACCCCTAAAACCCATAAAACCCCAAAACCCCAAAACCCCATAATAACCATTAAAACCATAAAAACACTCAAACCCTATAAACCCTAAAAATCTCTACCCCCCCCCCCCAAATGTATGAAAACCTTAAACCCCTAAGAACAACTAAAACCCCTAAATTCCCCTTAAAAGCCTAAAACACCCTAAATACCACAAAAAAATCTTAAATGCCCTAGAAACCACAAGACAACCCTAAAACCCCTGAAAACATAAAAGACTCAAAAAACGCTTAAGCCCCCTAAAAACACAATAACACCCTAAAACCCATTGAAACCCCTTAAATCTATAAAAACCCTAAATCACCTTATAAACTCTATGAAATATTAAATACCCCTAACAAAAATAAAAAAAATAAAAACCGATTAAAACCATAACAGTCCTAAACCCATAAAATTCCCAAAAACCCTTAACCCCTTTAAAAAAACCTAAAACACTAAAGAGACCCAAAACCCTCGAAAAAACTCAAAAAAACCTAAAAACACCATAAGAAACAATAAAACCCCAAAGCACCCTTAAAAAACTGTAAAAATCATAAAAACCATAAAAACCCAAAAAATCATCAAAACCCTTAAAAATCATAAAACCCCTACAAGCCTAGTAATCATAAAAGGCCCTAAAATTCCATAAAATAAAATAAAACCTTAAAAACATACCTAATAAATACACTAAAAACCCTTAAATCAGTAAGACCCCCCTAAAAACTCTAAAAACCAATAAGATCCTTAAAAAGATAAAAAAAACTAAAAAAACTAAAATCCTTAAAACCTAAAAAACCTAAAACAATAAAAAACAATAATAATCCTAACAAAACCTATAAATCAAAAAATTCAAAAGACCTAAAAAGACACTAAGTATAGTAAAAGTCCCTAAAAGAACCTAAAACAATATAATCCTAATAAACCCTAAAATTATCCTAAAAATCCAAAACCCCAAGAAACGTTAAAACCACTTAAAACCCCTAAAAAACCTGTTACCCCCTTAAAACCCTAACCCCCCCCCCCAAACCCAAAACACATAGAAATCACAAAATCCCTAAAAAAAAAAAAGCATAAAACCTATAAAACCCCATTAAACCTCCTAAAACCCATAAAAACCCTAAAAAACCAAAACCCTAAAAATACAAGAAAAATCATTAATAAAAGTAAATATCTCAATAAATCCCAAAAATATCTAATTCCCTAAAAACCCAAAAAACCCATTAAATCTTAAAAGACCCTAAAAACATTAAAATACACTAAAAATCCTAAATCACTTACATGATCTTAAATCCTTAAACAATTTAAAATACTTAATCGCCATAAAATACCCTAAAAACCACTATAGACTTGAAAAATCATAAAGACAATAAAACACCCTAAAACCCATAGAATCCCAAAACCGCTAAAAACCATTTAAAACATCAAAAGTACTTAAAACCAAAAAAACAAAAAAAACCCTTAAATCCGTCAAAATACTAATGGATAATAAATACCCTGAAAACCATTAAAGAACCTAAGATACAATCAAAAACTTAAAACACTCTAAAAACAATAAAAACCCTAAAGGGCCCTAACAACACCAAAAACAACCAAAAGATACATAAAAATACTCAAACCTTAAATGAACCTAAAACCCCTTAGAAGAACCTAATTTCCATAAAAACCCATAAACTCCCAAAAATTCCCTAAAACATTACATAATACTCAACACCCCAAAAAATGAAAAAACCCCTAAAACCCTAAAAATGCATAAAACCCCTAAAAATCGTAAAAACCGCCAAAAACACAAAAAACCCCAAAAAATCTAAAACACACTAAATCCCCTTAAACATCCTAAAACCTTAAAAAACTAGAAAACATTAATAATCCTAAAACCTTAAAAAAAATTAAAAACCCCAAAAGCACATGAAAACCATAAAAACTCAAAATGTCTCATAAAACTACATAAAACACTAATAATCCAAAACAAACCCTAAAACCTTAAAAACCATAAAACCCCTAAAAAATAAAAACCCATTAAAATACAACAAGACCCTAAAAGCCTTAAAATACATGAAGACCCTGAAACCCAAAAAACCTCAAAATGAACTACAACCATGAAAATCATAAATTAACCCTGGATACACTAAATAACCCAAAACATTATAAAAACCCTAAAGGAATCTAAAAACCCTAAAAATTCAACACACCAAAGATCACCCAAAGACCCTGAAGGCCCCCAATACCCTAAATGAACCTAAAACCGCAAAACACAATCAAAGACAACAAAAATTGATAAAAATAAAAAAAATATAAAAAACATATAAAACCTTAAAACACTAAAAAAACAAAAAACTCTAAAAAAACCCTTGAAACCATGAAAATAATTAAAAATATAAAAAACATTAATAACTAAATACTCTAACAAACCAAATAATCACTAAAAATCTAAATAAACCTTAAAACCCAAAACTTTTTTATTATTGGGGATATTTCATGGGTACATGGTAAATATTTTATTTATGTAAGAAAGAAATAGAGTTCTCACCCAGGGTCAGTCTCGAGGAGGTATCTTACATGACACCAAATTTCTATGATCACTATTTATATTCTAACAAATATACAACTAAATAATATGATATCAGGTGTTTGAAATTTGGGAATGAATATTAAATTAATTTAATATAATGAAAATTAAACATTAAATTTTGAATGCAGACAAAATGAATGATGTTAGAGAGAATGGATATCCAACCAAGTGAACATAGAGAGTGAGCCTTCAAAATCTCTTTATATGTTCAAAATCATCTTAATGAAAATGTTGAATTTATTTCATGAAAATATTCTTCTAATCATGTTTTTAATATAAATTGCACTCAATTATCATTGAGAGGCTACACGTTGACCTCCTCGATTGAGAGAGAGTATTACATAATCGAAAGTTAAGCATTAGGTGGAAGATAGAGACACAGAGGTTCCTTTCCCATTAAGATACCCTTACACATAATTGTATGTAAATAATGAATATAAAACATTAACTTGCAATTACTTGGTATGAAGATTTGATTTATCACCAAGGAACATCCTCAGGAAATATACTCATGATCATTAGTATTAGAGATCACAGTGAGAAGAGAACTTGGTGGAAACACAAAAGATAAAAACAAGATAATGAGAGGAATAAGAAGAAAAAAATACACTAAAGATAAAGAATATTATTAAATAATAAATAAAAGGCTATAAATATACCAAAAATTGACATCAATTGTTTCCAATCCTTTGAAAATGAGAGGAGATATATTTTTATAGGCAAAAGCTGTGAAATTTTGGTTCTTAATTTTTTAAATAAAATTTTATGCATGGTAACCCAAATTAATGTTCAAGTTTTTGAAATATTACATAAAATAATTTTTTTAATTTTTTGTCCTCTATCAAATCAGAAATAATTCATCTTTATTGGACAATTAAAGAATTATTTATTGCCTATTTTCTCCATAAAATTCATCTTTCTAGGGAGACTCTTCGTATTCTCCAAATATAGTTTCCCATTCATTTATGGACACGGAATATATATAATCAAGAATGGTAAAATTTATGTTTTTTTTCATTACAAACTTATCCATATATATGTATAATTACATCTCATTTTTAATTTTATTTCTGATGATATGGGCTCATCATGAAAAGTATCTATATCTATGAATATTTTATAAGGACAGATTTGTGATCTGGTTCTGTATGTACAAATCTTGGATTGATATTTGGGCCCTAAAGAATAAAATGAATCATAATGAACATATAAACCTAAGAAAGAATATTTTTTCAATTTTTTTGTGTATAAAAATTTATGTCCAAATATAGAAATAAATTAAAACTATTAAAATCCAAAAAAAATCATTTTTGTAATTAAGCTCAAAATGATTTTAAACCATAATGTGTGATAATTTTACTTAAAATAAAAAAAATTGGTATAAGAAAAATTTAAATTTAAATTTTAAAATATTTTTATATATTTTATATTACAATCTCCCCTATCATAAACTTAACAATCCTGGACAATAATCTAATATCAACTTCAAAACAAACTTTCCAAAGAGAAAATGACAACACAGCTCAATTATTATATCATGGAAAATATCTTGCCTCTAATATGGATAAATATTCCATAAATCCTAAAAAATTATAATAATCCATTCAATATCAGGTTATTCCACACATGGATGTTGTATGTACCTCCCTGAAAAAATATTACTCTTTTCCCTCAAGGTTTTTTGTGGGTGGAGTTTTTCTCATTCTCAAGAACATATGTTATCTCCCAAAAACCGATATACTCCTAGAATATAAACATAATAGATTAAAATATTTGACAATCAAGAGTTATTTTTCATGGGTTTTGCTGAGGCTTAGGTTTGGAAGCTTCAAAATGTAAAAACATAAGAGGCATAATAAAAAGGGTTATGGACTAAAGTTGTGTAAATACAAGAAAACATTTTTTTCTCAAAAATGATGTTCTACTTAATCATATTAAAAATTACTCACCTCCAAAAAACCTATTTCATTCTTTATGTAGCTCACACATTTAATTTTCATCATCAATGATATATTTTTCCACTATTTACTCTATTTGTGTAATTGTCTCAACATTAATTCCAATCTGGATTTATTTTTAGAAATAATGTTTTTAGGAAAGGAGAGGAATATTTTGATCTTAAAATATTGGTGACCACCTGGCATATGTTTTTAAGGATAATCTAGGCCACCCATAAATATTTACATCATTAAATGTTTTTCCTCCAAAGAAACAATAAATATGGAAACACTTTTTTTATGAAATTTTGGCTCTAACAAGTTCTTCATGATGCATCTCATCTTCTCCATCCCTCACAGTTGAGTTATGTTATAATCATGCATTAAAATTCTAGATCATGTTGTAATTGGATAAATGGATTGTAATTTGGATTATTAAAAAGGTATTTCATGACTAATAGGGGATTAATAATGTCTAGATGAAATGGTAGAACAAAATAAGAGTTTAATGTAAAAGGGGCTTTCAATGTTGTGCCTCAATCATACATGAAACATTTTTATGAAATATTAATGCATCGAAATAGATAAAAATTTAATTTTTTGGATAATACAACATGTCCCAAGACCCTCATTGAAATAGATAAATATAAAGAACAAATCAAAAAAATTTATAAACCTATTAGCCTGGGTAGAATATTCAAAATGGACAGTACTTGTGCACATGAGTTCTAAAATAAATAAAAATTCATAAAATTAAATGATGAGAAATAAATAAAAAATCCATTCAATAATCATTTAAATACTAAAACACTAAAATTAGGCAATGTTCAAAATATAACAATATGGCTTTAATTTTACAATGTATTGATTCCACTCAAGAATCCTAAAAACACAACACAAATGAAAATGGAAAACATGAAAACTTCACAAAAACATGAATATCCTATTTTTCCATGTTATGAATATACATTTCACTCAATGATCACTGAGAGGCCACACATCCACCTCCTCGATTAAGGGACAATATTTAATAAGAGAATTCTAATCATCGGGTTGATAATAGAGACAAAAAGGTACATTTCCCACTAATAACCCCAAGGAATAACTCTAAGAAAATTGGAATCATAAAACATGAATGTACAATGAATTTGGTTAAACATTGTATTTCTCCCCTGGTAACTTCTTTAGGTTAGTTACTCATGATCATAGGTATTAGAGAGCACAATGAGAATTGACCATGGTGAAAAAGGATTAAAATATGAGAATGATATGAAGAAGAATACTAAATTATACTAAAAAGAATAATATTATTGCATAAAAATAATATACTAAAAATATTATAAAAATGGCCACCAAAATCACCAATCCCTTTGAAAATTAGATAAGATAAATTTTTATAGATAAAAGGGGTGAAATTTTGGCACTATAATTTTATTTCGATGTTTTATGTGTGGTGGAACCATTTAAGAACCAAATTTTGGAAATATTAATTCTTGAATGTTTTTCCTCGATATCTCATATCTCGACCAAAGAAATTATCAAATTTATTGGGCCATGGAATGAATGAGTTATAGACTATTTACTCTAGAAACTCAATCTGTCCATGAAGACTATTTTTATTCCCCATGAATGGATTCCCATGAATTTTTAGCATTGAAATATGAAAAATCAGACATGATAACCATTATGAATGTTTTTAATTAATATTTTACACAATTCTATGTGTAATTTTTCCTCCTTTGGATTTATAGTTCAGGATATGTGGGCTCATCATTAAAAGTATTCAGACCTATGCATAGTTTTTGAGGCCCAACATGTGACCTAGTTTTGTGCCTTCAGATGATGTATTTAGCTCTGGATCCAAGAAGATAAAATTAACTACAACAAACCGCAAAACATAAAAACTAATAAATTTTTCATTTTTATCATTTTCGAAAACATTATGTCAAAAATACAAAAATAAATTAAAATTGATAGAATCTAAAATTAGACTATTTTTTAAATAAGATTAAAATTATACTAAAATAATAAAATGTATTAATTACCCTTAAAGAAACACTTTTTGGGATTAAAAAAATTAAATTAAAAGTAAAATAATTGAAAATGCTTTCTATATCACCCCTAAACCCCATAAAAACCCTAAACCACTAAAACCCAAAACACAAAAAACCCCCAAAACACGAAAAACATGAAAAGTACTTAAATACCCTAAAAGGATTAAAACACCTAAAAATTGAAAAACATAAAAAAAAATAAAAACCCTAAAACTTCATGAAACCCTAAACACCCCCTAAAACCCCAAAAAACCCAACAAACCTTAAAACCCCTAAAAATATAAAAAATACTAAAAACCCAAAAAACTATAACCCACACCCCAAAACAAATAAAAACAATAAAAAACCTAAAAATACCTATACCCTACACACTGAACCCCATACTCTGAACTAAATTCTTAACACCCTAAATCTTAAACACTACTCCTAAAACCATATACCCTACAACTTAAAACCAAAACCATATACCTGCAAACCCAAAACCGTACACCCTAAATGATGCACCCCAACCCTAAATCCAACACCCTAAACCTTAAACCATACACCATAAAACCTAAATCTTACATGTCAAACTATAAAACAGACACCATACACCCCAAACTCAAAATACCCTTAAACCCTAAATAATCTTAAACGACATAAAATACCCTAAAATCCAATCAAACCCTAAAAACATTAAATACCATTATCCCCCTAAAAATCCTAAAAGAACCAAAAAACAACCAATTCCCAAAATCCCCTAATACCCAAAAACCATACAGACCTTATAAACCATTAAATACCTCGTGAACCAACCCCATAAAAACACTAAAACACTGAAAAAACCTTTAAAATTCTCCAAAAACCCCTAAAAAACCAAAAATTCTAATAAATCAAAAAAAAATACCTAAAAATTATAAAACCCCTAAAATTTAAAAAAACCTCAAAAACCCAAAAGAAATACCTAAAACCGAAAACTCCTAAATAAACCATAAAAACCCTAAAAACTACTAGAAACTCAAAAATCTCTAAAACCCCTTAAATTCTCAAACAAAACCTAACCCCCCCCCCCCCCCCAAACATTAAAAATCCTAAAAATACCCAGAAAACCCTAAAATATCCTAAAAACAAAAAAAAACCTAAAAATCATTAAAACACAAAAAAACCATAAAAATCCCTAAAACCAATAAAATTCCTTATAAAACCTTAAATTCCCAAAAAAATATAAAATAAAAAAAACAATAAAAACCTCCAAACCCACTCAAAAATTCAAAACCCCATTAATACCCATAAAACCCTTAAAATACCTAAAACATAAAAACCCATAAAAATGAGAAAAAACCAATAAATAAAAATCACATAAAACCCGTAAAAAACCTAAAAACCACAAAACCACTAAAAGACCCCAAATGAACTAAAAACCACTAAAATAAAGTAAAAGACCTTCAAAACATAAATAACAAAAAAATAACTTTAAAAATCCCTCAAACAGTGAAAAAAACACTAAAACCCATTTTCAACCCATAAAAATAATTCTAAAACCCCTAAATCTCCCTAAAACCCCCTTAAATCAATAAAACCCCAAAAATCCAAAAAAATTAAAAAAACAAAAAATCATACAGACCCCTAAAACCCGACAAATAATTGAAAACTCTAATAAGTCTTAAAACCCTAAATACCCTAAAAATCAAAAAAAATCCTTAAAAACCATAAAACCCCAAAAAACACTAAAAAACATTACCAACACCAAAAAACCATTAAGGAACCAAAATTACATGAAAATGTAGAAACCCTTGACAATCTAAAAAACCTAAAACCATAAAAAATACCATGAAACCACAAAAGTACCCTAAAACTCCTTAAAAGAAAAAAAATGCAAAAAATCCTAAAAGTCCTTAAAACCCCTAAAAGAAACTAAAAACTCTAAAATCCATAAATGGGTGAAAACCATAAAGAACCTAAATCCATAAAAACCTATGAAAACCTAATTATCATTTAAAACCCCTATAAACTCTAAAAACCCTAAAATACCCAAAAGAACTATGAAAACCTTAAATAAACCGTTAAAACCCCAAATAATCCATAAAAACCTATAGAAACCTAAAAAACATACAAAACCCTAAAAACACTAAAAAACTATACAAACCCCTAAAAACCCTACAGAACCATAAGAAACCCAAGAAATACTAATTTCCCTAAAAACCCAAAAAGCCCATAATAGAATCCTATAAATCATTAAAACCCCATAAACCCCTAAAAATTAAAAACCTTAATACTCCGAAAAACCCTAAAAACCCTAAAAACCCTAAAAAAAATTAAAATCCCACATAAACCTTAAAATACATAATAACATTTAGAAAACCTAAAACCCATAAAAACTAATAAACCCTAATAACATTAAAACCCCTAAAATACCCTAAAAACTGCCAAAATCCTAAAAGACACAAAAAATACCCCAAAAATATCAAAACCCCTAAAATGCCCTAATAACCATAAAAACTATAAAAATACCTAAATATATAAAAATACATAAAATAAACTAAAACCCCTGAAAGAATATATAAAAACAAAAAACCCCTAAAACACAAAACCCCCCTTAAAACCATAAAAACCTTAAATACTCTAATATACCCTAAAACTGAAAAAACCCCTAAAAATTATAAAAACATATAAAATCACCCAAACAATCAAAAAACCTAAAATAACATAAAACAATAAAACCCTAAGAATCCAAAAAACCCATAAAACCACTAAATACCCCCAAAAACACCACAAAATTCTAAATACTCTCTAAAACCCTAAAACCATTACAATCCTTAAAAACACAAAAACCCTAAAGACCATAAAACCCCAAAAATCCAACATTCCCTAAAACTCCAAAAACCTAAAAACCTATAAAAACTGCCCAAAAACCAAAAAATCCAAAAAACTCAAACAAAATCTAAAAAACCCAAACAACCCTTAAAAACCCTAAATACCGTTAAGACCCTTAAAAATCCTAAAATACCCCAAAAATGAAAAAAACCTTAAGAAACTAAAAGACCCTAAAACCATATAAAACTCTTAAGAATCCTAAAAGACCTAAAACACCTGTAAAACATAAAAACCATTGAAATTTTAAAAACACTAAAAATAATAAAAAACCATAAAATTAAAAAAACATTTAACCACTAAAAACCCAAAACCCTAAATACAATAAAAACCCTAAAACACCTTAAAACTATAAAAATAGAAAAAATCATACAAAATCTGAAGAACCCCAAAAGAGTCCTACAGAACCCTAAAATTCATTTAAAAACCCTAAATACAATTAAAACCCATAATAATCCTAAAAAATCTAAAATATACTAAAATCACTAAAAAAACTAAAAGTCATTAAATCCCAAAGAATCAAAAAAAAACCCCTATATTTTCTTAAAACCCCTAAAACCCTAAAAATGGAAAATCCCGTAAAAATCCTAAAAACCTAAGATACCCTAAAAACCATAAAATGCCTAGAAAAACAGAAAAACAACATGAAAACATTAAAAATATTAAATATCCTAAAACCAATAACAGTAATAAAAATACTTCAATACCCCCCCCCCCCCCAACAACCCCTAAAACCCCTTTTAAATACCCTAAAACATTAAAAATCATAAAGAACACTAAACCCCAGTAAAAACAATAAGAACCTCTAAATGAGATGAAAACCCCTAAAACTATCAAAGTACTTAAACCCCATTAAACCCCTAAAGGATCCCAAAAAATCTAAACCCCTTAAAATAGCCTGAAAACCCTAAAATCTTTTAAATTCCATAACGACCCTAAAACCCCAAAAATACCCATTGAACCATAAAAATACTAAAAGTCAATAAAAATAAAATAAAACCAATTAAATTCCCTATAATGCCATAAAATTAGAAGAATCCACTAAGACCCATAGATTCCCTTAAATGATCCTAATGATCCTTAAAACCCTTAAATATCATAAATATACTTAAACCCCTTGTGGGGATGTCCAGGGTTTTTTTGTGTGGGTCGATTGACCCCACCCCTCCCTTTTCTGCTATTTCTTTTTTCTAATAATTTTTAGGGGGGTCAAGAATAAACTTTCCCTATGCCTTGCTTGCCCAAGTGGACCCTAAAACCCTAAAAACCATAAAGGAAATAAAAACCCATAAAAAATAAATATATCTAAAAAACTAAAAAAATCCCTAAAATATCATAACAAATCTAAAAACCATAATACCACATATAAAACCCAGAAAAAACACTAAAACCCTTAAAATCCCCTAAGTAACAAAAATAACCAAATAAACCATAAAACTCTAGAAGACCCTAAAAAACCAAAAACCCCTAAAAACACTAAAGACCCTAAAAACCCTAACCCCTTAAAATACCCTTAAAGACCCCAAAAATTTTAAATCACCCAAAAACTGTAAGAAATTGAGAAAACCCTAAAATACCTTAAAACAAAAATTGACCTCAAATGCTCTTAAAACCCTATGAAAACTGTAAGACATCTAAAATCCTAAAATCCACTAAATCGCCTAAAGCACTAAAAAACTATAAAAACCTAATTCTCTTTAATACCGTAAAAATATTAAAATCATAGAAATCCCTAAAATCCCTTAAAAACATCACTGATATTAAAAAACCTAAAACCCCTAAAACCCCAAAAAGACCCTAAAAACCCTAAAATATCCTGGGAATCCTAAGAACAAATAAATAAACTAAACTACCCTTAACCCCTAAAAATCCTAAAAAAATTCTAAATTACATCCTTTAAAACACCTTAAACCCTAGAAAACCAAAAAAACATGAAACCATAAAAACCCCAAAACCCCTACGAATCCTTAAATTTTTTAAAAACACAAGAAGTATAAAATCCACTTAAACCCAAAAAAATATAGAAACACCTGAGAACCCTAAAAATCATAGAAATGACAAAAACCACTTTAACCCTCTAAAACCTCTAATTACTCATAAATCTATCAAACGCTTTTAAAAATACCAAAACGCCTAGAAAACTACCAAAAATCAGAAAAACCCTTAAAACCATAAAAACATGAAAAACCTAAATCCCCAAAAATCCCTAAAAACACCTATCACTCCTAAAACTATAAAATCCATAAACAACTAAAAGGGCCCAAAAGATAGTAAAACCAACCCTAAAACCCTAAAAACAATAAAAATGCTGGTCGTTGGTTTCTTGTGAGCTACTGGTTACTGGTTGATGCTGGATGATGGTGGTGGCTGCTTTGCTTTGTGTGTTTTCTTTTTTCATTCTTGATTTTTTGGGGTCTTTTTTCTTGGGTCATTAAGGGTTTTTTGGGTGTGGGTCGTTCGACCCCTCCCCTCCCTTGTCTACCGTGTCTCTTTTTCTTTCTAATAAATTTGGGGGGGGTCGGGAATAGCCTGACCCTCGCATCTTCCTTTCCTAATAAAACATTAAAAACCATAAAATTCTTTAAAACCCTATAATTTTCTAAAAAACTCTAAAACCCCTAAAAACCCAAAAACCCATAAAAAACACCAAAAACCCAAAAAATCCATTAAAACATTAAAACCCTAAAACCCTAAAAACTCTAAAAACCCATTAAAACCCATAAAACCCTTTATAACCCTCAGAAAGCCATAAAAATCATGTAAATCCCTTATGACCCTAAAAATCCCTCAAATTCATAAAATGCACTAAAAATACAAGAAACCCCCTATAAACCCTAAAAATCAAATGAAACCCTGAAAACTATAATAAAACCATAAAAAACGTAAAACCCTATAAACTATGAGTAAATCTCCAAAATGGTAAAAAATATTAAAACCCCTTAAAACCGTAAAAAACAAAAAACCCCCCAAAAAACCCCAAAAAACCCAAAACCCCCCTTATACTCCCAAAAAGAAAAACCCAAAAAAAACAATTAAAACCCATATAAAAGACCCTATAATCTTAAAAAAACCCATAAAACACAAAAGAACACTAGACGACTCTAATTACACTAAAAACTCTAAAACACAATAAAATTTATAAAAAAATTCCACAAACCCCATAAATTCCCTAAAAAATCCATAAAATCCATAAAAACTCACTAAAACCACCAAAATACCTAAAAATCTAAAATTCCTAAAAATATTAAAATACCCTTAAACCCATAAACATCATAAAAACCCTAAATCCATTAAAAATCATTAAATTTACTCTAAACCCCTTAAAACCCCCCTAACAAATCCTAAAAAAACCTAAAAACCATAAATCCTATAAAATACACTAAAACCCCATAAAACCATTAAAATACTTCAAAACCCCTATACCCTACAACCTATACCCATAACCATAAACCCTAATTTGTATACCTTATATCGTAAACCATAAAACCTACACCCAAAATCTCCAACCCTACACCCAAAACCATACACTATAAACTAAAAAATGTAAAAAACCATAAAACAAAAAAATTGTAGAAAACCTAAAATCTATAAAAACCCATTACAAATCCCGAAAAACCCTTAAAACGTAAGAGTATAAAAAAATAAAAACTTATAAGGACCCTAAAAACCCATTAAACCCCCTAAAACACCAAACCCCCTAAAAATTATAAAAACCCTAAAACCCTAAAAGACCCTAAAAACTATAAAACCCCAAATAGTCCCAAAACCCTATACCCCCTAAAACCTCTAAAAACCCTAAAGGAACTAAAAACATTTAAAGAAACTAATGAAACATAAAAATCCATAAAATCCATAAAACCCTAAAAGACCCTAAAACACCAAAAAACACAAATAAATATCAAAATCATACAAACCCTAAAACCCCGAAGAGCTGTAAATTTTTTTCATGTCCTTAAAATGATAAGCAGCCATGAAAAATCCTGAAAATCCTGAAAACCCCTAAAAAGACAAAAATAAATTAAAACCCTCTAAAAGATCTAAAACCCCTAGAAACTTCACAAACCCCTAAAACCCCCCAAAACCATAAACCCCCAAAAAAACCTAAAAAATCTTACCAAACCCAAACATTAAAATTCATAAAAATAGTAAAATCCCTAAAAACATTAAAAAACCCTAAAATTTCTTTAAACCACTAAAAACCTAAAAACACCGAAAAACACTAAAAACATAAGAAACCTAAAAAGCTAGAATAATCCCTAAAAACCGAAAAAACCCAAAAAAACCTTAAAACCAAAAAAACCATAATATCTTGAGAACCCCTAAAAACTCTAAAACACCATAAAATAAGATAAAAACCTTATGAACCATAAAGACCCTAAAACCCCCAAAACCATAAAACCCTCTAAAACCCCTAAAACCCCCTTAAATACATTAAAAACATTCAAAACCCTAAAATTCCCTAGAAACATAGAAATCATAAAAGGTCCTAGATAACCCTATAAAAACCCAAAACCCCTAAAAACCCTAAAACCCCAAAAAACCATAAAATTCCTAATACCTTAAAAAACATATAAGACTACAAATCCATAAAGGTCCTTAAAAACCCTAAACCCCATAAAAGTCCATTTAAAAACCTAAAAGCACTAAAAACCATAAAAACCCTATAACCCCTATAAAACTATAAAACCTCAAAAACATTCCCTAAACCCCTTAAAACTAAAAACGACCTTAAAACCCCTATAAATCCTAAAAATTCCTTTGAAATTCATAAATCCCTTGAAAGACCCTATAACCATAAAAAACACTAAAAATTTCTAAACCCCCATAGCCCAAAAAAACCCAAAAATATATTATAACCCTTAAAATTCCCAAATGACTGTAAAATACTAACATAAAAAAGTAGAAAAAACACTTAAAAACCATAAAGACCATAAAACAATTAATAAACCATAAACCCTAAATACCACTAAATCCCATCCAAATACTAAATAACTAAAACCATAAAACCCCTTAAAACCTCTTAAAAACCTTGAAAACCCATAAACCCCCTAAAACTCCTAAAAACCTAAAAACCCCCAAACCCCTAAAAACCACTGAAAATATAAAAAAAATAAAAACCCTAAAAACCAAAATTCCAGAAAAACCTAAAATCCATTAAAACCCTAAACCCCATAAAATAACATTAAAACCCCATCAACCATAAAAAATATTAGAACTAAAAACCCCACAATATAACTAAAAAACCTAAAACTAAAAAAAACCTAAAAAACACTAAAATACCCTAAAAGGCCAAAAATCCCTAAAACTCCAAAAAACCTAAAAACCCATTAGAACCCTAAAACACTATGCACTACAAAAATACCATAAAGACCCAAAAAGACCCTAAAATACCATAAACTCCATAAAACATTAAAGGACCCAAAAACACCTAATAAACCCGTAAAAGATCCTAAAATTTTAAAAACCCTAAAACACCCAAATACATTTATAGAATCCCTAATAGTCCATAAAACCCCATAAATAATCTAAATATCCCAAATATCCTAAATAAACCTAAACACCAAAAAATAATTAAAACCCCTAAAGACCAAAACAAACTCTAAAAAATCCTAAAACATCCTAAAACACTCTATGTAACACCCCGAGCTTCCACGATATGCTTCTATTTCAATAATGCAATAACTTGCATTGTGCGCAAGTTTGAGATTCTAACACACCTCAAAATAGACATTATGAATAGTAATATCCAATTTTTGAAATTATATATATTTTATATTTCAAAATGGACTTCATTTTTGGATTTTGAATATCGAAATTAGCCTATTTTGAATTTTTGGTATTTTTCTGAGAACTTCCAATTTTTATGAATAGTGAAAAATTCTTAAAAACAACTTTTTTAGTCAAAATAAATTATAGTGATAAATTATACTATTGAGTGGTTTTAAATAATAATTAAATATATTTTTACCATTTTATCTAATGGTGGTCATTAGAATTAATTTCACTTTGAAATTGGACATAAACAATTGTCAATCTTTTGATATATATTGTTTCATAAAAACAAGATATTTTTTGTGACAGCAGGAATTAATTATAAAATTAATTAATGCAATTTATATTGGTGTAATTTGGTAAAATAGACATCATTTATGAATTTGGAATATAAATTATAGGTTAGGGTGAAATTTTGGCATTGTTCTGAAAAACCTCAATTTATGATGAATAGTGAAACCACTAAGTGGTAGTTAAAAAAACTGATTTTTCATTTAAATGAAACATTACCACTTCTATGATTTTATTTTCAAAAATCCGACATACATGGTTCTCATTAAGAAGAAAAATTTGGTTCAATGGGATTAAAATAATTTTTTGGTGAATAGTAACTTTTATGTTTAATTAATCGTAATTAAAGGTAATTAGTGAAATTTAAGGTAAAAGTGATATTATAAAAATATGAAAATACCCTTACACGTGTCCTAAACTTATTGGATGAGTCATGGCCGACCAAGACAATCCATGGGTCAACTTGGGGACCCCATGGAGCCACTTGGGTAAGAAAATGACATTAATAATTTTTTATTTAAAGTAAAAATAATATTGGCACAAACATGTATTGTTTTACTAAAATAATTATTAAATGGGGTTATATAAGTTAAATTTAGACTATAAATATTAATTGTAAATCTAAAATTATTTCCAACATTATGATATTTTTTTATAATTTTTAGTCCTTAAATAAATTAATTTTTTTATGACACCATGATGATGCAACAATTACCTCATTAAATAACGATTTAAATTAAATGAAAATATAATGTAAATTATAAGACTTAAACTTGTCAAAAACCTATTGGATGAGAAGATTTATAACCCGTATCACCTTATACTCTAAATATATAAGTGTGGGACATTTAAAATCCGAAACTCATTATATAATAAAGTAACATTTCATGACATTCCAAGAGTGCCCCTCCTCTCCTCTTATAAAAGGCCCCCACCACTACCACCTTATTCACACCTTCCAAGCAATTTGGCTCTGCCAACCTCTACCCAAATACTCTCTCAACGTCCCTATCTTACTCTTAAAAGCCTCACATTGGGCAGAAGTCTTCCCAAGTAATCCCTTGGCTCAAATCAAAAAGAGTTACCCGATTTTAAGGTAATGTCTTCTCTTAGGTTATTTTGTTTTATTTTGCTTCTCCAAACCCTTAAACTCTTTTTATTCCTTTATTTTGTAACAAAAACAGTATCTTAAATATACTAGTATGTTTTTATTATAATTATTTTATTTACACTTACACACACCTTCGTTTAATGGTTAAAGAACATACTGTTTTTATGGTTAGCGAATTTCTGCCTCACGAAACGATGATTGTTCAATCTTCTTTTAACACCTATCATGGAGGCCGTTAAGATGTCACTATATTTATATATGATATATATTATGTTTATGTTTTCCTTATTCTTCTGTATTTCGCATTTATTTCATATCTTTATAATTTCCATTATGGGTAAACGCGATATTTTCATTTTAGGAAGTGCGGACTATCGCCCCCTTAATGTGATTTGAATCGTTAATTCCATATGTGGGATGTATAAATGATTGAGTAAATGATATTATATATGATATTATACTGGATTTATAATACACCTTTATATCATTATGATTTCATTCCATTAAATATGAAATAGAAATGAAAGTAGCGTTCATGAGTACGTACGGCTTACCGTCTCCATGAACGGTGCATTTCATTTCTTATCTCTAAATATTATATAATTTTATAAATGAATGTATATACTGGATATATATGATATATATGATGTCTAAATCATGAATATAATTCTGGATATAATGGATATTTTACCACATGAACAACTTGTAATTATAAGAAGTTATTTTTGACTCAAGTACCAAAGATTGACAAAACGACCGTTATTAACATAAATAATTACATAATGTTTATAACATGGTAATAAGTGATATAAAAGGAATAATTAAGTTGAAAAATGTTCTTAAGCAATTATAAATTAACTCTAGTTTATTATTCAAGATATTAAAGAACGATCGAGTCAAGTCGGACACGAGGTAAGGGGACTTCTTAACCTAATTTCCGTTCTTTGGGTCAATCTCCTACTTTCAAATTATGTCATGATATTATTATGTCCTATCTTGTATTTTTAATTTCTTTATGTGTACATATAGTGAAAACACATAATAGTTCTATTTTATTTAAAAAATAATCTTTGTAAGGGACTTCGTCTCAATCTCCATTCATTGCGGCATATTTTGTTTTATACACAAATTTATTTTATACGGTGTATAAACCCCTTTGACATTATGTTTATTCAAAAGGAATCTTTTTTATATGAAGTGTTTCACTAAACGACAAATGGGAAGGTTTTTTTACCATACGTATGTGGTGACAACAGCTTCTCCACCGCTGTGACCATTATTTGAGTTTTGGCTTCCTCTACAAGCTATAACTTTTTTTAAATGAAAAATGAATACCAAGTTTTAATTTTCTTTTATTTTGGTATTGAAAATGGTTTTTAAAGTGTTTTTTTATTATATCAATGTGTTGTGTTGATATCTTGTGATTGAAATGTGAAACTTTTGTCTTTCCTTTATGCATTTTTATGTAATACGATTATCTTATGGTTTATGATATGTTTAAACATGTTCATATGAGGAATGCATAGGGCTTAATAAGTGACGGGTGGAGCCCGCTATAGCTCCTCGATGCATCGACAGGTCTCATGAGACAAACTAGTGTCTTGGCATGAGGCTTTGACAAAATATTATTTGTAGTCTTGGCATGATGCCTTGGCTACGTGGTTATGATAGTCTGGCATTATGCATTCCATTATTATGAAAGTGCTTATTGATATTGCATGTGATTATTTGACCAGTAGAATATCCATGTGAATAAGTAAATGGATTTATCTCATTTTACCTTTTCCATATTATGTTGAATTTAAAGTTTAAAAGGATTTTGTTTTAGTCATACATTTCCTTAAATGTTTATGTTTATTTATGAAATCTTCCTCTATATTTTTATCCTTACTGAGCATATGAGCTCACCCCTTTCAATGTTTTAATTTTTCCAGGATGTGAAGAAGTATTTTATGAATCACCTGAAGGGATAATATGAGGGGATATGAAGATAATATTTTGTTGTAGTTTTTATTACTTTATGATGTAATGTAAAACTTATGAATGTATCTACTATTTCTAAGGCTACTAAACTAATCAGTCTTTCAAGACTTGATATTTTGTGATCATACCAATGTTACGAAATAATGCACCGACTCTGGGTAGCTGGGGTCGGGGCGTTACAGTTGGTATCAAAGACAGTTTAGTACTAAAATTGGAAGCTAGATTTAGATAAACAATGATTAGAGCACATAGCCCCAATATAGACTTTTAAGATTATTATAGAAGAACTTCCTAGAATTTTGGTATTATAGAGATTTTGTGAGTTTTCCAAGAAATACATCCCTGTTTGGATATGAACATGTAGAGGCGTCTCTAGCACATATGTACCTAGGGGTAAAACCCAAAAACACCGCTTTGAGCTAGAATCGAATGGGAACTGGTGCACGACAACGGGACTTGCTACACTCTTGGTTACGACACTCCTGGGGGATATACTTAGGATAATTCTCATTTTTTACAAACCATTATGAAGTGTTTATGAGTATATAATTCCTCCAAGAAAACATTTTTTATGATTACGGATTATATCCATAAACCGTTCAATTTACATTAAGTATTTTAAAAGTCTGTAATTATTCATTGCAATTCATAAACTAACCTAGTTTATGACATTGTATAGAAATTGCACCCAGTAGAAGGAATGTGAACTCCATCAATACGTATGATCCAAAGAGTAAAAAGGATCATATCTTTCACGGTATTAAGACAACATTTAGAAGGTAAATAGTCTCCCATGTATTCTCAACATATGAAGAAATAATATCATGTGTTAATAAGATAAGTAAAGAATTATCTGAGTCTTATGGATTTGAAGGGAAGAAAGAGAAGAAAAGGATGGAAGAGAGAATGATGGATAAAGGGACGAGGGAAAAGAAGAATTTTCCAATATGTGATAACTATGGGAAGAAACACCATGGAACTTTCCTGAAGGGAATGGGAGATTATTATAATTGTGGAGAAAAGGGACACCAAGTGCGTGACTTCAAGGGTAAGAAAAAGGTTTCAAATGTACAACACTTCATCTGCAATGAGTGGGGACACTACGCAAACCAATGTCCAAATCATCAGAGTATGCCCCAAATGATGTTATTGGATAATAATCAAGTTATGATACTACCACATATGGGGAGGAATGATTAGAGTTCTTATGTTGTTATTAAATAATTTTGTCATTTGAGTGTTGGTTATAATAATTATGTAGTATATAAGGATTGTACTGCAGTACTATTTCATCAAGGACTTGGGATTGTGTGGAACCAAGAAAAGTGACTCCACAGTAGGTTAAATTTTTGGAAAATATATGGTTGAGAGAAAGATAAACCATAATATGGTTCCAATACCGAGATAGTGATTTTGGAATAAGACATGATTAATTTGGATAAATTATATTGGATATTCTTAACTTCCTTGAAACTAATTAATGATTTGTATACATTTTTGGATAGAAGGAGTATATCTAGTATTTTATAAGGAATAAGGGATCATGGTATTTCAGGATGTTGCAGTGTTTTAAAAGAATGCATTATGAAGGTGTTCACATGTTGTTACACGAAAAAAAGGATATTCATTATGTTTACCTTCCTTATAAAATTTGGACTGTGAGTTGGATAGAAGTATTTTGGATAAAAATAAAGGTTGGAATGGATTATGTTGAACCTTGGATAGTATTGTTTAAGGTTAAAACATTTTTGAATATTATTTTTGGAATATTATAATACTATAGTTTTAGGAAAAGGACAGCCTGCAGGTTGGGGGATAACCCATCGCGTCGTACAAAGCTGTAGGAATCGAACCCACAACCCTAGTGCGACAGGCCTTTATTGCCTACCACTAGCCTACAGGAAGTCCTTGGTTATTAAAAAATATTTTTCCTAATCTAAATTGTATGTGTTAATATTTTTAACCTTGTACGATTAGGATAAATATAATATTTTTGAGTTCTACTATCTTTTTGAGTGAAAGATGAGTTTGTGGTAGAAATTGGTTGAATGTTGAAACTCTACTTGCCAAGAATAAATATATATACACCTATCTCTTATTCTATGAATAAATTAATTATTAAACTTTATTAAAGGGATATTAAAACAAAAAATGTGTTATTATAATACCTTAAGTCTTGTTGAACTGATAATATTTTAAATCTACATAGATTGAAGGCTTCGAGGCCCTCAATTTTACACTTGTTTGTGATTGATGACCTCAATAACTCCCTACAAATATTTAGGATTTCCCTCCAATTATATGTCCCTAATTTCCACCAATGTTCTCCTTATCAAGATCATAATTTGTTGGTGACTTTTTCATTTCCCTTTCCCTCTTATTAAGGCTAAATTTTATTAACCTTATTTCCGATGTGGGTTTTCCAAAAAGGTATTTTCTATTTGCATCATTTTATTTTCAAAGAAAATTTTCAAATTGCGAGGACGTAATTTGTTGAATGAGGGGAGAATGTAATACCCCGAGCTTCCATGATACGCTTCTCTTTCAATAATGCAATAGCTTGCATTATACGCAAGTTCGAGATTCTAACACACCGCGACTAATCATAATAGCCATTATGAATAGTAATACCGAGTTTTTGAAATTATATATATTTTATATTTCAAAATGGACTTCATTTTTGGATTCGGAATATCGAAATTAGCCTATGTTTAATTTTTGGTATTTTTCTGAGAAATTCCAATTTTTTATAAATAGTAAAAAATACTTAAAAACAACTTTTTTAATAAAAATAATTTATAGTGATAAATTATAATATTGAGAGGTTTTAAATTATAGTTAGAATATATTTTTACCATTTTATCCAATGGTGGTAATTAGAATTAATTTCACTTCGAAATTGGACATAAACAATTGTCAATCTTTTGATATATATTGTTTCTTAAAAACATGCTATTTGTTGTGACAGCGGGAATTAATTATAAAATTAATTAATGAAACTTATATTATTGTAATTTTGTAAAATAAACATCATTTTTTAATTTGGAATATCAATTATATCTTAGGGTGAAATTTTGGAATTGTTCTGAAAAACTTCAATTTTTGATGAATAGTAAAACCACTAAGTGGTAGTTAAAAAACCGATTATTCGTTTAAATGAAACATTACCACTTCTGTGATTTGATTTTCTAAAATCTGACATAAATGGTTGTCATTAGGAAGTAAAATTTGGTTTAATGGTATCAAAATAATATTTTGGGGAATAGTAACTTTTATATTTATTTAATCGTGATTAAAGGTAATTAGTGAAATTTAAGGTAAAAATGATATTATAAAAATATGAAAATACCCTTACACTTGTCCTACCCATATTGGATGAGTCATTTCTGACCAATAAAATCCATGGGTCAACTTGGGGACCCCATGGAGCTACTTGGGTAAGAAAATGACATTAATAACTTTTTATTTAAAGTAAAAATAATATTGTCACAAACATGTGTTGTTTTACTAAAACAATTATTACATGGGGTTATATAAGTTAAATTTTATACTATAAATATTAATTGTAAAGATAAACATATTTACTACATCATGATATTTTTCTTATAATTTTTAGATATTAAATAAATTAAAAATTTTATGACACCATGATGATGCAGCAATTACCTCATTAATTAACGATTTAAATAAAATGAAAATATAATGTAAATTATAAGACATACACTTGTCAAAAACCTATTTTAGGAGTATATTTCGAACCATTATCACCTTAGTCTTTAAATATATAAGTTTGGGACCTTTAAAATCTGAGTCTCATTATATAATAAAGTAACATTTCATGACATTCCAAGAGTGACCCTCCTATCCTCTTATAAAAGTCCCCCACCACTACCACCTTATTCACAACTTCCAAGCAATTTGGCTTGGCCAAACTCTTCCCAAATACTCTCTCAACTTCCCTCTATTACTCCTAGAAGCCTCACTTTAGGCAAAAGTCTTCCCAAGGAAGCCGTTGGCTCAAATCAAAAAGGGTTACCCGATTTTAAGGTAATGTCTTCTCTTATGTTATTTTGTTTTATTTTGCTTCTCCAACCCCTTAAAATCTTTTTATTCCATTATTTTGTAACAAAAACAGTATATTCAATATAATAGGATGTTTTTATTATAAGTATTTGATTTACACTTACACACACCTTCGTCTAATGGTTAAAGAACATACTGTTTCTGTGGTTGGCAAATTTCTGCCTCACGAAACGATGATTGTTCAATCTTCTTTTAACACCTCTAATGGTGGCCATTAAGATGTAACTATATTTATATATGACATAAATTATGTTTATGTTTTCCTTATGCTTCTGTATTTCTAATTTATTTTATACCTTTATAATTTCCATTATGGGTAAACGCGATAATTTCATTTTAGGAAGTGCGGACTACCGCCCCCTCAAAGTGATTTGAATCGTTAATGCCATATGTGGGATGTATAAAGGATGGAATAAATGATATTATATATGATATTATCCTGTAATTATAATATACATTTATATCATTATTATTTAATTCCATTAAATATGAAATATAAATGAAATTAGCATTCATGCGTACGTACGGCTTACCATCTCCATGAACGGTGCATTTCATTTCTTATCTCTAAATACTATGTAATATTATAAATGCATGTATATACTGGATATATATGATATATATTATTTCTAAATCATGAATATAATTCTGGATATAATGGATATTTTACCACATGAACAACTTGTAATTATAAGAAGTTATTTTTTACTCAAGTACCAAAGATCGACAAAACGACCGTTATTAACATAAATAATTACATAATGTTTATAACAAGGTAATAAGTGATATAAGAGGAATAATTAACATGAAAAAGGTTCTTAAGCAAGTATAAATTAACTCTAGTTTATTATTCAGGATATTAAATAACGATCTAGTCAAGTCGGACACAAGGTAAGAGAACTTCTTAACCTAATTTTCGTTCTTTAGGTTAATCTCCTACTTTCAAATTATGTCATGATATTATTATGTCTTATCTTATATTTGTACTTTATTTATGTGTACTTATAGTGAATACACATAATAGATCTATTTTATTTAAAAAATAATCTTTGTAAGGGACTTCGCTTCAATCTCCATTTATTGAGGCATATTTTTTTTATACACAAATTTCATTTATACAGTGTATAAACCCCTTTGACTTTACATTTATTCAAAAAGAATCTATTTTATATGAATAGTTTTACTAAACGAAAAATGCGAATGTTTTTTTTACTGTACGTATGCGGCGACAATAACTTCTCTGCCGCCGTGACCATTATTTGAGTTTCGGATTCCTCTACAACCTATTAATTTTTTAAAATGAAAAATAAATACCAAGTTTTTATTTTCTTTTATTTTGGTATTGAAAATGGGTTTGAAAGTGTTTTTTTATTATATCAATGTGTTGTGTTGATATATTTTGATTGAAATGTGGAATTTTTATGTTTCCTTTATGCATGTTTTATGTGATTCGATTATGTTACGGTTTATGATATGTTTAAACCTGTTCATATGAGAAATGCATTGGACTTAATAAGTGATGGGTGGAGCCCGCTATAGCTCCTCGATGCATAGCCATGTCTCATGAGACAAACGAGTTTCTTGTCATGAGGCCTTGACAAAATATTATTTGTAGTCTTGGAACGATGCCTTGGCTACGTGGTTATGATAGTCTGGCATTATGAATTCAATCATTATGAAAGTGGTTATTGATATTTCATTTCATTATTCAACCAGTAGAATATCCATGTGAATAAGTAAATGGAATTATCTCATTTTACCTTTTCCATATTATGTTGAAGTTCAAGATTAAAAGGCTTTTTTAGTCATACATTGCCTTAAATGTTTATGTTTATTTATGAAATCTTTGGCTATATTTTAATCCTTACTGAGCATCTGAGATCACCCCTTTCAATGTTTTAATTTTTCTAGTATGTGAAGGAGTATTTTATGAATGACCTGAAGGGATAATATGAGGGGATATGAAGACAATATTTTTTTGTAGTTTTGTATTACTTTATGATGTAATGTAAAACTTATGAATGTATCTAGTGTTTCCAAGGCTAGTAAACTAATCGGTCTTTCGAGACTTGATCTTTTGTGATCAGGCCAATGTTACACAATAATGCACCAACTCTGGGTAGCTAGGGTTGGGTCATTACAGTTGGTATCAGATTCAGTTTAGTACTAACCTTGGAAGCTAGATTTAGATAAACTCTGATTAGAGCACATAGCCCCAAGATAGACTTTGAGGATTAGTATAGAAGAACTTCCTAGAATTTTGGTATTATATAGATTTTGTGAGTTTTCCAAGAAATACATCCCTGTCTGGATACAAACAGGTAGAGGTGGCTCTAGCACATATGTACCTAGTGGTAAAACCCGAAAACACTGCTTTGAGCTAGACTCGAATGGGAACTGGTGCACGACAACGGGCCTTGCTGCACTATTGGTTATGACACTCCTGGGGTATATGCTTAGGATAATTCTCATTTTTTTACAAACCATTACAAAGGGTTTATGAGTATATATTTCCTCAAAGAAAACATTTTTTATGAATATGGATTATATCCATAAACCATTCAATTTACATTAAGTATTTTACAAGTTTTTAATTATTCATTGCAATTCATAAACTAGCCTAGTTTATGCCATTATATATAAATGGCACCCAGTAGAAGGAATGTGGACTCCATCAATACGTATGATCCCAAGAGTAAGAAGGATAATATCTTTCACGGTATTAAGCCAACAATTAGAAGGGAAATATTCTCCCATGTATTCTCAACCTATGAAAAAATAGTATCATGTGTTAATAAGATAAGTAAAGAATTATCTAAGTCTTATGGATTTGATGGGAAGAAAGAGAAGAAAGGGATGGAAGAGAGAATGATGGATAAAGGGACGAGGGAAAAGAATAATTTCCCAATATGTGATAACTGTGGGAAGAAACACCTTGGAACATGCCTGAAGGGAATGGGAGTTTGTTATAATTGTGGAGAAAAGGGACACCAAGTGTGTGACTGCAAGGGTAAGAAAAAGGTTTCAAATGTACAACACTTCATCTGCAAGGAGTGGGGACACTACGCAAACCAATGTCCAAATCATCAAAGTATTCCCCAAATGATGTTATTGGATAATAATCAAGTTATGATACTACCACAGATGAGGAGGAATGATTAGAGTTTTTATGTTGTTATTAAAGAATTTTGTCATTTGAGTGTCGGTTATAATAATTATGGAGTATATAAGGATTGTACTGTAGTACTATTTCATCAAGGACTTGAGATTGTGTGCAACCAAGAAAAGTGACTCCAAAATAGGTTAATTTTTTGGAAAATATATGGTTGAGAGAAAGATAAACCATAATATGGTTCTAATACCAAGATAGTGATTTTTGAATAATACATGATTGATTTGGATAAATTATATTGGATATTCTTTACTTCCTTGAAATAGATTAATGATTTGTATACATTTTTAGATAGAAGGATTATATCTAGTATTTTATAAGGAATAATGGATCATTGTAATTTAGGATGTTTTAGTGTTTTAAAAGAATACATTATGAAGGTGTTCACATGTTGTTACATGAAAAAAAGGATCTTTATTATGTTTACCTTCCTTATAAAATTTGGACTGTGAGTTGGACAAAAGTATTTTGGATAACTATAAAGGTTGGAATGGATTAATTTGAACCTTGGATAGTATTTTCTAAGGTTAAAACATTTCTGAATATTATTTTTGGAATATTATAATACTATAGTTTTAGGAAAAGGACAACCAGCAGGTTGGGGGATAACCCGTCACGTCGGACAAAGCTGTAGGAATCGAACCCACAACCATAGTGCGACAGGCCTTTATTACCTACCACTAGCCTACAGGAAGTCCCTGGTTATTAAAAAATAGTTTTCCTAATCTAAATGGTATGTGTTAATATTTTGAACCATGTACGATTAGGATAAATATAATATTTTTGAGTTCTACTATCTTTTTGAGTGAAAGATTAGTTTGTGGTAGAAATTGGTTGAAGGTTGAAACTCTACTTGTCAAGCATAAATATATATATATCTATATATTATTCTATGAATAAATTAATTCTTAAACTTTAGTAAAGGGATATTAAAACAAAAAATGTGTTATCTTAATACCTTAAGTCTTCTTGAACTGATAATATTTTAAATCAACATAGATTGAAGGCTTTGGGGCCCTCAATTTTACACTTGTTTGTGATTGATGACCTCAATCACTCTCAACAAATATTTACGGTTTTCCTCCAATTATATGTCTCTAATTGCCACCAATTTTCTCCTTATCGAGATCATAATTTGGTGGCGACTTTTTCATTTTCCTTTCCCTCTTATTAAGGCTAAATTTTATTAACCTTATTTCCGATGTGGGTTTTCCAAAAAGGTATTTTCTATTTGCATCCTTTTATTTTCAAAAAAAATTTCAAATTGCGAGGACGCAATTTATTGAAGGATGGTAAAATGTAACACCCCGAGCTTCCACGATACGCTTCCCTTTCAATAATGCAATAGCTTGCATTGTACGCATGTTCGAGATTCTAACACACCACGACTAATCAAAATAGCCATTATGAATAGTAATACCTACTTTTTGAAATTATATATATTTTATATTTCAAAATGGACTTCATTTTTGGATTCGGAATATCGAAATTAGCCTATGTTTAATTTTTTGAATTTTTCTGAGATCTTCCAATTTTTTATGAATAGTGAAAAATAATTAAAAACAACTTTTTTAATAAAAATAATTTATAGTTATAAATTATACTATTTAGTGGTTTTAAATTATAATTAGAATATTTTTTTACCATTTTATCCAATGGTGTTCATTATAATTACTTTCACTTTGAAATTGGACATAAACAATTGTCAATCTTTTTATATATATTGTTTCTTAAAAATAGGCTATTTGTTGTGACAGAAGGAATTAATTATAAAATTAATTAATGAAACTTATATTATTTGAATTTTGTAAAATATACATAATTTTTGTTTTTGGAATATCAATTATAGCTTAGGGTGAAATTTTGGCATTGTTCTGAAAAACATCAATTTTTGATGAATAGTGAAACCACTAAGTGGTAGTTAAAAAAACTGATTTTTTGTTTAAATGAAACATTACCACTTCTGTGATTCCATTTTCAAAAATCTGACATACATGGTTTTCATTATGAAGTAAAATGTGGTTCAATGGGATTAAAATAATTTTTTGGTGAATGGTAACATTTATGTTTAATTAATCGGGATTAAAGGTAATTAGTGAAATTTAAGGTAAAAATGATATTATAAAAATATGAAAATACACTTACACTTGTCCTACCCTTATTGTATGAGTCATGACAGACCAAGACAATCCATGGGTCAACTTGGGGACCCCATGGAGCCACTTGGGTAAGAAAATGACATTAATAACTTTTTATTTAAAGTAAAAATAATATTGTCACAAACATGTCTTGTTTTACTAAAACAATTATGAAATGGGGATATATAAGTTAAATTTTAGACTATAAATATTCTTTGGAAATATAAAAATATTTCCTACATCATGATATTTTTCTTATAATTTTTAGACATTAAATAAATTAAATTTTTTATGACACCATGATGATGCAGCAATTACCTCATTAATTAACGATTTAAATAAAATGAAAATATAATATAAATTCTAACAATTAAACTTGTAAAAAACCTATTGGATGAGTATATTTCTAACCATTATCAACTTAGTCTCTAAATATATAAGTTTGGGACCTTTAAATCCGAATATCATTATATAATAAAGTAACATTTCATGACATTCCAAGAGTGCCCCTCCTCTCCTCTTATAAAAGACCCCCACCACTACCACCTTATTCACACCATCCAAGCCATTTGGCTCGGCAAACCTCTGCCCAAATACTCTCCCAATATACCTCTCTTACTCCTAGAAGCATCACTTTGGGCAGAAGTCTTTCCAAGGAAGCCTTTGGCTCAAATCAAAAAAAGTTACCCGATTTTAAGGTAATGTCTTCTCTTATGATATTTTGTTTTATTTTGCTTCTCCAACCCCTTAAACTCTTTTTATTACTTTATTTTGTAACAAAACAAATATCGTAATTTTACTAGGATGTTGTTATAATAAGTATTTGATTTACACTTACACACACCTTCGTCTAATGGTTAAAGAACATACTGTTTCTGTGGTTGGTGAATTTCTACCTCACAAAACGATGATTGTTCAATCTTCTTTTAACACCTCTCATGGTGGCCATTAAGATGTCACTATATATATATATATGATATATATTATGTTTATGTTTTACTTATGCTTCTGTATTTCTCATTTATTGCATACCTTTATGGTTTCCATTGTGGGTAAATGCGATAATTTCATTTTAGGAAGTGCTGACTACCACCCCCTCAAAGTGATTTGAATCCTTAATGCCATACATGGGATGTATAAAGGATAGAGTAAATGATATTATATATGATATTATAATGGAATTATAATATACCTTTATATAATTATTATTTCTTCCATTAAATATCAAATAGAAATGAAAGTAGTGTTCATGCGTACATACGGCTTACCGTCTCCATGAACGGTGAATTTCATTTCTTATCTATAAATATTATGTAATATTATAAATTCATGTGTATACTATATATATATGATATATAAGATGTCTAAATCATGAATATAATTCAGGATATAATGGATATTTTACCACATGAGCAACTTTTAATTATAAGATGTTTTTTTTGACTCAAGTACCAGAGATCGACAAAACGGCCGTTATTAACATAAATAATTACATAATGTTTATAACATGTTAATAAGTGATATAAAAGGAATAATTAACTTGAAAAAGGTTCTTAAGCAAGTATAAATTAACTCTAGTTTATTATTCAGGAGATTAAAGAATGATCGAGTCAAGTCGGACACGAGGTAAGGGAACTTTTTTACCCAATTTCCATTCTTTTGGTTAATCTCCTACTTTCAAATTATGTCATGATATTATTATATCTTATCTTTTATTTGTACATTCATTATGTGTACATATAGTGAATACACATAATAGATCTATTTTATTTAAAAAATGATCTTTGTAAGGAACTTCATCTCAATCTCCATTCATTGAGGCATATTTTGTTTTATACACAAATTTATTTTATACGGTGTATAAACCCCTTTGACTTTACGTTTATTCAAATGGAATCTTTTTTATATGAAGCGTTTTACTAAATGAAAAATGGGAATGTTTTTTTTTACCATACATATGCGGCGACAATAACTTCTCCGTCGTTGTGACCATTATTTGAGTTTCTGCTTCCTCTATAAGCTATAACTTTTTTTAAATGAAAAATAAATACCAAGTATTAATTTTCTTTTATTTTGGTATTGAAAATGGTTTTGAAAGTGTTTTTTTATTATATCAATGTGTTGTGTTAATATCTTGTGATTTAAATGTGGAAATTTTATGTTTCCTTTATGCATGTTTTATGTGATACGATTATGTTACGGTTTATGATATGTTTAAACCTATTCATATGAGGAATGCATTGGACTTAATAATTGACGGGTGGAGCCCGCTATAGCTCCTCAATGAATCGGCAAGACTTATGAGACAAACTAGTGTCTTGGCATGAGGCCTTGACAAAATATTATTTTTAGTCTTGGCATGAGGCCTTGGCTACGTGGTTATGATAGTCTGGCATTATGCATTCCATCATTATGAAAGTGGTTATTGATATTGCATGTGATTATTCGACCAGTAGAATATCCATGTGAATAAGTAAATGGCATTATCTCATTTTACCTATGCCATATTATGTTGAATTTCAAGTTTAAAAGGCTTTTGTTTTATTCATACATTGCCTTAAATTTTTATTTTTATTTATGAAAGCTTCCGCTATATTTTTATCCTTACTGAGCATCTGAGCTCACCCCTTTCAATGTTTTAATTTTTCCAGGATGTGATGAATTATTTTATGAATTACCTGAAGGGATAATATGAGGGGATATGAAGACAATATTTTGTAGTAGTTTTGTATTGCTTTATGATATAATGTAAAACTTATGAATGTATCTAGTGTTTCCAAAGCTAATAAACTAATCGGCCTTTTGAGACTTGATCTTTTGTGATCATGCCAATGTTACGCAATAATGCACCGACTCTGGGTAGCTGGGGTCGGGGCGTTACACTCTAACACCTGAAAAACCCTAAAACCCCTAAAAACATTTATAACTATAAAACAACACTAAAAGACCCTAAAAACCTAAAATCCCAAATAATAATTAAAACATTAAAAACATAATAACCCCTAAAAACCTTAAAAACCACAAAAAAACAATAAAAACATCTAAAAAACGAAATACCAAGTCTTAAGACTTCTTTTACCTAAAAACCTAAAAACCCTAAAAATCAAAAAACAAAATCTGTAAAATATCCCAAAAACCGTAAAATCCTTTAAAAAATCTAGAAACCCTAAAAAATCAAAAAACCCTAAAATCCCTAAAAACCATAAAACACTATGAAAATTATAAAAGCTATATAAACCAAAGGAAACACTAAAAAACAATAATAACCAAAAATTCCATTAAAATAAAAAAACACTAAAAACTTTAAAATTCTTAAAAACCCTAAAACCCCAAAACCCATAAAAATTGTTGAAAAACCAAAAAGTACCTAAAACTCCTAAAAACACATAATAGAACCCGAAACCATAAATAACCCTGAAATCAAAAAAACCTAAAAAAACCTTGAAAACCCCTAAAACACTAAAAACCCATAAAAGATATTAAAAACCCTAAAACCCAAAAAACAATCATTTAAACCATAAAAACCCCAAAACCCAAAAAACCCTCTAAAACATAAAAACCCTTTAATAAAATCTTAAAAACCAAAAAACCCGTAAAATACCCTAAGACACACTAAAACACCTAAAAACCACTAAAAATCATATATAGGTGTAAAATTCCTAAAACCACAAAAGTCCATATAAACAATATAAACCCTCAAAACACTAAAACCCCCCCAAATCACTAAAACTCACTAAAAACATTATTAAAAAACTATGAAACCCTAAAAACAGCTACAAAACCATATAAACAAACCCCCCCCCCCAAAACAAACCCCCCTAAAAACCACTGAAACTCTATAAAATCGTGAAAACACATAAAAATCCATTCAAAGGCCTCAAAACCCCTAAATTTTCCTAGAAACCTTAAAATATTTGGAAAACTCTTGAAACGCCTATTAAAAACATTAAAAAGTACATGAAACATCAAAAAATATAAAATACAAAAACAAATGTACGAAAACCCAAATAAAAACATAAAATCCTATAAACTATTATACCCCTAAAACACAAAAAACGATAGGCACCCAAAAATAAATTAAACCCCCCAAACACCATAAAAATATAATATACCCAAAAGACCATAAAAACCCTAAAAACTCTAGAAACCCCTAAAACCCCCCAAACCCACAAAAGACCTTAAAACCTTATAAAAATCCTTCAAGACCAAAAATCTATTAAACACCCAAAACCCTTAAAACCCCCTAAAAACATAAAACCCTAAAAATCATAAAAATCTAAAACACTAAAAACTCATAAAAACCCAGATGAAAATAAATTCCTAAAGAACCCATAAAACACTACAAACCCTAAAACTCCTTAAAATCTATAAAAACCCATAATAGCCATAAAATAATCCTAAAAAACTAAATACCCTAAAAACTATAAAAATAATTAAAAAACTAAAACCCCTAAAGTGTTTGTAAAACCACTAAAAACCCCTAAAAACACCAAAAAACTCAAAAACAATAAATCCCTAAAAATTCCCTAAAAATCCTAAAAACCTAAAACCCACTTGAAATCACTGAAAATCCTAAAAACTCTTAAATCCCTAGAAACCCAATGAAAACATAAAGAACCCTGTAACCCTAAAATCCATTAAATCTATTAAAATCTCTTTAAACCCCCTAGAAAACATAAAATCCACTAAGAACTGTAAAAAAACTTATAACCCCTAAGAATCCTTTTAAGCCCTTAAAACCCCTATAAACTTCTAATAGAACATGAAACCCCTAAAATTACTAAAAATAAAAATAAAACACTTTGAATCACTAAAACCACTAAAAATTACTAAAACATCACTACAAACCTGTAAACCCATGTAAAAAGATCTAAAAATATCATAAATCTTTAAACAACTCTATAATCACTAAAAATCCTAAAAACACTAAAAACATTAGAAAACCCTAAAACACCTAAAACCCCTAAAAACAGTAAGAAAAAACCCATCAGAACCATATGGGGATGCATATGGTTATTTTTAGTTCCTGTTTTTCTCTCTGGATTTTTGGGTCTTTTGGGTTTTTGGTGTCTGGGGGGTCCAGGGTCTTTTGGTGTCGGTTTTCTTGGCCCCACCCCTCCCTTTTCTGCTGTTTTTTCTTTTAATAAATTTTTTGGGGGAAAGAATAGCCTGGCCTCTCACATTACATGCCCTAAAACCCATAAAACCCATAAAACCCCCATAGGCCCATAAAACCCCTGAAAACACTAAAAACATATAACACACTGAATGCCAATAACCCCCCCCCCCCCGAAAATATTATAAAAACATAAAAAAACCCTAAAAGAATCTAAACCCCCTAAAAGACCTTAAAAACTCATAAATACCCTAAAATCATAAAAAGCCTAAAATACAGTAAAACCCTTAAACCCTTAAATGACCATAAAATTTCCTAACAACCCTAAAAGACACTAAAAAATCATAAAACCATAATGGACCCAAAAACACTAAAAACCTAAAAGATCCTAAAAAACCTTTAAACCATAAAGAACACTAAAAACATAAAAACCCCTAAATGACCATAAAAATACTAAAATGAATAATTGACACTAAACAATCCTAAGAACAATAATGGATACTAAAAACCCTAAAAACATAACGGACTCTAAAACCCCTAAATGGCCCTAAAAATTCTCCTAAAACCCCAAAAATACCCTAGAACACCCTAAAAGACAGGAAATACCCAAGAAACACCATGAATCCCTAAATTAAAAAAAATAAAAAAGATCCCAAAACCCATAAAAACTATAAAAGTCCTGAAAATCCCCAAAAAAATTAAATGTCCCAACAAAACTATAGAAAACCCTTTAATACCCAAAAGGCTATAAAAACACTAAAAACCCTAAAAAGAGTAGAAGGACCCTTAATACCATATAAATTATAAAAAATTTAAAACCTAAATAATCCTACAATCATTTAATAAAACATAAAATTTATAAAACCCATAAAAATCCCTAGAGATCGTAAAACTCTTAACAACCCAACAAAACCAAAAAAAATTAAATAAATAAAAAACCTTAAACCCCTTAAAACCCAAAAAGAAACCCCAAAAACACCCTTAAAAACACTAAAACCCCTAAAAATCACAAAGGACCCTAAAAACACTAAAAATGTAATTCCCTAACCACAGTTACCCAGATTCAGTGCATTATTTTAATACATTGGCATGATTACAAGGAATCAAGTCCCGAAGGACCGATCAGTTTAGCAATTTTGGAAAATAGATTACATACATGAATGTTACATTACACTTATTAACATACAAAACAACTTAAATAATCCTTCACAAACACCATTATCCCTTAGCTTAACCCAACATATCAATCACAATACACTTCTTAGAATCTTTGGAAAAATAAAACATAGAAAGGGGTGAGCTCAGATGCTCATTAAGGATAACAATATAGTGGAAACTTTCATAAATAAGCATAAACAAATAAGGCAATGTATAACTAAAAAAATCCTTTTAAACTTGAACTTCATCATAATATGGCAAAAATAAAATGATGTAATGTCATTTACTTATTCACATGGATATTATACTAGTCAAATAATCACATGAAATATCACTAACCACTTTCATAATGATGGAATGCATAATGACATACTAGAATAACCACATAGTCAAGGACATGTACCAACACTGCAAATAATATTTTGTCAAGGCCTTGTTCCAAGACACTAGATTGTCTCATGAGACCTACCGATGCATCGAGGAGCTATAGAGGGCTCCACCCATCACTTACTAAGTCCAATGCATTCCTCAAAAGAAAAGGTTTAAACATAACATAAACATTCATAATAAAACTGGCATACGAAATGTTGATACTTTACCCATAAACCATGAATGGTATAAAAATAACACATCCACATTCAAACATATCACAAAACCTTCAACACAATATGGAATATTTTTATCATAGTAAATCAACTTCAAACAAGTTTAAAATCCATTAATGTATTTTGACATAGATGAAAATGATTTGTAAAACTCATTCAGAAAAATATCCCTTTTTCATGAAAACATTTAAAAGTCACACAATTTAGAAAGGAAGACATTTAAATACATTTTTGAATCAAATTTTCCCATAACACTTTGAAATTTTTTAAAATAATTAATATTTCAATACATTCATGTTCATTTCAATAAATCCTTAAAACCATTTTGAAAACATGGACATTAATGAGAATGGTTTAGAAGAATAAATCATTAAAACATTTAAAATGATGTTTTAGTAAAAATTCCCTTAAAATAATCCCTTTGAAAACTATTTTATGAAACATGGACATGGATAATAAATATGTCCCAGTAGATACTTATGTAAAAACAACCTCGTATAATAATGAGACTGTGAAATTTACCCTTACCGATTTTGTAACTTATGAAACATACACCCCATTAAAGAGGTATCATACAATGAATATGTAAATACACATAAATTAATGTTTATTACACAAAGAATACAATTATGGGAATTACATACACCACAGAAAAGGTAATAGTGGCAATATGGCAAGAATCTCACGGGAATAAGGAGTGATATGAAAACCCATTACCTTGCACTTTCCTTTAGTCAAGGGTACGTTTAACCTCATGTATGAAGATCATAGTATGTTATTAAAGTATAACAGAAACATATTAATATTTATTATATCATACATGATTCATTTATTAATTTTTACTTCCCATTTAATTATAATTTTTATGTTAAATTAACATTTTGGGTAATAATCGTTTTCTTTATCATACGTGCTTTAACTTGTCTCTTGATCGTATCACTTAGATAAAAATTTAAGTACTACCAGAATATAAAACATGATTTATATATCATATATATTTAGAATATAAATATGTATAATAGACATATATATGAAATGAAAAACACTATTTATGGAGACGGTAGGCCGTATGTACGCATAAATGTTGTTCCTGTTTTCATCTCGTATTGAACGGAACTAAGTGAATAAGATATATGTGAGTACATATATACATATATATATATGTATATATCTTTAGTATCATTATTATGTCATATATTATATACTTATTAGTAATATATATATATTTATAATCGTCGATGAATGGTGAACATGGAAAGGAATCCCATCGCGTCATGGATACGGTAATCTGTACGTACGCACGAGCGACAATATAATTTTCTTAATGTTATGGAATTGGATGGTATATTAATTTTACAGAGACATTAGCATGTTATTTAAATTATTTATATACATATTACTCATCATTATATCCATCCAAATATCATAGTGTTGAATAACCAATTACACCACGACGTGGAGACGGTAAGTCGTACTTACACACGCATGGTGACATTATCATTCATAAGATGGATATGATAATGAAGATAGTTTTTCCGTATTTATAATAACATCATAGAATATATAAGATACTGGATTAATTATTTTATAATGGAAACACAAATAAAGAGTAAGTGGAAGAATGAGAGAACATGAATGAGGGTGGTGAAGTCATTTCTTCTTCTTCAGGTTCTTCCTTTTGATTTGATCAAAAGGGCTCCGTAGGATGGATTTCTGACCAAAGGAATGCATTTATAATGAATTGAGGAATGTTGAGAGGATATTTGGGCAAGGTTTGGCCAATAAAAAAGGCTTTTAAGGTATGAATAATTGGTTATAAGTGGTGTCCTTTTATAAGGGGGAGGAGGGGCTCTTAAGGAAAAAATTAAAGAATTATTTTATAATAAATTCATATTCAGTTTATAATGGATCCAAACTGGATTATTTAAAGTATAAGGTGGGTATGGGTCTAAAACCACTCATACAATAGGTTTTAGATAGGTTTGGAACACTATATTAACCTTATCATTTATATTTAACTCTGTTAAATAGTTTGACATTTACCATGTCTCATTGTATTTTTATATTATATAGTTAATAAACTTACAATATACTTCCAAACTACCCCCAAGTCGTCCATTAATGATAAAAATATAATTATTTAATTATTTTTTTCGAAACTTAGATTTTTAGAAATATTATATCAATTTATAATATAATATTTGTTTTAAAAACTCCTTTATGTCAATTTTGACACTTTTAATAATTTTTTTTTGTTAAAGTCTTAATAACATTATTAATTAGAAAAAAATAATTTAAGAAATCCTAACATGTCATATTAACCAATAAATTTTTTTTATGTCATCAAAACTTTCAAATTATGTTTATTTTAACATTTATAATACTAATTATTGGATTCATTCATTAATAAGGAAAATATTGTGTCATTACTGTGTCATAAATAAATTTAATTATTAAATGTCTAAAAATTATAAATAAAATGCCATTATGTAGTAAATCATTTTATATTTATAATGAGTATTTATAGTCTAAAATATAAAATATATAACCCTATGAAAAAATTGTTTTTCTAAAGGATATATGCTTATGTCTTTTTTGTATTTACATTAACTTAATTAATATAAAGTGTCATTATCACTTACAAGTGGATCCATGGGGTCCAAAAATTAATCCCAAGATGACCATGGTCGTACACGTATCAAAATATAGGGTTATGACATGTTTTAGGGTAATTTATTATTATTATAATATTATTTTTTCCCTTATTTACTGGATTTTCCCTTTAACCATGGTAAATAAAATATTTACCGAAATAATTATTCAAAATGTATAAAAATAAAAGTTACCTATTTGAACAATTTTTACCTCCTGATTCTAAATATTGAATCCATTTTTCTAAATTCAAAACATAGAAGTGGAAGGAATTAATTTAAAATTAATTCCCGTTGTTAAAACTAAAAGCGTGTTTTTAAGAGATAATAACTATCAAAAGATTGGAACTTGCTTATGTCCAGTTTAAATGTGAAATTATTTACAAGGACCAAAATTAGATTAAATTGTAAAAATATTATCTAATTATACAATAAAATCACTAAAATTATTAATTTATCACTATTAATTATTTTGATTAAAAAAGTTGTTTTTAATTAAAATTTAGTAATTTTCACTATTCATCAAAATATGAATGTTATCAGAAAAGTACTGAAAATTCACCCTAAGATAACTTCGATATTACAAATCCAAAAATGAAGTCCATTTTGAAAGATAAAATGTATAAAATTTCAAAAAGTGGGTATTACTATTCATAACGGCTAGTTTGATTGGTTGTGGTGTGTGTTAGTACTCGAAGTTGCGTACAACACACGCTACTACATTATTCAAAGATAAGCGTACCATGAAAGCATGGGGTGTTATATTCTCCCCTCTAATAAATTTTGTCCTCTCAATTTATGCTCGGTATTGGAAACATGGGGTTGACATTTCAAAATATCATAGTTGAAATCCCACATCGAAAAATGGATTAATGAGGCCTATATTTAAAATAAAGAGTGGTAAGTATGAAGGTTACCAAAAATAACACATACTAGGGTTCTATGTAAGAAAACATGGATATGTAAGAGAAATATTACCATCAATATCTTATGGAGATTGGTATAGAACATGGCTATGAAAAGGCCAACAATCTCATAGCTATAAATTTGTGATGATCTAAGGTAACATATAGGACAACGTTTTTTATCTGAGTTCCTTTTATTAATTTAGAGGAATTTTGGCTAAGATCATAAGGAGATATACTTAATTTATAATTAGTGTTTTATCCATTAATAAATTTTTACCACAAACTCATCTTTTACCCAAAAACATAATACAACTCAAAAATACCCTATTTATCCTAATCGTATAGGGTTCCAAATATAATGAATTTATATTTCACATATCAGACCCTTTAAAAAAACTACATTATACTATCCAGGAACTTCATGAAGTCTAGTGGTAGGTGATAAATCCCAATCGCACTATGGTTGTGGGTTCGATTCCGGTAGCTTTGTCTAATGCGATGGGTTGTCACATGGTCTGCGTATTGTCCTTTTATAAAAATCCACAAATACCCTTTTAAACATAATCCATTCCACCCTTTAGACTTATCCAAAATACTTCTATCCAAAATAACAGTCCAAAATTTATAAGGAAGTTAAACACAATGAAGATCCTTTTTCCCATGTAATAACATGTGAACACCTTCATCATGTGTTATTTTAAAACATGGTAACATCCTGAATTACCATAAAACCTTATTGATTAAATTCAAGCTCTCTTATTCTTTATAGAATATTTGATATACTCCTTCTATCCAAAAATGTTTTAAACTCCAACAATGGAAAATCACTAATCACTTTCAAAGTATATAAGAATATCCAATATAATTTATTCAAATCAACAATATCTTATTCCAAAATCACTACCACATTATTGGGACCATATTAAGGATTACCTTTCCTTCAACCTTATTTTTTACCAAAAGTGTAGCTCACTATTAAGTCACTTTTCTTAGAACCACATAATCTCAAATCCTCAATAAAATAGTACTGCAGTACAATCCTTATTTATCTCCATTATTCATATAACCAGTATATTGTTGATACAACACTCAAATGAAATAATCCTATAATAATAACATAAGAACACTAGTCATTATTCTTCATCTGAGGTAGTATCATAACTTGATTATTATCTAATAGCATCATTTAGGGCATACTCTGATGATTTGGACATTGGTTTGTGTAGTGTCCCAACTCTTTAGAGACAAAGAATTGTACATTTGAAATCTTATTATGACCCTTGCAGTCACGTACTTGGTGTCCTTTTTCACCACACTTATAACAAACTCTCATTCCCTTCAGAGAAGTTCCAGGGTGTTTCTTCCCACAATTATCACATATGGGAAAATTCTTCTTTTCCCTCTTCCCTTTATCCATCTTTCTTTCTTCCATCTTTTTCTTCTCTTGCTTCCCTTCAAAGCCATAGGACTTAGATAATTATTTACTTATCTTATCAACACATGATACTATTTATTCATATGATGATAATACATGGGAGACTATTTCACTTCTAAATTCTTACTTAATACCATGAAATATATGATCATTCTTACTCTTTGGATCATGCGTATTGCTGGAGTTCTCATTCCATCTACTGGGCTCCATTTCTAAACAATGGAATACACTAGATTAGTTTATGAATAGAAATACCTAATCCCAAACATTTAAAACACTTATCATAAATTAAACAGTTTATGGATATAATCCATAATAATAAAAATGTCTTCTTTGAGGATGTATATACTCATAAACCCTTCATAAAGGTTTGTAAAGAAAATGACAATTATCCTAAGCCTATCCCCTGGGAGTGTCGTAACCAAGAGTGTAGCAAGTCCCGTTGTCGTGCACCAGTTCCCATTCGAGTCTAGCTCTAAGCAGTGTTTTCGGTTTTTACCCCTAGGTGCATCTATTCCAGAGCTTCCTCTACCTGCTCATATCCAGACAGGGATGTATTGCTTGGAAAACTCACAAAATATCTACAATACCAAAATTCTAGGAAGTTCTTCTATACTAATCTTCAAATACTATCTTAGGGATATGTTCTCTAATCAGAGTTTATCTAAATATAGTGTCCAAGGTTATTGTTAAACTTCCTCTGATACCAAATGTTACTCCCCGACCCCAGTTACCCAGATTCGGTGCATTATTTTAATACATTGGCATGATTACAAGGAATCAAGTCCCGAATGACCGATCAGTTTAGCAGACTTGGAAAATAGATTACTACATGAATTTAACATTACACTTCTTAACATACAAAACAATATAAATAATCCCCCACAAGATCCATTATCCCTTGGCTTAACCCTGCATATCAATCACAATACACTTCTTCAAATCCTGGGAAAAAAATAAAACATAGAAAGGGGTGATCTCATATGCTTAGTAAGGATAAAAATAAAGTAGAAACTTTCATAAATAAGCATAAACATATAAAGAAATGTATAACTAAAACAAAATCCTTTTAAACTTTATCTTCAGCATAATATGGAAAAATTAAAATGAAGTAATTCCATTTACTTATTCACATGGATATTCTACTAGTCGAATAATCACTTGTAATATCACTAACCACTTTCATAATGATGGAATGCATAATGTCAGATTATCATAACCACATATTCAAGGCCTTTTGCCAAGACTAAAAATATGATTTTTTCAAGGCCTTGTGCCCGGACACTAGTTTGTCTCATGAGACCTACCGATGCATCGATGAGCTATAGCAGCCTCCACCCGTAACTTAGTAAGTCCAATGCATTCCTCATATGAAAAGGTTTAAAAATATCCTAAACATTATTATTAAAAATAGCATAAGAAATATCAATACTTTACCCATAAACCATGATTGGTATAAAAATAACACACCCACAGTCAAACATATCACAAAACCTTCAAGACAATATGTAAGATTTCTATCACAGTAAATCAACTTCAAACAAGTTTAAAATCCATTAAAGTATTTTGACAAAGATGAAAATTATTTGTAGAACTCATTCAGAGGAATATACCTTTTTCATGAAAACATTTAAAAGTCACACAATTTAGAAAGGAATACATTTAAATACATTTCTGAATCAATGTGTCCCATACCACTTTGAATCTTTTGAAAAGAATTAAAATTTCAAAATATTCATGTCTATTTAAATAAATCCTTAAAAACATTTTTAAAGCATGTACATTAATGAGAATGGTTTAGAAGAATAAATCTTTAAAACATTTTAAATGATTTTTTAGTAAAAGGTCCCCTAAAATAACCCCTTTGAAAACTATTTTATGAATCATGGAAATGGATAATAAATATGTCCCAGTATATACTTACGTAAAAACAACCTCGGATAATAAAGAGATTGTGAAATTAACCCTTACCAATTTGGTAACTTATGAAACATACACCCCATGATAGAGGTATCATACAATGAATATTTAAATACACATAAATTAATGTGTACTACACAAATAATATAATTATGGGTAGCACAGACACCACACAAAAGGTAATAGTGGAAATATGGCATGAATCTCACGGGAATAAGGAGTGAGGTGAAAACCCATTACCTTGAACTTTCCTTTAGTTGAGGGTATGTTTAACCTACTGTATTAAGATAATAGTATGTTATTAAAGTATACCAGAACCATATTAATATTTATGATATCATACATGATTCATTTATTACTTTTTACTACCCATTTAATAATAATTTCCATGTTAAATTAACATTTCGGGTAATAATCGCTTTCTTTATCGTACTTGTTTTAACTTGTTACTATTGACTGTATCACTTAGATAATGATTTAAGTACTTCCAGAATAAAGAACATTATTTATATAGTATATATATTTAGAATATAAATATGTATAATAGGTATATATATGAAATGAAAAACACTGTTTATGGAGACTGTAGTCCGTACGTATGCATAAACGTTGTTTCCGTTTTTATCTCGTATTGAACGAAACTAAGTGAATAAGATATATGTAAGTAGATATATATATGTATATATCTCCAGTATCATTATTATTTCATATATTATATACTTATTAGTAATATAAATATTTTTATAATCTTCGATGAATGGTGAACGTGGAAATTAATCACATCGCGTCGTGGAGACGGTAATCTGTACGTACACACGAGAGAGAATATAATTTCCTTAAACTTGTGAAATTGGATGATATATTAATTTTACAGATATATTACCATGTTATTTTAATTATTTATATACATATTACTCGTCATTATATCCACCCAAGTATCATAGTGTAGAATGACAATTACACCACGACGTGGAGACGGTAAGCAGTACGTACGCACGCATGGTGACATTATCATTCATAAGATGGATAGGATAATGAATATAGTTTTTCCATATTTTTAATAACATCACAGAATATATAAGATACTAGAGTTATTATTTTATAATTGAAACATAAAGAAAGAGTAAGTGGAAGAATAAGAGAACTTGAAAGAGGGTGGTGAAGTCATTACCTCTTCTTCGGGTTCTTCCTTTTGATTTGATCAAAAGGGCTCCATAGGATGGCTTTTTAACCAAAGTAATGAATTTATAATGAAGTGAGGAAAGTTGATAGGATATTTGGGCAGGGTTTGTCCGAGAAAAAAGGCTTTGAAGGTATGAATAATTGGATATAAGTGGTGTCCTTTTATAAGGGGGAGGATGGGCTCTTTATGAAAAAACTTATAGTATTATTTTATAATAAATTCATATTTGGTTTCTAATGGCTCCAAACTGGATTATTGAAATTATAAGGTGGGTATGGGTCGAAAAATACTCAACCAATAGGTTTTAGATAGGTTTGAGTCACTATATTAACCTTATCATTTATATTTAACTCTTAGTTAAATAGTTTGACATTTACCATGTCTCTTTGAATTTTTATATTATATGGTTAATAAAATTACTAAATACTTCCCAGAGACCCCCAAGTGGTACATTAATAATACACCTATCATTATATAAGTCATTTGGAAAAATATTAGATTTTTATGAATATTATTTCAATTTATAATATAATATTTGTTTTAAAAACTCCTTTTTGTCAATATTGACACTATTCAATAATTGATTTTTGTTAAAGTTTTAACAACTTTATTAATTCAAAAAAATTCATTTAAGAAATCCTAACATATCATATTAACCAATAAATTTTTTTATGTCATCAAAACTTTCAAATTATATTTATTCTTACATTTATAATACTAATTATTTGATTCTTTCATTAATAAAGAAAATACTAGGCCATTATTGTGTCATAAATAAATTTAATTATTCAATATCTAAAATTTATAAATAAAATACCATTATGTAGGAAATAATTTTATATTTCTAATTAATATTTATAGTCGAAAAGATAACATATATAACCCAATGAAAAAATTGTTTTTCTAAAATATATATGCTTATGTCATTTTTGTATTTACTTTAACATAATTAATATAAAGTGTCATTATCACTTACAAGTGGATCCATGGGGTCCCAAAATCGAACCAAAGATGCCCATGGTCGGAAATGTATCAAAAAATAGGGTTAGGACACGTTTTAGGCTAATTTATTATTATTATAATATTATTTGATTCTCTTATTTAACGGATTTACCCTTTAACCATGGTAAATAAAATATTTACCGAAGTAATTATTCAAAATGTCTAAAAATAAAAGTTACCTATTTACACAATTTTTACCTACTTATTCTAAATATGGAATCAATTTTTCTAAATTCAAAACACAGAAGTGAAAGAAATTAATTTAAAATCAATTCCTGTTGTTAAAACAAAAAGCGTGTTTTTAAGAGATAATAACTATCAAAAGATTGGCACTTGCTTATGTCCAGTTTAAATGTGAAATTATGTCCAATGAACAACATCATATTAAATGGTAAAAATATAATCTAATTATACTCTAAAATCACTCAAATTATTAATTTATCACTAATAATTATTTCGATTTAAAAATTTGTTTTTAATTAAAAGTTAGTAATTTTCACTATTCATCAAAATATGAAACTTTTCCGAAAAGTACCAAAAATTCACCCTAATATAATTTCAATATTAAGAATATAAAAATGAATTACATCTTGTAAGATAAATTTTATAAATTTTAAAAAATTGGGTATTACTATTCATAAAGGCTAGTTTGATTGGTAGTGGTGTGTGTTAGAACTCGAAGTTGCGTACAACACATGCTACAACATTATTCAAAGAGAAGCGTACTGTGGAAGCTTGGGGTGTTAAAAAAAATGAAGGAACCTAAAACCATAGAGAATAATAAATGACTCTAAAAACCATAAAAACCCTAAAAACCCTAAAACACTAAAAATATTGAAACCCCGTAACACCCAAAATAATATAATCCCACTGAAACTCTAAATGTCACTAAAAATAAAACATTTAGGGAATGCCCTAAAACCCATTAAAAAACTAAAAAGAAAAAATCCTAAAAGACACTAAAATACTCTGAAAAAAAATTAAAACACCAAAAAACATGAAAATCCCTTAAATACTGTTAAAAAATTTAAACCACCTAAAAGGTACAAAAAGACCCTAGAAAACATAAAACCCCCTTAACCCAAAGAAAACCCTAAAATATTAAAAACCTAAAAACCCTAAAAACCATAAAAACTTGATAAACTCTAAAACATCTAAAACCATTGAAACCCCTAAAAACCTTAAAAATCTAAAAAACATTTAAAATGAAAAAATCCATGAAATCCTAAAAAACCTGATAACTTTAAAAACCCCAAGAAACCATAAAAACCATAAAAACTGTAAAACACAAAAAAAACCCCATACCCCCCTAAATACCCAAGAAACCCTAATTACCTTAAAAAGAATAAAACCCCCTACAACCCTAAACCCCTCACCCCCAAAAAACTAAGAATCCCAAAAAATATTTAAAACACCAAAATATTAAAAAATGTTAAAAACTGAAAACACAAAAAAAACATAAAAACATATAAAACACTGAAACCACCAAAAAAAGTAAAAACCTAAAAAATATAAATAACATAAAAAACTAACAAACCTGAAAAAACATAAAATCAAAAAATCCCTAAAACCCCTATAACCACTATTAAACTGAAACCACCTAAAACTGTAAAAACCCTGATACCATTAAAATCCTAAAAAACAAAAAAAAAACAAAACCCCCCTTAAATGCTAAAATCCACTAAAATACCTAATAACCCTATACCCCTAAAAACTATAAAAAACCAAAAAACCGAAAAAATAGATAAAAACCCCTAAAACCCAAAAAATAACATAAAAATATAAAAAACCCCAAAACCCTATAACCCTAAAAAACTTAAATGAGCATAAAAACTGATAAAAATACTAAAAGACCCATACAAATTATTTAATGCCCAAAAAACCCTAAAACCCATAAAAACCCTAAAAACTGTGAAAACCCTAAAAACCCAAAATCCGTAAAAACAATAAAAATCATAAAAATACTAAAATAAATTAAAAACTTAAGAAACCCCTAAGAAACCCCTTTAAAAACCTACCAACCCTAAAGACCTAAAAATTATTAAAAATAATAAAAACCTAAAAACGACTAAAGCCCAAAAAATAACTAAAAACCAAAAAAAATGCATAAATCCACTCAAAACGGTAAAAAAATCTAAAAACACTTCAAAACCCTATTAACTTCTAGTACACATAAAAACACTAAAAACTACAAAACCATAAAAAACATAAAAAATCCTTAAAAACATAAAAACCCTTAAAATACGCTCAAATAAAAAAACCCCCTAAAACCCCATACAAACCCTAATGAACCTAAAACCCCATAAAACACGTAAAACACAAAAACCATTTAAAATCATAAAAAATCATAAAACCCCTTAAACCCTAAAAATAAAGAAACTTTAATGACCCATAAAAACCCTAAAACCCAAAACAACAATAAAACTCTTAATACCCTAAAAACCCCTCAAAAACATGTGAACCCTAAAACCAATATATATATATATAATCCCATTGAAACCTAGAAAAACATAAAACTCTAAAATTACCAAAAACCCAGAAACACTAAATAATCCTATAAACCCCATAAAAGACACTAAAAATGTGTAAATACCCTAAAAACCTTAAAAACCTCAAAAATGAGTGAAAACCGCAAAAACCAAAAATACTCTAAAACCACTACAAATCCTAAAAACCTCTAAAAAGACTAACAACCCATAAAAACACCTCAAACCTAAAAATAGATAAAAAACGTAAAACCCCCTTAAAATCTTAATAACACTAAAAAAACCATAAAACTATTAATATCGCCTAAAAATCCATAAATAACCATACAAAATCTAATGAAACCATGAAAACAAAAAAAATCCAAAAATCCAAAAAAAACACAAATAAAAAAAAATCCCCAAAACCAAAAAATTCCAAAGAACATATAATAAATCAAAAACTTGTAAAAATCCAAAGAAAATATCTAAAAACACTAAACATACTAAAAATAATTATTCCATAAATAACCTTAAATATCCCCAAAAACCACTTGAAACCCTACAAACCCATAAAATCCCCTAAAACACCCTATGAACATTACTAATCCCTAAATAATGTAAAAATTATAAACCCCCTAAAATTCACTAAATATCATAAAACCCATAAAACCCCAAAAACCCAAAGGTAACCTTACAAAACCTAAAAATCCCATAAAATCCAAAAACCTATTTGAAACCCTAAAACACTTGTTTGGTCAAGAAAATTTTCATGGAGGATCTGAAGGATTTTATCTTTTTTTGAATAAAAGGATTAAAATCCATTAAGCTATTTCATAAATACTGAAATAGTAAAGTACTTGGAACTACAAATTAGACATAAAGGAACCATGACATCTGTATATAATACTCGATATGTTGGTTGTTGCTTTGAATATTTCCTCTGAATAGAACCTCGCACAATGAATTTTTCATTTTGGGGAGAGACATGATTTCTTGGTCCCCTAAAAAATAATTTTACACTATGGGATGATGGATGATTTATAGTCCCCCCTACAAATTAATTTTTCATTTGGAGTGAGGCATGATATCTATCACCCCCCCCCCCAAAATAATTGTCATTTTCTATGTTACACATGATTTCTAGTCTTCCAATAAATGAATTTATCTTTTTGAGGTGAGGTATGATTTCTTGGACCACGCAAAAAAATCATTTATAGGGTGGGAAAGACACCTACAAACCAAAATCCTTCATGGGAGGTCGTTTTTCTTCTAATCGACCGGAATGAGTAGTTAAATCATTAACCCTATAAAACCCCCAAACATGGATGTATGAGTGTGGATTTTTTGTGCCTAAGACTTTGTGTAACAGATGAACATAGAAATGGGGAATGTGATTTCAGTAGTTAATCATTTACCACATATTATAATGTAAATGATGGTATATGAATTGGTATTCATAATATAAGAAGGCATCCACATATTAAAAAATCCTTTGTGGATAGCCATCATCATTGAAAATCCCATTATGGATAACCATCCATTTAGAAGAGTATTTTTTGGACCAGTATTCAATGAAACAAATGTGGATGAAGTCATTACTGACCACCATCTAGCATAGAAAAATTATGTAGGATGGGGTCCATTTATCTTGGTACCCTTCTATGTAGAATTTGGCCTTATCTCATCCACACCATTTGCTGTTCAAAAAACCCACTTATTTAACCTCTCTCGTGAGGATTTTTTTTCCCAAAATGGGCCCCTTCTCTAACCATGAAGACAATACCTCTACCAAAACCCCCAGATAAGTTTGATAAAAAAATGGAACACCAGCATGCCCTCTCAATCATACAATCCCATGGTAAATAAGGTCATAATGGAAACCTACCCAATAAGGGATTCCCTAAAAATTTCCTCAATCATATATTCATGTGGTAATGAGGATACCCACATTATAGGTTTTTTAAGGATCTCCCAATTTTAGAAGATGGGGGGTAGAAGAGTTTCTCTTCCCTTTTATGGGGGTTATTGACTTACCCTTCTCTCTTATATGTAATCAAGAGTATTTAAGCTCTCCTGGTTTAAATCCCTTACTTTTATTTTGGGACGCACCCATATAGATGTTTAAGTCCTGATACTGGTCACAAAAATACGAGAGGATACAAGAACTAGATCCCATTCTCTCTCTCGTAACCTCAACCTTGTCCAATTACAAATGAAGGAGACTGTGTGTTTTGTCAGATCTTCCACATCACTTGTTTCTCAAACCAAGAATTACTCACATGGTCTTAGATATTAGTTAGGATTATAGAATCCACATGCTCAAATACCTATCTAGGGAGGGGAACTCCTTTATGGATAATCCCCTCACCTAAGATACAAAACCATGCATCCACCTTCATAGGGTGATATTCTGAATAAATTACACCAATTGTACCCCTATTTGGTATAGGCCCCAATAATGTTTTCACCACCTAAAAAGCACATATTCTTAATGAGGAAATTTGTTCTCCTATAAAGGTGTAATCCCCAAACATCTGTACTCTATGGGGTTTGATTCCCATCCAAATGGGATATGTAGGAATCCTCCATGATGTCTAAACCCACCACCCCAATTTCACCCTAATATTATATGGTCTGTGTCCATAGTAGGGCCACAACCATCCTGGGAGGATATATCCCTTCCATTTCCCTTAGGCCACTTTCATGAAAGTCCTTCACCAACACTTGACTTGGTATTCTTTTCCTAGGCATCCTAGTCATTTAATGATAGACCACACAGTTTGGTCCTCATCACATCAACATGAAAAGTATAATGTTCCCCATTAAGTGGTACTAAACTATGTGGGTTTTGATTAAATTCCCTAGTATATTTCATATTCCCATATCATGGGACATATTATACCATCAAAACATCTTTTGACTTCCTAGATGATGATAAACTCCAGATTTCCCAACAATTCATCTTAATTCATTATCCTAATAATAAATTATATATGAATCTCTAATCTGTATGTAAAAGGGTACCATCGATGGAGAACCATTGACACATATAGATTTCTCCATCTATGAAGAACCATATATGGATACCTATGATTATGAAATCAATACATTCTGAACAATTTATTATTAATAAAAGGGAGAACTACATGTTATATATTGTTGAATAAATTATTCACAAATATGTATTGAATCTATAAGAGAGTCATGGAGTAGGAAATAGTCCCCCTCAAGGGTGGGATGAGCTTGACCTCCCATACTCTTATTAAACATATTTTATAATCTCTAATTGGATAAATGTAAGTGACCACTTACCTTTGGAAATATAGTCTGCAAAAACATGATATGTGTGCGGACATGATGCACATTGGAAAAAAATGGTGAACCTGATGTCAATACCTAACCAAATTATGAATGTTTCACCCACATGATAGTCATATTTATGTAAATTTAAAGAGTATCAAAACATGGATCCTAATAAATTAATAATTTTTGTGTTCAATTATTGAGATTCTACATTGATTGGGTATTTTCATTTGTGTTTTTCATATTTATTGTTTCAACTGTTGATAATAATACCCTTTAATTCAAACCAATTGAATCCTTTCAACCAATCCAAACATTTTTTCTTCGTCTAGTTCATCATAAAATCATAATAAACAATAAATGACCTTGCTTAATTAGTGCCTTGTCTCAAATGTATTTGTTCAAGAGTACCACCAAAATAATACTTTTCAAACACTAGAGGTAGCTTAAAAATCCATCCAACTCATGAAACCATGCCAGTGGTCCACTCAAAGATGACTAGTGATCCATAAGTAGATGAAAAAAACTTACCATGTTAAATCATTTAAGGACAATATCCCCACAATTATGAAAAAAAACTTTCTTATATTAGGGAGGTAGATTAGGAGGTGATGAATGGCCTCATCCATATGTGATAGGGGTCCTACAAAGGGATCCTACCAGCATCTTCAATCGTCAATTCTACACAGCAAAAAACCCACAGTATAATGGGCGTGTCTCCCTCGAGATTTTCACCATGGTCACCCAAAAAATGGAACTCAAGACAACCATTTGAGGATAGAAACCAGTGCATAGAGAGTAGGTTCATAGCTATATTCCCTATAGAGAGTCCCTCTAGTCCAATATAACAACGACCAACATGCTGACACACTAACACACCTACCCACACCATCGATGGATACTGGTATAGTTTCAAACCATTCATATAATCCTTCCAACCAAATACATCAAAAATTTATTAGTATATACACACACCTACCAACATCTATCAAGCCTACTAGCATAATTTTGCGGCACTCTGAGAAACCAGCTGACAGCTACCAACTACCAATAGGTGAGGACCCATATATCTACTTCCATATCTGATTATTCATATACCAATAAAAAATGGAGGATAAGAGTAGGAATACATCCCTACTCCATCTACCTAATGGGAATACATTTATGTTTCTTTTGGATAAATCACCCCATACATATTGGTGATGATGGAAGGACTTACATAAATTCATGTCCTCATTCTACATTTTGTCTATGATATAATGGTCCCAATAGCGGTGACATTGAGTCAGTCATAGAACCCCATCTATACATTTGAAGTGACTCAACTGAATAATTTTTGAGTCACAATGAGGAATACACATATCCATGCTCTCTTCCAAGAGGGTTGTGGCCATATCATTATAAATGGAAAACCATATCAGGATCATATAACCATTCCAATTGGACATCATCGGTCTATCCCAGTGTCCAATATAATTCAAAAAAATATCCCAACAAAACATTATAGAGAAATATCGACAAATTTGGATGGTGACACAAGATCTGATCAAACAGGCTTCTATATATGAACTTCATCTCCAATAACAAGAATCTTAAATTACCCAAAGGAATATATCTAAAATGAAGCCTCACTAAATAATATTGTAAAATGAAGGTCATTTCCATGACCCTTATCTACATAATTATGGTGTTATTGAATCCCTCAAACCTTTATCTATAGAGAATCAAGATTACACTACCGTGTCACAAAATATTGGATATATTAGAGTATATTTTGATGTTACTCCCTATTATTTGACATCCAGTGGTTTTGGAGGTTCTCCTCAAATATCTTACAATGAAGGGTAGATTTATGTATAGAATATAATCTATATTGAGAGACAATCTTAGGAAGAGTGTCACGGTATCCCTCTGTATGGCTAGAAGATCATGTAGAAATAAGTTCCTCCTCATGATGACTTCTTCCTTGAAGTTCCACCATAGGTTATATGTTGTATACTTTCTCCTTTTAGTTAAACATTAATCTATGGGTGTTTTTCTCATAATGGTGGAATTTTATTCCAAATTCCTTCCCAAAAATCCTCATTTCAACAAGAATGTACTCCCTTTGAGGAATCAGCTCTAATTAATCCATTCTACAATGATTATATTATGAAAATGATACTATTCATGTCTATAACCTCATCATTTAAATGATATATTCATTCTAAACTAGGAGGCAACCCATGGAATTGGTCATTCTTCAAACCACTCTTTCATTGCTTTTCCTTTTAATGTGGCAGAGTAAATCCCTTCCGACCCAAATATTTACGATAAACCATTGGAGAAGCATCCCCATTGGTCATATCTGGTTGAGGAACCACTTGTGAATGAGGAGGTGAATGTGCGATAATGAAGACATACTTATAATTTTATGGCCTTTAGATACCCCCAATTTATCAATTTATAGGCACTATATGATGAATGTGTGCATGATGTATACCTAAATATATTGACCAATCATCATCAATTGAAAACAAAAGTATTTCCTTATGAATAATTCAAAAATAACATTAAGTTAATAGAATAGATTCACCACTAAATTGAAATGATGTCCCTCCTTGCTGCACGGAACCTAACGTTTGGAAAACAACAAGGATCCCTTAAATTCACATGTCTAAATTCATTAAGTGAACTTCATCGACTAATCACTAATTTCCCATTCAGTGTTCATATTCGTGGATTGGGTGATCACGGGGAATTTCATTTCACCAATATATCTAATCAAAAAATACTACCAAAGGTGAAATCATGTAATTTCATAGCCTCATGATGACTTGAAGAAATGAGACCGACTAAAAAAAGATGGTATGACCAGAAAGAACCAACCCATAATGGATCTTAAAGACATAAGGCTATATGAGTTAAAGTCATTTAAAGAATCTTCCACAACTCATATGGAAATATTGATAGATCCTCCCACATAAGGGAAGATAATCACCTGGAGGTGAAAATCTATTTGGAAGAAGATGTATCAGGTGAGAATCTAATAATTCACATTGCTTATGTTCATACAAAGCTATAAAAAATCAAAAGAGAAGATGTAACAGCTACAGACAATGTATTATGGGAGTAACCCCAATCGGTGTGACTTTGGTAAATTTTAACACAAACCCTAAGGCTAGAAAATAAGGCCCAAATAATTGTGAATGTGAAACAGGATCACCCTCATCTTTTTGGGAGGGGGAATTTTTACTCCTACCTCATTGAAAGTCAGAATTGTTTTTCATTGGTGGAAATTTAAAAAATAATAATTATTCTTAGTACATCACATCCCATGATGTTTTTTATTCATTAGGGGAATGGAAAAAAATATCAAGAGGTTCCATTCAAATCAAACTTCAGCAGATGGATTTTAAAGGGGCCCCTAAAAGAGAGGATGAGCTCCCCAGCTGGGCATAATCAAAGGCGACCTATTTTCACCACAATAACTTCCAGGAATAACACAAATTCTAATAGAATATCCCAGAGAAACCATATCTCCCAATATTCATATAATGATGAAATTATCACAATAAATACTGTATTAGTAAAACTCATCATCATCCCTTCTGATAATACTAAATAACACGAAGTCTATGCGTAATAAAAATATAAGGATATGTCTCTTCAAAATATGATCCACAAAAAAATGACCTAAGAAGGTGTGTGTACCACAAATAAAATTATTACCCAAAATATGAGAAATATTTTGAAAGATCCATTACCTCCTTGATTTAAATTATCCAAAAAATGGGAAAGTTCGTAGATGAATCCCACTTATTATATAAGGTTGTCAAACTCATTACACTCGAGCAGAGACTAGCTCGGTACAAGATATAAATGAGATAATTTAAAAAGGATTATGGTCAAACTATTCAGAGTTCGTATCCCTATAGGATATGTTCTTAAAACATAACATCATTTCACTCTCCCAACCCGTATCCATTGGAAAGAAGAGCTCTCTATACCATCAAATGTAGATTCCCATTTCCCACTCAATGTAGGAATATAAAAACCAATCTATTTGAACCAGTGAGAAATGAATATAGAAATTTTCATATGTTTTCCAAATAACTATAACAATTTCAGTCAAGTTACAACCAACTAGCTAAAGTAAAACTATAGATGGGAACAATATATCTGGTCCAAACTATTGTTCTCCATGATCGATACCTCACCCAATTAGATATTCCAAAAGGAATTGTAGACAACATTGAATCCTTGAAATCCCAACTATAAATTATGGAGGGTTAATGTGTTCAGTGAAACTGAATAAAAATCATTACCCCAAATGGGTAGATGTGATAATTCCCCCATATAATTTTTAAGGTCCGACATTTCCAACATTTCAAGGTTTGAGAGATTTAGATCAATATTTGATACATTATTTATCTCAGTGTGACCCCATGATGGAAAAAATATTACAAAAAGAAGCCACCAAACACTAGAATTTTATACAAACCTTGCAAGAAAAAGACTTTGTGTTCTATAAAAGTTTACATATAGGGTTTATTAAAGGATGGTAATACCTTCATCATAATATTTATTTAATAATTTATCTCAATACTAGGAAATACACTTGTCCAAAACAACTAGAACTATAAAAAAAAGAAAATGATAAAGTATCAAACATAATTTTTAAATGGAATCATCTTACTTACTCTATAAATTAAATTCCATAAGAAGTTTTATGAGGACTCTTCATAGAAAACATCTATTATGAGATGTCAAAACCACTCATTCTAGTAATGTACAAGGGTGGGTTTTAAGAACATGCTTTAGTTGAAAATATATTGGAATAATCAATCTCTAAAAGTAGATCCAAATCTAGACCAGTACTGGAAGACCAAGGAAGAGGACATGAAAAGTAGAAACTATAACTGTTACATTCAAACAAACCCCAATACTGGTTCCTACTATGAAACATTCACCTTATCATGTGGAACCCCTCAGGGTGAAAACAAAAACAACAATATCATTTTCAGGATTAAAGGATAGTGATGAAATGATATCAATTTGAAGAAAACAAGAACAAATTCTACTCCATCAGAGATCATAAGGTTCTTGGATACATCCTAGAAGCCTTGAAAAACAACCTGCTAACTTTACCAAAACCCAAAAGACTCAATCAAGTCAGCCTTGAAGATCATTAAAACTATTTCACCTTACACAAAATTTTATGTAACAACATACATACCTTTTTATTTATCAGATATTTCATACGATAGATGGTTGATTATAAGTAGGTGAAACTGGTAAAATGACACAAACAAGTTGAAAATGTTTCTATCACTGCTCTAGAAGAAGAAGGTGGATATAAGGAAGTTACTAGAAAGGGGTTCATTGAAGTTCAATGATTTGATTTTTTTTTAAATAAAATAAAATAATTATATACTCAGATGATTTTTAAATCATCTAATTATTCCCTCAGCCATTTCTAATATGGCACAACCCACTCCTTCAACCCAAAATCCCCCAAAAGGCCAATCTTCTAACAAATTTAACAACTCGATGGGTGAAAAAACAAAGTAAGACGAAACTACACCTAGTAAAAATTTATCCTTGACTCTCTTAGGTGAAATAACTTCAGTACCATGAGAACAGTCACCTCCTCTCCAAATGATACAACAGGGATCACCCCTCCAAATGGTATTACATGAACTGACCCATCAAAAGAAGTCCTCATCATATGATGAATTGGACTTTGGGTCTATTAATTTATTTAATTTAATGGACCACTTATCTGATGGTGAAATATATTATGAACACAATCTTCCCACTTCAAATTGGGGAGATATGAATAGAGGCTACAAGAGAAAATGAAATAGAGGGAGGCATAACTACGATCAAATACAATATATGACCTCATTCATTCTATAGATATCTATGCTGCTAAAATCCATAGGAAATACCTTATAAAAGATCCAAAACCACACAAAAATGACTCCAACTAGGATAAAAATAATTTAGAACCAATCATTTTGGATGACTAATTGATGAATAGGTGATAACATTACCAGCTCAAGAAAGTGGGAAGGCTTAGTGAACTAAATCCAATGGTATAAAAATAACCTCCACATCATCCCAACAATGTATCTCATATTCCCTAGGTAATTAAAATATGAAAAATATTTAAATGAACCATTACCTATAGTGATACATAATCCTTGACAAAAAAATATATTGCATCTGGATCCAATTGGCTACAATTCCAGTGAATATTTCAATTATGGATGCCCTAAATATGTCAAAGGATATCTAGGATGAATTTATAGAGTCTCTTTTGTTATCCAAATAATTATAATCTAATGTTTTTTCTACCATTTCATATCATGAAGATATTGATTATATATAATTTCTTATAATTATCTCCATCATTGAGGAATACATAGATGATGTTATACAGGGACACATTAGGTTGTAGAAGTTATGATATCACTATCAGAATTTAGCTCTCAGAACCCTATCCCAATTCTTAACCCTAATGAATCCCTATAATCTCTCATATATATTGACATGGAAGAAAATAAGAGAGAGAGGGAAAGAAATAATTAGAAAAAAACAATCCCATATACGCTCCTCAATCATTCAAGGAAGGTGTCTCTACCACTATTAGTGAACTCTGATAGATAAATCTAGGTACAGATGTGGATCTATGATCGATGATTATTAGTTCAATGATTCCCCATTATGAACATGAAATTTATAATCACTTCCTGAAGTAGCACTGGGATGTGTTTTCTTATAATTATAAATATATTTCAATCCTAGATCCTAATATGTATAACATCACATAAATTACATGTAGATATTACTTCAACATTGATAATATCTATTACATAACATAACAAAAACCACACTTGGACCATGTAGTTTTAGTGTCATTAGAAACTGGGAAACATAAACAAATAGTTCCTAGAACATCTACATTTTACCTTTATTGTTTCTTCCAAAGTAGACTCATTTTTGAAATATCTAACTTAACACACTTCTTCATGTCCTGGGGAAATGATACATATGAAAGGGTGTGTTGAAATGATCAGTAAGTCTATAAAAGGGAAATAACAATCATATCATAATCCTAAAAACATAACATTTCAAAATTTTATCCTACATAAAAAAGATCAGAATATCATTTCATGGGATAAATCATAAAAGTGAAATGTAATCCCAATAGTCATAACATAAGACATGAAATTTCTTGGAATACACACATAGGAATAGAAAATAATTTCATATTAGTCAAGGCTCTTCTCCAAGACCATCATAGTAGGCAAATTCCAGTACTGATATAGGTTCACTCCTCGTGTCAGCCCTGTATTTCTAAACTAAATTTACTTATTGTTCCAATCATGTCTATCTCATGAGATATAAATATTTACCCAATGAATTGGAGGGAAATATAGGTCCCGCCCATATCATAATGAAACCATTCTTACGTGTTCCACAGAAAAAATCATTTATCATAGCATAACCCATGAAATATAATGGGATTCCTAAAAATCATTCCATCATAAACCATTTAAAATAAATGAATTTCATAAAAATAATTCCATCATAAACACAATAAAATAATCATAATTATAGGGATAGAAACATTACCTTATGTCATCTTATATGGAAAATAATTTTGATAAAACACTTGAACTTAATTCTTGAAGAAAATTTCCCTCCTTTTTTCAAAAAATTTTTTTTCAAAATGACATAAAATTTTAAAAGAAAATAATTTAGTTCAAAATAATATTGAAATATTTTAGAGTAAACTTCCTGGAAATAAGGTTTCATGAGACCGGAAAATCTATTAATATCGTATAAGTTAAAAAAACATTCTCCCCGTAGTTTTGCTAGAAAGTCAAAAAAGTACCTCAAATTTATTGACGAAAAAAGATTCCTTTCATAGCATTTAATAAAAATTAAACAATGGTTAAAATTTGATAGGATGGTATGTCTGAGTATGATATACTCTATAATACCAAACATTGGATCGAAATAAGAATGATATTCTCAAATACAAGGGGGGTGAATTGTACCTTTTAAAAATTACTTTGGAACTTTTAAATATGGTTATGTTTATCAAGGTTAAACAAGATAATTCACAAGACCTCTATAAGTTCTAATCACTTGCTAAATTTCAGAAAAGTGATTCCAAAAATGAATCTTAACTAAATTTTACAAAGATGAAGATTCCTCCTTAAAGATTATAGAATATAATTATATCAGAGTACAAGAGTAAGGAAGTACAAGATAGTTATACATTCCTTAACAATACAAATGGAGCAACAAAACTTGTAACAACAAAAAGTAACAATTAATAACTCTTTTGACCCAAATAGAAGGGTATCCAACAACCTTGGATAAAGGTCTCTTGATTTATACTTTCAAGAAAGTCTGTCTTACCCACACCAGGGAAAGCCCTCGATATGAAGATTAGAGTATGTCTTGCTATCCCCGCAAGCCCTCAACTATCAGGTATTCGGCACCTCTATCTTCCTCAGCAAAGAAGCCCTCAAATTCAAGGTGTTGGAACCTCTGTCTTCCTATCCCCGGAAGCCCTCGATTGTACACAACAACAATCGGAGTCGCACAAAGTAAATCTGCACAAGGAAAAGTTTGAACAAGCCATTCAAACTTTCTGCATGAAGATTGAGAGTTGATAAGAGACTCTCTCTCTAGAAATCACTTCATGAAGTTCTGAGCATCAAAATTTCAAAATTCATGAGCACATTCAAATGAGATCTTATTTATAGGTGAAGCTCCAATGGTCAGCTCCCTCCTCCAATGGTCATATTTTTCTTTGAATTTCGGAGGGACATATACACGTTTCACTCAAACAACGATTAGTTGATAAATAAAAGCACTACATCATTTCATAATAGAACAAGTTAAAACATTACTAAAACTGATATTTATAATGGAAAAAATGAAAGTTCAGAATCTAAATAAAAACTAAATTTAGAGTCTTTAGTACTAGGATTTTTAGATTCTGTTTTTCATAAGGAATTCGTAATGAGAATTCATAATCATAATTCTTCATCAGAAATCGTAGTGAGAATTCGTAATCAGAATTCATCATCAGAATTCGTAATCAGAAGTCATATTCAGAGTTATTCATTAGAATTCATAATGAGAATTTGTAATCAGAATTCATCATTAGAATTTGTAATGAGAATTTTTAATCAGAATTCATCATCAGAATTTTTAATGAGAATTCGTATTCATAATTCATCATTAGAATTCGTAATGAGAATTCTTAATCATAATTCATCATCAGAATTTGTAATGAGAATTCGTAATCAGAATTCATAATCAGAATTCGTAATCAGAATTCGTAATCAGAATTCATCATCAAAAATTCATAGTTAGAACTTTATATAAGTTCTTAATTAGAATTAAAATTTGATCTTCAGAAAAGTTTTTAATAGGGAATTCGAAGTAGAACTTCAGAAAAGTTCGTAATAGGAATTCAAAGTCTTAAACAGAATACCTCACATCTATGTATTATATGATTCCGAGGACTCTATCTAAATTATACACTTAGAAGAATTTTGATATGAGAAAAGAAAATAAGGTAGGGGTAAATTTCCATTGGCAAGGAAATTTTCCTTATGGAAGTAAAACAGGGGTAAAATGAAATTTTCATTAAGATAAGGTGTTTGTGTTCTTCAAAACAAGAGGAATGATTAAGTCATAAGGAAACAATTATGACTTATCAATCTTCCCCTTACATGAAGGAATGGAAAAGTCATAAGGAAAACCTTATTGACACAACAATATCCCCATTTTTGGAAATCCCAAACATCCTTACGAAAAAGAATTTAAAGACTTAGAATAAATTTCTAGACTTGAAATTAAATCTTATCTCCCTTTGTTTATGATTAATGGTGAATATGAATAACTCCCCCTTAGGCTTTGGAACTCTAAGTATCATATTCTAGATTTCTGAAATGGGATTTTCATTATGAATATGGAAGTCTTAATAATGAGAACTCCCCCTCAAATAAACTCCCCCTTACTTAGGGATAGTTCTTCTTATACTTAGAAAATTTTCTTCTTCCTTTTAGATTTATCTTTCTCCCTTTTGAGTTCTTTTTCCTTCTCCCGCTTTGTGATTTTCAGAAAGAGTTTGAAGGAATGGAAATGAAATATGGTACCTGAAACATTAAAGACATACAAACAAGACAAGCATCACCAATTTCATTATGATTGGAAATATTAGTACAAGGAAAAATACAACAAAAGATCTGAGTGGTCTATTTTGTTTCTTTTTCCTTGGTCATTAGCATCTTGACAACTGTCTTCAGCTTCTTCATCTCTTTATGGTCCCCTTATACTTTCTTCTCTAAGGCTATGATCTTATCTTGGTGAGTCTTTAGGACCTCTACCTGATCCTTCATGGCCTCTTCCTGAGTCTTTAGTAATTCATCTTGCTTCAAAAAAATTTCTTGCATCTCACTCCAAAGCTCCTTTTCTATTTTCAAACTTTGAACAATATAGCTCAGCTTCACATTCAGATATTTTACATACTGAATCTGAGTATTTTGTTCCAGGCTTAGCTTTTCGTGAAAGTCATCTGAAAGATTTTCAATTTTGGCATCCTCAGTACCAAAAATCTCCTTAACACCTTCTAGGAACTGATCATGATCCTCCATATCTTCAACAATATTCTTAGACCATTTTTTAATTTTCTTGCAGGAACTTCGATGAGCTTTATAATTGATCATGAAATTTTTGAAATCTGCCTCATTCTTCACACATCTGTCCATTACCATCGATATGGAGTCATATTTCTGATTCATACTAAGATGAAGCATCTGGCATCTGAAATCAATTGTGGGAAATATTGGAATAGTATCAACCAACATCTTTCAAGACTGAACAACAAAATTGTGCCCTAAGGCAGCTAATTTTGAATCTGACAACTTGCTAAGAGATTGTTCTTCCTCTATTTCCACCATCTTCCTTTTAGAAGAACCTCCAACTTCCTTCTTCCTTATTATATCTTTTGTTGGAGTGTCAACAAGTACTTGTTTCCCCTTGCTGATTTTCGGTATGACTTCCTCATCTGGTGATTCATGTACACTACCGAAAAGTTGAACAATCTTATCTTCATCCACATTCTCTTTTCCAGCTCCAGCTTCAACATGCTCAGGGAGGATAAAGTCATGATTGTGACTTTCTTATTTAGATAGCTTATTGACTTATTCTTCTCATTTCTCATCAACTCCAGGTGTAGCAAGTTTTGAAGATCCATCTTGAGAAGTCCGGAGTGAGAATTTCTCAGAAGAACTATCCTTCTCATGATAGTCTTCAATTTTCTTGATTACATCATCAGCGCTACCACTCATCTCTGTTTGATGAACTTCTTCCACAACTTGCTAAACAACATCCATCACTTCTCTTTCAACTTCTTTTTCTTTGGGATTTTCTGGAGTCTTCTTTCTTGGAGACTTAGTCAATGATTCCACAAGGAAATACTTCGGCACTAGGATGTTATCAGATGCAATTTCAGCATCCCTCAGAAGGGATTGAAAAATCTCAGCCTTTTAAATTTTCTTCTTCTTCTTTTTCTCCTTTGCTTGCTTCTCTAGATCATCAACAGCTTTTTCTTTTAAGGACTTAGCCTTAGAAGGATCCAGTCCAAAATGTGGCACCCCTTCTTTCCTCTTTTCCTTGATCTCTCTCCACTTTGCTACCACCTCATCCGGGTAGGCTTTTAGATTTTTGGGTTTAGGAGGTGCAGATTTGACTTCCTTTGATTTTGGGGTTTTATCTTCACCTTGCACTTCCTTCAGCTTCCTTTTCTTACCGGACTTCTTTGAGGGTTCATCCTTTTCAACATTTTCCGGATTGGCTTCCGCATCACCTCTGACAGATCATAGAACTCACCTAACTGTTTTGAGAAACCAAATTTCATTCTCTTCAGAGTGTCATCACTGATCAGCATCACCTTTCAATTTCTCGGCTTGGAGCTACATGAAAATTTGAAGGATTCTAGGCATTGAACTATCAACTTAGAAACCAATGCCAGATACATAATGATCTGATCTTTGAGGTTCCCATTCTTGATGTTCTAAATTATAATGAGGATGTGCCTCATCAAATTAATTTTCCATAGATTTACACAAAAAATATAAGATGTACATGTCTCTCTTCTTAAGGGTATCCTTATCACCATTCATTGGTACAATAAACCCTTTCACCCATAATTGTATAATCTGATTATTGGTTGAAAGATGGGAAATTTTCTTTGCAGTTTTGATATGAGAAAGTCCAAGGAACTCCATTTCCTTATCCTTAAAAAAACTACCCTGAACCTCTGTCAACTTATGAGAGTAAAAATTTTCCTCTCCTTCATAGGATATTCCAAGCAGGATAGCCACCTTGGTATAAGATAAAACATACATATTCCCAAATCTTTTGAATGGAACTTCTCCCTTCCATATTCTTTGAAAAAACTAGTTGTCTCATAAAACTCTATTAGCAAGCCCGGATACACCACATCTTGAGCTCGATATTTAGAAATGGTTACATCTTTCCACTCGTTGAGTTTAATATTTATGGAAATGAGGGAGTCATACTTATTGAAGAAATTTGGGTGTACTAACATCTCCCTATATATCTGCCACTCCGAGATTGGCTTGACTGAAGACATATCCTGAGAAGGGGCTTCTACAGACATTCAGATTGAGGAACTTTGAGAGACTCGAAATGGGCTGAAGAACTGAGGTAGAGCTTCTAGATGTGAGATCTTGGAAACCGATGTGGGACACCATTGGGGGTCCCCTTTATATAGGCTATGGTGGTGAATTTTCATCTTACAAAACCAATCTAATGGTTGAAAAACACTCTAATCTGATCTGACGGTTGAAAACTTCCCAGCAACGAAATATTGAATCCGCTCTTTTGAGGTTTTAAAAACATTCAGATTTAAGAAGAAATGAATCCAAAATATTAAAAGAAAATACTAGAAAGTAAACGTGACTACAAAAAAATGAGTAAATAAATCATAGCTTTGGAATTGGCTAGGAAGTTTATTCGTAATAGGTGATAGTCTTATTGAAGAAAATTTGACTACGAAAAACTCACTAAAAACATACTATGAAAAGCATACTACGAAAAACCTATGATTTAAAATTTTTACTGTAAAAACATTAAGTACCAAAAAAACTTGATAACGAAAATTATGATTATGAAACATTACGAAAATTTTAGTTCCGAAAATTTCCATTACGAAAATTTACATTACGAAAATTCAAGGTACAAAGATTCTCATTATGAAAACATTAGTTACGAAAATTTCATTACAAAAACATCATGTCTGAAATATTTCATTACGAAAAAATTGAAAAACATACTACAAAAATTTTCATTACGAAAAATTTTGTTTTGAAAAATTTGAAAAAATCATCAATAAAAAATGTATTCCCCCTATAAAAAGGTGTTTCTTACTATAAGTAGATTGGTTCAACAAGAAGTTAATAAAGGAAGATTACCTCATAGTTATCATTCCTAAAATATTTTTAGTGTATTCAAATCTATCGGTAGGTATAGATTTTGTTAAAATATCAGCAAGTTGGTCTTGAATTCCGATGAATTGAAGAATTATATCTCCTTTTAGTGTGTGATCCCTAAGAAAGTGATACCTAATGTCTATGTGCTTTGCACAAGAGTGGTGTGAATGGTTTTTACTAAGGGAAATGGCACTTGTATTATCACACAAAATTTGTGTCTTAGTAAAACTCAACTCATAGTCTATGAGTGTGTGTTGCATCCACAACACTTGAGCACAACAACTTCCAGCTTCTACATATTCAGCTTTAGTAGTGGAAAGTGTTACTGAGTGTTGCTTCTTGCAAGACCAAGAAACTAATGAATCTCCTATTAAATGAAAAGTTCCATATGTACTCTTTCTATCCATTCTACATCCACCAAAATCAGCATATGAAAAACTCTTTAAAACAAAATCATTTCTAGAAGTGTAAAATAGTCCTAAATCCTTGGTTCCCATTATGTAGTGAAAAATTCTCTTCACTGCCTTTAAATGAGATTCCTTAGGATTGGATTGATATCCTGCACATAATCATACTGAAAACATTAAGTCTGGATGACTAGCTTTCAAGTAAAGTAGACTTCCTATCATTCCTCTAAAATATTTTTGATCTACTGGTTTCCCAGCTTCATCAAGATCAAGTGTGTTTGAGGTACCGATGGGAGTACTTATACTCTTAGTGTTTTCATATCCATACTTTTTAAGAAGATATTAAATATACTTATATTGGGATATGTAGATTCCTTCTGGTTTATGAGAAATTTGAAAACCAAGGAAAAATTTTAACTCACCCATCATACTCATTTCAAACTCTGATTTCATTAGATCTGCAAAGGAATCAGTTAAAGATTGCTAAGTTGAACCAAATATAATGTCATCAACTTAAATTTGAACAATCAAAACATTTTCCTTATCTTTCTTTATAAAAATGGTTGGATCTGCATTTCCCTTAACATAGTTATTTTGAAGCAAAAATCATGTAAGTCTATCATACCAAGCTCGAGGGGCTTGTTTAAGGCCATACAAAGCTTTGGTATGTCTAAAAACATGATCAGGATGTTTTGTATCTTCAAATGCATGAGGTTTTTCATCAAAAAATTCCTCTTGAACATAACCATTAAGGAAAGCATATTTCACATCCATTTGAAAAATTTTGAAATTGAAGAATGCTGTAAAGGAAAGTAAAATACGAATAGATTCAACTCTAGTTACTGGAGAATATGTTTCTTCATAGTCTATTCTTTATTATTGTTTATAGCCTTTAGCAACTAATCTAGATTTATTTCTTACTATGACTCCATTTTCATCACACTTATTTCTAAAGACCCATTTTACTCCAATTATAGAAGCTTCCTTAGGACTTTCAACCAAGGTCCAGACATTATTCATTTCGAATTCATCTAGTTCACGTTGCATGGATTTTATCCAATCATCATCACCTAGAGCTTCATCAGTGCTTTTGGTTCTAATTGGGAAAGGAATGCTAGATTTTCTACTTCATTTCTTAAAGAACTTATAGTCCTTATAGGTTTATTTACATCACCAATGACACTATCACAGGGATGATTCTTTATAAATGACTGATTTGGGTTTTGTAAAACCTGTTCATCAACATATGGTAAGAAATATTCTGGGGTAAATGCTTCAGAAGTATCTTCTTGAACATTTTCCTTATCAGAAGGATCTTCTATTATAGGTTGATAATCTGTTTTGGAAAACACATCTGATGATATAGATTGAGGTTGTTTAAAAACAAAAGGATCAGTTTCATCAAATTTGACATGTACTCTCTCTTCAACAGTACAGGTGTTTTTGTTAAAAACTCTATAGGCCTTAGAAGTTGTGGAGTAGCCCAGAAAAATTCCATCATTAGATTTTGGTGCGAATTTGTGTAAGTTATCATTAGTATTGAGAATTAATACCTTGCATCCAAAAACCTTAAAGTAGTAAAGTCTAGGTTTTCTACCATTCTATAACTCGTAATGGGTTTTATTAAGAAAAGGCATAATCAAAACACAATTTATAGTATAAAAAGTAGTACTTAAAGCTTCAGCCCAAAATTTTTTGGCAATAGAATACTCACTCAACAAGGTTCTAGTTATCTCTTGAAGAATTATATTTCTTCTTTCAACAACACCATTTTGTTGAGGTGTTCTAGGTGCTGAAAATTTATGAGTAATGCCTTTTCTACTACAAAAAGTTTCAAAATCAGAATTTTAAAATTCTCCCCCATGATCACTATGAATAATTTTTAATGGAAGGTTTTTCTAATTTTTAACTTGGGCTCTAAAACTTTTGAAATAAGAAAAAGATTCATACTTCTTATCTAGAAAATAGACCCACATATATCTAGTGTAATCATCAACTAAGACAAATACATAATACTTGCCCCCAATGCTTCTAGTTTGTGTTGGACCAAAAATATCCATATGCACTGGCTATAATGCAACAGTAGTTGAGACTTCACCAACTGATTTAAAACTTGATTTATGTTTCATTCCATATTGAAAAGGGTCAAAAACTTTTGAATAATTGAATCTAGGATCTAGTAGATCCTTAACTAGTCTCTTCTTAGAAAATTTGTATAAGTTACTAAGGTTACAGTGTCCTAGACTTCTATGCCATAACCAAGAATGATCTTCCATTTCACTAATCTAAGGTATGTCTTGGATCCTAAGGTCTTCTATGTTTAGTGTATAAACATTCTCTTTCCTACGGGAAGAAAGAATAAACTCTTCCTTGTAATTGTGTACTAAGCACTTATCATTCCTAAAATTTTCAAGACATCCTTCATCACATAATTGGATTGTGCTGATGAGGTTGTGTTTAAGACCCTTAACAAATAAAACATTTGAAATCAATGTTTTTTCAAGAAGAACTATGTTATCTATACCAATATTTTCTCTGTGAACATTGTCTTCGAAAGTTATTTTTCCTCCTTTCATATTGGTAAAATTTTCAAAATAGTTTTTGTTGCCAGTCATATGCTGGGAATATCCACTATCCATGTACCATGTATTACTGTTGGTACTTTACCTATTTTCTTGAAAATAAGGAAAAGTTAGTTTTTTGGAATCCAGACATTCTTTTATCTGAAAATCTCAGAAAGTAAAATTTTGGGAACCCACATATTCTTAGAAAAATAAGCTTTATGAAATCCTAAAGATTGGGTTTTGTTTAGAGAACAATTCTTTCACCAATGACCACCACATTGACACTTAGTACAGAATGGTGCGCTTTGAAGAACCAATTAATTGTTACTAAATGTTGTTTTAGAACCAGTATAACCAAAACTAGAAGTATTCCTTCGAGGTCGGATTTGTGAATAAATTTTATCAAAATTTTCCTTACCTAGGGTAAAGTTTTACAAACACTTAATCAAGGAGAATATTTCATATTTGAGTTTTATAACTATGTTCTTGTCTTCAAAAACATTCGATTTTGAACTAAATCTAGGCTCAAAAACATTTTTCTTAGAAATTACATATTCTAGATCTTTAGAAATTTTATTCTTCTCAGAACTTACTTCATCAAGATTTTTTGAAATAATTTCAAAATCCGAATTTCTCTTATGTAGATCTTTATAAAGAACTTATATTCCCTTAGTAAGAATATTATTTCTAGATTTTTCCTTATCATGTTTTTTCATGAGTTTTGAATTATCATTCTCAAGGAGTTTGTCAAACCTAGAAACATCTTCATATGTTGGAAAAGTATTATCTTCATTAGAAGAAGATTCTTCATCTGAAGAGTTATAATATTTACTATCATTAGAATTTAAAGAAACATTGGTCATTGATTCAACATTTTGTACCTTAGCCATCAAACAATGATTATCAATAGGTATCTTGGCTAAAAGACCAAGATTCTTCTGTCCAGAAGATTCATAATCTGAAGACTCATATGAAGAATCTCCACCACTGGCACTCCATGTGTCATTGGATTTCAACACTTTATTAGCTTTGGACTTGTAATACTTCTTTCTATTTCTCTTAGAATTCCTTTCCTTTCATTATTTTCTCTTGAGCATAGGGAAATCAGGTCTTATGTGTCTATCTCTCTTGCATTCATAGCATGTAACTACAGAATCTTTCTTGTCTTCCCTTTCCTTCTTATTGAATTTGGATTAAAAGTTCCTCTGTCCAACTATCTTGTTCATCCTTCAAGAAAGATTTTCTAATTAATTTTCTAAGGATTCACTTCAACTAGATTTGGAATATATAACAACTTTCTTAGATCTGGATCTAGTAATTCTCTCAGGAGTCTTGGATTTCATATGATTGGAAGTAGTAGTAAAATCTACACTGCCATTCCCATTATTCTTCTTCACAATATCAGCATCACTCTTCATTCTAGTCTCATGGTGAAGAAGAGTTCCAAACATCTCATGAAGGGTGATCTGAGTGACCTTTCTATTCTCATCAATTATTGTCCTTTTAGATTCCCACTCATTTGGCATGATGTCGATGATTTTTTCAACAAGGGATTCATCATCCCATCCATTTTCACCCATTGATTGTAAACTATTCACAATATTCATGAATCTATGTTGCACCTTGAATATGGGTTCACCATAAGGAAAACTAAAACCATGATATTTAGCTCTAAGCATGGATCTTATGGTCTCAATTACTTTAGAAGTTCCAAAGTGAGTAACTTCAAGTTTCTTCCATATAGAATTTGTTACTTCACAAGATGAAATTTGGATATATATATATTTCTAGTCATTGAACAAAGTAAAGTATTGTGTAACTTATAATTAACTTGATATTCATGATTTTCTTGATTTGTAAAGGCACTTACTTCTTTATCAAGAATTTTGTATCCCCTGCTAAGCATAACAAAATTTTCAACCCCAGTGTTGATAATGAATATCTTCATGTGATCTCTCCAATATTCGTAATCATTACCATCAAATATAGGTGGTCTTGTTGGATTGAGATTGTCTATGGAACCAACATTGATACCTACCATATTTAATAAGTCTTTCCACAAAAACCTTTTAGTATAAATTGTTTGTAAACAATGAAAATATTCTAAGCAAGAAAATATAGAGCAAAATTATCTCTATGAAAAAGTGAATCCGAACTATCAGTCCAAAAAACAGATTCTGAAAAATATGAATCCGGAAGTGTGAATCCGAAAATTCAATTCTGAGAATTCTCTTCTGAAATTAATTGTGAGATTAATTCAAATTGAACCTCCTTTGAAACCAATTGATAGGATGTTATGTATGAGTATGATATAATCTATAATATGAAACGTAAGATCGAAATAAGAATGATATTCTCAGATACAAGGGGGTTGAATTGTACCTTTTAAAAATTCCTTTGGAACTTTTAAAGATGGTTATGTTTAACAAGGTTAAACAAGATAATTCAAAAGTCCTCTATAAGTTCTAATCACTTGCTAAATTCTAGAAAAGTAATTCCAAAAATGAAACTTAATTAAAGTTTACAAAGATGAAGATTCTAACTTAAAGCATATAGAATCTAACTATATCAGAGTACAAGAGTAAGGAAGTACAAGATAGTTATACTTTCCTTAACAATACAAATGCAGCGAAAAAACTTGTATCACCAGAAAGTAACATGTAATAACTCATTTGAACCATTGAGAAGGGTATCCAACAACCTTGGATAAAGGTCCCTTGATTTATACTTTAAAAAAAAATTGTCTTACCCACACCAGGGTAAGCCCTTGATACGAAGATCAGAGTCTATCTTGCTATCCCCGCAAGCCCTCAACTATCAGGTAGTCGACGCCTCTATCTTCCTCATCAAGGAAGCCCTCAAATTCAAGGTGTTGGAACCTATATCTTCCTATCCCCTGAAGCCCTCGATTGTACACAACAACAATCAGAGTCGCACAAGGCAAATATACACAAGGAAAAGTTTGAACAAGTCGTTCAAACTTTCTGCATGAAGATTGAGAGTTGATAAGAGCCTCTCTCTCTAGGAATCACTATAGGATGTTCTGAGAATAAAAATTCCAAATGTCCTAAGCACGTTCAAATGAGCTCCTATTTATAGGTGAAGCTCCAATGGTCGGCTCCCTCCTTCAACAGTCATATTTTTCCTTGAATTTCAGAGGGACATGTACAGGTGTCACTCAAACAATGGTTAGTTGATAACTAAATGCACGACATCGTTTTATAATAGAACAAGTTAAAGCATAACTAAAACTTATATTCGGAATGGTGAAAATGAACGTTCAGAATATAAGTAAAAACTGAATTCAGAGTCTGTAGTACTAAGATATTCATATTCTGTTTTTCATAAGGAATTCATAATGAGAATTCATAATCAGAATTCTTCATCAGAATTCCTAATGATAATTCATTATCAGAATTCGTAATGAGAATTTGTAATCAGAATTAATCACCAGAATTCATAATGAGAATTCATAATCAGAATTCATCATCAGAATTCATAATGAGAATTCATAATCAGAATTCATCATCAGAATTCATAATGAGAATTCGTAATCAGAATTCATCATTAGAATTCGTAATGAGAATTCGTAATCAGAATTCATCATCAGAATTCATAATGAGAATTTGTAATCATAATTCCTCATCAGAATTCGTAATGAGAATTTGTAATCATAATTCATCATCAGAATTCATATTTAGAAATTTATATAATTTCGTAATCAGAATTCAGATTTGATCTTCATAAAAGTTCGTAACAGGGAATTTGGAGTAGAACTTCATAAAAGTTCGTAACAGGAATTCGAAGTCTTAAACAGAATGCCTCAAATCTAAGTATTATATGATTCTGAGGACTCTATCTGAATTATACACATAGAATAATTTTGATTTGAGAAAAGAAAATAAGGTAGGGGTAAATTTCCTTTGGCAAGGAAATTTTCCTTATGGAATTAAAATAGGGGTAAAATAAAATTTTCCTTAAGATATGGTGTTTGTGATTTTCAAAACAAGAGGAATGATTAAGTCATAAAGAAACCTTGATGACTTATCAATCTCCCCCTTATATGAAGGAATGGAAAAGTCATAAGTAAATCCTTATTGACTCAACAAAATTAACATATATATTTTTATAATAATATAAATGATATTACATAATTAGTGAAAATGAATGTGGATGATAAATATACCAAAGTAAATATTTACGTATAAACAAACTCGGATAAAAATGCGATTGTAAAATTATCTCTTAGCATTGGTATGATATCCAATGTATGTTTGAGAACCCCCTGTATAATTATTTGAATAATTTCATTGAATTATTCTAGATCAATAATCAATTTTATGATATCATATATGACTATATTATAATCTGTTTGTTAATAACATTTCATTGTCACTCGTTATTCGAATATTAACTGCTTTATGTTCTTATGCAAGATTTTTCGGATAAGTTCATCTTCCACTTCTTAGGGTATAGTTAAAAAATTAATTTTTTCATTAAATTCATGTTTATAATCATGGATTAATGATGATCATGTAGAATGAATAACATCGCATCATGGAGATGGTAGGTCATACTTACACACAAGCGATGATATCATTCCCAAAATTTTTTAATGGTAATGAAGTGGATGGTGTATAATATTTCAGAATTAGTAACATGTTATAATAATAATATATTTTTAATATTTCCATCATTATACCCATCCAAGTAAGCTGGTGGTGAAAAACATATTACACCATTGTGTGGATATGGTAAGTCGTATGTACGTACGTGCGGTGATTTTGTATTTCATAAGATGGATAGAAGTTGAAATATGCTTGTTCCATATTTATAAAAAAATATTATTATATTAGTTATATTGATTTTATTACTTAATAATGAAACAACCAAAGAATCTGAATTATAAGAAGAAATTAGTTTGAAAGAATTGGTTGAAGAGATTACCTCTTCCTCAACATTCTTCCACAAAATCTCTTCTTAAAGCACTAGAATTGGTCTTTGTAGAAGACCAGAACCTATAAAATAGAAACAGGGAGGTTTATAAGGAAAAAGGGAAGGGTATGTATGATCTTGAAGGATCAAAATGAAGTGAATAGGTGAGGGAGGAGGTGACCTTTTATAATTGAGGTGAGGGGCACTTTTGGAAACTCTATAAATAATAATTTATAATAAAATCAAACCCTACCCAAATTCCTGAAAAATATACCAATATAGAATATGAGATGAGACCGGGTTGTAATTGCATCAAACAATAAAATATGGACAAGTTATTTTTCCAAATTAAATGATATCATTTTAATTGACACTTAGTTACTCTATTTAATTTTAATTGTCGTACTAACATTTTATATATTTAAAAGCTATAAATATTTACTTTTGTAGTCTTAATTGACCAAAAATTGATATTTAATGGCATTTTAGACCTTATAATTATAACTTTGTAATTTTTAAATATTTTTATAATGTTACTCCCCGAACCTAGAAGCCTAGAGTCGGTGCATTATTACGTATCATTGGTATGATTACAAAAGATCAAATCTCGAAAGACTGATTAGTTTAGTATCCTTGGAAGTACTAGATACATTCATAATGATTACATTACATCATAAAATGGAAAACTACATCAAAATTGTTTCCGTAGGCAACACTGATATCCCATACATCATCCCTGCAGGTTAGTCATAATATACTTCATCGCATTCTAGGAAAAAATAAAACATATAAAGGGGTGAGCTCAGATTCTCAGTAAGGATAAAAATATAGCAGAAACATTCATTAATAAGAATAAAAATTTAAGGAAATGTATAAGACTAAAACAAAAGCATTTTAAACTTGAGCTTCAGCATAATATGGAAAAGATAAAATAAAATAATTCCATTTACTTATTCACATGGATATTCTACTAGTCAAATAATCACATGCAATATCAATAGCCACTTTCATAATGATTGAATGCATAATGCCAGACTTCATAACCACATAGTCAAGGCCTTGTTCCAAGAATACAAATAAGATTTTATCAAGGCCTTGTTCCAAGACACTAGTTTGTCTCATGAGACCTACCGATGCATCGAAGAGATAGAGCGGGCTCCACCCATCACTTACATAGTCCAATTCATTCCTCGTATTAATAGGTTTAAACAAAACATAAAAATTCATATTAAAACTAGCATATGAAATGTCTATACATTATCCATAAACCATGAATGGTGTAAAAATCACACATCAACAGTCAAAAATATCACAAAACCTTCAATACAATATGTAAATATTGTATCATAATAAATTAACTTCAGATAAGCTTAAAATACATCGAAGGATGTTGACATAGATGAAAACAAAACCTTTTTAGAGAAATACCTCTTTCTATTTTGAAATATTTTAAAATTAATATAATTATAAAAGAAAAAATTTACTTTGTAAATATTATTATAAGCTTGTATGGGAAGATTCAACGTTGTTATAATGGTGCAAAATAGCTACACCAGCCATATAAGTTAAGAAAGGCATTCTTACATTAATTTTGTCAAAAAGGTCATAAAGTACCTTGTTTGGAAAACGATGGAATGATTTCTTTCAACCCATTTTATAAAAAGTCAAATAAGGGTATAAATTAATGTAACCCATAGTCTAGAAAATATTAAAAATGTTTTGAAATACACTTTTAAGAAACATGGATGTGTATGATAAAGAGGTCCCAGTTGATAATTATATAAAAAAAACCTCGGATAATAAAGAGATTTTGAAATTAATCCTTACCTAGAACGTTTCCTTGGTCGAGGGTTGGTTGACCTCCTGTATAAAGATGAAATAATTTTTATTAAATTATACTAGAATCATATACATTAATATGATATCATATTTGATCTTTTAACATTTCTTTGTTAATAATATCTTTGTATTATCATCGTTTTGTGTGTTAACTGATTCGTTTTCCTTTATATACCGATTATCCATAAGGCCTTCTTTTTATTTTATTATAGATAATCCCCCTTTTAAGGGTTGAAGGGGAACTCGTACATGACCAGTAGGCCTAAGGCACAAGGCCTGACATGACCCGTAATACATAACCCGAAGGCCCAGAGGAATACCATGCCCAATACATGACCCATAGCCCTATCCCATTAGAACTACCCCTCCCCAGCTTCTACATCATTGATTTCCTTTAGCTCCCCACCTGCATTGTTGATCGGCCAGCATTGCCCCGTACAAAGCTTCACGGTGCCTGGTCCCGATGGCGGTTTCCATACCCTCTCATTCTTCCAATCCGGTTAGCTCTGCTTCTGGTGACTGCTACTAGTTCTCTGATTCTCATCTGGGGCCTACTCTTGTGTGAACTGGGCTACTTCATGGTCTTCAATGGCCTGAAGGCCATGTGGCCCAAAGGCCTTTGATTGCCCGAAGGTCCTGAGACAAGTAGGCCCAAACCGGTGGCCCGAAAGCGCAAATCAGGTGAATAGTCTGGATGATACAGTACCAAACAGTGTCTGCTACAGTTCCTGTTATATTACTTCTATAGTAATGCTATAGTATCCCGTAAATTCACCTCCACCCGGTTTTGAACCTGGGTCCCTTGGATGCCAAGCAAGAGCCCTTACCACTCGGGTAAGAGCTCGCTGGATTCCTTTATATGATTTGTTACGTAAGTAATGTTTTTTATGGATAGGATATATCTTATTCATATTCATAATTATATTAAGTCTTTAAACATTATTCTTAATCATCTAATGGCAATTATTCTTTAATGGATTACGATGGGGAATGAATCTCATCGCGTTCGGGGAGACGGTAATCCGTACGTACGCACGAGCGACAATATCATTCTTTTGATATTAAGATAATATATAATTGTATAGTATATTATATATACAATATAATTATCATGTTATATTTTTTATTTACATCAATTACACATAATTATTATACCCATCCAAATAATAATGTATTGAATAACAATTACACCACAACGTGGAGACTGTAAGTCGTACATACGAATGTATGGTGACATTTCATTCAAAGGATGGATAGAATAATGAATATGGTTGTAACATATTTATAATAAAATCATAGTATATAGAAGATACAGGATTTATTATTTTAGAATGGAAACAAAAAATATGGATAAGTAGAAGAAGAAAGGAACTTGAAATAGGTGATGAAATATTTACCTCTTCTTCGGGTTCTTCCATTTTATTTGATCAAAAGGGATCCTTAGGTTGGCTTTATGACTAAGAAAGGACTCTAGGAAGAAGGTAGGACTGTTGATAGGGTATTTGGGTAGAGGTTGTCTGAGCCAAATGGCTTTTAAGGTTTGAATTTGAGAGAAGGGGAAGTGCCCTTTTATAAGAGGTGTGAGGTGCACCTCAAGAAAAGCTAGAAATATTATTTTATAATTAATTCATGTTTAGAGTATAATGCCACAAAAATGAATTATTTAAATTATAAGGTGGGTAGGGGTCTAAAACTACTCATCCAATAGGTTTTATAAATGTTTGGGTCACTATATAACCTTATCTTTTAGATTTTACTCTTAGTTAAATAGTTTGACATTTATCATGTCTCTTTGTATTTTTATATTATATGGTTAATAAACTTACTATATACATCCAATAAAACCCCAAGTGGTTCATTAATGATACAACTATCATTATATAAGTCTTTTGGCCAAACCTTTACATTTTATAAATACAATATCAATTAACGATTTAATATTTGTTTAAAAAACTCTTTTATGTCAATTTTGAAACTATTTGGTATTTTGTTTTTTCTAAATTCATAACAGCATTATTACTAAGAAAACAATTCATCTAACCAACCCTAAGATGTAATATTAACCATTAAAATGAGTTAAATTCATAAATAGTCTCAAATTACATTTATTGGGATATTTATAATATCAATTATCTTAATAGTTCATTAATTAGGTATTTACTACATCAGCATTGTGTCATATATAAATTTAATTATTTAATGTCTAAAAATTATAAATAAAATACCATTATGTGGGAAATATATTTTTCCTTATAATGAATATTTATAGTCGAATTTATCTTATGTATAACCCAATATTAAAAATGGTTTATTTAATAAACTTTGAATTTATCACTTTTAACTCTTCATGAAATTAAATAATAATAAATGATCTAATCTATTCCAAGTGGACTGAAAGAATAATATTTTATTCCTAATGTTGTTTTTGGTCGAATTAAATTTATCCAATATAATTAGGACATGTTTTAGGGTAATAATAACATCATTTTTACCTTTAATTACCCTATTTACTTTTAACCATGGTAAATAAAAGTCAAAAGTTACTATTTACCAAAAATTAGTTTTATCTTATTGAACCACATCTTACTTACTGATATCAACTGTGTCTCTCGGATTTTATAAATTCAACTCACACAAGCAGTAAAATTTTGTTTTATGTAAATTTACAAATGCTCCTAGGTGGTGGGTAAAAGACGGTAAAAAGTTCCATAAAATTTTATATATCTAAAATTATTATAAAATTACTCCAATTAATTACATTGAACTTATATAGGCATTATGTATCTATTTTGGCCTAATATAAATTTGAATAAAATAACTAATTATTTAAAAAAATCAGTTTCAGTGTTTTTCACTATTCATAAAAAATTGAATGTTTTCAAAAAAATACCAAAAATTCACCCTAAGATAATTTCGATATTCTGAATCCAAAAATTGAGTCCATTTTGAAAGATAAAAATTATAAAATTTCAAAAAGTGGGTATTAATATTCATAATGACTAGTTTGATTGTTCGCGATGTTTATGAATCTTAAAGTTACGTACAATGCATGCTATTGCATTATTCAAAGGGAAACGTACTATGGAAGCTTGGGGTGTTACATATAATTATTAAATAATTTAATAAAATGTTATTTATAAAATATCAATAGTGTAAATTTTGACACTATTTATTTATTTGACATTAAATAAAATCCATACAGAAGATAAATTTGAGCCAAAATATTTAATACACTCCTAACCTAGTCACCAATAAAATTCATGGATCACATTAATTAGTTCATATGATATTTATTTTTAATATTTTTAAAACCATTTTTTTTATATTTCTAATAATAAAATAATTTCTACATCCCTATTGTGGCATCATTAAGGGTAATTATTTAATCTTTAGAAATTATAAATAAATTAATATGATGTAGGTAATTCTATTATCTTTCTATATACTATCTATATTTGATATTATATCCTAGTTATCCATAAATTAAAATTAATATACTTATATAAAATGTTTTTGTGATATTTTTTCACATTCATTAGTTTTTATTATATTTATTTCATATTCACAGGTAAGTGGTCATTAATTTATTCCATTTCAAAAAATAGATGATAAGGGTCAAATTTAGTCATCTAGTATAATTTTTACAGGTGTTAAGGAAATTTTATAATATTATTTTTACCTTTAATTACTCGATTAACCTTTAACCATAGTAATGAAAATAATTAAAAAAGTTACTATTCCTAATTCCCAAAAATAAAATTATCCTATTAATATAATTTGGACCTACTGATTACAAATATGGAATCCATTTTTAAAAATTGAAAACACTGAAGTCGTCATAATTAATTTAAAATGAATCCCATTTTAGAAATGAGAAAACAAGTTTTTAAAATATTGCAAAAGATTGAAATGTTTTTACATCAGAATTTTATGTAAAATTAATTACAATGACCTAAATTATATTAAAAGGGTGAATTATTTTATATTTATAATTTGAAACCGGTCAATAATATAATTTAACCATATAAATTATTTCAATGAAAAAATTGTTTCTAATTAAAATTTAGCATATTTTTACTATTCATCGAAACATAAACATTATCAGAAAAATATCACAAATTAATACAAAGTAAATTTTTATATCCCACTTCATAATAACATGTTTATTTTTTCATTTAAAAATTATTATTATGGAAAAATATTAATTTAATTGGGGTATTCTATTAAAAGGTGTAAAATTAAACTGCTTAAATAAAGTTTTTACACATCAAATAAATTTTTATTCATGCCCTATAACTAAAATATCCTTTGGATGAATATAAAAAATATTTTATTATGTATATAACATTTATATGTCAAATTAATTTCATTAAAAAAAGTAATTCACACAAAAATACAAATATATAATATTTATCACAAATAATTGGTAGCCAATGAATTCACAATATATTTTCATAAGTTAGTTATAATTATTCCTGGTAAGCTAACAACAGGGATATAATGGTAATTTTATAATAAGGGGGTATCGTGGTTCTTTTAAACTCAATATTGCATTCAAAGAAAACTAATAGAGAATAAAAATTATTTAAAGAAAATATTACATAAAAACATCCATGAGTTACATTCTCTAACCCTTAAACATAATTTCTACCTTGAAATTTTTCACTTATAAACAAACAGATGATGATACATCTCCCTCGACATGTCATCAAGTTACCATGTTGCTTCTTCAAATTGGATGTTTCACCATAAAACATTAAACAAGTGAGTAGTCTTATTTGGTAGAACATTTTTTCTATGATCTATAATCTCTATTGGCTGTTTTTCATAATAAAGATCATGCTCCAATGGTACGACTTCTGAGCTCAGTACATGCGATGGATTGGGCATGTACATTCTCAGAAGAGATACATGAAAAACATCATGAACTTGAGAGAGATTTGTTGAAAGCGCCAATCGGTATTCTACCTTCCCAACATGATCCAAAATATAAAAAGGACCAATATACCTTGGGCTCAGCTTTCTATTCTTTCTAAATATCATTACTCTATTCTAGTGGGATATTCGTAAGAATTACTTATCACTCACTTCAAACTCTAGGTATTTTCTTCGTTTATAAACATAACTTTTTCTTGATTCAGAGCTGATTTTATTTTTTGTTGAATAGATCTAACGTTTTCTACCATTTCATCAATAAGATCATGTCCTAATATCTTTCTTTCCCCAACTTCATTCCAGCAAGTTGGATTTCTGCACTTTTTTCATATAGGGCTTCATAAAGATTCATATGAATACTTGAGTGAAGGATATTATTATTAGAAAATTCCACCTATGGTGGGTGTTTATCCCAACAAACTTTGAAATAACTATAGAAATCTCTTAACATGTCTTACAAAGTTTGAATTTTAATATCAGACTGACCAACTGTCTAAGGATGATAAGTAATACTGAAACATAACTTTGTTTTTAGATCATATAGAAGAATTATCCAGAACATCAAGGTAAACCTCATATCCTGATATGATATATTGAAAAGTGGTACTCCATTCAATATTACCTCTTCCTTTACATATTTCTAGGAAATATGGTCAATAGATAAATCCTCTATAATGGAAATGAAGTCAGATGACTTCATAAGGAGATCAACTATAATGTGGATAGCATTATTGCCTTTGGATGTTTTGGGAAGTCTGATGACAAAGTCTTTAATGATGTTTTCACATTTCAAATCTAGTATAGGTAATAGTTGTAACATCCCCTTATACTTCTATCTATCAGCCTTATCTTTCTGAAAAACCACGCATTGAGAGGCATATTCGTCAACATCTCTTTTCATGCCATCCAACCAGAAGTACTCTTTTAGGTCCCCATACAAACTTGTTCTTCCAAGGTGAATATAGAATGAAGAACTATGAGCCACATCAAATAGATCCTTCATTAATTCTGGTATGGGTGGAAAAAAACCCATGTTATGGAAACTTATTATTTCATCACAAAAAAAGTTGAATTTATGAACATTTCACGTCCTATTTTTTATATCTACATATTTATTATCTACCTACTTAGTCTTCACTTGTATTGATGGTTGAACATTCATTTTAGAAATATAATATTTCCCCCTTCTATTAAAATTTCGATAACCATCCTTTTCAAATTCATATATATTAGATCTTTTGTGATCCTCATCATGGATAGGCTATCATGGTCCTGTCGACTTTATACATCTGCCACATTGTTTTCTTTCCCAGGGTGGTATTGTATTGAGAAATCATAATATATAGTCAACTCTAACCATATTTTTTGGTTCATATTCAGCTCTTTTGTGTGAAAAAATAATTTAAACATTTACGATCAGTAAAAATATCACACCATTCTCCATAAAGATAATTACTCCTTATCTTTAATGTAAATATTGCCATAGTTAACTTGGAATCATGAGTTGGGTAATTTTTCTCATGGATTTTCAACTCCATGACGCATAAGCTATCACCATATCATTTTTCATGAGAATGCATACCAAACCTTTCCTAGATGGATCACTATAGATCACAAACCTTTCTCTACTACAAGGAAGTGTGAGCACTACAGAACTGGCTAACCTTCATTTTACTTTTTCGAAATTCTCTTCACATTTGTCTGTCCAAACAAACCTAACTCCTTTCAGAGTCACCAAGGTGAGTGGATTATATAATTACAAAAAATACTAAACAAAACATTGATAATATCTATCCAAACCAAGAAAACATCAGATCTCAGTTAATGTTGTTGGAATCAAATATATTTGAATAACCTCTATTTTATATGGATCCATAGATATCCCCTCTCTTGAGATTATGTGACCCAAAAATGAATCTTTTTAATCGAAAATTTACACTTGGTAAATTTTTAAAAAAGAATCTATTTTTTTGTGTATTCAGTACAATTCTCATGTGATTTTTTTTTCATCCTTACTCTTTGAATAAACAAGATTATCATTTATAAAGACTACCAAAAACTGATCAAGATAGTCTCTAAAGACTATATTTATTAGATCCCTGAATATTTCGAGGGAATTAGTAAGAAGAAAAGGCATCACTATAAATTCATAGTGTCCATTCCTTCTATGGAATGTCATCTTTTGTATATCATACTTTTTGACCCATAATTGATGATATCTTGAATGAAGATCAATATTGGAAAAGTATTGTACTATGCATAGTTGGTCAAATAAGTCATCAATATGGGAAAGAGGATTTTTTCATGGTAGTGATCTTGTTTAGTTGCTGATAATCAACGTAGAGTCTCATTGACCCATCTTTATTCTTAAAAATAGAACAGGTTCTCCCCAATGTGATGTTCTAGGGCATACAAATCCTTTATCAAGATTATCTGGGAGTTTCTTCTTCAATTCCTACAACTCAATTGGTGGCATTCTATAAGGTGTCCTTGAAATAGGCATAACACCCAGTATGAGTTCTATTAAAAACTCTACTTCATGATTTGGTGTAAGACCTAGAAATTCCTTGGGAAAGACATCATCAAACTCCCGTAAAATTGGTGTATTATTAATCATGTGTTTCTCTCCAGCCATTTGAGATAAATAACCGCCATTTATAAGAATCAAGACACATATGATAGAAGAAATATCTTTTGGAAGGTTATATTCACCTTTTCATCGATAAATTATAATAGATTGATCTGAAATATGAAATGTGACTTCCCTTACTTGGAAATTAATATGATATCTATATAGAGAAAGCCAATTCATTCCATGAATCACATGAAATTCTACTATAGGAAGGATCACAAGATTTTTAAGAAGCACATTCCCACAAACTTCAACTGAAGAAGAATTATAAACTTTTGATGCGGTCATTGTACTATTATGATTTCTCACACCTAACTCAACATCTAGTTTTTTAGGTAATACAGTGATACCCTTATAAAATTCTTCATAAATAAAAGAGTAGTTGGATCCATAATCAAATAAAACATTTTCTACATTAGTGTGTAGACTACGTGTACCTTTAGACATGTCATTATTATACTCCACATCACCAATAGTGATTGCATGTGAAATTCCTTTTTCTTTATACTTAAGAGTTTTTTGACATTAACCATCATCAATAGCCCTTGGATTAAGGAATTGATTTGAATAATTCCCCATTTCCTTGAACATGTATCATTGAAGTGTACGAGTTTAATTCGGTGTTTCATTTTATTTATTCACATAATTAGGCATATTTCTCCCATTACATCGGCATTCAACTTCCCAATGACCTTTTTCCCCCACTTTTAACATTTACTTGTACCTTTAAGAAAATTCACTTCAGGTTTCTTTCCACACATTTATCATAAGGTAAAACTCATAATCTTTTCAGTGTGGTCTTTATATTTTCTTTTGAATTCCATTTTTTCTTCATATCAAACCCATATGACTGATGGGTTACTCCAATCTCCGTCTCAACCTTGAGAGCACATTGAAAAATTTCCTCATAGCTATTGAAGTCCCTTGTGGATAATGCCTTTCGTCGACATGGTTTTAAGCCACTGAATAATCGATCAATTTTACTCTCAGGATAGATAATAATTCCGGAAGAATACCTTTCATGTCTTGTAAAATTATCTTCGTAGGTACCAATAGATTCATAATCCTTTTTCATTAGTTCAAGGAACTCCTTCTATAACTTTGTTCAAAGAATATGAGGAAAGTAATTATTGAAATATAAGTTCTTGAAGACATCCCATTCCATGGACTCAATTTCATATATTTACTTCATATTGTTGATAAGATTCCATAATTGACCAGATTCATCATCCAAATGGTATACTGCTAAGATGACATTATCATGTTCAGAACATTGTAGAACTGAAAATATCTTTTCATTGGTACTGATCCATTGTTCCGCCACTAATGGATCAGAATACCCACTGAATGAAGGTGGATGTTGTCTCATAAAGGATTCAACCAAATTTTTCTCCTTCCTTTGGTCATTTGAAAGTCTGGTATGATTCATATCTTGAGAAAGTTATGTGATCATGGATAAAATATTTTACATCCCATCTCCCATAAAAAATTTTTTGCTTAGGGGGACAATGATTTCATTTCCCTTCAGATTCAGCATTAATGTGGTTCCTTTGGGTTCCAACCATTGAAAAGGAAAAAGAATCATATTGTGAGAAACACTAATGATAATTGGAAAACAACATAATTCAAGAATAAAATTTCAATTTAGGAATCTTTTGGTTTTATGATAGGTTATTCGTGAACATATCTAAAACAGTAGGACTGGAATGCAACCTATACTTAGACATATCCTTAGGTTTTTTACTATGGTTCTCTCATCCTAGTTTCCAAAGGTTAAGTATATATTTTATCTGAAACCAAGTATAACAGCCCACAATTTACAGGTAGATATTATTCAACATTAAAGAATATCTATTACATAACATAAGAAATCTATTCCAGGACCATATAGGTTTAGTGTATTTAGAAACTGGGAAACATAAACAACTGGATCATAAAACATCTACATTGTCTCCTGCTTATTTCTTCAAAACTATAATCTTTTTGGACATATCTTATTTAATACCCTTCTTCATGTCATGGGGAAAATAAACATATAAAAGGGTGAGCTCAGATTTTGAGTAAGGTTAAACTATGAAAATATCAATCATGTCATAATCATAATAACATAATATTTGAAAATGATATCCTCTATGTAAATGATCAGAATATCATGTCATGGGATAAATCATAAAAGTGAAATGTAATCCCAACTGTTAAAACATATGACATGATATTTTATGGAATACACACATAATCATAGAAAATAATTTCATATTAGTTAAGGCTCATTACTAAGACCATCATAACAAACAAATTCTTTTATTCAACCGAGTTCACTCCTCGTTACAACCCTATATTACTGAATCAGATTTACTTTTCATTTAATTCAATTCTATCTCATGAAATATAATTCATTACCCAATGAATTATAGGGATATATAGGTCCCACCCATCTCATAATGAAACCATTCTTATGTGCTCCACAAAAACATAAATCAATTAGCTTAGCATAACCCATTAAACAAAATGGGTTTCTTAAACATGATTCCATTATAATCCATTTAAAATAAATGGTTTTCAAAAGAATAATTACATTATAAACACAATAAAATCAATGAAATAATAGGTATATAAACATAACTCTATGTAATCATAGATGGAAAATAATTTTGACAAAACACTTGAACATAATTCCTGAGGAAAATATCTTTTCTTGTTCAAAAACGTTTTCCTCTCTAAAAATGCGATGAATTTTTTTAAACAAATAATTTAGTTGAAAATAATATTGAAATAGTGTATATAATACATCATGGAAATAAGGTGTCATAAAACTATAAAAATCAATTAATGAGATATAATTTAAAAAATAATTCTCATCATATTTTGGCAAGAAAAAGTCAAAAAGTACCTCAAATTGATTAACAAAAAATGATATCTTTCATACCATTTAATAAAAATTCAACAATGGGTAAAATTAACTTAATTTTTTACATAATAATATAAAAAATATAACAGAATTAGGAAACATGGATGTGGATGATAAATATACCCTAGTAAATATTTACTTATAAACAATCTCAGATAAAAATGAGATTCTAAATCTATCACTTAAATTTGGATTGATATCTTTTGTATATATCTGATCCCCCTATATAATGATTTAAATAATTTTATTATCTTCTCCTATAATCATAATCATTTTTATGATATCATATAATATTATATTGTAGTCTGTTTGTCAGTAACATTTCATTGTTACTCGTTATGTCACGACCCATCCCCCTGGGCTCGTGCCGTGACTATCCCAAGCCCACCTTCCATAGGCCAGGGGATGGAGACTAGAAAAAAAAATGTGTATTCCCTAAAATGGAAAGTCATTTCCTTTAAACCTATACAACACATGGTTCAGGAAGACAATAAGAAACATCTGTGAGGTAAACTGCTGTAGAAAAAGTAGTGCTGAAAGAAAAGGAAAAAACAACTAATGGGTCGTCCTCTGAGGATCCTACCTAAAGGGTAGGTCCAAATAGCCTCCTCAAAACTCCACATCCTCCTATCTCCTCCATGTACTGTCTAGTCTGGGCTCCCTCAAACCTCATCCCAGCTGCTTGTCGTCTGCATAAGACACAACAAAGTGAGGGTGAATCTCGTGCATGGGTGAGTATAACAATACCCAGTAGGGACCCCGAGACCCCCGAAGGTCTCCCCAAATTACAAAAAGGAAAACCAAAAATAATTATCACAATCAAAAATCACAAATAAATATACATGGATCAAAAAGAGTCTCATCTCAAACTGGATTTTTAGTGAAGTATAGAAGTACAAATGATTAGTCATGAACCTAGATCACCTTATTCTATCAAGATGTACTGCTCCAGACCATACAGAGTCTGACCCACATTGGATCGAAAGGTAATAACAACCACAATGATCCACACAAGATCTAATCCACCCATGATCGATGGGTATCTAACCCCCAAAATGTCCCACACAGGATCTGATCCGACCTGGATTGGTATATCACCGAACAACGATGGGCAGCTCTAAGGCTGGTCATCATCGGGTCACGAGATATTGATCCACACCAGACTGCTAGTTGCTGATCCACACAATACCGATAGGTGTTTTTCCACACAGGACCACTTGGTGCAGATCCACATAGGACTGCTAGGTGCTGATCCACACAGGACTACTCGGTACTATCCTTCATATGATCTGTCTCCAACCTCCGCCTCACTGTCAGCCATTGGATTCTTCGCACATGGTACGCTGAAATTCCATATAATATGTCACTTGAGATATATATAATACCTAAAATTCCACTAATCTCCACAAAGGTGTAACCCAAAGGACATATATGTCGTAAGGGTTCCAACACGACAGACAGTGCATCAATCAGACACCATGTTTGTGAGTTATAAGTGTGTTAGTTTCAGGGGCCCTGTTGGATTTGGGATCGATCCAACCCAACCATACTCCGAATGTATCCAAAACTCAAGTGGAGTATTTCAAAAAGTATCGTCTCAATACAAGGGCCCTAGAACCATAGACAGTTCATAAAAAGGATGTATGGTTCCCAAGATATGGCCCTTTACGTGTTTTTGGGCCCGGTTGGCTTGGGTCCGGTCTGACGTGATCAGACCGACCCAGCCTGACCCCATCTTGGCTAGGCCTTAGAAGGCTCAACCCGCTGTGCCAATTTCCGGCCGGTCCCACAAGGGGGAGGCCCAAAAATGAAGGTCCATTAAGGGTGTCCTATCTCGTATAAGGCGGCCCGCAAAAAGGGAAGCATGCAAAGGGGTGGCCCGGCCGCGTGAGGTGTGGCCCACAAAGAGGCAGCCCAGATATGAGGGGCCCAGCCCACGAGGGGGTGGCAGCCCATCCTCATAGGGAGCGGACCGTGAGGGGGGGGCCTGGCTATATAGGGCGCAGCTCACGAGATGGCGGCCCGGCCGCTGTCCTCTTGAGTGGGAAAGGGGGGAGGTTTCCCCCTAGTATCTCGAACATCAAGAAGGCCATTTGGTTTTGTGAAACGGCAGTGCCATGTGGGCATGGCCTAGTCACCGTGGAACCCGCTGGAGGTGCGGGTTCGGCCTCCTCCATCGCGGCTTCAGTTGCAGCCTCCTTCTCACTGGCGGCGCGCGACGGTGTGTCACCCTTATCTTCTATGGACGGTCGATGAGCTGGCCATATTCTCCAACTGCCACGTCTGATGAGATGTGAACCCATGCACACCGGCAGTATGTGATGTCGTTTCGCACCTCTTCTACGGCTAGCCAGTTCCAGACACTCTGTTGACCACCACATCTTCGTGCCACGGTCTCCTCTTGCGTCGTGCATTGGTATGTTTCTTCATTCGTCGCAGGTTGGTCCCACTGCGCTGACAGTCTTCCACGGAGGGCACAAGGGTAGCAAAGTTGCAGAGGTTTTAGGTCAGGTTCGTTAGTCTCGTGCCCTCCACATTATCTCATGATCAAAGGGATGATAAAAAGGGTTTAACAATTTCTTGTATTAAACAACAATGAAAACACCACAAAGATACCCCATAGCAACCTTCTACAAAACGAATGAATTTCAGATCAACCTGTTAGTCGGTTGATCTGCGTTCTTCAGATAATTCAAGAATGGGGAAGAGGGAATCATTTAATGTGTGTAAACGAATTAACCCCTACCTCAAATCGTCAGAGAAACACCCACCCTTGAAGGCGGGTTATGTTCTTCGTTCCCAAAATAGGTTACCAACAACATCGCCCCTATGTCATCCTCTGGTTCATGGTTCAGTGTCCACCATCACCTCCCGCTGGGATTGGCTCCATCCTCTAAGGGTCCAGCATCGTGGTGCTCCTTCAACACATTGTTTCTTAGTGAAGCTATACCGATACCCCTCCCCAAGCTCCATATATATAAGAGAGATGACGGGTAAGTAACGACATGGGGAATTAATGGGGGCTCATAAATTAGAAACCTTAATAATTTCCCAATGACATCATTACTTAGGATTTGAAGGTTAATCCATTTATTGGCTTGACACATCATAGGCCCCACCCTTTTCTGGTCCGTTGGAGGATATGAAATAAAATAATAAAATTTTATTATTTCATTTCTTTGAAAAAGTCAAAAAACCTATCTTTTTCTCCAAACCTACTGCTATCAAATTAAAGCCTCCCTTATTAAAATCTCAGCACTACGGATTCAATGGTGCCCTCGAATTTTTAATTCAAGCAATGATTCAAAAGTTAGAAAATTCTGCTCACGTGTTTACTTAACATACCATAAAAAAGATCAAAAATTCATCCGGGTACTCTGGGCTTCATAATTATGTGCCATAAATTTTTTCAAACTCATAATAATTCGATATAATTAAAAAATACATGGAAAATCGGAGTCTTTGCACGTTATTCAGATATTAATTTCTTTATGTTCTTATAAAAGATTTGTTAGATAAGTTCATGTTCCAATTCTTAGGATATAGTTAAATAATTTAAATAAAGATATTATTATATTATATATCATATTTATTCATTCAATTCATGTATATAATCTTGGTTAATGAAGACCATGTTGAATGAATCGCATCCCATCATGGAGGTGGTAGGTCGTATGTACACACGAGAGGTGATATCAATCCCAAAATTGTTTAATGGTATTTATGTGTATGGAGTATAATATTTTAGAATTAGTGTCACGAACCAACCCGGGTCGACCCTGAACCGGTCACCCGAGCCGGTCCGCGACATGGCCCGAGAGGTGTTCTCGATCCTCCCGGGCTGGCGACAAGCGCCAGGGCATCAACAGAGGCTATGGGAACGATTTCACCCAACATAAATAAATAAGACAGCGAAAATAATACAGAGCAGCGCAGAAAAGATAAACCAAATAAAGTGACTAAGCAGGAACAAACAAGAATCAAACTAACCAAACACGACGTGCGAACAAGCTCCGTGCGACCTCGCGGGTCGCTCTCCGACTCAACGATCAAGCGTCGCCCTAGGCGAGCGCACTCAAGCTATAGCCTGCACAAACACTAAAAACAGAAAATAACTATAGGCGTGAGTATTAAAACTCAATAGGCTAGCCCGATATCTATCCCCAATGCACTACCTTTAAAATAAAACGAACATCATTTCAAGTTTGAACTACAATTTATAAAAGTATGTTTTTTTCTAAGCATTTTACTTAAAAACAAAGTACGAACCATTGCGCTTAGCCATTTCAAAATTTGGGTTCATTTCATTAGTGTCAATGACATTTCAGGAAAGGCGGAAAGTGAAGTTTAAGTTTTTCAAATTTGTACAAAGGGAATTAAATACTTTTATTTTGAAAACAATTTTTTAAGAACCTAATCAAAATCAATTTACCATTTTCCAAAGAAAACAATACACCAGAATGCACAAAGTAAAGCACACAGCAAGGGAAATGTAGGTATACATGTGAGCATCATAATCATTACTGCAAGCTACAAAAGCTGAATAGACATGGGTGAACCTAGGAGATCGAGAATAAACCAGAAGACACCAATACATGAGAAATCATCCTTATCGACATGTCACGATGAAATCAAAACGCACAATACACTCGACCATCCACTCACAGGCAGGTCGAGGGAAAATCCCATAGCAATAAACCCAATATATCCACCTACTATGGGCCACTGGTCAGTACCATAACCTACCAGTGCAGCAATCGTTCTTAGAATATTCTCTCAATATGCCAGATTCCCATGTCTCAAGTGTTTAAGAAAAAGGGGGTGAGCCAACCGATGCCAACCGAGCATCCAATCAGATATATCTATATATATAAAGAGCAACAGGAATTCCCCGAGCCACTCCATGGGACAACCTCTTGCCTTTAACTACTCAAGTACCCAGGAGCCTCTAAGCGCGGCCTCCCAAACAATCAGTTGCAACCAAGGCATGAGAGTCGTCCTAAGAGGGTTTTTATAAAAACATTTCCATTGCTTTCCATAAAGTGCCAAACGGGCATTTTATACAGTTCACAATTACTACCAAAACCAGTTTAAAACTATTTGAAGAATCCACAAAACACTACTTCACAGGTTGCCAGTATTTTTATAAACCAAACCAAACCATTTTCTTTTCCAAATAAACTTTAAGAGCCAACCGGGCAATTTCTCAAACGAACCAAAGTATTTGTTCACACTTCAAAAGAAATCATTTCTCATTAAACCAGAACTCTGTTTACATTCCGTGATTTATGTTTAAAAGCCAAACGAGCATTCTTTCATTATTGGGTGTCCGCTCGTCAAAAGGATGTTTCATGTGTCGTGTATAAAATAAACGGCTCCTTTTGACATTAAATAACCATTTAAAAATTAACCGTCTTATATTAAAAATTAATTATCGTATATTATCTCATATTTATTGAAATTAATAAAATGTTGATTTTAAACAATTAGGGTGCGCAAACAGCATGAAATGATATAACTTAAATTTTAAAAGCAGTGCAAAGGGAACCTACCTCAAAACCAAGCGCGACGGCAAAACGACTTTGGAAGCAAGGCGCGATGACACGACGTGTGTCTGAAACCACGTGACAAGGTCTAACACTCTGCATAGTCAGTATCGAGGACTCATACACATCCAAAAACTCACCAGAGCATGTGAAACAAAGCGGCGGAAAAAAAACGCTCACCTTGAAACTAAAGCGCGGCGTCGACGGAACCTCGGAAACAAGGCGCGGCGGTGGCGCACACTTGGAAACGCCCTGCGCGGGTCCTCAAACAATAATCCTACTAAAAGAAACATAAATTGATAACTCTCTACAGAGCAAAGGCCAAAGCAGGAATAATACTTATAATAATAATAATAATAATAATAATAGTAATAATAATAATTGTAATAATAATATCAATAATAATAATAATAATAATAATAATAACAATAACAAGATTAATAATAATAATAATAATAACAACAAAAATAAAAATAAAAATAATAATAATAAATTTAATAATAATATCAATAATAATCATAATATTAGTAATAATAAAAATAGTATGAATAATAGTAATAATAAAATAATAATAATAATAAAATAATAATAATAATAATAATAATAATAATAATAGCAATAATAATAAGATTAATAGTAAAAATAATAATAACAATAATTATAATTATAATTATATTAACAATAATAACAACAAAATAATAATAATAATAATAATAATAATAATAATAATAATATGAATGATAATAATAATAATATTATTATTAATAATAATAATAAAAATAACAACAAGGATAATAATAATCACAAATAAGAATGATGAAAAAAAAAACCAACCTGGCAAGGGAGGCCGAGTGGCTGGCCGGGGGTGATGCGCACAGGACAGGGGAAAGAAAAAGAAGAAGAAGAAGAGAAGAATAGGAAGAAGGAGAGAAGAAGAAGAAGGGAAGAAGAAGGAGAGAAGAAGAAGAGGAAGAAGGAGAAAAGAAGGAGGTCGGGCACCGGGTTGCGACGACGGACAGAGGAGGTGCGGGCTGGCTGGAGGGAGGCCGAGGTTGCTGGTGGTTGAGGGAGTTCATGAGCTGGGGTGCGCGGTGGCGGACAGGGAGCAGGGCTGTTGGAAGGGAGCGATCTGGTCGGGGGGTTGCAGGCTGCAGGAGTGTAGGCCGGAGGCGCGGCGGATGGTTTCCGTGACGGGGGCGAGGCCGGCTGCAGACGAGGGGATGTGCTGCTTGGCGGAAGCAAGGGCTGGGAGCCGAGGTGCCGGGTTGAGCGCGGGAGGAGGGGAAGTCGAGGTGCTGGGGGGCTCTGGATGCGGCACATGCAGGTTTGGAGGCGCTGTGCGAGGCGGTTGCGCCGGCAGGAGGAGAGGAGGCGGGATGCCAGGCAGCAGTGGTGAACAGAGAGGGACAAGGGCTTCCGGCAGGCTGGGTGCGGCCAAGTATGCAGTAGGATGAAGGGGTGGCCGGCGGTCTGCAAGAGAGTGATCCAAGGAAAAAAAAGTCGCGCAGGGGCGTTCTGCGGCAGACAGGGGGGGTGGAGCGAGGAGGCGCGGCCGGAGGGAGCGCCGTTGGAGGAGGTACGCTGGACGGGAGGCGGAGGGAGGTGGCGCGACCGAAGGGAGGTGCGTCCAGGGAAGAGTTCGTCGAGTGATGCGGGTGCCGGGTGCTGCTGCGGACATGCGCAGGAGGCGGAGGCCAAGCCGAGGCGGCACTGGGGAGGGGGAGAAGAAGAGAGGAGGCGGCGGCTCCCGCGGGGAGAAAAAAAAATATAAAGGGGCGGCCCGCTAGGGTTAGAAGAAAAGAGGGGGAAATAAAATAAAAAGGAAAAAAAAGAAAAAAAAAGAAAACAAAACCAAATGATAATAATAATAAATTACAATATTAATAATAAGATTAATGGAAAACCATATTTAATAATGATTATACTCTTATTCACAGCGTTAACAAAACAAAATGATAAAAATACAGATGATAAAAGAAAATATATATTCATTTCGTCTTAAACAATAAAAATAATTATTAATAGCCATAAAAATATTAAGACAATCTAAATTGACAATTTCTAATTTATTTTTAATTCCTCTAATTCAAAGAGTCCACGTAGTTGCATGGGCGAAGCCGCGCGGTGTCGCGCTCTACCCGCGCTTCCGACGACGTCGAACCCAAGATGCATACTTTTTATCAAAACTCAAAACTTTCATCCGAGACTGAACATGAACCGCAGCAAAAAAATAATTTAAAGCCAAAGAAATCATAAAATAAAATAAATGTGCGCGTCGGGGTGTGACAATTCTCCCCACCATAACGCTTTCCGCCCCCGGAAAGCCACCGTACCAACCAGTCAATCGATCAACACCTAAGGATTTCACAGAACACGATCCAACCTCTTAACCAAGGATGTCACAACGACTACCAGCGGGACTGAACCTCATTGCCCAAAGTAAATCACCAACAGAGGGAAGGCCTGAACGGGCTCCCCACCATGAGAACTCAACTAGAATTCAATAACGATTTAAGAGAAAACCCAAAGAGACTCATGGTGGTTCTCCCCACCATAAAAGGACTGACCTCTTAGCGACCAACCAGAAATCCAACTTAGGCCAGAACCGGGCCTTACTCAAGCTATGAAAGCACAGCAAAAACATTTAAACCGCTTACTCTCGTCCGAAAGGGATCGAAGCTTAAATGGATACTTTGCGCACTAAAACCCTAACCCCATGGGCGGGGAGGGTGGGCCCAAGGATCAAATCACTAAAACTACGACGTACGACTACTCACGAACCATCACTTCGGGATGGACACAAACCAGGGCCGCAACTGATTTACATCAGTGGCCCACGCAAGGTCACTGATCAGCAACTTACATCCAAAAGGCACAATTCCCGACGTTACACGAGGGATAAGTCCATTGCGCACTTTGCGACAAGAGATAACTACAACGACAGAGAAACCAGAGCAACAACACTAAAACTATCTCACCACGACGATAGAAGCACGAATTTAACCGGACTCTTTAAAATTTTCCCCGGGGGGTTCCTGACTACGCGCTGGCTTCACTCCGAGACCTTTTGGCTGGAGCTCTGATGGATAAAGCATCTTGTGCCTCGCAGTCAGGTTCTGATAATCCCAACAAGAAACATACATCTTTTGATTTGAAAAAAGAAAGGACAAGATTTTAAAATTTAAAACACACCAGCATTAAAAGACGAGGTTCGTCAAAAGACCCATGAAGTTCCCATACATTTCAAACCCAAAACACCACCAGTATAACTACAACGATAAAAGATCCCTTAAACTGAAAGGAAACTTACACCAAGAACTCTGAACAAAGACCCAATAGCACATTACTTCTGAGAACACCCTCTGCGACGCTTTCTTGCAACGCCCCGACAAAATCGTCGCAAGTGACCCAGACGTCCACACGCCTGGCAGGGCTTCAGAGCGCTTGGGAACGATGAATTCTTGTGACCCCGCTTGCCACACTGATAACACACAATAATCTCTCGCTCCGAAGAGGTTTATGAAAGATCCCGAGGTCTCTTGATTCCACGACCTGATCCATCCACTTCCATTTGCTTACTCATTTCCTTTCCAGAATCTTCACCACTGCTCATAGGGATCGAAGTAGGGAGAACTACTTCGAGCACTCCTGCCATCGCGACTTCGACATGAAAAGCTTGTCTTGCCACATCGACAAAAGAAGTTAGGTTGGACTCTGAAACCTTCGACTGTAGATCAGGGCGGAGACCTGCCTCGAAGCGTCGAGCCTTCACGGGGTCATTTGTGGCATACTCTGAATCATAAGGTACTAAATCTACAAAGCGCTGGAAATATTCCAACATGGATCCGTCGCCCTGCTGCAGACAACACATTTCCATCCCCTTCCTCACCCTTTCTTCCTCAGAGAAATACTGGCGAATGAACAAAGCCTTGAAAAACTCCCAAGTAACCTCTTGACGGGGCTTGTCCCGAGACACTGACTTCCACCACATCCACGGTGAACCTTCAAGCATGAAGGTCGCAAACTTGACCTTCAACGACTCGGGCAACTCAATGAGGCTAAAGTCCCTTTCAATCTTCCGCATCCACTCCTCTGCCACAGAAGTTTCTGCTTGACCATAGAAGAGAGGTGGATCGATCTTTCGAAACTCAAGCATAAAATCCTTAGGTCGATCAACCGCACTACGATCACCCATCGAAGCTTCAAAGGGATAACCGCTGGACAAGGAAAGGTCAAAAACCCAATCAACGCCAACTCAGCGAATGAAGAAAAACCTCAAAATCAAACACTGCATAGGTGAAAAGCTTGAAATCCGAGAAAACAAGTTATCATAACATCAAAACTTTTCTCTTTGAAAACATCTTTAATTTAAAACAATCTTGGTAAGTTAAACCCTCACCATTGGTATCCCTTAGAGTCTCACTCACATGCATGTATCTGTGCCACCCAGGGCATCCATCCACCATACCAGACATCCATACACATTTCCAACACACCAAAATGCATGTGAGTACTCATCGGAACACCAAGGCCAAAACAAAGCAACTTCATTTTCCAAAAACAATTTGTTCATACCACTTCATTTAAAACAATCCACAAATTAAACATGTCATTTCAAACAACACTTTTTTTTTCAAAACCAACTTTTTTGATTCAAACCACTTTCAGAAATCAACGGAAACCCAAAACAAATCAAACAGGGGACTAGTGTCAGTGGGTGACTTGACCATATGGTTGGCGGCCATATGCCAAACACGCCACTGACATAGAGAGCCTTCTTGGACCATGACCCTAGATCCACATGGCTTGCCAGGCCGCGCGGGTTAGGAGGACTAATGGCCCAACTCCCTTTGTTGTACCCCAATCGCAAAACATTTCCATAAAAACCCAAACAAACCAATTAAACCGGACTTCCCATGGAAACCTGAGGATCAGTACGGGCAAGAGTTCGCGACGCTCTTCTCGCACCTACCCCTCAAGTCCCGACAATCCTACTCCATCTACCTTGACATCCCAAATAACAAAGGGCGCTCTGAAAAGTGAGGTCTGCTAAGAGCAAACCTCCTATGATACCATTTTGTCACGAACCAACCCGGGTCGACCCTGAACCGGTCACCCGATCCGGTCCGCGACATGGCCCGAGAGGCGTTCCCGATCCTCCCGGGCTGGAGACAAGCGCCAGGGCATCAACAGAGGCTATGGGAACGATTTCTCCCAACATAAATAAATAAGACAGCGAAAATAATATAGAGCAGCGCAGAAAAGATAAACCAAATAAAGTGACTAAGCAGGAACAAACAAGAATCAAACTAACCAAACACGACGTGCGAACAAGCTCCGTGCGACCTCGCGGGTCGCTCTCCGACTCAACGATCAAGCGTCGCCCTAGGCGAGCGCACTCAAGCTATAGCATGCACAAACACTAAAAACAGAAAAGAACTATAGGCGTGAGTATTAAAACTCAGTAGGCTAGCCCGATATCTATCCCCAATGCACTACCTTTAAAATAAAAGGAACATCATTTCAAGTTTGAACTACAATTTATAAAAGTATGTTTTTTTCTAAGCATTTTACTTAAAAACAAATTACGAACCATTGCCCTTAGCCATTTCAAAATTTGGGTTCATTTCATTAGTGTCAATGACATTTCAGGAAAGGGGGAAAGTGAAGTTTAAGTTTTTCAAATTTGTACAAAGGGAATTAAATACTTTTATTTTGAAAACAATTTTTTAGAAACCTAATCAAAAGCAATTTACCATTTTCCAAAGAAAACAATACACCAGAATGCACAAAGTAAAGCACACAGCAAGGGCAATGTAGGTATACATGTGAGAATCATAATCATTACTGCAAGCTACAAAAGCTGAATAGACATGGGTGAACCTAGGAGATCGAGAATAAACCAGAAGACACCAATACTTGAGAAATCATCCTTATCGACATGTCACGATGAAATCAAAACACACAATACGCTCGACCATCCACTCACAGGCAGGTCGAGGGAAAATCCCATAGCAATAAACCCAATATATCCACCTACTATGGGCCACTGGTCAGTACCATAACCTACCAGTGCAGCAATCATTCTTAGAATATTCTCTCAATATGCCAGATTCTCATGTCTCAAGTGTTTAAGAAAAAGGGGGTGAGCCAACCTATGCCAACCGAGCATCCAATCAGATATATCTATATATATAAAGAGCAACAGGCATTCCCCGAGCCACTCCATGGGACAACCTCTTGCCTTTAACTACTCAAGTACCCGGGAGCCTCTAAGCGCGGCCTCCCAAACAATCAGTTGCAACCAAGGCATGAGAGTCGTCCTAAGAGGGTTTTTATAAAAACATTTCCATTGCTTTCCATAAAGTGCCAAACGGGCATTTTATACAGTTCACAATTACTACCAAAACCAGTTTAAAACTATTTGAAGAATCCACAAAACACTACTTCACAGGTTGCCAGTATTTTTATAAACCAAACCAAACCATTTTCTTTTCCAAATAAACTTTAAGAGCCAACCGGGCAATTTCTCAAACGAACCAAAGTATTTGTTCACGCTTCAAAAGAAATCATTTCTCATTAAACCAGAACTCTGTTTACATTCCGTGATTTATGTTTAAAAGCCAAACGGGCATTCTTTCATTATTGGGTGTCCGCTCGTCAAAAGGATGTTTCATGTGTCGTGTATAAAATAAACGGCTCCTTTTGACATTAAATATCCATTTAAAAATTAACCGTCTTATATTAAAAATTAATTATCGTATAATATCTCATATTTATTGAAATTAATAAAATGTTGATTTTAAACAATTAGGGTGCGCAAACAGCATGAAATGATATAACTTAAATTTTAAAAGCAGTGCAAAGGGAACCTACCTCAAAACCAAGCGTGACGGAAAAACGACTTTGGAAGCAAGGCGCGATGACACGACGTGTGTCCGAAACCACGTGACAAGGTCTAACACTCTGCATAGTCAGTATCGAGGACTCAGACACATCCAAAAACTCACCAGAGCATGTGAAACAAAGCGGCGGAAAAAAAAACGCTCACCTTGAAACTAAAGCGCGGCGTCGACGGAACCTCGGAAACAAGGCGCGGCGGTGGCGCACACTTGGAAACGCCCTGCGCGGGTCCTCAAACAATAATCCTACCAAAAGAAACATAAATTGATAACTCTCTACAGAGCAAAGGCCAAAGCAGGAATAATACTGATAATAATAATAATAATAATAATAGTAATAATAATAATTGTAATAATAATATCAATAATAATAATAATAATAATAATATTAACAATAACAAGATTAATAATAATAATAATAACAACAAAAATAAAAATAAAAATAATAATAATAAATTTAATAATAATATCAATAATAATCATAATATTAGTAATAATAAAAATAGTATGAATTATAGTAATAATAAAATAATAATAATAATAAAATAATAATAATAATAATAATAATAATAATATTAATAATAGCAATAATAATAAGATTAATAGTAAAAATAATAATAACAATAATTATAATTATAATTATATTAACAATAATAACAACAAAATAATAATAATAATAATAATAATAATAATAATAATAATATGAATGATAATAATAATATTATTATTATTAATAATAATAATAATATTATTATTAATAATAATAATAAAAATAACAACAAGGATAATAATAATCACACAATAAGAATGATGAAAAAAAAATAAATAAATAAAAAAACCAACCTGGCAAGGGAGGCTGAGTGGCTGGCCGGGGGTGATGCGCACAGGACAGGGGAAAGAAAAAGAAGAAGAAGAAGAGAAGAAGAGGAAGAAGGAGAGAAGAAGAAGAAGGGAAGAAGAAGGAGAGAAGAAGAAGAGGAAGAAGGAGAGAAGAAGGAGGTCGGGCGCCGGGTTGCGACGGCGGACAGAGGAGGTGCGGGCTGGCTGGAGGGAGGCCGAGGTTGCTGGTGGTTGAGGGAGTTCATGAGTTGGGGTGCGCGGTGGCGGACAGGGAGCAGGGCTGTTGGAAGGGAGCGATCTGGTCGGGGGGTTGCAGGCTGCAGGAGTGTAGGCCGGAGGCGCGGCAGATGGTTTCTGTGACGGGGGCGAGGCCGGCTGCAGACGAGGGGATGTGCTGCTTGGCGGAAGCAAGGGCTGGGAGCCGAGGTGCCGGGTTGAGCGCGGGAGGAGGGGAAGTCGAGGTGCTGGGGGGCTCTGGATGCGGCACATGCAGGTTTGGAGGCGCTGTGCGAGGCGGTTGCGCCGGCAGGAGGAGAGGAGGCGGGATGCCAGGCAGCAGTGGTGAACAGAGAGGGACAAGGGCTTCCGGCAGGCTGGGTGCGGCCAAGTATGCAGTAGGATGAAGGGGTGGTCGGCGGTCTGCAAGAGAGTGATCCAAGGAAAAAAAAAGTCGCGCAGGGGCGTTCTACGGCGGACAGGGGTGGTGGAGGGAGGAGGCGCGGCCGGAGGGAGCGCCGTTGGAGGAGGTACGCTGGACGGGAGGCGGAGGGAGGTGGCGCGACCGAAGGGAGGTGCGTCCAGGGAAGAGTTCGTCGAGTGATGCGGGTGCCGGGTGCTGCTGCGGACATGCGCAGGAGGCGGAGGCCAAGCCGAGGCGGCACTGGGGAGGGGGAGAAGAAGAGAGGAGGCGGCGGCTCCCGCGGGGAGAAAAAAAAAATATAAAGGGGCGGCCCGCTAGGGTTAGAAGAAAAGAGGGGGAAATAAAATAAAAAGAAAAAAAAAAGAAAATAAACAAAACAAAACCAAATGATAATAATAATAAATTACAATATTAATAATAAGATTAATGGAAAACCATATTTAATAATGATTATACTCTTATTCACAGCGTTAACAAAACAAAATGATAAAAATACAGATGATAAAAGAAAATATATATTCATTTCGTCTTAAACAATAAAAATAATTATTAATAGCCATAAAAATATTAAGACAATCTAAATTGACAATTTCTAATTTATTTTTAATTCCTCTAAGTCGAAGAGGCCACGCAGTTGCATGGGCGAAGCCGCGCGGTGTCGCGCTCTACCCGCGCTTCCGACGACGTCGAACCCAAGATGCATACTTTTTATCAAAACTCAAAACTTTCATCCGAGTCTGAACGTGAACCGCAGCAAAAAAATAATTTAAAGCCAAAGAAATCATAAAATAAAATAAACGTGCACGTCGGGGTGTGACAATTAGTGACATGTAATAATAATCATATGTAGTTTTTATTTCCATCATTATACCCATCCAAGTAAGGTGGTGGTGAAAACAGATTACACCACGATGGGAGACGATGAATCATACGTACGCACATGCGGTAATTTCATTTTTCATAAGATAGATATAAGGTGAAATATAGTTGTTTAATATTTAAAATAACATATTCGCTTATGAGTGATACTTATGTTATTAATTTATAATGAAACAACTAGTGAATAGGAATTAGAAGAAGAATGAAGTTGGAAAGAGTCGGTTAGAAGAGATTACAACTTCCTTGATATGCTTCCTCTAAATCACTTCTTAGAGCAGTTGAGTTGGTCTTTGAAGATGACCAAAACCGGTAGAATGAAAATAGGGAAGTTGAGAAGTAAAATTGTCAGGGGATGGATGAGCTTGAATGCTAAAAATAAAGTTAATAGGTGAGGGAGTAGGTTCCCTTTTATAATTGAGTTGAGCGACACTTTTTAAAACTCCATAAATAATAATTTTTATTAAAATCCATCCCCTCCTAAAAACATAAAAAATATTACAATTTAAAAAATGAGATGATATAGGGTCGTAAAATCATCAACCAATAATTTTTGTACTTGTTATTTTGTCAATTAAAACCATATCTTTTAAATTGACACTTAGTTATTCTATTTAATTTTAATTATGGTAATAATATTCTAAATATTTATTGGTTACTAATATTTACATAAATGCTATTAAATGACCATAAATGGATATTTTTTGACATTTTATACCATATAATTATCAATTCTTAATTTATAAATATTTTTTTATTTTTAAATAATTTAATAATGTGTTATTTATAACTTATTTGTAATGTCAATTTTGACACTATTCATTTATTTGACATTAAATAAAATCCACACAGATGATAAATTCGAAAAAAAATATTTAATACACTACTAAAATGTCATAGTAAACTAGAAAATTCTTGTATCACATTAATTAGTTCATATGAATTTATTTTAATTTGTTTAAAACCATTTTTTTCTATTAATAAAATAAATTATAAATTGCTATTGTTTCATCATTAATGGTAATTATTTAATCTATAAAAATTTTAAATAAATTTTTTTGATGTAGGTAATTCCTTTATATTTCCATAGACTATCTATAGTACATATTTTCTTCTAGTTATTCATATATTAAAATTAATATACTTATATAAAACGAGATTCTGACATTTTGTCACCTTCATTAGTTTTTATTATATTAA